>CM057344.1:520693612-523413938 GCA_030015575.1 Agapanthus africanus
GGACGCGCGATTGTTGCGTTTGGATTTTTAGTTTTGTACTTGCTACGTATTGTGACCCTAGTTGTGGTCTGTGACGTTGTCGCGAGCGCGTTTCGTGCACCAAGTGTGCGCGCATCTAGTGTAACATTTTGAAAATCGTTTAGGTGAAATTTCAGTTAATCGGTAAAATAATGGGTGTTTTCCGTAAAAATCGAGATATAAATATCTTTTAATATAAAATTAAATATACATATTCTAGCTATGTGATTGCTAGTATTTGGTGTTTATTGAGCCACTTGTAAAATTTCTAAATTACTGAAAAAATTTCCGAAATTAATTATTTTAATATTATTTTAGATCGTCACTAATACATTTAATTAGGGATAATTACAAATTGGAATGGGTTGATACGATTTGGTGCATCATGACACATTTAAACTAGAATGTAACTTGTGGTTTTTATACAAAAAAATCATTGTCAAAAGGTTTTAGGAAATATGATAGAAAAAGGCTTATTTTGTGAAAATTAAGTTAAATAGATATGAGGTGGGCTTGTGACTTGAATTGGGCTTTCATTACTTAGAAAATTTTCCACAAACACACACACACACACCCATCTCCTAACTTACTGGCCGAGCTCAGCAAGAACCCCCCCCCCAATTTGCTTCACATCATTTGAATGAAAGGAAAAAAAAAAATATTAATATTGAAGAAGTCAAATGAGGTATAGTTTTTGTTTTTGCCTCATTTTCAACACCCCACTCTCTCTCCTCATCCCCTCTCATTGTGGCCGAGCCCCCCTTCTCCAAATCAACAGCAGCAGCAGCCCCCCTATTTTCACCTCTCTTTTCTCTTCAAAAAATTCATCAAAATGCTTCAAAATCCATACAAATTCAAAGCTAAATCCAAATCCAAGCCCTACCCATTTCTTCTTGGCCTATTCTAGTATGGATTTGGGAGCAAGAGACCATCTTGGAGGCTAAATTTTTCATGTTTGATCTCTTGATCATGAGGTATAAGCTTCATCCAAATTGTTACTTGTTAATTGTTTGTTTGAATTTAGTTTTAATTAGATGTTGTTATAACCTTAATTGCAAAATGAGAATTTCAAGAGAATGTGTTGTGATCAAATTAGGGTTTTTATCATTAGATTGTGGTTTTAATGCGTAGATTAACATGTTAATGTTATGTAAGACTTAATCTAGTTGCTAATTACTAATTGTTACATATAAAATGTCCAAATTAAGCTTTTTTTTAACAAACTAGGTTTTTTATAAACTATGAAAATAATTGAGATGAAAATCTAGATAGGGTTTTCATCACATCTTTAACATTATAAATTGTAGCTTAGCACCTTAGATCATACGAAACCTAATCTAGTTGTTGCTTTGTGAATTTTGCTTTAAAAGCGTTAAAATTGGATATTTTTGCAAACTTGAATTTTGAGTTAATAATAATTAGTGAGATTAAAAATATGGAAGTGAATTGTATGACCTAGTTATGATATTTAATGAGCATTTTGGCCATTAGAATCGTTAAAATATTTAGATTGGTTAAAACATCAAGTTTTGAACCGAAATGGGAATTTGTCCTTACTAGGATTTTGGGAAATAAAACGATTTGTTTAATTTTATGGTTTTGATGAATTAAACCCTATTTATTATATAATTAGTGAGTTTTGAAATCAAGATTGGTGTGTTTGGGTTTTTTTCGATGGTTTGACGTTTGTACATCGACATTGAGGGTTGGTTTGGCTATTCTTGCATGCGTAGGCGATAGGTTTTGACCTATGCGCGATACGCGTGCCGATTTGATTTTCGTATGCCGTTTCGATTTCGAATTGGATTTTTATGCGAGACGATACATTGTGACATGTAGGTACCCCATGTGGACTTTGAGACAACAAGCAAGCGCGTAGCGACGTCGGCACCGACGAGCGAAGATCAGGTGAGTAGATTATATCTACGGGGGAAGTCGGGTAGATGGCGTATAGCACCCCCGCAATCCGTAGTATAGTTTATGATATATATGTTTATATAAGTGCTTTATGATACGAGGATGATTATTAAGATATGATTTTGTGTTCATGGTTTAGTTTAGGGTAATTAGAAGTAACTAGCATAGCTTCTTAGTCGTGAGCCCTAGAATAGGTTCACACCCACACGCACACATGCATTTGCATACATCTATTTACATGTGCGTATATGGGGATATGTATGTATATATATATACACACACACACACACACACATGGGTATGGGACTATACGCGCGCGCGCGCGCGCGCACACACACACACACACACGTATACATATACATGGATTTTGAGGATAAGTACTTGGGATTGGAGATGAGTCGATGAGATTGGGCTTGGGGCCATGAGATCGGTGATATGATATGGTTCGTATTTGAGATACGACGTGATATATTTAGCGGGTCCTTTAGGCGTGGTGTTTTCATACACGCGCATGCTTACATAGATGGTATCAGTTTTGTACTAGACGTAGATCAGTACCCCGAATCATGATATATGATGGAAAGGATACCATACGAATAATGAGATAAATGTGATATTGACCCGTACCTAGTTTGGGATGCCGTACGATGGATTTACCGTACGAGCTATTGATGTTAGATCCGCACTCTTGACTCGAGGATGTCATATTAGATGGTATATCGTATGGGATACTATTGAGGCGGGATCACCGACTATTATATATATATATATATATATATATATATATATATCGACTCAGATTTAGGTGGTTTCCATACCCCTTCGATTAGTTGTTAGTTAGACATGTAGTTACCTAGTAGATGTTAGACTGGATCCGAGTCATACCTATTTCCAAAACTAACGAATCGTGGGGATTTTAAAGACATGTCAAGGGATACTACGGATATTTCAAAAGACGTACCTTTTTTTAAAAACACCGTAGCCCTTATTTTCAAAAAACCACGATTTTTACTATTTCAAACGGCAAAACAGTATAACACAGGTGTAGCGATGTAGATTCCTTATTGTTACGTTATCATTCATGTTCCGTATATTATTGTTGAAATTACTATTCATTGCCATTTATCATGTTGTTATCGTCTCATTGCATGTTTATTATGTACTTAGTGATTATGAACCATGCTGTCAGGACACCAGCACCATTACTGATGATGCGTATGTTCTACATACACTTACTTGCCGGCTCACACACATCATCATCGGTAATTGCCATGTCACGTACACTTTAGAAAATACATTTTCATTGACATAGCTTAATAGCTGATAGTTGCAATATGTTATAGCTTCCATATGCTAGTTTAAATATTGCATTCATTGCATGATATTAGGTGCATTCATATATTCATTGGTTATGCAGTATTATGGAGATTTATGCCGGTATTCACTGTTTATTAGTATCATGATTTTGATGATTTCGGATTTACATGAGATATCTGGATTTGGGAGAAAACCGCAAGAATTTAATAAAAGCTTAGTATCATCATTTTAAAATGCAAATTGCGGTTTTCTCATGATGTATGAGTCGTCCACCATAGGTTTTCATGATTGTTGTTGGATTTCGAGACCCGATTCGAGGAGTTGGATGAACCGTCTCGGGTATATGGTAGGCCCGGTATGGTACCCCAGGGCAAGAAGCTCGAGTTGTATTCGATGAGCCTGGCAGGGGAGCACTACCAACCAGTGATATTATTTGGACTCGTCGGTTATCCGGAGGATACCGGCCGGAGTCATGAGATGGATACAGGTTGATCCGTTCTGCCGGAGCCCGCGGGCCGATCCCGCAGATGATACGGATGCCTGAGATATTGAGATTTGAGATCTGAGATTTGAGATATTGAAATTTGATATTGAGATACTGAGACTTATGTTTTGTGTCGATGCTGACACTGATTTCTCTGTTGCTTTCATTGATTATACTTGATTGATATACGTATAGAAATCTCATTGATTAAAGAAAACAGTGTTCTCGCTCATTATATATTCTGTTTCCATTCGTAATGCATTCATACATCATATATTTGATATGTTGCTATCTGAGGCACTGACACGAGCATGTGGTATTGCACTTATATGTAGATGGATCAGAATATTATTTGAGGATATTACCTGATATGACCTAGGATAGCGTTATGCATGCAGTTTCTACTTGTAGATGTTTTCTACTCACGAGTTGGCAACTCACCCCCGTTGTGCCACAGTTCCTTGCAGGTTTTGCCGCACAGGTTTCGTTGCGGCTTTGCTGGCACACTATTCCTTCCGGGTGATTGCTTTGGTAGGTGGGTTCTTTACATCAGGACCACCATTGTTTACTTATTATTTCAGTTGTATCTAGAAACTCCATCAACCATATTGTATATTTGATAGAGATAGAAGACCAGACTTGTTATTATTTCGACCTTAGAGGCGCGCGTTGTATTATTATGGTTTTCATGCTGATTTTGGGTTTTCTTTTGAGTTTTGATCCTCGCCCTTCGGCGTTGTATATTATTTTGCTTGCGTGGTTGTGACCGTCGATTGACGAAGAGCTATCTCCCGCTTGGGGATGCCTTTTTATTTATTTCGTAGACTATTCATGTTGTATCCCGTTTGGGACCAGTATTTACAAAGGAGACTCTGCCGAAATTTTCAGAAAATACTTGAGATTTTAAAAATACATACTTCGGCCTATGTTATTAAAATTACTTGCTTTAAATTGGTTTTTCCTTCACTCTACTGCTTCTTTAGTTTTGATTTTTGGGTTTTGGCTTACTTAGATTATGTACGCCTCGAGACGTTTCGTAATTTAAGTGTCGGTCATGTTCCGTACTTTTCGGGTCGTGACATCTAGTTAGCGCGTGTGGTTATCTTGTTTTGTTTGTGTCCACGACTAGTTATATTTATTCTCTTATTTCCTTGTGTGCATTTCTAGGATCGTGTGCAGAGGCGTCGGATGTGGCGCGGAAAGGACAGAGCTAAAATCGGAGCAGATTAGCCAAGGCGTCCAGGTGAGTAGATATATATCTACGGGGAAAGTCGGGTGGATGGCGTATAGCACCCCCGCAATTTCGTAGGATATGATGTGTTATGATATATATATATATATATGGGTTATTGCGAAATATGAATACTTAGCAAGAAAAGCTTTAAGAGACCATGGGCTAGATTTAGTGTGATTGGAAGAAAGTACTTTCAGTTTAGTTTCTTAGTTGCGACACCTTAGAGTAAAGGTTCACACACACACGCATGCACATACGTGATATGCTTGGGTGTATATTGTTAGTGCATGTTGCATGCTCCCACAACTCTTGTGAGGCAGCGGAAGTGATAAACGAAAATTTTCTTTGCATACAACACGCACTTTCCATTAGATCTTGTCTAAACCATAACTAGAAAATCCTAACTAGAGATCTTATCTACTATGTTAGGGGTTATACCTTGATGATCCGGTCCTTCGGGTCTTCTTTGATGATCTCCTTGGCTCCTTGGATGTTGTCGGTGTGCACGATTTTCGGCCACCCCAAGACCTAGATGATCCACGTAAGAGTTGTCCTGCAAGCTAAAATCCTTCTCAAGAGCTAAACCTAGAGATCAAGTTTACTAAAAATGGTCACTAGGATGATGTAGAGATTAGTGTATTGGATTATTTTTGATCCTTGGCTTTTGATTCACATCTCATGTGAGTGTTAAAGCAAGGAAGAAGAAGGAGGAGAGAAGAAGGAGAGAGAAAGAGTTTTGCATAATGAGAAAATTCAAGCATGAGAAAATGGTATATTCAAATAGAAATAATTGAAGCATGGAATATAAAATTAGCACCATACTTCAATAGTAACTCCAAAAGATTAAAATATTAAACAACCCATTCTCACAACCATGCTTGGACTTTCTAATTTCCACCTCATTTATTTATTTTCATAAAATAATTAATGTATTATGAGGTGGCATCTTCTAGAAGGTATTCTTGTAACAATTACAAGAATACCCCTCCTCCGTATACCGTATCCCGTATACCGTATACCCGCATCCGAATTCTGAAAAATACGAATACCAATAATCCAATAATATAATAACGGTATCCGGCTTAAACCAAAGCCTACCAGTATTATCGTTCCGATTATTATTCCTGTAACAATTACACGAACATAATCGAAACCCTGCCGCAACACCTTACGGCTGCCGTAACAACTTACGGCCTCTACATCTTTCGCCTGAACAAGGGAACCCTCTGTGTGGGACTCTAAAGACTCGACAGTACGCTGGCAGTAGGTTTAACCATAAGCACGTCAACGGCACTAGCTGTGCGTAATGGCTACCCAGGAACATGACGAAAAGGTGGCCGACGAGCAAACTCATCACAACCCCAACGAGCCTACAAGCAACACTTACCGTATAGTCCGGTCTCTTCGTCTGATACGTCGCATATGAAGTCTATGGGTGGTAAATGTCAGACCCAGTAACTTTATATGTCATGTTGATTTACGGCTCATAACAGTTCGAGGAACTACTGATAACACTTATCAGTAAACCTCGAGAACCCTGGCCAGGGATTTGGGTATTATAACCGATCAAACATAGCGTGACATCAACTCCCTATACCGGGAGAGACGAAACCCCTCCTATCTCTCACTGTCTCCATGTGATTCGGGACTGTACCCAAAGTCCACCTGTTTGCATGACTCAATAGAGCCATGGTAGGGTGGAAATCAAAGTACAGTGGGAACCACACAAGACTCCATGACGATCTCGGGTCTACAGACTAACCTGTACAAGTGTCACCTGAGAACTGCTATCTGACAATTGGTATATATACTATCTAGGAGTTCTCAGCGAGTCCTGTTCGGTGTACCCATTCTCCAATGATCACCTGTGTACAATCTTTGATGTCAAACACCAATGGTTGTGGAATCAACCATCGCCCCCCAGGGTCAGGAAACGTACACACTAGTCTAACTTGGTAATACCGATGTCCTGTCTCGATATACCCTCGACTAGGAACCATTAAAGGATATGCTTATAGACAATCCAGGCCCCACTAGTATGATCTCATCATAATCCTGGTAGTCAAGCATAATCCTAAGGGCTTCATCAACATGCATATAAAGATATGAAATATTACACAAGTTGAGATGAAGATAAACCAGATAGCATACTATCATTTCGAGCAAAGATTGTTTCTGTACATATACATGCCTAGTATCCTATACAATACAGGCTTCTAGGGCATACATATCTAACAATCTCCCACTTGCACTAAGGCATGTAGTTGATGCAATAAGTACCCACTGTCTGCACTAGAACCAGTTGCCGGCGTACCGCATGCCTAACAGCTCGAACAGTTTCTTAAACTGGACTTGAGGGATGGCCTTGGTGAATGGATCTGCTGTGTTGTCTTTCGTGTCTACTCTTCGTACCTCGATATCCTGGCGATCCACTATCTCCCTGATGAGGTGATACCGCCTCAAGATATATCTGGATTTCTGATGGGACCTCGGTTCCTTTGCCAAAGCCATGGCTTCATTGTTATCGCAATACAGAGGTATTGGATTAGCAATGGATGGAACCACCTGAAGTTCAGAAATGAACTTCCTCATCCAAACTGCCTCTTTTGCGGCATCATTAGCAGCAATATACTCAGCTTCCATCATAGAGTCAGCGACGGTATCTTGCTTGGAACTTTTCCAACATACCACCCCTCCATTTAGGGTAAATACAAACCCTCAGATGGACTTACTATCATCCTTGTCGCTCTGGAAGCTGGAGTCGGTAAATCCCTCCATCTGGAGAACTCCATTACCATACACCAAGAACATTTCTTTAGTTCTTCTCAAGTACTTCAGAATGTTCTTCACAGCAGTCCAGTGTTTCTCCCATGGGTTAGATTGATACCTACTTACTGCACTTAGTGCATAAGCTACATCTGGGCGAGTACATAACATCGCATACATTATAGATCCTACTGCCGAAGTGTAGGGTATAATGCTCATGCGAGCCCTCTCCTCATCGGTCTTTGGAAACATCTTTTTGGAGAGGGTGATCCCGTGACAAGCGGGTAAATTACCCCTCTTGGAATCTTCCATACTAAACCTCTTTAGTATAGTGTCAATGTATCTCGATTGAGACAATCCCAATAATTTCTTAGATCTATCTCTATAGATCTTAATCCCCAGAATGTACGAGGCATCGCCCAGGTCTTTCATGGAGAACTTCTGCGATAAGAATAGTTTGACCGATTGTAGCATAGGAATATCATTTCCTATCAAGAGAATGTCATCCACGTACAATACGAGGAATGTAACAGTACTCTCTACAATCCTTTTATAAATACATAGTTCATCCACATTTTTGATAAAATCAAACTCTTTGATTGTATCATCAAAACAGATGTTCCAACTCCATGATGCCTGCTTTAATCCATAGATGGATTTAAGCAGCCTGCATGCTTTTCCGCTGCTCCCACTATCAATGAAGCCTTCTGGCCGATCCATAAAAACGCATTCTTCTAAATCACCATTTAGGAATGCCGTTTCAACATCCATTTGCCAGATCTCATAATCATAGTGAGCAGCTATAGCAAGCAGGATCCGAATGGATTTGAGCATCGCGACTGGTGAAAAGGTTTCATCATAGTCCAGTCCTGGTCTTTGACGAAATCCTTTTGCTACCAGCCTAGCTTTATAGGTCTCCACCTGACCATCCACACCGATCTTTCTTTTAAAGATCCATTTGCACCCTATGGGTTTTACTCCAGAAGGTGCAACCTCCAAAGTCCATACTTTGTTGGTGTGCATGGATTCCATTTCGGATCTCATGGCATCCAGCCACTTCACTGAGTCACTACTCGTGATAGCTTGCTGAAAACTAGTAGGGTCATCATCATCCATGATGCAATCTTCCCTATCACCATCAATTAGAAAACCGCAGTATCTATCAGGTGGGCGAGAAGTCCTACTAGATCTACGGAGTGGCTGAGGTTCGTCAGGTTCTATTGAAACCTCATGTTCAACCAAATCATCGGAAATTGTTTGTGTATCTGGAATTTCTTCCAGTTCTACCGCATTGCCAACAGTATCATTTGTAAAAAATTTATTTTCTAAAAATGTGGCATACTGAGAAACAAATACCCTTTGTTCCTCCTTGTGGTAGAAAAAATATCCATACGAGTGTTTTGGATATCCCACAAATCTATACAAAACCGATCGTGTCTCAAGTTTGTCCGGATTCTGCTTTTTCACATAAGCCGGACAACCCCATATCTTAATTCTTTTAAGAGATGGTCTCTTCCCATACCATATCTCATATGGAGTGGTAGACACGGTTTTGGTCGGAACCCTGTTCAATAGATAAATCGTAGTCTCCAATGCGTGCCCCCAGAATGATATTGGTAACTCAGCATCACTCATCATAGATCGTACCATATCTAATAGGGTACGATTCCTTCTTTCCGATACACCGTTGTGTTGTGGTGTGTACGGAGGAGTGAGCTGAGAGAGAATCCCATTCTCTTTTAGGAAATATAGAAACTCTGAGCTCAGATACTCTCCTCCTCGATCTGATCGAAGTTTCTTGATATTTAAGCCTGTTTGTTTTTCTACTTCAGATTTATACTCCTTGAATTTTTCGAAGGCTTCGGACTTATGTTTCAACAAGAACACGTGCTCGAATCTCGATAAATCATCAGTGAAGGTTATGAAGTACGAAAAACCACCTTTTGCATGTGTAGACATTGGTCCACATGCATCACTATGTACGAGGCTTAAGAGTTCAGTAGCTCTCTCTCCGTATCCAGTAAACGGAGTTTTGGTCATTTTACCCTTGATAAAAGACTGGCAAGTCGCATAAGATTTATATTCAAACGGGTTCAAATATCCATCTTTATGTAGCTTGGTTAGTCTTGTTTCGTTAATATGACCAAGTCTACAATGCCAAATGAATGCTTCATTTTATGTCTGAAACCTTTCTTTTGTTTGTGTGTTGTACGTTAAAAACTGTATGTTGGTTTAGGATGTATATCCCGTTATTTAATGTACCATACCCAATCAACTCTTGATGTAGGTTAATGTTCATAACATTAGATTGCAATACAAAATTATATCCTACATAGTCCAACACCGATACAGATATAATATTACATAACATAGAGTGTACAAAATAACACGGGTTCAAAACCAATATACAACCCGACGGCAAACCAAGGTGATACTCTCCCACTGCTGTAGCATGTACTGAGGAACCATTCCCAACTCGGAGAGTGTGATCACCTTTCTTCAAAAACTTGATATTTCTCAACCCTTGCATATAATTGCAGATGTGAGATCCTGACCCAGTATCTAATACCCAAGAAGCAGATTTAATTGAAAAACAGTTTTCTATTACAAACACACCTGAAGTAGAAGCTTCACCCTTCTTCTTCTTCTTGAGGTCGGCCAAGTATCCAACGCAGTTTCTCTTCCAGTGCCCAGTCTGGTGGCAGTGGAAACATTCCCCTCGTCCTGTCCCAGCAACCCCTTTCTTCTCCTTTCCCGGTGCCTTTTTCACTCCGCCTCTCTGCTTGTTGGGATTCTTCTTCTTCTTTCCCTTTCCCTTGAATTTGGATTTTGGGACGGAGGAAGAAGATGGCCCAGCAATAAGAGCGGGAGTTTTCGCTACCTTTAGTGTGCTCTCTGCACTCCTCAACATATTGAGGAGTTCAGGCAAAGACTTCTCCATGTTGTGCATGTTGAAGTTTACAATGAATTGAGCAAAGGCAGGGGAAAGGGACTGTAGAACAATATCAACATACTGCTCGTTCTCCATTGTTCAACCCAGGTCCTCAAGTTCTTCGATAAGTCCAATCATCTTCAATACATGGCCACTTACAGACGTGCCAGCAGCCATTCGCATCTGAAACAACTTTCGAGATGCCTCGTATCGGAGAGTACGAGATTGCTCTCCATACAACTCCTTTGTATGGAGAAAGATGGATTGAACATCCATCTTCTCGTGCTGCTTTTGATGTTCATTGTTCATAGAAGCAAGCGCGAGGCACTTGGCTGTGGCGCAGTCTATATCCCATGTCTTGTGGATTTCTTTATCCACAACTGAAGAATCAGGGCCTGGGATAGGAGGGGTTGGAGTAGTCAGGACGTATCCGACCTTATCATAGGTCAGGGCAATATTCACGTTCCTTAGCCAATCTTTGTAATTCGGTCCTGTGAGTTTATTTTTGTCTAATAAAATCTTAAGTCCCGTCATAGGTATCTGCCATTAGGAGAGAGAAAAGAAGACACTCAGCGATTGCTCTTGCATAATTAGATAGGTTATTAATCTTATCTAACTGATGTCTCCCACTGCTTTTTGTCAAATTTTCCTTCAAACCTTTAAAAGGAAAACTAGCCAGGATTAATTGCAATCTACAAGTTCGCTAACCGGTCGACCAGGCCAGTGTCAGTACTCCGAGGGAAGTTCCCCGTGCTTTCGCACGGACCTAATTAAAGTAAACCTCGTTTTCCTAGAGGCGTAACCCCGTTGACACCTTTCTAGACACCTACTGGATTAGCTAATTGTAAAGTGCAAAACTCTCCCGGGAGTAACCTTTACTCACAGTGGGATCGGGATCCAACTATCATATAGAAGGTATGCAATCTCATCGGGAATTTCAACTCTTGAAATTCCCGATATGATTTTTGCCCCTAGTGTCTTATGACCCTAACTATGGTCAACAAATCATAAGCACTAGTCAAGTTCTACCCGCCATTTCGGGATTGATTTACTATGGTCAACAAAGTCATGCGAATGTCCTAATCGATCGCATCAAATGCTTTGTAGGAAGACATCACTTAGCTATCGTACACCACGCCTTAACTATAGTCAACAAACGTGGCACGAATACTAAGTACTCCACTTCCTAAAATGGCGGAGGGCAACGAATGGTTTTTATGAAAACCCTTAACGTTTTGAACTTGATATCGTTGTAGAATCGAGTGAGAAGGAGTGATTTAGGCTCCAGTTTTAAAAAATCGAATAGTTTTATAGCATCTTTCTAATTTTGCTAAAGAGGTCACTCCCGGTGAAGGGATCTCGGCTCTTTCCTTATCGAATAAGGTGCTGGATATGTAAATACCACGATGCAAAGCAAAAGGTAGATCAACTATAAAATCAAGTCGAGTGTTTTGTAACATTTGCCAGTTTCGCTAAAGGGGTCACTCCCGGTGAATGGATCTCGACCCTTTCCTCATCGAATGAGGTGCAGGATATTCAAGAATACCACTATGCAAAGCAAAAGCTAGAGTTACCCATTTTAAAAAGTTTGATTCTACAACATCTTTAGGTTTCTTTTTCTTGACATTAATCACATTAATGCTGTCCCATTATTTATGTTTCCTAAACATCACAGAAAAGAAACGAAAGTAGAATGTACGCTTATTCCATCCGCATTCGCCACGGGGTCCCGTCATGTACCGTTAGGTTACTTAACTAACGGCAGAGCGGGGGCTGGACTAGCGCGGGTGCAAAACATAAGCAGCGTTTATTATATATCTTATATATAAATATAGCCATTACAGATCACAGATGAATATATTGGATATACTAGGAATTCCGCATTTCATTCAAGCCTTAATGAACGAAGGGTTCCACGGTCGTGATGAATATCCAAAACCCTACCCTACACCCCTACGGGTGCGGCAAACTACCCGCCAAATTCCCGAAGTGGAGCAACCTCCCTCAACAAAGTGAGTAGGCCACTCGGCACTTCGAAAACCCGGTAGTTTGTGCATCCCACCTTGGGTCTATCCTAGGAGCAAAAACAGTAAAAAGAAATTATACAACGGTGGCTACAACCTCATCCCGGATGTGCCCCGCAAAATAATATTACATTGCTTTTTACAAATTACATTGAATGAAAGAAAAGAAAAACGCTCTTCTCACACCCCCCGGCCATTCATCACGACGATCCAACACGTTCATATACACATACCATCTCATAATATCATTACAGAAGTGTGCAACCCCGACTAATCGACTTATAGCAATTAGTCGATGTTTCAAACACACATAACAAATAACTGAAAACCCGATTAGCCAAGCACTTTAGAATTTCGATCGATAATTTTAAACCATGACAACACTTGTCATCTTCCAGTGCACAAACAACTTTGTGAAAATTACAGATGTCCCAGAAACACTATTTCCTTAATATAAGCAAACTGCTGAAAAACGAGTCAACACGACCACGACTCGGCCGTGAATCGGCGGCCAAACACTGAGTTTGGCCGCGGATCCACGGCGTTTCTGGTGAGTTAGAGACTCGTTTTTCTAAAGTGTGCTTAGAAAACCCTGCTTGTATTTTTAAGGCCACTGAAATGATTTTTTGAACACTTTAAAAAATTGACAGCAGCATGGGAAGAAAACATGTTTTCGAGAAGAAAACATGTTTTCGGGAGAAAAAATTGTAGATCGAGGTTCTAACTTTTGGCTAACAATCTAATTATGGTTTAGTTAGGCTCTGATACCATGTTAGTGCACGTTGCATGCTCCCACAACTCTTGTGAGGCAGGGGAAGTGATAAACGAAAATTTTCTTTGCATACAACACGCACTTTCCATTAGATCTTGTCTAAACCACAACTAGAAAACCCTAACTAGAGATCTTATCTACTATGTTAGGGGTTATACCTTGATGATCCGGTCCTTCGGGTCTTCTTTGATGATCTCCTTGGCTCCTTGGATGTTGTC
This sequence comes from Agapanthus africanus, assembly GCA_030015575.1. Classification (NCBI taxonomy): domain Eukaryota; kingdom Viridiplantae; phylum Streptophyta; class Magnoliopsida; order Asparagales; family Amaryllidaceae; genus Agapanthus; species Agapanthus africanus. The sequence continues at coordinate 520,707,295 of CM057344.1, forward strand.
GGTGTGCACGATTTCCGGCCACCCCAAGACCTAGATGATCCACGTAAGAGTTGTCATGCAAGCTAAAACCCTTCTCAAGAGCTAAATCTAGAGATCAAGTTTGCTAAAAATGGTCACTAAGATGATGTAGAGATTAGTGTATTGGATTATCTTTGATCCTTGGCTTTTGATTCACATCTCATGTGAGTGTTAAAGCAAGGAAGAAGGAGGAGGAGAGAAGAAGGAGAGAGAAAGAGTTTTGCATAATGAGAAAATTCAAGCATGAGAAAATGATATATTCAAATGGAAATAATTGAAGCATGGAATATAAAATTAGCACCATACTTCAATAGTAACTCCAAAAGATTAAAATATTAAACAACCCATTCTCACAACCATGCTTGGACTTTCTAATTTCCACCTCATTTATTTATTTTCATAAAATAAATAATGTATTATGAGGTGGCATCTTCTAGAAGGTATTCTTGTAACAATTACAAGAATACCCCTCCTCCGTATACCGTATACCGTATACTGTATACCCGTATCCGAATTCTGAAAAATACGAATACCAATAATCTAATAATATAGTACCGGTATCCGGCTTAAACCAAAGCCTACCAGTATTATCGTTCCGATTATTATTCCTGTAAAAATTACACGAACATAATCGAAACCCTGCTGCAACACCTTACGGCTGCCATAACAACTTACGGCCTCTACATCTTTCGCCTGAACGAGGAAACTCTCTGTGTGGGACTTTAAAGACTCGACAGTACGCTGGTAGTGGGTTTAACCACAAGCACGCCAACGGCACTAGCTGTGCGTAATGGCTACCCAGGTACATGACGAAAAGGTGGCCGACGAGCAAACTCATCACAACCTCAACGAGCCTGCAAGCAACACTTACCGTACAGTCCGGTCTCTTCGTCTGATACGTCGCATATGAAGTCTATGTAAGTCCGTGTTGCCCACCCCGGTGCTTACGGGGAGGCGGAAAACATAATAAAAATTGGATTTTTATTGACTTAGGCAACATGGACCAAGCTTGTGAGGATCTTTGCTAAACATAAACTTGCTAACCCTAACTACAAAGTAGCTAAGTGATGGAAAGGTTATACCTTTGGTCTTTAGTCCTTCTCTCCTTGCTCCTAGGAATGGTAGAAGGAGGTCACCTTGCTTTTCTTCTCCCGTCAAAGAAGGATCCACCCGAAAGCCTCGACCTTTAGCTTCAACTCCAAGCTAGGAGTAACTAGAGTGCAAGAAATGCTAAGACTTGAACCCTAGAAGAGAGTAGAGAAGATCAAGTGAAGGTTTTTCTCAAGCTTTTTGTTTCTCAACACATGAGAGGGAGAGAGCTTGAGGGAGAGGATGAACAAGAGAGAGAAATGATATGAGAGAATGAGAAAATAATAGAGCCATTCTCACTAATATGTGTGAATTAATTTAATTGAATAATTAGCTAGATAATTATCATGGTAAATCATGACATGACCATTAGCATTTCAATTTGCAAAGATCAAAAAGCATCTTCCAAAAGAAATGATGATGGTCAAAGTGTCAACCTAGGTCAACAAGTCAAAGAAGTCAAATGGTCAACAACCACAACCATGGATAATTATTAAACTAATTACTAATTAACAATAACAAACACATAAATATTAGGGTTAATAAAATGACAATAGCCATTAACCCTAATCAAGGTCCTCTCCCTCAATCTCAAGCAACTGTGCATACGCACCCGCATTCGTGATCCGAGGAACACGAACACAATGAGAAAAACCAATCTCAAATCATATACTAGGATCCGGCTTAAACCAAAGCCCGCTAGTATAAGCTGTCCGAACAGCAAACGTGCACAAGTGCGCGAATGTGAACGAACCCTGTCGCAAAACCATGCGACCTCTACTCATTTAGCCTAAAGGCGAATAGCTCTCTGTGTGGGACTCTAAAGACTCGACACTACGCTGGCAGTGGGTTTAACCACAGACCGCAAGCGGCACTAGCTGTACGTAACGGTCCCCAGGTAGATGTCGATAAGAAGACTGACGAGGTGAACCCCATCTGCACTCCTACTGAGCCTGTATGTGACAGTCTCCGTACAGTCCGGTCTGTTCGTCTGATACATCGCATGGCGGGCCTAGGGGGGCGGTGAACGTCAGTCCCCTAATAGCGGTACAAGTCGTGTCGGAGTGTAGCCCAGAACACCCTGAGATAACACTGGAAACCTACCAGTATATCTCGCTTGCCCTGGCCAGGGACTACTCGTGTAATGGCTCTCCTAGACACAGCGCGATGTCAACCCCCAATACCGGGAGAGACGAATCCTGTCTAACCGTCACTGCCTCCAAGTGCTTCGGGACTGCACCCAAAAACTACCTGTTTGCACGACTCCTTTGAGCCGTGGTAGGGTAGTAATCAAAGTGCAGTGGGAACACACTCGAGGCGAAGTGACAGTGTCAAGTCAGCGGACTAAGCTGTACTCATGTCACCTGGGAACTGATAACTGACGATAGGTATATTACCAACCAACAGTTCCCTACGAGTCCTGTCCAGTGTACTCGTAACCTAACGAGCACCCGCATACTATCCCAAGTACGACGTACTAACGGCTGTGGGACAGACCGTCTCCCACACTGGGATGAGAAGCGCATACGCTAGTCTACTCCGGAGTATCGATGCCCTGTCTCGATAGTCCAACGACCAGGGACCTGTATAAGGATGTGCTTATAGATTACCCAGCTCCCACGAGTGCGAGCGCCATCACAACGCTGGTAATCAAGCAAAGATCCTAAGGGCTCTACTAATATGTATACCCGCAATATGCTAAAAGAAACACATGCACATATTAAAGCAGAGACAAACCAAGTAGCATACTACCATTTCGAGCAAGATTGTATATACAACTGTGAATATCCCAAGCTTCCATTAAGTAATATACAAACTAGTATGATACAGTAATGGCCTCTAGGGCATATACACTAACAATCTCCCACTTGCACTAAGGCCATGTACTGGCGTATCGAAGACCTATCATCTCGATCAGCCACTCGAACTGAGTCTGGGGTAGGGCCTTCGTGAGTGGATCTGCAGTGTTGTTCTCCGTATTAACTCTCTTTACCTCGATCTCCTGGCGATCTATGATCTCCCTGATCAGGTGGTACCGCCTCAAAATGTGCCTGGACTTCTGATGGGACCTGGGTTCCTTCGCTAAAGCTATAGCTCCGTTGTTGTCGCAATACAGCGGTATTGGATCAACAATGGTAGGAACCACCTGAAGCTCCGTAAGGAACTTCTTCATCCAGACAGCTTCCTTTGCGGCATCGCAAGCAGCTATGTACTCCGCTTCCATTGTTGAGTCTGCAACGGTCTCCTGCTTGGAACTCTTCCAGCAAACCGCCCCTCCATTGAGGGTAAAGACATAACCCGACATGGACTTGGAGTCATCCTTGTCACTCTGGAAGCTGGAGTCAGCAAAGGCCTCGAGCTGGAGGTCTTTTCCGCCATACACCAAGAACATCTCCTTAGTCCTTCTCAGGTACTTGAGAATGTTCTTTACCGCTATCCAGTGTTTCTCCCCTGGGTTTGACTGATACCGGCATACAACGCTCAATGCGTATGCTACATCTGGTCTGGTACACAACATCGCATACATTATAGAGCCTACCGTAGAAGCGTAGGGTATAATAGACATGCGATCCCTTTCCAAATCAGTCTTGGGAGACATCTCTTTGGAGAGGGTGATCCCGTGACAAGCCGGTAGATTACCGCGCTTGGAATCTTCCATACTGAACCTTTTCAGTATGGTGTCAATGTACCTTGACTGTGAAAGTACCAACATCCTCTTAGATCTATCACGATAGATCTGGATCCCCAGAATGTAGTTGGCATCACCCAGGTCCTTCATGGAGAACCTCTGCGACAAGAATCCTTTGACTGACTGTAGCATAGGAATATCATTTCCTATTAGGAGAATGTCATCCACGTACAAGACGAGGAATACCACAGTTCTCCCTACAATCTTACTGTAAATGCATGGTTCATCTGGGTTCTTGATAAAGTCGAATTCTTTGACAGTATCATCAAAGCAGATGTTCCAACTCCGCGATGCCTGCTTAAGTCCATAAATGGACTTGAGCAACTTGCACACTCTACCGCTGCTCCCACTCTGATTGAATCCCTCCGGCTGATCCATATAGACGCACTCTTCCAAATTTCCATTTAGGAAAGCCGTCTTTACGTCCATCTGCCAGATTTCATAATCGTGGAAGGCAGCAATGGCAAGAAGGATCCGAATGGATTTTAGCATAGCCACTGGAGAAAAGGTCTCGTCATAGTCCAAACCAGGTCTTTGACGAAAACCCTTTGCTACAAGTCTAGCTTTATAGGTCTCAACCTGCCCATCTACACCAATCTTCTTTCTGAAGATCCATTTGCAGCCTACGGGTTTTACCCCTTCTGGTGCAAAGTCCAAAGTCCAAACTTTGTTGGTGTACATGGACTCCATCTCGGCCCGCATTGCATCCAGCCATTTTACCGAGTCGCCGCTCTGGATGGCTTGCTGGAAGCTAGTAGGCTCACCATAATCCATGGTGCAATCCTCTCTATCCCCGTCTATGAGAAAACCGTAGTATCTCTCGGGCGGATGAGATTGCCTACTACTCCTGCGGAGTGGCGCTGGGATGTCCGGTTCTCTTGAAACTTCTGGTTCTTCCAAGCTTTCAGTAATAGCTTGTGGTTCTGGAATTTCTTCCAGTTCTATTGCGCTCCCACTTATCTGATTTTCTAAAAATTCAGTCTCCAAGAAGTGGGCATGCTGAGAAACAAAAACCTTTTGTTCCTCTGCGGAATAGAAAAGATACCCCCTGGAGTTCTTCGGGTATCCCACAAACTTACACAGTACTGAACGTGCCTCGAGCTTGTCCGCATGCTGCTTTTTTACAAAAGCTGGACATCCCCATGTCTTAAGGTACTTGAGACAGGGTTTCTTCCCACTCCACATCTGATATGGGGTGGTAGGCACAGTCTTGGTGGGAGCCTTGTTCAAGAGATATGCAGCTGTTTCTAGTGCATAACTCCAGAAGGATCGCGGCAACTCAGCCTTACTCATCATGGAACGGACCATATCCAATAGGGTTCGATTCCTCCTTTCCGATACACCGTTGTGTTGTGGTGTGTATGGGGGAGTAAGTTGAGAGAGAATTCCATTCTCTTTTAAGAAGCCCAGAAACTCGGCACTTAAGTATTCTCCTCCTCGATCCGATCTTAGGATCTTGATACTTTTGCCTGTTTGTTTTTCAACTTCATTCTTATATTCTTGAAATTTCTCAAAGGCCTCGGATTTGTGCTTCATCAAGAAGACATGCCCATACCTAGAGAAATCATTGGTGAAAGTAATGAAGTATGAATAACCACTTCGCGCATGTGTAGACATTGGACCACACACATCACTGTGTATGAGTCCCAAGAGCTCGCTCGCTCTTTCTCCGTGTCCAGTGAACGGAGTCTTTGTCATCTTTCCCATGAGACAAGATTCACAAGTGGCATAAGACTGATACTCAAACGGATTCAAGTATCCCTCTTTATGTAACTTTGTTAACCGTGTCTCATTAATGTGACCCAGTCTACAATGCTATAAGAAAGCCTGATTTGTTTCCGGAGACTTTCTTTTAAGTGTGTTCTGGACACTGAAGATCTGAGCTTGATTCAGTACGTATATCCCGTTCTGTAATGTACCTGACCCAATCAGAACTTGATTTAGGTGGATGTTAACTACATCGCTTACAAAAGTAAAATCATATCCTTCCTTAGAAATTAAGGATACAGATATGATATTACAAGTCGCACCTGGTACATAAAAACAGTTACGCAGAATCAATATCTGCCCAGTTGTCAGTCCTAGATGATATTCCCCTACGGATTCAGCATACATGCTCATTCCGTTAGCAACCCTGAGAGTCATATCACCTTTCCTGATAACCCTACGGTTTCTCAAAGCCTGTAATGAATTACAGATGTGAGATCCTGATCCGGTATCCAATACCCAGGAAGTAGGGTTAACTGACATACAGTTCTCAATCACAAACACACCCGAAGCCGAAGCCACAACATGCTTCGAATTCTGGCTACTGGCTTTACAAGCCCTGCAATCCTTCTGTCCATGTTCATTCCCGTAACAATAGGAACATCCTTCTTTTACTACATCTGCTCCTGAAACTTCTGCCCTTCCCTTTCTTTCTACTTCCCTAGTTTCCTTTAGGGTAGTAGGCAGAGACTGTTGAACTGAGTCAGCATCTGACCTGTTCTTCAACGTGGTCTTCAGGTCCGAGAGCTCAAAAGAGCTGGTCTCTGTAAGGACGTTGCCCCCTACAGATGACCCGATAGCCAACCTCGCTGGAAGCAATTCGTTCGAGGTCTCATATCTTGCGATACGAGATTGCTCTCCATATAAAACTTTGTTATGGAGGAAGATAGAAGCTAAGTCCATCTTCTCGTGCTGCCTCTGGTATATACCATCAACTGAGGCTAACACGAGGCACTTGGCTTTCGCACAGACTTCTTCCGATGTCCTACGAATATCAATATCCGTGACAGGGGAAACTGGACCTGAGACGGCAGGGGTTGGATCAGTTAAGAGGTGTCCCAGCTTGTCCTGGGTAATGGACATCTGGACAGACCTTTGCCAGTCAAAACAGTTAGATTCAGTCATCTTATTATCTAGATGTAACCTAGGTGTGGTCACAGGGTCGCTGCAATTAAGAGAGAGAGAAGAAAACACTTAGCATGTTGCTCTTGCAAGTTTAGATTGGTTTTTAATTTATCTAAACAGGATGGCTCCCACTGTCTCTCGAATCCCTTCTCAAACCGTAAAGAAAAGATTAGTCAGGATCAATCTCACCGTACAATACTTGCTTAACCATTCAGCCAGGCCAGTGTCGGTACTTCGAGGGAGGTTTTCCAACGCTTTCGCGAAGTTCCTTAATTAAGTAACCTCTTTTCCCTGTGGGCGTAGCCCCGCTAACACCTTTCTAGGCACCTACTAGGTTTATAGCATTGATCGTTAAGTGAGAGTTTTCCCGAGGAGTAGCATATACTCACAGTAGGATCGGGATCCAAATATCATCGCGTGATAAAACCGAAGGAATCCTACCAGAATCATCACACTCCAAATGGTATGCAACGCTAGCAAGTTTCAGTACTTATGAAACTCCCGATGTGGATTTTTGCCCCATGCTCTTATGACCTTGACGAAGGTCAACAAATCATAAGTCACATGTCAAGTTGTACCCGTCATTATCCAGGTTAATTTGAACCCACCCGTACATACCCTTGACGAAGGTCAACAAGGTAGTACGACTGTCCCAAACCAACGCATCTATCTATGCTACATATGAACACCCAACAGCTACCAATCACTATGCCTTGACGAAGGTCAACAAACATAGCTTGAATACTATTGAATATTCATACGAAACGACGGAGGGCTACGGATGGTTTTGGCGAAACCGTGAACATAGTGAACTTGATCTAATCGATGGAACGAGATAGCTTTTAAAAGGAGTGGTTCAAGCTCCGCGTTTAAAAGTTTAGTTTTGAAAAGAACCGAGTGGTTTTCAAAGTGTTCCAATCGACTTTTACTTGGTTTATTTCTTGCATTAGTTCTTTTAATGCGTCCCATCATTTAGTCCTACCATTGCAGAAAACAACCAAAATATGACGTACGCTTATGCCATTCGCATTCGCCACGGGGCCCCGTCATCACCCGTTAGGTTACTTAACTAACGACAGAGCGGGGGCTGGGCTAGCGCGGCTGTAAAACATAAGCAACGCCTAAATAGTTATTATATATATAAATATATAGCAATGATAGACATTACAGATCACAGATGAATACATTGGATATACTAGGAATCTGCAATGCGTTCGAGCCTGCAACGCAAAGCGGATTACACGGTCGCGGTGAATAGCCAAAACCCCACCCAAGACCCCTACGGGTGCGGCAAACTACCCGCCAAGCACCCGAAGCGAAGCAACCTCCCTCACCACCGTGAGTAGGCCACTCGGCACTTCGAGATACCCGGTAGTTTGTGCACCCCCTCCATGGGTCTATCCTAGGAGCAAAAACAGTAAAAAGAATTATACAATGACGGCTACAACCCCGACCCGGTTGTGCGGCCATACAAATAATATTATTACATCAATTTACATGTTACAAATGAATGAAAGAAAAATAACGCTCATCTCACATCCAACCCGGCTATTCACCCGCGACAATCCAATCCATTCATATCCACAAACCAATAACAATCACAGATCACAGAGATGTATAACCCCGACTAATCGACTTATAGCGATTAGCCGACGTTCAATACATACAAGCATCACAGATATAACCGATATAGTTAAAGTGTAGTGAAGTTCCGAAAAAAATACGGAATTATAGGACCCCAAAAGGAAATTTCTTTTCTGGAAAATCTGGGTACATATAATACATTTCAAAAATCCCAAAACCAACACAGAAACATACTGCACCAAAAACGATGCAGAGAGGGGACAATACGGCCGCGCTTCCGCGGCAAGAGCTTCCTTATGCCGCGGAAGCGCGGTCCTCTAGACTCCTCTCTGGTTCGTCTTTGGTGGTGTTTCACACAAAACCCTGAGATAATTTTTGGAGTATAAAGTTTTTCATTTTGACCAGAAAAAATTTTAACAGAAACTTGGATTTTGAAAAAGTTTGGTTTTTGGGTTTTTCGGTTTCGAAACTTCGTTACACTTAACTATTTAGCTAGTTTAGGTTTAGTTAGGCTCTGATACCACTGTAAGTCCGTGTTGCCCACCCCGGTGCTTACGGGGAGGCGGAAAACATAATAAAAATTGGATTTTTATGGACTTAGGCAACATGGACCAAGCTTGTGAGGATCTTTGCTAAACATAAACTTGCTAACCCTAACTACAAAGTAGCTAAGTGATGGAAAGGTTATACCTTTGGTCTTTAGTCCTTCTCTCCTTGCTCCTAGGAATGGTAGAAGGAGGTCACCTTGCTTTTCTTCTCCCGTCAAAGAAGGATCCACCCGAAAGCCTCGACCTTTAGCTTCAACTCCAAGCTAGGAGTAACTAGAGTGCAAGAAATGCTAAGACTTGAACCCTAGAAGAGAGTAGAGAAGATCAAGTGAAGGTTTTTCTCAAGCTTTTTGTTTCTCAACACATGAGAGGGAGAGAGCTTGAGGGAGAGGATGAACAAGAGAGAGAAATGATATGAGAGAATGAGAAAATAATAGAGCCATTCTCACTAATATGTGTGAATTAATTTAATTGAATAATTAGCTAGATAATTATCATGGTAAATCATGACATGACCATTATCATTTCAATTTGCAAAGATCAAAAAGCATCTTCCAAAAGAAATGATGATGGTCAAAGTGTCAACCTAGGTCAACAAGTCAAAGAAGTCAAATGGTCAACAACCACAACCATGGATAATTATTAAACTAATTACTAATTAACAATAACACACACATAAATATTAGGGTTAATAAAATGACAATAGCCATTAACCCTAATCAAGGTCCTCTCCCTCAATCTCAAGCAACTGTGCATACGCACCCGCATTCGTGATCCGAGGAACACGAACACAATGAGAAAAACCAATCTCAAATCATATACTAGGATCCGGCTTAAACCAAAGCCCGCTAGTATAAGCTGTCCGGACAGCAAACGTGCACAAGTGCGCGAATGTGAACGAACCCTGTCGCAAAACCATGCGACCTCTACTCATTTAGCCTAAAGGCGAATAGCTCTCTGTGTGGGACTCTAAAGACTCGACACTACGCTGGCAGTAGGTTTAACCACAGACCGCAAGCGGCACTAGCTGTACGTAACGGTCCCCAGGTAGATGTCGATAAGAAGACTGACGAGGTGAACCCCATCTGCACTCCTACTGAGCCTGTATGTGACAGTCTCCGTACAGTCCGGTCTGTTCGTCTGATACATCGCATGGCGGGCCTAGGGGGGCGGTGAACGTCAGTCCCCTAATAGCGGTACAAGTCGTGTCGGAGTGTAGCCCAGAACACCCTGAGATAACACTGGAAACCTACCAGTATATCTCGCTTGCCCTGGCCAGGGACTACTCGTGTAATGGCTCTCCTAGACACAGCGCGATGTCAACCCCCAATACCGGGAGAGACGAATCCTGTCTAACCGTCACTGCCTCCAAGTGCTTCGGGACTGCACCCAAAAACTACCTGTTTGCACGACTCCTTTGAGCCGTGGTAGGGTAGTAATCAAAGTGCAGTGGGAACACACTCGAGGCGAAGTGACAGTGTCAAGTCAGCGGACTAAGCTGTACTCATGTCACCTGGGAACTGATAACTGACGATAGGTATATTACCAACCAACAGTTCCCTACGAGTCCTGTCCAGTGTACTCGTAACCTAACGAGCACCCGCATACTATCCCAAGTACGACGTACTAACGGCTGTGGGACAGACCGTCTCCCACACTGGGATGAGAAGCGCATACGCTAGTCTACTCCGGAGTATCGATGCCCTGTCTCGATAGTCCAACGACCAGGGACCTGTATAAGGATGTGCTTATAGATTACCCAGCTCCCACGAGTGCGAGCGCCATCACAACGCTGGTAATCAAGCAAAGATCCTAAGGGCTCTACTAATATGTATACCCGCAATATGCTAAAAGAAACACATGCACATATTAAAGCAGAGACAAACCAAGTAGCATACTACCATTTCGAGCAAGATTGTATATACAACTGTGAATATCCCAAGCTTCCATTAAGTAATATACAAACTAGTATGATACAGTAATGGCCTCTAGGGCATATACACTAACAGTCTAGGGGTGGTAAATGTCAGACCCCAGTAACTTTATAAGTCATGCTGATTTACGGCTCATAACAGTTCGAGGAACTACTGATAACACTTATCAGTAAACCTCGAGAACCCTGGCCAGGGATTTGGGTGTTATAGCCGATCAAACATAGCGCGACATCAACTCCCTATACCGGGAGAGACGAAACCCCTCCTATCGCTCACTGTCTCCATGTGATTCGGGACTGTACCCAAAGTCCACATGTTTGCACGACTCAATAGAGCCATGGTAGGGTAGAAATCAAAGTACAGTGGGAACCACACAAGACTCCATGACGATCTCGGGTCTACAGACTAACCTGTACAAGTGTCACCTGAGAACTGCTATCTGACAATTGGTATATATACCATCTAGGAGTTCTCGGCGAGTCCTGTTCGGTGTACCCATTCTCCAATGAGCACCTGTGTACAATCTTTGATGTCAAACACCAATGGTTATGGAATCAACCATCGCCCCCCAGGGTCAGGAAACGTACACACTAGTCTAACTTGGTAATACCAATGCCCTGTCTCGATATACCCTCGACTAGGAACCATTAAAGGATATGCTTATAAACTATCTAGGCCCCACTAGTATGATCTCATCATAATCCTGGTAGTCAAGCATAATCCTAAGGGCTTCATCAACATGCATATAAAGATATAAAATATTACACAAGTTGAGATGAAGATAAACCAGATAGCATACTATCATTTCGAGCAAAGATTGTTTCTGTACATATACATGCCTAGTATCCTATACAATACAGGCCTCTAGGGCATACATATCTAACATATATGTTTATATGTATATATGTGTGTGTGTGTGTGTATGTGAGTGCGCGCGCGTTGGTATATATATCTATACATATACATATACACGGATGATGAGCCCGGTATATGATACTTGGAGATGAGCCGATATGATCGGGCATGATGCCGTGAGTTTGTGATATGTGATTTGGTCGTGATATGATATGACATGATATTATAGCGGATCGTTGGGCGATGTGTTTTCATACACACGAGTATATATGTTTGATGATATAGAGATGTGCTAGATTTTAGAAAGGAACCCCTAATTCATGATTTTACGATGATGATACCATATGAATAATGAGGTTTATGTGATATTTGACCCGTACCCCAATTTTGGGATGTCGTACGATAGATTTTACCGTACGAGTTATAGATATGATGATTTATCCGCACTCGTGACTCAAGAATGTTGTTCAGTTGATAAAACTGCACATTTGTTATTACATTTTTCCTACCATTTTCATATTAAGAAGGACTTTATTATAATATATCATACATATGAGGGTTTATATGTAAAAATACTATTTTCCATGTGTTGATATATTATAATTAGCATTTGGTAGGAAAATGTATGCAAATAAATTCATTGACCAAATCCTAGTAGAACAAAGTCTACTAAATCTTATTTGAATTGTTGTGCAGAATTTTTCCAAGTTGTGCAGAATTTTTCAAGGCTAGAATCAAGGAGATCAATTTATTGAAGAAGACTTGCCTAATTAAGAATCAAAACTTGGAGACCAAGTCTGGCAGCAACCACGAGAAGATTTCCAAATTCTGAAGGTGCCAAGGATCGCCAAATGTCACAAGTAGCCATCCCCAGAAAATTGATGGACGACCGTGATCATCAAGCCGCGGATCCGCGGCAATAGCCCCTTTATGCCGCGGATCCGCCGCGGTTAAGAAGAGATGGAGGCTGAGGATTTTTGGGGAAAATCTTTTCTACTTTTTCCCTAATTTAGAAGCTTGGGATCTGGCTTTGGCACTATAAATAGAGACCGAGAGCCTCTTGGAAAAATCATCAAGCCGAAGAGATCACGAAGTCCCTGACGCTCACGCATCCAGGCTGATCATCAACTGTTCGTCTACCTCCTTAGGAAAGATCGAGAAGCAACTAGTATTGTAATCATTTTCTACAGAATAAAGTGTAGATTGTTCAAGTTGATTAATAAAGGTAGTTATTTTATTTAATTCTTTTGCATTTTACATTATGTTTTCCCTCTCTGTCCTTTCATCTTCTTCTCCCAACATGCGCGAGTAATTCTTCGCTTGTTAGGGTTCGTAGGATTAGGGTAGGCTAATGGATGATGAACATCCCTAAACCCTTTTAAAGTCCTATAAAGTTTATGAACTTTATCAAAAGAATCATCAACATCCTAATCGGGGGCGCTAGCAATTCTTTGCTAGTTCCGACCGCGATTAGAGATTAGATTAATGATTGTTTTGGTAAAGGCTAAATTTGAACGGAGTTCCGTATCGAGATAAGGGTTAAGAGTGGGATTCCTTTTCCCTCCAGAAACCCTAATCTACACGCATCACCGTCGTTCTAGTTTTAAATCTATTAAAGGATAAAAAGGGTAACTTTTAATTAATCATCCATAACTACTAAATCCTAACGAACCCTACAAGCCCTCTTATTATATTAACTATATTCCTAAAATAATCTAGATATATAAATTTGCACTCTTGCTTAAAGTAGATCTAGAAACTTTTCACAAAAAATTCTTTATTCCTCCTCTCTTTCTCAACACATCTAAAGTAAGATTAAAAGGTTCCACGTTTCCCTGAGGACGACCTGTACTCACCTCGGTCTAGCTACACGCGACACCGTTCTGATTGCGGTTAACTACTACAAACACACTCTTTCGTATCAATCAAATGGCGCCGTTGCCGGAGATACGTGTGTAATTTTTTATTCTTGCTATTTGTGTTGAATTCTTGGACGATTTATATCATTATTAACACAAAACTGCAAATTGCATATTTAACGATTTGTGCGTGAATTTTGCAAGGAGATCTGGAGTCACAGAATTAAGGAAAACAGAAGACAGAGACATTCTTAGTGATCCAGAGGAGCAAGGGAGGTCACAGCCGATCCATCCACCTCGCGGCGGAACCGCGGCACAAAGGTGCTTCCGCCGGCGGAATCGCGGCAGGTTAGAGGGATTAGGGCTACAGAACTCTCTGGTAAGATTCTCAACTCCTTCTCTCTCCTCTCAAATCAAATAAAATCTATTTTCTGCAGGATTCTTTGCAAAATAGCGCCGCTCAAAAATCTTTTTGCAAAAGTTTTGTGATTGGTTTTGTTTTGCATATTTAATACGGACTTTAAGGGGCAAAGACCAAATCAAGATTAGGTGGGGATTTCATCACCCATCCTAAGCCCCACAAATCATAAACCAAGCATCTGCATCAACCCTACAATAATTTAAAAAATATCTAGACCAGACTCTAAGGACTGTCGCGCTCATTAAGGACAGAGGAAGGTCGTGGGTAATCTATCGTTTATCCGCATTACTTTTGTAGTGCCTATGCAAGTGTGTCAAAGGCTAGTGGTTTTTAATTAGGCCCACTACTGTGGTTCCTTCCCGCTTACCTGGCACTTATCTGGCTATAAGGGTAGTACGGAGGCGGTAGAGGATTGATCCTGCGGCTTGTCCTTTGGAAGTCTAGGAGCGGTCTAAAGACTGGACCTAGGTGACCTTAGTTCTAGGGTTGCTTATGCATCTTAGGGAGATTTGTCTTGAGTCCCACTTTTTCAAAACAAGCTAATTTTAAATCACACACACGCTGCCACTTGCACTAAACCCGCTTAGTGCATGCTCGGCTGGACACGGGATCCTAGTGCCCGTCTTGTCCGCGTTCCTGCTATCGACAACGAAGTCGGTACTTCTTCATCTTCTTTTTCCCCACCACACATGACCGAGATGGACGGCACTCCATCAGATTATACCACCACGCTGCCACCACCGGAAGGTGCGCAGAATCCACCACGCATCTCTCTCCAAGAGAGATGCTATCCTATCCGTGGTCCTCTTCCCACTTGTCTATCTCTTCCCCCAACTAACAGGGATAATTTCGAAATTAAACCCCACTACATCAATCTGCTGCCCAAATTTCACGGGCTTGAGTCAGAAGACGCGTATGTTTTCATCACCAAATTCGAAAACATATGCGCAATGATGGGTACTTCACAATTGACTTTAGATGCTATGCGCTTACGTCTTCTCCCATTCACACTGTGCGACTTGGCAGAAAAATGGCTTTACAATACTGCCACACACTCTATCACTAATTGGGATGAATTCGTCATAGCATTTCTTAAGAAGTTTTACCCAAACCATAAGAGTGCACGTGTTAGGAGCGAGATCAACCAGTTCACCCAGCTTCCCAATGAACCATTTTGGAAGTGCTTTGAACGTTTCAAAGATCTGCTTGTCCAATGTCCTCATCATGGAATCAATAGATGGGATTTATGTCGGATTATATATGAGGGCATTAATCCAGCGACAAAGCAGATGCTTGAAACAATGTGTCAATGCAATTTCATGTCTAAAGATGACGGTGAAGCTTGGAAGTATCTGGAAGTATCTGGAAGTCCTCGCTGAACACACTTTGCAGTGGGAAAGCGTAAGACCACCTTCATCTAGGGGAGGTGTTCACCAGCTCGATGTTTCCATCGCAGTGAAAGCCGAAATGGCAGCGATACAGAAGAAACTCGACGCTATTGAGAGCAGATTCTCATCAGTCTCCCTAAATCAGGTTACGCTTCCTAAGACCATCTGTGGTTGTTGTTCGGATCCTTCACACTTAACGGAAGAATGTCCTATGAATGCATCGTTTCAAGATAATGCTGCTTTTCAACAGCGACCTAAAAACGACCCTTATTCTTCCACATACAATCAAGGATGGAGGAATCATCCTAACTTTGCTTGGAATCAAAACCAACAAAGCAATTATCAAAGACCTCCTCCACAGCAACCACAACCACAGAATCAGCCCCCCTTTCAGTCACAGAATTTCCAAAATCCGGCCAACATTTCTACACCACAAGGCCGGTACTGACAACTCACTTGCACAAACTTTGGATATGTTCATGAAACAATCCATGCAATTGTCGGCTGAGATGAAGTCATCTATTGATACCATAACGAAAAACTCCACCTCCCATGGTGAGAGTATTAAATCATTAGAAAACTAAATCGCACAGTTAAATGCCGCAATGAGTGCGAGAGAGAAAGGGAAACTCCCATCTCAACCCCTACCGAATCCTGGCCATTCATAAAATTATAATGTGAATGCCATTACTATGTTGAGATCGGGGAGAGAGCTGAATAACCGAGTGGGTGAGCAATTTGATGTTAGTGACACATTTGATACCCCATCTTCTTCTTCCTCTTCCCCTAATTCGTCTAGTCCCCCACCTTCATCCGAGCCTATTCTCCGTTTTCCCTGTAACCCTTCGAAAATCGTTTAGGCGGTTTTTCGGTAATCGACTAATTTTTCAGCTTTTTCCGTAAAAAGTCAAAATAGGTATTTTTTTTCATTATAAACCTAATTATACAAAATTTAGATAAGATATTACTATAAATTGGTCACTAAAATGCCACTTATAATTTTCTAGTTAAATAAAAAAAATTCGTAATTAATTATTTTTTTTTTATTATTTTAAGCTTTTAAAAATACATTAAATTAGTGATAAATACAAATTTAATTAGGTAAATTTCATAATTAGGAATCTTTATAAACTAAAATAGAGTGTTAATAAATTGTATCATAACTTTATAAGATTTTAGTTTTATGGTTGGAAATTTATGGAAAAAATGATGTAAAAAGGATTTTTTTGGAAAAAGTTGATGTGAAATGCATTAAATGAGATTTAAGGGGTTTATTTGACCTAGAAACATCCACAAAAAACCCCCCATCACCTCCTCTTGCTGCTGGCCGACCAAAAACTGCAGCAACTCCCCATTGTTCTCACTTCTTTTTGCTACAATTTTCATGCCAAAATTCATTAAAAATTCACAAATTCATTCTCCAATTCAAAACAAAACCCTAATCCACTCTCTCCTCAAGCCAATTTAGCTTAAAACTTGAAGAAAGGAGGCATCTTTGGTGGTTTGTGCAAGCTAGGGTTCAAGCTTGTGAGGTGAAGATTCTAATCTATTTGTTAACTTGTAGTTTAAATGTGCTAAAATTGAAATTTGAAGTATTAATTTAGTAGTAATTGTTTGTTTAGGAAAAATAAAGAGAGGGATTTGATTTCAAATTAGGGTTTGTAGCATGGTTGATGGAGTTAAGTTAGGGTTTGGTTATCTAATTGGCTAGAGTGGTAAATCGTGCGATGTTGCGCTCGCTAAATCGATAAATTGCGATATTTGCATCGAATCGGTATGCTTTTTGCTTACTAGATTTTTATTAAAATTAGAATGTGATCTAATTGCGTTATATTAGCGATATAATTAGCTTCATAAACGACTATTAGAGTGCACGAACGTGAGGTTTTGTCTAGTCGGGTTTTGGTTTTGTCGATTTCCCCGAAATGACGATTCTAGTTAAGATTTAGCGATTTTCGTGTGTTTTCCTGCGCACCGAGTGCACGTTATGTTTAATTCTAGAGCGTCGATATTTGTATGTTGTGATTTGCATCGTTATAGGATATGTAATCTTATGCTTGGTGTTGTGCAAATATAGGATCGGTCGGGGAAACATCGGACACGGCGCGTAAAGGCAAGGCGGTGGTCGGATCGGATTAACGAGGCTTTCAGGTGAGTAGATGTATTCATCTATGGGGGAATCGTATGGATGGCGCGAGGCGCCCCCTAGTTAGGATTACCCTATTTCTGGCAAGATTTATATTGTTAGTTAGCTTACCCCTTCATTTACACAGCATACCTTATAGTAAATAGTATGCTAGATTGCATGGATATTCATATGCACATATGCGATAACACTTCGTAGGACACGAACACCATTACAATTGGCATCTGTTGCATGCGCACTATTCATGTGACACACACGCCTTTGGTAATTGCCATGCCACATGCACTATAGAACCTGTTTAGCTTAGTATCGCCTTGCATCGTGCATGATATATGAAATTGCATAGCATGTATATATACCTTACATCATCATCATACTTGCACAGTTTTCTAGCCACAATTCACGTCACATACCTTGTTATCATAGACATTTATCATATATAACTATCATATATAACATGTGGACATTATGATTTTCTTGAGGATTTCAGTATTGCTGCGATTTCTGGATTTTTGGGGAAAACCGCAAGAATTTAACAAAAGCTTATATTTATCATTTTTAAAACAAAGTTGCGGTTTTCTCGTGATGTATGTGTCATCCACCATGAGTTTTCATGTTTTCTGTTGGATTTCGAGACCCGATTCGAGGAGTGGATGAACCGTCTCGGGTACATGGTGGGCCCGGTATGGTACCCCAGGGCAAGAAGATCGAGTTGTAGACGATGAGCCTGGCAGAGGAAGACTACCTACCGGTGATGTCTGGCGTGGCGGATATCCGGAGGATACCGACCGTTGTCGTGAGATTAGATGATATAGGCCGATCCGGACTGACGGAGCCCGATATTTGAGACATTGCTACAATGAGATATTGAGACAGATTTGATTTCATATTTGGTGTCGATGCTTGACACGGGTTTTCAGATGATTTCTTGATGGTACTTAGGTATTATACAGATATTCATTTTCTAAAGTTAAGAATGCAGTACCCTTAGCATTTAAAACACTTAAAGATTTAGTAATGACATTGCATATATGTGCATGCATACTAGAGATATTATATCACATATGGACATACATGTTGTGACGCATTGTGTGCATTCTTACGATTGCCTTATTAGATGTTATATTCTACTCACGAGCTGGCAACTCATCCCCGTTGTGCCACAGTGTCTTGCAGGTCGGACTCATCAGTCTTGTAGCGGCGGCTATCTTATCATCAGCTCCTTTTGTTCAGACTCGCGACATCGCCCGTAGGTTGGTTGCGAGCACGCTTTATTTCTTTTTGCTCTATCATTGTATCTAGTATTCTCCATCTACCACTTTCTATTTGTATATGCGACCTAGTGATGAGACTGAGAGATTTGTATATATGTGGTTTCTTTTAGGTCGAGCTCACTTGAGCCGACGTTGTGTTTTCTGATATTTGGCATTTCTTTTATGCTCTTTTTCTTGATATTACTTATATATTGCATGTGGTTGTGATCCGCCTAGGGCGAAGAGCTAGCTCCCGCTTGGGGATGCCATTTTATGATTACAGATTATATATATCTTGTTGTACCCATTTTGGGGGATAGAAAATACAGGGGAGACTCTGCCGAAATTTTCGGGAATTTTTTATGTTTTTAAAAAGGGATTCTATGCAATTTAATTGATTTTAAAAACCATTTTCTTTAAAGGTTTTCCTTCACTCTCTTTTTATTTTGGTTTAGATTCTTCTGGGCTTTGGCTGACTTAGGTTACGGTACGCCTTTAGACGTCTCGTAATCTAAGTGCCAGTCACGTTCCGTACCTTCGGGTCGTGACAAAGTTGGTATCAGAGCGTAGGTTTTACCTTTCTGAGTGTAGGACGACCTTGGTAGATGGAGTAGGTGACTTAAGCAGAGTGGCGTAGCGTGGGTATGATCCGCGGCATACTTACGATACGGTACTCCGCCTAAGTGACCTTAGGACATAATTGCTTGTATTTCCTTTCTTGATTCCTTGCATTCCTTGATTCAATTGCAATGTTCTTATCGGTCCTGTTTCTTATTCCAGCTTCGATGCCGCCAAAGACTACGAGAGCTCAGCGGGCTGCCGCTAGGGATGAGATTCGAGCGGGCTCGTCTAAGGCGAGGATCGAGCGGGATGATACGCCTATCCCTCAGGGTCATACTGATCCGCCTTATCCAGACCGTATTGCCAGATTAGAGGCCGGCATGCAAGAGTTGCGACAGATGATGGGATCTTTAGTTGAGTCCAGTCGGGCACAGAGATCCGAGGACGCTCCTTCCACCGCACAGACCACTATTGTACCTGCTGCACAGATGGTCACTCCTCCTGCTACTACGGAGACTATCCCTGTTTCGCTACAGGAGTTCATGAGATTGAGACCTCCAGCTTTTACCGGTACAGATGCAACAGAGGACCCACAGGCATTTCTCGATAGGATGGCTCGGATTTGCCGTTCGTTGAGGTGTTCTGATGATAGATTGGTGGAGTTTGCGAGTTTTCGTCTGGAGGGTCTTGCCCAGACATGGTACGATTTAGTAGAGAGAGGCCGGGCTGCAGGTCTGCCTTCTATGACCTGGGACGAGTTTACAGCTGCATTTCTTGCCCGTTTTCTTCCGGAGAGTGTTCGAGATGCTCGAGCCCGTAGTTTTGAGTCTTTGCGCAAGACTCCTGGGATGACAGTGTCGGAGTATGATATACAGTTTACCCAGTTGTCTCGATATGCTCCGTACCTAGTAGACACAGAAGAGAAGAGAATAAAGAGGTTTGTGCGAGGGCTTGATACACAGCTATTCCTTGCCATCGGCACTCAGCACTTTGATACATACGCAGCCGCGATGGATGCAGCCTTACTTTTGGAGGAGCGTATTTCTGAGACTCCGGTCGTTTCTGGGCCGAAGAGGATCCGTACTGATACGCCAGCTCAGCGGCAGATGGGTAGACACCGCGATAGATTATTTCCGGGGGATGGTGGAGGCAGAGGACTGAGACGAGGTCAGTTATTTGGTTCATATCCACAGACCCAGCAGTCGTCGCCAGGATGTTTTCGGTGCGGGAGTCAGTACCATCGTATCAGAGACTGTACCATGGTACGTCAGGGCACGGCGACAGTCCCGCATGTGACCTTACCACCCTCACCACCTCCTCAGAGAGCTCTATTACCTACTCCTGATGATGCTCCACGCCAGCCAGATGCTTCTAGAGGTCGTGGGCGTGGCGGTCCGGTTCAGAGAGGACGAGGCGACAGAGGCAGAGGCAGAGGCCGAGGTAGAGGCAGAGGACAGCCGGCTATTAGTGGTGGACAGGCCCGAGTGTTCGCGTTGACTCCTCAGGATGCACAGGCATCCAATGCCGTCGTGACAGGTACTCTGCCAGTATGTTCTTTTGATGCACGGGTATTATTTGATCCAGGCTCCACACATTCCTATGTATCCACGTACTTTGCACCGAGGTTGGGCCGAGAGTCTTCTCCGTTAGATCAGCCGCTTGTCGTTATTACACCGGTAGGCGAGTCTTTTGTTGCTCGTTTTGTGTACCGATCATGTTCCGTTCGTATCGGGGAGAGAGATTCTTCAGTTGATTTGATTCTCCTCGATATGCTAGACTTTGACGTTCTTCTTGGTATGGACTGGCTAGCCACCTGTTATGCATCTGTGGACTTCCGTGAGAAGGCAGTCAGATTCAGTTTTCCTGGTAAGCCGGTTCTTGTTATTCAGGGAGATCGTAGCGCTACCCTTCCCAGCTTGATTTCTTCTCTGCGCGCTGGTCAGCTCTTGAGGAAAGGGTGTCAGGGATTCTTAGCCTATATTTGTGATACTAGCTCCACAGAGGTTCCGTTGGACCAGGTCCCTGTTGTGAGAGAGTTTCCTAATGTATTCCCTGACGAGCTGCCTGGTCTGCCACCAGAGCGCGAGATTGAGTTCTGTATTGACTTGATCCCCGGCACGGGGCCTATCTCTATACCGCCTTATCGGATGGCCCCGGCGGAGCTGAGAGAGCTAAAGGATCAGTTACAGGACTTGCTGGACAAAGGGCTTATCCGACCGAGTGTGTCACCTTGGGGTGCTCCCGTCTTGTTTGTTAAGAAGAAGGACGGAAGTATGCGTTTATGCATTGATTATCGTCAGCTGAACCGGGTTACTGTGCGGAACAGATATCCCCTACTCTGCATTGATGACTTATTTGATCAGCTCCAGGGTGCAGGGTTCTTCTCGAAGGTTGATTTACGGTCAGGTTATCACCAGTTGCGGGTTCGGAAGGAGGATATTCCGAAAACTGCTTTCCGTACTCGATATGGTCATTATGAGTTCTTGGTGATGTCGTTCGGGCTCACCAATGCCCCGGCAGCATTTATGGATTTGATGAACCGTGTATTCAGGCCGTATCTCGATCAGTTCATTATTGTGTTCATTGACGACATCTTGGTTTATTCTCGGAGTCGGGAGGAGCATGAGCAGCACTTACGTATCACATTGCAGACTTTGAGGGAGCATCAGCTGTTCGCCAAATTTTCCAAGTGCGCATTCTGGTTAGACAGTGTCGACTTCTTGGGTCATGTGGTGACGAGAGATGGTATTTGTGTGAACCCGAAGAAGATCGAGGCAGTTCAGCGTTGGCCTAGACCAGTATCAGTTACAGAGGTTCGCAGCTTTCTAGGTCTGGCCGGCTATTATCGACGTTTTGTCCAGGATTTCACCCGCATTGCTGCACCGTTGACCGGATTGACCCGGAAGGGGGTTCCTTTTGATTGGACCCAGGCATGTGAGGATAGTTTCCAGCAGTTGAAGACTCGTCTGACTACTGCACCAGTGTTAGCATTGCCTTCAGGATCAGGCGGGTTCGTGGTATATTGTGATGCTTCTCGAGTGGGGCTGGGCTGTGTATTGATGCAGCACGACAGAGTTATCGCGTATGCTTTTTGGCAGCTGAGGAAACACGAACAGAACTACCCCACCCATGATTTAGAGATGGCTGCAGTGGTATTTGCACTTAAGATCTGGAGACATTACCTATACGGTGAGTCGTGCCAGATATTCACTGACCACAAGAGTTTGAAGTATATCTTCCAGCAGCGAGATCTGAACCTGAGACAGCACCGTTGGATGGAGTTGGTGAAGGATTATGACTGCGAGATTCTATACCATCCGGGCAAGGCGAATGTGGTGGCAGATGCTTTGAGTAGAAGGCCCGGAGGTAGCTTATCTTATTTGAGCGCAGTGCAGATGCAGTCGACGGCTGATTGGCAGGTGTTATGTGACAGCAAAGTGCAGTTCGAGTTTACTCCTACAGGGGGACAGCTGGCCCATTTCAGAGCACGCCCACAGTTACTTGACCGTATCCACGAGGCACAGTCCGGCGATGCCCGTATTTTAAAGATTATTGAGCAGATTCAGCAGGGCAGAGTTTCTGAGTTCGTGATTGATGATCAGGGGATACTTCGATTTGGGACTCGACTGTGCGTACCAGATTCTGAGGGACTGAGGCGCGATATTCTCGAGGAGGCACATAGATCAGTATACATTGTGCATCCAGGTTCCACCAAGATGTACCATGATTTGAGAGAGGTTTACTGGTGGGACGGGATGCAGAAGGATGTTACAGACTTTGTGTCGAGATGCCTGACTTGTCAGCAAGTCAAGGCCGAGCACCAGAGGCCAGCCGGCGAGTTACAGCCTTTGCCCATCCCTGAGTGGAAGTGGGAGCAGGTCTTCATGGACTTCATTGTGGGTCTACCCAGGACCAGTCGAGGGTATGACTCTATTTGGGTGATTGTGGATCGACTGACGAAAGCGGCTCACTTCCTGCCAGTGAAGACCACTTTTGGATTTTCTCAGTACGCCCAGGTTTATATTGATGAGATAGTGCGACTGCATGGCGTTCCGACTTGCATCGTGTCCGACCGGGGCACCCAGTTTACCAGCCGATTGTGGCAGAAACTTCAGGAAGTATTGGGCACCCGATTGAGTTTTAGCACAGCCTTTCATCCGCAGACTGACGGTCAGTCGGAGCGTACTATTCAGACTCTTGAGGACATGCTCAGAGCTTTTGTTTTAGATTTCGGTGGTAGTTGGGATCATCATTTGCCTTTGATCGAGTTTTCCTACAATAATAGCTTCCAGGAGACGATTCAGATGGCACCTTTTGAGGCTTTATATGGGAGGAGATGTCGATCGCCTGTATGTTGGACAGAGCTCAGGGAGAGCGGTATTTTGGGGCCGCAGATCGTACAGGAGACGACCGAGAAGATACAGCTGATTCGGGACAGGATGAGAGCGGCACAGAGCAGGCAGAAATCATATGCTGACAGGCGCCGTCGCCGACTCGAGTTCGCTGTTGGCGATCATGTTTTCCTGAAGGTCTCTCCGATGAAAGGTGTGATGAGATTTGGGCGGAAAGGGAAACTGAGTCCTAGATATGTTGGTCCTTTCGAGATCCTAGAGCGAGTTGGTCCAGTCGCTTATCGGTTAGCTCTTCCGCCCAGCTTCCCCGATGTTCACCCCGTATTCCATGTCTCGATGCTCCACAAGTACCTTCATGATCCTTCCCATGCGATTCAGCACCAGAAGATCCAGCTAGAGCGTGATCTTTCATTCACCGAGCAGCCGGTGGTCATTCTGGATCGGCAGGTGAAGAAATTGAGGTCGAAGGTTATACCGTCCGTCAAGGTCCTTTGGCGTGGCCCGAACAGCGAGGAGGTCACCTAGGAGACCGAGGTCGAGATGAGGAAAAGATATCCCCATCTTTTTGAAGGTACGCGTAGTTAAATTCTAAATTCGGGGACCGAATTTCTTTAAGGGGGGAAGATTGTAACCCTTCGAAAATCGTTTAGGCAGTTTTTCGGTAATCGACTAATTTTTCAGCTTTTTCCGTAAAAAGTCAAAATAGGTAATTTTTTCATTGTAGACTTAATTATACAAAATTTAGATAAGATATTACTATAAATTGGTCACTAAAATTCCACTTATAATTTTCTAGTTAAATAAAAAAAATTCGTAATTAATTATTTTTTTGTTATTTTAAGCTTTTAAAAATACATTAAATTAGTGATAAATACAAATTTAATTAGGTAAATTTCATAATTAGGAATCTTTATAAACTAAAATAGAGTGTTAATAAATTGTATCATAACTTTATAAGATTTTAGTTTTATGGTTGGAAATTTATGAAAAAAATGATGTAAAAAGGGTTTTTTTGGAAAAAGTTGATGTGAAATGCATTAAATGAGATTTAAGGGGTTTATTTGACCTAGAAACATCCACAAAAAAAAACCCATCACCTCCTCTTGCTGCTGGCCGACCAAAAACTGCAGCAACTCCCCATTGTTCTCACTTCTTTTTGCTACAATTTTCATGCCAAAATTCATTAAAAATTCACAAATTCATTCTCCAATTCAAAACAAAACCCTAATCACTCTCTCCTCAAGCCAATTTAGCTTAAAACTTGAAGAAAGGAGGCATCTTTGGTGGTTTGTGCAAGCTAGGGTTCAAGCTTGTGAGGTGAAGATTCTAATCTATTTGTTAACTTGTAGTTTAAATGTGCTAAAATTGAAATTTGAAGTATTAATTTAGTAGTAATTGTTTGTTTAGGAAAAATCAAGAGAGGAATTTGATTTCAAATTAGGGTTTGTAGCATGGTTGATGGAGTTAAGTTAGGGTTTGGTTATCTAATTGGCTAGAGTGGTAAATCGTGCGATGTTGCGCTCGCTAAATCGATAAATTGCGATATTTGCATCGAATCGGTATGCTTTTTGCTTACTAGATTTTTATTAAAATTAGAATGTGATCTAATTGCGTTATATTAGAGATATAATTAGCTTCATAAACGACTATTAGAGTGCGCGAACGCGGGGTTTTGTCTAGTCGGGTTTTGGTTTTGTCGATTTCCCCGAAATGACGATTCTAGTTAAGATTTAGCGATTTTCGTGTGTTTTCCCGCGCACGGAGTGCACGTTATGTTTAATTCGAGAGCGTCGATATTTGTATGTTGTGATTTGCATCATTTTAGGATATGTAATCTTATGCTTGGTGTTGTGCAAATATAGGATCGGTCGGGGAAACATCGGACACGGCGCGTAAAGGCAAGGCGGTGGTCGGATCGGATTAGCGAGGCTTTCAGGTGAGTAGATGTATTCATCTATGGGGGAATCGTATGGATGGCGCGAGGCGCCCCCTAGTTAGGATTACCCTATTTCTGGCAAGATTTATATTGTTAGTTAGCTTACCCCTTCATTTACACAGCATACCTTATAGTAAATAGTATGCTAGATTGCATGGATATTCATATGCACATATGCGATAACACTTCGTAGGACACGAACACCATTACCATTGGCATCTGTTGCACGCGCACTATTCATGTGACACACACGCCTTTGGTAATTGCCATGACACGTGCACTATAGAACCTGTTTAGCTTAGTATCGCCTTGCATCGTGCATGATATATGAAATTGCATAGCATGTATATATACCTTGCATCATCATCATACTTGCATAGTTTTCTAGCCACAATTCACGTCGCATACCTTGTTATCATAGACATTTATCATATATAACATGTGAACATTATGATTTTCTTGAGGATTTCAGTATTGCTGAGATTTCTGGATTTTTGGGGAAAACCGCAAGAATTTAACAAAAGCTTATATTTATCATTTTTAAAACAAAGTTGCGGTTTTCTCGTGATGTATGTGTCGTCCACCATGAGTTTTCATGTTTTCTGTTGGATTTCGAGACCCGATTCGAGGAGTGGATGAACCGTCTCGGGTACATGGTGGGCCCGGTATGGTACCCCGGGGCAAGAAGATCGAGTTGTAGACGATGAGCCTGGCAGGGGAAGACTACCTACCAGTGATGTCTGGCGCGGCGGATATCTGGAGGATACCGACCGTTGTCGTGAGATTTGATGATATGGGCCGATCCGGACTGACGGAGCCCGATATTTGAGACATTGCTACAATGAGATATTGAGACAGATTTGATTTCATATTTGGTGTCGATGCTTGACACGGGTTTTCAGATGATTTCTTGATGGTACTTAGCTATTATACAGATATTCATTTTCTAAAGTTAAGAATGCAGTACCCTTAGCATTTAAAACACTTAAAGATTTAGTAATGACATTGCATACATGTGCATGCATACTAGAGATATTATATCACATATGGACATACATGTTGTGACGCATTGCGTGCATTCTTACGATTGCCTTATTAGATGTTATATTCTACTCACGAGCTGGCAACTCACCCCCGTTGTGCCACAGTGTCTTGCAGGTCGGACTCATCAGTCTTGTAGCGGCGGCTATCTTATCATCAGCTCCTTTTGCTCAGACTCGCGACATCGCCCGTAGGTGGGTTGCGAGCATGCTTTATTTCTTTTTGCTCTATCATTGTATTTAGTATTCTCCATCTACCACTTTCTATTTGTATATGCGACCTAGTGATGAGACTGAGAGATTTGTATATATGTGGTTTCTTTTGGGTCGAGCTCACTTGAGCCGACGTTGTGTTTTCTGATATTTGGCATTTCTTTTATGCTCTTTTTCTTGATATTACTTATATATTGCATGTGGTTGTGATCCGCCTTGGGCGAAGAGCTAGCTCCCGCTTGGGGATGCCATTTTATGATTACAGGTTATATATATCTTGTTGTACCCATTTTGGGGGATAGAAAATACATGGGAGACTCTGCCGAAATTTTCGGGAATTTTTGATGTTTTTAAAAAGGGATTCTATGCAATTTAATTGATTTTAAAAACCGTTTTCATTAAAGGTTTTCCTTCACTCTCTTTTGATTTTGGTTTAGATTCTTCTGGGCTTTGGCTGACTTAGGTTACGGTACGCCTTTAGACGTCTCGTAATCTAAGTGCCAGTCACGTTCCGTACCTTCGGGTCGTGACATTTCCAAGTCTCGAACATTTCGCCAAATCTATCTAAGTCGATTCCCACTCCAATTTTGGGATCGAATCCGTCGCCACAGTCTTCTCCACAAACGTTGGACCCAAAACTTATTGATCGAGCTCCATTTCCAAACCGATTAAGGGCCATCAGACCTAACCCGCAAATGGTGAAGATTGTGGAAATGTTTAAGCAAGTTAGCGTGAATATTCCTCTCTTAGATGCTATTCAACAAGTCCCATCTTATGCAAGAATCCTTAAAGACTTGTGCGCTAGGAGGAGAAAAACTCAAGTGCCTAAGAAGGTTTTCATGACGAGTAATGTTAACACCGCTTTTACCCAACAAATACCAAAGAAACGTAAGGACCCCGGCTGTCCTACAATCTCTATTTCTATTGGGGGTAAAAATATTAATCGTGCTTTACTCGATCTAGACGCTAGCGTTAACTTGTTTCCTTATTCAGTATACGAGAAATTAGGAATTGGAGAGTTAAAACCCGCCCATTGTACTCTCCAGATGGCAGACCGATCTATCACCAAACCTCGGGGCGAACTAGAGGATGTGTTAATTAATGTCGGGGAATTCATATTTTCCGTGGACTTTATTGTTTTAGATACACAACCTGTGGCAAACCCACGCAATCAAATCCCGGTGATACTTGGTCGACCCTTCCTAGAAACTTCTAACGCTGTAATTAATTGTCGTAACAGTTCTATGAACTTATCCTTCGGGAAAATGACAATTGAGCTTAATATTTACAAGCTAGGAAGTCAGCCATCAGAACCTTCTGCTCATTTGCTGGATGTTTGTTCCATCCACGAGATAGCTTCCGAAAGCTGCATGGATGAGGAACTTTGCTTTGATGTCCTCGACAACACTAATGAGACATCGTTTGATCTTGCACCACTTCACAGTGAGGATATGTTCAATGAGTCCGATCTTGAGATTGAACCCGTTGACAAATTGCAAAAGTCAGCAGCACTTTCCGAGTCAATATCTTATGCAAGTTCTGAACATCTTAAGGAGTCCGAATATCATTCCGTTACCCCACCTTCTATTGTCTCTCCGCCAATTCTTGATCTCAAACCGCTACCTTCTCATCTTAAATATGCATATTTAGGAGAGAATGAGACTTTGCCAGTGATTATATCCGCTTCTCTAGCCTTAGAGTAAGAGAATGCACTTTTGGCAGTGTTGAGATCGAATCGGCAAGCATTTGGTTGGACAATGGCCAACATCAAAGGGATTAGTCCCTTAATTTTTGGACATAACATACATCTAATGGATGAAGCCAAACAAACCCGAGACCCACAAAGACGGTTAAATCCCGTTATGAAGGAGGCGGTAAAGAAAGAAATCGTCAAGTGCCTTGATAGTGGAATAATTTACCCCATATCTGATAGTCAATGGGTAAGTCCAATTCATGTAGTCCCTAAAAAGTCTGGCATCACGGTCATCACTAATGGGGCTAATAAGTTAATCTAAACACGCACCCGAACTGGGTGGCGCGTATGTATTGATTACAGGAAACTCAATGCCGCTACGAGGAAAGATCACTTCCCTCTACCTTTCATTGACCAGATGTTAGAACGATTAGCGGGACACGATTACTACTGTTTCTTGGACGGATACTCTGGCTATAACCAGGTCCCCATCGCCGAAAAGGATCAAGATAAAACCACTTTTACTTGTCCTTTCGGAACTTTTGCTTATAGACGCATGCCCTTTGGGTTATGCAACGCTCCCGCTACATTTCAGCGGTGCATGATGGGGATATTTTCAGATATGGTGAAAAATTTTCTGGAAATTTTTATGGACGATTTCTCCATTTTTGGGGACTCCTTTGAGGACTGCCTTCGTAATCTTGACGCGGTTCTTACCCGCTGTAAGGATAAGAACTTGACTTTGAATTGGGAAAAATGTCATTTTATGGTCCAAGAAGGTATTGTACTTGGACATATAATTTCACGAAAAGGCATTGAGGTTGACAGAGCTAAAATAGATGTCATTCATAACCTCCCTCGTCCCAACTGCGTCAAAGATATATGATCCTTCCTTGGCCATGCAGGACTTTATAGAAGATTTATTAAGGACTTTAGCAAAATTGCTATACCCTTAACCCTTCTATTGGCCAAGGACACTACTTTTCACTTCAATTCGGATTGTGAGGCTGCTTTTGAATCGCTTAAAGAATCACTCACTACAGCCCCCGTTCTATCATCTCCGGATTGGAACCACCCGTTCGAGCTTATGTGTGACGCATCGGATTTTGCTATTGGTGCTGTCTTAGGACAGCATATTGATAAGATGCCACATGTAATTTACTATGCAAGTAGGACCTTGAATGATGCACAAATAAATTACACAACTACCGAGAAGGAACTCGTGGCAGTTGTATTTGCATTAGAGAAATTCAGGCCCTACTTGATTGGCTCGCCTATTGTGGTTTACACAGATCACTCCGCCCTACGACATCTTTTATCGAAGAAGGATGCGAAGGCCAGGCTAATACGTTGGATCCTATTGTTACAAGAATTTGATCTTGTCATCAAAGACAAGAGTGGATGTGAAAACGTTGTAGCCGACCATCTTTCACGCATCACTTCTTCGCCAACTGTGACCGTGCCGATAAATGACTCATTTCCTGACGAACAGCTCTTGAATATATCCTACGAACCTTGGTTCGTGGATATCGTGAACTATCTTGCTACGGGACTTATTCCTAGTGATTGGTCGAAACAAGACAAACTTCGATTTCTATCCCAAGTAAAATATTTTTACTGGGATGAACCTTATCTATTCAAGTATTGTTCCGATCAAATCATTCGCAGGTGTGTCCCTAACGATGAATTCAAGAGCGTGTTATCATTTTGTCATGATCAGGCATGCGGCGGTCACTTTGGACTTCGAAAAACGGCAGAGAAAGTTTTGCGATGTGGCTTTTATTGGCCAACATTATTTAAAGATGCATTTGAACATTGCAAAACTTGTCCGCGATGTCAGCATTTGGGTCGGATTTCATGAAGAAACGAGATGCCGCTCTAACCTATATTGGTTGTGGAAATATTTGATGTTTGGGGTATTGATTTTATAGGCCCTTTTTCCCAACTCCTTTGAGAATCTATATATCTTGTTAGCGGTTGATTATGTCTCGAAGTGGGTGGAAGCTATACCGTGTCGCACTAATGACAACAAAGTTGTCATTAAGTTCCTTAAAAAAAACATCTTTTCGCGATTCGGACACCCTCGCGCTATCATTAGCGACAACGGGACACATTTCTGCAATCGGTCTTTCGAGGCCTTGATGCGGAAATATTCAATCACTCACAAGCTCTCTACGCCCTATCATCCCCAAACAAGCGAGCAGGCTGAGATCTCAAATAGGCAGATCAAACAGATATTGGAGAAGATGGTTTCTAAGAACCGTAAAGATTGGTCAACCAAATTAACGGATGCTCTTTGGGCATTCCGCACCGCTTATAAGACCGATCTTGGTATGTCTCCATACCGCCTTGTGTTTGGGAAGGCATGCCACCTTCCTGTCGAGATCGAACATAAAGTAATGTGGGCTATTAAAGAGCTTAATTTTGATCTTGATCATGCAGGCAGCTATCGGAAGCTGCAGTTAAATGAGCTAAGCGAACTCCGCGATGAAGCTTACGATAATGAGGTGATAGTAAAGAACAGGACTAAAGTGTTCCACGATAAAAATCTTTCTAGAAAAACCTTCACATCGGGGCAACAAGTCCTTCTTTACGATTCCCGTCTCCATCTTCATCCGGGTAAGCTTAAATCTCGTTGGAAAGGACCTTTTGTGGTGCGGTATGTACACCCGCACGGGGCAGTTGAAGTCGAAAATTTGAAAAACGGTTCAATTTTTAAAGTAAATGGGCATAGATTAAAACCGAATTTTTCTGCTGACCCCGCGGAGGAGCTCCTGTTTCTACAGGAGCCGCTTTATCAAAACTAAATTTCCTCCGCCTCACCTCCATATTTTTGTAACATTTTCTCATTTTAAGAATGGAGGTGAGTAAAAAAATGATTTGATTGAATATCTGTGCGTGTCAAAGAATAAGCTTGGGGGAATTTTTCATTTAACTATTATTTTACCCCTTGTATCTCTCCCTTAGTATATAGGTCCATGTTCTCAAAAGGGCTACATCAGTGAGGATACTGCTGAAAACAGGTTTGGGGGGTTTGTATTCACTAAATTATCTTTGACACTGGGCATTAAAAAACAATTTATATAACAAAAGAGTAGAAAGTGAAGAATTACATCCAAAAGATAGGAATAGTTTAAGAAAACCTAGAAAATTAGAAGTTTTCTTAAACGAACTAGTAATAAGTAGTTATGAGCTGTTGTCCCAAGGGTTAGTAAGATGAAGGAAGTCACTAATCTGAGGATAAAAATAAGTCTGAAAAATAATTTCTATTCTGGAAGCCAAACATTTGAATGTTGATACCCTACTATATGCACTTACACACGTCTTGAAACTCGGGATATTAGAGGATGCCTTGAAATGCTCTTGTCTAAAAGCCAAAGTATGAAGAAAATAAAAAATTGAAGAAAATATAAAAATGGTGAAAAGAAAAAAATGAACACTGGTTTTGTTATCGCCAAGGAAGCAATAAAAAAATATAGCGAGGGTGCCTCTTCACCTAGTGCCCTAAGGCCAACTGGTCTGGGAGTCACTGCTAAGCCTTAGGTGGTGCAAGAGGAAGAAAATATTATCACCTAATCAGTCAGCACATGAGTAATCGATCGGTTAGTACCTCAAGAAGCATTAACGGTCGCATGAAAAGGTGTGAGCAACCCTAAATATTCATCAAATTAAAAAGTACTAAGGTAGATGGACAAGAGTATGATAGCTTGAATTGAATTCTCTGAGTGTAGGGATGTTCTTTACACACACGTGGGGTTATATGATCAATGTTTGGATGAAAGGTAGGAACGAAAAATAAAGACGATGTTTTATTGAGGGATGATGTGATTTCTAACATTTTTTCATGACTATTAAGATGGGGCTCATGACAACTGAAAAGCTAGTATAGTTGGAAACTCTTATTTTCAAAGTCTTTATTTTATGGTTCTTATCTTTATATGTAAATTTCACCATCTCTCTTTTGTTATTGGATTTTGTGGGTGTAATCCGCTGAAACCCCTCAAGAGACAACACTCCTCCTACTAGGGACACCTAGAGGTTTAACGGCTTGTTGCACGTGCTCAGTGCAATCGTGTCTGCCTATGAAAGTGTGCTTAGTTTTCTCCTTTCTTTTTCTCCTCTTGAATAAACTAGTTTGCTCGGGACGATCAAAGATAAGTTTGGGGGTATTTGTTCAGTTGATAAAACTACACATTTGTTATTACATTTTTCCTACCATTTTCATATTAAGAAGGACTTTATTATAATATATCATACATATGAGGGTTTATATGTAAAAATACTATTTTCCATGTGTTGATATATTATAATTAGCATTTGGTAGGAAAATGTATGCAAATAAATTCATTGACCAAATCCTAGTAGAACAAAGTCTACTAAATCTTATTTGAGTTGTTGTGCAGAATTTTTCCAAGTTGTGCAGAATTTTTCAAGGCTAGAATCAAGGAGATCAATTTATTGAAGAAGACTTGCCTAATTAAGAATCAAAACTTGGAGACCAAGTCTGGCAGCAACCACGAGAAGATTTCCAAATTCTGAAGGTGCCAAGGATCGCCAAATGTCATAAGTAGCCATCCCCAGAAAATTGATGGACGGCCGTGATCATCAAGCCGCGGATCCGCGACAATATCCCCTTTATGCCGTGGATCCGCCGCGGTTAAGAAGAGATGGAGGCTGAGGATTTTTGGGGAAAATCTTTTCTACTTTTTCCCTAATTTAGAAGCTTGGGATCTGGCTTTGGCACTATAAATAGAGACCGAGAGCCTCTTGGAAAAATCATCAAGCCGAAGAGATCACGAAGTCCCTGATGCTCACGCATCCAGGCTGATCATCAACTGTTCGTCTACCTCCTTAGGAAAGATCGAGAAGTAACTAGTATTGTAATCATTTTCTACGGAATAAAGTGTAGATTGTTCAAGTTGATTAATAAAGGTAGTTATTTTATTTAATTCTTTTGCATTTTACATTATGTTTTCCCTCTCTGTCCTTTCATCTTCTTCTCCCAACATGCGCGAGTAATTCTCCGCTTGTTAGGGTTCGTAGGATTAGGGTAGGCTAATAGATGATGAACATCCCTAAACCCTTTTTAAGTCCTATAAAGTTTATGAACTTTATCAAAAGAATCATTAACATCCTAATCGGGCGCGCTAGCAATTCTTTGCTAGTTCCGACCGCGATTAGAGATTAGATTAATGATTGTTTTGGCAAAGGATAGATTTGAACGGAGTTCCGTGTCGAGATAAGGGTTAAGAGTGGGATTCCTTTTTCCTCCAGAAACCCTAATCTACACGCATCACCGTCATTCTAGTTTTAAATCTATTAAAGGATAAAAAGGGTAACTTTTAATTAATCATCCATAACTACTAAATCCTAACGAACCCTACAAACCCTCTTATTATATTAACTATATTCCTAAAATAATCTAGATCTATAAATTTGCACTCTTGCTTAAAGTAGATCTAGAAACCTTTCAAAAAAAATTCTTTATTCCTCCTCTCTTTCTCAACACATCTAAAGTAAGATTAAAAGGTTCCACGTTTTCCTGAGGACGACTCGTACTCATCTCGGTCTAGCTACACGCGACATCGTTCTGATTGCGGTTAACTACTACAAACACACTCTTTCGTATCAATCAAATGTCGTACTATATATTTTACCGTACGTGACGCTATTGAGGCGGGATCGCCGACTACTAGATATATCGACTCGAACTTTAGGTGGTTTTCCTTACCCTTTTGACTGGGCTCGAGTCATACTTATTTTCAAAACTAACGAATCGGGAGTATTTTTAAAGACAAGCTGAGGGATACTACGGATTTTTTCAAAGGACGTATTTTTCTCAAAGACCCCGTAGCCCCTATTTTTCTAAAACCACGATTTGTGCTATTTCAAACACCAAAAACCGTATGACTCGTATATTGGATATGTATATTCTTCATTGTTGATTACTATTCTTTTTCCGTTTAATTCATGTTGTCTTCATCGCATTGCATGCTTATACCTGCATTTTCTTTAGTCATTATGAACCCTATTGTCAGGACACCAGCACAATTACCGATGATGCGTATGCTCCACGTACACTTGCTTGCCGGCTCACACACATCATCATCAGTAATTTCCATGTGACGTACACTTTAGAGAAGATTACTTCATAGATATAACTGCTAGTTTAAATATTGCATTCTTTGCTTAGATACCATGCATGTATATGTATTCATTTGACATGCGATATTATGGGGCTTTATGCCGATATCCACTGTTCACTGACTAGTGATTTTGAGATTTCGGATCTTTCATGAGATATCTGGTTTTGGGAAACCACGTGTGAATGTTTATAAACTTATGATAATTTTAAAAGAGAAAGATGTGGTTTTCCTTGATATGATGAGTAGCGTCCACCATGATGTTTTCTCGGTTCTGAGTTGGTTTTCGAGACCCAATTCGAGGAGGAATATGAACCATCTGCGGGTACATGGTGGACCCGGTGAGGTACCCGGGGCGTGTCACGACCCGAAATTGGCACGTGACGGCCCTTAAACTACGCAACGTCTACAGACGTAACGCAATTTAAGTAATCCGAAAACCCAGAAATCTAAACCATCAAAAGTAGTAAAAAATAATAGCATTTTAAAACCCTTGAAATCTCAACCCAAATTCTTTAAAAGTTCAGCTTTTCTTCCTTTAAAATTTTGGCAGCACCTCCTTTGTAAAAACCAGGCCCAAAATGGGTACAACATAAATATAAGTAAAGTATCTCCAAACGGGAGCAAAAACATGCCCAAAGGCAGAAAACAACCACCACAACAGATATACGATGCCGTAGCGAAGAAATAAAAGACGATATAAATAAAAGTGCATAAAAGACCTCCAAGTCACAAAATATAATATACAATATCGTCCTCACATCAGGTCTCTAATTCATACGAGATAATGGTAGATGGAGAGTACATGAATACAACGAATATACAATAAACATGAACGGATAACCACAAAACCCACCTAAAGCAAAACTGCACACTATGAGCCGAAGCGGTATCCGCAGCAAAAGATGATATGATAGATGAATAGCCTGTCTCGACTACTCTGGGTAACAACCTGCAAAACACTGTGGCACAACGGGGGTGAGTTGATAACTCGTGAATAGTAAATAACATATGCAGGTAATCGCAAGTATGCACGTACAGCGCGAATCTAACATATGCAAGCTAATAGCAATAAAAGGTCATATGTATGCAATAGTCATGAAAGGTACTCTAGCAAGTACAACTAATATATGAAGCAATAATATGACAATATGTATGCAACAGTCATGTACTGTACTCCATCGGGTACTACTAATACATGAACAATAAATGGCAATATGTATGCAATAGTCATGTAAGGTACTCTATCAGGTACTACTAATACATGAACAATGATATCACAATATATATATGCAGCAGTCATGAAAGGTACTCTAGCAGGTACAACTAATACATGAAGCAATGCATATAAAATAAAGTATGTAAATGCAACAGTCATGCGAGGTACTCTATCAGGTACTTCTAATACATGAAGTAGTGCATAAACAATAAATGTGGAGTATGGGATGAAACATGTCATTTCCACGGAATCCTGACATCGTGGTAGTACCAAAGTCCATCAAGATAAACCAAATCCTAATTTCCTCAAATCATCTCCCAAATTGGCTCTCATATCATGTAAGTCTCATATATCTGGAATGTACAATATCAAGTAAATCTCATATATCATGAATGTACAATATCAAGTAAATCTCATATATCCTGAATGTACAATATCAAGTAAATCTCGTATATCCTGTATCCAATATCAAGTGAATCTCATTTATCCTGAATCCAATATCAAGTGAATCTCATATATCCTAAGTATATTTGCATGAATAATTATGATGATGTATATAAATTGATATGTATACATATACATTAGTGTCCCATTCCACTAATATATATATATATATATATATATATGCATATATAACAGCGACCCATTCCACTGTTATATATACATAGGAGATAAAATATCATGAAACCAATGTGTCAAACATCGACACAAAAATATTGATCTATCAGGTGTTGTCACCATGACTGGCCTCTGATAGGTACGTATCATACGCTATTCCGAAAACCCGAGTGCCCAGCTTCGACCCTCGTCTTTCGACGTATCCATACGTACATGACTCCCGTCGATATCCCCACGATAACTGCCGAGTCATAGGTACTGTCACTGGAAGGTATGGTTCCCCTGTCAGGCCTCATCGGCATGGTCCGTCGAAAAACCTTTCTCGCCCCGGGGTACCTCTGGGCCCCACCATGTACCCTCATATAGCCCCCGACTCCTCCTCGCATGGAGTATATATATCAGAACCGATAAATCTCATGGTGGCTGCTGAAATATCATATCAAGAGAAACCGGGTTTTTCAAATAATGGATAATTTCATGAAACTACCACGGTCCTCAAATCCAGAAAACATCATGAAAAATCCGTATCTCAATGCGAAAATCCATAAATATAATATATGCAACATAAAACTGTATTGTGGGCATATAAAGGAAAAGCCGCTATTTAACTGCAACAAGTTAATATATAAATCATGTGGTTCCTAATTTCTCCAAGTCTAATATAACATCAAATAAAGGTGAACATGTAGCTATAGCCAGATATATGTGTAAACATAAAGGTATATCTACCTATCAGAAATGATGTAATATACCCTCCAGGTATAAGTGAAGTATGTATGCAAGGTATACATGTAGCTATGTCATTATGTGTGAAATATACCTATCACTAATGGTACAATACCATATAGGTATACAGGTAACTAGCATGTAAGCATGTCAAGGCATATGTATAAGCATGTAAGTATACAGATATGCTATATGTCATATGCAATAAGGAATATGAATCAATGTCACAATGTCCCTAACCAAACAATATCATATCTATATGTGTGTTGTGCGTGTCATGGCAATTATTGACGGTGTGTGTGGCATACAATCAGTGCTCGTACAACATGAGCCGTCAATAATAGTGCAGTATCCTAATGGTACAAATCCAAGCACAACTAGTAACTAAGCAATAAGGTGTTTGCGCAACTCTATATATGAAATAGAATATGCGACAATATGATAACATCTCTAGCCCAGACGCATAACGCCATGCGGGCGATTCCCCTGTAGATGTTAAATCTACTCACCAACGCTCCTGGCTAAGTAAAGCCTACCACCTGTTTTCCCTTCGTCGCAGTGTCCGAAGTCCCCGCCTGCGAACCTAAAACATAACACAACAAAGAAAGTATATATTAGCAATAGACCCAAAACACGTACAAACTACACTGACCAACGCGACAACACAAACGTACTCTCAAGTGTTCGTATTGTAGCTAACGTGCATAGCGACACTACAAAACCAACTCAAGAGCAACAGAACACAGAACACGAACCGTATCGGATAATGTAACGCGTGAAACGAAACACAAGAAATACGCAAAGTGGTCCCAGATTTTGCTATACTAACAATCTGGAAAAGTTGCAAGTACCATGAGACCACATACAACCCCAGAGACCCCTACACCAAAACCCACACCCTAACTCCCTAGTCTGGCCACAAATTGCGGCCAGAAGCAATATAATTGCGGCTGTACCAAAAGAAAAGGGGCTCGTATTTTGAGGGTAGGTTCTAGGTCACTACACTAGGTCACTGTGATGGGAACTTTTGCAACAATTACCTGGTTTGATAACAGATCATCCCAGACCCCAAAACAACACTAAAAATACGATATTTACCCGAAACGATACATAACGCTATCTAAACTGAAACGACTAAGCTAGGCAACACAATAAACACTTAACTAACAGAAAAAAATCGTTACCTAACCAAAAGAACTCAAAGATCCTAGCTTCCCAAGCTCTAAGGCATCCAAGAGGCAAAACCAAGCAAAAGATGTGATTTTTGTGAGTTTGGATGAAGTTTTGAGATGGATTTGTGAAGGAATGATGAGTGTTCAATTAGAAAAGAGAAAGGAATGAGAAAATAAAAGAGATAGAGAAAATGAGAGGGTGTGAGGATAAAGAGAGAGGGAGGTGAGTGTAGAGTAAGAGTGAGGTGAGTGTAACCTTTTGCATTAATCACCATTAATGCATTCACACCATATCACCATGCCACCTCTTATCTTCCAAAAGAAATATCTCTCCCAAGAAAATATCTAGGATTAGGTGTTAGTTATATGTATGCCCTAGAGGCCATTACTGTACATATGATGTATATTGTAATGGATGCTTGGACATATATAGAGAGGACTTTCTTGCTCGACATGATAGTATACTATCTGGTTGTACTTTATCTTAACATGTACTCTGATTGTCTCTATGTTACATGTTGATAAAGCCCTTAGGATATGTACTCGACTACTGGGACTATGATGAGATCATACTAGTGGGGCCACGGTAGTCGACGAGTACATCCTATAACTGTTCCTAGTCGAGGGTGTATCGAGACAGGGCATCGATGCACCAGAGTAGACTAGCGTATACGCATCTTGACCCATATGATGGGGTATGGATGATCCCAAATCCATCGGTGTTAGACATCAAGGATGGTGTACGGGTGCTCAGTAGAGACTGGGTACACTGGACGGACTCGCCGAGAACTCCCAGATGGTATTATACCTCACGTCAGATGGCAGTTCTCCGGTGACACTGGTACAGAGTAGTATGTTGACCCGAGATCGTCATAGAGTCTTGTGTGATTCCCACTGTGCTTTGATTTCCATCATACCACGTCAAAGAGGGCATGCAAAAAGGTGTCTTTTGGGTACAGTCCCGAATCACATAGAGGCAATGAGCGATAGGAGGGGATTCGTCTCTCCCGGTATAAGGAGTTGATGTTGCGCTGTGTTCGATTGGCTATAACTGGAAATCCCTGGCCAGGGTTGCTGAGATTTACTGGTAAGTGTTATCAGTGGTTTCTCGAACTGTTATAGTGTAAGTCCACGTTGCTCACCCCGGTTCTTGCGGGGAGGCGGAAACAGTATAAAAAACGATTTTTGGCGCAAAGGCAACATGGACTAAAAGAACGATCTTTGCTAAACTACAAACTAGAAAACTACTTGAGGTGCTATCTACTATGCCATAGAGATTATACATCACGATACCGGTCCTTCGAGTCTTCATTCCGCTGTCCTGCTCGTCCATCCACGCTCCGAGGGTCGATCCGGATCTTGATCACCTCCGCGGCCTTCTTGAGTCGAAGACGATCCACCCGAGAGTTGTGCTCCGAGCTCCACCTCGAGCCGAGGCAACTAGGGCAACAAGATCGCTAAGCTTGATGTCCTAGGTTATGTAGAAGTAGTAGATGGATGTGTTTTCTATTTGGATCCTTTTTCTCTCAACACATGAGATCAAAGGAAGAATCAAGAGGAGGAAGAAGAAGGAACAACCATGGAGCTTTTTCTTTTCTTCTCACAAGAGAGAGAATGAGAAATCAAGAATGAACTAAGAAAAATGAACCATGGTTCAATAATACACCACTATCATCATTACTAATCTTTTCAAGATAAAGTTGATGGCAACAATTGACTTGACCATTTTCATATCAATTAAAGAAAAAGAAAACCAAAGAAGAATCTAGACCTCTCATGAAAGTCTAAGTCAACTTTGGTCAAACGGTCAACAAAGTCAAGTATGGTCAAATGGTCAAAGCAATTAGCCATCACATAATTATCACTAAAAAGATTAGTAAATAATATCCCCGGCTCATAATGGTTTTAACCGAATGAACTGCCAAAACCCTAATGAGTCCGCCTCATTATGGTTTCGACCGAATCAACTGTCAAAACCCTAATGAGGCACCTCCTTCCTCTTCGCTCCTCACAACTGTGCATACACACCCGCATCCGCATTCTGTAGAATGCGAATGCACAGAAGACAAAACAAATCCATCCGTGCAATACTAGGATCCGGTTTAAACCAAAGCCCACTAGTATTGCCTGCCCGAACAGCATACGCACACAAGTGTACGTAAGTGATCGTAGCCCTGCCGTAAAACCATACGGCCTCTACACCTTTCGCTCAGTGCAGGGAAACTCTATGTGTGGGACTCTAAAGACTCGACACTATGCTGGCAGTGGGTTTAACAACAGACCGCAAGCGGCACTAGCTATACGTAACGGTCCCCAGGTAGATGTCGATAAGAAGGCCGGTGAGGAAAACCCATCCGAACTCCTACTGAGCCTGAATGTGACAATCTCCGTACAGTCCGGTCTGTTCGTCTAAGAATATCGCATGGCGGGCCTAGGGGGTGGCGAACGTCAGTCCCCTAATAGCGGTACAAGTCGTGTCGGAGTGTATCCCAGAACACCCTGAGATAACACTGGAAACCTACCAGTATATCTCGCTTGCCCTGGCCAGGGACGACTATGTGTAATGGCTCTCCTAGACACAGCGCGATATCAACCCCCAATACCGGGAGAGACGAATCCTGTCTAACCATCACTGCCTCCAAGTGCTTCAGGATTGCACCCAACTACTACCTGTTTGCACGACTCCTTTGAGCCGTGGTAGGGTAGTAATCAAAGAACAGTGGGAACACACTCAAGGCGAAGTGACAGTGTCAAGTCAACGGACTAAGTTGTACTCATGTCACCTGGGAACTGATAACTGACGATAGGTATAATACCAACCAACAGTTCCCGACGAGTCCTGTCCAGTGTACTCGTAACCTAACGAGCACCCGCATACTATCTCCAGTACGACGTACTGATGGCTGTGGGACAGACCATCTCCCCTGCTGGGATGAGAAGCGCATACGCTAGTCTACTCCGGAGTATCGATGCCCTGTTTCGATAATCCTACGACTAGGGACCTATATAAGGATGTGCTTATAGATTACCCAGCCCCCACAAGTGCGACTGCCATCACAACGCTGGTAATCAAGCAAAGATCCTAAGGGCTCCACTAATATGTATAAGCAATATGCTAAAAGAAACACATGCACATATTAAAGTAGAAACAAACCAAGTAGCATACTACCATTTTAAGCAAGATTGTCTATACAACTGTGAATATCCCAAGCTTCCATTAAGTAATATACAAACTAGTATGATACAGTAATGGCCTCTAGGGCATATACACTAACAATCTCCCACTTGCACTAGGGCCATGTACTGGCGTATCGAAGACCTATCATCTCGATCAGCCGCTCGAACTGAGTCTTGAGAATAGCCTTTGTGAATGGATCTGCAGTGTTATCTTCTGAATTTACTCTCTTCACCTCGACCTCCTGGCGATCTACGATCTCCCTGATCAGGTGAAACCGCCTCAAAATGTGCCTGGACTTCTGATGGGACCTGGGTTCCTTCGCTAAAGCTATAGCGTCGTTGTTGTTACAATACAGCGGTATTGGATCAACAATGGTAGGAACCACCTGAAGCTCCGTGAGGAACTTCTTCATCCAGACAGCTTCCTTTGCGGCATCGCAAGCAGCTATGTACTCCGGTTCCATAGTTGAGTCAGCAACGGTTTCCTGCTTGGAACTCTTCCAGCAAACCGCCCCTCCATTGAGGGTAAAGACATAACCCGACATGGACTTGGAGTCATCCTTGTCACTCTGGAAGCTGGAGTCAGCAAAGGCCTCGATCTGGAGGTCTTTTCCGCCATACACCAAGAACATCTCCTTAGTCCTTCTCAGGTACTTGAGAATGTTCTTTACTTCTATCCAGTGTTTCTCCCCTGGGTCCGACTGATACCGGTTTACAACTCTCAATGCGTATGCTACATCTGGTCTGGTACATAACATCGCATACATTATAGAGCCTACCGCAGATGCGTAGGGTATAGATGACATGCGAGCCCTTTCCAAATCAGTCTTGGGAGACATCTCTTTGGAGAGGGTGATTCCGTGACAAGCCGATAGATTACCGCGCTTGGAATCTTCTATACTGAATCGTTTCAGTATGGTGTCGATGTACCTGGACTATGAAAGTCCCAACATCCTCTTAGATCTATCACGATAGATCTGGATCCCCAGAATGTAGTTGGCATCGCCCAGGTCCTTCATGGAGAACCTCTGTGACAAGAATCCTTTGACTGACTGTAGCATAGGAATATCATTTCCTATTAGGAGAATGTCATCCACGTATAAGACGAGGAATAACACAGTTCTCCCTACAATCTTACTGTAAATGCATGGTTCATCTGGGTTTTTGATAAAGTCGAATTCCTTGACAGTATCATCAAAGCAGATGTTCCAACTCCGCGATGCCTGCTTTAGTCCATAGATGGACTTGAGCAACTTGCACACTTTACCGCTGCTTCCACTCTGAATGAATCCCTCCGTCTGATCCATATAGACGCACTCTTCCAAATTTCCATTTAGGAAAGCCGTCTTTACGTCCATCTGCCAGATCTCATAATCGTGGAAGGCAGCAATGGCAAGATGGATCCGAATGGATTTGAGCATAGCCACTGGAGAAAAGGTCTCGTCATAGTCCAAACCAGGTCTTTAACGAAAACCCTTTTCTACAAGTCTAGCTTTATAGGTTTCAACCTGCCCATCTACACCAATCTTCTTTCTGAAGATCCATTTGCAGCCTACGGGTTTTACCCCTTCTGGAGCAAAGTCCAAAGTCCAAACTTTATTGGTGTACATGGACTCCATCTCGGTTCGCATTGCATCCAGCCATTTTACCGAGTCACCGCTCTGAATGGCTTGCTGGAAGCTAGAAGGCTCACCATAGTCAATGGTGCAATCTTCTCTATCCCCGTCTATGAGAAAACCGTAGTATCTCTCGGGCGGATGAGACTGCCTAATACTCCTGCGGAGTGGCGCTGGGATGTCCGGTTCTCCTGAAACTTCTGGTTCTTCCAAGCTTTCGGTAATAGCTTGTGGTTTTGGAATTTCTTCCAGTTCTACTACGCTCCCACTAGTTCCTTTTTCTAAAAACTGATTTTCCAGAAAGTGGGCATGACGAGAAACAAAAACCTTTTGTTCCTCTGCGTAATAGAAAAAATACCCCCTGGAGTTCTTTGGGTATCCCACAAACTTACACAGTACTGAGAGTGCCTCGAGTTTGTCCGCATGCGGCTTTTTAACAAAAGCTGGACATCCCCATATCTTCAGATATTGAAGATGGGGTTTCTTCCCACACCACATCTGATATGGTGTGGTAGGCACAGTCTTGGAGGGAACCTTGTTCAAAAGATATGCAGCTGATTCTAGTGCATAACCCTAGAAAGATCGCGGTAACTCAGCCTTACTCATCATGGAACGAACCATATCCAATAGGGTTCGATTCCGCCTTTCCGATACACCGTTGTGTTGTGGTGTGTATGGAGGAGTAAGCTGAGAGAGAATTCCATTCTTTTTTAAGTAGCCCAGAAACTCGGCACTCAAGTATTCACCACCTCGATCAGATCTCAGTGTTTTTATACTTTTGCCTGTTTGTTTTTCAACTTCATTCTTGTATTCCCGAAATTTCTCAAAGGCCTCGGATTTATGCTTCATTAGGAAGACATGTCCATACCTAGAGAAATCATCTATGAAAGTAATGAAGTATGAATAACCACTTCGCGCATGTGTAGACATTGGACTACACACATCACTGTGTATAAGTCTCAAGAGCTCGCTTGCTCTTTCTCCGTGTCTAGTGAACGGAGTCTTTGTCATCTTTCCCATGAGACAAGATTCACAAGTGGCATAAGACTGATACTCGAACGGATTCAAGTATCCCTCTTTATGTAACGTTGTTAACCGTGTCTCATTAATGTGACCCAGTCTACAATGCCATAAGAAAGCCTAATTTATTTCCGGAGACTTTCTTTTAAGTGTGTTCTGGACACTAAAGATCTGAGCTTGATTTAATACGTATATCCCGTTTTCTAATGTACCTGACCCAATCAGAACTTGATTTAGGTGGATGTTGACCACATCGCTTACAAAAGTAAAATCATATCCTTCCTTAGAAAGTAAGGATACAGATATGATATTACAAGTCGCACCTGGTACATAAAAACAGTCACGCAGAATCAATATCTGCCCAGTTGTCAGTCCAAGATGATACTCCCCTACGGATTCAGCGTGCATGCTCATTCCGTTAGCAACCCTGAGAGTCATATCACCTATCTTGATAATCCTACGGTTTCTCAGAGCCTGTAACGAATTACAGATGTGAGATCCTGATCCGGTATCCAATACCCAGAAGTAGGGTTAACTGACATACATTTCTCTATTACAAACACACCCGAAGCCGAAGCCACAACATGCTTCAAATCCTGGCTACTGGCTTTGCTAGCCCTGCAATCCTTCTGCCAATGTTCATTCCCGTAACAATGGGAACGTTCCTCTTTTACTA
Source organism: Agapanthus africanus (assembly GCA_030015575.1). NCBI lineage: Eukaryota > Viridiplantae > Streptophyta > Magnoliopsida > Asparagales > Amaryllidaceae > Agapanthus > Agapanthus africanus. The sequence continues at coordinate 520,752,133 of CM057344.1, forward strand.
CATCCAGTCCCGAAACTTTTGCCCTTCCCTTTCCTTCTATTTCCCTGGTTTCCTTCAGGGTAGAAGGTAGAGACTGTAGAATCAAGTCATCATCTGACCCGTTTTTCAACGTGGTCTTCAGGTCCGTGAGCTCAAAATAGCTGGTCTCTGTAAGGACGTTGCCCCTACAGATGACCCGATAGCCAACCTCGCTGGAAGCAATTCGTTCGATGTCTCATATCTTGTGATACGAGATTGCTCTCCATATAAATCTTGTTATGGAGGAAGATAGAAACTAAGTCCATCTTCTCGTGCTGCCTCTGGTATGCACCATCAACTGAGGCTAACACGAGGCACTTGGCTTTCGCACAGTCTTTTTCCGATGTCTTGTGGATATGAATATCCGTAACAGGGGAAACTGGACCTGAGACGGCAGGGGTTGGATCAGTCAAGAGGTGTCCCAACTTGTCATGGGCAATGGACATCTGGACAGACCTTTGCCAGTCATAACAGTCAGATTCAGTCATTTTATTATCTAGATGTAACCTATGTTTGGTCACTGGGTCGCTGCAATTAAGAGAGAGAGAAGAAAACACTTAGCATGATGCTCTTGCAAGTTTAGATTGGTTTTTAATTTATCTAAACAGGATGGCTCCCACTGTCTCTCGAATCCCTCCTCAAACCATAAAGAAAGAATTAGTCGGGATCAATCTCACCGTACAATACTTGCTTAACCGTTCAGCCAAGCTGGTGTCGGTACTTCGAGGGAGGTTTTCCAACGCTTTCGCGAAGTTCCTTAATTAAGCAATCTCTTTTCCCTGTGGTCGTAGCCCCGCTAACACCTATCTAGACACCTACTTGGTTTATAGCATTGATCGTTAAGCGAGAAAGTTCCCGAGGAATAGCATATACTCACAGTAGGATCGGGATCCAAATATCATCGTGTGATAAAACTGAAGGAATCCTACCAGAATCATCACACTCTAAATGGTATGCAGCACTAGCAAGTTTCAGTTTCTTTAGAAACTCCCAATGTGGATTTTTGCCCCATGCTCTTATGACCTTGATGAAGGCCAACATATCATAAGTCACATGTCAAGTTCTACCCGTCATTATCCAGGTTAATTTGAACCCACCCGTACATACCCTTGACGAAGGCCAAAATAGTAGTACGACTGTCCCAAACCAACGCATCTATCTATGCTACAGATAAATATTCAGCAGCTACCAATCACTATGCCTTGGCGAAGGTCAAAATACATAGCTTGAATACTACTGAATATTTAACTGAAATGACGGAGGGCTACGAATGGTTTTGGCGAAACCGTGAACGTGGTGAACTTGATATAATCGAAGGAACCTGATAGCTTTTAAAAGGAGCGGCTTAAGCTCCGCATTTTTAAAAGCTTTCTGTTTTGAAAAGAAACCGAGTGGTTTTGAAATTGTTCCAGCGACTTTAACTTTGGTTTATTTTCTTGCATTAATTTAATGCGTCCCATCATTTAATCCTACCATTGTAGTAAACAACGAAAATATGACGTACGCTTATGCCATCCGCATTCGCCACGGGGTCCCGTCATCACCCGTTAGGTTACTTAACTAACGACAGAACGGGGGCTGGACTAGCGCGGATGCAAAACATAAGCAACGCCTAAATAGACATCATATATAGATATATACATTCGTCGGATGCAATGACAGCCATTCCAGATCATAGATGAACACTTTGGATATACTAGGAATCCGCGTTTCGTTCGAGCCTGCAACGAAAGACGGATTGCACGGTCGCGATGAATAGCCAAACCCCACCCTAGACCCCTACGGGTGCGGCAAACTACCCGCCAAGTATCCGAAGTGAAGCAACCTCCCTCAACAACATGAGTAGGCCACTCGGCACTTCGAGATACCCGGTAGTTTGTGCACCCCACCTTGGGTCTATCCTAGGAGAAAAAACAGTAAAAAGAAATAATATACAATGGCGGCTTCAACCTCATCCCGGATGTGCGGCCATAAAATAATATTACATCAATTACAAAATTTACATTGAATGAAAGAAAAAGAAACTCTCATCTCACATCCCCCGGCTATTCATCTGCGACAATCCACCGAGTTCATATACACAAACCATCAACATTACAGATCACAGATATGTATAACCCCCACTAATTGACGTATAGCGATTAGCAGACGTTCAATACATATATCACATCACAGATAATATCCATTAGCCAAAGTCTACGGAATTTCGATCAAAATACGGATTTGTAACCATCCCAAAAACAAATTTGTTCTCTGGAAACTCTGGGCAGAAACAAACTATACTAAAAATCCCAAAACATCCAACTAATAACACTGCACCAAAAACGGTCCACGGCCGAGTCAACTAGGCCGCGGATCCGCGGCAAGAAGCATGTTCTTGCCGCGGTTCCACGGCGCTTTGACCGAGTCACTAGATCTGTAACATTTCAAAATAATAAAATATTATTTTTGGGAATTTTTATAATTTAATATTATTTTATAGAATATTTTAATAATTCGGTATATTTAAATACAAATAAGTGGGGGGAAATTATGGAAAATTCTAAAATGGGGTAATTTAGAGAATTATGCCATTTCTAAGTTTTTATGATTAGTTATATGATAATTTAGTACTAATCGCGATTAAAAATCGCTAATCGGTTTTTTAGCAATTTGTGCAAATCATGCACATATCATTCTTCTTACACTTGTGCATTTTTCCACCATGTTTCTTTTGGGGTTACTATTCTAGTGAGAAGGTTTTTAGAGAGAAAAGAAAAGAAAATGGAAAAGGATTATTATATGAGGTATGGTGTGAGAGAGAGAGGGAGGTATGGGCTTCTTTGACTAAAGACTTAGCCATTCTCCTCCATTTTCAACACTCATTTCTCTCCCTCTCCCTCTTGTTGCTGTTGTTGCTCCTGCTCCTCACCTCACCTCCCCTATTCAAGCCCCAAATCACCTCTAAAACTACACCATAACCCCACTCTCATTTCACAAAAAGTGTGCATAAGCTCAAGATCTACACATTGGACCAAGGAAGCAAGGATTTTGGCCACTAGGGGCAACTCAAGAAAATTCTTGAGTTGGCAAATGAGGTAATTACTGAACCCTTAGCTTAGTTTTAGTATTACTTATACCCCATGTTTAGATTGAACCGATATTGTTTGATTTTGTGGACTTGAGGAAAACCTAGTTAGGGTTTGAGGAAATTTTATATTGTAATATGAAATTGAGCTCAGTAGAGGTTATATAAATACCCTAGTGCATGAATTGAGACCCAAACCTGAGACTTAAGGACCGGAATACGGATTTAGAAACCGATATCGGAAAGTTTGTGGAATCTGTGAAGGTTATTTGAGATCTGCTATCAACCTGAGGCTCTGAAAATTATATTGAATGGAGAGTGACATGTGCAGGCACCCAGGAAGCTAACCCCAAGACCCTAGCCCCTAACTCCTAGACCCGGCCGCAGATTTATCCTGTTTGGCCGCAATTTGCGGCCAGACCTGCCCCGTTTTGGTTCGTCTTGGTTTTGGTGTTCCCTCATCAGTAGATTAGGCCCCTGGTATGTGTAAATTTGTCTAGTTTGACCTAGGGTGAAATCTGGAGCCTATTTCCTTAGCTGCTGTTTTGGATTCGTGTTTCCGTATTCCGTATTTTTAGTTCTGAAATTGTGTATTGTGATTTACCTCGACTATTTGGCATTTATACGACGATATCGAGGATTGATTGATGGTTTTGAAGGCGTGCCCATAGGTTCTAACCTATAGGCCCCTTATCGTATCGTTTTGGGTTTTGTGTGCCGTTTTAGCTTTGATTTGGTTTTAATACGCATTACAATACTATGACGTGTAGGTACCCCATGAAGACTTCGGGACAACAAGCAAAGTGCGTGGAGACGTCGACAAATGAAGACGCAAAGTGAGTAGATTATATCTACTGGGGTAAGTCGGGTGGATGGCGTATAGCACCCCCACAGTCCGTAGTTGATGCTATATTACCTATAATAGTTATTGTGCGTCATGGATATTGCGTTAGGTGTATTATGGATAGCTTAGGGTTAGAAGTAAACTAGTATAGTTCATAGTCGCGAACCCTAGAATAGGTTTACACCCACACGCGCACCCTTGCATATTCACTATACTTACACTGTGTTGGTGATGATATTGGATGACATTGGAGATGAGTCAATGATTTTGGGCATTATGCCGTGGGATCGGTGATGTGATGTGATTCGTACTTGCGATACGACATGTGATCTTAGCGGGCAGTTGGGCATGTGATTTACCCCCGCTTTCATACTTATATAGATGGTATTGATTTGTACTAGACTTAGATCTGTACCCCAGATTATGTGATATGATGATAATGATATCTGATATTTGATGAGAGGAATGTGATACTTGTTAGTATATATGCCCTAGAGGCCATTACTGTATCATACTAGTATGTATATAACTTGATGGAAGCTTGGGATATTCACAGTTGTATAGACAATCTTGCTCGAAATGGTAGTATGCTACTTGGTTTGTCTCTGCTTTAATGTGTACATGTGTTTCTTTTATTATATCACCTATACGCATTAGTGGAGCCCTTAGGATCTTTGCTTGATTACCAGCGTTGTGATGACAGTCACACTCGTGGGGGCTGGATAATCTACAAGCACATCCTTATTTACACGTCCCTGGTCGTGGGATTATGGAGACAGGGCATCGATACTCCGGAGTAGACTAGCGTATGCGCTTCTCATCCCAGCACGGGAGACGGCCTGTCCCACAGCCGTCAGTACGCCGTACTTGAGATAGTATGCGGGTGCTCGTTGGGTTACGAGTACACTGGACAGGACTCGTCGGGAACTGTTGGTTGGTATTATACCTATTGTCAGTTATCAGTTCCCAGGTGACATGAGTACAGCTTAGTCCGCTGACTTGACACCGTGACTTCGCCTCAAGTGTGTTCCCACTGTACTTTGATTACTACCCTACCACGGCTCAAAAGAGTCGTGCAAACAGGTAGTAGTTGGGTGCAGTCCCGAAGCACTTGGAGGTAGTGATGGTTAGACAGGATTCGTCTCTCCCGGTATTGGGGGTTGGCATCGCGCTGTGTCTAGGAGAGCCATTACACAAGTAGTCCCTAGCCAGGGCAAGCGAGATATACTGGTAGGTTTCCAGTGTTATCTCAGGGTGTTCTGGGCTACACTCCGACACGACTTGTACCGCTACTAGGGGACTGACGTTTTACCGCCCCCTAGGCCCACCATGCGATGTTATCAGACGAACAGACCGGACTGTACGGAGACTGTCACATTCAGGCTCAGTAGGAGTTCAGATGGGTTTACCTCGTCAGTCTTCTTATCGGCATCTACCTGGGGACCGTTACGTACAGCTAGTGCCGCTTGCGGTCTGTGGTTAAACCCACTGCCAGCGTAGTGTCGAGTCTTTAGAGTCCCACACAGAGGGTTATTCGCCTTTAAGCAAAAATGAGTAGAGGTCGCATGGTTTTGCGACGAGGTTCGTTCACATTCGCGCACTTGTGCACGTTTTGTGTCCGGACAGCTTATACTAGCGGGCTTTGGTTTAAGCCGGATCCTAGTATATGTTTTGGGATTGGTTTTATCTCATTGTATTCGTGTTCCTCGGAACACGGATACGGATGTGTATGCACAGTTGACTGAGGGAGAGGCAGAGGACTTTCATTAGGGTTAATTACCATTGTCATTTTCTTAACCCTAATGGTTATGTGTGAAATATGATTTATTGATATTAGTTAATTATAATTGTGCATGGTTAGGGTTGTTAACCATTTGACTTTATTTGACTTGTTGACCTAGGTTGACAACTTGACCATAATCATTCCATAAGAAAGATGCTCTTTGATTCTAGCAAAAAGCATTTAATATGAAATGATAATGGTCATTTCTTGATTAAACCATGACAATTATATTTAGCTAATTATCTATTTTCATAATTCACACATATATGTGAGAAGAATGGATTATTTCTTCTCATTCTATCATTTTGATTCTCTCTCCTCCTCTTCGTCTCTCTCTAGCTCTCCCCTCTCATGAGTTGAGAATCCCTTGAGCTTGAGATAAATCTTTCTAAAATACTCTCTACTCTTTCTAAGGTTCTAGGATTAGCACTCCAAGCATCTTAGTTACTTCTAGTTTGAAGTTGAAGCCAAAGGTTGAGGCCCTCGGGTGGATCTTTCTTCGACAAGAGAAGGCGACAAGGAGATCCCTTTCTTTCACTCCAAGGAGCAAGAAGAGAAGGACCTGAAGACCTAGGTATAACCCCTTAACCGAGTAGCTAACTCCTTTAGCTTTGTTAGTTAGTTTTGTTTAGCAAAGATCCCTCCTTTTGCCAGTCCATGTTGCCTAGTGTGTTAAAAATCCGATTTTTCAATACGTTTCCGCCTCCCCGCAAGCACCGGGGTGGGCAACGTGGACTTACAGTGGTATCAGAGCCTAACTAAATATAAACTAGCTAGTTAGTAAAGTATATAGAACTTCGATCGGTAAAAATCACAAAACCTTTTTCAAAAACCCCAAATTTCTGCCGATTTTTAAACCTGCTTTAAAAATAATAAATCACACCTTAAAAATCGGCTCAGGGTTTTTACAGTACACCGAAGAAAAACGAACCAGCGAGCCGACCAACTCACCGCGGTTCCGCGGCAAAAGCTTGCTTCTGCAGCGGATCCGCGGCCGAGTTGACTCGACCGCGGCTCGTTTCTCTTGCAGTGTTCTTATTTTATGGTTTTGGGATTTTTAGGATGGTTTGTTTTTCTGCCCAGATTTTCCAGAGAGCAAATTTGTTTTTCGGGTAGTTACAAATCCGTATTTTGATCGATCTTTCCTATACTTTGACTAATGGGTTATATCTGTGATGTATTATATGTATTGAACGTCTGCTAATCGCTATACGTCGATTAGTGGGGGTTATACATATCTGTGATCTGTAATGCTTGTTGGTTTGTGTATATGAATTCGTTGGATTGTCGCGGATGAATAGCCGGGGGGTTGTGAGATGAGAGTTTTCTTATTCTTTCAATTCTTGTAATATGTAAATTGATGTAATATTATTTGTTTGGCCGCACATCCGGGTTGAGGTTGTAGCCGCCATTGTATAATTTCTTTTTACTGTTTTTGCTCTTAGGATAGACCCAAGGAGGGGTGCACAAACTACCGGGTATCTCGAAGTGCCGAGTGGCCTACTCACGGTGTTGAGGGAGGTTGCTTCGCTTCAGGTACTTGGCGGGTAGTTTGCCGCACCCATAGAGGTCTAAGGTGGGGTATTGGCTATTCATCGCAACCGTGTAATCCGCTTTTCGTTACAGGCTCGAACGGAATGCGGATTCCTAGTATATCCAATGTATTCATCTGTGATCTGGATTAGCTATCATTGCTATATATATATATATACGATATCTATTTAGGCGTTGCTTATGTTTTGCATCCGCGCTAGCCCAGCCCCCGCTCTGTCGTTAGTTAAGTAACCTAACGGGTGATGACGGGGCCCCGTGGCGAATGCGAATGGTATAAGCGTACGTCATATTTTGGTTGTTTTCTGCAATTGTAGGATTAAATGATGGGACGCATTGGAATTAATGCAAGAAAATAAACCAAGTAAAAATCGTTGGAACACTTTCATAACTACTCGGTTCTTTTCAAAAACCAACTTTTAAATGCAGAGCTTGAACCACTCCTTTTAAAAGCTATCTCGTTCCATCGATTATATCAAGTTCACTACGTTCACGGTTTCGCTAAAACCATTTGTAGCCCTCCATCATTTCAGTTAAATATTCGGTAGTATTCAAGCTATGTATTTTGACCTCACGCCAAGGCATAGTGATTGGTAGCTGCCGGATATTTATCTGTTGCATAGATAGAATGCGTTGGTTTGAGACAGTCGTACTGCCATTTTGGCCTACGTCAAGGGTAGGTACGGGTGGTTCAAATTAACCTGGATAATGATGGGTAGAACTTGACATGTGACTTATGACATTTTGACCTCACGCCAAGGTCATAAGAGCATGGGGCAAAAATCCACATCGGGAGTTTCAAAAGAACTGAAACTTGCTAGCGCTGCATACCATTTGGAGTGTGATGATTCTGGTAGGATTCCTTCAGTTTTATCACGCAATGATATTTGGATCCCGATCCTACTGTGAGTATATGCTACTCCTCGGGAAATTTCTCACTTAACGATCAATGCTATAAACCTAGTAGGTGTCTAGAAAGGTGTTAGCGGGGCTACGCCCACAGGGAAAAGAGGTTACTTAATTAAGGAACTTCGCGAAAGCGTTGGAAAACCTCCCTCGAAGTACCAACACTGGCCCGGCTGAACGGTTAAGCAAGTATTGTACGGTGAGATTGATCCCGACTAATTCTTCCTTTATAGTTTGAGGAGGGATTCGAGAGACAGTGGGAGCCATCCTGTTTAGAAAAACTAAAAACCACTCTAAACTTGCAAGAGCATATCATGCTAAAGTGTTTCTTTTCTCTCTCCTAATTGCAGCGACCAATCAAGATGACCGGACTTAAGTTATTACTAGATAAAAACATACTGACAAGGCCAAACTACAAAGATTGGCTCAGGAATGTCAAAATGGCAATCACTTATGACAAGTTGGGGTATCTTCTTTGTCACGACCCGAAATTGGCACGTGACGACCCTAATACTACGCAACGTCTACAGGCGTAACGCAGTAAAAGAAAGCCAAAACCCAGAAATCTAAACCGGTAAAAGACAAGAAAAGATAAGAAACATTGTTTAAAAGTCTTTGAAATCACAACCCAAATTCTTCAAAAGTCCAACTTTATTTCCTTTAAAATTTTGGCAGCACCTCCTTTATAAAAACCAACCCCAAAAGTGGGTACAACATAAATAAAAAGTAAAGCATCCCCAACGGGAGCAAATCCACGCCCAAAGGCGGAAAACAACCACCACAACAAATATACGACGCCGTAGCGAAGAAATAGAAGACGATAGAAAAGAAACTGTATAAAAGACAACAAATCCAACATAATATACAACATCGTCCTCACCAAGTCTCTAAGTCAATATGAAAACAGTAGATGGAGAGTACAGGGATACAACGAATAACCACAAAACCCACCTAAGCAAACTGCACACTATGAGCTGATGCGGTATCCGTAGCAAAAGATGATAAGATGTGTGATAATAGCCTGCCTCTGACTATCCTGAGGAACGCCTGCAAATACTGTGGCACAACGGGGGTGAGTTGCCAACTCGTGAATAGTAAATAACATATGCAGGTAATCGCAAGTATGCACGTAAAGTGTGAATCTAAGATATGCAATTAACAGTAATAACATGTCATATGAATGCAGAATAATGGAAAGTACACTAGCAGGTACAACCAATATATAAAGCAATGATGATATAACAACAGTATGCAATAATCATGCAATAGGGATATGAGAAAGTAAATGTGCAACAATCATGAAAGGTACACTAACAGATACTACTAATACATGAAGCAGTGCACAAACAGATAAAGGTGAGGTATGGAGTGAAGTATGTCATTTCCATGGAATCCTGACATCGTGGTAGGATCACAATCCAGCAAGACAATTCAAATCCCAATTCCTCAAATCAGCCCCCAAATTGGCTCTCATATCATCTAAGTATCACATCTCCTCAATTGCATAATATCAAGTACATCTCGTATATCCCGAATGTACAACATCAAGTATATCTCACATATATCGAATGTACAACATCAAGTATATCTCACATATCTCGTATGTACAATATCAAGTATATCTCACATAATCGAATGAACAATCATCAAATATATCTCACATATATCGAATGTACAACATCAAGTGGATCTCACATATCTATCCAGTATCCAATCTCAAATGAATCTCTTATATCCCGAATCAAATCTCCAGTAAAATTCTAACATCCTAAATATAATGACATAAATAAATATGATGAGGTCAATACACATATATTAGCGTCTCATTCCACTAATATTGGTGTAAGGGTATATATAACAGCGGATAAATCCCCTGTTATATATACAAGGAGTAATTAGAAATATCATGAAACCAATGTGCCAAGCATCGACACAGAAATACTGATCTATCATATGTCGTCTCCCAGACTAACATCCTGATAGGTACGTATCATACGCTATCCCGAAAGCTCGAGTGCCTAGCTCTGACCCTCGCCTCTCGACGTATCCATACGTACATGACTCCCGTTGGTATCCACATGATAGCCGCTGAGTCATTGGTCCTGTCACCGGATAGTATGGTTCCCCTAAGCCTCATCGCCTGACACCACGACATCGTTCTTGCTTCGGGGTACCTCCGGGCCCCACCATGTACCCGCACACGGACCCCTTCTTTCCTCGCGTGGGGTATACACATCGTAAACGACAAATCTCATGGTGGCTGCTGAAATATCATATCAAGGGAAACCGGGTTTTTCAAATAATGCATAATTTCATGAACTACCACGGTTCCCAAATCCAGAAAACATAATGAAAAATCCATATCTCAATGCGAAAATCCATGAATAAAGTATACGCATCATAAATCTGAAATGCGAGCATATAGAGGAAAAGCAGCAATTAACTGTAACAAGTTAATATAATATCATACGGTTCCTGATCTCTCCAATTCTAAAATAACATCAAGTAAAGGTAAACATGTAGCTATAACCAGATATATGTGCAACATAAAAGTATAGCAAGATATATGTATCTACCTATAAGTAATGATGTAGTATACCCCATGGGTATAAGTGAAATAGGTGTGCAAGGTATACCTGTAGCTATGTCATAAAGTGTGCATGTACCTATCACTGATGGTACAATACTCTATAGGTATACAGGTAACTAGCATGTAAGTATGTCAGAACATATGTGTAAGCATGTAGGTATACAGGTATGCTATAAGTCAATGCGTAAAGAAATATGAATCAAAGTCTCAATGTCCCTAACCAAGCAATATCATATCTATAAGTGGGTTGTGCGTGACATGGCAATTATTGACGATGTGTGTAGCATACAATCAGTGCTCGTGCAACATGAATCGTCAATAATATGTGCAGTGTCCTAAGGATACTAGTCCAAGCACAACAATATCTAAGTAATAGGGTAAATGCGCAATTCTAAATATGACATAGAATATGCGACAGAAATAACATCTCTAGCCCAGACGCATAACGCCATGCGGGCGATTCCCCTGTAGATGTTAAATCTACTCACCAACGCTCCTGGCTAAGTGAAGCCTACCACCTGTTTTCCCTTGTCGTAGCGTCCGAAGTCCCCGCTTGCGAACCTAAAATTTCACAAACACAACGCATAAGCAAATATCCTACATCGACGAAAAGACATCGAAACGCAAGAATGACGCCCTAAAAATTACACTGCGCGCTTAGCGCATCTATCGCCCACGACATCGGCCAAAAACCCTAATTGGGGTCGCTAAACTACAAAATACAAGTCTAGACCCCGATCGTCCCGATCGCGTAACACAACACAAAAATTACGAGGAATACAATAGATATAACCTCGCAACGACCAATCGAACCTACGTCAGAAAAACCCCGAAATCTAGTAAACAACTTATCGCAATATTTCGCACTAGTTTCAAGCTAACGCATATCTAGCGATTAAAAACACCTTAAAATAGCTTAACTAAGCTATAAAAACCAATTCTATATTTTTAACACTTGCTAAATAAATTTTAGCAAAAACCTAGCAAGCAAAATTGCATAATTAAACAAAGTGTTCATTAGCAAAAATTAACATTTTCTACTAGGTTAATCTTCTCCAAAACACAAATTAACACTTCAAATAAACATTAAACACATAAATCAAGTTTTACCCTAACTAGATTATCATAAAAATCAAGTCTTGAATTTCAAACATGAAATTAAAAGCTTAAATAAACAATTAATATACTAATTAGAAATTTAGAAACAACAAAAAGGATTAGGGTTAGGGTTTTATACCTCCACAAAAGATCAAAACCAAGAAACCAAATTCATCATCTTTTCCTCCAAAATGATGTTTTGAATGAAGATCCAAGCTACTTTTGTGAATAAGAATGAAGGAAAATGAATATATTTGAGTTTTTGTGATTTTATTTGGATTTTTCATGATTTATTTGATACAAAATGAGTTGAAAATGGGGGGAAATGATAAGGGGCAGCAAGGGGAAGGGAAGGGCCAGCCAAAGGGGTGAGGGGGTATTTTTGTGAATTTTTTTGTGAAGAAATTGCTAGGAAAAAGAGTAATAAATGCTAATTGCCACCTTTACACTTTTTATTTTCTTTTTAAAATAATTCCTTTTGCACTCCAAAAATATCTAGATATTTAAAAAGAAGTTTCCAAAATATTCTAGTGACAAAAAAAAATAATTTATTCTCAAGAGAAGAAATTTCCCGATTTACGTGCACCAAATACCGCTTAAAATAATATTTCTATCTAAACCAAAACCTCCCAAATACCCCTAAAGTTCGCGCACAAGCTTTATTTTAGCTAAAAAAAAAAGTGCCGGTGAGCTTATACGGACGTTTGATCGAAATCGGGTTAAAACGGAAAAAACCGACAATTTTGCCCTAAAACGGGAAAATTCGCAAAACGATTTCTGAAACGTTACATTCTTACCACCAAAGCTCCCCCTGTCTCAGGTCCCAAAACCAGTGTCGTAGATAGGGAAATCTATAAGACCTGGGAAATCGACTACGCGAAGGCCAAGTGCCTCGTGCTTGCCTCTATGGACAATGAACATCAGAGGAGGCATGAGAATATGGACCTCGAATCCATATTTCTCCATACAAAAGAACTGTATGGAGAGCAATCTCGTATCGCCAGATACGAAGTGTCGAAGAAGCTATTTTCGGCAAGATTAGCCGTCGGATCATCGGTAGCGGAACACGTGCTTAAGATGATTAGCTACATTGAGGAGCTCGCAGACCTTGGGACCACATTGGAGAATGAACTCTATACGGACTTGATTCTCCAGTCCCTTCCTTCCACTTACGCCCAGTTTATCCTAAACTTCAACATGCAAGGAAAGGAGGTTGAACTTTCCGAGCTTCTGAACATGTTGAGGAGTGCTGAGGGCACCCTACAAAAGGGTAGGGAAACATCCACTTTGTTTGTAGGAGGATCTTCCTCTTCTAAGTCCAGGGCGAAAGCCAAGGGAAAGAAGAAGAAAGCCCCCGCCAAACCAAGGGGCGGTGTTAGTAAAGTGGATACGAAGGGAAAGGCAAAAGAAACAAAGGTAGCGAGAAAGCTTGTGGGGAAAGAAGAGTGCTTTTACTGTCACAAAAGTGGACACTGGAAGAAAGATTGCAGGGCTTGGAAGGCCAGAACACAGGATCTGAAGCAAGTTGCGGCTTCAGCTTCAGGTGTGTATGTTATTGAAAACTGTCTATCAATAAACTCTACTTCCTGGGTATTGGATACCGGATCAGGATCTCATATCTGTAATTCTTTGCAGGGGTTGAGAAAGCGTAGGTTTTTTAAGGCAGGTGACATGACCCTCAAAGTTGCAAACGGAGCTAGTATGGATGCTGAGGCCGTGGGGGACTATCACCTGGGGATGTCAGATGGACATGTTTTGGTTTTACATAATTGCTTTTTTGTACCCAATGTAACTTGTAATATCATTTCTGTATCTTTAATATCTAAAGAAGGTTATGAATTTGCGTTTGTAAGTAATGTTGTGAACATTCACCTTAATCAAGTTCTGATTGGGTCAGGTACATTAAGCAATGGTATATACGTATTGAACCAACCACAGATTTTCAATGTCCAGAATACACACAAAAGAAAGTCTCCAGATATCAATCAGGCTTTCTTATGGCATTGTAGACTGGGTCACATCAATGAGAGAAGATTGACGAAGTTACATACTGAAGGATATTTGGATCCGTTCGAATATCAATCATATGCAACTTGTCAATCCTGTCTCAAAGGAAAGATGACAAAAACTCCATTCACTGGACACGGAGTAAGAGCGAGCGAGCTCTTGGGACTCGTACACAGCGACGTGTGCGGTCCAATGTCTACACATGCGCGAAGCGGTTATTCTTACTTCATTACTTTTACGGATGATTTTTCAAGGTTCGGACATGTCTTCTTAATGAAGCATAAATCTGAAGCCTTTGAAAAAGTTCCAGGAATACAGGAATGAAGTAGAAAAACAAACAGGCAAAAGTATCAAGACACTAAGATCTGATCGAGGTGGTGAATACTTGAGTGCCGAGTTCCTGAATTACCTAAAAGAGAATGGAATTCTCTCTCAGCTTACTCCTCCATACACTCTGCAACATAACGGTGTATCGGAGAGACGGAACCGAACCCTAATGGATATGGTACGGTCCATGATGAGTAATGCTGAGTTACCGCGATCATTCTGGGGATATGCGCTAGAATCAGCCGCATACCTTTTGAACCGAGTTCCAACTAAGACTGTGCCTACCACACCATATGAGTTATAGAGTGGGAAGAAACCCTATCTTCAATATCTGAAGATCTGGGGATGTCCAGCTTTTTTCAAAAAGCAGCATGCGGACAAACTCGAGGCACGCTCAGTACTGTGCAAGTTTGTGGGATACCCAAAGAACACCAGGGGGTATCTTTTCTACCACGCAGAGGAACAAAAGGTCTTTGTTTCTCGTAATGCCCACTTTCTAGAACACCAGTTCTTGGAAAAGGAAATTAGTAGGAGCGCAGTAGAACTGGAAGAAATTCCAGAACCACAAGCTATTACTGAAAGCTTAGTAGAACCAGAGGGTTCGAAAGATCAGGAATTCCTACGCCGCTCCGCAGGAGTAGTAGGCAGTCTCATCCGCCCGAGAGATACTACGGTTTTCTCATAGACGGGGATAGAGAGGATTGCATCATTGATTGTGATGAGCCTACTAGCTTCCAGCAAGCCATTCAGAGCGCTGACTCAGTAAAATGGCTGGATGCAATGCGGACCGAAATGGAGTCCATGTACACCAACAAAGTATGGACGTTGGACATTGCTCCAGATGGGGTAAAACCCGTAGGATGCAAGTGTATCTTCAAAAGGAAGATTGGTGTAGATGGACAGGTTGAGACCTATAAAGCTAGACTTGTTGCGAAGGGTTTTCGTCAAAGACCTGGTTTGGACTATGACAAAACCTTTTCTCCAGTGGCTATGCTGAAATCCATTCGGATCCTTCTTGCCATTGCTGCCTTCCACGATTATGAGATTTGGCAGATGGACGTAAAGACCGCTTTTTTAAATGGAAATTTATAGGAGTGTGTCTATATGGACCAGCCAGAGGGTTTCATTCAGAGTGGGAGCAGCGGAAAAGTGTGCAAGTTGCTTAAGTCCATCTATGGACTAAAGCAGGCATCGCGGAGTTGGAACATCTGTTTTGATGAGACGGTCAAAGAATTGGCTTTATCAAAAATCCAGATGAACCATGCATCTATAGTAGATTTGTAGCAAGAACTGTCGTATTCCTCGTTTTATACGTGGATGACATTCTCTTGATAGGAAATGACATTCTTATGCTACAATCTGTCAAAGGGTTCTTGTCACACAGGTTCTCCATGAAAGACCTGGGTGATGCCTCCTACATTCTGGGGATCCGGATCTATCGTGATAGATCCAAGAGGATATTAGGACTTTCGCAGTCCAGGTACATCGACACCATACTGAAAAGATTCAGTATGGAAGATTCCAAGCGCGGTAATCTACCGGCTTGTCACGGGATCACCCTCTCCAAAGAGATGTCTCCCAAGACTGATTTGGAGAGGGATCGCATGTCTATTATACCCTACGCTTCTGCGGTAGGCTCTATAATGTATGCGATGTTGTGTTCCAGACCAGATGTGGCTTATGCACTGAGTGTGGTAAGCAGGTATCAGTCAAACCCTGGGGAGAAACACTGGATAGCGGTAAAGAACATTCTCAAGTACCTGAGAAGGACTAAGGAGATGTTCTTGGTGTATGGCGGAAAAAACCTCCAGATTGAGGCCTTTGCTGACTCCAGCTTCCACAGTGACAAGAATGATTCCAAGTCCATGTCGGGTTTTGTCTTTACCTTCAATGGAGGGGCAGTGTGTTGGAAGAGTTCCAAACAGGAAACCGTTGCTGACTCGACTATAGAAGCGGAATATATTGCTGCATCTGATGCCGCAAAAGAAGCCATCTGGATGAGGAAGTTCTTGAAAGAACTTCAGGTGGTTCCATCCATTGTTGATCCAATACCTCTGTATTGCGACAACAACGGGGCTATAGCTTTAGCGAAGGAACCCATGTCCCATCAGAAATCCAGACATATCTTGAGGCGGTATCACCTGATCAGGGAGATCTTGGATCGCCAGGAGATCGAGGTTCGGAGGGTTGCTTCAGAAGATAACACTGCAGATCCATTCACGAAGGCCTTACCCCAGACTCGGTTCGAGCGGCTGATCGAGATGATAGGTTTTCGATACGCCAGTACATGGCCTTAGTGCAAGTAGGAGATTGCTAGTGTATATGCACTAGAGGCCATTACTGTATCATACTAGTATGTATATTACTTGATGGAAGCTTGGGATATTCACAGTTGTATAGACAATCTTGCTCGAAATGGTAGTATACTACTTGGTTTGTCTCTGCTTTAATGTGTACATGTGTTTCTTTTATTATATCACCTATACGCATTAGTGGAGCCCTTAGGATCTTTGCTTGATTACCAGCGTTGTGATGGCAGTCACACTCGTGGGGGCTGGGTAATCTACAAGCACATCCTTATTTACACGTCCCCAGTCGTGGGATTATCGAGACAGGGCATCGATACTCCGGAGTAGACTAGCGTATGCGCTTCTCATCCCAGCACGGGAGACGGCCTGTCCCACAGCCGTCAGTACGTCGTACTTGAGATAGTATGTGGGTGCTCGTTGGGTTACAAGTACACTGGACAGGACTCATCGGGAACTGTTGGTTGGTATTATACCTATCGTCAGTTATCAGTTCCCAGGTGACATGAGTACATCTTAGTTCGCTGACTTGACACTGTCACTTCGCCTCAAGTGTGTTCCCACTGTACTTTGATTACTACCCTACCACGGCTCAAAGGAGTTGTGCAAACAGGTAGTAGTTGGGTGCAGTCCCGAAGCACTTGGAGGCAGTGACGGTTAGACAGGATTCGTCTCTCCCGATATTGGGGGTTGGCATCGCGCTGTGTCTAGGAAAGCCATTACACAAGTAGTCCTGAGCCAGGGCAAGCGAGATATACTGGTAGGTTTCCAGTGTTATCTCAGTGTTCTGGGCTACACTCCGACACGACTTGTACTGCTATTAGGGGACTGACATTTTACCGCCCCCCTAGGCCCGCATGCGATGTTATCAGACGAATAGACCGGACTGTACGGAGACTGTCACATTCAGGCTCAGTAGGAGTTCAGATGGGTTTACCTCGTCAGTCTTCTTATCGGCATCTACCTGGGGACCGTTACGTACAGCTAGTGCCGCTTGCGGTCTGTGGTTAAACCCACTGCCAGCGTAGTATCGAGTCTTTAGAGTCCCACACAGAGGGTTATTCGCCTTTAGGCAAAAATGAGTAGAGGTCGCATGGTTTTGCGACGAGGTTCGTTCACATTCGCGCACTTGTGCACGTTTTGTGTCCGAACAGCTTATACTAGCGGGCTTTGGTTTAAGCCGGATCCTAGTATATGTTTTGGGATTGGTTTTATCTCATTGTATTCGTGTTCCTCGGAACACGGATACGGGTGTGTATGCACAGTTGACTGAGGGAGAGGCAGAGGACTTTCATTAGGGTTGATTACCATTGTCATTTTCTTAACCCTAATGGTTATGTGTGAAATATGATTTATTGATATTAGTTAATTATAATTGTGCATGGTTAAGGTTTTTGACCATTTGACTTTATTTGACTTGTTGACCTTGGTTGACAACTTGACCATAATCATTCCATAAGAAAGATGCTCTTTGATTCTAGCAAAAAGCATTTAATATGAAATGATAATGGTCATTTCTTGATTAAACCATGACAATTATATTTAGCTAATTATCTATTTTCATAATTCACACATATATGTGAGAAGAATGGTTTATTTCTTCTCATTCTATCATTTTGATTCTCTCTCCTCCTCTTCCTCTCTCTCTAGCTCTCCCCTCTCATGAGTTGAGAATCCCTTGAGCTTGAGATAAATCCTTCTAAAATACTCTCTACTCTTTCTAAGGTTCTAGGATTAGCAATCCAAGCATCTTAGTTACTTCTAGTTTGAAGTTGAAGCCAAAGGTTGAGGCCCTTGGGTGGATCTTTCTTCGACAAGAGAAGGCGACAAGGAGATCCCTTTCTTTCACTCCAAGGAGCAAGAAGAGAAGGACTTGAAGACCTAGGTATAACCCCTTAACCGAGTAGCTAACTCCTTTAGCTTTGTTAGTTAGTTTTGTTTAGCAAAGATCCCTCCTTTTGCCAGTCCATGTTGCCTAGTGTGTTAAAAATCCGATTTTTCAATACGTTTCCGCCTCCCCGCAAGCACCGGGATGGGCAACGTGGACTTACAATACTGACCCATACCCAGCTATTAAGATGCCGTACGACGATTTACCGTACGAGCTTTATATTGATGATAGATCCGCACTCATGACTTGAGGATGTCATATGATATACTGTATCGTACGCGATACTATTAAGGCGGGATCACCGACTATTATATCTATATATCGACTCAGATTTAGGTGGTTTCCATACACCTCCCGATTGACTTGATACTTAGATCTGTAGTTTGCATAAGTAGATGTTAGACTAGACCCGAGTCATACCTATTTCAAAACTACGAATCGGGAATATCTTAAAAACACTGTAGCCCTTATTTTTAGTAAAAATCCTGATTCGTCTTATTTCAAATGGCATAACTGCATGACATATACATATGGGTGTAGATTCTTTATTGTTGCGTTGATTACTCGATTTCCTCATATTCAGGCTATTCACATTGCTTTGCATATGTTTATTGCTATATTACTATCATGTTGCTAGGGCACCAGCACCATTATCGATGATGCGTATGTTCCATGTACACTTTCTTGCCGGCTCATACACTTCATCATCGATAATTGCCATGTCACTACACAGTAGCATTATTGCATCAGGATATGACCTTGTATGTGTATACTATTATTTCCATGTTTCATGATATACTGTTATACATGCATATCATTTATATGTCACATACCTGCGCACATGCACACTGTATACTTATACCAGTGCACACATATATTGATATCTTCATACCTGCGCACATGCACACTGTATACTCATACCAGTGCACACATATATTGATATCTTCATACCTGCGCACATGCACACTGTATACTCATACCAGTGCACACATATATTGATATCTTCATACCTGCGCACATGCACACTGTATACTCATACCAGTACACACATATATTGATATCTTCATACCTGCGCACATGCACACTGTATACTCATACCAGTGCACACCCATATTGATATCTTCATACCTGCGTACATGCACACTGTATACTCATACCAGTGCACACATATATTGATATTTTCATACCTGCGCACATGCACACTGTATACTCATACCAGTGCACACATATATTGATATCTTCATACCTGCGCACATGCACACTGTATATTCATACCAGTGCACACATACATTGATATCTTCCTACTTGCTTAGATTACGCATTGAGATATGTTGTTTCCATGTTAATTCTGGATTTGGGGAACCGTGGATATTTCAAAAGAGAATAGTTAATTATTTAAAAACCCGGTTTTCCTTGATATGATATTTCGGTGCGTCCACCATGTGTTTTCTCGGTGCTAGAGTGATATATGTGAACCCGAATCGAGGAGTTGGATGAGGCCGATTACAGGTACATGGTGGACCCGGTATGGTACCCCGGGGCGAGAACGGTTTCGCTGTGTAATAGACGGTGAGCCTGGCAGAGGGACTACTGCCTACCGGTGATTGGTTGGACCTGGCAGTTATCCGGAGGATACTGACCAGAGTCGATAGATGGATATGGGTGTGCTGCCGGGGCCGAGGGCCGATTCTGCAGACATAGCCTACGGGCTGATCCGGACTGACGGAGCCCGATAGATGAGGATTTACGTGTCGATGCTAGGCACAGGTTTCATGATGATCTCCATGATTTTGATTATATCCTCATATTTGCATGCATGATGCTTATTGACATTGGATGACAGGTGGACGGGATCCACATATATACAGACATTGATTACCTACAGACTTTGACTACATTGATCATACTTCAATTGTATATATAACAGGGTATGTGGGGCGCTGTTATATATACCCTTACACCAATATTAGTGGAATGGGACGCTAATATACGTGTATTGATATCCATTTGATACTTCATCATGTTTACTTCATGTAGACATACCTTACATTTATGACATGTTATTATCTGAGGCACTGGCACGAATACTTGGCACTACCTGCATGATTAGATGTTGCATTGCCACATTTTCATGCTTCAGACTTACTATTGAGGGTTATATTATATACTAATCGTATTGACTTAGGATTATGCCTTGCATTCGATTTCTGCTTGTAGATATTTTCTATTCACGAGTTGGCAACTCACCCCCGTTGTGCCACAGTTCTTGCAGGGTTTTGCCGTACAGGTTCCGTAGCGGCATTTATGGCACACTGCTTCCATGTGGGGGACTTGCTTGGGTAGGTGGGTTCTTTTGTATCAGGACCACCCTTGTTGATGTATTATTCTTTTGTATCTAGAAATTCCATCAACCAAAACTTGTATATTGTTTCAGACTCAGACACTAGTGATGTATTATTTGGACCTTAGAGTCGCGCTTAGTAGTGTTACAGTTTTCATGCTTATCTGGGTTTCTTTTGAATTTTGATCCTCGCCTTTCGGCGTTGTATAGTATATTGCTTGTTTGTTTATTTATCCTTCATATGGTTTTAGATTTCTGGGCTTTTGGCTTACTTGGATTAGATGGAGTCCTATAGACTTCATATGGTTCAAGGGCCAGTCACGTGCTCTTTTCGGGTCGTGACAAAGTTGGTATCAGAGCGCTAGGTTAACCTTGGTTCGAGTCTAAGTTTGACTATGTGGAGCCTAGGGCGTCTATATATATACGGAACTTAGGTTTGACCTTACGGAACTTAGACTTAGTCGACGGGGGTATTAGACCCGAACTTTCGTTGCGTAGGATGACCCTTGGTTGATGGAATAGGTGACTAAAGTAGAGTGACGTACCGTGGGTATGTTCCGCAGCATACTTACGACACGCCACTCCGCTTAAGGAACCTTAGGATGTACATATTTTCGAGATCGGTGATTCTCTTCATATCCATGATTATACATCCATTTGAGATCCTCGATTCTATTAGTTTCATGATCATACCTTCATTGATGTTGTTCCTTCTTATGATCATTTATCCACTCTGGATCTATTGTTTTCTTTCTTGCCATTGATCTACTCTCTTCGATACTCGATTGAGGTTCCTGTCGCCATGTTGAGCGCAGTTTGGGCTGCTGCTAGGGTTACGGTCAGTGCGAGCTCGTCTGGTACGATGGCCGGCCATTGTGTTTTCTGGTGACATGGGAACGTCTCGAGTTAGTATTGGTGATTGTGACCTCTAGTGGAGGCGAGTGCTTGGTTTTGCACCGGATGATCGGGCCATTGTTAGAGCTGCCGGTTGAGAGAGGACTGTTGATGTACAGCATACCTCAGAGATTACGATGTCGCCTACCGTGCAGACAGATGGACAAGCTGTTGCTGAAATTCATAGGATGTCGCTTCCGGAGCTTACGAGCTGAGATCGCCGGAGCTTCCAGGCGGATATGAGACAGATGATAGCTAGTCTACCCAATTTGAGAGACGAAGGTGATTCGTTCGATTTATGCGCCAGAGCAGGCCCAGTTGAGTTGAAGATTTTCAGTGCGGAGAATCTTACTCTGATCTAGAGCAGACCGATTTAGAGATGACCGTCAATGTATCGCCTTTCCTGAAGGATTGAGGCGTTATTCGGCGTACAGACGAATGAGCCAGTTGTTGCTGCAAATGACAAGATATCGCCCAGATGATTGGAGCTACTGCAGCATGAGTATACACTTAGAGATATGATGGAAGGTCGCTAGTCACTAAGGATGAAGGACTAGGACGTGTGGTTCGTTTGCTTACCGATGCGAGGTCATCAGATAGATTGCTTCCAGCTAGAGACGACTTCATGCAGGTTCATTGAGAGTCGATTGAGACGATCGAATGTCAGGAGCCCATTTTCGAAGTTTAAAGTATTTGGAAAGACATGCAAGCGATTCTATGGACCCTCTAAGAAGAATGAAACCCTAACTCGACTTAATGACCGTGTGAAAGCCTTTGAACCTTAGGGTTTGCGGCAGTTCCGCGGCGCCATTAGTGAGGCTTGGGTTTGCCCTTCTACGGCTGGATCATTGATGCTGTGGTATGTACTCGATGCTGTTAAACTGTACCCAAGATGTTGAGCTCTTGGGGGTTAAGAGGTTTTGACGAATCAATCGAATGGTTTGGCTTCCTTCGGACGCTAGGTGTTGAGATGCATTTCTTGGGAGACTCCAGATACGAGGATAGCCGTTGGAGCACAGTCCGTGCAGCCACGATGAGACGAGTCCGAAGCAGTCGACATTGAAGCAGAGTGAAGTAAAGAGTTCGCAAGAGATTTCGACGAGATGACGTCCCACTCCGCCGACATCAGAGATGCGATACGCATGCAGAGGCGTTGTATATGGATATATCTTCCAGAAAGAGGCGCGATAAGTACGCAGTCGTTCCGGAATAAGAATTAGCTTCAGCAATGGATGATGACTTCCAGGAAATTCGGCAGGAATGAGATTTGAGAGAGAGACCTCGACAGGACCTTTCTGGAATACGATACGAGAAGATCTAGACCCAGGAGTGGTCATATTGCGTACACCCAGCAGGCCAGGGTTCGGCATCGTCGACGAGGTAGTTGACCAGGTTCAGATAAAAGACCTTACCCAGACGCTTTGCGAATTGAACAAGGACGGACGAGTATTGAGTATTCATCCGATGGTTGGGACGTGTTCCCGAGGACCTGTTCGGCCACACATCTTCTACCGAATGATGAAGCTACAGAGTACGCGATTTCGAGTCCGGGCGAGAGACTTCGGATTGACCGTGGCCGAGAACAGTGCAGTGCGTAGATAGCATAGCGTGACGTCATAGTGGACGACGATAGAGACAAGTGGAACCAGAGGTTCGTGCGAGACGCTGACGAGCTGTCATTACTTTCTGTCGAGGCTAGAGACCTGATATGCTTACAGAGGCGTTAGGATGCGACCAATTTTCGAGAAAATGTTGTGCTGAGGACACAGATGTCCATCGAGTGAGAAGAGATTATGCAAGAAAGCGAGCCTCCATACAGTTCGGCATAAGCAAGATCGGAAGAGACCTTGAGCGGGATTCCTTCCAGGACACTGCTGCGATGATATTTGCACCTAGGATCAGATGTGATAAGCATTCAAACAATCAGAGGTCGACGCCAGTGACATGCTGCTTTACGAGTGGTTGTGAGGATTGACCGAGAGATGACCAGAGAAGTGCCAAAACGGAATCGTCCCCGTTAGCATACCTGACAGGGCCGATGAGCCGATTGATTGTGATATTGGTAATCCACAGAGAAAATAAGGACCCAGAGGCAGAGGACGCCAGACTGTGAGCAAGAGGCAAGTAGATATCTTGCGCTGCTAGCATTGGATGCACCCTTAGTGTTTTGAGGTACGATTTTGGTGCACACCAGATGCACTAAATCGGGTTTCCTTGTGCATGTCAGATGCACCTGGTTTTGCTGTCAGGCACACACGTTGCCTATAACAGATATTGTGTGTGCACCCGTTGCACCTAAATGGTACTTATGTGGATTCTGTTTTCCGTGCGCACCTGACGCACGGGGTATTCTTATATACGCCTTAGGATTGATGTTTGTGGAGCCCCGACAATTTGAATTGTTGCTGAAATGTTATAGTACTTGGGGGTTTAAATTTAAATTCGGGGACCGAATTTATTTAAGGAGGGTAGATTGTAACATTTCAAAATAATAAAATATTATTTTTGGGAAATTTTATAATTTAATATTATTTTATGGAATATTTTAATAATTCGGTATAATTAAATACAAATAAATGGGGGGAAATTATGGAAAATTCTAAAATGGGGTAATTTAGAGAATTATGCCATTTCTAAGTTTTTATGATTAGTTATATGATAATTTAGTACTAATCGCGATTAAAAATCGCTAATCGGTTTTTTAGCAATTTGCACAAATCATGCACATATCATTCTTCTTACACTTGTGCATTTTTCCACCATGTTTCTTTTGGGGTTACTATTCTAGTGAGAAGGTTTTTAGAGAGAAAAGAAAAGAAAAGAAAAGAAAAGAAAATGGAAAAGGATTATTATATGAGGTATGGTGTGAGAGAGAGAGGGAGGTATGGGCTTCTTTGACTAAAGACTTAGCCATTCTCCTCCATTTTCAACACTCATTTCTCTCCCTCTCCCTCTTGTTGCTGCTGTTGCTCCTGCTCCTCACCTCACCTCCCCTCTTCAAGCCCCAAATCACCTCTAAAACTACACCAAAACCCCACTCTCATTTCACAAAAAGTGTGCATAAGCTCAAGATCTACACATTGGACCAAGGAAGCAAGGATTTTGGCCACTAGGGGCAACTCAAGAAAATTCTTGAGTTGCAAAATGAGGTAATTACTGAACCCTTAGCTTAGTTTTAGTATTACTTATACCCCATGTTTAGATTGAACCGATATTGTTTGATTTTGTGGACTTGAGGAAAACCTAGTTAGGGTTTGAGGAAATTGTGTGTTGTAATATGAAATTGAGCTCAGTAGAGGTTATATAAATACCCTAGTGCATGAATTGAGACCCAAACCTGAGACTTAAGGCCCGGAATACGGATTTAGAAACCGATATCGGAAAGTTTGTGGAATCTGTGAAGGTTATTTGAGATCTGCTATCAACTCGAGGCTCTGAAAATTATATTGAATGGACAGTGACATGTGTAGGCACCCAGGAAGCTAACCCCAAGACCCTAGCCCCTAACTCCTAGACCCGGCCGCAGATTTATCCTGTTTGGCCGCAATTTGCGGCCAGACCTGCCCCATTTTGGTTCGTCTTGGTTTTGGTGTTCCCTCATCAGTAGATTAGGCCCCTGGTATGTGTAGATTTGTCTAGTTTGACCTAAGGTGAAATCTGGAGCCTATTTCCTTAGCTGCTGTTTTGGATTCGTGTTTCCGTATTCCGTATTTTTAGTTCTGAAATTGTGTATTGTGATTTACCTCGACTATTTGGCGTTTATACGACGATATCGAGGATTAATTGATGGTTTTGAAGGCGTGCCCATAGGTTCTAACCTATAGGCCCCTTATCGTATCGTTTTGGGTTTCATGTGCCGTTTTAGCTTTGATTTAGTTTTAATACGCATTACGATACTATGACGTGTAGGTACCCCATGAAGACTTCGAGACGACAAGCAAAGCGCGTGGAGACGTCGACAAATGAAGACGCAAAGTGAGTAGATTATATCTACTGGGGGAAGTCGGGTGGATGGCGTATAGCACCCCCGCAGTCCGTAGTTGATGCTATATTACCTATAATAGTTATAGTGCGTCATGGATATTGCGTTAGGTGTATTATGGATAGCTTAGGGTTAGAAGTAAACTAGTATAGTTCATAGTCGCGAACCCTAGAATAGGTTTACACCCACACGCGCACCCTTGCATATTCACTATACTTACACTGTGTTGATGATGATATTGGATGACATTGGAGATGAGTCGATGATTTTGGGCATTGTGCCGTGGGATCGGTGATGTGATGTGATTCGTACTTGCGATACGACATGTGATCTTAGCGGGCCATTGGGCATGTGATTTACCCCCGCTTTCATACTTATATAGATGGTATTGATTTGTACTAGACTTAGATCTGTATCCCAGATTATGTGATATGATGATAATGATATCTGATATTTGATGAGAGGAATGTGATACTGACCCGTACCCAGCTATTGGGATGCCGTACGATGATTTACCGTATGAGCTTTATATTGATGATAGATCTGCACTCATGACTTGAGGATGTCATATGATATACTGTATCGTACGCAATACTATTGAGGCGGGATCACCGACTATTATATCTATATATCGACTCAGATTTAGGTGGTTTCCATACCCCTCCCGATTGACTTGATACTTAGATCTGTAGTTTGCATAAGTAGATGTTAGACTAGACCCGAGTCATACCTATTTCAAAACTACGAATCGGGAATATCTTAAAAACACTGTAGCCCTTATTTTTAGTAAAAATCCTGATTCGTCTTATTTCAAATGGAATAACTGCATGACATATACATATGGGTGTAGATTCTTTATTGTTGCGTTGATTACTCGATTTCCGCATATTCAGGCTATTCACTTTGCTTTGCATATGTTTATTGCTATATTACTATCATGTTGCTTGGGCACCAGCACCATTATCGATGATGTGTATGTTCCATGTACACTTGCTTGCCGGCTCACACACTTCATCATCGATAATTACCATGTCACTACACAGTAGCATTATTGCATCAGGATATGACCTTGTATGTGTATACTATTATTTCCATGTTGCATGATATACTGTTATACTTGCATATCATTTATATGTCACATATCTGCGCACATGCACACTGTATACTCATACCAGTGCACATATATTGATATGTTCATACCTGCGCACATGCACACTGTATACTCATACCAGTCCACACATATATTGATATCTTCATACCTGCGCACATGCACACTGTATACTCATACCAGTGCATACATATATTGATATCTTCATACCTGCGCACATGCACACTGTATACTCATACTAGTGCACACACATATTGATATCTTCATACCTGCGCACATGCACACTGTATACTCATACCAGTGCACACATATATTGATATCTTCATGCCTGCGCACATGCACATTGTATACTCATACCAGTGCACACATATATTGATATCTTCATACCTGCGCACATGCACACTGTATATTCATACCAGTGCACACATACATTGATATCTTCATACTTGCTTAGATTACGCATTGAGATATGTTGTTTCCATGTTAATTCTGGATTTGGGGAACCGTGGATATTTCAAAAGAGAATAGTTAATTATTTAAAAACCCGGTTTTCCTTGATATGATATTTCGGTACGTCCACCATGTGTTTTCTCGGTGCTAGAGTGATATATGTAAACCCAAATCGAGGAGTTGGATGAGGCCGATTATGGGTACATGGTGGACCCGGTATGGTACCCCGGGGCAAGAACGGTTTCGCTGTGTAGTAGACGGTGAGCCTGGCAGAGGGACTACTTCCTACCGGTGATTGGTTGGACCTGGCAGTTATCTGGAGGATACTGACCAGAGTCGATAGATGGATATGGGTGTGTAAGTCCACGTTGCGACCCCCGGTTCTTACGGGGAGGCGGAAACGGTATAAAATCAAAATTTTAACGCAAGAGGCAACATGGACTAAGCTAGGTCGGGATCTTTACCTAAACTAAAACTAGCATACTAAGCTAAAGATATTTAGCTACTCGGATGAAGATGGTTATACCTAGCTTGTCTTGAACTCCTTCGTCTTCAAGCTCCGGTGGTCGTCCGATGGCTCCTTTTCGTCGTCTCCGTACGCCGAAGATAGATCCACTTGAAAGCTCCAACCTTTAGCTCCTTCTTCGTTCTTTGAAGAAACTAGTTCACTTGGTTTGCTAAACCTAGTGAACTAGAATGAGTAGAGAGGAAATAGAATGGGATTTTATCTATGGTTCTTGATTCTCAACTCATGAGACAAGAGAACCATAGATCAAGAGAGGGAGCAAGAGGTTGAGGGTGAGAGCAAGAGGAGAGCTCAAGAACAAGAGAGAGAATGAGCAAGAAAGAATGAGCAAGTATTTTGTCTCTCACCCTCTCATAATCCAAAGTGATCATAACTCATCATATCAAAAAAGTCTTATGTGATGGTTAGAAGCAACCATAACCTTATCATGTCATGCACTCATTTTACTCAAATGAACAAGCAAGTAAAAGTCTTTGGCATGAAATGATAACCATGGTTATCATGATGGTCAACTAGTCAAGCCTAGTCAACCGGTCAACAAGTCAACAAAAGTCAACAAGTCACCAAAGTCAACAAGTCAACAAAAGTCAACAAGTCAACAACCATATCACCATAATACTTAATTAATATAATAGTTAATCACATATCATATTCTCATTAGGGTTGAGCATAAAGTCAAAAAGTCAACGGTCAACTGTCAACAACCCTAATGAGAATCCGCTGCCTCTGCCTCCCTGTCAACTGTGCATACACACCCGCATCCGCGTTCCGAGGAACACGAATGCAAACTGGATAAATCCAATCCCATAAGGTACACTAGGATCTGGCTAAAACCAAAGCCCGCTAGTGTAAACTGTCCGGACACTGTACGTGCACAAGTGCACGGACGTGACCGAACCCTGTCGCAAAACCATGCGACCTGTCGCAATACCATGCGACCTCTACTCTTTTGCCTAAAGGCGAAAAGCTTTCTGTGTGGGACTCTAAAGACTCGACACTACGCTGGCAGTGGGTTTAACCACAGACCGCAAGCGGCACTAGCTGTGCGTAACGGTCCCCAGGTAATGCCGACAAGAAGACCGACGAGGCGAAACCCATCTGAACTCCTACTGAGCCTGAGTGTGACATTCTCCGTACAGTCCGGTCTGTTCGTCTGATACATCGCATGGCGGGCCTAGGGGGCGGTAAACGTCAGTCCCCCAATAGCGGTACAAGTCGTGCCGGAGTGAAGCCCAATACACCCTGAGATAACACTGGAAACCTACCAGTATATCTCGTTTGCCCTGGCCAGGGACTACTCGTGTAATGGCTCTCCTAGACACAGCGCGATGTCAACCCCCAATACCGGGAGAGACGAATCCTGTCTAACCGTCACTGCCTCCAAGTGCTTCGGGACTGCACCCAACCACCACCTGTTTGCACGACTCCTTTGAGCCGTGGTAGGGTAGTGATCAAAGTACAGTGGGAACACACCCGAGGCGAAGTGACAGTGTCAAGTCAGCGGACTAAGCTGTACTCATGTCACCTGGGAACTGATAACTGACGATAGGTATAATACCAACTAGTCAGTTCCCGACGAGTCCTGTCCAGTGTACCCGTAACCTAACGAGCACCCGCATACTATCTCAAGTACGACGTACTGACGGCTGTGGGACAGACCGTCTCCCACACTGGGATGAGAAGCGCATGCGCTGGTCTACTCCGGAGTATCGATGCCCTGTCTCGATAGTCCTGCGACCAGGGACCTGCATAAGGATGTGCTTATAGATTACCCAGCCCCACTAGTGTGACGGCCATCACATCGCTGGTAATCAAGCAAAGATCCTAAGGGCTCTACTAATGTGTATAGGCGATATACAAAAATAAACACATGTACACATTGAAGTAGAAACAAACCAAGTAGCATACTACTATTTTGAGCAAGATTGTATATACAAGGTGAATATCCCAAGCATCCATTAAGTAATATACAAACCAGTATGATACAGTAATGGCCTCTAGGGCATATACACTAACAGGGTGTACTGCCGGGGCCGAGGGCCGATTCCGCAGACATAGCCTGCGGGCTGATCCGGACTGACGGAGCCCGATAGATGAGGATTTACGTGTCGATGCTAGGCACAGATTTCATGATGATCTCCATGATTTTGATTATATCCTCATATTTGCATGCATGATGCTTATTGACATTGGGTGACAGGTGGACGGGATCCACATATATACAGACTTTGACTACATTGATCATACTTCAATTGTATATATAACAGGGTATGTGGGCGATGTTATATATACCCTTACACCAATATTAGTGGAATGGAATGCTAATATACGTGTATTGATATCCATTTGATACTTCATCATGTTTACTTCATGCAGACATACCTAACAGGGTATCTGAGGCACTGGCACGAGTACTTGGCACTACCTACATGATTAAATGTTACATTGACACATTTTCATGCTTCAGACTTACTCTTGAGGGTTATATTATATACTGATCGTATTGACTTAGGATTATGTCTTGCATTCGATTTCTTCTTGTAGATATTTTCTATTCACGAGTTGGCAACTCACCCCCGTTGTGCCACAGTTCTTACAGGGTTTTGCCGTACAGGTTCCATAGCGGCATTTATGGCACACTGCTTCCATATGGGGGACTTGCTTGGGTAGGTGGGTTCTTTTGTATCAGGACCACCCTTGTTGATGTATTATTCTTTTGTATCTAGAAATTCCATCAACCAAAACTTGTATATTGTTTCAGACTCAGACACTAGTGATGTATTATTTGGACCTTAGAGTCGCGCTTAGTAGTGTTACAGTTTTCATGCTTATCTGGGTTTCTTTTGAATTTTGATCCTCGCCTTTCGGCGTTGTATAGTATAATGCTTGTTTGTTTATTTATCCTTAATATGGTTTTAGATTTCTGGGCTTTTGGCTTACTTGGATCATATGGAGTCCTATAGACTTCATATGGTTCAAGGGCCAGTCACGTGCTCTTTTCGGGTCGTGACAGGATCGTTTTTGGTGGGTGTCTTTAGAAAACCCTGAGCCGATTTTTCATGTATGTTAAATAATTTTCAAAGCAATATAAAAAAATCAGCAGAAAGTTGATTTTTCCGGACATGTTTTGAGATTTTTTTCCGATCGAGATTCTAAATACTTTGCTAACATGCTAGTTTATGTTTAGTTATGCTCTAATACCACTGTAAGTCCACGTTGCTCACCCCGGTTCTTGCGGGGAGGCGAAAACGGTATAAAAAACGATTTTTGGCTAAAGGCAACATGGACTAAAAGAAGGATCTTTGCTAAACTACAAACTAGCAAACTACTTGAGGTGCTATCTACTATGCCATAGAGATTATACCTCATGATACCGGTCCTTCGAGTCTTCATTCCGCTGTCCTGCTCATCCATCCACGCTCCAAGGGTCGATCCGGATCTTGATCACCTCCGCGGCCTTCTTGAGTCGAAGACGATCCACCCGAGAGTTGTACTCCGAGCTCCACCTCGAGCCGAGGCAACTAGGGCAACAAGATCGCTAGGCTTGATGTCCTAGGTTGTGTAGAAGTAGTAGATGGATGTGTTTTTCTATTTGGATCCTTTTTCTCTCAATACATGAGATCAAAGGAAGAATCAAGAGGAGGAAGAAGAAGGAACAACCATGGAGCTTTTTCTTTTCTTCTCACAAGAGAGAGAATGAGAAATCAAGAATGAACTAAGAAAAATGAACCATGGTTCAATAATACACCACTATCATCATTACTAATCTTTTCAAGATAAAGTTGATGGCAACAATTGACTTGACCATTTTCATATCAATTAAAGTAAAAGAAAACCAAAGAAGAATCTAGACCTCTCATGAAGGTCTAAGTCAACTTTGGTCAAACGGTCAACAAAGTCAAGTATGGTCAAATGGTCAAAGCAATTAGCCATCACATAATTATCATTAAAAAGATTAGTAAATAATATCCCCGGCTCATAATGGTTTTGACCGAACGAACTGCCAAAACCCTAATGAGTCTGCCTCATTATGGTTTCGACCGAATCAACTGTCAAAACCCTAATGAGGCACCTCCTTCCTCTTCGCTCCTCACAACTGTGCATACACACCCGCATCCGCATTCCGTAGAATGCGAATGCACAGAAGACAAAACAAATCCATCCGTGCAATACTAAGATCCGGTTTAAACCAAAGCCTACTAGTATTGCCTGCCCGAACAGCATACGCACACAAGTGTACGTAAGTGATCGTAGCCCTGCCGTAAAACCATACGGCCTCTACACCTTTCGCTCAATGCAGGGAAACTCTCTGTGTGGGACTCTAAAGACTCGACACTACGCTGGCAGTGGGTTTAACCACAGACCGCAAGCGGCACTAGCTGTACGTAACGGTCCCCAGGTAGATGTCGATAAGAAGGCCGATGAGGTAAACCCATCCGAACTCCTACTGAGCCTGAATGTGACAATCTCCGTACAGTCCGGTCTGTTCGTCTAAGAATATCACATGGCGGGCCTAGGGGGTGGCGAACGTCAGTCCCCTAATAGCGGTACAAGTCATGTCGGAGTATAGCCCAGAACACCCTGAGATAACACTGGAAACCTACCAGTATATCTCGCTTGCCCTGGCCAGGGGCGACTATGTGTAATGGCTCTCCTAGACACAGCGCGATATCAACCCCCAATACCGGAGGAGATGAATCCTGTCTAACCGTCACTGCCTCCAAGTGCTTCGGGACTGCACCCAACTACTACCTGTTTGCCCGACTCCTTTGAGCCGTGGTAGGGTAGTAATCAAAGAACAGTGGGAACACACTCGAGTCGAAGTGACAGTGTCAAGTCAACGGACTAAGCTGTACTCATGTCACCTGGGAACTGATAACTGACGATAGGTATAATACCAACCAACAGTTCCCGACGAGTCATGTCCAGTGTACTCGTAACCTAACGAGCACCCGCATACTATCTCCAGTACGACGTACTGATGGCTGTAGGACATACCATCTCCCCTGCTGGGATGAGAAGCGCATACGCTAGTCTACTCCGGAGTATCGATGCCCAGTCTCGATAATCCTACGACTAGAGACCTGTATAAGGATGTGCTTATAGATTACCCAGCCCCCACAAGTGCGACTGCCATCACAACACTGGTAATCAAGCAAAGATCCTAAGGGCTCCACTAATATGTATAAGCAATATGCTAAATAAAACACATGCACATATTAAAGTAGAAACAAACCAAGTAGCATACTACCATTTTGAGCAAGATTTTCTATACAACTGTGAATATCCCAAGCTTCCATTAAGTAATATACAAACTAGTAGATACAGTAATGGCCTCTAGGGCATATACACTAACATATAGACCTTAAATCGACACGACTTATCAAGCTACGGGGGTCTGACGTTTACCATCCCTAGGCGAGATATGCGACATATCAGACGACGAGACCGGACTGTACGGGAGTGTTACTGATTGGATTCACAGGAGAATGTTCAGGCTTGCTTGTTGATCTTCTGAGCACTCAATACCTGGGTAGCTGTTACGTTTAGCTGACCGCTTGCAGCTTGTGGGTGTTTGATATGATCATCACCTACTGCCGGCGTATTGACGATTCTTTAGAGTCCTACACAGAGGTTTCTTGACTCAGGCAAAACGGAATAGGAGCACATATGTGATATGTGCGGGATCGAGGATAATGCGGTATGTGATACCGTATTAGATTCTCGCGATATGAGATATCGGCCGAGTATATGTGATATAGTCGGGTCATCGTATTAGTCGATTATATGCGATATAGCCGGATTGTCGGATCAAGTGTTGATTCGATAATTTAATGTATAATAATATATATGATATATTAAATTACATTAACTAATATCAGCTCACTAAAAGATTCTTTTTCTCACTCGGGTAATACATTGATATATATGTGATATATGTTAATTGTATTATTTTATTTTGTTACAATAAATATTATATATGTGATATATAATATTGTAACATGATGTGGTTATTAATGCAACATGTTTAGTGGAGATTAAACGAGGTTAGGGTTTGATTTGGGTTAATCTCTTCTAGAAGTTTCTAGAAGCTTTCATTTTCGGTTTTGGAAAAGATATTTTGCAAGATATTTCTTTAACTCAACCCAAACCCTAACCCTAGTTAATTCTCTACAATGGTTACTTGAACCATGGTTGCATTTCTAACCTTATCACAACTATCATTATTCATCACGAAAGGATTCTAATGATATTCTTCTTCTTCCTTCTTCTTTCTTTCATTGAAAAAGCTTTCTAGCTTTTTTCCAAGTGATGAAAATGAGTGAGAATAAGAAAATAAAAGAGAGAGAAAATCCTAATTCATCATTCTCATTTATCCTTGCCCTTTAGATGAGAGTGGTCACTTCATTTAGTGAGTGTTAGCTTGTGTTAATGAAACTACAAGGTAGATCATCTTTGTTATCGAAGATCGGAAGCGAGACTGCATCTCTTCTCTTCGTGAAGCCTCTCGAGAGTCCGGAACACAATGATCGCAG
Organism: Agapanthus africanus; assembly: GCA_030015575.1. Lineage (NCBI taxonomy): Eukaryota > Viridiplantae > Streptophyta > Magnoliopsida > Asparagales > Amaryllidaceae > Agapanthus > Agapanthus africanus. Next base: position 520,786,358 of record CM057344.1, read on the forward strand.
CGAAGGGACCTCAACACGGAGCTTAAGAAGTGAAGGACCGGATCTACAAAGGTTGTAATCCCTCTCACTTAGTGTTAAAGAGTTTAACATGCTTGTTTTCGCCTAATCTCTAGTTTAAAGATCCGGCTTTGGGTTGTTCGGCACGGCTAAATTTTAATCGGGCATGGTTGATGCCTCGTAAACCCTTGTGTGCGTGCATAGCAACCCTACAGTGGTATCAGAGCCAAGCTAGAGCTTTAGGCGAAGTCTAGACGAAGTTTAAAGTCCGATCGAACACCGAAACCCTAATTTGAACCCCTCTCTGGATATTTTTCAAAAATGTGATTTTTTATGAATTAAAAATGCTCAGAAAATTAATCAGGAAACAATAAGAATTACTGTGAAGTACGGACCTGTAATTAGCTGATTTGACCGCGGAACCGCGTCCAAACCAAGGGTTTGGCGGCGGTTCCGCGGCCAAAATTTTGAATTAGTCCCTGGAACTTCATATATTTATTCTTAGGTCCTTTCTTGTCATTTTTTTGTGGGAATTTTTTTAATTCCACTCAAGTGTTGAGTTTTCTTGGGTTGTTTTAGGGACTCGTTGATTCGATCGGATAATTTAACTTCGTTTAGTTTTGTCCCGGTAATTTTTAGAATGTGTTAAAAAGTTCGAACGGATATCAATAACTCACTTTTCCCCTGTCGGAAAATTTCCAAGCGTTGGATTTTTCCGTAGTTTAAGAACGTTCTAAGTCGTGCAAGTAACGCGGTGGACCCTCTAGAAGACAACAAATATTAACTCGATTATGTGACCGTCTTGAACTGCCTCTAAACCTTAGGGTTTGTGGCAATACGGCGTGCCACATGTGAGGCGTTGGCTTGACCCTTCTACGGCTGGACCATTGGTACTGTAGCATGTGATGGATGTTTTTAAACTAATTTCAAGTGTTGAGAACAATTTGGGAAAACTTGGATGTTTGATTATTCGATCGGAAAGTTTAAAATTGTCTATTTATCTGGAATGTGATACAATATTTGGAATCCACATGTAGTTATGAGATAACTAATTTGAATGTTGTAAATCTAGCAGTTCAGTCTCAGATGATCGATTGCCACGGAATTTTGATGTGATCAAAAGTTCGTCGCAATCACGTAGCATACGGGGATACTCGCCGGGTAAACTTAATAGACAGCCACGCCCCATAGCCCCGACCAAGTGACTGTAGGAGAACCCCGTTGCCAAAAGCATCCGTTCGGGTGCTCGCGGCAGCGGTGTTCCGCCTTAGTGCACTTCGTCGATGGCATCCGGGGGTGCGGCCGTCTACTAAAGTTTGCGACGAGCATTTGATCAGGATATCGGGAATCTTGTTGAATTGCCCGACTTGATATTGAAAAGAGTTTTCGATAAATGAGACTAAAATGCGGGGTTTATAATTGTTAGGCATAAGATGTCTAAGGAATTCATTTGGTTAGGCATGCGATGTCTAAAGAGGTTGCGGATTCCAACTGTTGTAGTTTTACACTTTCTTTTCTGTGACCGTAAGCGTAGTATGTGGTGTATCGCCGGCTTTGTTGCTATACATCAAAGACAATCGGGATACGCATACTTGCTTACGTTGATGATATGAGATATTATGTGTTGATGTGATATGTTATATTGGATCGTCGCGTTTTGAATAGCCGGGGGTTTTCTGTGAGATGAGGGTTTTTATTTTCATTCATGTAAAATTCATTTGTATGTAATATTCTTTTATTGGGGCACTTCCGGGCTGAGGATGATGTCACCATTGTATATTATTTACTTTTCCGCATTAGGTAGACCCAAGGCGGGGAGCACAAGTAACCGGGTTCTAGGGTCTAGTGGGAGACCATCTCGAGGAGTCGAGACCGGGTCTCCTAACCCTAGAATTGGCAGTGTTGCTTGCCGCTCTCGTAGGGGTCTAGGGATGTGGGTTTGGCTACTCATCGCGACCGTGGAATCCGTGTTTTATACAGGCTCGTATTAAAACACGGACGTCCTAGTATATCCAATATTTCATATATGTTCTTCTGCTGCAATGTTCTGTGATGAGATCATATTACTGCTTGAGACGAATGTTTATATTATATATATGAGATATATGTTATATTGCAGATTTCGTTTCAAAAGTGATGCTTGTGAAGCATAATAAAATGGGACTTCATTAATGAGATTAATGAAAATAAAAGAAACCTAAAGATGTTGTAGAAACTTGTTTAAAAACTGGTAGCTCTAGTTCTTGCTTTGCATAGCGGTGTTCCTTGTAAAACATCCAGCACCTTATTCGATAAGGAAAGAGCCGAGATCCCTTCACCGGGAGTGACCTCTTTAGTGAAACTAGCAGATGCTACAAACTCAGTTTGTCTTTTGATTTCTTCTATAGTTCTTGCTTTGCATAGTGGTATATATGATATACCCTGCATCTTATTCGATGAGGAAAGGGCCGACGATCCCTTCACCGGGAGTGACCCCTTTAGCAAAACTAGAAAAGCCTAAAAAACACTCCATTTAAAATCACTCGATTCTACAACGATATCAAGTTCATTACGCAAAGGGTTTTCTTAAAAACCTGTTGTAGCCCTTCGTCATTTCAGATAAGTACTGGTTAGTATTCGTGATGCGTTTGTTGACCTTAGCCAAGGCATAGTGTGCAGTAGCTGATTAGTGCTTATCTGTATAAGCATATGATGCGATTGAGTTAGGGTAGTCGTACGACTTTGTTGACCTTAGCCATGAGTCGTGCGGGTGGGTTTAATTCAATCGGGAAATGCCGGGTTGAACTTGTCTAGCACTTATGATTTGTTGACCTTAGCCAAGGTCATAAGTTGCTAGGGGCAAAATATTATCGGGAATTTCAAGTGTTGAAATTTGCAATGAGATTGCATACCTTCTATGAGATAGTTGGATCCCGATACCCGCTGCGAGTAAGAGTTACTCCTGGAAGAGTTTTACACATTACAATTAGCCGATCAAGTAGGTGTCTAGAAAGGTGTCAACGGGGTTGCGCCCCTGGGAAAACGAGGTTTACTTTAATTAGGTTCGTGCGAAAGCACGGGGGACCTCCCTTAAAGTACCGACACTGGACTGACTGAAAGATTGGCGAACTTATAGCATGTAATTAATCCTGGCTAGTCTTTCCTTTTAGGATTTGAAGGAAGATTTGACTAAAACAGTGGGAGACATCCTGATTAGATATATTAGATAACCAATCTAATCTTGCAAGAGCATGCGCTGAGTGTTTGCTTCTCTCTCTTCAGGTAGCGACCATGTCACGCCTTAATCAAGATAATAATACGGATATATTGACCGAACCCGCTTGTTATACTGAGCTGGGGAACGTTGGTCCCGCTCCAACTTATAATTGTTATAAGACGGAGCAGGAAATAGGGGATTACCAGAATTCCCGTGCCGCCCAAACGAAGAAAAGTGCATGTTGATGCATCTTCTTCGGGTGTGTTCATTACAGAGAACTGTTTCTCGGTATCCTTTACGTCCTGGGTATTTGATACCGGATCAGGATCCCACATATGTAATTTGTTACATGGGCTACAGATAGGTAGAGAACTGAGAAAGGGTGATAAGTTTCATGAGATAGAAAACGGTGCAAGTGTTGCAGCCAAGTCTGTTGGTCACTATCACCCTGTATTACTAAAATACATTGATTCTGAGCGAATGTTATTAGATACCGAACCTGATATACAACATCATATCAGTCTCTTTATTAGTAAAGAAGGATATAATTTTGTATTGTTGGATAATGTTTTGAACATTTCCTATATCAAGAGTTGATCGGTTCAGGCACGTTATCTAAAAGCATTGACGTTCTAAATTAAACTACAGTTCTTAGTATACGGAACACACACAGGAGGAAGAGTTCAGAAATGAACGAATCCTTCTTGAGGCATTGTAGACTAGGTCATATCAATGCGACCCGACTAGCTGAAGTTACATTAAGATGCATATTTAAATTTGTTTGAATTTACATCTTGTGAAACTTGCCGGTCATGTCACAAAGATAAAATGACCATAGCTCTGTTTATTGGAAACAGAGAAAGAGTTAGTGAACTCTTGGGATTGATGCATGCTGATGTATGAAGGTCCCCTGTCTACACATGCCAAGACCGGTTCTTTGTACTTCATTACATTCTCTGATGATCTCTCAAGATTCAGACATATGATCCTGTTGAAACACAAGTCCGAAGCTTTTGAGATATGTAACACCCGAGCTCAGTTATACCAATTTCTGTTTGTCTGTGGTATTTTTATTGATTTATCTTGTTTGGATGCGAATGGTAGTTTACTTTTACATTGCATTCGACCCGACCCATTTGCTTGAACTGGTTGATTCATATTTATAGATTACCCTGACTTGTTATATAGACACGTGCATCTCATGTATACTGCATACTGACATTTTATCTAGTATCGCATCTTTTGCATATAACAATTTAAATCACGTAAAATCATTTAAAATTGCATTCCATGGCCTGCTTGGCACCCTTAACCCTGTGGTAGCGTCCTTGCATCGTGTTCTCGTCTCGTTCAGTGAAACGGACGTATTTGGACGGCTACGCGCACGTACGTGCGTTCGTTCTTGGGGGTATGCTTTTTAATTATAAAATCCTTCATTTTAAATTTTGGAGCTTGCAAATAATTTTTTATATTTCAAATTCAAATTTTGGACCCGACCCGGACACATTTCTGAAATATTTTGTATCCCGCCAAATTTTATTTAATTTTGAATTTCCTTAAGAAATTTCCCCAGCTCTAAAAATATTCTGCTGTTAGCATAAAGATTCATTAAAATATTTAAATCTTTTAAATTTTCTTTCCCTAACCATTTACTCCCCCGCGAGCCAATCACAATCCATTATTTGCGCCTGGGCCCCACCGTCTCTCTCTTCCTCTCTTTCTTTCTCTTTCTCCTTCTCTCTCCTCCCTCCTCCGCAGCTCTCTCTCTCTCTCCCTTCTCTTTCTCTCTCCCCTCGCATCCACTCTCTCTCCTCTCTCGATCACTATTCCCTTCTTGGATCCCGTCACCGCCTCTCCCCTACCGTCACCTCCCTTCATTGTATTTGCTTCTTCCTTCGGTAAAACCCACAGCTTCCCCTCTTCCTTCAACCCAATAACCCGTCGCTCGCCCTTCGCCGCCACCATCTCGATCTCCCCTCGACCTCGTTTCCACCGCGGGTGCCTCGTCTTCATCGTCGCCAACTCCTCCTTCCTCAGCTAACACCAGGCACTATCTCTCCGTTCATCCTCGATGCCCTCATCTCTCTCTTCTTAATATTCTTCTCCTCCTTCCAAAAACCCACCGAAGCCCGGCGTCCATCGACCTCGCACCACCACCACAAACACCACCGCCATCTCTCTCAATCTCGATACTTCTCCTTCATCGTCACCTCCTCCTTCAACCACACTCAACCCTCAACTCCAACCTCGACCGCATCTCCTTTCACCGCAACCTGCATCTCGCCATCACCACAAGCCCTTCACCTTCAAACCCATCATCTCCTTCCTCCACCCGCAACCACCGAGACCGATCGTTCCGCAGCAACCCAAACCCATCACTTTCATCGTTGCCTCCTCCTTCCTCTCATCCACCACCAGCGCCACCTCATCCTCGACCACGACCCCATCATTATCACTTGCACCCATCTCCTTCACCATCGAGGACATCCATCACCAACCGCCGGCAGCATCTCCTTTCCTTCTTCAAACCCCAACATCATCAACCTCACCATCCTCAACCGACCATGAACCACCGATGACCTCCCTCCAGTTTCACCATTGCAGCCACCAATCCCCTACTGCCGATGTCCTCACCTTGCCTGCACTGAATTCGAACCTTGAGCACACAATCTCTATCGCCACCTTATATTCATCACCGAGTACACTATCGCGGCAGCACCTGAGTCGAGGCCCTTGCTACCACAGCCTAGCACAATCGAGATCCAGAAACCGAGCCCAGATTCTGGTCGTAGTTCAAGTCCTGATCTTTTATCGCATTGGGTTCTTATGTCGTCATGTTGTTTACCTGATCATCATCTCCAGGCAAGTACACCTTGCTACATGCTAAATAATATATATACATATACATTGATGGCACTCTAAACCCTTAGTTTAACTTTAGTACCATAATTTCCCCTTTTCATGTTCAATGTCGTGTTATATCATTTTAGCTTCCAAACTTGAAACCTACCGTTTGCATTTACTTTATTAAACCTAATAACCACATTTATATGTTTTAATCACATTTTCACTATTGACATAGCCTATGGCGTTCTCTCTATAGTTCTACTCCATTCGGACACTCGTGTGCATTTAACCTGTATTAGCTGTGATTTCATCCATTGAACCTATATATAAATCATTGCATCCCTAAAATTTCTTAATACTTGTTAACATGATTTAACGGCCATAATTGTCATACTGCATTCTTATAATGTTGAAATCATCTCTGAAACACAACTGATAACTGTACTGCTAATTAATTGAATCTGCTTTATTGTTTAATTCATTGCTTAGATTATGTCGTTGATAACCATGCTTGATTACTTATAACCATGATTATGCTAGTCGATATGGAGTATTCACATGTTATCTTGTATACCCTGACATGACTTGCTACACATATTACCTGACCCGACATGGTACCGTACACTATTTGACTCGACCTGATGTACCATGGCTTGACCCATTACTTGATCTCGTGTCTAATGCCAACAAACCTGACATGTAGTCCTCACGGACCGTTCTTGTTGTCTGTACAGACAAACCTGCTCTTACCTGATCCTGTGTTGGCATTAGTTCTTGATTACTGAATACCTGACTTGACATACACAACTTGGGGGTATGGGAAAATCAAAAGTGTAAACTAAAGTGTAACTTAAAAGGGTATTACTTGATCCGTGGTCCCGGGGGATAACGGGACAGAGCCATTCGTGACTCTTACATATTCCTGATCCGTGGTCCCGGGGGGTAACAGGACAGAACCACTCTTAGATCACATATTCCTGATCCGTGGTCCCGGGGGATAACGGGACATATCCTTTGAGTTACATGGAGGATTACTCAAATTGATTTCAAAGACCTGAGAGTAGATAACCTAATAGAACAGTTTAGTTTACTCATTGCACACTACCCTGCACTGCCCTGATTTACATTACTGTTACACCTGCTTTTCATTCATGTTTATATTTGCATTGCCTGTTACCCTGTTTGTACTTTATTACTTGATGACATGACGCGCTGACGTCTGGGTTTTGCATGGCCCAGATTCTTCTATCTTGTTGCAGACTGTTCAGGCGTATTGCCGCGGGTAGACCGAGCGGTAAGGTTCCTGTCGGTATGTAGTTGCTTTCCAGGTGTCTCATTTCTTGTATCTTTTGGCTTCCGCATATTATTATTTCTTGACCCTTTTACTCTGGCTTATGGACATGTAATAGATAGCTAGTTTATTTTTTCCTGTTCTTGATATCTGTACAGCCGTAATGTGACTGTGGAAGGATTTTTCCTGTCCACAGGGAGCATGGTTGGCTATGTCACGTGCCCATCTTAGCGTACTCTGGGAAGCGGGGCGTGACAAGATATTCACAGAATATAAGTTAGAAGTAGAGAACCAAAAACGGGTATAAGTATTATGTCCTTTGATGAGATCAGGGAGGAGAATACTTGAGCACGGAATTCCTGGACTATTCTAAAGGAGAATGAGATTCTCTCTCAGCATTACTCCTCCGTATACACCATAGTATGATGGTATATCGGGGTGGAGCAATAACACCCTATGTGATATGGTGTGCTCTATGATGAGTACTACTGAGTTTCCTATTTCCTTTTGGGAGTTATGCACTTGAGAAGCTGCATACCTATTGAATAGGGTTCAAATCAAATCAGTTGCCTACCGCTTAATATGTGATATGTAAAGGGAAGAGCCCATATCTTAAGCTTGTTAAGATTTGGGGTTGTCCAGCCTATGTCTAAAAGCAAAATCCGGACAAGCTCGAGGCAAGGTTAGCTCTGTAAAACTGGAAATAGTTCCAGCTATACAAACTACAGCTGATGATTTGGTAGAACCAAAGGATTCAGTAGTTTCCAACGAACCTCAGCCTCTCTGCCGATCTAGTAGGGTTCCTCACCCACCTGAGAGATGCTTCGGTTTCTCTGTGACAGTGGAAGAGAGGATTGCATCATGAGATGATGACCCAACTAAGTTTCGAGCTGGCCATCAGGAGTGGGACTCTGTAAGAATGGCTGGATGCTTAGTGATCTGAGATGGAATCCTTATACACCAACAAAGTATGGACTTTGGTTGCTTTATCTGAAGGGTTAAATCCCCATCAGGAGCAAGTATATCTTGAGAAGATTACTTGGTGTACATGGAAAAGTTGAGACTTTCAAAGCTATGCTTAAGTCCATCCAGATCCTGCTTGCCACTGCTACATACCATGACTACGATATCTGGTGGTTGGGTGTCATGACTGCTTTTCTAAATGATGTTTTAGAAGAGAACGTCTATAAGTACACAGCCAGAGGGCTTCGTAAACAGTAGGAGCAGCGGAAACGTGTGCAAGATGCTTTATATGATAAAGCAGGTATCGCGGAGTTGGAACGTCTGTTTTGATGTGGTAGTCAAAGAGTTTGACTTCATCAAAATGGTAGATGAACCTTGTATATACAAAAAGGTAGTAGGGAGTATGGTGGTGATCTTCGTAGAGTACGTGGATGACATACTCTTGATAGGGAAGGAGTTTCCTATGCTACGCTCGGTCAATCTCCGCTTATCACAAAGATTCTCCATATAGGATCAAAGTGATACCTCCTAAATCCTGGGTTTTGGATCTATGAGATAGATCTAATTGGATGTTAGGATACTCACTAGTTGTAGTGAGAAGGTATCAATCAATCCTGGGGAGAATCACTGGAAAGGTTCCAGGGTGATAAAGACGACTGAATGTCAGTCGCAGGCATTGTCTTTACCCTCAGTGGAGGGACGGTATGTTGGAAGAGTTCCAAGCTAGATACCGTGACATACTAGACGATTAAAGGCAAGATACATCGTTACCAAAGATGCTATTAAAGAGGCAGTAAGGATATATTTATAAGTTCATGAGATGAACTTCGTTCCTACCATTGTGTGACAATGGAGTTGTGGCTTATGCCAAGGAACCCCTGTCCCATCAAAAATCCAGATATAATACTTAGACAGTATCACCTGATCATGGAGATGGTTGATCTCCAGGGAGATCGAGGTTAGGAGAGTAGACACAGAGGACAACAGCACGGATCCACTCACAAAGGCTTTTTTCCCAGTAGAGACTTTTATGGGATGGTTGAGTATGAGATACTTCAACCACAGCTAATTGTTAGGTATGTGATACCACAACAGATGGCCCTAGTGCAAGTGGGAGATTGTTAGTTATATGTATGCCCTAGAGGCCATTACTGTACATATGATGTATATTGTAATGGATGCTTGGACATATATTGGGAGGACTTTCTTGCTCGACGTAATAGTACGCTATCTGGTTGTACTTTATCTTAACATGTACTCTGATTGTCTCTATATTACATGTTGATAAAGCCCTTAGGATATGTACTCGACTACTGGAACTATGATGAGATTATACTAGTGGGGCTACGGTAGTCGACGAGTACATCCTATAACTGTTCCTAGTCGAGGGTGTATCGAGACAGGGCATCGATGCACCAGAGTAGACTAGTATACGCATCTTGACCCATATGATGGGCGATGGATGATCACATATCCATCAGTGTTAGACATCAAGGATGGTGTACGGGTGCTCAGTAGAGACTGGGTACACTGGACGGACTCGCCGAGAACTCCCAGATGGTATTATACCTCACGTCAGATGGCAGTTCTCCGGTGACACTGGTACAGAGTAGTCTCTTGACCTGAGATCGTCATAGAGTCTTGTGTGATTTCCACTGTGCTTTGATTTCCATCATACCACGTCCAAGAGGGCGTGCAAAAAGGTGGCTTTTGGGTACAGTCCCGAATCACATGGAGGCAATGAGCAATAGGAGGGGATTCGTCTCTCCCGGTATAGGGAGTTGATGTTGCGCTGTGTTCGATTGGCTATGACTGGAAATCCCTGGCCAGGGTTGCTGAGATTTACTGGTAAGTGTTATCAGTAGTTTCTCAAACTGTTATAGACCTCAAATCGACACGACTTATCAAGCTACTGGGGTCTGACGTTTACCACCCCTAGGCGAGATATGCGACATATCAGACGACGAGACCGGACTGTACGGGAGTGTTACTGATTGGATTCACAGGAGAATGTTCAGGCTTGCTTGTTGATCTTCTGAGCGCTCAATACTTGGGTAGCTGTTACGTTTAGCTGACCGCTTGCAGCTTGTGGGTGTTTGATATGATCATCACCTACTGCCGGCGTATTGACGATTCTTTAGAGTCCTACACAGAGGTTTCTTGACTCAGGCAAAACGGAGTAGGAGCACATATGTGATATGTGTGGGACCGAGGATAATGCGGTATGTGATACCGTATTGGATTCTCGCGATATAAGATATCGGCCGGGTATATGTGATATAGCCGGGTCATCGTATTAGTCGGTTATATGCGATATAGCCGGATTGTCGGATCAAGTGTTGATTCGATAATTTAATGTATAATAATATATATGATATATTAAATTACATTAACTAATATTAGCTCACTAAAAGATTCTTTTTCTCACTCGGGTAATACATTGATATATATGCGATATATGTTAATTGTATTATTTTATTTTGTTACAATAAATATTATATATGTGATATATAATATTGTAACATGATGTGGTTATTAATGCAACATGTTTAGTGGAGATTAAACGAGGTTAGGGTTTGATTTGGGTTAATCTCTTCTAGAAGTTTCTAGAAGCTTCTAGAAGCTTTCATTTTTGGTTTTGGAAAAGATATTTTGCAAGATATTTCTTTAACTCAACCCAAACCCTAACCTTATCATAACTATCATTATTCATCACAAAAGAATTCTAATGATATTCTTCTTCTTCTTCCTTCTTCTTTCTTTCTAGGAAAAAGCTTTCTAGCTTTTTTCCAAGTGATGAAAATGAGTGAGAATAAGAAAATAAAAGAGAGAAAATCCTACTTCATCATTCTCATCTATCCTTGCCCTTTAGATGAGAGTGTTCACTTCATTTAGTAAGTGTTAGCTTGTGTTAATGAAACTTCAAGGTAGATCATCTTTGTTATCGAAGATCGGAAGCAAGACTGCATCTTTCTCTTCGTGAAGTCTCTCGAGAGTCCGGAACACGATGATCGCAGCGAAGGGACCTCAACACAGAGCTTAAGAAGTGAAGGACTGGATCTACAAAGGTTGTAATCCCTCTCACTTAGTGTTAAAGAGTTTAACATGCTTGTTTTCGCCTAATCTCTAGTTTAAAGATCCGGCTTTGGGTTGTTCGGCACGGATAAATTTTAATCGGGCATGGTTGATGCCTTGTAGACCCTTGTGTGCGTGCATAGCAACCCTACATTAGGGTTAAGCTAAAGCAAGGGATTAGATTAAAGCAAAGGATCAGGTTAAGGGTTAAGTTGTCATGATTGCTAAGAACGAGATTAGCACAAACAAACCTTCATATTAACGTGCACACGTGCGTGTGTGCCATAACAAATAATAATAAATTATTAATTAAATGTTATAAAATATGAGGAACCCAAATTGGTAAACTTTTTACCAAAAACCCGCATTAACGTCTAAACTAACACTAACCGAAATCTAAGGCGTTACAATCTCCCCTCTTATAAAAATCCGTCCCCGAATTTAAAATTCTCACTAAGCGTACCTTCAAGGAGAAGAGTACAAAACTCCCAAATCTCACTCGCAGCCTTCCAAGTGATCACCTCACTATACGGCTACGCCCAAGAAAACCCTCCACAGATGGCAAGACCCTTTGACCGAAGTTTCTCCACCTGCCGAACCACTAACATAATTGGCTGCCGGTGAACGAAAAGATCGCGTCCAAGCTAAAATGTCTGGTGATGAATCATGTGAGAAAGGTCATGAAGGTATTTGCGAAGTATCGACACAAGGAATACGGGGTGAATATTCAATAATCTGGGCGAAAGTGCCAAATTATAGGCAACGGAACTAACTCGCTTGAAGATCTCAAAAGAACCTACAATCCTGGGATAAGCTTCCCAAAACTCAACACGTCATTCATCGGAAAAACCCATAGGAATACATGATCTCCCGCTACGAACTCAAGTCTGCGACCACCACGGTCGGCATAAGACCTCTATCTGCACTGGGCTGTTCTCATCCTGACCTGAATCAACTGGATCATCTCCGAAGTCTCTAGACTAGATAGGGTCCAAAAATCCTACTCACGCAGAGTCAGAAAAACAGACTGGAGATCGACACAACCTACCAAACAAAACCTAAAGGTTGCCAATTGGAATGTCTCCTGATAACTACTATCGAAGGAGAATCCTAACAATGGCAAGTGATGATCCCAACTGCCGACCACAATTAGTACGTACGCACAAGCATATCCTCCAGAGTCTGTATAGCCCGCTCTCACAAAACCATCATCCTGCGGATGGAAAAGCGGAGCTAAAGCTTAACCAGTACCCAAGGCTTCCTGAAACCTCTGCCCAAGACGGCAAGCGAACAGGGTGCCTCTATTGGATACAACAAATGAAGGAACTCCGTGTAAATGCATAAACTTAACAAAGAACAACTGAGCAAACTGAGCATAACCGGAAAATAAACACCCAAAAGGAGTCACACCCTTCTAACCCTGGGTAGACACCACAACAAAATTCATGGAGATCTGCTCCCATTCCCACTCCGGAACGGTTAAATGTTGCAACTCTCCAGCCGGTCTCAATGCTCAACCTTAGCTCGCAACAAGACAGACACCTTGAAACGAAATCCGAAACTTCACTCTTCATCCCTGCCCACCCATAACTATCTCACAAGTCATGTCACATATTGGTAGAACTTGAATGAACACAGAAAGCTGACCGATGCGCCTGCTCTAGGATTTCGTGTCTCTTCCTATCAACATCAGGTACACACAAACGTGTCCATAAATGTAGCACACCCTGTTCATAAATCAAGGACTCCGAATCTTTACCCAGCCGAGTATGCTCAAGAATCTCTGGCAAACGAGCATCGGCGGACAGTGCCTCGCGAAAACAATTAAGTAAAAGTGGACGGGCACGGACATGAGCAAGCTTTCCCCTCAGTAAGGGCGAACTTAAGCTGTACTCAACGATCGCACAAGAATTATAAATCTGCATAAGACTGTCTCAGAACTGCGCACAGCTGGAACAAGCTAACCCCGGGCCTACGACTCCAGCATCAGCTACCACAATCACCTTGCCACGGGTAACGAGGATCTCACAAACACAATCCTTCACAAGCTCCAACCAACGGCGCTGTCTCAACAATCAAAACCCGCTGCAGGAAGATGTACATTAAGCTCTGGTGGTCCGTGAAAATCTGACACGGCTCTCCGAACAAGTAGTGTTTCCAAATCACCAACGCACGACCACCGCGGCCATCTCCAGATCATGAGTGGGATATCCTGCTCGTACTTTCTCCAACGGTCGGGAAGCAAAAGCGATAACTCTATAATGCCACATCAATGCAAAATCGATCCCCACTAGCGAAACATCACAGTTAAAAAACAAAGTCGCCCGAACCAGAAAGCAAAGAAGAACTGGTGCAGTTATCAACCGAGTCTTCAACTGCTGAAAACTCCGCACGCATACCTCAATCCCAAGAAAAGAAACCTCCTTTCCGGTCAGTTCAGTCAACGGTGCAGTGATACACTAACAATCCTGCACGAAACGGCGGTAAAAACCTGCTAAGCCTAAAAATCTGCGGACCTCCATCCCGTACACAAGTCTGGACCAAAGCTGTATGGCCTCGATCTTCCTCGGGACCATACGAAAACCGTCTCTCGTAACTACAAGACCTAAGAGTTAACACAATCAAGCCTGAAGGAACACTCCGAGAATTTAGCAAACAGCTGGTGCTCTCCCAGTATCTGCAAAACATATCCTTAAGTGCTGCTCACGTTCCTCGTGACTCTTGGAATAGACCAGAATATCATCAATGACACAACAATAAACTGGTCGAGGATCGGCCTGAAGAAATCCGGTTCATCACATCCATGAATGTTGCTAGGGCACTGGTGAGTCCAACGACACCACCAAAACACATCCTGCCCGTAGCACACACAAAAGCAGTCTTCGGAATGTCATCACCTCGAACCCGCAACCAATGATGACATGATCCCAAACAAACTTAGAAAATGTCTCGTACTCTGGAGCTGATCGAAGAAGTTGTCAATGCGAGGTAAAGGATACCTATCCGCACCGTAAGCCGGTTCAATTGACGATCAATCAATACAAACCTCAACTGCCGTCCTTCTCCTGACAAATAGAATAGGAGCTCCCAAAAGCGAAACACTCAGACGCACAAGACCCCCCCATAAGCAACTCTACAGCTGATCCTTAAGCTCCCTAAGCTTTGCCGGCTCATCTGGAACAACGTCGGAAAACTCTCGCACGAAAGGAACCCGGTCCAACAACCCACTATGGCTCCGGTATCACGAATGAATGCCAAGAATCCTCGACATCCTCTCCTCAAAAGCCGACTAGCGAAAAAGGCTGAATTCAAGCTGTGAGAGGCGGCACCACTGTCCCCCTGCACAAGAAGAACTGACTCGCCGGGAAAACAAAACCTGATTGTTTCCTCGCGGCAGTCCACAGATGCCTAGCACGTATCTAACCAGTCCATGCCCAGGAGAACGTCAAATCCAACATCTCTAGAAGGATCAAAACAACTGACGAATCTCTATCTCCTATCCGATTGGCACACAACCGAAATACGTGTCGCACAACAAAAGAATCGCTGACAGAAATTAACACAACAAACGGCTGATCTAGCTAACATGACTCTCGGCCCAACCACAGCGCAAAGTGTGAAAACAAACAAGTGTATCAAAAGAACATACGAATTAAGAATACCTGAAAACTCTGCATTGGACGCCCGCGCGTCCCGATGAGTAGAAGCAAACTCTCGTGTCTGCCCCCTACCCGCAACTGGATGAACTCCTCCTCTGCCAACCTGTCCCCTCTGAGCGAACCCCCCGCATCCACGGCCTTTCTGAATACGACCCTGACGCGGTGTTAGGGAACAACTCCTGATGAAGTGATGAAGGTCCCCGCACCGATAGCATCCTCTCCATGGCTTCCGACCCTCCTGGAAATACGAGCTAAAAGACTGACCTCGTCCCAAGTCTCCGTTACTCCCGCGACATGCCCGAAATCTGTCTCGATGACTAAGCCTCTGTCTCTGGGATGGTACACCGGTACGAGTCCTCTACTGTTCCGGAACTCCCAAAGTCTCTGGAAGACGTGCCTCGTCAACTATGGCTGAATCCACTGGTGCTGTGTAAGTAACACTATGCTGAGTGCTGATCGCAAGGAACAACTGGGTAACAGAGGTAACAACCTCCTGACGCTGCGCTCTTCTTGCATCAACCAAAGACCTCTTCGTCTGGCGGAAGTCCTGCATCTCTCTACAAGCCTAGCGATACGATCTGTCGAAGGCGGATCCATCTGCTCCTGTGCAATGAGCGTGTCATCCTGGTCAGTCCTCATCCCACCCGAGTCAACTCTGACCTCGGCCCTCGCTGCATCACTCTGAGTCCCCATAGTCATCCACGGCAAAGGCTATAAATGGAAATAAGATTCGATAAGAACACGGAAATCGAATCACAAGGATATGTATCATCAAGAAAGGAATTTCAAGCAATTAGTACTTAGGTCACTTTAGGCGGAGTACCGCGTCGTGAGTATGCCGCGGACATACACACACTACGTTACTCTGCTTAAGCTACCTACTCCATCATACCAAGGTCATCATACAATCCGAAAGGTAAAACCTAGTGCTCTGATACCAACTTTGTCACGACCCGAAATTGGCACGTGACGGCCCTTAAACTACGCAACGTCTACAGGCATAACGCAATTTAAGTAAGCCGAAAACCCAGAAATCTAAACTATCAAAAGTAGTAAGAAATAATAGCATTTTAAAACCTTTGAAATCTCAACCCAAATTCTTTAAAAGTTCAGCTTTTCTTCCTTTAAAATTTTGGCAGCACCTCTTTTGTAAAAACCAGCCCCAAAATAGGTACAACATAAATATAAGTAAAGCATCCCCAAACGGGAGCAAAAACATGCCCAAAAGCGGAAAACAACCACCACAACAGATATACGACGCCGTAGCGAAGAAATAAAAGACGATATAAATAAAAGTGTATAAAAGACCTCCAAGTCACAAAATATAATATACAATATCGTCCTCACATCATGTCTCTAAGTCATACAAGATAATGGTAAATGGAGAGTACATTGATACAATGAATATACAATAAACATGTAACGTTTTAAAAATAAATAAATAAATAAATAAAATCCTTTAGGTGATAATCGGTAAAATAAACCGTATTTTCCGTACAACTCAACTACAGTTATTTTTCAATACAAATTTAAATACGCCTATTTTAACTATGTAATTACTAGTAAATGGTGTTTATTTAGTGACTTATAAATTATTAGTTTACTAAAATATTTTCCGTAATTAATTAAATTCAAATATTTACATAAGCTTTTAATTGTACATTTAATTAGTGATAAATACAAATTAGAAATGGGTTAATTTTACAACATGAGCCATGACATATTAGAATTTAGTTTGTAACATGTTTTTCTCTTCTTGAGTTGTATCCATAATTTTAGAGTTTTTTAGGATAAATTGATGAAAGAAAATAAATAAAATAAATAATTAATGAAAAGACAATAAAAAAGACATTAATTGAAGAAGTTTCTACACTTTACCACACATTTCTCTTTCTCTCCCTCTCCTCAAAAAAATGGCTGAAACCCTCCCCCATGGCAGCCCCCATTTTTCCAAACTCTTTCTCACTTTAAAATTCATCAAAATTCATGAAAAAATCCACAAAAAACATCACAAATTCCTAATTAAACCTATACCCACTATTCTTTGTTCATCTAGCATGGATCTTGGAGTAGGAAACCATTCTTTTGGAGGTAAGTTTTCATGTTTGGATCTCCTAAGCCCTTGGTTTGATTATTAGTAAATTACTTAATTTAGCTTATTAAGTGTTTAATTAGGTTTTAAATTGGTTCTAATTGCTAAATTAAAATTTCAAGAAAGGGTTTTTGAATGCAAATTAGGGTTCTTATCATGTAATCATGGTTTGAAAGTGTAGTATAACATTTTAGGGTATGCAAAATAAAATTTAGTTGTCAAATTACTAATTGTTACATTTTAATTATTCAAATTAAGCTATTTGCAAACTAGATTTTTATAAATCATGTATATAGGTGAGATAAAATTCTAGTGAGAATTTCTATCAATTATTTATGGTTTTAATGGGTAGAATAACATGTTAATTGAATGCAAAACCTAATCCAGTTACTAGTTTGCTAGTATTTACTTTAAAATTGGGCTAATTATGCTATTTTACTAATTAGGTTTTTAGAAATTGATTAAATAATTGAGAGAAAAATCCAATTAGGGTATTCATGATATTATTAACATTATAAGTTATAGTTTAATACTTTAGATCATGCAAAAACCAAGTTTAATTGTTGTTTGTGCATTTTTATTTTGAAATTGTTAAAATTGGATAAATTTGCAAACTAGAATTTTGGGTTTAATACAAATTAATGAGATTAAATTATGGTAATGGTTTATATGACTTAGTTATGATATTTAGTGAATAGTATGGCCATTAGTTTTGTTAAAACATTAAGTTTCGAATCAAAACGGTAATTAAGTGCTTTCTAGAATTTTGCGAAATAAAACGATTTGATTACTTTTAAGGTTTTGATGATTTAAACCCTATTTTATATTATAATTAGTGAGTTTTGGAACTACGATTTGTACGTTTGTGTTTTATCTCGATCAATCGGCGTTTATACGCCGATGTCGAGGGTCACTGGGTTCCTTTGCATGAGCGGGTCATAGGTTTTAACCTATGCGCGTTTCGTGAGCCGTTTTGGTCTTGTCTGCGGTTTCGATTTACGATATTATATATGTTTGCGTATAGGTACCCCTCACGTGGACTTCGGACTATGAAGAAGAGGATGACGGCATCGACTTCGGCAGATAAGGACCAGGTGAGTAGATGTATATCTATGGGGGAAGTCGGGTGGATGGCGTATAGCACCCCCGCAAACGTAGCATAAGGATATTATGTACTATTATTAGGAAGTCGGACGTGACCTTAGATTCTTGATGAGTAAGGTACTATTGAAGACTTTAAGTTGGGTTAGACTGATTTAGAACGACTTAACCAGAGGATGATTGCCTTGGAGGGAATTCGTAGGTTTCATGTAGACACACGCACACACACACACATACACTTGACCGGGTGTGTGTGTGTGTGTGTGTGTGTAGATATATATAGATATGAATGTGTGTAGGTTTCTCTATGTATATATATATATAACATCTACACGTGATATGAGGATGTATATGATACCTGGGGATGAGTCGGTATGACTGGGCATGATGCCATAAGATTTTGGATATACGATCGAGTTATGATATGAGATGTATTATGATATTAGCGGATCGTTGGGAAATGAGAAAATGTATATTTTACATAAACGATAATAGGTGATGATGACATTGAAATATACGAGACTCTATAATAGAACCCGGATTGTAATACGTGACTTAATCACGATATGATATATGACATTGTAATATTTCAAAAAAAAATAAAATATTATTTTTGGGAATTTTTATAATTTAATATTAATTTTTAATGAATATTTTAATATTTCGGTATAATTAAATACCGATAAATGGGAAAAATTTTAGAAAAATTACGGAAAATTCTAAAATAGGGTATTTTATGGAATTATGCCATTTTAAAGTTTTTATGATTAATTATATGCTATTTTAGTGCTAATCGCGATTAAAAATCGCTAATTGGATTTTTGGCATTTTTTGTGCAAAACATGCACATATCATTTTTTTGTGCTCTACACTTGTGCATTTCTACCATATCACTTTAGGTTTACTATTTGAGTGAGAAGGATTTAGAGGGAAAAGAAAAAGAAAAGAAAAGGAAAAGGGAATAAAGAAATAGGTATGGTGAAAGAGAGAGAGTAGATGAGGGTGTTTGACTTGGCCATTCCCTCTTGTTTCCTCCTCTCATTTTCCCCCCTTCTTTCATTTGCTGCTGCTGCTACTGCTGCCCTCCTCTTCCTCCACCTTCAAACCCCCATTACTCCATGAATATCACTCCAAAACCTCACTTTCATTTCACAAAAAGTGTGCACAAGCTCAAGACCAACACATTGGACCAAGGAAGCAAAGATTTTGGCCACTAGGGGTAACTCAAGAAAATTCTTGAGTTGACAAATGAGGTATTTTCTGGACCATTAGCTTAGTTATGCATTACCTTTACCCCCATGTTTAGATTGAATCGATATTGTGTGTTTTGATGAACTTTGGGAAATTCAAGTTAGGGTTTAGGGTTTGATTTGAAATCAAAGATGAATTGAGGTATAATTAGAGGCTACAACCCCTGTTGTGATGTTATATTGGACCAAACCAGAGATTATAACCCAGAATACGGATTTATAGAAACGATATCGGGAAAAACTGTAATTCTGCAAGTGTTTTTGGAGATCTGCTATCACCCGAGCCACCTGAAAATAAAATTGGTTTGACAGTAAGATGTACAGACACCTAGGAACCACCACCCAAAGCCCTAGCCCCTAATTCCTTTTTCTGGCCACAGATAAATTTCTTCTGGCCGCAATTTGCGGCCAGAGCAGGTTGGAACCCCCTCATTTTTGTTTTGTAGCCTTTTACCCTATAAACTTGACCTTTGGTATATGCAACTTTGACTGATTCCATATAGGGTAGAATCTGGGGTAGTTTTCTTGTGTTAGCGCATGGTTTATGACTTGTTTTAGCATGAATTTTGGTGTTTCATAATTCGTTTCTGTCGGGTGGCGTTTGAACGTCAACGGCAAAGGGTTATTGGTCGTGTTTGCATGCGAGACTATAGCTTTTTACCTATGAGAGTAGCGTGTGCCGTTTTGGTTTTTCCGATATGATTTTCATGTGCTTTAGCATTGTGATATCCTTATAGGTACCCCACGTGACGTCGAGGCGTTGAAGATAAAGATGGCGACATCGGCATCGGCACACGAGAAGCAAGGTGAGTAGATTTATATCTACGGGGAGAAGTCGGGTGGATGGCGTATAGCACCCCCGCAGTTCGTGGTGATGTATACGAATACGTATACACACATATATATTGATTATATATTGTTTGAGATTATTGATGATAAAGATGGATATTTGGCGTGATTGGATTGGTTTAGTGTTGCGAAACCCAAGAGTAGTGGTTGCACCACACATACACACACACCCATACTTGCATACCTTCTTCTTTCATATGTGCGTATATGGGAATATATTTATGTGTTCACATGGGTATGGGACTATGTGATCATAAACAGGATTTGAGGATAGTACTTGGGATTTGAGGTGAGTCGATGAGATTTGATTTGAGATCGGTGATATGGCAGGATTCGTATTTGAGATACGTCATGATATTATAGCGGATCGTTGGACGACGATACCGTGTGAATGGTGATATATAGAATAGCTGACTTGTGATCGAGACATGAGATATGATATGCTAGGATATTTTTAATAGGCCGCATTGGGCAGTGTATACCTCTTTATGATGATATGTGGTGATGACATCGGTTTGTATCAGGCTGTAGATTAGCAGTCAGATCAGGATTATTGATGATATCAGTATTATACTAGACATAGATCAGTACCCCGGATTATGATCTTTGATAAAGAGGATACCAGAGGAATAATATGATGAATGTGATATTGACCTGTACCCAGATTTGGGGATGCCGTACGACGGATTTACGTACGAGCTATATATTGATGATGGATCCGCACTCTTGACTTGGGAATGTCTGATTATAGATATGGTATCGGATGTGATATTATTGATGTGTGATCACCGACTAATATATACATGTATGTATATGTATCGACTCAGATGTTAGGCGGTTTCCTTACCCTTAATTCAGCTTGTTAGTTCAGCCGTATAGTTTAGTGTAGTTGTCAGACTAGATTAGATTCCTACCTATTTCAAAAACTAACAGATCGCGAGTATTTTAAAAGATAGGTCTACGGATATTTCAAAGGACTCATCTTTTCTTAAAAACACCGTAGCCCTTATTTTCAAAACACCGCGATTCGTGTTATTTCAAATGGCACCACTGTAGAACTCATATTTTATTAAATGCAGATTAGTTATCGTTGTGTCTAGTATTCAGCTCCCGCTCATTATTGTTGTTCGCTCCGCATCGCATACCTATGTTGTGATTCATATACCGTTATTGATATCATGCTGCTAGGACACCAGCATCATTACCGATGATGCGTATGTACCACGTACACTTACTTGCCGGCTCACACACATCTTCATCGGTAATTGCCATGTCACGTACATTTAGAAAATACTATTGCATTGACATAGCTTGTTAGCTAATAGTTTAGACATGATATTAGTGTACTTGCCTTATATGCTAGTTTAGACATTGTAGTTATTACTTGCTGCTTCATGCATGTTATTATTCACTGTTATGCCGTATTCATGGATTGTATGCCTATATTCACTGTTTACATGCTATTGAGGAATTGGATTCGGATTTTCATGAGATTTCCTGGATTTGGGGGAAAACCGCAAAAACATTTATAAACTTCTTTTCTCTCTCTTTTTAAATGAAAAGTGCAGTTTTCCCATGATGTATGAGTCGTCCACCATGAGTTTGCTGATGGATTTCGAGACTCGATTCGAGGAGTTGGATGAACCGTTTCGGGTACATGGTGGGCCCGGTAAGGTACCCCGGGGCAAGAAGTTCAAGTAGTAGACGATGAGCCTGGCAGGGGAGCACTACCGACCGGTGATTTTACCCGACGTGTCGGATATCCGGAGGATACCGTCGTGGTCTTGAGATTGATGGTAGGGGACGGTCTGGACTGACGACGCCCTAGATAGTGAGATTGAGACATTGAGATTTTTGAGATATTGAGGTATTGAGATTTGATGATCCAGGCCAGTCCGGATAGCCGGAGCCTGAGATATTGAGATATTGGGATTTATGTTTTGTGTCGATGCTAGACACTGTTTATACTGATTTCATTTATGATACCTCGCTTTAAAAATACCGTAATCTCACTAAGTTATGAAAGCAGTTTCTTCAGTACATGTATTCTGTTTTCATGCATTCATACATCATCCATATGATATATTGCTATCTGAGGCACTGACACGAGCACTTGGTATTACTGTTGTTTAGAGGTATACCCTAGCCATTGTTATAGGCTGCTGGTTATATATTTGAGGATATATATATTGATCGTATGACCTAGGATTGCGTCATACATGCGATTTCTGTTCGTAGATGTATTCTATTCACGAGTTGGCAACTCACCCCCGTTGTGCCACAGTTCTTGCAGGTTTTGCCGTACAAGTTTCATTACGGCTTTGCTGGCACTACTTCCATTTTCGGGTGATTTGCTAGTAGGTGGGTTCACTTGCATCGTGACCATCATTATACTTTATATATTATTATTCTGTTGTATCTAGAAGTTCCACCAACCAAACATGTATTTATTTCAGATAGAGACCAGTGTTGCTTATTCATTCGACCTTAGAGTCGCGCGTTGTATTTCTATGGATTTCATGAGGTTTTGAGTTTCCTTTTCTTTTGTGATCCTCGCCTTTTGGCGTTGTATATTATATTGCTTGCGTGGTTGTGACCGTCGATTGACGAAGAGCTAGCTCCCGCTTGGGGATGCCTTTATTCATTATATATGCTTTATCAGGTTTTGTACCCGTTTGGGGTCAGTTTTTACAAAGGAAACTCTGCCGAAATTTTTAGAAAAGACTTGTGATTTTAAAATGCATATTTCGGCGTATGTTGCAAACTATTTGATTTAAAATGGTTTTTCCTTCACTCTACTGCTTTTCTTGGTTTGGATTTCTGGGTTTTCGGCTTGCTTAGATTACGTACGCCTCGAGACGTTTCGTAGTCTAAGTGCCGGTCATGTTCCGTACTTTCGGGTCATGACAAAGTTGGTATCAGAGCGTTAGGAGGTAGGATGACCCTTGGTTGATGGAGTAGGTAGCTTGATTAGAGTGATGTACCGTACGTATGTTCCGCGGCATATTTACGATACGCTACTCCGCTTAAGAAGCCTTAGGATGTACATTTCTTTGCTCAGTATTATATTCATTCATGATCTAGCCTCATCGGTACCAGTTATGGTTTTGTTGCTACGATTACGGGCAGGGAGAGCTACGGCTAGAGTTGCGGTCAGAACGAGCTCGTTGCGAATGAGAACTGACCAGGGCGTAATTCCGGCGACACACGATTGCAGAGATGTGTCTTTTTATTGTGTTTTCGCACCACGAACGTTTGATGGATCGTTGTATGAGGTTACTCGGACGTGCATATCAGCACCAAAGGATTAGGCCACTGATAGAGGCCAACCGGATTTTGATGACCGTTGATGTATTGATTATTTATGATGATTGAGGCACTGTTCAGCATGCAAACGAGTGAGCCAGTTGTTGCTACGAACGATAAGATATCGCCCCAGATGTTGGAGCTATTGCAGTACGAGTTGTACTAAGAGATGATAGAAGGTCGCTAGTCACCGAGGATGAATGACTAGAACATGTGGTTCGTTCGCTACCCCGATGCGAGGTCATCAGAGAGATTGATTCCAGCTAGAGATGACTTCACGCGGAGACATTGAGAGTCGACATAGACGATCGAATGTCAGAAACCTATTATTCCAAGTTTAAAGTATTCAGAAAGACATGCAGGCAATTCTATAGACCCTCTAGAAGAATGAAACCCTAACTCGACATAATGACCGTGTGAAAACCTTTGAACCTTAGGGTTTGCGGCAGTTCCGCGGCGCCATTAGTGAGGCTTGGGTTTGCCCTTCTACGGCTGGACCATCGATGCTGTGGTATGTACTCGATACTATTAAACTGTACCCAAGATATTGAGCTCTTGGGGGATTATAAGGTTTTGACGAATCGATCGGATAGTTCGACTTCATTCGGATGCTAGGTGGTGAGATGCATTTCTTGGGAGACTCCAGATACGAGGATAGCCGTTGGAGCTCAGTCCATCCAGCCACGTCGAGACGAGTCCGAAGCAGTCGACATTAGAGAAAAGTGGAGTAAGAGGTTCGTATAAGATCTGGATAAGATGACGTTCCACTCCGCCGACATCAGAGATGCGATACGCATGCCGAGGCATTGTATTTGGATATACCTTCCAGAAGTAGTCGCGATGAGTATGCAGTCATTCCGGAACAAGAAACAGATATGGTAAAGGACGATGACTTCCGGACAGTTCGGCAGAGACGAGATTTAGGAGAGACCTCGACAGGACCTTTCTGGAATAAATTACAAGAAGACTTAGACCCGGGAGTGGTCATGTTACGTACACCAGCAGGCCAGATTTCAAGATCGTCGACGAGACATGCTATGAGTGACCACGACAGTTGGCCAGAGATTCTTAGAGGATGTGCTTGAGCGGGACTATTCCACCATACTTGATTTCGGTATTTTGGGCGATCTATTCGCATGACTGATTTTGATAATTGAGTTTTATGATATTTGTTTTCATGCACCATGGTTGCACCTACTGAGTATTTATGACTTTTGCACAGTTGTTGCACTGGATATCGTTTCCGTGCCTTGGTTTCACATGTTTATAATTTTATGGGTTTCATACAGTGAGTTGATTTTGTGCATATGTACGCACACGATTTGGTTTTTGCACTCGGTATAGTTCACATATGCTTGTAGTGCAGTGGTACGCATTTTGTGCACTTAGATGCACTGGATTTCGATTTCGATTGTGAGGTTCGATATTTGTTTTGTGCACCTTGTGCACCTGATTGGATTTTGCGCATGTTGCGCGCTTGATATTGGATTTCATGATTTCGTGCATGATGGATGCACCTGATTTAGGAATTCACGCATGTTGGGCGTATGTTATGAGATGCGATTTTGGTGCACACCGGATGCACTAAATCGAGATTCTTCGTGCATGTCAGATACACCTGATTTTGCTGTCAGGCACATACGTTGCCTATGACAGATGTTGTGTGCACACCCGTTGCACCTACATGTTGTTTCTGTGCACATGTATGGCACATATATGGATTTTGATTTCCGTGCGCACCAGACGCACGTAGTATTCATATGCATATTTTAGGATTGATTTCTTATGGAGCGGTACGTTTTTGTGATGTTTTATTATTGTTTTCGTACTGAGCAGGACGAGTCAGATGACAGAACCCGAGTATATTTTGCATGCATTGATAGATTTCAAAGGGATTTCCAAAAGCGAGCTATAGTCCCAATATTTACCTACGTGTCTGATATGACACGAAACGTTTAAAACAAGGAAAGCCTTCTAAATTGTTTACAAAACGGCGGAACGTACATATTAAACAAAAGATATATACGTATATGGTTATTTTCTTACGATAGACGTCCGCCATTGTGCCGTGTTATGCGCATTGCACAGCGACTTTAAAAGATTTGGCATGCATTTCCTTCAGATATTTACATGTATAGATTTGATATTTACATGTATAGTTCCGAGTTATATCATATTGGTTTTGCTTTGGATTTGGCATTCGTGTCTTTACCTTGACTCCGATGATTGTGGGACGCTTGACGGAGTTTCGATTTTGAGTTATCTGCTCATTACTCATGCGCATGCATTGCGCTACGATGCGTTTTATGTATTGATGATTTCGGAGCCCGACGACTTGGACATTTTATTGAAATGTTTTAGAATTTGGGGGTTTAAATTTAAATTCGGGGACCGAATTTCTTTAAGAAGGGAAGATTGTAACATTTCAAAAAAAAATTATTTTTGGGAATTTTTATAATTTAATATTAATTTTTAATGAATATTTTAATATTTCGGTATAATTAAATACCGATAAATGGGAAAAATTTTGGAAAAATTACGGAAAATTCTAAAATAGGGTATTTTATGGAATTATGCCATTTTAAAGTTTTTATGATTAATTATATGCTATTTTAGTGCTAATCGCGATTAAAAATCGCTAATTGGATTTTTGGCATTTTTGTGCAAAACATGCACATATCATTTTTTTGTGCTCTATATTTGTGCAATTCTATCATATCACTTTGGGTTTACTATTTGAGTGAGAAGGATTTAGAGGGAAAAGAAAAAGAAAAGAAAAGGAAAAGGGAATAAAGAATAGGTATGGTGAAAGAGAGAGAGTAGGTGAGGGTGTTTGACTTGGCCATTCCCTTTTGTTTCCTCCTCTCATTTCCCCCCCTCTTTCATTTGCTGCTGCTGCTACTGCTGCCCTCCTCTTCCTCCACCTTCAAACCCCCATTACTCTATGAATATCACTCCAAAACCTCACCTTCATTTCACAAAAAGTGTGCACAAGCTCAAGACCAACACATTGGACCAAGGAAGCAAGGATTTTGGCCACTAGGGGCAATTCAAGAAAATTCTTGAGTTGCCAAATGAGGTATTTTCTGGACCATTAGCTTAGTTATGCATTACCTTTACCCCCATGTTTAGATTGAATCGATATTGTGTGTTTTGATGAACTTTGGGAAATTCAAGTTAGGGTTTAGGGTTTGATCTGAAATCAAAGATGAATTGAGGTGTAATTAGAGGCTACAACCCCTGTTGTGATGTTATATTGGACCAAACCAGAGATTATAACCCAGAATACGGATTTATAAAAATGATATCGGGAAAAACTATAATTCTGCAAGTGTTTTTGGAGATCTGCTATCACCCGAGCCACCTGAAAATAAAATTGGTTTGACAGTAAGATGTGTAGGCACCTAGGAACCACCACCCAAAGCCCTAACCCCTAATTCCTTTTTCTGGCCGCAGATAAATTCCTTCTGGCCGCAATTTGCGGCCAGAGCAGGTTGGAACCCCCTCGTTTTTGTTCTGTAGCCTTTTACCCTATAAACTTGACCTTTGGTATATGCAATTTTGACTGATTCCATATAGGGTAGAATCTGGGGTAGTTTTCTTGTGTTGGCGCATGGTTTATGACTTGTTTTAGCATGGATTGGTGTTTGGTGATTCGTTTCTGTCAGGTGGCGTTTGAACGTCAACGGCAAAGGGTTATTGGTCGTGTTTGCATGCGAGACTATAGCTTTTTACCTATGAGAGTAGCGTGTGCCGTTTTGGTTTTTCCGATATGATTTTCATGTGCTTTAGCATTGTGATATCCTTGTAGGTACCCCACGTGACGTCGAGGCGTTGAAGATAAAGATGGCGACATCGGCATCGGCACACGAGAAGCAAGGTGAGTAGATTTATATCTACGGGAAAAAGTCGGGTGGATGGCGTATAGCACCCCCGCAGTTCGTGGTGATGTATATGAATACGTATACACACATATATATTGATTATAGATTGTTTGAGATTATTGATGATAAAGATGGATATTTGGCGTGATTGGATTGGTTTAGTGTTGCGAAACCCAAGAGTAGTGGTTGCACCACACATACACACACCCATACTTGCATACCTTCTTCTTTCATATGTGCGTATATGGGAATATATTTATGTGTTCATATGGGTATGGGACTATATGATCATATATAAAATTTGAGGATAGTACTTGGGATTTGAGATGAGTCGATGAGATTTGATTTGAGACCGTGAGATCGGTGATATGGCAGGATTCGTATTTGAGATACGTCATGATGTTATAGCGGATCGTTGGACGACGATACCGTGTGAATGGTGGTACATAGAATAGCTGACTTGTGATCAAGACATGAGATATGATATGATAGGATATTTTTAATAGGCCGCATTGGGCGATGTATACCTCTTTATGATGATATGTGGTGATGACATCGGTTTGTATCAGGCTGTAGATTAGCAGTCAGATCAGGATTATTTATGATATCAGTATTGTACTAGACATAGATCAGTACCCCGGATTATGATCTTTGATAAAGAGGATACCAGAGGAATAATATGATGAATGTGATATTCCGTACCCAGATTTGGGGATGCCGTATGACGGATTTACGTACGAGCTATATATTGATGATGGATCCGCACTCTTGACTTGGAAATGTCTGATTATAGATATGGTATCGGATGTGATATTATTGATGCGTGATCACCGACTAATATATACATGTATGTATATGTATCGACTCAGATATTAGGCGGTTTCCTTACCCTTAATTCAGCTTGTTAGTTCAACTGTATAGTTTAGTGTAGTTGTCAGACTAGATTGGATTCCTACCTATTTCAAAAACTAACGGATCGCGGGTATTTTAAAAGATAGGTCAAGGGATTTTACAGATATTTCAAAGGACTCATCTTTTCTTAAAAACACTGTAGCCATTATTTTCAAAACACCGCGATTCGTGTTATTTCAAATGGCACCACTGTAGAACTCATATTTTATTAATTGCAGATTAGTTATCGTTGTGTCTAGTATTCAGCTCCCGCTCATTATTGCTGTTCGCTCCGCATCGCATACCTATGTTGTGATTCATATACCGTTATTGATATCATGCTGCTAGGACACCAGCATCATTACCGATGATGCGTATGTACCACGTACACTTACTTGCCGGCTCACACACATCTTCATCGGTAATTGCCATGTCACGTACATTTAGAAAATACTATTGCATTGACATAGCTTGTTAGCTAATAGTTTAGACATGATATTAGTATACTTGCCTTATATGCTAGTTTAGACATTGTAGTTATTACTTGCTGCTTCATGCATGTTATTATTCACTGTTATGCCGCATTCATGGATTGTATGCCTATATTCACTGTTTACATGCTATTGAGGAATTGGATTCGGATTTTCATGAGATTTCCTGGATTTGGGGGAAAACCGTAAAAACATTTATAAACTTCTTTTCTCTCTCTTTTTAAATGAAAAGTGCAGTTTTCCCATGATGTATGAGTCGTCCACCATGAGTTTGCTGATGGATTTCGAGACTCGATTCGAGGAGTTGGATGAACCGTTTCGGGTACATGGTGGGCCCGGTAAGGTACCCCGGGGCAAGAAGTTCAAGTAGTAGACGATGAGCCTGGCAGGGGAGCACTACCGACCGGTGATTTTACCCGACGCGTCGGATATCCGGAGGATACCGTCGTGGTCTTGAGATTGATGGTAGGGGACGGTCTGGACTGACGGCGCCCTAGATAGTGAGATTGAGACATTGAGATTTTTGAGATATTGAGGTATTGAGATTTGATGATCCAGGCCAGTCCGGATAGCCGGAGCCTGAGATATTGAGATATTGGGATTTATGTTTTGTGTCGATGCTAGACACTGTTTATACTGATTTCATTTATGATACCTCGCTTTAAAAATACCGTAATCTCACTAAGTTATGAAAGCAGTTTCTTCAGTACATGTATTCTGTTTTCATGCATTCATACATCATCCATATGATATATTGCTATCTGAGGCACTGACACGAGCACATGGTATTACCGTTGTTTAGAGGTATATCCTAGCCATTGTTATAGGCTGCTGGTTATATATTTGAGGATATATATATTGATCGTATGACCTAGGATTGCGTCATACATGCGATTTCTGTTCGTAGATGTATTCTATTCACGAGTTGGCAACTCACCCCCGTTGTGCCACAGTTCTTGCAGGTTTTGTCGTACAGGTTTCATTACGGCTTTGCTGGCACTACTTCCATTTCCGGGTGATTTGCTAGTAGGTGGGTTCACTTGTATCGTGATCATCATTATACTTTGTATATTATTATTCTGTTGTATCTAGAAGTTCCATCAACCAAACATGTATTTATTTCAGATAGAGACCAGTGTTGCTTATTCATTCGACCTTAGAGTCGCGCGTTGTATTTCTATGGATTTCATGATGTTTTGAGTTTCCTTTTCTTTTGTGATCCTCGCCTTTTGGCGTTGTATATTATATTGCTTGCGTGGTTGTGACCGTCGATTGACGAAGAGCTAGCTCCCGCTTGGGGATGCCTTTATTCATTATATATGCTTTATCAGGTTTTGTACCCGTTTGGGGTCAGTTTTTACAAAGGAAACTCTGCCGAAAATTTTAGAAAAGACCTGTGATTTTAAAATGCTTATTTCGGCGTATGTTGCAAACTATTTGATTTAAAATGGTTTTTCCTTCACTCTACTGCTTTTCTTGGTTTGGATTTCTGGGTTTTCGGCTTGCTTAGATTACGTACGCCTCGAGACGTTTCGTAGTCTAAGTGCCGGTCATGTTCCGTACTTTCGGGTAGTGACATACATGATATTTTAGTGGATCATTTGACAATGTATATTTACCCTTGATATGATATTGTTTGATGGTGATACAATACGAACGAGGATGTATATATGTGATAGTTGACCCGTACCTCGATTTTGGGATGTCGTACGATGGATTTTACCGTACGAGGCATAGATGTGATGATTGATCCGCACTCTTGACTCGAGGAAGTCGTACTATGTACGTGACTCTATTGAGGCTGGATCGCCGACTACTAGAGATATCGACTCAGACTTTACGAAGATTCTTCTTACCTTTCGACTAGTGTCTTTAGTTAGTTTCTTAGTTGGTTAGGTAGATTTTAGTTTAGGCTCGAGTCATACTTATTTTCAAAAATAATGAATCGTGCACATTTTTAAAGACAGCCTGAGGGATACTACGGATTTTTCAAAGGACGGATCTTTTCATAAAAACACCGTAGCCCTAATTTACTAAAACCACGATTCGTGCTTTTTCAAACAACAAACTGTATGATTCGTAATTAGTATGTATTTTCTAGTTGTGTTTACTACACATTAGCCGTTATATTTATGTTGTATTCATCGCATTGCATGTTCACACATATGTTTCTTTAGCTAATGTAAAACTCTGCCTGTTAGGACACCAGCACCATTACCGATGATGCGCATGTTCTACGTACACTTATTTGCCGGCTCACACACATCATCATCGGTAATTGCCATGTCACGTACACTTTAGAACATATTATCTTTTATTGATATAATCAGCTAAATGCTAGTCTAATATAATGTTGTGTGATTACTCTCATGTGCTAGTTTAAACATTGCATTTATTATTTAGACACTTCATGCATTCACATATTCATATTATCATGCAGTATTGTGGGGCTTATGCCGACACTCATTATTACTTACTCATAATTTTGGGATTTTGGATTTCTATGAGATTTCTGGATTTTAGGGAAAACCGCAAGGATATATATAAAAACATCTCTCTCTCTCTCCCTCTCATTTTAAAATACAAGTTGCGGTTTTCTCATGATGTATGTATCGTCCACCATGAGTTTTCATGCTTTGCTGTTGGATTTCGAGACCCGATTCGAGGAGTGGATGAACCGTCTCGGGTACATGGTGGGCCCGGTATGGTACCCCGGGGCAAGAAGCTCGAGTTGTAGACGATGAGCCTGGCAGGGGAAGACAACCTACCGGTGATGTCTGGCACGGCGGATATCCGGAGGATACCGACTGTTGTCGTGAGATTTGATGATATGGGCCGATCCGAACTGACGGAACCCGAGATATTGAGACTTCGAGATATTGAGACTTTGAGATATTGATCCATTGAGATGTATATGTTTTGTGTCGATACTTGACACGGATTTCCATGGATTTCATTGATGATGTTCAGATTATCATACAAATTTTACTATGATAAAAGTTAAGATTTTCTTATACAGATATGTCCAGACTTCATGATTTATTGTTTTACATTCATGATGCATGCATACTCATACACATGATATGTTATTACTTGAGGCACTGACACGAGCACTGAGTATTGCACTTACCTATAGATTATTACCTTATCACTATTAGTTGTCTAGTATTAGGTTAAGTATATTATATGACCTACGAGATCGTCGTGCATGCGATTTCTACTCGTAGATGTCTTCTACTCATGAGTTGGCAACTTGCCCCCGTTGTGCCAAATTTTCTTACAAGTTTCGATGTACAGGTTTCCTTGGCAGCTTGCTGGCACATCATTTCATTCAGGGTGATTTGCTTGGTAGGTTGGTCCACTTGTATCAGGACCGTCGTTGTACTTTTTTATTTCATTTGTATCTAGTAAGCTCCATCAACCAGACTTGTATTACTTGATAAATTTAGAAGACAGGTTGCTTACTCTTTCGACCTTAGAGTCGTGATTGTACTATTATGGTTTTCTGGTGGTTTTGATGGTTTTCTTTGAGTTTTGTTCCTCGCCTTTCGGCATTGTATATTATATTGCTTGCGTGGTTGTGACCGCCAATTGGCGAAGAGCTAGCTCCCGCTTGGGGATGCCTTTTTATTTTTGCTTATGTATATATTCTTATTTGTACATGTTTGGGGCCAGTTTTTACAAAGGAGACTCTGCTGAAATTTTTGAGAAATTTGATGTTGTTTTTAAAAACATGTTTTCTTTCACTTCTTCTTTTAAATGGTTTAGATTTCTGGGCTTCGGCTTGCTTAGATTACGTTACGCCTTTAGACATTTCGTAATTTAAGTGCCGGTCACGTTCCTTACCTTCGGGTCGTGACAAAGTTGGTATCAGAGCTAGGTTTAACCTTTGTCTAAGTCTAGGTTGACCTTGGTTGATGGAGTAGGTGACTTAGGTAGAGTGACGTACCGTGTGTATGATCCGCGGCATACTTACGATACGCTACTCTGCTTAAGAAACCTTAGGATGTACATTTCTTTACACCGTATTCTATTCGTTCCTTTGATCTATTTTCGTCAATATCGGATGGTGGTTTCTGTTACCATGGTCGCACGGGCAGAGGGAGCTGTGGCTAGAATGCGATGACCATTAGGATATTGTCTATTCTTGACAATCGGGGCATTATGTAGCGTGCGGACGAAGGGCATTCACATGTCGTCCAGACGAAGTTAAAAGGTTCGAACGAATGTCAGAAACCCATTTTTCCAAGTTTAAGGTATTCAGAAGAACATGCAGGTATTTTTATGGACCCTCTAGAAGAATGAAACCCTAACTCGACATAATGACCATGAGAACGCCTTTGAACCTTGGGGTTTACGGCAGTTCCGCGGTGCTATTAGTGAGGCTTGGGTTTGCCCTTCTACGGCTGGTCCACAGATGCTAGGGCATGTACTGGATATTTTTAAACTGTGCTTGAGTGTTGAGCTCTCGGGGAATTATGGGATTTTGATGAATCGATCGAAAAGTTTAACGTAGTCCGGATATCAGGTGAAGGGATACATTACTCGGGAGACTCTAGATATGAGTATATCCGTTTGTAGCACAGATCATACAGCTACGAAAAGACGAGTTCCAATCAGTCGACACCAGAGAGAAGAGGAGCACATTGACGTCGGTGTTACTATTTACGATTGGTGATTCGAATATCACATTTCCATTGTTTGAATTCCGGTATTTTGATGATTTCGTTTTATGATTGGTATTTCCTATGTGTACATTCATTACACTCTATTCATGTTTCATATATTAGTTGTATTGATGTTGTTTTGTGCATACCCAGTGCACTCGATTTGGTTTTATACATTTTGAGATATTGATTTGATTTCGTGCATATGGGTTGCACATGATTTTAACGTATGCTTCGGCATAGTTTTCATGCACTTTTTGTACTGTGATTTCGATTTTGATATTCGGTATATGTTTTCGTGCACCATGTGCATTTGATTGAGATTCTTGCGCATACTTGGCGCACTTGATGCGATTTTATGCACACCAGATGCACTAAATCGAGATTTGTGCAAACTAGATGCACCTGATATTGTTGTCGTGCACGCCCATTGCACTTGACAGATGTTTTTTGTGCATACCCGTTGCACTCAGTTTTGTTTCTGTGCATATTCGTGGCTTCTGTATTTGGTTTCGATTTTCGTGCGCACCGGACGCACGAGGTATTTGTATACTGTATTTGAGATTGATTTTATTTTGAGCAGCATGTTTTTATGATAATTACTAATTGGTTTAGTAACCAGGAGGGACGTATATGTTAAATAAAAGATATATATGTATAGCTATTTTTTTAAAAATGAACGTCCGCTGCTTGTGCCGTGATACGCGCATCGCACGGCGGATTGAAAAGAGTTTTGCATGCATTTCTAGTTGAATGTTTCGCTATTTTTACGAACTATGTGTACTATATACGTATTATTATTTTAAGTTAGTTTTCGTATTGGATTTTGACATGGGATTTTCGCGATGACTCCGATGATTGCGTTATGTTTGACAGAGTTTTTATCTTGAGTTATGTACCTGTTTTTCATGCGCATGCATTGCGCTAAGAGCTGTTTTATGTATTGATGATTTCGGAGCCCCGACGATTTGAGTGTTTTGCTAAATGTTTTAGTATTTGGGGGAGTTTTAATTTAAATTCAGGGACTGAATTTCTTTAAGGGGGAAGATTGTAACGTTTTAAAAATAAATAAATAAATAAATAAATTTAGGTGAATTTTCTGATAATCAGTCAAATAAACCGTATTTTCCGTAAAACTCAACTACAGTTATTTTTCAATATAAATTTAAATACGCCTATTTTAACTATGTAATTACTAGTAAATGGTGTTTATTTAGTGACTTATAAATTATTGGTTTACTAAAATATTTTCCGTAATTAATTAAATTCAAATATTTACATAAGCTTTTAATTGTACATTTAATTAGTGATAAATACAAATTAGAAATGGGTTAATTTTACAAAATGAGCCATGACATATTAGAATTTAGTTTGTAACATGTTTTTCTCTTCTGGAGTTGTATCCATAATTCTAGAGTTTTCTAGGATAAATTGATGAAAGAAAATAAATAAAATAAATAATTAATGAAAAGAAAATAAAAGAGACATTAATTGAAGAAGTTTCTACACTTTACCACACATTTCTCTTTCTCTCCCTCTCCTCAAAAAATGGCCGAAACCCTCCCCCATGGCAGCCTCCATTTTTCCAAACTCTTTCTCACTTCAAAATTCATGAAAAAATCCACAAAAAAACATCACAAATTCCTAATTTAACCTATACCCACTATTCTTTGTTCATCTAGCATGGATCTTGGAGTAGGAAACCATTCTTTTGAAGGCAAGTTTTCATGTTTGGATCTCATATGTTGAGGTATAATTCTAAGCCCTTGGTTTTATTGTTAGTAAATTACTTAATTTAGCTTATTAAGTGTTTAATTAGGTTTTAAATTGGTTCTAATTGCTAAATTAAAATTTCAAGAAAGGGTTTTTGAATGCAAATTAGGGTTCTTATCATGTAATCATGGTTTGAAAGTGTAGTATAACATTTTAGGGTATGCAAAATGAAATTTAGTTGTCAAATTACTAATTATTACATTTTAATTGTTCAAATTAAGCTATTTGCAAACTAGATTTTTGGGTTTAATACAAATTAATGAGATTAAATTATGGTAATGGTTTATATGACTTAGTTATGATATTTAGTGAATAGTATGGCCATTAGTTTTGTTAAAACATTAAGTTTCGAATCAAAACGGTAATTAAGTGCTTTCTAGAATTTTGCGAAATAAAACGATTTGATTACTTTTAAGGTTTTGATGATTTAAACCCTATTTTATATTATAATTAGTGAGTTTTGGAACTACGATTTGTACGTTTGTGTTTTATCTCGATCAATCGGCGTTTATACGCCGATGTCGAGGGTCACTGGGTTCCTTTGCATGAGCGGGTCATAGGTTTTAACCTATGCGCGTTTCGTGAGCCGTTTTGGTCTTGTCCGCGGTTTTGATTTACGATATTATATATGTTTGCGTATAGGTACCCCTCACGTGGACTTCGGACGATGAAGAAGAGGATGACGGCATCGACTTCGGCAGATAAGGACCAGGTGAGTAGATGTATATCTATGGGGGGAGTCGGGTGGATGGCGTATAGCACCCCCGCAAACGTAGCATAAGGATATTATGTACTATTATTAGGAAGTCGGACGTGACCTTAGATTCTTGATGAGTAAGGTACTATTGAAGATTTTAAGTTGGGTTAGACTGATTTAGAACGACTTAACCAGAGGATGATTGCCTTGGAGGGAATTCGTAGGTTTCATATAGACACACGCACGCACACACACATACACTTGACCTGGTGTATATGTGTGTGTGTGTGTGTGTGTGTGTGTGTGTGTATGTATATATATATATATGAATGTGTGTAGGTTTCTATATGTATATATATATATATAACATATACACGTGATATGAGGATGTATATGATACCTGGGGATGAGTCGGTATGACTGGGTATGATGCCGTGAGATTTTGGATATACGATCGAGTTATGATATGAGATGTATTATGATATTAGAGGATCGTTGGGAAATGAGAAAATATATATTTTACATAAACGACAATAGGTGATGATGACATTGAAATGTACGAGACTCTAGAATAGAACCCGGATTGTAATATGTGACTTGATCACGATATGATATATGACATGATATTTTAGTGGATCATTTTACAATGTATATTTACCCTTGATCATGATATTGTTTGATGGTGATACGATACGAACGATGATGTATATATGTGATAGTTGACCCGTACCCCGATTTTGGGATGCCGTACGATGGATTTTACCGTACGAGGTATAGATGTGATGATTGATCCGCACTCTTGACTCGAGGAAGTCATACTATGTACATGACGCTATTGAGGCTGGATCGCCGACTACTAGAGATATCGACTCAGACTTTACGAAGATTCTTCTTACCTTTCGACTTGTGTCTTTAGTTAGTTTCTTAGTTGGTTAGGTAGATCTTAGTTTAGGCTCAAGTCATACTTATTTTCAAAACTAACGAATCGTACGCATTTTTAAAGACAGCCTGAGGGATACTACAGATTTTTCAAAGGACGGATCTTTTCATAAAAACCCCGTAGCCCTAATTTACTAAAACCACGATTCGTGCTTTTTCAAACAACAAACTGTATGACTCGTAATTAGTATGTATTTTCTAGTTGTGCGTTTGCTACACATTCGCCGTTATATTTATGTTGTATTCATCACATTGCAGGTTCACACATATGTTTCTTTAGCTAATGTGAAACTCTACCTGTTAGGACACCAGCACCATTACCGATGATGCGCATGTTCCACGTACACTTATTTGCCGGCTCACACACATCATCATCAGTAATTGCCATGTCACGTACACTTTAGAACATATTATCTTTTATTGATATAATCAGCTAAATGCTAGTCTAATATAATGTTGTGTGATTACTCTCATGTGCTAGTTTAGACATTGCATTTATTACTTAGACACTTCATGCATTCACATATTCATATTATCATGCAGTATTGTGGGGCTTATGCCGACACTCATTATTACTTACTCATAATTTTGGGATTTTGGATTTCTATGAGATTTCTGGATTTTGGGGAAAACCGCAAGGATATATATAAAAACATCTCTCTCTCCCTCTCATTTTAAAATACAAGTTGCGGTTTTCTCGTGATGTATGTGTCGTCCACCATGAGTTTTCATGCTTTGTTGTTGGATTTCGAGACCCGATTCGAGGAGTGGATGAACCGTCTCGGGTACATGGTGGGCCCGGTATGGTACCCCGGGGCAAGAAGCTCGAGTTGTAGATGATGAGCCTGGCAGGGGAAGACTACCTATCGGTGATGTCTGGCGCGGCGGATATCCGGAAGATACCGACCGTTGTCGTGAGATTTGATGATATGGGCCGATCCGGACTGACGGAGCCCGAGATATTGAGACTTCGAGATATTGAGCCATTGAGATGTATATGTTTTGTGTCGATGCTTGACACGGATTTCCATGGATTTCATTGATGATGTTCAGATTATCATACAAATTTTACTATGATAAAAATTAAGATTTTCTTATACAGATATGTCCAGACTTCATGATTTATTATTTTACATTCATGATGCATGCATACTCATACACATGACATGTTATTACTTGAGGCACTGACACGAGCACTGAGTATTGCACTTACGTATAGGTTATTACCCTATCACTATTAGTTGTCTAGTATTAGGTTAAGTATATTATATGACCTAGGAGATCGTTGTGCATGCGATTTCTACTCGTAGATATCTTCTACTCACGAGTTGGAAACTCACCCCCGTTGTGCTAAATTTTCTTACAGGTTTCGATGTATAGCTTTCCTTAGTAGCTTGCTGGCACATCATTTCATTCAGAGTGATTTGCTTGGTAGGTTGGTTCACTTGTATCAGGAACGCCGTTGTACTTTTTTTTATTTCATTTGTATATAGTAAGTTCCATCAACCAGACTTGTAATACTTGATAAATTTAGAAGACCTGTTGCTTACTCTTTCGACCTTAGAGTCGCGCTTGTACTATTATGGTTTTCTGGTGGTTTTGATGGTTTTCTTTGAGTTTTGTTCCTCGCCCTTCGGCGTTGTATATTATATTGCTTGCGTGGTTGTGACCGCCAATTGGCGAAGAGCTAGCTCCCGCTTGGGGATGCCTTTTTATTTTTGCTTATGTTTATATTCTTATTTGTGCTCGTTTGGGCCCTGTTTTTACAAAGGAGACTCTGCCGAAATTTTTGAGAAATTTGATGTTGTTTTTAAAAACATGTTTTCTTTCACTTCTTCTTTTAAATGCTTTAGATTTCTGGGCTTCGGCTTGCTTAGATTACGTTATGCCTTTAGACGTTTCGTAATTTAAGTGCCGGTCACGTTCTGTACCTTCGGGTCGTGACAAAATATGAACGGATAACCACAAAACCCACCTAAAGTAAAACTGCACACTATGAGCCGAAGCGGTATCCGCAGCAAAAGATGATATGATAGATGAATAGCCTGCCTTGATTACTCTGGGGAACAACCTGCAAAACACTGCGGCACAACGGGGGTGAGTTGCCAACTCGTGAATAGTAAATAACATATGCACGTAATCGCAAGTATGCACGTACAGCGCGAATCTAACATATGCAAGCTAATAGCAATAAAAGGTCATATGTATGCAATAGTCATGAAAGGTACTCTAGCTGGTACAACTAATACATAAAGCAATAATATGACAATATGTATGCAACAGTCATGTAATGTACTCCATCAGGTACTACTAATACATGAACAATAAATGGTAATATGTATGCAATAGTCATGTAAGCTACTCTATCAGGTACTACTAATACATGAACAATGATATGACAATGTATATATGCAGCAGTCATGAAAGGTACTCTAGCAGGTACAACTAATACATGAAACAATGCATATAAAATAAAGTATGTAAATACAACAGTCATGGAAGGTACTCTATCAGGTACTACTAATACATGAAGCAGTGCATAAACAATAAATGTGGAGTATGGGATGAAACATGTCATTTCCACGGAATCCTGACATCGTGGTAGGACCAAAGTCCATCAAGACAAACCAAATCCCAATTTCCTCAAATCAACCTCCAAATTGGATCCCATATCATGTAAGTCTCATATATCCGGAATGTACAATATCAAGTAAATCTCATATATCCTGAATGTACAATATCAAGTATATCTTATATATCCTGAATGTACAATATCAAGTAAATCTCATATATCATGTATCCAATATCAAGTGAATCTTATTTATCCTGAATCCAATATCAAGTGAATCTCATATATCCTAAGTATATTTGCATGAATAATTATGATCTTGTATATAAATTGATATGTATACATATATATTAGCGTCCCATTCTACTAATATATATATATATATATATATATATATATATATATATATATATATTTATATATCTATATAACAGCGTCCCATTCCACTGATATATATACTTAGGAGTAAAAATATCATGAAACCAATGTGTCAAGCATCGACACAAAAATACTGATCTATCAGGTGCTGTCACCACGACTAGCCCCTGATAGGTACGTATCATACGCTATTCCGAAAACCCGAGTGCTCAGCTTCGACCCTCGTCTTTCGACGTATCCATACGTACATGACTCCCATCGGTATCCCCACGATAACCGCCGAGTCATAGGTACTGTTACCGGAAGGTATGGTTCCCCTGTCAGGCCTCATAGGCATGGTCCGTCGAAAAACCTTTCTCACCCGGGGGTACCTCCGGGCCCCACCATGTACCCTCATATGGCCCCCGACTCCTCCTCACATGGGGTATATATATCAGAACCGATAAATCTCATGGTGGTTGCTGAAATATCATATCAAGAGAAACCGGCTTTTTCAAATAATGCATAATTTCATGAAACTACCACGGTCCTCAAATCCAGAAAACATCATGAAAAATCCATATCTCAATGCGAAAATCCATGAATATAATATATGCAACATAAAACTGTAATGTGAGCATATAAAGGAAAAGTCGCTATTTAACTGCAACAAGTTAATATATAAATCATGCGGTTCCTAATTTCTCCAAGTCTAATATAACATCAAATAAAGGTGAATATGTAGCTATAGCCAGATATATGTGTAAACATAAAGGTATAGCAAGGTATATGTATCTACCTATCTGTAATGATATAATATACCCTCCAGGTATAAGTGAAGTATGTATGCAAGGTATACATGTAGTTATGTTATTATGTATGAAATATACCTATCACTAATGGTACAATACCATATAGGTATACAGGTAACTAGCATGTAAGCATGTCAAGGCATATGTGTAAGCATGTAGGTATACAAGTATGCTATATGTCATATGCAATAAGGAATATGAATCAATGTCACAATGTCCCTAACCAAACAATATCATATCTATATGTGTGTTGTGCGTGTCATGGCAATTATTGACGGTGTGTGTGGCATACAATCAGTGCTCGTGCAATATGAGCCATCAATAATAGTGCGGTGTCCTAAGGGTACAAGTCAAAGCACAACTAGTAACTATGTGTAACGCCTTAGATTTCGGTTAGTGATAGTTTAGACGATAATGCGGGTTTACTGTAAAAAGTTTATCAATTCGGGTTCCTCAAATTTTATAACATTTAATTAATAGTTTATTATTATTTGTTATGGCATGCACGCACGTGTGCACGTTAATGTGAGGGTTTGTTTGTGCTAATCTAGATTAGTGGCCATGACACTTAACCTAATCTAATCCTTATTTTAATCCAATCCTTAACCCTAATCCTAGATATTTGTGTGAGAAGAGAGATATTTTCTTAGGTTTTTGTTTGTGTGAGGAGGTGGCATGATGAGGTAGTGTGAATGCATTGATGGTGCATTAATGCAAGGTTACACTCACCCTCACCCTACACTCACCTCCCTCTCTCTTTATCATTCACTCTCTCTCATTTTCTCTATCTCTTGCTCATATTCTCATCTCCTTCATTCTCTCTAACTGAACACTCATCATTCTTTCACAAATCAATCTCAAAACTTCACAAAAACTCACAAAAATCACATCTTTAGCTAGGATTTGCCTCTTGGATGCCTTGGAGCTTGCAAAGCTTGGATATTTGAGTTCTTTGGGTTAGGTAATGATCTTTTTCTGTTCTTTATGTTCTTATTGTGTAGCTTAGGTTTTAAGTTTCAGTTTAGATCGCGTATCGTATCGTTTCGGGTAAATATCGTATTTTTAGTGTTGTTTTAGGGTCTGGGATGATCTGCTATCAAACCAGGTAATTGTTGCAAAAGTTCCCATCACAGTGACTTAGTGTAGTGACCTAGAACCTACCCTCCAAATACGAGCCCATTTTCTTTCCGTACGGCCGCAGATTTATTGCTTCTGGCCGCAATTTGCGGCCAGACTAGGGAGTTGGGGTTTGGGTTTTTGTGTAGGGGTCTCTTGGGTTGTATGTGGTCTCATGGTACTTGCAACTTTTACAAATTATTGGTACAGAAAAATCTGGGACCACTTGCTTGTTTTCTTGTGTTTCGTTTCACGCGTTACGTTATCCGATACGGTTCGTGTTCTATGTTCTGTTGCTCTTGGGTTGGTTTCGTAGTGTCGCTATGCACGTTAGCTACAATACGAACACTTGAGAGTACGTTTGTATTGTCGCGTTGGTCCGCGTAGTTTGTACGTGTTTTGGGTCTATTGCTAATATATACTTGCTTTGTTGTTTTATTGTTTTAGGTTCGCAGGCGGGGACTTCGAGCGTTGCGACGAAGGGAAAACAGGTGGTAGGCTTCACTTAGCCAGGAGCGTTGGTGAGTAGATTTAACATCTACAGGGGAATCGCCCGCATGGCGTTATGCATCTGGGCTAAAGATGACTTGACTTGTCGCATATTCTATTTCATATATAGAGTTGCGCATACACATTATTGCTTAGTTACTTGTTGTGCTTGGACTAGTACCCTTAGGACACTGCACTATTATTGACGGCTCATGTTGCACGAGCACTGATTGTATGTCACACACACCGTCAATAATTGCCATGACACGCACAACACACATATAGATATGATATTGTTTGGTTAGGGACATTGAGACATTGATTCATATTTCTTTATGCATATAACATATAGCATACCCGTATACCTACATGCTTACATATATGCCTTGACATGCTTACATGCTAG
The DNA here is from genome assembly GCA_030015575.1 of Agapanthus africanus. Classification (NCBI taxonomy): domain Eukaryota; kingdom Viridiplantae; phylum Streptophyta; class Magnoliopsida; order Asparagales; family Amaryllidaceae; genus Agapanthus; species Agapanthus africanus. The sequence goes on from CM057344.1 coordinate 520,829,075, forward strand.
TTACCTGTATACCTATAAGGTATATACAGATAAATGATATTAGTAGGTTATATGTGATATAACCGGATTATTAAATCAAGTGTTGATTTAATAATATGATATATATTATATTTGATATAATTATATCTTAACTAATATTATTTCTCACTAATTATTTTGTTATATATATATATATAATCAAGCATGGGTTGATTTTCTATTTATTGGAAATAGAAAATGTGAGGTGGAAAATGATAGCATGGAGTGAAGCATGGCTTGATGAATATTTTATTCATCCCACTACATTATTGAAGCATGGTTACAATTGAATATTGATTTAATTGGTTTGCTTCAATTATGTGTGAGATAGGAGAGCCATTCTTTACTTGCATATTTTAACACTTGTGTTTTTTCTTGAGTTGAGCTCATATGCTCTCTAGCTCTCTCCTCATTCTTCACCTCCACCTCCAAGCTCAAACCCTCACATGAGATGTGAATCCTTGAGTTTGTGAGAACCCTAATGAGCAAACAAAACCCCTATTTCACCATCCTACACTTCATTAGCACTCTAGTGTAGTGTGTTTCCTTCACTAAAGAGTTTAGTGAAGAGTTAACTTGGATTGGCGGACTTCGGGTGGATCATCTTCGGCACGAAGATCATCGGAGGAAGCTTGTTCATTCTTCAAGTGGAGCTTAGTGGAGTCGTGTGGACTACTGCCTGGAGCATTAGAAGAGAAGGATACGGTCATCAAAGGTTGTAGCCTCCTTCCCTTCTTATAGTTTTATCATATCATCATAGTAAACCCTAATATTCTAGTTAAGATCTTGGTTAGTGTTCGTTAGCACCCGAAAATTTTTAAATTGCATGTGTGATGCCCGTTTTAACCCCGTCGCGGTGCTAGCAAACACTTTCATGTGAGTTCCCACTGTACTTTGATCCGAACTTCCAGATGGTACTATACCTATCGTCAAGTAGAAGTTCTCAGGTGACATGAGTACAAGTTAGTCTATATACCTGAGATCGTCATTTGTCTCGTGTGAGTTCCCAATGTGCTTTGATCGCTACCCTACCACGGCTCTACTGAGTCGTGAAAACAGGTTTTGGTTGGGTATATTCCTGAACCATGTTAGTTATATGTATGCCCTAGAGGCCATTATTGTACATATGATGTATATTATAGTGAATGCTTGGACATATATAGGGAGGACTTTCTTGCTCGACATGATAGTACGCTATCTGGTTGCTCTTTATCTTAACATGTACACTTGATGTCTCTATGTTACATGTTGATAAAGCCCTTAGGATGTGTACTTGACTACCAGGATTATGATAGAGATCATATTAGTGGGGTCTGGGTAGTCTATGAGTACATCTTTTAATTGTTCCTAGTCGAGGGAATATCGAGACAGGGCATCGATACTCCGGAGTAGACTAGTGTATAGCTTCTCGACCTATGTGATGGGCGATGGATGATCCCATATCCATTGGTGTTTGACATCAGAGATGGTATACGGGTGCTCAGTGGAGACTGGGTACACTGAACGGACTCGCCGAGAACTCCTAGATGGTATTATACCTCACGTCAGATAGCAGTTCTCTGGTGACACTGTTACAGGTTAGTCTGCCGACCCGAGATCGTCATAGAGTCTTGTGTGTCTCCCACTGTGCTTTGATTTCCACCCTACCACGGCTCTACTGAGTCATGGAAACAGGTGGTTTTTTGGTACAGTCCCGAGTCACATGGAAGCAATGAGCGATAGGAGGGGATTCATCTCTCCCGGTATTGGGGGTTGATGTTGCGCTATGCTCGATTGGCCATAACAGGAAATCCCTGGCCAGGGTTGCTGAGATCTACTGGTAAGTGTTATCAATAGTTTCTCGAACCGTTATGGACCTTACATCGGCATGAATTATCAAGTTACTGGGGTCTGACATTTACCACCCCTAGACTAGATATGTGACATATCAGTCGAAGAGACTGGACTGTACGGTAGTGTTACTGATTGGATTTGCAGGAGTATGAGCAGGCTTGCTTGTTGATCTTTTGATCGCTCAATACCCGGGTGACCGTTACGTTTAGCAGACCGCTTTCGGCTTGTGGGTGGTTGATATGATCATCACCTACTGCCGGCGTATTGACGAGTCTTTAGAGTCCTACACAGAGGTTTCCTGGCTCAAGCGAAACGGAGTAGGAGCACATATGTGATATGTGCGGGACCGAGATTAATACGATATATGATACCGTATTCTATTCTCGCGATATGTAACATCGGTCGGTTATATGTGATATAGCCGGGTTATCGAATCAAGTGTTGATTCGATAAGTTGTTGCATTTGATATTAGTCGGTTATATGTAATATAGCCGGATTATTAAGTCAAGTATTGATTTAATAATCTAATGTATAATTATATATTTGATATAATAATTTACATTAACTAGTATTGATTCACTTAAGATTTCTTTTCTCACTTGATTTTGTGCACATAATATATATGTGATATATATTAGTGTACATAAATATGTGTCATGCTAGATGATACAAGTGATATGGGTGTATGAGACTCACGCATGCTTATGATAATAATTGGGGTTTTATTTGATTAAGTAATTCAAAAATTGCATCGATTGAGTCATGGCTAGAAGCTTTGAGAAGCTTGGTGGTTTCATTGACTTGTCCACAACTTTTGTTTTACTTAAGATATTTATAAACCTAACCATTATCCTTAGTTGAGTTTAGTCTCTACATGGGTTAATATATATGATATTAACTCACCCATGGTTCACATTCTTCACTTGATTTTTTCCATGAGAGATTTCTTCATCTCCTTCCTCACAGCTCACTAGCATTTGGGAGATGATGAAATTGAGTGAGAAAATTATTTCTAAAGTGAGCAAAATTCCTACTTCATCATTCTCTACTACTAGTCATTTAGTATAGGGTGTTTGCTTCACTAAACCCTAATTTAGTGAAGAGGTAACTAGGGTTTGAGTCTTCTTGACGTAGATCATCTTCGGCCTCAAAGTCTTCGAGCAAGGTTATTCATTTCTCCAAGGGAACCCATACTAGAGTTCGGGAGATTACTACTCGCAGCGAAGGGACTACTACACGAAGCTTTAGAAGTGAAGGACCGATCTACAAAGCTTATATTCCTCATTCACTTAGTGTAATGGTTGATTACATATTTGGATTGTCTATTCACTCTAGCTAGATCATAGGTTAGGGTTCATTAGTACTCTTGAAAATTTTGAAATTGGCATGGTAGTTACTGTGAAAACCCAGTAGGGTGCTAAGGAATTCCAACAAACCATATGGAGGCAGTGAGCGATTGTCGGGGATTCGTCTCTCCCGGTATAGGGAGTCGGTATCACACTATGTTCGATTGGTCAGGACCATAAGACCTTGGCCAAGGCAGTTGGGATTTACTAATAGGCTGATCAGTAGTTTCCCGGATTGGTCCTGAGCCAAATCAGCATGAATTATCGGGTTATTAGGGTCTGACGTTTACCACCCCTAGACCCGGTATGCGATACTATCAGACGAAGAGACCGGACTGTACGGAGATTGTCACGGATTGGCTCAGTAGGGATCCGGATGAATTTGCTCGTCGGCCTTCCTTTTCGACAGGTACCCGGGTAACCGTTACGTACAGCTAGTGCCATTGACATGCTTGTAGTTATGGATTTATCCAGTAACTCACTGCCGGCGTACTGTCGAGTCTTTATAGTTCCACAAAGAGGGTTTCCGTGGTTCAGGCGAAATGATGTAGTAACCGTATTGGATACGTGCGCGGTTCCGATTGATTGATGTACTTTGTATCCAGACTTTCGATCGGACTGTTGATAATACTAGCCGGCTCGGGATTTGTTAGATATGTATGCCCTAGAGGCCTGTATTGTATAGGATGCTAGGCATGTATATGTACAGAAACAATCTTTGCCCAAAATGATAGTATGCTATCTGGTTTATCTTCATCTTAACGTGTGATGTGTTGTTTTTCATATCTTATATACATGTTGATGAAACCTTTAGGATTATGCTTGACTACCGGGATTATGATGTAGATCATACTAGTGGGGCCTACGCAGTCCATAAGTATATCCTTTAATTATTCCTATTCGACGGTATATCGAGACATGGCATCGATATTACTAGAGTAGACTAGTGTGTACGTTTCTTGACCCTGGGGGCGATAGTTGATCCCATAACCATTGGTGTTTGACATCAAAGATTATACACAGGTGCTCATTGGAGAATGGGTACACCAAACAGGACTCGCCGAGAACTCCTAGATGGTATATATACCTATTGTCAGATAGAAGTTCTCTGGTGACACATGTACAGGTTAGTCTGTAGACCCAAGATCGTCATAGTGTCTTATGTGATTCGCACTGTGCTTTGATTTCCTCCCTACCACGGCTCTACTGAGTCGTGCAAACAGGTGGATTTTGGGTACAGTCCCGAATTACATGGAGGCGGTGAGCGATAGGAGGGGTTTTGTCTCTCCCGGTATAGGGAGTTGATGTCGCGCTGTGCTTAATCGGCCATAATAGCAAATCCCTGGCCAGGGTTGTCGAGATTTACTGATAAGAGTTATCAGTAGTTTCTCGAACCGTTATGGGCCATAAATCAGCATGACTTATAAAGTTTCTGGGGTCTGACATTGACCACCCCTAGACTTCATATACGACATATCATACGAAGAGACCGGACTGTACGGTAAGTGTTGCTTACAGGCTCGTTAGGGTTGTGATGGTCGGCCACCTTATCGTTATGTACCTAGGTAGCCGTTACGCACAGCTAGTGCCGCTGACGTGCTTGTGGTAAACCCACTGCCAGCGTACTGTCAAGTCTTTAGAGTCCCACACAGAAGGTTCCCTGAATCAGGAGAAAGATGTAGAGGCCGTAAGTTGTTACGGCAGGGTTTCGATCTTGTTCGTGTACTGGCTACAGGAATAATGATCGAAAGGATAATACTGGTAGGCTTTGGTTTAAGCCAGATACCGGTATTATATTATTGGATTATTTGTATTCTTATTTTTCGGAATACGGATACGGGTATACTTATACGGTATACGGTGAGGGGTATTCTTGTAATTGTACAAGAACACCTTCTAGAAGGAGACACCTCATTATAGCATATTTATTTTGTGAAAATAAATATATATGAGGTGGAATTAGGAGAATTGTCAAAGCATGGGTCAAAGAATGGATCTTTTAATATTTTATTCATTTGGGATTACTATTCAAGTATTGTGCATTATTTTAGAGAGAAATAATACACAGTTCAATTATTTCCATGAGCCATTACCCTTGATGCATGCTTGATATTTCCTTATTCTATTTTTCACATTCTCTCTCCTAATTATCTCCTTCTTCCTCCTCCTAACTTTATCCTTCACATGAGTTGTGAATCAAAATCTTAGGGCTAAAAGTAATCCATTAGTTCATCTCTACATTATCTAAGTGATCATTTCTAGCACACTTGATCTCTTAGTTAACTCTTGTGAAGAGTTTGTAGCTTGTTCTATAGCTCTCGGGTGGATCATCTTGGATCTAGAGGTGACCGGAGACCGAGTTCTTCTCAACCATCGAAGGAGCCAAGGAGTCGCAGCGGAAAGAAGACCCGAAGGACCGTTTACTTGAGGTACAACCCCTATCATAGTAGATACGATCTCTAGATAGGATTTCTAGTTATGGTTTAGCACAAGATCTAGGTTTAAAGTAGGTGTTGCATGCAAGAAAAATTATTGTTTGCCACTTCCGCCTCCTCACAAGTGTTGTGAGGGTGTACAACATCTACTAACATGGTATCAAGGCCTAATTAAACCACAACTAGATGTCTAGACGATGTTTAAAGCTTCGAATACGAAACAACTCCAAAACCGTAAAACCAAAACCTGCTCTCTGAAAAATTTTCAAAAGTGTTCTGAAATTTTTTTAACATGTGCAGAATACTTGTTCTGAGATAACTTGACAACCCTAGAAAAACGAGCCCAAACCACCGATTTTTTCCTGCGAGATCCTAAAAATCCCCGGCGTCGCCGGTTTTTCTCTGTAGTTTTGGCTTCGGTTTTTTGGGGCTATCTGTACACTGGGTTTTTGGATTTATGGTATTGTTTAATTATTTCCAGATTACATGTGATGTAACCTAAGTGTTAGGGGAAATCGGAGTGTTTCGAAATCGAATTTTTAACGCCGTTTATCCGTTTTTCAGTTTGATATGTGTTTGAAACGTCCACTAATTGCTATACGACGATTAGTGAGGGTTGCACATATGTATATCATGTGATAGTATGTGTATATGAATATGTTGGATCGTCGTGGATGAATAGCCGGGGGATGTGAGAAGAGTGTTTTTCTTTTCTTTCATTCATGTAATTTGTAAAAAGCGATGTAATATTATTTTGCGGGGAACGTCCGGGTTGAGGTTGTAGCCACCGTTGTATAATTTCTTTTTACTGTTTTTGCTCCTAGGATAGACCCAAGGTGGGGTGCACAAACTACCGGGTTCTCGAAGTGCCGAGGGGCCTACTCATTTTATTGAGGGACGTTGCTTCACTTCAGGAATTTGGCGGGTAGTTTGCCGCACCCGTAGGAGTCTAGGGTAGGGTTTGGCTATTCATCACAACCGTGGAACCCATCTTTCGTTAAGGGCTTAAATGAAATACGGAATTCCTAGTATATCCAATGTATTCATCTGTGATTTGGAATGTTTATAACTGCGTGCGACGAATGGCTATTTATATATGAGATATATAATAAACGTTGCTTATGTTTTGCACCCGCGCTAGTCCAGCACTCACTCTGCCATTAGTTAAGTAACCTAACGGTGCATGACGGGGCCCCGTGGCGAATGCGGATGGCATAAGCGTACGTTCTATTTTCGTTTCTTTTCTGTGATGTTTAGGAAACGTAAATGATGGGACAACATTAATGTGATTAATGTTAAGAAAAAGAAAAGTAAAAATATTGTAGAATCAAACTTTTTAAAATGGGTAACTCTAGTTTTTGCTTTGCATAGTGGTATTCCTTGATGAATATCCAGCACCTCATTCGATGAGGAAAGGGCTGAGATCCCTTCTCCGGGAGTGACCCCTTTAGCGAAACTAGCAAATGTTACAAAGCACTCGATTGTTTTTTATAGTTGATCTAATTTTTGCTTTGCATCGTGGTATTCATGAATATCCAGCACCTTATTCGATGAGGAAAGAGCCGAAATCCCTTCACCGGGAGTGGCCTCTTTAGAAAAATTAGAAAGATACTACAAAACCATTCGACTTTTAAAACTGGAGCTTAAACCACTCCTTTCACTAGATTCTACAACGATATCAAGTTTAAAACGTTAAAGGTTTTCATCAAAACCATCCGTTGCCCTCCGCCATTTTAGGAAGTAGAGTACTTAGTATTCGTGCCACGTTTGTTGACTATAGTTAAGGCGTGGTGTACGGTAGCTAAGTGATGTCTTCCTACAAAGCATATGATGCGATCGATTAGGACATTCGCATGACCTTGTTGACCATAGTTAAGGGTTATGCGGGTGGGTCTAAATCAATCACGAAATGGCGGGTAGAACTTGACTAGTGCTTATTATTTGTTGACCATAGTTAAGGTCATAAGACACTATGGGTAAAAACCATATCGGGAATTTCAAGAGTTGAAATTTGCAATGAGATTGCATACCTTCTATTTGATAGTTGGATCCCGATCCCACTGTGAGTAAAAGTTACTTCCGGGAGAGTTTTACACTTTACAATTAGCTAATCCAGTAGGTGTCTAGAAAGGTGTCAACGGGGTTATGCTTTTAGGAAAACGAGGTTTATTTTAATTAGGTCCGTGCGAAAGCACGGGGAACCTCCATCGGAGTACCGACACTGGCCTGGCCGACCGGTTAGCAAACTTATAGATTGCAATTAATCCTGGCTAATTTTATTTTTAAGGTTTGAAGGAAAATTTGATAAAAGCAGTGGGAGATATCGATTAAATAAGATTAATAACCAATCTAATCATGCAAGAGCAATTGCTGAGTGTTTTCTTTTCTCTCTCCTAATGGCAGATTCCTATGACGGGACTTAAGCTTTTATTAGACAAGAATAAACTCACGGGACCGAATTACAAAGATTGGCTGAGGAACGTAAATATTGCCCTGACCTATGATAAGGTCGAATACGTCCTGACTGCTCCAGCCCCTTCTAGTCCAGGCCCTGATTTTTCAGTTGCGGATAAGGAAATCCGAAAGACATGGGATATAGACTGTGCAACAGCCAAATGCCTCGCGCTTGCTTCTATGAACAATGAACATCAGAAGCAGCATGAGAAGATGGATGTACAATCCATCTTTCTCCATACAAAAGAGTTGTATGGAGAGCAATCTCGCACTCTCCGATACGAGGCATCTCGAAAGTTGTTTCAGATACGGATGGCTGCTGGCACGTCTGTAGGTGACCATGTATTGAAGATGATAGGACTTATCGAAGAACTAGAGGACCTGAAATGGACCATGGAGAACAAACAGTATGTTGATATTGTTCTACAGTCCTTCCCCCCGCCTTTGCTTAGTTCATTATGAACTTCAACATGCACAACATGGAGAAGTCACTTCCTGAACTCCTCAATATGTTGAGGAGTGCAGAGAGAACGCTAAAGGTAGCGAAAACTCCCGCTCTAATTGCTGGGCCATCCTCCTCTCCCGTCCCGAAAGCTAAGGCCAAGGGAAAGAAGAAGAATCCCATCAAACCGAGAGCTGGAGTAAAAAAGGCACCGGGAAAGGACAAGATAGGGGATGCTGCGTCAGGAAGAGGGAAATGCTTCTACTACCACAAGACTAGGCACTGGAAGAAAAACTGCGTTGGATACCTTGCCGACCTAAAGAAGAAGAAGCATGCTGATGCTTCCACTTCAGGTGTGTTTGTAACAAAAAACTGTTTTTCAATTAACTCCGCTTCCTAGGTATTAGATACCGGATCAGGATCTTACTCCTACAATTGTGTGCAGGGGCTGAGAAATAGCAGGTTTTTGAAGAAAGGTAGTCACACTCTCCGAGTTGGTAATGGTTCCTCTGTACATGTTGTAGCAGTAGGAGAGTATCACCTTTGTTTGCCGTCGGGTTGTATATTGGTTTTGAACCCATGTTATTTTGTACCTTCGATATTATGTAATATTATATCAATATCGTTGTTGGACAATGAAGGATATAATTTGTGTTACAATCTAATGTTATGAACATTAACCTTAATCAAGAGTTGATTGGGTCTGGTACATTAAATAACGGGATATACGTCCTAAATCAACATACAGTTTTCAATATACATCACACAAACAAAAGGAAGATTTCAGACATAAATGAAACTTTCATTTGGCATTATAGACTTGGTCATATTAATGAAATAAGACTAACCAAGTTGCATAAAGATGGATATTTAAACCCGTTTGAATATAAATCTTATGCGACTTGCCGGTCTTATATTAAAGGTAAAATGATCAAAACTCCGTTTACTGGACACATAGAGAGAGCTACTGAACTCTTAGGCCTCATACATAGTGATGTATGTGGACCAATGTCTACACATGCGAGAGGTGGTTTTTCATATTTCATAACTTTTACTGATGATTTCTCGATATTCGAACACGTGTTCTTGTTGAAACATAAGTCTGAAACCTTCGAAAAGTTCAAGGAGTATAAATCTGAAGTAGAAAAACAAACAAGCTTGAGTATCAAGAAACTTCGATCAGATTGAGGAGGTGAGTACCTAAGCACAGAGTTTCTGGATTTCCTAAAAGAGAATGGGATTCTCTCTCAGCTCATTCCTCCGTACACACCACAACACAACGGTGTGTCGGAATGGAGGAATCGTACCCTATTAGATATGGTACGATCAATGATGAGTGATGCTGAGTTACCACTTTCATTATGGGGGCACGCATTGGAGATTGCGATATATCTATTGAATAGGGTTCCGACCAAAACCGTGTCTACCACTCCATATGAGATATGGTATAGGAAGAGACCGTCTCTTAAACGAGTTAGGATATGTGGTTGTCCGGATAATGTGAAAAAGCAGAATCCGGACAAACTCGAGACACGATCGGTTTTGTGTAAATTTGTGGGATATCCAAAACATTCGTATGGATATCTTTTCTACCACAAGGAGGAACAAAGGGTGTTTGTTTCTCAGTATGCCACATTTTTAGAAAACGAATTTTTTATAAATGATATTGTTGGCAATGCGGTAGAACTAGAAGAAATTCCAGAACCACAAACAAATACCGATGATTTGGTTGAACCTGAGGTTTCAATAGAACCTAACGAACCTCAGCCACTCCGTAGATCTAGTAGGACTTCTCACCCACCTGATAGATACTACGGTTTTCTAATTGATGGTGATAGAGAAGATTGCATCATGGATGATGATGACCCTACTAGTTTTCAGCAAGCTATCACGAGTGGTGACTCAGTGAAGTGGCTGGATGCCATGAGATCCGAAATGGAATCCATGCACACCAACAAAGTATGGACTTTAGAGGTTTCACCTTCTGGAGTAAAACCCATAGGGTGCTGATCAGTCAAAAATATTGCATTTTTAACACATCAATTTCCCTACTATTTGCAATCATTTAAAGATGTTTGGTATAAATATAGCATATATTGGCAATTTGTCTGCCAAAATACCAAATAACATGTGCTATACATTATAACCGGCATTTTGAGGGAAATTGAGTGTTTATTATTGCACGCATGATCTTTGTATATCGCAACACTTGTCTCGAGATTGTGTGCAGGAAATTCCAGGAAAAGAGCCGAAACTGCTAAAAGTGCTGATAAAAATACGCCAAGCCCAAGACTTGTGATCTGAAAGTGAACAAGAAAGTATAAAAATATTCCAGAGATCAGAAAGGTACCATTAGGCCAACACAATGCAGCACAGAAAATTCCATGCACCAAAGCCACCAAACGGTCGCGGATCCGCGGCCGAATGGGCCGATCCGCCGCGAATCCGCGGCTAGTTAGACTCTTCAGCGCGTCAAAATTCTCCACGTGACTTCTTGTAACAACCCTTGCTTCTAGAAGACTCTTAAAGACCACGTGGCTTCTTCCAGAAGGCTCTGCATAACAAACTCACTCTAGAATATTCCTTGCAACAACCTTCTTCTAGAAGCCTCCTTATAACAACCTTCTTCTAGAAGCCTCCTTGTAACAACCTTATTCTAGAATATTCCCTCCAACAAACTTCTTCTAGAAGCCTCTCTCTAACAACCTAGCTTTGGAGGGAAGATTCAAATGAGGTGGCTATAAAATGAGATCTAGATCTAGGGTTTGGGGGTGGTTCATTTTGGAGGGAAAAGTTGTTGAAATTGGAGGGAAAAATTGTAGATCCAAATCAAAATCTAAATCAAATTGAGTGACACAATTTGATCGAGATCAAGATCTATCGAGTGCCAATTCAAGCAAGAAGCCTTCAACCTTTTAGAAGCGACGCCGATCTTCAACCGAGCAAGTGATCCAAGCCGATCCGCGACTCACGGAGACGATGCGAAGCTAATTCGACAATCGAGTTCTTTCCTCAATTCTTGTAGTTCTTGAGCGAATTGTAACGGAATTGTTAAATAATAAAAGGTGAAATTTCTTTATCTTGCTTATCTTTATATTTGAGCATTATGATGAGTTTTCGATTCTTGATTGATTTCTTTGTCATAATGTTTGAGTAAAAACTCCGCTCGTGGAGGAATCGAGAGAATAGATAAATGATGATGATTACAATCTTGAAACGATTCTTAAGTCCTATGAGTTTTGTAAACTCTAGAAAATTGAATCATCGACAATCTAGTTTTGAGCGAGATGCTTTATTGAATGTTTTCGCTCTTAATTAGATATCAACGATCGGTGATTGAATTTCCTAGAGGCTAGCTTGTGAATGATAATCAACGAAAGGACAAGGGATGATGATGGAGAAACCCTAGTTTCTTCAAGAGATCCCTAATCCTCGTTGATCATCATCGATCTAGCAACAAATCATCAATGGATAGGAATACGTAATCACAAGTCTTCATCCTCACTATAGATTCGATCGATTCCTACGAGCCTCATTACAAATCTTGATAGTTCATTAGATTTGGACATCTTCTAGAATTTTATTGATTCTTGATCTTTAGATCTAGTTCTTTACTATTGTTGAAACTAAATTTCAAAATTCTTGAATCAATTTTCTTGCAATTTTTCTTTTATATTTTCATTTCGACTCATCTAAAACAAAAGTGAGCAAAACACACATCTCAGTGGACGATCCGTATTCATTAACGCGCTACATCGACACCGTTAATTGATTGCGATATAAATATCTTTGATTGTGAACACTTTACATTTCATCACAACTTAGACGATCAATCAAATGGCGTCGTTGCCGGGGATGTGTGCTATTTTGTTCGTTTTTGTTATTTGAGTTGAAAAATTATTATTCCATTAGAATTTTTAGATCAAATTCGCATCAAGTGCTTAACGATTAGTTGTGAATTTTGTGAGGAAATCTGGAATCATTGTACTGAGGAAATCAAGATTCAGAGAATTTTTACAAAGTCCAGAGGAGTACAGAAAGCAACTCAGAAATTTTGAAGTCCTATTTCCTCCTCATCACCGCGGAAACGCGGCCAACAGAGGGTTTTTGCGGCGGAACCGCCGCCGTTTAGGCGCTTCACTGTTCCAAATTTCGCTGGTATCCCTCTGACTTTCTTATCTCCTCTCTTATCTTCTCCATTAACCATTTTCTGCAGGATTCTTTGCAAAATTCGCAGCGCCGCTAAATGAAAAATTGTTGCGTGTTTTGATCTTGGTTGTTTGCATATTTTAATATGGAAATTATGGGGAACGACCAAATTCATATTAAGTGGGGAGTTCATTACCCTTCCTAAGCCCCGCAAATCACAAACTTGCATCCGCATCACCCTCATTAATTAAAAAAAATCTAGACAAGACTCTAAGGACCGTCGCGCTCACTTAGGACAGAAGGAGGTCGTGGGTAATCTATTTCTTATCCGCGTTTCTTTTGTGGTGTCTAAGGCAAGTGTGTCTAAGGCAAGTGGTTACTTAATTAGGCCCACTACTTATGTAGTGGAGAACCTCCCACTTACCTGGCACTTACCTGGCTACAGGAGAGACAAAGAGGTAGTAGAGGATCTATCTTGCGACTTGTCTTCTGGAAGTCTAAGAGCGGTCTAGTGACTTGACCTAGGTGACCACTTAGATTTAGGGTTGTTTGTGCATTTTTGTGATTTGATTTTTCAAAAACCCTATTTTTCAAAACAAACACCAAACATCTTTCTCCTAATTATTACCAACGCTGCCACTTGTGCTACAACCATTTAGCACATGTTAGGCTGGACACGGGATTCCATTTCCCGTCTTGTCCGCGTTTCTTTTATCGGCCCCAGAGTCGATAATTCTTTGTCTTCTTCCCCACCACCCACTATGACCGCGATGGACAGATTTCCATCAAACTTTAACACCACTCTGTCACCACCCGTAGGTGTGCAGAATCCTCCACGCATTTCTCTCCAAGAGAGATGCTATCCTACACGTGTTTCCCTTCCCACCTGTCTTTCTATACCACCAGCCAATGGGGACAATTTCGAAATTAAACCCCAATTCATCAAACTTTTACCTAAATTTCACGGGCTCGAGTCTGAAGACGCATACGTTTTTATCACCAAATTTGAAAACGTACGTGCTTTGATGGGTAATTCACATCTGTCTTTGGATGCTCTGCGTTTACGTCTTCTCCCATTCACTTTGTGCGATTTAGCCGAGAAGTGGCTTTACAACACACCCGCACATTCTATTTCAACATGGGACGAATTCGTTGCAGCTTTCCTTAAGAAATTTTATCCCCATCATAAGACCGCCCGTGTTCAGAGCGAAATCTTCAAATTTACCCAACTTCCCAATGAACCATTTTGGAAATGCTTTGAACGGTTCAAGAATCTTCTTTTACAATGCCCTCATCACGGAATCCCCAGATGGGATTTGTGTCGAGTTATCTATGAGGGTATTGATCTCACGACAAAACAGATGCTTGAAACCATGTGTCATTGCCAATTTCTATCTAAAGGTGATGGTGAAGCTTGGAAATATTTAGAAGATTTAGCTCAAAACACTTTACAATGGGAAAGTTTTAAACCACCATCACCTAGGGATGATATCAGTCAGCTCGACGTTTCCGTCACAATGAGAGCCGAAATAGCCGCAATACAAAGGAAGCTCGGTGCTCTAGAAAACAAGTTCTCCCCAGCCTCCCTAAACCAATACACACTTCCCAAAACCATATGTGGCTGCTGTTCAAACCCATCACATTTGACAGAAGAATGTCCTTTGAATGTACTGTTTCAAGGTCACACTAATGTTGCACTTCAGCAAAGACCTGGAAACGATCCCTCCTCTTCCTCATATAATCAAGATTGGAGAAATCGCCATGATCTTTCTTGGATCCAACACCAAACTCAATACACGGATCCAAACCATAATAACTTTCAACGGGTCCCTTCACAGCAATAGCAACCACCACAAATGAGTCAGCACCCCTTTCAACCACAAAATTTTCAAAACCCGGCCAACAACTTCGATCCTTCTTCCGTTGGTATTTCTACACCCTCTGCACTCAACATGTTCATTACACAGTTCATGCAAACGAATGACATTTTAAAATCTTCTATCCAGACGTTAGTGCAAAACATTGTCTCCCACGGTGAGAGTATCAAATCGATAGAAGCACAAATTGCACAACTGACTGGCAGAATGAGTGCTGGAGAAAAAGGGAATCTTCCATCTCAACCCCTACCTGATCCTAGACCTTCACATTACACTAATGTGGATGAATTTACAATGTTGAGATCTGGAAGAGTGCTAGACAATCATGTGGGTGAACAAATTGATAATGATGAATTGGTCATTAACACCCCGGCTTCCACTTCCACTTCCATTCCCACTTCTACCTCTTGTCCTATTTCGTCTAATGTACCTTCTTCTTTCGAGCCTATTCTCCGTTTTCCCAAAGGCTCGAACCCTCCACCCACTTCATCCTTCCCACCCCCATAAACTTCTCCACAAATGTTGGACCCAACACTTATTGATAAAGCTCCATTTCCTGAAAGGTTGAGGCCCAACAAACATGATGCACAAAGGGAGAAGCTTGTGGACATGTTTAAGGAAGTTAACATCAACATCCCTCTCCTAGATGCTATCCAATAAGTTCCGAATTATGCGAAAATTCTTAAGAACTTGTGCACTAGGAAGAGGAAGACTCAAGTGCCGAAAAAAGTGTTCATGTCGAGTACTGTAGACACGGCTTTTCCCCAACAATTACCAAGGAAACGTAAGGACCCTGGCTATCCTACTATTTCTATTTCTATTGGGGATAAACACATTAACCGTGCTTTACTTGACCTTGGCGCTAGTGTTAACTTGCTTCCTTACTCGGTCTATGAGCAACTAGGTATCGGAGTGTTAAAGCCCTCGAACATAACTCTACAGATGGCCGACCGATCAATCACCAAACCTAGGGGTGAACTTGAGGATGTGTTGATAAAAATCGGGGAATTTGTATTCCCTGTGGACTTTATTGTTCTTGATACACAGCCTGTAGCGAACCCACGGAACCAAATTCCGGTGATTCTAGGTCGTCCCTTTTTGGCTACTTCCAACGCTGTAATCAACTGTAGAAACGACTCTATGAACCTATCTTTTGGGAATAGGTCAATTGAGCTCAACATTTACAAGTTAGGAAGTCAACCCTCCGATCTTCATGTTCGAGTCTGTTCTGTCGAATTAATGGATGTCGACGGCAGCGAATTTGATCAGCTTCACGATACAGATCCAGACTTCTTTTATACGTTGTTGTTTGACCCAGATATGTATCATATACATACGGACCCTTCTTTTGAGTTGTCTGGGTCAACATCTAACGTCGATGATGAACCTTTTCTGGAGTCTGAGTATCAACCCGCACTCTTTGATGACATTATTCTTCGGGATATCGATGAAAGCTTCGCTGATAGACTCGCACTCTTAGCAAATATGGGTGTTGAGATGAATCATCTCCAAAACAAAGAAATTGAACCTCCACACCTTCTTCTTGACAGTCATGCGAATGCGAGTAATCCATCACAATCACTGTATCGTCTCTCCAGAATGAGACGCAATCACATTCTTTCACACCACTTACCTTTTCCCCACTTCTTCTTGTTCTTCCACCAACTGGTGCACTACACTAATAAAATCTTTGAATAGTTGGTGTTGATTTTCGGTCTTTGCAAAGCTTGGCATCGACCAATAATTTTGACCCCCTCTTGTGATTTTCAAAGCTTAACATGGTTTAACTCAAGTTTGGGGGGAGGGGGTATTTTTGGCTCCTGAAAATAACTGTTGTCCTCAATATTGTGAGCCAGAGAATAAGTTTGGGGGAGGATTTTCATGATCATATTTATTGCCCCCATTAAAAAATTTCCTCCCAGGCTTACAGGTTTTCGAGATTTAGCAGATGGCAACAGTGAGGACACTGTTGAAAACAAGTTTGGGGGAGCTTTGTGCTTATTTACGCATCATTTGCATCATACTTTGCATAAGCACAAAACATTTAAAACCTATAAAAATTTCAAAAATTTCAAAAAAAAATTGTATATAAATAAGATAATAAAAGATTAGATAGTGAAAAATTACATCCAAAAGATTAGAAAAATTTAAGAAAACCAAGAAAATTAGAAGTTTTCTTAAACGGACTAGTAATAAGTAGTTATGAGCCGTTGTCTCAAGGGTTAGTAAGATGAAGGAAGTCACTAATCTGAGGATAAAAATAAGTCTGAAAAATAGTTCCTATTCTGGAAGCCAAATATTTGAACGTTGATACCCTACTATACACACTTACACACGTCTTGAAACTCGGGATAGTAGAGGATACCTTGAAATGCTCTTGTCTAAAAGCCAAAGTATGAAGGAAATTATAAATGAATAAAAATATAAAATGGTGAAGAGAAAAATGAACACTGGTTTTGTTATCGCCAAGGCAACAATAAAAAATATAGCGAGGGTGCTTCATCACCTAGTGCCTTAAATCAACTGGTCTGGGAGTCACTGCTAAGCCTTAGGTGGTGAAAGACGAGAAAAATACTAATACACCTAATAAGCAAGCACATGAGTAATCGGTCAATTAGTACCTCAAGAAGTATTAACGGTCGCATAAAAAATGTGTGAGCAATCTCATCTAAATATTCATCAAATTAAAAAGTACTGAGGTGGATGGACAAGAGTATGATAGCTTGAATTGAATTCTCCGAGTGTAGGGATGTTCTTTACACACACGTAGGGTTACATGATCGATGTTTGGAAGAAAGATAGGAATGAAGAATAAAGACGATGTTTTATTGAGGGATGATGTGATTTCTAACATCTTTTCATGACTATTAAGATTGGGCTCATGACAACCGAAAAACTAGTGTAGTTGAAAACTCTAATTTTCAAAGTCTTTCTTTTACAATTCTTATCTTTATATGTAACTTTCATGGTCTTCCTTTTATTATTGGATTTTGTGGGTGAAATCCGCTGAAAACCCTCAGGAGACAACACTCCTCCTATTAGGGACACCTAGAGGTTTAAAGGCTTGTTGCACATGCTCAGTGCAATCGTGTTGCCTATGAAAGTGTGCTAGTTAGTTTTTCTTTTTCTTTATTTTCTCCTTTTCTTTGTAATAAAACAAGTTTGCTCGAGACGACCAAAATTAAGTTTGGGGGAATTTGATCAGTCGAAAATATTGCATTTTTAACACATCAATTTCCCTACTATTTGCAATCATCTAAAGGCGTTTGGTATAAATATAGCACATATTAGCAATTTGTCTGCCAAAATACCAAATAACATGTGTTATACATTATAACCGGCATTTTGAGGGAAATTGAGTGTTTATTATTACACGCATGATCTTTGAATATCGCAACACTTGTCTCGAGATTGTGTGCAGGAAATTCCAGGAAAAGAGCCGAAACTACTAAAAGTGCTGATAAAAATACGCCAAGTCCAAGACTTATGATCTGGCAGTGAACAAGAAAGTATAAAAATATCCCAGAGATCAGAAAAGTACCATTGGGCCAACACAATGCAGCACAGAAAATTCCATGCACCAAAGCCACCAAACGGCCACGGATCCGCGGCTAGTTGGACTCTTTAGCGCGTCAAAATTCTCCACATGGCTTCTTGTAACAACCCTTGCTTCTAGAAGACTCTTAAAGACCGCGTGGCTTCTTCCAGAAGGCTCTGCATAACAAACTCACTCTAGAATATTCCTTGCAACAACCTTCTTCTAGAAGCCTCCTTATAACAACCTTCTTCTAGAAGCCTCCTTATAACAACCTTATTCGAGAATATTCTCTCCAACAAACTTCTTCTAGAAGCCTCTCTCTAACAACCTAGCTTTGGAGGGAAGATTCAAATGAGGTGGCAATAAAATGAGATCTAGATCTAGGATTTGGGGGTGGTTCATTTTGGAGGGAAAAGTTGTTGAAATTGGAGGGAAAAATTGTAGATCGAAATCAAAATCTAAATCAAATTGAGTGACACAATTTGATTAAGATCAAGATCTATCGAGTGCCAATTCAAGCAAGAAGCCTTCAACCTTTTAGAAGCGACGCCGATCTTCAACCGAGCAAGTGATCCAAGCCGATCCGCGACTTACGGAGACGATGCGAAGCTAATTCGACAATCGAGTTCTTTCCTCAATTCTTGTAGTTCTTGAGCGAATTGTAACGGAATTGTTGAATAATAAAAGGTAAAATTTCTTTATCTTGCATATCTTTATATTTGAGCATTATGATGAGTTTTCGATTCTTGATTGATTTCTTTGTCATAATGTTTGAGTAAAAACTCCGCTCGTGGAGGAATCGAGAGAATAGATAGATGATGATGATTACAATCTTGAAACGATTCTTAAGTCCTATGAGTTTTGTAAACTCTAGAAAATTGAATCATCGACAACCTAGTTTTGAGCGAGATGCTTTATTGAATGTTTTCGCTCTTAATTAGAGATCAACGATCGGTGATTGAATTTCCTAGAGGCTAGCTTGTGAATGATAATCAACGAAAGGACAAGGGATGATGATGGAGAAACCCTAGTTTCTTCAAGAGATCCCTAATCCTCGTTGATCATCATCGATCTAGCAACAAATCATCAATGGATAGGAATACGTAATCACAAGTTTTCATCCTCACTATAGATTCGATCGATTCCTACGAGCCTCATTACAAATCTTGATAGTTCATTACATTTGGACATCTTCTAGAATTTTATTGATTCTTGATATTTAGATCTAGTTCTTTACCATTGTTGAAACTAAATTTCAAAATTCTTGAATCAATTTTCTTGCAATTTTTCTTTTATATTTTCATTTCGACTCATCTAAAACAAAAGTGAGCAAAACACACATCTCAGTGGACGATCCGTATTCATTAACGCGCTACATCGACACCGTTAATTGATTGCGATATAAATATCTTTGATTGTGAACACTTTAAATTTCATCACAACTTAGACGATCAATCAGGTGCAAGTGGATCTTTAAGAGAAAGATTGGTGTGGATGGTCAGGTGGAGACCTATAAAGCTAGGCTGGTAGCAAAAGGTTTTCGTCAAAGACCAGGATTGGACTATGATAATACCTTTTCACTAGTCGCAATGCTTAAATCCATTCGGATCCTGCTTGCTATAGCTGCTCACTATGAATATGAAATCTGGCAGATGGATGTTAAAACGGCATCTAAATGGTGATTTAGAAGAATGCATTTTTATGGATCAGCCAGAAGGCTTCATTGACAGTGGGAGCAGCGAAAAAGCATGCGGGTTGCTTAAATCCATCTATAGATTGAAGCAGGCATCACGGAGTTGGAACATCTGCTTTGATGATACAATCAAAGAGTTTGGTTTTATCAAAAACGTAGATGAACCATGTATTTATAAAAGAATTGTAGAGAGTACTGTTACATTCCTCGTATTGTACGTGTACGATATTCTCTTGATAGGAAATGATGTTCCTATGCTACAATCGGCCAAACTATTCTTATCGCAGAGGTTCTCCATGAAAGACCTGGGTTTTGGCTCGTACATTCTAGGAATTAAGATCTATAGAGATAGATCTAAGAAATTGTTAGGATTGTCCCAATCGAAATACATAGACACCATACTAAAGAGGTTTAGTATGGAAGATTCCAGGTGAGGTAAGTTACCCGCTTGTCACGGGATCACCCTCTCCAAAGAGATGTCTCTAAAGACTGATGAGGAGAGGGCTCGCATGAGTATTATACCTTACGCTTCAGCGGTAGGATCTATAATGTATGTGATGTTATGTACTCGCCCAGATGTAGCTTATGCACTGAGTGCACTAAGCAGGTATCAATCCAATCCAGGGGAGAAACACTGGACTAATGTGAAGAACATTCTGAAGTACTTGCGAAGGACTAAAGAAATGTTCTTGGTGTATTGTCTCGACCCAAAATGGCACGTGACAAAGTTGGTATCAGAGCGCTAGGTTAACCTTGGTTCGAGTCTATGTTTGACTATGCGGAGCCTAGGGCGTTTGTATATATACGGAATCTAGGCTTGACCTTACGGAACTTAGACTTGGTCGAGAGGGTATTAGACCCGAACTTTCGTCGTGTAGGTTGACCTTGGTTGATGGAGTAGGTGACTTAAGTAGAGTGACGTACCGTGTGTATGTTCCGCGGCATACTTACGATACGCTACTCAGCTTAAGAAGCCTTAGGATGTACATTTCCTTGCACAGTATTATATTCATTCATGATCTATCCTCATCGATATCGGTTTATGGTTTTTGCTGCCACGATTACACGGGCAGAGAGAGCTACAGCTAGAGTTGCGTCAGCATGAGCTCGTCACGGACGAGGACTGACCAGGGCGTGATTCCAGGGACACACGATTGCATAGATGTGTCAGTTTATTGTGTTTTTCGTGCCATGAGCGTTTGATGGATTGCTTTTACAAATTTCTCGGACGTGCAGATCAGCACCAGAGGATTGGGCCACTGCTAGAGGCCGGCCAGAATGTGATGACCGTAAATGCACCGATTATTTGATGATTTAGGCACTGTTCAGCGTGCAGACGAATGAGCCAGTTGCTGCTGCGAATGACGAGATATCGCCCCAGATGTTTGGAGCTATTGCCTCATGAGTTGTACTTAGAGATATGATAGAAGGTCGCTAGTCACCCAAGAAGGAATGACGAGGACATGTGATTCGTTGCCTACCCCGATGCGAGGTCATCAGATTGATTGATTCCAGCTAGACGACTTCACGCAAGTACGTTGAGAGTCGATAGAGGACGATCGAATGTCAGAAACCCATTTTTCCAAGTTTAAAGTATTCGGAGAAACATGCAAGTAATTCCATGGACCCTCTAGAAGAATGAAACCCTAACTCGATATAATGACCATGAGAACGCTTTGAAACCTTAAGGTTTACAGCAGTTCAGCGGTGCCATTAATGAGGCTTGGGTTTGCCCTTCTACGGCTGGTCCATAGGTACTGTGGAATGTACTGAAATACTTTTAAGCTGTACTCAAGATGTTGAGCTCTTGGGGGAAATTATGGAACTTTGACAAATCGATCGAAAAGTTCGACATCTTTCGGATATCATGTGATGGGATACATTGCTTAGGAGACTCCAGATACGAGTATAGCCGTTGGAGCACAGTCCATACAGCCACGAAGAGACGAGTCCGAATCAGTCGACATTAGAGAGAAGTGGAGTAAGAGATTTGTACGAGATCTTGATGAGATGACGTTCCACTCCGCTGACATCAGAGATGCGATACGCATGCAGAGGCGTTGTATATGGAAATACCTTCCAGAAGGAGTCGCGATGAGTATGCAGCCGTTCCGGAACAAGAAAAAGATTTAGTAAAGAGTGATAACTTCCGGGCAGTTCGGCAGGAACGAGATTCGGGAGAGACCTCGACAACACCTTTCTGGAATACTATACGAGAAGACTTGGACCCAGGATCAGTGATATTACGCACACCTAGTAGTCCAGAGTTCGGCATCGTCGACGAGACATGTTATGAGTGACCATGACAGTTGGCCAGAGATCTTTAGAGGATGTGCCAGAGCGGGATCATTTCCGCCATCTTTGATGTCGGTATTTTTGGGCGATTTATTTTCATGATTGAGATTTTGTGCACCACAGTTGCACCTGACTTCGATTTGATGTTATTCGAGATGTTGATTTTGATTTCATACCTATGGTATGCATGTGATTTGACTTGTGTTTTAGGTATAGTTTCATGCACTTCCAGTATTTGGATCTGATTTTGTGCATGCTGATGCACATGGTTGTGAAATTATATACCACCGTATACCTGATTTGGATTTGGGTTGAGATGTGTTGTGTACCGTCGTTTTCGATTGTGATACTCAATATTTGTTTCCGTGCACCTTGTGCACTTGATTTGGATTTTGCGTAGACTTGACGCGCTTGATGCGATTTTGGTGCACATCAGATGCACTAAATCGAGATTCTTCGTGCATATCAAATGCACCTGGTATTGCTGTCAGGCACACACCGTTGCCCTTGACAGGCGTTTCGTGCACACCCGTTGCACTTAGATTTTGTTCTATGCACATGTATGGCACATTCATGGATTTCGATTTCCGTGCGCACCAGACGCACGTGGCATTCTTATATACATTTTGGGATTGATTTCTTTTGGAGCAGTACGTTTTATGATATTTACTATTTGGTATAGTAGCTTAGCAGGGTTAGTCCGAGAACAGTACCTGAATATATATTTTGCATGCATTGATAGTTATCGAAGGGATTCCCAAAAAGGAGCTATAGTCTCAGTATTTACCTACGTGTCCGAGATGACACGAAAAATGTTACAAGGAAACCATTCTAAATTATTTTTTTCAAAACGGCGGGACGTGTAGGTTAAACAAAGGGTATATATATATATATAGAGAGAGAGAGAGATATTTTCTTACAATAAACGTCCGCCACTGTGCCGCGATATGCGCATCGCACAGCAACTTGAAAAAGGTTTGGCATGTATTTCCTTCAGATGTTTTAACGATGTTTACATGTATAGTTGATGTATATTATGTTGGTTTTCGTATTGGGCTTTGACATTGGTGTCTTCGCCATAACTCCGATGATTGTGGGATGCTTGACGGAGTTTTGATTTTGGATTATATGCTCATTTTTCATGCGCATTCTTTGCGCTACGACGTGTTTTATGTATTTATGATTTCGGAGCCCCGACGACTTGATCATTTTACTGAAATGTTTTAGTATTTGAAGGGCTTAAATTTAAATTCGGGGACCGAATTTCTTTGAGGGAAGACTGTAACATTTCAGAAAAATAAAATATTATTTTTGGGAATTTTTATAATTAAATAATAAATATTATGAATATTTTATTAATGCGGTATAATTAAATACCGATAAATTCGAAAATAATTGGAAAATTATAGGAATTTCTGAAATGAGGGTGTTGTATTTGATTTAAGCAAATTATAATCTATATGGTTAATTATATACAATTTTAGTGCTAATCGCGATTAAATGTCGCTAATCGTGCATTAAGCTAGTTTTGTGCATGTGACATGCACCAAGTCATTTTTCACACTAGTTACATTTTCCTCCATGGCTTTTCTTTGTTTTGGGTTGGTTTTTAAATGAGAAAAGAGAAGAGAAAAGAAAACAAAAGAAAAGAAAACAAAAGAGGAATAAAGAAATGGGTATGGGCAAGAAGAGAGAGGTGAGGGGTCAACTTGACCATGGCCATTGTGTTCCCTCCATTTTTCCTTCATCATTCTCTCTCCCTCTCAAACCCCATGGCTGCCCTCTCTCCCTCCTCCACTAAACCCTCACTAACACCCTCAATCCCTCATCAAAACTCCATCTCCATTTCATTAAAAATGTCCACAAGCTCACTACAAACACTTTGGACCAAGAAAGTAAGGATTTTGGAGACTTTGGGCAACTCAAGAAAATTCTTGAGTTGCCAAATGAGGTAATTTCATCACCATTAGTATAGTAATCCATTCTCTTTAGTGTCCATGCATGTTTAGAAGTGTTTATGTTTGATTTAGTGAACTTTGAAAATTTCAAGTTTAGGATTAGGGTTTGATTTAAATCTAAAGATGCAATTGAGGCTTATATTGACCTTAAAATCCTGTAATGATTGTATATTGGACTAAAACCTGAGACTTAAACCCCGGAACATGAACTTAGAAACCATGACATCGGAAAATTATGAGAATTGTGATGGTAGTTAGGAATCTGGAGTGACTCAGGGACCTGGGAAATTATTTAGCGAAGACTGAGAGTTGTGCAGGTGACCAGAAGACTACCCTGAAGACCTGAGCCCCAACCCCCAAAGTCTGGCCGCAAATTTATTCTTCCTGGCCACAATTTGCGGCCAGGGTATGGGTGTCTGCCTCCGTGTTTGGTTCATTGCTCCTTTGTCCAGTAAATAGACCCTTTACATGTGCAAAATTGTCTAATTTCACCTAGGGTAAAATCTGGAGGCATTTTACAAAGTTTCTGATTTCGTTATGCGGCTTTTAATGAATTTTGATTTGGTATTTGATATTGTGTTTCCATAGTGTGGTGTTTGAACGTCAACGACTAGGTTTATTGGTCGTGTTTTCCATGCGAGGCTATAGGTTCTAACCTATAAACGTTTGGTGTGCCGTATTGGTTTCCGACTTGATTTTAATGTGCATTACGATTGTGTTATATATGTAAGTACCTTCACATGGATTCATACGATGAAGAAGAGGATGACGACATCGACAAGAAAGAATCGAGATGAGTAGATATATATCTAAGGGGGAAGTCGGGTGGATGGCGTATAGCACCTCCACGGTTCGTAGTGTAGCATATGATATTATATATATATATATATATATATATATATACACAAATTCGTGTTTTGTGGAGCATTACTTATTTGCAAGAAGGTTATTAGAAGAACTTGGATCAGTTTTAGTGTAATTAGATGATAGCTTCGTTAGCTAGTTTTAGTTACGGAACCCTAGAGTTAAGAATTTCATACACGCACACACGCACTTGCATGCATTTTATCTATTTGGGAGTATATGGGAATATATATATATATATACGCATAGATATGGGACTATATATATATATATATATACACACACGTATACATATACATGGATGATGAGGATAGTATATGATACTTAGAGATAAGTCGATGAGATTAGGCATGGTGCCATGAGATCGGTGATATGTTTTGGTTTGTATTATGAGATACGACATGTTATTATAGCGGGTCCTTAGGCGATGTGTTTTCATACACACACACATATATATTTGATGGTATCAGTATGTACTAAACGTAGATCAGTACCCAACTCATGATATATGATGATAAGGATACCAGTTGGATAATGAGATAAATGTGATATTGACTCGTACCCTGATTTGGGATGTCGTACGATGGATTTACCGTACGAGCTATTTATTGATGATAGATCCGCACTCTTGACTCGAGGATGTCATATTATATATTGTATCGTATGTGATACTATTGAGGCGGGATTACCGACTATTATATTTATATATATCGACTCAGATTTAGGTGGTTTCCTTACCTTTTCGATTTGGCCTGTTAGTTTAGTCCAGTAGTTTACTTATAGATGTTAGACTAGACTCGATTCGTATCTATTTCAAAACTAACGAATCGTGAGTATTTTTAAAGACAGGACAAGGGATTCTACGGATATTTCAAGGGACGTACCTGTAAGTCCATATTGCGACCCCCGGTTCTTACGGGGAGGCGGAAACGGTATAAAAAACGAATTTTTATCGCAAGAGGCAACATGGACTAAACTATGGTCGGGATCGTTACCTAAACTAAAACTAGCAAACTAAGCTAAAGATATTTAGCTACTCGGATGAAGATGGTTATACCTAAACTTGAACTCCTTCTCTTCAAGCTCCGATGGTGGTTCGATGGCTCCTTCTCGTTGTCTCCGTACGCCGAAGATAGATCCACTTGAAAGCTCCAACCTTTAGCTCCTTCTTCGTTCTTTGAAGAAACTAGTTCACTTGGTTTGCTAAACCTAGTGAACTAGAATGAGTAGAGATGATTTAGAATGGGATTTTATCTATGGTTCTTGATTCTCAACTCATGAGACAAGAGAACCATAGATCAAGAGAGGGAGCAAGAGGTTGAGGATGAGAGCAAGAGGAGAGCTCAAGAACAAGAGAGAGAATGAGCAAGAAAGAATGAGCAAGTATTTTGTCTCTCACCCTCTCATAATCCAAAGCAATGATAACTCATCATATCAACAAAAGTCTTATGTGATGGTTGAAGTAACCATAACCTTATCATGTCATGCACTCATTTTACTCAAATGAACAAGCAAGAAAAAGTCTTTGGCATGAAATGATAACCATGGTTATCATGATGGTCAACTAGTCAAGCCTAGTCAACCGGTCAACAAGTCAACAAAAGTCAACAAGTCACCAAAGTCAACAAGTCAACAAAAGTCAACAAGTCAACAACCATATCACCATAATACTTAATTAATATAATAGTTAATCACATATCATATTCTCATTAGGGTTGAGCATAAAGTCAAAAAGTCAACGGTCAACTGTCAACAACCCTAATGAGAATCCGCTGCCTCTGCCTCCCTGTCAACTGTGCATACACACCCGCATCCGCGTTCCGAGGAACACGAATGCAAACTGGATAAATCCAATCCCATAAGGTACACTAGGATCTGGCTTAAACCAAAGCCCGCTAGTGTAAACTGTCCGGACACTGTACGTGCACAAGTGCACGGATGTGACCGAACCCTGTCGCAAAACCATGCGAGCTGTCGCAATACCATGCGACCTCTACTCTTTTGCCTAAAGGCGAAAAGCTTTCTGTGTGGGACTCTAAAGACTCGACACTACGCTGGCAGTGGGTTTAACCACAGACCGCAAGCGGCACTAGCTGTGCGTAACGGTCCCCAGGTAATGCCGACAAGAAGACCGACGAGGCGAAACCTATCTGAACTCCTACTGAGCCTGAGTGTGACATTCTCCATACAGTCCGGTCTGTTCGTCTGATACATCGCATGGCGGGCCTAGGGGGCGGTAAACGTCAGTCCCCCAATAGCGGTACAAGTCGTGCCGGAGTGAAGCCCAATACACCCTGAGATAACACTGGAAACCTACCAGTATATCTCGTTTGCCCTGGCCAGGGACTACTCGTGTAATGGCTCTCCTAGACACAGCGCGATGTCAACCCCCAATACCGGGAGAGACGAATCCTGTCTAACCGTCACTGCCTCCAAGTGCTTCGGGACTGCACCCAACCACCACCTGTTTGCACGACTCCTTTGAGCCGTGGTAGGGTAGTGATCAAAGTACAGTGGGAACACACCCGAGGCGAAGTGACAGTGTCAAGTCAGCGGACTAAGCTGTACTCATGTCACCTGGGAACTGATAACTGACGATAGGTATAATACCAACTAGTCAGTTCCCTACGAGTCCTGTCCAGTGTACCCGTAACCTAACGAGCACCCGCATACTATCTCAAGTACGACGTACTGACGGCTGTGGGACAGACCGTCTCCCACACTGGGATGAGAAGCGCATGCGCTGGTCTACTCCGGAGTATCGATGCCCTGTCTCGATAGTCCTGCGACCAGGGACCTGAATAAGGATGTGCTTATAGATTACCCAGCCCCCACTAGTGTGACTGCCATCACAACGCTGGTAATCAAGCAAAGATCCTAAGGGCTCCACTAATGCGTATAAGTGATATACTGAAATAAACACAAGTACACATTGAAGTAGAAACAAACCAAGTAGCATACTACTATTTTGAGCAAGATTGTATATACAAGGTGAATATCCCAAGCATCCATTAAGTAATATACAAACTAGTATGATACAGTAATGGCCTCTAGGGCATATACACTAACAATCTCCCACTTGCACTAAGGCCATGTACTGGCGTATCGAAGACCTATCATCTCGATCAGCCGCTCGAACTGAGTCTGGGGCAAGGCCTTGGTGAATGGATCTGCAGTGTTGTCTTCTGAAGCGACTCTCCGAACCTCGATCTCCTGGCGATCTACGATCTCCCTGATCAGGTGATACCGCCTTAAGATGTGCCTGGATTTCTGATGGGACCTGGGTTCCTTCGCTAAAGCTATAGCCCCGTTGTTGTCGCAATGCAGAGGTATTGGATCAACAATGGACGGAACCACCTGAAGTTCTTTCAAGAACTTCCTCATCCAGACAGCTTCTTTTGCGGCATCAGATGCAGCGATGTATTCCGCTTCCATCGTCGAGTCTGCAACGGTTTCCTGTTTGGAACTCTTCCAACACACCGCCCCTCCATTGAGGGTAAAGACAAAACCCGACATGGACTTGGAATCATCCTTGTCACTCTGGAAGCTGGAGTCAGCAAAGGCCTCGATCTGGAGGTCCTTTCCGCCATACACCAAGAACATCTCCTTAGTCCTTCTCAGGTACTTGAGAATGTTCTTTACCGCTATCCAGTGTTTCTCCCCAGGGTTAGACTGATACCGGCTTACCACACTCAGTGCATAAGCTACATCCGGTCTGGTACACAACATCGCATACATTATAGAGCCTACCGCAGAAGCGTAGGGTATAATAGACATGCGATCCCTCTCCAAATCAGTCTTGGGAGACATCTCTTTAGAGAGGGTGATCCCGTGACAAGCCGGCAGGTTACCGCGCTTGGAATCTTCCATACTGAATCTTTTCAGTACGGTGTCGATGTACCTGGACTGAGAAAGTCCCAATATCCTATTGGATCTATCACGATGGATCCGGATCCCCAGGATGTATGAGGCATCACCCAGGTCTTTCATGGAGAACCTTTGTGACAAGAACCCCTTGACAGATTGTAGCATAGGAATATCATTTCCTATTAAGAGAATGTCATCCACGTATAAAACGAGGAATACTACAGTTCTCGCTACAAATCTACTATAGATGCATGGTTCATCTGGATTTTTGATAAAGCCAAATTCCTTGACCGTCTCATCAAAACAGATGTTCCAACTCCGCGATGCCTGCTTTAGTCCATAGATGGACTTAAGCAACTTGCACACCTTTCCGCTGCTCCCACTCTGAATGAAACCCTCTGGCTGATCCATATAGACACACTCCTCTAAATTTCCATTTAGAAAAGCGGTTTTTACGTCCATCTGCCAAATCTCATAATCGTGGAAGGCAGCAATGGCAAGAAGGATCCGAATGGATTTCAGCATGGCTACTGGAGAAAAGGTTTCGTCGTAGTCCAAGCCAGGTCTTTGACGAAAACCCTTTGCTACCAGCCTAGCTTTATAGGTCTCAACCTGTCCATCTACACCAATCTTCCTTTTGAAGATCCACTTGCATCCTACGGGTTTTACCCCGTCTGGAGCAATGTCCAACGTCCATACCTTATTGGTGTACATGGACTCCATTTCGGTCCGCATTGCATCCAGCCATTTCACTGAGTCAACGCTCTGAACGGCCTGCTGGAAGCTAGTAGGCTCATCATAATCTATGATGCAATCCTCTCTATCCCCGTCTATGAGAAAACCGCAGTATCTCTCGGGCGGATGAGACTGCCTACTACTCCTGCGGAGCGGCGTAGGAATGTCCTGTTCTGTTGAACCCTCTGGTTCCACTAAGCTTTCAGTAACAGTCTGTGGTTCTGGAATTTCTTCCAGTTCTATTGTGTTCCCACTTATCTGGGTTTCCAAAAACTCAGTTTCCAAGAAGCGGGCATGCTGAGAAACAAAAACCTTTTGTTCCTCAGCGGAATAGAAAAGATACCCCCTGGAGTTCCTTGGGTATCCCACAAACTTACACTGTACTGAACGTGCCTCAAGCTTGTCCGCATGCTGCTTTTTTACAAAAGCTGGACATCCCCATACCTTAAGATAATTAAGACAGGGTTTCTTCCCAGTCCACATCTCATATGGGGTGGTGGGCACAGTCTTGGTAGGAGCCTTGTTCAAGAGATACGCAGCTGCTTCTAGTGCATATCCCCAGAATGATCGCGGTAACTCAGCGTTACTCATCATGGACCGAACCATATCCAATAGGGTTCGGTTCCGTCTCTCCGATACACCGTTATGTTGCGGAGTGTATGGAGGAGTAAGCTGAGAGAGAATACCATTCTCTTTTAAGTAATTCAGGAATTCGGCACTTAAGTATTCTCCACCTCGATCCGATCTTAGAATCTTAATACTTTTGCCAGTCTGTTTCTCTACTTCATTCTTATACTCCTGGAATTTTCCAAAGGCCTCGGACTTATGTTTCATTAAGAAGACATAACCGTACCTTGAGAAGTCATCCGTAAAAGTAATGAAGTAAGAATGTCCGCTTCGGGCATGTGTAGACATTGGACCGCACACGTCACTGTGTACGAGTCCTAAGAGCTCGCTCGCTCTTACTCCTTGTCCAGTAAACGGAGTCTTTGTCATCTTTCCTTTGAGACAAGATTGACAAGTGGCATACGATTGATATTCGAACGCATTCAAATATCCTTCTGTATGTAACTTAGTCAACCTTCTCTCATTGATGTGACCCAATCTACAATGCCATAAGAAAGTCTGATTCATTTCCAGAGACTTTCTTTTGTGTGTATTCTGGACGTTGAAAATCTGTGGTTGGTTTAACACGTATATACCATTACTCAATGTACCTGACCCAATCAAAACTTGATTAAGGTGAATGTTTACAACATTACTTACAAACGCAAATTCATAACCTTCTTTAGAAACTAAAGATACAGAAATGATATTACAAGTTGCGTTGGGTACAAAAAAGCAATTACGCAAAACCAAAACATGTCCATCTGACATTCCCAGGTGATAGTCCCCCACGGCTTTAGCATCCATGCTAGCTCCGTTCGCAACTTTGAGGGTCATGTCACCTGCCTTCAAAACACTACGGTTTCTCAACGCCTGCAAAGAATTACAGATATGAGATCCTGATCCGGTATCCAATACCCAGGAAGTAGAGTTTATTGAAAGACAGTTTTCAATAACATACACACCTGAAGCTGAAGCTGCAACCTGCTTCAATTCCTGTGTTCTGGCCTTCCAGGCCCTGCAATCATTCTTCCAGTGTCCTTTCTTATGACAATAGAAGCATTCTTCCTTATCCACAAGCTTCCCCGCTATCTTTGTTGCTTTGCCTTTTCCCTTCGTATCCACTTTACCAACACCGCCCCTTGGTTTGGCGGGGGCCTTCTTCTTCTTTCCCTTGGCTTTCGCCTTGGACCTAGAAGAAGATGATCCTCCTACAAACAAAGTGGATGTTTCCCTACCTTTCTGTAGGGTGCCCTCTGCGCTCCTCAGCATGTTGAGGAGCTCTGATAGTTCAACCTCTTTTTCTTGTAGGTTGAAGTTCAGTATAAACTGGGCGTAAGTGGAAGGAAGGGACTGGAGAACTATATCCGTATATAGCTCACTCTCCAATGTGATCCCTAGGTCAGCGAGCTCCTCAATGAAGCCGATCATCTTTAGCACATGCTCGGCTACTGATGATCCGACGGCCATTCTTGTCGAAAATAACTTTTTCGACGCTTCGTATCTTGCGATACGTGATTGCTCTCCATACAGTTCTTTTGTATGGAGCAATATGGACTCCATGTCCATATTCTCATGCCTCCTCTGATGTTCGTTGTCCATCGAGGCAAGCAGGAGGCACTTGGCCTTCGCGCTATCAATCTCCCAAGTCTTGCGGATTTCCTTATCCGCGACGCTGGAAGTTGGACCAGGGACAGGGGGAGCTTTGGTGGTAAGAAGATACCCCAGCTTGTCATAAGTGATTGCTATCTTGACATTCCTGAGCCAATCTTTGTAGTTTGGCCCTGTCAGTTTGTTTTTATCTAGGAGTAACTTAAGTCCAGTCATGTTGATTGGTCGCTGCAATTAGGAGAGAGAAGAAGAAACACTCAGCATGATGCTCTTGCAAGTTTAGAGTGGTTTTTAGTTTGTCTAAACAGGATGGCTCCCACTGTTTCTCGAATCCCTCCTCAAACCATAAAGGAAGAATTAGTCAGGATCAATCCCACCGTACAATACTTGCTTAACCGTTCAGCCAGGCCGGTGTCGGTACTTCGAGGGAGGTTTTCCAACGCTTTCGCGAAGTTCCTTAATTAAAGAACCTCTTTTCCCTGGGGGCGTAGCCCCGCTAACACCTTTCTAGGCACCTACTAGGTTTATAGCATTGATCGTTAAGTGAGAAATTTCCCGAGGAGTAGCATATACTCACAGTAGGATCGGGATCCAAATATCATCGCGTGACGAAACTGAAGGAATCCTACCAGAATCATCACACTCCAAATGGTATGCAAATCTAGCAAGTTTCAGTACTTATGAAACTCCCGATGTGGATTTTTTCCCCATGCTCTTATGACCTTGACGAAGGTCAACAAATCATAAGTCACATGTCAAGTTCTGCCCGTCATTATCCAGGTTAATTTGAATCCACCCGTATGTACCCTTGACGAAGGTCAACAAGGTAATGCGAATGTCCCAAACCAATGCATCTATCTATGCTACATATGAATACCCAATAGCTACCAATCACTATGCTTTGACGAAGGTCAACAAACACAGCTTGAATACTTATTGAATATTCATACGAAACGACGGAGGGCTACGAATGGTTTTGGCGAAACCGTGAACGTAGTGAACTTGATTTAATCGATGGAACGAGATAGCTTTTAGAAGGAGTGGCTCAAGCTCCGCATTTAAAAGTTATTTTGAAAAGAACCGAGTGGTTTTTCGAAAGTGTTCCAACGACTTTAACTTGGTTTATTATCTTGCATTAGTTCTTTTAATGCGTGATATTCTTGCATTAGTACTTTTAATGCGTCCCATCATTTAACCCTACCATTGCAGAAAACAACCAAAATATGACGTACGCTTATGCCATTCGCATTCGCCACTGGGCCCCGTCATTACCCGTTAGGTTACTTAACTAACGACAGAGCGGGGGCTGGGCTAGCGCGTCTGTAAAACATAAGCAACGCCTAAATAGTAAGCAATGATAGACATTACAGATCACAGATGAATGCATTGGATATACTAGCAATCCGCAATCCTTTCGAGCCTGAAACGAAAAGCGGATAACACGGTCGCGGTGAATAGCCAAATACCCCACCCAAGACCCCTACGGGTGCGGCAAACTACCCGCCAAGTACTCGGTAGTTTGTGCACCCCTCCATGGGTCTATCCTAGGAGCAAAAACAGTAAAAAGAATTATACAATGACGGCTACAACCCCGACCCGGTTGTGCGGCCAAACAAATAATATTATTACATCAATTTACATTTACAATGAATGAAAGAAAAACAAAAGCTCATCTCACATCCACCCCGGCTATTCACCCGCGATAGTCCAACACATTCATATACACATTCCAGCACATTACAGATCATGTATAACCCCGACTAATCGACTTATAGCGATTAGCCGACGTTCAATACATGCAAGCATCACAGATATAACCATCATAGTCAAAGTGCAGTGAAGTTCGGAAAAAATACGGAATTATAGGACCCCAAAAGGAAATTTCTTTTCTGGACAATCTGGGCACATATAATATATTTTAAAAATCCCAAAACCAACACACAAACACACTGCACGAAAAACGATGCAGAGAAGACACCAAGTCGCGGCGGTTCCGCGGCGTCTAAGAAGGATCACGCGGCGGAAGCGCGGCACTTTAGGCGAATCACTGTATCGTTTTTCTTGGGTGTTCACACAAAACCCTGAGCCGAATTTACAAGTGTAAAGTTTTTCATTTTGAGCAGAAAAAATTTCAACAGAAACTCAGTTTTTGTGATTATCCGGTTTTGTGATTTTTTTCGGTTCCGAACTTCGTTACACTTCACTACTAAGCTAGTTTAAGTTTAGTTAGGCTCTGATACCACTGTAAGTCCATATTGCGACCCCCGGTTCTTACGGGGAGGCGGAAACGGTATAAAAAACGAATTTTTATCGCAAGAGGCAACATGGACTAAACTATGGTCGGGATCGTTACCTAAACTAAAACTAGCAAACTAAGCTAAAGATATTTAGCTACTCGGATGAAGATGGTTATACCTAAACTTGAACTCCTTCTCTTCAAGCTCCGATGGTGGTTCGATGGCTCCTTCTCGTTGTCTCCGTACGCCGAAGATAGATCCACTTGAAAGCTCCAACCTTTAGCTCCTTCTTCGTTCTTTGAAGAAACTAGTTCACTTGGTTTGCTAAACCTAGTGAACTAGAATGAGTAGAGATGATTTAGAATGGGATTTTATCTATGGTTC
The DNA here is from genome assembly GCA_030015575.1 of Agapanthus africanus. Taxonomy (NCBI): domain Eukaryota; kingdom Viridiplantae; phylum Streptophyta; class Magnoliopsida; order Asparagales; family Amaryllidaceae; genus Agapanthus; species Agapanthus africanus. The sequence goes on from CM057344.1 coordinate 520,863,418, forward strand.
TTGATTCTCAACTCATGAGACAAGAGAACCATAGATCAAGAGAGGGAGCAAGAGGTTGAGGATGAGAGCAAGAGGAGAGCTCAAGAACAAGAGAGAGAATGAGCAAGAAAGAATGAGCAAGTATTTTGTCTCTCACCCTCTCATAATCCAAAGCAATGATAACTCATCATATCAACAAAAGTCTTATGTGATGGTTGAAGTAACCATAACCTTATCATGTCATGCACTCATTTTACTCAAATGAACAAGCAAGAAAAAGTCTTTGGCATGAAATGATAACCATGGTTATCATGATGGTCAACTAGTCAAGCCTAGTCAACCGGTCAACAAGTCAACAAAAGTCAACAAGTCACCAAAGTCAACAAGTCAACAAAAGTCAACAAGTCAACAACCATATCACCATAATACTTAATTAATATAATAGTTAATCACATATCATATTCTCATTAGGGTTGAGCATAAAGTCAAAAAGTCAACGGTCAACTGTCAACAACCCTAATGAGAATCCGCTGCCTCTGCCTCCCTGTCAACTGTGCATACACACCCGCATCCGCGTTCCGAGGAACACGAATGCAAACTGGATAAATCCAATCCCATAAGGTACACTAGGATCTGGCTTAAACCAAAGCCCGCTAGTGTAAACTGTCCGGACACTGTACGTGCACAAGTGCACGGATGTGACCGAACCCTGTCGCAAAACCATGCGAGCTGTCGCAATACCATGCGACCTCTACTCTTTTGCCTAAAGGCGAAAAGCTTTCTGTGTGGGACTCTAAAGACTCGACACTACGCTGGCAGTGGGTTTAACCACAGACCGCAAGCGGCACTAGCTGTGCGTAACGGTCCCCAGGTAATGCCGACAAGAAGACCGACGAGGCGAAACCCATCTGAACTCCTACTGAGCCTGAGTGTGACATTCTCCATACAGTCCGGTCTGTTCGTCTGATACATCGCATGGCGGGCCTAGGGGGCGGTAAACGTCAGTCCCCCAATAGCGGTACAAGTCGTGCCGGAGTGAAGCCCAATACACCCTGAGATAACACTGGAAACCTACCAGTATATCTCGTTTGCCCTGGCCAGGGACTACTCGTGTAATGGCTCTCCTAGACACAGCGCGATGTCAACCCCCAATACCGGGAGAGACGGATCCTGTCTAACCGTCACTGCCTCCAAGTGCTTCGGGACTGCACCCAACCACCACCTGTTTGCACGACTCCTTTGAGCCGTGGTAGGGTAGTGATCAAAGTACAGTGGGAACACACCCGAGGCGAAGTGACAGTGTCAAGTCAGCGGACTAAGCTGTACTCATGTCACCTGGGAACTGATAACTGACGATAGGTATAATACCAACTAGTCAGTTCCCTACGAGTCCTGTCCAGTGTACCCGTAACCTAACGAGCACCCGCATACTATCTCAAGTACGACGTACTGACGGCTGTGGGACAGACCGTCTCCCACACTGGGATGAGAAGCGCATGCGCTGGTCTACTCCGGAGTATCGATGCCCTGTCTCGATAGTCCTGCGACCAGGGACCTGAATAAGGATGTGCTTATAGATTACCCAGCCCCCACTAGTGTGACTGCCATCACAACGCTGGTAATCAAGCAAAGATCCTAAGGGCTCCACTAATGCGTATAAGTGATATACTGAAATAAACACAAGTACACATTGAAGTAGAAACAAACCAAGTAGCATACTACTATTTTGAGCAAGATTGTATATACAAGGTGAATATCCCAAGCATCCATTAAGTAATATACAAACTAGTATGATACAGTAATGGCCTCTAGGGCATATACACTAACAGTACCTTTTCTTAAAAACACCGTAGCCCTATTTTCAAAACACCATGATTTGTATTATTTCAAATGGCAAAACGGTATGACGCAAATATAGTAATGTAGATTCTTTATTGTTGCGTCACTATTCATGTTCTGCATATTATTGCTGCATTTACTATTCATTTGCCATTTATTCTGCTGTTCGCATCGCATTGCATGTTTAAATGTACTTTTATTGTTATTATGAAACCATGCTGTCAGGACACCAGCACCATTACCGATGATCCGTATGTCTACGAACACTTACTTGCCGGCTCACACATATCATCATCGGTAATTGCCATGTCACGCACACTTTAGAGAATATTGATTCATTGATATCACTTGTTAGCTGATAGTTCCGATATATTATTAGTGTGCTAGATCAGATATTGCATTATTTACTATGTTATATCATGCATGTTATTCATATATTTATTTGCCATGCGATAGTTTGGGCCAGTCTGGATTGCCGGAGCCCAGTATTCATTATTTATTTACATCGTGATTCATGATTTCGGATTTCCATGAGATTTCTGGATTTAGAGAAATCGCAAAAATTTTATATAATTAACCATATAGATTATAATTTGCTTAAATCAAATACAACACCCTCATTTCAGAAATTCCTATAATTTTCCAATTATTTTCTAATTTATCGGTATTTAATTATACCGCATTAATAAAATATTCATAATATTTATTATTTAATTATAAAAATTCCCAAAAATAATATTTTATTTTTCTGAAATGTTACATGTATGGTAACGGAGATCTCCAAATGGAGGTATTTACCGACTCCAGCTTCCAGAGCGATAAGGATGATAGTAAGTCCATCTCAGGGTTTGTATTTACCCTAAATGGAGGGATGGTATATTGGAAGAGTTCCAAGCAAAATACTGTCGCTGACTCCACGATGGAAGTTGAGTATATTTCTGCTAATGATGCCGCAAAAGAGGCAGTCTGGATGAGGAAGTTCATTTCTGAACTTCAGGTGGTTCTATCCATTGCTAATCTAATACCTTTGTATTGCGATAACAATGGAGCCTTGGCTTTGGCAAGGGAACCGCGGTCCCATCAGAAATCCAGACATATCTTGAGGCGGTATCACCTCATCACGGAGATAGTGGATCGCCGGGACATCGAGGTACGGAGAGTAGACACGAAAGACAATAAAGCAGATCTATTCACCAAAGCCATCCCTCAAGTCCAGTTTGAGAAACTATTCGAGATGTTAGGCATGTGGTATGCCGGCAACTGGTTCTAGTGTAGACAGTGGGTACTTATTGTACCAACTACAGGCCTTAGTGCAAGTGGGAGATTGTTAGATATGTATGCCCTAGAGGCCTGTATTGTATAGGATGCTAAGCATGTATATGTACAGAAACAATCTTTCCTCGAAATGATAGTATGCTATCTGGTTTATCTTCATCTTAACGTATGATGTGTTGTTTTTCATATCTTATATACATGTTGATGAAGCCATTAGGATTATGCTTGACTACCGGGATTATGAGGTAGATCATACTAGTGGGGCATGGGCAGTCTATAAACATATCCTTTAATTGTTCCTAGTCGAGGGTATATCGAGACATGGCATCGATATTACCAGAGTAGACTGGTGTGTACGTTTCTTGACCCTGGGGGCGATGGTTGATCCCACAACCATTGGTATTTGACATCAAAGATTGTACACAGGTGCTCATTGGAGAATGTGTACATCGAATAGGACTCGCCGAGAACTCGTTGATGGTATATATATCTATTGTCAGATAGCAGTTTTCTAGTGACAATTGTACAGGTTAGTCTGTAGACCTGAGATCGTCATAGTGTCTTGTGTGATTCCCACTGTACTTTGATTTTCTCTCTACCACGGCTCTACTGAGTCGTGCAAACAGGTGGATTTTGGGTACAGTCCCGAATCACATCGAAGCGGTGAGCGATAGGAGGGGTTTCGTCTCTCCCGGTATAGGGAGTTGATATCGCGCTATACTTGATCGGTCATAATAGCAAATCCCTGGCCAGGGTTGTCGAGATTCACTGATAAGAGTTTTCAGTAGTTTCTCGAACCGTTATAGGCCATAAATCAGCATGACTGATAAAGTTTCTGGGGTCTGATATTGACCACCTGTCACGCCCCGCTTCCCGGTATACGGCGAAGGGGACGCGACGAGACCCGCTACGTATTTACTCAGAAGCAAATACGCTAAGCGTAACTAAGCAATATAAAAGAAAATATACACAAGAGACAAGGTATAATAAAAACAACAACTTTATTTATTAACATTCTTTTGTACAATGCATGAAAGGAAATACAACTGAAATAAAAGATGCCTAAACAGTGGCATAACAGGAAATGAAAAGTACTGAATAGAAAAGTGTACAATGAAACTAAAGTGCTGGATCTTCGGCAAACTGCTCCAAGTCTTCTGCAGATGGTGTAGGGTTCCTAGGCACACTCAAGAGGTTCCACAAGGCATCAACCATGCCAAACAAAAATTTTCCGGTGCCGAGAAATCCTAAACTAGATCGTTAACTAGAAGTTAAGGCGAAACAACAAGCAAGTTAACAACTTAACTACTAAGTGAATGGAAATACAACCTTTGTAGATCCGCTCCACCATTTATTTAGCTCCGTGTTGACGTCCCTCCGCTGCGATCATCGGGATCCCGGACTCTAGCGATGGTTTCGTCGGAGAGATGATCGGGCTAGGTCATTGACTTCGAGGCCGAAGATGATCTACGTCGAGGCGACTCAAACTCAAGCTCCATCTTCACTAGGTCAAGGAACTTGTGAAGAAAACACCCTCTACTACATGGCAAGTGATAGAGGATGAAGAAATAGGAAGTGGGTTCACTTTGGATTTGGATTTCTCACTTGGAATCATCACTTGGAAAAATCTAGCCATGGTTTCTTCTCTTCATGAAGAAGTTGAAGAAGAAGAAAGAAAAAGAATTATTTCTAAAAGAAAATCGAAGTGATTCTTATCATTTAGCAACCATGGGTGAGTTAACAAGTGTAGAGAATAAACTAGGGTTAAAGTAAATGGTTAGGGTTAAGGAAAGAAACAAAATGGTCAAAGCTTCATGAAGCTTCAAGTAAAAACAAAAGAATCCACCATTTTATTTCTTGCCTAAAAATAAATGAAAAGAATAAATAAATAAGTAAATCAAAACCCTAACCATTAACCTAATCATGGTTTAATCATACACACCCAAGTTTGCATGTATCATCAAACATGATACATTCTAGTGCACAAACATATATCATATATACAATGTGCACAATCAAGTGAGATGATCAATCTTAAGTGAACCAATACTAGTTAATGTAAAGTAATATATCAAATATATAATTATACATTAAATCATTAAATCAACACTTGATTTAATGATCCGGTCATAGTGCATATAACCGACTAATATCAAGTGTATCAATGTATCGAATCAACACTTGATTCGGTAACCCGGCTATATCTCATATAACCATCCAATGATACAGATTGCGAGAATAGAATACAATATCATATACTGGTATTATTCTCGGTCCCGCACATATCTCATATGCGCTCCTATTTCGTTTCGCTTGAGCCAGGAAACCCCTGTGTAGGACTCTAAAGACTCGTCAATACGCCTGCAGCAGGTGATGATCATATTAAACACCCACATGCCGCAAGCGGTCTGCTAAACGTAACGGCCACCCGGGTATTGAGCGATCAGAAGATCAACGAGCAAGCTCGCTCACACTCCTGTGAATCCAACGAGTAACACTACCGTACAGTCCGGTCTGTTCGTCTGATATGTCGCATATCTCGTCTAGGGGTGGTAAACCTCAGACCCCAATAACTCGATAAGTCGTGTCGATATGAGGCTCATAACGGGTCGAGAAACTACAGGTAACACTTACCAGTAAATCCCTAAAGCAGCCTTGGCCAAGGACTTCCTGTTATAGCCAATCGAGCACAGCGCAACATCAACTCCCTATATCGGGAGAGACGAATCCCCTCCTATCGCTCATTGCCTCCATGTGATTCGGGACTGTACCCAAAAACCACTATTTTGCACGCCCTCTTGGACGTGGTAAGGTGGAAATCAAAACACAGTGGGAATCACACAAGACTCTATGACGATCTCGGGTCTACAGACTAACCTGTACCAGTGTCACCAGAGAACTGTCATCTGACGTAAGGTATAATACCATCTGGGAGTTCTCGGCGAGTCTGTCCAGTGTACCCAGTCTCCACTGAGCACCCGTATATCATCTCTGATGTCAAACACCAATGGATATGGGATCATCCATCGCCCATCTGTATGGGTCGAGAAGGTATACGCTAGTCTACTCTGGTATATCGATACCCCGTCTCGATACACCCACGACTAGGGACTTTGAAGGATGTACTTATGGACTACCATGTCCCCACTAGTATGATCCGCATCATAGTCCAGGTAGTCAAGTACACATCCTAAGGGCTTTACCAACATATAACAGAGAGACAATCAGTGTACACGTTAAGGTAAAGAGTAACCAGATAGCATACTATCATATCGAGCAAGAAAGTCATCCCTATATATGTCCAAGCATCCACTACAATATACATCCTATGTATAGTAATGGCCTCTAGGGCATACATATAACTAACAGATGGCTCGATCTCTGCCGGGTCCAAACCACCTGACGACATTCAAAGAAGAAAGAAATAGAATGTCGTCAGCGAACAGGTCGCTCGGTAAGTCCCAAAGATAAGGGAGAAATAGATAGAGAGTAAGAGAGAGAGAGTAGCTTTTAATGTTGTATTATAATATTGTAATGTTGTATTAACGCTGTTGTTTGTAGCCTGGTACAGAAGATGCCAGTGTATACGAGGGGAGTCCCACTTACACCGGGGACCTTGGTAACCTGTAGTACAAGGCTCCGTCGATAATACCACGGAACAACGGCATGGATGTAATTACGTCTTAAGTGACCACCTCGTGTCACCTTTAACATATCCCGTACCAGTCTACCCCCTTAAACCCCGTGGTGTTATCTTGATTGTAAACCGAATTGATTGTATAATTGGATGACTGACCGAAACCATGATATCAGTAAACGGATATAGCAGTAGAGCCATGTAAATGGAATAACTGTAGAATCATGTAAATGGAATGCATATCCATGGTTCGGTTCAGTCAAGTTGTATAGATTGATAATTGGATTCATGGATTCATGTGTTCATATTGAATTAGAATATTGTAAATTGTGGATTGCACTTGAATCTTATTCAAGTCAGGTATAACCAGACTCAAACCCGAGTCAGATAATTAGAAATGTAAATCGAAGTCTTATAATTTCTATGGTCCTCAGGGTAATTTATAAAACTTGAGGGGGTTTTATGTAAAAATATTTTTATATACTTTTCAAAATACACCTCAAGTATTTGTTACTCGTCTTTAGGGTTGTAATGAGGGTGGATTTTATATTGTGACATTTCTAGTGAAAATATTCTAGTTTTTATAAATAAAGGTATTTATCTATAATATTGATTTATTTGAAGTTCATGGTATTTTAATGTAAAATTTATTCTTGTGATTTTTAGAATAAGGTGGAATATTTATATTATAATAAAATAGATATTTAAATGATAAATGTACATATATTTATACAAAAATAATTTTAATTAATATTTTATATTCCAAAAATCTCATTTTTCTTAAGATGTCGTATTTTAAACCTTTCGAGACTGAATGCTCCTTGCGGAGGTCTGAATCTCGCACCACTGAGCCCGAGGATGTGCGATAATCCACACCATCCCGAACGGGTTCCCCAAAAATGGGTTGTAGCGGCGCTTTGCAAAGATTGTAAATACTAACCCTTTAGAAAACGGTTTTATAAAGTAAATGGTATTTATTTGCAAAAGTGTAAATTTTCCGTATTTTAGATTCTAGGATTTCCTAAGTCAACTAGCCTATTTCTAAATGGTCTAAACGACAAGTTGTTAGATACCTCAAATCGCCTCTTCACCACCAATTGTGGCCAGGTAAGTACAAATGAGGAAAGGAGGGATCCGCTCACGAATCACCGTGAGTCGGGCCTTTTAAAGTTATCTTTCTTACTTGCCTAGGCTAGACACCACAAAGTCAGGTTTAGATAAACGACCGATGTCCGCAACTTATCGTATTATTCTTAGTAAAAGGCATTTGTTTTAAAAGTGTATCAAAGCTAAAACTTTTAGAAATGGTTTTTATTAAGAATATGGTATTTAAATGAAAGTATTGTTTTATCGTATTCTAAGTTTTGATGATATCGTTTAGGGTTGTATTTGCGTGTGTGGGGAGGTAAGTCATTACCTCGTGCTCTACTTTAAATGTATAGCAAGATTAAGGGGGTTAAATGTGAAATCGAAATATTGTGGTATTTAAGTGAAAAATACGATAAATTGAAAAGACTATCATTTCATGTGATGAAACTTGTTCAAATTATTTGTTAAATATTTAATAGTCAACAATAAGATGTTTAAGCATGATTGAATTGGTGAGAAGTGAAATTTTATAGAAAACCGAATCGGAAATAGGATTTGATCCGATTCCGTCGGGTTTTATAATTTCGTATTTTAGAGAATAAGAAAGAGGGATAGAATGGGATTTACGGGTTTCGATTAAGCAAGGGAGTGAGGGGGGACTAAAGAGGTTGTCGAGGCGTTGCTTCGTCGCCGGTTGTTCCTAAAAGCGTCGCCGGAATTTCCACCGGAATTTCGCCGGAGGTTCGCCGCGAACTTGTTTTCAAAGTACACAACTCTTGAGAAGATTTTGAGAGAGTGGGCTCAGGATTTTGGGATGAGAGGGTAGAGGGTAGGGGGTGTATTTATAGGGTAGGGTGGGTGAAGGGTTTTTAATAAAAAAATGTAAAAAAATATAGAAAATTCATTAAAAATTGGAGTAATTAGGTGTTAATGGGCATTCTGGAGCCGATCCAATAAATTAGAGTATACAGGGGGGTAGGGGAGAGGAAAAGTCACACTTTTTGTGTTGACGACTCGGCCGAGTCCGGCCGGTGGCGCCGTTCCGAGTCGGCCGGTCCGCCGTCCGAGTCGGGCCGAGTCGGAGGTCAGGAAGATGGGGGGTCGTCTAGTGTAGCCTCTGGTATATTTAGTTTTTCATGTTTAGTTCAAGTTTTGGGAGTTATGGTGTGTGGACTGTTGGGCTTCCAAAGGATTTAAAACAAAATAATGTGGGGCATGGGATTTGAACTCTGGTGGCTTGGTTCAGCAGTGCAAGGTATTACCAATGAGCTATAAGCTCCTTCTTGTAATTATGGTGCTATTTAATTATTTAAAATGATAGCAGCAAGAATAAATACTCCAAGTATACACTAAAAATGGAGTTATTACATTCTTGTAACTTGTAATTAAAAAACAAAATAATTACTTATATCTTGTGCTCAGGCTAAAATACCCCTTTATGGATTTTGAAAAAAAATTTAAAATTTTGTGTAGAAAAGTGTATAGGAAAATTATGGTTGTTACATTCTTCCCTCCTTATAAAAATTTCGTTCTCGAAATTTGTAAAGGAAAGTGTAACAGATTCAAGGAAAGTTTGGTGAGAGTGTGAATAATGACAAAGTGATGCAAGGGTGTAAAAAAAGGTTAAAGAGAATTACCAGGGTTATCCTGACCAACCGTATCGGCTTCTACGGCCACCAAATTGTAAACCTGGCGTCTCGGCACGTTCCTCTTAGCTGGAGGCATATTCCCCTGTACCCGAGGCATGTTTCTCAGTGCCTGATGGAATTGGCGATTTGGATGAGCAGGGAATCCACATGGAGGTGGTGCTGGGAGTGCAGGACGAGTTGCAGGACCCTGGATAGCTGGCTGCTGCGGATACTTGGCGGGTGTCTGTGCTGGGTTGCGTCTATAAGGACAGTTTCCAATTCCGTGATTGGACGCGCCACAAACCAAGCATGGGCCTTTTGCGCGCCTACAGTCCTTCCACAAGTGTCCTTTCCTCTTGCAATAAAAGCAAAAATCGGGTCTTGGCCGATCCTTGACTTCTTCCAGTCTTCTGAGTTCAACAGCTGTCCTTGAAGAGGCCCCTCCTGCCATTTGAGTGGCAGGGCGTTTCACTCCTGCAGATTGAGATCTGCCCCTTGCCTTTATCACTGCTTCATAACGGCAGGCAGCTTCCAGATCATCCTCGTGAGTCGGAAATTTCCCTGTGGCTAGTGCAGCCTGGATTTCCGTGTCCAAACCTTGTTGAAATCGACGGGCTCTGATCTCATCCGTCGGTATCAGGTGTGCCGTAAATCTGTTACGGTCTTGTGTTAGCTGTGTAGTATGTGATATTAAAAATTTGAAATACTGTGACCTATCTTACCGACTGAGCATGGTGAATTCAGCGTCATACTCATCTACTGACTTGTCCCACATCGAACCTTGTTGTAGATGAATGAACTGCTGCTCCATGGCAAACCTGGCAGTCACAGGGAAGTATTTCGCGTCGAACTTCTCACGAAAAGTCTTCCATTCAATAGGCTGTACAAGACGGCTTTCTTCCGCCTTCCACCAGTTGCGAGCATTGTCCGTGAGCTGCAATTTCGCCACACGGACCCAACCTATGTCTGTCACTTGTGCTGCCGCCAGATCATCCTCTGTGCTTTGAGCCCATTCCTCAGCTTCCAGTGGGCTCCCCTTTCCTGAGAACTGTTTGGGATGTAAAGCTCTGAATTGCTTCACCCCAGGTGCTTCAGTCTCGGGACGGTTCAGGAGTTGTTGTTGTCCCTCAAGAAGGCTGTGGATCGCCTCAAGTAGCACTGTTTGCTCGGTGGGTGGCGTAGGAACAGCAGGAACGATTGGTAGTGGAGGTGGAGGTGTGTTGTTGACGTTGGTGCTGGTGTTGTTCGGGGAATCCATAACCCTGAAGAAAAAATTTAGGCTAGGACAGATTCAAAGTATACGATTCAAAGAATAAGAAATGATGTGATTCAAGAAGCATGATTGTAAAGAATGTTTTAGTTGCTGGTTCTTGTGTTTTATATTGCTTAGGGTTCCATACAGCTCTGACCTACATGGGCCGCCAACAAAACCTGTCACGCCCCGCTTCCCGGTATACGGCGAAGGGGACGCGACGAGGCCCGCTACGTATTTACTCAGAAGCAAATACGCTAAGCGTAACTAAGCAATATAAAAGAAAATATACACAAGAGACAAGGTATAATAAAAACAGCAACTTTATTTATTAACATTCTTTTGTACAATGCATGAAAAGGAAATACAATTGAAATAAAAGATACCTAAACAGTGGCGTAACAGGAAATGAAAAGTAATGAATGGAAAAGTGTACAATGAAACTAAAGTGCTGGATCTTCGGCAAACTGCTCCAAGTCTTCTGCAGATGGCTCGATCTCTGCCGGGTCCAAACCACCTGACGACATTCAAAGAAGAAAGAAATAGAATGTCGTCAGCGAACAGGTCGCTCGGTAAGTCCCAAAGATAAGGGAGAAATAGATAGAGAGTAAGAGAGAGAGAGTAGCTTTTAATATTGTAGTATAATATTGTAATGTTATATTAACACTGTTGTTTGTAGCCTGGTACAGAAGATGCCAGTGTATACGAGGGAAGTCCCACTTACACCGAGGACCTTGGTAACCTGTAGTACAAGGCTCCGTCGATAATACTACGGAACAACGACATGGATGTAATTACGTCTTAAGTGACCACCTCGTGCCACCTTTAACATATCCCGTACCAGTCTACCCCCTTAAACCCCGTGGTGTTATCTTGATTGTATTGTATTGTAAACTGAATTGATTGTATAATTGGATGACTGACCGAAACCATGATATCAGTAAACGGATATAACAGTACAGCCATGTAAATGGAATAACTGTAGAATCATGTAAATGAAATGCATATCCATGGTTCGGTTCGGTCAAGTTGTATAGATTGATAATTGGATTCATGGATTCATGTGTTCATATTGAATTGGAATATTGTAAATTGAAGATTGCACTTGAATCTTATTCAAGTCGGGTATAATTAGACTCAAACCCGAGTCAGATAATTAGAAATGTAAATCGAAGTCTTATAATTTCTAGGGTCCTTAGGGTAATTTATAAAACTTGAGGGGGGTTTATGTAAAAATACTTTTATATACTTTTCAAAATACACCTCAAGTATTTGTTACTCGTCTTTAGAGTTGTAATGAGGGTGGATTTTATATTGTGACATTTCTAGTGAAAATATTCTAGTTTTTATAAATAAAGGTATTTATCTATAATATTGATTTATTTGAAGTTTATGGTATTTTAATGTAAAATTTATTCTTATGATTTTTAGAATAAGGTGGAATATTTATATTATAATAAAATAGATATTTAAATGATAAATGTACATATATTTATACAAAAATAATTTTAATAAATATTTTATATTCCAAAAATCTCATTTTTCTTAAAATGCCTTATTTTAAACCTTTCGAGACCGAATGCTCCTTGCGGAGGTCTGAACCTCGCACTACTGAGCCCGAGAATGTGTGATAATCCACACCATCCCGAACGGGTTCCCCAAAAATGGGTTGTAGCGGCGCTTTGCAAAGATTGTAAATACTAACCCTTTAGAAAACGGTTTTATAAAGTAAAAGGTATTTATTTGCAAAAGTGTAAATTTTCCGTATTTTAGATTCTAGGGTTTCCTAAGTCAACTAGCCTATTTCTAAATGGTCTAAACGACAAGTTGTTAGATGCCTCAAATCGCCTCTTCACCGCCAATTGTGGCCAGGTAAGTACAAATGAGGAAAGGAGGGATCCGCTCACGAATCACCGTGAGTCGGGCCTTTTAAAGTTACCTTTCTCACGACACCACAAAGTTAGGTTTAGATAAACGACCGATGTCCACAACTTATCGTATTATTCTTAGTAAAAGGCATTTGTTTTAAAAGTGTATCAAAGCTAAACTTTTAGAAATGGTTTTTATTAAGAATATGGTATTTAAATAAAAGTATTGTTTTATCGTATTCTAAGTTTTGATGATATCGTTTAGGGTTGTATTTGCGTGTGTGGGGAGGTAAGTCATTACCTCGTGCTCTACTTTAAATTAATACCAAGATTAAGGGGGTTAAATGTGAAATCGAAATATTGTGGTATTTAAGTGAAAAATACGATAAATTGAAAAGGTTATCATTTCATGTGATGAAACTTGTTCAAATTATTTGTTAAATATTTAATAGTCAACAATAAGATATTTAAGCATGATTGAATTGGTGAGAAGTGAAATTTTATAGAAAACCGAATCAGAAATCGGATTTGTTTCGATTCCGTCGGGTTTTGTAATTTCGTATTTTAGAGAATAAGAAAGAGGGATAGAATGGGATTTACGGGTTTCGATTAAGCAAGGGAGTGAGGGGGGACTAAAGAGGTTGTCGAGGCATTGCTTCGTCGCCGGTTGTTCCTAAAAGCGTCGCCGGAATTTCCACCGGAATTTCGCCGGAGCTTCGCTGCGAACTTGTTTTCAAAGTACACAACTCTTGAGAAGATTTTGAGAGAGTGGGCTCAGGATTTTGGGATGAAAAGGTAGAGGGTAGGGGGTGTATTTATAGGGTAGGCTAGGGGTAGGATAGGTGAAGGGTTTTTAATAAAAAAAATGTAAAAAATATAGAAAATTAATTAAAAATTGGAGTAACTAGGTGTTAATGGGCATTCTGGAGCCGATCCAATAAATTAGAGTATACAGGGGGGTAGGGGAGAGGAAAAGTCACACTTTTTGTGTTGACGACTCGGCCGACCGGCTGAGTTCGGCCGGCGGCGCCGTTCCGAGTCGGCCGGTCCGCCGTCCGAATCGGGTCGAGTCGGAGGTCAGGGAGGTGGGGGGTCGTCTGGTGTAGCTTCTGCTATATTTAGTTTTTCATGTTTAGTTCAAGTTTTGGGAGTTATAGTGTATGGACTGTTGGGCTTCCAAAGGATTTAAAACAAAATAATATTAAAAATAATGTGGGGCATGGAATTTGAACTCTGGTGGCTTAGTTCAGCAGCGCAAGGTATTATCAATGAGCTACAAGCTCCTTCTTGTAATTATGGTGCTATTTAATTATTTAAAATGATAGCAGCAAGAATAAATACTCCAAGTATACACTAAAAATGGAGTTATTACATTCTTGTAATTTGTAATTAAAAAACAAAATAATTACTTATATCTTGTGCTCAGGCTAAAATACCCCTTTATGGATTTTGAAAAAAAATTTAAATTTTTGTGTAGAAAAGTGTATACGAAAATTAGGATTGTTACACCACCCCTAGACTTCATATGCGACGTATCAGACGAAGAGGCCGGACTGTACGGTAAGTGTTGCTTACAGGCTCGTTAGGGTTGTGATGTGTTCGCTCGTCGGCCACCTTATCGTCATGTATCTAGGTAGCCGTTACGCACAGCTAGTGCCGCTGACGTGCTTGTGGTAAACCCACTGCCAGCGTACTGTCAAGTCTTTAGAGTCCCACACAGAAGGTTCCCTGGATCAGGCGAAAGATGTAAATGCCGTAAGTTGTTACGGCAGGGTTTCGATCTTGTTCATGTACTGGCTACAGGAATAATGATCGAAAGGATAATACTGGTAGGCTTTGGTTTAAGCCAGATACCGGTATTATATTATTGGATTATTTGTATTCGTATCTTTCGGAATACGGATACGGGTATACTTATACGGTATACGGTGAGGGGTATTCTTGTAATTGTATAAGAACACCTTCTAGAAGGAGACACCTCATTATAGCATATTTATTTTGTGAAAATAAATATATATGAGGTGGAATTAGGAGAATTGTCAAACCATGGGTCAAAGAATGGATCTTTTAATATTTTATTCGTTTGGGATTACTATTCAAGTATTGTGCATTATTTTAGAGAGAAATAATACACAGCTCAATTATTTCCATGAGCCATTACCCTTGATGCATGCTTGATATTTCCTTATTCTATTTTTCATATTCTCTCTCCTAATTATCTCCTTCTTCCTCCTCCTAGTTTTATCCTTCACATGAGTTGTGAATCAAAATCTTAGGGCTAAAAGTAATCCATTAGTTCATCTCTACATCATCTAAGTAATCATTTCTAGCACACTTGATCTCTTAGTTAACTCTTGTGAAGAGTTTGTAGCTTGTTCTATAGCTCTCGGGTGGATCATCTTGGATCTAGAGGTAACCGGAGACCGAGTTCTTCTCAACCATCGAAGGAGCCAAGGAGTCACAGCGGAAAGAAGACCCGAAGGACCGTTTACTTGAGGTACAACCCCTATCATAGTAGATACGATCTCTAGATAGGATTTCTCGTTATGGTTTAGCACAAGATCTAGGTTTAAAGTAGGTGTTGCATGCAAGGAAAATTATTGTTTGCCACTTTCGCCTCCTCACATGTGTTGTGAGGGTGTGCAACATCTACCAACAGGATTGAGCCGGATTATTAAATCATGTATTGATTTAATAATTTGCATATACTGTAGACTGTAATCCGTATTTTATTACGGATAACATTTTAGAACGTGGACACCTCATTAGTCTTTTTCCATTTATTTGATAAATGGAAATAAGGTGTAAATTAAAGGAGAGGGGGTATGGTGAGAGCCATGGTTTCAATAGTTGACAAATGAATTATTAATTCATCTGTGGCAACTATTGAAGCATGGTTGACATATTATATTAATGGATATTGTTTTACAAAACTATTGCCTTCTATTTTTTCTCTCACTTGCTTGCTCATTTTTCATTTATGTTCACCATTTTGCTTCATCTCCTTCTCCTTTTCTTGAGCTTCACCACCTTCATCATCTTCCTCTTCTGTACACTCTCATGTGTTGAGAAATAAGAGAGGAGGCAAGATAGAGATAGAAAGTCACTTAGAACCTCACACTACATCCTAGACTTCTTGAATTAGCAACCTAAGTTCTCTAGTTGCTCCACTTGACATTTAGTGTGGAGCTAGAGCCATGGATCATATCCCTCGGGTGGACCATCTACGACAAAGGAGGACCGAAGAGCAAGATTGATCGCGGAGAACCGAAGGAGCCAACAAAGAAGATCAAGCACGATCATGGTGGCTACTTGAAGCGAACGATGAGGAAAGAAGACCGAAGGACTTGGATCGTTTGGTGAGACTTCTTTTCATAGCAGTTGGCTCTCTTAGTTTAACTAGTTAGGTTTATGGAAAGATTCGGTTTAATGGGTTATTCCTGCGCCGTTTTTAATTTGGTAGAATTTTTTTTGTTCCGCAAACGGCCACGAATGATGGCTAGGGCATTAGGGTAACCCAACAGTTTTAAATTGAGAAAAACATATTTCCATTGTATGATTAACTCAATTTGAACCTAGCTCGGAGATATTATAAATTTAAATTGAGAACAACACATTTCTAGTTAACAAAAACATCTATATTGTAAAATTTTAGAAAAATTAAGTTTCCAATCTTACCCCTCCATGTTATACACCCAAAGATATATGTTTGTTTTGATCTACCAGAAGTGATCCATCGAATTATTGATTTTCCACTGTTTTTGGTTTTTTTTTTACAAAATAAATAAAAACTTGACGAGGGGAAAGGGATTTTTACGAGATAGGGAAGAAGTGAAGAAGTGAGATTGGGAAAGAAAGGGATCTGGTCGTGATAGGAGGAGTCTTTAATAGGGAAAGGCGGGAGAACCCGCCTTCCCACTATTTATGAGAAGGCAGGTTTTAATATTGGGAAGACGGGTTCTAAGAACCCGTCTTTCTTTTATATGGTTCCAAACAAATTGGGGTCATGTTTACATGGTCCCAAACCGTCCTATTCTTCTAAATATAAATTTTACAATTCTATTTTAATAAATTTAATATTTTAATACCCTGTTTCGGGTAAAAAACCCTTTTTATTTCAAAATGCCGAAGGATATGAGAAAGAGAGCGGCAATAGCATGAATTTTAAAAAATTCGTCACCTCACCGTTCGTTTGAGCGCAACTGCTAGCCACAGATCCACTGTCAAAAACCATGGCTGTATCTCGAGAAAAATTCAAAAACCTAAGACCACAGCAGATCTGCTCACTGCTCGAGAGAAAACCCTACATCCTCATCATTTCTCCCATCTCGTAAGCGACCGCCGCTGCCGCCGCCGGCGAGATGCCTCTGAGAGCGCCCGTTCATGGAAAAGAAGCCTGAACTTCCGAGGAGCAATCTCGGCCGTCCGATCGCCGCCGCATCCGCCGCCATCGGAGGAGGAGGAGGAGATGCCAACCTGAATCTCACCTCCTCTACTTCATCCTCTTCGTCCCTCTCGATCTCGCCCCCCGATTTCCTCAGCCAAGTTAATGCCGTCTTCAAGCGCCACAGGCCCCTCGGTAATGCTCTAGGGTTTGAGTTTTGCTCCATTTTGAAAAGCCCTAAATTTCTAGGGTGAAATCCAGGGTTTCCAGTTCTTAACTTTAGGTGATGTTAGGGATAAAGTTGCTTTCTTTAGTTTCCCTGCCTCTGTGAGTGGCCTAGAAGAAAATAGTAGCTTAAACTTTTTTTTAATATAAATTTTATATTGAATTCATTGAGATTTGAATTCTGGACCTTTAGGTTTGCAACTGGTGCATTAGAAGTGTTTAGGAATATTGAATTAATACCGTTTAGCTGGAACTCGAAGGTTTCAGGTTCACTACATTTTGATGAAGGGATTGGAAGACATGAGGTTATTTTCCCTTGATTTCACCGCCCTTGTCAGTGACCTAGAAGTTTTAAATTCTGAACTGTTAGGGTTGTGATTGGTGCCTTAGCAATATCATTTGGCGTATTGGTTGCCAGAAGAAATTGGAACAGAGAGATATCAGTAATGGGTGGACACTTTTAAAAAATAAAAATAAAAAAATCTTGTTTTATACCCCTTTTGCTTCAGGGATGCATTATAGCTAGTTTCACATCTAAGATTTACATATACAACATATAACCTTGTCGAGAGATTTCTTTAGTATTTAGATTTCAAACTTGAAATCCGCAAGAAATTGATTTCTCCTAGAATCGTGTTGAATGGAATGAGGAGTATATCAATTTGATTAATAGACTTCAAACCAAAGATTGGGCTGTTCCTAAAGTATCTAGAAGCATACAATAACAATAGATAGAGGGGATGAAATGTGTGATCTAGTAATGAACTTGATCTGTTAATAATATTAGTTGAATATTTATGAAATATTTTGGTTGAAGGATTCATCCACACATAATCCAAATTGAGGAGTTCTGAGAATTCATTGTTCATAAAAAAAAACTCAATCCTAGGAATATATTCTAGATTTCCTTCACATACCTTCATATAAATATTTAATGTTGGTGAATGTGGTCTTTTTATACTATCCAAGCTCTAGTGAAAGAGAGTCAAAGCAAGATAAATTGTAGGCTTCCTAAATCTTTTTATTCAAATAGGAAGAATATATCACAGTGGTTTCTCATTCCTATTTTATACCATTACTTTGCAATAAGCTCAAAATCAAGGATTGACATTACGTGGGCTTATTATTACTAGATGGGTTTTCGTTTGTCTTTTCAACTGTTTGTTTCCCACTTGTGATTTTAGGCACAATGCAGAATTTTTCCGGAGCAAATCGAGTACTGGTTCGGCAAGCTGAACCATCAAGGAATAGCACTGAACCATCAAACAACAGCACCTCCACCACTTCAGTTGCTGGCAAGAAATTACCTCAAACAGTAGGAAAGAGAGGAACTGAGAGGTTTTTGAACATTGGGTTTGACAAAAGGAAGGACAATGAGCTGCAAGTTAGGTCGAATACTCTTGAGGATTCCTCACTTAATACTCCTTCAATTACCGGAACTGTTACTAATCTTGGGAATGGCATTGACCCCATTCGAATGCAACAAGGCGAGGGTGAAGTGCTTATTGACCGAGAGAAGCCATGCCTGCCAGCTTCCTCGTCTCATCTGTTGTATTCTATGGTCTCTTCTAACGATAATTCAAAAAAGTCTGCAGACAATTCTGTCTTAACTTTTCAAAGTAAGTAGTTAAACTTCATATACAAAATTCAATTAATTAGGATAAAGAAGAATTATTATTCCATGGGCGTGTAGAAAGAAAAGACAAAAACAAAAAGATAGACCTAAAGCAACATGATTCTCTATCTGGAGTCCTTAAGCAATATAAGATAAAACAATGGCTTGAAGATGGCCAATTCCGATCCAAAAATTGATTGCCAAGTTCCAATACCGATACAGTTTGATACTAATTAATATTGGGTTTACCATTTGATTAATAGGGTTCTAGTATTAAGTTTATCGGTGGGTTAGCGGGTTTGTTAGTAGGTTATTCGGCTAAGGTTTATACGATATCATTAAATATTGAAAATATAGCAAAAGGATTATATTTATTTTTACCAAGTCATTAAACCATCATTTTAGACTTTATGAACTGCAAAAGAATTTGCCAATGTTTATAGTTGAGTTTACTATTTATTTAAGAAATTACTAATTTTGAAAGATTCTTTTAGTCGAAGAATTTAAAATTTGATATTCCCAATCCAAGGCAGCCCAATTGCGACTCCAACAGGATATCAATATTGATAACAATACCGTGATTTTAAACCTTGGATGAAACTGATGGAGTCAGATAAAATATAATGATAGGTAGAGAGAATTCAGTTTTATTGGCATTAGTGCATAAAAGCTTAACTCATGGCGCTATAAAATCACGTTTTCCAAGTGAAAAATAGAAACATATTCTGAGTTTTTCTCGATGAAGCGAAACAAGCTTTGGAAGTCTTGTCAGCACATAAATTTGTATGATAAATGACCAACCATTTTCCATGATTGCATGCAATGAAATATGTGACTGGTTAAAAATTAAAAAAAGAAAAATGCAATTAATTTCTTTCTGTTTTACTGTAGTATGGCTGACATCTGCTCTCATGGTGTGGTATTATGTTTATTGTTGTCAAATAATAGTAATTGTTTGCAGTAGCTAGTCAAATAATCGTAGTTGTTTTCAGTAGCTAATCAAATGAAATGATTCCTTGACTAGCTTTCCTTTCCTTCACTTTCCTTGGAACAATCACAACTTATGAGTTGGGTTGAACTGCATTTGTATAATCTTCTTTTGTGCATGGTTCTCTCTAGGTCTTTCTTAGTTTTTATGGGTACGCAGGTGTTGATGCAAGAATGACCATCGACACTAGAATGGACGACATTTCATCTTATTTGCATTCTCTTGCATTGACAGAGGGGGAAGGCCAATTTGTTAATCAGGTGCGAGGTAATAATGAAGATTTGAAGCCGCATGATCCACTCAACATGGAAATATATGGAAACAATGGGTCTCACATGATGGAAAAGATAACGGATTTGTCGCATAATAACCAAATTATGCATCCGATGACGCATTCTTCAGTTGTGGGTTCTTCACATCAATCCACGACAATGTCAGTTCACTCAGGCCCAACTTATCAATGCACCCATGCTCCTTCAGCCGCGCACACTGAATTTCCAATTCAAAAGCTATCTTCTGAAAATAACTTATCAGGAGTTCCGTCTCATATAGTAACAGAAGGCCAAGAGCCAATAATGATTGAAGGTGAAGATATTAGGGAGAAGGTGTTTTCTAGCAACGCCAGCCATCTGCAATCTCAAGTTCTTGCTCCAATTCATAAGTCTTCAAATGCGGATGTGGAGCCTTCTCAACCAAGCAAAGTTGAAAAGGCTCCTCGTAAGAAGAAGTACGATCCTGATGTATTTTTTAAAGTTAATGGAAAGCTTTATCAAAAACTTGGTAAAATAGGTAGTGGAGGAAGCAGTGAAGTTCATAAAGTTATAACATCGGATTGTACTATATATGCACTTAAAAAGATTAAACTTAAAGGCCGCGACTATCCTACAGCTTATGGGTTTTGTCAGGAGATCAAGTATTTGAACAGGCTGAAGGGAAAAAGCAACATCATACAACTAATTGACTATGAGGTACAAACTCAATAAACTGCCAATTAAATATAAAGGATGCTATTCCTTCACGTGCTGAAAATTATTTGGTTTAGTAGTTTTAGTGCATTATTTAGACTGTAGGAATATGGCATGTTCTGTTTTAACATTATTAAATACTAGATGCTAGCACTGTGAAAAATTATGTTACGCCTGATTCAAAGTAATATAAAAAGAGACTGAGTTAATCTGCATTTTCCAAAATATTCCAATTAAAAACCGTGCTTGATCATCACTTTATCCATGTTGCATGATACCCCTTCAGCTGCTGAAATTCCATTTTAAAGTTAAGTGGTGTTGGTCTGTATTATTCCATTCGTACTTTCATTGTATATCTACTCTGATTACCAATCTTATTACATCGTGGATATATTTAATGATACGAACTCAACTGGTCTAGTAATCTTGACACCTAGAACTATTAATAATTTTG
The DNA here is from genome assembly GCA_030015575.1 of Agapanthus africanus. NCBI lineage: Eukaryota > Viridiplantae > Streptophyta > Magnoliopsida > Asparagales > Amaryllidaceae > Agapanthus > Agapanthus africanus. The sequence continues at coordinate 520,884,616 of CM057344.1, forward strand.
GAATGTAAGTGAAAGTACTGTTGGAGTTATTAATTTGAATGTTCAGCAATATATTTCTATGCTCATGACCCATTAGTACTGTCTACTACTATTCTCCAGAGAAAACTATGAACCGTTCGCATTTCCCCCCTCTGAAACATTATTGGAACTAATAACTTTTTCGAGATATCTCCATTTTAAGGACTTCTATAAATCTCAAATGTCCAATTCTCTTTCTTCTTAGGTGACAGATAAAACTTTGCTTCAAGAAGTCCTGGATGGCTCCATGACTATAAAAGATGGAAGGATCAAAGATGATCAATACATTTACATGGTTCTTGAGTATGGAGAGATTGATTTGGCTCACATGCTATCTCAAAAGTTGAAGGAGGCAGAAAGTTCCAGTTTGAAAATAGATGATAATTGGCTTCGATTCTATTGGCAGGTCCTTTCATCAGCACTCTATCTCTGCATTTGTTTGTCTTTATTGTTCTTTTTTTTGTTCTGGTACTTTTACAGCTAGACTAGCCTTTTATTGATAAAGGAAATACTTGAAGACCTTATTGATTGGAATCAATTATTCCTTCATCATGTTCGTGTGATTGAAGAGAATGTGATTTATAAAATTTTAACGGGACGGTACTTCTGCAGTATCATGTAATTGTTGAATGTCTATCGGGCCACCATATGACTGACATTTCTTTTTTGGTTCAAGATGTTGGGAAATTACACAATAACATGTCCAAAAGCGAGTGAAGCTGAAATGAGAATATTGAGATGGATGAGTGGTGACTCTAGTATTCTCTTAAAGAAATTGAGATAAGAAATAAGCGCACTTGTAAAAAGTTGAAGGTAGCTCCACTAGAGGAAACAATGAAGGAATTAATTGAGATGTTTTGAGCATGTGCGATGAACGCAAATAAATAAGTCAATTTGGAGGAGTGACAATATTTTAGTAAATGAAGGATTGAGGGCTACATATAAGTCTAAACAAATAAGGGGTGAGGCAGTTATAACATATCGTGGTTAATGAAAAGGGGGGGGGGGGTAATCATGTAGCTCATCCTGAAAGTTTGAATTGAGGCTTTTTTTTTGGGATAAAAGGAGAATTAGAAACGACAAATTTCGGAAATAATGGTTTGCAGATGCCAGATGTGAGTTATCTAGATTAAAAGAAATGCAGATCATGCAGGGTGAGGCACGCATGTGCGGTGTACACCTGTGGGCACAGGGGGGTGATTGTAACCCTGTGTGAACTGCCGGGGGGGGGATGCAGGGTGAGGCACGCATGTGCGGTGTACACCTGCGGACGCAGGGGGTGGGGGTGATGCAGGGTGAGTGCATCACACGCACAGGGGTGGGGGTGTTGCCTCACATATGCGCCTGGATTGTCCCACATTTTGCCATTTGTTTTGAACTCGTGATAACAAATTTGGAGTTCGAGAACTTCTGTTTACATGCCGTTCTGAGCTCAATTGTGCTGATCTGAGGTCGTCTTGCTCTATACCAAGCTCCTTGCGCCTAGCTGGTCTACATTGTCGCCCTTAATTGCGAGATTCTGCAACCGTTTCTATCCATTGTGATCGCGATTAATGCTCCCATTAACTCGCCATTATCTCCACTTTTATTGCTGATGTTATTCCTGAATCTCATATAACTATTCAGTCTTATTCTATCAATCCATTGAGTATAGACTTCAAAAACACAGAAAAACTCAATCTTCACTAATCTCTGTTCTTCATCTCTTCGAGTATACCAGAGCTCGCTTGTTCTATTCATAGACCGAATCAGTTGAGTGTATGACTGCTTGCAGCCAACCGTTGATCTGTAACCGTGCTAACCACTCATGTACGGTCTTGATCTGTAACCCTGTGTGAACTGCGGGCGCATCACACGCGCAGGGGGGGGGGGTGAGGCACGCATGTGCGGGCGCATCGCATGCGCGGGGGGTGGGGGTGAGGCACACATGTGCCCTGTAACCGTGCTAACCAACCATGTGTACTGCAGGTGCATCACACGCGCAGGGGGTGGGGGGGGGGTGAGGCATGCATGTGCGGGCACATCGCACGCGCAGGGGGGTGGGGGTGAGGCACGCATGTGCCCTGTAACTGTGGGCTTGATCTGTAACCCCGTGTGAACTGCCTGTAACCGTGCTAACCACGCATGTGCGGGCTTGATCTGTAACCGTGTGAACTGCGGGTGCATTGCACGCGTAGGTGGTGGTGGTGGTGGTGGTGGGGGTGAGGCACGCATGTGCCCTGTAACCGTGCTAACCAACCGTGTGAACTGCGGGCGCATCACACGTGCAGGGGGGGTGAGGCACGCATGTGCCACGCATGTGCGGGCGCATCGCACGTTGGGGGGGGGGATGAGGCACGCATGTGCCCTGTAACCGTGGGCTTGATCTGTAACCCCGTGTGAACTGCCTGTAACCGTGCTAACCATGCATGTGCGGGCTTGATCTGTAACCGTGTGAACTGCGGGCACATCACACGTGCAGGGGGGTAGGGGAGTGAGGCACGCATGTGCCATGCATGTGTGGGCGCATCGCACGCGCAGGGGTGGGGGTGTTGCCTCACGTATGCGCCTGGATTGTCCCACATTTTGCCATTTGTTTTGAACTCGTGATAACAAATTTGGAGCTCAAGAACTTCTGTTTACATGCCGAGCTGGTCTCTTTTCATTCCGAGCTCAATTGTGCTGATCTGAGGCCGTCTTGCTCTATACCAAGCTCCTTGCTCCTAGCTGGTCTACATTGTCGCCCTTAATTGCGAGATTCTGCAACCGTTTCTATCCATTGTGATCGCGATTAATGCTCCCATTAATTCGCCATTATCTCCACTTTTATTGCTGCGGTTATTCCTGAATCTCATATAACTATTCAGTCTATTCTATCAATCCATTGAGTATAGACTTCAAAAACACAGAAAAACTCAATCCTCACTAATCTCTGTTCTTCCTCTCTTCTGAGTATACCAGAGCTCGCTTGTTCTAATTCAGAGCTATTCATAGACCGAATCAGTTGAGTGTACGACTGCTTGCGGCCAACCGTTGAATCGTAGGGAATAGCGCGTCAGAGGACCTTCTGCATCCGGTAGATTCACCGAGAGGGGCGCGAAACTAAGGACAGTACTCGCTCAACCTCGGCTCGGTTTTCTTTCGATCATCCGAAGCTCGATAAGGCTTCCTTTCCATTCTCTTGAATTTTTGTTTTGACTACTTTGATATTGGTATCCCTTATAGTATAACGTACTTTTCCAACATAAAATATTCAGTCTTAAGTTTACTAAATAACTTGACCTTCTTTACACATGAAATGGATGATCATATAGTGGAAGAATGCTCAGTGTTTATTAAAGCATTACTATCAAACTACCCACAGGTTGAATCAGATTTAGGCTTCTTTCAATATGATTACATCCAAGTGATTCAGAGAGGGAAAGGAAAACAACCTGAAGAAAATATGTACTTGATTCTGTTCTTTGTGACTTACATAATGGTTTCGATGCTTAGTTAAGACCAAAGGAAAACATATGGAATGCTGATGTTTAACATCTTACAGATAATTACCGTGTTCTTTGTGAGCTTTGCTGTCTCCCATTCAAATTAACTACTTAAATCGGAACAACTTTTAATGATCTAGAAGGATGCCATATTCATTTCATGTTTTCTCTTGCCCCTTTTGCCTTTAAATTAATTGACTTCTCTATCTGTCTGCAGCAAATGCTTGAAGCTGTAAATACTATACATGAAGAGCGTATTGTTCACTCAGATTTGAAACCTGCGAATTTCATGCTTGTAAGAGGCTCCTTGAAGCTCATTGATTTTGGCATCGCAAAAGCTATATTGAGTGACACAACCAACATCCAACGAGATGCCCAGGTTTGTATTTAGCCACTATCGTTTTGTGTTCTCGTCGTCAATTTTGGGTTATGTGCATATATCCTTTAGTCTTTTAACTATTTTCTGCATTGAACTTCCTTACACATCATAACATCCATATAAGCACTGTTACTGATTTGTTAATACCCCCATAAGTTGTACTGCAGTGCTTACCATCGCTTTCCATCACATTTTCATTCTATTCCCCAATCTACTGAAAATTAGCAATCAGACATTAGACCACTAGAGTGTGTGACTGCTAATGCTTAGGTTTGAGATTGAGAAGGTTGCAAATGGAAAATAATTTCCTACAACAAATTTATCAAATTATTGCTTTCTTCTAGAGTTTTTCAAGGTCTGTTATAGTATCTAGATCTAATCGGTTATTTAAGATTCTTGATTTGCCTGGAACTGTACCATATATATATATATATATATATATATAGAGAGAGAGAGAGAGAGAGAGAGAGGAGGCCATAGGAGGAAATTTCCTCCTATGGCATGGAAAAAATACAACCTTCACCAATTTTTTCGACGATCGGCCCCCATCATCTTCATCGTTATCATCTAAGATGTGGGTACACCAAATTTCATGTGATTCTACAACTTTTTCACCGTTGATTTAGCAATGTAAAAAGTTCTATTGTCGGTAAACCGTTAATTTTGAACCCACTAAATCAACGGTGAAAAAGTTGTGGAATCACATGAAATTTGGTGTACGCACATCTTAGATGATAACGATGATGATGATGGGTGCCGATCGTCGGAAAAAATGGTGGAGGTTGTATTTTTTCCACGCCATAGGAGGAAATCCCCTCCTATGGCCTCTTTCCTCCATTAATCTCTATATATATGAGAAAATGGAATCTCAAGTGTCACAGGAGATTCCTCCTATGGCGTCGAAAAAAGTCAACTCTTCACCAATTTTTTCGACGATTGGCATCCACCACCTTATCTTCATCATGCAAATGTGAATACATGATGAGAATCCAACATCGTTTCACCATTGATTTTGTGATGTAAAAATACTACAAATGTTAAACTATCGGAAAACCGTTAATTTTGCATCCACTACATCAATCGTGAAACGATGTTGGATTCTCATCAAATTTGGTGTATTCACATCATGCATGATGAAGATGAAGGTGGTGGATACCGACCGTCGAAAAAATTGGCAGAGAGGACTTTTTTCGACGCCATAGGAGAAAACTTCTTCATGTGGCACCTGAGATTCCTCTGTGTGTGTGTGTGTGAGATTCCCTTACTGGTTGAGTGCCCTTGTTGTGCTGAAATATAAGCTTTAAAAGGTGTTATTTTGATTCATTATTCTATTTAGCATGCGCTTCGTGGGTATCCAATCCTAGTTTGCTTTGATGTCATTTTTTGCCACTATACCGAAGTCTAAGGTACTATAAGTAAGGATTGGGAGCCACCAAATTTTGGTTTCCAAGCATTATCCACAATCCCACCTAGAGTGAACAACCACAAACTTTTATGTTTAAGTAGATATGTGCAAAACCTAAATTTTCATGGTATGAGTATATGAAAGGCTGGATTATGTGGGACATAAAGAAGTTGCTTTATGGAAATATGTTAGGTTTTGTTCTTCACTTTAATTTTGCCATAGAGTGGGACATACTGGCATAATTGGTTATTGTAAATCTATTATCCTTTTCCTTTAGACTCCTCTTGCCTAAGAATATTTGGATTTTGGAGAACAATTGGTCATTTGGGGTTAATGACAATTCCATCTTGACTATAGTTTCTTCAGCAAGGATTTTGCATTAATAAAGAGAAGTCTGATGCTAATGTTGTTACTTGATAAACTATAATCTAAGTGATATTTCTTAATGTCTAAGTCAACTACATTGATGACTTAGTTAACTGTGAATGATTCTTGTATATATACAATGAATTAATAGAGAATTCATATCTTGTTATATCCTAATATCTGCATTTAGCTCCCTTGATGGCAAAACTAGCTTCCTTATTTGATCAACAAGTGTGTTTCACATTTAATCGCACAAAACTGTCTAGTAATTTACCCCGAAAAGCATATATACCCCGTTCAAGTGATTTATTAGCGCAATCACTTGTTCGAAATAATTAAAATCATTACATCATGCTTAACGACGTGACCTCATGTACATGCCAAACATGAGTTTAGAGAAACATATCTTAAAGCATTATGATTAAACAAAAAAACCAAATTCTAATAAGAAGTCCAATAAGATTTTAAAGATTGTTTTGCCTACTCCAATTCCTTGGAGTTTCCTTAATAGGAGGAACTCAAAACTATATTCACAAATCTTGATCTATTCTCACGATTTGTGTAGGCGAGGACTCTCCTTATAATGTCGTTGTGTCTTGCTCGACGCCTTGTGTTGTTGTTAGCAAATGCCACCATAGAGATGATCATAAAATATCATTAAATTTTTTGCTACGATGTGACTTTAAGCTCGGTGGCAAATTTATTCGATCTTTATACTTGTAAAAAAGTGTCATTGCAATCTATAATTTTTTCTTCTATTTCCTTCGGATGCACTTTGCTTATCAAAGTTGTTATTATGATACTTTTACAACCTCATGCTTAAGTTTCCTTATTATAAAAGATATCATCGTTTCTAATGTTTTATCTAAATTAACTATATTTTGGAGAAAGTACAATTTATAAGTTACTTTTTTATGGGTGCGGTTCACCTTAAATTGATCCTTCTTTTTTGTAGAAGGTAAAATAAAATAATCTCAAACTCCACATTAAAAAAAGATAAACTCCTATTGAACTCAAAATCCTTAATATTTATCATTGGAATAAAAATTGCTAGAAACGCACGTAAGCATAACTTTATAACTATGTCAAGATATAAAATTACTGCTATGATATAAACTTCATTGGAAAAACTAATGTCTAATTTCATTAGTAAATTTAAACTTTCATATAGGTAGAGGCTGCTATGTGCATTGAATATACTAAAACAATGAATAATAAGTCTAGCAATATAATACAAAATAGAAATCTTTTTTCTGTGGGCATAAGAAATCTCTATTCCGGCATTTCTTCAAGCTAATTTATTCTAATTGAATCATATAAATATAATCTTCATGTAGGATCAAGTGTTTATTTGAATGAAAGCAATTACAATATTAAATGCCATTTAAGTTCAATAAAATAGCTTGATGTGAAGAAAACTGTAGATCACTTTTATCCCATGAATTAGGATGTTGTGGTTACTCCTAATTGATAAAACCTAATATTGAACGAAATCTAAGTTTTAACCATCAAAATTTTCCAAATATGATGAAACTATACATGCACATGAAAAAGACTAATTCTTGATACATGATAGTAAAGCTGACAAATATGACAATGAAAATATCTTTTCGACGAATGTTGGATCCTCATAAGCATATGTATATTAAAAGATATGATCTTTTCAGTGTGCAGGGCTAATTTTTACACATAGAAATTAATTTTAAAACTTGATAAAAAATCATATATAATCCATATAATGTTGATATAAATAATTTGAACATGATAATTTGATATGCAAATTATGTGAATCATCTCAACCCGAATTGCATGTATATACTATAAAAATTGAACATAAAGCAGTCTACTTGCATAATGAACATGGATTATGTTGGATATATATGCCCTAGAGGTCATTATTGTATAGTACTAGTTTGTATAATACATTTTGGAGGCTTGGGATATATATACGGGTTTATGACAGTCTTGCTCGATATAGTAGTATGCTACTTGGTTTGTTTCTATCTTAATATGTGTATATGTTTCTTTTAACATATCTCTAATACATATTGATGGAGCCCTTAGGATCTTTGCTTGACTACCGGCGTTGTGATGGCGATCACACTAGTGGGGGCTGGGTAGTCTATAAGCACATCCTTATTTTGGTCCCTAGTTGTAGGATTATCGAGACAGGGCATCGATACTCCAGAGTAGACTGGTGCATACGCTTCTCGTCCCAGCAGGGCAGATGGTCTGTCCCACAGCCATCAGTACGTCGTACTGGAGATAGTATGCAGGTGTTCGTTAGGTTACGAGTACACTGGACAGGACTCGTCGGGAACTGTTGGTTGGTATTATACCTATCGTCAGTTAACAGTTCCCAGATGACATGAGTACAGCTTAGTCCGTTGATATGACACTGTCACTTCGCCTCAAGTGTGTTCCCACTATTCTTAGATTACTACCCTACCACGGCTCTATTGAGTCGTGCAAACAGGTAGTAGTTGGGTGCAGTCCCGAAGCACTTGGAGGCAGTGACGGTTAGACAAGATTCGTCTCTCCCGGTATTGGGAGTTAATATCGCGCTGTGTCTAGGAGAGCTATTACACATAGTCGTCCCTGGCCAGGGCAAGCAAGATTTGCTGGTAGTGTTACCAGTAGTTTCTCAGGGTGTTCTGGGCTACACTCCGACACGACTTGTACCGCTATTAGGGGACTGACGTTTACCGCTCCCTAGGCCCGCCATGCGATACTCTTAGACGAACAGACCGGACTGTACGGAGATTGTCATGTTCAGGCTCAGTAGGAGTTCGGATGGGTTCACCTCATCGGTCTTCTGATCGGCATCTACCTGGGGACCGTTACGTACAGCTAGTACCGCTTGCGGCCTGTGGTTAAACCCACTGCCAGCGTAGTGTCGAGCCTTTAGAGTCCCACACAGAGGGATATTCGCCTTTGGGCAAAACAGAGTAGAGGTCGCATGGTTTTGCGACGGGGTTCGTTCACATCCGCGCACTTGTGCATGTTTGGTGTCCGGCCAGTTATTACTAGCGGGCTTTGGTTTAAGCCAGATCCTAGTATTTGTTTTGGGATTGGTTTTGTCTCATTGTATTCGTGTTCCTCGGAACACGGGTACAGGTGTGTATGCACAGTTGACAGAGGAAGAGGCAGAGGATTCTCATTAGGGTTGTTGACCGTTGACTTTTTCCAAACCCTAATGAAAATGAGAAATATGATTAATGATATTAATTAAAAATAATTGTGCCATGGTTAGGTTGACCATTTGACTTGTTGACTTTGGTTGACCGGTTGACTATTGTTGACATGTTGACCATCATCATTTCATTTCAAAGATGCTTTTTGTTTCTTGCAAATGCATTAAATGATGAAATGATAATGGTCATTCATAAACTAACCATCACAATTTCTTAATTATTATTATTATCATCATTATTCTTATTTTGGTAGCATGGTTGTAAAAAGTTATTGTTATTCTCCTTGCTCTTTCTCTCTCATGTTTGGAGCTCTCCCTCTCCCTCTCAAAGCTTAAGTGTTCCATGTGTTGGAAATCATAAGCTCTTGAGACAAAACCATCAAGACTCATATCTACTCTTTTTAGGGTTCTTTGTTTAGCAAACCAAGCACTCTAGTTACGTCTTGGTTGAGGTAGGAGCTCAAGTTCGAGGCCCTCGGGTGGATCTATCTTCGGCAAAGAGAAGACGAGAAGGAGGAGCCGTCTACGCCACTACAAGGAGCAAGCAAGAAGGAGAACCACAACAAGAAAAGAAGGAGTTCAAGCTCTAGGTATAACCATTCTACATAATAGTTAGAACTTGTAGTTAGTATGTTAGTTTTTGTTTAGCAAAGATCCTTCATGGATGGTCCATATCACCTTGAGAGAAAATTTTGATTTTTACCTATTCCGCCTCCCCGAAAGAACCGGGATGGGTAACGTGGACCTAACAGTGTTATCAGAGCCTAGCTAAACAACAACAAACTGTTAGCAAAGTGTTTAGAATTTCGATCCGGAAAAAATCCCGAAAACATGTCAAAAAACCATACTTTCTGCCGATTTTTAAAACCGCTCTAAAAATTATTCCACATGCCTTAAAAATCGGTGCAGGGTTTTTTAGGAACAGGCAGCAAAAACGAGCCCACGACTCGGTCAACGCGCCGCGGAACCGCGGCGAAACCATGCATTTCGCCGCGGATCCGCGGCCGAGTTGACTCGGCCGCGACTCGGGTTTGCTGCAGTTTGTTCAGTTTGGTGTTCTATGATTTTTAAGATATTTTGTTTCTGCCCAGATTATCCAGAGAACAATGTTGTGTTTGGGGTAGTTACAAATTGGTATTTTGATCGAAGTTCTACAAACTTTTGCTAAATGGTTATATCTGTAATGTGATACATGCACTGAACGTCGACTAATCGCTATACGCCGATTAGTGGGGGTTGTGCATATCTGTGATCTGTAATGTTGTTGGATTGTGTATATGAACTTGTTGGATTGACGCGGATGAATAGCCGGGGGTTTTGTGAGATGAGAGTTTCTTTATCTTTCATTTGATGTAATATGTAAATTGATGTAATATTATTTTTATGGCCGCACATCCAGGATGAGGTTGTAGCCGCCATTGTATATTATTTCTTTTACTGTTTTTGCTCCTAGGATAGACCCAAGGTGCGGTGCACAAACTACCGGGTACTTTGAAGTGCCGAGTGGCCTACTCACGTTGTTGAGGGAGGTTGCTTCACTTCGGGTACTTGGCGGATAGTTTGCCGCACCCGTAGGGGTCTAGGGTGGGGTTTTGGCTATTCATCGCGACCGGGTAATCCGTCTTTCGTTGCAGGCTCGAACGAAACACGGATTCCTAGCATATCCAATGTGTTCATCTGTGATCTGGAATGGCTATTATTGCATCTGACGAATGTATATATCTATATATGATATCTAGTATGCGTTACTTATGTTTTACATCCGTGCTAGTCCAGCCCCCGCTCTGTCGTTAGTTAAGTAACCTAACGGGTGATGACGGGCCCCATGGCGAATGCGGATGGCATAAGCGTGCGTCATATTTTCGTTGTTTTCTGCAATGGTAGGATTAATTGATGGGACGCATTATATTAATGCAAAGAAAAATAAACCAAAAAAAAGATGTTGGAACAATTTTCAAAAAGCTGTTATTATAAGGACGTTCTCTTTTGTTTTGTACAGAGGTATTCGGTTATGAATGCCCAGCACCTCATTCGACGAGGCAAGGGCCGAGATCCCTTCATCGGGAGTGACCCCTTGGACAAAAGTTTGCGTCAGGGTAATAACTTCACTATAGTCGATTATTCTTGCTTTGCATCAATGTATTCAGTTTGGAATATCCTGCACCTCATTCGACGAGAAAAGAGCCGAGATTCCTTCACAGGGAGTGATCTCTTTAGCAAAAGTTTTCGCCACTATATTTTTAAAAAAGGCAATCATGTTCCTTCAACGATATCAAGTTCATTACGTTAACGGGTTTTTCGCCAAAAACCCAGCTGTAGCCCTCCGTCATTTCTTACAAGTAACACTTAGTATTCGTGCTGCGTTTGTTGATTCCGTCAAGGCGTAGTGTACGGTAGCTGAGTGGTGCTTGTTTGTGGCAGTATATGGGATTGGTTAGGACAGTCGTATAACCTTGTTGACTCCGTCAAGGGTTATGCGGGTGGGTCTAATGCAATCCAGATAATGACGGGTTAAACTTGATTAGGACTTTTTGATTTGTTGACTCCGTCAATGTCACTTGGGTCCTAGGGGAAAAAATCCACATCGGGAGTTTCTAAAGAAACTGAAACTTGCAGATTTAGCATACCTTCTGAAGTGTGGTGACTAGAGTGGATTCCATCTAGGTCATCGCATAATGATAGTTGGATTCTGATCCCACTGATGAGTTGGATTACTCTCGGGAGATTATTTCACTTAACAATCAATGCTATAAACCAAGTAGGTGTCTAGAAAGGTGTTAGCGGGGCTACGCCTCTAGGGAAAAGAGGTTATTTAATTAAGGAACTTCGCGAAAGCGTTGGAAAACCTCCCTCGAAGTACCAACACTAGCTTGGCTGAAAAGTTAAGCAAGTATTGTGACGTGCGATTAATCCTGACCAGTTCTTCTTTTAGGGTTTGAAGAAGAATTTGAGGAAACAGTGGGAGGCATCCTGGTTAGATAAATCAATAAACCAATCTAATCTTGCAAGAGCGCACGCTGAGTGTTTCTTTTCTCTCTTTCCAGGTAGCAACCATTTCACGCCCTAATCAAGATAATAAAATGTATCGCTTGACCGATCCGAATTCTTATTCGGGGCTGGGGAACGTCGTTTTGGCTCTAACTTATGATAATTGTCACAAGTATGAGCAAGGGAAAGAGAATTGTATGGATTCCAAGGAGACCCAGTTGAAGAAGAAGCATAGTTTTGCATCTACTTCAGGTGTTCTTGTAATTGAGAACTGCTTTACGGTCAGCCCTACCGCCTGGGTACTTGATACCGGATCAGGATCTCATATCTGTAATTTATTGCAGGGACTGAGAAAAAGTAGGAAAGTTGTACCTGGTGATATGTCGCTCAGGGTAGCGAACGGAGCACAAGTTAATGCTGCAGCCGTCGGTGAATATCACCTAGTGTTGCCAAATGGCAATACTATAATTTTGAATGAATGCTACTATGTACCTTTCATGGTTTGCAACATCATATCAGTTTCTTTACTCAATAAAGATGGATATAATTTTGTTCTTGATAGAAATATCATGAACATTTACCTTCATAAGGTACTGGTTGCAGAAGGTACACTGTGTAATGGTATCTACGTTCTAAATCAGAATACAGTTCTCAATGTACAAAACACACGCAAGAGGAAGAATTCAGACACGAATGAATCCTACTTGTGGCATTGTAGACTTGGTCATATCAGAGAGAAAAGACTAAGTAAGTTGCATAAAGATGGGCTCTTGAATACGTTCGAGTTCTCATCTTATGAAACCTGTCAGTCTTGTCTCAAAGGAAAGATGACCAAATCTCCGTTCACCGGACATGGAGAAAGAGCAACAGAGCTCTTGGGACTCATACACAGTGATGTATGTGGTCCAATGTCTATACATGCAAAGGGTGGGTTCTCGTACTTCATCACATTCACTGACGATCTCTCTAGGTTCGAATATGTGTATCTAATGAAATACAAATCTGAAGCTTTTGAGAAATTCAAGAAATTCAGAAACGAAGTAGAGAACCAGACTGGCAAAAGTATCAAGATCCTCCGATCGGATAGAGGAGAGGAGTACTTAAGCACGGAATTCCTAGATTACTTAAAAGAGAATGGAATTCTCTCTCTGCTTACTCCTCATTATACACCACAACACAACGGTGTATCGGAGTGGAGGAATCGTACCCTATTGGATATGGTTCGCTCCATGATGAGTAGTGCCGAGTTGCCTCTTTCATTTTGGGGACATGCGCTTCAGACAGCGGCATACCTACTGAACTACGTTCCATCCAAATCTGTGCTTAAGACTCCATATGAAGTATGGAGTGGAAGAAATCCGTATCTTAAGCGATTTAAGATATGGGGTTGTCCGGCTTATGTGAAAACACAGAAACCTGACAAGCTAGAGGCACGGTCAGTTCTATGTAAATTTGTGTGATATCCTAAAGATTCACTAGGATATCTGTTCTACCACACCGAGGAACAGAAGGTGTTTGTATCTCGCCATGCTACCTTTTTAGAAAGGGAGTTTCTTGCAAAAGAAACTAATGGGAGTTCGGTAGAACTGGGAGAAATCCATGAACCACAAAATGTAACTGAAAATTTGGAGGAACCACTGGATTCAATAACCCCAGACGAACCTCAGCCACTCCACAGATCTGGTAGGATTTCTCATCCGCCCGAGAGATACTACGGTTTTCTCATAAACGGGGATCGAGAGGATTGTATTTTGGAAGAAGATGACCCTACCAGTTTCAGACAGGCCATTATCAGTAGAGACTCTGATAAGTGGCTGGATGCTATGCAATCCGAAATGGAGTCCATGTACACCAATAAAATGTGGACCTTGGATATTGCTCCACCTGGGGTAAAACCCGTTGGATACAAATGGATCTACAAAAGGAAACTTGGTGTAGATGGGCAGGTGGAAACCTATAAGGCTAGACTCGTTGCAAAAGGTTTTCGTCAAAGACCTGGTGTGGACTATGACGAAACTTTTTCTCCAGTGGCTATGCTCAAATTCATTCGGATCCTACTTGCCATTGCTGCCTTCCATGACTATGAAATCTGGCAGACGGACGTAAAAACGGCTTTTCTAAATGGGTGTTTGGAAGAGTGCGTTTATATGGATCAACCAGAAGGTTTCGTAGACAGTGGGAGCAGCGGGAAGGTGTGCAAGTTGCTTAAATCCATTTATGGATTAAAGCAGGCATCACGGAGTTGGAACATCTGTTTTGATGAGGCAATCAAGGAATTTGATTTCATCAAGAACGAAGATGAACCTTGTGTCTATAAGAAGATTGTAGGACGAACTGTCGTGTTCCTAGTCTTATACGTGGACCTCTTATACGTGGACGACATTCTTTTGATAGGAAATGACATTCCTATGCTACAATCGGTCAAGCTATTCTTGTCACAACGGTTCTCCATGAAGGACCTGGGTGATGCCTAGTACATTCTGGGGATCAAGATCTACAGAGATAGATCCAAGAGACTGCTGGGACTTTCGCAGTCCAGATACATAGAGACCGTACTAAAGAGATTTATTATGAAAGATTCCAAGCGCGGTAATATACCCGTATTGCACGGAATCACTCTCTCCAAGAAGATATCTCCTAAGACTGACGAGGAGAGGGTTTGCATGAGCATTATACCCTACGCTTCGGCAGTAGGATCTATAATGTATGCGATGCTATGTACAAGACCAGATGTAGCTTACGCGCTGAGCGTGGTGAGCCGGTATCAGTCAGACCCAGGTGAGGACCACTGGACGGCAGTGAAGAACATTCTCAAGTACCTGAGAAGGACTAAGGAGATGTTCCTGGTTTACGGTAATGGAGATCTCAGGGTCGAGTCCTTTACCGATTCAAGCTTCCAGAGTGACAAAGATGACAGCAAGTCTGTCTCGGGTTTTGTGTTTACCCTCAACGGAGGGACGGTGTGTTGGAGGAGTTCCAAACAGGATACCGTCGCAGACTCGACGATGGAGGCTGAATACATTGCTGCAAGCGATGCCGCAAAAGAGACGGTCTGGGATGAAGAAGTTCATTAGTGAACTTCAGGTGGTTCCGTCCATTGTTGAGCCAATACCTTTGTATTGCGATAACAATGGGGCTATAGCTTTAGCAAAAGAACCAAGGTCCCATTAGAAATCCAGACACATCTTAAGGCGGTATCACCTGATCAGGGAGATCATTGATCGCCAGGAGATCGAGGTACGGAGAGTGGACACAAAAGACAACACGGCGGATCCATTCATAAAGGCCCTCCCTCAAACACAGTTCGAGCGACTTTTTAAGCTATTGGGTATGCGGTACGCCAGCAGCTGGCCTTAGTGCAGACGTTGGGTATGCGGTACACCAATTACTGGCCTTTAGTGCAAGTGGGAGATTGTTGTATATGTATGCCATAGAGGCCATTATTGTATAATACTAGTTTGTATAATACATTTTGGAGGCTTGGGATATATATACGGGTTTACGACAGTCTTACTCGATATAGTAGTATGCTACTTGGTTTGTTTCTATCTTAATATGTGTATATGTTTCTTTTAACATATCTCTAATACATATTGATGGAGCCCTTTGGATCTTTGCTTGACTACCGGCGTTGTGATGGCGATCACACTGGTGGGGGCTGGGTAGTCTATAAGCACATCCTTATTTTGGTCCCTAGTCGTAGGATTATCGAGACATGGCATCGATACTTCAGAGTAGACATTATCGAGACATGGCATCGATTCTTCAGAGTAGACTGGTGCATACGCTTCTCGTCCCAGCAGGGGAGATGGTCTGTCCCACAGCCATCAGTACGTCGTACTGGAGATAGTATGCAGGTGCTCGTTAGGTTACGAGTACACTGGACAGGACTCGTCGGGAACTGTTGGTTGGTATTATATCTATCGTCAGTTAACAGTTCCTAGGTGACATGAGTACAGCTTAGTCCGTCGACTTGACACTGTCACTTCGCCTCAAGTGTGTTCCCACTGTTATTAGATTACTACCCTACCACGGCTCTATTGAGTCGTGCAAACAGGTAGTAGTTGGGTGCAGTCCCGAAGCACTTGGAGGCAGTGACGGTTAGACAGGATTCGCCTCTCCCAGTATTGGGAGTTGATATCGTGCTGTGTCTAGGAGAGCCATTACACATAATCGTCCCTGGCCAGGGCAAGCGAGATTTGCTGGTAGTGTTACCAGTAGTTTCTCAGGATGTTCTGGGCTACACTCCGACACGACTTGTACCGCTATTAGGGGACTGACGTTTACCGCCCCCTAGGCCCGCCATGCGATACTCTTAGACGAACAGACCGGACTGTACGGAGATTGTCACGTTCAGCCTCAGTAGGAGTTCGGATGTGTTCACCTCATCGGTCTTCTGATCGACATCTACCTGGGGACCGTTACGTATAGCTAGTACCGCTTGCGGCCTGTGGTTAAACCCACTGCCAGCGTAGTGTCGAGCCTTTAGAGTCCCACACAGAGGGTTATTCGCCTTTGGGCAAAACATAGTAGAGGTCGCATGGTTTTGCGACGGGGTTCGTTCACATCCGCGCACTTGTGCACGTTTGGTGTCCGGGCAGTTATTACTAGCGGGTTTTGGTTTAAGCCAGATCCAAGTATTTGTTTTGGGATTGGTTTTGTCTCATTGTATTCGTGTTCCTCGGAACACGGGTACGGGTGTGTATGCACAGTTGACAGAGGAAGAGGCAGAGAATTCTCATTAGGGTTGTTGACCGTTGACTTTTTCCAAACCCTAATGAAAATGAGAAATATGATTAATGATATTTATTAAAGATAATTGTGCCATGGTTAGGTTGATCATTTGACTTTTGTTGACTTGTTGACTTTGGTTGACCGGTTGACTATTGTTGACATGTTGACCATCATCATTTCATTTCAAAGATACTTCTTGTTTCTTGCAAATGCATTAAATGATGAAATGATAATGGTCATTCATAATCTAACTATCACAATTTCTTAATTATTATTATTATTATCATTATTCTTATTTTGGGAGCATGGTTGTAAAAAGCTATTCTCATTCTCTCTTGCTCTTTCTCTCTCATGTTTGGAGCTCTTCCTCTTCTTCTCAAAGCTTAAGTGTTCCATGTGTTGGAAATCATAAGCTCTTGAGACAAAACCATCAAGACTCATCTTTACTCTTTCTAGGGTTCTTTGTCTAGCAAACCAAGCACTCTAATTACCTCATGGTTGAGGTAGGAGCTCAAGTTCGAGGCCCTCGGGTGGATCTATCTTCGGCAAAGAGAAGACGACGAGGATGAGCCATCTACGCCACTACAAGGAGCAAGCAAGAAGGAGAACCACAACAAGAAGAGAAGGAGTTCAAGCTCTAGGTATAACCATTCTACATAGTAGTTAGAACTTGTAGTTAGTATGTTAGTTTTTGTTTAGCAAAGATCCTTCATGGATGGTCCATATCACCTTGAGAGAAAAATTTGATTTTTACGTATTCCGCCTTCCCGAAAGAACCGGGGTGGGTAACGTGGACCTAACAGATTATTACAAAAATGCACCTGAAATTTGCAAAATAACAATTTTGGATTAATATGTAAATATTGATTTACTGTAAAATTGTAGTATGGTCCCCGGATTAAATTGTCTAATCATATATTGCAAATTGGCACAAATAAATATGATAATCTGTAATTTTAGAAATATTATGCAAAATTATCAAACAATCCAATTTTTTTAGAAATTAATTTTAGGCTTGAAATCGATAATTAATGGATTTTATTTAAAAAAATGAATCAATTTTGACCTGGATAAAATGGATTAAACTCCACAAATCACCGCCAATCCATTAAATTAAGGCTTAATTCCAAAAAACTACCAAATTCTGTCTCAGTTATGAGTAACTACCAAATTCTTTCCAAATTACAAGAAACCGTCATGCTTTGAAAGTTTTATGGTAGTTTTTTATGTATTTAATAAGAATTTAGTAGTTTTTCGTAATTAGGCCAAAATATTTTATAATTTTTGGAATTAAGTTTTAAATTAAAATGATACAATATCCAAATCGAAATTGGATAAAAATAAACATAAATCCATGATAATTAGGATTTTATAAAAAAAATTCAATCCTTTAATTAAACATAGTGGGAATCCATCATGTTCCGGTGTTTTATTTGGACCTGCCACTTCACAATGTTTGCAATCTCATCTTTTGCTATCATTCTATTTTGGTCAATCAGGAGTTTGCTTCGGCATCCTAGACCTTTTCAATCCGAGGAAGAAAAACCTACAATACATAGGTATCTATGTTGGTGAGCCAGTCGATCCTAGAAACGGATCTTAAGTCTTTGCTTGCACTGAATCGGTAAGTCGGTATTTCTTATTCTTTTGTGAGTGATCTTCTTTTAAAATAATAATAAAGAAGTGATTTTTTTTCTCTCTTTATCAAAACAAAAGAAAAATAAATATGAATCCTATATCAATAGTAAGAGGAAATCGGTATAATTTCATCCATTAGTGGGAACTATGGATCATATAAATATGGCTTTGATACCAATTGTTAGAAATAATTAAAATTTATACGGTATGCTTAACAATGTGATCATTTCATCTACATGTTGGATATGAGTTGTGAGAAACATACCTTTTTAAGAAAATTTTATTTTACCTTTTAAAGAAAATAAAAGATCAAGTTATGGTGAACCTCAGCTATAAAAAAACCAATTTATAAGACACTTACTTCAATATATAGATAATTTGGATTAAACATTAGTGATATAGACATTCTTTATAATAATGAAGATTTATGCATGATGCCATAATAAGATAAAAATGGAAGCATAAATTATAGATTGTTATGATGTATACATTTTCACAAGTATAAAAATTAAGAGATTCTATCACGAGGCTTAAATAGGTCGACACATAATGAAGAATTTGTAGATTGCTATGATGCATGCCTTCATCGTCTATCGTGATACCACATCCTTGGCAGTTTTTGGTAATAACGATAAAACCAGATTAGATTAAGGAAAATCGACATCAAGTTTCTTAATACTAAAGATTAAGCTCTTGATCACTTATAGATTTTGAGCATATAAATATAGAGTTCATGGTTGTTGACTCAGTTAATAACGCATTGCATGTCATTTTATTTACATGTTATTAAAAAGGCATGTGACTAAAAAATTAACATTGTATGTTTTTGTAAGTTCTATATATAGTTTTATGTCTAGATATGTTTGGCTGTTAACTTTAAAATGAGAATATTATAATTAGGATGATTATTATCATGAACCTATAATTTTTGAATAGTTAACTTCAAGAAGTTATTGTACTACAATAACTCCTTGATGCAAAGAATTATAAAAAGAGTCTTTGCGTATACAACTGAAATAAAAGAAAACTGATTTATTTTTTTAATTTTAATATCATGGCGAGGGCATGTTTTTTAAACGCATGTTTGATTTATGCATGAATTGACTAGATTGTTATCATGCTATATAGATTTTAGGCTCATCTTAAAAAAAACTCCTATCAAGTTTCGGTGTTTGGCAAGAAACCCCTAAAAGGTTTGAAAATTCAAAAGCTATCATGACTAACGGTCAATGTTGGTCTAACGGTGTCAATTATGACTGTTTTGTCCTTCTACTAAATATAACTAATTAAATTATATTATTATTAACTATTATTAATAATCATAAATAATTTTTAATTATATATCAATAGTTAGATACTGATGGAGGACGGCGGCAACGAGTGGAGGTCGGTGGCATAAGAGGAGAATGACGGAGGTGAAGATGGAGAGATGAGGGTGAGGATAATGATGAATATAGGGGCGTGATGGAAGAGGGAGGGGCAGAGTTTGGGGGAAGGAGGGGCGATACAAGGTATGTGGGGGGGGCCAAAGCAAGGGCTGGGGGTGAGAAGGGGTCGAGGTGGGGAGGATGGGGGACGGAAGTGGGGGAGGCAAGGTGGAGGATGGGGAATTTAGATGGTGGGAAATTTAGAGGTGTAGGTGAGGTGAGGAATGAAGAAAATGAATGGGTTTGTAAGAGAGGAAGAAGATGGAGGATGGCAGTCGAAATGGGATGACCGGAGGGGCGGCAGCACCAGAATGGTGGCGGATGGAGAAGGAAGGAGTGTTAGGGTTACTGAGCAAAGTGGAGGACGAAAAAGAGGGTAATTTTGGAATTGTTTTGGATGACGTGGTAATTTAAATGATGTGGCACCGTTAGTGGTGACATAACCATCGTTGGTCATGACAGTTTTTTGACAATAACGGACTTGTCATGTTAGTTTTCTTGGGTATTCATAAACATTTGATAGGTTTTTGCCAAACATGTTATCTTGATGGTTGTTTTTGGAGATAAGAGTAGATTTAAAAAAGCTTTTAGCAATTGTTATCAGAGCAAGGTTTATTTGATTGTTGACTTGTTGTGATTTTCTTATATATTAATTAATTTAAGATTTATTTTTCTTTCTTTTCTTCTAGTAAAGAGAATATTTCTCTTATTTATGAGTGGAGAGGAGATTTTTATTCATTTTTTATATGCATGCAAAAGAATAAGAAAATAAAAATGATCAATAAATTATAAAACTAAATCATTTTCTTTCAGGACCGTTTTTCATTTTGGGCTAATGGATGTATTGTTTATATCCAATTTTAATTAGATATTGCATTATTTCAATTTAATTTATTAATGGTGATATATGGAGCTTAACCCATTTTTTGATTCGGTTTAAACTTAGTTCATTTTTATGGATGAAATCAAATTATAATTAATTTCATACTCAAAATTAATTTCTGAAAATATTAAACTAATTGCTAATTATGCAGATTTTTTTTTTGCAATTTGAGTTTGTTTGCAAAATCTTAATTGATAATTGAATCCAAGGAACTTACTGCAATTTTAATATTTAAAGATTAGTCGAGAATTTTTATTTTGCAAATCTCAGGAGTTTTGTAACAGCTTATACTAATTATGCAAATTAATTGGCCCTTTGCTTACTGTTCTTAGATGCATCTGGGGTGAAATTATTTACATAATTTGCTATTATATGGCTGCCAGGTTCAAGTTCTCTTATATGAAGATTGTATAGATTATGTGTGACATTTTGTAAAGTTTATGAATTGCTAATTATATAAATTGTTACATGCATTATGAAAAAGTTAAAACAGTGATATCTTTTTATATGCATATATGTTTTTGATGATCCAACATTTGTTGGAAATATTTTTTCCTACTCTGCACATATATGTGATTTATACTATTATGTATCAAGTATAAATCAATGTATTTCATATGCTTGTATTATTTCATTTTATTTAATTAAAATTGATGGTTAATGTTTATATAATAATAAAAGTTGAGTTATCATATGATTTAGAAGTAGCCACATCTTAAGTCATACTCTCTTCGTTCACAATTACTTGTCCTTTTAAACTTTTGCACGGCAATTAGACAATTAAGGTATGATTTAAAGTCTATTTGAAAGAGAAATTATAATATTGTCATCCCAGTAAATTTTTCTAAATTATCCTCATATTAAATAAATGTTATCTTCTCATTTTTTAAAATTTTCTTTGGAACTTTGCACCAATGCTTCTTGAACCCGTGACATATTTTTTGAAACATTGAGGTTAGTATAGATATTTTTCAAAAACAAAATAATAAATGTGGTGAAAAAGTCCATATTACTCGAGTTTATATCATAAAAGGACAAGTAATTTAGGTCGAAAAAAACTTTCTAAAAGGACAAGTTTTTATGAACTGAGGAAGTATGGTATATGTGGACTATAGTTTTATTCACATCATGCTATTAGTTTGGTCTTAAATGACTCTATTGCAGCATTCATGTAAAAAAATACCTGGAGGTAATCGTTTATGTGATTCAATTGAAATAAGATAGCTTAAGTAAATGTTATAGTAAAATATTCTTATTCCTATAGGTTAAGAGATTGTCTATTTTGACATTTTATGGCTATTAGACTTATTATGTGGTATTTTAGTAAAATTCAATCCATATAGAAATCTTTGTTTATAGGAATTACTAATGAAATTAGACTGTAGTCTATTTCAAAGAAGTTTTTGTATTATAGTATTAGTTTATATTAATTGATTTGCTCATAAGATTATTCCTAATTTTTTTCGATTTCAATAGCTACATTCCAAGGCTAAATTGCATATAAATATCCAAGGTTTCACCGTTTTCACACATAAATACCTTAGTTTTTGTGAGTAGCACATAAATACCTAACGTTTTGCTCCGTTAGCACTGAACTACTTACTGTTACCCCATCGTCAAAATATTCATTTTTTGATATCCACATGCATTGCATGGGATATTTCTTGACTGTTTTGCCCTTCTTCTTCTCGAATTGAACCATTCCATAGCCCTTTTTCCTTTTTCTCAAATTGAACCTTAACTCTAGCTCTCTTCCCCTCTTCTTCTTCTTCTTCTTCTTCAATTGAACATTAATGTTAGCTTTCTTCCTCTTTTCTTTTTCTTAAATTGAACCTTAACCCTAGCCCTGTTTCTCTCTTCTTCTTTTTCTTCAATTGAACCTTAATGCCAGCCCTCTTCCCTCATCTTCTTCTCAAATTGAACCCCAACCCTAGCCCTCTTCCCCTCTTCTTTTCTTCTTCTTGTCAAATAAGCTATGATTGTATCAAAAAAATATAAATTGATGACCCTAACCTAATTAATGGTGATTCTTCAAGGTTCACAAACGTTCAATGAAATATTTGACATGGTTGGAATCGACGAGGTTGGAGTGGGCGGCGAGATTGGAGTTGGCGGCGAGATTGGAGTGACGGTGGCGAGGGTGGAAGAAGAAGAGGCTTAGGGTTATTTGACTGGGGTATAACAGTAATTTTGCAATTTTCGTTAACGTCGTCAGGCATCAAACTGCTAGTGTCAAAAATAGGTATTTATGTACCACTCACACATAGGTATTTATCTATCAAAAGCTTGAAATCTTGGGTATTTATATGCAATTTAGCCACATTCCAGTGATATTTATAAGGATTTTGGGTAAGGCGGGAGTTAGTTTTTCATGATGTGAAATTTTTATTGACTTTCTAAAGAAAATGAATAATCAAGTTAATGTGAGGTGCATCCATAAAAAACTAACTCATGAGGCATGTTTTCTTAAAAATATAGATAATTGAAACATATGAAATAAAGGCATCTTTCATAGTAGACTTATGTATAATATTACAAAAGTGTTATTATAATGACTCATGACAAAAAAATGAATTGGAAGCAGAAGTTATAGATTGCTATGATTCATTCATTTTTATAAGTATATTGAATTATGGGATTTTTGTTAGTGATATATGCCCTAGAGACCATTATTGTACAGTATTGGATTGTATATTACATTTTGGAAGCTTGGGATATACACAGATATAATAACAGTCTTGCTCATAATGATAGTATACTACCTGGATTGATTCTATCTTTATATGTGTATATGTTTCATTTAGCATATCGCTAATACATATTGATAGAGCCCTTACGATCTTTGCTTGACTACCAGCATTGTGATGGCAGTCACATTAGTGGGGGCTGGGTGGTCTATAAGCACATCCTTAAACTTGTCCTTAGTCGTAGGATTATCGAGACATGGCATCGAAACTCCAGAGTAGATTAGTGTATACGCTTCTCATCCCAGTCAGAAGAGATGGTCTGTCTCGCAGCCACTGGTATGCGATACCAGAGATAGTATACATGTGCTCATTTGGTTATGAGTTACACTGGACGGACTCGATGAGAACTGCTGGTTGGCATTATACCTATCGTCAGTTAGTCGTTTCCGGGTGACATGAGTACAGATTAGTCCGTTGACCAGACATCACTATTCGTCTCGAGTGTGTTCCCACTGTACTTAGATTACTACTCTACCACGGCTCAAATGAGTCGTGCAAACAGGTAATGGTTGGGTGCAGTCCTGAAGCACTTGGAGGCGGTAATGGATAGAAAGGATTCGTTTCTTCCGGTATTGGGAATTGATATCATGCTGTGTTCTGATAGCCAATACACAAAATCCCTGGTCAGGACAAGTGAAATTTACTGGTAGCACCAGTAGTTTCTCAGGGCGTATTGGGCTCTACACCGACATGACTTATTGCACTATTAGGGGTCTCACGGTTACCACTCCCTAGGCCCGATATGCGATACTCTTAGACGAACAGACCGGACTGCACGAAGATTGTCACGGATAGGCTCAATAGGGGTTCAGATGAGTTCGCTCGTCGGCCTTCTTTTCGACATGTACCTGGGTAGCCGTTACGTACAACTAGTGCAACTGACGGATTTGTGGTTAAACCCACTGCCGGTGTACTGTTGAGTCTTTAGAGTCTCACACAGAGGATTTCCCTGGTTCAGAAGAAACGATATAGAGGCCGTATGGTTTTACGTGCAGGGTTCCGATCATATATGTGTACTGGCTACACGGATGTTGTTCGGACGAATAATATTAGTGGGTTTTGGATTAAGCCGGATTCTAGTATTATATTATTGGATTATTATTATCTCATCGTATTCGTATTTTTGCAGTATGAATACATGTATGTATATACGGTGAGGGCATTCTTGTAATTTTACAAGAGATGCTTTTTGAAGGGGACACCTCATTATTTTGGATTTATCTATTTTTGGAAAATAGATTAATGATGTGGAAATGGAGATATTTATGGCATGGGTGAAGCATGGCTAATTCTTTAGTTTAATGGTTTTGACTTACTATTGAAGCATGGCTACAATTTTCAATTGAAAATAATGCATGCTTCATGTGAGAAAAGAATAAGCCATTCTTCACTTGCCTTCATCACTTGATCGCTTGTTCATTTGTTCATTCTCTTTCTCTCTCCATTTGGTCTCCCCCTTCTTTCTCAAAACCCTAACCCTTACATGTGTTGTGAACCCTAGGGTCTTTTGAGATAAAACACTCCAATTAACTCTCTACATCTCTTAAGCTATCTAGATTAGCGAATTAGGTACTTTAGTTAACTCGGTTTAGAGGTTGAAGCTTGAATCATAGACTTTCGGATGATCGTTTTCGACACGAGGAGGCCGACGACCGAGCTAGATCCACACCTTCGAGAAGCTCAAGAAAAGGAGAAGAAGACCCGAAGGACTAGATTCAACAAGGTATAAAACACTTACATAGTAGTTTAGAACTCTATGTAGTTTAGCTAGTTAGGATTTCCGAAAAGATCCTGTATGATAGGTCGATGTCGCAAGTATAAAATCGTTTTTTGTAAATTCCGCCTCCCTATAAGTGCGCGGGGTGTGCGACATCGACTTACAATTTTGTCACGAAGCGTAAATTGGTCGACACATATTAAAGCCTTCACTATCTACTGTGACAAGTATTTGCTAGCAACGACAAAAGCGGGAGTCGATTAAGATACCGTAACATCCATTTCCTTAAGACTAAAGATCAAGTTCGTGATCACATACGGATTTTGAACACATAAATATAGAGTTCATGGTTGCTTACCCACTTATTAAAGTATTGCATGTCATTGCATTTATAGGTCACTAAAGAAAAATATGGGAATATTAACGTGTTGTATGATTTTTTAAGATCTATATATAGTTTTATGTCTAAAGATGTTTGGATGTTAGTTTTTTGAACATGACTAATAAAATGTGCATATTCTATTCAAGTCATGTGATTATTGCTTTTGAATAAATTCAAAGTTGGATTCTCAATAGTTATAATAACTATTCATAAAGTTATATGTATATACATATATTAAGGTTTTTTAAAGATAAATTCTTTTGCCAATTCAAGTGTAACTATTTAATGGGACATAAAACATAGTTACAATGATGTTATATAATTAAGACATTAATTGGATAGTTTGAGTCAAGTTGGGAGAATGTTAGAAATTATACCATAGGTGATAAATATGGTTGTTATGGTCAATTAGTCATAAAACCGCATGTTGGTTTAGGTGGTTATTTTCATGAAACCAAAAGATTGTTGTGGAAACGACAAGTCTTTTGATGGAAGGAGTTATAGAAGAGTCTGTCAACACAGTTAAAATGAGAAAAGATGTCTTGTGAATAAATATTTATGTTCCTCCCATCCAGGAAACTTTAAGATATTGGAGGAGGCAAGAAAAGCGTTCGATCTGGATTTAAAAAAAAAATTATATCATCATGGGTAATGGTATGTTTTCTAAACTCATGTTTGGCATGTGTATAAGATGACTAGATTGTTAATCATGTTTTATAGATTTTATAAAACTTTTTAACATCACTCTCTTTGCTCACTGACTAAACCCTTTAGAACTCTCAAATTCCCGCTTAACAATTTAAATGATTGTCTAGTTTAATTCTAGAACTTGTTTATGTTGTTTAAAGATAATATGCATGTTGTTTTAGGGATTTGGTCTAATGAACAGAAGGGGTGTTTGCGACGATGAAGGTGTATTAAGTTCTATATACGGTAAACTACAGAAGGCTTTGTGCAATTAACCCTTGCATATATATGATAAATTTTAAGTACACGTTTGAAACATTTTTTCCCAATCAAGATTTCATGGTCGTCGGTATATGCCGTAAAACTTAGTCAAATTTTGATGCCATCGCTTCATAGTTGGGGGAAATGTGATGATATTATTATGATTGATAATTCTATAGACTATATGAGTAATAAACTCCAACCGGTTGCAGGTTGGGACTTTAAACTACATGTCACCAGAAGCATTCACGTTTAACGAAGCTGACACAAGCACAAACGCAAACACCATCAAGCTCGGTCGCCCCTCTGACATCTGGTCTCTCGGCTGCATCCTCTACCAAATGGTCTACGGCACTACTCCTTTCTCACAATACAAAACCTTCTGGAACAAATACAAAGCCATCACCGATAAGAACCACGAAATAACTTATGAGCCTATCTCAAATCCGTTGCTCATTGATTTAATGAAGAGATGCCTTGCTTGGGATCGAAATGAAAGATGGCGAATACCACAACTGCTTCAGCATCAGTTTCTTATGCCTAGGGTTAGCAGAGATTGGTCTGTTTTGGAGAGGATTAGTTTGCATTCGAGTGATCCTGAGGTGAATAGGTTGTGGGAGGAACTGGGTAGAGTTGTAGATGAGCTTGAGAGAGAAAACAAGGAGCAATTTTAGCTGTATCTTTTTATTTATTTATTATCATTATCATTTGCATCCTGCTTATTACCATCCTCACTTCTGCTCAGTTTTTTCAGAAGGCTGCAAATTTTTTCCCCAGAAACTTCTTTCTGTTTCTGCAACTTTCTTTCAGTATGGATGGAGGGTCTTCCCTTTACTGAGGTTGGCTAATTTATCCGACCTATTATTTCAAAAACTTTCTTTCATAACCGCTCTAGCGAAATTATTGAATTGAAATTTTAGTGAGAAGGTGGTAGATACACAAGAGTAATGAGCAATAGCTTAATTGGTATGGCATTTCACCTCTTAGGGAGAGTGTGGAGTTTGAGAGGAAGTGGTCACAACTTAACGTTTTCGGGGCATATTTGTGGGCTCCGGGATACGTGCATGTGTTGTGATTGTGTGATGTGGGTATGTTGTGTGCAGGGATAAAGGGCGTTGCTGCCTATTAAAATTAACTAATTAAGATGATATCCTCCTATTTGGTTGATTTTGTAGTGAAGAGCTGCTTATGATCTTTGTAATTCTGATGTGTATTCTGCTTATGCTTCTAGTGCAATTTGCTAGTTCTACTTGCCCATTGCTAATGATAAACGATCACAGGGGCTTGGAGACTTCTCCATGATTTTGAAACAAGGATCACATGCAGCATCTCTACTATTATAACTAGGACAAGAGTTAGATCCTGGGTGTAAAAAATGCATGAGATAAAATTTCTTTTTATTTATTCTTGAAGATGCCACCATCGCCACCACCCCCTCCCCCCAAGTTACATGTTTGAAATTGAAAAGGCATGACATACTCTAAAAGGCCAAAACTAAAAAAATTTAATCTTTATTATTCATACGTACCTTGTGAATCCTTCAATTCTATTTTAACCATCATTCTTTTACTGAATATTTTTTTTTAAAACAACACATATTTACAAATCATAATTTGCATGGAAAATTTTATTGACATAAATGTTTAGCCACATTTTTTACCTGATGCCATTAATCTTTATGTTCATGTATATGAATCTCTCTATTCTATTTTATCAATTATACAATCAGTTATTTAATATTTAGAAAAAGACTTCTAACACCCTAAAAAATCCATAAATACACTTCTTTGTGTATTCTTTCTGTCCAATCATCTCATACATACACGTGCAAACATCTAGTCCTAATATAAATTTCTTTCTTTTATGGCTAAGGATCATTATTCCTAGTTTAGTAAATTATTTCTTTCCGCGGTTGAGATAAAAAACTACTTATTTTCCATTCACTAAACTGACATCTAGATAGCGTAGAAAAAATAGATCCTTCCCATAAAAGCGTTTAGAATCAGTAACTAATTACAGCCCTATGTACCAATGAGAAGTAGCTCGGTTGGTATGGGCACTTCTCTTCTTGAGAGAATACGGGTTCGAACCCCAAGAACCCCAAGAGGGGAAGTGACCATAAATTAATGCAAAAAAATAAAATTACAGCCCTATGTTATTGACATGTGGTTGGCACATCTATATTGGGAAGTGCTATTCCAAAATGGGAACTTCTGATCTGACATATTTTAACGATTCAATCCGGTCAAATTGATCATCCTACCCTCAAATATATATGTATATGAAAAATCAAAAAAATTGAAAACCTCTAGTCTATTCATTAACAGGTGCAAAAATGATCCCTAAGACTTTGAATTCTCGTAAAATAACAATTTCTGTCTGTGTAAATCCCCAGTTCTATTGTACTTCTTGAATTTAAAATTTTAATCATAATAAATTTCCGTTTAAATCCTGAGTTAGTTTCCTAAATTTTCCCCAATTATTTTCATACATTTCATAATGTTTTCCTAACTAAATCCTTCTTTTTTTTATATATATTTTTTCTAAACCTGAACCCTAATTAAAAACCCTCCCATCCCCACACACACACCCCAACATATATATATATATATATATATATATATCCCATCCACACACACACCCCAACATACATACATACATATATATATATATATATATATATATATATATATATATATATATAAACCTAACTCTAAATATTTTTTTTCAAACCCAGTCCCCGGCCCAAGCCTACACACCCATCTCCAAACCTTAACCCAAGCCCACTCGAGCCCTTCCCCTTCTCCTACTTTTCTTTTTCTGTAATATTTTGAAAATTTGGAAATAAATAAAATCAAGTAATTAAATAATAAAATGTTAATTTAAAAAGTGATTAAAATAAATTAGGACATTTTCTTAAGTAGTATGTAAAACAAATTAAATTGAAATTTTAGTGTGTAACATTTATAAATTATAAGGGTTTTAGTGTGAAATTTAGCTTTATTTTAATTAAAATGGTATTATATAATAACATAGGTAGTGAAGGGTCTTTGTGAAAAATTTAAGAAATTATGCAAACTTGGAATTTTTGATGGTGTAAGTGAGAAAGGGATTAAATAATGTTTAGCTCAGAAATTATATCAAGATAAAACAAATTGGAGTGATAATGCATAGCCACCACCTACTTGCATGCACACTTCATGCACAACGCTTCCTCCTTGCATGAGAATGACACACTTTACTTGGTGACACCTCCTCCTACACCTCACTTTTTCCCTTGACCATATAATATGTGTTCAGATCATTATAACCAAATTAAAATTATGAAATTTCAAAACAAAAAGAAAAAAAACACTTAGAACTCACAAAAGAAAAATAAAATAAAAGAGAAGTTAAGATGAAGAACTAGGCTAAGGATTTCCACCATCAAGCTAGGGGCTAAGGATTTGAGTGTCTTGGAGGAAGCTCTCAACCATCCTCAGTGGGTATAATTCCTAACTTAGTAGATTTAATTCTGTAATTGTAAAATTTAGAAATCGAATATCGTAATTTAGGTAAAAACTTAGCTCTGTATTAATCTGCTATAATTTAGAGAAAAATCAACTTAACCAAACAGTATCTAAATCTTATAAACTGGACCTAGAACAAACCCTAGGAGTACGAACCAAGGGGCTCGAATTTTGGCCGACGAGATATAGGAAATTTCCGGCGTCGCCGGATTTTTAGTGAAGTTTGGTGTTTTGGGTTTTTGGGTAGGTCTCTGTATAGGTGTTGGAATATTTTGGTATTGTTTATTTAAGTTAATTTAACAGTTTATAAAATCTGGGAACTAATATCGGAAAATGGATCAAAGTTCTAAAATACGACACGGTAAATTAGTAACGCGTTTAAGTTTTCTGTTGCAAACAGCGAGGGGGTTAAAACTCAGTTAGCATAGGTGTTAGATAGTTTAAATTAGTCGTACGTAGTATAGTTAGTACGTGAAACTCGTATTTCCATATTTCGCCCATATCGAAATTAGCCGTTTCCTTATACAAGTTAATTTCGATGTTAGATTCAAATACGGGAACTTCGGAGGCCGCAAGGAAAGGAAAATGATTGGCCAATTCTGAGTAGTTTACGACGTATTCCGGTGAGTAGACTAAACATCTACCGGGGGACTTTGTATAGATGGCGTGATACGCCCGTAGTTAAGTTTAAATAAAAGTTTTGCTTTTGTATGTTAAATTGATCATATGCATTCTTAAATATATATATACCTCCATGATTAATACTTGTTAGAACACTGCACCATTATCGACGAGTTATGCCGCACATGCACATATCTACATGTTACACTACACCTCGTCGATATTAACATGCCACTTTCACACTTAGAAATTTATCCTGTTAAATATGATTCCTATCATACCTTAAACATCAATAACAATAGTACTTTACATAATTGACATCATGTTTTATGTTCACGTGTTAGAAGTTGACATTAGAGGCATTTGTATTATTGAGGATTTATGGTTTTGAGTTTTCATACACTATTAAGTGTATTTCTTTATGATTGACGTGACATGTCCACCATGAGATGTTGTTTTTATGATTTGGTTTTATTCCGAACCGAGTTGGGGGTCATACGGTTGCGGATTTATACGTTATCCAAACTGAGTCAGGGGGGCATACAGTTGGATACATGGTGGACCCGGTCGAGACCGAGGGGCAGGATAGCCGCATTTGAGGCGGGAAGCCTAACGAGGATACTCGATACCGGAGATAGTTGTAAAACACGGCGGATATCTAGATGATACCGACCGTTATTATTGATTACAGGATCGTTCGAGGAATGATGCCTGAGAGAAACGGAAGATTTGTGTCGATGTTGGACACGGAAAGATAAACTTTATTTGGAAATAAGTGATGGGATTTCAGTTTTTGGTTTATATGATTGGTAGTACAAATTCATGTTTTCCACATGCTATCATGCATCATACTTATCCATATTGCAGTTAGTTATAGTTCGTCATATTTACATTATCAGCCGTTATATGTTAGTTCTATTCACTAAGTTGGCAACTCACCCCCGTTGTGCCACAGTTCCTTGCAGGAGTCGAGTGGACGATTAGTAGCAGTGCAGATCCACTTATCAGATTTTATCGCATCTTTTGCTAGGTGGGTTACATATATAGTAACCTTCTCTTTTGGTATTGTATATTGAATCTAGAATATCTCTATCAGACCCTGTATTATGACTTAGAACGAGAGGTGATTGTATGTATATTATTTGACAGATGAGATCGTTTAGTTATATTTCTTTTACTTATGTCTGAGATTCTTATTGATGTCGTATAAAGTTGTATATTTATTTCCGCTGTTGACATTGTTGATCCCAACCAGGGATGCAACCAAATTAAACAGTTTATAACTGTTTTTATTATGAATTCCATAGGGAGTTACTGTTAAGATCTTAATTACTTAAAACTGAAATTTTTACTTAAAAACTAAATTTTCCTAAAAATTCCGCAAAAAAGGTTTTGATCTTGGTTTTTGGCTTACTCGGGTTGTGTAGATATCATTATATATTATACAATCTAAGTGCCAGTTACATCCAAATTTTGGGTCGTGACAAAGTTGGTATTAGAGCTTAGGATTAATCTTACGGAATCTAGTAGCGAGTTAAGGTAAGTCAACTTGAGTTTGTTAAGTAGGATGACCTTTGGTTTGATGGAGTAGGTGAATTAGGATGAGTACAGTACCGTACGTATGTTCCGCGGCATATTTACGTTACAATACTCAGCCTAACTAACCTTAGGATGTATATCTTGATTTATTCTTCCTTTGACTCTCTGATATTGATTATCCCTATTCGTAAGCCTTATCAACTCTCGTTTCTTGTTCCAGTTGCTATGGCTACGCGAGCTAGGCGAGCCGTAGCCAGAGATGCAGCTAGGGTGAATCCGCATGTGACGGCGACTGGTACACCGAACATTCCGGCGGTGCATGAGCATGTTGATCCTCCTCCTCCAGATCGATTGACTAGGATAGATGAGGGTATGTTAGGATTGCAGCAGGTGGTAGGACAACTGGCTGAGGCCACTTGAGTACAGAGACAGGATCCGGCACCGACCATGGCAGAGTCCGATGTACAGCTCATGCAGACGGTCGCGCTTGTAGACACGAGGGTGATGGAGGTATCGCTTCTAGAGTTTATGAGGTTGATACCTCCAGTATTTACAGGGACCGATGTAGCGAAGGGTCCCCAGTCCTTTCTTGATAGGATGGCGAGGATTGGCAGATCATTGCGATGTTCTGATGCGAGGTCAGTTGAGCTGACTAGCTTTCGTTTGGAGGGGCTTGCACAGGAGTGGTGTGAGTCGATGGAGAGAGGGCGAGCCACTGGTCTTCCTCCGATGTCGTGGACCGAGTTCTCTGAGGTTTTTCTTGCTAGGTTTCTTCCACAGAGTGTGAGGGACGCAGAGCTAGCAGTTTTGATGCGTTGCGGAAATCTGCGAGTATGTCGGTGGAAGATTATAATTTACAATTCACCCAGTTGTCGCGCTATGCTCCATACTTAGTTCCTACGGAGGAGCTTAGGGTGAAGAGGTTTATAAGGAGTCTGGACACGCAGTTGTTTCTTGCTATAGGCTCTCGGCATTTCGATACTTATGCGCGGGCCATGGATGCAGCTATGCGAGTAGAGGAGCGTTTGAGCGAGGCAGTGATTGTTCCGGAGCCAAAGAGGACTAGACCGATTGGGTCAATGACTATGCAGTTTGGCAGAGGTAGAGGCAGGTACGCTCTAGGCTGCAGTTTCGGACGAGGTTGGACCCAGGGACAGATGTTCAGTTCATACCCCGATGATCAGAGGACCCCATTTACATGTTATAGTTGCGGACTTCCAGGGCATATGGCTAGAGAGTGTACACGCCATGGTGGGACTGTTACTCCGCAGGCTGCTTTACCCCCTCCACCTTCTACTTCGATGGCCTTACTTCCTCCCTCAGTTAGCACTATGCGCCAGACGGTTGCACCACGAGGTCGAGATTTTGCAGGACGCTTTCAGAGAGGTCGAGGAGATAGAGCTAGAGGACGACAGGATGCGGGCAAGGGGCAGGCATGAGTTTTTGCGCTGACTCCACAGGATGCCCAAGCATCCAATGCAGTTGTGACAGGTACTCTTGCAGTATGTTCCTTAGATGCGCATATTTTATTTGATCCCGGTTCTACACATTCTTACGTATCTTCACGCTTTGCACTTTCTCTGGGGAGAGAGTCGTCGCTGTTAGAGTTACCGCTAGTTGTGATTACTCCGGTGGGGGATTCTTTTATAGCTCGACATGTATTCAGGTCATGTTCGGTACGTATTGGTGATAGGGATTCTTTAGTTGATCTGATTCTCCTGGATATGTTAGATTTTGATATACTTCTTGGTATGGATTGGTTGGCCGCTTGTTATGCTTATGTAAATTGTCGGAGGAAAACGGTCAGATTTTGTTTTCCAGGTAAACCGATTTTTGTTGTGCAGGGAGACTGTAATATAACTCCTGCCAACCTAATTTCTGCTCTTTGTGCGGGACGACTCTTGAAGAAAGGTTGTCATGGGTTCTTAGCATTTGTTCAGGACTTAGGAGCCGCTGAATTCCCGTTGGACCAGGTTCCGATCACACGAGAATTTCCGGATGTGTTTCCTACTGAATTACCAGGATTATCGTCCGATCGCGATATCGAATTTTTCATTGACTTGATTCCGGGTGCGGGACCTATTTCTATACCACCTTACCGGATGGCCCCAACGGAGTTGAAGGAACTCAAAAGCCAGTTGCAAGAGTTGTTAGATAGAGGACTTGTTCGTCCAAGTATATAGCCGTGGGGAGCTCCTGTCTTATTTGTTAAGAAGAAGGACGGTAGTATGAGACTGTGCATCGACTACAGGCAGCTGAATCGAGTTACTGTGCGAAATAGGTATCCATTGCCTTGTATCGATGACTTGTTCGATCAGCTGCAGGGAGATGGCTACTTCTCAAAGATTGATTTGCGGTCAGGGTATCACCAGTTGAGGGTTCGGAAGGACGGCATTCCGAAGACTACTTTTTGCACACGTTATGGACATTATGAGTTTCTGGTGATGTCGTTCGGACTCACCAACGCCCCAGCAGCTTTCATGGATATGATGAACCGTATCTTCAGGCCATTCCCTGATTAGTTCATTATAGTATTCATTGATGATATTCTTGTTTTTCCCGGAGTCGGGAGGAGCACGAGCAGCATTTGTGCATCACGTTGCAGACCTTGAAGGAGCATTAGCTGTTCGCTAAATTCTCCAAGTGTGCTTTCTGGCTGGATAGCGTAGATTTCTTGGGTCACGTAGTTATGAGGGATGGGCTGCGTGTGGACCCAAAGAAGATCGAAGCGGTACAACACTGGCCCAGACCTGTGTCAGTAACAGAGGTTCGAAGTTTTTTGGGTCTGGATGGTTATTACAGACGTTTTGTGCAGGATTTTCTCGGATCGCTGCACCGTTGACCGGATTGACTAGAAAAGAAGTTCCATTTCTTTGGATAGATGCATGTGAGCAGAGTTTCCAGCAGTTGAAGACTCGCTTGACGACTGCACCAGTCTTATCTTTACCTTCTGGGTCTGGTGGTTTTGTTGTGTATTGTGATGCTTCTCGAGTGGGTTTAGGCTGTGTGTTGATGCAGCATGGCAGGGTTGTAGCTTATGCTTCTCGGAAGTTGAAGAGGCACGAGCAGAACTACCCCACTCATGATTTGGAGATGGCTGCTGTAGTTTTCGCACTGAAGATTTGGAGGCATTACTTATATGGAGAGTCGTGCCAGATTTTTACAGATCATAAGAGCTTGAAGTATATTTTTCAGCAGAGGGATCTGAATCTAAGGCAGCGTAGATGGATGGAACTCGTGAAGGATTACGATTGTGAGATCTTGTATCATCCAGGAAAAGCGAATGTTGTAGCAGATGCTTTGAGTCGGAGGCCTGGAGGTAGCTTATCTCATGTTCGCACCTTGCAGAGACAGTCTTCTACAGACTGGCAGATTCTATGTGATAGTCGTGTACAGTTTGAGTTCACATCGACAGGAGGACAGTTAGCACATTTTTAAACCCGTTCTCAGTTATTGGATTGTATTCGAGAGACACAGGCCGCAGATGCTCGTATGCCGGAGATTATGGATCAGGTTAGGTAGGGCAGAGAGTCGGAGTTCGTGATAGATGACCGTGGAGTATTACGTTTTGGGACTCGTCTTTGTGTGCCAGATTCGGATGGACTGAGACGTGAGATTTTAGAGGAGGCCCATCGATCAGTATACAGTATTCATCCTGGTTCCACCAAGATGTATCATGACTTGAAGGATGTTTATTGGTGGGAAGGAATGAAGAGGGATGTTGCGGAGTTTGTTTAGAGATGCTTGACTTGTCAGCAAGTCAAGGCCGAGCACCAGAGGCCGGCAGGAGAGTTGCAGCCCTTGCCCATTCCGGAGTGGAAATGGGAAAAGATTTTCATGGATTTCGTTGTGGGTCTACCCAGGACTAGCAGAGGGTATGATTCCATCTGGGTGATTGTAGATAGATTGACAAAGGTAGCTCACTTTCTTCCGGTGAAGACGACATATGGGTTTGCGCAATATACTCAGATTTATATCGACGAGATTGTACGATTGCATGGAGTTCCGACTTGCCTAGTATCCGATAGGGGTACCTAGTTTACCAGCAGGGTATGGAAGAAACTTCAAAAAGCTCTTGGTACACGATTGAGTTTTATTACAGCTTTTCACCCACAGACAGATGGTCAGTTAGAGCGGACCATTCAGACTCTAGAGGATATGCTTCGAGCTTGCAGCCTTGATTTTGGTGGTAGTTGGGATCGTCACTTACCTTTGATAGAATTCTCGTATAACAACAGTTTTCAGGAGACGATCCAGATGGCACCCTTTGAAGCTTTGTATGGGAAGAAATGTCGATCACCCGTTTGCTGGACTGAACTGAGCGAGGGTAGCATTTGGGACCGCAGATAGTATAGGAGACTACGGAAAAGATTCAGTTGATACGGGACAGAATGAGAGCGGCCCAGTGCAGACAGAAATTATATGCAAATCGACGTCGTCGTAGACTCGAGTTTGAGGTGGGAGATCATGTGTTCCTTCGTGTATCTCCGATGAAAGGTGTGATGCGTTTCGGTAAAAAGGGGAAGCTCAGCCCCAGATATGTCGGACCTTATGAGATTCTGGAGAGAGTGGGTGCTGTAACTTATCGTTTAGCACTTCCACCGAGTTTTCCCGATGTGCATCTGGTGTTTCACGTGTCTATACTTCGCAAGTATCTTCACGATCCTTCTCACGCGATCCAGCATCAGACTTTACAGCTTGAGCCGGATTTATCCTACACAGTGCAGCCAGTAGCTATTCTTGACCGGCAGGCAAAAAAACTGAGATCAATGGTACTTCCATCTGTAAAGGTTCTATGGCGAGGAACGAATCGCGAGGAGATTACTTGGGAGACCGAGAATGCGATGCGAAGGAAATTTCCACATCCTTTTGAAGGTATGTCTAGTTAAGTTTTAAATTCGAGGACCAAATTTTCTTAAGGGGAGATATTGTAACATTTTGAAAATTTGGAAATAAATAAAATTAAGTAATTAAATAATAAAATGTTAATTTAAAAAGTGATTAAATCAAATTAGGACATTTTCTTAAGTAGTATGTAAAACAAATTAAATTAAAATTTTAGTGTGTAACATTTATAAATTACAAGAGTTTTAGTGTGAAATTTAGTTTCATTTTAATTAAAATGGTATTATATAATAACATAGGTAGTGAAGGGTCTTTGTGAAAAATTTAGGAAATTATGCAAACTTGGAATTTTTGAGGGTGTAAGTAAAAAGGGGGTTAGATAATGTTTAGCTCAGAAATTATATCAAGATAAAACAAATTGGAGTGATAATGCATAGCCACCACCTGCTTGCATGCACACTTCATGCACAACACCTCCTCCTTGCATGAGAATGACACACCATACTTGATGATACCTCCTCCTACACCTCACTCTTTCCCTTGACCATATATTATGTGTTCAGATCATTATAACCAAATTAAAATTCTGAAATTTCAAAACAAAGAGAAAGAAAACACTTAGAACTCACAAAAGAGAAATAAAAGAAAAGAGAAGTGAAGAAGAAGAACTAGGCTAAGAATTTCCACCATCAAGCTAGGGGCTAAGGACTTGAGTGTCTTGGAGGAAGCTCTCAACCATCCTCAGTGGGTATAATTCCTATCTTAGTAGATTTAATTCTGTAATTGTAAAATTTAGAAATCGAATATCGTAATTTAGGTAAAAACTTAGCTCTGTATTAATCTGCTATAATTTAGAGAAAAATCAACTTAACCAAACAGTATCTAAATCTTATAAACTGGACCTAGAACAAACCCTAGGAGTACGAACCAAGGGGCTCGGATTTTGGCCGACGAGATATAGGAAATTTCCGGCGTCGCCGGATTTTTAGTGAAGTTTGGTGTTTTGGGTTTTTGGGTAGGTCTCTGTATAGGTGTTGGAATATTTTGGTATTGTTTATTTAAGTTAATTTAACAGTATATAAAATCTGGGAACTAATATCGGAAAAGGGATCAAAGTTCTAAAATACGACACGTTAAATTAGTAACGCGTTTAAGTTTTCTGTTGCAAACAGCGAGGGGATTAAAACTTAGTTAGTATAGCTGTTAGATAGTTTAAATTAGTCGTACGTAGTATAGTTAGTACGTGAAACTCGTATTTCCATATTTCGCCGTATCGAAGTTAGCCGTTTCCTTATACAAGTTAATTTCGATATTAGATTCAAATACGGGAACTTCGAAGGCCGCAAGGAAAGGAAAATGATTGGCCAATTCTGAGTAGTTTACGACGTATTCCGGTTAGTAGACTAAATATCTACCGGGGGATTTTGTATAGATGGCGTGATACGCCCGTAGTTAAGTTTAAATAAAAGTTTTGCTTTTGTATGTTAAATTGATCATATGCATTCTTAAATATATATATATACCTCCATGATTAATACTTGTTAGAACACTGCACCATTATCGACGAGTTATGCCGCATATGCACATATCTACATGTTACACTACACCTCGTCGATATTAACATGCCACTTTCACACTTAGAAATTTATCATGTTAAATATGATTCCTATCATACCTTAAACATCAATAACAGTAGTACTTTACATAATTGACATCATGTTTTATGTTCATGTGTTAGAAGTTGACATTAGAGGCATTTGTATTATTGAGGATTTATGGTTTTGAGTTTTCATACACTATTAAGTGTATTCAGAAATTCTTTATGATTGATGTGGCATGTCCACCATGAGATATTGTTTTTATGATTTGGTTTTATTCCGAACCGAGTTGGGGATCATACGGTTGCGGATTTATACGTTATCCAGACTGAGTCGGGGGGCATACAGTTGGATATATGGTGGACCCGATCGAGACCGAGGGGCAGAATAGCCGCATTTGAGACGGGGAGCCTTACGAGGATACTCGATACTGGAGATAGTTGTAAAACACGGCGGATATCTAGATGATACCGACCGTTGTTATTGATTATAGGATCGTTCGAGGAATGATGCCTGAGAGAAACGGAAGATTTGTGTCGATGTTGGACATGGAAAGATAAACTTTATTTGGAAATAAGTGATGAGATTTCAGTTTTTGGTTTATATGATTAGTAGTACAAATTCATGTTTTCCACATGCTATCATGCATCATACTTATCCATATTGCAGTTAGTTATAGTTCGTCATATTTACATTATCAGCCGTTATATGTTAGTTCTATTCACTAAGTTGGCAACTCACCCCCGTTGTGCCACAGTTCCTTGCAGGAGTCGAGTGGACGGTTAGTAGCAGTGCAGATCTACTTATCAGATTTTATCGCATCTTTTGCTAGGTGGGTTACATATATAGTAACCTTCTTTTTTGGTATTGTATATTGAATCTAGAATATCTCCATCAGACCCTGTATTATGACTTAGAACGAGGAGTGGTTGTATGTATATTATTTGACAGATGAGATCGTTTAGTTATATTTCTTTTACTTATGTATGAGATTCTTATTGATATCGTATAAAGTTGTATATTTATTTCCGCTGTTGACATTGTTGATCCCAACTAGGGATTCAACCAAATTAAACACTTTATAACTGTTTTATTATGAATTCAATAGGGAGTTACTGTTAAGATCTTAATTACTTAAAACTGAAATTTTTACTTAAAAACTAAATTTTCCTAAAAATTCCGCAAAAAGGGTTTTGATCTTGGTTTTTGGTTTACTCGGGTTTTGTAGATATCTTTAGATATTATACAATCTAATTGCCGGTCACATCCAAATTTTGGGTCATGACATTTTCCCTCCCTTTTCTTTTCCCCAACGTTCCTCCTCTTTCCTTGCAACTGTCTCCTCGCCCCACGCCTGCCTCCGAGATCCCCTCCTCTAAACCCTCACCTCACTCTAACCTCTCCCTCTCT
Source organism: Agapanthus africanus (assembly GCA_030015575.1). Classification (NCBI taxonomy): domain Eukaryota; kingdom Viridiplantae; phylum Streptophyta; class Magnoliopsida; order Asparagales; family Amaryllidaceae; genus Agapanthus; species Agapanthus africanus. The sequence goes on from CM057344.1 coordinate 520,924,427, forward strand.
ATCTCTTTATCTCATTCTCTCTCTCTTTTTCATTTTTCCCTAACTCTCCCGTAATCCTCTGACCGCAAATCCTCACCGGCATCCCCTTCACCGCCGACGAGCCCCTCGTCAGCGCCGCCAACTCCAATTCACTTCCACCGCTACACCACCGATCTCCTTCGCCGGCGACCACCGACGAGCCAATCGAGCAATCTCACCGACCCATTACTTCTATCCCCTCACCTTGCCACCACCAACCACCTCTACACCCCATCACCACCTCGCCATCTCCTTCAACCTCTAGCGACCAACTTGAACACCGCTGCAACCACCACCTCACCTGCGAGCCCTGAGCACCGCCACCGAGCCTCAACTTCTTCGAGCACCTCCCCGTCTCCAAGCTTTTGCCCCTAGCTGCCTTCGCCACCTCTTCTCACTATGCCAACGAGCTCCTGCAACTCGCAAAGCCCTACGTGCTCCCCTCCTAGCCGAGCCAAACTCTAGCCGTTGCCACTGTGCCGCAACTCGTCGTGCCAAGCTCACCGTCGCTGTCGTGCGTGCCGCGCCCATGCCGTCGTCGTTGTCGTGCCGTTATCGTCGTAGGAAAGTGAAAATCGATCACTTTCTTATTCTTGCTAATGTGTTAGTTAATCAAAGTAATCGTGATAAATAATGTCGTGCACGTACGTATCTATTTATAGCTATATCGATAACTTGTAAACAAATTATTTCTCTAGTGAACCCTAGTAGATTGATTGTGATGAATGGAAGCCCGACTCGGTCTACTAATCCATAACAATACTAAATAGAATTTATTTGAACGACATCTAGTTTGAATCGATTAAATGGAACCGATGTTTCGGTTGTTCCCCATAGATGTAGCCCAACTGTTCGATGTGATACATGGATGAGTACCCTTTTAAAATGACCATACCTTATATTTAAGGAATCCCGCTACTGTTAATAATTATTTTGTAGAGATTTAAGTTAAAAATATTGGGTTTATCATCACGAAATGTCACCTCCAAAAGCCGACGTTGAATCAGGAATTCACCGCACATGCCACGTTCTAAAATCTATATTAAATTAAATATAAATCAAAACGAGATGTTCTAGAGCTCATATCGAATCTGACTCGATAAAATAGAACCACCTGTGTTTTATATTTCGATACTGCCTTCAAACGTTGACGAAAACTAACTGGAAATACGGCTGTGGACTGCAGTCCAAAGCAGTTTTTTGTGTTGATACCTGAACTTAAGTGCCTGTACATCCCTACGTAAAACTGAAAATACGTCTAATCCTATATCATCGCGTAGATAATTTAGTTATCTAACTTATGGTTCTGGTCTTGTTTAGTTTTTCGGTTGTTTGATATTTTAATTATATTTTAGATTGTCGACGTGTTCTGTAGTGACGGTTTTTACACCTTGACACTAAACAGAACATATCTCCTAGTACATAGAGGCTATCATTGATCCTATTGATGCATTGGTAACCTAACAGATAGAACTAGGTTTTATTAAACTGGAGCAACACCTTAATCCAAACACAATCCATAGTAAACTGTATGTGAAGTTGGACTTTCAGTTCTGAAACAGGAATTCCAGCAACTAATCGCTGATTTAAAATGATGATAAATCCTTAATATGATTTCCTTTTGACATGAAACTAATTTTACTGCTTAGATAATCATGTATACTTCGTATGACTTTTGCATAGTTTTGGCCGATTCTACACGTGTGATTTATGGTGAATTTTGCAAGTTTTATGGCGTTAGCTGTTATAATTTAGTGAACATCTGTTTAGTGCATTTTTGTGTGCATACTGATTGTTTACTTTGAGACCCAGCGAATGATTTGCATTATCGATAGATAAGTGTTAGTGATTGGGTTGTGGCAAGTACGTGTAAGTCCATGCTACCTCTCCCGGTACTTTCGGGCATGCGGAATTTGGTGAAAAACAATTTTTCTAGAGGTGGTAACATGGACTCAAAACCGGATCTTTGTTAAATATCTAACTAACAACCTAACTAGGAGTTGTTAACTACTCTGTTAGGGGGTTATACCTTTCTTTCTTGAACTTCTTCGTCTTCAACCCTTGATGGTTGTCCGGATCGGCTTCACCCCGTCGTCTTCTTGCGCCGAAGATCGATCCACCTGAAAGCTTCTACCTTTGGCTTCTTCTTCGAACTTTGAAGAAACTAGTTCACTCAGTTTGCTAAACCTTGTGAACTAGAGTGAGTAGAGGAGAGTGTGTTGGGATTTTTCTCTATGGTTCTTGGTTCTCAACACATGAGACAAGTGAACCATAGACTAAAGAGAGGGAGAGCAAGAGGAAGAAGATGAGAGTTCAAGAACACAAGAGAGAGAAAGGAAAATGAAAGAATAAATGAGCAAGACTTTTCTCTCTTGGCTTTCATAATCCAAAACCATCATAACCCATAATAGCAATCAAGTATTAATGATGGTTTAAGCTACAATAGCCATATCATTTCATGCACTCATTTTGCACAAGAGAACAAGCAAGCAAAAGTCTTTGCATGAAATGATAGCCATTGTCATCAGATGGTCAACTAGTCCAACCTAGTCAACCAGTCAACAAAGTCAACAAGTCAACAAAGTCAACCCCTCAACAACCATGTCACTATAATACTTAATTAATATTATTGTTAATTACATATGATATTCTCATTAGGGTTGAGCAAAAAGTCAATAGTCAACAGTCAACGGTCAACAACCCTAATGAGAATCCTCTGCCTCTGTCTCTCCGTCAACTGTGCATACACACCCGCATCCGCGTTCCGAGGAACACGAATACATACTGGATAAAACCAATCCCAAAACGTACACTAGAATCTGGCTTAAACCAAAGCCCGCTAGTGTTAACTGTCCGGACACTGTATGTGCATAAGTGCACGGATGTGACCGAACCCTGTCGCAAAACCATACGACCTGTACTCTTTTGCCTAAAGGCGAATAGCTTTCTGTGTGGGACTCTAAAGACTCGACACTACGCTGGCAGTGGGTTTAACCACAGACCGCAAGCGGCACTAGCTGTGCGTAACGGTCCCCAAGTAGATGCCGACAAGAAGACTGACGAGGTGAAACCCATCTGAACTCTTACTGAGCCTGAATGTGACAATCTCCGTACAGTCCGGTCTGTCCGTCTGATACATCGCATGGTGGGCCTAGGGGGGCGGTAAACGTCAGTCCCCTAATAGCGGTACAAGTCGTGTCGGAGTGAAGTCCAATACACCCTGAGATAACACTGAAAGCCTACCAGTATATCTCGCTTGCCCTGGACAGGGACTACTCGTGTAATGGCTCTCCTAGACACAGCGCGATGTCAACCCCCAATACCGGGAGAGACGAATCCTGTCTAACCGTCACTGCCTCCAAGTGCTTCGGGACTGCACCCAAAAACTACCTGTTTGCACGACTCCTTTGAGCCGTGGTAGGGTAGTAATCAAAGTGCAGTGGGAACACACTCGAGGCGAAGTGACAGTGTCAAGTCAGCGGACTAAGCTGTACTCATGTCACCTGGGAACTGATAACTGACGATAGGTATAATACCAACCGGTCAGTTCCCGACGAGTCCTGTCCAGTGTACTCGTAACCTAATGAGCACCCGCATACTATCTCAAGTACAACGTACTGACGGCTGTGGGACAGACCGTCTCCCGAGCTGGGATAAGAAGCGCATGCGCTAGTCTACTCCGGAGTATCGATGCCCTGTCTCGATAGTCCTGCGACTAGGGACCTGCATAAGGATGTGCTTATAGATTACCCAGCCCCCACGAGTGTGACTGCCATCACAACGCTGGTAATCAAGCAAAGATCCTAAGGGCTCTACTAATATGTATAAGCGATATGCTAAAAGAAACACATGCACATATTAAAGTAGAAACAAACCAAGTAGCATACTACCATTTTGAGCAAGATTGTCAATACAAGGTGAATATCCCAAGCTTCCATTAAGTAATATACATACTAGTATGATACAGTAATGGCCTCTAGGGCATATACACTAACAGTACGATAGTGAACTGGTGATTGAAAATGATGTTGATAAGTGGTAGCGTGATTTAAAGTGAAAGCGATACGTACTTGTTTACATCCTGTCTAATACCTGAACACATACTATAACCTGGGAAATGGGGGAAATCAAGGTGGAATCGAACTCTTATTTAGCTAGGTACAGTGACTTAGAGGATGATCATTTGATATTAGCGATATATATATTAGGTCGTGGGCCTAGCGGCACGGCTGCGGGGTAATGTCCCGGGCAACAGTGGACCGTAGGCTCGGATATGCACGAGACCTTTATTAAACACGAGCATTTTTTCACCGATTGATTTCAATTGACTTAGTGACTGATAGATAACGACATATACATTGCATGAATTGCTGACATGATACATATACCATACTGTGTACATTCACTTGATATTCTATATTCTCATGTTACTGTATTCTGCCGTTCATTTCATGCTTAATATCATAGTGTACACACACACACACACACTATATATATATATATATATATATATTGCAATATGTGTCGCCCAGACGATCTGAGTGTGCATGCTCAGAGGACGTAGTGGACCCATCCCAGGAGCAGGACCTACCATTCGAGATCGCGGAGATTTAGACCGTGACACCAGCGCTATCGTCTTCTACTTGCAATAAGGATATTGTTATTTCTATTGGTTAGTTGTTTCTTTCATGCGAATAATTGTATCTTGAACTCTGTTGATTGAATATAATAAAGTTGAGATCTATTATTTCCTTTATTTTCGTGCTATGTTTATTGATTACCATGTAATGCTAGAAGCCGAAGTGTGACTACTGTCATGCTCCGCTTCCCAAAATACGTAAATAGCGTACGTGACAAAACCAACCATGCAACCTATGAAAGTGTATCCTAGCACCACCAATGGGTTTTAACCGGTATCAAGCATGCAATTAAAATTTTTTCTTGGTGCTAAGCTACACTAACCTAGAATCTTAACTAGAGTATTAGGGTTTATAGCATGATATAACAAAAACTATGCTAAGTGATGGAGATTACAACAATTGTAGATCATGTCCTTCACTTCAATAGCTCCGGGTAGTAGTCCCTACGACTCCTCTAGGCTCCACTTGAAGAAGGAACAAGCTTTCTTCGATGTCTTCATGTCGAAGATGATCCACCTTGAAGCTTCACTAATCCAAGCTACATCTTCACTAAACTTTCTTTAGTGAAGGAAACGCTCTAAACTCAAGTGCTAATCAAGTGTAGGATGGTGAAGTATGGGTGTTAAGCTCACTAGGATTCTCTACCTCTTTATTTTCCAACACATGAAAAAGAGTAGAGCTTGGCGGAGGAAGAAGAAGAAAAGGAGAGAGTGAAGCAAAAATGAGCTTAAAAAAATCTCAAGTGAAGAATGGTTCATCCAAAAACCCTCACTTATTGAAGAATGGAATAATTGCAATAATAAATTGCAACCATGCTTGTATAGTGAACATAAATGAATAACAAATGATAAATGCCATGTTTCACCCCATGCTCAAAATATCTATCATTTTCCACCTCAATATTCTATTTTCTCAAAATAGAAAATCCAACCATGCTTCATAATATATATGTATATATATACAAATATATATATATATATATATATATATATATATATATAGAAAATAATTAGTGAGCTTAATATTAGTTAATATATAATTATATCAAATTATTAAATAAACACTTGATTTAATAATCCGGTTATATCACATATAACCGACTAATATCATTTATCTGTATATCACATTATCAAATCAACACTTGATTCAATAATCCGGTTATATCACATATAACCTAACCGATATCAAATGTCGCCAGATTAGAATACGGTATCACATACCTGTATTTAATCAGGCTCCCGCACATATTAGCATATGTGCCCTAACTTTGAAACCTCTGTGCAGGACTCTAAAAACACGTCAATAGGCCAGCAGTAGATAATGATCACATCAGTTACCCATAAGCCGTCAGCGGTACTAGCTGGACGTAACGGCTACCCAGGTATTGAGCGATTAGAAGATCAACAAGCAAGCTTGTCCAAACTCCCATGAAGCCTATAAGTAACACTTACCATACGGTCCGGTCTCTTCGTCAGATATGTCGCATATCGAGTTTAGGGCTGGAATTGTCAGACCCTAGTAACTTGATAAGTCATGCCGATATATGTGTCACGACCCGAAGTTCGGCCCGTAACCGGCACTTAACCACGTAACGTCTACAGGCGTAACACGACTAAGTAAGCCGAAACCCAGAAATCAAAACCATTAAAAGTAGTGAGTGTTGAAAACATTGGTTTAAAAACATTTAGAAAACTCGAGTAAAATCATCAAAGTTTGTTATTTTCTTAAAAATTTCGGCAGCACCTCCTTTGTAAAAATTGGCCCCGAAAACGGGTACAAGACATGATATAAGTAAAATGACATACAATAAGAATAAAGCATCCCCAAACGGGAGCAATCACGCCCAACGGCGGAAAACAACCACCACAAGAATAATATACGATGCCATAGCGAAGAAATGATCAATATAAATGAAAAACATCAGAAAAGATAAAACTGCATAAATAAAGTCGACTCGCACGAGCTCGACACCAGATTACAAAATAATATACATCGTCCTCACAACTGATCTCTAAGTCAATACATGAAGTAGTAGATGGAGAGTACTAGATACAATAGTGTGTACATATGGAAAATAAACGGATACTGCAAAAACCCACCTATAAGCAAAGGGCTCACACGCCAACTGCAGTGGTATCCGTAGCAAAAAGATACAAGTAAGTAGCCCTGCCGCAACTACTCTGAGGGGCAACCTGCAAACACTGTGGCACAACGGGGGTGAGTTGCCAATTCGTGAATAGTAGATAACATATAAAGGTAATCGCGAGTATGCACGTACTGCGATACTCTAACATGTGCAACCAGATAACATCTATATGATGAGCTGGGTACGCAATAATCATGCAAAGTACATCTATCAGGTACTACAACTATATGATGCAATGCATAACAATGAATGCTGAGCATGGGATAAAATATCATCTACATGGATCATCAACGTGGAAAAATAACCGGTGTCCATCAAATACACCCAAATCCCAGTAAAAACTCAGGCGCCGTCACTCTAATCGGCCCTCAAATCCTGTAAATCTGATAGAATCTTGAGTGCCCAACATCGGCACTCGAAAATATCATGAAATAATCGTGTCCAGTATCGACACGCAAATCCTCATGTATCGGGCTCTGTCAGTCCGGATCGGCCCACGGGCTCCGTCTGCGGAATCGGCCCTCGGCCCCCGGCAGTACGGGTCGGCCCATATCCATCTCTCAACTCTGGTCAGTATCCTCCGGATAACCGCCAGATCCAACCAATCACCGGTAGGTAGTAGTCCCTCTGCCAGGCTCACCGTCTATATACACAGCATCCCTTTCTTGCCCCGGGGTACCATACCGGGTCCACCATGTACCCGCAATCGTCCTCATCCAGCTCCTCGAATCGGGTTCACATGTCACACGTCTCAGAACCGAGAAAACGCATGGTGGACGCACTGAATATCATATCAGAAAAAACCGGGTTTTCAAAACAGTGCATACTTCCTTAAAATAATACCACGGTCTCAAATCCAGAAATCAGAGGAAATCCAAAACTCAATGCGTAAATCCATGCAATGTGACGTATGCCACTAAGAGTAAAAAGGGAAAACCGCTCTTTTAAATGGATCCAGTTTTGAAAATATCTCATCGGTCCCCATTTTCTAGAAATCAAAGCCAGTATCATCCATGTATGTGAAATATGTATGTATATAGGTATGGATGTGCAGGTGGATAAATACGCATGTATGAGTGTATCAATGTATATGTGCACCAATGTGGATATACAATATGTATATGCGCAAGTATGGATATATCAATGTATGTGTGCACCAGTATAAATATACAATATGCATGTGCGCAATATGGATATATCAATGTATGTGTGCACCAGTATGAATATACAATGTGCATGTGCGCAATATGGATATATCAATGTATGTGTGCACAGATATGAATATGCAATGTGCATGTGCGCAATATGGATATATCAATGTATGTGTGCACCAATATGAATATACAATGTGCATGTGCGCAATATGGATATATCAATGTATATGTGCACCAATATGAATATACAATATGTATGTGCGCAATATGGATATATCATGTCAAATCAATGATGCGGTAATCAAAATGATGTATGGTTCGTAGCAACCCTATAGTGCGAGTGTCTTGGCAATCACTAACGGTGTGGGTGTAAGATACAAATAGTGCTCGTGCAGCTTGAACTGTTAGTGACAGTGCGGTGTTACATAGCTACTATGTCTATATGCAACAAAAATGGGTACGCTACAAACTACATGTGCATAAGCAATATACATATAAATATATATATGTGTCTACACTACCCTATCAAGCCCTGACGCTTAACGCCATACGGGAGATTTTCCCGTAGATGTTAAATCTACTCACCGTGGTCTCGTGCTAGGTGTAGCCAACTACTTGCTTTCCCTTCTTTGCGGCGTCCGAAGTACCCGCCTGCGAACCTAGAAATTACACAAAGAATACACATAAGCTAAAATCCTGCAAAAAACGCGATATTAAAACCAAATGAGAAACTCGCGTCGCGAACTAAACGCGTGTATATACGTAACGTGTGTGCATACGTCAAAACCCAACGCGACACGCTGTGGCACACAGCGACACGCCGTGACACACAGCAAACCAATTCAACTCGTATCATACGTGTCGCGTAAGTCCCGCTACGCAAATAATAGGTAAACAGGCCCCAGATTTAATCTGGAGCAGAAATAAGAAAATCAAACAAGACCAAACCCCTTACAATACCTACAGACAACTACCTGCAAAAATCCAACAAATTCCCAAGCAATTGGGCCGGCGGCTAGGGTTAGGGTATCGGCCAAAAACCGATGGAAAGGGTCCAGGTTTCTACACTATGATCCTAGCACAATTCATAGCCTAGTGTATATGTTTGCTTACCAAAATTACTACCCTAAATACAGCAGATTCTATGTATCATAAAGTTTAGTTTAAAACCGTTTTAAAACACTTAGCTTGCAACAATAGGGTGCACAAGTAATATAAGGTGAAATTACTTGACTTAAGTGATACCACCAGCACAAAATTAGAGCTAATCTAACTATAATCACCCTGAATCATCCTATTTTTCAATTAAACCATCAAATTATCGTCAAAGTCCACAAAACACTTAAAACTAACCTAAACTCTCCCAGATTTCTACCTGCAACCAATTAGAGAAAATAAATAATACCAAACACAGACAAACACCCACAGACACCACCTACCAAAACCCCAATACCCAACTGCACAGGGAGGCCGGCGACGCCGGAATGGGGGAGGTCGCCGGACTTTTGGGAAGGTGGTGGGCTCGAAAATCAACACAACACTCAGTAGGGCCTGCATACTATTCTGTAGGTGTTTGCTAAGCTAGAAAAGATCACAGTTGTAGCAGATCACCAATATCCTACAGTTTGCTTCTAAACCGTATTTTTAAATTTCAAATTTTGTGACTTTAAGGTGACTTAGCTAAATCTAGTGATATTACTAGGTTTAAACAGCAATACTAACACTTAATTAGGTTCAATAAGTTATAATAACCCTAACTTAGCTTAAACCCCACTTAAATCACAAAACTAGCACTAAAACTATATTAATCGCTAACCGAAGCTAAAATAACCACATGCAAGCAAAGAAAGGAGTTGAGTTTAAGAAATTATACCCCACTATATCCTAGGATGCAGGAAGGAGGAGAAGAAGAGAAGGGGGGTGTTCTACTGCAGCTGTTGCTTGCTATTAGTGTTGTTGATGTTGCTGTTGTTGATGTTGTTGCTGCTGCAAGTGTTGCTGTTGCTTGGTGCTGCTGCTGCTGTGTGCTGTTGTTGCTTGGTGCTGCTGCTGCTGCTGCTACTTGGTGCTGCTGCTGTGTGTGCTGCTGCTGCTTCTGCTGCAGCTGCTGCTGATGTGTGTGTGTGAGTGAGAGAGAGAAGTGGGAATGAGTGGGGGAAAATAATTGATTTGAAAACAAGCAAAGAGAGTCAACCTTCTCTCTCCCTCTCTCCTCATTAACTACAAGCATGGCTCATGCCATCATGCCCTCTTTCTCTCTCTCTCTCTCTCTCTCTCTCTCCAAGTCAACCCACAAAGCAAAAATTCATTTTTATTTTTTTTTATTTTAAAGAGAAAAACTAATACACTTAAAGAAATTCAAATTAACTTAATGATATGGGTTCACCATGGTTACTAAACATGGTTTAACCCTAAACTTAACCCTAGTTAACATGCACATGTGTGTGCAAGCCTAAATAAAATCTAATAAAATATTCATTAATTTTGATAAAATATTTGAAAATCGTTTTGGTAAACTTTTTACTAAAAACCACACATTATAGTATAATTAGCCCCTAATCACATTCTAAGATATTACAATCTTCCCCCTTAAAGAAATTCGTCCCCGAATTAAAAAAATATAGCTACGCGTACCTTCAAAGAGATGAAGGAATTTCTTTCGCATCTCGCCCTCGGCCTCCCAAGTGATCTCTTCACCATTTGGGCTGCGCCAAAGCACCTTCACAGATGGCAAGACCTTTGATCGAAGTTTCTTCACCTGCCGGTCCAATATCACTACTGGCTGTTCGGTGAACGAAAGATCGCGCTCGAGCTGAACGGTCTGATACTGAATCATGTGAGAAGGGTCATATAGGTATCTGCGAAGAATCGACACGTGGAATACGGGGTGAACATCCGGAAAGTCGGGTGTTAGAGCCAAACGATATGCAACTGCGCCCACACGCTCGAGGATCTCGAAGGGACCTATAAATCCGGGGCTAAGCTTCCCCTTCCGTCTAAATCTCATCACGCCCTTCATTGGAGAGACCCTCAGAAAAACGTGATCGCCAACTGCGAACTCTAAGCTGCGACGGCGTCTGTCAGCATACGACTTCTGCCTGCTCTGAGCTGTCCTCATCCTATCTCGAATCAACTGTATCTTCTCGGTCATCTCCTGTACGATCTGCGGCCCCAAAATACTGTTCTCACTGAGCTCTGTTCAACAAACGGGTGATCTATATCTCCTCCCATATAAGGCCTCGAAAGGTGCCATCTGAATAGTATCCTGGAAACTGTTGTTGTAGGAGAACTCCACCAAGGGTAAATGATGATCCCAGCTACCACCAAAGTCTAAAACGCACGCTCGGAGCATGTCCTCGAGAGTCTGAATAGTCCGCTCTGACTGGCCGTCGGTCTGCGGGTGAAATGTTGTGCTGAAACTCAAGCGGGTGCCTAAAGCCTCTTGAATCCTCTTCCATAGTCGGCTGGTAAACTGGGTGCCTCGGTCGGACACGATACATGTCGGGACTCCATGCAATCATACGATCTCGTCGATATATATCTGGGCATACTGAGCAAATCCGACAGTCGTCTTCACAGCAGGAAGTGAGCCGCTTTCGTCAACCGATTCACGATCACCCAAATGGAGTCATACCCCCGACTAGTCCTGGGTAGACCCATAATGAAGTCCATAGAAATTTGCTCCCATTTCCACTCCGGAATGGGTAACGGCTGTAGCTCTCCCGCGGGCCTCTGGTGCTCGGCCTTGACTTGCTGACAAGTCAGGCATCTCGACACGAAGTCTGTGACGTCCCTCTTCATCCCGTCCTACCAGTAAACATCTCTCATATCATGGTACATCTTGGTGGAACCTGGATGAACGTTGTACACTGATCGATGCGCCTCCTCAAGAATCTCACGACTCAGTCCCTCAGAATCTGGTACACATAGTCTAGTCCCAAATCGTAGTATCCCCCGATCATCGATCACGAACTCGGAAAATCTGCCCTGTCCAATCTGTGCCATGATCTCTGAGCAACGGTCATCACTGTGCTGTGCCTCATGTATACTGTCAAGCAACTGTGGGCGTGCACGAACATGTGCAAGCTGTCCCCCGATCGGAGTGAACTCGAACTGCACTCGGCTGTCGCATAAAATATGCCAATCTACCGCCGACTGTCACTGCACTGCGCTCAAATAAGATAGACTACCCCCGGGCCTCCTACTCAAAGCACCCGCCACTACATTTGCCTTGCCCGGGTGGTAAAGGATCTCACAATCTTAGTCCTTCACTAACTCCATCCAACGGTGCTGTCTAAGATTCAGGTCTCGCTGCTGAAATATGTACTTTAAGCTCTTGTGATCAGTGAATATCTGGCACGACTCGCCGTATAGGTAATGTCGCCAGATCTTGAGTGCAAAGACCACTGCAGCCATCTCCAAATCGTGAGTGGGGTAGTTCTGTTCGTGTTTCTTCAGCTGCCGAGAAGCATACGCGATCACCCTGCCGTGCTGCATCAATATGCACCCTAGCCCCACTCAAGAAGCATCACAATAGACCACAAATCCGCCCGATCCCGAAGGTAATGATAACACTGGCGCCGTAGTCAAATGAGTCTGCAACTGCTGAAAGCTATGCTCGCACGCCTCCGTCCAATCAAAAGGAACTCCCTTCCTGGTCAACCCGGTCAACGGTGCAGCAATACGGGAGAAGTCCTGTACAAATCATCGGTAGTAGCTAGCCAGTCCTAGGAAACTGCGGATCTCCGTAACTGATGTCGGTCTGGGCCAATGCTGAACGGCCTCGATCTTCTTCGGGTCCACACATATACCATCTCGTGTAATCACGTGACCCAAGAAATCTACGTTGTCTAGCCAAAACGCGCACTTGGAGAATTTTGCGAACAGCTGGTGCTCCCTCAAGGTCTGCAATGTGATCCGCAGGTGCTGTTCGTGCTCCTCTCGGCTCCGGGAATACCCCAAAATGTCGTCAATGAATACGATGATGAACAAATCAAGATACGGCCTGAAGACGCGGTTCATCAAATCCATAAACGCTGCTGGGGCGTTGGTGAGTCTGAACGACATCACCAAAAACTCATAGTGCCCATAACACGTGCGAAAAGCCGTCCTCGGAATATCCTCCTGCCGAACACGCAGCTGATGGTAGCCTGATCGCAAGTCGATCCTCGAAAAGTATCCTGCACCCTGAAGCTGGTCGAACAAGTCGTCGATGCGTGGTAAAGGATATCTGTTCCGTACGGTAACCCTGTTCAGCTGGCGGTAATCGATACAAAAGCGCAAACTGCCGTCCTTTTTCTTGACAAACAGGACTGGGGCACCCCAAGGAGACACACTAGGTCGAATAAGCCCCCCTTATCCAGCAACTCTTGCAACTGACCTTTCAACTTTCTAAGCTCCGCCGGGGCCATCCGATAAGGCGGAATGGAGATAGGCCATATGCCGGGAATCAAGTCAATGCAGAAAACAATATTACCACGGTTCTCAAATCCAGAAATCAGAGGAAATCCAAAACTCAATGCGTAAATCCATGCAATGTGACGTATGCCACTAAGAGTAAAAAGGGAAAACCGCTCTTTTAAATGGATCCAGTATTGAAAATATCTCATGCGGTCCCCATTTTCTAGAAATCAAAACCAGTATCATCCATGTATGTGAAATATGTATGTATATAGGTATGGATGTGCAGGTGGATATATACGCATGTATGAGTGTATCAATGTATATGTGCACCAATGTGGATATACAATGTGTATATGTGCAAGTATGGATATATCAATATATGTGTGCACCAGTATGAATATACAATGTGTATGTGCGCAATATGGATATATCAATGTATGTGTGCACCAGTATGATTATACAATGTGTATGTGCGCAATATGGATATATCAATATATGTGTGTACCGGTATGAATATACAATGTGTATGTGCGTAATATGGATATATCAATATATGTGTGCACCGGTATGAATATACAATGTGTATGTGCGCAATATGGATATATCAATGTATGTGTGCACCAGTATGAATATACGGATATATCAATATATGTGTGCACCAGTATGAATATACAATGTGCATGTGCGCAATATGGATATATCAATATATGTGTGCACCAGTATGAATATACAATGTGCATGTGCGCAATATGGATATATCAATGTGCGCAATATGGATATATCAATGTATGTGTGCACCAGTATGAATATACAATGTGTATGTGCGCAATATGGATATATCATGTCAAATCAATGATGCGGTAATCAAAATGATGTATGGTTCGTAGCAACCCTATAGTGCGAGTGTCATAGCAATCACTAACGGTGTGGGTTTAACATACAAATAGTGCTCGTGCAGCTTGAACCGTTAGTGACAGTGCGGTGTTACATAGCTACTATGTCTATATGCAACAAAAATGGGTACGCTACAATACTACATGTGCACAAGCAATATACATATAAATATATATATGTGTCTACACTACCCTATCAAGCCCTGACGTTTAACGCCATACGGGCGATTTCCCCGTAGATGTTAAATCTACTCACTGTGGTCTCATGCTAGGTGTAGCCAACTACTTGCTTTCCCTTCTTTGCGGCGTCCGAAGTACCCTCCTGCGAACCTAGAAATTACACAAAGAATACACATAAGCTAAAATCCTGCAAAAAACGCGATATTAAAACCAAACGAGAAACTCGCGTCGCGAACTAAACGCGTGTGTATACGTAACGTGTGTGCATACGCCAAAACCTAACGCGACACGATGTGGCACACAGCAAACCAATTCAACTCGTATCATACGTGTCGCGCAAGTCCCGCTACGCAAATAATAGGTAAACAGGTCCTAGATTTAATCTGGAGCAGAAATAAGACAATCAAACAAGACCAAACCCCTTACAATACCTACAGACAACTACCTGCAAAAATCCAACAAATTCCCAAGCAATTGGGCCGGCGGCTAGGAGTAGGGTATCGGCCAAATACCGGTGGAAGGGGTCCAGGTTTCTACACTATGATCCTAGCACAATTCATAGCTTAGTGTATATGTTTGCTTACCAAAATTACTACCCTAGATACAGCATATTCTATGTATCATAAAGTTTAGTTTAAAACCGTTTTAAAACACTTAGCTTGCAACAATAGGGTGCACAAGTGATATTAGCTGAAATTACTTGACTTAAGTGATACCACCGGCACAAATTAGAGCTAATCTTACTATAATCACCCTGAATCATCCTATTTTTCAATTAAACCATCAAATTATCGTCAAAGTCCACAAAACACTTAAAACTAACTCAAACTCTCCCAGATTTCTACCTGCAACTAATTAGAGAAAATAAATAATATCAAACACAGACAAACACCCACATACACCACCCATCAAAACACCAATACCCAACTGCACAGGGAGGCCGGCGACGCCGGAATCATGGGGGAGGTCGCCGGACTTTTGGGAAGGTGGTGGGCTCGAAAATCAACACAACACTCAGTAGAGCCTGCATACTATTCTGTAGGTGTTTGCTAAGCTAGAAAAGATCACAGTTGTAGCAGATCACCAATATCCTATAGTTTTCTTCTAAACCGTATTTTTAAATTTCAAATTTTGCGACTTTAAGGTGACTTAGCTAAATCTAGTGATACTACTAGGTTTAAACAGCAATACTAACACTTAATTAGGTTTAATAAGCTATAATAACCCTAACTTAGCTTAAATCCCACTTAAATCACAAAACTAGCACTAAAACCATATTAATTGCTAACCGAAGCTAAAATAACCACATGCAAGCAAAGAAAGGAGTTGAGTTTAAGAAATTATACCCCACTAGATCCTAGGATGCAGGAAGAAGGAGGAGAAGAAGAGAAGGGGGTGTTCTGCTGCAGCTGCTGCTTGCTATTGATGTTGCTGATGTTGCTGCTGCTGCAAGTGTTGCTGTTGCTTGGTGCTGCTGTTGCTGCTGCTTGGTGCTGCTGCTACTGTGTGCTGCTGCTGCTGTGTGCTGCTGCTGCTGCAAGTGTTGTTGCTGCTTCTCCTGCAGCTGCTGCTGATGTGTGTGTGTATGTGAGTGAGAGAGAGAAGTGAGAATGAGTGGGGGAAAATAATTGATTTGAAAACAAGCAAAGAGAGTCAACCCTCTCTCTCTCCTCATTAACTACAAGCATGACTCATGCCATCATGCCCTTTTTCTCTCTCTCTCCAAGTCAACCCACAAAGCAAAAATTCATTTTTATTTTAAAGAGAAAAACTAATACACTTAAAGAAATTCAAATTAGCTTAATGATATGGGTTAGTCCACCATGGTTACTAAACATGGTTTAACCCTAAACTTAACCCTAGTTAACATGCACATGTGTGTGCAATCCTAAATAAAATCTAATAAAATATTCATTAATTTTGATAAAATATTTGAAAATCGGTTTGGTAAACTTTTTACTAAAATCCACACATTATAGTATAATTAGTCCCTAATCACATTCTAAGGTGTTACAGTATGGCTCATAACGGTTCGAGAAACTACTGATAACACTTACCAGTAAATCTCATCAGCCCTGACCAAGGACTTACTGTTATAGCCAATCAAGTATAGCGCAACATTAAATCCCAATACCGGGAGAGACGAAACCCCTCCTATCGCTCACTGCCTCCATGTGACTCGGGACTGTACCAAAAATCCACCTGTTTGTATGACTTCTTTGAGCCGTGGTAGGGAGGAAATCAAAGCATAGTGGGAACCACACAAGACACTATGACGATCTCTGGTCTACAGACTAACCTGTACCAGTGTTACCAGAGAACTGCTATTTGACGATAGGTATGGTACCATCTAGGAGTTCTCGGCAAGTCCTGTTCGGTGTACCCATTCTTTAATGAGTATCTGTGTACAATCTTTGATGTCAAACACCAATGGTTATGGGATCAACCATCGCCCCCTACATGTCAAGAAACGTACATACTAGTCTACACTGGAATATCGATGCCCTGTCTCGATATCCCCTCGACTAGGAACAATTAAAGGATGTGCTTGTGAACTACACAAGTCCCAGTAGTATGATCCGCATCATAGTCCTGGTAGTCAAGCAAACATCCTAAGGGCTTTATCAACATGTATCAGAGAGACGGTATAATAATACAAGTGTACATGTTAAAATAAAGAGCAACCAGATATCATACTATCACGTCGAGCAAGAAAGTCCTCTATATATATGTCCAAGTGTTGGTTATAGTGCCCTCAATGCAATTATCGTAGTCGCAGGCAGGTGATCATGATGATTGAGCGATGGCCCATACCGATAAAACAGTCTTACTCGAGATGATAGTATACTATCTGGTTTGTCTTTATCATCATGTATATGTTGATAGAGCCCATAGGATTCTTGCTTGACTACCAGCATTATGATGACGATCATATACGTGGGAGCTGGGGGTCTATAAGCACATTCTTAAATGTCCCTAGTCGTAGGAGTATCGAGACTGGGCATCGATACTCCAGTGTAGACTGGTGTATACTTATCTAGACCCTGACGAGGGGCGGTGGCCAGTCTCACAAGCCATTGGTGTCAGTTGTTCACCTAAGATAGTATACAGGCGCTCATTGGGTTATGAGTACACTGGACGGACTCGCCGGGAACATGCTAGTTGGTATTGTACCTATTGTCAGATAGCAGTTCCCTGGTGACATGTGTACAGGTTAGTTTTTCGACCTGAGATCGTCATTTGTCTCGTATGAGTTCCCACTGTGCTTTGATTACTACCCTACCACGCTCAAAGGAGACGTGCAAACAGGTTTTAGTTGGGTACAGTCCCGAGCCACATGGAGGCAGTGAGCGGATCGTCGGGGATTCGTCTCTTCCGGTATTGGGGGTTGATGTCGCACAGTGCACGGGTGGCCATCACTAGAAATTCTCGGCCGGGGTAGTGGAGAATTACTAATTTAGATCAGTGGTTTCTCAGGTGGTGATGGGTTCCATACCGACACGAATTATCGCGTTATTAGGGGTCTGACTTTATCCACCCCTCTAGACTCGATATGCGATACTCTTTAGACGAACGGACCGGACTGTACGGATATTGTCACTGTTAGGCTCAGTAGGGTTTCAGGATGAGTTCGCTCATCAGCTTCCCTTTCTTTCAATGCATAGGCAACCGTTACGTACAACTAGTACCTCTGACGTGCTAGTGGTTATACCCAGTGCCAGTGTGTTGATGAATCATTAGAGTACCCCACAGACAGTTTCCCAAGTTCGGGCGAAACGTTGTAGAGGCCGTATGGTTTTATGGCAGGGTTCGAACATACACGTGCACTTGTACATGTGTCATGGTTCGGACGGATAATACTAGTGGGCTTTAGTTTAAGCCGGATCCTAGTATTATATTGTTGGAATATTTTTGTCTCGTTGTATTCATATTCAGTCAGAATACGGATGCGGGTATGTATATACGGACGAGGGGTATTCTCGTGATCCGTTACGAGTTTATTTTAGGGTTGCCTTTTTTATTTTTCTGTATTTAACATTTTAGTTTAAATGTCAATAATGGAAATTGTGAGCATGGAATTTGTTAGCATTCTTTTTGCTTCATTTCTTTTTTGGCTAAAAGAAGGAATTCGAAATTCATTCATGTGTGGTTCATGTATGTGCTGGCAAGTGGTAGTGATGGGCTCATTTCTTGGCCATGCTTTTTATTTAATGAGGAGTGGGTGTGTGCTCTGGATATTTTGGAGGTTTGGGGATTAATTTATTAATTACTTTTGATTTGTTTGTTGAGGTGGCTGTCCAATTGAGTGTGCTGGGAATTTTGGTTGGTGATGGATTTAATTCACTTGGGTTGCTTTTAATCAATCACATATATATATACCTCACCCCTCAAAATTTCCAGAGAGCACTCAAAAAATTTCCACAGAGCACATCTTTACCTTGGCCGAGCAAAAGAAATTCCAGAGCCCCATTTCTTTCTTGACTTGAAATAAATTCTATGCACTCTCTCCAATTCACTTGGCAACTTCATTTTACCTTCACCCAAACCCTCGGGTGCTTTGAGACAAAATATTCTACACTCTCTCTACTTCAATCTTGGACATATCGGCTAGCAAACTTCATGTCCGAGTTGCCTCGGTTCTGAGGCGGGAGCCCGTATAAAAATTCGTTGAAGTGATACCCTTTTGTCACGACCCGAAAGTACGGAACGCGACTGGCACTTAGATTACGAGACGTCTAAAGGCGTACCGTAACCTAAGTCAGCCAAAGCCCAGAAGAATCTAAACCAAAATCAAAAGAGAGTGAAGTAAAACCTTTAATGAAAACGATTTTCAAATCAATTAAGTTGCAAAGAATCCCTTCTTAAAAACATCATAAATTTCTGAAAATTTCGGCAGAGTCTCCCCTGTATTTTCTATCCCCCAAAATGGGTACAACAAGATAATAAACCTGTAATCATAAAATGGCATCCCCAAGCAGGAGCTAGCTCTTCGCCCAAGGCGGATCACAACCACATGCAATATAATAACCATATCAAGAAAAGAGCATAAAAGAAACGCAAAATATAAGAAAACACATCGCCGGCTCAAGTGAGCTCGACCCAAAAGAAACCACAAATATACAACCTCTCAGTCTCACCACTAGGTCACATATACAATATAAAGCGGTAGATGGAGAATACTAGATACAATGATAGAGCAAAAAGAAACAAAGTGTGCTCGCAACCCACCTACGGGCGATGTCGCGAGTCTGAGCAAAAAGAGCTGATGATAAGATATCCCGCCGCTACAAGGGTGACGGGTCCGACCTGCAAGACACTGTGGCACAACGGGGGTGAGTTGCCAGCTCGTGAGTAAATATAACATCTAATAAGGCAATCGTAAAAATGCACGCAATGCACCACAACATGCATGTCCATATGTGATATAATAGCTCTAGTATGCATGCACATGTATGCAATGTCATTTCTAACTCTTTAAGTGTTTTAAATGCTAAGGGTACTGCGTTCTTAACTTTAGAAAATGAATATCTGTATAATAGCTAAGAACCATCAAGAAATCATCTGAAAACCCGTGTCAAGCATCGACACCAAATAGGAATCATATCTGTCTCAAAATCGGGCTCCGTCAGTCCGGATCGACCCATATCATAAATCTCACGACAACGGTCGGTATCCTCCGGATATCCGCCGCGCCAGACATCACCGGTAGGTAGTCTTCCCCTGCCAGGCTCATCGTCTACAACTCGATCTTCTTGCCCCGGGGTACCATACCGGGCCCACCATGTACCCGAGA
This sequence comes from Agapanthus africanus, assembly GCA_030015575.1. Classification (NCBI taxonomy): domain Eukaryota; kingdom Viridiplantae; phylum Streptophyta; class Magnoliopsida; order Asparagales; family Amaryllidaceae; genus Agapanthus; species Agapanthus africanus. Next base: position 520,944,655 of record CM057344.1, read on the forward strand.
CGGTTCAACCACTCCTCGAATCGGGTCTCGAAATCCAACAGAAAACATGAAAACTCATGGTGGACGACACATACATCATGAGAAAACCGCAACTTTGTTTTAAAAATGATAAATATAAGCTTTTGTTAAATTCTTGCGGTTTTCTCCAGAAATCCAGAAATCGCAGCAAAACTGAAATCCTCAAGAAAATCATAATGTCCACATGTTATATATGATAAATGTCTATGATATCAATGTATATGATGTGAGTTTTGGCTAGAAATCTATGTAGATATGATTGTAATGCGAGGTATATGTATGCTATGCAATTCCATATATCATGTATGAATGCAAATGGCATTTTTAAGTTAAACAGGTTCTATAGTGCACGTGGCATGGCAATTACCAAAGGCGTGTGTGTCATATGAATAGTACGCGTGCAACAGATGCCAATGGTAATGGTGTTCGTGTCCTACGAAGTGATATCGCATAAGTATAGATGAATGCCCATGCAATCTAATATACAGTTCGCTATAAGGGTATGCAGTGTACATGAATGGATAAGCTAGCTAACAATATAAATCTTGCAAAGAGTAGGGTAATCCTAACTAGGGGGGGCGCATCGCGCCATCCAGACGATTCCCCCATAGATGAATACATCTACTCACCTGAAATCCCCGCTAATCCGATCCGACCACCGCCTTGCCTTTACGTGCCGTGTCCGATGTTTCCCCGACCGATCCTATATTTGTACAACACCATGCATAATATTACAAAACCTAAAACGATGCAAGTCACAATATACAATTATCGACGCTCTCGAATTAAACATAGCATACACTCGGTGCGCGGGAAAACGCACGAAAATCGCTAATCTTTAACTAGAATCGTCATTTCGGGGAAATCGACAAAACTACAACCCGACTAGACGAAACCCCGCGTTCGCGCACTCTAATAGTTCTATACGAAGCTAATTATATCGCTAACATAACGCAATTTGATCGCATTCTAATTTTTGTAAAAATCTAGTAAGCAAATTCAATACCGATTCGATGCAAACATCGAAATTTAACGATTTAGCGAGCGTATCATTACCCAATTAACCACTCTAATCAATTAGGTAACCAAAGCCCTAACTTAATCCATCAACCATGCTTCAAACCCTAGTTCAACACCAAATCCCATTCTTGATTTTCATGAACAAGAATTTACATCTAAATTAATACTTCAAAATTGAATTTTAGCACATATAACTACAAGTTAACAAACTAGTTTAGGATTTTACCTCACAAGTGATGATTCCTAGTTTGCACTAGCCTCCAAGACACCTCTTTTCTCCACCTTTTGAACAAATTAGGGTTTGGGAAGAAGTGGAATGGGATTTAGGTTAGAATTAGTGAAGAAAATTGTGTATTTTTGTGGATTTTTGTTGATTTTTGAAGCAATTTTGAAGCAAGAAAGTGAGGGGAAAATGGTGTTTCCAGCAGTGAGCTCGGCCTGGAGGCAAGAGGAGGGTGGTGTGGGTTTTGTGTAGATGTTTCTAGGTCAATAAAACCCCTCAAGTCTCAATTAATGCATTTCACATCAAGCTTTTTACAAAAAACCCCATTTTACATCATTTTTTTCAAAATTTTCACACCATAAAACTAAAATGTTGCAAGTCATGATACGATTTTATTAACACCATATTTTAGCTTATAAAGATTCCTAATTATGAAATTTACCTAATTAAATTTGTATTTATCACTAATTTAATGTATTTTTAAAAGCTTAAAATAATAAAAAAAATAATTAATCACGATTTTTTTTTTATTTAACTAGAAAATTATAAGTGACATTTTAGTGACAAAATTATAGTAATATCTTATCTAAATTTTGTATAATTAGGTCTACAATGAAAAATACCTATTTTTACTTTTTACGGAAAAAGCCGAAAATTAGCCGATTACCGAAAAACTGCCTAAACGATTTTCGAAGGGTTACAATCTTCCCCCCTTAAAGAAATTCGGTCCCCGAATTTAGAATTTAACTACGCGTACCTTCAAAAAGATGGGGATATCTCTTCCTCATCTCGACCTCGGTGTCCCAGGTGACCTCCTCGCTATCGGGCCACGCCAAAGGACCTTGACGGACGGTATAACCTTCGACCTCAATTTCTTCACCTGCCGATCCAAAATGACCACCGGCTGCTCGGTGAAAGAAAGATCACGCTCTAACTGGATCGTATGGTGCTGAATCGCATGGGAAGGATCATGAAGGTACTTGCGGAGCATCGAGACATGGAATACGGGGTGAACATCGGGGAAGCTAGGCGGAAGAGCTAACCGATAAGCGACTGGACCAACACGCTCTAGGATCTCGAAAGGACCAACATATCTAGGACTCAGTTTCCCTTTCGGCCCAAATCTCATCACACCCTTCATCGGAGAGACCTTCAGGAAAACATGATCCCAACAGCGAACTCGAGTCGGCGACGGCGCCTGTCAGCGTATGATTTCTGCCTGCTCTGTGCTGCTCTCATCCTGTCCCGAATCAGCTGTATCTTCTCGGTCATCTCCTGTACAATCTGCGGCCCCAAAACACTGCTCTCCCTAAGCTCTGTCCAACGTACAGGCGATCGACATCTCCTCCCATATAAAGCCTCGAAAGGTGCCATCTGAATCGTCTCCTGGAAGCTATTATTGTAGGAAAACTCGATCAAAGGCAAATGACGATCCCAGCTACCACCGAAATCTAAAACACAAGCTCTGAGCATGTCCTCAAGAGTCTGAATCGTACGCTCCGACTGACCGTCAGTCTGCGGATGAAAGGCTGTGCTAAAACTCAATCGGGTGCCCAAGGCTTCCTGAAGTTTCTGCCACAATCGGCTGGTAAACTGGGTGCCACGGTCGGACACGATGCAAGTCGGAACACCATGCAATCGCACGATCTCATCAATATAAACCTAGGCGTACTGAGAAAATCCAAAAGTGGTCTTCACTGGCAGAAAGTGAGCCGCTTTCGTCAGTCGATCCACAATCACCCAAATAGAGTCGTTCCCTCGACTGGTCCTGGGTAGACCCACAATGAAGTCCATGGAGACCTGCTCCCACTTCCACTCAGGGATGGGCAAAGGCTGTAACTCGCCGGCTGGCTCTGGTGCTCGGCCTTGACTTGCTGACAAGTCAGGCATCTCGACACAAAGTTTGTAACATCCTTCTTCATCCCGTCCCACCAGTAAACCTCTCTCAAATCACGGTACATTTTGGTGGAACCTGGGTGAACACTGTATACTGATCTATGTGCCTCCTCAAGAATATCACGCCTCAGTCCCTCTGAATCTGGCACGCACAGTTGAGTCCCAAATCGAAGTATCCCCTGATCATCAATCACGAACTCGGAAACTCTGCCCTGCCGAATCTGCTCAATAATCTCTAAAATGCGGGCATCGCCGGACTGCGCCTCGCGGATACGGTCAAGTAACTGTGGGCGTGCTCTGAAATGGGCCAGCTGTCCCCCTGTAGGAGTAAACTCGAACTGCACTCTGCTATCACATAAAACCTACCAATCCGCCGTCGACTGCATCTGTACTGCGCTCAAACAAGATAATCTACCTCCGGGCCTCCTACTCAAAGCATCTGCCACCACATTCGCCTTGCCCGGATGGTATAAAATCTCGCAGTCATAATCCTTCACCAACTCTATCCATCGGCGCTGTCTCAGGTTCAGATCTCGCTGCTGGAAAATATACTTCAAACTCTTGTGGTCAGTGAATATCTGGCACGACTCACCGTATAGGTAATGTCTCCAGATCTTAAGTGCAAATACCACTGCAGCCATCTCTAAATCATGTGTGGGGTAGTTCTGTTCGTGTTTCCTCAGCTGCCGAGAAGCATACGCGATAACTCTGTCGTGCTGCATCAATACACATCCCAGCCCCACTCGAGAAGCATCACAATATACCACGAACCCGCCTGATCCTGAAGGCAATGCTAACACTGGTGCAGTAGTCAGACGAGTCTTCAACTGCTGGAAACTATCCTCACATGCCTGGGTCCAATCAAAAGGAACCCCCTTCCGGGTCAACCCGGTCAACGGTGCAGCAATACGGGAGAAATCCTGGACAAAACGTCGATAGTAGCCGGCCAGACCTAGAAAACTGCAAACCTCTGTAACTGATACTGGTCTAGGCCAACGCTGAACTGCCTCGATCTTCTTCGGGTCCACACAAATACCGTCTCTCGTCACCACATGACCCAAGAAGTCGACACTGTCTAACCAGAATGCGCACTTGGAAAATTTGGCGAACAGCTGATGCTCCCTCAAAGTCTGCAATGTGATACGTAAGTGCTGCTCATGCTCCTCCCGGCTCCGAGAATAAACCAAGATGTCGTCAATGAACACAATGATGAACTGATCGAGATACGGCCTGAATACACGGTTCATCAAATCCATAAATGCTGCCGGGGCATTGGTGAGCCCGAACGACATCACTAAGAACTCATAATGACCATACCGAGTACGGAAAGCGGTCTTCGGAATATCCTCCTTCCGAACCCGCAACTGGTGATAACCTGACCGCAAATCAACCTTCGAGAAAAACCCTGCACCCTGGAGCTGATCGAATAAGTCATCAATGCGGGGTAGGGGATACCTGTTTCGCACAGTAACCCGGTTCAGCTGACGATAATCAATGCATAAACGCATACTTCCGTCCTTCTTCTTAACAAACAGGACAGGAGCACCCTAAGGTGACACACTCGGTCTGATAAGCCCTTTGTCCAGCAAGTCCTATAACTGATCCTTTAGCTCTCTCAGCTCCGCCGGGGCCATCCGATAAGGCGGTATAGAGATAGGCCCCGTGCCAGGGATCAAGTCAATACAGAACTCAATCTCGCGCTCTGGTGGCAGACCAGGCAGCTCGTCAGGGAATACATCAGGAAACTCTCTCACAACAGGGACCTGGTCCAACGGAACCTCTGTGGAGCTAGTATCACAAATATAGGCTAAGAATCCCTGACACCCTTTCCTTAAGAGCTGACCAGCGCGAAGAGAAGAAATCAAGCTGGGAAGGGTAGCGCTACGATCTCCCTGAATAGCAAGAACCGGCTCACTAGGAAAACTGAATCTGACTGCTTTTTCACGGCAGTCCACGGATGCATAACAGGTGGCTAGCCAGTCCATACCAAGAAGAACGTCAAAGTCTAGCATATCGAGGAGAATCAAATCAACTGAAGAATCTCTCTCCCCGATACGAACGGAACATGATCGGTACACGAAACGAGCAACAAACGACTCGCCTACCGGTGTAATAACGACAAGCGGCTGATCTAACGGAGAAGACTCTCGGCCCAACCTCGGTGCAAAATACGTGGAAACATAGGAATGTGTGGAGCCTGGATCAAATAATACCCGTGCATCAAAAGAACATACTGGCAGAGTACCTGACACGACGGCATTGGATGCCTGTGCATCCTGAGGAGTCAACGCGAACACTCGGGCCTGTCCACCACTAATAGCTGGCTGTCCTCTGCCTCTACCTCGGCCTCTGCCTCTGCCTCTGTCGCCTCGTCCTCTCTGAACCGGACCGCCACGCCCACGGCCTCTAGAAGCATCTGGCTGGCGTGAAGCATCATCAGGAGTAGGAAGTAAAGCTCTCTGAGAAGGTGGTGAGGGTGGTAAAGTCACATGCGGAACTGTCGCCGCTCCCTGACGTCCTATGGTACAGTCTCTGACACGGTGGTACTGACTCCCACACCGAAAACATCTTGGAGACGACTGCTGGGTCTGTGGATATGAACCAAATAACTGACCTCGTCTCAATCCTCTGCCTCCACCATCTCCCGGAAATAATCTATCACGATGTCTGCCCATCTGCCGCTGAGCTGGCATATCAATACGGATCCTCTTCGGCCCAGAAACGACCGGAGTCTCAAAAATACGCTCCTCCAAAAGTAAGGCTGCATCCATCGCGGTTGCATATGTATCAAAGTGCTGGGTGCCGATGGCAAGGAATAGCTGTGTATCAAGCCCTCGTACAAACCTCTTTATTCTCTTCTCTTCTGTGTCGACTAAGTACGGAGCATATCGAGACAACTGGGTAAACCGTATATCATACTCCGACACTGTCATCCCAGGAGTCTTGCGCAAAGACTCAAAACTACGGGCTCGAGCATCTCGGACACTCTCCGGAAGAAAACGGGCAAGAAATGCAGCTGTAAACTCATCCCAGGTCATAGAAGGCAGACCTGCAGTTCGGCCTCTCTCTACTGAATCGTACCATGTCTGGGCAAGACCCTCCAGACGAAAACTCACAAACTCCACCAATCTATCATCAGAACACCTCAGCGAACGGCAAATCCGAGCCATCCTATCAAGAAATGCCTGTGGGTTCTCTGTCGCATCTGTACCGGTAAAAGCAGGAGGTCTCAATCTCATGAACTCCTGTAGTGAAACAGGGATAGTCTCCATAGTAGCAGCAGGAGTGACCATCTGTGCAGCAGGTACGATCGTGGTCTGTGCGGTGGAAGGAACGTCCTCGGATCTTTGTGCCCGGCTGGATTCAACTAAAGATCCCATCATCTGCCGCAACTCTTGCATGCCGGCCTCTAATCTGGCAATACGGTCTGGATAAGGCGGATCAGTATGACCCTGAGGGACAGGCGTATCATCCCGCTCGATCCTCGCCTCAGACGGGCCCGCCCGAATCTCATCCCTAGCGGCAGCCCGCTGAGCTCTCGTAGTCTTTGGCGGCATCGAAGCTAGAATAAGAAACAGGACTGCTAAGGACATTGCAATTGAATCAAGGAATGCAAGGAATCAAGAAAGGAAATACAAGCAATTACGTCCTAAGGTTACTTAGGCGGAGTACCGTATCGTAAGTATGCCGCGGATCATACCCACGCTACGCCACTCTGCTTAAGTCACCTACTCCATCTACCAAGGCCGTCCTACACTCAGAAAGGTAAAACCTACGCTCTGATACCAACTTTGTCACGACCCGAAAGTACGGAACGCGACTGGCACTTAGATTACGAGACGTCTAAAGGCGTACCGTAACCTAAGTCAGCCAAAGCCCAGAAGAATCTAAACCAAAATCAAAAGAGAGTGAAGGAAAACCTTTAATGAAAACGATTTTCAAATCAATTAAGTTGCAAAGAATCCCTTCTTAAAAACATCATAAATTTCTGAAAATTTCGGCAGAGTCTCCCCTGTATTTTCTATCCCCCAAAATGGGTACAACAAGATAATAAACCTGTAATCATAAAATGGCATCCCCAAGCGGGAGCTAGCTCTTCGCCCAAGGCGGATCACAACCACATGCAATATAATAACCATATCAAGAAAAGAGCATAAAAGAAACGCAAAATATAAGAAAACACATCGCCGGCTCAAGTGAGCTCGACCCAAAAGAAACCACAAATATACAACCTCTCAGTCTCACCACTAGGTCACATATACAATATAAAGTGGTAGATGGAGAATACTAGATACAATGATAGAGCAAAAAGAAACAAAGTGTGCTCGCAACCCACCTACGGGCGATGTCGCGAGTCTGAGCAAAAAGAGCTGATGATAAGATATCCCGCCGCTACAAGGGTGACGGGTCCGACCTGCAAGACACTGTGGCACAACGGGGGTGAGTTGCCAGCTCGTGAGTAAATATAACATCTAATAAGGCAATCGTAAAAATGCACGCAATGCACCACAACATGCATGTCCATATGTGATATAATAGCTCTAGTATGCATGCACATGTATGCAATGTCATTTCTAACTCTTTAAGTGTTTTAAATGCTAAGGGTACTGCGTTCTTAACTTTAGAAAATGAATATCTGTATAATAGCTAAGAACCATCAAGAAATCATCTGAAAACCCGTGTCAAGCATCGACACCAAATAGGAATCATATCTGTCTCAAAATCGGGCTCCGTCAGTCCGGATCGACCCATATCATAAATCTCACGACAACGGTCGGTATCCTCCGGATATCCGCCGCGCCAGACATCACCGGTAGGTAGTCTTCCCCTGCCAGGCTCATCATCTACAACTCGATCTTCTTGCCCCGGGGTACCATACCGGGCCCACCATGTACCCGAGACGGTTTATCCACTCCTCGAATCGGGTCTCGAAATCCAACAGAAAACATGAAAACTCATGGTGGACGACACATACATCATGAGAAAACCGCAACTTTGTTTTAAAAATGATAAATATAAGCTTTTGTTAAATTCTTGCGGTTTTCCCCAGAAATCCAGAAATCGCAGCAAAACTGAAATCCTCAAGAAAATCATAATGTCCACATGTTATATATGATAAATGTCTATGATATCAATGTATATGATGTGAGTTTTGGCTAGAAATCTATGTAGATATGATGGTAATGCGAGGTATATGTATGCTATGCAATTCCATATATCATGTATGAATGCAAATGGCATTTTTAAGTTAAACAGGTTCTATAGTGCACGTGGCATGGCAATTACCAAAGGCGTGTGTGTCACATGAATAGTACGCGTGCAACAGATGCCAATGGTAATGGTGTTCGTGTCCTACGAAGTGATATCGCATAAGTATAGATGAATGCCCATGCAATCTAATATACAGTTCGCTATAAGGGTATGCAGTGTACATGAATGGATAAGCTAGCTAACAATATAAATCTTGCAAAGAGTAGGGTAATCCTAACTAGGGGGGCGCATCGCGCCATCCAGACGATTCCCCCATAGATGAATACATCTACTCACCTGAAATCCCCGCTAATCCGATCCGACCACCGCCTTGCCTTTACGTGCCGTGTCCGATGTTTCCCCGACCGATCCTATATTTGTACAACACCATGCATAAGATTACAAAACCTAAAACGATGCAAGTCACAATATACAATTATCGACGCTCTCGAATTAAACATAGCATACACTCGGTGCGCGGGAAAACGCACGAAAATCGCTAATCTTTAACTAGAATCGCCATTTCGGGGAAATCGACAAAACTACAACCCGACTAGACGAAACCCCGCGTTCGCGCACTTTAATAGTTCTATACGAAGCTAATTATATCGCTAACATAACGCAATTTGATCACATTCTAATTTTTGTAAAAATCTAGTAAGCAAATTCAATACCGATTCGATGCAAACATCGAAATTTAACGATTTAGCGAGCGTATCATTACCCAATTAACCACTCTAATCAATTAGGTAACCAAAGCCCTAACTTAATCCATCAACCATGCTTCAAACCCTAGTTCAACACCAAATCCCATTCTTGATTTTCATGAACAAGAATTTACATCTAAATTAATACTTCAAAATTGAATTTTAGCACATATAACTACAAGTTAACAAACTAGTTTAGGATTTTACCTCACAAGTGATGATTCCTAGTTTGCACTAGCCTCCAAGACACCTCTTTTCTCCACCTTTTGAACAAATTAGGGTTTGGGAAGAAGTGGAATGGGATTTAGGTTAGAATTAGTGAAGAAAATTGTGTATTTTTGTGGATTTTTGTTGATTTTTGAAGCAATTTTGAAGCAAGAAAGTGAGGGGAAAATGGTGTTTCCAGCAGTGAGCTCGGCCTGGAGGCAAGAGGATGGTGGTGTGGGTTTTGTGTAGATGTTTCTAGGTCAATAAAACCCCTCAAGTCTCAATTAATGCATTTCACATCAAGCTTTTTACAAAAAACCCTATTTTACATCATTTTTTTCAAAATTTTCACACCATAAAACTAAAATGTTGCAAGTCATGATACGATTTTATTAACACCATATTTTAGCTTATAAAGATTCCTAATTATGAAATTTACCTAATTAAATTTATATTTATCACTAATTTAATGTATTTTTAAAAGCTTAAAATAATAAAAAAAAATAATTAATCACGAATTTTTTTTATTTAACTAGAAAATTATAAGTGACATTTTAGTGACAAAATTATAGTAATATCTTATCTAAATTTTGTATAATTAGGTTTACAATGAAAAATACCTATTTTTACTTTTTACGGAAAAAGCCGAAAAATTAGCCGATTACCGAAAAACTGCCTAAACGATTTTCGAAGGGTTACACCTTTCGACGAGGAGACCGGAGATCGAGCGAGATCGGAAATGTCGCGAGGAGCTAAAGATGGTGGCTTAAAACCGAAGGACACGGATCGATCGGTATAGCCATTCTAACTTCTTTTACAGTTAGCTAGTTTAGCGTTAATGGCACGATCCGGGGAAAGTCTATGTTAGCGCCGGTTGTAAAAAGTTTTTTTTTCCGCGTTTGACCTTGGATAGACGGTCGGGGTGCTACCGTAGACTAACATTGTATCAGAGCCACGCCATTAACACTTACTAGCTTGTTCTAATATGTTTAAAATATCGATCGAACAAAATTTCTGAAACCGCAATTTCAAAACTTAAGCTTCTGTCGAATTTGTAAACAAGTCTAAAAATTATTTTGGGCACGTCAGAAAATCAGACAGGCTTTTGTAAGACCACTGTAGAAAATTGGGAAGTTGTTCTCTCAGGAACGCCACGGAACCGCGGTCATACCCACGTATCGGCCGCGGTTCCGCCGCCGTTATGGGGATTCAATGCACCAAGTTTCTTCTGGGGGTCTTCATCTTGGAATTGGGGTTTCTGGAATTTTTTATTTTTGGCCCAGATTATTTTGAGTACTGGATTTGTATTTGGGGCCTATTTCGGGAAGTTTTGTCGATCGAGATTTTAAATGTGTTAGTTTACAGTACTTTACATTTCTATCTGTGACCGTGAATGTCATTTGATCGGTAAATCTTGTCTAATCGCTATAGTCCTTCTAGACGGATTTGCGAACGTGACATTCACGTTTGATGTTCTGAGTTGTGCTGTGATGTTGAGGATTTGTCGTGGTGGATAGCTTATGTGCAATGGTAGTGCAGTTTGGATTTACTTGTACATTTCATATTGCGGGGCGAGCGTCCGACATGTGGACTGCTGACACTGCCTGTTTGTATATTATTCTTTTAGGGCACGACCGGGCTGAGGTCGATGTCACCCGCTGTATATATTTTATTTTCTGTACTATGATTACCCCGCGGTGGGGTGCACGGATAGCCGGGTTCTAGAGGGCAACGGGCCCGCATCTCATGGCGTTGAGACGGAGGGGGCTTCACTCTAGAATTGGCGGGCTATTCGCCGCACTCGTAGGGGGTACAGGTTGACCCAAGGAGGGGTGCTCAAGTTACCGGATTCTGTGAAATACTTGGTGGTCCATTCACTTTGCTGAAGGGGGCTGTCTCGCTTCAGGTTTTGGCGGGTAACTTGCCGCGCCCGTAGGGGTCTAGGTTTACATTGCACAGGCTATCCACACGATCAGGGGAACGTCGGGTTTCACTTGTGGCTCAGTGAAACCCGGGGATCCCAGATTATCTGTATTGTTCTGTGATGCTTATTACTTTTCTGTGATGTTGCATTTATCACGCCTGGAGCGATTATTTTATATTTATATATACTAGTAGATATTGTATATGTTTTGCACCTGCGCTAGTCCAGTCCCCGCTCTGTCGTTAGTTAAGTAACCTAACGGGTGATGACGGGACCCAGTGGCGAATACGGATGGCATATACGTACATTATATTTTCGTTCTTTTCTGGTGTGATTAACTGATGGGACTGCATTGATTCTTATCAATGTAAGGATAAAACAAACCTATATTTGATGTTGTTGGAACCAATTTTAAAAACCGACATTACAGACGTACGCTTTTGCTTTGCACTGTGGTATTCGGTTATGAATATCCAGCACCTCATTCGACGAGACAAGGGCCGAGATCCCTTCATCGGGAGTGACCCCTTGAGTGAAAGTTTGCGTCAACGTAATAACTTTACTATAGTCGATTATTTTTGCTTTGCATCGTGGTATTCCGTTTGGAATAGCCCGCACCTCATTCGACGAGGAAAGAGCCGAGATCCCTTCACCGGGAGTGACCTCTTTAGCAAAGGTTTTCACAGCTATATTTTTATAAAAGCTATCCGGTTCCTTCAACGATATCAAGTTCATTACGTTAAAGGTTTTTCGCCAAAAACCATTTGTAGTCCTCCGTCATTTCAGACGGGTAGCACTTAGTATTCATACTATGTTTGTTGGCCTACGTCAAGGCATAGTGTATGGTAGCTATTTGTTACTTTTCTGTTGCATAGATAGATGCGTTGGTTTGGAACAGTCGTACTACCTTGTTGGCCTACGTCAAGGGTATGTACGGGTGGATTCAAATTAACCTGGACAATGACGGGTAGAACTTGACATGTGACTTATGATTTGTTGGCCTACGTCAAGGTCATAAGAGCATGGGATAAAAATTACATCGGGAGTTTCAAATATACAGGAAACTTGCCAGGAGTGCGCATACCTTCTGGAGTGTGATAACTTGAGTGGCTTCCATCAAGTTATCATGCGATGATAGTGTTAGTGTATATGCCCTAGGGGCCATTATTGAATCATACTAGCTTGTATATTACTTAATGGAAGCTTGGGATATTCACAGTTATATATCAGTCTTGCTAAAAATGATAGTGTGCTACTTGGTTTGTTTCTAATTTAATATGTGCATATGTTTCTTGTAACGTATCATTCATACATATTAGTAGAGCCCATAGGATCTTTGCTTGATTACCAGCGTTGTGATGGCAGTCACACTAGTGGGGGCTGGGTAGTCTATAAGCAACATCCTATACAGGTCTCTGGTCGTTGGATTATCGAGACAGGGCATCGATATTCCGGAGTAGACTAGTGTGTACGCTTCTCATCCCAGTTGGGGAGATGGTCTGTCCCACAGCTATCAGTACGTAGTACTGGAGATAGTATATAGATGCTCGTTGGGTTACGGGTACACCGGACATGACTCGTAGGGGAACTGTTGGTTGGTGTTATACCCATCGTCAGTTAACAGTTCCCAGGTGACATGAGTACAGCATAGTCCGCAGACTTGACACTGCTACTTCGCCTCGAGTGTGTCCGACTGTTCTTAGATTGCTACCCTACCACGGCTCAAAGGAGTCGTGCAAACAGGTAGCAGTTGGGTGCAGTCCCGAGCACTTGGAGGCAGTGGCGGTTAGACAGGATTCGTCTCTCCCGGTATTGGGAGTTGATATCGCGCTGTATCAGAGAGCCATTACGCAAAGTCCCTGGCCAGGGCAAGCGAGATTTACTGGTAGGTTCCAGTAGTTTCTCAGGGTGTAATGGGCTACGCTCCGACATGACTTATACCGCTATTGGGGGACTGACGCTTGCCGCCCCCTAAGCCTGATATGCGATAGTCTTAGACGAACAGACCGGACTGTACGGAGATTGTCACATCAGGCTCAGTAGAAGTTTGGATGGGTTTCCTCATCGGCTTTCTTATCGACATCTACTTGGGGACTGTTGCGTACAGCTAGTGCCGCTTGCGGTCTGTGGTTAAACCCACTGCCAGCGTAGTGTCGAGTCTTCAGAGTCCCACACAGAGAGTTTCCCTGCTCCAGGCGAAACGATATAGAGATCGTATGGTTTTACAACAAGGGTTCGGACGCTTACGTGTTTAAACGCACGTACGACGTTCGGACAGTTTTTACTAGCCGGCTTTGGTTTAAGCCAGATTCTAGTATAGGGTTATTGGATTTATACAGTCTAAAGTTTTTCCGTGTTTTCACGGATAGTAGGGGCGTTCTTGTAATTTGACGGGAAGCTTCTAGAAAAGTGATGACTTGAGGGTTTAGGTGGCATAAGCAATTAATGATCTAGTGACTCATTTAGATGAATCATTCAAGTGAGTTAATGAAGCATTTATTGCTTAATGACTCACTTGATGATTCATTGCATATATTTAATGAAGCATGATGATAATGCATTTGATTTTATTCATTTGATAATTTCTTATGCTTTATAATATATTAGAAGTGAGAAGCTTTTTCATTCATAACTCATGCTCACCTTCTCTCTCCTCAAGCTCTTTCTCTTGAAACCCTAATCCTCCCCTCTCATGTGTTGAGATCAAGGATTAGATAGACTAATTAATCCATAATCTCACTCTATATCACCTAGGTCACTTTGATTAGCAACTAAAGAAACCTAGTTATCTCAAGTTAGAGATCAAGCTTTGAGTATGAGCTCTCGGGTGGATCGTCTTTGACTCGAGGAGGCCGTTGAGGTGCCAACGTTCCAAGAAGCCTACGAGGAGTGGAGGACAGCGATGAAGACCCGAAGGACAAGTAACGTGAGGTATAACTTTGAATCCGAGTAGTTAAACCTTTCGTAGTTTGCTAGTAATGGTTTAGATACGATCCGTGTGCTCAAGTCCATGTTACGAAGCTTTGATAATCGTTTTTCATATATTCCGCCTCCCCGCAAGCTCGTGGGGTGCGTGACATGGACTTACAGATAGTTGGATCCCGATTCTCACTGATGAGTTGGTTTACTCTTCGGGTGATCCCGACTAATTCTTCTTTCAGGTTTGGAGGAGAATTTGAGATTACAGTAGGAAGTTTCCTGATTAGATAAAGTGATTAACCATTCTGATCTAGGCTAGAGTGCACGCTGAGTGTTTCTCCTCTCTCTCTCTATTTGGCAGCGACCATGGCCCGACCCTGAACTATAACTCAGTAACCAAGTTAACCGAACTTTCTTAAAACATTGGCTTTTGGATTGTCTGAGTTGCATACAACATTACCACTCCTTCTTTTACCCTTTGCATTTCTCCAGAACACACTGTATTACTACGAACGTCCACTTCCATTGGATAAATCCATCGTATGGTTATATACGAACTCGAAGGATCTTTTCGAGGATGGATTCTGGTTCTGGAGAGAATGAATATGATTATTCAGTTGTCTTTTCCTTTTACCTTCTCTCAGGATGTGAGGCTCTTAGGATTAGGAGAGGGTATACCTATTACGCTTATTGGACAGTCTTCTTCAAATCATAGGCAGGTGCCAAAAGGTAGGGAAAGGAGAAAACCAATTGGCTTAAGTAAGGTGTACAGAAGGTAATAAGTAAAGACAAAATAAAAGGATTAGAAAAGAGGGCAAAGTAAATTGCGACTGCTAACATTCATGACCAAACTACGTATTTCATCGCCACTCCTACTTCACCTTTCATTTCTCCAGAACACCCCGTATCACTACGAACATCCAATTCCATTGGATAAATCCAACGTATGGTTATATACGAACTCGAAGGATCTTTTTCGAGGATGGATTCTGGTTCAGGAGAAATAGGAATAAGGTTTATTCAGTTGTTTTTTATCATCACCTTCTCTCAGGTTGCGAGTACTCCTAGGATTAGGAGAGTACACCTATTATGCTTATTGGATAGTTTTCTTCCAAACCATAGACTGGTGCCGAACGGTAGGGAAGGAAGAAAACCATTTAGCCTAATGATGGTGTACAGAAGGAAATGAGTAAAGACAAACAAAAGGGATTTGGAGAGATGGCAAAGAAATATACGGTTATAGTCATGAATCTTGATAATGGAAGAGGCATTACTGAGAATACCCGGATACCCCTTCGAAATGTTTTCATGTTTCAGTTTCACTGTGCATTGTTAATTGTAAACTGATTTCCCAATTAGACCCTTACTCCAAGGTATGTAATTACCAGGTATAATTCTCACATCTGTATGGTTTTACAGATAATGAGTGGGAGTAAGTTATTGGGAATTAGGTGACTATCCTCATTATATCGGAATTCGTTGTAATTGGTGATATTTGAGTAAATCGTCTGGGTACAGTTTTCAACCTACGACGCACAGGATTTGAGTTATTCAACTCAGGGGACTTATACAAAGTATTGTATGTTGTCCAGTGTCCATTAGGACAAAGGGGTTGGTCTTCATACTGTATTCTGTTTACTTATGACTTCTCTAGTTTTTGGATAAGTGTTTCGTAGAAATACAAGATCTAAGATTTGAGAAGTCATAGGTATAAGGGTAAAGTAGAGAACCACGTGTTGCAAGTATCAAGATTCTTCAAGGTGATCGAAGATGTAGATACTTGTGGTTGGTATTCATTTGATAGTAATGGTTTATAAGAACTTGCTTCTCTTTCAGGTTACTCATAATTGGATGCACTCTTAAGTTGAGTAATGCTGATCAGTCTCTCTCCATTTAGTTGACATGCACTGGAGACAGCTGCATAATTTTGAATCTGGTTCCAATAAAATTAGTGCCTTTATTTCTGTATGGTATATAGAATCAATTTGTATCTTAACGATGTTAAGATACAGGGAGTTATCCGGATGATGCTTAAAACCAAAATCTGGACAAACTCTATGCACGTTTCAGTAATGGCCGTTTGTGGGTTATCCCGGGCTCTGACGAGGGTTAACTTTCTACCATCAGAAAGATCAATAGTGATATTGTTCTTGACTCACCACCAGTTTTAATAAAATGGATTTTTTCAGAAAACAGTAGTGGCAGTATGGTAGAACTGGAAGTGATTCCAGAACCACAAACGATTACTGAAAATTTAATAGAACCTAAAAATTCAATCAGGTTTGACATTCCATTAGCCACTCCGCAGATATGGTGGGTAACCTTAGGCACCCGAGAGGTACTTCGGTCTTCTCAGAGACGGTGACAGGGAGGTTCTTGTTTACCCAGACTTGCCATTGCTGCTATTTCAGATTATGAGACCCGGCAGGAGGATGAATATAGCGTCGTTCTAAACTAGCTTTAGAAGTGCACGTGTATATGACTCTGCCAGAGGGTTGTTGTAGTCAGTGGGAGCAGCGGAAGCATAGTGGACAAGTAACTTATGTCTATCTATAGACTAAAGAAGATATAGCGGAGATAGATCATTTATTATTGATGTGACGGTCATAGGTTTTGACTTCATCAGAATAGGAGATGGATCTGTTAAGAAGATAGTAGGGTGTGATGTCCTGGTACTTGGATGGCATACACATAGTAGGAAGTGAAATTCCTACACTACGATCGGTTATACCGTGGTTGTCACACAGTAGTTTCTCCACATAGGATATGGATATAGTATCATATGTTGTTTTTTGCACTAGATGCAATAGGTTGATATATTAATCCAATCCTGAAGAAACGTTCGGAAGCAGTTTATAAACATGAATGGATGTTCTATGGATTTGATAATGGCAGCCACCTTCAGGAGATGGTTATCATTCCAGGCTTCCAAGGTGTAACATTTCAAAAAAATAAAATATTATTTTTGGGAATTTTTATAATTTAATATCAATTTTTAATGAATATTTTAATATTTCGGTATAATTAAATACCGATAAATGGGGAAAATTTGGAAAATTATGGAAATTACTAAAAAGAGGGTACTTTATGTGATTTAAGCAAATTATGAGAGTTTATGTGTTATTTGACACTAATTTAGTGCTAATCGCGATTAAAAATCGCTAATCGGGTTTTTAACAATTTTGTGCAAAACATGCACATATCTTGTTTTTCTACACTTGTACATTTTCTATCATGTTTCATTTGGGGTTACTATTTATGTGAGAAGGATTTTGAAGAGAAAAAGAAAAGAAATGAAAAGGATTATTATATTGAGGTATGGTGAGAGAGAGAAAGGTATGGGTTTCTTTGACCAAAAACTTAGCCATTCTCTTCATTTCTTCCTCTCATTTCCTTCCTCCCCCTTCCTCCATCTCCAAGCCACAAAAACACATCCAAAAACAATCCAAAACACCACTCCTATTTCACTAAAAGTGTGCACAAGCTCAAGACCAACGCATTGGACCAAGAAAGCAAGGATTTTGGCCACTAGGGGCAACTCAAGAAAATTCTTGAGTTGCCAAATGAGGTATTTTTCTGGACCATTAGCTTAGTTTTTGCATTGATTATACCCCCATGCTAGATTAGAATCGATATCGGTTGATTTTGTGAACTTTGGAAAAACCTAGTTAGGGTTTGATGAAATTGTGAGTTGCGGTGAGCAATTGAGCTTAGTTGAGGCCATACTAACACC
The DNA here is from genome assembly GCA_030015575.1 of Agapanthus africanus. NCBI lineage: Eukaryota > Viridiplantae > Streptophyta > Magnoliopsida > Asparagales > Amaryllidaceae > Agapanthus > Agapanthus africanus. The sequence goes on from CM057344.1 coordinate 520,962,552, forward strand.
CTAGTGCTAGAAAACCCAGACCAACCAAACCTGGAACCCAAAAATACGGAATTACGGAACTTTCATGTCGGTTTGTGAGTGATTAAGGTGTGTAGGTGAATATGGGATGACCCGGGGAGTTTCTAAGACAAATAAACAACACTAGGAGCTTAGTTAGACCATAAGGAGACCACCCTATGCAGACAAACCCCATTGGATGAGGCAGGGCCGGCCAGGCCGATTTTTCATGTTGAGGGACTCGGCCACTTTGGTGAGTGGTGTGCCCAAGTTTCCTCCATTGCTCACTTAGACCCTATAATACACCCTAGACTTGTTTGCTCACCTTGTTTTCACCTGAGACGAAATCTGGAGCATGTTTTCAAGGTTGCTGCCATGTGTTTCTTGATGTTTATGGATTTAAGTTTGGATATTTGGTAGTGTATTCGATTATTTGACGTTTGTACGTCTATATCGATTGATATTTGGCTGAATTGCAAGATGTAGACCATAGGTTTTGACCTATGGATGATTCGTGCAGCTTTTTGGTTTTCGTGAGTCGTTTGACGTTGATTTGGTATCTCTTGGAAGAGAACGAGGATTTCTTCCTGTATGCTTGCCGTAAAATAACAGTGATAATAAGAAGTTACAGATTGGACCACATACATTCAAATGGTTAACCAAAACAAAAATTGTTTCAAGGGAAATAATTTGTCAGTCATTAATCATATTCATGTATGCAACTGAGGATTAAAATTTCCCTCCATTAAGCTAGTCTTTGACTTTCTGGTGCTAACAAAAATACTGATTACAATAATTATTCATTTCACTTTTCATATATACAGGTGAAGAACTTGGAAACCAAGGTAATATGAGCTTAGTAAGCCATGATGGCTATTTATTTTAAGTCACATTATTCAAGCACATTTTACACTCTTAACAATCTATTATTATATCTACATGAGAAAGTTGTGCATCAAGCAAGAATCAAGCTTTTAGCATTTTCCATTTTTCCCCTGTTCTTTAAATTTAGTCCAAACATATCCTAAGGGTAGTACATGGCAGTGTGCTGAGCATGGTGGACACGGGTAATGATCATGACTCATGAGTTTGCACAACTAAGATGTGCTTGAGGTTGCTGATGGATGAGAAGATTGATGCGGTTGTTCTTAATCAATAAGTTTATAATCCCTTGAGGTATTGATTTAATCATTATCCATTTCTTGAGATTTTAAAATCGATCTAAGAAAATAGTAAATATTAGGAACATATAGTGATTAATAATGATTGTGTTAAAAGATTTTGGAATAAATAGTATATATTAGGAAGTCCAATATAGTGATTAATAATTGCATGGCAGCATCTAGTCTCAATCAGTGAGGGCTAAAAAATGTGATAAATTGTGTAAATTATGCCACCCGGACTCTCTTAACCCAATTGGAACATGATAGAAGCGTTATCAAGAGCAAATCTAACTAATCATGGCCACCATTTCTTGCTATTACCTTTCACACAAATTTATAGTCTAAATATATAGACATCATAATCTCCAATATCATGGACTATTATCTAAGACTGCCAACATACCCTAGAATCACCAAAGGGTAATAGGTCAAGCAAGCTAAAACAAGTCAAAAGAAACTGGATTTTGAATTCACTACCAAATAAATCACCCAACCAATTCAAATAAATCATCAAACCAATTCAAATATCAACTTCTATGGAAAAGGTAAGACAAGTATATTAACAATGCGGTGCTCACAAGCCAATAAGAATATACTTACCATAGATCGATCTAAGAAAATCTAGCAATCGAATCGGAAAGATAGATAGAGAGGCAGAGGGAAGAGGGGAATTACGTGCGATTGGATCATAAGAAAACTACGGAAGTTTTCATTGAGGCATATAATCGAACACGGCGCACACGAAACCGAAACATCGACGTAACGGAGATCCGGAGGCGGCGAAACGATCGTGGCGTTCACGCGGTCTTGATCCTACCCTTGGAGCCTCTGTTAACAGTACGGAACATGTTGAAAAGGGATCGAAGATTGAGGGTTTGATTAGAGTTTAACGGGCAAAATCTTGGAGGCTTGCGGATACTGTTGTGGATGTTGTGGCTGACGATGGCGACTGAGGTGCTGTTGATGGTCGAAGTGAGTTAAGGTTGCTTGGCCAAGAGGGAGTCGCCAGCCAAGGTGGTGATGCCAAAAGAAGAAGAAGAAGCAGATATGTGAGTATGTGGATATGTATATATGTATAAGTGTAGAGAGAGAGAGAGAAGTTGAGAATGAGAGGAGGAAATAAGAGAAGGGTCTGTGCATAGGGGAGAGAATGGAGGTTACGGGTGATAGGGTGTGAGGATAGTGGGTTTTGTTTGAATTAAAGGGAAGAAGCAGAAGGGGAAAAAAGAACATGGGTATTTATTTGGAATGGGGGTTTAATTGGGTGGGAGTTAAAGGGTTTAGAATATGAAGGTGGGGGTTTAATTGTGCATATAGGATTAAAGTATGAGAAAATGGGTCTGGACTGTTGGTTATGCCATGGATAATGAAGGGACAACATGCTCATATTGAAAAATAAATATGAGTAGTTTTACAAAAATCTCATGCGGCTGTTGATTATCCTATTCGAAGACTCAGGACGGGAATATATGATAATAGAAATAATTATAGTATTTTATAAAGGATAATACGACTGTATAGGAATTTTAGTGTCATTACAACCCATGTGCGGAATTAAGAAAATTTCAGTTTTTAAGTAAAAAGAACAAGGTAGCATGTCGAATGGTTTTTAAGAAATGAAATCTAACAATTTATTTAAAATTTCGACAGCATCCCCTCTTTAAATCTTTAATAAAAGCAGTAACCAAATGTTTAATTAAGTTGCGTCCCTAATTGAGAGCAAAATAACTCCAAATAGCGAGAATCAATAAACTACAACAATACGACGTTCAAGCAAAGAATTTCATGCATAAGTAAAGGAAACATAACTTAACACAACTAAACAATCTCACCCGATCAAAATAAACATATCCAAACACATTTCGTTCTAAGTCAAATATACAGGGTCTGATGGAGTAATACTAGAACCAAAATACATATACAAAAATAGGAGGTTATTACGTAGGTAACCCACCTAGCAAAATAAGCGATAAAAGCTGACAAGTGGATCCGCACCGCTGCTATATGTCCACGCATCTCCTGCAAGGAACTATGCCACAACGGGTTGCCAACTCAGTGAATAAACTAGTATCTAACAGCTGATAATGTAAGTATGACGAACTAGCGTTATTAGCAATAAATATAAATATGATGTATGATAACATGTGAAAGCATGAATATGTGTTAACTAAATGTATTAAAACAACACCGAAATCTCATCAAGTATTTCCAATATCATGATTTTCCAAATAAGGCTCATTTTTCCGTGTCCAACATCGACACAAATCTTCTGTTTTTAGCAGACATCGTTCCTCGAACGATTCTGTCAATCCACAATATCGGTCGGTATCCTCCAGATAACCGCCGAATTTCATTACTATCTCCGGTATCGAGTATCCTCGCTAGGCTCCCCGCCTCACATGCGATAATCCTGCCCCTCGGTCTCGATCGGGTCCACCGTATATCCAACTGTATATCCCCCCCCACTCAGTCTGGATAATGTATAAATCCGCAACCGTATAGCCCCCCCACTCGGTTCGGAGTAAATCCAAATCATAAAAACGGCATCTCATGGTGGACGTATCACATCAATCATGAAGAATCAATGAATATAACTTAATAGTGTATAAAACTCAAAACTAGAAATCCTTAAATCCAATACATCTTGTGCTACAATTAACAACGATTTAAAAGTAAGACATGATAGGTATCAATTAATAACAATGATGCACACAACCACTAATAATGATGCTTATGGTATGAAGGGAATCATATAAGATATGTCAAGTTCTAAGTGATACATGACATGTCAATTACCGATGAGGTATAGTGTAATATGTAGGCATGTGCGCGTGCGACATGACTCATCGATAATTAGTGCAGCGTCCTAGCAAGTGTTATTTTATAAATATGAATGCATATGATGAAGTTTCTTAGTTTTATACATATACTCAATACAAAGAAAATTATTATCCAACTACTAATTACGGGCGTATTACGCCATCCATACAAAATCCCTCGGTAGATGTTAAATCTACTCACCGGAATACGTCGAAGTCACTCGGATGTCATCAATCATTTTCCTTGTAGATCTGGGCATACTGCGCGTATCCATAAGTAGTCTTCACCGGAAGAAAGTGAGCTGTCTTTATCAATCGATCCACAATCACACAGACGGACTCATACCCTCTGCTGGATCGGGGCAGACCCACAACGAAATCCATAGCGATCTGCTCCTATAAGGGCTGTAACTATCCTGCCGGCCTCTGGTGCTCGACCTTAACTTGCTAACAAGTCAAGCATCTCGAAACAAACTCCGTAACATCTCTCTTCATCCCTTCCCACCAGTAAACATCTCTCAAGTCATGATACATCTTGGTGGAATCCGGATGAATACTATATGCTGACCGATGCGCCCCCTCTAAGATCTCGCATCTCAGTTCCTCAGAATCTGGCACACAAAGACGAGTCCAAAACCGTAACACCCCATGGTCATCGATTACGAACTCAGAATCTTTACCCTGTCTAACCTGCTCTATGATCTCGGACAAGCGAGCATCGGCGGGCTGTGCCTCTCGGACGCGATCAAGTAACTGTGGACGGGTGCAGATATGAGCAAGGTGTCCTCCTGTCGACGTAAACTCAAACTGTACTCGGCTGTCACATAAAATCTACCAATCTGCGGAAGACTGTCTCTGCACTGTGCTCAAATAAGCTAAGCTACCTCCAGGCCTCCGACTCAAAGCATCTGCCACCACATTCGCCTTGCCCGGATGATAGAGAATCTCGCAGTCATAGTCCTTTACAAGCTCCATCCAACGACGCTGCCTCAAATTCAGATCCCGCTGCTAAAAGATATACTTTAAGCTCTCGTGGTCTGTGAATATCTGGCACGACTCACCGTATAAGTAATGCCTCCAAATCTTGAGTGCGAAGACCACCGCGACCATCTCTAAGTCATGAGTGGGATGGTTCTGCTCGTGCTTCTTCAACTGCCGAGAAGCATAAGACTGGTGCAGTCATCAAGCGAGTCTTCAACTGCTGGAAACTCTGCTCGCATGCCTCTGTCTAAAGAAATGGAACCTCCTTCCTGTTCAACCCGGTCAGTGGTGCAGCGATACGAGAAAAATCCTGCACAAAACGTCGGTAGTACCCGGCCAATCCCAAGAAGCTGCGAATCTATATAACTGATACAGGTCTGGGCCAGTGTTTTACTGCCTCGATCTTCTTTGGGTCCACACGTATACCGTCTCTCATAACTACGTGACCCAAGAAATCCACACTATCCAGCCAGAAAGAACACTTGGAGAATTTAGCGAACAACTGGTGTTCCTTCAAAATCAGCAATGTAATTCGCAAGTGCTGCTCATGCTCCTCTCGACTACGGGAGTACACCAGAATATCATCAATGAATACTATAATGAACTGATCAAGAAACGGCCTGAAAATGCGGTTCATCATATCCATGAAAGCTGCTGGGGCATTGGTGAGCCCGAACGACAACACCAAAAACTCATGATGCCCGTACCGTGTGCAAAAAACAATCTTCAAAATGTCATCCTTCCGAACTCTCAATTGGTGATACCCTAACCGCAAATCGATCTTCGAGAAATAGCCAGCTCCCTACAGCTGATCGAATAAGTCATCAATGTGAGGTAATGGATACTTATTTCGCACCGTAACTCGATTCAGCTGCCTGTAGTCGATGCACAATCTCATGCCGACGTCCTTCTTTTTAACGAATAAGACAGGAGCTCCCCACGGCGATACACTCAGACAAACGATCCCATTATCTAGTAATTCTTGGAACTGACCCTTAAGCTCCTTCAGCTCCGTCGGGGCCATCCGATAAGGCGGTATAGAAATAGGCCCCGCACCCGGAATCAAGTCAATGAAAAATTCGATATCGCGATCAGGCGGCAATCCTGGTAACTCAGTAGGGAACACATTAGGAAATTCTCGTACGATCGGAACCCGGTCCAACGGGACCTCAGCAGCTCCTACGTCCTGAACAAATGCTAAGAACCCATGACAACCCTTCTTCAAGAGCCGTCCCGCACAAAGAGCAAAAATCAGGTTGGCAGGAGTTATACCACAGTCTCCCTGCACAACAAAAATTGGTTCGCTTGGAAAACAGAATCTGACCGCTTTCCCTCGACAATCAACATAAGCATGACAAGCAGCCAGCCAATCCATATCGAGAAGTATATCAAAATCTAGCATATCCAGGAGAGTCAAATCAACTAACGAATCCGTATCATCAATATGTACTGAACAGGACCTGTATACGTGTCGGGATACGAAAGAAACTCCCACAGGAGTAATCATAACTAGCGGTAACTCTGGCAACGAGGACTCTCTCCGCAGAGAAAGTGCAAAGTGTGCAGACACGTAAGAATGCGTAGAACTAGGATCAAATAAAATATGTGCATCTAAGGAACATATTGAAAGAGTACCTGTCACAACCGCATTAGATGCCTGGGCATCCTGTGGAGTCAAGGAAAAAACCCGAGCCTGGCCCCTACCAGCATCCTGACGTCCTTTCCTTCAGTCTCCTCGCCCTCTCTGAAAATGTCCTGCAAAACCCCGACCTCGCGGTACCACGGCCTGGCGCATAGTTCCAACTGGTGGAGGAAGTAGTGTCATCGGAGTAGTAGGTGGAGGGGGTAAAGCAGTCTGCGGAACAACAGTCCCTCCATGGCGTCTACACTCTCTAGCCAAATGCCCTGGAAGTCCGCAACTAAAACATGTAAACGGAGGCCTCTGCTCCACGGGGTACGAGCTGAACATCTGGCTCTGAGCCCAACCTCGACCAAAACTACGGCCCTGAAAAGTGTCTGCCTCCACCTCTCCCAAACTGCCTGGTAACTGACCCAATAGGTCTGGTCCTCTTTGGCCCAGGAACGATCGTTGTCTCGTTCAAACGCTCTTCTACTCGCATAGTTGCATCCATGGCCTGTGTATAAGTATCGAAATGCTGGGAGCCTATAACAAGGAACGACTGTGTATCTAGACTCCTCACAAACCTCTTCACCCGGAGCTCCTCCGTAGGAACTAAGTATGGAGCATAGCGTGATAGCTGGGTGAACTGCAAGTCATACTCTGCCACCAGCATATCTGCAGATTTTTGCAAAGCCTCGAAACTGCTGGCTCTGGCATCTCTTACGCTTTGTGGAAGAAATCTGGTAAGGAAAACCTCAGAAAACTCTGTCCATGACATCGGAGGAAGACCTGTGGCTCGCCCTCTCTCCATCAACTCACACCATGTCTGTGCAAGTACCTCCAATCGAAAGCTGGTCAGCTCCACCGACCTCGCATTAGAACACCTCAATGACCTGCCGATCCTAGCCATCCTATCAAGAAAGGACTGAGGATCATCTGTTGCGTCGGTCCTTGTATACACCGGAGGTCTCAACCTCATAAACTCCGGAAGTGATACTTCCATCACCCTCGAGTCTACAAGTGCGACAGTCTGCATGGGCTGTACATCGGGCTCTACCATCGTCGGTGCCTGATCCTGTCTCTGAATGCGGGTGGCCTCAGTCAACTCTCCCACCATCTGCTCCAAGCCCAACATGCCCTCCTCTATCCTAGTCAGTCTATCTGGAGGAGAAGGCTCGACATGCTCTGGTACCGCCGGAATGTCCGGTGCGTCAGTCGCCATCACAGACGGATTTGTCCTAGCTGCATCCCTGGATGCGGCTCGCGTAGCTATAGCAACTAGAACAAGAAACGAGAGTTGATAAGGCGTACAAATATGAACAACAATAATAGGGAGTCAAAGGAAGGATAAATCAAGATATACATCCTAAGGTTACTTAGGCTGAGCATCGTAGCATAAATATGTCGCGGAACATATGTACGGTACTCTACTCATCCTAAATCATCTACTCCATCAAACCAAGGGTCAACCTACATAACGAAATTTAAAGCCTATTAACTTCAATTCACTACTCGGTTCTGTAAGGTTAATCCTAAGCTCTGATACCAACTTTGTCACGGCCCGAAATTTGGGCGTGACCGGCACTTAGATTGTATGACATCTAAAGATGCCGACACAATCTAAGTAAGCCAGAAACCAAGATCAAAACCCATGTGCGGAATTAAGAAAATTTCAGTTTTTAAGTAAAAAGAATGAGGTAGCATGTCGAATGGTTTTTAAGAAATGAAATCTAACAATTTATTTAAAATTTCGACAGCATCCCCTTTATAAATCTTTAATAAAAGCAGTTACCAAATGTTTAATTAAGCCGCGTCCCTTGTTGGGAGCAAAATAACTCCAAATAGCGAGAATCAATAAACAACAACAATACGACGTTCAAGCAAAGAATTTCATGATAAGTAAAAGAAACATAACTTAACACAACTAAACGATCTCACCCGATCAAAATAAACATATCCAAACACATTTCGTTCTAAGTCAAATATACAGGGTCTGATGGAGTAATACTAGATCCAAAATACATATACCAAAATAGGAGGTTACTACGTAGGTAACCCACCTAGCAAAATAAGCGATAAAAGCTCACAAGTGGATCTGCACTGCTGCTATGTGTCCACGCGTCTCCTGCAAGGAACTATGACACAACGGGGGAAGGTTGCCAACTCAGTGAATAAACTAGCATCTAACAGTTGATAATGTAAGTATGACGAACTAGCGTTATCAGCAATAAATATAAGTATGATGTATGATAACATGTGAAAGCATGAATATGTGTTAACTAAATGTATTAAAACAACACTGAAATCTCATCAAGTATTTCCAATATCATGATTTTCCAAATAAGGCTCATTTTTCCGTGTCCAACATCGACACAAATCTTCTGTTTTTAGCAGAGATCGTTCCTCGAACGATTCTGTCAATCCACTATATCGGTCGGTATCCTCCAGATATCCGCCGTATTTCGTTACTATCTCCGGTATCGAGTATCCTCATTAGGCTTCCAACCTCACATGCGGCTATTCTGCCTCTCGGTCTCGACCGGGTCCACCATGTATCCAACTGTATACCCTCCACTCATTTTGGATAACGTATAAATCCGCAACCGTATAGCCCCCCCACTCGGTTCGGAATAAATCCAAATCATAAAAACGACATCTCATGGTGGACGTGTCACATCAATCATGAAGAATCAATGAATATAACTTAATAGTATATAAAACTCAAAACCAAAAATCCTCAAATCCAATACATCTTGTGCCACAATTAACAACGATTTGAAAGTAAGACATGATAGGTATCAATTAATAACAATGATGCACACAACCACTAATAATGATGCTTATGGTATGAAGGGAATCATATAAGATATGGCAAGTTCTATGCGATACGTGACATGTCAATTACCGATGAGATGTAGTGTAATATGTAGGTATGTGCGCGTGTGATATGACTCATCGATAATTAGTGCAGTGTCCTGGCAAGTGTTATTTTATAGATATGAATGCATATGATGAAGTTTCTTAATTTTAAACATATACTCAATACAAAGAAAATCATTATCCAACTACTAATTACGGGCGTATTACGCCATCCATACAAAATCCCCCGGTAGATGTTAAATCTACTCACCGGAATACGTCGAAGTCACTCGGATGTCATCAATCCTTTTTCTTTTCTTGCGGTCTCCGAAGTCTTCGCAGTCGAACCTAACATCAAATTTTACTTTCGTATAAGAAACGGCTAAACTCCGATACGGCGAAAACTTGAAACTACAAGATTTACATTCTAAATATGCTACGTACTAATATTGTGAACTATCTAAAACTTATACTAACCTGATCTAACCCTTCGCTGTTCGTAACAGGCAAAAACAGAATCGTGACACGAAATATCCGTATCGTATTTAGAATTTTACCCTAAAACAGATATTTGCTTACAGATTTTATATACTGAATATATAACATAAACTAACAATACTAGACACTCTAAAATACATACAGAGAGCTACCCTAGAAAAACTAACACCTAACTCCATAGAAAAACCGGCCAGCTCGGATTTTGGGCAGATGTCGCCAGTCGAACATTTTAGGAATGGGTCCGTGTTTCTGGTATGTATTCTAGGTCCAATTTCCAAGATTAAGGTACTGTTTGATCTTGTTAAATGTTATCTAGACTATAACAGATTCAAAACAGAGTCTAAATTTATCCAAATACGATATATTCTGATATCATACATCTATACTAAAACAGAATTAAACAAGATCTGAGATATGAGATTATACCAACTGAAGGATCCACTGAGTTAATTCATCAAGGAAAACAAAAGAACAAGGTTGTAACAACCCTAAACTTTCTATATAATTTTTTTTCAAAAATATAGAAAGGGATACTTTTGCATGAGCACAAGTTATAAGTTTGTTTTGCTTTTTAATAGCAAGATGGAGCTTGTAGCTCATTGGTAAGACCTTGCACTGCTGAACCAAAGCACCAGAGTTCAAATCCCATTAGCCACATTATTTTTTAATTAGTTTTCTTTTAAATTTTTAGAAGCCCAAGAGCATACACGTGCATAACTCGTAAAAACCAAAAGTCACACATAAAACAAACTGGCCCATGAGACTAACCAAGAGACGAAGGACACGTGGCGTCAGGGGGGGCTGACTCGGCTTGACTCGGCCGGCAAATCTGCCGAATCGGCCGGCGCCGCCGGCCGAGTCAGCACAAAATCGGATTTTGTCTTCTGGAGTTCCGTGCCTTTTGGTATTCTTGAAACCCTGTCATGTTTAATTTCCCTGCATTATTCCAGAGACCATAAAATCCCTTTAATCTCCATTTTAATGCATAATTTTTAATGCATTTTCTATCAAACCCTAACCCTAATCTTTTCTTATAAATACCACTCCATTCCAAACCTCCCTCACTCACAAACTCTGTCCAAACTCTCAAGAAAAATCCCAAGAACTTTTGTGTACAAGTGAAGTTAGCGAAAGGCGAAGCTCCGACGAACTTCCGACGACGACCCTAGGAGCTCCCGGACACGAAAAAATGCACCGGCACCTCCTACCACTCCCTCTTCCTCTTATCTAATCTAAAATCCAGTAAGTCCCTCCTCCCTCTTCTCTTTTCTAACCTTAAAACTTGTATTTCTAAAACCCGACGGAAGCGGAGTTAATCCGACTTCCGATTCGGTTTCTTTAAAAAATTCCAATTTTATTAAATAAAACAATACCAAACTTGCACATCATGACTATTAAACATTAACCAAACATATTGAACAAGTTTCATAGAAAAAGAATTCATTTTGTAATTTTTATCGCACTTTTTCAAAAAAATAACATGTAGTTTAGTTTCGACATTAAATATCATAATTCCTTGCTATACCTTTAGATAGTTCACGAGGTAATGACCTACCTCCTCACAACACTCATATGTAACATAGCACGATAATCTTTAGGAACGTAGTTATGGGAAAATACGGTTTTACACAAAACTACCTCAAACTTATAAAAACTTTTTTCTACAAGATTATGTATTTTAAACAAATCTTTGCAAAGCGCCGCTACAACACATTTGGGGAACCCCTTCAGGATGGTACGGATTATCGCACATCTTCGGGCTTATTAGTATGAGATGCAGACCTCCACAAGGAGCATACGGTCTTGAAAGATTTAAAAATACAAATATCTTAAGAAAATGAGATTTCTAGAAAAAATAATAAATTAAAATTATTATATATATATATATATATATGTATGTATGTATGTATCATCAAAATATCTAATTTTTGATATAATATAAATATTCTAACTTTTCTAAATCAAAAGAATCACTTTACATGAAAATACCATGCAACTCCATACAAGTTCAATATTTTACAATTAAATACCATGTATTATGAAAAACATGTTTATTCACTAGAAATGTCACAAAGATAAAATATACATTAATGAAAACTCTAAAGCCGATAATAAAATACTTGAGGTGTATTTTGAAAATTATACAAAATTATTTTTACATAAAACCCCCTCAAGTTTTATAAATTACAATAAGGACCCTAGTAAACAAATGTTTAAGTGGGACCAGTCTCTTGAACCTCAAGGAGCCGGAGATATGGGTGCTTGCCTATTTAAGGTAGACAACTTAACAAACGGTGTTATCAACACGGTAATCGTATTTGAAAAAGACACAAATCCTGCCGTCCATGTGTAGCGGTTACCGATAACACCAAAACCTAACTCAGTATTCAATTTCTTTTCTAATTTTCTGACTCAGACTGAGTCTCAATATATACAATCTGACTTGAATGAGATTCAAGTATAAAACTACATTACAATATGAATCAATGAATCCATATATTCAATCTGTTTAATCTATCAATCTATACAACTTGACTGAACCGAACTATGGATATACATCCATCTACATGATTCTCTAGTTACATCCATTTACAGATATCATGGTTTCGGCAAGTCCTCGATCTATACAATCTATATTACAAGACAATACAATACAAACAATACAATCAAGACATCGCGTGGTTTAAGGGGTAGATTGGTACGGAAGGTGTTAAAGGTGGCACGAGGTGGTCACTTAAGACGTAATTACATCCATGCCGTTGTTCCGTGGTATTATCGACGAAGCCTTGTACTCTTGATTCCATTCACCTTAGTCTCTGGTCTACTGAGACTTCTCTCGTATACACTGGGCTCTTCTGTACCAAGCAACAAACAACATCGTTAACACTAATTATAACATTATAATAATATAATATAACTTTAAAAATCACTCTCTCTCTCTGTCTATTCTATTTCTCCCTTATCTTTAGGACTTACCGAGTGATTGTTCGCTGACGACATTCCCTCTCTTTCTTCTTTGGAATGTTGTCATGTAATTCGGACCTTCAGGAGATCGAGCCCACCAGCAAGGACTTAGATCAGCTAGCTTACAACCAAGAGCTTTAGATTCTTGTACACATTTACTTTCAGTACTTTTCATTTCTGTTATGCCACTGTTTAGGCATTGCTTTTCATTCCATGTATTTACTTTTCCATGTACTGTAAAAGAATGTTAATAAATAAAGTTGTTGTTCATTACATTTGTCTCTTGTGTATATTTCCTTTATATTGCTTAGTTACGCTTAGCGTATTTACTTCTGAGTAAGTACGTAGCGGCCTCGTCACGTCCTCTGCCCGTACCCTGGGAAGCAGGGCGTGACAGGTTTTGTTGGCGGCCCATGCAGGTCAGAGCTGTATGGAACCCTACCATGCAGTTCAGCTCCGCGTGAAAAACCTAAGCAATATAACATAAGAACCAGCAACTAAAACATTCTTTACAATTCATATTCCTTGAATCTTACAATTTCAAATACTTTGAATCTATTATAACCTAAATTTTTCATTCAAGGTTATGGATTCCCCAAACAAGACCAGCACCAACTTCAACAACACTCCACCTCCCCTACCAATCACTCCTGCCGTCGCTGATCCGATCAATGAGAAGACGATATTTCTTGAAGCGATCCGCAGTCTCCTGGAAGGACAGCAGCAACAGACTTCTATTCTCTTGAACCATCCAGAAGCGGAAGCACCCAGAGTGAAGAAATTACGGGCACTGCACCCCAAGAACTTCTCAGGAAAAGAGAGCCCTCTAGAAGCTGAGGAATGGGCTCAGAGCATCGAAGACGATCTGGCAGTGTCACAAGTGCAAAAGATAGCTTGGGTCCGTGTTGCGAAACTACAACTTACGTACAATGCAGGGGTTTGGTGGAAGGCGGAAGAAAGACATCTTGATAAACCCATCGAATGGAAGACATTCCGTGACATGTTCGATGCAAAGTACTTCTCTGAGACTTCCCACTTTGATATGGAGCAACTGTTCATCTATCTGCAACAAGGTTCAATGTGGACCAAATCTGTAGATGAGTATGATACTGAGTTTACCATACTCGGCAGGTTTGCGGCCCATCTCATACCGACTGCTGAGATCAGAGATAGAAGATTTCAGCAAGGGTTGGACCCGGAAATCCAAGCTGCTCAAGCTACAGGGGATTTCCCAACCCATGATTTGGCTTTGAAGGCTGCCCGAAGATACGAGGCAGTAGTGAAGGGAAAGGGTAGACCTCAATCCGCCGGAGTGAAGCGCCCTGCCAATCAGATGGCAGGAGGAGCCTCTTCCAGGCCATTGTTCAAACCCAGGAGATCGGAAGAACCCAATAACCAGCCAAGACCAGATATTTGTTTCCATTGCAAGAGAGATGGACATTTGATAAAGGACTGTAGGCGCGCAAAAGGCCTGTGCCTAGTTTGTGGCACGTCCAATCACAAAATTGAGACATGTCCCTATAGATACAACTCAGTTCACACACACACCAACTACCCGCAGCGGCCAGCTATTCAGGCTCCTGCAACTCGTCCTGCACTCCCAGCACCACCTCCACGTAGAACTCCTGCACAGCCAAATCACCAATTCAATCAGGCACTGAGGAACATGCCTCCAACTAGGAGGAATGTACCAGGGAGATAGGCATACACCTTAGCAGCCGTAGAAACCGAGACAGTTGACCAAGGTAACACTAGTAAGTCTCTTTCACATTTTTAAAACCTTTGTACCACCTTGTTATTTTTCATACACTATCAGTACTTCAGTCATCAAACTTTCCTTGAATCCGTTACACTTTCCTTTTACAAATTTCAAGGACGAAATTTTTTAAGGAGGGTAGAAAATAACAACCCTAAACTTTCTGTACAATTTTTTTTCAAAAATACAGAAAGGGGTACTTTTGCTTGAGCACAAGTTATAAGTTTGTTTTGGTTTTTAATAGCAAGAAGGAACTTGTAGTTCATTGGTAAGACCTTGCACTACTGAACCAAAGCATCAGAGTTCAAATCCCATTAGCCACATTATTTTTTAATTAGTTTTCTTTTAAATATTTAGAATCCCAAGAGCCTACACGTGCATAACTCGTAAAAACCAAAAGTCACACATAAAACAAACTGGCCCAGGAGACTAACCAAGAGAAGAAGGACACGTGGCGTCAGGGGGGCCAGACTCGGCCGGCGACTCGGCCGAATCGGCCGGCACCACCGGTCGAGTCAGCACAAAATCGGATTTTGTCTTCTGGAGTTCTGTGCCTTTTGCTATTCTTGAAACCCCTGTCATGTTTAATTTCCCTGCATTATTCCAGAGACCATAAAATCCCTATAATCTCCATTTTAATGCATAATTTTTAAAGCATTTTCTATCAAACCCTAACCCTAATCTTTTCCTATAAATATCACTCCATTCCACACCCCCTCACTCACAAACTCTATCCAAACTCTCAAGAAAAATCTCAAGAACTTTTGTGTACAAGTGGAGTTCGCAAAGGGCGAAGCTTCGACGAACTTCCGACGACGACCCTAGAAGTTCCCGGCAACGAAACGACGCACCGGCACCTCCCACCACTCCCTCTTCCTCTTCTATAATCTAAAATCTAGTAAGTCTCTCCTCCCTCTTCTCTTTTCTAACCTTAAAACTTGTATTTCTAAAACCCGACGGAAGCGGAGTTATTCCGACTTCTGATTCGGGTTTCTTTAAAATGTTCCAATTTTCTTAAATACAACAATACCAAACTTGCACATCATGACTATTAAACATTAAGCAAACATATTGAACAAGTTTCATAGCAAAAGAATTCATTTTGTAATTTTTATCGCACTTTTTCAGAAAAATACCATGTAGTTTAGTTTCAACATTAAATATCATAATTCCTTGCTATACCTTTAGATAGTTCACGAGGTAATGACCTACCTCCTCACAACACTCATATGTAACATAGCACGAGAATCTTTAGGAACTTAGTTTTGGGAAAATACGGTTTTACACAAAACTACCTCAAACTTATAAAAACCTTTTTCTAAAGAATTATGTATTTTAAACAAATCTTTGCAAAGCGCCGCTACAACCCATTTGGGGAACCCGTTCGGAATGGTGCGGATTATCGCACATCCTCGGGCTTAGTAGTGCGAGATGCAGACCTCCACAAGGAGCATACGGTCTCGAAAGATTTAAAAATACAAATATCTTAAGAAAATGAGATTTCTAGAAAAAATAATAAATTAAAATTATTTTATATAAATATATATGTATGTATGCATGTATGTATCATCAAAATATCTAATTTTTGATATAATATAAATATTCTAACTTTTCTAAATCAAAAGAATCATTTTACATGAAAATATCATGCAACTCCATACAAGTTCAATACTTTACAATTAAATATCATGTATTATGAAAAACAGGTTTATTCACTAGAAATATCACAAAGATAAAATATACATTAATGAAAACTCTAAAGACGATAATAAAATACTTGAGGTGTATTTTGAAAATTATACAAAATTATTTTTACATAAAACCCCCTCAAGTTTTATAAATTACAATAAGGACCCTAGTAAAAAATGGTTGCCGACTTTGTACAAGTCATCATAGGTTTAAGCGGGACCAGTCTCTTGAGTCTTAGGGAGCCGGAGATATGGGTGCTTGCCTATTTAAGGTAGACAACTTAACAAACGGTGTTATCAATAAGGTAATCGTCTTTGAAAAAGACACAAATCCTGCCGTCCATGTACAGCGGTTACCGATAACACCAAAACCTAACTAAGGATTCAATTTCTTTTCTAATTTTCTGACTCGGACTGAGTCTCAATATATACAATCTGACTTGAATGAGATTCAAGTATAAAACTACATTACAATATGAATCAATGAATCCATATATTCAATCTGTTCAATCTATCAATCTATACAACTTGACTGAACCGAACTATGGATATACATCCATCTACATAATTCTCCAGTTACATCCATTTACTGATATCATGGTTTCGGCAAGTCCTCCATCTATACAATCTATATTACAAGGTAATACAATACAAACAATACAATCAAGACATCGCGGGGATTAAAGGGTAGATTGGTACGGAAGGTGTTAAAGGTGGCACGAGGTGGTCACTTAAGACGTAATTACATCCATGCCGTTGTTCCGTGGTATTATCGACGGAGCCTTGTACTCTTGATTCCGTTCACCTTAGTTTCTGGTCTACTGAGACTCCTCTCGTATACACTGGCCACTTCTGTACCAAGCTACAAACAATAGCGTTAACACTAATTACAACATTATAACAATATAATATTACTTTAAAATTCTCTCTCTCTCTCTCTATTCTACTTCTCCTTTATCTTTGGGACTTACCGAGCGATTGTTCGCTGACGACATTCCCTCTCTTTCTTCTTTGGAATGTTGTCAGGTGATTCGGACCTTCAGGAGATCGAGCCCACCAGCGAGGACTTGTATCAGCTAGCTTACGACCCAGAGCTTTAGATTCTTGTACACATTTACTTTCAGTACTTTTCATTTCTGTTATGCCACTGTTTAGGCATTGCTTTTTATTCCATATATTTACTTTTCAATGTACTGTAAAAGAATGTTAATAAATAAAGTTGTTGTTCATTACATTTGTCACTTGTGTATATTTCTTTTATATTGCTTAGTTACGCTTAGCGTATTTACTTATGAGTAAGTACGTAGCGGCCTCGTCGCGTCCTCTGCCCGTACACTGGAAAGCGGGGCATGACAAAGGTAGCCTAGCCTGAGAGTTGAGGTAAGGAATCACTTAGTACTTAGCTTCTCTTCTTCTCTTTTTCTTTGGTGTCTTCTAAGATTTTCTTTATTTTCTAATTTGGCCAATTTGTTTTATAATTGATATATCAACTGAGCTAAAATGAAAAGATAAGAATAATGAATGATGAGATTTAGGAGGAGGTGTCACCATGAAGAAGAGTAGTGTATTCATGCAAGTAGGATGTGTCACCATGAAGCATTCATGCAAGTAGGATGTGTCGCCTAGGTTATGATATTCTATAAGTTTAATTTAAGCTTAACCATGACCTAACCATTTTTACAAAAAAACCCTCATACGAAACTCAAATTTCCACAAAGAATTTAAATTTTCCACATAACCCATCATGACACTACTTATTATATAACAAACTACTATCTTTACTAATTTAACCTACTACATATTAAAAGGTCTTATATTACAATAAGATTTAAATTAATATTTTTAATTAAATAAAAATAATTAATTTATCTAAAATATTTCAAAATGTTACAATATTCCCCCCTTAAGAAAATTCGGTCCCCGAATTTAAAACTTAAGTACACATACCTTCAAAGAGATGCGGGAATCTCTTCCGTATGTCATCCTCAGACTTCCAAGTGACCTCCTCGCTATTTGTTCCTCGCCGAAGAACCTTTACAGATGGAAGTACCCTTGATATTAGCTTCTTTACCTGCCGATCTAGAATAGCTACCGGCTGCTCAGTAATGGATAAATCTCGCTCAAGCAGTAAAGACTGATGCTGGATGGCATGAGAAGGATCGTGAAGATACATGCGAAGAATAGACACATGGAACACTAGATGTACAGCGGGAAAACTTGGTGGAAGTGCTAAACGATAAGCTACAGCACCCACCCTCTTCAGAATCTCATAGGGTCCGATATATCTGGGACTGAGCTTCTCATTTTTTCCAAAACGCATCACACCCTTCATCGGAGTGACACGGAGGAACACATGGTCTCCCACATCGAACTAGCATTATTAGCAATAAATATAAGTATGATGTATGATAACATGTGAAAGCTTGAATATGTGTTAACTAAATATATTAAAACAACACTGAAATCTCATTAAGTATTTCCAATATCATGATTTTCCAAATAAGGCTCATTTTTCCATGTCCAACATCGACACAAATCTTCTGTTTTTAGCAGACATCGTTCCTCGAAAGATTCTGTCAATCCACAATATCGGTCGGTATCCTCCAGATATCCGCCGTATTTCATTACTATCTCCGGTATCGAGTATCCTCGCTAGGCTCTCCGCCTCACATGCGGCTATCCTGCCCCTCGGTCTCTACCGGGTCCACCATATATCCAACTGTATATCCCCCCACTCAATCTGGATAATGTATAAATCCGCAACCGTATAGCCCCCCCACTCGGTTCGGAGTAAATCCAAATCATAAAAACGGCATCTCATGGTGGACGTGTCACATCAATCATGAAGAATCAATGAATATAACTTAATAGTGTATAAAATTCAAAACCAGAAATCCTCAAATCCAATACATCTTGTGCTACAATTAACAACAATTTGAAAGTAAGACATGATAGGTATCAATTAATAACAATGATGCACACAACCACTAATAATGATGCTTATGGTATGAAGGGGATCATATAAGATATGACAAGTTCTAAGTGATACATGACAGTCAATTACCGATGAGGTGTAGTGTAATATGTAGGCATGTGCGCGTGCGACATGACTCATTGATAATTAGTGCAGCGTCCTAGCAAGTGTTATTTTATAAATATGAATGCATATGATGAAGTTTCTTAGTTTTAAACATATACTCAATACAAAGGAAATTATTATCCAACTACTAATTACGGGCGTATTACGCCATCCATACAAAATCCCTCGGTAGATGTTAAATCTACTCACCGGAATCCGTCGAAGTCACTCGGATGTCATCAATCATTTTCCTTGTAGATCTGGGCATACTGCGCGTATCCATAAGTAGTCTTCACTGGAAGAAAGTGAGCTGTCTTTATCAATCGATCCACAATCACCCAGACGGAATCATACCCTCTGCTGGATCAGGGCAGACCCACAACGAAATCTGTATCGATCTGCTCCCATAAGGGCTGTAACTATCCTGCCGGCCTCTGGTGCTCGGCCTTAACTTGCTAACAAGTCAAGCATTTCGAAACAAACTCCGTAACATCTCTCTTCATCCCTTCCCACCAGTAAACATCTCTCAAGTCATGATACATCTTGGTAGAACCCGGATGAATACTATATGCTGACCGATGTGCCTCCTCTAAGATCTCGCGTCTCAGTCCCTCAGAATCTGGCACACAAAGGAGAGTCCAAAACCGTAACACCCCATGGTCATCGATTACGAACTCAGAATCTTTACCCTGTCTAACCTGCTCTATGATCTCGGATAAGCGAGCATCGGCGGGCTGTGCCTCTCGGACGCGATCAAGTAACTGTGGACGGGTGCAGATATGAGCAAGATGTCCTTCTGTCGACGTAAACTCAAACTGTACTCGGCTGTCACATAAAATCTACCAATCTGCGGAAGACTGTCTCTGCACTGTGCTCAAATAAGCTAAGCTACCTCCAGGCCTCCGACTCAAAGCATCTGCCACCATATTCGCCTTGCTCGGATGATAGAGAATCTCGCAGTCATAATCCTTTACAAGCTCCATCCAATGACGCTGCCTCAAATTCAGATCCCGCTACTAAAAGATATACTTTAAGCTCTCGTGGTCTGTGAATATCTGGCACGACTCACCGTATAAGTAATGCCTCCAAATCTTGAGTGCGAAGACCACCGCGACCATCTCTAAATCATGAGTGGGATAGTTCTGCTCGTACTTCTTCAACTGCCGAGAAGCATAAGCGACGACCCTGCCGTGCTGCATCAACACACAGCCTAAACCCACCCGAGAGGCATCACAATAGACAACAAAACCACCTGACCCAGAAGGTAGAGATAAGACTGGTGCAGTCGTCAAGCGAGTCTTCAACTGCTGGAAACTCTGCTCGCATGCTTCTATCCAAAGAAATGGAACCTCCTTCCTGTTCAACCCGGTCAGCGGTGCAGCGATACGAGAAAAATCCTACACAAAACGTCGGTAGTACCCGGCCAATCCCAAGAAGCTGCGAATCTCTATAACTGATACAGGTCTGGGCCAGTGCTGTACTGCCTCGATCTTCTTTGGGTCCATACGTAT
Source organism: Agapanthus africanus (assembly GCA_030015575.1). Classification (NCBI taxonomy): domain Eukaryota; kingdom Viridiplantae; phylum Streptophyta; class Magnoliopsida; order Asparagales; family Amaryllidaceae; genus Agapanthus; species Agapanthus africanus. The sequence goes on from CM057344.1 coordinate 520,983,488, forward strand.
ACCGTCTCTTATAACTACGTGACATAAGAAATCCACACTATCCAGCCAGAAAGCACACTTGGAGAATTTAGCGAACAACTGGTGTTCGCTCAAAATCAGCAATGTAATTCGCAAGTGCTGCTCATGCTCCTCTCGACTACGGGAGTACACCAGAATATCATCAATGAATACTATAATGAACTGATCAAGAAACGGCCTGAAAATGCGGTTCATCATATCCATGAAAGCTGCTGGGGCATTGGTGAGCCCGAACGATATCACCAAAAACTCATGATGCCCGTACCGTGTGCAAAAAACAATCTTCAAAATGGCATCCTTCCGAACTCTCAATTGGTGATACCCTAACCGCAAATCGATCTTCGAGAAATAGCCAGCTCCCTACAGCTGATCGAATAAGTCATCAGTACGAGGTAATGGATACCTATTTCGCACCGTAACTCGATTCAGCTGCCTGTAGTCGATGCACAATCTCATGCCGACGTCCTTCTTTTTAACGAATAAGACAGGAGCTCCCCACGGCGATACACTCGGACAAACGATCCCCTTATCAAGTAATTCTTGCAACTGACCCTTGAGCTCCTTCAGCTCCGTCGGGGCCATCCGATAATGCGGTATAGAAATAGGTCCCGCACCCGGAATCAAGTCAATGCAAAATTCGATATCGCGATCAGGCGGCAATCCTGGTAACTCAGTAGGGAACACATCAGGAAATTCTCATACGATCGGAACCCGGTCCAACGGGACCTCAACAGCTCCTACGTCCTGAACAAATGCTAAGAACCCACGACAACCCTTCTTCAAGAGCCGTCCCGCACAAAGAGCAAAAATCAGGTTGGCACGAGTTATATTGCAGTCTCCCTGCACAACAAAAATTGGTTCGCCTGGAAAACAGAATCTGACCGTTTTCCCTCGACAATCAACATAAGCATGACAAGCGGCCAGCCAATCCATACCGAGAAGTATATCAAAATCTAGCATATCCAGGAGAATCAAATCAACTAACGAATCCGTATCACCAATATGTACTGAACAGGACCTGTATACGTTTCGGGATACGAAAGAATCTCCCACAGGAGTAATCATAACTAGCGGTAACTCTAGCAACGATGACTCTCTCCCCCAGAGAAAGTGCAAAGTGTGCAGACAAGTAAGAATGCGTAGAACTAGGATTAAATAAAATATGTGCATCTAAGGAGCATATTGAAAGAGTACCTGTCACAACCGCATTAGATGCCTGGGCATCCTGTGGAGTCAAGGAAAAAACCCGAGCCTGGCCCCTACCAGCATCCTGACGTCCTTTCCCTCAGTCTCCTCGCCCTCTCTGAAAATTTCCTTCAAAACCCCGACCTCGCGGTACCACGGCCTGGTGCATAGTGACAACTGGTGGAGGAAGTAGTGTCATCGGAGTAGAAGGTGGAGGGGGTAAAGCAGTCTGCGGAACAACAGTCCCTCCATGGTGTCTACACTCTCTAGCCAAATGCCCTGGAAGTTCGCAACTAAAACATGTAAACGGAGGCCTCTGCTCCACGGGGTACGAGTTGAACATCTGGCTCTGAGCCCAACCTCGACCAAAACTACGGCCTTGGAAAGTGTCTGCCTCCACTTCTCCCAAACTGCCTGGTAACTGACCCAATAGGTCTGGTCCTCTTTGGCCCAGGAACGATCACTGTCTCGTTCAAACGCTCTTCTACTCGCATAGCTGCGTCCATGGCCTGCGTATAAGTATCGAAATGCTAGGAGCCTATAGCAAGGAACGGCTGTGTATCTAGACTCATTACAAACCTCTTCATCCGGAGCTCCTCCGTAGGAACTAAGTATGGAGCATAGCGTGATAGCTGGGTGAACTGCAAGTCATACTCTGCCACCGACATATCTGCAGATTTTTGCAAAGCCTCGAAACTGCTGGCTCTGGCATCTCTTATGCTTTGTGGAAGAAATCTGGCAAGGAAAACCTCAAAAAACTCTATCCATGACATCGGAGGAAGACCTGTGGCTCGCCCTCTCTCCATCGACTCACACCATGTCTGTGCAAGTCCCTCCAATCGAAAGCTGGTCAGCTCCACCGACCTCGCATCAGAACACCTCAATGACCTGCCGATCCTAGCCATCCTTTCAAGAAAGGACCGAGGATCCTCTGCTGCGTCGGTCCCTGTAAACACCGGAGGTCTCATCCTCATAAACTCCGGAAGTGATACCTCCATCACCCTCGAGTCTACAAGTGCGACAGTCTGCATGGGCTGTACATCGGGCTCTACCATCGTCGGTGCCTGATCCTGTCTCTGAACGCGGGTGGCCTCAGTCAACTGTCCCACCATCTGCTGCAAGCCCAACATGCCCTCCTCTATCCTAGTCAGTCTATCTGGAGGAGGAGACTCGACATGCTCTGGTACCGCCGGAATGTCCGGTGCGTCAGTCGCCATCACAGGCGGATTTGTCCTAGCTGCATCCCTGGATGCGGCTCGCGTAGCTATAGCAACTGGAATAAGAAACGAGAGTTGATAAGGCGTACAAATATGAACAACAATAATAGGGAGTCAAAGGAAGGATAAATCAAGATATACATCCTAAGGTTACTTAGGCTGAGCATCGTAGCATAAATATGTCGCGGAACATATGTACGGTACTCTACTCATCCTAAATCATCTACTCCATCAAACCAAGGGTCAACCTACATAACGAAATTTAAAGCCTATTAACTTCAATTCACTACTCGGTTCCGTAAGGTTAATCCTAAGCTCTGATACCAACTTTATCACGGCCCGAAATTTGGGCGTGACCGGCACTTAGATTGTATGACATCTAAAGATGTCGATACAATCTAAGTAAGCCAGAAACCAAGATCAAAACCCATGTGCGGAATTAAGAAAATTTCAGTTTTTAAGTAAAAAGAATGAGGTAGCATGTCGAATGGTTTTTAAGAAATGAAATCTAACAATTTATTTAAAATTTCGACAGCATCCCCTTTATAAATCTTTAATAAAAGCAGTTACCAAATGTTTAATTATGTCGCGTCCCTAGTTGGGAGCAAAATAACTCCAAATAGCGAGAATCAATAAACAACAACAATACGACGTTCTAGCAAAGTATTTCATGCATAAGTAAAAGAAACATAACTTAACACAACTAAACGATCTCACCCGATCAAAATAAACATATCCAAACACATTTCGTTCTAAGTCAAATATACAGGGTCTGATGGAGTAATACTAGATCAAAAATACATATACCAAAATAGGAGGTTAGTACGTAGGTAACCCACCTAGCAAAATAAGCGATAAAAGCTGACAAGTGGATCTGCACTGCTGCTATGTGTCCACGCGTCTCCTGCAAGGTACTATGGCACAACGGGGGTAAGTTGCCAACTCAATGAATAAACTAGCATCTAACAGTTGATAATGTAAGTATGACGATCTAGCGTTATCAGCAATAAATATAAGTATGATGTATGATAACATGTGAAAGCATGAATATGTGTTAACTAAATGTATTAAAACAACACTGAAATCTCATCAAGTATTTCCAATATCATGATTTTCCAAATAAGGCTCATTTTTCCGTGTCCAACATCGACACAAATCTTCTGTTTTTAGCAGACATCGTTCCTCGAACGATTCTGTCAATCCACAATATCGGTCGGTATCCTCCAGATAACCGCCGTATTTCATTACTATCTCCGGTATTGAGTATCCTCGCTAGGCTCCCCGCCTCACATGCGGCTATCCTACCCCTCGGTCTCGATCGGGTCCACCATCTATTCAACTGTATATCCCCCCACTCATTCTGGATAACGTATAAATCCGCAACAGTATAGCCCCCCTACTCGGTTCGGAATAAATCCAAATCATAAAAACGACATCTCATGGTGGACGTGCCACATCAATCATGAAGAATCAATGAATATAACTTAATAGTATATAAAACTCAAAACCCAAAATCCTCAAATCCAATACATCTTGTGCCACAATTAACAACGATTTGAAAGTAAGACATGATAGGTATCAATTAATAACAATGATGCACACAACCACTAATAATGATGCTTAAGGTATGAAGGGAATCATATAAGATATGGCAAGTTCTATGTGATACGTGACATGTCAATTATCGATGAGATGTAGTGTAATTTGTAGGTATGTGCGCGTGTGATATGACTCATCGATAATTAGTGCAGTGTCCTAGCAAGTGTTATTTTATAGATATGAATGCATATGATGAAGTTTCTTAGTTTTAAACATATACTCAATACAAAGAAAATTATTATCCAACTACTAATTACGGGCGTATTACGCCATCCATACAAAATCTCCCGGTAGATGTTAAATCTACTCACCGGAATACGTCGAAGTCACTCGGATGTCATCAATCCTTTTCCTTTTCTTGCGGTCTCCGAAGTCTTCGCGGTCGAACCTAACATCAAATTTAACTTTCGTATAAGAAACGGCTAAACTCCGATACGGCGAAAACTTGAAACTACAAGATTTACATACTAAATATGCTACGTACTAATATTGTGAACTATCTAAAAGTTATACTAACCTGATCTAACCTTTCGTTGTTCGTAACATGCAAAAACAGAATCGTGACACGAAATATCTGTATCGTATTTAGAATTTTACCCCAAAACAGATATTTGCTTACAGATTAATATATAACATAAACTAACAATACCAGATACCCTAAAATTCATATAGAGAGCTACCCTAAAAAAACTAACACCTAACTCCATAGAAAAACCGGCGAGCTCGGATTTTGGGCAGATGTCTCCGGTTGAACATTTTAGGAATGGGTCCGTGTTTCTGGTATGTATTCTAGGTCTAATTTACAAGATTAAGGTATTGTTTGATCTTGTTAAATATTATCTAGACTATAGCAGATTCAAAACAGAGTCTAAATTTATCCAAATACGATATATTCCGATATCATACATCTATACTAAAACAGAATTAAACAAGATCTGAGATATGAGATTATACTAACTGAAAGATCCACTAAGTTAATTCATCAAGGAAAACACAAGAACAAGGTAGCCTAGCTTGAGAGTTGAGGTAAGGAATCACTTAGTACTTCGCTTCTCTTCTTCTATTTTTCTTTGGTGTGTTCTAAGATTTTCTTTATTTTCTAATTTGGCCAATTTGTTTCTAATTGATATATCAACTAAGCTAAAATGAAAAGATAAGAATAATGAATGATGAGGTTTAGAAGGAGGTGTCACCATGAAGAAGAGTAGTGTATTTATGCAAGTAGGATGTGTCACCATGAAGCATTCATGCAAGTGGGATGTGTCACCTAGGTTATGATATTCTATAAGTTTAATTTAACCTTAACCATGACCTAACCCTTTTTACAAAAAAATCCTCACACAAAACTCAAATTTCCACAAAGAATTTAAATTTTCCACATAACCCCTCATGCCACTTATTATTATATAACAAACTACTATCTTTACTAATTTAACCTACTACATATTAAAAGGTCTTATATTACAATAAGATTTAAATTAACATTTTTAATTAAATAAATAAAATAATTAATTTATCTAAAATATTTCAAAATGTTACAAAAATGGATTCTTTTCAGAAAACATTAGTGTGAGTATGGTAGAACTGGAAGTGATTCCAGAACCACAAATAATTACTGAAAATTTAATAGAACATGAGAATTCAATTGGTTTCGATGATCTATTAGCTACTCCGCAGATTGGTGGGTAAACTCAGGCACCCAAAAGATACTTCGGTTTCCTCAAAGACGGTGACAATGAGGTTTTTGATTATTTAAACTTGACACTACTGCTGTTCTAAACTATGAGATCTGGCAGGAGGATGAGTATAACGTCGTTCTAAATTAGCTTTAGAAGTGCACGTATATATAACTCTGCAAGAAGGTTGTTGTAGTCAGTAGGAGTAGCAGAAGCATAGTGGGCAAGTTGCTTATGTCTATTTATAAACTAAAGCAAGTATAGCGGAGATAGATCATCTAGTTTTGATGAGACAGACATAGAGTTTGACTTCATTAGAACAAAGAGATGGACGTGGTAAGAAGATAGTAGGGAGTAATATCCTGGTATTTGGATGACTTGCTCTTTATAAGAAGTGATATTCCTATACTACGATCGGTTTTACTGTTTGTTTCTCCATATAGGATCTGGATAAAATATCAGGGATTCTGATGACTAGATCTATGGTTTTAGATCTAGATTTGGGAAGTGTCCGAATTAGGGTACTTGACACTATTCTAAAGTGTTTTAGAATTGAGGACTTCTGGCGTGGTGGTGTACCTGCAGGTGATGGATTCACCCTCTCTAAAGAGATGTCTTCCAGACTGATGATGAGAGAGATTTGCATGATTGACATATCACTTACTTAGGCAATTGAGTCAATCATGAGATGTCAAGTACAACACCAGATATTGCTTTTGCACTAGCTGCAATAAGTATATATTAATCCAATCCTGGAGAAACATTAGGAAGCAGTTATGAACATAAGTGGATGTTCTTGGTATATGGTAACGGCAGCATCCTTAAGCAGGCGGTTATCATTTCAGGCTTCCAAGGTGACCTGGATGACAGAGTGACTGTCAAAGTTATAATTTTCTCCTTTTTTAAGGGGTAGTATGTTGGACAGATGGTTCAAGAAGATACTGTGGAAGGTATGGCACAGGATACTGATTAAATTCAGTGGATGATACAGTCTAAGATGTTTGTTGGATTTGGAGTTCATTTGTGAACTGGGTCCCATCAAATATCCAGACAAATTCTAAGACATGTATTGCTTATTTCGGGAGATAGTCTTTCTCCGTGAAGTTGAGATATAGAGAGATAAAAGATAGAAACACTGGAGCGGATCCACTCACTGAGGCTATTTCTCGAACGCAATAGTTTCACAAACGGGTTTTGTAAGACTGATTAGTAGAGAAGTTGGGTGTTCGGTATCATACGGCTGTGAGTATGCGACACCGCAATAATTAGCCTTAAGTGCAAGTGGGAGATTGTTGGCTACAGTGCCTTCAAGGCAATTATCGTAATTGCAGGCAGGTGATTATGATGATTGAGGGAGGACCAATAACGATAGAACAGTCTTACTCAAAATGATAGTATGCTATCTGGTTTGCCTTTATCATCATGTACATGCATTATGTTGTATTACATATCACTATTACATGTTGATAGAGCTCATAGGATTCTTGCTTGAATGCCAGCATTATGATGGCGATCATATACGTGGGAGCTGGGTGGTTTATAAGCACATCCTTAAATGTCCCTAGTCGAAGGAGTATCGAGACCAGGCATCGATACTCCGGAGTAGACTAGTGTATACTTATCGAGACCCCGACGAGGAGCGGTGGTCGGTCTCACAAGCCATTGGTGTCTGTTGGTCACCTAAGATAGTATAATGTGCTCATTGGGTTATGAGTGCACTGGACGGACTCGCCGGGAACATGCTCAGTTCCCAGGTGACATGTGTACAGGTTAGTCTGTTGACCTGAGATCGTCATTTGTCTCGTGTGAGTTCTCACTGTGCTTTGATTACTACCCTACCATGGCTTAAAGGAGTCGTGCAAACATATTTTAGTTGGGTACAGTCCCGAGCCACATGGAGGCAGTGAGCGGATCGTCGCGGATTCGTCTCTCTCAGTATTGGGGGTTGATGTCGCGTTGTGCATTGGTGGACATCACCAGAAATCCTTAGCCAAGGTGGATGATAATTACTGATTTGGATCGGTAGTTTCTCAGTTGATGATGTGCTTCATACCGACACGAAATATCGCGTTATTAGGGGTCTGATTTTATCCAGCCCTAGACCCGATATGCGATACTCTTAGACGAACAGACCGGACTGGACGGATATTGTCACGCACAGGCTCGGTAGGGGTTCGAATGAGTTTGCTCGTCGGCCTTCCTTTCGCTCAACACTTGGGTAGCCTTTACGTATAGCTAGTGCTGCTGAAGTGCTTGTGGTTAAACCCACTACCAGCGTATTGACGAGTCATTAGAGTCCTACACAAAGGGTTTTCCTACTTCAGGCAAAACGATGTAGAGGCTGTATAGTTTTACAGCAGGGTTCGATCATATACGTGCACTTATGCACGTATCATGATTCGGACGGATATTACTAGTGGGCTTTGGTTTAAGCCGGATTCTAGTATTATATTGTTGGATTATTTTCGTCTTTTTTGTATTTTGTCGGAATACAGATACGGGTATGTATATACGAATGAGGGGTATTCTTGTAATTTATTACAAGATTGCTTCTAGAAGAAGACGCCTCATTTAGTTTTAACCATTTAGGATTAAATGGTTAATGAGGTGGAGGATGAGGTGTTATGTGCATTTAATCAAGCATGAATTTGTGGTGACTCATGGGGTGACTCATAGTTCACTATTTTAGCATGCTTGATATTTATTTCTGTTGTAAGATATTTTGTGAGGTTTGATTGATTTTTCTTTAGCTCACGACACTTAGCCATTCTTCACTTAATGGTTTTGCTTCACACAACACTCTCATCTCCTCAAGCTTTCTTCTTCTACCTCCACCCTAAAAGTCTCATATGTTGAGAAACCTAGGGTGTCATGAGACAAATCAATCTATCATTAGACTCTACATCCTCTAGGCTATCTAATTTAGCGAACTAGGAATCCTAATTACCTTGGCTATGAGGTCGGAGCTCGAACTACATATCCTCATGTGGATCATCTTCGATGGAGGGAGACCGGAAGCCAAACTCGATCCATGACGCCTCTAGGAGCTTAGGAAGATGGTAGAAGACCGAAGGATACAGATCATTCGGTATAACACTTCTATCATAGTAGTTTAGCTCTTTGGTAGTTTGCTAGTTTAAAGTTTATGGTTCGGTCTGGCGGGTTTCGTTAGCGCCAAGTTTTTAAACGTCGTTTTTGTTCCACACCGACCACAGTTAATAGCCAGGGCGCTGGAGTAACCCAACAGGGGTTGCTCAGCTTTGTATTGCAAAGGCACGTTTATGGGATCAACGACGACAAGAGGTCAGGGTTGGTCGGCCATGGGGTGAGGTCGGGGAATGAAAGGTCTTGGTTAAAGAGAAAGAGAGAGATGTGATGAGGTCGGGATTGTGAGGAGGTGGTGAATGGAGATAAGGTCTGGGTCATGATCGTCGGCGAGAGGAGCAAGGTGGAGGCGGTGGTCTGCTCTGGTGAAGGGACCAGAGAAGAAGGAGAGCATGAAGAAGAAGAAGATGATGTCGAGGGTGATGATGGGTGCTCGGGGTCTGGGTCACGGCCGAAGGCGAGGAGGAAGAGGAGTTGACGACGACGATGACGAGGAAGAATGAGATCGGCGATGACAATAGGGAAAGGTTGGCGACGACGGTGAGGGCAGCGTAGGTTAAGGCTCGGGACGAGGTGTCGAGAGAGAGGGAGAGAGTTGGTTTTTTTAATAATAAAAAAATAAACTGTATGTATATAATATAGTTTATATATATATATATATTATAGTTTTAGGGTATATAGATAATATCAAATTACACCCTAACTTCTCCAAAATCTCGTAAAAAATATATTTTGAGAATAATACATATACATAGATTTTTAAATCATAATGCAATAATATATTTCAAATAAATTATACCCCCTAATATAAGATTTACAAGAATACCACATATATATCTAAATTTAATAAATATTTGGTATTCGATAACTTGAGATTTAAACGTGATAGAATAAAACCAAAGTAAGATATGGGATGATTAACCATGTGGTGGCACTTAGCAAAATATAACTTATTTTTAATTTGTGGCTACTAAAACATAGATGATGATTTAGATATATGTTATATATTATACTAGATTCACATAGATTCAGTTTACTGATAAATATAAAATATAATCTAGCACCATACTGGTTTTATACATGCGGGTCGGATCAGATAACTACCACTACTATTCGAATCACTCACAACCCAAATGAATAGAAAAGAAGAAATATAAAGTAAGTGTTAAAATACCAATTAACATTGTATGATCGTACTAGGGTGTTACAACTACGGCGGGATTATTTTTTGACCGTAGGAGTATGGCTAAACCTAATCACCTTTCATATTCCGTATTTTGGGAAGCGGGACGTGACAGTCTGGAACCTCATCTAATTCTAAGGCTTCCGGTCTTTCTACAATACTGACCATTAGCTTTCGTCTAGGTAGGTGAATATCTTTCGATAATGCAACATAAATTTCATCCGAAGCATAGATTAGAAGTCTTCAAATCAATGTTTAAGACAACTCGCTACATAGCTCGCTATTTGACGCTACGTAGTGTAACTTAGCCTCCTCGCTATGTAGCATCAGTAAATAGCTTAAACACAAAATAGGTTACGCTTTTTAACAAATATTTTACGCTTTTTAACATATAGCTTACGCTACGCTATATATATGCTATTTTCACATAATATTTTCTATATAGGTTTTTAAGATTTCAGTATCTAATCCTAAACTATATGAAGACAGTCTTATTGAAGTTCTAAACTCTCAATTTGAAATCATATTTAGTAGACATATTTCTTAAATAGAGATTATTTGATTGATTTTTGATACATTTAATACAATTATGAATTATACATATGAACTGAAGATTTGAAAATTAAGAAAATAATGTTATGATATTAATTGTTGTATGTTCTTTATCTATATAATATATAATTTATTTTAAATAAGATAATAATAATAATTATTATTATTAGTAATAATTAATAATTCGTGTAATTTACGCTATGTGCAACGCTATTTGCGCTATTCAGTAGTGGAACGCTGTACTACACGCTATCACTATGGAGTGAAATAAATACTTAAAGAGATATCAGCTGTAATAAATACTCCAAGTATACATTGAATTTAAATCAATTCTTTGTACATTAAAAATGGAGTTGTTACAGTCTACCCTCCTTACAAAAATTTCGTCCTCGAAATTTACAACTTTTATTTGAGGACTAGTTTACAAAGAGGTGCGGATATCTAGTACGCATTTCATCCTCCCTTTCATAAGTGGACTCTCCTGGAGTGTCTTTCTTCCACATCACTCGAACCAAGTTAACTTCCTTGTTCCGAAGTGTCTTCACTTTCCTGTCCAGGATCTCCACGGGTTGTTGCTCACAAGACAAATCGGGCTGTATAGTGAGCTCAGAATGATCGAGAACATGGCTGGGGTCACTCACATACTTTCTGAATTGGGATATGTGGAACACATTATGCACTCCTTCCAATGAGGGTGGAAGCGCTAAGCGGTATGCCACTTCGCCGACTCGTTCGAGTATGTCGAACGGTCCAATGTATCTCGGACTCAACTTACCCCGTCTTCCAAATCGGATCACTCCGCGATTCGGAGATATCTTCAGGAATACGTGATCTCCTGGATGGAACTCCAAGTGTCGTCTCTTTGCATCAACCCAGTGCTTCTGTCGATCTTGGGCTATGCGCATCCTTTCCCTGATAGTACGAACCGCATCCACAGTCGCTATTATCATCTCTGGTCCAAGAAGTTCCCTATCTCTGATGTCGTCCCAACTTAATGGCGATCGACACTTCCTTCCATACAGTGTTGCAAAAGGTGCCATTCCTATGCTTGCTTGGTAGCTGTTGTTGTATGAAAACTCCACAAGATGTAGGTGATCTTCCCACGATCCTTTGAAGTCTAGTATACATGCTCTGAGCATATCCTCCAAGATCTGAATAGTTCATTCCGACTGACCATCTGTTTGTGGATGATAAGCCATGCTGAAGTTTAGACTTGTTCCCAAGCTTGCTTGCAGACTCTGCCAAAATTGCGATCGGAACCTGGTGTCACGATCGGAGACAATGCAGACCGGTACTCCATGGAGTCTCACAATTTCCTGTATGAGTTCATGGGTATCAGAGATAGTAAAAAGAGTTTAAATCTTTAATTAGATTATTACCTCCATGTACTTCTTTGCTAGTGTCTCGGTTGATTGGCCAACTCGAAATGGGATGAAGTGAGCCGACTTTGTGAGTCGATCCACAATGACCCATACGGCATCGTTACCCTTTGTGCTGCGAGGAAGAGCAGTCACAAAGTCCATCGTGATGTGTTGCCACTTCCATTTTGGGATTGGTAACGGTTGAAGTAATCCAGCAGTCCTGTGATGTTCAGCCTTTACTTGCTGACACACCAAGCATTTTGCGACGCTTCTGGCTACTTCACGCTTCATTCCATGCCATCAATAATTCTGACGTAGATCTTTGTACATTTTGGTACCTCCAGGGTGTACTGAATAGGGAGAGCTGTGAGCTTCTTTCATTAACTCTTCTCGTACAGGACCTTTTGGTACACACAATCTGCTGCCGTATCTCAAAGATCCGTCTTCATGGATGATGAAGTCTGTTCTGAGTCCATTCTCCACTTGTTCTCTGATCTTTTGCAACTTAGCATCACTGGCTTGAGCTGCTTTGATCTGATTGACAATGGTTGATTGAACTTGTAAATTCATCAAACTTGAAGCATTACCTGGCATGACTACTTTAATCTCCATCTGATGCAGGTCTTGTTGAAGCTTCCACTGAGCGGTGAGATTCATTGCTAATGGTTGGCGACTAAGAGCATCAGGTACTACATCCACCTTCCCTGGATGATATTGCAAGTTGATGTCAAAGTCCGCCATGAGTTCTAACCATCTTCTCTGCCGCATATTCAACTCCTTCTGAGTAAACACATACTTTAAGCTCTTATGATCTGTGTAGATGTTTACTCGTTCACCAAGTAGATAATGACGCCAAATCTTAAGAGCAAAGATGACTGCTGCCAATTCCCAATCATGCGTCGGATAATTGCGCTCATGGATCTTCAGTTGTCTTGAAGCATAAGCCACAACCTTACCGTGCTGGTGTAGAACACATCCTAGTCCTTTACCGGATGCATCGCAATGCACTTCAAATCCTCCAGATTGATCCGGTATGACTAGAATAGGTGCTGATGTCAACCTTGACTTGAATTCTACGAAATCTTGTTCGCATGCTTCTGACCACATAAATTCTTCATCTTTACGTGTGAGCTTGGTCAGGGGCGTTGCTATCTTCGAAAATCTTTCAATAAACCTTCTGTAATATCCAGCTAAACCCAAGAAACTTCGAATATCCTTCACTGACTTTGGTGTAGGCCATTCGCTAACTGCCAAAACTTTCGCTGGATCCACAGAGATTCCTTCTCCTGATACGATATGTCCAAGAAAACCAACTTGATTTAGCCAAAACTCGCACTTGCTGTACTTGGCATAAAGCTGATGTTGTCGAAGAGTTTCCAGGACAATTCGTAGATGTTCTGCATGCTCTTTCCGACTCTTAGAATACACCAGGATGTCGTCGATGAAGATGACAACAAACCTGTCTAAGTACTCCCGGAAAACTTGATTCAAAAGGTTCATGAATATTGCAGGTGCGTTGGTCACTCCAAATGGCATCACTAGAAATTCGTAATGTTCATAGCGAGTTCTGAAAACTGTTTTGTGAATATCAGCTTCCTTGACCTTCACTTGATGATAACCTGAACGAAGATCTAGTTTAGAGAAAACACAAAATCCACTTAGCTGATCGAATAAATCGTCGATGCACGGAAGTGGATACTTGTTCTTTATAGTGACTTCGTTCAAGGCTCTGTAATCGATGCACATTCTGTATGAACCTTCCTTCTTCTTCACAAGTAGTACAGGTGATCCCCAACTTGAAGTGCTGGGACGAATCCATCCATTCGCCAGTAATTCGTTCAACTGTGTTCGGACTTCCTTCAAACCTTCCGGACTTAAACGATAGGGTGCTTTGATCACCGGTTGTGCTCCTGGTACTAAATCAATACTGAATTCAAGAGCTCGGTCGGGAGGCAAACCTGATATATCGTCAGGAAATACATCGTCAAACTCTCGAACCACATCTGGTCTTGATTCTTCCTCTGCTTGAGCTGCTGCAACTACTACTTCTCTTGGCTTCGCTTTGTAGGTACTTGGCTCCAGTGTTCGGTCTCCGCTTTTGAAATAGAAGACCGGATGGTCTGGAATCTCAAATACTACCTTCCTTTGACGACAGTCTATGGTAGCATAAAAAGTTCCAAGCCAATCCATTCCTAGAACCACATCGAAGTTTGGTATGTCCAGCACTTTGAAGTCAGCATAAAACTCTCGACTGCAGACTACGACTGGACACATGCTGTATCCCATAGTTGCCTTTAGAACGCCATTTCCGGAACTGACATTCCAGCTGGATACAAGCGGTGAAACTGGAATCGCATGGGTTCGAAAAAACCGTTGTGACATAAAGCAATGTGATGCTCCAGTATCAAACAGTGCAAGTGCAGGGATTGAGGATACTAAGATTGTACCTAAGGTATGTGGGATTTGTTTTAGGTATAGGAAATATGCAACTAAGTAGTAGGAAAGCAAAGTTTGAAAAGAAAAATTTACCAGTGATGACTTGGCCAGTGGCCTCAGCTTCTTCCACGGACATCATGAAAGCCTGGCGCCGTGGTACATTCCTCCTGGTCTGAGGAGCATTCCTCGGAACGCTCCTTTGAGCTTGATGGAACTGATGAGGAGGTGGTGCAGCTTGTGGTCCTCTGGGTGGTGCAGGTAGTGCAGGTCTGGGAGCAGGTGCCTGAAGAGCTGGTCGCTATGGATAAGTAATTGCTGGCCTGGGTGCAATAACTGTGTTCTGTATTTGGGGACAAGACCCAATATCGTGAGTAGCTGAGCCGCAGACTAAGCAAAGGCGGTTGGCTCGACGACAGTCCTTCATCATATGTCCAGTTCTCTTGTAGTAGGTGCAAAAGGCTGGGCTGGGATGATGGGTTGGTACTCTGGGTCACCTTGGTACGAAAGGTGGCCTGGACGAGGCTCCACCTGCCATCTGGTTGGCAGGGCATTTGACTCTAGCAGACTGAGGTCTGCCCCTTGCTTTTATCACTACCTCATAACTGCGGGCAGCTTCTAGAGCATCCTCATGAGTCAAAAACTTTCCCGTGGCTAGAGCAGCCTGAATCTCTGTGTCCAGTCCTTGTTGAAAGCGACGGGCTCTGATATCGTCCGTCGGTATCAAGTGTGCCGCGAATCTGTTTAAAGATTGTGTTAGCTGTGTAGTATGTGATATTTAAAAAAATTGAACTATTGTAACATATCTTACCGGCTTAACTTGGTGAATTCAGCATCGTATTCATCTACTGATTTGTCCCACATTGAACCCTGTTGTAGATGAATAAACTTCTGCTCCATTGCAAACCTGGCAGTCATAGGGAAGTATTTTGCGTCGAACTTCTCGCAAAAGGTCTTCCATTCAATCGGCTGTACCAGACGGCTTTCTTCCGCCTTCCACCTGTTGCGAGCATTATCCGTGAGCTGTAGTTTTGCTACACGGACCCAAGCATTGTCTGGCACTTGAGCTGCTGCCAGATCGGCTTCGATGCTTTGTGCCCATTCTTCCGCTTCAAGAGGGCTTCCTTTACCAGAGAACTGCTTGGGATGTAAAGCCCTGAATTGCTTTACTCCCGGTGCGTCAGTCTCGGGACGGTTCAGAAGTTGTTGCTGTCCCTCGAGAAGGCTGCGGATCACCTCAAATAGCATTGTTTGCTCGGTGGGTGGTGCAGGAACAGCTGGTGCAAGAGGTAGTGCTGGAGGTGTGTTGTTGACGTTGGTGCTGGTGTTGTTCGGGGAATCCATAACCTTGAAGAAAAATTTGGGTTAGGACAGATTCAAATACATAAAATGATAAGATTCAAGGAATAGAAATTTGTAAGATTCAAGAAACATGAATTGTAAAGAATGTTTTAGTTGCTGGTTCTTGTGTTATATTGCTTAAGTTGTTCACGCAGACCAGAACTGCATGATCGGGATTCATACAGCTCGGACCTGCATGGGCCACCAACAAAACCTGTCACGCCCCGCTTCCCGGTGTACGGCGGAGTGGACGCGACGAGGTCTGCTATGTATTTACTGTGAAGTAAATACGCTAAGCGTATCTAAGCAATATAAAAGTAAATCACAAGAGACAAGAGATATAGAAATAACAGCAACTTTATTAATAACATCCTTTTGTACAATGCATGAAAAGTAAATACAACTGAAATGAAAAGCAATGCCTAAACAGTGGCATAACAGGAAATGAAAATACTGAAAAGAACAAGGTACAATATCTAGAGCTCGGGGTCTTCGTGAAACTGCTCCAAGTCTTCACCGGTGGGCTCGATCTCTGCTGGGTCCAAAGCACCTGACGACATTCAAAGAAGAAAGAAATAGAATGTCGTCAGCGAACAGGTCGCTCGGTAAGTCCCAAAAATAAGGAAGAATTAGAAAGACAGAATAAGAGTAATTTGTTAAAGTATTATGTTGCCGAATATTATGGAATATTGTGTTAACGCTGTTGTTTGTAGCTTGGTACAGAAGGATGCCAGTGTATACGAGAGGGGTCTCTATATGCTAGAGACCAGGGCAAACGGAATGTACAAGGTACCGTTAAGCCACGGTACAACAGCAACGGAATATAGGTTAGGTGTCTTAATCTGACCACCTCGTGCCACCTTTAACACCTTCCGTACCAATCTACCCCTTAAACCCCGTAGTGTTTTGACAGTATTGTTGTATTGTATTGTGTAAGTTGGATGACTGACCAAAACCATGATATCAGTAAACAGATTGTAACTGCATAATTAGGTAAATGGGATAACGGAATAATGGATGTATATCCATGGTTTGATTCAGTCAAGTTGAATAGATTGTTAACTGGATTCAGGGATTCATGTGTTCATATTGAGTTGGAATATTAAAGAATATAGATTGACTTGAATCATATTCAAGCCAGAAATAGTCAGACTCAAACCCGAGTCAGACTAAAAGAAAAGTAATTTGAAATTCTATAACTGTTAGGGTCCTTATTGTAATTTATAAAACTTGAGGGGGTTTTATATAAAAATACTTTTGTATAGTTTTCAAGATACACCCTAAGTATTTATTATTCGTCTTTATTGTTATAATGAGGGTAAATTTTATTTGTGTTATTCTAGTGAATATATCCTAATAAAAGTATTAAGTTATAATATTGATTTATTTGAAAATTCATGGTATTTTAATGTAACTTTTAATCTTGCAATTTTTTTTAGGAAAAGGTGGAAACTTTATCTTATAACAAAATAGGCGTTTAAATGATAATTATATATATATTAATACAAGAATAATTTTAAATAAATATTTTATTTTCAAAATTCTCATTTTTTCTTAAATGTCGTATTTTAAACCTTTCGAGATCGAATGCTCCTTGCGGAGGTCTGAATCTCGCACTACTAAGCTCGAGGGTGCACGATAAACCGTACTATCCCTAACGAGTTCCCCAAAGGTGGGTTGTAGTGGCGCTTTGCAAAGATTTAATAAATACTAGTCATTTAGAAAAAAAATGGTTTTATAAAGATAAGGTATTTATTTGTAAAAGGGTGTAAATTTCCGTATTTTAGATTCTAGGGTTTCCTAAGCCAACTAACCTATTTCTAAAGGGTCTAAACGATAAGTCATTAGAAGCCTCAAATCGCCTCTTCACCGTCAATTGCGGCCAGGTAAGTACAAGTGAGGAGGGAGGGATCCGCTCATGAATCGTGAGGCGGGCCTTTTAAAGTTACCCAAGCTCACTTGCCTAGCCTAGACACCACAAAGTCAGTTTAGATAAACGATCGATGTCCATGACATATCGTATTTTCCTATTAAAAGATTTTGTTTTAAAATTGTAAACAACTTAGAACTTTTAGAAAAGGTTTATAAAGAAAATGGTATTTTAATGTAAGGTATTGTATTTTCGTATTCTAAGTTTTGATAATATCAATTAAGGTTGTATTTGCGTGTGTGTGGAGGTAGGTCATTACCTCGTGATCTACGTTAAGGTATAGCAATTGTTAAGGTTTAAATGTGATAACTAAACATTGTGGTATTAAAATGAAAGAAATACGATAAATGGAAACGTTATCATTTCATGTGAAAAACTTTATCCAAATTGATTTTTAAGTGATTAATAGTCAACATGAATATGTTTAAGCATTATGTAATTTGTGACAAGTGAGTTTTGATAGAAAACCAAATCGGAAATCGGTTTGTTCCGATTTCCGTCGGGTTTTAGAAAGTCGTATTTTTCTTAAAAGAAAAGAAAGATAGAAAGAGGGGGACTTATGGGTTTGGACAAGCTAGAGAGTGCTAGGGAGGTAGTGGGTTGTCGGGCGTCGAAACATCGTGAAGGGTCCTAGTACGATCGCCGGAATTCGTCGTCGATTTCGGCAGCGCTTCGCCTTTCGCTCTTTTCCTAACGTACCGAGTTCTCTTGAATTTTTTAGAGAGTGGACTTAGGAATGTAGGGTGAAAGGGTAGGGGTGTTTATATAGGGCTAGGCTAGGGTTAGGGTTTTAATTAAAAAAAATATAAAAATATATTAAAAAATCATTAAAAAATCATTAAATTTTGGAATAAAAGTGAGTTATTGGGAATTTGATAATCGATCAAGAGAAATAAAGTAGTCAGGTGAGAAGACCAGGTCAACACGGAGAAATTCCGTGTTGACGACTCGGCCGTCCGGCCGAGTCCGGCCGGCGGCGCCGGTCCGAGTCGGGCCGAGTCAAGGTCTCGTCGGGTGGGGGATCTTCTGGGGGGAAATTTGGTGCATCTAACTTTTTGGGTTCAGTATAAATTTTGTGAGTTATGGCTGTTTGACTGTTGACTTTCCAAAAAAATTAAAACAAAACATTATAAAAATAATGTGGGGCATGGGATTCGAACTCTGGTGGCTTGGTTCAGCAGTGCAAGGTATTACCAATGAGCTATAAGCTCCTTCTTGTAATTATGGAGTGAAATAAATACTTAAAGAGATATCAGCTGTAATAAATACTCCAAGTATACATTGAATTTAAATCAATTCTTTGTACATTAAAAATGGAGTTGTTACAGTGGCGTGGAACGTGGGATGTTGCTGGCGGAGAATCTGCTCATGGCGAGATTTGCGGAGCGGCGGTTACACCTGTGAGTAGTGGAGTTGGTCGGTCGGAGGACCGAAGAAGATGGCCTCGGCTGGGGGGCTCGGGAACGAGCGGGAGGGCCGAGGAGTCTCGGTCCAGTGGCAGCTCGGGGCGAGCTGAGAGGCCGAGGAGGCCAAATTTCAGGGGACTCTGAGGTGAGCCAGCTTATGCTTGCAGGTCGGGTACAGGGGTGGCCTGGTCGGCCCCTGTGGCCCTTTCTTCTGAGTTCCGGGACACGTCATCTGCCACATGTCCTAATCTTGGAGACCACCAATATTGAGCATCATCATTAGCCCCCCACTCTTGTCCCGACCAGCTAGCGGGTCGGGTCAGAAGTGGACTGCCGGGCCGCCCGGGGTGAGCTCCCTCCGAAGGTTTCGTCGGGACGCATCCCCGGGTTATCAGCCGTCTTTTCTGATGGACTACCATAGCACCATGATTAGGTTATAGAAGCATTTACCATGCCAAATTTAAAATTTTTTTTGGTACTAAGCTAGACAAACAAGATCTTAAACTAGATTATTAGGGTTTTCTTTAGATGATATGTTAACTAGATAAGTGTAGGAAGATTATACCTTGGTAGAATCAAGTCCTTCACTTCACTTGCTCCTTGTAGTAGTCCCGCGACTCCACTAGGCATCTATTGAGGCTTTGAACGGGCTTCCTTCGTTGCCTTCGCGCCAAAGATGATCCACCACGAAGCTCCTACTAGTTCAAGCTACCACTACACTAAACTCTTTAGAGTATGAAACACATCACACTAGTTTGCTAGAATGGTGTGAGATGATGAAGTAGGGGATGTTAAGAGCTCACTTATTTGTGCTCAAGCTTCATGATTCACATCACATGTGAGGGTTGAAGCTTAAGGCAAAAGCAAGAGGAGGAAGAAGAAGCAAGAGCAAGCATGAGCTAGAAGAAAATGGCTAAGTCTTTTGGAATGAACAAGAATGAATCATAATTCTTGACCCCTCACTCATTCAAGCATGGAATTATGCAATATTAAATTGCAACCATGCTTGAATAATGAGTCAAGAATGAATAAACAAGTATTTAACCCATGCTTGCAACCATGCTTCATTTTACACCTCATTTCTATTTTCACAATATAGAAAAGAAAATGCCATGCTTCATTTTAATATATATATATATATATATATATATATATATCATATATATTAATATATATTTAATGAAGATTAATTAGTGAGCTAATGATATTAGTTAATATATAATTATATCACATATAATTATATTACATTATTAAATAGACACTTGATCTAATAATACAGTTATATTATATACGACCGTCTAATATCATTTATCTGTATATCGCATTATCGAATCAACGCTTGATTCGACAATTTGGTTATATCATATATAACTAAACTGATAACAGATGACTGCCAGATTACAATACGGTATCACATACTCGTATTTAATCAAGCCCGCATACATATCACATATGTTTCCTACCTCGTTTCACTTGAACCAGGGAACTTCTGTGTGGGACTCTAAAGACTCGTCAATACGCCGGCAGTAGGTGATGATCATATCAGTCACCTACAAGCCGTCAGCGGTACTAGCTGGACGTAATGGCTACCTGGGTATTGAGCGATATGGAGGTCAACAAACAAGCCTGTCCACAGTCTCCATGAAGCTTATCAGTAACACTACCGTACAGTCCGGTCTCTTCGTCTGATATGTCGCATATGAAGTCTACGGGTGGAAATCGTCAAACCCTAGTAACGTGATAAGTCATGTCGATGTGAGGCTCATAACAGGTCGAGAAACTACTGATAACACTTATCAGTAGATCTCTATATCAGCCCTGGCCAGGGACTTCCAGTTATTGCCAATCGAGCATAGTGCAACATCAACCCCCAATACCGGGAGAGACGAAACCCCCCTATCGCTCATTGCCTCCATACGACTCGGGACTGTACCCAAAATCCACCTGTTTGCACGACTCCTCTTGAGCGTGGTAGGGCGGAAATCAAAGCACAGTGGGAGTCGCATAAAACTCTATGGCGATCTCGGGTCTACAGACTAGCCTGCACCAGTGTCACCAGAGGACTACTATCTGACGATAAGTATACTACCACATTGGAGTCCTCGGTGAGTCATGTTCAGTATACCCAGTCTCCACTGAGCACTCGTATACCATCTCTGATGTCAAACACCAATGGATGTGGGATCATCCATCGCCCATCATATGGGTCAAGAGGCGTATACGCTAGTCTACTCTGGAACATCGACGACCTATATCGATATTACCTCGACTAGGAACAATTGAAGGATGTATTTGTGAACTATCCTGGCCCCGCTAGTATGATCTGCATCATATTCCTGGTAGTCAAGTACATATCCTAAGGGCTTTATCAATACGTGAGATAAAGGTAACCAGATAGCATACTATCATGTCGAGCAAGAAAGTCTTCTCTGTATATAAATATCCAAGTATCTACTATAATATACATCATATGTACAATAATGGCCTCTAGGTCATACACATAACTAACAATCTCCCACTTGCACTAAGGCCATGTGTTGTAGTATCTCATACCCAACATCCCAAAAAGTCTTTCAAATTCCGTCTGAGGGAGGGCCTTCGTGAGTGGATCCGCTACGTTTTCCTTGGTGTCAACTCTCCTAATCTCGATCTCCCGGCGATCTTCTATCTCCCGGATCAGGTGATACCGCCTCAGAATATGTCTGGATCTCTGATGGGACCGGGGTTCCATGGCTAAAGCCACCGCTCCATTGTTATCACAATACACAGGTATTGGATGCTCAATGGATGGAACCACACCAAGCTCAGCAATGAATTTCTTCATCCAGACAGCTTCTTTGGCAGCATCGTTGGCATCGATGTATTCAGCCTCCATCGTCGAGTCTGCAACGATGTCTTGCTTGGAACTCTTCCAACACACCGCCCCTCCGTTGAGGGTAAAGCCAAAACCCGAGACCGACTTACTGTCATCCTTATCACTTTGGAAGCTCGAGTCGGTAAAGGACTCCACTTGGAGTTCATCGTTACCGTATAATAAGAACATCTCCTTAGTCCTTCTCAAGTACTTGAGAATGTTCTTAACAGCTGTCCAGTGATTCTCTCCTGGATCTGCTTGATACCTACTCACTACACTTAGTGAGTATGCTACATCGGGTCTGGTACATAACATCGCATACATGATAGAGCCTACTGCCGAAGCATAGGGTATTCCTTGTATGCGAGTTCTCTCCAAATCAGTTTTGGGAGACATCTCTTTGGAGAGAGTGAGTCCAAAGATCGTGGGTACATTCCCACGCTTGGACTCTTCCATACTAAACCTCTTCAGTACGGTGTCTATGTACCTGGATTGGGACAATCCCAGTATCCGTTTAGATCCATCTCTATAGATCTTAATCCCTAAGATGTATGAGGCATCACCTAGATCTTTCATTGAGAATCTATGTGATAAGAAGAGCTTGACCGAGTGCAGCATAGGAACATCATTTCCTATCAAGAGTATGTCATCCACGTATAATATGAGGAAGAAGACCTTACTCTCTGCAACCTTCTTGTATATACAAGGTTCATCTATATTTTTGATGAAGTCAAACTCTTTGACTACATCATCAAAACAGATGTTCCAACTCCGCGATGCCTGCTTTAACCCGTAGATGGATTTAAGCAGCTTGCACACCTTTCCACTGCTCCCACTGTCTATGAAGCCCTCTGGCTGAGTCATGTATACGCTCTCTTCTAAATCACCATTTAGAAAGGCGGTCTTTACATCCATTTGCCAGATTTCGTAGTCATGGTATGCAGCGATGGCAAGTAGGATCCGGATGGACTTAAGCATAGCCACTGGAGAAAAGGTCTCATCATAATCCACACCTGGTCGTTGACGAAAACCTTTCGCAACAAGTCTAGCTTTGAAAGTCTCAACTTTTCCATCTACACCAAGTTTCTTCTTAAAGATCCATTTGCTCCCAATGGATTTTACCCCTTCAGGAGCAACTTCCAAAGTCCATACTTTGTTGGCGTCCATGGATTCCATCTCAGATCTCATCGCATCCAGCTATTTCACAGAGTCCCCACTCGTGATGGCCTGCTCGAAGCTAGTTGGGTCATCATATTCCATGATGCAATCCTCGCTCCCACCATCAATGAGAAAATCGTAGTATCTTTCAGGTGGATGAGGAACCCTACTAGAACGGCGGAGAGGCTGGGGTTCGTCGGGAACTACTGAATCCTTTGGCTCCACCAAATCTTCTGTTGCAGTTTGTGCAGCTAGAACTTCTTCCAGTTCTACTTCCTTGCCACTAATTTCTTTCGCAAGAAATTTCTTTTCTAAAAAGGTGGCATGCCGAGAAACAAATACCTTTTGTTCTTCGGTGTGGTAGAAGATATACCCTTGTGAATTTTTGGGATATCCTACAAATTTGCATAGAACAGACCTTGCCTCGAGCTTGTCCGGATTGTGCCTTTTTACATAGGCCGGACAACCCCATATCTTCACATAGTTAAGATGTGGTCTCTTCCCCTTCCATATCTCATATGGAGTGGTAGGCACTGATTTGGTAGGAACCATATTCAATAGATGTATGGATGTCTCAAGCGCATACCCCCATAAGGAAACAGGTAACTCAGCGGTGCTCATCATAGAGCGCACCATATCTAATAGGGTGTGATTCCTCCGCTCCGATACACCGTTGTGCTGTGGTGTATATGGAGGAGTAAGCTGAGTGAGAATCCCATTCTCTTTTAGATATTCAAGGAATTCTGTGCTCAAGTATTCTCCTCCCCGATCTGATCGAAGGATTTTAATACTTCTACCCGTTTGGTTCTCGACTTCGGATTTATATTCCTTGAATTTCTCAAAAGCTTCAGACTTGTGTTTCAATAGGAACACATGTCCGTATCTTGAGAGATCGTCAGTGAATGTAATGAAGTATGAGGAACCATTCCTGGCATGTGTAGATATGGGACCACATGCATCACTATGTATCAGTCCCAGGAGTTCCGTAACTCTTTCTCCATATCCACTAAACGGAGTTTTGGTCATTTTGCCTTTGAGACATGACTGGCAAGTGTCATAAGATGAAAACTCGAACGGATTCAAATATCCATCTTTATGCAACTTAGCTATTCATGTCACATTGATATGACCTAGTCTACAATGCCACAAGAAGAATTCGTTTATTTCTAAACTCTTCCTCTTGTGTGTGTTTTGTACGTTAAGAACTGTGTTTTGATTTAGAACGTATAATCCGTTACATAACGCACCAAACCCAATCAACACTTGATTTAGGTAAATGTTCATAACATTATTCTCTACTACAAACTTATATCCTTCTTTATCTAATAAAGATATTGATATTAAATTGCATATCATAGAGGGTACGTAGTAACAGTCGTTCAGGATCAATGTATTCTTTTTTGGTAATACAAGGTGATATTCACCAACTGCTTTGGCTGCAACATTTGCACCATTTCCTACTTTTAGGGAATGATCACCTTTTCCCAGTTCTCTGCCTTTCCTTAGCCCATGCAACATATTGCATATGTGGGATCCCGATCCGGTATCTAATACCCAGGACGTAGATTGTACTGGGAAACAGTTCTCTGTAACTAACACACCTGAAGAAGTTGCATCAACATGTTTATTCTTCGTTTGGGTGGCGTGGGAATCCGTATATGTTCCTATCTCCTGCTCGGACTTATAACACTTATAAGTTGGAGCGGGAATAACGTTCCCCTTCTCAGTATAACAAGCGGGTTCGGTCAATACACCCATATTATTATCTTGATTAAGGCGTGACTTTGGTTGCTGCCTGGAGAACGATGGAAGGAAACGTGTTAGCGTGCGCTCTTTGCAAGATTAGATTGGTTATTATCTTATCTAATCAAGATGCCTCCCACTATTTTTATCAAATCTTCCTTCAACCCGTAAAAGGTAAGATTAGCCGGGATTAATTACACCTTACAAGTTCGCCAATCATTTAGCCAGGCCAGTGTTGGTACTTTGAGGGAGGTTCTCCGTGCTTTCGCACGGACCTAATTAAAGTAAACCTCAGTTTCCCAGGGGCGTAACCCCGTTAACACCTTTCTAGACACCTACTTGATTGGATAATTATTATGTGTAAAACTCTCTCAAGAGTAACTCTTACTCGCAGTGGGTATCGAGATCCAACTATCTCATAGAAGGTGTGCAATCTCATTGCAAATTTCAACACTTGAAATTCCCGATAATACTTTTACCCCCAGTATCATATGACCTTGGCGAAAGCCAACAAACCAAAGGACGCTAGTCAAGCTCAACCTGTACATTTCTTGATTGAATTAAACCCACCCGTACGACCCTTGACGAAAGCCAACAAAGTCGTACGACTACCCTAATCCAATCGCATATCATGCTTTAGCAGATAAGCACTAATTAGCTACCGCACACTACGCCTTGACGAAAGCCAACAAACGTAGCAGGAATACTAAATAGTACCTATCTGAAATGACGGAGGGCTACGCAGGTTTTTCAGAAAAGCCATGAGCGTAATGAACTTGATATCGTTGTAGAAACTAGTGATTTTGAAAATGAGTGTTTTTGAGGCTTTTCTAGTTTCGCTAAAGAGGTCACTCCCGGTGAAGGGATCTCGGCTCTTTCCTTATCGAATGAGGTGCTGGATATTCTACAAAGAATACTTCTATGCAAAGCAAGAACTATAGAAGCAATCAAAAACTAAACCGAGTGATTTGTAGTATTTGCTAGTTTTGCTAAAGTGGTCACTCCCGGTGAAGGGATCTCGGCTCTTTCCTTATCGAATAAGGTGCTGGATATTCTACAAGGAATACCGCTATGCAAAACAAAAACTAGAGCTACCCTTTTTGAAAATTTGATTCTACAATATCTTTAGGTTTCTTTTCTTTCATTAATCTTATTAATGAAGTCCCATCAATTAATGTTTCCCTAAACATCACAGAAGAAATGAAACGAAAATAGAACGTACGCTTATGCCATCCGCATTCGCCATGGGGCCCCGTCATGCACGGTTAGGTTACTTAACTACCGGCAGAGCGGGGGCTGGACTAGCGTGGGTACAAAACATAAGCAACGTTTAATATATATATATATATTTATATATATAATATTACATTCGTCTCACGCAGTTATATGATCAACATCACAGAACACAGCAGCAGAAGATAAACATATGAAATATTGGATATACTAGGATGTCCGTGTTTTAAATTTAGCCAGTAATGTAAAACACGGATTCCACGGTCGTGAAGAATAGCTAAACCCACATCCCATAGACCCCTACGAGAGCGGCAAGTAACCCTGCCAATTCTAGAGTTAGGAGACCCGGTCTCAACTCCTTGAGATGGTCTCCCACTGGATTTAGAACCCGTTTACTTGTGCTCCCCATCTTGGGTCTATCCTAATGCGGAAAAGTAAATAATATACAACAGGTGACAACATCCTCATCCCGGAAGTGCCCCAATAAAAGAATATTACATACAAATTTTACATGAATGAAAAAGAAAACTCTCATCTCATATAAAACCCCCGGCTATTCTTTCACGACGATCCAATAAGACATATCAGCAGCACATGACATCACATATCATCTAGATCTATACTACGCCAAATATATCGATCAGTTTAACAAAATTCAGAGAGCTCAACAACTTGAGAATCACAGTTAAAAATACCCAGACAGTGCACAAATCACCTACGGACCTACACAAGAAAATATGCTCCTTGACTCACCTACTGCGCCGCGGAACCGCCGCCAAAACCAAGTTTAGGCCGCGGTTCCGCAGTCGTACGGTCGAGTCAGGGTGTCATTTTTCTTGTGGGTTCGTAGAAAACCCTGCACGATTTTTTGGATATTTTTAATTTCAAAAATTCCAACGTTTGGAAAAATCGACAGAAACATGCAAAAATACGGGTTTTGAAAACCGATCGAACTCTTTAACTTCGTAACGACCTTCCTCGATGATCTAGTTCGGCTCTGATACCATGATGGACTACCTTAGCACCATGATTAGGTTATAGAAGCATCTACCATGCCAAATTTAAATTTTTCTTGGTGCTAAGCTAAACAAACAAGATCTTAAACTAGATTATTAGGGTTTTCTTTAGATGATATGTTAACTAGATAAGTGTAGGAAGATTATACCTTGGTAGAATCAATTCCTTCACTTCACTTGCTCCTTGTAGTAGTCCCGCGACTCCACTAGGCATCTCTTGAGGCTTTGAACGGGCTTCCTTCGTTGCCTTCGCGCCAAAGATGATCCACCACGAAACTCCTACTAGTTCAAGCTACCACTACATTAAACTCTTTAGTGTATGAAACACATCACACTAGTTTGCTAGAATGGTGTGAGATGATGAAGTAGGGGATGTTAAGAGCTCACTTATTTGTGCTCAAGCTTCATGATTCACATCACATGTGAGGGTTGAAGCTTAAGGCAAAAGCAAGAGGAGGAAGAAGAAGCAAGAGCAAGCATGAGCTAGAAGAAAATGGCTAAGTCTTTTGGAATGAATAAGAATGAATCATAATTCTTGACCCCTCACTCATTCAAGCATGGAATTATGCAATATTAAATTGCAACCATACTTGAATAGTGAGTCAAGAATGAATAAACAAGTATTTAACCCATGCTTGCAACCATGCTTCATTTTACACCTCATTTCTATTTTCACAACATAAAAAAGAAAATTCCATGCTTCATTTTAATATATATATATATATATATATCATATATATTAATATATATTTAATGAAGATTAATTAGTGAGCTAATGATATTAGTTAATATATAATTATATCACATATAATTATATTACATTATTAAATTAACACTTGATCTAATAATACGGTTATATTATATACGACCATCTAATATCATTTATCTGTATATCACATTATCGAATCAACGCTTGATTCGACAATTTGGTTATATCATATATAACTGAACCGATAACATATGACTGCCAGATTACAATACGGTATCACATACTTGTATTTAATCAGGCCCACATACATATTACATATGTGTCCTACCTCGTTTCGCTTGAACCAGGAAACTTCTGTGTGGGACTCTAAAGGCTCGTCAATACACCGGCAGTAGGTCATGATCATATCAGTCACCTACAAGCCGTCAGCGGTACTAGCTGGACGTAACGGCTATCCGGGTATTGAGCGATATGAAGGTCAACAAGCAAGCCTGTCCATAGTCTCCATGAAGCCTATCAGTAACACTACCGTACAGTCCGGTCTTTTCGTCTGATATGTCGCATATCATGTCTAGGAGTGGAAATCGTCAAACCCTAGTAACGTGATAAGTCATGTCGATGTGAGGCTCATAACAGGTCGAGAAACTACTGATAACACTTATCATTAGATCTCCATATCAACCTTGGCCAGGGACTTCCAGTTATTGCCAATCGAGCATAGTGCAACATCAACCCCCAATACCGGGAAAGGCGAAACCCCTCCTATCGCTCATTGCCTCCATACGACTTGGGACTGTACCCAAAATCCACATGTTTGCACGATTCCTCTTGAGCGTGGTAGGGCGGAAATCAAAGCAAAGTAGGAGTCGCATAGGACTCTATGGCGATCTCGGGTCTACAGACTAACCTGTACCAGTGTCACCAGAGGACTGCTATCTGACGATAGATATACTACCACATAGGAGTCCTCGGTGAGTCCTGTTCAGTGTACCCAGTCTCCACTGAGCACCCGTATACCATCTCTGATGTCAAACACCAATGGATGTGGGATCATCCATCGCCCATCATATGGGTCAAGAGGTGTATATGCTAGTCTACTCTGGAACATCGATGCCCTGTCTCGATATTCCCTCGACTAGGAACAATTGAAGGATGTATTTGTGAACTACTCTGGCCCCACTAGTATGATCTGCATCATATTCCTGGTAGTCAAGTACATATCCTAAGGGCTTTATCAATACGTGAGATAAAGGTAACCAGATAGCATACTATCATGTCGAGCAAGAAAGTCTTCTCTGTATATAAATATTCAAGTATCCACTATAATATACATCATATGTACAATAATGGCCTCTAGGGCATACACATAATTAACTTTTTCTGCCAGCGAATCAGGGCGAGATCTCTGCATTTAAGGAAGGTGCGCCAGTTCGTGCATCCTGTCACTGAAGCGACGGTCCACGTGTCAAGCGTCGGTTGGCCGACGCGACGTGTGAAGACCTGCGATGCCTGATAGGGTGCGGTCCAGTGTGGGAATGACAAGTGGAGCAATCGGAGCCTTTGGACGCGAGGAGGCATTTTTGGCAGGAGATGAAGGGCGCCGTTGGATGAGGTCGTTCACGGTGATAAGTAGAGGCGGGGCCCACTCCAGTGCCCCTACTCTTTCATATTTCCTTTCTTCTATGTTTTGGTTGCTCGGCGCTCTTCTTCTTTTGGATACATGGTTTGTTCCTACTCTTTGGGTTTCTCGTTCCAGAGGGAGGCCAGCGGTGCGGCCGTGCCCCTGGCTGGCTCATGCCCTGCACCGAATGTTCCACCGGCGATAGGGCCATCCGCTTCGTTTGACAGCTCCCGGTGATTGTTCCGGCGGCGGCCAGAGACGTCCACGGTCATCCGAGCCCCAGATGAGAGACAGAGGGGAGGGCGAGGACGGGGTCCCCCTTAAAAGAAAAATGACAATCTCTCGTGTGCTGCCGTCGATGTTTCCTAAGGGGATTCCCGTGCAGGGGGGTGATGCTGTCTTCATGGCTCCATCTGGGCTTTCCGTCGCTACCGGCCTGCTCGCCGGAATGGAAGAGTCGGCCGGGGGAAGGCTTCCGCACGGCACCCTGAGGGTCCAAATGGAGGCCATAGCCCAAGGGGTGGTCCAGTTACGAACTTCTCTACGCGTTGTTTTTTACCTTCCTTTCTTTGGCACGAGCGCCCCCGAGTTTCTCATCCACTTCCCATCAGGTCCTTCAACACTGCGCCTTCGCTATCCGTACGGAGGCCGAGGGGGCGTTCCACACGCCGAGGCCAATAGAAGCGTTTCTATCGAAGGTCGAGGCCCTGCGGCGTGACCTGTGTCTGGAGAGGGCGAAGGCCGATGTCCTGGCAGCCCGTGCAGAGGATGCGGAGCTCGCCAATTCAGCAAATCGGGGAGCTTACCGTCACCTGAGTGCATCCCACCGAGTTGCCGAGAGGAAGCTGGCGGATCGGGCCGATCGTCTCGCGGCTATGGAGAAGGAGAAAGACGCCAGCAGGGAGGATTCCGAGGCGGCGCTTTTGGTGGCCGAGACTGCCAAGGCTCGGGCTAGGAAAGCTGTGTCCGATTACAAGGTGTCAGAGCAGTTTTACGTCGATCTTGGCGAGTATTCCGCCGTCGTGTGGAATAAGGCTCTAGATGCCGTGAAGGAGCAGCTTTCCGTGTTCGCCGATGGCGAGCTCCGTGCTCGGGTCCCACTCCCGGCAGCAAGGCCTCCGGCAGACAACGATGAGGAAAGCGAGGCGCACCCCTTGTGGCAAAACCTCCGGTGGTGAAGCCTCTGTCAGGCCGTGATGAGCGAGGCACAGGGGGGGTTTGCGGCTTAGGCCCTTTTTTGTAAGCCTCCGGCAGTTTGTAAGGCAGGGGAGCCCAAAGTACCATTTGTAAAGGCTTTGCCTTTGGTAATAAAACTTTTTTTCTTTGGTTTCATCGGTTTGCACTTTATCATCTGTTTGTGAAGAATGCTCGTAAAATACCTCTGCTTGCACTGTTGGGATTCCATGTCAGGTCGGATATCTGTCCAGCGATCGTTCATCTAGTTGATTTCGGTCACTTGCCAAGCATACCAAGCGCTGCTGAGAAGGAGGCATCTCTATGACCTCGAAGTCGAGGGGTGATCGCTCGGACTCGGATAGACCCGATGCTTCTATCTGGGTCTTTGGATCCTCTGCATGTGATGGGCAGAGGGATGTCCGCCGCATTTGTGCCGACCATGAACGGGCTCAGAGGATGAATGAGCATGAATGGGAAGCTGCTCGGTTGCCTCTTGGCGAGGGTTTCGATCTCTGGCGTCGTGGGAACTACCAGCCTGGAGTGACCGAGCGGGGCAGCCGCTTGGATGCCTCTTGCGAGGGCTTTGACCCCTGGCGTCATGGGTAGGGAGCTACCAGCCGGAGATAGCCGAGCAGGGTAGCTGCCGAGCTGTCTCTAAGGAGGGCTTTGATCCTCAGCGTTGGAGGGGCTGTAAGAAGCCCATTAAGGATGACCGGGCAGTGAAGCTGCGCGGTTGCCTCTTGACGAGGGATTTGATCTCTGGCGTCATAGGCAGGCAACTACTAGCCTGGGACGACCGAGCGAGGTAGCCGCTTGGATGCCTCTTGCGAGGTCTTCGATCCCTGGCGTCAAGGGTAGGGAGCTACCAGCCGGAGATAGCCGAGCAAGGTAGCTGCTGAGCTGCCTCTAAGGAGGGCTTTGATCCCCAGCGTTGGAGGGGCTGTTAGAAGCCCACTAAGGATGATCGGGCAGTGAAGCTGCGCGGTTGCCTCTTGGCGAGGGCTTTGATCTCTGGTGTCGTGGGTAGGCAATTACCAGCCTGGGACGACCGAGCGGGGTAGCCGCTCGGATGCCTCTTGCGAGGGCTTCGATCCCCGGCGTCATTGGTTGGGAGCTACTAGCCGGAGATGACCGAGCAGGGTAGCTGCTCGGTTGCCTCTTGCGAGGGCTTTGATCCTTCAGGACGGGGACCGAGCAAGGTTACCGCCCAGTGCCTCTTAGCGAGGACTTTGATCTTTGTCGGTTGTGGTAGGAAGCTACCAGCCGGGGATAGCCGAGCAAGGGCTCGACTGCCTCTGGGAGGACTTTGGTCCTTAGCGCAGGAGGGGCTGTAAGAAGCCTACTAAGGACCCTTGGCCGGGCAGGGTTACTGCCCGGTACCTCTTGGCAATGGCTTTTGTCCTGAAGGATAGCCGATCGAGGGATCCTCAGGCTCGACTGCTTCTGGGAGGGCTTTTGATCCCTGTCGGTTGTGGTAGGAAGCTACCAGCCGGGGATAGCCGAGCAGGGTAGCTGCTGAGCTGCCTCTAAGGAGGACTTGGACCCTTAGCATTGGATGGGCCTTAGGAGGCCAGCTAAGGATATCCGGGCAGTGAAGCTGCGCGGCTGCCTCTTGGCGAGGGCTATGATCCCTGGCGATGCGAGTAGGGAAGCTACCATCCAGGGATAGCCGAGCAGGGTAGCCGCTCGGCTGCCTCTATGGAGGACTTTGATCCTTAGCGTTGGAGGGGCTGTAGGAAGCCCACTAAGGATAACCGGGTAGTGAAGCTGCGCGGTCGCCTCTTGGTGAGGGCTTTGGCTCGCAAAGACAGAACTCTATTCGAGGTGTTCCGACGTTTCTTTATTCAAATGGACAGGATTTTTAGAAAACATTTACATTATCTTTGCGAAAGGAGGGGTACACACTTATTGGCCTTGGCCTCATTGGTATAGCTTGAGCTTCTCGGCATTGTAAGGCCGCGGGAGCTTGCGTCCGTCCGCATCTTGTAGGCGGTAGGCTCCGCCGGGGAGCGCCTCAGAGACGAGGAAGGGACCATCCCACTTCAGGAGAACTTGTGAAGCCTGCCTTGATCAACGAACTCGTTTCGCCGTAGGACCAGATCCCCAGTCTGGAAGGAGAGGTGCTTGACCCGAGCGTTGTAGTATCAGGACGTTTGTTGTTGGTAAGTGGCAGCCCTGATCTGAACCCTGTCTCTCTTCTCCAACAAGATGTCCAGGTTGGTCCGTAGCACCGAGGTGTTCGCATCATCATTGAAGTGTTCGACCCGATGAAAGGTAGCCCGATCTCCGCTGGGACCATTGCCTCGGTCCCGTAGCAGAGGCTGAAGGGGGTTTTCCCGATGGGGGTCTTCTTTGACATGGCAGGGCCCATAAGACCCGGGGCAGTTCTTCGACCCAATTGATTTATCGCCCTTCTAGGCGGGTCCGGAGACCTCAGAGGATGTCTCGGTTAGCGACTTCGGCCTGCCCGTTGCATTGGGGATGCGCGACCGCGGCGAACTTCATGAGGATATGGTATTCTTTGCAGAAGTCCTTCACTTTCTCGTTCTCGAAGTTCGTCCCGTGGTCGGTGATGATACATCTCGGGATGCCGAACCGGAGTATCAGATTGTTTTGCAGGAACTTGATGGTCATAGCGGCGTCCGGTTTCCTGATGGGGACGGCCTCGATCCACTTGGTGAAGTAGTCTACTGTGACGAGGATGTATTTGTGCCCGCCTGTACCGGTAGGGAACTGGCCGATGATGTCCAATCCCTACTGGGCGAACGGCCATGGGGATGTTAGGGCGGTCAGATCGGTAGCGGGGAGGCGAGGGATGGTGCCGTGGAGCTGGCAACTCTTGCATCTCCGGACTAGCTTTTGGGCGTCCTCATGAATAGTGGGACAGTAGTACCCCTGGAGCAACGCCTTTTGGATCAAGGTTCGGGCCCCTTGGTGCGCACCACCAACCCCCTCATGGATTTCCAAAAGGACGTAGTCAGCTTCGTGGTGGTCAATGCACCGGAGCGGGGGCTGAGTGAAGGACTTCTTGTAGAGGTTCCCATTTCTCCAGATGAAGTGGCGGGCTTTAGCCCAGAGACAGCGGGCGGCTCCCCGATCTCCTGGGAGCGTACCATCCTTCAGGAATTCCACGAGGGGCTTCCTCCAATCTTGGTCGCCTTCCTGCGCCGCATATACGTGGAGTGTTGTCGCTCCGTCTTCCGCGCTGGGATGAGGCAAGGTTTCGAAGAGGATAGACCGCTTATTGTTGGCCGAGTATGATGAAGCCAGCTTGCTTAGGGCGTCGGCTTGGGCATTCAGCTGCCTGGGTATTTGTTCTACTTGGACTTCGTCAAAGTTCCTCCGGAGTTTCCTTACCTCGTCCAGGTACCTCATCATCAGAGGCTCCCAATCTTCAAAGTGGCCGGTCACTTGACCGACGACAAGGGCCGAGTCGCTGCGGATTCGGATTATCTTCAGTCCCAGCCCTGCGGCCATGCACAGTCCAGCCAGGAGGGCCTCGTACTCTGCCGCGTTGTTCGAGGCTTTGAAACCAAACTTCAGAAAGTACTCCATTTCCGCTTCGTTCGGGCCCCGGATAATGAGCCCGACACCACGGCCTTCCTCGGTTGAAGACCCGTCGACGTAGATGACCCACTCAGGAACCGAGCCAGGCCTGTTAGTTATATGTATGCCCTAGAGGCCATTACTACACATAGGATGTATATTGTAGTGGATGCTTGGACATATATAGGGATGACTTTCTTGCTCGATATGATAGTATGCTATCTGGTTACTCTTTACCTTAACGTGTACACTGATTGTCTCTCTGTTATATGTTGGTAAAGCCCTTAGGATGTGTACTTGACTACCTGGACTATGATGCGGATCATACTAGTGGGGACGTGGTAGTCCATAAGTACATCCTTCAAAGTCTCTAGTCGTGGGTGTATCGAGACGGGGCATCGATATACCAGAGTAGACTAGCGTGTAGCTTCTCGGCCCATATAGATGGGCGATGGATGATCCCATATCCATTGGTGTTTGACATCAGAGATGATATACGGGTGCTCAGTGGAGACTGGGTACACTGGACGGACTCGCCGAGAACTCCCAGATGGTATTATACCTTACGTCAGATGGTAGTTCTCTGGTGACACTGGTACAGGTTAGTCTGTATACCCGAGATCGTCATAGAGTCTTGTATGATTCCCACTGTGCTTTGATTTCCACCTTACCACGTCCAAGAGGGCGTGCAAAATGGTGGTTTTTGGGTACAGTCCCAAGTCACATGGAGGCAATGAGCGATAGGAGGGGTTTCGTCTCTCCCGGTATAGGGAGTTGATGTTGCGCTGTGCTCGATTGGCTATAACAGGAAGTCCTTGGCCAAGGCTGCTTTTGGGATTTACTGATAAGTGTTACCGGTAGTTTCTCGACCCGTTATGAGCCTCATATCGATACGACTTATCGAGTTATTGGGGTCTGACGTTTACCACCCCTAGGCGAGATATGCGACATATCAGACGAACAGACCGGACTGTACGGTAGTGTTACTGGTTGGATTCACAGGAGTGTGAGCGGGCTTGCTCGTTGATCTTCTGATCGCTCAATACCCGGGTGGCCGTTACGTTTAGCAGACCGCTTGCGGCTTGTGGGTGTTTGATATGATCATCACCTGCTGCCGGCGTATTGACGAGTCTTTAGAGTCCTACACAGGGGTTTCCTGGCTCAAGCGAAACGATATAGGAGCGCATATGAGATATGTGCGGGACCGAGAATAATACCAGTATGTGATACTGTATTCTATTCTCGCGATTTGTATCATCGGTCGGTTATATGTGATATAGTCGGGTTACCGAATCAAGTGTTGATTCGATACATTGATACACTTGATATTAGTCGGTTATATGCAGTATGACCGGATCATTAAATCAAGTGTTGATTTAGTGATTTAATGTATAATTATATATTTGATATATTACTTTACATTAACTAGTATTGGTTCACTTAAGATTATTTTCTCACTACATTGTGCACATTGTATATATGATATATTTTTGTGCACTTGTTTGTATCATGTTTGATGATACATGCAAACTTGGGTTAGTGTATGCTCTAAACTATGATTAGGTTAATAGTTAGGATTTGATTTACTCATTTATTTATTTATTTATTTCTTTTTGCAAGAAACAAATATGGTGGCTTTCTTTGTTTTATTCTTGGAGTTTCATGAAGCTTCACCATTTTGTTTATTCTTAAACCTAACCATTATCTAAACCCTAGTTTATTCTCTACATGAGTCAAACTAACCCATGGTTGCTAAATGATAACCATCACTTGATTTTCAATGAGAAATAAAATTCATTTTTTCATTATTCTTTTTCTTTCTTCTTCTTCATCTTCTTCATGAAGAAAGAAAAAGCTTGCTAGAAAATTCTAAGTGATGATTCCAAATGAGAAATCCAAATCCAAAGTGAACCCACTTTCTATTTCCTCATCCTCTATCACTTGCCATGTAGTAGAGGGTGTTTTCTTCACATGTTTCTTGACCTAGTGAAGATAGAGCTTGAGTTTGAGTCGCCTCGACGTAGATCATCTTCTGCCTCGAAGTCAATGACCTAGCCCGATCATTTCTCCGACGAAACCATCGCTAGAGTCCGGGATCCGATGATCACAGCGGAGGGACGTCAACACGGAGCTAAAGAAATGGTGGAGCGGATCTACAAAGGTTGTATTTCCTTTCACTTATTAGCAAAGTTGTTTGCTTGCTTGTAGTTTCGCCTTTACTTCTAGTTAACGATCTATATTAGGGTTTCTCGGCACCGAAAATTTTTTGTTTGGCATGGTTGATGCCTTGTGGAACCTCTTGAGTGTGCCTAGTAACCCTACAGTGGTATCAGAGCCTAACTAGAGCTTTAGGCATAGTGTCGACGATGTTAGAAATCCGATCGAACCCCGAAACCCTAACTTTTAACCCTCTCTGTACATTTTCTGAAAATGTGGATTTTTCCAAATTAAAAATATCCAAAAAATACAGCAGGGTATTATAAGAGTTACTGTGAAGCACGTGAGCCCAAGTCAACTAAAGCGCCGCGGAACCGCGGCCCCACCCTAGCATGTGCGGCGGTTCCGCGGCCATAAAGTTGATTCTTGGCACTTGCTTTGCACAGTAATGTCCTATATTGATTCTTGTATTTTCTGGGAATTTTTAAAGTTTGCTCAAGAGTTGAGTTTTTTGGGTTGTATTGGGAGTTCGACGATTCAATCGGAATCTTTAACTTTGTCTGTGTTTTTCCGGATAATTTATAATATGTTAAAAAGTTCAACCGGATATAAATACCCAATTTTTCCCTTGCCGAGAAATTTCCAAGTGTTAGATTTTTCCGTAGTTTGAGAACGTTCTAAGTAGTGCAAGTAACGCGATGGACCCTCTAGAAGACAACAAACCTTAACTCGATTATGTGACCGTCTTGAACTGCCCTTTGAACCTTAGGGTTTGGGACAGTACGGCGTGCCACATGTGAGGCGTTGGCTTGACCCTTCTACGGCTGGACCGTTGGTACTGTGGCATGAAGTGAATGTTTTTAAACTTATTTCATGTGTTGAGTTGTTTCGGGAAAACTTGGGCGTTTGATTGTTCGATCGGAAAGTTTAACATTATCTATTTATCCGGAATGTGATACAATAATTGGAATTCACAAGTAGTTATGAGATAACTAATATGAATGTTATAAACATAGCAGTTTAGTCTCACATGATCGGTTGCCACAGAATTTTGATGCGATCAAAAGTCCGTCGCAATCACGTAGCGTACGCGGATACTCGCCGGTAAACTTAATAGAAAGCCATGCCCCATAGCCCCGACCAAGTGACTGTAGGAGAACCCCGTCACCAAAAGCATCCGTTCGGGTGCTCCCGGCAGCGGTGTTCCGCCTTAGTGTACTTCGTCGACGGCATCCGGGGGTGCGGCCGTCTA
Organism: Agapanthus africanus; assembly: GCA_030015575.1. Lineage (NCBI taxonomy): Eukaryota > Viridiplantae > Streptophyta > Magnoliopsida > Asparagales > Amaryllidaceae > Agapanthus > Agapanthus africanus. The sequence goes on from CM057344.1 coordinate 521,020,959, forward strand.
CTAAAGTTTGCGATGAGCATTCGATCAAAATGCCGGGAATCTTGTTGAATTACCCGACTTGATATTGAAAAGTGTTTTCAATAATGAGACTAAAATGCGGGGTTTATAATTGTTAGGCATGCGATGTCTAAGGTATTCATTTTGTTAGGCATGCGATGTCTAAAGAGTTTGCGGATTCCAACTGTTATAGTTTTACACTTTCTTTTCTATGACCGTAAGTGTAATATGTGATATCGCCGGTTTCGTTGCTATATGTCAACGACAATTGGGATGCGCACATTTACTTACGTTGATGACATGTGATGTTATGTGTTGCTGGATATGTTATATTGGATCGTCGCGTTTTGAATAGCCGGGGGTTTTATGTGAGATGAGAGTTTTTATTTTCATTCATGTAAAATTTGTTGTATGTAATATTCTTTTATTGGGGCACTTCCAGGTTGCGGAAGATGTCACCCATTGTATATTATTTACTTTTCCGCACTAGGATAGACCCAAGGAGGAGGGCACAAGTAACCGGGTTCTGGAGTCCAGTGGGAGACCAACTCGAGGAGTCGAGTCCGGGTCTCCTAACTCTAAAATTGGTAGGGTTGCTTGCCGCTCTCGTAGGGGTCTAGGGGTGTGGGTTTGGCTATTCATCTTGATCGTGGAATCCGTGATTTATACTGGCTCGTATTGAAAACACGGACGTCCTAGTATATCCAATGTTTCATATGTTTCTTCTTCTGCGATATTTGTGATGTGATCATTTGATGTTCTGTGATAAATACTGTATATAGTATTTATGATATATTATATAGGCGTTACTTATGTTTTACACCCGTGCTAGCCCTGCCCCGCTCTGCCGTTAGTTACCTAACCTAACGGTGCACGAGGGGACATCGAGGCGAATGCGGATGGCATAAGTGTACGTCGTATTTATCTGTGATGTTTAGGTGACTTAAATGATGGGACTTTATTAATATGATTAATGAAAGAAAAGAAACCTAAAAGATGTTGTGGAATCGAATTTTCAAAAACAGGTAGCTACAGTTCTTGCTTTGCATCGCGGTGTTCCTTATAGAACATCCTGCACCTTATTCGATAAGGAAAGGACCGAGATCCCTTCACCGGGAGTGACTCCTTTAGCAATAACTGGCAGATGCTACAACCCTCGGTTTGTCTTTTGATTGCTCCTATAGTTCTTGCTTTGCACAGCGGTATATATGATATATCCTGCACCTTATTCGATGAGGAAAGGGCCGACGATCCCTTCACCGGAAGTGACCCCTTTAGCAAAACTAGAAAAGCCTAAAAAACACTCCATTTTAAAATTATTTGATTCTACAACGATATCAAGTTCATTACGTAATAGGTTTTCAGAAAAACCTGTCGTAGCCCTCCGTCATTTCAGATAAGTAGTAGTTAGTATTCGTGCTGCGTTTGTTGGCCTTTGTCAAGGCGTAGTGCTTGGTAGCTGACTAGTGCTTATCTGCTTATGCATATGATGCAGATTGGGTTAGGGTAGTCGTGCGACCTTGTTGGCCTTTGTCAAGGGTCGTACGGGTGGGTTTAATTCAATCAGGAAATGACGGGTTGGACTTGACTAGCATCCTATGGTTTGTTGGCCTTTGTCAAGATCATAGGAGGTTAGGGGAAAAATTATCGGGAATTTCAAGTGTTGAAATTTGCAATGAAATTGCATACCTTCTATGAGATAGTTGGATCCCGATACCCACTGCGAGTAATTGTTACTCCTGGGAGAGTTTTACACATTACAATTAGCCGATCAAGTAGGTGTCTAGAAAGGTGTCAACGGGGTTACGCCTCTGGGAAAACGAGGTTTACATTAATTAGGTTCGTGCGAAAGCACGGGGGACCTCCCTCAAAGTACCGACACTGGCCTGGCTGAAAGATTGGCGAACTTGTAGCGTGTAATTAATCCCGGCTAGTCTTTCCTTTTAGGGTTTGAAGGAAGATTTGATAAAAACAGTGGGAGCCATCCTGATTAGATAAAATAATAACCAATTTGATCTTGCAAGAGCGCACGCAGAGTGTTTTCTTCTCTCTATCTCCAGGTAGCGACCATATCACGCCTTAATCAAGATAATAATACGGATACATTGACCGAACCCGCTTGTTATACTGAGCTGAGGAACGTTGGTCCCGCTTCAACTTATAATTGTTATAAGACAGAGCAGGAAATTGGGGATTACCAGAATTCCCGTGCCGCCCAAACGAAGAGAGTGCATGTTGATGCATCATCTTCGGGTGTGTTCATTACAGAGAACTGTTTCTCAATGTCCTTTACGTCCTGGGTATATGATACCGGATCAGGATTCCACATATGTAATATATTACATGGGCTACAGAAAGGTAAAGAACTGAGAACGGGTGATATGTTTCATGAGGCAGAAAATGGTGCAAGTGTTGCAGCCAAGTCTGTTGGTCACTGTCACCCTGTATTACCAGAATACATTGATTCTGAACAAATGTTATTAGATACCGAACCTGATATACAAAATCATGTCAGTCGCTTTATTTAGATAAAGAAGGATATAATTTTGTATTGTTGGATAATGTTTTGAACATTTCCTATATCAAGAGTTGATCGGTTCAGGCACGTTACCTAAAAGCATTAACGTTCTAAATCAAACTACAGTTCTTAGTATATAGAACACACACAAGAGGAAGAGTTCAGATATGAACGAATCCTTCTTGAGGTATTGTAGACTAGGTCATGTCAATGCGACCCGACTAGCTAAGTTACATTGAGATGCACATTTAAATTTGTTTGAATTTATATCTTGTGAAACTTGCCAGTCATGTCACAATGATAAGATGACCATAGCTCTGTTTAATGGAAACAGAGAAAGAGTTAGTGAACTCTTGGGATGATACATATTGATATATGAAGGTCCCCAGTCTAAAAATGCCAAGACCGGTTCTTTGTACTTCATTAAATTCTCTGATGATCTCTCGAAATTCAGAAATATGTTCCTGTTGAAACACAAGTCCAAAGCTTTTGAGATATTCACAGAATATAATTTAGAAGTAGAGAACCAAAAACGGGTATAAGTATTATGTCCTTTGATGTGATCAAGGAGGAGAATACTTGAGCACGGGATTCCTGTACTATTCTAAGAATGAGATTCTCTCTCAGCATTACTCCTCCGTATACACCACAGCACGTCAGTGTATCGGAGCGGAGCAATCACACCCTATATGATATGGTGCGCTTTATGATGAGTACTACTAAGTTTCCTATTTCCTTTTAGGGAGTTATGCACTTATGAAGTTGCATACCTATTGAATTGGGTTCCGATCAAATCAGTTGCCTACCACTTCATATGAGATATGGAAAGGGAAGAGCCCATATCTTAAGTTTGTTAAGATTTGGGGTTGTCCGGCCTATGTCTAAAAGGCATAATCCGGACAAGCTCGAGGCAAAGTCAGTTCTGCAGAAGTTTGCTGGATATTCCAAGCATACGCAAGGGAATATCTTCTACCTAACCGAGGAACAAAAATGTTTTGTTTCTCAGCATGCCACCTTTGTGAAAGGGAATTTCTTGTGAAGAAATTAGTGGACATGAGGTAGAACTGGAAATAGTTCCAGCTAGACAAACTGCAGCTGATGATTTGGTAAAACCAAAGAATTTAATAGAAACCAACGAACCTCAGCCTCTCTGCCGATCTAGTAGGGTTCCTCACCCACCTGAGAGTTACTTCGGTTTCTCTATGACAGTGGGAGCGAGGATTGCATCATGAGATATGACCCAACTAGTTTCGAGCTGGCCATCAGGAGTGAGACTCTGTAAGAATGGCTGGATGTTTATCGATTTGAGATGGAATCCTTATACACCAACAAAGTATGGACTTTGGTTGCTATATCTGAAGGGTTAAATTCCCATCAGGAGCAAGTATATCTTGAGAAGATTACTTGGTGTACATGGAAAAGTTGAGACTTTCAAAGCTAGACTCGTTAAAGGTTTGCATCATAGACCAGTTATGGCTAATGATGAAACTTTTTCTGGGGCCTATGCTTAAGTCCATCAAGATCCTACTTGCCACGGCTACATACCATGACTATGATATCTGGTGGTTGGGTGTCATGACTACTTTTCTAAATATTGATTTAGAAGAGAACGTCTATAATTACACAGCCAGAGGGCTTCGTAAACAGTGGGAGCAGCGGAAACGTGTGCAAGATGTTTTATGTGATAAAGCAGGCATCGCGGAGTTGGAACGTCTGTTTTGATATGTTAGTCAAAGAGTTTGACATCATCAAAATGGTAGATGAATCTTGTATATACAAAAAGGTAGTAGGGAGTATGGTGGTGATCCTCGTAGATTACGTGGATGACATACTCTTGATAGGGAAGGAATTTCCTATGCTACGCTCGGTCAATCTCCGCTTATCACAATGATTCTCTATATAGGATCAAAGTGATACCTACTAAATCCTGGGTTTTGGATCTATGAGATAGATCTAATTGGATATTAGGATACTCACTAGTTGTAGTGAGATGGTATCAAGTGGTCCTGGGGAGAATCACTGGAAGGGTTCCAGGGTGATAAGGACGACTGAATGTTAGTCACAGGCATTGTCTTTACCCTCAGTAAAGGGACGGTATGTTGGAAGAGTTCCAAGCTAGATACCGTGGCTTACTAGACGATAAATACTGGATACATAGCTACTTTAGATGCTACCAAAGAGGCTGTCTGGGTGTATATAAGTTCATGAGATGAATTTAGTTCCTCCCATTGTGTGACAATGGAGATGTGGCTTATGCCAAGGAACTCCGTCCCATCAGTGATCCAGACATATTCTAAGGCAGTGTCATCAGATCATGGAGATGGTTGATCTCCATGGTGATCGAGGTCAGGAGAGTAGACCAAGAGGACAACACGGCGGATTCACTCACAAAGGCCTTTTCCCAAAGAGAGACTTTTATGGGATGGTTGAGTATGAGATACTACAACTACTGCTATCAGATGGCCCTAGTGCAAGTGGGAGATTGTTAGTTATATGTATGCCCTAGAGGCCATTACTATACATAGGATGTATATTATAGTGGATGCTTGGACATATATAGGGATGACTTTCTTGCTCGATATGATAGTATGCTATCTGGTTACTCTTTACCTTAACGTGTACACTGATTGTCTCTCTGTTACATGTTGGTAAAGCTCTTAGAATGTGTACTTGACTACCTGGACTATGATGCAGATCATACTAGTGGGGGCGTGGTAGTCCATAAGTACATCTTTCAAAGTCCCTAGTCGTGGGTGTATCGAGACGGGGCATCGATATACCAGAGTAGACTAGCGTGTAGCTTCTCGGCCCATATAGATGGGCGATGGATGATCCCATATCCATTGGTGTTCAAAATCAGAGATGATATACGGGTGCTCAGTGGAGACTGGGTACACTGGACGGACTCGCCGAGAACTCCCAGATGGTATTATACCTTACGTCAGATGGCAGTTCTCTGGTGACACTGGTACAGGTTAGTCTGTATACCCGAGATCGTCATAGAGTCTTGTGTGATTCCCACTGTGCTTTGATTTTCACCTTACCACGTCTAAGAGGGCATGCAAAACGGTGGTTTTTGGGTACAGTCCCGAGTCACATGGAGGCAATGAGCGATAAGAGGGGTTTCGTCTCTCCCGGTATAGGGAGTTGATGTTGCGCTGTGCTCGATTGGCTATAACAGGAAGTCTTTGGCCAAGGCTGCTTTTGGGATTTACTGATAAGTGTTACCAGTAGTTTCTCGACCCGTTATGAGCCTCATATCGACATGACTTATCGAGTTATTGGGGTCTGACGTTTACCACCCCTAGGCGAGATATGCGACATATCAGACGAACAGACCGGACTGTACGGTAGTGTTACTGGTTGGATTCACAGGAGTGTGAGCGGGCTTGCTCGTTGATCTTCTGATTGCTCAATACCCGGGTGGCCGTTACGTTTAGCAGACCGCTTACGGCTTGTAGGTGTTTGATATGATCATCACCTGCTGCCGGCGTATTGACGAGTCTTTAGAGTCCTACACAGGGGTTTCCTGGCTCAAGCGAAACGATATAGGAGCGCATATGAGATATGTGCGGGACCGAGAATAATACCAGTATGTGATACTGTATTCTATTCTCGTGATTTGTATCATCGATCGGTTATATGTGATATAGCCGGGTTACCGAATCAAGTATTGATTCGATACATTGATACACTTGATATTAGTCGGTTATATGCAGTATGACCGGATCATTAAATCAAGTGTTGATTTAGTGATTTAATGTATAATTATATATTTGATATATTACTTTACATTAACTAGTATTGGTTCACTTAAGATTATTTTCTCACTAGATTGTGCACATTGTATATATGATATATTTTTGTGCACTTGTTTGTATCATGTTTGATGATATATGCAAACTTGGGTTAGTGTATGCTTTAAATTATGATTAGGTTAATGGTTAGGGTTTGAATTACTCATTTATTTATTTATTTATTTATTTTGGCAAGAAACAAATATGGTGGCTTTCTTTGTTTTATTCTTGGAGTTTGATGAAGCTTCACCATTTTGTTTCTTCTTAAACCTAACCATTATCTAAACCCTACTTTATTCTCTACATGAGTCAAACTAACCCATGGCTGCTAAATGATAACCATCACTTGATTTTCAATGAGAAATAAAATTCATTTTTTCATTATTCTTTTTCTTTCTTCTTCTTCATCTTCTTCATGAAGAAAGAAAAAGCTTGCTAGAAAATTTTAAGTGATGATTCCAAGTGAGAAATCCAAATCCAAAGTGAACCCACTTCCAATTTCTTCATCCTCTATCACTTGCCATGTAGTAGAGGGTGTTTTCTTCACATGTTTCTTGACCTAGTGAAGATGAAGCTTGAGTTTGAGTCGCCTCGACGTAGATCATCTTCGGCCTCGAAGTCAATGACCTAGCCCGATCATTTCTCCGACGAAACCATCGCTAGAGTCCGGGATCCGATGATCGCAGCGGAGGGACGTCAACACGGAGCTAAAGAAATGGTGGAGCGGATCTACAAAGGTTGTATTTCCTTTCACTTATTAGCAAAGTTGTTTGCTTGCTTATAGTTTCGCCTTTACTTCTAGTTAACGATCTATATTAGGGTTTCTCGGCACCGGAAAATTTTTGGTTGGCATGGTTGATGCCTTGTGGAACCTCTTGAGTGTGCCTAGTAACCCTACAAGGCCTCTCCGTGATGGGACACTGAGTTGCGAGGGGCGGCGTGGACTCCGGTTTCTTGCTAGGGATGGTGCATTCGACGATGAAATCGGCCAGGGCCTGCGCTTTGATGGCCTGTCTCAGGCGATATTTTATGTCAAACTGAGATAGTTCCCACCTCCACTTTTTTAAGCAGCTCGGGGACTCTGGTGATGCAAGGATAGCCCCCAACGGGCGCTCTGTGAGGACGATGATGGTGTGTGCTTGGAAGTAGTGCCGCAGCTTCCTTGAGGCCACCACGAGGGCCAAGACAATCTTCTTTATGGCTGGATATCTTGTTTCTGCGTCCTTAAATACGTGGTTCACATAGTACACCGGCTTCTATGCTCCACCGACCTCTCGGACGAGCACCGAGACTGCTGTTTGGTCGGATACCGCTAGATACAGCGACAGCTCGTCCCCTTCAACTGGTCGGGTGAGCAGCGGTGGCGTTGCGAGGTGCTTCTTCAATTGGTCGAAGGCGGCTTGGTACTCCTCCGACCACTCGAACCTCGGGATCTTCCTCAGAGCCTTAAAGAACGGGAGGCATTTCTCCCCTAACCTTGACATGAAACGGCTCAGAGCGGCGACTCGTCCCGTAAGCCGCATGATCTCGACGTTGGTCTTGGGCGCGGTCATGTTGAGGATAGCGCCGATTTTCTCTGGGTTAGCTTCGATTCCACGGTGAGTGACCATGAAACCGAGGAACTTTCCCCCGGTGACTCCGAATGCGCATTTGGCGAGGTTTAGCTTCATCTTGAACTTGCGGAGCACTTCGAAGGCCTCGCTCAGATCCCTGGCATGGTCGGCCGACGAGACGGATTTGATGAGCATATCGTCAATGTAGACCTCCATATTCATGCCGATATGTGGCTTGAACATGAGATTGACCAACCGTTGGTACGTAGCCCCGGCGTTCTTGAGGCCGAAGGGCATCACCTGTTGGTGAATGTTGCATGCTCCCACAACTCTTATGAGGCGGCGGAAGCGATAAACGAAAATTTTCTTTGCATACAACACGCACTTTTCAAAAGATCTTGTCTAAACCATAACTAGAAAACCCTAACTAGAGATCTTATCTACTATGTTTGGGATTATACCTTGATGATACGGTCCTTCGGGTCTTCTCTTTGGTGCAACTCCTTTGCTCCTTGTATTCTCTTTTGATGAACTCCTTAGCTCCTTTGGATGTTGCCGATGTCCTCGATCTCCGGCCACCCCAAGACCTAGATAATCCACGCGAGAGCTATCATCCAAGCTACAAACTCTTCACAAGAGTTAAACCTAGAGATCAAGTTTGCTAAAAATGGTCACTAGGATGATGTAGAGATTAGTGTATTGGATTATCTTTGATCCTTGGCCTTTGATTCGCATCTCATATGAGTGTTAAAGCAAGGAAGAAGAAGGAGGAGAGAAGGAGGAGAGAGAAAGTGTTTTTCATAATGAGAAGAAAATCAAGCATGATGAAGGATATGGCACAAATGAAATAATTGAAGCATGCGTTATAAAATTAGCACCATGCTTCAATAGTAACTCCAAAACAATAAAATATAATACAAGCCATTCTTATAACCATGCTTAGACTTTCTTAATTACCACCTCATTTATTCATTTTCATAAAATAAATAATGTATTATGAGGTGGCATCTTCTAGAAGGTATTCTTGTAACAATTACAAGAATACCCCTCCTCCGTATACCGTATCCCGTATACCGTATACCCGTATCCGAATTCCGAAAAATACGAATACCAATAATATAATACCGGTATCCGGCTTAAACCAAAGCCTACCAGTATTATCGTTTCGATTATTATTCCTGTAACTATTACACGAATATAATCGAAACCCTGCTGCAACACCTTACGGCTGCCGTAACAACTTATGGCCTCTACATCTTTCGCCTGAACGAGGGAACCTTCTGTGTGGGACTCTAAAGACTCGATAGTACGCTGGCAGTGGGTTTAACCACAAGCACGTCAGTGGCACTTGTTGTGCGTAACGGCTACCCAGGTACATGACGAAAAGGTGGCCGACGAGCGAACTCATCACAACCCCAACGAGCCTGCAAGTAACACTTACCGTACAGTCCGGTCTCTTCGTCTGATACGTCGCATATGAAGTCTCGGGGTGGTATATGTCAAACCCCAGTAACTTTATAAGTCATTCTGATTTAAGGCTCATAACAGGTCGAGAAACTACTGATAACACTTATCAGTAGATCTCCATGTCAGTCCTGGCGAGGGACTTCCGGTTATTGCCAATCGAGCATAGCGCAACATCAACCCCTAATACCGGGAGAGACGAAACCCCTCCTATCACTCATTGCCTCCATACGACTCGGGACTGTACCCAAAATCCACCTGTTTGCATGACTCCTCTTGAGCGTGGTAGGGAGGAAATCAAAGCACAGTGGGAGTCGCATAAGACTCTATGACAATCTCGGGTCTACAGACTACCCTGTACCAGTGTCACCAGAGGAATGCTATCTGACGATAGGTATACTACCACATAGGAGTTCTCGGTGAGTCCTATTCAGTGTACCCAGTTTCCACTGAGCACCCGTATACCATCTTTGATGTCAAAAACTAATGGATGTGGGATCATCCATCGCCCATCATATGGGTCAAGAAGCGTATACGCTAGTCTACTCTGGAATATCGATGCCCTGTCACGATATTCCCTCAACTAGGAACAATTGAAGGATGTACTAGTGAACTACCATGGCCCCACTAGTATGATCTACATCATAGTCCTGGTAGTCAAGTACATATCCTAAGGGCTTTATCAACACGTGAGAGCATGACAGTATCACAATACAAGTCTACATGTTGAGATAAAGGTAACCAGATAGCATACTATCATGTCGAGCAAGAAAGTCTTCTCAGTATATGTTAGTGTATATGCCCTAGAGGCCATTACTGTATCATACTAGTTTGTATATTACTTAATGGATGCTTGGGATATTCACCTTGTATATACAATCTTGCTCAAAATAGTAGTATGCTACTTGGTTTGTTTCTGCTTCAATGTGTACATGTGTTTATTTTTGTATATCGCCTATACACATTAGTAGAGCCCTTAGGATCTTTGCTTGATTACCAGCGATGTGATGGCCGTCACACTAGTGGGGCTGGGTAATCTATAAGCACATCCTTATGCAGGTCCCTGGTCGCAGGACTATCGAGACAGGGCATCGATACTCCGGAGTAGACCAGCGCATGCGCTTCTCATCCCAGTGTGGGAGACGGTCTGTCCCACAGCCGTCAGTACGTCGTACTTGAGATAGTATGCGGGTGCTCGTTAGGTTACGGGTACACTGGACAGGACTCGTCGGGAACTGACTAGTTGGTATTATACCTATCGTCAGTTATCAGTTCCCAGGTGACATGAGTACAGCTTAGTCCGCTGACTTGACACTGTCACTCCGCCTCGAGTGTGTTCCCACTGTACTTTGATCACTACCCTACCACGGCTCAAAGGAGTCGTGCAAACAGGTAGTGGTTGGGTGCAGTCCCGAAGCACTTGGAGGCAGTGACGGTTAGACAGGATTCGTCTCTCCCGGTATTGGGGGTTGACATCGCGCTGTGTCTAGGAGAGCCATTACACGAGTAGTCCCTGGCCAGGGCAAACGAGATATCTGGTAGGTTTCCAGTGTTATCTCAGGGTGTTTTGGGCTTCGCTCCGGCACGACTTGTACCGCTATTGGGGGACTGACGTTTACCGCCCCCTAGGCCCGCCATGCAATGTATCAGACGAACAGACCGGACTGTACGGAGAATGTCACACTCAGGCTCAGTAGGAGTTCAGATGGGTTTCGCCTCGTCGGTCTTCTTGTCGGCATTACCTGGGGACCGTTACGCACAGCTAGTGCCGCTTGCGGTCTGTGGTTAAACCCACTGCCAGCGTAGTGTCGAGTCTTTAGAGTCCCACACAGAAAGCTTTTCGCCTTTAGGCAAAAGAGTAGAGGTCGCATGGTATTGCGACAGGTCGCATGGTTTTGCGACAGGGTTCGGTCACATCCGTGCACTTGTGCACGTACAGTGTCCGGACAGTTTACACTAGCGGGCTTTGGTTTAAGCCAGATCCTAGTGTACCTTATGGGATTGGATTTATCCAGTTTGCATTCGTGTTCCTCGGAACGCGGATGCGGGTGTGTATGCACAGTTGACAGGGAGGCAGAGGCAGCGGATTCTCATTAGGGTTGTTGACAGTTGACCGTTGACTTTTTGACTTTTTGCTCAACCCTAATGAGAATATGATATGTGATTAACTATTATATTAATTAAGTATTATGGTGATATGGTTGTTGACTTGTTGACTTTTGTTGACTTGTTGACTTTGTTGACTTGTTGACTTTTGTTGACTTGTTGACCGGTTGACTAGGCTTGACTAGTTGACCATCATGATAACCATAGCCATCATTTCATGGCAAAGACTTTTGTTTACTTGCTCATTTGTGTAAAATGAGTGCATGAAATGATATGGTTGTGGTTGCTTCTAACCATCACATAAGACTTTTGTTAATATGATGAGTTATCATTGCTTTGGATTATGAGAGGGTGAGAGACAAAATACTTGCTCATTATTCTTTCTTGCTCATTCTCTCTCTTGTTCTTGAGCTCTCCTCTTGCTCTCACCCTCAACCTCTTGCTCCCTCTCTTGATCTATGGTTCTCTTGTCTCATGAGTTGAGAATCAAGAACCATAGATAAAATCCCATTCAATTTCCTCTCTACTCATTCTAGTTCACTAGGTTTAGCAAACCAAGTGAACTAGTTTCTTCAAAGAACGAAGAAGGAGCTAAAGGTTGGAGCTTTCAAGTGGATCTATCTTCGGCGTACGGAGACGACGAGAAGGAGCCATCGGACCACCATCGGAGCTTGAAGAGAAGGAGTTCAAGACAAGCTAGGTATAACCCCCATCCGAGTAGCTAACTCTCTTTAGCTATGTATGCTAGTTTTAGTTTAGTTAAAGATCCCGACTTTGCTTAGTCCATGTTGCCCCTTGCGCTAAAAATTTGTTTTTTATACCGTTTCCGCCTCCCCGTAAGAACCGGGGGTCGCAACGTGGACTTACAGTATATACATATCCAAGTATCCACTATAAAATACATCATATGTACAATAATGGCCTCTAGGGCATACACATAACTAACAATCTCCCACTTGCACTAAGGCATGTGTTGTAGTATCTCATACCCAACATCCTAAAAAGTCTCTCAAATTGCATCTGAGGGAGGGCCTTCATGAGTGGATCCGCTACGTTGTTCTTCGTGTTAACTCTCCTGACCACGATCTCCCGGCGATCTACTATCTCCCGGATCAGGTGATACCTCCTCAGAATATGTATGGATTTCTGATGGGACCGGGGTTCCTTGGCTAAAGCCACCGCTCCATTGTTATCATAATACACAGGTATTGGATGCTCAATGGATGGAACCACACAAAGCTCAGCAATGAACTTCTTCATCCAGACAGCTTCTTTGGCAGCATCGTTGGCAGCGATGTATTCAGCCTCTATCGTCGAATCTGCAACGGTGTCTTGCTTGGAACTCTTCCAACATACCGCCCCTCCGTTAAGGGTAAAGACAAAACCCGAGACCGACTTACGGTCGTCCTTATCACTTTGGAAGCTCGAGTCGGTAAAGGACTCCACTTGGAGTTCACCGTTATCGTATACCAAGAACATCTCCTTAGTCCTTCTCAAGTACTTGAGAATGTTCTTTACAGCTATCCAGTGATTCTCTCCTGGATCTGCTTGATACCTACTCCCTACACTTAGTGAGTACGCTACATCGGGTCTGGTACATAACATTGCATACATGATAGAGCCTACCGCCGAAGCATAAGGTATCCCTTGCATGCGAGTTCTCTCCAAATCAGTCTTGGGAGACATCTCTTTGGAGAGAGTGAGTCCAGAGATCGCGGGTACATTCCCACGCTTGGACTCTTCCATACTAAACCTCTTTAGTACGATGTTTATGTACCTAGATTGGGACAATCCCAGTATTCGTTTAGATCTAACTCTATAGATCTTAATCCGTAAAATGTAGGAGGCATCACCTAGATCTTTCATTGAGAATCTCTGTGATAAGAAGAGCTTGACCGAGTGCAGCATAGGAACATCATTTCCTATCAAGAGTATGTCATCCACGTACAATACGAGGAAGATGACCTTACTCTCTGCAACCTTCTTGTATATACAAGGTTCATCTATATTTTTGATGAAGTCAAACTCCTTGACTACCTCATCAAAACAGATGTTCCAACTCCGCGATGCCTGCTTTAACCCGTAGATGGATTTAAGCAGCTTGCACACCTTTCCACTGCTCCCACTTTCTACGAAGCCCTCCGGCTGAGTCATGAATACGCTCTCTTATAAATCACCATTTAGAAAGGCGGTCTTAACATCCATTTGCCAGATTTCGTAGTCATGGTATGCAGCGATGGCAAGAAGGATCCGGATGGACTTAAGCATAGCTACTGGAGAAAAGGTTTCATCATAATCCACACCTGGTTGTTGACGAAAACCTTTTGCAACAAGTCTAGCTTTGAAAGTCTCAACTTTTCCATCTACACCAAGTTTCTTCTTAAAGATCCATTTGCTCCCAATGGGTTTTACCCCTTCAGGAGCAAGTTCCAAAGTCCACACTTTGTTAGTGTACATGGATTCCATCTTAGATCTCATCGCATCCAGCCATTTTACAGAGTCCCCACTCGTGATGGCCTGCTCAAAGCTAGTTGGGTCATCATCTTCCATGATGCAATCCACGCTCCCACCATCAACGAGAAAACCGTAGTATCTCTCAGGTGGATGAGGAACCCTACTAGAACGGCGGAGAGGCTAGGGTTCGTCGGGAACTACTGAATCCTCTGGCTCCACCAAATCTTCTGTTGCAGTTTGTGCAGCTGGAACTTCTTCCAGGTCTACCTCCTTGCCACTAATTTCTTTTGCAACAAATTCCTTTTCTAAAAAGGTGGCATGCCGAGAAATAAACACCTTTTGTTCTTCGGTGTGGTAGAAGATATACCCTTTTGAATTTTTGGGATATCCTACAAACTTGCATAGAATAGACCTTGCCTCGAGCTTGTCCGGATTGTGCCTTTTGACATAGGCCGGACAACCCCATATCTTTACATAGTTAAGATGTGGTCTCTTCCCCTTCCATATCTCATATGGAGTGGTAGGCACTGATTTGGTAGGAACCATATTCAATAGATGTATGGCTGTCTCAAGCGCATACCCCCAAAAGGAAACAGGTAACTCAGCGGTACTCATCACAGAGCGCACCATATCTAATAGGGTGCGATTCCTCCGCTCCGATACACCGTTGTGCTGTGGTGTATATGGAGGAGTAAGCTGAGAGAGAATCCCATTCTCTTTTAGATATTCAAGGAATTATGTGCTCAAGTATTCTCCTCCCCGATCTGATCGAAGGATTTTAATAGTTCTACCCATTTGGTTCTCGACTTCGGATTTATATTCCTTGAATTTCTCAAAAGCTTCAGATTTGTGTTTCAACAGGAACACATGTCCGTATCTTGAGAGATCGTCAGTGAATGTAATGAAGTACGAGGAACTATTCCTGGCATGTGTAGACATGGGACCACATACATCACTATGTATCAGTCCCAAGAGTTCCGTAACTCTTTCTCCGTGTCCACTAAACGAAGTTTTGGTCATTTTGCCTTTGAGACATGACTGGCAAGTGTCATAAGATTATCTTGATAACAAGCGGGTTCGGTCAATACATCCATATTATTATCTTGATTAAAGCGTGACATTGGTTGCTGCCTGGAGAAAGATGGAAGGAAACGCGTTAGCGTGAGCTCTTTGCAAGATCAGATTGGTTATTATCTTATCTAATCAGGACGTCTCCCACTGTTTTTATCATATCTTCCTTCAAACCGTAAAAGGTAAGATTAGCCGGGATTAATTACACCTTACAAGTTCGCCAATCTTTTAGCCAGGCCAGTGTTGATACTTTGAGGGAGGTTCCCCGTGCTTTCGCACGGACCTAATTAAAGTAAACCTCGGTTTCCCAGGGGCGTAACCCCGTTAACACCTTTCTAGACACCTACTTGATTGGTTTATTTGTTATGTGTAAAACTCTCCCAGGAGTAACTCTTACTCGCAGTGGGTATCGGGATCCAACTATCTCATAGAAGGTATGCAATCTCATTGCAAATTTCAACACTTGAAATTCTCGATAATACTTTTACCCCCATCATCCTATGACTTTGACGAAAGCCAACAAACCAAAGGACGCTAGTCAAGCTCAACCCAGACATTTCTTGATTGAATTAAACCCACCCGTACGATCCTTGACGAAGGCCAACAAAGTCGTACGACTACCCTGATCCAATCGCATCTCATGCTTTAGCAGATAAGCACTAATTAGCTACCGCACACTACGCCTTGACGAAAGACAACAAACGTAGCATGAATACTAAATAGTACCTATCTGAAATGACGGAGGGCTACGCAGGTTTTTCAGAAAAAACATGAGCGTAATGAACTTGATATCGTTGTAGAAACTAGTGATTTTGAAAAGGAGTGTTTTTGAGTCTTTTCTAGTTTCGCTAAAGAGGTCACTCTCGGTGAAGGGATCTCGGCTCTTTCCTTATCGAATAAGGTGCTGGATATTCTACAAGGAATACCGCTATGCAAAGCAAGAACTATAGAAGCAATCAAAAACTAAACCGAGTGATTTGTTGCATTTGCTAGTTTCGCTAAAGAGGTCACTCCCGGTGAAGGGATCTCGGCTCTTTCCTTATCGAATAAGGTGCTGGATATTCTACAAGGAATACCGCCATGCAAACCAAAAACTAGAGCTATCCTTTTTGAAAATTTGATTCTACAACATCTTTAGGTTTCTTTCTTGACATTAATCACATTAATGCTGTCCCATTATTTACGTTTCCTAAACATCACAGAAAAGAAACGAAAATAGAAAGTACGCTTTTGCCATCCGCATTCGCCACGGGGTCCCGTCATACACTGTTAGGTTACTTAACTAACGGCAGAGCGGGGGCTGGACTAGCGCGGGTGCAAAACATAAGCAACGTTTATTATATATCTCATATATAAATATAGCTGTTTACCCCAATCAGAGCAAAGCTCTGTTCAAATTCCGAGGCGGGAGATGAAGCAACGCTTCATCTTCCCCCAATCAGAGCAAAGCTCTGCTTGGAAAATTTAAACTTTAATAAATGAAGCAACGCTTCAGATTCAATGCGCTGCGCGCAACACGCCAGGCGTCAAAAGCTGATACGGCAGCGCAGCGCCCAAAGAAGTGCGCCCAATCAGAGCAAAGCTCTATTTTAAGTAAAATTAAAGAAAGCAATAGTTGCGCTGCGCTGTGCGACACGTGTCAGCGCAGTTGCGTCAGCGCGGTTGCGCTGCGCGACACGGGTCAGCGCAGTTGCGTCAGCGCGGTTGCGTCAGCGCCGTTGCGTCAGCGCCGTTGCGCTGCACCGTTGCGCTGCGCGACACGTGTCACGCAGATGTGGTAGCACGGTTGCGCTGCGCTGTGCGCTGCGCGACACATGTCACGTGCTGGGGCATCTGCACCAAACAGAATTAAAATTCTAAAGAAATCTTTTCTGTTCTTGTTAAAACAAGAAGATTTTCTTCTGTAAAACAGAAACCCTTGGATCAAAGATCCAACGGTGTGGAAAATTCCCCAAATCACTCAGAGAAAGATCTCTTTAACAAATTTAACTAATTTATGGGCACTATAAAAGAGACCCCAGACCTCAATTCAAAGCATGGACATTTTCTGAAAAAAAAGAGAACTCTGAAGAACTCCTCAAGAACAAAAAAGGTAAAAACCTTTAGGGAAAGAGAAAGTTCTCTTATGAACAGATCATAGATCTAAAAAGAAGATCAATGATCTTTAATAAAAAACAAAAAAATAAAAATAAAAATAGTGCTTTGCACTTATGAACCATTGGTTCTTTAAGATCAAGAAAAATAAGAAACACTTGTTTTCTTTGATCTAAATTAGATCAAGAAACCAAGTAGTGCTTTGCACTTATGAACCATTGGTTCTGGAATCTAAAAGATTCTCAAGTTAATAGTGCCTTGCACTTGCAAAACTGCACTGTTGCGCTCTTGGGTTGGCGCAAGCCACCAGAGAGCGCCACGTGTCAGCATCTGAACCAATTGCGCTATGCGCTTTTGAAACAGAGCCTTGCTCTCTAAAACTGGCGCAATTCACCACAGCGCGCCACGTGTCAGCAGCGCAAGCACAGCGCACTAGAACAACGCTGTTGCGCTTGCGCTCGCCAAAGCATGACACGTGTCATCACCATATGAGCTTGCGCCCATTACTTGGCGCAAAGCGCCAGACAAATGCACTGCATTGCTTACAAAAGGGCCAAGCCCAATTAAAGCAGGCCTGGCCTAATAAAATGCAATGCATTATTTTAAAAAAAGGGCAGAGCCCAAACCAAAACAGATGCTCTGCATCATAAATAAAGGGACAGAGCCATAATCAAAAAGACCTAGCAGGCCAGAATAAAATGCAGTGCATTATTAAATATGGGCAAAGCCCTAGCACAGGCCTAATAGGCCAAAGATCAAGAAAAATGTTGAATATTCTCAACGAGACTTAGCTCAATCATGGCCGTAAGTCCCCAAATTAAATTGACTGAGCAAGATTGCTCTCTTAAATCAATTTACGATCGGTTCAAGGGTACATCTCCGAACTCCTCTGACACCCATCGTTGTAATTCTTCAACGATGTCAGAGAGGTGACGGGTCCCGACGACCACACATTAATATGGACTGCGGGGTCCTTAAACTCGTGGACCGAAACGTCCTTAAACTAATATCGGACCGAGACGTCCTTAAACTAATAACGGACCACCACGTCTTTAAACTGGAACATGGACCACCACGTCCCTAAACTGGAACATAGACCACCACGTCTTTAAACTGGAATACGGACCACCACGTACTTAAACTAGAATATGGACCACTACGTCCCTAAACTGGAACAATAAAGCCCCCAAATGCTCTTTTGCCGGATCTAAACGATCCCGTTTAAATCGATCTTAGCCCCAAACACGGCTAACGTATCTTTAGACATCCAAATGGACTATAAAACTCCAAATTAACTTTGGTTCAAGGGTACATCTCCGAACTCCTCTGACACCTATCGTTGTAATCCTTCAACGACGTCAGAGAGGTGACGAGTCCCGATGGCCATATGTTAAATGGATCACCACGTTAAGTCGATCTTAGTCCCAAACAAGACTAACGTATCCTTAACGAACGTTTAAGTCGATCTTAGCCTAAACATGGCTAACGTATCCTTAAACTAAAACACCAAACCCAAATCTAAGTAAATACGGATTTGGATTAATCCACGTCCTACGAGCGACGGTATTACTCAGTCTCCGTATACAATCCACGGGCAACCACAAACAAAACAAATACACACGACACGAAGTGAAATTCTAGAGAAGGAGAAAGTTGTCACCGCGATGCGGTAGCGTAATTAACTGCAGGGGCTTGCGCCTGCAGGGAAGAGCATCCCCACAATCAAAAAACCGCTCAAGCGAGGAGGAATCTGACGAAGTCTGCTACATCGGCCGCATCCGTCTAAACCTCCGTTACACGGTGCCATAAATCAACTTGGCATCTTCGGAGAGGTGGACGGATAAAACCAAATAGCATATGCCCCGAATCTCAGAGTCAGGACATCGTAGTCCTGTGCGCCGCCTTTCAGAGGGGTACAGATTCTGGCACGCCCGGTGGGACATTTTCCTCTTTCCACTCCACACTTCGTGTGTCGTCTTCGCGAACCAATCGCGGTTTGTTAATGGTTGCCTTCGGATTTCAAGTTACTAAGATTTGGTCTTTTGCCTGGCGCAGAGCTCAAGATTCATTGGCCTCTAATTGCACCAACTGCTTGAAGTGCTACTGCAACGGACGATCCACCTCACCGGGAGGTGTAGCATATGGGCCCCAAGCGGCTTCCTTCCTCGCTCTGCCGGTAGACCAGGTGACCCAAGCCATCACTGGCCTGTTCTTCAGGACCATGATCCCACCTACAAGCTTCTCTACGCCAATACCTGCACCGGAAGTGAACAAGAAGTCGGTCTTCGACCGGCTCACTGCCACGACGGCCCCTGTTAATGGGTCGCCTACTACCAAACCAACAGCCTCTGTTTTCGCCAGGCTAAATCAGAACTCTAAAGTAGTTGTCCCAAGGAAGGCAATAACTTCTGCTCCAGAAGTCGTCAAGGCGGCTTCCCCTGTCAAAGAGTCAGTCTTTTCAAGACTGACGATTCCTGCTCCTGCCCCTGCTCAAGGATCTGTCTTCGACAGGTTGAATATCACCCCTCAAAAGACAACCTCAGTCTTTAAGAGGTTAATACCAGCGGCACCTCATTCAGACATGGGGCAAAAAGAAGATGTCTCAATCTCTGAGCCAGTCCCAACGGCTCGTCATGCTCGACGTCGCCATTGGCAACGAGTGAGGAAGGCAGAGGGCAACTCCCCCTCAGGGCTAACTCCACCGGCTCCAGTGGTGGAAGTCAACGCTGCTGTTCCAACTGGGAACAGCTTTGAACTGCTGAGAAGGGTACGGAAGAACTCTCCAACCGCTACACTGAAGAGATCTCCTCCACCTGCGGAGAGAGCTCCAGAAACGAAGCAAGAACAGCCCCCTCAACGGCTGTCCTGAAAAATATACAAGGTTTGGCGAAAGGTTCAAGACTCCGTGATCGACCCAGATCACTCTCGTCAACAAAAGAAGACGAAAGTGCAAAAAGAAAAAAGACCGTCCTATTAAACAGCAGGGGACAACAATCGCTAGGGTGCCCACTACAACGGCCCCTTCAACTTCAACGGCCCACAAAAGAAGAAGGCCGGAGAAAACCCCCGCGCCAACGACAAATATCAGAGGTGGTGCACCCAAACGCCCTAAGTCAGGGGGCATCGTAGTGCATACCGTCTATGTGGCGTCTGGTAAAGAGGACAGTCGCATATCTATGGGTCATCGACCATTTACGCGATCAGTGACCAAGGCGCAGGAGCAGCAGCAGAAGCTCCAAGAAATGATGAATGCTATGGCCGCACTTACAGGGCCAAAAGAAAACCCTGAAACGTTCTCGGACGAACGTCAGGAGGAAGAAACCGACGCTGAATTCCTTCGTCGGATATTGGATAAGAAGGACAAAGAAGCTGCTGAACAAGCAGCCAACATACAGCGTATGGGCCTCCTCTTCCAAGACATGATAGGGATGATGATACAACAAGATCCTCCGGCCAAAGAGCCCCCGATCGTCCTTGGAGACGATAGGGGAGAGACATCAAATCCTCCGCCAGCCCTATCAACGGCTAAAGAGGATACAATCTCCAAAGATGATTTGGATGAATACATCGCCCAACAAATACGGGTTCATCATGCGACCAAAGCAGCCGGCCAGGTCATAAAAACGGGACGGCCATATCCGAGTTGGTACGATCAAATCAAGTACCCGCCAGGTTATACAATTCCCAAGTTCCATGTCTACAAGGGGACGGGCAATCCTCATCAGCATGTTGCCCAGTTCAGGACACTCTGCGGCAACACCGGCGGTGATGACAAGCTGTTGCTTCGCCAGTTTGTTGGAAGTTTATCAGATACGGCGTTCGAGTGGTACTCTGAGCTCCCGAACGACTCTATCAAAACCTTCGCGGAGATGGAGCTACTGTTTACTCAGCGTTTTGCAAGCGCCAGTGAACGTACCCCGATGACGGCACTGATTAACGCCAGGGTAAAGCCAGGCGAGACATGGGTTCAGTACGCTATACGATGGCGGAACTTATGGTCGAAGTGCGAGCAGCGCATTGAAGAAGCTCCTGCGGTGGGTATGTTTGTGGGAACCCTTGATCCGCAAGCAACCATCTCATAATTTATGATGTTTTTCAAGCCAACTACCTTCCAGGCCTTGATTGACAAGCTAGCGCAAATGGATCAGATGGGCCATAAACCTCCTCTTCCAAAGCCGGACTCCCGAAATGACAAAGGGAAGGGAAAAGCGATCGTCGTCGCTAATGCTCAACAACAACCGAGCAACTCGAAGCCGGTTGTGCGACAAAATAATATGCGCCCGTACGTAGACCTTGAGGAGAGACTAGGGCGTCCTTAATCTTTTCCCCGCGATAAAACGAGAAGGTTATTCGAGCTGGCATTACGCAACAGACTCATAAATCTGCCGGAACCAAAACGTCCGTTGCAATCAAGTGACGTCAACGAGCCCAACTACTGTCCTTACCATCGAGTACTGGGTCATCCAATCGAGGACTGCTACGTTTTCAAAAAATGGCTTGAAAACCAGTACCGACAGCGCAAGTTCGCGTTATCTGACAAATGGAAGGTGAATCCCCCGCAGCCCCACACCTCTAAGGGGACGAATACGCCGGGGGCAACATGCTCCGTCGTTGAAGAAGCTCCTTGGGAGGTTGTATTATCAGCCAAGACAAAGAGGATGCTAAACGATCTTCAGACATGTCCAGCGATCAAGTGGAAGAACCCGTTGGAACCGCAGGTCGTTGAAGGGATGTTGAAGTCACGTCCAACTCCAAAGACCAATGGTGGTGGCTCAAGCACTCGCAACCAGCCGTCAAAATCCCCGAAGAAGAAGAAAAAGAAGTCAAAGAAGCCCTTGAAGCCTGGCGACAGACGCTCGGATCTGCAAAAACGAATTGACGCGCTGGAAGAATACAACCAGAAGGCGCGGACTCCCATTACACTCCAAGAGTTCCTCAATCATGTTTTTCAAGAGGAATATGAGGGAGAGAGTTCATCTGATGAATCTGAAGAATGTGTGGCGAGCTGTCATGTGATTTCCCATTCGTTCGTGAACGATGAGGAAACTCCTTGTACCGAAGCGCTGGGGGCAGATCTTGAACAAAAATTCCCGAAGCTATCAGATGAAATGATTGACGCGTTCCTTAACGAAGCTCGACTGAAAAGTAAAGCTGATCGAGAACGCGAGACAGCTATATTTGAAAGGGCCAAGCGCCAGCGACTTGATGAAAGAGCTGAGACGATCCCGCTGGAGCAAAACACCTCCGCTATCGACAAAAGCCAATTCAAGATGAGGAAAAAGTTTGCTAAGGCCATATCAATGGGCATGAAGCTACCATCCTCTGAAGGAAACATCACTACTGAAGCGGAAATGCACCCATCTTATTGCTTATATCATCGGAAGATTTCGCACCCCACTGAAGAGTGCAAAGCTTTCGATAGATGGTGGTAAGGATATGTTGCTCATCAACAACGCTTTAAGCGGGAAAAGCGTAAAACTCATCGAGAGCAAGGAAATACGACCGGAGAGCTTAAAAGAACTACCGGCGATTGTCGTGTGGTTAACACCGGCGGGTCACAAGTGCCTACATTCGGGAGCGATTCTGATGAGGAGCTGGAACTTGCTCCTCTCTTTAAAGAATCCACTTTGGGAAAAGAAGAAGAGCCGAAGGTCTGCGAAAATATTAGGCTGCGGAATCGGACACTGCCTAAAAAGAACCTCGGACCCTCAAACAGAAAAGATAAAGGGAAAGAAAAGGTCTCTGAAGATATCATCTTAGATGACCAAGTTCTGGAGGAGCTAAGCGCCAACAACCCGCCGAAGAAGAATAAGATGGATTACAACGTCCTAGCGCACCTGAGGAAACTACCCTCACAACTCAGCATTCTCGACGCCCTTTTGCTATCAAAGGAGGCGAGAGATTCGTTAATCAAGGCATTACAAGATCCGGAACAATTCCAAGCTTTCCTGGCCGAGGAAAAGATGAAGGATGAATTGGAAGAAGTGCACACGGCCGATGTCACCTTCGACGACGAGGACCTTCTCCTTGGGACTTGCAAACACAATCGCCCCCTCTATGTCTCAGGATACTGCCACGATATAAAGATAGGCAAAATCCTGATCGACAATGGATCCTCCGTTAATCTTCTCAATGTGCGGGTGTTAAAAGAAATCTGCATAAGCGTTAAGCACCTTGCTCGTGACAAGATCACCATCTCCGGGTTCGACTCCCAGTCATCAAGAACTCTTGAGTCTGTGATACTGACGCTACGCTTCGGACTACTCGTCACGGACGTTAAGTTCCACGTCATAGATGCCAAGACATGCTACAGCGCTTTGCTCAGCCGACCATGGTTACACGAGTACAAAATCATCCCTTCTACACAACATCAGTGTATGAAGTATTTTAAGGATGGTTTCGAGTATACCGTGATGGGAGAACTGAACCCGTTCTCTGTCAATGAAGTCAGCAAATACGAAGATGCCAAATACTTCTTACCGAATTTCGAAGACACAGAAAGGTGTCACAAGCCGGAGAATAAAGCTAACGCCACCATCCCTGTCTTCGGCAGTGATACCGAGGAGGAAGAGGAGATAGTGTATTCGGGTCAGCCCCAACATAACAAGCCAGGACCGTCCACTCCTACGTTGATCTTTGGTAGCGACTCGGAAGATGAGATCCGTGTTGTATTCTCTGCTCGACCTTCCATACGAACATTCGCTGACGAAGAGCAAAGCCTACAAGTCGCCATGGTGCCGCTTAAACACCATAAAGAACTGGATGCACTTAATATTTACAATGTAGAAGAGCTGCAAACGTTCTATATCCCTCCCAGGCGAGAAAGCGAGAGAGCAATTCTGTTCTACCGCTCTGAAGAAACCAAGGTGGAAAAGGAAATCTGGCATGGCGCGGATCCTACGCTCGACAGGCTTCAGCCTATCCGTCTTCCCAGATATTATACAGAGGGTTTGAAAAAGCTGCTGAAACGCCGGGAATATCCTTCAAGCAGACCGTTCGAAAATCCAGGTTCTATGACAAAATCTGGAACGTTCCCGGGACTCAACGCAAACTGCCTAATAAGAGAATGGAAACAATTGGACTTGGATACATCGGGTCAAAGAAACGAGAGCTACTAAACAGCTGCTATGTCATGTATGACTTCGATGAAGAGGCGGATGCTCAATCGGAGGACGCTAATCCCGAGACAATGAAAATTCCAGATGTAAAAGTGCCCAATCCGTCGTTCGAAGAACAAATAGACAAGCTTATAAGGGAAGCGGGTCAAAAAGTCCGAGACGACCATAACCGCGAAATGGTCATCTTTGAGAAAGCCAAGACGCAACGCCTTCTCCAACAGGCCGTGAAGGATGAAAATGCCGCTCCTTGTCAACCTATTTTAAAGAAGGCTCGACGCAAAAGCAGAAATAAGTCGGAAAACCAAAAAGGCGCTCAACAGCAACAAAGCAGGGCTAAGAAGCCACGCAAACGGGAGTCGAGCGTCATTGATCTATCCCTCATGAAGAAAATGGGTCGAGCATACTCTTTTCCTCGGGATAAAACGAAGAAGATACTTGATCTTGCTCTAAAACACCAGATGCTTACACTGCCGGAGTCTAAACACCCCGAGCAAGCAAGCGAAGTCTCTCACCCAGACTATTGCTCTTATCACCGAGTGGTAGGGCACCCTCTCGAGGACTGCTTCACCTTCAAGAATTGGGTCGAAGATCAATATCAGCTTGGCAAGTTCGCTCTGTCCGACAACTGGAGGGTAGCACCGCCACAGAAGCACGAACCCAGGGCCATGAAAGAAGAACCAGTTCCGCATTGGGATTGGAAGCGAATCCGTACTTGTCACGTGATAATGATATCAAAAGAAGAGCCCGAGAACATGGATGACCTTCCCTGGTGCTTCGAAAACAGCAACGATGAGGTGATCTCAGAATTCCCACCAGCGCCGAAAGAGCTGGAAGATGGAATCCATACCACTGCAGATAATCTCAAGAAAATTGAGTTGGGGACGGCTAACGATCCACTACCGACATTCATCAGCGAGTTACTATCTGAAGAAAGGGTAGCTGCGTTAAAAGGCGTGCTTCTACAGCATAGAGATTGCTTCGCGTGGAACTATTCCGAAATGCCGGGACTAGATCCAGAAATTGCGGTACACAGATTGGCGATATCTCCGGACGTCAAGCCAGTCAAACAGGCGCCGAGAAGAATGCGGCTCGAGCTTGAAATGAGTATCAATGCTGAACTCAAAAAGCTGATCGACTCTGGCTTCATCCAGGAGGTTCAATATCCGGAGTGGATCGCCAACATCGTCCCGGTGATGAAGAAAAATGGGACAGTGCGCATATGCGTGGATTTCCGGGATCTCAATAAAGCCTGCCCGAAGGACGATTTCCCAGTGCCAGTCACCGAACTAATGATAGACAATACGTCCACTCATGAGGTTTTCTCCTTCATGGATGGCTCATCAGGGTATAACCAGATAAAGATGCATCTAGAAGACCAGAAGCATACCGCCTTCAGGACTCCTCTGGGTATATTCTGTTACAAGGTGATGCCCTTTGGTCTAAAGAACGCCGGTGCCACCTACCAAAGGGCCATGACGAAGATCTTCGATGACCTTATACACGAAATCGTCGAATGCTATATCGACGATCTCGTGGTTAAAAGCAAATCATACGAGAAACATCTCGAGCATTTGAAGACTGTATTTCAACGCCTTCGACAATACAACTTGAAAATGAACCCGCTCAAGTGTGCATTCGGAGTTTCCTCAGGCAAATTCCTGGGATTCATTGTTCGACACCGAGGTATTGAAATAGATCCGTCTAAGATCAAGGCGATCATGGAAATGCCTCCGCCAAGGAATCTCAAACAGCTGCGGTCTCTCCAAGGGAAGCTCGCGTATATACGGCGATTTATAGCCAACCGTCGAATTTGACTTTGAAAATTCTCTGAAAAGTTTTCAGGAAAGTGCCGTCCTTACAGCCATCTGAAGAAGAAGGGAACCCCGTTCGTCTGGGACCAAAAATGCCAAAGCGCACTAGACGAGATCAAGCAATACCTGCAAAACCCGCCGGTGTTGGCTGCTCCGGTCAAGGGAAAACCCCTCATTCTTTATACAACCGCCCTCGAAGGTTCCTTAGGCGCATTATGGGCACAAGAGAACGATCAAGGGAAAGAAAGAGCACTCTACTACTTAAGTCGAGTTCTCCTGGGGGCAGAAAGCAACTACTCCCCCATTGAAAAACACTGCCTAGCGTTGATCTTTGCGATAACAAAGCTCAGGCACTATGCGTTGGCGCATGAGGTCCGTCTCATTTCAAAGGTGGACCCCCTTAAATACTTGATGTCGAAGGCCATATTGACAGGTCGACTCGCTAAATGGGCCCTGCTCTTAAAGGAGTTCTCGATAACCTATCAACCTCTCAAGGCAGTGAAAGGCCAGGCCATCGCCGACTTCCTCGCTGAGCATCCGATACCCGCCGATTCTCCTCTGAATTGCGATCTTCCAGACGAACATGCGTTTGATGCGATCGACGGTGATAATACCCGATGGGAGCTTTATTTCGACGGAGCATCTTCCGTGAAGAAGCGCAAACAAAGTACCCCTATAATTAAATCGGGGGTAGGACTCATCTTTATAACTCCACAAGGAGGGATAATGCGCTACGCGTTCTCCCTGATGGAGCCGAGGACAAACAACGAAGCCGAATACGAAGCTCTGATAGCAGGCCTCGAGATCGCCATTGACATGGGAGTTGAAGACCTCCTCATATACGGGGATTCTCAACTGGTCGTTAGTCAAGTAAATGGCGACTACCAAACGTGCAAACCGGAGTTGGTGAAATACGGTGAAAAGGTGCAACAACTGTTGACCCAAATTCCCTCCTATACTTTGGAGAACATACCGCGCGCGGAAAATAGCAAAGCAGACGCGTTGGCCAAACTTGCTAAAGAACTGGCCGACGAGAACCTCGATGACGTTAGAATCGTGGTACAAAGCCGTCGAGTGCTTGCCTCAGCAGAAATATCTCCAGAATTATCCGAAGAAAAGAGAGTGAGCGAGCAGACAACCCTGCAAGTAGAAGACCGGGAAAAGGCTGAGGATTGGAGGGAAGTCTTCATAGACTACTTTAAGTCCCACCGAATGCCTGAAGAAGCGTCTACAAGACATCGGCTCATGAAACGAGCTCTGTCTTTCGCCTTCGTCAACGACACTCTGTACAAGAGGTCGTTTAATTCTCTATGGCTAAGATGTCTCGGACCTAACGAAGCGAAAAGAGTCGTTCAGGAAGTTCACGACGGACTCTGCGGTTCTCACCAAGCAGGCCCGAAGATGAAGTTGAAGATAAAACGGATGGGCTACTGCTGGCCTACGATGATTCAGGACTGCCTCGAATATGCGAAGCAATGCCACTCATGCCAAATTCATGAGGACTTCATCCACCAGCATCCAAATCCACTACATCCAACAGTGGCTAGCTGGCCATTCGAAATGTGGGGGACTGACATAGTCGGCCCCATCGAACCAGCATCGTCTAGAGGACATCGTTTCATCCTGGCGACGACTAACTACTTCTCCAAATGGGCAGAAGCGGTACCACTGAGGGAAGTTAAGACGGAGAATATCCTCCATTTCTTCAAGACGCATGTCATATATCGGTTTGGAACTCCGCAACGGATCATCTCCGATAACGGGCCAGCCTACAGAAGCCACAAAATCAGTCGCTTCGCGCAACAGCATAATATAGACTGGAGGTATTCCTCAGTTTATAATCCGCGAGCTAATGGTCTAGCCGAAGCCTTCAACAAGACCTTGACAAAGATCATAAAGAAAACGGTGTCCCG
The DNA here is from genome assembly GCA_030015575.1 of Agapanthus africanus. Lineage (NCBI taxonomy): Eukaryota > Viridiplantae > Streptophyta > Magnoliopsida > Asparagales > Amaryllidaceae > Agapanthus > Agapanthus africanus. The sequence continues at coordinate 521,048,855 of CM057344.1, forward strand.
AAATAAGAAGGACTGGCACGAAAGACTGCAAGAAGCTCTTTGGGCATATCGAACTACATTTAAAACGGCCACAAACACAACGCCTTACAAGTTGGTATTTGGGACGAAAGCAGTACTCCCCCTCGAGATAGAGTTACCCTCTCTACGAGTGGCAGTCCACTACGAGCTGATGGACGAAGAAAATGCTCAGCTTCGGCTTGAGGAGCTTGACGCCCTTGATGAAACCCGGCTCATAGCACAGCAAAATCTGGAAGCTTATAAAGCAAAGATGATGCGCTCATATGAAAGATTGACTCGACCGAGGACATTTCGCCAAGGCGAACTTGTGCTAGTGGTCAAAAGGCCTATGATTCCTAGTCGCGCCAAGCGAGGAAAATTCGAGCCAAACTATGAAGGCCCATACATCATAGATAAGGTCTACCAGGGTGGGGCCTATCTACTCATGGACATGCACGGTGAAAGGCCTTTCAGGCTAATAAACGGTCGCTTCCTAAAGAAATACTATGCTTAATGCGCCACAGCCTAGGTCAATGGTAGATGACGACGACTATGTCCGCTCGCTATCTTCCTAAGCTCAAACTCTATCAGCAGTAGCCAGCCTTCTCAAAGCCGGACCGAAATGTCCTTAAACTAATAGCAGACCGAAACGTCTTTAAACTACTACCGCAGCATCCTTAGGCTGACGAGATGAATAAAAAAAAAGTATATAAAAAAAATATAAAAGAAAAAATATAATAAATGGTATGTCTATAAGCAAAATGGGCACGGATGAAAACCCGAAAGGGCTCCGTGAGTAAAAACAGTAGGGCTACCGGCAAGTGTTCGTGAAAGCCCGAAAGGGCGCGACCTCGTAAAAAAAAAGAGAAGAAGAAAAAAAAATATAAAATAAAAACGGTATGTCCACAAGCAAAAAGGGCACGGATGAAAACCCGAAAGGGCTCCGTGAGTAAAAACAGCAGGACTACCGGTGAGTGTTTGTGAAAACCCGAAAGTGCGCAACCTCATTAAAAGACACTTATAGGGTCCTCTCGACCTTGTAAGGAGAAACCACCCGCGTGAGATCCTTACGACTCACAAGGGAGCAACACACTCAGGGATCCCCACGATTCCTAAGGAGAAAATACACTTGCGAGATCCTCACGGCTCGTAAGGAGAACTCTCTTATGGGACCCTCACGGCTCATAAGAGTTGAAAGTCTTAAGTTACAGAGACCTAAACGTGTGCTTAAGCAACCCCCACAGTTTCCGATATTGCCCTACAAGTGGCTCAATACTGACCCTTGTATACAATCCACGGGCGCGAATAAACATTTCCCTAACCAAGTCTCATCCGTGACTGGGGATATGTTCGCGTGGTGAACAACCCTTGTAAATCCTCTCGATTTACGAGGAGAAAACCCTGCTGTAGGATCCTTACTACTTACAGAGGAAACGAACACTTAGGAATCCTCACGATTCCTAAGGAGAAAATACACCTACAAGATCCTCACGACTTGTAGGGAGAAATACCTTCGTGAGACCCTTACGGCTCATGAAGTCAAAAGCCTTAGCCGACAGGACCTTAACCCTGTTCGCTAAGCCACCTTTGATCGACATCGACAGAGGCAGATGATGATTCGCTCCTGGTAATATCCCAGTTGTAGTAGTGCTGATGCCGAAATTGGTTTACAGCAAAAAGCTAATAGGTCGCACATGCATACGAAATAGCCGAAATGATAGGGCAACTTGCAATAAAAAGCAGCAAGTAAAAATATATGCATGCAAAATAGCCGAAATGATTGGGCAACTCGCAATAAAAAGCAGCGAGTGAAAACAAAATAAACAGCCGAAATGATTGGGCACCATGAGAAATAGCCAAAATGATTGGGCAATCGCGACCTTCGCGATATAAAAGATGAAATGACAGAGCATCGCGGAAATAAAAAAAAAAGAAGAAATGATAAAACTTTGGCCCTGCAGTTAAGATCATATCGATCCCTGTATACAATCCAAGGGCATAAACAAAGAAGGAACCATACTTTCCCAACAGGCTCCGCCAGAAGACGAAGCCAAATCTCGACGGTTCAGTCCAACTCCGAAGAAACTAGCGTCTTTAGCAAATTCCTCGACTCACGGATACAAACACTCCTTGACGAGAGTCTCCTGATCCGCGTCGACTCGCAGAGCCACCAGTGCCTCCGTGGGAAATTCTCGACTCGTTTCAAACCCCAAGGAAACAAATAATCCTTGGCGCTAGTGAAACAAATAATCCTTAGCAAATTCCTCGACTCACGGATACAAACACTCCTTGACGAGAGCCTCCTGATCCGCGTCGACTCGCAGAGCCACCAGTGCCTCCGTGGGAAATTCTCGACTCGTTTCAAACCCCAAGAAAACAAATAATCCTTGGCGCTTGGGAAACAAATAATCCCTAGCAAATTCCTCGACTCACGGATACAAACACTCCTTGACGAGAGCCTCCTGATCCGCGTCGACTCGCAGAGCCACCAGTTCCTCCGTGGGAAATTCTCGACTCGTTTCAAACCCCAAGGAAACAAATAATCCTTGGCGCTAGGGAAACAAATAATCCTTAGCAAATTCCTCAACTCACGGATACAAACACTCCTTGACGAGAGCCTCCTGATCCGCGTCGACTCGCAGAGCCACCAGTGCCTCCGTGGGAAATTCTCGACTCGTTTCAAACCCCAAGGAAACAAATAATCCTTGGCGCTAGGGAAACAAATAATCCTTAGCAAATTCCTCAACTCACGGATACAAACACTCCTTGACGAGAGCCTCCTGATCCGCGTCGACTCGCAGAGCCACCAGTGCCTCCGTGGGAAATTCTCGACTCGTTTCAAACCCCAAGGAAACAAATAATCCTTGGCGCTAGGGAAACAAATAATCCTTAGCAAATTCCTTAACTCACGGATACAAACACTCCTTAACGAGAACCTCCTGATCCGCGTCGACTCGCAGAGCCACCAGTGCCTCCGTAGGAAATTCTCGACTCGTTTCAAACCCCAAGGAAACAAATAATCCTTGGCGCTAGGGAAACAAATAATCCTTAGCAAACTCCTCGACTCAGGGAAACAAACAATCCTTGACGGGAGCCTCTTGATTCGCGTCGGCTCGCAGAAAAACCAGTGTCTCCGCGGGAAGATTCCCGATTCGTCTCAACTTGCAAGATGAAGCCTCAGGCAGCCGGAATTGAAGAACTTGCTTCCTGAACAATGGGACCCTGCAAGTCGATCTAAAATGGTCTCTTGCATACTATTCACGGGTCTCACTCTCCAAAGTCGAGTTTCGACAAGGAGGGAAACAACCACTTACGAGTCCTCTCGACTCGTAAGAGGGAAAATTCTCTTATAGGATCCTTACGACTTATAAGAGAAAACCACACTTAGGAATCCTCACGATTCCTAAGAAGAAAAAACCACCTACGAGATCCTCTCGATCCGTAAGGAGAAAAGTCTCTATGAGACCCTCACGGCTCATGGAGTTGAAAAGTCTTAGGCAGCAGATCTGAACCTGCAGCCTAAGCCATCGCTATCTCTTGAAGAAACCAAGATGCTTACTCTATTATCTGTCAACCATGTTTATTAAGATAGCATGCCGATAATAAGAAAAAGAAGAAAGCTACAGAAGGAGCATCCGATTTACGTTTGATCAAGCGTTCGAGACACACTCATGCATGCACAAGCAAAAGACTCAGAACGAAAAATAAAGACAAGCTGGGATAAAAAATTTCCATTAATATGGCCAATAGTTCTTACAATCATAAAAAAACAATGAACAAAAAATATTATTACAGTGGAATAACTTCAGACCCAGGACATGGATTGAAGAACTCGAAAGCGACTCTATCTATGACTTTCCAAGACTCGCGGACCATCCTAGTGTGCTTTCTTTCACGAGCACAAGCGTCAGGGTCCCCCCTGATGTCTTCCACCCTCCGATAAGCGGCGAGTATGGCAGACTGTTGAAAGACCTCATGCAAGAGATCGATGAGACTGTCTCGCCGTCTCTTTGAGATAAAGTTCAACAGGTACACCGAGTGCACCTTATCCTCAGCGGCATCCAGCGCCCTAAGCGGCACACCGGAACAGAACAGGGGAAGCGCTTCCCAGATGGCTCCCACGATAAGCTTAAGAAGGGAGGAACGCCAGGGAAGCAGGGGACCGTTGTATGCGTCGAAGCGGCTCATGATTTCAGCACACTCCGCGTTTGTGAACTCTCGATTTTGAGAGCGGCCAAGTCGGCGGATGTCCCCGTAAGAGATGATCTCGTTAAGAGCATACATATGGGCGTCCATTGTTCCTGTAAAAGAAGATCGACAACAATCAGCAACCCTTAAAAGTTATGTTATATAATTTAAAAGGAGCAAAGCTCCATTAATGAATCAAGAAATTATAAATGAAAATCTTTCGGAGAGCAAAGCTCTATTAATGGAACCCTAACAGGGTTATCCTTAATCCTCTTTAGACCCCTTTAGAGCAAAGCTCTGCTAAATGAAACCCTAAATGGGTCTTCTTTAGATCAGGGATCTATTGAGAGCAAGGCTCTGTCAATAAAAATTAATCTAATTTAATTTAATTCAAATTAAAATTTTCACCCAAAAGTTTTAAGAGTCTAACTTTTGAAGTTCTTGAAAATAAAGAGCAGGGCTCTGAGTTCTGAAAGTAAAATTTTGGAGATGACAATCATCTGTGGAGGACCAAAGGTCCTATTTATAGGCATCAAATGCCCTTTCAACTTCCAAAAGCTGCAGTGACGGTTGGGATTCTGCCACCGTTGCGCTTGCGTTTGGAGGCCACGTAAGCGCAATGGTGGGAGGGGGGCATTTGTTTACCCCAATCAGAGCAAAGCTCTGTTCAAATTCCGAGGCGGGAGATGAAGCAATGCTTCATCTTCCCCCAATCAGAGCAAAGCTCTGCTTGGAAAATTTAAACTTTAATAAATGAAGCAACGCTTCAGATTCAATGCGCTGCGCGCAACGCGCCACGTGTCAAAAGCTGATACGGCAGCGCAGCGCCCAAGGCAGTGCGCCCAATCAGAGCAAAGCTCTATTTTAAGTAAAATTAAAGGAAGCAATAGTTGCGCTGCGCTGTGCGCTGCGCGACACGTGTCAGCGCAGATGCGCTAGCGCGGTTGCCCTGCTCGACACGTGTCAGCGCAGTTGCGCTAGCGCGGGTGCGCTGCGCTGTGCGCTGCGCGACACGTGTCAGCGCAGATGCGCTAGCACGGTTGCGCTGCGCTGTGCGCTGCGCGACACGTGTCACGCGCTGGGGCATCTGCGCCAAACAGAATTAAAATTCTAAAGAAATCTTTTCTGTTCTTGTTAAAACAAGAAGATTTTCTTCTGTAAAACAGAAGCCCTTGGATCAAAGATCCAACGGTGTAGAAAATTCCCCAAATCACTCAGAGAAAGATCTCTTTAACAAATTTAACAAATTTATGGGCACTATAAAAGAGACCCCAGACCTCAATTCAAAGCATGAACATTTTCTGGAAAAAAAAGAGAACTCTGAAGAACTCCTCAAGAACAAAAAAGGTAAAAACCTTTAGGGAAAGAGAAAGTTCTCTTATGAACAGATCATAGATCTAAAAAGAAGATCAATGATCTTTAATAAAAAACAAAAAATAAAAATAAAAATAGTGCTTTGCACTTATGAACCATTGGTTCTTTAAGATCAAGAAAAATAAGAAACACTTGTTTTCTTTGATCTAAATTAGATCAAGAAACCAAGTAGTGCTTTGCACTTATGAATCATTGGTTCTGGAATCTAAAAGATTCTCAAGTTAATAGTGCCTTGCACTTGCAAAACTGCACTGTTGCGCTCTTGGGTTGGCGCAAGCCACCAGAGAGCGCCATGTGTCGGCATCTGAACCAATTGCGCTATGCGCTTTTGAAACAGAGCCTTGCTCTCTAAAACTGGCGCAATTCACCACAGCGCGCCACGTGTCAGCAGCGCAAGCGCAGCGCACTAGAACAACGCTGTTGCGCTTGCGCTCGCCAGAGCATGACACGTATCATCACCATATGAGCTTGTGCCCATTACTTGGCGCAAAGCGCCAGACAAATGCACTGCATTGCTTACAAAAGGGCCAAGCCTAATTAAAGAAGGCCTAACAGGCCTAATAAAATGCAATGCATTATTTTAAAAAAAGGGCAGAGCCCAAACCAAAACAGATGCTCTGCATCATAAATAAAGGGACAGAGCCCAAATCAAAAAGGCCTAGAAGGCCAGAATAAAATGCAGTGCATTATTAAATATAGGCAAAGCCCTAGTACAGGCCTAATAGGCCAAAGATCAAGAAAAATGTTGAATATTCTCAACGGGACTTAGCCCAATCATGGCCGTAAGTCCCCAAATTAAATTGATTGAGCAAGATTGCTCTCTTAAATCAATTTACGACCGGTTCGAGGGTACATCTCCGAACTCCTCTGACACCCATCGTTGTAATTCTTCAACGACGTCAGAGAGGTGACGGGTCCCGACGACCACACATTAATATGGACTGCGGGGTCCTTAAACTCGTGGACCGAAACGTCCTTAAACTAATATCGGACCGAGACGTCCTTAAACTAATATCAGACCGAAACGTCCTTAAACTAATATCGGACCGAGACGTCCTTAAACTAATATCGGACCGAAACGTCCTTAAACTAATATCGGACCGAAACGTCCTTAAACTAATAACGGACCACCACGTCTTTAAACTGGAACATGGACCACCACGTCCCTAAACTGGAACATGGGCCACCACGTCTTTAAACTGGAATACGGACCACCACGTCCTTAAACTGGAATATGGACCACTACGTCCCTAAACTGGAACAATAGAGCCCCCAAATGCTCTTTTGCCGGATCTAAACGATCCCGTTTAAATCGATCTTAGCCCCAAACACGGCTAACGTATCCTTAGACATCCAAATGGACTATAAAACTCCAAATCAACTTTGTTTCAAGGGTACATCTCCGAACTCCTCTGACACCTATCGTTGTAATCCTTCAACGACGTCAGAGAGGTGACGAGTCCCGATGGCCATGTGTTAAATGGATCACCACGTTAAGTCGATCTTAGTCCCAAACAAGACTAACGTATCCTTAACGAACGTTTAAGTCGATCTTAGCCTAAACATGGCTAACGTATCCTTAAACTAAAACACCAAACCCAAATCTAAGTAAATACGGATTTGGACTAATCCACGTCCAACGGGCGACGGCATTACTCAGTCTCCGTAAACAATCCACGGGCAACCACAAACAAAACAAATACACACGACACGAAGTGAAATTCTGGAGAAGGAGAAAGTTGTTACCGCGATGCGGTAGCGTAATTAACTGCAGGGGCTTGCGCCTGCAGGGAAGAGCGTCCCCACAATCAAAAAACCCCTCAAGCGAGGGGGAATCTGACGAAGTCTGCTACATCGGCCGCATCCGTCTAAACCTCCGATACACGGTGCCATAAATCAACTTGGCATCTTCGGAGATGTGGACGGATAAAACCAAATAGCATCCGCCCCGAATCTCAGCGTCAGGACATCGCAGTCCTGTGCGCCGCCTTTCGGAGGGGAACAATAGCCATTACAGATCACAGATGAATACATTGGATATACTAGGAATTCCGCATTTCATTCAAGCCTTAATGAAAGACGGGTTCCACGGTCGTGATGAATAGCCAAAACCCCACCCTAGACCCCTACGGGTGCGGCAAACTACCCGCCAAATTCCCGAAGTGGAGCAACCTCCCTCAACAAAGTGAGTAGGCCACTCGGCACATCGAAAACCCGGTAGTTTATGCACCCCACCTTGGGTCTATCCTAGGAGCAAAAACAGTAAAAAGAAATTATACAACGATGGCTACAACCTCATCCCGGATGTGCCCCGCAAAATAATATTACATTGCTTTTTACAAATTACATTGAATGAAAGAAAAGAAAAACGCTCTTCTCACATCCCTCGGCCATTCATCACGACGATCCAACATATTCATATACACATACCATCTCATGATATCATTACAGAAGTGTGCAACCCCGACTAATCGACTTATAGCAATTAGTCGACGTTTCAAACACACATAAGAAAAAACTGAATACCCGATTAGCCAAGCACTTTAGAATTTCGATCGATAATTTTAAACCATGACAACACTTGTCATCTTCCAGTGCACAAACAACTTTGTGAAAATTCCAGATGTCCCAGAAACACTATTTCCTCAAAATAAGCAAACTGCTGAAAAATGAGTTAACTCGGCCGCGACTCGCCCGCGGATCGGCGGCCAAACACTGAGTTTGGCCGCGGATCCGCGGCGTTCCTGGCGAGTTAGAGTCTCATTTTTCTACAGTGTGCTTAGAAAACCCTGCATGTACTTTTAAGGCCATTGAAATGATTTTTTGAACACTTAAAAAATTGACAGCAGCAGGAGCAGAAAACGTGTTTTTCGGGGAAAAATGCGTCGATCGAAGTTCTAAATTTTGGCTAACAATCTAATTATGGTTTAGTTAGGCTCCGATACCATATTGGTGAATGTTGCATGCTCCCACAACTCTTGTGAGGCGGCGGAAGCGATAAACGAAAATTTTCTTTGCATACAACACGCACTTTTCAAAATATCTTTTCTAAACCATAACTAGAAAACCCTAACTAGAGATCTTATCTACTGTGTTAGGGATTATACCTTGATGATACGGTCCTTCGGGTCTTCTCTTTGGTGCAACTCCTTTGCTCCTTGTATTCTCTTTTGATGAACTCCTTAACTCCTTTGGATATTGCCGATGTCCTCGATCTCCGGCCACCTCAAGACCTAGATGATCCACGCGAGAGATATCATCCAAGCTACAAACTCTTCACAAGAGTTAAACCTAGAGATCAAGTTTGCTAAAACTGGTCGCTAGGATGATGTAGAGATTAGTGTATTGGATTATTTTTGATCCTTGTCTTTTGATTCACATCTCATGTGAGTGTTAAAGCAAGGAAGAAGAAGAAGGAGAGAGAAAGTGTTTTTCATAATGAGAAGAAAATCAAGCATGATGAAGGATATGGTATAAATGAAATAATTGAAGCATGCATTATAAAATTAGCACCATGCTTCAATAGTAACTCCAAAACAATAAAATATAATACAAGCCATTCTTACAGCCATGCTTAGACTTTCTTAATTTCCACCCCATTTATTCATTTTCATAAAATAGATAATGTATTATGAGGTGGCATCTTCTAGAAGGTATTCTTATAACAATTACAAGAATACTCGTCCTTCGTATACCGTATCCCGTATACCGTATACCCGTATCCGAATTCCGAAAAATACGAATACCAATAATCCAATAATATAATACCGGTATCCGGCTTAAACCAAAGCGTACCAGTATTATCGTTTCGATTATTATTCCTGTAACTATTACACGAACATAATCGAAATCCTGCCGCAACACCTTACGGCTACCGTAACAACTTACGGCCTCTACATCTTTCGCATGAACGAGGGAACCGTCTGTGTGGGACTCTAAAGACTCCACCCAGTGGGTTTAACCACAAGCACGTCAGCAGCACTAGCTGTGCGTAACGGCTACCCAGGTACATGACGAAAAGGTGGCCGACGAGCGAACTCATCGCACCCCCAATGAGCCTGCAAGAAACACTTACCGTACAGTCCGGTCTCTTCGTCTGATACGTCGCATATGAAGTCTAGGGGTGGTATATGTCAGACCCCAGTAACTTTATAAGTCATGCTGATTTGAGGCTCATAACAGGTCGAGAAACTACTGATAACACTTATCAGTAGATCTCCATATCAGCCATGGCCAGGGACTTCCAGTTATTGCCAATCGAGCATAGCACAACATTAACCCCCAATACCGGGAGAGACGAAACCCCTCCTATCGCTCATTGCCTCCATACGACTCGGGACTGTCTCCAAAATCCACCTGTTTGCACGACTCCTCTTGAGCGTGGTAGGGAAGAAATCAAAGCACAGTGGGAGTCGCATAAGACTCTATGACGATCTCGGGTCTACAGACTAACCTGTACCAGTGTCACCAGAGGACTGCTATCTGACGATAGGTATATGTCACGACCCGAAGTTGGATGTGACCGGCACTTAGATTGTATAATACCTAAAGATATTCATACAATCCAAGTAAGCTGAAAACCAAGATCAAAATCCTTTTTGCGGAATTCTTTATATGGAAATTTAGTTTTAAGTAAAAATCACAGTTTATGAAGTTAAATTATTAAACAAATATAAAATGTTAAGTGTGGTTGCATCCCTAGTTGGGAGCAACAATATTAACAGTGGAATTCAAAACAAAATCATACTATGAAATCAAAAAGAAACTCAGACATAAATAAAAGAAACATTATTTAATGCAACCAAACGATCTTATCTGTCGAAATAATATACATATCGATCTAAGTTATTATACAGGGTCTGATGGAGAAACTCTAGATTCAATATACAATACCAAAAGAGGAGGTTACTACATAGGTAACCCACCTAGCAAAAGTGCGATAAACCGATAAGTGGATCTGTCTGCTGCTATATGTCCATTCGACTCCTGCAAAGAACTGTGGCACAACGGGATGTGTTGCCAACTCAGTGAATATAACTAACATATATCGGCTGATAATGTAAGTATGCCGATCTAGAACTAATATCAACAATGATGAATATGATGCATACTAACAGGTGGAAGCATAAATTTGTACTATTCAACATATAAATCCAAAACTGAAATCTCATCAATTATTTTCCAAATAAGGTTCATTTTCTTCCCGTGTCCATCATCGACACAAATCTTCGGTATGTCATCAGGCATCGTTCCTCGAACGATCCTGCCAATCAATAACACCGGTCGGTATCACCTAGATATCCGCCGTGTTTGCCACTGACTCCGGTATCGAGTATCCTCGTTAGGCTCACCGCCTAAAGTGCGGCCCCTGCCCCTCGGCCCCGACCGGGTCCACCATGATCCGGCTGTATAGCTACCCCACCCAGCTCGGATATACGTAAGAAATTCCGCAACCGTATATCTACCCCACCCGGTTCGGAACAAAACCAAATAAAAAAAACGACATTTCATGGTGGACATGTCACATTTCAAAAAAAACATTGAATTCTTTCGCTAGTGTTTAAAAACTCAAAGCCATAAATCCATGGTAATCCAATGCATCTTATATCAGAACTACACATACTTGGAGATAAAATATGATAATGTTTATGAAAAATAACTCCTATTCTTGATGTTCAAGGTATGGTGGAAATCCTATTTAGTATAATAAGTATTCAGTGTATATGTGACATGTTAATATCGACGAGGTGTAGTGTAACATGTAGATATGTGTAGGTGCGGCATAACTCGTCGATAACTGTTCAGTGTTCTAATAATTAATAATATGGCGATGCATATATATCTATATGAATGCATATGATCAATTTAGCATATAAAGCCCATTTTTATTTAAACTTAACTACGGGCGTATCACGCCATCCATACAAAATCCCCCGGTAGATGTTTAGTCTACTCACCAGAATACGTCGAATCAACTCAGATCACCAATCCATTTCCTTTCCTTGCAGCCTCCGAAGTTTTCGTATTCGAATCTATTATCGCAATTAACTTGTATAAGAAACGGCTAAACTCCGATACGGCGAAAACATGAAAATACTAGTGTTACGTATTAGCTATACTAGGTATGATTATCGCAACCTATCTAACACTTATACTAACTGGATTTAGTTACACGCTGTTTCGTAACAGAAAACAGAATCGTATTACGAAGTGTCCGTGTCGTATTTTAAACGTTTTAACCCCATTTCAGATATTAACTCCCAGATTTCAAATACTGTTAAATTAGCTTAAATAAATAATACCAAGTATCATAATACCTTCACAGAGACCTACCCTGAAATCCACAAAACCCAAAGCTCCTAGAAATCCGGCGACGCCGGAGTTACCCTATTGGTCGCCAACCCAAATCCGAGCCCCCCTGCTCGTGTTCCTATGGTTTGCTCTATGTTCTAATTATATCATTTTAGCACTGTTTTGTTAATTTGATTTTATTCTTACTAATAGCAGATTACTACAGAGCTAAGTTTTCCTAAAAAATATGAATTTATAGAACTTGTTCAATTAAATTTAAACTATTTACAGAGCCTAAACTCCTACTGTGATTAGGAATATTACCCACAATAATTTGTTGGAAAAACCCCTCCAAGATGCTAAGGCCCTTATCCAAGCTTGATGATGATGAATTCTTTGTCTAGCTCTTCTTCTTTCTTTTGTTCATCTATGTTTGTTCTTAATTTTCCTTTCCTTTCTTTTAATTTTCATAAATTAAACTTGCTAAATGATCTGAACCAAGTTTATATATAGCAAATGAAAGGGATAAGGTGAAGGAGGAGGTGTGATCAAGCTAGAGGTATTGGTTTCATGCAAGTAGGAGGTGTGAGATGAGTGTTGTGCATGTAAGCAAGATGTGTGCTTGCATTATCTTCTTATTTTGTTTTAATCTACACTAAAATTCTGAGCTAATAAGTTTATATCCCCTTTTTCATTTACAACCCTAACCAATCCCCATTTGCACAAAATCCTAAACTTTACCTAGAAACCCCTGTTCATAACAGAATATTGCATTTTATACCGCCCATTCTTACGCTCGTTTGTTTATAGGCAAGTGCTTTTTATCAGTGTTTGCTACAAAATTGCAGGATACTGGTCTCAGCTCTAAACAGTGAATATCATGGAAAAGTACGACAAATTCTGGATTACTGCCAACAACAGATAAAACACGGGTCTCCGCTCTCTATCCGTGTGTTGCCACATACCAGTTTAAGGGACAAAATGGCAAATCGATTGTCATGTCATGCACAAAGCTCAATGTCAACACAAGATCCAAGAAATCTACGCAGAGCTCGAGGAAATCATGGCAAAAGATCCACATCACATCACCTTTTGATCTACTGAAATTCTGGAAGAATTGTGAAGAGTTTCTGAGAAAAGTCATATACCACACTGAAGAAGACATCAAACCAGGGAACCCCACAAAATCCTATGGCCTAACTCCTCTAAAGCGCCGCGGTTCCGCGGCATTAGCGCGCTTAGGCCGCGGAACCGCGGCCATGTAGACTCTTCTCTCTGTCGTTTTCTGGGGGCAGTTTGGTACTTTCATATAGAGCCCGATTCTTGCCCTAGGTTTCCGGTTCCCTGCCTATAAATACCCCAGAATTTGCCAAGCCAAGGAGTGTGAATTTCTTTAGCCTCTTAACGGTACGTACTTTACTAACACCTTCTTCTCAAATCCGACGCATCCAATATACTATTCTTTGCAGGATTCTTTGCAAGTTCGCTAGCAAACGCTAAAAATTGACTAACCCGTATTTGTTGCAGAGCCGTGCTTAAAATAAAAAATGATTGTTTGATTCTTTATAGAATTTTTATTGAATTGCGCATTGCATACATTAATACGGATTTAAGGGCAAGCGAACCCCACAACATACGGTAAAGGATTTCATCACCTTTTCCGTGGCCCACAAATCACGAACTTGAGCATAACGTTTACCCGCACAAACTTTAAAAGAAACTAGACTTTAAGCCTTAAGGACTTCGCGCTCACTAGGAGAAGTTAACTGTGTTTAGAACCTCGCTTAACGGTACATTGTTTACGGGGTGTCTAGGAAAGTGTTAACGGCGAAACCGCCAAAAGAGAAAGGGTTATTTAATTAAGGAACTTCGCGAAAGCATTGAAAAACCTCCCCTTATCTCTGCACTTACCTGGCCTCGTGATCAGTGTATCTTGAGCCCGTTTCTCGACACAGTTTTACTTCGACAATCAAGTTCTGGAGCAGGTCTAGTTGACCTAGGTGAACCCTAGAACGATTAGGTGTGTGGTATTTTTTGTGTCGTGATTGTTTTTGTCCAGATTCTTTTTGTATGTATATTTCATTCCTTTGTTAATAACTAACTAAAAAAAAATTTTAAAAAAAATCAACATTCTTTTTCCGTCCTTTTCTCTTCCTTTCTTTCCTTCTCTCATCATATCATGGGTACCCCACCTCGCAAAACTCTTGCCGAACTTTGGTACCCACAACCAGACATTACATCTTACGGTTCTTGCTTTGGCCGAACATCGAACGATCCATCCATGCCCAAAATTTCGTTGAGAGATCGGATAGACGCGTCTAGGACAAACAATTGGACTCCGCAATCCACTTCGTATCAACCGTTTCAAACATTCACCCCTTCTGGTGTTGATACCCTTTTTGAAAGTCCAGTTGTAACCCCGAGACCAATGTCCATTGCTGAACATATTGCACAATCTCGTAGCCGATCTTTCACTCCTTTCACCGCTTCAAATTCTTTTGATCAACAATTCCATTCACCTTCTTATCCAAATGTTGATCCTACTCATGTCCAACCATTAAATTCCTATCCATCCTACCCGACTTTTACGCCTTCCCTAGACATTGCTTCCGAACCGCCATTTGGGAATTTTCAGTATTCAAACAACTTTGAATCTTTTACTGAAACCCCTTCACAACCAATGTCTAGTCTTGAGCAAACATTGGAAGAATTTCGGGTAGCTTCACGCCAAATGGAGGAAGTAAATGCGTCCATGGCCGCCCTCATACAATCTTATGAACCGGCAGCTAGTTTCCAACTAGCTCCAAATTTTTCAATGTATGAAGAAGCGGTAGGACAGGCTGTGAATTTGAGTGGTGAGAGTGAGTTGTACCCCCTTCCGAATCAAGCCTACCCGTCTCAACTTGAATCCCACAACTCCAGTTTTGAATGTCTATCTAGTGTTCCCAACGATTCACCGATTGAAGATAGAATGATTAATGAGTTGTGCGACTTTGTAGTGTTTGATTTACCCGATTGTGAAGGGACCTTGCTAAGTGAAACCACACCCAATCCTTTTGACCTCAACACCTCCACTCTAGAACCTGAATTGATTGATATCCATGCTGTTGTTGAGGTGTCTGAGAATATAGATTTTCACTTGATTGAGGATATTGACGCTGGGAATATTTTGGATGAACCCGCAGATTTGGCTGAGTTTTCCTCTCCAATTCATCATCCCGAGTCATTAACTGTTTTTCCCGAACCCCATATGCGTCTGGATATTGATGAAATATGCATGGATGAGCTTAACTTTGAGGAGAATTTTGAGGATATTTTTGAGGATGAAACAGTTCTAGATGATGAGTCGGATTTTCCAATTCATTCTATCCCTTTCATTGACTGTGTACACCCTCCCGAACCCTTAACAGATACTCTTCCTCGATCACTTCCTTCCATCCTTTCCATCGTTCCGACCTTGCAAGAACCCGTCTCACTTTCATTTCATATGTCTAGTTTACCAAGTTCGGCGTACCCATAGTTTCTTACGAATCTTGAGGGATTTGTCCCCATTACTCGACGGGTTAATAGATTAGCACAATCGCTTTTTACACATCGGTCATCACAAATAGTGCTAATTTATTCACTCCATTTTTACCCTCAAGTTCGTACTCCATTTCTTGTTCCCTTCCGCCATTCTTCTTCGCATATACCGAGACCGTATCCCGCTTCTATCTCTATACGGTCTCGCGTATTCTCCATTTCTTACCTCTCCGCGTTCTTTCACCAGCCAGCACATTATAGAGATAAAATATTTGAATGGTTGGTGCTCTCTTTTGGCCTGTGTAAGGCCTGGTATAGTTTGAAACTGTTCTCTTTCCTCCCTAATCCTGAACTTCAACGCTTAACAGTGGAAACACTGTTTTACTTAAGTTTGGGGGGGACTCCTTTTTGTATATATTTTTTGTTTTCCTTTTTGTTTTGTATATAATTTGTTTCTAGGGAGCGCCGACATTTTTGACCCTCTTGGTGTAGCCTGACAGTGAGGGCACTGTCAAGTTTAAGTTTGGGGGTGTGCTCGGTAAGCTTTTTTCCTTCGCATTCATTTGTATATTTTGCATTTGCATACCTTATTAAAAACCCACAAAAAATTGAAAATTTTCCAAAAAATATAAAAACTTTGTCGTCAAGTTAACTAATAGGGTAACTTAGATCTTTATTCCGAAAGTTTAGTTGATATGATAGAAATAACTAAATTCTAGGCTTAGGGATTGAAAACCCTAAAAATAACCCTCATTCTGTCTAACTTTGGTAAGTATACGTCCTTACAGTTTTTTTTGAGAAATAGGTAATCTTGAGTTCAGTTCTTGAGTCAAGTCAAGATGAAGGGAAAATATTGAAGCTTTACTGGAGGATAAGTCTGAAAAATAGTTTCTTTTCTCGAGTTCAAATTTAGAAAGTATATACCCTACAAACTGCACTTACACGCACCTTGAAACTTGGGATAGTAGAGGATACCTTGAAATACTCTTGCCTGAAAGCCTAGTATGAAAGAAAAAACGGTATTTAAAGCTAAACACCAAAAGAGCATGTTGAAAAATATATCCGGTCTTGAAAAAGAAAAAGAAAAATAAAAAGAAAAAGAAAAATAGAATAAAGTCAAGACCTGGAAACTGCTATTTACGCTTTAAGCTCACACATTCAGTAATCGGCCGTTAGTGCCTCAAGAAGCATTAATAGTCGCATGAAAGGTGTGTAAGCAACACCGTCCATCATTAAATGAAAAGAAGTAGTATTAGGTATTAGGGCAAGGGTATTATAGCTTGAATTGAATTCTTGAGTGTAGGGGTGCAAATATACACACACGTAGGGGTATACAATTGATGTTTGGATAAGAGAGAGAAATAAAGAATAAGACTTGTGTTTTCTGTAAAGTTGATAAAAATCCCTGATTTGAGGCCGAACTTTAGAAGGAAAACTCAGGAGAACCAACATCTTTCTAAACTTTTTTGGAACGTATAGGATCTAAAGTTAAAACAGATAGGAGGTGTGAAACATAAGGGTTGGATATTTCTAACTTAGGATGATAGAATTTCTAACGTAAATACTAAACTGTAGGAGTAGAATCGATGTTAACTTATGACACTAGCTTGACGGGATTTTGTGGGTGTAATCCGCTGAAAACCTTCAGGAGACAACACTCCTCCTACTAGGGACACCTAGAGGTTTAACGGCTTGTTACACACGCTCAGTGCAATCGCGTTCCCTGCGAAAGTGCGGTTAGGATTTTATATTTTTTTGAATAATTGGTTTTGCTCGGGACGAGCAAAAGTTAAGTTTGGGTGTACTTGTTCATAACAGAATATTGCATTTTATACCGCCCATTCTTACGCTCGTTTTTTTATAGGCAGGTTCTTTTTATCAGTGTTTGCTACATAATTGCAGGATACTAGTCTCAGCTCTAAACAGTGAATATCATGGAAAAGTACGACAAATTCTGGATTACTGCCAACAACAGATAAAACACGGGTCTCCGCTCTCTATCCGTGTGTTGCCACATACCAGTTTAAGGGACAAAATGGCAAATCGATTGTCATGTCATGCACAAAGCTCAATGTCAACACAAGATCCAAGAAATCTACGCAGAGCTCGAGGAAATCATGGCAAAAGATCCACATCACATCACCTTTTGATCTACTGAAATTCTGGAAGAATTGTGAAGAGTTTCTGAGAAAAGTCATATACCACACTGAAGAAGACATCAAACCAGGGAACCCCACAAAATCTTATGGCCTAACTCCTCTAAAGCGCCGCGGTTCCGCGGCATTAGCGCGCTTAGGCCGCGGAACCGCGGCCATGTAGACTCTTCTCTCTGTCGTTTTCTGGGGGCAGTTTGGTACTTCATATGGAGCCCGATTCTTGCCCTAGGTTTCCAGTTTCCTGCCTATAAATACCCCAGAATTTGCCAAGCCAAGGAGTGTGAATTTCTTTAGCCTCTTTTAGTGTAGTTTTGTTCTTTTTCTTCATCTTTCCTCCATGAAAATGTAGTGAGAGCATTGAGTGGATGTTAAATGAAGATGAGAGTTTTTGTATCATTCTTGTTTGTTTAGCTTCCCCTTGAGATTCTTGCTTTCTCTTGATCTTTCAACCTCTTCATTGAGCTTGAAAGTTTAAGGGTTTGTTATTGATCTCAAGGGTTGTATCTTCTTATGGAATTAGTGCTTCATTTCACATGAGTTCTTTACCCTTCTCTTGATCTTGCAACCTCTTGATTGAGCTTGCAAGTTTAAGGGTTGGCTATTGATCCCATACTTGTCTTGAGTTCTAGTTTCTAGTTCTTTTTATTGCTTATTTCTTTCTTGCTTTTTATTACCTTGCTTTACTTTCTTGCACTTTAAATTCCATGCCCTTACTTACTTGTAATCTTTTCTTTTCTTTGTTCTTTTTGTTCTCTCTTTTTGGTTCTTTTTGTGAATGATTGTAATTATCGTTGTTAAGAATAAATACGGTATTGTAAGTTAATGTTTCTTTGCTCATTTCCTTTTCCCGCTATTTTCCATTGAACTCCGCCCAAACGTTATGCAAGCGCTCCATTAGGCACCCTACCCTACCAAGGTAACGGTGATTCCTAACCGCGACCGGTTGCGTTCGGTTTGGCCGGAGGCGAAAGAAAGAGACAAGAACGGAAGGACAAGGGTAAATAAGCCGGATTCCACGAATACCGTGCTTAAATCCCCTAATCCACGTTGTTGCCGATTGCTCTAGCTTCAATTGGTCAAGACTCGGCTCAAAGGTTTTGAGTACGGATTTCTTTAGCTTACAATTTCGTATCTTTTTCTTAACAACTTCATACTTGCATATAAAACACATAGGTTAGTTTGAACAAACACATACAAATTCTTTATTGACTCGTCTAAAACTCGAACGGACATACAACCATCTCCCTGTGGATCGACCCGTGCTCAACCGGCTAGCTGCATAGCGACACCGTCCTGATCGCGGTAAACTTTAGAACTTTGAACATCCGACACGCCAAAAGCGTGCGATCAACCCCTCACAACTTAGTTTATTACAAAACACTCATTTTATTAAAATGAAGCTAAAATTATCACTAAAACCCTTATATCTTATTTATGTTGCATACAAAATTTTTAATTTAAATTGTTTTACATACATCTTATGAAATTATCTTATTTGTTTTTAATAACTTTTTGATTTACCATTTTATTATTAAATTAATTAATTTTATTTATTTCTAAATTTTCTAAATGTTACAATATCCCCCCTTAATAAAATTCGGTCCCCGAATTTAAAACTTAACTAGACGCACCCTCAAAAAGATGTGGAAATTTCTTCCGTATCGCATCCCCGGTCTCCTAAGTACTCTCCTCGCGTTTCGTTCCTCGCTAGAGAATCCTTATAGAGGGAAGTATACTTGATCACAGTTTTTTTTCCTGCCAGTTAAGAATAGCCACTGGCTGCATTGTGTAGTATAAATCCGATTCAGGCGGTAAGGTCTGATGCTGGATTGCGCGAGAAGGATCATGAAGATACTTGCGAAACATCGAAACGTGAAACGCCGGATGCACATCGGCAAAACTTGATGGAAGTGCTAAACAATAAACTACAGCACCTACTCTCTTCAAAATCTCGTAAGGTCTGACATATCTGGGGCTGAGCTTCCCCTCCTTCCCGAAACGTATCACACCTTTCATCGGAGATATACGAAGGAACACATGATCTCCCATATCAAACTCGAGTCCACGACGTCGTTGATCTGCATAATATCTTTGTCTACACTGGGACACTCTCATTGTGTCTTGCACCAGCTGAATCTTTTCCGTAGTCTTCTGTACTACCAGTGGTCCCCAAAATGCTACTCTCGTTCAGTTCCGTCCAATAAACCGGCAATCAACATTTCCTTCTATACCAAGCTTCAAAGGTGCCATCTGGATCATCTCCTGAAAATTGTTGTTGAACGAGAATTCCATTAAAGGTAGGTGGCGATCTCAACTACCACCAAAATCAAGCCTGCAAGCTCGCAGTATATCCTCTAAAGTCCGAATGGTCCGCTCGGACTGACCATCTAGCTGTGGTTGAAAAGTTGCACTATAACTCATTCATGTACCAAGAGTCCCTTAAAGTTCCTGCAAAGGACTACTAGTAAACTGTTTACCTCTATCTAACAATGTTCCCCTCCGAAAGACGGCGCGACTGGCGTCTCGCCTGAGATTCGGGGCAGATGCTAATTGGTGCTATCCGTCCACCTCTCCGAAGATGCCAAGTTGATTTATGGCACCATGTATCGAAGGTTTAAACGGATGCATCCGATGTAGCAGACTTCGTCAGATTCCCCCTCGCTTGAGAGGTTTTTTGATTGTGGGGACGCTCTTCCCTGCAGGCGCAAGCCCATGCTGTTAATTACGCTACCGCGTTGCGGTAACAACTTTCTCCTTCTCCAGATGGTCACTTCGTGTCGTGTGTGTTTGATTTGTGTTTGGTTGCCCGTGGATTGTATACGGAGACTGAGTTATATCGTCGCCTGTAGGGCGTGGATTAGTCCAAATCCGAATTTTCTTAGATTTGGGTTTGGGGTTTTGGTTTAAGGATACGTTAGTCTTATTTGAGACTAAGATCAACTTAAACGTTTGTTAAGGATACGTTAGTCCAATTTGAGACTAAGATCAACTTAACGAGATCGTTTAGATCCGACAAAAGAGCATTTGGGCTCTATTGTTCCAGTTTAGGGACGTAGTGGTCCAACATTCTCATTTTGGGGACGGATGTTGGTTTAAGGACGCATAAGTCCATGAGTTTAAGGACCCCACAGTCCGTATTAATGTGTGGTTGTCGGGGCCCGTCACCTCTCTGACGACGTTGAAGGATTACAACGAAAAATATCAGAGGAGTTCAGAGATGTACCCTTGAACCAAAGTTGGTTGAGAGATCTATAGTCCAATTTGGGACTAAAGTCGGTTTAAAGATTTAAGGATACGTTAGCCATATTTGGGGCTAAGATCAACTTAAATGGGATCGTTTAGATCCGACAAAAGAGCATTTGGGGCTCTATTGTTCCAGTTTAGGGACATAGTGGTCTATTGCCAGTTTAGGGACATGGGGTCCATGTTCCAGTTTAGGGACATAGTGGTCCAGGAAATATATGGCTGTCGGGACCCATCACCTCTCTGAAGACGTTGAAGGATTATAACGACAAATATCAGAGGAGTTCAGAGATGTACCATTGAACCAATGAGTTGGTTGAAAGAGCAGATGTGCTCAGTTCAAGATGATTTGAGGACTTATGGCCAGTTTGTGCTAAGTCCAATTATGTTTGAAATATTGGCCCTTTAGGCCGTTAGACATTTGTCTGGGTTCAGCCCTTCATCATTCAGCAGTGCTAAACAGAGGTTTGGGGGCTCTGACAACATTTTGTCCTTGATTTCCTCAATTTTGAGATTCATTTGGAGGAGGGACTTTTGCTTCTGGAAATTAGCCAATTTGGCTGAAAGTAGTGTTAAACACTAGAGAACAACAGTGTTAAACACTGGAGATAGAACTCTCAAATTAGTGTTAAACACTAAAAGACAATCAGTGTTAAACACTGGAAATATAATCTTCAATTTAGTGTTAAACACTAGAAACAATCAGTGTTAAACACTGGAAATATAATCCCCAAATTAGTGTTAAACACTAAAGAAAGATGGGTCACGTGTGGACACGTGAGAGCGCCCAAAAGTGGGACCAGATCCCTTTTCTTCGTTCTGCAATTAAGTGTTAAACACTTTTCATTTCCTGGCCATCACGTGTGGGCACGTGATAGGCATCCATCCATTGGATATTAAAAGGATTTGTTAAGGGTCACGTGGGGAGACGTGAGGGCGCCCTATATGTGGAGCCAGATCTCCTTTTGTTTTATCCTCAAATCTGCGAATAAGTGTTAAACACTTTTATTTTTATTTTAGAGCATCACGTGTTGGCACGTGATGGGGATCTGTGCGCCAATTGTTAAAGCATTTGCTGAGGGGTCACGTGATAACATGTGAGAGCGCCCAAAGTTTTCATTTCCTTTGCTTTTTCTTTCTGCGTTTTGGGAGTCACGTGGGAGCACGTGAGGCATTGCCTCAAAGCTTCTTTTCTTCAGGGATCTTTTCAAGGGTCACGTGGGGGCACGTGACCCTAGTTCTTTTCATGAACAGAGATCTTTTAAGAATTGAATTCTCTGTAGGGTTAAACCCTAATTATGATTTTGGAGGAATTAAATTCCTATTGTGAAAGAATTAAATTCTTATTTAGGATAAAACCCTGATTTCTTTTTAAAGGAATTAAATTCCCAGATATGTAAAAGAATTGAATTCTTGATTAGGGTTAAACCCTAGTTTTGTTTTAGGAGAATTAAATTCTCAAAACTCAATTCCCCTTCTAAGTTTAGGATCTGCATGGCAGGATCTCGACCCGATGAGAATTAAATTCTCAACTTATGGGGAGATGTGCTCTGTGCAGATCTTCAACCAGAAGAAGAACTAAGTTCTTTATTTGCAGAAGAGTTAAACTCTTAAATTTTGAGAATTAAATTCTCTTTTTGAAGTTGATCTTTTTCCCTTTTCTCACCTAGGGTTTTCTTTGTCGAGAATTAAATTCTCCTTCTTTTCTTCCCTCTTGAGAATTAAATTCTCCTCTCTCTGTTTTTCTCTCTAAAAAAAAGGTCCCCCTCTTCTTTTCTTGGCTCCTATTTATAGGAGAAAGAAAAAAATCAATTTGTTTAGCAAATCTCTCATTGAAAGAATTGATTTGTTTTCATATTTAATATGAGCCTTTAGATCATTCAGTGAATTTTATTCACCGTTGGATTTTAAATCCAAAAGATATTCTGTTTGTTATTTCGGTGAGATTTGGGGAAATCTTTCCTTGTCTAGGATTTTTCCATAAATTGGTGATATTTAATCACCCTTGGATCTTTAATCCAACGGTCCCCATAATCCTTTTCCATTTGGAAAGATTTAGAAGCTTTTAGAATTTAATTCAATTAACTGTAAAGCTTTCGAAACCAGTCACGTGCTGACACGTGACCCTTGGTCACGTGTGAGCACGTAATCCCCAATTGAGTTCTTTAACGGCCGATTGTTTATGCTTCAGTTTTAACCATCACGTGTCAACACGTGACCATTGGTCACGTGTGAGCACGTGATACCTCATTGAGGTAACTTCTAATTTTTAATCAGGGAACAAATTTTAGAATTTAATTCTATTCATTATTTTAGAGGCCTTAAGAGCCCATCACGTGTCTGCACGTGACCCATGGTCACGTGTGAGCACGTGATGCCCCATTGGGGTCTTTTTTGAGTTTTTATTATATCTTTTAACTCCTCCAGCGGGTTCTTAAAGGTCCATCACGTGTGGACACGTGATGCCTCATAACTTTTGATCCCGGATGAATTATGAGGCCCATAATATATCAAATCGAAGGGTTTTTCGAGATGCTTCCAATACCATCAGAATTTAATAGTTCCTTCTTCGGGAGTTTATCAAAATACAGGCCGGAAGATACTGGTTCGCATTTCCTTAAGCGTATCGCTGCCGTTTGATACCTTGGACTCCTTTGCGCAGAAATTTTTGGCGGGAATAAATGCCCCCAACTACTTTGACCATGTAAGTATGTACGTGGGTGAAGTAGTGCAGAATTATGCATAGCGTATGACCAGTTTCGGGTTGGTATATAACTTTCAGAATCTTGATCTGAGAAGATAACGAGCGGACACAAGCGTTGTCATTTATCATTGACTCAAATCTCGACTCTTAAGAGATATAGTTCCAAATTCTCAACTCCATGAGCCGCACCCTTCTATTTCTTTATGTCTTACTCTGGCGTGAAGTAGTTTATACGCTCCTGAGTAACTTCTCCATTTCAGTGGCATGTAGATTTGGCAAGTGTGGCTCATAGATGGTCCATCTTGACCTCTTTGCAGGGTGGTGATGGCTTAGGAGACAGGGTTAGGATCTGCCACCTAAGACTTTTCAACATTATGAGCCGTGAGGGTCTCATAAAGACTTTTCTCCCTACGAGTCGAGAGGATCCCGCAGGTGTATTTTCTCCTTAGGGGTCGCGAGGACTCCTAAGTGTGTTTTCTCTTAAAAGTCGTAAGGATCTCACAAGAGAATTTTCCCGCTTATAAGTCGAGAGGACTCGTAAGTGGTTGTTTTCCTCCTTGTCGAGATTCGACTTTGGAGAGTGTGACCCATGGATAGTATGCAAGGGACCGTTTTGGATCGACTTGCAGGGTCCCAGTGCTTAGGAAACCGGTTCTTATCCCGATTGCCTAAGGCTTTTCCCTACGAGTCGAGACGAATCGAGAATTTCTCGCAAGGATGTCCTAACGTCACAGTTAACCTCTGCTCTTTACGACAAAGGTTCGTTAGGGTCTGTGGTACTAGGATTTTGTCCGTCGTACCGTCGCGTTGGCTGATGTATTC
This sequence comes from Agapanthus africanus, assembly GCA_030015575.1. NCBI lineage: Eukaryota > Viridiplantae > Streptophyta > Magnoliopsida > Asparagales > Amaryllidaceae > Agapanthus > Agapanthus africanus. The sequence continues at coordinate 521,073,152 of CM057344.1, forward strand.
CTCGATAGGCAATCTTGCTGTTAGAGTAGCCTTGTGACTGTCGTATCTCTGATCCCTTCGGGGGCTGGACAAGACGTCTTCAAGCAATCTTCTTAGGCAGTTTGACCGTCAGAAGAGCAAGCGTTAGGAATTTGCCATGCCGCTTTTTACTTGAGGTTAGGCTCATTTTGGAGAGCCCCGATGAGTCATAACCACTCCGCGCTGGTGTAGGATGATTTCCGATAGTCTTTCGGGCTTTATATGACTTGCCGTTAAGACCTTGAAGTTAGGAATTTGGCCTTTGCTTCGTTTGCTGGCATTGCGTCCTCTGTATCGAGACGAATGTCGTGGTGGTCTCTAGGTTGCTGGTGAACCGTCGAGATTTGGAACTAGGGATTTTGCCGTGGCTCCTTTTGGTGATGTTGCGTCTGCTGTATCGAGACGAACGTCGAGGTGGTGACCACTCCGCACCGGTTTGAGATGATCTCCGATCGTCTTTCAGGCATTATATGACTTGCCTTTAAGACCCTGAAGCTAGGAATTTGGCCTTTGCTTCGTTTGCTGGCATCGCGTCTGCTGTATCGAGACGAATGTCGCGGTTGTCTCTAGGTTGCTGGTGAACCGTCGAGGTTTGGAACCAGGGATTTTGCCGTGACTCCTTTTGGTGATGTCGCGTCTGCTGTGTCGAGACGAACGTTGAGCTGGTGACCACTCCGCGCTGTTGTGAGGTGATCTCCGATTGTCTTTCAGGCTTTATATGAGTTGCGGTCAAGACCCTGAAGCTAGGAATTTGGCCTTTGCTTCATTTGCTTTGGCGTTGCGTCTGCTGTGTCGAGACGAACGTCAAGGTGATGACCACTCCGCGCTGGTGCGAGATGATCTCCGATTGTCTTTCAGACTTTATATGAGTTACTGTCAAGATCCTGAAGCTAGGAGTTTGGCCTTTTGCTTCATTTGCTTTCATTACGTCTGCTGTATCGAGACGAATGTCATGATGGAGCTGGGATTTTGCCGTCACTCCGCTTTGTTTCGACCATGGGGTCTTTCGCTGACGTTGCATCTGCATCGTGCTGTATTGCGAGGGAATGCCGTTGTTGACATCATGTCCGTTGTAACAAGACGAATGCTGAGGTGGAGCTGGGATTTTGCCGTCACTCCGCTTTGTTTCGACCATGAGGTCTTTTGTTGAAGTTGCTTCTGCATCCTGTTGGACTTGCGAAGGAACGCCATTGTTGACATCTCGTCTGCTGTATCGAGACGAATGCTGAGGTGGAGTTGGGATTTTGCCGTCGCTCCGCTTTATTTCGACCGTGAGGTCTTTTGTTGACGTTGCATCTGCATCCTGCTGGACTGCGAAGGAACGCCATTGTTGACATCTCGTCTGCTGTATCGAGACGAATGCTGAGGTGGAGTTGGGATTTTGCCGTCGCTCCGCTTTGTTTCGACCGTGAGGTCTTTTGTTGACGTTGCATCTGCATCCTGCTGGACTGCGAAGGAACGCCATTGTTGACATCTCGTCTGCTGTATCGAGACGAATGCTGGGGTGGAGCTGGGATTTTGCCGTTACTCGGCTATTTCATTGCGAGTTGCCCAATCATTTCGGCTATTTTTCATGCATACATTTTTACTTGCTGCTTTTTATTGCAAGTTGCCCCCATCATTTCGGCTATTTCGTGTGCATGTGTGGCTCGCTAGCCTTTTCGCTTCAAGCTTGGGATTTTAGACACCGATTTCGGCATCAGCACCGCTACAACTGGGATGTTGCCAGGAGCGAGTCATCATTTGCCTTTGTCGACGTTGATCAAAGGTGGCTTAGTAAACAGGGTCAAGGGTCCTGTCGACTAAGGCTTTTGACTTCATGAGCCGTAAGGGTCTCATAAAGGTATTTCTCTCTGCGAGTCGTGAGGATCTCGTAGGTGTAATTTCTCCTTAGGAATCGTGAGGACTCCTAAGTGTGTGTTCCCCTGTAAGTCGTAAGGATCCTACAAAAGGGTTTTCTCCTTATAAGTCGAGAGGACCTATAAGGGTTGTTCGCTGTACGAGCATATCCCTAGTCACGGATGGGACTTTGTTAGGGAAATGTTTATTCGCGCCCGTGGATTGTATACAAGGGTCAGTATTGAGCCGCTTGTAGGGCATAAATTGAAGGTTGTGGGGGTTGCTTAAGCACAGGTTTAGGTCTCTGTGACTTAAGACTTTCAAATCTTATGAGCCGTGAGGGTTCCATAAGAGAGTTCTCCTTACGAGTCGTGAGGATCTCGCAAGTGTAATTTCTCCTTAGGAATCGTGGGGATCCCTAAGTGTGTTGCTCCCTTGTGAGTCGTAAGGATCTCACGTGGGTGGTTTCTCCTTACAAGGTCGAGAGGAGCCTGTAAGTGTCTTTTAACGAGTTTTTGCCCTTTCGGGTTTTCACAAACACTCACCGGTAGCCCTGCTGTTTTTACTTACGGGGGCCTTTCGGGTTTTCATCCGTGCCTATTTTGCTTATGGGCATACCGTTTTCTTTTTTCTTTTTTTTTCTTTTTTTTGTTTATTCTTTCTTTTTTTATTATTCTAACGAGGTTGCGCCCTTTCGGGTTTTCACAAGACTCGCCGGTAGCCCTGCTGTTTTTACTCACGAAGCCCTTTCGGGTTTTCATCCGTGCCCATTTTGCTTATGAACATACCGTTTTTTTTAAAACCACGCCAGCCTGAGGATGCCGCGGGTTTATAGTAGTTTAACGATGTTTCGGTCATTTGCAAGTTTTAGGACATTGCGGTCCGTCGTTAGTTTAGGGACGTTTCGGTCCGTCGCCAGTTTTAGGACATAGTGGTCCATTGTTAGTTTAAGGACATTCCGGTCCGTTGCCAGTTTTAGGACATAGTGGTCCAATGTCGTTGTATTTGAGGCGAATCTCTAGTTTACTGACTTTTCGGTTGATGGGGCTTTCTCTATGAAAGAGCACGATGCCCTCGGCATGTCCATCTTTTTCGGAGCATGTGGTTGTGGTGGGTTCACCTTCCATTTTTCGGACATCGCGAACTTGCCCTGTTGGTATTGGTCTTCAACCCAGTTTTTGAAAACGTAGCAATTTTTGAGTGGGTGACCTATTACTCTGTGGTAGGGACAATAGTTAGGATTGTTAACGTCACCTGGCTGCAATGGACATTTTGGATCCGGCAGAGTGATGAGCCCGCTGCGCACTGCTAGCTTGAACAATCTCTTTGTTTTATCTTTGGGAAACGAGTAACGACGTTTCAACTTCTCATTGAGGTATCGCGGCTTGTTTTTTTGATGATAAAACGGTCTCGGATTACTCGGCTGTTGTTGAGCGTTGGCGACGAAGGTCGCTTTTCCATTCCCCTTATCCCTTTTGTTCGATCCCTTGTTCGCAGGTTCGAGATTCTTTCCGGGTAGCGTGCGATTGCACGGTTGAATGTTATCGCAACTCCTCAACTCTTTCATTTTAGAGATGGATTCCTTGAAGAGAGGGCCGAGGGCTACTTTTTCGTCGGAGTCGCTCCCGAAGGTGAGAACTCGCGATCCCCCGGGATCAACCCTATGACAATTGCCGGCAATTCTTTTACGCTTATCTGTCGCATTTTTCTGCTGTCTACGAGCTTCACGCTTTGTCCTGTTGAAGTGTTGCCTGTGAGCGACATACCCTTGCCACCAACACTTAAAGGAGTTGCAGTCTTCAGTAGAATGTGCGATCTTCTGATGATATAAGAAGATGTTAGGATGTACGTCCGCTTCATCAAGATGTATACCGCCAGGAGAATTTTCTCTGAAAGAGGGCAGTTTCATCCCCATCGATATGGCTTTGGCGAATCGTTTCCTTGTCTTGATCCTGCTTTCATTTGCGTCGGATGTACTTTGATCCAGTGGGAGTGTTTCGACCCTTTTATCTAGTCGCCGGCGTTTGGCTTTCTCGAATATGGCCATCTCGCGCTCTCGATCAGCTTTTCTTTTAAGACGGGCTTCGTTCAGGAATGCATCAATCATTTCGTCTGATGGTCCTAGAAGTTCTGGCTTAGGATTTGCCCCCAGCTTCTCTGTGTAAGGAGCTTCTTCGTCATTTATTGACAAGTGAGAGATCACATGGCAGCTTGCCACATAATCTTCAGGTTCATCCGACGAGTCTTTGTCATCATCTCCGTCCTCAAGGATGTGGCTGAGGAATTCTCGGAGTGTCACTGGGGTCCGCGCCTTCTGATTATATTCTTCCACCGCGTCAATCTGTTTTTGCAGGTCCGTGCGCTTGTCACCAGGCTGCACGGGCTTTTCGGTCTTCTTCTTTTTCTTCGAAGACTTTGACAGCTGGGTGTGAGTGCTCTGACCATCACCACCCGTTTTTAGAGTTGGGCGCGGTTTCAACATTCCCTCGATGATCTCGGGTTCCAGTGGATTTTTCCACCTGATTGCCGGGCACGTTTGGAGATCCTTCAGCATTCTTTTAGTTTTGGTTGAAAGAGCGAACTCCCACGGGGCTTCCCTTATGAATGAGCACGATGCCCCCAGCACGTCCACTTTTTTAGGGGCGTGAGATTGTGGCGGGTTCACTTTCCAGTTTTCGGATAATACGAACTTGCCTTATTGGTACTGATCCTCGATCCATCCCTTAAAGACGAAGCGATCTTCGATTGGATGGCTTACCGCTTGGTGGTAAGGGCAGTAATTTGGATCGTTGACATCGCCTGGCTGCAACGGACGTTTCAGACTCGGCAGGTTGATGAGTCTGTTGCACACTGCCAGCTCAAACAATCTCCTCGTTTTATTCTGAGGAAACGAGTAAGGACGTCCTAGTCTCTCCTCGAGAGATGGGCGCGGACGCATGCTGCTTTGGAGAACAACCGGTTTTAAGTTGCTCGGCTGTTGTTGAGTATTGGTGACAAAAGTCGCTTTCCCCTTCCCCTTTTCATTCCAAGGCTCTGTCTTTGAAGAGGAAGGCCTATGGCCCATCTGGTCCATTTGGGCCAGCTTATCAATCAAGGCCTGGAAAGTGGTCGGCTTAAAGAATATCATGAATTGAGAAATGGTCGCCTGAGGGTCGAGGGTTCCTACGAACATGCCCACCGCTGCTGCTTCTTCTATGCGCTGTTCGCACTTCGACCACAGATTACGCCACCGTATCGCATACTGGACCCAAGTTTCTCCAGGCTTCACCCTGGCATTGATTAGTACTGTTATCGGGGTGCGTTCACTAGAACTCGTGAATCTTTGTGTAAACAGTAGATCCATCTCCGCAAATGTTTTGACAGAGTCGTTAGGTAGCTCCGAATACCATTCAAAGGCTGTTTCTGCTAAGCGACTGACGAATTGGCGAAGCAACAGTTTGTCGTCGCCTCCAGTGTTGCCACATAAAGCCCTGAACTGGGCAACATGCTGGTGGGGATTTCCTGTCCCTTTATATACATGAAATTTAGGAATGGTATATCCCGGTGGATACTTTATTTGGTCATACCAGCCCAGATAGGGTCGTCCGGTCTTGACAATTTGGCCAGCCGCTTCATTCGCCTGGTGGACTCGTATCTGTTGAGCGATATAGTCATCCAGTGCAGCCTTGGAAATGGTTTCCTCCTTGGCTGCTGAAAGAGCCGGAGGAGGGTTCGATATCTCCCCTCTATCGTCTTCAATAATGATCGGAGGGTCTTCAGCTGGGGAATCTTGTTGGATCATCATTCCCACCATGTCCTGGAACAGGAGGGCCATTCGTTGTATATTGGCTGCTTGTTCGACAGCCTCTTTATCCTTCTTCTCCAATATCCTGCGAAGGAATTTAGCGTCAGTTTCTTGCTCCTGGCGTTGATCAGATGACGCTTCGGGGCTTTCTTTCGGCCCAGTGAGTGCGGCCATCACGTTCATCATTTCTTGGAGCTTCTGCTGTTGCTCCTGAGCTTTGGTCACTAACCGTGTAAGCGGTCAATGACCCGTGTATGCACGGCTGTCCTCTTTTCCCAGCGCCATGTATACCGTATGCACCATCATGCCCCCAGACTTAGGGCGCTTAGGCTTATTGTCCCTGACATTTGCTGCAGGGGTGGGGACTCTATCCGGCCTTCTTCTCTTTTGAGTAGTTGACGTGGAGGGAGCCGTTGCAGCGGGCACCCAAGCGGCTGTCGTCCTTTGTTGTTTGACATGTCGGTTCTCTTCCCGCTGAACTTTCACCTTTTTCTGTCGGCGGGAGTGATCTTGGTCGATTACTGAGTCTTGGACCCGTCGCCAGACCTTATAAATCTTAGAGGACAACCGTTGAGGAGGTTGTTCCGGCTTCGCTTCTGTAACGTCCTCCGCAGGTGGAGGGGATCTTTTGAGAACCGCAGTTGGCGAATTTCTGCGTATCCTGTTCAGCAGCTCGAAGCTGTTCCCGGTTGGAACAGCAGCCTCAATTTCCACCGTTGGAGCTGGTGGAGTTAATCCGGAGGGGGAGTTGCCCCCAGTCTTCCTTATCCGGCGCCAGTGGCGACGTCGGGCATGACGGGTTGTTAGGATTGATTCAGTGACGGCTGCGTCTTGCCCCCTGTTCTGGGGAGGGGCTGCTGCCAGTGTCAGCCTCTTAAAGACTGACGTTCGTTGAGAAGCTACAGATTTCTGAGCGGGAGCGGGAATGGGGGTAGTCAGTCTCGCGAAGACCAACCCTCTGGGAGGAGAAGCCGCCTTGACGACTTCGGGAGCAGTTTTCCTCTTTGGGATGGCTTTCTCAGGTACCACGGGCTTTTTGGCGGGCCCTTTAGAGTTCAGGCTCAGTCTAGTGAAGACCGAGGAGTTGGACGACCCGTTGAGAGGGGCCGTGGGAGTAGCAAGTCGACCAAAGACCGACTTCTTTGATGCTTTCGGTACGGGCATTGGGATGTTAATGTTCACCGGTGGGAGCATGGTCCCGAAGAAAAGACCGGTGGTAGCTTGAGTCACTTGCTCCACAGGCATAGTGAATAGGGAAGCAGCCTGCGGTCCATATGCTACACCTTCAGGTAAGGCGGAGCGTCGGTTGCATTTGCAGTTGGAGAAGTTCGAGCAGTTGCCAGCCATTGATCCTTTTGCTTTCTGCAGCAAACGAAACACCAAGTCTTAGTACTTCGAAACCCAAGGGCAACCATTAGAAAACCGCGATTGGTTCGCGAATCACGACACACGAAGTGTGGAGTGGAAAGAGGAAAAGGTCCCACCGGGCGTGCCAGAATATGTTCCCCTCCGAAAGACGGCGCGACTGGCGTCTCGCCTGAGATTCGGGGCAGATTCTAATTGGTGCTATCCGTCTACCTCTCCGAAGATGCCAAGTTGATTTATGGCACCATGTATCGAAGGTTTAAACGGATGCGTCCGATGTAGCAGACTTCGTCAGATTCCCCCTCGCTTGAGGGGTTTTTTGATTGTGGGGATGCTCTTCCCTGCAGGCGCAAGCCCCTGCAGTTAATTACGCTACCGCGTTGCGGTAACAACTTTCTCCTTCTTCAGATGGTCACTTCGTGTCGTGTATGTTTGATTTGTGTTTGGTTGCCCGTGGATTGTATACGGAGACTGAGTTATGTCGTCGCCCGTAGGGCGTGGATTAGTCTAAATCCGTATTTTCTTAGATTTGGGTTTGGGGTTTTGGTTTAAGGATACGTTAGTCTTATTTGAGACTAAGATCAACTTAAACGTTTATTAAGGATATGTTAGTCCAATTTGAGACTAAGATCAACTTAACGAGATCGTTTAGATCCGACAAAAGAGCATTTGGGCTCTATTGCTCCAGTTTAGGGACGTAGTGGTCCAACATTCTCATTTTGGGGACGAATGTTGGTTTAAGGACGCATAAGTCCATGAGTTTAAGGACCCCACAGTCTGTATTAATGTGTGGTTGTCGGGACCCGTCACCTCTCTGACGACGTTGAAGGATTACAACGAAAAATATCAGAGGAGTTCAGAGATGTACCCTTGAACCAAAGTTGGTTGAGAGATCTATAGTCCAATTTGGGACTAAAGTCGGTTTGAAGATTTAAGGATACGTTAGCCATATTTGGGGCTAAGATCAACTTAAACGGGATCGTTTAGATCCGACAAAAGAGCATTTGGGGCTCTATTGTTCCAGTTTAGGGACATAGTGGTCCATTGCCAGTTTAGGGACATGGGGTCCATGTTCCAGTTTAGGGACATAGTGGTCCAGGAAATATATGGCTGTCGGGACCCATCACCTATCTAAAGACGTTGAAGGATTACAACGACAAATATCAGAGGAGTTCAGAGATGTACCCTTGAACCAATGAGTTGGTTGAAAGAGCAGATGTGCTCAGTTCAAGATGATTTGAGGACTTATGGCCAGTTTGGGCTAAGTCCAATTATGTTTGAAATATTGGCCCTTTGGGCCGTTAGACATTTGTCTGGGTTCAACCCTTCATCATTCAGCAGTGCTAAACAGAGGTTTGGGGGCTCTGACAACATTTTGTCCTTAATTTCCTCAATTTTGAGATTCATTTGGAGGAGGGACTTTTGCCTCTGGAAGTTAGCCAATTTGGCTGAAAGTAGTGTTAAACACTAGAGAACAACAGTGTTAAACACTGGAGATAGAACTCTCAAATTAGTGTTAAACACTAAAAGACAATCAGTGTTAAACACTGGAAATATAATCTTCAATTTACTGTTAAACACTAGAAACAATCAGTGTTAAACACTGGAAATATAATCCCCAAATTAGTGTTAAACACTAAAGAAAGACGGGTCACGTGTGGACACGTGAGAGCGTCCAAAGGTGGGACCAGATCCCTTTTCTTCGTTCTGCAATTTAGTGTTAAACACTTTTCATTTCCTGGCCATCACGTGTGGGCACGTGATAGGCATCCATCCATTGGATATTAAAGGGATTTATTAAGGGTCACGTGGGGAGACGTGAGGGCGCCCTAAATGTGGAGCCAGATCTCCTTTTGTTTTATCCTCAAATATGCGAATAAGTGTTAAACACTTTTATTTTTATTTTAGAGCATCACGTGTTGGCACGTGATGGGGATCTATGCGCCAATTGTTAAAGCATTTGCTGAGGGGTCACGTGTTATGTAAGAGCGCCCAAAGCTTTCATTTCTTTTGCTTTTTCTTTCTGCGTTTTGGGAGTCACGTGGGAGCACGTGAGGTATTGCCTCAAAGCTTCTTTTCTTCAGGGATCTTTTCAAGGGTCACGTGGGGGCACGTGACCCTAGTTCTTTTCATGAACAGAGATCTTTTAAGAATTGAATTCTCTGTAGGGTTAAACCCTAATTATTATTTTGGAGGAATTAAATTCCTATTGTGAAAGAATTAAATTCTTATTTAGGATAAAACCCTAATTTCTTTTTAAAGGAATTAAATTCCCAGATATGTAAAAGAATTGAATTCTTGATTAGGGTTAAACCCTAGTTTTGTTTTAGGAGAATTAAATTCTCAAAACTCAATTCCCCTTCTAAGTTTAGGATCTGCATGGCAGGATCTCGACCCGATGAGAATTAAATTCTCAACTTATGGGGAGATGTGCTCTGTGCAGATCTTCAACCAGAAGAAGAACTAAGTTCTTTATTTGCAGAAGAGTTAAACTCTTAAATTTTAAGAATTAAATTCTCTTTTTGAAGTTGATCTTTTTCCCTTTTCTCACCTAGGGTTTTCTTTGTCGAGAATTAAATTCTCCTTTCTTTTCTTCCCTCTTGAGAATTAAATTCTCCTTTCTCTGTTTTTCTCTCTAAAAAAAAGGTCCCCCTTTTCTTTTCTTGGCTCCTATTTATAGGAGAAAGAAAAGAATCAATTTGTTTAGCAAATCTCTCATTGAAAGATTTGATTTGTTTTCATATTTAATATGAGCCTTTAGATCATTCAGTGAATTTTATTCACCATTGGATTTTAAATCCAAAAGATATTCTGTTTGTTATTTCGGTGAGATTTGGGGAAATCTTTCCTTGTCTAGGATTTTTCCATAAATTAGTGATATTTAATCACTCTTGGATCTTTAATCCAACGATCCCCATAATCCTTTTCCATTTGGAAAGATTTAGAAGCTTTTAGAATTTAATTCTATTAACTGTAAGGCTTTCGAAACCAGTCACGTGCTGACACGTGACCCTTGGTCACGTGTGAGCACGTGACCCCCAATTGAGTTCTTTAACGACCGCTTGTTTATGCTTCAGTTTTAACCATCACGTGTCAACACGTGACCATTGGTCACGTGTGAGCACGTGATACCTCATTGAGGTAACTTCTGATTTTTAATCAGGGAACAGATTTTAGAATTTAATTCTATTCATTATTTTAGAGGCCTTAAGAGCCCATCACGTTTCTGCACGTGACCCATGGTCACGCGTGAGCACGTGATGCCCCATTGGGGTCTTTTTTGAGTTTTTATTATATCTTTTAACTTCTCCAGCGGGTTCTTAAAGGTCCATCACGTGTGGACACGTGATGCCTCATAACTTTTGATCCCGGATGAATTATGAGGCCCATAATATATCAAATCGAAGGGTTTTTTGAGATGCTTCCAATACCATCAGAATTTAATAGTTCCTCCTTCGGGAGTTTATCAAAATACATGCCGGAAGATACTGGTCCGCATTTCCTTAAGCGTATCGCTCCTATTTGATACCTTAGACTCCTTTGCGCAGAAATTTTTGGCGGGAACAGACACCATGCTCGTCGGAAGTCATTGCAATCGGACAATCTCGTCGATATAATTCTGAGCATACTGTGGAAATCCTATACGTCGTCTTCACCAGAAGAATATGAGCTGCCCTTGTCAATCTATCTACAATTACCCAAATGGAATCATACCCTCTGTTAGTCCTGGATAGACCGACTACGAAATTTATGGAAATCTGTTCCCATTTACACTCTGGAATTTGTAAGGGCTGCAATTCTCCAGCTGGCCTCTGGTTTCTGCCTTGACTTGCTGACCAGTCAAGCATCTCGAAATGAACTCCACAACATCCCCTTTCATTCCTTCCCACCAGTAAAAATCCTTCAGAATCATACTACATCTTGGTGGAACCAGGATGAATACCGTATGCTGATCTATGGGCCTCCTCTAAAATCTCACATGTCAGTCCACCCGAATCTGGCACACTCAGACAAGCCCCGAAATGTAATACTCCTTAGTTATCTATCACGAACTCCGACTCTCTGCCCTGCCTAAGTTGATCCATAATCTCCAACCTACGAACATCTGCTGAATACGATCTAATAGCTGAGGAAGGTGCGAATCTGTGCTAACTGTCCTCCTGTTGATATGAACTCGAACTGTATACGGCTATCACATAAAAATTTTCAGTCTGTAGAAGACTGTCTCTGCATAGTGCACCATTGAGATAAGCTACCTCCAGGCCTCCGTCTCAAGGCATGTGCTATAACGTTTGCTTTGCCTGGATGATACAGAATCTCACAATCGTAATCCTTCACGAGTCTCATCCATCTATGCTGCCTTGTTTCAGATCCCACCGCTGAAAGTTATACTTCAAGCTCTTACGATCTGTGAAACATTGGCACGATTGTTCACACAAGTATTGTTCCTAAATCTTCAATGCGAAAGCTACAGCAGCCATCTTCAAATCTTGAGTGGGGTAGTTCCGCTCGTGCCTCTTCAACTGACGAGAAGCATAAGTTACAACCCTACCGTGCTGCATCAACATTTAGCCTAAACCCACTCTAGAGGTATCACAATACAAAACAAAGCCGCCTGACCCAGAAGGTAATGATAAGACTGGTGCAGTCGTCAAGCGAGTCTTCAACTACTGGAAACTTCGCTCACACGTCTCCGTCCAAAGAAATGGATCATCCTTCCTAGTCAGCCCATACCGGTTATAAAACGCAGTCTTAGGAATGTCATCCTTCCGAACCTTCCATTGATGGTACCCTGACCACAATTCCCTCTTTGAGAAGTAGCCAGCCACCTTTGCAATTGATCGAGCAAGTCATTGATACGTGGTAGTGGAAACTTATTTCGCAGAGTGATGCGATTCATTTGTCGGTAGTCAATACACAGCCTTGTACTATCTTCCTTCTTCGTTACCAATAAGACAGGAGCTCCCTACGGCGATACACTGGAACACACAAGTCCTTTAGCTAACAACTCTTGCAACTGACTTTTGAGTTCCTTCAACTCCGTCGGTGCCCTACGATAGGGTGGCATAGAAATAGACCCCGCACCCAAAATCAAGTCAATGCAAAATTCAATGTCACGATCAGACGGTAATCCTGGCAATTCAGCAGGACACAACCGGAAATTCTTGTGCGATCGGAACCTGGTCCAATAGAATCTCAGCGACCCTTAAGTCCTGAACAAAAGCCCAGACCCATGACAACCCTTCTTCAAGAGTCGTCCCGCACAAAAAGCAGAAATCATGTTGGCAGGAGTTATATTACAATCTCCCTGCCCAACAAAGATCGGTTCATCGGGAGAACAAAATCTACCCGCCCTTCCCCGACAATCTATATAGGCATGACAAGCAGCCAACCAAAACATACTAGGAAGTATATCAAAACTAATACATCTAGGAGACTCAAATCCACTACTAAATCCCTATCATCAATTTATACTGAACGTGACCTAAATACATGTCCGGCTATATAAGAATCTCCTATAGGAGTAATCATAACTTGCGGTAACTAATCCTAACACTACGACTCTCTCCCCAGAGAAAGTGCAAAACGTAAAGATACGAATAAATGCATAGAATCGGGATCAAATAAAATATGCGCATCTAAAGAATATACTACAAGAGTACCTGTCACTACTGCAGTGGATGCCTGGCATTCCGTGGAGTCAGTACAAAAACACATGCCTGGCCCCTGCCCGCATCCTGCCGTCCTCTACCTCTATTTCCTCGACCTCTCTGGAAGCGTCCTGCATAACCTCGGCCTCGTGGTACAACCGTCTGGCGCATAGTGTTAACTGAGGGAGGAAGTAAATCCATCGACAACGAAAGTGGAGGGGGTAAAACATCCTGCGGAACAACAGTTCTTCCTGGGCGTGTACACTGTCTATCTAAGTGTCGTGAACGCCCGTAATTATAACATGCATATGGAGGTCCCTGTCCCACTGGTTGTAAACTAAACATCTGGCCCTGAGTCACTTCTCGATCAAAACTGCGGCCTGGAATGAATCTGTATCGACCTCCTCGTCCTATCGAATTACGACCGTTATGACCCCGGCCTCCAGGGGCGTTGACCTGGCGTGGAACGACAACAGGAGTAGTAGGTAATGTACTCGGAGGAGGTGGTGAAGTCACATGTGAGACCGATGCCTCATCCTACCGCATCATGGGACAATCCCTAATACAGTGATACGGACACCCACACCTGAAACATCTTTGCACGGGGTGTTGAACATATGGGTATAAGTAATAAAACTGATCTCTGCAGAATCCGCCACGACCTCTACGAACACGTCTTGGTGCTGAAATATTATTACGAATTTGCCTTGGTCTCTGAACACCCGTATGTGGAGTAATGGTCGACCTCTGTGCTCGACTAATCTCTAGCAAGGCTCCGATCATTCGGCGCATCTCGTGAACATTTGTCTCCATCCTAGCTATACGATTAATATAGGGTGGATCAATCGGTTTCTGAAAGATAGGCTGCCCAAATTTGTCCCTGTGTCAGACGAGCCCGCTCCAATATCATCTCTAACAGCGGTCGTCTGAGTCCCCGTAGACGTTGATGACATAGTGGCTGGAGCAAGAAACGAGAGTTGATAAGGCTTACGAATAAGGATAATCAATATCAGAGTGTCAAAGGAAGAATAGATCAAGATATATATCCTAAGGTTAGTTAGGCTGAGTACGGTGACGTAAATATGCCGCGGAACAAACGTACGGTACTGCACTCATCCTAATTCACCTACTCCATCAAACCAAAGGTCATCCTAAATCACGGACTCACGTCAACCTATTCTCATTCCCTACTCGATTCCGTAAGGTTAATCCTACGCTCTGATACCAACTTTGTTACGACCCGAAGTTGGATGTGACCGGCACTTAGATTGTATAATACCTAAAGACATTCATACAATCCAAGTAAGCCGAAAACCAAGATCAAAATTCTTTTTGCGGAATTCTTTATATGGAAATTTAGTTTTAAGTTAAAATCACAGTTTATGAAGTTAAATTATTAAACAAGTATAAAATGTTAAGTGTGGTTGCACCCTTAGTTGGGAGCAACAATATTAACAGTGGAATTCAAAACAAAATCATACTATGAAATCAAAAAGAATCTCAGAAATAAATAAAAGAAACAATATTTAATACAATCAAACGATCTTATCTGTCGAAATAATATACATATCGATCTAAGTCATTATACAGGGTCTGATGGAGAAACTCTAGATTCAATATACAATACCAAAAGAGGAGGTTACTACATAGGTAACCCACCTAGCAAAAGAGCGATAAACCGATAAGTGGATCTATCTGCTGCTATACGTCCACTCGACTCCTGCAAAGAACTGTGGCACAACGGGGTGAGTTGCCAACTCAGTGAATATAACTAACATATATCGGCTGATAATGTAAGTATGCCGATCTAGAACTAATATCAACAATGATGAATATGATGCATACTAACAGGTGGAAGCATAAATTTGTACTATTCAACATATAAATCCAAAACTGAAATCTCATCAATTATTTTCCAAATAAGGTTCATTTTCTTCCCGTGTCCATCATCGACACAAATTTTTGGTATGTCATCAGGCATCGTTCCCCGAACGATCCTGCCAATCAATAACACCGGTCAGTATCACCTAGATATCCGCCGTGTTTGCCACTGACTTCGGTATCGAGTATCCTCGTTAGGCTCACCGCCTAAAGTGCGGCCCCTGTCCCTCGGCCCCAACCGGGTCCACCATGATCCGGCTGTATAGCTACCCCACCCAGCTCGGATATACGTAAGAAATTCCGCAACCGTATATCTACCCCACCCGGTTCGGAACAAAACCAAATAAAAAAAATGACAGTTCATGGTGGACATGTCACATTTATAAAAAAAACATTGAATTCTTTCGCTAGTGTTTAAAAACTCAAAGCCATAAATCCATGGTAATCCAATGCATCTTATATCAGAACTACACATACTTAGAGATAAAATATGATAATGTTTATGAAAAATAACTCCCATTCTTGATGTTCAAGGTATGGTGGAAATCCTATTTAGTATAATAAGTATTCAGTGTATATGCGACATGTTAATATCGACAAGGTGTAGTGTAACATGTAGATATATGCAGGTGCGGCATAACTCGTCGATAACTGTGCAGTGTTCTAATAATTATTAATATGGCGATGTATATATATCTATATGAATGCATATGATCAATTTAGCATATAAAGCCCAATTTTATTTAAACTTAACTACGGGCGTATCACGCCATCCATACAAAATCCCCCGGTAGATGTTTAGTCTACTCACCAGAATACGTCGAATCAACTCAGATCACCAATCCATTTCCTTTCCTTGCAGCCTCCGAAGTTTCCGTATTCGAATCTATTATCGCAATTAACTTGTATAGGAAACGGCTAAACTCCGATATGGCGAAAACATGAAAATACTAGTGTTACGTGTTAGCTATACTAGGTATGATTATCGCAACCTATCTGACACTTATACTAACTGGATTTAGTTACACGTTGTTTCGTAACAGAAAACAGAATCGTATTACGAAGTGTCCGTGTCGTATTTTAAACGTTTTAACCCCATTTCAGATATTAACTCCCAGATTTCAAATACTGTTAAATTAGCTTAAATAAATAATACCAAGTATCATAATACCTTCACAGAGACCTACCCTGAAATCCATAAAACCCAAAGCTCCTAGAAATCCGGCGACGCCGAAGTTACCCTATTGGTCGCCGGCCCAAATCCGAGCCCCCCTGCTCGTGTTCCTATGGTTTGCTCTATGTTCTAATTATATCATTTTAGCACTGTTTTGTTAAGTTGATTTTATTCTTACTAACAGCAGATTACTACAGAGCTAAGTTTTCCTAAAAAATACGAATTTATAGAACTTGTTCAATTCAATTTAAACTATTTACAGAGCCTAAACTCCTACTGTGATTAGGAATATTACCCACAATAATTTGTTGGAAAACCCCCTCCAAAATGCTAAGCCCCTTATCCAAGCTTGATGATGATGAATTCCTTGTCTAGCTCTTCTTCTTTCCTTTGTTCATCTATGTTTGTTCTTAATTTTCCTTTCCTTTCTTTTAATTTTCAGAAATTAAACTTGCTAAATGATCTGAACTAAGTTTATATATAGCAAATGAAAGGGATAAGGTGAAGGAGGAGGTATGATCAAGCTAGAGGTATTGGTTTCATGCAAGTAGGAGATGTGAGGTGAGTGTTGTGCATGCAAGCAAGATGTGTGCTTGCATTATCTTCTTATTTTGTTTTAATCTACACTAAAATTCTGAGCTAATAAGTTTCTATCCCCTTTTTCATTTACAACCCTAACCAATCCCGATTTGCACAAAATCCTAAACTTTACCTAGAAACCCCTCACAACTTAGTTTATTACAAAACACTCATTTTATTAAAATGAAGCTAAAATTATTACTAAAACCCTTATATCTTATTTATGTTGCATACAAAATTTTTAATTTAAATTGTTTTACATACATCTTATGAAATTATCTTATTTGTTTTTAATAACTTTTTGATTTACCATTTTATTATTAAATTAATTAATTTTATTTATTTCTAAATTTTCAAAATGTTACAGTATACTACCACATAGGAGTCCTCGGTGAGTCCTGTTCAGTGTACCCAGTTTCCACTGAGTACCCGTATACCATCTTTAATGTCAAACACTAATGGATGTGGGATCATCCATCGCCCATCATATGGGTCAAGAAGCGTATGCGCTAGTCTACTCTGGAATATCGATGCCCTGTCTCGTTATTCCCTCGACAAGGAACAATTGAAGGATGTACTTGTGAACTACCATGGCCCCACTAGTATGATCTACATCATAGTCCTGGTAGTCAAGTACATATCCTAAGGGCTTTATCAACACGTGAGAGCATGACAGTATCACAATACAAGTCTACATGTTGAGATAAAGGTAACCAGATAGCATACTATCATGTCGAGCAAGAAAGTCTTCTCAGTATATACATATCCAAGTATTCACTATAATATACATCATATGTACAATAATGGCTTCTAGGGCATACACATAACTAATATCACCTTGTAGCAATATACCCCCAGATCCATTGTGAACGCGGTGAGATCTTTATCTTCCGAATTCATACGGATCTGGTTGTAGCCGGAGAAAGCATCCATGAAGCTCAACAACTCGTGGCCGGCCGAGCTGTCGACGAGCTGATCTATCCGAGGGAATGGATAGTTGTCCTTAGGGCAGGCCTTATTGAGGTCGGTGAAGTCGACGCACATGAGCCACTTCCCGCTTGACTTCTTGACCAGAACTACGTTCGCCAGCCACTCCGAGTAGGGTACATTCCTGATGAAGTTGGCGGCGAGAAGTCGATCAACCTCCTCTTCGATAGCCTTCTATTTGACCGGGGAGAAGCTTCGCTTCTTCTGTCTGACGGGTCGGGCCGCACGATCAACCCCGAACTTGTGAGAGATGATTTTGGGGTCAATCCCAGGCAAGTCAGCAGGCGTCCAGGCGAAGACGTCGGAGTTATTTCTGAAGAATCTGACCAGGTCATCTCGTCGAGTCTCTGTCAGGAGTGATCCGACCTGGACAGTTTTTTCCTCGTCCCCTTCTGTCAGGGGCCCCTCGGTCAGTGGTTCGACCGGTGTCCCCCGGACTTCTGTCCGCTCGTCTCGGGTGTCCAGAGAACCCTTGATGTCATTATTTACCTCAGCGTCGTCAGCCGGCTGCTCGGACGAAGATGTTTCGGTAAGGCATACCTTCGCGGCCCGCTGGTTCTCATAGACCCGACCTATCCCGCCCTGATCGAGAGGGAACTTCATCGCCAGGTGGTAGGTCGATATCTGGGCCTGGAGGGAGTTCAGCGTCGAGCGGCCGAGGAGGACGTTGTAGGCCGATGGGTCCTTTGCTACGATGAAGTCCACAGGCAACGTACGCGTGCGGACGGGCTCCCCGACGTTGAACTGCATGGTGACCACTGTTCATATCAGATTTTTGCATTTTTATACCGCCCAATTTTTATCACATTGCTTATCGGTAGGTACTCTTGAGCCGTGTTTGCTAGTCAATTGCAGGATACAGGTTCTCGGCTCTAAACGGTGAAATTCATGGAAAAGCACGACAAAATCCGGATTCCTACCAACCATAGATAAAACACGGGTCTCCGCTCTCTATCCGTATGTTGCCGCACACCAGTTTAAAAGACAAAATGGCAAATCAATGTCATTTTCTTGCACAAAGCTCAATGGCAACACAAGATCCAACATATCTACGCGGAGCTCGAGGAAATCATGACAAAAAGATCCACATCAAATCACCTTTTGATTTGCTAAAATTCTGGAAAAATCGTGAAGAAATTCTGAGAAAAAAACATATACCAGAGTGAAAGGCACTGCAAAACAGGAGAAGCCACCAAAAATGAAGGCCCAACACCCTACTATGGCCGCGGAACTGCGGCTTAAGCATGCTTAGGCCGCGGAACCACGGCCGTACGGGGGCGGCAGTAGGTGGGATTTTATGGGTATTTTGGTCTTTTCATGAAGAGGCAGAATTTTGCCCTAAGTTTCCAGTTTCCTGCCTATAAATAGTTCAGAACTTGTCAAAGCCAAGGATCCATATTCTTGTATCTAGATTTTAGAATACATGTGTTGTTCTTCCTCCTCCTCTCATCTCTTCTCCATTAAAAACTTGTAGTGAGCTTTTGTGAGTGAAGAATGAATAAAGGAGTTCTTGTTCTTACCATGCTTATCTTGTTGTAATCATTAATTATAATTGCTTGTATTTTTCTTTTGCTAATCTAGTTGTTGTTTATTTGTTGTTTATTTCTTTCTTGTTCTCTTTTCCTTTATCCTTAAACAACCATGATGCTTACGCTTGATCCTTGCCGAGGTGAGGTCGCAAATAGCTAGTTGTAATTTTCTAACCTCTTTCTTTCATCTTCCTCCTTTGTTTTATTTTCATTTTTCTTGTAATGGGTGAGTAGTTTCCATACTTGTTAGGGTAGGATAAGGAAAGTTTGAGAGAAGGAAATCTCTCTCACTCTTTCCTTGCCCAACATCTTAAATCGGACTCCCGTTAATTGAACCACAATCCGCTCCCTACAACACCCTATCCTACATGATAGCGTGATTCCGTAGTGAGACCGGTTGTGGTTGAATTAACCGGAGGTTAAGGCTAAGAGCCAAGAACGGACGGAAAAGCACCAAAAGGAAGAACTTATGCGTTGGAAAGCCTAGCTTATACTCGCAGGTTCCTTCCTAGTCGTGCTAATCCCCGTTGTTGCCGATTACCGTAACACCGATATTAAGAGTGGCAACGAAAGAAGTGAGCGACTCCTAACTCAAACTAACCTAATCCTAACCCTAACAAGCTCTCTTTACATATCATTTTAGCACTTAGTTAATCTCAAAACAAACCTGGACATTTGGACTTAACTCGTTAAAGCACATAGAAAAAGATTCCCATCTCCCTGCGGATGACCCGTACTCAACCGGCTAGCTACAAGCGAAACCGTCTTGATTGTGGTAATAGACTTAGCACGCAAAAACTCTACCAATCAAATGGCGTCGTTGCCGGGGAGATGGTAGTTTATTTCTTTATGTAATTTCGGGTTAATTTGTGAATATAAATACAACCGAAAAACAAAACAAAAAAAATACATTGTAAAAAAACCATCTTGTTATTTTTGATTAGTTTTTGTGCAAGTGTGCAGGATAATACGAAGTTCAAGTTCAGTGCCAAAGACGTGGGAAGTTAGACCCATATCTCGCGGCTACACCGCGACGGATCAAGACAAGAACCAACGGTCTACTGCAAAAAATCTGGAGCATATACAGTGAGCATATCAAGATTCAGGAAATCCAGACAAGAAGAGGACAGCCAAATAAGGACCTGTAAGATTTTTGAAGCTCCAAGGACATCTTTGCACTGCGGAACCGCGGCATAAGCAAGCTTAGGCCGCGGAACCGCGGCCGTTTGGTGCCTTCAGGGTGCCAAATTTTCTGTGAGTATCTCTCTCCTCTTCCCCACTCCTTTGAACTCCACTAAACTGTGTTTTCTGCAGCATTCTTTGCGCAAACTCTCTTCCCCCTTCCAATAAATTGTTTTTATGCAGGATTCTTTGCGCCGTGCTAAAATAAAAATTGTTTGCAGTTGATTGTTACTTCTTTGTATATATTAATACGGACTTTAAGGGGCTTGAAACCAATTCAGATTGGGTGGGGATTTCATCACCCTTCCCAGGACCCCAGAAATCACAAAAAGCATATGTATTGACCATTACTTAAATTAAAAAATACTAGACTCGGCCCTAAGGACTTCACGCTCAATAGGACAGAGGACTAGTTACAGGCATCGGCCGTTTATCCTATCCTGACTTTTGCGGTGTCTAGGCAAGTGTGTCCAAGGCAAGTGGTTACTTAATTTGGACCACTACTTACGTAGTGGGGAGCCTCCCACTTACCTGGCACTTACCTGGCCGCAATTGTTGGAGAAGAGGCGGTTTGAGGTCCTATTTCTAGCCCTTTGGAACAGTTAGGAGATGTCTAGCTGACCTAGGTGACCCTAGATCTAGGTATGATTGTGCATATCTTGTTTGTGATTGCTTGAAGCCGTAAGTCCGTACATATTTCTGTAAAGCTCTTTATAAAAACTTGCCCTTTGTCGCCAGAATCCATTTTTCACCCACCTCCTATCGTATTTCTCCATTGACGTTTTCTTACCCTCACCTTCTCCGCTTTGACTATACTAAACTCGTTTAGTGTATGTCCGCTTGGACTCGGGACACTAGCGCCCGCCTAGTCCGCGTTACGTTAGTCGCTACCGACTACGCGATCGACTCAGACGTCGAAACTCCGTCCACGCCTCTTTCACCCTTACCTTTGCCGGCCAACTCCGACGTTGACCGGAATTCTGTTCATACATCATCACCTTCACCATCACCAACCTCTTCTTCCGCGATGTCAGGATTTAATCCAAACATCTCTTTGACTCTTCCGGGATTGACTCCACCTCCTATGGAGGCAACTAACCCACCACCACCGCCTGTTGTAGCACCGCAGCGAATCGCGCTCCAGGATCGTTTCTATCCTACCCGTTCTGCACTTCCCACCTGTCTTTCTCTTCCACCGGCCAATGGGGATAATTTAGAAATTAAGCCCCACTTCATTAACATGCTTCCGAAATTTCATGGGCTTGAATCTGAAGATGCCTATATCTGCATCAACAAGTTCCAAAATGTTTGTGCCATGATGAAAACTACCCAGCTGTCGGGCGATGCTATACGGCTACGGGTCATTCCGTTCACTTTGTGCGATCTTGCTGGAAAAATGGCTGTATAGCACCGCTTCCCACTCCATAACCAGCTGGGACGAGTTTGTGAAAGCGTTTCTCAAGAAATTCTATCCGAATCATAAAACCGCAAGGATCCGTAACGAAATCAACCAATTCTCTCAGCTTCCTACTGAACCCTTCTGGAAGTGGTTTGACCGGTATAAAGACCTTCTTGTTCAGTGTCCTCACCATGGTATCGAGAAATGGCAACTTTGCCAAACCTTATACGAGGGCCTGAACCCAGCAACCAAGCAGTTGTTGGAAACCATTTGTCAGGGCCACTTCCTATCGAAATCTGACGAGGAAGCGTGGCAATTCTTCGACGACCTTGCGGAACAAACGCTTCAATGGGAGAGCACCCGACCAACTTCTTCTTCTTCTTCCTCCACTTCTACTGGTCAGTCTAGGGTAGGAATTCACCAACTTGATGTCTCTATTGCGATGAAAGCTGAAATGGCTGCAATAACGAGAAAACTTGAAGCGATAGAGAGCAAATTTTCATCTCCTGCTCCTGCCCCTGTTCTTCCCCTTCGTACCATTTGTGCTTGTTGTTCCGATCCTTCTCACTTAACCGAAGAGTGTCCTTACAATCCACCATCTCAAGGACAGGATCAGGTTAATGCAGCATTTCAGCAAAGACCGAGGAATGATCCATACTCTTCCACCTACAATCCCGGTTGGAGGAACCACCCCAATTTCGCCTCGAATCAGAATCAGCAACAATTCCAAGGCAACAATTTCCAGAGGCCTCCTCCTCCGCAACAACTAGCGCAACAACAAACTCAACAACAGTTTCAGCAGCCCTTCCAACCCCAACCTTTTCAAAATCAGACGAACAACTTTGCACCCAACAATTCTTTTCCACAAAACAACTTTGTTCCGTCAAACAACGATAAGGTTTTCTCGCTAGAACGAAGTCTGGAGGCGTTCGTTAAACAATCGACACAATCCACCGCCAACATCCAGTCGTCTATTCAGTCTTTGGTGCAACACACTGCTGCACACAGGCAAAGCATCAAGACCATCGAAGCCTATATTGCACAGCTGAATGCGGCGTTAAGCGAGCAAGAAAAGGGGAAGCTTCCATCTCAACCACTCCCAAATCCCGGTCACCCACATAATGTACATGTTGCTCTTGAACAACAGAACCATAATGTGAGTGCCGTGACTATATTGAGATCGGGAAGGATGCTGCACAACAGCATCGGCACAACAATTGAGGATAATGACACACCGGCCGCTTCTTCTTCTTCTTCGTCTTCTGAGCCTATTCTCCATTCTTCAAAAGGCTCTTCTTCTTCTTCTTCTGCTCTCAACGGACCCACTTCTCACTCCACGAAAGCACCAGCTCTGGGTTTCGTTCCAGCTCCACAATCTCCTTTACAAGCATTGGACTCAACCAATTTTAAAAACGCTCCATTTCCAAACCGGTTGAGATCCAACAAACAAAATCCACAAATGGAGAAGATTCTGGAGTTGTTTAAGCAGGTTAACATTAACATTCCCCTTTTAGATGCTGTCCAACAAGTCCCGTCCTACGCGAAAATCTTAAAGGACTTGTGCACGAAAAAGAGGAAGTCTCAGGTACCCAAGAAAGTTTTCTTGGCTAGTGCTGTGAGTGATGCTCTTACCCAATCTTTACCACAAAAACGGAAGGACCCTGGCTGTCCTATGATTTCTATTACCATTGGGGATAAGAACATCAACCGCGCACTATTAGATCTTGGTGCCAGTGTTAACCTGCTTCCGTACTCAGTATATGAGCAACTAGGTGTAGGAGAGCTGAAACCCACACACTGCACTCTCCAAATGGCCGACTGATCGATCACCCATCCTAGGGGTGAGCTAGAGGATGTGTTAATCAAGGTTGGGGACTTCATATTCCCCGTTGACTTCATTGTATTAGACACACAGCTTGTAGCTAACCCCCGGAATCAAATTTCGGTGATACTCGGTCGCCCATTCCTCGGTCGCCCATTCCTTGCAACCTCAAATGCTGTGATCAATTGTCGCAATGGTTCGATGAACTTATCTTTTGGAAACATGACAATTGAACTCAACATTTTTAGGTTGGGGAATCAGCCCACCGAACCTAATGCTCATATACTAGACGTTTTCTCAATCCAGGAGATCACCCCAGAAGAGTGTGAATTCGAGGAGTTTTTGTTCAATCACAATAACCTTAACGCCACTAGTGCGTTCCTCTTCAAACCTGCTGCTGTTTTTGTGCCCGATAATGACTACGAGTGTTTTACTTTCTCGAACGATCGTAGCCCCTCACCACCCGAGTTTGAATCCTTCGAATTTCCGGATAAGTTACCTGAACCATCCAACTCGGTCGCTTACACTCGTTTTGAACCTTTGCTGGAATCCTTCGAGTTCGAGACCTTTTCACCAATCTTGCCTTCAATCGTTTCACCTCCAACGCTCGAACTCAAAATCTTGCCTTCAATCGTTTCACCTCCAACGCTCGAACTCAAGCCTTTGCCGTCTCACCTTAAGTACGCTTACTTGGGTGAGAACGAGACCCTCCCTGTTATCATCTCGGCTTCTCTAGCTCCAGAGCAAGAGAAAGCCCTCCTTGCGGTCTTGCACAGCAATAGGAACGGACATCAAGGGGATTAGTCCCCTGATCATTGAACATCACATTCATCTGATGGATGATGCCAAACCATCCAGGGATCCACAAAGGCGACTCAACCCAGTCATGAAGGAGGCTGTGAAAAAGGAAATCGTGAAGTGTCTGGATAGTGGTATCATTTACCCTATCTCTGATAGCCAGTGGGTTAGCCCCATTCACGTTGTCCCCATGAAATCAGGCATAACGGTCATTACTAACGAGGCGAACGAGTTAATCCCTACTCGCACCCAAACTGGGTGGCGAGTATGCATCGATTACAGAAAACTCAACGCCGCAACACGGAAAGACCACTTTCCGCTACCTTTCATTGACCAAATGCTTGAACGATTGGCCGGACACGAGTACCACTGCTTTCTTGATGGTTACTCCGGCTATAATCAGATTCCTATCGCCGAAAAAGACCAAGACAAGACCACATTCACTTGTCCTTTCGGCACGTTCACATATCGTCGCATGCCCTTTGGGTTATGCAATGCGCCCGCTACCTTCCAGCTGTGTATGATGGGAATCTTCTCAGACATGGTGGAGAAATTCCTGGAGATCTTCATGGACGATTTCTCCATCTTCGGCGATTCCTTTAACGAGTGTTTGCTGCATCTTGACGCTGTCCTTACCCGATGTAAGGACAAGAACCTCACTTTGAATTGGGAAAAGTGCCACTTCATGGTGCGCGAAGGTATTGTCTTAGGACATATCATTTCGCAAAATGGCATAGAGGTTGACAAAGCAAAAATTGAGGTCATTTCCAATCTCCCTCCTCCCAGATGCGTCAGAGAAATCCGAGCCTTCCTTGGCCATGCCGGTTTTTATAGACGGTTCATCAGGGACTTTAGCAAAATTGCTAGGCCCTTGACTCTTTTGCTGGCCAAGGACACGCCATTCGACTTCAACTCGAGCTGTGTGACTGCATTCGAGTCATTAAAAGGCTCACTCACATCTGCTCCCGTTCTTTCTTCACCTGACTGGACGCACCCATTTGAGATTATGTGCGATGCATCCGACTTTGCCATTGGTGCTGTCCTTGGACAACACATCAACAAGATGCCGCACGTAATCTATTATGCTAGCCGAACCCTGAACGATGCCCAACTTAATTATACAACAACTGAGAAGGAATTCTTAGCTGTTGTATTTGCTTTAGAAAAGTTCAGGCCCTACCTCATCGGCTCTCCGGTCATTGTCTACACAGACCATTCTGCTCTGCGCCATCTTTTTGCGAAGAAAGATGCAAAATCTCGGCTAATATGTTGGATCCTCTTGCTTCAAGAGTTTGACCTTGTCATCAAGGATAAAAGAGGATGTGAAAACGTAGTCGCCGACCATCTCTCACGACTTCCTTCTTCGCCGTCGCCTCAACTTCCGATCAACGACGTTTTTCCGGATGAACAACTCTTGACAGTATCTCGCGAACCCTGGTTCACAGATATTGTGAACTATTTGGCCACAGGGTTACTGCCGACTGAATGGTCAAGTCAGGACAGACTTCGATTCTTATCCCAAGTAAAACACTTTTACTGGGACGAACCCTATCTGTTCAAGTACTGTCCCGACCAGATTATTCGTCGGTGTGTCCCTGATGATGAATTCAAGAGTGTGCTGTCATTTTGCCACGATCAAGCATGTGGCGGGCATTTTGGCCCCAGAAAGACAGCTGAGAAGATCTTGCAATGTGGTTTCTACTGGCCACAACTCTTCAAAGACGCTCATGACTATTGCAAGACTTGCTCCCGGTGTCAACACTTGGGCCGGATATCCCGGAAGAACGAGATGCCGCTCCAACCAATTTTGGTTGTGGAGATTTTCGACGTTTGGGGGATAGATTTCATGGGGCCGTTTCCCAGCTCTTTCGGGAACTTGTACATCCTTCTCGCTGTTGATCACGTCTCTAAGTGGGTCGAGGCTGTGCCCAGCCGGACTAACGACAACAAGGTTGTCGTTAGGTTTCTTAAAGAAAACATTTTCTCCCGGTTTGGGCACCCCGAGCGATCATTTGCGACAATGGAACTCATTTATGCAATAAGACTTTCGAGGCCTTGATGCGGAAATATTCCATTAATCATAAGCTATCTACGCCCTACCACCCCCAAACCTGTGGGCAGGCCGAAGTTTCAAATCGGCAAATCAAGTAGATACTGGAGAAGACGGTTTCCAAGAACCGAAAAGATTGGTCGTTGAAACTCACTGATGCCCTTTAGGCATTTCGAACGACTTATAAGACCGATCTTGGCATGTCTCCCTATCGGCTTGTGTACGGAAAGGCTTGCCACCTCCCTGTCGAAATAGAGCATCGCGCATTTTGGGCGATAAAGGAGCTGAATCTGTCTCTCGAAAATGCGGGCAGCCATCGGAAGCTGCAGTTGAACGAATTGAGCGAGCTTAAGGATGAGGCTTACGATAACGCGGTTGTCGTTAAGAACCGAACGAAGGTGTTTCACGATAAACACCTTTTGCGCAAAACTTTCGTACCTGGTCAACAGGTACTGCTTTGCGACACACGGCTACACTTCCATCCAGGAAAGCTCAGATCTCGCTGGAAAGGGCCGTATTTTGTGCGGAATGTGTATCCGCATGGCGCTGTGGATTTAGAGAATCCAAAGGACGGTTCATTTTTCAAAGTAAATGGACACCGACTTAAACCGTACCTTAGCGCCGAACCAACAGAGGATCTCCTGGTCTTACAAGAGCCGGTTTACCCTGCATAATCTTCCTCTGCCTACCACCAAACTTCGGTTATCCAGCCAAGAACAATGGACACTGTTCCAAATAAGTTTGGGGGTATGTATATACCATTTTATTTATTTATTTGTGGATATTCTTTTCCATTTTTACTTTTTAAAAACATAAAAAAAATTGTGTATATCTAATCGACAATTTTGACCCTTCAAATGTTCTCTTCCTGCAATGACAGTGGGGACACTGTCCAGTTCAAGTTTGGGGGTACGCTTGGTACGCATTTCTAACCTTCGCATTCATATGTATATTTTGCATCTGCATACTAAAAATAAAATCCATAAAAAATCAGAAAATTTTCTAAAAACATAAAAACTTTTCTGTCAAGTTAGCTAGTGGAAGAACTCTGATTCAACATTTCGACGGTTTTGTTTGATAAGATAAGAATAACTAAATCCTATTTTTAGATTTTGAAAACCTGAAAGATAACTCTCCTTTGAAGTTAACTATAGCCGATATACGTCTTTACATTACACTACACGTGTCGTGAGTTTTGAAAATTAGATGACAAGTCTTTTATGTCTAAAAACTTTTAAATGGATAAATAATTTTCTGAGGATCAAATAGGTTTGTTCTGAAATAAGTAATATCAAGAATAGTTTATGAAGTGAAGTGAATATGAAAGAATGTTATTGATGCCTTAATTGGAACCAAGTCTGAAAAATAACCCATCTGAAACTTGATTGGAATGATTACACACCTAACCCACTAAACAAGTCTTTTATCCAAAAAATAACTGAACTGCAGGTTATATCTCCGTTCGTATTGAATCATCATGATTTTCACGCTAAATTGTCTTTTGTTTTTGGACCTAGGTAACTTGAGTAATTAAGTCCGCTGGGGTGTTTCTACACCTAATGCCCTAAAGCCAACTGGTTTGGGTGCATTGGCCCAAAGCTCGCTAAGAAGTCTATAAAGTCTAGATTAAAACAAAGTCAAGCAAGTGTTCTCTCCGAGTTAAAATTCTTAACGGTTCTTTGTGTGAGAATAATCTTGACAAAAGACAGGTTTTTATAAAAAATATTTCTAGCGGAGATATGAAGGTTTTATTCTATGATAAAGACTATTGCACGTTCACAGAGGTGTGTATGAAATGAAAACAAGAAAAAGGTGGAGTGAAAAATAAGACTTAGTTTCCTGTTAAGGAAGATAGAAATTCTGAAGTCGAAATTTTACTGGAAAACGAAACTTGAAAAATGCTTAACTCTTTATAAAACTTATGTGATCCTTTCAAAATTCTTATCTGGGCTTTATTGTGTGACATGATGACTTTATTCGACCATTCTGGAACTTAACGACACTATTTGCACTACACGTAAAGGCATATAAAATCTTAAGTTAAATAAGAAGCGAGATGTGAAAAATTAAGGTTCGATAGTCTAGACTTAGGATAAGAGAATTGTTATTTTCTGAAACAAAACTTCAGGGTTTGAATCATAGTTATTTTGCAAAACTAGCTTGACCGGATTTTGTGGGTAGTATCCGCTGAAAACCCTCAGAAGACAACACTCCTCCTACTAGGGGACACCTAGAGGTTTAACGGCTTGTTGCACATGCTCAGTGCAATCGCGTTCCCTGCGAAAGTGAGGTTAGGAAATTTTTCTGTGAATAAATTGGCTTTGCTCGAGACGAGCAAATGTTAAGTTTGGGGGTATTTGTTCATATCAGATTATTACATTTTTATACCGCCCAATTTTTATCACATTGCTTATCGGTAGGTACTCTTGAGCCGTGTTTGCTAGTCAATTGCAGGATACAGGTTCTCGGCTCTAAACAGTGAAATTCATGGAAAAGCATGACAAAATACGGATTCCTGCCAACCACAGATAAAACACGGGTCTCCGCTCTCTATCCGTATGTTGCCGCACACCAGTTTAAAAGACAAAATGGCAAATCAATGTCATTTTCATGCACAAAGCTCAATGGCAACACAAGATCCAACATATCTACACGGAGCTCGAGGAAATCATGACAAAAAGATCCACATCAAATCACCTTTTGATTTGCTAAAATTCTGGAAAAATCGTGAAGAAATTCTAAGAAAAAAAACATATACCAGACTGAAGGGCACTGCAAAACAGGAGAAGCCACCAAAAATGAAGGCCCAACACCCTACTATGGCCGCGGAACCGCGGCCTAAGCATGCTTAGGCCGCGGAACCGCGGCCGTACGGTGGCGGCAGTAGGTGGGATTTTAGGGGTATTTTGGTCTTTTCATGAAGAGGCAGAATTTTGCCCTAAGTTTCCAGTTTCCTGCCTATAAATAGTCCAGAACTTGTCAAAGCCAAGGGTCCATATTCTTGTATTTAGATTTTAGAATACATGTGTTGTTCTTCTTCCTCCTCTCATCTCTTCTCCATTAAAAACTTGTAGTGAGCTTTTGTGAGTGAAGAATAAATAAAGGAGTTCTTGTTCTTACCATGCTTATCTTGTTGTAATCATTAATTATAATTGCTTGTATTTTTCTTTTGCTAATCTAGTTGTTGTTTATTTGTTGTTTCTTTCTTTCTTGTTCTCTTTTCCTTTATCCTTAAACAACCATGATGCTTACGCTTGATCCTTGCCGAGGTGAGGTCGCAAATAGCTAGTTGTAATTTTCTAACCTCTTTCTTTCTATCTTCCTCCTTTGTTTTATTTTCATTTTTCTTGTAATGGGTGAGTAGTTTCCATACTTGTTAGGGTAGGATAAGGAAAGTTTGAGAGAAGGAAATCTCTCTCACTCTTTCCTTGCCCAACATCTTAAATCGGACTCCCGTTAATTGAACCACAATCCGCGTCCTACGGCCCCCTATCCTACATGATAGCGTGATTCCGTAGTGAGACCGGTTGTGGTTGAATTAACCGGAGGTTAAGGCTAAGAGCCAAGAACGGACGGAAAAGCACCAAAAGGAAGAACTTATGCGTTGGAAAGCCTAGCTTATACTCGCAGGTTCCTTCCTAGTCGTGCTAATCCTCGTTGTTGCCGATTACCGTAATACCGATATTAAGAGTGGCAACGAAAGAAGTGAGCGACTCCTAACTCAAACTAACCTAATCATAACCCTAACAAGCTCTCTTTACATATCATTTTAGCATTTAGTTAATCTCAAAACAAACCTGGACATTTGGACTTAACTCGTTAAAGCACATAGAAAAAGATTCCCATCTCCCTGCGGACGACCCGTACTCAATCGGCTAGCTACAAGCGAAACCGTCTTGATTGCGATAATAAACTTAGCACGCAAAAACTTTACCAATCAACCACCCCTTTGCGCCGGGATGGAGTGGTTGGTGAACCCTGAAAGGACGTGGGAGGTTGGTTTCAAGTTTGCCGGGGTGAGCCCCATGCGCAGAAAGCAGTCGTGGAAGAGGATGTCTGCCGAGCTGCCCGAGTCGACAAGTATCCGGTGGACCTCGTACCGGTGGATTCGGGCCGTGATCACCAGAGGGTCGTTGTGGGGCATGGATATGCCGTGGAGGTCTCCGTCGCCAAAGGTGATAGGCTCGTGGCCCCTGGCCTTTTTGCTCGGACGGCCGTTGGAGTTTGTTGACGACAGGGGGCCTCCTGTCGTCATGACCATAGTTCTTGATAGGCCTCGGTTCCTTCCGGCGAGGTCCTCTGGGCCCCGGGGTAGGGTGGTCCCCGAGCTGCCTTGGCGGGCTTCGTGGGCGCGACCCCGTCGAGAGAGGGGATGCCGGTCGTGCCTGGAAGCAGGCGAGCTGACCGCCACCGCCTCGGTAGGGACAGGGAGCGACAAGGCCTGAGGCAAGGTTTTCCGACGTGAGACTTCGAGGTTGAATAGGAAGGATCGAGGGGCCTGCGACAGCCGGAGTCCGCAAGGCGGTGGCCGGCGGAGGAGTCGATGACATTCGGTTGAGGTTTACCCGCGCCTTTGTTGAGGGGGAGTGGCGGCTGGTACCTGGATCTTCAGGGTGATTGCTTGCCATGTGGATGGAGATCGGAAGGCCAACTTTGTTTTTGTAGAGTTTGTGTTTCCCACAGACGGCGCCAACTGATGGAGGTCCTTTTCGGGTCTCCGTCAGATGTTGTCTTCCGTCGATCTCCCAGTGGATTTTGGAGGTGATCTCCTGTTGCGTGTGGGTCTCAATGGGTTTTGAGGAGATTGGTGGTTTTGAGGAGTTTAGCGACGAGTACCTGCAAGGAAGTCCCGGGGTGGTTTGGTACCACCGAGAACCCTCCGACGATCAAGTTAGCACGAGATCCGAGCAGAGTAACGGCTAAGTGGAATAAAAAATGGCTTACTTGACCCCTCTGTGATGAAGGTTTATATAGTGGCGGCAGCACGCAGCAGCAGGCGCGAGAATCTCGCTGGTAGTTACGCTCCCGACGTTACGCCCGCGTAAAGAGCGGATCGCCCATTAATGGGGATCGTGGTGGCGTGGAACGTGGGATGTTGCTGGCGGAGAATCTGCGCATGGCTAGATTTGCGGAGCGGCGGTTACGCCTGTGAGTGGTGGAGTTGGTCGGTCGGAGGACCGAGGAAGATGGCCTCAGCTGGGGGGCTCGGGAACGAGCGAGAGGGCCGATGAGTCTTGGTCCTGTGGCAACTTGGGGCGAGCTGAGAGGCCGAGGAGGCCAAATTTCAGGGGGCTCTGAGGTGAGCCAGCTTGTACTTGCAGGTCGGGTACATGGGTGGCCTGGTCGGTCCCTGTGGCCCTTTCTTCTGAGTTCTGGGACACGCCATCTGCCACGTGTCCTGATCTTGGAGACCGCCAATATTGAGCATCATCAGTGTGAGAACAAAACCGTAAGATATTTATGTGTAAAAAGATGAAAAGTTAAGGTATTATTGTGCAATTTACCCTTGATCAATCAAAGTGTTTTGTGAGATTGAGATAGTTCCACATAAAAATCGAATAAATCCAAATAAAAACTGATGCCCAATGCCACTGGGTACATCTATCATTTGAAAGAGATTATTTTGTTAGGTACATAATAGGCCTCCAATGCTTGCATGTCACAAGATCACCATCTCATATCATAACATATCATAAATTTGATGCAAAATGAAACAAAAACGCAACTGTACATCTCCAGCTCAGAAAAGGTAATGAATTTATAGGGTTGCTCAGAGATTTTAATGTTCACACGCCAGGACCATCTTTGATCAAAATTAGCCATCATGCCACGTGGCAGAAACCCTTTTGACTGCCTTTGTCTTAAGAAAGCAATAAAGTACAGGAGTGCAAATGCCCCCAAGTGGTCCTCAATCACCAAAATTATATACAATCCCGCCTTGCATGTGAGTTTTTATGGATTTTGTTGTGGGGGTGCTATTCTCATGCTTCGACGGTCCACATGGCCTGAAAAATAACAGTAGAGAGTCTCAAATCTGAACTAGTAACAATCCCTGAAAATTTGTACCTTAGCCTTTTCTTATCTTTAATGAGCTTTTGATGTTTCAAATATCGATAGGGACCGATAGGGACCAATAAATCTTAAGTATCACTGCAGCAGCGACCATAAAAAACTTGTTTAGATTCCATGTGATTAAAATCTTGGCGATTTTGATTGGGACATGAATATTTCTGAGGCGTCCTTATGAAAGCAAAGACACCAATAAAAGTTATTAACATAACATAACAAATTAGTATATATATGACTACGTAGAGTATTCTAGTTTGCTAACATTAGTCCTAATTACTTTTGGCCAATTGTTTGCTGGTATCCATCTAGTGTTTCACAAGTATATATAATATAACATCATATTTCATACATGGAGGGAAAAAAAGAAAAAAATCATCGAGTTTCTTTCTTCCAGACAAAATTCGGCTCCACTGATTCAATATGAATGACTTGTCCGTTTTTATAACTTAGTTATAACAAGGAACATCGCACAAGCATCCAGTTTATACACACATTTTTCAACATTCTTGTAAATTATGATATCTATAACAGTATGAATTTGACTTGCAACATGCAAAAGACACCAATGCATTATCCTTTATTCCATCATATGAGAATAATGGAGGAAAAAGATCCTCGGAGGGTTTTTCGTTAGGAGGTGTCAAAAAACTTAACTCTCCACCGTTTTATTCGGCATCCACCAACTTCATCTTTATCATCTAAGATGTGGATACACCGAATTTCATGTGATGTTACCACCTTTTCGCCATTGAATTAGCAATGTAAAAAGTTTTATTGTCGGTAAACCGTTAATTTTGCACCCACAAATTCAACGGTGAAATAGTGGTAATATCATATGAAATTCGGTATATCCACATCTTAGATGATAAAGATGAAGATGATGAGTGCCGAGCGTTGAATAAAACGGTGGAGGGTTAAGTTTCTTGACTCTGTCTGAGAAAAAAAACCTTCGGAGGGCTCTTTCCTCCGTTATTCTACCCCGACTTTTTTGTCATACGTCTCCTGCTCAACAACCTTTTGGTTGCGGTTGGGAAAGCAAAACCGGACTGGTCCACTCCCTTTTTTTCCCGCCATCTCGCGTTGTCTTGCACGTGACAAAGCCCAGGACCAGTAATTAATTAATCAAAACCTATAACTAATAAATCAAAACTTTTTACACTTTATTCGCTTTTTTTAATATTATTCTCGCAAGCTTCGTACCCATTTCTTTGCGTGATGGAGTTCTCAAATGTCATTTATTCTTCTCCTTATTTTTGCAAATAAAACCTCATGTAAATCAAAATTTCGCATATAAAATTGTTGAAGCAGAGCAATTAATTATTATTCGTTTGAATTTAATGTAATTTATCTTCATCCTAAACTACTACTTAAAACCTGGACCCACGAGTCCAATGGGACCCCGATTTGGACAGGGCCTAAAATACCTATCATTTAGCTCAAGGCTCTAAGCTTATGAAAATAGCTTCATCGATAATTGTGCTGGATAAAGGTCTAAATCGCAAATTAAGCAAATTAAGAGCAGAAGATATAAAATTGTTGCCGTCCGTATAATTTATCCAAAAACAGCATGTAGTATCACAACATCAACATTTTAGATAGTTATGAATAGAGCCGGCATCTGCACTTCAAGATGTGATTTTAGCACACCTAGAACGATCAATCTCTCTCTTTCTGTTCTTAATAGACTTATCATTCAGGAAAATGAACGATGAAAAAGACTTAAATAAGTAGATATTTAATTTAAGGGACATGTGCACATAATATGGAGAAATTATTCTGTGTGCTGGATGTAATACATCCGGACGGCCGGACAGAAAAGAGAAAGAGATATAGGAGCGGGCCCCACCAAGCTAGATGAAGGGTGGCTGAAATTTCTCATCAATTTCTCTCTTTTGCGTGCGTGTAGTGAATAATCTCTGCATAACGTGAGGTCCCTTAAAACCTGAAGTGGGCCCCATGTGACATAGATTGATTACTCAAATTAGGGGGCCCCACAACCAACTTAACCTTGTCATAAAAACCATCAACGAAATTTGATAATTAATAATTCTAATAATTTAATATCAACGTTCAGTCCCCAGTCCAAAGCGCCAACCTTTACTTATTATTATTACTACTCTTCTTCTTTCTCAAATATGCGATCTAAATTAACAAACCGATTACAAAAATTTTAGTAAAAAACCCCATCGCTTATCGGATCCAGCAATCTCCCCTTTACATGCATCACAATCCATTCTGCTGCTCCTCAACCGTACCCGTTTCCCCATCCGCCGCCTCCGCCCATCCCATGCCTATCGGATCCAAACTCGAACCCGCTTCCACATCCGCATCCGCGAACTCTCCGCTCCCCGTCAACGGGTACCGATCCGCGCCTGCTTCCGCGAACACAAACCACCTGCGCCTGAACAACATCGTCGGTGATGGGATCTCGGGGATCTTGCAGAAATGGGTCAACTATGGCAAAGGATGGCGACGGCGACGGTTCGTGCTCCAAGATGGGGTGCTGTCGTACTACAAGATCCATGGACCCGATAAGATCGAGGTCGATCAGGAGAAGCAGAAGGGGTCGAGGGTGATCGGGGACGAATCGATGCGGAGGCTGGCGCGGCATCATCGCAATGCCTCCTCGATGATGATCGCGAGGCCGAAGCCCTTCGGCGAGGTTCATCTCAAGGTTGAAAGTTGTTCCGATGATTGATTCTTGATTTCTTGAAACTTTTGGTTGGTTTTTGTGTTGTTTTTTATTAGTTGAGATCAAGTAGTTGAACCAAGTTTTGATTTTTAATACAAGAGAATGTTGATATCGTGGAGTTTCTTCCTGGGAGTTGATGATGAGCCGGCTCAAAGCACAGTTGAGACGGGTCACAAGTGCTCCAGATTTATCATACCTCTCTGGATGTATGAGATGGCTCAAGACAATATTGAGCCGGCTCGACCCTATGTTTGAGACGGCTCATAGTCATGATAAGCCGGCTCACAACATGTTGGAATTACCTATTATCCTCTGTTTACATGAGCCGGCTCATAGGCATGTTGAGCCGGCTCAAGGCGTCAGACGCGGGTCTGTTATGCAAACAGAATATTTTGGTAATTCTGAGTTAATCTTTAATTTGTATAGAATTAGGGTTAGGCTATAAATAGGGTCTCTCGTATGAGATTTTTTTAAAGGCCAACCGAGACTATTGTAAAGAGAGAGGGCGACGACTAAGAGTCTAGAAGATTTGAGAGAAATCTCCTAAGGTTGCTCGTGGATATAAACTTGATTCAAAGATCCAGTAGAAGTTTGCAGATTCCGCTCTGTCGGGAACTAGCCATACGGTGGGTGAATCTCGTTAACAAATCTCATGTCCTTTTGGTTTGATTCTATTTGTTCTCGCTTTATCGTTTATTTATCTTTCGTTGTTTAATTTACGTATTGCGTGGATTGGCCGTTAGCATAGTTTTCGTATTACTTCTCCCCCATATATTCTCAATAACTGGTATCCGAGCTTAGGGAACCTAGGGTTCTTTGATTCTACAGTTTAAGTTTACGGTGGATGACGACGCTCGTGTCCGCTCTCATCTTTCTTAGATCGTAATTTTGAAGGTGGTTATTCAAATCAGAGGGAGAAGTTGAGTTCGCAGCGGCGATAGACGAAAGATGGCGGATGATAAGATAAGAATCGAAAAGTTCAATGGTCATAATTATGGTTGGTGGCGTATGCAGATGGAGGACTACCTATATCAGAAAGATTTGTATCTTTCGTTGTTAGACGTCAAGCCCGAGAAGATGTCCGATGAGACATAAAATCTACTAGATAAGAGAGACCTGACAACGATTAGGATATCGTTGACTCTACAATTGGCCTTTAATATCTCGAAGGAAAAAACAACCATGGGGCTAATGACGACATCAGCAAAATTGTATGAGAAGCCTTCAACACCGAATAAGATATTTCTGATAAAGAAACTTTTCAATATGAAAATGACATAAAATAGTTCAGTGACAGGGCTTCTGAACGACTTCAACAGTGTGACGAACCAACTCAAATCAGTCTCAATTACGTTTGAAGATGAGATTCAAGCCTTATATTTTCTATGTTCGTTGCCGGAGAGTTGGAAAAACCTGGTTATGGTGGTAAGCAACTTGATCTCAGAAAACCTCACGTTTAATGATGCAGTGAGCAGTATATTAAGTGATGAGATGAGGAGAAAAGCTGTGAGTAGGAGTTCGGGAACTTCTGCACTCTCAGGTAAGAATTGGTGCAGGACAATGGA
Source organism: Agapanthus africanus (assembly GCA_030015575.1). Taxonomy (NCBI): domain Eukaryota; kingdom Viridiplantae; phylum Streptophyta; class Magnoliopsida; order Asparagales; family Amaryllidaceae; genus Agapanthus; species Agapanthus africanus. The sequence continues at coordinate 521,109,536 of CM057344.1, forward strand.
AAGGGGAAAGGGAAGAAGTGGAAGTCAAAATACCGAGGAAAATCTTAAGGGAAAATCCAAGGCGACTGTTGGAACCGTGGAAAGAAAGGTCACATGAAAAATAACTGTAGACTCTTGAAAAAAGGCTCAAATAAAAAGTCAGATGGAAAGCAAGCCAATGTGGTGCCTAAACATAAAAAGGGGGACATGGGCTGTCTTTCGGCGAACGAGAGAACAAAGGAGGATACCTGGTTTCTAGATTCGGGGGCATACTTTCACTGCATTTCAGTTCGGCATCTCTTTAGCGATTATATTTAAGGGGATCATGGGCATATGACGGTGGGAAACGGTCAGCCGCGTAAGATAGTTGGAAAATGGACGATCATATTTTAAATATCAGGAGGAGGTCAGATAAAACTGAAGAATGTTAGGCACAAACCAGATTTGAAGAAAAGTCTAATTTCTACAACTCAGCTTGACAGCGAAGGGTACATTACGGTGTTTGGGAATTCTCAGTGGAATATTTCCAAAGGATCGTTGGTGGTCGCAAAGGGCAAATTGAGCGGTTCATTGTATTCCTTCAGTGAGAGTAATGGAGCTTCGATTGCATTGACGACAGATTAGATACAGATTCTGAGACTTCACTGTGGCACACGACTTTAGGGCATCTTAGCGAGAAGAATATAAAGATTCTTCAAAGTAGTTTTTTTTTATAAATTTAGGTTAAAATAGGTAGAATTGGGGCTCTGTGAGTTTTGTGTTAGTGGAAAGCAAAGCACACTTAGATTTTAGATTGGAGGCGCAGCAAAGAAGACCAAGAAGTAAGAGATGGTGCATACGGATGTATGGGAACTGGCCTCGGTAGAGTTTTGTGGCGGAAATCGGTTCTTCGTAACTTTTATTGACGATGCAAGCAGGAAGACTTGGGTTTATGTAATGAAGAAGAAGCCCGATGTGTTTTGTCTCTTTAAACATTGGATTGCACAGGTAGAGAACTAAACGGGGATGAAGGTTAAGTGCCTAAAGTCCGATAATAGCGGGGAATATTACACAAGAATTCGAGGGGTTTTGCTCGTAGAAGGGTATATGTTGGTTGAAAACGGTACCCGGACGCTGTACAGAACGATATCGCTGAAAGGATGAACATGATGATCCTATAGCAGGGGAGAAGCATATGACCTTGGATGTGGATGTGCTGAAATTCCTATGGGTAGTAGTTGTCGATGCTGCTGTATATCTGATCAATAGAAGCCCGGCAAGTATGCTTGATGGAGGAATTTCGGAAGAAATTTGGTTAGGTAAACCAGTAAACTACTTGCACCTGAAATTATTTGGTTGTATTGCTTATTCGTTAATAGATAAGGCAGAGAGAAGTAAGCTTGACTAAGTTTAGGAAGTGTGCTTTCATCGGTTATGGAGGAGATAAGTTCAGACATCGGCCGTAGGATTACTCAAGCAAGAAGGTAATACGAAACCGAAACGTCGTCTTTAATGAGCAACACTTTTATAAGAAAGCAAAACAAGCCAATGAAAATGCAGTATCCGAGTTCGTTGAGTTAGATGGAATTCAGGAGACCAGTCAAGTACCTACAGGTGCAGATCAGAATATGGAGGAGATAGACACTGCAGTGCAGGATCAGATGCATGAACCGGTGGAAGACCAAGTTGTGCAACCAGATGTTCTAATTCTGAGAAGATCTATACGAGAGAGGAGGCAACCTGAAAGGTTAGTTACCGACTTCGTATTGTACACCGATTCGGGAGAGCCCGAATCCTTTAAAGAAGTATGCAAGACAATGCTATCAAGTAGTGCGAGCAAGCCATGGATGAAGAGATGGATTCTTTGAAGAAGAACCATACATGGGATCTAATGAAGCTATCCAAATATCGAAAGACGTTTCTGAATAGGTGAGTGTACAGGATAAAGAACGAGGTCGATGGCATGAAGCGGTACAAAGCTTGCTTGGTAGTCAAGAGATATACGCAACAACATGAGATAGACTATCAGGAGATATTTTCCCCAGTAGTGAAGATAACTTCAATTCGGCTTATATTCAGTATGGTGACAGTGAAAGATTTGCATTTAAAGCAACTAGATGTGAAAATAGCGTTCCTTCATGGAGATTTAGAGGAGGAAATCTATATGATGCAGCCATCGGGATACGAGGTCAAGGGGAAAGAAATAATTTGTAGACTGCGAAAGAGTTTATATGGCCTCAAGCAATTCTAAGGCAGTGGTATCTCAAGTTTGATCAGTTCATATTAGAGACATAATTTGTGATATGTGATTCAGATCATTATGTTTAAGTTCAGACTTTCAAGGACGACTTACATTATTTTATCACTTTACATCGATATGTTGGTAGCGAGTCCGAATTTCAAGAAAATTCAAAATGTGAAGATGCTGATAGCTGAAAAATTCTCCATAAAGGATTTGGGAGCAGCCAAGCAAATTTTGGACATGAAGATTTTAAGAGATGGACAATAACAAAAGCTGTGGCTGTCGCAAAAAGACCACGTGGAAAAGGTTTTGAAGCGGTTTAATATGGACAAATCAAAACCGGTGAATACGCTTTTAGCGAAGCACTTCAAACTCAGTAAGAAGTTGTGCCCGACAACTCAAGAGCAGAAGGATGACATGGCAAGAGTGTCTTATGCATCTGCGGTTGGGAATTTAATATATGTAATGGTGAGTACAAGATCAGATATTGCACAAACAGTTGGAGTTGTAAGCAGGTACATGCAAAACCCGTGGAAGGAGTATTGAAATGTAGTGAAGTGGATGTTGAGATATTTTAGGGGAACATCCTATCATTGCTTATGTTTCGGGGGTGATTCTCTTAGTGTGCAAGGTTCTGTTGATGCAGACTACTCAGGTGATCGAGATAGTAGGAAAAACACAACAGGGTATGTATTCACGGTTAGAGGAACATCAGTCAGTTGGGTCTTCCAGTTGCAAATGATTGTGGCATTGCCAACGAAGGAGGCCGAATATGTGGCCATCACGGAAGCCAGGAAAGAGATGATATGATTACAAGGGTTACTCGAAGAATTGGGTAAAAAATACGATTTCAATATCTTGTGGAGCGACATTCAAAGTGCGATACATTTGGCCAAGAACGCTGCAAATCACTCTAGGATGAAGCACATCAAGACACGGTATCGTTTCATATGCATATCGTTGGAGGATGGTGAGTTGACATTGCCGAAGATCGCGGGAGAAAAGAATCCTGTGGATATGTTCACTAAAGTTGTAGGCAGAGATAAGTTAGATCTCTGTTGCAGGTTGGTGAAACTCTCCATAAAGATTTGATAAGGAGAGCAGATATCAGAATTGTGTGAAGTCTACTAGTCGTGGGAGTCGAGGCGAAAGAATCTCCAAGTGGGAGAATGTTGATATCTTGGAGTTTCTTCTTGGGAGTTGATAATGAGCCGGCAAAGAGCACAGTTGAGACGGCTCACAAGTGCTCCAGATTTATCATAGCTCTGGGTGTGTGAGACGGCTCAAGACAATATTGGTTCGGCTCGACCCTATGTTTGAGACGGCTCATAGTCATGATGAGCCAGCTCACAACATATTGGAATTACCGATTATTCTATGTTTACATGAGCCGGCTCATAGGCATGTTGAGCCGGCTCAAGGCGTCAGACGTGGATATGTTATGTAAACCGAATATTTTGGTAATTCTGGTTTATCGCTAATTTGTATAGAATCAGGGTTAGATTATAAATAGGGTCTCTCATATGAGGTTTTTTAAAGGCAATTGAGACTATTGTAAAGAGAGAGGGTGACGGTTAAGATTCTAGAGAGATTTGAGAGAAATCTCCCGGGGTTGCTCGTGGGTGTAAACTTGATTCAAAGATCTAGTAGAAGTTTGCAGATTCCGCTCCGCCAGGGACTAGCCATACGGTGGGTGAATCTCGTTAACAAATCCGGTCTCTTTGGTTTGATTCTATTTGTTCACGCTTTATTGTTTATTTATCTTTCGTTGTTACTTCTCCCCCATATATTCTCAACAGAGAAGTCACTGATTTAGATGGACATGCAATGCTTACATGCCTGAACTATAATATACTGATGAATAGTAATTATTGCTATTTTAAATATATGCTACCAATTAAATTAGTGATGTCTCTTGATTACATGATTGGTTCTTGATTATTATTATTTTCATTAGTATTAATATTAGAGAAGAAATCAGGTGAATTTTGATTGCACATTTTCTTGGCACCTATAGTCGACAGTGGGTTAAAGTCTGCAGGTCCTCACAAGATGGAAATCTTTCAAGCTAAATGTTACTTTATATGCTAGAGGAATAGCTAATTTAAATGAAAGTGAAATATTTCCATGGGCTGGTGTACTATCAATAATCAATGATTTCTCTTGATCACATGATCCCTTCTTGACTTTTAGATCGGTTTGTGCTTAGTATTATTTTTTTGATGTGAATTTGTAATAGGTTTCGACAATTAGAGAGAGTAGATCGGATGATAAGAGATTCTATGTATTTACGGGGACAAAGAGGCTGCATCTAAGGGCAGAGACTAGAGAGGATCGAGCGAAGTGGATGGAGGCGTTGCAGGCGGTGAAGGGGATGTTTCCAAGGATCTTGAATAGTGAGTTGATGGCGCCAGTGGATAATTTCGTGGTTTCAACCGAGAAATTGCGGCAGAGGTTGACAGAGGAAGGTGTGAGCGAGGCAGCTATCCAGGATAGTGAGCAGATCATGAGGAGTGAGTTTGGAGCGTTGCAGAATCAGCTTGCGTTGCTTAAGCAAAAACAGGCTCTGCTTATGGATACACTTCGGCATTTGGAGGTAGTAATCAATGTTGAACTGTGTTTTTACTTCATAATATATTTTGATAGCACTATAGATGCTTAACAATTAATAGGTGCATGCATGCCAATCTCTCATTAAGCATCTGAATCAGTGATCTCTATTGTGTGCGAATTATAATTTAGTTTGAAAATTTCATCTTGTAATAATGTGCTCTGGCAGATGCTAGGTCGAACATTGTGTAGACCTACATTTGTTGTCTTCCTCACATTGGCGGAAATAAATTTTGTAAATCATACTGTATATGACTTTCTCTTAAGCGATGGTGATAACTAAAATCTGAACGGTTCATTGCCTAAACATGTCTCAAAAAGTATATGCTATAGTCCTGACGGAAAAGAATAACAGAGAATAGTTTTGATAGGTGGTTCAGGTGGTGATTAACTGCTAATTGTTTATAGTACACTAGAAATCCATTTTGTTTGGCTATTGATTTTTATTTTTGCAGTCTTGTGACTGGTAGGTTATGGGCTTTTACTGGTGTAAGCTGACAAAACCATTTTTGCTTCTAGCCTGGAAAACATGCACTTAGTGGGTACACGGTCTAAGACTTGAATTGTTTTCAAATGAAGTTACAAGACGGAAATAACGACTCAATGATGTGAAGATAAATCTAGAAATAGGGGCAAACTTTGCCTATTCTAGGTGGAGTTGAGTGGTAAGGTTATCCCAAAAAGCTGTTAAATAGGTTAACAGGAACACACAAAAGCAGGTATAAAACTAGTATTGACAGTAAACAGGGGGATAAATTTTTCCTAGTAAAAAGGGGATATTTGAGGAAACACAAGCAATTAAAAGTAGATGGATGTATTTTCCAGGCATGTTCTACTTTTATTGACAGGTACCGAAAATATCACATTGCAGAGTTCTGCATTTTGAACATCATACAAGAATCAGATGCTTTAATTAATATAAGCGTTCTTATATTATTATTCAAGTGGTTTGTGTGAAAACCATATAAAGGAAATGCATTCTAATATGTGTGAACAGATTGAAAAGGAGAGGACAGGAAGGAGTGTCCATGGACGCACAGAAGATTACAAAAGGCTGATTGCTGTTTTTCTAGCCACTAAAGGAAATGCATTCTGATATGCGTTTCTCAATGGAAGATTCCCTAGCTATTAGTGACTATACCTTATGGAAAAAAAGTTGAAGTAGTATTGGAGTAGCTCCTGGTTTCTCTTGGAACTTATAAAGTTATAATAGCTACTAATTAAGCTTCATGAACTAGCCCTTCACATCGAACTTAATATACATGATTACTAATTAGAAATCATAATCCAACAGACTTGCTCGAAATTAAAGGGCCATTATGGAAGTTTAAGAACGAACAAGAGAACTTATAGAATTCTCCAAAAAAAATTAGAGTAGATGGAGTGGTGGACATGCTTTCCTTTTATACACCACAAAGAATCAAACATACAAGTTATTGTTTCTTCCTGAAAGGATCAGAACCATAGTAGTATAGTTCAACACGTTTCTCTATAAAATATCTGTCTCTCTCTCTCTCCCTCACGCAAAAGAAAATGAAAGATAACAATTCCTTATAAGAAGAATGAACAAAAATCCATTCATTTTAGATTCAATTACTTTTGCCGCACAAGCTACATCTCCAACCACCAATTTCTCGCTGCCTACTTCCATTGATACATCTAGATCTTCCACTCAGCTCATGCCATTAGTGTTGTGAATTGGATACTTATAGGTAGTTTCTTGATCAAACAAATCATAGAATTTAGGAGCTATCTTTTATTTTCATGCTATGTTATAAAGGATTTTAGAACTAATTTCACAATCTCTATATATGCTGTAAAACAAGGACCAAGTGGTTTGGGTTATATTACGATTTACAACTCCCTGATTTATATGATTAGAGCATCTAATATTTTGCTTTCACTTTATTCTTTACACAGAAGCGATTAACTTTACTCATGATTCATTCTTTTAGTTATTATTGCTCTTACATGATGCATGATACTAGTGATGGCCTATTCTCTCTCATAGAAGAAGGAAAGCAAAAAAATGCTATTAGATGGGTAGCATTTGTGACGACCATTATTTTTTATTGGTACTTCACTGAAAAGCTGCTCATCTTTACTTTGCAGACAGAAAAAGTTGATTTGGAGAATACCCTAGTAGATGAGAGCCAAAGACAATCAAAAGAGAACGGAGCAACTTCTAGATCAAGAAATGACAAATATAGCGGTATGATCTTATGACTGAACAGTTTATCTCGGCAAATCAGTTTTATAGTTTCTTATGTTATTGGGCTTATTGATAGTTGATTTTCCTATAGCCATTTTTGTTCCCCTTTGCTCTGTATAATTTAATTGTTTAGTTTGTTAGAAATGAAGCATTAAACTTGATATAAATTTTTATTTTTGGCCGATTTTTGGTGCGAAAGTAGATATCCAACTCCAAACATTTGGTATTAAGACTTGTTGGTGACGGAGAGAACAAAGGATTCACTGTAACAGTCACACAAGCTAAGTTTCAGTCATAGTTGAAAATAGTGTTCTATTAATAGCGCTCTATGTAGCGTATCAGTGGCTGTTTTACTATGTAGAGAGTATGCAGTATGCAAATACACTGTCGTAGGCTATTTTTATAAACAGAGTAAGCTACGTAGCTTAAGCTATCTAAGCTATGGAGCATGTGGGTTTTAGTGGGTATTTTATTAAAAAAAACCCGGCCTGAACCCCACTCATACCCATTAACAACATCATCTATTAACACATAACGATCATTAGGGTAACAGCTCCGCAATTTCTCCTCTTCCCCCTTTTCCTTAATTTGATCTCCCCAATTAAGGCCATCACCGGCCATCCAAGGGTTGGTCCATCCATCACCGGCCATTGACGACCATCCAAGGTCACCTTCGGCCATCCAATGGCTCGTCTATCCATCGCCGGCCATCTTGTAAACTATAATGATGATGGATGAGAAGTGTGAACTCCCGGATTAAATATTACGAAAAATTGTTGGAATGTTAATATTGCTTTAGGATTCTATAAAAATATTCCCTTCATTTTTAGACTATATTTACTATTTTCTATATTTAGTATAACTTTATTTATGTTTTTTTATATTAAAATATTATTAAACTGTGGAGCTTACACTTTACGTGAAGCTATTTACCCTTTTTTCTATTTGGTGGCGGAATGCTACGCTTTACGCTATTACCATTTTCAACATTGGTTTAAGCTAAATTACAACTTCAAAGTTTCACTAGGATGTAGCCCTGCGCATGAAGCATAGGATCATATAAACCTATAGATATAGAGTTGTAACATGAGCCCCATTCAATTTACCAATGAGATATATAGGATAGACTTGGTGCGTAGCCTATATAAGCCGTCAAATAATTTATCATGTTCACCTACCTACTCTTATGTGATTTTATCGAGTGAAGGCAAACTACATACATGACAAATTTAAGGTAGGCCTTAAAACCATATTTCAAATTAGGAATGGGCTTAATGACAACATACATGAAAATTGAGGTATAAATATGAACAATTATTCGCGTTGAGCTATCCTTCAGGATTGGAACAGTGCTAAGCCTTATTCTCACTACAATGATAACCGATCTTAAAATTTATTCTAGCTCTACGAGAAGACAGTTTATGTGCATAATTTAAAATGAAAAACAATTAGGAAAAATGAATGTCATTTGTTGTATATTGGAATCTTAAATTAGGCAGTAGTACATATGTTCCTTACATCATTTGTACACAGCTTCCTAGTTGAATACTTACCAAGATTGCAGTTAGCCAAAAAGAAAATCTAAAAGAATGGTCAAATGGAGAAGAAAGCCAAAAACCTTGGACCAGTAAATGCAATGTAACAATCATCACAAAATCTTGCACCGTACAAAAACTAACTAACATAAAAGAGAGAAATTTAAAGGATCCTTTTTAAGAAACTGGAATCCGAAATATAAGTGGTATGAGTGATCTGAGTAATTTTTCTTAGAAATTGAAAGATCCAGTTAAGTGATTGGGGAGACTAACTATTGCCAAGCACATATAAAATGAATGGAAGGATTCAAGGAAAAATATCTAGGAATGTATTTTCCTTTCACTAAACCACGTGGGCACATAGGGCGAATTTACACACCATTGTAGTGAATATTGGAATTGCAAATGGTAAACTTGGCATCCCTGGCATGATACATACCCCAAATACTCCTTATTTTTATCCTTATTACGCCATTAGCTCAAGGGCAAGTTTGGAGAAGATGAAAGCAAGTATTTTGCACTCCACTTTATACTAGTATATGTAGAATCGTTTGTTTATTCTGGAATACATCAAATGATTCTGAAATAAGCTAATACTGTATTAGAAAAGAAGAATCACACATCTAAATTGATAGATCTTCTGATACTGTCATTTAGGGGATCTTAAAGGCCTTCTTTTTTCCTGTAATCACTGGTCCGGGCTTTTGACTCCATTTGAGATTTAGAATAAATGAATCTTATGTTATGGAGGTTCAACCCCTTCTGTCCCACTTATACCCTTCTCTTAATCAGGTTATTTGTTTCTCATTGGTTTTTTAATTTATGCAAGAAGGTGGATGATTTTATGTGTTATCTGGATTTCTGGGCATACAGCCTCTACTTTTATTCTGGTTCATCTAAATTGGTATTCCCTTGAGCATATCTTGATCCTTGTCTTATTTTTGTGCACTAATCTTTCTACAGAAGGAAGCACAAGTGAAATGGACGATGATAATGACAGGCAAGATGCTGCAGAAGAGGAATCTGAGGAGGAAGATAATTCATTTTTTGATACACGAGATTACTTATCATCAAGTTCTTTCAAGAGCAACACATCTGATGTTCTTAGATCAGAAATCGGCTCGGATGATGACGATCAGCTTTCAATTAGTTCACTTGATGGTTTCAGATTCAATTATCCACATATCAAAAGACGTAAAAAGCTGCCTGATCCAGTTGAAAAGGAGAAAGGAGTGAGCCTGTGGTCGATAATAAAAGACAACATCGGGAAGGATCTAACAAAAGTTTGCCTTCCCGTGTACTTCAATGAACCGATTTCATCCTTACAAAAGTGCTTTGAAGATGTGGAATACTCTTACCTTATAGACCGAGCATGTGAATGGGGTAAAAAGGTATTTTAGTTAGCTGCTTATTTTAGTATTTTCATTCTGAGCAATTGAAAGACCAAATTTTCAATATTAAGCATCATATCTTCTGATTCAGATTCCATTTTATATTTAGGAGCTTCTTACTGCATTTTATGTTACACAGTATCTTCACATGTGCTCACCAGAGCTGCCATGCTGCACATATTCTGTATATGTGGGTGTGAAAACATAATTTTATGCAGCCGCATGGCGCCACAAACTGCTTTATGAAACATTGGTTCTGAGTGCTTAACCTGCATGACTTGAAAAGTAATGAAGTTGTTTATAATAATTACTTTTATAGTTATATGCCATGCATGTAGTTGTTAGTGGTCCTAATATGTTCTGTTGTCCCTCGTAGTCGATATCCTTCTTAATTTTGATTTATGCTAAAGTTGCTAACTATATTGTGGCTGATTTTCAGCTACCATCAATTAATAAACTAACTGTACACATCAGGTTTGTTTGGGCAACCTGTTTATAAGGCAAGTCAGGTTTAGGCAAGTACTTGTCCCATTAAATATATTGGTTCATGTTCAGATCAGGCCCAAATGCATCAGTCAAAACTCGACAAGAATCAACCTGATTAAATCATCTGTCACCTGAAATCTTAGGTTTTATCCGTAAGAAGATAAGGTTGCTGAGAACACTCATGTATTATCTACTTGTCGTACTATAAAGCAGCATTGATGAGTTTACACTTCAAATCCTTTTTCATTCGTGTTGGTGTTTTTTTTGATAACAATATCCACACACATTGTGAAAGATGAATTGGAATTAGCTGCAGTCCAATGTTAAAACTAACCTATCATAAAGGTATGTTGGGAGGCGATATAGGAGACTACATCTATCACAAGTTTCTGACATCAAAAGCCCAATTGTTGAAGCTGTTGATTTTAGGATTCTTAATGACGAGATTAGGCAAACAAATAATGATGGCAATATGCATGCAACACAGAAAACCACTCCGCAAATATTATTGCAAAAACAAATTATATTTACCAATATTTAATTATTTATGCATTAGTTTGCTTTGCTGGTATACATAAGCCGCATTTGCAGTTTGGCCAGTGGAAAATAGAAAATCAAGAAAATACTGGAACCAGAAGACTAAAAATTCCAGAAAATACCATCAAATAGAAAATAAAGGAAATTATGGAGGAAAAATAGAACTTCAACCGTGCCATAAAATGTGTATAAATGAACCCAATGGCTAGTAATGAAACTTTTTTATTATACGAACACAGTTGCTTACAAGGGAGGGAAAGATGTCAACAATAACGTTTAACAAGTAGCATACTAGTATGCTACTTGTTTATCAATGAGAAAAAGGTAAATAGAACTAATAAATAACATATAACAAAATTATTCAATAACATATAAGATAATAAATTTAGTTAAAGTAAGCCAGTTTCCAATTAAATTCCAGAAAAAACCATTGATTTACCGGAGATGTTGTATAAGTAAGGAGAGGAAAGGATAGTGAAAAACCAATGAAGGCAAAGGAGGAGATATATAGAAACAATAAAAGAAATGAAGAGGAAAATGTATAATGGAGGGTTATTTAAGTGAAAAAGGTTTGGTATTTGAATCCAAAATATTGATCCAATACCTGTCCGCATATGATTGTCTGCTGGATATGCTGACACTTGAAGCAATAGGACGCTACTACATATTCTACCCCATAGCGAAGGGGCGGAGCCAGCCAGCCCACCCAAAATAAAAAAAATAAACAAATTTCGATACCGTTATATACATTTAAGTATATTGGAAGTTGGAGTAGAGATAAATAACTAAAATGACATATAGTTAATGAATTGGAATTGGCAATTTGGTAAAGTATGGGCTTGTGGGCTAGGTGTTCATAGTTCGAGTCTTGGGTTTGGCATTTATTTTTGTAAAGCCACATATTAATGATCACTTGGCATAGTTCGAGGCTTGTTATAACATTTATTTTTTCTAAAGCCACTTATATAATAATCACTTCACATGGAAAATTTAATAACAACCTATAATTTTTTATAATTATTTATGCTCGCTTAACCTTTTCCGTTGATATTCTGGTCATTTTTCTAAGCAAATTTTTACTCTTGTATCAATGATTTCTATAACCCGAAACAAGTAGAACACATACACGCACACACACAAGTATCCAAACTTAAATATTTATATGAGGATAGTGTCACCAAAAAGGTCATCTACTCGTATTTTGTTGAGGATCGGCACCGTATATCTTATTGTCCATGGTCTAAAACATGAGTACACCAATTTTTATGCGATGTCGATAATATTTGCAAGTTGACATAGCTTTGTCAGATGTTCCATTATCCAAAAATAGTTAATTTTGCAACCATCCGATGCAAAGGTAAAGATTATATCTAGTTTAGATTATACCATATGATTTAGATTATGTAGATTAAAATGAATGGTGCCGATTATTCAAAAAACATGGCGGAAAGTTAACTTTTAAGGCAACACCTTACTGAGTAGATTGTCGTCAGCTTATTTACACTTTCCTTTATTTATATATAAAATATTTTCCATAAGTAAATATAGAATTTGATCTGGTCTCCCCAATGGTTAAATCGTGGCTCCACCCCTGTATTGCGGGTGCTTAGATCCATCTTTATGTGCCTAGCACTTGCGTATATGTATTTATAAACATGAGATAAAACATCTCATGTGCACATGCATGCATTTGTATTATTGTGTAATATGAATGCGTCATAAAATGGGATGTCCTTGTACCATACTTGGCCAATTTCTACTACAAACAGTCATCATATTCTTTTCTCTTTATAATTCTTCTTTTGAGATCTAAAGTGTTAGTTTTTGTTTACAATTTTTTGAATGTTTGACTTGATAATGGAGTCTGTTTGCATCGACTGAAGCTTCTAGCACAATTTTGGATTTGGGATTTGTGTGCACATAGAAAGCATAAAACTTGCATGTATTTATAATGTCCCAGACTCTGCTATGATGTGGATGTGGTATATTTCCTTTTTTTATTTGTGCTCACATTATGATGTGATATTTCACTTACTTTAATTTAGCATCTTGAGCCATTTTTTTGCTATAAATAAGAAATAGTGTTATGGTAGTTTCCAATTAATTTTTGGCTTTGATTAAACCATGAAGGGAAATGGACTTATGAGGATTCTTAATGTTGCTGCATTTGCTGTTTCTGGATATGCTTCAACTGAAGGCAGAGACTCTAAGCCATTCAATCCACTTTTGGGGGAAACATACGAAGCTGATTATCCAGATAAAGGCCTCCGTTTTTTCTCAGAGAAGGTCTGTAGATATTCATAATGGATTTTTTAACTAATTATATATGGACCATTCTTTTGTAATTCAATCAATGATGTTAAGTTGGGAGGCAAAGATATATGGTTTTTTCTTTCTACTTATCTACATCGTTTAGTTATTCAGTTATTATTTTTCCTTTATTTTATTAGTTCATGCCATTGCTAGCTTTTCTCCTTTTTGTATCGACTATTGTATAATATACTTCTCATAGTTCTCTCAAACAACCTCATTTAAATTAAGAGGCTTACGCTATGAGCCTATAGTGCCTGCTTAAAATTTTAAGCGGTAGTGGAAATTTAGTGTGTTTCAGGAGTGAGTGTAATCATTCTTGTATACTGACGTTGGAAGAAACACTTGACAAGAGCATATATGTTAAATCGTGCTGCCTATAGCCTAGTTGATCTGTCATATGAAAGCAATGGTCTAATTACTTAGGTCGTCTGGTGAGCTTGGCTGGTGAGAATGAGAACTTGGAATTAGAACTTTAGCATAAAGTGTCATCTCATTCCTGAAGCAAGAATGAGTGACTGACTTTTGACTTGTTTAATCACAAACTTGTTCTTGATGACATGTTGATAGGGACCACTAAGGCTTCACATCAGAGTATTCGAGAAAATATCTAGATATGGTTTGATTTAGAGATGTTTAGCTTCGTGTTTGAGTCTTTTATTTGATTACCAATGAGTCCAATCCTGTTTTATTTTATTCTGTTATTTGTTAGGTTTGATTATCTTATATGAAATTTTCTTTCCAGCTGAACCAACCAATACTCTATTTAATAAGTGTAGCTGCTCTATAATGACATGCTATCATATGATTTTTGATAATTTCTTGAAGATGACTTGCTTCTCTTTGATTTTTGATGGATTCCATATGAGGTGATGGGTTATAGATGTGATTTCCATAAACCTAGTGTGTGACCATTTGGCATCATCGATTGTTTATTTGCTAAAACTTCATCTTCTTCACTGCAACATCTTCTCTGCCCCTTTATCTTCACTGCACTGCAATTTTCTTGCTCATGCTCCTTCTGAACAATCACTGGTTCTCAACTTCTTGTATGCGATATTCCCTTTATTCATTGGCCATTATCTTTAATTCTTTTCTTTTTCTCTTCAACTTTTGAACCCAAACCTAACCTCAAAATCCTTACCTTTCAGTTTTGATATAACTTGTCCAGATCTGTTCAAGTCCTAGTGTTTTGTCTTGATATATTCATCCGTAACTCTGCTTCCTAGATTTCTTGCATCAAAAGCATGGAAATATTGAAGGTTTCCAATATGTGGTGATTCTCTACTCACCTCAGGTACTGCCTGATCCTGCCCAAGGAAACATATTACGTGCTAGCTATCTCAGAGTATGATTACCTGCTCTAGAAAGCTACTATTATTATGGTTTGTGCTGATTGTCTAATTCAGAAAATGCACTCCCTGATCAACTTTATTTTGTTATTATTTGTATAGTTACTCATATGCATTTGTAGTAGAGACCTTCACAATAATATCCAATAATCCAAATAAATAATACATTTACCAAGCAACATATCAAGTGTTTATGGTTTCAAAAGATTTAGTCGAGGGAGGTGTGGCATCTAAGAGAGACATGGTTTATCTTTGATAGTTTCCATCCAACAATTTACACAGGCATAGTCGCATAATTGGAATGCTTTCTTCAACTAGCAGTAGTCTTTTCCGTGTTCTTTTATTTGTGTGGCATTCCCTTATATGTCTGAGGTCCAAATAAATTTTATTTATTACTGTATTATTGTTGACATATCTACGCGAATTATACAAGCATGTACTTATTAACATGCCACCTGTTTTGTGCAGGTTAGTCATCATCCTATGGTTGTTGCATGCCATTGTGATGGTACTGGATGGAAATTTTGGGCAGATAGTACTTTGAAAAGCAAATTTTGGGGTCGTTCTATCCAGCTTGATCCTGTTGGTGTTCTAACTCTTGAGTTTGATGATGGTGAAGTTTTTCGGTGGAGCAAGGTATTGTATTGTCACAATATCTTGAACTTTGTTACCTTTCATGCCATCAGAGTCTCACAGGGATTTTGTCTCAGGTGACGACTTCCATCTATAATCTTATACTCGGAAAGCTGTATTGTGACCATTATGGTACAATGCGTATACAAGGGAATCAGGAATATTCATGTAAGCTAAAGTTCAAGGAACAGTCCATAATTGATCGCAATCCCCATCAGGTATTGTATTGTCTCTCAATTTCTGAATCATTCACTTATAGTTAACTTGTTTTTCTTCATCAAATTCCTAATTTTTTTTGTACATGTTTAATTTCACTGAATGATTTTTCGTCATTCTTTGCAGAGTACACTATCTGCATGTAGTTGATGCAAATGGTTTAACTTAGTCGTTACACAAGCTGGTTTAGATTTGGTTGTGATACCTCTGATAGATATGCCTACTATTGTCATTATAATTGATAATCATATAATACCCAGCATTAGTATTATGTTCTTACCTAATTACTTGGCATGAGCAGGTACCTTGTTCAAGACACACATGCCACTAATAGTTACCAGATACTATTTCTTCTAGAGACTTGACTCAAGTAGAGTAATATTCATAGCTTGTTCACCCCATATTTATGTAGTATTCCTCTAATATTTAATGGTCTTTTTTTCCTCCATATATAATTCTCAATCAAAATTTTGGACTACCAACTTGAAATTAGCAACACCTTCCTTCGAAATGAAAATTGAATGATAATAATAGTTCACTTGTTAAAGAAAAGAGAGGACATTTTCCCTTTCTTTTTTTTGGGGATCTAATCCTGTTATCTATGATTGCAAGATAACTCAAAACATCATGTTCTCATACTTCAGAATAAGGCTCATATAATCTCCTGGGCTCAGTCGTAATTTCTGATTCTAAGATATTCTTTGGAAGTTGCTCCTTTCTTGCAGGAAGCTATATTACCTGTATCCTCCATTGATTTGACAGTCAAAGATTGAAACAGTTCATGTTGATGTCAAAAGTTTATTAAGCAAAACAATTTCAGTCTAATCATTGCTAACTTCTGGTCTTTTTATAAACAAAAAAGTCCCCCCCCCCCAGTATATCATTCCTGGCAATGATATATTCTTTCTTTGTGGGCTTCTATTTAATATAATAATTTTTGATATTTTAATTGCAGGGAGAAGCTGAACCTCACTAAATAATCGTTTTTTTCTTCTGAATACACTAAATAATTTATTCAAAACTAATACAATATATTCACATTTATAGGTGCATGGAGTTGTTCAGGATCGCCATGGGAAAATAGTGGCCACCCTCTTTGGGAAATGGGATGAGAGCATGCATTATGTGAATAATGATTGCTCCGGAAAGGGAAAAGGTACTGAACTTTCCGAAGCCCGCTTGTTGTGGAGACGTAGTAAACCGTCTCATTATCCAACTCGATACAACCTCACACGCTTTGCAATCACAACGAATGAGCTTACCCCAGGACTGAAGGTTAGAGATGCAATATACTCACTCTATAACTAACACACACACGCGCGCGCGCGAGTGCGCGCTGAGTACTTGCAAACTGTAAATTCAACTTGTTCATCTTGATGTGTGTTAACGTGTCTAAAACAAAACAAATATAGTGATTACATCATCTCTTTTCAATCCATGAAAGTGAATACAAAACCAGTTGCTACTAACAACTATTTGTTTTGTATGTGTGATGGATATAAATTTTTATGATCAATCTATTTGCATAGGGTTAAGCTTACTTCCTCCTAAATGGAGATTACTTTTCACCTCAATCATGAGTTTTCATACACAAACAACTATGATATTTTGGGTTGACCCTGTAGATCAAGTTGGTTTAAGGAATTTCACAAATATACACAATTTTTCACACAGCTCACTAGCAATTGGATCCTCTTGTCGGTCACAATTTGCTTTCTCTCCCGATGATGTCCAGGAAAAGCTGCCCCCTACTGATTCGAGGCTTAGACCTGATCAGAGGTGCTTGGAGAATGGCGAGTATGAAATGGCAAATGCAGAAAAGTTGAGACTTGAGCATAGACAACGTCAGGTGAATATTTACTAACACTATATTCTATTCAGTAATGGTGTTATCTTGGTGCTGTCTAATTCTATTCTATTGCGGGGAAAAGTTCTAAACCAATTTTATCTGCTGGTGGCATCCACTTTTTCCCCCCATAGTGCTCTCCTGATGATGTAGTTTATTTATCCTAGAAAACCAAAGGATGTAACCAAGTAAGCAAGTACTTTAGGGAAGGACAATATTATGCTTTTAATAGCTGACATACTTTTTCCTCGCAAAATATAATATGCTAGAATGCGATATGCTAGAACAATTTCTTACATGTGCACTTATCATTTTAAGTTTCAACCTTTAGTTGCTTTGTTATGGTTGGATTTGGTTGAGGTTCTATTATAATAAGAGAAGTGTAGAACTTTGTTATAGGTTGGATTTGGTTGATATTTTATTATACAATAAGAAAAATGTAAAACTTTTAGGTGTAAACAGGAAGGCGAGACTGGTGCAGTCTACCTTCCTATTCGCTAGTGATAAACTTTTTGGTGGCAGAAGAACCTGTTAGAATACACGTGCCTCTAATGTGTTTGTGTGGGATTCTAGCTTAATCTAGAAATCCGTCTCTATGTTATTAAACAATTAGTTGGGGTGTAATTGAAAAATGACTGCTTATATAAAGAGGAGGATTGGGTTAATCCCAATTTATCCACTTACCCCTAAATAATCTTCTCTCTCCTCTAATTCTTATGATGGTATCAGAGCTAGTCTTAACCATCCATCACTCCAAGTCTAATCTCCATCATTCATTTCATCTCCCAAACATCAAACACCAAACCCTAACCCTAATCACAGTCACCAACCTCACAGCCGCTGCCGCCGCTGTCGCTATCACCTCGCCGAAGTTCAGGGACCTCGCCAGAGCTCTCTTGAGGCGAATCGACCTTGCCACAGTCCTGAGAAGACCATCGATGGCTGTCATCCAGATCTGAAGGTGCTCGAACTCGCCATGGCAGCATCGATGTCAACTTCGAGTGGTTCCTCATAGTCGATTTCGTTTTAGGACACCCTTCTTCAACCTCGATACTCACCATCATGGTATCAGACCCTCATCGAGTTCGATTTGGCTGATCGACCCCCTACCTCGACCTCGACTTGTGTTTCTGAGCATCACAGTAGATCGATTTGGCCTCTTGAGCAAGGAAGAAGGCTTGACTTGGCTGTTCTTGAAGCTATAGTGCTGATTCTTGGCTTTCAACTCGGAAATAGATGAGTTCTTGGTAGAATTTCTTGCTGTTAGATTCGGGACTGTTTTTTGATCGATTTCGGGCTGATTGCTACAGAAATCAGCAAGAATTTGGTGAGTTCTTGGGATTTTGAAGGTTTCCTATGTCTATTCTCGCAATGTTTTGGCATATTGATTGTGGTATTGAGGAGTTTGCACTCTCGGAGACTGATGGAGCTTTGGATCTCCTTCAGATGCTGCCCTCCGTCGATCCTGTGATGGTGATCTTGGACGGCTGAGATTTGGTTTTGGAGTTGTTGGGTGTGGATCTCAATGGGTTGGTGTTGAACGCCGAGCTACCTGCAAAGAAGTCCCGGGATGGATGACCACCGTAGGACCCTCTAACGATCAAGTTAGAGCCGATGAATAGGAGCAGAGTAGCGGCGTATTGAGATAATTCGAGTTAGCTGAGTCGTCTGAGAGGGTTTTTTATAGTGGTCGCATGGAGCGAGCAGGCGCGAGATCTTCCCCGTCAGTTTCGTCCCTGACGTTACGCCCGCGTGAATGATGGAATCCCTCCATTAATGACGGGATACGCTCACTAATGGGGGGATGCGCCAGTGTGGGACGTGGGGCGGCGGATATATCGCCCTTGCGATATACGCGGAGCCGTTACGGGGCGCATGAGATCTGCGCTCCTGGTGGGTCGGGATAGGCCGAGGGAGCTCGGCACGTCGGAGGCTCGGAGACGAGCCTGTAGGCCGAGGAAGCTCGGCACGCCAGACGGCTCGGAGACGAGCCGGGAGTCTGAGATAGCTCGGAGATGAGCTGTTGGTAGTTTTCTGGGTGAAGATGTAATGTATTTAGAGAGGCCCCCTGGAAGATCAGACACGTACTTCGGACGAAGTCATGAGGAATCCTCATAGTGCGACTCATTTATTCCACCCTGTAGCCTTCGGGACACGTCATCGGTCATGTGTCGTAAACTTGAGGAGATACCACTTGTGAGCATCATCATTAGCCCCCCACTCTTGTTCCGACCTATCCAAGGGTCGGGACGAGAGTGGTCTTCTTGGTTTTTCTTCTGTTCAATTTGGCGCCAAGGATCATAATACGGAATGCCTGGGAACAACACGGCGTTTGGTGGTCGCGTCGTTTCGATCTTTTGGGCCCACGTGTCGTCTCGTCGTGCGCCTGAATCTTTGTGCGTATCCCCGATGGCGTCAGCGGATCAAATGAAATGATTGCGCTTTAAAGAGTGGGCGCCGTTTCAGTCGGTCGTCAGTTGGAATTTGGCCACGTGCTGGACGTCGGTTGGCGGACGCGACAGGCTGTCGCTGTCACCTTCAATCGAAGGGACGTCCCCCAATGGTTGATCACCACACGGAGCTCTGACGGCTGGCGGGCACGACGTTTCGTTTTAGCGGGAATCGATCTGAGCCGTCGGATGCTTTCTTTGGAGTGTGAATAGGAGAGGACCCCTCTAGGGCTAACACTTCCACCATAATTCACTCTCGTTGTCAAAGATTTCCCGTCGCTCCTTTCCTTTAGATCGGATCACCCGTGATTTTTCTTTGGCGAGCCCCTTCCCTTGAATCAGGTTAGATGTCTTCATCTGAGGAGTTTGTAGAGGTAGTTAGGGTAGAGTCGGACGATGAGGCTTCAGTTGTTGAAGCCGAGTCCGGTGGGTCTTCCTCCCCTCCGGCTTCAGATAGCCGAGAGGGTTCTTCTGCTGTGTCATCTGTGTCGGGCTCGCCCCTAGAGCCAGGGCTGCCTGTGTCGTTCGCTGTCGGGCGGCGACAAGGGCCCCTAAGGTGCGCATCGGGAACGCTCGTGATGCGCCCTCCGTCTTGAGGAATATAGATGACCTTACCGAGATTCGAGCTCGATTCCATATTCCCTCCAACTATTCGTTTCGTTTAGCTAGAGAGGGTGAGCGGATGGACTAGGTGCAGGGCACGGAGATTGCTCTGTATTTGGAAGCATTCCGGGCCGGAATGCGTCTACCCTTCTCAACCGAGATATGTGGGGTACTCCGTTGCTTCCATTTTGCCCCGGGCCAGCTAGTGGCAAACTCGTGGAGAATCCTCTTCGGGGGGTTTCTTATCCGGTTGAAACTTGAAAACATCCCCTTCAGTTTGACCCTCGTTTCCTTCCCCTGTTATAAGAATCACCCTGGCATCAGTAAGGATGGGCCGAGTTGGGTGTATTTTTCCTTCAAAAAACGTAAGGGCGGGGGTGGCCGGGTCAGGTGTTGTAGTCGTCCCTTCCATCCATGAATGGAAGGAGAAGTTCGTATTCGTCGGGCCATCCGAGGGCGAGGATTGGCCTGTGCCTACACAGTGGCACATGGCTGACTGCCCGAGGGAGAAACCGTCATCCTCACCCAAGGCGAGGGTGGTGTCTATATGGGAGCCGATCCAGCTGGCCGACGTTCTGCATTCTGAGCAGACTCTGAGCTGGGCTGAGCTCAGCCCCGCGTGCTTTCTGGGTAAGGTAGGGCAGTAGACGATTTATTTAAACTTTGATGAATTTTATTTTGCCCTTTTCAGCGTCACTAACTCTCTTTTGTGTATTCTCCTTTTTGCAGAGCGAATGGACCGATTCAAGTTCTTAGCTACTATGGCCGCGAAGACCCAGAAGAAAACCGGGGGTAGAAGTTCATCCCGACCTGGTTCAAGTTCGGCCCTGAGGCTAACTCCGCTGAGCAGGCCTTCCGCTGCGCCCCGAGCCCCGGAAGACGGCCGCGGGGGGAGCCAGGAGCATCCACGGGATCTGGCGCCCCGATGAGGGAGGAGGAGGAACCCACCGTCGTTCCCCTCAAAAGGAAAATAGAACGGCTTGTCGGGCGCCCTCCACCGGAATTTCAGTGCAGGAGGGGGACTTCTGCTCCGGGGTGCCCTCGGGGCTCTCCGTCGTCGACAGTCTGCTCTCCGACATGGAGCAAGCAGCTGGGGGCAAGATTCTCCGGGGGACCCTGAAGGCCCAGATGGCGGCCATTGCTCAGGAGGCTGTTTAGGTCGGTATCCGTTTTCCTTTAAGAATTTTCTTAAGTATCAACTATTTTTTAGTTTGAACTTTTCTAACTCCTTTTGTTGCCTTTCTCAGCTCCTCCACCACTGCGTCCTAATTTTCAATATGGAATCCGAGAAGATCGTCTCAGCCATGAAGAAAGCGGGCGAATCGTCCTCGCGTGAGGAGGAACTATGCCTTCGGCTGCAACAGGCAGAGGAGAAGATAGCCGCCCTCGAAATCCGGGTGGTGGCCGAAGAGCTGACGGACTCCAAGTATAAGGAATCTCACCGACTTCTGAGTGAATCCAACCGGGCTATCCAGGCCAAGTTGGAGGAGGTTGGTAACCTCTATAACGCAATGAAGAAGTCGAAAGATGTTAGCAGGAAGGACGCCCGGATGGCGCTCGAGTCGTGAAGCTCGCCGAGGTCCGAGCGGTGAAGTGCGTAGAGAGGTATAAGACGTCGGACCAGTTCTACGCCGACCTAGCCGAAGCCTTGGCCATCGTTTGGCACGAAGCTCTCGACGCCGTCCAGGTGTCAATGCCGGAGTTTGCCGACGGTGAGCTCCGCGCTAAGTACCCACTTTCCGAGGATGCGCCACAGGGGGTGGGGCGTCGAGGTGGCCGTAGGGGCGAAGCCGTCCAAGAGACCGAAGCTCCGGCCCCCGAGGGAGGTGTCGAGCATGGCGATATCCCGGCGGAGCCCATGGCCTGAGCTTTCTTCCCTTGAGAGCTTTTATTTTTCTTTTCAAAATCTAGTAAGCCTCTGGGCATTTTTGTAAGGCTGAGGAGCCCAGAATATCTTGTAAAATTTTGGAATATAAATAAAGTTGAGCTCATTTTCCTCTGCATGACTGTCTGCTTTCTGCGTGAGTACTTTAGCTCATCAGTCTTGTTTGAATTTTCATTCTGCTGCAAGTGGTAGGTCGTAGGCCGTTGTCCGGCTTTTTAGATGACGATCGTCTTTTTAGATGATGTTCGTGCGTCGAGTGTAAGTCGAATGATAGCCAAGTATAGGAAGGTCGGTACCCTCCCGCTCTTCGGAGTCGAGGTGGCGATCGTTCATTTAGGATGAATCAAAAAGTATCCCAAGGATAGGAAGGTCGGTATCCGTCCATACCTCGGAGTCGAGGTGACGACCACGTGTTTTAGCATGAGTAGAAAATCAGCCAAGTTAGAATAAGTCGGCCATAATTGATTCTTCCTCAATGTGGGTCCTAGATCCATGTCTTCGTAGCGTAGGAATCTACCCCTCGGAGTTTAGCCGAGCAGGAATTTGCACGGTGGCCTCTATAGAAGGGCTTTAGATTCTTAGCGTTGATGGGTAGGAAGCTACCCGCTAGGGATGGACCGGACAGATAAGCTGCACGGTGGCTCCTGTAAGAGGGCTTTAGATCCTTAGCGTTGATGGGTAAGAAGCTATCCGCTAGGGATGAATCGGGCAGGTAAGCTACTCGGTCGCCTCACGAGGAGGGTTTTGGATCCACAACGTTGTTAGGTAGGAGGCTACCCGTTGATGGATGACTGAGCAGGAAGCTACTCGGTCATCTCGTGAGGAGGGTTTTGGATCCACAGCGTTGTTGGGCAGGAGGCTACCCCGCTGGTGGATGACCGAGCAGGAAGCTACTCGGTCGCCTCGTGAGGAGGGCTTTAGATTCTTAGCGTAGTTGGGTAGGAAGCTACCCGCTAGGGATGGGCCGGGCAGGAAGCTGCTCGGTCTTATTTTAAAGAGCAGGCGGGTCCGCTCGGTGGACCTTTTGCTCGAGGATTTCTAGCAAAGATTGCTCGTTGCATCAACTCGACGGATGAGGAACCTGGGGAGTCCATGGCGTCTGGGTTCTTGAGTACCGCCGAAGGGAACAGATCGATGCTGCATCAGATCGGTTGGAGGGGATTTCCTCGGTATACTATTGACAAAGCGACCTTGATCTCCGGCCCCTTTTGTTGTAATTTTTGTAAGGCGGATGAACTCATAATACCTTCTTAATGAATAAGGTTCTTCTTGTTGATGTGTATTGCCCCTTTTTATCCCCTCAGTATATTTTACACAATTTTTAAAACAAACTTAGGGGTCTCGGAACCGAGAAAAAAAAACAAAAGTTTGTGCAAAAGGTCTCTTTTATGAGAGGACCCATCTCAGGAGATTTAATTCAATGTCAATAAGAATTACATTGTTTCAAAAGAAGAAGGCATGTTTATTTGTACAATTTGAGTTTTTCGGCGTTGTAGGGCCGAAGAAACTTACGCTCCCGGCGTCTTGTAAGCGATACGCTCCACCGGGCAATACTTCTGCTACGAGGAATGGTCCGTCCCATTTCGGGAAGAATTTATGTAGCTTTGCTTGGTCCACAAACTCATTCCTTCGTAGGACCAGATCTCTCGTCTTGAAGGCTCGATATTTAACGCGGGCGTTGTAGTAGCGAGCGGTTTGCTGTTGATAGACGGCTGCGCTGATCTGCGCTCGATCCCGCTTTTCCAATAATACGTCCAAGTTGGTCCGGAGTGCTGAGATGTTTGCTTCATCGTCGAAGTATTCGACTCTATAACTGGGCAGTCCGATCTCAGCCGGGACCATCGCCTCGGTACCGTAGCAGAGGCTGAATGAGGTTTCTCCCGTGGGTGTTTTCTTCGAGGTCCGCAATGCCCATACACCCGCGGCAATTTCTCTACCCAGCTGCCCTGTCTTCCTTCTAAGCGAGGCCCGAGTCCGCGTATGACTCCTCGGTTTGCTACCTCGGCTTGTCCGTTGCATTGCGGATGCGCGACCGCGGCCAACTTCATTAGTATGTGGTAGTTGCTGCAAAATTCTTTGACTTTGTCGTTTTCGAAATTGGTCCCGTGGTCGGTAACGATGCATCTCGGGATTCCAAATCGAGTGAAGATGTTTTGCAAGAACTTTATAGGAGGCGGTGTCTAGTTTTCTAATGGACACGGCCTCTATCCACTTCGTGAAGTAGTCTACCGTGACAAGGATGTATTTGTGTTTGTTCGTGCCGGTGGGGAGTTGGCCCACCATATCCATCCCCCATTGTGCAAACGGCTAAGAGGAACTGAGGAGCGTTAGCTCGGTAGCGGGGAGGCGATGTATGTTGCCGTGGAGTTGGCAGTTCTTGCATCTTCTGACTAGCTTCTCGGCATCCTGGTGTATTCTCGGCCAATAATATCTTTAGAGCAGCGTCTTCTGGACCAGTGTGCGGGTCCCTTGATGCGCTTCTCCGACCCCTTCATGTATTTCTCATAGAACGTAGTCGGCTTCGTGGGGGTCGACGCATCGGAGCAGGGGCTGAGTATACGACTTCTTGTAGAGGTTTCCATTGCTCCAGATGAAATGGCGAGCTTTTGCTCGAAGACGGTGAGCCTCCCCCGGTCCTCTGGAAGTATACCATCTTTTAGGAAGTCCACGGGGGGCTTCCTCCAATCTTGGCTTTCCTCCCGATATACCTGGAGCGTTACCTCCCTGTCTTCCACGCTGGGCCGTGGCAAGACTTTGAAGAGAATGTTTCTTTTATGGTCGGCAGTATAGGAAGAAACGAGCTTGCTCAAAGTGTCTGCCCGGGTGTTCAGGTTCCTGGGGATCTGTTCCACTTGGACCTCATCAAAATTTTTTCGAAGCCTTTTTACCTCGGCAAGGTACTTTATCATGAGCGGTTTCCGGGCTTCGAAACGCCCGGTCACTTGGCCAACGACCAGTGCGGAGTCGTTGCGAATTCTGATGGTCTTCAGTCCTACCCCGTAGGCGATTCGCAAACTTGCCAACAGTGCCTCGTATTCCGCGGCGTTGTTCGATGCTCTAAACCCGAGGTTCAGGGAGTATTCCATTTCCGCTTCGTCCGGACCGCGGATAATTAGGCCATCCGCGCTCCCCTCCTTATTCGAGGGATCCGTCCACGTAAAGCACCCAATCAGGAATGGGGTTGGGCACTTCCTCAACCGAAGGACGTGGTTCGGGCCTCCGTGTCGACGTTCCTTCCTTAGTCGGGATGGTGCATTCGACAACGAAATCCGCCAAGACCTGCGCTTTGATGGCTTGCCTGGGGCGGTACTTAATGTCGAACTGGGATAATTCCCACCTCCATTTCTCCAGACGTCCAGATGATTCAGGGGAAGCAAGGATAGCATCTATAGGTCGCTCAGTGAGGACGAGAATTGTGTGCGTTTGGAAATAGTGTTGTAGTTTCCTTGAGACGACGAAAAGTGCCAAGACTATCTTTTCTATGGCCGGGTATCTTGTTTCCTCTTCTTTGAAGACATGACTCACGTAGTAGACCGGTTTCTGTATACCTTCAGATTCCCTGACGAGCACCGAGTTTGCAGCTTGATCGGAGACCGCAAGGTATAGTAATAACTCGTCGCCCTCGAGCGGTCGGATGAGTAGTGGTGGAGTCGCTAGGTGCGCCTTAGTTATTCGAAGGCGTTCTAATACTCCTCCGACCATTCGAACTTAGCGATTTTTCTCAAGGCCTTGAAGAACGGGAAGCACTTCTCTCCAGATCTTGATATAAAACGGCTCAGAGCAGCTACTCTTCCTGTGAGACGCATGATTTTTACGTCGCTCCTCGGTGTGGCCATGTTGAGAATGGCGCTGATCTTTTCTGGGTTCGCTTTGATTCCTCGGTGGGTAACCATGAACCCGAGGAATTTACCGCTGGTGACCCCGAATGCGCACTTAGTTGGGTTCAACTTCATTTTGTATTTGCGTAGGACGTTGAATGCCTCGTCGAGATCTTTGGTGTGCCCGTCCGATAAGAATGATTTTACGAGCATGTCGTCGACATAGACCTCTAGGTTCCTGCCGATCTGTGGTTTGAACAATTTGTTGACGAGGCGCTGATATGTAGCCCCAGCATTCTTAAGACTGAAGGGCATCATATTGTAACAGTATACCTTCCGATCCGTGGTGAACGCGGTAAGTTCTTCTGCCGGGTTCATCCGGATCTGATTGCAACCGGAGAAAGCGTTCATGAAACTTAGTAATTTGTGGCTGGAAAAGCTGTTCACTAGCTGGTCTATCCGAGAGAGGGGATAGTTGTCTTTAGGACATGCTTTGTTCAGATCCGTGAAGTCGACGCACATGCGCCACTTCTCGTTCGTCTTTTTGACCATGACCACGTTTGCCAGCCGATCCGAGTAGTCAAGACTTCTAATGAACTCGGCTGCAAGTAGTCGATCCACTTCGTCTTCTATTGCCTTTTGCTTGGTCGGCGCAAAACTTCTCTTCTTTTGTCGAACGAGCTTTGCTTTTGGATTGACCCTGAGCTTATGGGAGATCATTTTGGGGTCAATCCCGAGCACATCCGTAGGGGTCCAAGCGAACACGTCCGAGTTATCTCGAAGGAACCATATCAGGTCTTCGCGGTGGTCTTCTATTAAGAGAGAGCCGATTTGGACGGTCCGGCCGTCGACCCCTTCAACGAGGGGGACTTCCGTCAATGCTTCCACCGGGATCCTCGGAGTTCCTTTTGGTCGTTGCGTGTATCCAAAGACCCCTGGAAATCACATGCATCTTCAAAACCGTTGTCCGGCTCTCCGGCGGGTGACGCGGTGGCGAGACAGACCTTAGCAATTTGCTGGTTCCCGTAGGCCAAGCATATACCCCTTGATCCAAAGGGAATTTGATCGCGAGGTGGTAAGTCGAGATTTGAGCCCGGAGGGCGTTTAATGTTGGTCGACCCAGGAGGATATTGTAGGACGAAGGGACCTTAGCGACGATGAATTTCACCGGCATGGTCCTCATACGGCCTGCTTCTCCAATGTTGAGGAGGATGGTGACCACCTTTTCGTCTGGGATAGAGTGGTTGGTAAACCCAGAGAGAGCGTGGGAGGTCGGCTTTAGGTCAGATGGTCCTAGCTCCATACGTTGGAAACAGTCATAGAAGAGGATGTCTGCCGAGCTCCGGAATCGACCAATATTCTCTGTACCTCGTAACGATGGACCCGAGCCGTTATCACGAGAGGATCATTGTGAGGTAAGGATATACCGTGGAGATCTTCGTTGGTGAAGACGATGGGCTCGTCCTTCCTGCGCTTCTTCTGGGGTGGATCGCCTACACCCTCAATCGGGAGGAGGTGGTGGTTTATGCCAGCTTCCCGAGCAGGATCCGAGGTAACGACCATGATTTGCCCGATCGTTAACTCCCCGGGAGGGGGCTGATTCTCTTGCTCCCGCTCTGCTTGTCGCTTGTCCCGCAAGTACTTCGCCAGGTGGCCGGAGCGGATCAACTTCTCGATGTAGTTACGGAGTTGTTTGCAGTTTTTGGTTGGGTGGCCCTGTGACCTGTGGAAGGCGCAGTACGGGCCTTGGAGACGCTTGCCCGCCCTTTGGGTCACCGACGGGAGTTTGACGAACCTCTCGCTCTTTGCCTCCTCTAGCAGCTCGGTCTGGGAGATATTAAGAGGAGTGTACTCCTGGAACTTTGGGAAGTAAGGTTTTGGTCGTCCGACTCTCTTTTTCTCTTCTTTGCCCCGCTTCTTTTGGTCGGTTTGGTTGCCTCTGGGCAGATTTGAGTTCACCTCGGACTCGAGTTGGATCTCCTGCTCGGTCGAGGCCTTTACCTCGGCCATGATCTTAGGTTGTGTTAATGCAAAAGGCGGAGCCACTTTTTATGCCTAAGACCCGACCTCAGCTCTGTGATGACCGTTTCATCGCGGTGCTCGGGGACTTCGAGGAGCGCGTTGTAGAAGTGAGTGACATATCCTTTGAAGGATTTTTTGTCTCCGCTTTTGATGGTGAACAGATAGTCGATCGACCTCTTCTGCCGTCGATTCCCGACGAAGTGACCGGGGATTGGGAGGCCACAGCTCGTCGAAGGTCGAGATGGAGCATGGCGTAAGTCCTCGGAACCAGTCCCGTCCAGCCCGGATGAGGGTGGTGGGGAAGGCTCGGCATTGGGCCGCGTCAGAGTTATCCTGGTAGCTCATGCCCACCGTAAATGTGTCTAGATGGTCTTTCGGATCGGATTTCCCGTCGAAGAGTTCCACCTTGGTCGGTTTGTTCCTGAACAAGAGTGCTCGGCCAGCAGTTCTTCCGTAAAGGGTTTCGTCAGCGAATTGGTGGAGTATCGGGTCACTTCGCCGGACGCTTGGCCATCCCGGCGTATGCCCTCGATTTTCATCTCGAGGGCCTCGAGTCGGTGGTGGTAACCCAAGGATTCTGCACAGTCGGAGTGGTGGCTATCCCCGCTCCGGGTCTGCGCCAGGGTGCGGCTTCGATTCCGCTCTATCAGGTGTCTCAGATCCCGGGCGAGGCCCTTCTTGAGTGGTCCCTGCGCTCGTCGTTTGCGCGATCCCGGCGAGAGTGGGGGCATCGGTCATGCATGGAAGCAGGCGAGCTGACTGACACCTCTTCAGAAGGAGAGAACGCGTGACGGGCATTGGGGCGACGACCCGTTCTTCCCTCGGACCGTGGCATGGGGCTGTCCGGCGTCCAGTTGGTCATGGAATCAATCACCGCTTGTGGGTTAAGGTTGCCGGAGTCGGCCCGTCGGCGCTCAGTGGCGCTGTGATGAGGGTGAGATAGACCGAGGGCTTGAGTGTGCCCGTCCGTCCTTCGGCAGACGTCGTTATCCCGGGGAGGGAGAGCCGAGCTCTGGTGGGTAGGGCCCGCCGCTTGAACGGGGACGAGGGCATCTACCAGTATCGTAAGCCGGTCTATCCGGGCGGACAAGGCGTGGATGCCATTAGGATGGGGAGGCGAGTCGCTCCCGTCTCCGTTGTGGCGGCTTGTATTTGGATCGTTGCGGTCGTCGCTCGCCATTGGATCGAGAGCGGAAGATCAATTTTTTTTGGTGGAACAAAATAAGTCTTTAGTTCCCACGGACGGCGCCAACTGATGGTGCTTCTGATCTCCTTCAGATGCTGCCCTCCGTCGATCCTGCGATGGTAATCTTGGACGGCTGAGATTTGGTTTTGGAGTTGTTGGGTGTGGGTCTCAATGGGTTGGTGTTGGGCGCTGAGCTACTTATTAAGAAGTCCCGGGATGGGTGACCACCGTAGGACTCTCTAACGATCAAGTTAGAGCCGAGGAATAGAAGCAGAGTAGCGGCGTATTGAGATAATTCGAGTTACCTGAGTCGTCTAAAAGGGGTTTTTATAGTGGTCGCATGGAACGAGCAGGTACGAGATTTTCTACGTCAGTTTCGCCCCTGACGTTACGCCTGCGTGAATGATGGGATCCCTCCATTAATGACGGGATATGCTCATTAATGGGTGGATGCGCCAGCGTTGAACGTGGGGGCGGCGGATATATCGTCCTGGCGATATACGCGGAGCCGTTGCGGGGCGCATGGGATCTGTGCTCCTGGTGGGTCGGGAGAGTCCGAGAGAGCTCGGCACGTCGGAGGCTCGGAGACGAGCCTGTAGGCCGAGGAAGCTCGGCGCGCCAGACGGCTCAGAGACGAGCCGAGAGTCTGAGATAGCTCGGAGACGAGCTGTTGGTAGTTTCCTCGGTGAAGGTGGAATGTATTTAGGGGGGCCTCCGTAAGGTCGGACACGTTACTCAAGACGAAGTCCCGAGGAATCCTCATAGTGCGACTCATTTATTCCACTCCCGTAGCCTTCGGGACACGTCACCGGCCACGTGTCGTAATTTTGAGGAGATACCACTCGTGAGCATCATCAGAGACCGTGATCGGTTCCGATTGAGTCGATTATTTGCTTTATTAGTAATTGTTTGGGTGCGGATCGGATCTTGGAAGATCAATCGCATTTTGTTTGCTTGGAGTTCTTTAGGCGGATCGTGGAAGACTCCCTTTCTTTGACTTGTTTGATAAGTGGTTCCTTGATTCTTCGAGATGGAGTGCAAATCTGAGGGCGAGCCGGTTTCTTCCACCGATGTCATAGACATCAAGATGGTGGACTTCACGCTTGACGATCAGAATTTTCATAGTTGGAACTTATGGTTAAGCGATAAATCAAGGGGAGGCGTAAAGGAGATCATTTGACGAAGTCTCCACCTGCTTTGATTACCCCCGAGTGGGAGGCGGACGATGCTCAACTTAGCCGTCTCATGCTCAACTCGATGGAGCGACAGATCATGGATGGGCTCGTCCACTTAGGTTCCGTGAATGAGATTTGGTATCAGCTTCATCAGCTATATTCTTCTCAGCAGAGCCTTTCTAAGGCCTTCGATTTGGTGCAATCATTGTATAAGATCCAACAAGGGGGCTCGTTCATTGCATCGGTACTATTCAGAGTTTCGAAGACTTGTCCAGCTGGTCTTAGAGCTCCCGATCACTAGTTACGTTGCAGAGATATGGAGGTGACATGAGGCCCTTTTGGTTATTGTCTTTCTTGGTGGGCTCCGGCCCGAGTACCAGTTTGCACGTCCGACCCTACTCAGGAAGGCGGATATTACTCTTTTGACCACTTACCACAGGCTCAACCAGATATTTCAGTCGAAAATTACAGATGAGCAGCCTGCATCTGGTGAGCACAGTGTCCTTATCACGACAGAGTTCTACATATTACTCTCCAAGGGAGGGGAGCAGGACGTGGAGGTAGAGGACGTGGAGAGCCTCGTTTTTGTGATTACTGCCATCAGGAGGGTCATATTCCCACTACCTGCTGGGAGTTGAACAGGATGCCTCCTCGTCCCACCCGTGCACATGTTGGATCATCGTCCCCTACATCTTCCACCATTTCGTCGAACTCCGCATCATCCGAGGGCCCCGTCAAGTCTTTAAAGAAGGAGATTGCTCGATTGAAACTTCTTGTGACCACGTTTGCTTCTAGCAGCCAGGCTGGTTTGGCTACACCTTGGGCTTCTGTTGTGTCCACTTTGGGACTTTCAAAAGGTAATCATACGTTTTTTATTACTTTGACTTCAGTATGCTGTCCTTGGGTTATCGGTACAGGAGCTACAAATTATGTGATAGGAGAGGTTTATTATCCTCATATAGACTAAGGCCTGGATGTACCTTCGTGACCTTAGCGAACGACACTACCTTTTCTATAAAGGGGTGAGATCTGTTCTTGCCACATCACAGTTGCCTCTCTCTACTGTCTTATACTTGCCCAGCTTTCCTTTCAACTTACTTTCTATTACCCAGTTGATCCGAGATTTGAACCGTGACGCCACCTTTTTCTTTGGTGGCTGTGTTTTTCAGGAGCTTGGAATGAGGCAGTCGATTGGCACATAGACTGAGATTGATGGATTGTACTACCTCGATGAGCATCCACGCCTTATAGCCTCCTAACAACATCCACATCTGCTTTTAATGCTCATTGTCGGTTTGGTCACCCTTCTCTGCAGACCTTGAAGAGGATAGTTCTCTCCCTTGGTACTTATCTAGTTTAGAGCGATTCTTGTGAGTTGGGTAAGTTTAATTGCTCTAGCTATCCATCTCGTATTAATAAGAGAGCTGATAAACCTTTTTACTCCAGTGCATTCTGATATTTGGGGGTCATGCCCTATTGTTGTTCAAGAAGGCTTTCGCTACTTTATAACTTTTATTGATAATTTTTCTCGAATCTCATTGTTGTATTTAATGAAATCTAGATATGAAGAATTTTCTCATTTCCAGATATTTTGTTCCGAAATTAACACTCAATTTTGGGTTAATGTGCACATTAAGGAGTGATAATGTCCAGGAATATTTTAGTACACCCTTTAAGTAGTATATGGAGAAACTTGGTTTTATTTAAGAATTCTCTTATCCTTAAGCGCCCAGCAAAATGGGTGTGGCCGAAAGGAAGAATAAGCATCTTTTAGAGGTCACACGTACCATTTTATTTCATATGCGAGTGCCTAAATCTTTCTGGAGGATGCGGTTCTTACTATTAATTACTTGATCAATCGTATGCTTTTCTCTATTCTCGATGGAAAAATCCTCCATTCTCAGTTGTTTCCTTCGGCAACTTCTTTTCCCATTCTTCCACGAGTCTTTGGGTTTTTTTTTTGTTCATGATCTACAACATGAGGGATCTAAATTAGACTCCAATGTTATTAAGTGTGTTTTCTTTGGATACCCTCGAACTCAAAAGAGACATCGGTGCTATTGTCCTGCATTACGACGTCGATTTATATTGGCTGACGTGACCTTTCATGAGTTCACCTTATACTTTTCTACTTCTTACACCTCCATAGACATGGACGACGACTTTTCCTTGGATATCTCGTATCTCGTCACAAGAGAGCATCCTCTCCGATTCCGCTGATTCACCACCTGTTGTATTGGAGGTTGTCTATATTGTTTCCGTTGACCCCCATCCCCGATTCACCGATGTTAGGGACCACACCACCATTTACAAGGGTGAATGCTCGTCGGGACCATACAACCTTTGAATCTCATCCTCCTGTTCATCTACCAGAGTTTTATGCTCCGCCGGAGGCCGACATTGATTTTCCTATTTCTTTACAGAAAGACACCCGAAGCTGCACTTCTTACCCCATTGCTCATCATGTAGCGAGTTCCCATTTCTCTTGCATACCGGGTGTTCCTCTCCTCCCTTGATTCTCATGCTTTACCCAAGTCACTCTTGAAGGCCTTATCTCATAAAGGGTGGACAGATGCTATGATTGATAAGATGTTCGCCCTTGAGCAGAATCAAACTTGGGATTTAGTGCCTCCACCGGTTGGAAAAAAGACGGTAGGGTGTCGTTGGGTGGGACCCTTTCTCACTTGAAAGCGCGTTTGGTTAATAAAGGATGCTCACAGACTTATAAGATTGATTATGAGTAGACCTCTTCTTCTATGGCCAAGATGACTTCTGTTTGGCTGCTTACGTCTCCTGCTGCTACGCATCGTTGGCCTTTGCATCATCTTGATGTGAAGAATGCGTTTCTTCATGGCTTTTTGGCCGAAAAGTTTTATATGGAGTAACTATCTGGTTTTGTTTCTCAGGGAGAGTCTGGCTTAGTTTGTCTATTGAAGAAGTCATTGTATTGCTTGAAATGGTTTCCACGAGCATGGATTGAGAGATTTATCAAGGCGGTGATTTCGTTTGGCCTCAAACTATGTGCTCGTGACCATTCGATGTTCTACTGTAATCATACCAATGGCCTTCGCATTCTATTGGTGCTGTATGTCGATGACATAGTGATTACTGGTGATGATGTGGCCTGTATTGCATAGCTTAAGCACTACATTTAAGCAAAGTTTTAGACTAAGGACCTTGGAAGCCTTAAATACTTTTTGGGTATCGAGGTTGCTCGATTGAAGGATGACATCTATATCTCACTTCGAAAATATGTTCCCGATATGCTAATTGAAGCTGGGAAGTTAGGGTGCATACCTATAGAGGCTCCAATAGATTCTAATACTAAGCTGGTTCTGAGACAAGGTATTCTATTTGAGGATCCCGGAAGATACCGACAATTGGTCGGTAAGTTTAATTACCTCACAATCACTCGACCCGATATTTCATATCTCGTCAGCGTGTCGTGAGCCAGTTCATGGCCAATCCTCGAGCTGTTCATTGGGATGCAATGATGCATATACTTCGATATTTGAAAAATGCTCCAGGGAAAGGTATACTGTATTCTGATCATGGACATTCTCGGGTAGCAAGGTTCACGGATGCAGACTGGGCTGGGTTCCCATCTGATCGAAGATCTACTATTGGATATTGTGTGTTTGTAGGAGGTAACTTGGTCTTCTGGAAAAATAAGAAGCAATGTGTAATGTCTCGTTCCAGTGCTGAGTCGGAATATCGTGCCATGACGAACACTGCTTGTGAGCTTGTATGGATCAGCTTTTTGCTTAGAAAGCTTGGTTTTGGTCCCACTTCTATGCGACTATACTGCGATAATAAGGTCACGATCTATATTGCCTCAAATCCTGTGTACCGTGAGCGTACGAAACACATTGAGCTTGATTGCTATTTTGTGCGGGAGAAGGTTGAAGATGGGATCATTGACGCCATTTATATTCAATCTGTCCATCAGTTAGCAGATTTGTTTACGAAGCCTTTGGGGAGGGAATAGAGTGCATTTTATATGTAACAAGTTAGGCATGCATGATATGTATGCCCCGGCTTAAGGAGGATTGTTAGAATACACGTGTGCCTGTAATGTGTTTATGTGGGATTCTAGCTAATCTAGAAATCCATCTCTATGTTATTAAGAAATTAGTAGGGGTGTAATTGATTAATGTCTGTGCTTGTATAAAGAGGAGGATTGGGTTAATCCCAATTTATCCATTTACATCCCCCTAAATAATCTTCTCTCTCTCTCTCTCTCTCTCTCTCTCTCTCTAATTCTTATCACAATAGCTGAAAATTTCTCATATGTTTCTCCTAATTTTTGTTCTTTTGTTGTTTAACATAAAAGTTGAAAGAAAAAAGATTATGCTACAAAATCAAGCAACTGTTTCAAGACTTGAAAATTATATCCTTGTGTCACAGAAACATGTACATTTCAGAGCTGACTGGTTTGTGCCTGGCAATCACTTACACACTGACATATGCTGCTGGAATTCGATCCCACCAGAGAAAAGAAAACTGTTAATTATCTAACTTCTGTTAATGTTCCGAACAATGATAATTTGCAGGCAAGAAAGATGCAAGAACGAGGTTGGAAACCTCGGTGGTTTGTCAAAGATAAAGGCAATGACACCTATCGATACATAGGTGGCTACTGGGAGTCTCATGAAAAGGGCGACTGGGAGGGATGCCCTGATATCTTTGGGCAAATCCCGAGCGATCAGATTGTTAGTGATTCAACCAATAATCTGCATACTGAATAATACCTAGGTTCGTTATATTCTTTACATAACCTTCATCCTTGTTATCCTATTCTGTGCCATTTGCAAGTTATAGGAGCAGCATTGGTGTTAATAACTGAGACGGTTCAATAAAGAAGAATGAATACCAAATAGAGCCAAGGGGAGGAAAAATTGTGTCAATTAGAACAGAGATGGAAAATACTAGTCAGTTTTCTGTAGGCATTTGTTGCTTGTAGTGAGGGTTGTAGGTATTAGCGTCTTTTTTACGAGTAAATATTTGGAAGGCAACATTGTTTCAAAAAGTTAAAAATCCAAAGAAAATTCACTTGTTAAATTTCATATAAATGTTTGTACATGTGTTCTAATGTTATTTGTTCAGGGATTTGCCCTGTAATTAGCATTTTTGATTTCTCAATCATGTGGCTTTACATCTCGATCCTTGTTGATTTATCTTTCACATTTGATTCATACATTGCTTACTACGTTTGTTGTATGCTTGTAATGTGATTACTACTTGGGCCATACATGATAGCCTCACCAAATGAATCAATGCATTAATTTCAGGTGGGTGGAGTGAAGAGTTCTTACATTTTAGTAGTTAAATAAATTAACCCTGCTACCATCATCACCTTTTCCCTGTTTGTGTTTTCATTAAATTGGTTTTTTACTCCCAAGTGGTCCCTTGGGCATACTCTGAGCTTTGTATTAGCTCAAAGAGAACCCTTTACAAACAAAGCCCTGCGAACTTTAGCAGCAGCCTAAATTTGGTAATAAATACAGCTCACAAAAACATAATTCATTGATGTTTTGACTCTTGAAGGCTATAGCTCGATTGGGAACTAACTAATTGATCTAATAAGGAGATCTTAATTGGTTTAGCCTAGTAGGTATGCGCATCTTGTGTGTGCCCAATCATGGGCGGAGCTAGGGAACTTCTCTGAGAGTGTAAATTAAAATCAATAAATTCTTAATTTGATGAATAGTCCAACCTCGCCTTGGTGCAATGTAATGTTCTAATAAGTGGTGTAATTAAGTTGCTGTTTAGGCGGAAGCGGTCTCAAGCCGAGCAGTTTCATTAAACAATCAAGGAGTTTTAAACTCTTAAGTTAGCCCTGTCAACTCTGCTTTCCAAAATACGGAAATACAGATAGTAATGAAGGCCAGCTACACACCTACGGCGAGGAAAGATTCTTCCGTAGTCACGATACGGTTTCTAAACTAAATCTAGAACGATAATATTGAAGATGTACACCAATATAAAAGAGTAAAGCATTGATAATCATGCTGCATAAAATAATAAAGAATACCAAAACGGGGTCCATAGAATAACAATACATAGAATAACAATAGATTCAAATAACAAAATACAAATCCAAAAAGTGAAATACATAGATCCTACGTCTCACGAGGTGCTTATAAACTAAATACGACTGAATCAAAATAAAGAAAGAAACCTACACTAACTACTGCTCCTCAACAAGCATCTGAAAGTAGTCTTGATCCTGCTCTGTCGGCGGGTCCGTCTCTAAATCTGAGATGTCAAATCCCAGGGGTGTTAGAACACCCAACAAGTACTCAACGTATTGTGAGTAATAACATAAAAATGGAAGTGTCGTGAAATGCTCGCATGCAAATACAGATACGGTTATATCAACAATAAGAATAGTAAGTCAAGTCGAGTCCAAAATGTCACAACAAGGATAAGTTAATCTAACGTTAGTTCAAACGTGAGCGTCAGTATTCTTAAACCCAAGGTTATGTCTAGAGGCAAGGAAACACAGGCCCGATCCAATGTAATTACCGTTTCAGCCCGTTACCATAGCAACACATTCACGTAATGAACCGTTTTAGCCCCATACCACAACAACACATTCACGTAACAGGACTCCTGAGATTCGGTTAATCGAACTCACAACTCAAACAACCCGAACACACCGCGTTTCTAAGTTTAATCACAACGATAAAACCCAATCATTAGATCTCGAATACCGACTGAAACAGTTATCAACACGTATCACGAATAATCACTAATCATGAAAACACGAATCACGAAATCACGAATTCACTAATTATTGCCGGTGGCACGAATCAATATATAACTTTCGGTATTCTAGTCGGTGATCACGTTTTATTATTCAAGTATAGCAGTTACGAATATAAATAGCATGTCAAAGGGTTTCCATACACGTGAATGGTGACATGAAATAATGTGATCACATCAATAAGGATAATATGAATATTCATGAATTCGACTTCAATAAGGTATATTTCTAACATATGTATTGCTATTCAAACATGTGGATTTAACATCAAGAGAAGTTCAATTTAACGTAATTTAGGGTTGATTAATGGGTGTGCTAGAATCCTAGGGTTTCAATTATGTACACAACAAGCATAGCTTCACATATTAGCAAGGAATCACGATGTTAAGATTATGTTCTTTTCTTTCCAAACTAACGAGTTTAACAAGGAATTAACCGATGTCGCATCGGCCAACAAAATGGGAGCAAGAATACTTTCCTTTCTGCAATGGTTCGTGGGATCTCGAAATGGCGACGGCGACGATCTTGACTTGGATCTCGGTGACGATGACTACGATGATCTCAACTTGGATTCTCGGTCGAGAGAAGAAGAAGATCACCGCGGCAATGCGATCAGGTTTTTTGGGTTCTTGGGTTGAATTCTTGCCGCAGAGAAGACGATATCTTAGGAGGAAGAAGATGGCGTGAGGTTAGGTGCTATTCAATGGTCACGAGGAGGGTGCTCGGGTCGATGGGTCGCTCGAGTTTTGGAGTGGGGAACGAGAGAGAGGAGAGGATGGAAGAGACGGCTAAGTTGAGGGTTAGGGTTTTTGATGAGTGTAGGCGTGAGCTTTATATAGGGCTCGGTCAGTTACGTGAGAGAAAAGATCTCGCGAGATCTCAGGGACACGATAATTTTAAGTTGAGCCGGCTCAAAATGATGTTAAGCCGTCTCAAAGAGATAGAGAAGAAATATGATTTTCCAGACACCTTATAAGCCGTCTCAACGAAAAGTTAGAGCCGACTCAAAATAATCATGAGCCGTCTCAAGTGAACAGAGAAGAAGTGACCATTTTAGGAGATTTATTGTTAGGAATATGTATGCCCTAGAGGCCATTATTGTACATGTGATGTATATTATAGTGGATCCTTGGACACACACACACACACACACACACACACATATATATATATGACTTTCTTGCTCGACATTATAGTATGCTATCTGGTTACTCTTTATCTTAACATGTTGATTGGTATTCTTTATGTCTTGCTCTCACATATTGATAAAGCCCTTAGGATATGTACTTGACTACCAGCATTATGATGAGATTCATACTAGTAGGGCCAGGGTGGTCTAAAAGTACATCCTTTAATCAGTTCCTAGTCGAGAGAATATCGAGATTAGGGCATCGATATTTCAGAGTAGACTAATGTGTACGTTTCTTGTCCCTTAGAGGGTGATGGTTGATCCGACAACCATTGGTGTGTGACATCAAAGATTATGTACAGGTGCTCATTGGAGAATGGGTACACCGAACAGGACTCGCTGATGACTCCTAGTTAATAGTATACCTATCGTCAGATAACAGTCCTCTGGTGACACTGGTACAGATTGGTCTGTAGACCCGAGATCGTCATAGAGTCTTGTGTGGCTCCCACTGTGTTTTGATTTCCTCCCTACCACGCTCAAAGGAGACGTGCAAACAGGTGGATTTTGGGTACAGTCCCGAGCCACATGGAGGCAATGAGAGATAGGAGGGGTTTCGTCTCTTCCGGTATTGGGGGTTGATGTTGCGTTAGGCTCGATTGGCTATAACTGGAAGTCCCTGGCCAGGACTGCAGCTGCGATTTACTGATAAGAGTTATCAGTAGTTTCTCGAACCGTTATAGACCAGACATCGGCATGACTTATCAAGTTACTGGGGTCTGACGTTTACCACCCTAGACATGATATGCGACATATCAGACGAAGAGACCGGACTGTACGGTAGTGTTACTGATAGGCTTCATGGAGAGTATGGACGAGCTTGCTTGTTGATCTTCATATCACTCAATACCCGGGTAGCCGTTACGTCCAGCTAGTACCGCTGATGGCTTGTAGGTGACTGATGTGATCATCACCCACTGCTAGCGTATTGACGAGTCTTTAGAGTCCCACACAGAAGTTTCCTGGTTCAAGCGAAATGAAGTACGACACATATGTTGATATGTGCGTAGGCCTGATTAAATACGAGTATGTGATACCGTATTATAATCTGACAGTTATCTGCTATCGGTTAGGTTATATGTGATATAACCAGATTATCGAATCAAGTGTTGATTTGATAATGTGATAAATAGATAAATGATATTAGTCGGTCATATGTGATATAACCGGATTATTAAATTAAGTGTTGATTTAATAATTTGATATATATTTATATTTGATATAATTATATGTTAACTAATATCATTAGCTCACTAATTGCTTTATTAATATATATATATATATATATATATATATATATATATATATATATATGAAGCATGGTTTGTTCATTTGTTATATATATATATATATATATATATATATATATATATATGAGGTGTAATTGTGGAGATATTTAAGGTATGGTTCAATGCATGGTTTGTTCATTTGTTTATTTATTTTATTTGCACTATTGAAGCATGATGCATTTGTTTATTGATTTTTCATTCATGCTTCAATAATGTGTGAAAATAATGAGTAGACATTCATTCTTGACTCTTCTTGAGTTTTGATGACTTAGCCATTTCTTGAGCTCTTGCTCTCTTGATCTCTACACTTTCTTCATCTCACTTCCAAGCTCAAAACCCTCACATGTGATGTGAATCATTGAGCTTGTGAGATCCCTAGTGAGCTTCCAAAACCCCTACTTCACCATCCTACACTTGACTAGCACTCAAGTGTAGTGTGTTACCTTCAACAATAGTTTAGTGAAAAGATAGCTTGAACTAGTGAGCTTCGGGTGGATTATCTTCGGCACGAAGGTCATCGGAGCAACCTCGATCCAATTTGAAGTGGAGCCCAGTGGAGTCGCGTGGACTACTACATGGAGTTAAAGAAGAGAAGGACTCGATCTATAGGGTATAATATCTTTTCCTTCTCTCTAGTTTTTCATGTTATCAAACTAAAACCCTAATAATCTAGTTAAAGATCTTGTTTAGTCTAGCTTAGCACCTATAAAAATTTGAATTTGGCATGCTTGATGTCATTAAAACCTTATGGTGATGCTATAGTAGACTCTCATGGTATCAGAGCCTAAACTGGAAGATTAGACGATGTTAATAAAGTTACGAAAACGAAACAACTCCAAAACCGAAACCCAAGATCACAAGTTTCTGTCGATTTTGAAACTTCCTCTGAAAATTATTTAAACAACTGCAGAATGTTGTATGTGATACAAATAGAACACTGGAAAAATTCGAGGCCAAAACAACATTTTTAACCCGGTGAGATTGGGCCAAAAACCGGCCTGGCCGGTCCCCATTTGGTCTCGTATTTTTGGGTGTTCTTGTAACTTGGATTTTGGGTTTTCAGGTATTGTTTGATTAGTCCAAAATTACATGTGACGTTAATTTTGTTAAAGGGCTAATACGGAGTGTTTTGTAGTCGTGTTTTTAACATTGTTTCGGGTTTAAGTTTGATATGGATGCAGTAGTTGGAATCCATATTTGATTAGTTTTGTGAAAACTAGTTAGTGATTATAAATCTAGCGTTTTAGTCTCGGTAGATCGATTGCTACGAAGTTTCGATTTGGATCGAAACTCCGTCGCAATCGCGTATCACACGCGAATACTCGCCGAATAACTTTACTAGACAGCCTCGCCCCATTGCCCCAACCAAGTGACTGTAGGAGAACCCCGTTGCCAATAGCATCCACTCGGCCGACCATGGTGTTTCGCCTAAGTGCACTTGGTTGACGGTATCGGGGTTGCGACCATCTACTATAGTTTCTGACGAATATTCGATCGGGTTGTCGGGAATCTAGTTGAATTACCCGACTAAATTATTAAAAAGTGTTTTCAATTTGAGACTATAATACAAGATTTATCTGATTAGGCATGAAATTCGGAATATGAGATATTCTGGGTTTATGATGTTTAAGGATATGCGGATTCTAATTATTGCAGTTTTACATTTCTTTTCTGCGACCGTAAGTGTAATACGTGGGGTATCCCAAATCTCGTTGCTATATGTCAACGGAATTTGGGATACGCGTATTTACTTACGTTGATGATATGCGATATTATGTGTCGCTGATATGTTTTATTGGATCATCGTGATTGAATAGCCGGGGGTTTTATGTGAGATGAGAGTTTTTCAATTTTCATTCATATAAAATTTGTATGTAATATTCTTTTATTGGGGCATATCCGGGTTGAGGATGATGTCACCATTGATGTATATTATTTATTTTTCCGCATTAGGATAGACGCAAGGAGGAGAGCACAAGTAACTGGGTTCTAGAGTCCAGTGGGAGACCATCTCAAGGAGTTGAGACCGGGTCTTCTAACTCTAGAATTGGTAGGATTACTTGCCGCTCTCGTAGGGGTCTAGGGATGTGGGTTTGGCTATTCATCACGACCGTGGAATCTGTGTTTTACATTATTGGCTAAATTTAAAACACGGAAATCCTAGTATATCCAATATTTCATATGTTGCTTCTGCTACTTGGTTTTGTGATGTGATCATATAACTGCGTGAGACGAATGCT
This sequence comes from Agapanthus africanus, assembly GCA_030015575.1. Taxonomy (NCBI): domain Eukaryota; kingdom Viridiplantae; phylum Streptophyta; class Magnoliopsida; order Asparagales; family Amaryllidaceae; genus Agapanthus; species Agapanthus africanus. The sequence goes on from CM057344.1 coordinate 521,151,490, forward strand.
ATATTATATTTATGATATATAATAAACGTTGCTTATGTTTTGCACCCGTGCTAGTCCAGCCCCCGCTCTGCCGGTAGTTAAGTAACCTAACAGTGCATGACGGGGCCCAGTGGCGAATGCGGATGGCATAAGCGTATGTTCTATTTTCGTTTTACTTTTCTGTGATATTTAGGAAATATTAAATGATGGGACTTCATTAATCAGATTAATGAAAAGAAAGAAACCAAAAGATGTTGTAGAATCAAATTTTCAAAAAGGGTAGCTCTAGTTTTTGCTTTGCATAGTGGTATTCCTTGATGAATATTCAGCACCTCATTCGAAGAGGAAAGAGCCGAGATCCCTTCACCGGGAGTGATCTCTTTAGCAAAACTAGCAAATGCTACAATTCACTCGGTTTTCTCTTCTGATTGCTTCTCTAGTTCTTGCTCTGCATAGTGGTATTCCTGTTGGCTATAGTACCCTCAAGTCATTTATTGGATCGCAGGCACGTGATTGCAAAGATTGAGGAATGACCTATACCGGTAGATCAGTCTTACTCAAGATGATAGTATGCTATCTGGTTTGTCTTTATCATCGTGTACATGCTTCAGGTGACATTACAGATCACTATTACATATTGATAGAGCCCATAGGATTCTTGCTTGACTACCAGTAGTATGATGGCGATCATATACGTGAGAGTTGGGTGGTCTATAAGCACATCCTTAAAGTGTCCCTAGTCGTGGGAGTTTTGAGACTGGGCATCGATACTCCAAGAGTAGACTAGTGTATACGGATCGAGACCCCGACGAGGGGCGGTGGCTGGTCTCACAAGCCATTGGTGTCGGTTGGTTCACCTAAGATGTATACAGGTGCTCATTGGGTTATGAGTACACCGGACGGACTCGTCGGGAACATGCTAGTTGGTATTATACTTATTGTCAGATAATAGTTCCCTGGTGACATGTATACATGTTAGTCTATCGACCTGAGATCGTCATTTGTCTCGTGTGAGTTCCCACCGTGGTTTGATTACTACCCTACTACGGCTCAAAGGAGTCGTGCAAACAGGTTTTAGTTGGGTACAGTCCCGAGCCACATGGAGGCAGTGAGCGGATCGTCAGGGGATTCATCTCTCCCGGTATTGGGGGTTGATGTCGCGGTGTGCACGGGTGGCCATCACCAGAAATCCTTGGCCGGGGTAGATAAGAATTACCGATCTAGGATCGGTAGTTTCTCAGTTGGTGATAGGTTTCATACCGACACTAAATGTCAAGTTATTAGGGGTCTGACTTTATCCATCCTCTAGATTCAATATGCGATACTCATAGACGAACGGACCGGACTGTATGGATATTGTCACTGTCAGGTTTAGTAGGGTTTCAGGATGAGTTTGCTCGTCGGCCTCCCTTTCGCTCAATACCTGGGTAGCCGTTACGTACAGCTAGTGCCACTGACGTGCTTGTGGTTAAACCCACTGCCAGTGTATTGACGAGTCTTTAGAGTCCCACACAGAGGGTTTCCCTGGTTTGGGCGAAACGTTGTAGAGGCCGTATGGTTTTATGGCAGGGTTCGATTATATTCGTGCACTTGTGTACGGATCATGATCGGACGAATAATACCAGTGGGCTTGGTTTAAACCGGATCCTAGTATTATATTGTTGGATTATTTTCGTTTCGTTGTATTCGTATTCAGTCGGAATACGGATGCAGGTATGTACATACGGATGAGGGGTATTCTTGTAATTCGTTACAAGATAACTTTAGAAGTTGCCATTTTCTTTTTGGGTTTTAAACATTTAGTTTAATGTTTAATTGTGTGTAAATTGTGAGTGCAAGACTTGGCATTTGGCATTGATTGTGGCATGTGCCTTGGTTTTGTTTTGCTTAAGATATTTGTGAGATTTTTGTTGTGAGCACGAGAGATGGCAGATCTTTGTGTGTGTGTGGGGGGTTTATTCTTGTGTTGGTTTTAAAATTTCTCACAACAAATACACTCACAACATTCAAGCCAAAAACACAACACAAGAAAAGAGCAGAACTTTTTCTTCACTTGCTTTTTCTTTAGCCAAGTCTTGAGCTCACACCATTTTCCTCCAATGGCTTCTTCTTCAACCTCCACCCATTCCATCTCATGAGTTGAGAATTCTTGGGTGTTTTGAGACAAAGTATTCACACATACTCTCTACTTCATCTTGGGTATCTCGGCTAGCAAACTGGATGCTCGAGTTGCTTCGGTTTTGAAGCGGGAGCCCGTATTACTAATTCTCGACGTGGATCATCTTCGACGAGGGAGACTGGAGACCGACTTCATCGAGGCAGCCGCGAGGAGCTTGAGGCAGAGGTTGAAGACCGAAGGACACAGATCGATCGGTATAACCTCTCCAAACTCTTTTTATATATCTAGTATAGGGTTAATGGTACGATCCGTCGATTAGGGTTCCGTTAGCGCCGGGTTTTTAAAAGTTTTGTTCCGCGTTTGGCCACGGATTGATGGTCGGGGCGCTGCCGTAACCCTACAATTCCTTGATGAATATCCAGCACCTCATTCGATGATGAAAGAGCCGAGATCCCTTCACCGGGAGTGACCTCTTTAGCGAAGCTAGAAAATCCTAAAAAACACTCATTTTCAAAATCATTAAATTCTACAACGATATCAAGTTCATTACGCTTATGGTTTTCTTAAAAACCCGCGTAGTCCTCCGTCATTTCAGATAAGTACTATTTAGTATTCGTGCTGCGTTTGTTGGCCTCCGTCAAGGCGTAGTGTACGGTAGCTAAACTAGTGCTTATCTGTAGCATGTGATGCGATTAGATTAGGATAGTCGCACGACGTTGTTTGGCCTCCCTCAAGGGTCGTGCAGGTGGGTTTAATTCATTCAAGAAATGAACGGGTAGAACTTGACTAGCGGCCTATGCTTTGTTGGCCTCCGTCAAGGTCATAGGAAGCTTGAAGTAAAAAATCATTATCGAGAATTTCAAGTGTTGAAATTTGCAATGAGATTGCATACGTTCTATATGATAGTTGGATCCCGATACCCTCTGCGAGTAAGAGTTACTCCTGGGAGAGTTTTGCACTTTACAATTAGCTAATCCAGTAGGTGTCTAGAAAGATGTCAACGGGGTTATGCCTCTAGGAAAACGGGGTTTATTTTAATTAGGTCCGTGCGAAAGCACGGGGAACCTCTGTCGGAGTACCGATACCTGCCTGGCCGAACGATTGGTGAACCTGTAGAGTGTAATTAATCCCGGCTAATCTTACCTTTTATGGTTTGAAGGAAGATTTGATAAAAACAGTGGCAGCCATCCTGATTAGATAAGATAATAACCAATCTAATCTTGCAAAGAGCGCACGCTAATGCGTGTCCTTCTCTCTCTCTCCAGGCAGCAACCAATGTCACGCCTTAATCAAGATAATAATATGGATGTATTGACCGAACCCGCTTATTATACTAAGCTGGGGAACGTTGGTTCCTTAGGAATAGGGGAATATCAGGATTCCCGCGCCATCCGTACGAAGAAACAGTATGTTGATGCATCTTCTTCGGGTGTGTTCGTTACCAAGAACTGTTTCTCAGTTTGTTCTACGTCCTGGGTATTGGATACCGGATCAAGATCCCACATATGTAATTTGTTACATGGGCTAAAGAAAGGTAGAGAACTGGGAAAAGATGATAAATCTCTAACAGTAGGGAATAGTGCAATTGTTGCAGCGAAGGCAGTTGGTGAATATCACCTTGTATTACCAACTGGTAATACATTGATTCTGAACGACTGTTACTACGTACTAAAGATGATGTGCAATATTATATCGGTTTCATTGCTAACTAAAGAAGGATATAATCTCACATTAGAGAATAATGTTATGAATATTTTCCAAAATCAAGTGTTGATTGGATTTAGTACGTTATGTAACGGTATATACGTTTTTAATCAAAGTACAGTTCTTAACGTACAGAACACAAATAAGAGGAAAAGTTCAGAAATGAACGAAGCCTTCTTGTGGCACTGTAGGCTAGGTCATATCAATGTGACAAGACTGGCTAAGTTGCATAAAGATGGATATTTGAATCCGTTCGAATTTTCATCTTATGAAATTTACCAGTCATGTCTCAAAGGCAAGATGACCAAAACTCCGTTTATTGGACACGGAGAAAGAGCTACTGAACTCTTGGGACTGATACATAGTGATGTATGTGGCCCAATGTCTACAAACGCCAGAAATGGTTCCTCATATTTCATTATATTCACCGATGATCTCTCAAGATTCGGATATGTGTTCTTAATGAAACACAAATCTGAAGCTTTTGAGAAATTCAAGGAATTTAAGAATGTAGTAGAAAACCGGACGGGTAAAAGTATTAAAATCCTTCGATCTGATCGGGGAGGAGAATACTTGAGCGGGGAATTCCGAGACTATTTAAAAGATGATGGGATTCTCTCTCAGCTTACTCCTCCGTATACACCACAGCACAACAGAGTATCGGAGCGGAGGAATTGCACCCTATTAGATATAGTGCGCTCTATGATAAGTACTGCTGAGTTACCTATTTTCTTTTGGTGTTATGCACTTAAGACAGCTGCATACCTATTGAATAGAGTTCCGACCAAATCAGTGCCTACCATTCCATATGAGATATGGAATGGGAAGATGCCATGTCTTAATTTTATTAAGATATGGGGTTGTCCGGCTTATGTGAAAACACAAAATCCGGACAAGCTCGAGGCAAGGTCAGTTCTGTGCAAATTTATAGGATATCCCAAACATTCGCGATGGTATATCTTCTACCACTCCGAGGAACAAAAAGTGTTTGTTTCTCGACATGCCACCTTTTTAGAAAATGGATTTCTTATGAAAGAAATTAGTGGTAATGAGGTAGAACTAGAAGAAGTTCCAGCAGCATAGACTACAACTGACGATTTAGTGGAACCAGAGGATCCAATAGTGCCCAATGAACCCCAGCCACTCCGCAGATCTAGTAGGGTTCTTCATCCACCTAAGAGATACTACGGTTTTCTCGTAGACGGTGGGAGCGAAAATTGCATCATGGAAGATGATGACCCTACTAGTTTCGAGCAGGCTATCACAAGTGGAGACTCTGTGAAATGGCTGGATGCTTTGCTATCCAAGATGGAATCCATGTACACCAACAAAGTATGGACTTTAGAAGTTGCTTCTGAAGGGGTTAAACCCATTGGGAGCAAGTGGATCTTCAAAACAAAGATTTGTGTAGATGGAAAAGTTGAGACTTTCAAAGCTAGACCTGTAGCTAAAGGTTTTTGTCAACGACCTGTCGTCGACTATGATGAAACCTTTTCTCCTGTCGCTATGCTTAAGTCCATCAGGATCCTACCTGCCATTGCTGCATACCATGGCTACGAAATCTGGCAGATGGACGTCAAGACCGCTTTTCTAAATGGTGATTTAGAAGAAAGCGTGTATATGACATAGCCAGAGGGCTTCGTAGATAGTGGGAGCAGCGGGAAAGTGTGCAAGCTGCTTAAATTCATCTACGGATTGAAGCAGGCGTCGCGGAGCTGGAACATATGTTTTGATGAAGGTGTCAAAGAGTTTGACTTCATCAAAAATGTAGATAAACCATGTATATATAAGAAGGCTGTATAGAGTAAGAAGGTCTTCCTCGTATTGTACATGGATGACATACTGTTGATAGATAACGATATTTCTATGCTACACTCGGTCAAGCTCTTCTTATCATATAAGTTCTCCATGAAAGATCTAGGTGATGCTTCCTATATCCTGAGGATAAAGATCTATAGAGATAGATCTAAACGGATGTTGGGATTTTCCCAATCCAGGTACATAGACACCATACTAAAGAGGTTTAGTATGGAAGATTCCAAGCGAGGTAATTTACCCTCCTGCTCAGGAATCACTCTCTCCAAAGAGATGTCTTCCAAAAATGATTTGGAGAGAGCTCGCATGCAAGGGATACCCTATGCTTCGGCGGTAGGTTCTATCATGTATGCGATGTTATATACCAGACCGAATGTAGCTTACTCACTAAGTGTAGTGAGCAGGTATCAATCAGATCCTGGGAAAAAACACTGGACAACTATGAAGAATATTCTTAAGTACTTGAGAAGGTCTAAAGAAATGTTCTTGGTGTATGGTAACGGTGAACTCTAGGTGAAGTCCTTTACCGATTCGAGCTTCCAGAGTGATAAGGACCACAGTAAGTCGGTCTCGGGTTTTGTCTTTACCCTCAACGGAGGGACGGTGTATTGGAAGAGTTCCAAGCAAGACATCGTAGCAGACTCGACGATGAAGGCTGAATACATCGCTGCCAACGATTCTGCCAAAGTGGCTGTCTGGATAAAGAAGTTCATTGCTGAGCTTGGTGTGGTTCCATCCATTGAGCATCCAATACCCGTGTATTGTGATAACAATGGAGCCGTAGCTTTGGCTACGGAACCCAGGTCCCATCAGAGATTTAGACATATTCTTAGGCGGTATCACCTGATCAGGGATATAGTAGATCGCCGGGAGATCGAGGTCAGGAGAGTTAACACGAAGGACAACGTAGTGGATCCACTCACGAAGGCCCTCCCCCAGATGCAGTTTGAGAGACTTTTTGGGATGTTGGGTATGAGATACTACAACACATGGCCTTAGCGCAAGTGGGAGATTGTTAGGAATATGTATGCCCTGGAGGCCATTATTGTACATGTGATGTATATTATAGTGGATGCTTGGACGGACACACACACACACACACACATATAGGACTTTCTTTCTCGACATGATAGTATGCTATCTGGTTACTCTTTATCTTAATATGTTGAATGGTATTCTTTACTGCTCTCACATGTTGATAAAGCCCTTAGGATATGTACTTGACTACCAGCATTATGATGAGATCATACCAGTGGGGCCAGGGTGTCTTAGTTGTATGTATGCCCTAGAGGCCATTATTGTACATGATTGTATATTATAGTAGATGCTTGGACATATATTGGAAGGACTTTCTTGCTCGACATGATAGTATGTTATCTGGTTACTCTTTATCTTAACATGTATACTTGTATTGTCTCTCTGTTACATGTTGGTAAAGCCCTTAGGATGTGGACTTGACTACCACGACCATGATGGAGATCATACTAGTGGGGCCAGGGTAGTCCATAAGTCCATCCTTTAATTGTTCCTAGTCGAGGGTGTATCGAGACGGGGCATCGATATTCCAGAGTAGACTAGCGTATACGCTTCTTAACCCATTCGATAGGCGATGGATGATCCCATATCCATTGGTGTTTGACATCAAAGATGGTATACGTGTGCTCAGTGGAGACTGGGTACACTAAACATGACTCGCCGAGAACTCCTAGATGTTATTATACCTATCGTCAGATAGCAGTTCTCTGGTGACACTGGTACAGGTTAGTCTGTAGACCCGAGATCGTCATAGAGTCTTGTGTGATTCCTACCGTGCTTTGATTTCCATCCTACCACGTTTAAGAGAGCGTGCAAACAGGTGGTTTTTGGGTACAGTTCCGAGTCACATGGAGGCAATGAGCGATAGAAGGGGTTTCGTCTCTCCCGGTATTGGAGGTTGATTTTGCGCTGTGCTCGATTGGCCATAACAGGAAGTCCTTGGCCAGGGCTGATGAGGAGATTTACTGGTAAGTGTTATCAGTAGTTTCTCAACCCGTTATGAGCCTCGTATCGGCATGACTTATCAAGTTACTGGGGTCTGATGTTTACCACCTCTAGACTCGATATGCGACATATCAGACGGAGAGACCGGACTGTACGGTAATATTACTTATTGGATTCATGGGAGTATGAGCAGGCTTGCTTGTTGATCTTCTGCGCTCAATACCCGGTTAGCCGTTACGTCCAGCTAGTACGGCTGACGGCTTGTGGGTAATTGATATGATCATTACCTACTGCCGGCGTATTGACGAGTCTTTAGAGTCCTACACAGAGGTTTCCTAGCTCATGCGAAACGAAGTAGGGCACATACGTGTGCAGGACCGAGATTAATACGTGTATGTGATACCGTATTCCAATCTCACGATACAGGTTATATGTGATATAACCGGATTGTTGAATCAAGTGTTGACTCAATGATATGTTATATGTATATGTGATATGCATATAAAAGATATTAGTCGATTGTATGCGATACAACCGGGTTATTGAATCAAGTGTTGATTTAAAAATTTAATGTATAATTATATATTTGATATATTAATATACCTTAACTAATATTAGCCCACTTAAGAAAATGTTCTCTTTATACATTTAATATGTGATATATGTTAATGTATTTATTTTGTGTCATGCTAGATGATACATTGGACTTGGGTGTGTGAAACTCATACCATACTTAAGATAATGTGGGGATTTAAATATTAAGGGAAAATCAAAATTAGATGGTAATTAGTCATGGATTGAAGCTTGGAGAAACTTGTAGAAACCATTGACTTAGTCCACTAATTTTGTTTTACTTTAAATATTTATTAACCCATCCATTATCTTTAGCCTTTGTTAAGTCTCTACATGAGTGATATATGATATTTTCTCACCCATGGTTCATGAGTTGATCACTTGATCATTTTCTTCATCTCCTCCATTAGCTCTCTAGCTTTGAGTGAGTAAAGAAAAGAAGAGAGAAAAATAATTCTAAAGTAAGCAAAATTCCTACTTCACCAATCTATACCAAACTAGCCATTTAGTATAGGTTGTTTCTTCACTAGTTCATCAATTAGTGAAGAGGTAGCTTGAGTTAGAGATTCTTCGACGTAGACCATCTTCGGTCTCGAAGATCCTTGAGCAAGCTCGTTCGTTTCACTTAGTGGAGCCAAAGGAGAGTCCGGGATACCACTACTTGGAGCAAAATGGACCACTACACGGAGCTTTAGAAGTGAAGGACCGGTCTACAAAGGTTGTATTCCCATTTCACTTAGTGTAAAGCTGTTTACATATTTTTATAACTTCAATTCTCTAGTTAGATCCTCGGTTCAGGATTTCTTAACACTCTAGATTTTTAAAAATTGCATGCTAGAGAAATCTAGTGAGGGTGCTAAGGAACCCAGCAGTTGTATCAGAGCCAAGCTAGAGAATTATACGATGTGTTAGAATTACGAAACTGAAACAACTCCGAAACCTGAAATCCGAAACCTTAGTTTCTGTCGAATTTTTTAAGTCCCCTAAATTTTTTTTAAACAGGTGCAGAAAGCTAGTTATGATGTATATAGAACACCACAAAAATTTGAGGCAAAACACCAAAAAAATGGCCGGCCATATTGTCAAAAAAACCCGCCTCACCTTTTTTCCTGTAGCAAAAAATCTTGAAATTTTTTTGGTGTTCTAATCTCCTGGTTTTGGGTTTCAGGTTATGTTTGTTTTTGCCAAGATTGCATATGATGTTATTTTTCTGTAGTGGCAATACGGAGTGTTTCGTAGTTGTATTTTAACATCGTTTCGGGTTTGATATTGAAATGTGATACAATATTTAGAATCCATGATAATTAGTTTTGTGAAAACTAGTTAGTGTTCTGTAAATCTAGCAATTTAGTCTCTTCTCATAGATTGCCACGGAGTTTCGATTCGGATCAAAACTCCGTCGCAATCTCGTATAGTACGCGAACATTCGACGGGTAACACTACTAGATAGCTATACCCCATAGCCCCGACCAAGTGACTGTAGGAGAACCCCGTTGCCAAAAGCATCCCCTCGGGTGCTCGCGGCCACGATGTTCCGCCTAAGTGCACTTCGTTGACGGCATCGCGGGTACGGCCATCTACTAATTCGAGTATTCGATCAAGTAGTCGAGAATCTTGTTGAATTACCCGACAAGGTTATTGAAAATGCGTTTTCAATATGAGACTAAAATGCAAGGTTTATATGTTAGGCATGAAATTCGGGGTATTGTTAGATATTTATGCCCTAGAGGCCATTATTGTATAGTACTAGTTTGTATAATACATTTTGGAGGCTTGGGATATATATATATATATATATATATATATATATATATATATATACACACACGGTTTTACGACAGTCTTGCTCGATATAGTAGTGTGCTACTTGGTTTGTTTCTATCTTAATATGTGTCTATGTTTCTTTTAACATATCGCTAAAAACATATTGGTAGAGCCCTCATGATTTTTGCTTGACTACCGACGTTGTGATGGCGATCACACTAGTGGGGGCTGGGTAGTCTATAAGCACATCCTTATTTTGGTCCCTAGTCGTAGGATTATTGAGACAGGGTATCGATACTCCAGAGTAGACTGGTGCATACGCTTCTCTTCCCAGCAGGGGAGATGGTCTGTCCTACAGCCATCAGTACGTCGTACTGGAGATAGTATGCAGGTGCTCATTAGGTTACGAGTACACTGGACAAGACTCGTCGGGAACTGTTGGTTGGTATTATACCTATCGTCAGTTAACAGTTCCCAGGTGACATGAGTACAGCTTAGTCCGCTGACTTGACACTGTCACTTCGCCTCGAGTGTGTTCCCACTGTTCTTAGATTACTACCCTACCACGGCTCTACTGAGTCGTGCAAACAGGTAGTAGTTGGGTGCAGTCCCGAAGCACTTGGAGGCAGTGACGGTTAGACATGATTCGTCTCTCCCGGTATTGGGAGTTGATATCGCGCTGTGTCTAGGAGAGCCATTACACATTGTCGTCCCTGGCCAGGGCAAGCGAGAATTGCTGGTAGGTTTTCCAGTAGATTCTCAGGGTGTTTTGGGCTACACTCCGACACGACTTGTACCGCTATTAGGGGACTGACGTTTACCGCCCCCTAGGCCCGCCATGCGATATTCTCAGACGAACAGACCGGACTGTACGGAGATTGTCACATTCAGGCTCAGTGGGAGTTAGGATGGGTTCACCTCATCAGTCTTCTTGTCGGCATCTACCTGGGGACCGTTACGTACAGCTAGTACCGCTTGCGGCCTGTGGTTAAACCCACTGCCAGCGTAGTGTCGAGCCTTTAGAGTCCCACACAGAGGGTTACTCGCCTTTGGGAAAAACAGAGTGGAGGTTGCATGGTTTTGCGACGGGGTTCGTTCACATCCGCGCACTTGTGCACGTTTGGTGTCCGGACAGTTGTTACTAGCGGGCTTTGGTTTAAGCCAGATCCTAGTACTTGTTTTGGGATTGGTTTTGTCTCAGTGTATTCGTGTTCCTTGGAACACGGATGCGGGTGTGTATGCACAGTTGACAGAGGCAGAGGAAGAGGATTCTTATTAGGGTTGTTGACCATTTGATTTTGGTTGACTTGTTGACCGTTGACTTTTTCTAAACCTTAATGAGAATGAGAAATATGATTAATAATATTAATTAAGGATTATTGTGTCATGGTTGAGTTGAACATTTGACTTTTGTTGACTTTGTTGACCGGTTGACCATTGTGGACTTGTTGACCATCATCATTTCATTGCTATGACTTTTGTTTACTTGTTGTTCTTTACAAAATGCAAAAATTGCATGAAATGATAACGGTTATTGAAACTAACCATCACTATTCTTAATTATTATTATTATCATCATTATTCTTGCTTTTGTGAGCATGATTGCATTATGAGAGCTCATTCTATCATTTTCTTTCTCTCTCCTAGGAAAAAAGCTCTCCCTCTTCCTCTCTCAAGGTTCAAGTGTTCCATGAGTTGGAAATCATGAACCTTTGAGACAAAACCACCATAACTCTTCTCCACTCATTCTAAGGTCCTAGGTCTAGCAAACCAAGCACCTTTGTTATCTTTAGGTTGGGATAGGAGCTCAAGTTCGAGACCCTCGGGTGGATCCATCTACGGCAAAGAGGAGACGACGAGGAGGAGCCGTTCAAGCCACTACAAGGAGCAAGCAAGGAGGATAACCACCAAAAGAAGAGAAGGAGTACAAGACCTTGGTATAACCATTCTACATAGTAGCTAGAACTTGTAGTTTAACCGTTAGTTTTTGTTTAGCAAAGATTCTTCTTGAATGGTCCATGTTACCTAGTTAGGAAAATTTTGATTTTTACCTATTTCGCCTCCCCGAAAGAACCGGGGTGGGTAACGTGGACCTAACAGGTATGAGATATGTTGGCTATAGTGCTCTCAAGTCAACTATTGGGTCGCAGGCACGTGATTGCAATGATTGAGGGATGGCTTATACCGGTAGAACAGTCTTACTCAAGATGATAGTATGCTATCTGGTTTGTCTTTATCATCGTGTACATGCTTCAGGTGACATTACAGATCACTATTACATGTTGATAGAGCCCATAGGATTCTTGCTTGACTACGAGCAGTATGATGGTGATCATATACGTGAGAACTGGGTGGTCTATAAGCACATCCTTAAAGTGTCCCTAGTCGTGGGAGTTTCGAGACTGGGTATCGATACTCCAAGTGTAGACTAGTTTATACGGATCGAGACCCCGAAGAGGGGTGGTGGCTGGTCTCACAAGCCATTGGTGTCAGTTGGTTCACCTAAAATGTATACATGTGCTCATTGGGTTATGAGTACACCGGACGGACTCGCCGGGAACATGCTAGTTGGTATTATACCTATTGTCAGATAACAGTTCCATGGTGACATGTGTACAGGTTAGTCTATCGATCCGAGATCGTCATTTGTCTCGTGTGAGTTCCCACTGTGCTTTAATTACTACCCTACCACGGCTCAAAGGAGTTGTGCAAACAAGTTTTAGTTGGGTACAGTCCCGAGCCACATGGAGGCAGTGAGCGGATCGTCGGGGGATTCGTCTCTCCCGGTATTGGGGGTTGATGTCGCGGTTGTTCACAGGTGGCCATCACCTGAAATCCTTGGCCAAGGTAGTCTAGAATTACTGATCTAGGATCGGTAGTTTCTCAGGTGGTGATATGTTACATACTGACACTGAATATCAAGTTATCAGTGGTCTGACTTTATCCACCCCCTAGACTCGATATGCGATACTCATAGACGAACGGACCGGATTGTACGGATATTGTCACTGTCAGGCTCAGTAGGGTTTCAGGATGAGTTTGCTCATCTTCCTCTCTTTCGCTCAATACCTGGGTAGCCGTTACGTATAGCTAGTGCCACTGACGTGCTTGTGGTTAAACCCACTGCCAGCGTATTGACGAGTCTTTAGAGTCCCACACAGAGGGTTTCACTACTTCTGGCGAAACGTTGTAAAGGCCGTATAGTTTTATGGCAGTGTTCGATCATATACGTGCACTTGTGCACGGATCATGATCGGACGAATAATACTAGTGGGCTTTGGTTTAAGCCGGATCCTAGTATTATATTGTTGGATTATTTTCATCTCGTTGTATTCGTATTCAGTCGGAATATAGATGCGGGTATGTATATACGGATGAAGGGTATTCTTGTAATTCCATTGCAAGATTACTTTTGAAGATGCCATTTTATTTTTGTATTAAACATTTTGTTTTAAATGTTTATTGTGTGGAAAGTGTGGCTTTGGTTCATGCATGCACTTGGTGACTCATGGTTGCGAGTCATGAAGGCATGACTAGGGTTTTTGTTGTCTGATGAGATATTTTGTTGTGAGCATGTGGGAGAGGCAGATATTTTCTTGAGTGTGGCTTTTCTTTAGTTGCTATTATTTCACACAACAAAAGAACTCACAAGACTAAGCCCATTTTCTTTACTTGATCTTTCTTGAGCTCACACTTTCCTCTCATGGGCATCTTTTTCAACCTCCACCCATACCCTCTCATGAGTTGAGAATCCTTTGGTGTATTGAGACAATTTTTTCACACACACACTCTACTTCATCTTGGCTATCTAGGCTAGTAAACTAGATACCCGAGTTGCTTCGGTTTTGAGGCGGGAGCCCGTATTATGAACCTTCGACGTGGATCTTCTTCGATGTGGGGAGACCGGAGATCAAACTTGATCGGGGAAGCTTGGGACAGAGGTTGAAGACCGAAGGACACGGATCGATCGGTATAACCTCTCTAAACTCCTTTCTAATAACTAGTATATGGTTAATGGTACGATCCGTCGATTAGGGTTCCGTTACCGTCGGGTTTTAAAAGTTTTTGTTCCGTATTTGGCCACGGATTGATGGCCGGGGCGCTGCCGTAACCCAACATGGTATCAGAGCCAACCCATTAACCACATACTAGTTGGTTTAGACGATGTTAAAGTATCGAAACCGAAACAACTTCGAAACAATACCCGATGTATTCCATTCTCTGTCGGATTTTTTATGGTCTTCTAAAAATATTTAAGCAACTGCAGAAGACTACTCAGGTGACAACTAGAGCACACACCAAATATGAGCTCGAAATAACTTTACTTGGCCGGCCACATTGGGGAAAAATCCGGCATGGCCGGTTTTGGTGTTGATTTTTGACTTGAAATTTGTAGTGTGCTTTAGTCTCTGGAATATTGGTTTAGTGGTATTGCTAGTTTAACCCAGTTTGGATATGTCATTATCTATAAGTTTGGGGCTATTTGGGGTTATTTCGAAGTCGATATTTATAACACTGTTTAAAGTTTTACAGTACATGCATTACTATCTGCGACCGTGAATGTCATTAGAGCGGTACAACTTGTTTAATTGCTATAGTTCTTTGAGACGGGTTTGCGAACGTGACATTCACGTTGATGTTCTGTGTTGTGCTGTGTTTGTTGCGGAATCGTCGTGGTGGATAGCTTGGGTGCAATGTTAGTACAGTATAGTTTCATTTGTACATTTGGTATCGCGGGGCGAGCGTCCGACATGCGGACTGCCGTCACTGCCTGTTTGTATATTATTTGTTTGGGGCACGACCGGGTTGAGGTCGATGTCACCGTTATACATATTTTCTTTTCTGTACTAGGATTACCCCTCGATGGAGTGCACGGATAGCCGGGTTCTGGAGGGCAACAGGTCCGCATCTCATGACGTTGAGAAGGAGGGGGCCTCACTCTAGAATTGGCGGGCTACTCACCGCACTCGTAGGGGGTACATGTTGACCCAAGGAGTGCTCAAGTTACCGGATTCCGTGAAGTGCCGGGTGACCCATTCACTTTGATGAAGGGGGCTACCTCGCTTCTTGTTTTGGCGGGCAACTTGCAGCGCTCGTAGGGGTCTAGGTTTTTATTGCACTGGCTATCCACACGACCAGGGGAACGTCGGGTTTCAGTTGCGGCTCGAAGGAAACCCGAGGCTCCCAGATTATCTGTATTGTTCTGTGATGCTTATCGCTTATCTGTGATGTTGCATTTATCACGCCTGGAGCGATTATTATATATTGTTATATATATACTAGTAGATATTGTATATGTTTTACACCCGCGCTAGTCCAGCCCCCACTCTGTCGTTAGTTAAGTAACCAAACGGGTGATGACGGGGCCCAATGGCGAATGTGGATGGCATATACGTACATCATATTTTCGTTCTTTTCTGGTGTGATTAATTGATGGGACCGCGTTGATTCTGATCAATGCAAGGAAAACAAACCTATTCGATGTTGTTGGAACAAATTTTCAAAAGCTGTTATTACAAGGATGTTTTCTTTTGTTTTGCACAGCGGTATTCGGTTATGAATATCCAGCACCTCATTCGACGAGGCAAGAGCCGAGATCCCCTCACCGGGAGTGACCTCTTGGGTAGAAGTTTGCATCAGGGTAATAACTTCACTATAGTCGATTACTTTTTGCTTTGCATCGTGGTATTCAGTATGAATACCCTGCACCTCATTCGACGAGGAAAGAGCCGAGTCCCCTTCACCGGGAATGATCTCTTTAGTGAAGGTTTTCGCCACTATATATTTGTAAAAAGCTATCCGGTTCCTTCAACGATATCAAGTTCACCACGTTAAAGGTTTTTCGCCAAAAACCATTCATAGCCCTCCGTCATTTCAGACGGGTAGCACTCAGTATTCATGCTATGTTTGTTGGCCTTCGTCAAGGCATAGTGTATGGTAGCTGTTTGTTACCTTTCTGTTGCATTGATAGATGCGTTGGT
This sequence comes from Agapanthus africanus, assembly GCA_030015575.1. Taxonomy (NCBI): domain Eukaryota; kingdom Viridiplantae; phylum Streptophyta; class Magnoliopsida; order Asparagales; family Amaryllidaceae; genus Agapanthus; species Agapanthus africanus. The sequence goes on from CM057344.1 coordinate 521,167,405, forward strand.
TTGGGACAGTCGTACAACCTTGTTGGCCTTAGTCAAGGGAGAGTACGGGTGAGTTCAAATTAACCTGGACAATGACGGGTAGAACTTGACATGTGACTTATGATTTGTTGGCCTTAGTCAAGGTCATAAGAGCATGGGGTAAAAATCACATCGGGAGTTTCAAACATACAGGAAACTTGCCAAATATGCGCATACCTTCTGGAGTGTGATAACTTGAGTGGATTCCATCAGGTTATCATGCGATGATAGTTGGATCCCGATATCCACTGATGAGTTGGTTTACTCTTCGGGTAATTTTAGATGATCCCGACTAATTCTTCCTTTGAGTTTGGAGGAGAATTTGAGGATACAATAGGAGAAATCCTGATTAGATAAAGTGATTAATCATTCTGATCTAGGTTAGAGTGCACGCTGAGTATTTCTTTTCTCTCTCTCTCTTTGGCAGCGACCATGTCCTTGTTAGTTATGTATATGCCCTAGAGGCCATTATTGTACATATGATGTATATTATAGTGGATGCTTGGATATATATAGAGAGGACTTTCTTGCTCGACATGATAGTATGCTATCTGGTTTCTCTTTGCCTTAACATGTAGACTTGTATTGTGATACTGTCTTTCTGTCACATGTTGATAAAGCCCTTAGGATGTGTACTTGACTACTAGGACTATGATGGAGATCAAACTAGTGGGGCCAGGGTAGTTCACAAGTACATCCTATAATTGTTCCTAGTCGAGGGTGTATCGAGACAGGGCATCGATATTCCAGAGTAGACTAGCGTATACTGTCACGATCCGAAATTGGCACGTGACGGCCGTAATACTACGCAACGTCTACAGGCGTAACGCTGTAAAAGAAAGCCAAAACCCAGAAATCTTGTAGGGTTCCTAGGCACACTAGTGAGGTCTCGCAAGGCATCGAACATGCCAATTTCAAAAAATCTAGGTGCCGAGAGACCCGACTACGGAACGTCGGCTAGAAGATTAGGCGAAAAACAATCTAGTTAACAACTTAACTAATGGGATATCGGAAATACAACCTTTGTAGATCCGGTGCTCCACCTCCACGGCTCCGCAACGAGGTCCTCTCCGCTGTCCAAATCAAATCCGGGCTCTAGAGTCGGCTTCGTCGGAGAAAAAGCGAGCTAGGTCGTCGATGTCCATGCCGAAGATGATCTACGTCGAGGCATCGCTAAATCAAGTTCCGACTTCACCAAGTCCAAAAACTTGTGAAGAGAACACACTCTACTACTTGGCAAGAGGTAGAGGATGAAGAAATAGGAAGTGGGTAGACTTTAGAATTGGATTTCTCACTTGTTTCATCAATCCACCATTGATGAAGAAAGGTTTTCTTCTTGAGTTCAAGGAAGAATAAGAAGAATATTATGATAAGATTAATTAGAAAAGAAAAGAAAAACCATCCTTATCATAATTGTAACTAGGGTTATGTGTAGAGAATTGACCAAGGTTAAAGGAATGGTTAGGGTTAAGGTTTCATGAAGCTTCCACTAAACAACAAAAAAAGCCACCATTCTTTTTCTCTTTTCCATTTATTTTCCAAAATGAATAAATAGATAAAGGAAAAGAGAAAAGGAAATAAAACCCTAATCATAAGTTTAACCATGGTTTAATTCTTTACACTTAACCAAGTAAACATGTATCATCAAACATGATACAAACAAGTGCACAAAATATATCGCATATACAATGCGCACATCCGAGTGAGAAAATCCATTCAAAGTGAACCGATACTAGTTAATGCAAAGTAATATATCAAATATATAATTATGCATTAAATCACTAAATCAACACTTGATTCAATGATCCGGTCATGTCGCACAAAACCGACAGGTATCATTAGTAACAACTTATCGAATCAACACTTGATCCGATAACCCGGCTATATCGCATATAACCGATCAATGTCACATCGCGAGAATCGAATACAGTGTCAGATACTGGTATTATTCTCGGTCCCGCACATATCTCATATGCGCTCCTATTTCGTTTCGCTTGAGCCAGGAAACCTCTGTGTAGGACTCTAAAGACTCGTCAATACGCCGGCAGCAGGTGATGATCATATCAAACACCCACAAGCCGCAAGCGGTCTGCTAAACGTAACGGCCACCCGGGTATTGAGCGATCTGAAGATCGACGAGCAAGCCCGCTCACGCTCAAGTGAATCCAACCAGTAACACTACCGTACAGTCCGGTCTGATCGTCTGATATGTCGCATATCTCGCCTAGGGGTGGTAAACGTCAGACCCCAATAGCTCAATAAGTCGTGTCGATATGAGGTCTATAACAACTCGAGAAACTACTGGTAACACTTACCAGTAAATCTCAGCAACCCTGGCCAGGGATTTCCTGTTATAGCCAATCGAACACAGCGCAACATCAACTCCCTATACCGGGAGAGATGAATCCCCTCCTATCGCTCATTGCCTCCATGTGACTCGGGACTGTACCCAAAAACCACTGTTTTGCACGCCCTCTTGGACGTGGTAAGATGGAAATCAAAGCACAGTGGGAACCACACAAGACTTTATGACGATCTCGGGTCAACAGACTACTCTGTACCAGTGTCACCAGAGAACTGCCATCTGACGTGAGGTATAATACCAACTGGGAGTTCTCGGCGAGTCCGTCCAGTGTACCCAGTCTCTACTGAGCACCCGTATATCATCTCTGATGTCAAACACCAATGGATATGGGATCATCCATCGTCCATCTGTATGGGTCGAGAAGGTACACGCTAGTCTACACTGGTATATCGATGCCCCGTCTCGATACACCCTCGACTAGGGACTTTGAAGGATGTACTTATGGACTACCATGTCCCCACTAGTATGATCCGCATCATAATCCAGGTAGTCAAGTACAGATCCTAAGGGCTTTACCAACATGTAACAGAGAGACAATCAGCATACACGTTAAGGTAAAGGTCAACCAGATAGCATACTATCATGTCGAGCAAGAAAGTCCTCCCTATATATGTCCCAGCATCCACTACAATATACATCCAATGTACAGTAATGGCCTCTAGGGCATACATATAACTAACAATCTCCCACTTGCACTAGGGCCATCTGTAGCAGTGGTTGTAGTATCTCATACTCAACCATCCCATAAAAGTCTCTCTCTGGGAACAGGCCTTTGTGAGTGGATCCGCTGTGTTGTCCTCTGAGTCTACTCTCCAAACCTCGATCACCCTGGAGATTAACTATCTCCATGATCAGGTGATACTGCCTTAGAATATGTCTGGATCACTGATGGGACCTGCGTTCCTGGGCATAAGCCACAACTCCATTGTCACACAATGGGAGGAACTAAGTTCATCTCATGAACAAATATACATCCAGACCGCCTCTTTGGTAGCATCTTAAGTAGCGATGTATCCAACCTTTATCGTCTAGTATGCCACGGTATCTAGCTTGGAACTCTTCCAACATACCGTCCCATTACTGAGGGTAAAGACAATGCCTGCGACTGACATTCAGTCGTCTTTATCACCCTGGAACTCTTCCAGTGATTCTCCCCAGGATCGATTGATATCATCTCACTACTACTAGTGAGAATCCCAACATCCAATTAAATCTATCTCATAGATCCAAAACTCTGGATTTTAGGAGATATCATTTTGATCCTATATGGAGAATCATAGTGATAAACGGAGATTGACCGAGCGTAGCATAGGAAACTTCTTTCCCTATCAAGAGTATGTCATCCACGTACTCTACGAGGATCGTCACCATACTCCCTACTACCTTTTTGTTTATACAAGGTTCATCTACCATTTTGATGATGTCAACTTCTTTGACTAATCCATCAAAACAGATGTTCCAACTCCGCGATGCCTGCTTTAATCCTATAAAGCATCTTGCACACGTTTCCGCTGCTCCCACTGTCTACGAAGCCCTCTGGCTGTGTACTTATAGACGCACTCTTCTAAAACATCATTTAGAAAAGCAGTCATGGCACCCAACCGCCAGATATCGTACTTATGGTATGTAGCCGTGGCAAGTAGGATCTGGATGGACTTAAGCATAGCTACTTGAAAAGGTTTCATCATTATCCGTACCTGGTCAATGATGCAAACTTTTAACAAGTCTAACTTTGAAAGTCTCAACTTTTCCATCTACACCAAGTAATCTTCTCAAGATATACCTGCTCCTGATGGGGATTTAACCCTTCAGATATAGCAACCAAAGTCCATACTTTGTTGGTGTATAAGGATTCCATCTCAGATTACTAAACATCCAGCCATTCTTACAGAGTCTCACTCCTGATGGCCAGCTCGAAACTAGTTGGGTCATCATCTCATGATGCATTCCTCGCCCCCACTGTCATAGAGAAACCGAAGTATCTCTCAGGTGGGTGAGGAACCCTACTAGATCGGCGGAGAGGCTGAGGTTCGTTGGTAACTATTGAATCATTTGGTTCTTTCAAATCATCAGCTGCAGTTTGTATAGCTGGAACATTTCCAGTTCTACATAACAGTCCTTGCCTCGAGCTTGTCTGGATTTTGCTTTTAGACATAGCCCGGACAACCCCAAATCTTAACCAACTTAAGATATGGGCTCTTCCCTTTCCATATCACATATGAAGCGGTAGACAACTGATTTGATTTGAACCCTATTCAATAGGTATGCATCTTCTCAAGTGCATAATTCCTAAAAGGAAATAGGTAACTCAGTAGTACTCATCATAGAGCACACCTTATCATATAGGGTGTGATTGCTCCACCCCGATATACCATCGTGCTATGGTGTATACGGAGGAGTAATGCTGAGAGAGAATCTCATTCTCCTTTAGAATAGTCCAGTATTTCTGTGCTCAAGTATTCTTCTCCTTGATCTCATCATAGGACATAATACTTATACCCGTATTTTGGTTCTCTACTTCTAACTTATATTCCGTGAATATCTCAAAAGGTTCGGACTTATGTTTCAACAGGAACATAGGTCTGAATCTTGAGAGATTATCAGAGAATGTAACGAAGTACAAAGAACCAGTCTTGGCATGTGTAGACAGGGGACCTACATACATCAATGTATCATCCCAAAAGTTCACTAACTCTTTTTCTGTTTCCAATAAACAGAACTATGGTCATCTTATCTTTGTGACATGACTGGCGAGTTTCATAAGATGTAAATTCAAACAGATTTAAATATGCATCTAAATGTAACTTCAGCTAGTCAGGTCGCATTGATATGACCTAGTCTACAATGCCTCAAGAAGGATTCGTTCATTTCTGAACTCTTCCTCTTTTGTGTGTTCCGTATACTAAGAACTGTGGTTTGATTTAGAACATTAATGCTTTTAGATAACGTGCCTGAACCGATCAACTTTTGATATAGGAAATGTTCAAAACATTATCCAACAATACAAAATTTTATCATTTCTTTACTAATAAAGAGACTGATATGATTTTGTATATCGGGTTCGGTATCTAATAACATTCGTTCAGAATCAATGTATTGGTAATACAGGGTGACAGTGACCAACAGACTTGACTGCAACATTTGCCCCGTTTTCTGCCTCATGAAACTTATCACCCGTTCTCAGTTCTCTACCTTTCTGTAGCCCTATGTAACAGATTACATATCTGGGATCCTGATCTGGTATCACATACCTAGGACGTAAAGGATACTGAGAAACAGTTCTTGTAATGAACACACCCGAAGATGATGCATCAGCATGCACTCTCTTCGTTTGGGCGGCATGGGAATTCTAGTAATCCCCAATTTCCTGCTCGGTCTTATAACAATTATAAGTTGGAGCGGGACCAACGTTCCCCAGCTCAGTATAACAAGCGGGTTCGGTCAATAATCCGTATTATTATCTTGATTAAGGCGTGATATGGTCGCTACCTGGAGAGAGAGAGAAGAAAACACTCAGCGTGCGCTCTTGCAAGAATAGATTGGTTATTATTTTATCTAATCAGGATGGCTCCCACTGCTTTTTATCAAATCTTCCTTCAAACCCTAAAAGGAAAGACTAGCCGGGATTAATTACACACTACAAGTTCGCCAATCTTTCAGCCAGGCCAGTGTCGGTACTTTGAGGGAGGTCCCCCGTGCTTTTGCACGAACCTAATTAATGTAAACCTCGTTTTCCCAGAGGCGTAACCTCGTTAACACCTTTCTAGACACCTACTTGATCGGCTAATTGTAATGTATAAAACTTTCCCAGGAGTAACTCTTACTCGCAGCGGGTATCGGGATCCAACTATCTCATAGAAGGTATGCAATCTCATTGCAAATTTCAACACTTGAAATTCCCGATAATTTTGCCCCTAGCGTCCTATGACCTTGACAGAGGTCAACAAACCAAAGGCTGCTAGTCAAGTTCAACCCGTCATTTCCTGATTGAAGTAAACCCACCCGCACGACCCTTGACAGAGGTCAACAAGGTCGCACGACTACCCTAAATCAATCACATCATATGCTTATGCAGATAAGCACTAATCAGCTACCGCACACTACGCCTTGACAGAGGTCAACAAACGCAGCACGAATACTAACCAGTACATATCTGAAATGACGGAGGGCTACGACAGGTTTTTCTGAAAACCTATTGCGTAATGAACTTGATATCGTTGTAGGATCGAATGATTTTAAAATGGAGTGTTTTTGATGCTTTTCTAGTTTTGCTAAAGGAGTCACTCCCGGTGAAGGGATCGTCGGTCCTTTCCTCGTCGAATGAGGTGCGGGATATATCACATATATCACTGTGCAAAGCAAAAACTCTTAAAAGCAATCAAAAACCAAACCGAGTGTGTAGCATCTGCCAGTTATTGCTAAAGGAGTCACTCCTGGTGAAGGGATCTCGGTCCTTTCCTCATCGAATAAGGTGCAGGATATATCACATATACCGCTGTGCAAAGCAAGAACTGTAGCTACCTGTTTTATTTTGAAATTCGATTCTACAACATCTTAGGTTTCTTTTATTTCATTAATCACATTAATGAAGTCCCATCATATAAGTACCTAAACATCACAGATAAATACGGCGTACACTTATGCCATCCGCATTCGCCTCGATGTCCCCTCGTGCACCGTTAGGTTAGGTAACTAACGACAGAGCAGGGCAGGGCTAGCGCGGGTGTAAAACATAAGTAACGTCTATATAATATATCATATATACTATATACTGTATCTATCACAGAACATCACATGATCACATCACAGATATCGCAGCAGAAGGATCATATGAAATATTGGATATACTAGGACGTCCGTGTTTTCAATACGAGCCAGTATAAAACACGGATTCCACGGTTGTGATGAATAGCTAAACCCACACCCCAAGACCCCTACGAGAGCGGCAAGCAACCCTACCAATTCTGGAGTTAGGAGACCCGGACCCGACTCCTCGAGTTGGTCTCCCACTGGACTCCAGAACCCGGTTACTTGTGCCCTCCTCCTTGGGTCTATCCTAGTGCGGAAAAGTAAATAATATACAAACGGTGACAACTTCCGCAACCTGGAAGTGCCCCAATAAAAGAATATTACATACAAGTTTTTACATGATTGAAAATGAAAAACACTCATCTCACATAAAAACCCCCGGCTATTCAAACACGACGATCCAATATAACATATCCAGCAACACATAACATCACATGTCATCAACGTAAGTAAATATGCGCATCCCAATTGTCGTTGACATATAGCAACGAAACCGGCGATATCACATATTACACTTACGGTCACAGAAAAGAAAGTGTAAAACTACAACAGTTGGAATCCGCAATCTCTTCAGACATCGCATGCCTGACCAAATGAATTTCTTAGACATCGCATGCCTAACAATTATAAACCCCGCATTTTAGTCCCAAAATCGAAAACACTTTTCAATATCAAGTCGGGCAATTCAACAAGATTCCCGACATCCTGATCGAATGCCCGTCGCAAACTTCAGTAGGCGGCAGCACCCCCGATACCGTCGACGAAGCGCACCAAGGCGGAACACCGCTACCGCGAGCACCCGAACGGATGCTTTCGGCGACGGGGTTCTCCTTCAGTCACTTGGTCGGGGCTATGGAGTGAGGCTGTCTATTAAGTTTACCCGGCGAGTATCCGCGTACGCTACGTGATTGCAACGGACTTTTGATCACATCAAAATTCCGTGGCAACCGATCAAGTGAGACTAAACTGCTATGTTTATAACATTCATTTAGTTATCACATAACTACTTGTGAATTCCAATTATTGTATCCCATTCCAGATAAACAGAAAATGTTAAACTTTCCGACCGAACAATCGAACACCCAAGTTTTCCCGATAAAGATCAACACATGAAATAAGTCTAACAACATTCAGTTCGTGCCTCAGTACCAACGGTCCAGCCGTAGAAGGGTCAAGCCAACGCCTCACATGTGGCACGCCGTACTGCCCCAAACCCGAAGGTTCAAAGGGCAGTTCAAGACGGTCACATAATCGAGTTAAGGTTTGTTGTCTTCTAGAGGGACCATCGCGTTACTTGCACTACTTAGAACGTCGTTAAACTACGGAAAAATCCAACACTTGGAAATTTCCCGACAGGGGAAAAATTGGGTATTTATATCCGGTCGAACTTTTTAACATATTCTAAAAAATATCCGGAAATACACTAAGAAGAAATTTGATACCCCGATCGAAACATCGAATCCCCAAACAACTCCAGAATGCTCAACTGTGTAGTAAAAGTTAAAATATCCCAGAAAATACAGCACCAAGAATTAGGAATTACTGTGCAGAAATCACTAAACAATGGAACAGTACGGCCGCGGAACCGCCGCACTATGCATAGCACGTGCCGCGGTTCCGCGGTGGAAAATTCGATTCAGACCCTCATATTTCACAGTAATTCATAACAAACCCTGCTTGATTTTCTGGATAATTTTAATCTTGAAAAATCCACAATTTTAAAATCTGGACAGAGAGCATTTTGCGGTTGGGGTTTCGGGTCGTTCGGACTTCAAATTCCGTCTAGACTTCGCCTAAGGCTCTAGCTAGGCTCTGATACCACTGTAGGGTTCCTAGGCATACTAGTGAGGTCTCGCAAGGCATCGAACATGCCAATTTCAAAAAATCTAGGTGCCGAGAGACCCGACTACGGAACGTCGGCTAGAAGATTAGGCGAAAAACAATCTAGTTAACAACTTAACTAATGGGATATCGGAAATACAACCTTTGTAGATCCGGTGCTCCACCTCCACGGCTCCGCAACGAGGTCCTCTCCGCTGTCCAAATCAAATCCGGGCTCTAGAGTCGGCTTCGTCGGAGAAAAAGCGAGCTAGGTCGTCGATGTCCATGCCGAAGATGATCTACGTCGAGGCATCGCTAAATCAAGCTCCGACTTCACCAAGTCCAAAAACTTGTGAAGAGAACACACTCTACTACTTGGCAAGAGGTAGAGGATGAAGAAATAGGAAGTGGGTAGACTTTAGAATTGGATTTCTCACTTGTTTCATCAATCCACCATTGATGAAGAAAGGTTTTCTTCTTGAGTTCAAGGAAGAAGAAGAAGAATATTATGATAAGATTAATTAGAAAAGAAAAGAAAAACCATCCTTATCATAATTGTAACTAGGGTTATGTGTAGAGAATTGACCAAGGTTAAAGGAATGGTTAGGGTTAAGGTTTCATGAAGCTTCCACTAAACAACAAAAAAAGCCACCATTCTTTTTCTCTTTTCCATTTATTTTCCAAAATGAATAAATAGATAAAGGAAAAGAGAAAAGGAAATAAAACCCTAATCATAAGTTTAACCATGGTTTAATTCTTTACATTTAACCAAGTAAACATGTATCATCAAACGTGATACAAACAAGTGCACAAAATATATCGCATATACAATGCGCACATCCGAGTGAGAAAATCCATTCAAAGTGAACCGATACTAGTTAATGCAAAGTAATATATCAAATATATAATTATGCATTAAATCACTAAATCAACACTTGATTCAATGATCCGGTCATGTCGCACAAAACCGACAGGTATCATTAGTAACAACTTATCGAATCAACACTTGATCCGATAACCCGGCTATATCGCATATAACTGATCAATGTCACATCGCGAGAATCGAATACAGTGTCAGATACTGGTATTATTCTCGGTCCCGCACATATCTCATATGCGCTCCTATTTCGTTTCGCTTGAGCCAGTAAACCTCTGTGTAAGACTCTAAAGACTCGTCAATACGCCGGCAGCAGGTGATGATCATATCAAACACCCACAAGCCGCAAGCGGTCTGCTAAACGTAACGGCCACCCGGGTATTGAGCGATCTGAAGATCGACGAGCAAGCCCGCTTACACTCCAGTGAATCCAACCAGTAACACTACCGTACAGTCCGGTCTGATCGTCTGATATGTCGCATATCTCACCTAGGGGTGGTAAACGTCAGACCCCAATAGCTCAATAAGTCGTGTCGATATGAGGTCTATAACAACTCGAGAAACTACTGGTAACACTTACCAGTAAATCTCAGCAACCCTGGCCAGGGATTTCCTGTTATAGCCAATCGAACACAGCGCAACATCAACTCCCTATACCGGGAGAGACGAATCCCCTCCTATCGCTCATTGCCTCCATGTGACTCGGGACTGTACCCAAAAACCACCATTTTGCACGCCCTCTTGGACGTGGTAAGATGGAAATCAAAGCACAGTGGGAACCACACAAGACTCTATGACGATCTCGGGTCAACAGACTACTCTGTACCAGTGTCACCAGAGAACTGCCATCCGACGTGAGGTATAATACCAACTGGGAGTTCTCGGCGAGTCCGTCCAGTGTACCCAGTCTCTACTGAGCACCCGTATATCATCTCTGATGTCAAACACCAATGGATATGGGATCATCCATCGTCCATCTGTATGGGTCGAGAAGGTACACGCTAGTCTACCCTGGTATATCGATGCCCCGTCTCGATACACCCTCGACTAGGGACTTTGAAGGATGTACTTATGGACTACCATGTCCCCACTAGTATGATCCGCATCATAATCCAGGTAGTCAAGTACAGATCCTAAGGGCTTTACCAACATGTAACAGAGAGACAATCAGCATACACGTTAAGGTAAAGGTCAACCAGATAGCATACTATCATGTCGAGCAAGAAAGTCCTCCCTATATATGTCCCAGCATCCACTACAATATACATCCAATGTACAGTAATGGCCTCTAGGGCATACATATAACTAACAAATCTAAACCGTTAAAAGACAAGAAAAGATAAGAAATATTGTTTAAACTTTTGAAAATCTCGAGTATAAATTCTTTAAGTCCAATTTACTTTCTTGAAAATTTCGGCAGCGCCTCCTTTCTAAAAACCAACACCAAAAATGGGTAGAACATAAATATAAAGTAAAGCATCCCTAAACGGGAGCAAATACACGCCCAAAGGCGGAAAACAACTACCACAACAAATATACGACGCCGTAGCGAAGAAATAAAAGACGATAAAAAGGAAACTGTATAAAAGACAACCAAGTCACAAAATAATATACAATATCGTTCTCACCAAGTCTCTAAGTTAACATGAAAATAGTAGATGGAGAGTATAAGGATACAACGAATATACAATACAAAAACGAATAACCACAAAACCCACCTAAGCAAACTGCACAATGTGAGTCGATGCGATATCCGTAGCAAAAGATGATAAGATAGATGAATAGCCTGCCTCGACTACTCTGGGGAACACCATGCAAAACAACTGTGGCACAACGGGGGTGAGTTGCCAACTCGTGAATAGTAAATAACATATACAGGTAATCGCAAATATGCACATACATCGCGAATCTAACATATGCAATTAATAGCAATAAAAGGTCATATGAATGCAATAATCATGAAAGGTACACTAGCAGGTGCAACTAATACATGAAGCAATAATAATATGACAATCGGTATGCAATAATCATGCAATAATGATATGAAAATGTATATATGCAACAGTCATGAAAGGTACTCTAGCAGGTATAACTAACACATGAAGTAATGCATATAAATAAAGGTATGTAAATGCAACAGTCATGAAAGGTACTCTATCAGGTACAACTAATACTTGAAGCAGTGCATAAACAATAAATGTGGAGTATGGAATGAAACATGTCATTTCCACGGAATCCTGACAGCGTGGTAGGATCACAATCCATCAAGACAATCCAAATCCCAATTCCTCAAATCAGCCCCCAAATTGGCTCTCATATCATATAAGTCTCACAAATCCTTAATGTACAATATCGAATAAATCTCATATATCCTGAATATACAAAGTCAAGTGAATCTCATATATCCTTTATGTACAATATCAAGTAATCTTAAATGTCCTAAATCCAATATCAAGTGAATCTCTTATATTCTAGGTATATTTGCATGAATAAATATGATGAAGTATATGGATTTATATGTATACATATATATTAGCGTCCCATTCCACTAATATATATATATATATATATATATATATATATATATATATATATATATATATATATATATAACAGCGTCCCATTCCACTGTTATATATACTTAGGAGTAAAATATCATGAAAACAATGTGTCAAGTATCGACACAGAAATGCTGATCTATCAGGTGCTGTCACCACGACTGGCACACTGATAGGTACGTATCACATGCTATCCGAAAAGCACGAGTGCTTAGTTCTGACCCTCGTCTTTCCACGTATCCATACGTACATGACTCCCGTCGGTATCCCCACGATAACCGCCGAGTCATTGGTAATGTCACCGGAGTGTATGGTTCCCCTGCCAGGCTCAATCGGCAAGGTCCATCAATCGTCTTGGCCCGGGATACCTCCGGGCCCCACCATGTACCCTCATACGGCCCCCGACTCCTCGCATGGGGTATATATATCAGAACCGATAAATCTCATGGTGGATGCTGAAATATCATATCAAGAGAAGCCGGGTTTTTTAAATAATGCATAATTTCATGAACTACCACGGTCCCCAAATCCAGAAAATATCATGAAAGATCCATATCTCAATGCGAAAATCCATGAATATAATATATGTAACATAAACCTGAAATGTAAGCATATAAGGAAAAGCCGCTAATTAACTGCAACAAGTTAATATAAATATCATTCGGTTCCTATTTTCTCCAATTCTAAATAGTATCAAGTAAAGGTAAACATGTAGCTATAACTGATATATGCGTAAACATAAAGGTATAGCAAGATATAGATATCTACCTATCAGAAATGATGTAATATACCCCCTGGGTATAAGTGAAGTATGTATGCACAATATACATGTAGCTATGTTATTATGTGTGTATGTACCTATCACTAATGGTACAATACCCTATATGTATATAGGTAACTAGCATGTAAGTATGTCAAGACATATGTGTAAGCATATAGGTATACAGGTATGCTATAAGTCATATGCATAAAGAAATATGAATCAATGTCTCAATGTCCCTAACCAAACTATATCATATCTATAAGTGGGTTGTGCGTGTCATGACAATTATTGACGGTGTGTGTGGCATACAATTAGTGCTCGTGCAACATGAGCCGTCAATAACAGTGCAGTGTCCTAAGGATACTAGTTCAAGCATAACAATTAACTAAGCAGTAGGGTGTATACGCAATTCTAAATATGAAATAGAATATGCGACAAGTCAAGTCATTTCTAGCCCAGACGTATAACGCCATACGGGAGATTTCCCTGTAGATGTTAAATCTACCCACCAACGCTCCTGGCTAAGTGAAGCCTACCACCTGTTTTCCCTTTGTCGTAGCGTCCGAAGTCCCCGCCTGCGAACCTAAAATTTCACAAACATATCACATAAGCTAAATATCCTACATCGACGAAAAGACAAAGAAACGCAAGGATAACGCCCTGAAAATTACACTGCGCACTTAGCGCATATATCGTGCACGACATCGGCCAAAAACACTAACTAGGGTCGCTAAACTACGAAATACCATGTCTAGACTCCGATCGTGCAAACACAACACAAACAAATACGAGGAATATAATAGAAATCACCTCGCAACGACCAATTGAAACCACGTCGGAAAACCCCCGAAACCTAGTAATCAATTTATCGCAATAATTCGCACTAGAACAATGCTAACACAAATCTAGCGATTACAAATATCTTATATTATCTTAACTAAGCTATCCAAACCATTTCCAATTTTTTAACACTTGCTACTTAAGTTTTAGAAAAAACCTAGTAAGCAATATTCTTAATTAAACAAAGTAGTAATTAACAAAAAATATCATTTTCTATTAGGTTAAGATTTTTCTAATCACAAATTAACAATTCAATTAACATTAAACACTTAAATTAAGCTTTAACCTTAACTTTAATTTCTAAAAAAAATTATGAATAATGAATTAAACATGAAATTAAAAGCTTAAATTAATATCTAATTAAGCTAGCATAAAGATTTAAACTTAACAATTAAGGATTAGGATTAGGGTTTTATACCTCAAATTAGCAACCAACTCCAAAATTTAATCCTCCAAAATAATGTCTTTCTTGAATATCCGAGCAAGATTAAGGTTGAAAAAACATGAGTATTGATTTAATTATGAATTTGTGGGATTTATTTAGGATTTTTGTTGATTTATATGGACTTGAAATTGATGAAATGAGTTGAGAAGATGAAGAGGGCAGCAAGAGGAGTTTCGGCCAGGAAGGGAAGAAAGGGGGGGGGGTGTTTTGTGAAGTGTATGGAAAAATCTAGCAAAACAAATGTAATTAAAGCTCATTAATGCAAAATGCCACCTTTCATTTCTTTTCTTTTCTTTTTAAAATTTAATTCCATTGACCAAAAAAAAATCTAGATATTTAAAAAGAAGGTTCTAAAATAATTGTAGTGATGATTTCTAATGATTCTCATTTAGAAGAAATTTCCCGATTTACGTGCATATTTTACCGGCTAAAATAATATTTTATTTGGGAAAAATTCTATCAGAACCAAAACTCCCATATACCCCCAAAATTCGCGCACTAGCTTTATTTTAGCTAAACTAGGTGCCGGTAAGTTTCTACGGACGTTTGATCGAAATCGGGTTAAAACGGAAAATACCGACTATTTTGCCCTAAAACGGAAAAATCCTCAAAACGATTTCTAAAACGTTACAATCTCCCTTTTTATAAAAATTCGTCTCCGAATTTAAAATTTTCACCAAGCGTACCTTCAAAGAGAAGATTACAAAACTTCCAAATCTCGCTCGCAGCCTTCCAAATGATCACTACACTATACGGTTACGTCCAAGAAAACCCTTCACAGATGGCAAGACCCTTGACCGAAGTTTCTCCACCTGCCAAGCCATTAACACAATTGGCTGCCGAGGAACGAAACGATCGCATCCAAGCCAAATGGTTTGAGGCTGAATCATGTGAGAAAGGTCATGAAGGTAATTGCAAAGGATCGACATAAGGAATACGCGGTGAACACTCAATAATCTGGACGGAAGTGCCAAGTTAAAGGCAACGGAACTAACTCGCTTTAAAGATCTCAAAGGGACCTACAATCGTGGAATAAGCTTCACTGAACTCAACACGTCATTCATCGGAAAAATCCATAGGAATACATGATTTCCCACTGCGAACTTAAGTCTGCGACCACCACGGTCGACATAAGACCTCTGTCTGCACTGGGCTGTCCTCATTCTTACCAAAACCAACTGGATCATCTCCGAAATCTCTAGACTAGCTGGGGTCCAAAAATCCTACTCACGCAGAGTCAGAAAAATAGACTGGTGATCGACACGACCTAACCCCTAAACCTAAAGGTTGCCAATTGGTGTGACTCCTGATAACAGCTATCGAAGTAGAACCCTAACAATGGCGAGTGACGATCCCCAACTGCCGACAACAAAATACGCACGCACAAGCATAACCTCTAGAGTCGGTATAGCCCGCTCTCACAAAACCATCATCCTGCGGATGGAATTACGGAACTAAGGCTCAACCAGTACCCAAGGCTTCCTGAAGCTCTTGCCCAAGGCGGCAAGCGAACATGGTGCCTTCATTGGATACGACCCATGAAGGAACTCCGTTCAACGCACAAACTTAACAAAGGACAACTGAGCAACCCGAGTATAACCGGAAAACTAGCATCCGAATGGAGTCACACCCTGACTAAACCTGGGTAGACGCCACAACGAATATTCATGGAGACCTGCTCCCATTCCCACTCCGGAACGGTTAAAGGTTGCAACTCTCCAGCCAGTCTCAGATGCTCAACCTTAGCACACAACAAGACAGACACCTTGAAACGGAACCCGAAACTTCACTCTACATCCCTGCCCACCCGTAACTATCTCACAAGTCACGTCAATTGCTGGTGGAACTTGAATGAGTACAGAGAGTTTGACAGATGTGCCTGCTCTAGGATTTCACGTCTCTACCCAATAGTATCAGGTACACAAACGCATCCCTAAACTTAGCACACCCTTGTCACAAATCAAGGACTCCGAATCATTACCCAGCCGAGTATGCCAGAATCTCAGACGAACGAGCATCGGCGGGCAGTGCCTCGCGAAAGTGATTAAGAAAAAATGGTAGGGCACGGACATGAGAAAGCTGTCCCCTCAGTAGAGGCGAACTAAAGCTGTACCCAACGATCGCACAAGAACTGTAAATCTGCAGAAGACTGTCTCAACAATCAAAATCCGCTGCAGGAAGATGTACATTAAGCTCTGGTGGTCCGTGAAAATCTGACACGGCTCTCCGAATAAGTAGTGTTTCCAAATCTCCAACGCACGACCACCGCGGCCATCTCCAGATCATGAGTGGGATATCCTGCTCGTACTTCCTCCAAATGTCGGGAAGCAAAAGTGATAACTCGAATGTGCCACCTCAGTACACAATCGATCCCCACTCGCGAAACATCACAGTTAAACAACAAAGTCGCCCGAACCAGAAGCAAAGAAAAAACTGATGCAGTTGTTAAACGGGTCTTCAACTGCCGAAAACTCCGCACGCATGCCTCAGTCCAAAGAAAAAGGAACCTCCTTTCCGGTCAGTACAGTCAACGGTGCAGCGATACACTAGTAATACTGCACGAAACGGCGGTAACAACCTGCTAAGCCCAAAAATCTGCGGAACTCCGTCCGTACACAAGTCTGGGCCAAAGCTGTACGGTCTCGATCTTCCTCGGGACCATACAAAAACCGTCTCCCGTAACTACAAGACCTAGGAGTCAACACAAACAAGCCTGAAGGAACACTCCGAGAATCTAGCAAACCGCTGGGGCTCTCCCAATGTCTGCAAAACAAATCCTCAAGTGCTACTCCTGTCCCTCACGACACATTAAATAGACCAGAATGTCGTCAATAACACAACAATAACTTGTCGAGGAATGGCCTGAAGAAATCTGGTTCATCGTATCTACGAATGCTGCTAGGGCATTGGTGAGTCCAACGACACCACCAAAACACACAAAGCCTGCAGCACGCATAAGGCAGTCTTCGGAATGTCATCACTGTAAGTTATGTATATGGCCTAGAGGCCATTGTTGTACATATGATGTATATTATGATGGATGCTTGGATATATACAGAGAGGACTTTCTTGCTTGTCATGATAGTATGCTATTCGGTTTCACTTTATTTTAACATGTTGATTTGTATTGGTTTACTGTCTTACTCTCACATGTTGATAAAGCCCTTAGGATCTGTACTCGACTACTGGGACTATGATGAGATCATACTAGTGGGGCCATAGTAGTCGATGAGTACATCCTATAACTGTTCCTAGTCGAGGGTATATCGAGACAGGGCATCGATACACCAGAGTAGACTAGCGTATACGCATCTTGACCCATATGATGGGCGATGGATGATCCCATATCCATCGGTGTTTGACATCAGAGATGGTGTACGGGTGCTCAGTGGAGACTGGGTACACTGGACGGACTCGCCGAGAACTCCCAGATGGTGATATATCACACGTCAGATGGCAGTTCTCCGGTGACACTGGTACATGGTAGTCTGTAGACCCGAGATCGTCATAGAGTCTTGTGTGATTCCCACTGTGCTTTGATTTCCACCTTACCACGTCCAAGAGGGCGTGCAAAACGGTGGCTTTTGGATACAGTCCCGAATCACATGGAGGCAATGAGCGATAGGAGGGGATTCGTCTCTCCCGGTATAGGGAGTTGATGTTGTGCTGTGTTCGATTGGCTATAACTGGAAGTCCCTGGCCAGGGCTGATATAGAGATATACTGGTAAGTGTTACCAGTAGTTTCTCGACCTGTTATGAGCCTCACATCGACACGACTTATCGGTTACTGGGGTCTGACGTATACCACCCCTAGACTTGATATGCGACATATCAGACGAACAGACCGGACTGTACGGGAGTGTTACTGATTGGATTCACAGGAGAACGGACATGCTAGCTTGTTGATCTTCTGATCGCTCAATACCTGGGTGGCTGTTACGTTTAGCTGACCGCTTGCAGCTTGTGGGTGTTTGTTATAATCATTACCTGCTACCGGCGTATTGACCATTCTTTGGAGTCCTACACAGGTTTCTTGGCTCAGGCAAAACGGAGTAGAGGCACATATGTGATATGTGCAGGACCGAGGATAATGCGATATGAGATACCGTATTATATTCTCGCGATATTTAGATATGAACCGGGTCATCGAATCAAGTGTTGATTCGATGAATCGGTACATGATATATTAGTCGGTTATATTCGATATAGCCGGATCGTCGGATCAAGTGTTGATTCGATAATTTAATGTATAATGATATATATGATATATTGTATTACATTATCTAATATTGGCTCGCTTTATTATTTCATTTTCTCACCGGATTAAAACATTAATATATATGCGATATATGTTAATTTTATTATTTTCTTTTGTTGCAAATATATAATATATATGCAAATATACAATCCCATCATCCGGCGCAAGTCCTGCATATCTGCCTCAAGCCTAGCGATACGATCTATCAAAGGTAGATTAAACTGCTCCTGAACAACGAGCGTATCATCCTGGTCAGTCCTCGTCTCAAACGAGTCAACTCTGACCTCGACTCTCGCTGTCTCTCTCTGTGCCCTCGTAGTCTTTGGCGGCAAAATGGCTAGAAATGGAAATAGGATTCGATAAGAACACGAAAATCGAATCACAAGGATATGTATAATCATGGAAGGAATTTCAAGCAATTAGTACTAAGGTCACTTTAGGCGGAGTACCGTGTCGTAAGTATGCCGCGGACATACATACGCTACGTCACTCTGCTTAAGCTACCTACTCTATTATACTAAGGTCAACCTGCACTCCGAAAGGTAAAACCTAGCGCTCTGATACCAACTTTGTCACGACCCGAAATTTGGCAATTGACGGCCCTTAAACCACGTAACGTCTACTGGCGTAACGCAATCTAAGTAAGCCGAAAACCCAGCAAATCTAAACAATAAAAAGTAGTAAGTGATAAGAACATTGTCAAAAACTTTTGGGAACCTCAAGTAAAAATTCTTTAAAGTCCAAATTTACTTTCTTAAAAATTTCGGCAGCACCTCCGTTATAAAAACTAGCCCCGAAAACGGGTACAACATAGAATATAAGTAAAGCATCCCCAAATGGGAGCAAATCTACGCCCAAAGGCGGAAATAACCACCACAACAGATATATGACGCCGTAGCGAAGAAATGGACGATATAAAGTGACAACAGCATAAAAGACATCCCGAATCACAAAATAATACAACATTTATCCTCACAACTCGTCTCTAAGTCAAATACATGAAGGTGGTAGATGGAGAGTACTAGATCCAACAAAAGATATACAAGGTACATAAACGGATAACCGCAAAACCCACCTATAGCAAGAGGCCTCACAGCCAACTGTAGCGGTATCCGCAAAAGTAGAGATAATATGAAGCCCTGCCGCGACTACTCTGAGGGTCAACCCTGCAAAACACTATGGCACAACGGGGGTGAGTTGCCAACTCGTGAATAGTAAATAATATCATGCAGGTAATCGCAGGTATGCACGTACTGCGATAATCTATCACATGCAAGCTGATAGCAATAAATGGCAATATGTATATGCAACAGTCATGAAAGGTACTATATCAGGTACTACTAATACATGAAGCAATGCATATCAAATAAATGCCGAGTATGGGATAAAATATGTCATCCTCACGGAATCCTCATTGTGGCAGGACCAGTGTCCATCAAGACAATCTAAATCCCAAAACCAAAGGTACCGCATCCTCAGATCGGCCCTCATATCCTGTAAGTCTCATGGAACCTGAGTGTCCAATATCGACACCCGAAAATATCATGAAAACTAGTATCCAGTATCGACACGTAAATACTCATCTTTCAGGCGCCGTCACCATGACCGGCCCTCATATCTGTAAATATCATGGAACCTGAGTGTCCAACATCGACACTCGAAACATCATGAAATACTCGTGTCCCGCATCGACACGTAAATCCATGTACCATTGGCTCCGTCTGCCCGGATTGGCCCGCGGGCTCTGGCAGTACGAATCGGCCCATATCCATCTCACGACTCCGGTCGATATCCTCCGGGTAACCGCCGAGTCTAAAACTATCACCGGTAGGCAGTGCACCTCTCCTGCCAGGCTCATCGGATAAATCCATCGACATACCTTTCTTGCCCCGGGGTACCATACCGGGTCCACCATGAACCCGCAACACGGTCACATCCACTCCTCGCATCGGGTTTCTAACAAAAGTCTCAGAACCGAGAAAACTCATGGTGGACGCACTGAAATATCATATCAAGAGAAACCGGGTTTTTCAAAACAATACACATGTAACGTTTTAGAAATCGTTTTGTGAATTTTTCCGTTTTAGGGCAAAATTGTCGGTTTTTCCCGTTTTAACCCGATTTCGATCAAACGTCCGTATAAGCTTGCCGGCACCTAGTTTAGCTAAAATAAAGCTTGTGCGCGAACTTTGGGAGTATTTTGGAGGTTTTTGTTCCGATAGAATTTTTCCCAAATAAAATATTATTTTAAGCGGTATTTTGTGCACGTAAATCGGAAAAAAATTTCTCTTGTGAATAAATTTATTTTTGTCACTAGAATTATTTTAGAAGGTTCTTTTCAAATATCTAGAATTTTCTTTTGTGCAAAAGGATTTGGATTAAAAAAGAAAAGAAAAGAGTGAAAGGTGGCAAATAGCTTTAATTAGTATTTATTACTCTCTTTCCTAGCTATTTCTTCACAAAATATTCAAAAAAATACCCCCCATCCCTCCTTGGCCGAGCCTCATTCCCATTTCTGGCCATTTCATTTTCCAAGCTCATTTCTCACTCTTTTTCACTAAAAAACACAAAAGAATTCCAAAAATTCCTATATAAAAATTAAACCATTTTTCCTTCACTAATCCTTCACGGATCTTCAATAATGCATGGTTTTTGATGCTAATATGTTGGATTAAGTTTCATTTTGTGTTCTTGGGAAGGTATAATTCTTACCTTAATCCTTTTATATTTGCTTTCATCTTATTCTAGCTAATTTAGTTAGCTAATTATGTGTTTAGTTTAGTTTTTAAATTATGATTAACTCATTTATATTTGGTTTAAGAAATTCATGTTAGGGTTAAATTTTGTTAAGTGTTTAGTGTTCATTTGAAGTGTTAATTTGTGTTTTGGAGATGATTAATCTAGTAGAAAATGTTAATTTTTGCTAATGAACACTTTGTTTAATTATGCAATTAGCTTACTAGGTTTTTGCTAAAATATAATTAGCGAGTGTTAAAAATATAGAAATGGTTTAGATAGATTAGTTAAGCTATTTTAAGGTGTTTGTAATCGCTAGATATGCATTAGCTTGAAACTAGTGCGAAATATTGCGATAGGTTTCTTACTAGATTTTGGGGTTTTTCCGACGTGGGTTCGATTGGTCGTTGCGGGGTTATATCTATTGTATTCCTCGTAATTCTTGTGTTGTGTTGCGCGATCGGGACGATCGGGGTCCAGACTTGGTGTTTTGTAGTTTAGCCACCCCAATTAGGGTTTTTGGCCGGTATCGTGCACGATAGATGCGCTAAGCGCGCAGTGTAATTTTCCGGGCATTTTCATCGCGTTTCGTTGTTTTTTTGTCATCATAGGATCTTTAGCTTATGTGTTGTATTTATGAAATTTTAGGTTCGCAAGCAGGGACTTCGGGTGCCGCGGACAAGGGGAAACTGGTGGTCGGATTTTCATAGCTCGAGACCATCCGTGAGTAGATTTAACATCTACAGGAGAATCGCCCGCATGACGTGGCTAGAGATTTTATTACTTGTCGCATATTCTATGTTATTGTTAGAATTGCGCCTTTACCCTATTACTTAGATGTAGTTGTGCCTGGACTAGTAGTAGTAGGGCACTGCACATATTATTGACGATTCATGTTGCACGAGCACTGATTGTATGCTACGCACACCGTCAATAATTGCCATGTCACACACAAACCACTTATAGATGTTATATTGCTTGGTTAGGGACATTGTGACATTGATTCATACTGCTTATCATATATGGCATTTAGCATACCTGTATTCCTATAGAGTATTGTACCATTAGTGATAGGTACATACACACTCCCTAACATAGCTACAGGTATACCTTACACATACTGTTCTTATACCCAGGGGGTATACTATATCATTGCTTATAGGTAGACACATTATCTTGCTATACCTTATTGATTTCACATACATCTGGTTTTAGCTACATGTTTACCTTCACTTGATGTTATTTAGAAGTGGATAAATAGGAACCGCATGATATTTGTATTAACTTGATGCAGTTAATTAGCGGTTTTTCCTTTATATGCTTGCATTTCAGATATGGAGCACATATTATATTCATCGATTTTCGCATTGTTATATGGATTTTTCATGATATTTTCTGGATTTGGGAACCGCGGGAGTTCATAAAATTATGCATTATATGAAAGGCCCGGTTTCCTTAATATCATATTTGCGCATCCACCATGAGATTTATCGGTTCTGATTATATATTCCATACGAGAAGTGGCTGCCGTATGAGGGTACATGGTGGGGCCCGGTACGGTTCCCCTCGGCAAGATGATCGATGGACTTTGCCGATTGAGCCTGGAGGTGGGCAAGTACCTACCGGTGACAGTACTTATGACTCAGCGGCTATCATGTGGATACCGACGTAAGTCATGTACGTATTGATACGTCGAAAGGCGAGGGTCAGAGCTATGCACTCGTGCTTTCGGGATAGCGTACGATACGTACCTATCAGGATGCTAATCTTGATGGCAGCATCTGATAGATTAGTATTTTTGTGTCGCTACTTGGCACATTGGTTTCATGATATTTCTAATTACTCCTTGTATATATAACAGGGGATTTAGCCGCTGTTATATATACCCTTACACCATTATTAGTGGAATGAGACGCTAATATATGTGTATTGACCCCATCATATTTATTTATGCAAATATATTTAGGATGTTAGAATGTTACTTGAGATTTGATTTGGGATATAAGTGATTCATTGAGATTGGATACTGGATAGATATGCGAGATCTACTTGATGTTGTACAGTTGGGATATGCGAGATATACTTGATATTGTACATTGAGGAGATGCGGGACTTATATGTTATGAGAGCCAATTAGGGGCTGATTGAGGAATTGGGATTTTGAGTATCTTGATGGATTGTGATCCTACCACGATATCAGGATTCCGTGGAAATGACATATTTCACACCATACCTCACCGTTATCTGTTTGTGCACTGTTTCATGTATTAGTAGTACCTGTTAGTGTACCTTTCATGATTGTTGCATATTTATATTCTCACACCCTTATTGCATGATTATTGTATACTATTGTCATATTATTATTGCTTCATATATTGGTTGTACCTGCTAGAGTACTTTCCATTATTCTGCATTCATATGACATGTTATTGCTGTTAATTGTTAGTTATATGTATGCCCTAGATGCCATTACTATACATAGGATGTATATTGTAGTGGATACTTGGACATATATAGGGATGACTTTCTTGCTCGATATGATAGTATGCTATCTGATTACTCTTTACCTTAACGTGTACACTGATTGTCTCTCTGTTACATGTTGGTAAAGCCCTTAGGATGTGTACTTGACTACCTGGACTATGATGCGGATCATACTAGTGGGGACGTGGTGTTAGTTATATGTATGCCCTAGAGGCCATTACTGTACATTGGATGTATATTGTAGTGGATGCTGGGACATATATAGGTAGGACTTTCTTGCTCGACATGATAGTACGCTATCTGGTTGCTCTTTATCTTAACATGTATACTTTCTGTCTCTCTGATTACATGTTGATAAAGCCCTTAGGATGTGTACTCGACTTCCAGGACTATGATGCAGATCATACTAGTGGGGCCTGGGTAGTCCATGAGTACATCCTTCAATGTTCCTAGTCGTGGGAATATCGAGACGGGGCATCGATATTCCAGAGGAGACTAGCGTATATCTTCTCGACCCATGTGATGGGCGATGGATGATCCCATATCCATTGGTGTTTGACATCAGAGATGGTATGCGGGTGCTCAGTGGAGACTGGGTACACTGAACGGACTCGCCGAGAACTCCTAGATGGTATTATACCTCACGTCAGATGGCAGTTCTCTGGTGACACTGGTACAGCTTAGTCTGTTGACCCGAGATCGTCATAGAGTCTTGTGTGTCTCCCACTGTGCTTTGATTCCCATCCTACCACGGCTCTACTGAGTCGTGCAAACAGGTGGTTTTTGGGTACAGTCCCGATTCACATGGAGGCAATGAGCGATAGGAGGGGATTCGTCTCTCCCGGTATTGGGGGTTGATGTTGCGCTATGCTCGACTGGCCATAACAGGAAATCCCTGGCCAGGGTTGTAGTGATATACTGGTAAGAGTTATCAGTAGTTTCACGAATGTTATGGACCTTACATCGGCATGACTTATCAAGCTACTGGGGTCTGACGTTTACCACCCCTAGGCGAGATATGCGACATATCAGACGAACAGACCGGACTGTACGGTAAGTGTTACTGGTTGGATTCACAGGAGTGTGAGCGGGCTTGCTCGTCGATCTTCCGATCGCTCAATACCCGGGTGGCCGTTACGTTTAGCAGACCGCTTGCGGCTTGTAGGTGCTTGATATGATCATCATCTGCTGCCGGCGTATTGACGAGTCTTTAGAGTCCTACACAGAGGTTTCCTGGCTCAAGCGAAACGAAATAGGAGCGCATATGAGATATGTGCGGAACCGAGAATAATGCGTGTATGTGATACCGTATTCCATTCTCGCGATGATTATATCGAATGGTTGTATGTGATATAACCTAGTTATCGAATCGAGGATTGATTCGATAAGCCGATACATTGGATATTAGTCGGTTATATGCGATATGACCGGATCATTGAATCAAGTGTTGATTTAATGATTTAATGCATAATTATATATTTGATATAATAATTTGCATTAACTAGTATTGGTTCACTTTAAATGGATTTTCTCACTTGATTGTATCATGTTTGATGATACATGAATGTTAGGGTGTGTGTTTAGATTGAACCATGGTTATGTAATGGTTAGGGTTTTGATTTTGTTTACTTATTCATTTATTTATTTTGTTTATTTATTTTGGAAAAGATAAATAGAAATGATGGCTTTCTTTGTTTGCTTGTTGAAGCTTCATGAAGTTTTGAACAAGTCCACCATATTTGTCTCATGCTTAACCTTAACCATTCAACCTAACCATAGTCTATTCTCTACACCTAACCATGGTTGGTATATGATAAGTATTCATATTATTTTCTATTTGAAAAATACTTATCATATTCTTTTTCTTCTTCTTCAACAAAAGAAAAAGCTTGCCTCCATCAATGGCAACTTGAGAAAAAGAGTGAGAAATCCAATTCTAAAGTGAACCCATTTCCTATTTCTTCATCCTCTACCACTTGCCAAGTAGTATAGGGTGTTTTCTTCACAAGTTTCATGACTTGGTGAAGTGGGAGCTTGATCTTGTGATGCCTCGACGTAGATCATCTTCGGCATCGAAGCCGACGACCAACCCCGCCCATTTCTCCGATGAAGCCGATGCTAGAGTCCTGGATTCGATTTGGACAGCGGAGGGACGTCATCACGGAGCCTAGGAGGTGGTGGACCGGATCTACAAAGGTTGTAGCTTCTTTCATTTAGCAATAAAGTTATTTACTTGCTTGCATCGCCTCATTATCTAGTTAACGATCCGTATTAAGGTTTGTAGGCACATGAAATTTTTTGAATTGGGCATGTTTGATCACTTGTGAGACTTCATTAGTATGCCTAGGAACCCTACAGTGGTATCAGAGCTACTAGGAATTGGATGTCGACCTATGGGGGGTTCTCACTGTGTGACGATGTGGCGAAGCATAGGCTCTTACCCCCAGAGTGTCCCGAGACCGGAAGGTGTTCCGGCGGGTTGTAGTCCTCGCGAGGGGGCATGCGTAAAAAGTAGTTGCTGAGGGACCCGTTGGTGCCACGGCGACCCCATTGGATGGGGTGGCTGCCTGAGCAACAGTGGTATCAGAGCTACTAGGCATTGGCTGTCGACCTATGGGGGGTTCTTACTGTGTGACAGTGTGGCGAAGCATAGGCTCTTACCCCCAGGGTGTCCCGAGACCGGAAGGTGTTCCGGCGGGTTGTAGTCCTCGCGAGGGGGCATGCGTAAAAAGTAGCGGTTGAGGGACCCGTTGGTGCCACCGCGACCCCATTGGATGGGGTGGCTGCCTGACCTACAGTGGTATCAGAGCCTACCT
The DNA here is from genome assembly GCA_030015575.1 of Agapanthus africanus. NCBI lineage: Eukaryota > Viridiplantae > Streptophyta > Magnoliopsida > Asparagales > Amaryllidaceae > Agapanthus > Agapanthus africanus. Next base: position 521,194,196 of record CM057344.1, read on the forward strand.
AGAGCCTTAGGCGATGCGTAGACGGAGTTAGAAGTCCGATCGAATCGAAACCCTAACTCAAGAATGCTCTCTGTACATTTTTTGAAATCGGGGATTTTTGAGAATTAAAAATATGCAGAAAAACCAGCAGGAGATTCTAAGAATTACTGAGAAGCCCGTACTCCTGAGTCCATAAAAGTGCGGCGGAACCGCGGTATTAGCGTGCTAATGCGGCGGTTCCGCGGCCTTTTTAGTCTCCTCTTGCATTGAATTTTGCACAGTAATTCCTATTTTGCAGTGCTGGTTTTCCTGGGAATTTTTAATGTGAACTCAAGAGTTGAGTTTTCTGGGTTGTATTGGGGACTCGGTGTTTCTATCGGATTGTCTAATTTTGTCTGTGTTTTTTTTCCGGGTAATTTTAGAATATGTTAAAAAGTTCGACCGGATATAAATACCCATTTTTTCCTCTGCCGGGAAATTTCCAATTGTTGGATTTTTCCGTCTTTTAGAGACGTTCTAAGTAGTGCAAGTAACGCGATGGTCTCTCTAGAAGACAACAAACCTTAACTCGATTATGTGACCGTCTTGAACTGCCCTTTGAACCTTCGGGTTTGGGGCAGTACGGCGTGCCACATGTGAGGCGTTGGCTTGACCCTTCTACGGCTGGACCGTTGGTACTGAGGCACGAAGTGAATGTTTTTGAACTTATTTCATGTGATGAGCAGTTTCGGGAAAACTTGGGTGTTCGATTGTTCGATCGGAAAGTTTAACATTTTCTATTTACCCGGAATGTGATACAATAATTGGAATTCACAAATAGTTATGAGATAACTAATATGAATGTTATAAACATAGCAGTTTAGTCTCACTTGATCGGTTGCCACGGAATTTTGATGTGATCAAAAGTCCGTCGCAATCACGTAGCGTATGCGGATACTCGCCGGGTAAACTTAATAGACAGCCTCACCCCATAGCCCCGACCAAGTGACTGTAGGAGAACCCCGTCGCCGAAAGCATCCGTTAGGGTGCTCACGGCAGCGGTGTTCCGCCTTGGTGCACTTCGTCGACGGCATCGGGGGGTGCAGCCGCCTACTAAAGTTTGCGACGAGCATTTGATCAGGATGCCGGGAATCTTGCTGAATTGCCCGACTTGATATTGAAAAGTGTTTTCGATAATGAGACTAAAATGCGGGGTTTATAATTGTTAGGCATGTGATGTCTAAGGAATTCATTGGTTTAGGCATGCGATATCTAAGGAGGTTGCGGATTCCAACTGTTGTAGTTTTACACTTTCTTTTCTGTGACCGTAAGTGTAATATGTGATATCGCCGGTTTCGTTGCTATATGTCAACGACAATTGGGATGCGCATATTTACTTACGTTGATGACATGTGATGTTATGTGTTGCTGGATATGTTATATTGGATCGTCGTGTTTGAATAGCCGGGGTTTTTTTTTTATGTGAGATGAGTGCTTTTCATTTTCATTCATGTAAAAACTTGTATGTAATATTCTTTTATTGGGGCACTTCCAGGTTGCGGATGATGTCACCATTTGTATATCATTTACTTTTCTGCACTAGGATAGACCCTAGGAGGAGGGCACAAGTAATCGGGTTCTACGGTCCAGTGGGAGACCATCTCGAGGAGTCGAGTCCGGGTCTCCTAACCCTAGAATTGGTAGGGTTGCTTGCCGCTCTCGTAGGGGTCTAGGGGTGTGGGATTGGCTATTCATCACTACCGTGGAATCCGTGTTTTATACTGGCTCGTATTGAAAACACGGACGTCCTAGTATATCCAATATTTCATATGATACTTTCTGCTGCGTTATCTGTGATGTGATCATGTGATTTGTTCAGATAGATATAGTATATAGTATATATGATATATTATATAGACGTTGCTTATGTTTTACACCCGCGCTAGCCCTGCCTCGCTCTGGCGTTAGTTACCTAACCTAACGGTGCAGACGGGACATCGAGACGAATGCGGATGGCATAAGCATACGTTATATTTATCTGTGACGTTTAGGTGGACTTAAATGATGGGATATTCATTAATGAGATTAATGAAAGAAAATAAACCTAATTGATGTTGTGGAATCGAATTTCAAAATAAAACAGGTATCTACAGTTCTTGCTTTGCATCGCGGTGTTCATTATAGAACATCCTGCACCTTATTCGATGAGGAAAGGACCGAGATCCCTTCACCGGGAGTGACTCCTTTAGCAATAACTGGCAGATGCTACAACCCTCGGTTTGTCTTTTGATTGCTTCTATAGTTTCTGCTTTGCACAGTGATATATATGATATATCCCGCACCTCATTCGACGAGGAAAGGGCCGACGATCCCTTCACCGGGAGTGACCCCTTTAGCAAAACTAGAAAAGCTTCAAAAACATTCCATTTAAAAACCATTTGATTCCGTAACGAGATCAAGTTCAAAGCGTTAAAGGTTTTCACAAAAACCATTCGCAACCCTCCGTCATTTTAGGAAGTAGAGTACTTAGTATTCGTGCTGTGTTTGTTGACCATAGTCAAGGCACAGTGTACAGTAGCTAAGTGATGTCTTCCTACACGGCATATGATGCGATTAGTTAGGACAGTCGCGTGACTTTGTTGACCTTAGTTAAGGGTCATGTGGGTGGGTCTAATTAATCACGAAATGACGGGTAGAACTTGACTAGTACTTATGATTTGTTGACCATAGTTAAGGTCATAAGTGCTAGGGGTAAAAATCTTTATCGGGAGTTTCAAGTGTTGAAATTTGCAATGGGATTGCATACCTTCTATGTGATAGTTGGATCCCGATACCCACTGCGAGTAATTGTTACTCCTGGGAGAGTTTTGCACTTTACAATTAGCCGATCAAGTAGGTGTCTAGAAAGGTGACAACGGGGTTACGCCTGTAGGGTTCCTAGGCACTCTAGTGAAGTCTCACAAGTGATCAAACATGCACAAATCAAATTTTACGGGTGCCTACAAACCCGACTACGGATCGTTTACTAGATATTTAGGCGAAAACATAAACTAGTTAACATTTTAACTAAGGGAACGGATATACAACCTTTGTAGATCCGGTCCACCACCTCCACGGCTCCGCAATGAAGTCCCCTAGCTGTCCAAATCATGTCTTGGGCTCTAGCGTCGGCATCATCGAAGAATGGGCGGGCTTGATCGTCGGTTCGATGCCGAAGATGATCTACGTCGAGGCATCGCTAGAACAAGCTCCAACTTCACCAAGTCGGAAAAACTTGTGAAGGAAACACCCTATACTACTTGGCAAGAGGTAGAGGATGAAGAAATAGGAAGTGGGTAAACTTTAGTTTTGGATTTCTCACTAGACTTCATGACTTGCCATTGGAGTAGCAAGCTTTCTTCAATGTTGAAGAAGATGAAGAAGAAGAAGATGATATGATAACCTCTTTTAAAAAGAAAAGAAAATATAATACTTATCATATCATTAACCTTAGTTAGGTGTAGAGAATTGACTAAGGTTAATTTGAAGAGTTAGGGTTAAGAAAGAAGACAAAATGGTTACTTAGTCAAAGTTTCAAGAAACTTCAACTACAAACAAAATAAGCCACCATTTCATTTTCTTCATCTTTTTCTTTTTCCAAAATAAATAAATTAATAAATAAGAAAAAGAAAACCCTAATCTTAATCTTAACCATGGTCAAATTCTTTACACTAACCCTAGCTTGCATGTATCATCAAATATGATACAATCATATGCACAAAATATATCACATATGCAATGTGCACAAACTAAGTGAGTGAATCCATTTAAAGTGAACCAATACTAGTTAATGCAAAGCAATATATCAAATATATAATTATACATTAAATCATTAAATCAACACTTGATTCAATGATCCGGTCATGTCGAATATAACCGGCTAGTATCCAATGTATCGGCTTATCGAATCAATCCTTGATTCGATAACTAGGTTATATCGCATATAACCAATCGATACATTCGTCGCGAGAATGAAATACGGTATCACATACACGAATTATTCTCGCTCCCGCACATATCTCATATGCGCTTCTATTTCGTTTCGCTTGAACTAGGAAACCTCTGTGTAGGACTCTAAAGACTCGTCAATACGCCGGCAGCAGATGATGATCATATCAAACACCCACAAGCCGCAAGCGGTCTGCTAAACGTAACGGCCACCCGGGTATTGAGCGATCAGAAGATCGACGAGCAAGCCCGCTCAGACTCCTGCGAATCCAACCAGTAACACTTACCGTACGGTCCGGTCTGTTCGTCTGATATGTCGCATATCTCGCCTAGGGGTGGTAAACGTCAGACCCCAGTAGCTCGATAAGTCATGCCGACTTGAGGTCCATAACATTCGTGAAACTACTGATAACTCTTACCAGTATATCACTGCAACCCTGGCCAGGGATTTCCTGTTATGGCCAGTCGAGCATAGCACAACATCAACCCCCAATACCGGGAGAGACGAATCCCCTCCTATCGCTCATTGCCTCCATGTGAATCGGGACTGTACCCAAAAACCACCTGTTTGCACAACTCAGTAGAGCCGTGGTAGGGTGGAAATCAAAGCACAGTGGGAGACACACAAGACTCTATGACGATCTCGGGTCTACAGACTAAGCTGTACCAGTGTCACCAGAGAACTGCCATCTGACGTGAGGTATAATACCATCTGGGAGTTCTCGGCGAGTCCGTTCAGTGTACCCAGTCTCCACTGAGCACCCGCATACCATCTTCGATGTCAAACACCAATGGATATGGGATCATCCATCGCCCATCGCATGGGTCGAGAAGATATGCGCTAGTCTACTCTGGAATATCGATGCCCCGTCTCGATATTCCCACGACTAGGAACAATGAAGAATGTACTCATTGACTACCCAGGTCCCACTAGTATGATCTGCATCATAGTCCTGGAAGTCGAGTAAACATCCTAAGGGCTTTATCAACATGTAATCAGAGAGACAGAAAGTATACATGTTAAGATAAAGAGCAACCAGATAGCATACTATCATGCCGAGCAAGAAAGTCCTACCTATATATGTCACAGCATCCACTACAATATACATCCAATGTACAGTAATGGCCTCTAGGGCATACATATAACTAACAATCTCCCACTTGCACTAGGGCCATCTGTAGCAGTGGTTGCAGTATCACATACTCAACCATCCCATAAAGTCTCTCTTTGGGAAAAGGCCTTCGTGAGTGGATCCGCCGTGTTGTCCTCTGAGTCTTCTCTCCTAACCTCGATCACCCTGGAGATCAACTATCTCCATGATCGGGTGATGCTGCCTCAGAATTTGTCTGGGTCACTGATGGGACCAGGGTTCCAGGGCCAAAGCCACAGTTCCATTGTCACACAATGGTAGGAACCTAGTTCATCCTATGAACCAATATACACCCAAACTGCCTCTTTGGCAGTATCATTAATAGCGATGTTACCAGCCTTTATCGTCTAGTTTGCCACGGTATCTAGCTTGGAACTCTTCCAACATACCGTCCCTTTACTGAGGGTAAAGACAGTGCCTGTGACTGACATTCAGTCGTCTTTATCACCCTGGAACACTTCCAGTGATTCTCCTCAGGATCGATTGATACAATCTCACTATACCTAGTGAGAACCCTAATATCCCTTTAGATCTATCTCATAGGTCCAAATCTCAGGATTTAGGAGGTATCATCTTTATCCTATTTAGAGAATCCTTGTGATAATAGGAGATTGATCGATCGTAGTATAGGAAACTCTTTTCCTATCAAGAGTATGTTGTCTATGTACAATACGAAGATGACCACCTTACTCTCTGCTACCCTTTTGTATATACGAGGTTCGTCTACCATTTTGATGAAGTCAAACACTTTGACTATCACATCAGAACAGACGTTCCAACTCCGCGATGCCTGCTTCATTATGTAAAGCAACTTGCACACGTTTCCGCTGCTCCCACTGTTTACGAAGACCTCTGGCTGTGTTCTTATAGACGTTCTCTTCTAAATCAGTATTTAGAAAAGCAGTCATGGCACCCAACCGCCAGATATCGTAGTCATGGTATGTAGCCGTGGTAAGTAGGATCTGGACAGACTTAAGCATAGCTACTGGAAAAAGGTTTCATCATTATCCACGCCTGGTCGATGAAGAAAACCTTTAACAAGTCTAGCTTTGAAAGTCTCAACTTTTCCATCTACACCAAGTAATCTTCTCAAGATATACTTGCTCCTGATGGGGATTTAACCCTTCAGATATAGCAGCTAAAGTCCATACTTTGCTGGTGTACATGGATTCCATCTCAGATCGCTAAGCATCCAGCCATTCTTACAGAGTCTCTGCTCTCGATGGCCTGCTCGAAACTAGTTGGGTCATCATTTCATGATGCAATCCTTGCTCCCACTGTCATCGAGAAACCGAGGTATCTCTCAGGCGGATGAGGAACCCTACTAGATCGGCGGAGAGGTTGAGGTTCGTTGGAATCTACTGAATCCTTTGGTTCTACCAAATTATCTGCTGTAGTTTGTATAGCTGGAACCTTTCCAGTTCTACATTACAGACTTTGCCTCGAGCTTTTCCGGATTTTGCTTTTGACATAGGCCGGACAACCCCAAATCTTAACTATCTTAAGATATGGGCTCTTCCCTTTCCATAGCACATATGAAGCGGTAGGCAGCTGATTTGATTGGAACCCTATTCAATAGGTATGCAACTTCATAAGTGCATAACTCCCAAAAGGAAATAGGTAACTCAGTAGTACTCATCATAGAGCACACCTTATTATATAGGGTGTGATTGCTCCGCCCCGAAATACCATCGTGCTATGGTGTATACGGAGGAGTAATGCTGAGAGAGAATCTTATTCTCCTTTAGAATAGTCCAAGCATTCCATGCTCAAGTATTCTCCTCCCTGATCTCATCATAGGACATAATACTCATACCCGGTTATTGGTTCTCTACTTCTAACTTATATTCTGTGAATACCTCAAAAGGTTCGGACTTATGTTTCAACAGGAACATATGACTGAATCTTGAGAGATTATCAGAGAATATAATGAAGTAAAAAGAACCAGTCCTGGCATGTGTAGACATGAGACCTTACATACATCATCATGTATCAGTCCCAAGAGTTTACTAACTCTTTCTCTGTTTCCAGTAAACAGAGCTGGTGTCATTATATCTTTGTGACATGACTGGCAAGTTTCACAAGATGTAAATTCAAACTGATTTAAATATGCATCTAAATGTAACTTCAGCTAGTCGGGTCGCATTGATATGACCTAGTCTACAATACCTTAAGAAGAATTCGTTCATTTCTGAACTTTTCCTCTTGTGTGTGTTCTGTATACGAGGAACTGTAGTTTGATTTAGAACGTCAATGCTTTTAGATAACGTGCCTGAACCGATCAACTTTTGATATAGGAAGTGTTCAAAACATTATCCATCAATACAAAATTATATCCTTTCTTTACTAATAAAGAGACTGATATGATTTTGTATATCAGGTTCGGTATCTAATAGCATTTGTTCAGAATCAATGTATTCGTAATACAGGGTGACAGTGACCAACAGACTTGGCTGCAACATTTGCCCCGTTTTCTGTCTCATGAAACTTATCACCCGTTCTCAGTTTTTCTACCTTTTTGTAGCCCTAGGTAACAGATTACATATCTGGGATCCTGATCCGGTATCATATACCCAGGATGCAGAGGATACTGAGAAACAGTTCTTTGTAATGAACTCACTCGAAGGAGATGCATCATATGCACTGTCTTCGTTTGGGCGGCATAGGAATTCTGGTATTCCCTATTTCCTGCTCTGTCTTATAACAATTATAAGTTGGAGCGGGACCAACGTTCCCCAGCTCAGTATAACAAGCGGGTTCGGTCAATACATCCATTTTATTATCTTGATTAAGGCGTGATATGGTCGCTACCAGGAGAGAGAGAGAAGAAAACACTCTGCGTGCGCTCTATCAAGATTAGATTGGTTATATATTTTATCTAATCAGGATGGCTCCCACTGTTTTTATCAAATCTTCCTTCAAACCTTAAAAGGAAAGACTAGCCGGGATTAATTACACTCTACAAGTTCGCCAATCTTTCAGCCAGGCCAGTGTCGGTACTTTGAGGGAGGTTCCCCGTGCTTTCGCACGGACCTAATTACTGTAAACCTCGCTTTCCCAGAGGCATAACCCCGTTGACACCTTTCTAGACACCTACTTGATCGGCTAATTGTAAAGTGCAAAACTCTCCCAGGAGTAACAATTACTCGCAGTGGGTATCGGGATCCAACTATCACATAGAAGGTATGCAATCTCATTGCAAATTCCAACACTTGAAACTCCCGATAAAGGTTTTTACCCCTAGCACCTATGACCTTAACTATGGTCAACAAATCATAAGTACTATTCAAGTTCTACCCGTCATTTCGTGATTAATTAGACCCACCCACATGACCCTTAACTAAGGTCAACAAAGTCACGCGACTGTCCTAACTAATCGCATCATATGCGGTGTAGGAAGACATCACTTAGCTACCGTACACTGTGCCTTGACTATGGTCAACAAACACAGCACGAATACTAAGTACTCTACTTCCTAAAATGACGGAGGGTTGCGGCTGGTTTTTGTGAAAAACCTTTAACGCTTTGAACTTGATCTCGTTGCGGAATCAAATGGTTTTTAAATGGAATGTTTTCGAGGCTTTTCTAGTTTTGCTAAAGGGGTCACTCCCGGTGAAGGGATCGTCGGCCCTTTCCTCGTCGAATGAGGTGCGGGATATATCATATATATCTCTGTGCAAAGCAGAAACTATAGAAGAGATCAAAGACAAACCGAGTGTGTAGCATCTGCCAGTTATTGCTAAAGGAGTCACTCCCGGTGAAGGGATCTCGGTCCTTTCCTCATCGAATAAGGTGCAGGATGTTCTATAATGAACACCGCGATGCAAAGCAAGAACTGTAGCTACCTGTTTTTACTTTGAAATTCGATTCCACAACATCAATTAGGTTTATTTTCTTTCATTAATCTTATTAATGAATATCCCATCATTTAAATTACCTAAACATCACAGATAGATATGACGTACACTTATGCCATCCGCATTCGCCTCGATGTCCCCTCGTGCACCGTTAGGTTAGGTAACTAACGGCAGAGCGGGGCAGGGCTAGCGCGGGTGTAAAACATAAGTAACGTCTATATAATATATCATATATACTATAATATCTGTCATAGAGCACAGAACATCGCATGATCACAGATAAAACACAGCAGAAGAAACATATGAAATATTGGATATACTAGGACGTCCGTGTTTTCAATACGAGCCAGTATAAAACACGGATTCCACGGTCGTGATGAATAGCCAATCCCACACCCCTAGACCCCTACGAGAGCGGCAAGCAACCCTACCAGTTCTAGGGTTAGGAGACCCAGACTCGACTCCTCGAGTTGGTCTCCCACTGGACCCCAGAACCCGGTTACTTGTGCTCCCCTCCTTGGGTCTATCCTAGTGCAGAAAAGTAAATAATATACAACGGGTGACGACTTCCGCAACCTGGAAGTGCCCCAATAAAAGAATATTACATACAAGTTTTTACATGAATGAAAACGAAAAACACTCATCTCACATAAAAACCCCCCGGCTATTCAAACACGACGATCCAATATAACATATCCAGCAACACATAACATCACATGTCATCAACGTAAGTAAATATGCGCATCCCAATTGTCGTTGACATATAGCAACGAAACCGGCGACATCACATATTACACTTACGGTCACAGAAAAGAAAATGTAAAACTACAACAGTTGGAATCCGCAACCTCCTCAGACATCGCATGCCTGACCAAATGAAATACTTAGACATCGCATGCCTAACAATTATAAACCCCGCATTTTAGTCTCATTATCGAAAACTCTTTTCAATATCAAGTCGGGCAATTCAACAAGATTCCCGACATCCTGATCGAATGCTCGTCGCAAACTTTAGTAGGCGGCCGCACCCCCGATGCCGTCGACGAAGTGCACCAAGGCGGAACACCGCTGCCGCGAGCACCCGAACGGATGCTTTCGGCGACGGGGTTCTCCTACAGTCACTTGGTCGGGGCTATGGAGTGAGGCTGTCTATTAAGTTTACCCGGCGAGTATCCGCGTACGCTACGTGATTGCGACGGACTTTTGATCACATCAAAATTCCGTGGCAACCGATCAAGTGAGACTAAACTGCTATGTTTATAATATTCATTTAGTTATCACATAACTTTTTGTGAATTCCAATTATTGTATCCCATTCCAGATAAATAGAAAATGTTAAACTTTCCGATCGAACAATCGAACACCCAAGTTTTCCCGATATTAGATCAACACATGAAACAAGTCTAACAACATTCAGTTCGTGCCTCAGTACCAACGGTCCAGCCGTAGAAGGGTCAAGCCAACGCCTCACATGTGGCACGCCGTACTGCCCCAAACCCGAAGGTTCAAAGGGCAGTTCAAGACGGTCACATAATCGAGTTAAGGTTTGTTGTCTTCTAGAGGGACCATCGCATTACTTGCACTACTTAGAACGTCGTTAAACTACAGAAATATCCAACACTTGGAAATTTCCCGACAGGGGAAAAATTGGGTATTTATATCCGGTCGAACTTTTTAACATATTCAAAAAATTATCCGGAACGACACATAGACAAAGTTTGACAATCCGATCGAATGTATGAACTCCCAATACAACCCAAAATACTCAACTCTTGATTTGAGATTAAAAATTCCCAGGAAAACCAGCACTGAAAAATAGGAGTTACTGTGCAAAATTCAATGGCAGATAAGACAAAAGTGCGGCGGAAGGGCCGCATTAGCACGCTAATGCCGCGGTTCCGCCGCACTTTAGAAAGATCATTAGGTAATTTTTGCATCGTAATTCTTATATTTACCTTCTTGTTTTTCTGCATATTTTTAATTTGCAAAAATCCACATTTTACAAAAATGTCCAGAGAGCATTTCAAAGTCGGGGTTTCGGGTCGATCGGACTTCTAACTCCGTCTACGCATCGCCTAAGGCTCTAGCTAGGCTCTGATACCACTGTAGGGTTCCTAGGCACTCTAGTGAAGTCTCACAAGTGATCAAACATGCACAAATCAAATTTTACGGGTGCCTACAAACCCGACTACGGATCGTTTACTAGATATTTAGGCGAAAACATAAACTAGTTAACATTTTAACTAAGGGAACGGATATACAACCTTTGTAGATCCGGTCCACCACCTCCACGGCTCCGCAATGAAGTCCCCTCGCTGTCCAAATCATGTCTTGGGCTCTAGCGTCGGCATCATCGAAGAATGGGCGGGCTTGATCGTCGGTTCGATGCCGAAGATGATCTACGTCGAGGCATCGCTAGAACAAGCTCCAACTTCACCAAGTCGGAAAAACTTGTGAAGGAAACACCCTATACTACTTGGCAAGAGGTAGAGGATGAAGAAATAGGAAGTGGGTAAACTTTAGTTTTGGATTTCTCACTAGACTTCATGACTTGCCATTGGAGTAGCAAGCTTTCTTCAATGTTGAAGAAGATGAAGAAGAAGAAGATGATATGATAACCTCTTTAAAAAAGAAAAGAAAATATAATACTTATCATATCATTAACCTTAGTTAGGTGTAGAGAATTGACTAAGGTTAATTTGAAGAGTTAGGGTTAAGAAAGAAGACAAAATGGTTACTTAGTCAAAGTTTCAAGAAACTTCAACTACAAACAAAATAAGCCACCATTTCATTTTCTTCATCTTTTTCTTTTTCCAAAATAAATAAATTAATAAATAAGAAAAAGAAAACCCTAATCTTAATCTTAACCATGGTCAAATTCTTTACACTAACCCTAGCTTGCATGTATCATCAAATATGATACAATCATATGCACAAAATATATCACATATGCAATGTGCACAAACTAAGTGAGTGAATCCATTTAAAGTGAACCAATACTAGTTAATGCAAAGCAATATATCAAATATATAATTATACATTAAATCATTAAATCAACACTTGATTCAATGATCCGGTCATGTCGAATATAACCGGCTAGTATCCAATGCATCGGCTTATCGAATCAATCCTTGATTCGATAACTAGGTTATATCGCATATAACCAATCGATACATTCGTCGCGAGAATGAAATACGGTATCACATACACGAATTATTCTCGCTCCCGCACATATCTCATATGCGCTTCTATTTCGTTTCGCTTGAACTAGGAAACCTCTGTGTAGGACTCTAAAGACTCGTCAATACGCCGGCAGCAGATGATGATCATATCAAACACCCACAAGCCGCAAGCGGTCTGCTAAACGTAACGGCCACCCGGGTATTGAGCGATCAGAAGATCGACGAGCAAGCCCGCTCAGACTCCTGCGAATCCAACCAGTAACACTTACCGTACGGTCCGGTCTGTTCGTCTGATATGTCGCATATCTCGCCTAGGGGTGGTAAACGTCAGACCCCAGTAGCTCGATAAGTCATGCCGACTTGAGGTCCATAACATTCGTGAAACTACTGATAACTCTTACCAGTATATCACTGCAACCCTGGCCAGGGATTTCCTGTTATGGCCAGTCGAGCATAGCACAATATCAACCCCCAATACCGGGAGAGACGAATCCCCTCCTATCGCTCATTGCCTCCATGTGAATCGGGACTGTACCCAAAAACCACCTGTTTGCACAACTCAGTAGAGCCGTGGTAGGGTGGAAATCAAAGCACAGTGGGAGACACACAAGACTCTATGACGATCTCGGGTCTACAGACTAAGCTGTACCAGTGTCACCAGAGAACTGCCATCTGACGTGAGGTATAATACCATCTGGGAGTTCTCGGCGAGTCCGTTCAGTGTACCCAGTCTCCACTGAGCACCCGCATACCATCTTCGATGTCACACCAATGGATATGGGATCATCCATCGCCCATCGCATGGGTCGAGAAGATATGCGCTAGTCTACTCTGGAATATCGATGCCCCGTCTCGATATTCCCACGACTAGGAACAATGAAGAATGTACTCATTAACTACCCAGGTCCCACTAGTATGATCTGCATCATAGTCCTGGAAGTCGAGTAAACATCCTAAGGGCTTTATCAACATGTAATCAGAGAGACAGAAAGTATACATGTTAAGATAAAGAGCAACCAGATAGCATACTATCATGCCGAGCAAGAAAGTCCTACCTATATATGTCACAGCATCCACTACAATATACATCCAATGTACAGTAATGGCCTCTAGGGCATACATATAACTAACAACGCCTCTGGGAAAACGAGGTTTACTGTAATTAGGTCCGTGCGAAAGCACGGGGAACCTCCCTCAAAGTACCGACACTAGCCTGGCTGAAAGATTAGCGAACTTGTAGAGTGTAATTAATCCCGGCTAGTCTTTCCTTTTAAGGTTTGAAGGAAGATTTGATAAAAACAGTAGGAGCCATCCTGATTAGATAAAATATATAACCAATCTAATCTTGCAAGAGCGCACGCTGAGTGTTTTCTTCTCTCTCTCTCCAGGTAGCGACCATGTCACGCCTTAATCAAGATAATAATATGGTTGTATTGACCGAACCCGCTTGTTATACTGAGCTGGGGAACGTTGGTCCCGCTCCAACTTATAATTGTTATAAGACAGAACAGGAAATAGGGAGATACCAGAATTCCTATGCCGCCCAAACGAAGAAAGTGCATGAGATGCATCTCCTTCGGGTGTGTTCATTATAAAGAACTGTTTCTCAGTATCCTCTGCATCCTAAGTATTTGATACTGGATCAGGATCCCAGATATGTAATCTGTTACATAGGGCTACAAAAAGGTAGAAAACTGAGAACGGGTGATAATTCTCATGAGACAGAAAACGGGGCAAGTGTTGCAGCCAAGTCTGTTGGTCACTGTCACCCTGTATTACCAATACATTGATTCTGAACGAATGTTATTTGATACCGAACCTGATATACAAAATCATATCAGTCTCTTTACAAGTAAAGAAATGATAAAATTTTGTATTGATGGATAATGTTTTGAACATTTCCTATATCAAAAGTTGATCGGTTCAGGCACGTTATCTAAAAGCATTGACGTTCTAAATCAAACTACAGTTCCTCGTATACAGAACACACACAAGAGGAAGAGTTCAGAAATGAACGGATCCTTCTTGAGGCATTGTAGACTAGGTCACATCAATGCGACCCGACTGGCTGAAGTTACATTTTAGATGCATATTTAAATCAGTTTGAATTTACATCTTGTGAAACTTGCCAGTCATGTCACAAAGATTAGATGACCATAGCTCTGTTTATTGGAAACAGAGAAAGAGTTAGTAAACTCTTGGGACTGATATATGATGATGTATGTAAACTCCCCTGTCTACACATGCCAGGACCGGTTCTTTGTACTTCATTATATTCTCTGATAATCTCTCAAGACTCAGTCATATGTTCCTGTTGAAACATAAGTCCGAAGCTTTTGAGGTATTCACAGAATATAAGTTGGAAGTAGAGAACCAAAATACGGGTATAAGTATTATGTCCTATGATAAGATCAGGAAGGAGAATACTTGTGCATGGAATTCTTGGACTATTCTAAAAGAAAATGAGATTCTCTTTCAGTATTACTCCTCTGAATACACCACAGCACAACGGTGTATCGGGGCGGAGCAATCGCACAATATTAGATATCGTGTGCTCTATGATGAGTATTACTGAGTTACCTATTTCCTTTTGGGGTTGTGCACTTGAGAAGCTGCATACCTATTGAATTAGGTTCGAATCAAGTCAGTGCCTACCACTCCATATGAGATATGGTGTGGGAAGAGCCTATCTCTTAAGTTAGTTAAGATTTGGGGTTGTCCGGCCTATGTCTAAAGCAAAATCCGGACAAGATCGAGACAAAGTTAGTTCTGTATAACTGGAAAGGTTCCAGCTATACAAAACTGCAGCTGATGATTTGACAGAACCAAAGGATTCAATAGTTCCCGACGAACCTCAGCCTCTCCGCCGATCTAGTAGGGTTCCTCATCCGCCTGAGAGATACCTCGGTTTCTCGATGACAATGGGAGCGAGGAATGCATCATGAGATGATGACCCAACTAGTTTCGGGCAGGCCATCGAGAGTAGGGACTCTGTAAGAATGGCTGGATGCTTAGCGATCTGAGATGGAATCCATATACACCAACAAAGTATGGACTTTGGTTGCGATATCTGAAGGGTTTAATCCCCATCAGGAGCAAGTATATCTTGAGAAGATTACTTGGTGTAGATGGAAAAGTTGAGACTTTCAAAGCTAGACTTGTTAAAGGTTTTAGTCATCAACCAGGTTTGGATAATGATGAAACCTTTTCTAGGGCCATGCTTAAGTCCATCCATATCCTACTTGCCATTGCTACATACCATGACTACGATATCTGGTGGTTGGGTGCCATGACTACTTATCTAAATAATGATTTAGAAGAGAACGTCTATAAGAACACAGCCAGAGGGCTTCGTAAACAGTGGGAGCAGCGGAAACGTGTGCAAGTTGCTTTATAGAATAAAGCAGGCATCGCGGAGTTGGAACGTCTGTTTTGATGTGGTAGTCAAAGTGTTTGACTTCATAAAAATGGTAGATGAACCTTGTATATACAAAACGGTAGTAGAGAGTAAGGTGGTCATCCTCGTATTTTACGTGGACAACATACTCTTGATGGGAAAAGAGTTTCCTTTACTACGCTCGGTCAATCTCCGCTTATCACAAGGATTCTCCAATAGGATCAAAGTGATACCTCCTAAATCCTGAGTTTTCATCTATGAGATAGATGTAATTGGATGCTAGGATTCTCACTAGATGTAGTGAGATGGTATCAATCGATCCTGGGGAGAATCACTGGAAGGGTTCCAGGGTGATAAAGACGACTGAATGTCAGTCACAGGCATTGTCTTTACCCTCAGTAAAAGGACGGTATGATGGAAGATTTCCAAGCTAGATACCGTGGCAAACTAGACGATAAAGGCTGGTAACATCGCTATTAAAGATACTACCAAAGAGGTAGTTTGGGTGTATATTGGTTCATAAGATGAACTAGGTTCCTACCATTGTATGACAATGGAAGTGTGGCTTTGGCCAAGGAACCATGGTCCCATCAGTGACCCAGACATATTCTGAGGAAGCATCACCTTATCATGGAGATAGTTGATCTCCAGGGTGATCGAGGTTAGGAGAGTAGACTCAGAGGACAACACAGCGGATCCACTCACGAAGGCCTTTTCCTAAAGAGAGACTTTTAGGGGATGGTTGAGTATGTGATACTAAAACTACTGCTACAGATGGCCCTAGTGCAAGTGGGAGATTGTTAGTTATATGTATGCCCTAGAGGCCATTACTGTACATTGGATGTATATTGTAGTGGATGCTGGGACATATATAGGTTGGACTTTCTTGCTCGACATGATAGTACGCTATCTGGTTGCTCTTTATCTTAACATGTATACTTTCTGTCTCTCTGATTACATGTTGATAAAGCCCTTAGGATGTGTACTTGACTTCCAGGACTATGATGCAGATCATACTAGTGGGGCCTGGGTAGTCCATGAGTACATCCTTCAATGTTCCTAGTCGTGGGAATATCGAGACGGGGCATCGATATTCTAGAGTAGACTAGCGTATATCTTCTCGACCCATGTGATGGGCGATGGATGATCCCATATCCATTGGTGTTTGACATCAGAGATGGTATGCGGGTGCTCAGTGGAGACTGGGTACACTAAACAGACTCACCGAGAACTCCCAGATGGTATTATACCTCACGTCAGATGGCAGTTCTCTGGTGACACTGGTACAGCTTAGTCTGTTGACCCGAGATCGTCATAGAGTCTTGTGTGTCTCCAACTGTGCTTTGATTCCCACCCTACCACGGCTCTACTGAGTCGTGTAAACAGGTGGTTTTTGGGTACAGTCCCGATTCACATGGAGGCAATGAGCGATAGGAGGGGATTCGTCTCTCCCGGTATTGGGGGTTGATGTTGCGCTATGCTCGACTGGCCATAACAGGAAATCCCTGACCAGGGTTGCAGTGATTTACTGGTAAGAGTTATCAGTAGTTTCACGAATGTTATGGACCTTACGTCGGCATGACTTATCAAGCTACTGGGGTCTGACGTTTACCACCCCTAGGCGAGATATACGACATATCAGACGAACAGACCGGACTGTACGGTAAGTGTTACTGGTTGGATTCACAGGAGTGTGAGCGGGCTTGCTCGTCGATCTTCTGATCGCTCAATACCCGAGTGACCGTTACATTTAGCAGACCGCTTGCGGCTTGTGGGTGCTTGATATGATCATCATCTACTGCCGGCGTATTGACGAGTCTTTAGAGTACTACACAGAGGTTTCCTGGCTCAAGCGAAACGAAATAGGAGCGCATATGAGATATGTGCGGGACCGAGAATAATGCGTGTATGTGATACCGTATTCCATTCTCGCGATGAATGTATCGAATGGTTGTATGTGATATAACCTAGTTATCGAATCGAGGATTGATTCGATAAGCCGATACATTGGATATTAGTCGGTTATATGCGATATGACCGGATCATTGAATCAAGTGTTGATTTAATGATTTAATGCATAATTATATATTTGATATAATAATTTGCATTAACTAGTATTGGTTCACTTTAAATGGATTTTCTCACTTGATTGTATCATGTTTGATGATACATGAATGTTAGGGTGTGTGTTTAGATTAAACCATGGTTAGGTAATGGTTAGGGTTTTGATTTTGTTTACTTATTTATTTATTTATTTTGGAAAAGATAAATAGAAATGGTGGCTTTCTTTGTTTTCTTGTTGAAGCTTTATGAAGCTTTGAACAAGTCCACCATATTTGTCTCATGCTTAACCCTAACCATTCAACCTAACCATAGTCTATTCTCTACACCTAACCATGGTTGGTATATGATAAGTATTCATATTATTTTCTATTTGAAAAATACTTATCATATTCTTTTTCTTCTTCTTCAACAAAAGAAAAAGCTTGCCTCCATCAATGGCAACTTGAGAAAAAGAGTGAGAAATCCAATTCTAAAGTGAACCCACTTCCTATTTCTTCATCCTCTACCACTTGCCAAGTAGTATAGGGTGTTTTCTTCACAAGTTTCATGACTTGGTGAAGTGGGAGCTTGATCTTGTGATGCCTCGACGTAGATCATCTTCGGCATCGAAGCCGACGACCAACCCCGCCCATTTCTCCGATGAAGCCAATGCTAGAGTCCTGGATTCGATTTGGACAGCGGAGGGACGTCATCACGGAGCCTAGGAGGTGGAGGACCGGATCTACAAAGGTTGTAGCTTCTTTCCTTTAGCAATAAAGTTATTTACTTGCTTGCATCGCCTCATTATCTAGTTAACGATCCGTATTAAGGTTTGTAGGCACATGAAATTTTTTGAATTGGGCATGTTTGATCACTTGTGAGACTTCATTAGTGTGCCTAGGAACCCTACACGTGGTAGTCCATAAGTACATCCTTCAAAGTCCCTAGTCATGGGTGTATCGAGATGGGGCATCGATATAGCAGAGTAGACTAGCGTGTAGCTTCTCGACCCATACAGATGGGCGATGGATGATCCCATATCCATTGGTGTTTGACATCAGAGATGATATACGGGTGCTCAGTGTAGACTGGGTACACTGGACGGACTCGCCGAGAACTCTCAGATGGTATTATACCTTACGTCAGATGGCAGTTCTCTGGTGACACTGGTACATGTTAGTCTGTATACCCGAGATCGTCATAAAGTCTTGTGTGATTCCCTCTGTGCTTTGATTTCCACCTTACCACGTCTAAGAGGGCGTGCAAAACGGTGGTTTTTGGGTACAGTCCCGAGTCACATGGAGGCAATGAGCGATAGGAGGGGTTTCGTCTTTCCCGGTATAGGGAGTTGATGTTGCGCTGTGCTCGATTGGCTATAACAGGAAGTCCTTGGCCAAGGCTGCTTTAGGGATTTACTGGTAAGTGTTACCAGTAGTTTCTCGACCCGTTATGAGCCTCACATCGACACGACTTATCGAGTTATTGGGGTCTGACGTTTACCACCCTTAGGTGAGATATGCGACATATCAGACGAACAGACCGGACTGTATGGTAGTGTTACTGATTGGATTCACAGGAGTGTGAGCGGGCTTGCTCGTTGATCTTCTGATCGCTCAATACCCGGGTGGCCGTTACGTTTAGCAGACCGCTTGCGGCTTGTGGGTGTTTGATATGATCATCACCTACTGCCGGCGTATTGACGAGTCTTTAGAGTCCTACACAGGGGTTTCCTGGCTCAAGCGAAACGCAATAGGAGCGCATATGAGATATGTGCGGGACCGAGAATAATACCAGTATGTGGTACTGTATTCTATTCTCGCGATTTGTATCATCGGTCGGTTATATGTGATATAGCCGGGTTACTGAATCATGTGTTGATTCGATACATTGATACACTTGATATTAGTCGGTTATATGCGATATGACCGGATCGTTAAATCAAGTGTTGATTTAATGATTTAATGTATAATTATATTTTTGATATATTACTTTACATTAACTAGTATTGGTTCACTTAAGATTGATTTTCTCACTAGAATGTGCACATTGTTTATATGTGATATATGCAAGTGTATATGTTTGTATCATGCTTGATGATACAAACAAGTTGTGTGTATGAGACTTGAACCAACTCAAGGTTAAAATTAGGGTTTACTATTTTCCTAGCATATAACAAAAGAGTGACTTTGGTCAAAGTTATCAAGCTTCATGAATCTTGATAAACATTGACAAAGTCAACTCTTTTGTCATTTGTTCAAGATATTAGTTAACCCAACCCTTAACCTAATGCTTTGGTTAATTCTCTACATGAGTTAAGCATGAGGGCTTAACTCAACCATGGTGCCATGATTAAAAAGATAAGGTTCATTTGGATAATTATTCATATGATTCTTTCTTCTTCTTCATCTTCATCAAGCTTCAAGAAAGCTTGCTACCTCCAATGGTGCCATGAGAAAAAGAGTGAGAAATCCAATTCTAAAGTGAACCCACTTCCTATTTCTTCATCCTCTACTACTTGCCATGTAGTATAGAGTGTTCTCTTCACAAAGTTTTTGACCAAGTGAAGAAATAGCTTGAGTTTGAGTCTCCCCGACGTAGATCATCTTCGGCCTCGAAGTCAATGACCTAGCCCGATTATTTCTCCGACGAAACCATCGCTAGAGTCCGGGATCCGATGATCGCAGCGGAGGGACGTCAACACTGAGCTTTAGAAGTGGAGGACCGGATCTACAAAGGTTGTAATTCCATTCCCTTAGTAGCAAAGTAGTTTGCTTGCTTGTTGTTTCGCCTAATCTCTAGTTAACGATCTAGTTTAGAGTTTCTCGGCACCGGAAAATTTTAATTTGGCATTGTTGATGCCTTGTGGAACCTTTTGTGTGTGCCTAGTAACCCTACAGTGGTATCAGAGCCTAGCTAGAGCTTTAGGGGAAGTGTAGACGATGTTAGAAATCCGATCGAACCCCGAAACCCTAACTCAAACCCTTCTCTGTACATTTTTTGAAAATGTTGATTTTTCCAAATTAAAAATATGCAGAAAAATCAGCAGGCGTTTTTAAGAGTTACTGTGCAAAACGAGTGCCTAATTCTATTAAGGCGCCGCGGAAACGCGGCACGAGCATGGCTTGTGCGGCGGTTCCGCTGCCGTACAGTCACATTGATACTTTATTTTTGCACAGTAACTTCCTTATTAGTTTACTGAATCTTCTGGAAATTTTTAATGTATACTCAAGTGTTGAGTTTTCTGGGTTGTATTGGGAGTTCGACGATTCGATCGAAATCTTTAACTTTGTCTGTGTTAATCCAGATAATTTTTGAATATGTTAAAAGGTTCGACCGGATATAAATACCCAATTTTTCCCCTGCCGGGAAAATTCCAAGTGTTGGATTTTTCCGTAGTTTGAAAACATTCTAAGTAGTGCAAGTAACGCGATGGACCCTCTAGAAGACAACAAACCTTAACTCGATTATGTGACCGTCTTGAACTGCCCTTTGAACCTTCGGGTTTGGGGCAGTACGGCGTGCCACATGTGAGGCGTTGGCTTGACCCTTCTACGGCTGGACCGTTGGTACTGTGGCATGAAGTGGATGTTTTTAAACTTATTTCATGTGTTGAGCTGTATCGGGAAAACTTGGGTGTTTGATTGTTCGATCGGAAAGTTTAACATTTTCTGTTTATCTGGAATGTGATACAATATTTGGAATCCACAAGTAGTTATTAGATAACTAATTTGGATGTTATGAACATAGCAGTTTAGTCTCACTTGATCGGTTGCCACAGAATTTTGATGCGATCAAAAGTCCGTCGCAATCACGTAGCGTATGCGGATACTCGCCGAGTAAACTTAATAGACAACCATGCCCCATAGCCCCGACCAAGTGACTGTAGGAGAACCCCGTCGCCAAAAGCATCCGTTCGGGTGCTCGCGGCAGCGGTGTTCCGCCTTAGTGCACTTCGTCGACGGCATCGGGGGTGCGGCTGCCTACTAAAGTTTGCGACGAGCATTCGATCAGTTTATCGGAAATCTTGTTGAATTGCCCGACTAGATATTGAAAAGTGTTTTCGATATAGAGACTAAAATGCGGGGTTTATAATTGTTAGGCATGTGATGTCTAAGGAATTCAGATGGTTAGGCATGCGATGTCTAAGGAGGTTGCGGATTCCAACTGTTGTAGTTTTACACTTTCTTTTCTGTGACCGTAAGTGTAATATGTGATATCGCCGGTTTCGTTGCTATATGTCAACGACAATTGGGATACGCATGTTTACTTACGTTGATGACATGTGATGTTATGTGTTGCTGGATATGTTATATTGGATCGTCGCGTTTTGAATAGCGGGGGGGTTTTATGTGAGATGAGAGTTTTTCTATTTCATTCATGTAAAATTCATTTGTATGTAATATTCTTTTATTGGGGAACTTCCAGGTAGCGGAAGATGTCATCTTTTGTATATTATTTACTTTTCCGCACTAGGATTGACCCAAGGTGGAGAGCACAAGTAACCGGGTTCTGGAGTCCAGTGGGAGACCAACTCGAGGAGTCGAGTCCGAGTCTCCTAACTCTAGAATTGGTAGGGTTGCTTGCCGCTCTCGTAGGGGTCCAGAGGTGTGGGTTTGGCTATTCATCGCGACCGTGGAATCCGTGTTTTATACAGGCTCGTATTGAAAACACGGACGTCCTAGTATATCCAATGTTTCATATGTTTCTTCTGCTGCGATATCTGTGATGTGATCATGTGATGTTCTGTGATAGATACTGTATATAGTATATATGATATATTATATAGACGTTACTTATGTTTTACACCCGCGCTTGCCCTGCCCCGCTCTGCCGTTAGTTACCTAACCTAACGGTGCACGAGGGGACATCGAGGCGAATGCGGATGGCATACGTGTACGTCATATTTATCTGTGATGTTTAGGTGACTTAAATGATGGGACTTCATTAATATGATTAATGAAATAAAAGAAACCTAAAGATGTTGTGGAATCGAATTTTCAAAAACAGGTAGCTACAGTTCTTGCTTTGCATCGCGGCATTCCTTGTAGAACATCCTGCACCTTATTCGATAAGGAAAGGGCCGAGATCCCTTCACCAGGAGTGACCCCTTTAGCAATAACTGGCAGATGCTACAACCCTCGGTTTGTCTTTTGATTGCTTCTATAGTTTTTGTTTTGCACAGCGGTATATATGATATATCCTGCACCTTATTCGATGAGGAAAGGGCCGACGATCCCTTCACCGGGAGTGACTCCTTTAGCAAAACTAGAAAAGCCTAAAAAACACTCCGTTTTAAAATCATTTGATTCTACAGCGATATCAAGTTCATTACGCGATAGGTTTTCAGAAAAACCTGTCGTAGCCCTCCGTCATTTCAGATAAGTATTAGTTAGTATTCGTGCTACGGTAGTTTGGCCTCCGTCAAGGCGTAGTGTATGGTAGCTAACTAATGCTTATCTGCAAGCATACGATGCGATTGGATTAGGGTATTCATACGGCGTTGTTTGGCCTCCGTCAAGGGTCGTGTGGGTGGGTTTAATTCAATCAGGAAATGACGGGTTGAACTTGACTAGCGGACTATGAGTAGTTTGGCCTCCGTCAAGGTCATATGACGCTAGGGGCAAAATTATCGGGAATTTCGAGTGTTGAAATTTGCAATGAGATTGCATACCTTCTATGAGATAGTTGGATCCCGATACCCACTGCGAGTAATTGTTACTCCTGAGAGAGTTTTACACATTACAATTAGCCGATCAAGTAGGTGTATAGAAAGGTGTCAACGGGGTTACGCCTCTGGGAAAACGAGGTTTACTTTAATTAGGTCCGTGCGAAAGCATGGGGAACCTCCCTCAAAGTACCGACACTGGCCTGGCTGAAAGATTGGCGAACTTGTAGCGTGTAATTAAATCCCGGCTAGTCTTTCCTTTTAGGGTTTGAAGAAAGATTTGATAAAAACAGTGGGAGCCATCCTGATTAGATAAAATAATAACCAATCTGATCTTGCAAGAGCGCACGCAGAGTGTTTTCTTCTCTCTCTCTCTCTCTCCAGGTAGCGACCATGTCACGCCTTAATCAAGATAATAAAACGGATATATTGACCGAACCCGCTTGTTATACTGAGCCGGGGAACATTGGTCCCGCTCCAACTTATAATTGTTATAAGACAGAGCAGGAAATTGGGGATTACCAGAATTCCCGTGCCGCCCAAACGAAGAAAGTGCATACCGATGCATCATCTTCGGGTGTGTTCATTACAGAGAACTGTTTCTCAATGTCCTTTACGTCCTGGGTATATGATACCGGATCAGGATCCCACATATGTAATATATTACATGGGCTACAGAAAGGTAGAGAACTGAGGATGGATGATAAGTTTCATGAGGCAGAAAACGGTGCAAGTGTTGCAGCCAAGTCTGTTGGTCACTGTCACCCTGTATTACCAGAATACATTGATTCTGAACAAATGTTATTAGATACCGAACCTGATATACAAAATCATATCAGTCTCTTTATTAGTAAAGAAGGATATAATTCTGTATTGTTGGATAATGTTTTGAACATTTCCTATATCAAGAGTTGATCGGTTCAGGTACGTTATCTAAAAGCATTAACGTTCTAAATCAAACCACAGTTCTTAGTATATAGAACACACTCAAGAGGAAGAGTTCAGAAATGAACGAATCCTTCTTGAGGTATTGTAGACTAGGTCATATCAATGCGACCCGACTAGCTTAAGTTACATATAGATACATATTTAAATTAGTTTGAATTTACATCTTGTGAAACTTGCCAGTCATGTCACAGAGATAAGATGACCATAGCTCTGTTTATTGGAAACAGAGAAAGAGTTAGTAAACTCTTGGGATTGATACATGCTGATGTATGAAGGTCCCCTGTCTACACATGCCAAGACCGGTTCTTTGTACTTCATTACCTTCTGTGATGATCTCTCAAGATTCAGACATATGTTCCTGTTGAAACACAAGTCCGAAGCTTTTGAGATATTCACAGAATATAAGTTAGAAGTAGAGAACCAAAATACGGGTAAAAGTATTATGTCCTTTGATGTGATCAAGGAGGAGAATACCTGAGCACGGAATTCCTGGATTATTCTAAAGGAGAATGAGATTCTCTCTCAGCATTACTCCTCCGTATACACCATAGCACGATGGTATATCGGGGCGGAGCAATAACACCCTATGCGATATGGTGTGCTCTATGATGAGTACTACTGAGTTTCCTATTTCTTTTTAGGGAGTTATGCACTTATAAAGTTGCATACCTATTGAATAGGGTTCCGATCAAATCACTTGCCTACCACTTCATATATGATGTGGAAAGGGAAGAGCCCATATCTTAAGTTTGTTAAGATTTGGGGTTGTCCAGCCTATGTCTAAAAGCATAATCCGGACAAGCTCGAGGAAAAATCGTTTCTGTGGAAGTTTGTTGGATATCCCAAGCATTCGCAAGGGAATATCTTCTACCTAACCGAGCAACAAAAGATGTTTTATTACTTAGCATGCCACCTTTGTAAAAAGGAATTTCTTATGAAGAAATTTGTGGACATGAGGTAGAACTGGAAAGAGTTCCAGCTATACAAACTGCAGCTGATGATTTGGTAGAACCAAAAGATTCAATAGCAACCAACGAACCTCAGCCTCTCCGCCGATCTAGTTGGGTTCCTCACCCACCTGAGAGATACTTCGGTTTCTCTATGACAGTGGGAGCAAGGATTGCATCATGAGATGATGACCCAACTAGTTTCGGGCTGGCCATCAGGAGTAGGACTCTGTAAGAATGGCTGGATGCTTATCGATCTGAGATGGAATCCTTATACACCAACAAAGTATGGACTTTGGTTGCTTTATCTGAAGGGTTAAATCCCCATCAGGAGCAAGTATATCTTTAGAAGATTACTTGGTGTACATGGAAAAGTTGAGACTTTCAAAGCTAGACTTGTTAAAAGTTTGCATCATTGACCAGGTATAGATTATGATGAAACTTTTTCTAAGTAGCTATGCCTAAGTCCATCCAGATCCTACTTTCCACGACTACGATATCTGGCGGTTGGGTGTCATGACTGCTTTTCTAAATAAAGATTTAGAAGAGATAGTCTATAAGTACACAGTCAGAGGGCTTCGTAGACAGTGGGAGCAGCGGAAACGTGTGTAAGATGTTTTATGTGATAAAGCAGGCATCGCGGAGTTGGAACATCTGTTTTGATGAGTAAGTCAAAGAGTTTGACATCATCAAAATGGCAGATGAACCTTGTATATATACAAAAAGGTAGTAGGGAGTATGCTGGTGATCCTCGTAGAGTACGTGGATGACATACTCTTGATAGGGAAGGAGTTTCCTATGCTACACTCGGTCAATCTCCGCTTATCACAAGGATTCTCCATATAGGATCAAAGTGATACCTACTAAATCCTGGGTTTTGGATCTATGAGATAGATCTAATTGGATGTTAGGATGCTCACTAGTTGTAGTGAGATGGTATCAATTGATCCTGGGGAGAATCACTGGAAAGGTTCCAGGGTGATAAGGATGACTGAATGTCAGTCACAGGCATTGTCTTACCCTCAGTAAAGGGACGGTATGTTGGAAGAGTTCCAAGCTAGATACCGTGGCATACTAGACGATAAAGGCTGGATACATCGCTACCAAAGATGCTACCAAAGAGGCAGTCTGGGTGTATATTAGTTCATGAGATGAACTTCGTTCCTCCCATTGTGTGACAATGGAGTTGTGGCTTATGCCTAGGAACGCCCGTCCCATCAGTGATCCAGACATATTCTTAGGCAGTATCACCTGATCGTGGAGATGGTTGATCTCCAGGGGATCGAGGTTAGGAGAGTAGACTCAGAGGAAAACACGGCGGATCCACTCACAAAGGCCTTTTCCCAGAGAGAGACTTTTATGGGATGGTTGAGTATGAGATACTATAACCACTGCTATCAGATGGCCCTAGTGCAAGTGGGAGATTGTTAGTTATATGTATGCCCTAGAGGCCATTACTATACATAGGATGTATATTGTAGTGGATGCTTGGACATATATAGGGATGACTTTCTTGCTCAATATGATAGTATGCTATCTGGTTACTCTTTACCTTAACATGTACACTGATTGTCTCTCTGTTACATGTTGGTAAAGCCCTTAGGATGTGTACTTGACTACCTGGACTATGATGCGGATCATACTAGTTGGGACGTGGTAGTCCATAAGTACATCCTTCAAAGTCCCTAGTCGTGGGTGTATCGAGACGGGGCATCGATATACCAGAGTAGACTAGCGTGTAGCTTCTCGACCAATACAGATGGGCGATGGATGATCCCATATCCATTGGTGTTTGACATCAGAGATGATATACGGGTGCTCAGTGTAGACTGGGTACACTGGACGGACTCGCCGAGAACTCCCAGATGGTATTATACCTTACGTCAGATGGCAGTTCTCTGGTGACACTGGTACATGTTAGTCTGTATACCCGAGATCGTCATAGAGTCTTGTGTGATTCCCACTGTGCTTTGATTTCCACCTTACCACGTCCAAGAGGGCGTGCAAAACGGTGTTTTTTGGGTACAGTCCAGAGTCACATGGAGGCAATGAGCGATAGGAGGGGTTTCGTCTCTCCCGGTATAGGGAGTTGATGTTGCGCTGTGCTCGATTGGCTATAACAGGAAGTCCTTGGCCAAGGCTGCTTTAGGGATTTACTGGTAAGTGTTACCAGTAGTTTCTCGACTCGTTATGAGCCTCATATCGACACGACTTATCGAGTTATTGGGGTCTGACGTTTACCACCCCTAGGCGAGATATGCGACATATCAGACGAACAGACCAGACTGTACGGTAGTGTTACTGATTGGATTCACAGAAGTGTGAGCGGGCTTGCTCGTTGATCTTCTGATCGCTCAATACCCGGGTGGCCGTTACGTTTAGCAGACCGCTTGCGGCTTGTGGGTGTTTGATATGATTATCACCTACTGCCGGCGTATTGACGAGTCTTTAGAGTCCTACACAGGGGTTTCCTGGCTCAAGCGAAATGAAATAGGAGCGCATATGAGATTTGTGCGGGACCGAGAATAATACCAGTATGTGATACTGTATTCTATTCTCGCGATTTGTATCATCGGTCGGTTATATGTGATATAGCCGGGTTACCGAATCAAGTGTTGATTCGATACATTGATACACTTGATATTAGTCGGTTATATGCGATATGACCGGATCGTTAAATCAAGTGTTGATTTAATTATTTAATGTATAATTATATATTTGATATATTACTTTACATTAACTAGTATTGGTTCACTTAAGATTGATTTTCTCACTTGAATGTGTACATTGTTTATATGTGATATATGCAAGTGTACATGTTTGTATCATGCTTGATGATACAAACAAGTTGTGTGTATGAGACTTGAACCAACTCAAGGTTAAAATTAGGGTTTACTATTTTCCTAGCATATAACAAAAGAGTGTGACTTTGGTCAAAGTTATCAAGCTTCATGAAGCTTGATAAACATTGACAAAGTCAACTCTTTTGTCATTTGTTCAAGATATTAGTTAACCCAACCCTTAACCTAATGCTTTGGTTAATTCTCTACATGAGTTAAGCATGTGGGCTTAACTCAACCATGGTGCCATGATTAAAAGGATAAGGTTCATTTGGATATTAATTCATATGATTCTTTCTTCTTCTTCATCTTCATCAAGCTTCAAGAAAGCTTGCTACCTCCAATGGTGCCATGAGAAAAAGAGTGAGAAATCCAATTCTAAAGTGAACCCACTTCCTATTTCTTCATCCTCTACTACTTGCCATGTAGTATAGGGTGTTCTCTTTACAAAGTTTTTGACCAAGTGAAGGAATAGCTTGAGTTTGAGTCTCCCCGACGTAGATCATCTTCGGCCTCGAAGTCAATGACCTAGCCCGATCATTGCTCCGACGAAACCATCGCTAGAGTTCGGGATCCGATGATCGCAGCGGAGGGACGTCAACACGGAGCTTTAGAAGTGGATGACCGGATCTACAAAGGTTGTATTTCCATTCACTTAGTAGCAAAGTAGTTTGCTTGCTTGTTGTTTTGCCTAATCTCTAGTTAACGATCTAGTTTAGGGTTTCTCGGCACCGGAAAATTTTAATGTGGCATGGTTGATGCCTTGTGGAACCTCTTGTGTGTGCCTAGTAACCCTACATTAATTGCATATCTTAGATTCACGCTTTACGTGCATTCTTGCGATTACCTGCATATGTTATTTACTATTCACGAGTTGGCAACTCACCCCCGTTGTGCCACAGGTGTTAGAGAGTGTTCCCCAGAGTAGTCGAGGCTGGCTATTTATCTATCATCTTTTGCGACAGATACCGCATCGGCTCACATTGTGCTGTTTTGTTCAGGTGGGTTTTGGTGGTTATCTGTATTTGTATTGTATATTCGTTGTATCTTGTACTCTCCATCTACTATTATGTTGTTGATTTAGAGACTTGGTGAGGATGATATTGTATAAATTGTGGATTTGTTGTCTTTTATATAGCTTTCTCTCTATTGTCTTTATTTTTTCGCTACGGCGTCGTATATTTGTGGTGGTGATTGTTTTCCGCCTTTGGGCGTGTATTTGCTCCCGTTTGGGGATGCTTTATTTATCTTTAATTGTTGTACCCGTTTCGGGGTTAGTTTTTATAAAGGGGGTGCTGCCAAAATTTTTAAGAAAGCCAGTTGAACTTTTTAAAGAATTTGGGTTGTGATTTCAAATGTTTTAAAACTGCTATTATCTTTTCTTGTCTTTATTTGGTTTAGATTTCTGGGTTTTGGCTTTCTTTTACTGTGTTACGTCTTTAGGCGTTGTGTAGTATTAGGGCCGTCACGTGCCAATTTCGGGTCGTGACTACACATTTCTTGAAATATCCCCGTGGTTCTCAAATCCGTAAATCATATGAAATCCATATCTCAATACATAAATCCATGAAATCTTATATATGCAACATAAAACAGCAATATGAGCATATTAAGGGGAAGCCGCTCTTTTAAATGAATCCAGTTTTAAAATATATCATGCGGTTCCCAATTCCTCCGAAATTAAGTGCAGTATCATATGAGGTGTACATGTAACTATAGCAAGATATTTGTATCTACAGGTAAGCATGTATGTATGATGCATTTAATAAGCGCAATAGCACAATAATCAACGTCTCAATGTCAAATGACAATACAATACCACTAGGGGTATATGTAGCTATTGCAAGGTATATGGATGTACATGTAAGTATGTATGCATGATGTACATGTAGCTGTAGTAAGGTATGTGGGTGTACATGTAAGTATGTATGCATGATGTACATGTAGCCATATCTCATACGTGTGATGTAATACCCTATAGGTATATGTGTAAACATGTAGGTATAGTAAGGCATATGTGTAAGCATATAAGTATACAGGTATGCTATATTTCATATGCACAATGAAAATAAAAATCAAGTCTCAATGTCCCTAACCAATACAATATCACATATGTATAGGTGTAAGCATATAGGCATAGCAAGGTATATGTGTATGCTATCTTTCTTATACCTAATAGAAATAAGGATCATGTCTCAATATCCCTAACCAATAAAATATCACATATGTATAGGTGTAGCGCGTGTCATGGCAATTATCGACGGAGTGTGTGGCATACAATTAGTGCTCGTGCAACATGAACTGTCAATAATAGTGCAGTGTCCAATGGGTACAAGTCCCAGCACAACAGGTAATAATATGAAATGAAGTTCATGCACAATCTCTATATGTGAAATACTTGTAACTAATAATCATATCATATAATCCAGCCCAGACGTATATCGCCATGCGGGCGATTTCCCTATAGATGTTAAATCTACTCACCGATGATCTCGAGCTAAGTAAATCCGACCACCTGCTTCCCTTTCTTCGCAGCGTCCGAAGTCCCTGCTCGAGATCCTAAATTTCATAAACACAACACATAAGACTAAATATCCTGCGCCGATACAAAGATAACGAAACGCAAGGATAACGTCCACAAGATATACACACTGTGCACTCAGTGCACAAAACGCGTACAATATCGGCACAACCTCAGCTAGGATCGCTAAACTACGCAACCACCAAGCCTAGACCCCGATCGTACCGATCGCGCATTCACAACACAATATATAGCGTGGAAGATAATATATATAACATCGCAACGTCAATTGAAACCCACGCCTAATTTAACCGAAAACCTAGTAAGCAACTTTTCATCATTTTAGCTCAAGTCTAGAAGTTTAAACAATTCTAGCGATCACAATCATCACATAATAGCTTGATTAAACCACACAAATCCTTACCAGAATTTTAATCTCACACATATAAGATTTAGTAAAAGCTAGATTGCATTTAAGCTTAAATAGAAAATTAGAAAAAATAACAAATAACATTCTCACAACTAGGTTAAGTTTTTTCCAAGTCTACACTTCTCCATTAACCACTTCAACCAATCAAAACCCTAACTTGATCTTCAAAACCTTTTCTTGAATTTCTAAACATGCTAATTAAAGCTTTATTAAAAATCTAATAACTAGATTAAGGTATTTAAACAACAACTAAAGCTTAGGGTTAGGATTTTATACTTCAAAACTTGATTCTAAACTTGCACAAACATTTCCAAAATAGCCTCCAAAATGCTAACTTTCATGAAGATCAAAGCTTGTTTAGGGTTGAAGAATAATGGGTATTGATTTATTTTTGACTTTGTGAGATTATTTGATGATTTTAGAAGCTTGAAGGAGTGGAAATGGAGTGAGGAAAGAATTGGGGCAGCAAGGGGGGGTCGGCCACTATGAGGAAAAGTGGGGAATGTTGGAAGTGTGTGGAAAAACCTAAGCCACAACACCATTAAAGCTTAATAAATACACTTATCTTCATGCCACCTCTTAATCTTTTCTTTAAAATTTTCCTTTAATTCAACAAATATCTAGATATTTTGGAGAGAAGGTTTAATACTTAATCTTGTGATTAAATTAGTATAGATTCACTTTAGCGTAATTAACCCAAACAAATTTGTAATTACCACTAATTAAGTGTATAATTAAAAGCTTAATATAATATTTTAATTAAGGAAAAATATTTAAGTGAACTAAAATTTTCAAGTGACTTACTAAATACCGCAACCAGCAATTTTCTAGCTAAACTAGGTGCAGTTAAGTCTAATACTGAAAAAAGAACACTTCTAGGTTTTACGGAAAAACACAGTTTATTTTACCTAATATCGGAAAAATTCGCATAACGATTTCTAAAACGCTACATACAAGCTCAATGAAGAGGTTGCAAGATCAAGAGAAGACAGGGAGCTCAAGGGAAACTAGCTATGTACAAGAACAAAAATGAAAAAGAAACAAAAAGAGTATGAAGTCTTGGACAATGGTGAGAATGTATGTGACCCCCATCCCTTGCTCACTGATCTGCCTTATATAGGCACAAAATAAGAATAAACAAGTAATAAAAATAGGATGATATGACTGCAAGGGATAGCCAGAACAAAAATGGGGCTAATAGGGGCTAACAAAACCGGTGGGGCCGGTTTTTGTGGGAGTCTCGCCGGGTCAATTCCGAGCAAGGAGGCTCGTGTTGGTGTGGTGGTCTTGTGTTCTCTCGACAATTTCACTAGTATTGCTTGATTTCTTTATAGAAGTCTGGGTTGTACTCAGTAGATTGGAGGGAAACTTGATGCTTTTTAAATCACATCAAAACTTTTAGCATTGATCACACATCACATCTCATGTACCCACTTGTGCCCCTTGCATCATGGCAGCCCCACCATGGTCCATGCCAAAGAGTTGTGTGCACACTTGTATTCTGTTGGACCAAAATTGTGTGCACACATTTATTTGCTAAAGAACTCTTTGGGTATCGATCGGTTTGCAGTTCTGGTTGTAGTGTTGGCTCACAAACTTTATATCCATGATTTTGAGTGTATTTCCAGTATTGTGTCACGGATACCTGTAATCTGTATTTACTGAGCAGACACTGGTTAATAGTACCGATATATACAAAAAATAGATAATGAATGAGTGGTATTAAAATGCAGTTTTCTGAGATGAACAAATACCCCCAAACATATCTTTTGCTCGTCCCGAGCAAAACAAAAATCCTAACCTCACTTTCGCCGGGAACACGATTGCACTGAGCTCGTGCAACAAGCTGTTAAACCTCTAGGTGTCCCTAGTAGGAGGAGTGTTGTCTCCTGAGGGTTTTCAACGGATTACACCCACAAAATCCCGTCAAGTTAGTTTCATAAGTTAACGTCGATTCTACTCTTACAGTTTAGTATCTAGGTTAGAAATTCTATCATCCCAAGTTAGAAATATTCTACCCTTATGTTTCACGCCTCCTATTTATTCAACCTCAGATTTTTTTACAGTTTAGAAAGATCTCGGTTTCTCTTGAGTTTTCCTTCTAAAGTGCGGTCTCCAATCTGGGATTTTTATCATCTTTACGGAAAACATAAGTCTTATTCTTTATTCCTATCTTTCCTCCAAACATCGATTGTATACCCCTACGTGTGTGTAAAATTTCATCCCTACACTTAAGAATTCAATTCAAGCTATAGGACTCTTGCCCTAATACCTAATACTACTTCTTTTCATTAATGATGGACGGATTTGTTCACACCGTTCATGCGACTATTAATGCTTCTTAAGGCACTAATAGCCGAACTGAATGCGTGAGCTTAAAGCGTAAATATCAGTTTCCAGATCTTGACTTTATTTATTAATTTTTTTTCTTTTCTTTTCTTCTTTTTCAAGACCGAATATATTTTTCAATGATGCTCTTTTGGTGGTTAGCTTTAAATACCGTTTTTTTCATACTAGGTTTTTAGACATGAGTATTTCTAGGTATCCTCTACTATCCTAAGTTTCAAGGTGCGTATATGTGCAGTTGTAGGGTATATACTTTCTAAATTTGGACTAAAAAATAGAAACTATTTTTCAGACTTATCCTTCAGTAAAGCTTTCAATACTTTCTTTTCATCTCGACTTAACTTAAGAACTGAACTCAAGATTACCTACTTCTATAAAAGAATCTGTAAGGACGTATAATCACCAAGGTTAAACAGAAGGAGGGTTATTTTTAGGGTTTTCAATTCTTAAGCCTAGGATTTAATTATTTCTAACGTATCAACTCAACTTTCGGAAATAGAAATCTAAGTTACCCAATTAGCTAACTTGACGACAAAGTTTTTTTTTTATAATATATTTTTGTAATTTTTTTTCGATTTGTATGGGTTTTTAAATAAGTATGCAAATGCAAAATATACATATGAATGCGAAGGTAGAAATTTTACCGAGCACACCCCTAAACTTAAACTTGACAGTGCCCTCACTGTCAGGCTATACCAAGAGGGTCAAAATTGTCGGTGCTCCCTTGTTTTTTTTATATTTTTTATACAAAACAAAAAGCAAACCAAAAAAAAATATATACACAAAAAGATCCCTCCAAACTTAAGTGAAACAGTGTTTCCACTGTTTAAGCGGTGAAGTTCAGGATTAGGGGGAAGAGAATAGTATCAATCTATACAAGGCCTTACACAGGCCAAAAGTTAACACCAACCATTCAAAAATTTTATCATGATATGACCACGGTTGGTGGAAGAATGCGGAGAGGAAAGAAATGGAGAATACACGAGACCGTATGGGTAAGGAAGTGGTATATGGTCCCGGTATATGAGGAGAAGAATGGCGGAAGGGAAAAATAAATGGAATACGAACTTGAGGGTGGAAATGGAGTGAATAAGTTAGTATAATTTGTGGTGATCGATGTGAAAAAGCGATTGTACTAATCTATCAACCCGTCGATAAATGGGGTCAAACCTCTCAAGATTCGTAAAAAAACATGGGTAGACCGAACTTGGTAAACCAGACATAGGAAATGAAAGTGATACGGTGTCTTGCAAGGTGGGAACGATGGAAAGGATGGAGGGGAGTGATCGAGGAATGTTATCGGTTAAAGATTCAAGAGGGTGTACACAGTCAATGAAAGGGATATAATGAATTTGAAAATCCGACTCCTCAAGTAAAACCGGTTCATTCTCAATACTATCCTCAAAATTCTCCTCAAAAATTATCTCATCCATGCATATATCATCAATATCTAGACGCATATGAAGTTCGGAAAAAATAGTTAATGACTCGGGATGATGTCCATATGGAAGTGAAAGGACATGATGAATCGGTGAGAAAAACTCATCCAAAACTGCGGGTTCATCATCCAAAATATTCCCAGCGTCAATATCCCCAATCAAGTGAAAATCAAATTTCTCAGACACCTCATCAAAAGCATGGATTTCAATTAATTGTGGTTCTAGGATGGAGGTGTAGAGGTTAAAAGGATTGGGATTGGTTTCACTTGGAATGGACCCTTCACAGTCGGGTAAATCAAACACTACAAAGTCGCACAACTCATTAAACATCCTATCTTCAATTGGCGAATCATTCGGGACACTAGATAGACATTCAAAACTGGAGTTGTGAAATTCAATTTGTAATGGGTAGATTTGATTTGGAAGGGTGTACTACTCACTCTCACCACTCAAATTCTCAATCATTCTTATCGCCTCATCATACATTGGGAAATTTGGAGCTAGTTGGAAACTAGCTGCCGGTTCGTTAGGTTGTATGAGGGTGGCTATGGACACATTCAAATCCATCATTTGTTTGTACGACGCTACCCGAAAATCTTCCAATGACTGTGTTGGCTATAGTGCCCTCAAGTCAATTATTGGATCCCAGGCACGAGATTGCAATGATTGAGGGAGGACCTATACCGGTAGAACAGTCTTACTCAAGATGATAGTATGCTATATGGTTTGTCTTTATCATCGTGTACATGCTTCAGGTGACATTACAGATCACTATTACATGTTGATAGAGCCCGTAGGATTCTTGCTTGACTACCGGTAGTATGATGGCGATCATATACATGAGAGTTGGGTGGTCTATAAGCACATCCTTAAAGTATCCTTAGTCGTGGGAGTTTCGACACTGGGCATCGATACTCCAAGAGTAGACTAGTGTATATGGATCGAGACTCCGAAAATGGGCGGTGATCGGTCTCACAAGCCATTGGTGTCAGTTGGTTCACCTAAGATGTATACAGGTGCTCATTGGGTTATGAGTACACCGGACGGACTCATCGGGAACATGCTAGTTGGTATTATACCTATTGTTAGATAGCAGTTCCCAGGTGACATGTGTACATGTTAGTCTATCGATCTGAGATCGTCATTTATCTTGTATGAGTTCCCACCGTGCTTTGATTACTACCCTACCATGGCTCAAAGGAGTCGTGTAAACAGGTTTTAGTTGGGTACAGTCCCAAGCCACATGGAGGCAGTGAGCAGATCGTCATGGGACTCGTCTCTCCCGGTATTGGGGTTTGATGTCGCGGAGTGCACGGGTGGCCATCACCAGAAATCCTCGGCCGGGGTAAACGAGAATTACTGATTTGGATCAGTAGTTTCTCAGTTGGTGATAGGCTTCATACCGACACTAAATGTCAAGTTATTAGGGGTCTGACTTTATCCACCCCCCAGGCTCAACATGCGATACTCATATACGAACGGACCGGACTGTACGGATATTGTCACTGTCAGGTTAGTGGGGTTTCAGATGAGTTTGCTCGTCGGCCTCCCTTTCGCTCAATTCCTGGGTAGCCGTTACGTACAGCTAGTGCCACTGACGTATTTGTGGTTAAACCCACTGCCAGCGTATTGACGAGTCTTTAGAGTCCCACACAGAGAGTTTCCCTGGTTCGGGCGAAACGTTGTAGAGGCCGTATGGTTTTATGGCAGGGTTCGATCATATACGTGCACTTGTGCACAGATCATGAAAGGACGGATAATACTAGTGGGCTTTGGTTTAAGCCGGATCCTAGAATTATATTGTTGGATTATTTTCGTCTCGTATTCAGTCGGAATACGGATGAAGGTATGTATATACGGATGAGAGGTATTTTTGTAATTCGTTACGAGTTTACTTTTGGAGTTGCCATTTCTTTTCTTGGCTTTAAACATTTAGTTTGATGTTTAAATTTGAAAATGTGAGTCATAGTTTTTTGTTAATTCTTTGGCTGGGCTAATTCGTGGGTCATGAGTGTATATTTATTTTTGGTGAGGGTAAATTAGTGGCTGTTGATTTTTGGTGAGAACAAATTCGTGGCCGATTGGTGTGTGCAGGGAATATTTCTTTGTGCTGGCAAATTCGTGACTAATGCTTGCATTAATTCATTGTGCATTGATGGGTTTTTGTTTGGTGTTAGATATTTATGCGATTTTTTGGTGGGGTTGGTGGCTGATTTTTATTATGTGCAGTGTATTTCTTGAGTTGCAATATATCACTAATTCACAACCACTTCAAACACAACCACAGAGAACGTTTTGCTCAAGCCATTATTTTTCTCACACGCAATTTCTTATGCTTCACATTTCTCATACTTGGCAACTTCATTCACCTCCATCCAAATCCTTAGGTGCTTTGAGACAAGGTATTCATACACTATCTCTACTTCACCTTGGGTATCTAGGCTAGCAAACTGGATGCCCGAGTTGCTTCGGTTTTGAAGCGGGAGCCCGTATTACTAATCCTCGACGTGGATCGTCTTCGACGAGGGAGACCGGAGAACAAACTTGATCGAGGAAGCCGTGAGGAGCTTGGGACAGAGTTTGAAGACCGAAGGACACGGATCGATCGGTATAACCTCTTTAAACTCCTTTTACAGTTTACTAGTATAGGGTTAATGGTTCGATCGGAAATCGGGTTCTGTTAGCGCCGGGTTTTAAAAAAAATTTGTTCCGCGTTTGGCCACGGATTGATGGTCGGGGCGCTGCTGTAACCCTACATGGTATCAGAGCTAACCCATTAACCGCATACTAGTTGTTTAGACGATGTTAAACTATCGTAACCGAAACAACTCCAATTCAATGCCCTGAACATTCGAGTTTCTGTCGAATTTTATAGTGTCTTCAAAAATTATTTTAGTAACTGCAGAAGACTACTTAAGTGACCACTGGACTGCACCCCAAACACGAACCATTTTAACCTGTTTTTGGCCGAACACAATGAGGAAAAAACCGAGCTGTTCGGCCATTCTATGGCTTCTAGGTTTCGTATTTTGGGTGTGGTCTTGTCTCTGGAATGTTGGTTCAGTGGTATTGCTAGTTTGGCCCAGTTCTGATATGGTTTTATCTAGTTGTTTGGTGGCTATTCGGGGTTATTTCGAACTCGATATTTCTAACATTGTTTAAAGTTTTCGGTACATACATTTCTATCTGCGACCGTGAACGTCATTGGATCGGTACAACTTGTCTAATTGCTATAGTTCTTTTTGACGGGTTTGCGAACGTGACATTCCCGTTGATGTTCTGTGTTGTGCTGTGTTTGTTGTGGATTCGTCGTGGGGATAGCATGGTTGCAATGATAGTGCAGTTTAGTTTTATTTGTACATTTGATATTGCGGGGCGAGCAGCCGACATGTGGACTGCCGTCACTGCCCGTTTGTATATTATTCTTTTGGGGCATGACCAGGTTGAGGTCGATGTCACCGTTGTACATATTTTCTTTATTGTACTAGGATTACTCCGCGATGGAGTGCACGGATAGCCGGGTTCTGGAGGGCAACGGGTCCGCATTTCATGGCAATGAGAAGGAGGGGGCCTCACTCTAGAATTGGCGGGCTATTCGCCGCTCTCGTAGGGGGTACAGGTTGACCCAAGGAGAGGTGCTCAAGTTACCGGATTCCGTGAAGTGCTGGGTGGCCCATTCACTTTGATGAAGGGGGCTGCCTCGCTTTTTTTTTGGCGGGTAACTTTCCGCGCTCGTAAGGGTCTAGGTTTTCATTGCACAGGCTATCCACACGACCAGGGGAACGTCGGGTTTCACTTGCGGCCCAAAGGAAACTCGGGGCTCCCAGATTATCTGTATTGTTCTGTGATGCTTATTGCTTATCTGTGATGTTGCATTTATCATGCCTGGAGCGATTATTATATATTGTTATATATATACTAGTAGATGTTGTATATGTTTTACACCCGCGCTAGTCCAGTCCCCGCTCTGTCGTTAATTAAGTAACCTAACGGGTGATGACGGGACCCAGTGGCGAATGCAGATGGCATATACGTACATCATATTTTCGTTCTTTTATGGTGTGATTAATTGATGGGACTGCGTTGATGCGGATCAATGCAAGGAAAACAAACATATTCGATGTTGTTGGAACAATTTTCAAAAAGCTGTTATTACAAGGACGTTCTCTTTTGTTTTGCACAGCGGTATTCGGTTATGAATATCCAGCACCTCATTCGACGAGGCAAGGGCCGAGATCCCTTCACCGGGAGTGAGCCCTTGGGCAGAAGTTTGCGTCAGGGTAATAACTTCACTATAGTCGATTACTTTTTGCTTTGCGTCGTGGTATTCAGTTAGAATATCCTGCACCTCATTCGACGAGGAAAGAGCCGAGATCCCTTCACCGGGAGTGACCTCTTTAGCAAAGGTTTTCTCCACTATACATTTATAAAAAGCTATTCGGTTCCTTCAACGATATCAAGTTCAATACGTTAAAGGTTTTTCGCCAAAAACCATTCGTAGCCCTCCATCGTTTCAGACGGGTAGCACTTAGTATTCATGCTATGTATGTTGGCCTTCGTCAAGGCATAGTGTATGGTAGCTATTTGTTACTTTTCTGCTGCATAGATAGATGCGTTGGTTTAGGACAGTCGTACTACTATTTTGGCCTTCGTCAAGGGTATGTACGGGTGGATTCAAATTAACCTGGATAATGACGGGTAGAACTTGACATATGATTTATGATATGTTGGCCTTCATCAAGGTCATAAGAGCATGGGGTAGAAATCATATCGAGAGTTTCAAACATACAGGAAACTTGCCAGGCACGCGCATACCATCTAGAGTGTGATAACTTGAGTGGATTCCATCAGGTTATCATGCGATGATAGTTGGATCCCGATTCCCACTGATGAGTTGGTTTACTCCTCGGGTGATTTTAGATGATCCCGACTAATTTTTCTTTCAGGTTTGGAGGAGAATTTGAGGATACAGTGGGAAATTTCCTGAATAGATAAAGTGATTGACTATTCTGATCTAGGTTAGAGTGCACACTGAGTGTTTCTTTTCTCTCTCTCTTTGGCAGCGATCATGACCCAACCCTAGACTATAACTCAGTAACCAAGTTAACCGGACCTTTTTAAAACATGTTGACTTTTGGATTGTCTAAGTTGCATACCTCATTGCCACTCCTACTTTTACCCTTTACTTTTCTCCGGAACATTCCGTATCACTACGAAGATTCACATTTATTGGATATCACCATCGTATAGTTACATACGAACTCGAAGAAACTTGTTTCAAATTTTAGGATGGTTTCCGGTTCTGGAGAAATTTAATAGGACTATTCAGTTGTCTTTTCCTTTTACATTCTCTCAGGTTGTGAGGGCTCCTAGGATTCAGTTGTCTTTTCCTTTTACATTCTCTCAGTTGCCTTTTCCTATTGCGTTTATTGGATAGTCTTCTTCCAAACCATAGGCATGTGCCGAAAGATGGGGAAGGAAGAGAACCAATTAACCTAAGTGTGGTGTACAGAAGGTAATAAGTAAGGACAAATAAAGGGATTAGAAAGAGGGCAAAGTAAAATGTGACTGCTATTATTCACGACCAAACCGTGTACTTCATCGCCACTCCTGCTTCACCTTTGCATTTCTCCTGTTCAGGAGAAATTGAATAGGATTATTCAGGTTGTCTTTTATCATTACCTTCTCTCAGGTTGCGAGGGCTCCTAGGATTGGGAGGGTACACCTATTATGCTTATTGGATAGTCTTCTTCCAAACTATAAGCTGGTGCCGAATGGTAGGGAAGGAAGAAAACCATTTAGCCTAAGGGTGGTGTACAGAAGGGAATGAATAAAGACAAATAAAGGGATTTGGAGAGACAACAAAGAAATATACGGCTACAGTCGTGAATCTGGATAATGGAAGAGGCATTACTAGGAATACCCGGCCACCCCTTCGAAACATTTTCATGTTTCAGTTTCACTATGCGTTATTAATTGAAAACCGATTTCCCAATTAGGTCCTTACTCCAGGGTATGTATTTACCAGGTTTGATTCTCACATCTGTATGGTTTTACAGATGATGAGTGGGAGGAAGTTATTGGGAATTAGGTGTTTATATCCTCATTATATTGGAATTCGTTGTAATTGGTAATATTAGAGGAAATCGCCTGGGTTTTGCCTGATGGCAGATATTTGGTTTTGAATATCCGTTGTTATGCACCAATTTCAAACAGATATATCTGTATGTTTATTTTATAAAGTGAGATATAACTTTTTGAAATTAAGTCTATGACATTTACCTATATCAGTTGATGATTAGGTAAGGAGAATTAAACAGTGGTGTAATTCTTCTTAACCATAGTACATTTTTCAACCTACAACGCACAGGGTATGAGTTATTCAACTCAGGTGTCACGAACCGAAATTGGCACGTGACGGCCCTAATACTACGCAACGTCTACAGGCGTAACGCAGTAAAAGAAAGCAAAAACCCAGAAATCTAAACCATTAAAAGACAAGAAAAGATAAGAAACATTGTTTAAACTTTTGAAATCGCAACCCAAATTCTTTAAAAGTCCAACTTTTTTTTCTTTAAAATTTTGGCAGCACCCCCTTTGTAAAATCTAGCCCCAAAAATGGGTACGACATAAATATAAGCAAAGCATCCCCAAACGGGAGCAAATGCACGCCCAAAGACGGAAAACAACCACCACAACAGATATACGACGCCATAGCGAAGAATTAAAAGACGATAAAAAAGAAAATGTATAAAAGACAACCAAGTCACAAAATAATATACAATATCGTCCTCACCCCAAGTCTCTAAGTCAAACAAGATAATAGTAGATGCAGAGTATAAGGATACAACGAATATACAATACAACAACGAATAACCACAAAACCCACTGATCAGTCGAAAATACTGCATTTTTAACACGGCAATTTCCCTATCTATTGCACTCATCTAGAAGTATTCGGTATTCATATTACACATATTAGCAAAACAGTCCTGAAATATCAGATTACATGTGTTAGACTTTAAAACCGGCATTTCTAGGGAAATTGACTGTATTTTATGGCATCGCATCATCCCTGTATTGCGCAACACTTGTGTCGAGATTTGTGCAGGAAATTGCAGGAACAAAGCCAAAAGAAGCTGATAAAAAATACACCAACTCCAAGTTTTGAGAACTGGTAGCAATCTAGAGGGAAAAATAAAATTCAACATGCCAGATAAAGGCCCATATGTCAGCCCAAGACCACAGCAGAAGACCCGAGCCCTGAAGCCTCCAAAGCACCGCGGTTCCGCGGCGGGAGCCTGCTTGCGCCGCGGATCCGCGGTGCTTATGCCACGTCATCAGCCCATTTTCTGTGCAAGACTTTTCTCTCTGGGCCCACATTCCTTTCATATACTTCAAACTCCAGAAAACCCTCGAAGCTTCTGCCAGATCAGCAAAGATCATTAAGAAACCTAATCTTGATTAAGCTAGTCAAGCTCCTAACAAACTATTTCTAGAAGCTTCTCCTCAACAAACTTTTGGAGGGAAATTCAAATCTCCTCAACAAACTTTTGAAGGGAAACTTAAAATTCAAATCCTAGATCTAGGGTTTTGCGAAATCTATAAATAGAAGCCTAAACCTAGGGTTAAACTTCTTCCCAAATCCTTAGTGGTTAAATTCTTCTTCAATCTTTAGTAGTTCAATTCTTCCATCTTCTTCCACAAGTCTAGTGACAAGACTTGTGCGAAACCCTAACCCTAATTCCAATCAAAATTCAAGATCCCGAGTACCAATCAAGCGAGAAGCCCTTCAACCTTTTAGGAGCGGAGCCGATCTTCAATCGAGCAAGTGATCCAAGCCGATCCGCGACTTACGGAGACAAGCGAAGCCAAATCGACGATCGAGTTCTTCCTCTTGTAGTTCTTGAGTGATTGTAACGGAATTGTTGATATAAATAAAAGGTGAAATTCGTTAATCTTGCTTTCTTTAAATTCTTGCATCATGATTCGATCTCAATTTGTAATTGTAGTTCTTGTTGTGATGTTTGAGTAAAACTCCGCTCGTCAAGGAGTCGAGAAGATCAATAGAATGATGATGTAAGAAATCTTAATACAATTCTTAAGTCCTACGAGTCTTGTAAACCCTAGCAAGTTCAAGAATCGATGACCTAGTTTCGTTGCGATGCTTTCTTGATTGTGATCGCTTGAAATTAGGGATCTACGATCGTTTCT
Source organism: Agapanthus africanus (assembly GCA_030015575.1). Taxonomy (NCBI): domain Eukaryota; kingdom Viridiplantae; phylum Streptophyta; class Magnoliopsida; order Asparagales; family Amaryllidaceae; genus Agapanthus; species Agapanthus africanus. Next base: position 521,237,121 of record CM057344.1, read on the forward strand.
TGAATTTACTAGAGGCTAGAATGTGAATGATATCGACGAAGGAACAAGGGATAAATGATGAAACCCTAGTTTCACTAGAAATCCCTAATTCTCGTCGATCATCATCGATCTAGTATCAATTCATCGAAGGATAAGAATACGTCATCGTGAGATTACATCACATCTATAGATCCAATCGATTCCTACGAGCCTCATTTTGATTCTTGATATTTGGTTGGAAAAATCATTAAACTCTCAATTCTTGATTCTATCGTTTTCTTGTTATTAGATCTAGATTTTCTAATTCTTGAACTTCAACTATAAATCATGAATTGTTTGTTTTCTTTTCTTTAAAGTTTCGATTCGAACAAAACAAGATACGAACGAATCGCACAATCCCTGTGGACGATCCGCACTCTCTAACGCGCTACATCCGACACCGTTAATTGATTGCGGTCAATAATATTTTTGGTTGTGATTTCTATATACATTTTCTATAAACATACACACCGGAAAATCATATCAATCACCCACCTAAGCAAACTGCACACTGTGAGCTGATGCGGTATCCGTAGCAAAAGATGATAAGATAGATGATAATAGCCCTGCCTCTGACTACTGTGAGGAAAGACCTGCAAAACACTGTGGCACAATGGGGGTGAGTTGCCAACTCGTGAATAGTAAATAACATATGCTGGTAATCGCAAGTATGCACGTAGAGCGCGAATCTAACAAATGCAATTAATAGCAATAAAAGGTCATATGAATGCAATAATCATAAAAAGTACACTAACGGTTACTACAAATACATGAAGCAATAATATGACAATCGGTATGCAATAATCATGCAATAATGATATGAATGTGTATATATGGAACAGTCATGAAAGGTACGCTAGCAGGTACAACTAACACATGAAGCAATGCATATAAATAAAGGTATGTAAATGCAACAGTCATGAAATGTACACTAACATGTACTACTCATACATGAAGCAGTGCATAAACAATAAATGTGAAGTATGGAATGAAATATGTCATTTTCACGGAATCCTGACATCGCGGTAGGATCAAAATCCATCAAGACAATCCAAATCCCAATTCCTCAAATCAGCCCCCAAATTACCTCTCATATCATATAAGTCTCACAAATCCTGAATGTACAATATCAAGTGAATATCATATATCCTTTATGTACAATATCAAGTAATCTCAAATGTCCTAAATCCAATATCAAGTGAATCTCTTATATCCTAGGTATGTTTGCATGAATAAATATGACGAATTATAAGAATTTATATGTATACATATATATTAGCGTCCCATTCCACTAATATATATATATATATCCATATGCATATATAACAGCGTCCCATTCCACTGTTATATATATACTTAGGAGTAAAATATCATGAAAAACAATGTGTCAAGCATCGACACAGAAATGCTGATCTATTTGGTGCTGTCACCACGACGGGCACCCTGATAGGTACGTATCATACGCTATACCGAAAGCTCGAGTGCCTAGCTCTGACCCTCGCCTCTCGACGTATCCATACGTACGTGACTCCCGTCGGTATCCCCACGATAACCGCCAAGTCATTGGTAATGTCACTGGAGTGTATGGTTCCCCTGCCAGGCTCAATCGTCAAGGTCCATCAATCGTCTTGCCTCGAGTACCTTCGGGCCCCACCATGTACCCTCATACGGCCCACGACGCTCCTCGCATGGAGTATATATATCAGAACCGATAAATCTCATGGTGGATGCTGAAATATCACATCAAGGGAAACCAGGTTTTTCAAATAATGCATAATTTCATGAAACTACCACGGTCCCCAAATCCAGAAAACAACATGAAAAATCCATATCTCAATGCGAAAATCCATGAATATAATATATACAACATAAAACTGAAATGTAAGCATATAAAGGAAAAGCCGCTAATTAACTGCAACAAGTTAATATAGAATATCATGCGGTTTCTATTTTCTCCATTTCTAAATAATATCAAGTAAAGGTAAACATGTAGCTATAACCAGATATATGTGTAAACATAAAGGTATAGTAAGGTATACAAGTAGCTATGTCATTATGTGTGTATGTTGTTAGGTTAGCTTAGCACCCTATGAAGAGATTACAAGCATCACATGACCTAAAGTTTTCATTTTTATGGTGCTAAACTAACAAGCAAAGGAATCGATCCTAGAAAATTAGGGTTTACTAAACTTAAGCTAACAAAAGTTAGGGTTTGAAGGCTACAACCTTTGTAGCTCCCGTTTTTGCTTTGCTCCTTAGGCTCTTTGGTGTTGAATCGAGGTCCTCTTGAACTCCCCTTGTGTCCACGATGATCCACCGCGGAGATCTCCGTCCAAGCTCGCTACTTTGTAAAATCGAAGTAAACACTCTAATCAAGTTGGCTAGACTTGAGTAGAATGGTGTTATGGCTTTGGATCTCACTTCAAAAACCTTTCTTTTGTTGTATTTCACTCACTAGAAAAGAACTAGAGAGGAGAAGATCAAGGAGGATGAAAATGGTGGCTATTTCTTTTCAAGAGGTAAAAAGATAACCATAAGGTTAAGCTTCAAAAAGAAAATGAATATCACTATATATATTTATTCCTTCTTGACTCCAACTATGATTAAATGATAGATGATTAATTTAACTTGGGTTTAGAATGATAAAGGAAAGGATAACCATGGTTTAGTGGTAGGTGAGCATGGTTAGGTTAGAAGAAGCATGTAGAAACTAGCATAATTATCCTTTCCTTTTCTTTTTAAATCCATAATCAAATAATAATCCATTAAATAATCTATGGTGTGAGTCTAGCATTGCCACCATTTCTATATACTAACAACCATGATGGATGGTTGTATGTATGTGTGTATGTATGCACATCCATATGTGTAAGAAACTAGCATGAAAGAAAGAAAGATAAACACACATGCATGCACACATCCATCATCCTTGAAAAGGTTTTCAAGTGAGAAAAACTAATGGTTAAATGATAAATCAACTCTTGATTTATCAATCCGGCCATATCACATATGACCCTACCAAAAGCAAGCCGCCCGATCAATGTACAGTATCATATACGCACATTTCAATCGGGTGCATTCGCATATCGCATATGCGCACCACAACGTTTCGCCTGGACTGGGTAACTCCTCTGTGGGACTCTAAGACTCGTCAATACGCCGGCAGAGGGTAATGATCATATCAAGTACCCTCAAGCCGCAAGCGGTCAGCTAAACGTAACGGCCACCCGGGTATTGAGCGATCAGAAGACAACAAGCGAACCTGCTACAACTCCCGTCGAGCCATCCGGCAACACTACCGTACAGTCCGGTCTCTTCGTCAGATATGCTGCATATCGAGCCTAGGGATGGTCACGTCGACCCTAATAACTCAATAAGTCGTGTCGGTGAATGGTCTATAACAGATCGAGAAACTACTGATAACACTTATCAGCAAATCTCAGCAGCCCTGGCCAGGGACTTGCTGTTATAACCAGTCGAGCACAGCACAGCATCAACTCCCAATACCGGGAGAGACGAAACCCCTCCTATCGCTCACCGTCTTCGTGTGTCTCGGGACTGTACCCAACAGCCACCTGTTTGCACGACTCAGTAGAGCCGTGGTAGGGTGGCAATCAAAGTGCAGTGGGAGAACACACAAGACTCCATGACGATCTCGGGTCTACAGACTAACCTGTACCAGTGTCACCTGAGAACTGCTATCCGACGATAAATATAATTCCATATAGGAGTTCTCGGTGAGTCCGTCCAGTGTACCCAGTCACTACTGAGCACCCGTATATGATCTTGATGTCAAACATCGATGAATGTGGGAACATCCATCGCCCATCGTATGGGTCTAGTATCATATACGCTAGTCTACTCTGGTATATCGATGCCCCATCTCGATATACCTACGACTAGGGACGTTCCAGGATATGCTTATAGACTACAGATGTCCCACTAGTATGATCTCCATCATAATCAGAGTAGTCAAGCCGATATCCTCATGGCTTTATCAGCATGTATGAATGAATAAAAGCATGATCAAATAAACATGTCAGATAAAGAAGAACCAGATAGCATACTATCATGTCGAGCAAGAATGCAAACTGAATATATATACATGTATAGATACATCCACTATCACATAATGGCCTCTAGGGCATACATATATCCAACAATCTCCCACTTGCACTAAGGCCAGTTATTGGCGTATCTCATACCCAACATCTCAAAAAGTCGCTCATGCTGCGGCTGAGGGAGAGCCTTGGTGAATGGATCCGCGGCGTTGTTCTTTGTGTCTACTCTCTTAATCTCGAACTCGCGGCGATCTACAATCTCCCGGATCAAATGAAATCGCCTCAGGATGTGTCTGGACCGCTGATGGGATCTGGGCTCCTTGGCTAACGCCATAGCCCCATTATTATCACAATACAAGGGTATTGGATCAATAATGGTTGGAACTACTCCTAGCTCCGAGACGAACTTCTTCATCCAGACGGCTTCCTTGGCGGCATCATTTACAGCAATGTACTCAGCTTCCATCGTAGAGTCTGCAACGGTATCTTGTTTGGAACTCTTCCAACTTACCGCCCCTCCATTGAGGGTAAATACAAACCCTGAGATAGATTTGCTGTCATCCTTATCGCTCTGGAAGCTCGAATCGGTAAAGGCCTCCATTTGGAGATCTTTATTACCATACACCAAGAACAATTCTTTAGTCCTTCGTAAGTACTTAAGAATGTTCTTCACAGCTGTCCAGTGGTTCTCCCCTGGGTTGGATTGATACCTGCTTACAACACTAAGTGCATAAGCTACATCTGGGCGTGTACATAACATCGCATACATTATAGATCCTACTGCTGAAGCATAAGGTATAATGCTCATGCGAGCTCTCTCTTCATCGGTCTTTGGACAAGAATCCTTGGAGAGAGTGACTCCATGGCAAGCGGGTAAGGCACCCCGCTTGGAGTCTTCCATACTAAACCTCTTTAGGATGGTGTTAATGTACCTGGTTTGGGACAATCCCAATAACTTTTTGGATCTATCCCTATAGATCCTTATGCCCAGGATGTATGTGGCATCACCCAGGTCCTTCATGGAGAACCTCAGTGATAAGAATGATTTGACCGACTGTAGCATAGGAATATCATTTCCTATCAGAAGAATGTCATCAACGTACAATACGAGGAATGTGACAGCTCTTCCTACAGCCTTCCTATAAACACAAGGTTCATCTGGATTTTTGATGAAATCAAACTCTTTGATAACATCATCGAAACAGATATTCCAACTCCGAGATGCCTGCTTTAACCCATATATGGATTTAAGCAATCTACATGCTTTCTCGCTGCTCCCACTGTCAATGAAGCCCTCTGGCTGATCCATATAAACGCATTCTTCTAAATCTCCATTTAGAAATGCTGTTTTAACGTCCATCTGCCAGATTTCATAGTCGTAGTGAGCAGCAATAGCAAGTAGGATCCGAATGGATTTAAGCATGGCTACGGGCGAAAAAGTTTCGTCATAGTCCAAACCTGGTCTTTGACGAAAACCTTTCGCCACAAGTCTTGCCTTATAGGTCTCTACCTGCCCATCCACACCAATCTTTCTTTTAAAGATCCATTTGCACCCTACAGGTTTTACCCCAGGGGGTACAACGTCCAAAGTCCATACTTTGTTGGTGTACATAGACTCCATTTCGGATCTCATGGCATCCAGCCACTTCACAGAGTCACCACTCGTGATAGCTTGCTGAAAACTGGTAGGATCATCATCTTCCATGATACAGTCTTCTCTGTCACCATCAATGAGGAAACCGTAGTACCTCTCCGGTGGGCGAGAAGTCCTACCAGACCTACGGAGTGGCCGAGGTTCTTCAGTTTCTGTTGTAACAGCCGGTTCAACCAAATCGTCATTTGTAGTTTGTGTCTCCAGAACCTCTTCCAGATCTACTACCTTGCCATCATCTTTATCTGTGAAAAACTCTTTTTCCAAGAATGTGGCATACTGAGAAACAAACACCTTTTGTTCCTCTTTGTGGTAGAACAGATATCCATAAGAATTCTTTGGATATCCCACAAAGTTACACATGACTGACCGTGTCTCGAGTTTGTCCGGATTCTGCTTTTTAACATAGGCCGGGCAACCCCAAATCTTAATTCTTTTAAGAGATGGTCTCTTCCCATTCCATATCTCATATGGCGTGGTAGACACGGCTTTGGTTGGAACCCTGTTTAGCAGAAACGCCGCAGTCTCCAATGCATGCCCCCAAAACGAGACTGGTAACTCAGCGTCACTCATCATGGACCGGACCATATCTAATAGGGTCCTATTCCGTCGTTCTGACACACCGTTGTGCTGTGGTGTGTAAGGAGGAGTGAGATGAGAGAGAATCCCATTCTCTTTTAGGAAGTTTGCAAATTCTGTACTGAGATACTCTCCACCTCGATCTGATCGAAGCATCTTAATACTCAAGCCGGTTTGTTTTTCTACTTCTTGTTTATATTCAATGAATTTCTCGAAAGCGTCGGACTTGTGCTTTAATAAAAATACATGACCGAATCTTGAGAAATCATCAGTGAATGTAATGAAGTATGAAAAACCGCCTCTAGCCTGTGTAGACATAGGCCCACATACATCAGTATGTATGAGGCCCAGGAGCTGAGTAGCTCTTTCTCCGTGTCCGGTAAACGGAGTTTTGGTCATTTTACCCTTGATACAAGACTGGCAAGTCGCATAAGATTTATATTCAAAAGGATTTAAATATCCATCTTTGTGTAACTTGTTTAGTCTTGTTTCGTTAATATGACCAAGTCTACAGTGCCAAAGAAAAGCTTCATTTAATTCTGAAAGTTTTCTTTTATTAGTGTGTTGTATACTGAAAACTGTGTGTTGATTTAGGACATATATTCCGTTATTAAGCGTACCATACCCAACCAACATTTGATTTAGGTGAATGTTCATAACATTGTTCTGCAACACAAAATTATATCCTTCATTGTCCAACAAAGAAACGGATATTATATTACATAGCATACTTGGTACAAAATAACATGGATTCAAAATCAAAATACATCCTGATGGCAACCCCAAGTGATACTCTCCCACTGCGACTGCATGTACATTGGAACCATTTCCAACGCGGAGAGTATGGTCACCTGTCTTCAAAACCTTGCTATTTCTCAGCCCCTGCATAGAATTGCAAATGTGAGAACCTGAACCGGTATCCAATACCCAGGAAGCAGAGTTTATAGAAAAACAGTTTTCAGTCACAAACGCACCTGAAGCAGAAGCATCACCATGCTTCTTCTTGAGATTTAGGTACTCCGTGCAATTGCGCTTCCAATGTCCTGTCTTGTGGCAATGAAAACACTCGCCTTTCCCTGGGTCTCCAGCCGTGGACTTTCACTTTCCCTTCACCTTTTTGACTCCGCCCTTAGGATTAGTGGGTTTCTTCTTTTTCTTTCCCTTGGCCTTAGCTTTTGGGCGAGAAGAAGAAGACTGTCCAATGGTCATAACGGGAGTCTTTGCTGACTTCATAGTGCTTTCTGCACTCCTTAACATATTAAGGAGTTCAGGGAGGTCCTTCTCCATGCCATGCATGTTGAAGTTCACTATGAACTGAGCAAAGGTGGAGGGGAGGGACTGCAGAATAATATCTATATATTGCTCATTGTCCATTGTCCATCCAAGGTCCTCAAGCTCTTCTATAAGAGCTATCATCTTCAAAACATGGTCCGCTACTGGTGTGCCAGGGGCCATCCGCATGTGAAACAGTTTCCTTGATGCTTCGTATCGTAATACGCGGGACTGCTCCCCATACAACTCCTTTGTATGGAGCAGTATCCCGTGAATGTCCATGTCCTCGTGCTGCTTTTGATGTGTGTTATCCATCGATGCAAGCGCGAGGCATGTGGCCGTGGCACAGTCAGCGTCCCATGTCTTGCGGACTTCTATGTCCGCAACTGAGGATTTTGGGCCTGGGACGGGCGGGGCTGAAGCCGTGAGGACATATGATACTTTATCACAAGTCAAGGCGATCTTCAGATTCCTTAGCCAGTCTTTATAGTTGGTCCCGTTCAGTTTGTTTTTATCTAGTAGAAGCTTAAGTCCAGTCATTGGTATCTGCCATTAAGAGAGAGAAAAGAATACACTCAGCGAAAGCTCTTGCATAGATTAGATTGGTTTATTATCTTGTCTAATCGATGTTTCCCACTGCTTTTTATCAAGTTTTTCTTTCAAACCTTAAAAAGAAAAACTAGCCAGGATTAATTACAGTCTACAACTTCGCTAACCGTTCAGCCAGGCCAGTGTCGGTACTTTGAGGGAGGTTCCCCGTGCTTTCGCACGGACCTAATTAGAGTAAACCTCGTTTTCCCAGAGGCGGAGCCCCGTTAACACCTTTCTATACACCTAATGAGTTAGCTAATTGTAAACTGTAAAACTCTCCTAGGAGCAACTATTGCCCACAGTGGGATCGGGATCCAACAATCACATGGAAGGTATGCAATCTCATTGCAAATTTCAACACTTGAAATTCCCGATGTAATTTTTACCCCTAGTACTTATGACCTTAACTATGGTCAACAAATCATAAGTACCAGTCAAGTTCTACCCGTCATTTCTTGATCAATTAGACCCACCCATATGACCCTTAACTATGGTCAACAAAGTCGCATGAATGTCCTAATTAATCTGCATCATATGCATTGTAGGAAGACATCACTTAGCTACCGTACACTACGCCTTAACTAAAGTCAACAAACGTAGCATGAATACTAAGTACTCTACTTCCTAAAATGACGGAGGGTTGCGAATGATTTTTAAGAAAATCTTTAACGCTTTGAACTTGATATCGTTGTAGAATCAAACAGTTTTTCAAAAGGAGTGGCTTAAGCTCCGCAGTTTTGAAATGTAGCTTTTTCATAAATAGCCGAGTAGTTTTCAAATCCGATTCTACAACATCTTTTTAGGTTTATTTTCTTTACATTAATCACATTAATGTAATCCCATCATTTAAGTCCTAAAGCCAATCACAGAAAAGAAACGAAAATAACACGTACGCTTATGCCATCCGCATTCGCCGCAATGTTCCGTTATGCACCGTTAGGTTACTTAACTAACGGCATACCGGGACGGGACTAGCGCGGGTGTAAAACATAAGCAACGTCTACTATATATCATATATATAATAAGTCATTCGTCTCAGGTATCACAGAACACAGGCAGCAGAAATATAGATATAACGTGGGATATACTAGGACGTCCGTATTTAGTATTTAGCCAGAATAGAAAATACGGATTCCACAGTCGCGATGAATAGCCAAGCTCACACCCTGGACCCCTACGAGAGCAGCAAGTGACCCTACCAATCCTGGAGTTTAGGAGACCCGGTCTCGACTCCTCGAGATGGCCTCCCACTGAACCCCAGAACCCGGTCACCTGTGCTCCCCTCCTTGGGTCCATCCTAATGCGGAAAAGTAAATAATATACAACACTGGTGACACAACCGCAACCTGGAAGTGCCCCAAATAAAAGAATATTACATTACATTTGAATTTACATGAATGAAAAAATATAAAACTCTCATCTCACAAAACCCCCCCGGCTATTCGATCGCGACAATCCTGCACATCATATCTCAGCAACACATAATATCACATATCATCAACGTAAGTAAGTATGCGTACCCCGATTGTCGTTGATGTATAGCAACGAAAACGGCGATATCAAACATACTACACTTACGGTCACAGAAAAGAAAGTGTAAAACTACAATATTTGGAATCCAGATTCTCTTTAGACATCATAAATGCGAAATATCACATATTTCGTATTTCATGCCTACACTATATGAATTCCACATATTGTATCACATTCCAGATAAACAGACAGTATTAAAGTTTTCGAACGAACTATCAAGCACCCAAGATTCACTAAAGCTCAACACTTGAGCAGGGTTCAAAAATCCGGAGTGTGACATAGTAGCGGCGGTCCAGCCGTAGAAGGGTCAAGCCAACGCCTCACATGTGGCACGCCGTACTGCCCCAAACCCTAGGGTTCAAAGGGCAGTTCGAGACGGTCACATAATCGAGTTAAGGTTTGTTGTCTTCTAGAGGGACCACCGCAAAAAGACTTGCACGCATCCCCAAACTATTTAAACCCCGTGAATATTGAGTAAATGATATTCGTTCAAACACTTCAATACTTTCTTGTTTGCCCGGAAAAGAAAGCGAAATGAAAATTCCGATCGAAACCACGAGTCTAAAAACATCTCCAGAATTTTTCAACAGCAGATTCAGATTAAATATACTCAAAATATACTGTAGCAGGTAAAGAAAATTACTGTGCAAAAAATTGTCAAAGAGCCCCTTATATGGCCGCGGATGCGCGGCCTAAGCTTGCTTATGCCGCGCTTCCGCGGCCAAAGTTACTGTTCACTGGCTCGAATTTTCCAGATTGTCTAATTTTTACCTGCTCTATTTTTTGAGAATTTTTAATTCTGAAAAAAGTCAGTGTTTAAAAAATTTCCAGAGAGCATCCTTAAAAGTCGTATTTTTGTTTCGATCGGACTTTGTACTTCGCAAAAAGGTCGCCTAATGTTCTAGGGCGGCTCTGATACCAATGTTAGGTTAGCTTAGCACCCTATGAAGAGATTACAAGCATCACATGACCTAAAGTTTTCATTTTTATGGTGCTAAACTAACAAGCAAAGGAATCGATCCTAGAAAATTAGGGTTTACTAAACTTAAGCTAACAAAAGTTAGGGTTTGAAGGCTACAACCTTTGTAGCTCCCGTTTTTGCTTTGCTCCTTAGGCTCTTTGGTGTTGAATCGAGGTCCTCTTGATCTCCCCTTGTGTCCACGATGATCCACCGCGGAGATCTCCGTCCAAGCTCGCTACTTTGTAAAATCGAAGTAAACACTCTAATCAAGTTGGCTAGACTTGAGTAGAATGGTGTTATGGCTTTGGATCTCACTTCAAAAACCTTTCTTTTGTTGTATTTCACTCACTAGAAAAGAACTAGAGAGGAGAAGATCAAGGAGGATGAAAATGGTGGCTATTTCTTTTCAAGAGGTAAAAAGATAACCATAAGGTTAAGCTTCAAAAAGAAAATGAATATCACTATATATATTTATTCCTTCTTGACTCCAACCATGATTAAATGATAGATGATTAATTTAACTTGGGTTTAGAATGATAAAGGAAAGGATAACCATGGTTTAGTGGTAGGTGAGCATGGTTAGGTTAGAAGAAGCATGTAGAAACTAGCATAATTATCCTTTCCTTTTCTTTTTAAATCCATAATCAAATAATAATCCATTAAATAATCTATGGTGTGAGTCTAGCATTGCCACCATTTCCATATACTAACAACCATGATGGATGGTTATATGTATGTGTGTATGTATGCACATCCATACGTGCAAGAAACTAGCATGAAAGAAAGAAAGATAAACACACATGCATGCACACATCCATCATCCTTGAAAAGGTTTTCAAGTGAGAAAAACTAATGGTTAAATGATAAATCAACTCTTGATTTATCAATCCGGCCATATCACATATGACCCTACCAAAAGCAAGCCGCCCGATCAATGTACAGTATCATATACGCACATTTCAATCGGGTGCATTCGCATATCGCATATGCGCACCACAACGTTTCGCCTGGACTGGGTAACTCCTCTGTGACTCTAAGACTCGTCAATACGCCGGCAGAGGGTAATGATCATATCAAGTACCCTCAAGCCGCAAGCGGTCAGCTAAACGTAACGGCCACCCGGGTATTGAGCGATCAGAAGACAACAAGTGAACCTGCTACAACTCCCGTCGAGCCATCCGGCAACACTACCGTACAGTCCGGTCTCTTCGTCAGATATGCTGCATATCGAGCCTAGGGATGGTCACGTCGACCCCAATAACTCAATAAGTCGTGTCGGTGAATGGTCTATAACAGATCGAGAAACTACTGATAACACTTATCAGCAAATCTCAGTAGCCCTGGCCAGGGACTTGCTGTTATAACCAGTCGAGCACAGCACAGCATCAACTCCCAATACCGGGAGAGACGAAACCCCTCCTATCGCTCATCGTCTTCGTGTGTCTCGGGACTGTACCCAACGGCCACCTGTTTGCACGACTCAGTAGAGCCGTGGTAGGGTGGCAATCAAAGTGCAGTGGGAGAACACACAAGACTCCATGATGATCTCGGGTCTACAGACTAACCTGTACCAGTGTCACCTGAGAACTGCTATCCGACGATAGATATAATTCCATATAGGAGTTCTCGGTGAGTCCGTCCAGTGTACCCAGTCACCACTGAGCACCCATATATGATCTTGATGTCAAACATCGATGAATGTGGGAACATCCATCGCCCATCGTATGGGTCTAGTATCATATACGCTAGTCTACTTTGGTATATCGATGCCCCATCTCGATATACCTACGACTAGGGACGTTCCAGGATATGCTTATAGACTACAGATGTCCCACTAGTATGATCTCCATCATAATCAGAGTAGTCAAGCCGATATCCTCAGGGCTTTATCAGCATGTATGAATGAATAAAAGCATGATCAAATAAACATGTCAGATAAAGAAGAACCAGATAGCATACTATCATGTCGAGCAAGAATGCAAACTGAATATATATACATGTATAGATACATCCACTATCACATAATGGCCTCTAGGGCATACATATATCCAACATATGTACCTATCGCTAATGGTACAATACCCTATAGATATCTGGTATCTAGCATGTAAGCATGTCAAAGCATATGTGTAAGCATGTAGGTATACATGTATGCTGTATGTCATATGCGATAAGAAATATGAATTAATGTCACAATGTCCCTAACCAAGCAATATCATATCTATAAGTGGGTTGTGTGTCATGGCAATTATTGACGGTGTGTGTGGCATACAATCAGTGCTCGTACAACAAGAGCCGTCAATAATAGTGCAGTGTCCTAAGGATACTAGTCCAGGCACAACAATTTACTAAGCAGTAGGTTTATGCGCAATTCTAAATATGAAATAGAATATGTGACAAGTCAAGTCATTTCTAGCCCAGACGCATAACGCCATGCGGGCGATTCCCCTGTAGATGTTAAATCTACTCACCAACGCTCCTGGCTAAGTGAAGCCTACCACCTGTTTTCCCTTTGTAGCAGTGTCCGAAGTCCCCGCCTGCGAACCTACAATATTAAAACAATAAAGCAAGTCTATATTAATAATAGACCTAAAACACGTTCAAAGTATATTAGACCGACGCAACAACACAAAACTTACTCTCAAGTGTCCGTATTGTGGCTAACGTGCGTAGGGACACGACGAAAACAACTTAAGAGCAAAACCACACAAAGTGCACGATCCGTGTCGTATAACGTATTGCGCTTAAACGAAACACAAGAAACTACCTAGGTGATCCCAGATTTTGCATACTGAGAAAACTCAACAACCAAACAAGACCAAAAACACCCAAACCACAGCATAGACCTACCCACAAAAACCCAAACCCCAACTCCACCCAAGGGCCGATCTCGCCGGAATTCCATTCAGACGTCGCCGGCCAAGGTCCGAGCAGGGTAGTTTGTTCTTCAGGTGAGGTCCTATGGTCTCAGGTATAACACAACTAAATTGTTTGGTTTTCTCGTACACACCCCGGGTCACAGCAGAACACAGATATCTTACACGACACTAAAAATACGATATTATGCACAAAACTTAACTTTAAACATTCTAAACTAAAACTAAAAGTCTAAACAACACGATAACTACATAAACAACAGAAAGAGATCATTACCTACACAAAAGAACTCAAAGATCCAAGCTTTGCATGCTCCAAGGCATCTAAGAGGAAAAAGGTGATCAAAGATGTGATTTTTGTGATATTGTGATATTTGTGAAGGATTTGAGATGAATTGGTGAGGGAAATGAGAGTGTTCAGTTGTGAGGTGAGAGATATGAGAGAATAAAAGAGATAGAAGAAATGAGAGTGTGTGTGAGGATAAGAGAGAGGGAGGTGAGTGTCGGGTGAGGTTAGAGGTGAGTATAACCTTGCATTAATTCTCACATTAATGCATTCACACCACCATTGCCACCTCCTCACTTCCAAATAAATATCTCTCTCTCTCACACAAAAGATCTAGGAATGGTTAAGGATTGGATTAACAAGGATTAGGTTAAGTGTCATGGTTGCTAAGAACAAAATTAGCACAAACAAATCCTCACATTAACGTGCACACGTGCGTGCATGCTCATAACAAATAATAATAAATTATTAATTAAATGTTATAAAATGTGAGGAACCCGAATTGGTAAACTTTTTACAGTAAACCCGCATTACCGTCTAAACTAACTCTAACTGAAATCTAAGGCGTTACAATCTCCCCCCTTATAAAAATTCGTCCCTGAACTTAGAATTCCCACTATGCGTACTTTCAAAGAGAAGATTACAAAACTCTTAGATCTTGCTCGTAGTCTTCCAAGTGATTACCTCACTATACTGCTACGTCCAAGAAAACCTTTCACAGATGGCAAGACTCTTGACCAAAGTTTCTCTACCTGCCGAGCCATTAACACAATTGGCTGCTGGTGAACGAAAGATCGCGTCCAAGTTAAATGGTCTGGTGCTGAATCATGTGAGAAAGTCATGAAGGTAATTGCAAAGTATTGACACAAGGAATACGGGTGTAACGTTTTGAAAATCGTTTCGGTGAAATTTCGGAAAAACGGTAAAATAAGGGGGTTTTCTGTAAAAAGTCAAAATACAAATATCTTTATTATAAAATTAAATATACATATTCTAGCTATGTAATTGCTAGTATTTAGTGTTTATTGAGCCAATGGTGAAATTTCAAATTTTCTGAAATTTTTTCCGAAATTAATTATTTTAATATTATTTTAAGCCGTCCCTAATACATTTAATTAGGGAAAATTACAAATTGGTATGGGTTTATACAAATTTTATAATTCATGACACACTAAACTGACATGTAAAATATTATTTTTGAAACGAAATGGTTTGCCAAAACGGTTTAGAAAATATCGAAGAAAAAGGGCTTTTTTTTGGTGAAATTAGTGTAAATAGATATTGGGGTATAACATTTATCATTTTTTCCTCACCCCAACTCACCCACACCCTCTCTCCTCTTCCCAAATCAGCAACCCCAAGTTGTCCCCCCTTATTTTCCCACTTGTATTGTTACAAGAAAAATCAAGAGAAAACAAAGGAAATGAAGGGAAATTGTTAAAAGAGTATGGGCTTTGACTTTGTGGGTTGACTTGGCTTATTTTCCCACCTCACTCTCTCTCATCCCCTCCCCATATTGTGGACGAATCCCTCCTCTTCCTGCTGCAACAGCAGCCCCCTCTCATTTCCCCCATTTCCTCCTCTCCTTCCACCTCAAAAACCCTTCAAAAATGCATCAAAAATCCTACAAAATCAAAATCAAGGTTCTACCCATTTTTCCTTAGCCCCTATAGCATGGATCTTGGTGCAAAGATTTCAGTTTGGAGGGCTAGATTTCTAGTTGGATCAATGGGTTGTGAGGTATAAAAATATTGACCCTTTTTGTTAAATTGTTGTTTAATTATGATAATCTATTTTATTCAAGTGTTAATTTGGTTGTGATTGCTAGTGTAGGAAATTCTAGAAAATGGTTTAATTTTTTTATTAGGGTTGTTATCATTAGATTGTGGTCTTAATGAGTAGATTAACATGTTATTGTTATGTAAAACTTAATCTTGTTGCATCTTGCTAATTGCTACTTTTAAATTGTCCAAATTGCATAATATTGCAAACTAGGTTTTAAAAATTAAGTTAAATTGTTAGATAAAAATTCTAATTATGGTTTCATAGCATTATTAACATTATAATGAGTGGTTTAATACCTTAGGTTATGCAAAACTAAGCTTAATTGTTAAATTGTGAATTTTTGCTTGAAAATTGTTAAAATTGGATAATTTGTATACTAGGTTTTTGGGGTTAATGAAATTTAATGAGATTAAATTATGGAAATGGTTTATATAACTTAGTTATGATATTTAGTGGATATTATGGCCATTAGTTTTATTAAAACGTCAAGTTTCGAATTAAAACGGTAATTAAGTGTTTTCTAGGTTTTGTGAAATAAACCGATTTGATCAATTTATTGGTTTTGATGATTTGCATCGTATTTCATATATTTTTAGTGATTTATGAAACCATGATTGGTATGTTTGGTTTTAACTCGATGATCTGACGTTTGTACGATGATATCGAGGGTTGGTGGTGGTTTTGAAAGCGTGGTCCATAGGTTCCAACCTATAGGCCTTTGGCGTGTCGATTTGATTTTCCGAAGTGATTTTAATGCGCATTTGCGATTATGTATATGTGTAGGTACCCCACATGATGTCGAGACGTTGAAGATGAAGAGGGTGACATCGACATCGGCACACAAGGAGCAGGTGTGTAGATTTATATCTACGGGGAGAAGTGTCATGACCCGAAAGAGCACGTGACTGGCCCTTGAACCATATGAAGTCTATAGGACTCTATCTGATCCAAGTAAGCCAAAAGCCCAGAAATCTAAAACCATTTAAAGAGTAAATAAGGAAAACTGGTTTTAAGAAGTAAAGAAATCACGTTTCGAAAATCAAAGTTTTTAAATAACTAAGCCGAATACGCATTTTTAAAATGTGTAACCTTTTCTGAAAATTTCGACAGAGTTTCCTTCGTAAAAACTGGCCCCAAACGGGGTACAACAAGAATAATATATATAAATGATAAAAGGCATCCCCAAGCGGGAACTAGCTCTTCGTCAATCGACGGTCACAACCACGCAAGCAATAATAATATACAACGCCAAAGGGCGAGGATCAAAACCCAAAAAGAAACTCAAACAGCCAGAAAACCGTAATACTACAAGCGCGACTCTAAGGTCGAAATAATAAAACACTGTTTTCTAAGTCTGAAACAATATACAAGTTTTGGTTGATGGAATTCTAGATACAATGAGTAATACATGTACAATGGCGGTTCTGATAAAAAAGAACCCACCTACCCAAGCAAGTCACCCATAAGGAAGCAGTGTGCCAGAAATGCCGCTATGGAATCTGTACGGCAAAACCTGCAAGAACTGTGGCACAACGGGGGTGAGTTGCCAACTCGTGAATAGAAAATATCTACAAGCAGAGATCGAATGTATGACCCATCCTAGGTCAATAATAAGCAGAGATCGAATGTATGACCCATCCTAGGTCAATACGATCAGATATAAATAAACCTCAATATGAATAAGTCTGAAGCATGCTAAACTGGCAATGTAATCTTTATACATGAGTAGTGCCAAATGCCCGTGTCAGTGCCTCAGGTAATAACATGTCATAAAATGTGAGGTATAATCAATGAAATCAATCTGCATGTACGTGGATCCCGTCCACTCGTCACCCAATGACAATAACCATCATGCATGTAAATATCATAAAGCATGTGCATGGGAATATGAGGATATAAACCATCTGTGTCCCTCGCGACACGTCAAAATCATGGAACCGGGGTGCCCAGCATCGACCCGAAAACATCATGAAAACTGTGCCCAGCATCGGCACGTAAATCCTCATATATCGGGCTCCGTCAGTCCGGATCGGCCCACGGGCTCTGTCTGCGGTATCGGCCCTCGGCCCCGGCAGTACGCCCATATCCATCTATCGACTCTGGTCAGTATCCTCCGGATAACCGCCAGGTCCAACCAATCACCGGTAGGTACTCGCCACCCTGCCAGGCTCATCGTCTACTCCACGAAAAACATTTCTTGCCCCGGGGAACCATACCGGGTCCACCATGTACCCGCAATCGGCCTCATCCGCCTCCTCGAATCGGGTTCCACATGTCGCTCTCAGCACCGAGAAAACACATGGTGGACGCACTGAAATATCATATCAAGGGTAACCGGGTTTTAAAACAATTACATATTCTCCTTTTGAAACACCCACGGTTTCCAAAAACCAGAAATATCATGGACACAACATATCTCAATGCGTATAATCAGAAAGCATGATGTATGCGACATGTAAAGAAATGTAAGCAACATACACTGAATGCAACAGTACTACAGTGTAGTGACATGGCAATTATCGATTATGAAGTGCGTGAGCCGGCAAACAAGTGTACGTGGAACATACACATCATCGATAATGGTGCTGGTGTCCTAGCAGCATGACTGAAATATATCAAGAATACAAGCGATGTAATGCAAATAGCATGAATATGCGGAATCGAATAATCAACGCAACAGTAAAGAACCTGCCTCAATAAATATATCATGCAGCCTTGCCTTTTTGAAATAAGACGAATCAGGGTTTTTGGTAAAATAAGGGCTACGGTGTTTTATGAAAAGATGTGTCGTTTGAAAATATCCGTAGAATCCCTTTTGCCTATCTTTAAAATATCCCCGATTCGTTAGTTTTGAAATAGGTATGACTCGGGTCTAGTCTAACGCCTACTATGTGAACTACGAACCCAACAATCGAGTCAATCGGGAGGAGTATGAAAACCACCTAAATCTAGGTCAATATCGCATTATCTCTTCACATAACAGGTATCACTACTATCATACCACATCTCCAATACGAACTCTGTCATGTCGCCAAATCTCACGGCCTCAAACGAATCTCATCGACTCATCTCAATCCCACGTATCATCCTCAAATCTCGTATATGAACACATAGTCCCATACCCATGTGTAGATATACACACCTCCATATGCGCACAGACAAATGAAAGAATGTATGCAAGTATAAGTGTGCGTGTATGTGTGAGTGCAATCACTACTCTAGGGTTCGCACATCATCAATAATTCCATTATTATCATCAATAAACGTAACAACACATAATAAATATATGTGTGTATACGTATTCGTATACATCACCACGGACTGTGGGGGTGCTATACGCCATCCACCCGACTTCTCCCCGTAAATATAATCTACTCACCTTGCTTCTCATGTGTCGGTGCCGATGTCGCCATCTTCATCTTCTTTGCCTCAACATCACGTAGGGTACCTACAAGAATATCACAACGCTAAAGCACATGAAAATCACATCGGAAACCAAAATAGCACACGCTACTCGCATAGGTAAAAACCTATCATCTCGTATGTAAACACGTTCACTATCCACTTGTCGTTGACGTCCAAATGCCACCCGACAGAAACGAATCACCAAATACCAAAATCCATGCTAAAACAAGTCGTAAATCATACGCCAACTCAAGCAAATCAACCCAGATTTTACCCTAACTGGAATTAGTCAAAACTAGACATACCCAGGGTCAAGACTAGAGGAAATAGGGCCATGCACAAAAATCGAGGCAATTCCCTCCTGCTCTGTCCGCAATTTGCGGCCAAAAGGAATAAATTGGTGGCCATACTTTGGGGTTGGGGGCTAGGGTTTGGTGTGGTGGTTCCATGGTGCCTGCACATCTCACTGTCAACTCAGTTTCATTTTTGGGGTCTCGGGGTGATAGCAGATTCCTAAATACGATCACAGATTCACAGTTTTTCTCCAACATCGTCTCATAAATCCGTATTCTGGTTTGTAGTTCAGGTTTGGGTCCAAATTAGCATCACACAAGGGGTTGTAAGGTAACCACAATCCTTAATTTCATCTTTAATTTCAGATCTCACATAAACCCTAACTTAAAGTTTCACAAATCCACCAAACGACAACATATCGACATGAAACTAGAATGGATGCAATAAGAATTGAAATACTAAACTAGGGGTGCAGAAATTACCTTCTTTGGCAACTCAAGAAAATTCTTGAGTTGCTCAAAATCCTCCAAATCCAATCTTGCTAGGTTCAATGTGTAGCTAGTGAGCTTGGGAGCAAGTTTTGTGAAGTGGGAATGGGGTTTTGGGGTTGATTTCATTGTGGATCTAGGGTTTTTGTGAAGAGAGAGAGAGAGGGATGGCAGCAGCAGCAGCAACAAGAGGAGGGAGAGGAGAGAGAATGAGAAGGGGAAAATGATGGGGAATGGTTCATAAAGTGAGGGTTGATTTGGTCTCTCTCTCTCTCATCATCATGCTACTTTTTCCTTTTCTTTTCTTCTCACTCCAATAGTGAACCCAAAGCAACCATGCACCCAAAACATGTAACAAGTGTAACAAGTGTGGAAAATGATATGTGCACATTTTTGTACAAAAATGCTACAAATCCAATTAGCGATTTTTAATCGCGATTAACACTAAATTAGCATATAACTAGTCTTAAAAACTTTAAAATGGCATAATTCCATAAAATACCCTATTTTAGAATTTTCCATAATTTTTCCCCATTTATTTGTATTTAATTATAACAGAATATTAAAATATTCATTAAAATAATATTAAATTATAAAAATTCCCAAAAATCATATTTTATTATTTTGAAAACGTTACAATCTACCCCCCTTAAAGAAATTCGGTCCCCGAATTTAAATTTAAACCCCCAAATACTTAAAATATTTCAATACAAATTCCAAGTCATCGGGGCTCCGAAATCATCTATACATAAAACGTATCATAGCGCAATGCATGCGCATGAGTACTGTGCAGATAACTCAAAAGCGATACTCCATCAAGCATCCCGCAATCATCGGAGTCATGGTAAAGACACAATGTCAAATCCAATACAAAACCAATATGATATAGATCAGAACTATACATGTAGACATCCAATCTATACATGTGAATAGCTGATGTAAATGCATGCTAAATCCTTTTAAGTCGCTGTGCGATGCGCATAACACTGCACATTGGCGGACGTTTTTCATAAGAAAATAACTATATACGTATATATCCTTTATTTAAGAGGTACGTTCCGCCGTTTTGAAAACAATCTAGAAGGGTTTCCTTGTTTTTAAAACGTTTCGTGTCATATCGGACACGTAGGTATATATATATTGAGACCATAGCTCGCTCTTTGGAAATCCCTTCGAACTATCAATACATGCAAAATATATCCAGGTACTGTCCACTGACTAGTCCTGCTCAGTATGGAAACAAATATCCAATATCATAAAAATGTACTGCTCCAAAAGGAATAAATCCCAAAAATGCACATAACACCACCCTGTGCGTCTGGTGCGCACGGAAATCAAAATCCATATATGTGCCATACAGGTGCACAAAACAACATCTAGGTGCAACGGGTGTGCACGAAGCATCTGTCATAGGCAACGTGTGTGCCTGACGGCCAAATCAGGTGCATTAGACATGCACGAAGAATCTCGATTTAGTGCATCTGGTGTGCACCAAAACCGTATCTCAAAACATGCGCCCAACATGAGCGAAAATCCAAATCGGTGCATCTATCGTGCACGACTGAAAATCTAAACCCTGCGCACTCAACATGCACGGAAACACAAAATCCAATAGCAACGCCGAACATGCGTAAGTTTAGTCAAAAGCACGGAGTGTAAGAATCAATCATCAATATCAGGGTCAAAATCGTCATATCGAATGACATCAAATCGAAGTCAGGTGCAACCGTAGTGCACAAAATATAAATCCGGTGCAACAAAGGCATGAAATATAAATCTGATGCGATAAACGCAAGAAATATAAAACCGGTGCGACAAACGCACGAAGTATAGAACTGGTGCATCCCATGCACAAATACCAAGCAATAACTCAAATGCGTAAGCAGCAACACCAAGTGTACCCAGGTATAAAGGAAATCATAAACGCGTGCAACTGCGTGCACAAAACACATATCAACGCACTACAAGCACATATAAGCTATACCGAGTGCAAAAATCAAATTGTGTGCGTAACATATGCACAACATCAAATCAACCATATGAAATCCATAAAGTCATAAGCAGGTGCGGCCAAGACACGAAACGATATACAACGCGTCTTAATCAAAATCAGGTGTACCGCGATGGAAAACCTCACAACCGTGTGCATCAACGTGCACAAATCACATCAAAACACAAAAAGGGTATGAAAACTATGCTGGAAGCGTAAATCAAATCACCGGCATAAAATAGGCATGAAATCACAATCAATACCTCAAGAATAATAACTATGTGCAAGGTATAAATACCCAGTAGGTGCAACCATGGTGTACAAAATCAAATATCATGGAACTCAGTTATCAAGACTAAATCATGCGAATAGATCGCCCAAAATATCGAAATCCAAAGTGACGGATACGTGATAGTCAAATCACAAAATCACAAATCATAAATACTGTCGTCGGTATATCCTCCTTCAAGTCGAGAAGGTGCCGGTACATCCAATGCTAGCGGCGCAAGATATCTACTTGCCTCATGCTCGCGGCTGGCTTCCTCTGCCTCTGGTTCCTTATCTTCTCTGTGGATTACCAATCTCGCAATCCATCGGCTCATCGGCCCGGTCAGATGTGCTAACGGGGACGATTCTGTCCTGGCACTTCTCTGGTCATCTCTCGGTCAATCCTCACGACCGCTCATAAAGCAGCACATCTCTGGCGCCGACCTCGGGTCCTCTGAATGCACATCACGCATCTGCTCATGGTGCAAATCTGATTGCAGCAGTGTACTGGAAGGAATCCTACTCAAGGTTTCTTCTGATCTTGCCTAAGCCAAATTGTACGGAGGCTGGTACTCTGGCATAATCTTTTCTCACTCTCTGGACATCTGCGTCCTTAGTACAACATCTCCTCGGAAGCTGGTCGCATCCCTGCGCCTCTGTATGCATATCCGACATTTAATCTTAACGGGGTGTAGTAACAGCTCGTCTGCGTCTCGCACGAACTTCTTGTCCTGCTTGTCTGTATCATCGACCATTTCGACATCGCGCCTCTATCTGCGCACTGCAATGTCTTCGGCTACGGTCCATCCGAAGTCTCTAACACGGGCTCGAAATCACGAACTCGGTATCTTCGTCACACAGTAGGAGATATCTAGCCGATCACGTCCTCAGCGTGCGTATCACATTTCTGATGTCAGCGGAGTGGAACGTCATCTCGTTGAAATCTCATGCGAACTCTTTACCCCACTCTGCTTCAATATCGACTGATTCGGACTCATCTCATCGTGGCTACACAGACTGCGCTCCAACGGCTACGCTCGTATCTGGAGTCTCCCAAGCAGTGTCCCATCGCAATATCCGAAAGATGTCGAACCATCCGATCAACTCGTCAGAACCTCACAATCCCCCAAGAGCTCAACATCTCGGGTACAGTTTAATAGTATCGAGTACATACCACAGCATCGGTGGTCCAGCCATAGAAGGGCAAACCGAAGCCTCACTATTGGCGCCACGGAACTGCCGCAAACCCTAAGGTTCAAAGGCTTTCACACGGTCATTATGTCGAGTTAGGGTTTCATTCTTCTAGAGGGTCTATAGAATCGCTTGCATGTCTTTCCGAATACTTTAAACTTGAAAAATGGGTTCCTGACATTCGATCGTCTCCATCGACTCTCAACGAACCTGCGTGAAGTCGTCTCTAGCTGGAATCAATCTACCTGATGACCTCGTATCGGGGTAAGCGAACGAACCATATGTCCTAGTCATTCATCCTCGGTGACTAGCGACTCACCATCATATCTCTAAGAATATGCTCATGCTGCAGTAGCTCCAATCATCTGGGCGATATCTCATCATTCGCAGCAGCAACTGGTTCCTTCGTCCGTGCGCTGGACAACGCCTCAATCGTCCCGGATAAGCGATAATATCAACGGTCATGGCGCGAAAACACAATAAGACGACGCCTCAATATGCAATCGTATGTCTCTGGAATCACGCCCTGGTCAGTCCTCGTCCACGACGAGCTCATGCTGACGCAACTCGAGCCGTAGCTCACTCTGCCCGTGCAATCGTGGCGGCAAAACCAGTATCGATGAGGATAGATCATAGGAAGGAATATAATACAGTACAAGGAAATGTACATCCTAAGGCTTCTTAAGCGGAGTAGCGTGTCGTAAGTATGCCGCGGAACATACTTAAGTATGCCGCGGAGTAGCGCATCTGCGCTGACACGTGTCGCGCAGCGCAGTGCCTGCGCAACTGAAGCGTTGCTTCCTTTAATTTTGCTTAAAATAGAGATTTTCTCTGATTGGGCGCGCCTTCTTGGCCGCTGCGTTGATGTATCAGCGCCTGACATGTGGCGCGTTGCGCCCGAGATTTGAAGCGTTGCTTCAAAAATTTGAATTTTGAATTTCAATAGAGCTTTGCTCTGATTGGGCGAAACAAATGCCCCCCCACCATTGCGCTCACGTGGCGCACACGTAAGTGCAGCGGTGGCAAACTCCTGATCGTTGGATCAAGGGGTGAGCTCAAGGGGCGCAAGCGCCTTATAAATAGGACCTCTGGCCCTTAGAAAAATCTTACCGTTTTAAGATTTTTATTTTCCAGAGCTTTGCTCTCACTCAAGAACTTCAGAGCTTTGCTCATTTCTAAAGTCAGAAACTTTAGGTAAAAATTAATTTAAATCAAATTAATTTAACTTAATCTCAACCAAAGAGGTTTGCTCTCATAGATCTTTTGATCTAAAGAGATCCCCATTGGGGTTTCATAAATAGAGGTTTGCTCTCTAAAACTTATAAATCTACAAGGATTTTGTTCATGGGTTTTAACCCATGAACAGAGCTTTGCTCATAGATCTAAAAATAGCTCTTTTAGATTTGAAAAATGAAGAATCTTTTTATAAGTTTTTCATGAATCTTTCAAGATTCCCAAATTTTTTAATTCTTTTAACTGTAAAGAATTTTCTGATGGACCTTTTCCATTATGACCACAGAGCCATGCTTCTTTAAGGAATCTTATTTCCCTGGGACCAGAGCTTGACAAGTGTCACTCTGTGACAGAGCTTTGCTCTGAAAGAGAAGATTTTCTCCTTATCTCTAGGGATTCTTCCCCCCTTTTTTATAAATGGGAATGTTTTCCTGGGGGATCAACTGATAATCTCATCCAATGATGAGGTTGTCTTATTAACTGACGTATTGTCATCCAGATTTTGTGGGTCCCCCTTTGGTCTCCTACTCACTGCACTGCTGTGTGGTGTAATTAATTAATTTTAATTTAATTAATGCATTTTTTTCTTTTTTTTTAGACGCCAAACGTTGGAACTACAACACTAACGGCTAAATTGTTCTTTTTGCAGCGATCATGTCTCTAGACACTTCATTCCCGTTCGTTCGCTCGGAGGAGGGATTTCCCGAGGCGCCCTCGGACCGTGAAGTCCTGACCATGATTAGAGAATACGACCCGGAGTACAAGAATCTCCACCTTTGGGGGTCCTGGTATAACCAGATCATTATGGGTCGACGCAGCTTCACATGCGCAGTGTCGTTTGAGCCCATCACGGCGATTCATTATGCTACCCCACCCTCGGTGCAGTATGCCGTGGAGTTGGTGGATTGGACATCGAAGGGCTTTCTACATCCCGCCATAGATGCGATACCGGTTCAGCGTCCTATGGTTTTGGACATCCTAGGACGCCGTATCTGTCAGGGCGAGGCGAGACCCTGGGGGCAATCATATAACATTGGCCTGATCCCCCATCACCCGATTGGCTATCTGCCATGGGCCCGGTACATCCTGTCGACGAAGAAGTCGCAGTTGATAAGACTAGGACTGTACACCGCGGTCTACGTCTCTCTCTTCCAGTATCCCACGCTCCCCACCTGGTGGTTCAAGGCTTTCTTGGAGCAATGGAATATTCCCACCCACACTTTCCTTGCCATGGATCGGGAAGTGTCCATCTCTTTGGAGGAATTCGCGGAGGTATCCGGCCTACCGGTCATGGGGGAACACTATGAAGAGCTGCTCCCGACAGATGAGTACGTCTTCGGCGCTAAGCCGATGGTAAGGGGGATCACGCCGGAAAATGCTGTTCAACACCAATTCCCGAGCCTGATCAAGGTGTTGAACATCTACGAGTCCCTTTTTATCGAACATGGGAGCCGAGGAGTTAATTTTGAGGACTTCATTGCTCGTTTCCTTCACCCAAGCGTCATTTCATCAGAAGCTGCCAAGTCTGCTATCCTGGATGATCCTTTCGGCCTAGGTTTGGATAACCTGCCGGCGAAGGAGATAGACCAAAAGGTTTTCTTCCTTCCGGACTTCCTTACTATATCTTTTGCAGAAATTGCAGCCCCCGGGATGGACGAGGAGGCCTTTTTCTTAGGATTTCTCGGACTGTGGCTGAGTTGGTTCGTGATACCAATGCACTCTAATTGCATGCGGCCTTCCGTCTTTTACCCAGCCCACCGAATGGTCATCGGGGTAAAGGTGGCTGTGGGGATCGCCGGCTTGGCGCACCTATATCATGGTCTCAGCCGAGCAGCGGATGCTAACGAGCCCGGGGTATTGCACGTGGTCTTCCCGATGCACTACTTTATGTCGTGGCTCGAGCTACATACGGCGGGTGTCTTCGGCATGCATAAAAGGCCCTCGTTCTTTGACAAGTGTGGTTTCCCTCGCATTATTCAGTTGATTGGTGCATCAATCGTGACCCCTTCACCACGGAACGCCAGAGGTTTACTGCTTCGCCCTCACACCGTTGGAGTCGGGATGTCCTTCATTGATAAGGTATTAACCATTGGAAAAGCGTCCACCACTGCGGTGCGACCATTATTGGACTCCTTTAAGGATGGAGCTTCAGTGTTGACGGCCCGGGAGACCCTCCACTTGTATTCTATTAGACCGGACTTCCTAGTCATCAGGCAGGGCGGTGCGGCAATCTTCATGAGATATAACCCGCATCGTTTCGCCTAACAACTGGGCTACGATCAAGGGGTACCCTTGGAAGCTTTCTTACTGGAACCTGCTGCCAATGAAGAAGGGATGGAGAACGCGTTACATTACTTCATGCGCCTGAACACGGGTTCTCGTTTTTTCATCAGCGCGCCGGCCTGCGCTCCACGACTCCTTAATGTATATAAAGAGTGGTACAATCATGCGACGGGGGCCGTTATAAAGGAAGAGAGGCGAGTGTTGATCGACCGTAAAGAAGCACCTCCCGGCACCAACCGTAACGCTCCCTTAGTGCCAAGGACCCCGGTGGTTCCTCCTCTAAAAGATGCCGAGGGCCGACCATCGCGTGCACAAAGTCCTCCACGTGAGTTGCCGCTCCCTGATATCACAGATGCACCTCCCGCACCCTGTGCTCCAGTGGAGACAATGGTTGTATCCTCGCCGGAGTCTGGCGTGGGTGCGGACATCGGGACCCGTCGTCCCAAAGTGGCTGCTAAGCGGAAGTCGATCCCACGTGAGCCTAGGGTCGGAGGGCAAAAGAAAAAGAAGTCGCTCTTCACCGCGGACGTCGTGTTCGGTCAGGAACCCCATGCTCCCTATGCCGAGGGTCTGATCGAATACGGGACTAACGAAGGACTAGGGATGCCGCCGCCAGACGATACAGACTTGGAGGCTGCTCTCGAACCTTCAGCGTGGTTGGCGAGGTGTGACGCGTGGCCAGTTAAGCTTGCGCAATCAGGTAACTACTAGTCGCCTTTTCTTTATTGCAACATATCCTCTTCATTGCCTTTGACTAACGCTTTTCTTTCTTTTCTTTCAACAGGCATCATTGATGAAGAAGCTATTGCCGCTTCTCTGAAGACTTTCCAGGAGGAGGAACGTCTTAGAGCATCCATGGGCCTTAGTAAGTTTCGATTCATCAAGTTTTCATTTCCCTTGTGTTATGGTCGATCTAACCTTTCCCTTTTAATCACAGGAACCTCAATGCCGTTCCCTCCAAGTGACGCAGATGTTCTACCAGCTGCCGATGTTCCTGCTTCCTCTGGGCCACTGCAGGAGGTTCGTCTTGAAGAGCCGATGAAAGATGCCTTAAAGGCTCTGGAGACATCCCTGAACGAGGATGACGACGCCTTGAAGGAGGCGTCACAAAGGTCCATCGCGACAGCCCGGGAGGAAAGGAAGCGGCTGAGGCGTGAGGCGAAGGCGCGCAGGGCTGCCTTGGCTATGGGAGCGGGTCCCAGCATTGCTCCTCGTGCTGATACTCCATCTGAAGAGGCCCCTGTCGCCCTATCCACTGCCCGCAGAGAGGTGGCGCGCGCAGTTCGGAGCGCAAACGGTAAATCCGCTTCAGGTAATATTTCTCTCAGAGTTTTTGTTATAAGGATTTTAATGTCATTGGTCCTTATATCTCTTATCTTGC
Source organism: Agapanthus africanus (assembly GCA_030015575.1). NCBI lineage: Eukaryota > Viridiplantae > Streptophyta > Magnoliopsida > Asparagales > Amaryllidaceae > Agapanthus > Agapanthus africanus. The sequence goes on from CM057344.1 coordinate 521,265,266, forward strand.
AGGGCCAAGTCCGATCGAGGGGGAGGCGGAAACCGTTGATCCCAAAGAAACAGAGGAGGCGGTACCTGCCGAACTCGAGCCGACGGTGGGCAACGTCGTTGTGGCTTTGGAGCCTGAGGTGGAGGTCGAGGGGCTTGCAGCCGAAAAGGTCATTGATGCCGAACCTGAAGTGGTGGCAGATGATATGATCATTATAACTGAGCCCAGGGAGGTGGCGGATGAGGCGCTCGAGGCCGGCGATCTCATGGTGATGGTGGACGATACAACCGCGACTACTGAACCTGAGAGAGTAGTAGGTGAGGTGGCCATGATTCCCGAGGACGAGCCAACCGCTCCTTCTCTTGAATCTGGCAATACTCCAGTCATAGCCCTCCCCGTCTATGGTCCTCCGCCGTCTCCAGGTCTCGCGAGCACCATAACGGTTCCCATTGAGTCGGGTGACGAGGCCACGGGCGGTGGTCTCATGTCAATAGAGGAGGAATCGCCTCCGTTTCAGCCGGCAACTCATCAGGTAAATCCCAAGTTGCTATCTTTTTTATCTTACAATCCTTTCTGACAAATTCGCATTTGTTGTAACGCAGGTGCAGCCAGTGCCAATGCTCCACTGCTTGGGGGAGCGCCTTCAACAACTGCCTTGGCGGTGGTCACTTCTCAACCCTCTCTCATACCATCTAAGATGTTGGAAGGTATGGGTTTGCAATTTATTAATCCTATACTTCAGACATATAATTTGTGTACTAAAGTCATATTGTTGTGTCTCTTCAGGTGTGCTCTTTGATCATGTATATCAGATGTTGCTCCCATACTTCTCTTTCCTATCCGAACTTGCTTCTTCCCCTGGTGGCGTTGGTGAGTATGATTTCCATTGATGTCTTTCTTTTTTCATTGATGGAGTTACCTCTAACCCCTCCCTTTTTTATTTCGACTGCAGTGCTACAGATTGAAGGAGGGGATAAAAGATCAGTTGCGCCACCAGCCCTTCCGACCTTGCCACCTGTCTCGACTGGTACAGTGACTATCACGTTGATAACTTCCCTCTCTTTATTTTCTGTACTGTTATCTGATCGCATCCTGTTTCTTTTCAGTTGTCGTTCCGGCCTCGTCGCCCTTCGAGCCTCGTATTACAATGCCGGCGGGTCCTTATCTGAGGAGTCTGTCTTCAAAAGGCGCCGCGAATAGTCTGCGCATGTTGAGTGACTACGTCAAGGAACTCAACGTTGAAACTCCTACATTTGCCGCAGACTTCGCTATGGTGGTTAACCCGATGCTAGCAATACTCATGAACTTTCATGATGAGGGCATCATTGCATCCTGGGTTAACCATTGTAGGGAGATCGAGGGTCGCCTATATCAGTTGGAGTCGCCGCGTCCAGCTCCCGAGACCTTGGCTGCCAGTAATCAAAGAACAGCGTGGATTGAGCAGAGCGCTCCTTACTTCCGCCACCTCGAACAAGAAGTCATTTCAAGGCGTAAGGAGCGTGGTGAGACTTCGAGCAAGTCTGCCCAACTGCATGCTCGGGTGGAGGCCAACGCCGCACGGCTGAAGGTTGTCTTTGAGGGCCTTCTGCAATGTCTTTCTGAAGGGTTATCATTGAGGCAACAACTTGATGTTGTCGAGCGAGATGCACCCAGCCAGGAAGCAGCCCAGAAGGCGGCGGAGGAGCAACTTTCATCTTTCTTGCAGCAGCGGGCCCAGGTGGAGGCGGAGGTGGCTGCGGCTGTCACTCAGGAGGAGGCGCTGAAGGAAGTGCGAGAGCAGCTTGTGGATTTACTAAAGACACTTCCTCCTCAGTAGCTATCCATCTTTGTATCGTTTGTACTTGTAGATAAAAGAATGTATATATATATTTTTTATTCTTTGACATAATGTATCCTGTACCCAATCAAGTTTATGAATAAAAGATACACTTTTTTTGTAATGTGTCATTTTCTCCGTCTTTTCTTTCTTTTACTATCAGCATATCACTTTAGCAAACATGGTTGACGGATGATTAGAACGAGTATCCTGACTTTCTTAAGAAATAGCGATGGCTTAGGCTGCAGGTTCGGATCTGCTGCCTGAGACTTTTCAACTCTATAAGCCGTGAGGGTCTCATAAAGACTTTTCTCCCTACGGATCGAGAGGATCTCGTAGGTGGGTTTTCTTCTTAGGAATCGTGAGGATTCCTAAGTGTGGTTTTCTCTTATAAGTCGTAAGGATCCTATAAGAGAATTTTTCCCTCTTACGAGTCGAGAGGACCCACAAGCGGTTGTTTCCCTCCTCGTCGAAACTCGACCTTGGAGAGTGAGACCCGTGAATAGTATGCAAGAGACCGTTTTGGATTGACATGCAGGGTCCCATTGTTCAGAAAGCAAGTTTTTTAGTCCCTGCTGCCTGAGGTTTCATTTGCAAGTTGAAACGAATCGGGAATTTCCCGCGGAGACACTGGTTTCTCTGCGAGCCGACGCGAATCAGAAGGCTCTCGTCAAGGAGTGTTTGTATCTGTGAGTCGAGGAATTTGCTAGGGATTATTTGTTTTCCAAGCGCCAAGGATTATTTGTTTCCTTGGGGTTTGAAACGAGTCGAGGATTTCCCACGGAGGCACTGGTGGCTCTGCGAGTCGACGCGGATCAGGAGGCTCTCGTCAAGGAGTGTTTGTATCCGTGAGTCGAGGAATTTGCTAGGGATTATTTGTTTCCCAAGAGCCAAGGATTATTTGTTTCCTTGGGGTTTGAAACGAGTCGAGGATTTCCCACGGAGGCACTGGTGGCTCTGCGAGTCGACGCGGATCAGGAGGCTCTCGTCAAGGAGTGTTTGTATCCGTGAGTCGAGGAATTTGCTAGGGATTATTTGTTTCCCAAGCGCCAAGGATTATTTGTTTCCTTGGGGTTTGAAACGAGTCGAGGATTTCCCACGGAGGCACTGGTGGCTCTGCGAGTCGACGCGGATCAGGAGGCTCGCGTCAAGGAGTGTTTGTATCCGTGAGTCGAGGAATTTGCTAGGGATTATTTGTTTCCCAAGCGCCAAGGATTATTTGTTTCCTTGGGGTTTGAAACGAGTCGAGAATTTCCCACGGAGGCACTGGTGGCTCGACGAGTCGACGCGGATCAGGAGGCTCTCGTCAAGGAGTGTTTGTATCCGTGAGTCGAGGAATTTGCTAGGGATTATCTGTTTCCCAAGCGCCAAGGATTATTTGTTTCCTTGGGGTTTGAAACGAGTCGAGAATTTCCCACGGAGGTGCTGGTGGCTCTGCGAGTTGACGCGGATCAGGAGGCTCTCGTCAAGGAGTGTTTGTATCCGTGAGTCGAGGAATTGGCTGAAGACACTGGTTTCTTCGGAGTTGGAATGAACCGTCGAGATTTGGTTTCGTCTTCTGGCGGAGCCTGTTGGGAAAGTATGGTTCCCTCTTTGTTTACGCCCTTGGATTGTATACAGGGATCGATGTGATCTTAACTGTAGGGCCAAAGTTTTATCATCATTTTTTTTTGTTTTATCTCCGCGATGCTCTATCATTTCAGCTTTTATATCGCGAAGGTCGCGATTGCCCAATCATTTCGGCTATTTTTTTCGCGGTGCCCAATCATTTCGGCTATTTATTTTATTCTTACTCGCTGTTTTTTATTGCGAGTTGCCCAATCATTTCGGCTTTTTATTTTTTTTATTTTTACTCGCTGCTTTTTATTGCGAGTTGCCCAATCATTTCGGCTTTTTATTTTTTATTTTTATTTTTACTCGCTGCTTTTTATTGCGAGTTGCCCAATCATTTTGGCTTTTTATTTTTATTTTTACTCGCTGCTTTTTATTGCGAGTTGTCCAATCATTTCGGCAATTTTGCATGCATACATTTTTACTTGCTGCTTTTTATTGCAAGTTGCCCCATCATTTCGGCTATTTCGTATGCATGTGCGGCCTACTGGGTTTTCACCGTAAGCCGATTTCGGCATCAGCACCGCTACAACTGGGATATTACCAGGAGCGAATCATCATCTGCCTCCGTCGATGTCGAATAAAGGTGGCTTAGTGAACAGGGTTAGGGTCCTGTCGACTAAGGCTTTGACTTCATGAGCCGTAAGGGTCTCACAAAGTTATTTCTCCCTACAAGTCGTGAGAATCTTATAGGTGTATTTTCTTCTTAGGAATCGTGAGGATTCCTAAGTGTTTGTTTCCTCTGTAAGTCGTAAGGATCCTACAGGAGGGTTTTCTCCTTGTAAATCGAGAGGGCTTACAAGGGTCGTGCGAACATATCCCCAGTCACAGATGGATCTTGGTTAGGGAAATGTTTATTCGCGCCCGTGGATTGTATACAAGGGTCAGTATTGAGCCACTTGTAGGGCAATATCGAAAGTTGTGGGGTTGCTTAAGCACAGGTTTAGGTCTCTGTAACTCAAGACTTTCAACTCTTATGAGCCGTGAGGGTCCCATAAGAGAGTTCTCCTTACGAGTCGTGAGGATCTCGCAAGTGTATTTTCTCCTTAGGAATCGTGGGGATCCCTAAGTGTGTTGCTCCCTTGTGAGTCGTAAGGATCTCACGCGGGTGGTTTCTCCCTACAAGGTCGAGAGGATCTTGTAAGTGTTCTTTAACGAGGTTGCGCCCTTTCAGGTTTTCACAAACACTCGCCGGTAGTCCTGCTTTTTTTACTCACGAAGCCCTTTTGGGTTTTCATCCGCGCCCATTTTGCTTATGGACATACCGTTTTTTTAATTCTTTTTATATATATATATATATATATTTTTACGAGGTCGCGCCCTTTCGGGTTTTCACGAACACTCGCCGGTAGCCCTGCTGTTTTTACTCACGGAGCCCTTTCGGGTTTTCATCCGTGCCCTTTTTGCTTATGGACATACCATCTTTATTTATTATATTTTTTTTAATTTTTTTTATTCATCTCGTCAGCCTAAGGATGCTGCGGTATTAGTTTAAAGATGTTTCGGTCTGCTATTAGTTTAAGAACATTTTGGTCCGGCGTTGAGAGGCTGGCTACTGCTTATAAAGCTTGAGCTTAGGAAGATAGCGAGCGGACGTAGTCGTCGTCATCTATCATTGACCTAGGTTGTGGCTTATTAAGCGTAGTATTTCTTTAGGAAGCGACCGTTTATCAGCCTGAAAGGCCTTTCACCGTGCATGTCCATGAGTAGATAGGCCCCACCCTGGTAGACCTTATCTATGATGTACGGGCCTTCATAGTTTGGCTCGAATTTTCCTCGCTTGGCGCGATTGGGGATCATAGGCCTTTTGACCACTAGCACGAGTTCGCCTTGGCGGAATGTCCTCGGTCGGGTCAATCTTTCGTATGATCGCGTCATCTTTGCTTTATAAGCTTCCAGATTTTGTTGCGCTATGAGCCGGGTTTCATCGAGGGCGTCAATCTCCTCAAGCCGAAGGTGAGCATTTTCTTCGTCTGTCAGCTCGTAGTGGACTGCCACTCGTAGAGAAGGTAACTCTATCTCAAGGGGGAGTACTGCTTCCGTCCCAAATACCAACGCGTACGGCGTTGTGTTTGTGGGCGTCTTGAACGTAGTTCGATACGCCCAAAGGGCCTCTTGCAGCCTCTCGTGCCAGTCTCTCTTATTTCGGGACACCGTCTTTTTCATGATTTTCGTTAGGGTCTTGTTGAAGGCTTCAGCTAGACCATTAGCTCGCAGATTATAAATCGAGGAATATCTCCAGTCTATATTATGCTGTTGCGCAAAGCGACTGATCTTGTGGCTTCTGTAGGCTGGCCCGTTATCGGAGATGATCCGTCTTGGCGTTCCAAACCGATATATGACATGCGTCTTGAAGAAATGGAGGATATTCTCCGTCTTTACTTCCCTCAGCGGTACCGCTTCTGCCCACTTAGAGAAGTAGTCAGTCGTCGCTAGGATGAAACGATGTCCTCTAGACGATGCTGGTTCGATGGGGCCGACTATATCAGTCCCCCACATTTCGAATGGCCAGCTAGCCACCGTTGGATGTAGTGGATTCGGATGCTGATGGATGAAATCCCCATGAATTTGGCATGAGTGGCATTGCTTCGCATATTCGAGGCAGTCCTGGATCATCGTGGGCCAATAATAGCCCATCCGTTTGATCTTTATCTTCATCTTTGGGCCTGCTTGGTGAGAACCGCAGAGTCCGTCATGAACTTCCTGGACGACCCTTTTCGCTTCATCAGGTCCTAAGCATCTCAGCCACAGAGAATCAAATGACCTCTTGTACAGAGTATCATTGACAAAGGCGAAAGACAGAGCTCGTTTCATGAGATGATGTCTTGTGGACGCATCTTCGGGCATTCGATGGGACTTAAAGTAGTCTATGAAGACTTCTCTCCAATCCTCAGCCTTTTTCCGGTCTCTTACTTGCAGGGTAGTCTGCTCGTTCGCTCCTTTTTCTTCGGATGATTCTGGAGATATTTCTGCTGGGGCAAGTACCCGACGGCTTTGTACCATGATTCTGACGTCATCGAGGTTCTCGTCGGCCAGTTCTTTAGCAAGCTTGGCCAACGCGTCTGCTTTGCTATTTTCCGCGCGCGGTATGTTCTCCAAAGTATAGGAGGGAATTCGGGTCAGCAGTTGTTGCACCTTTTCCCCGTACTTCACCAACTCCGGTTTGCATGTTTGGTAGTCGCCGTTTACTTGACTAACGACCAGTTGAGAATCTCCGTATATGAGGAGGTTTTCAATTCCCATGTCGATGGCGATCTCAAGACCTGCTATCAAGGCTTCATATTCGGCTTCGTTATTCGTCCTCGGCTCTGTTAAGGAGAAAGAGAAACGCATTATCCTTCCTTGTGGAGTCACGAAGATGAGGCCTACCCCCGATTTGATTATAGGGGTACTTTGTTTGCGCTTTTTCATGGAAGATGCTCCATCGAAATAAAGTTCCCATTAGGTATCACCATCGTGGATCGCGTCAAACGCATGTTAGTCTGGCAAATCGCAATTCAGAGGAGAATCAGCCGGTATCGGATGCTCAGCGAGGAAATCGGCGATGGCCTGGCCTTTCACTGCCTTGAGAGGTTGATATGTTATCGAGAACTCCATCAAGAGCAGAGCCCATTTAGCAAGTCGACCTGTCAATATGGCCTTTGACATTAAATATTTGAGAGGGTCCACCTTCGAAATGAGACGGACTTCATGTGCTAATGCGTAATGTCCGAGCTTTATTATCGCAAAGGTTAACGCCAGGCAGTGTTTTTCAATGGGGGAGTAGTTGCTTTCTGCCCCCAATAGAACTCGACTTAAGTAATAGAGTGCTCTTTCTTTCCCTTGGTCGTTCTCTTGTGCCCATAATGCGCCTAAAGAACCTTCGTGGGCGGTCGTGTAAAGAATGAGAGGCTTTCTCTTAACTGGAGCAGCCAACACTAGAGGGTTTTGCAGGTATTGCTTGATCTCGTCCAGTGCGTCTTGACATTTGTGATCCCAAACGAATGGGGTTCCCTTCTTCATCAGGTGACTGTAAGGGCGGCACTTGCCAGAGAGGTTGGCTATAAATCGCCGAATATATGCGAGCTTTCTTTGGAAAGACCGCAACTGTTTGAGAGTCCTCGGTGGAGGGTTTTCCATGATCGCCTTGATCTTGGACGGATCTATTTCGATACCCCGGTGTCGGACGATGAATCCTAAGAATTTGCTCGAGGAAACTCCGAATGCACATTTAAGAGGGTTCATCTTCAAGTTGTATTGTCGAAGGCGTTGAAATACGGTCTTCAGATGTTCGAGATGTTCCTCATATGATTTGCTTTTAACCACGAGATCGTCGATATAGCATTCGACGATTTCGTGTATAAGGTCATCGAAGATCTTCGTCATGGCCCTCTGATAAGTAGCACCGGCGTTCTTTAAACCGAAGGGCATCACTTTATAACAAAATATCCCCAGAGGAGTCCGGAAAGCCGTATGTTTTTGGTCTTCAGGATGCATCTTTATCTCGTTATACCCCGATGAGCCGTCCATGAAGGAGAAAACCTCATGAGTGGATGTATTGTCTATCATCAATTCGGTGACTGGCACTGGGAAATCATCCTTCGGGCAAGCTTTATTGAGATCCCGAAAGTCCACGCATATGCGCACCGTCCCATTTTTCTTCATCACCGGAACGATGTTAGCGATCCATTCAGGATATTGAACTTCCTGGATAAAGCCGGAGTCGATCAGCTTCTTGACCTCGGCGTTGATACTCATCTCGAGCTCGAGCCGCATTCTCCTCGGTGCCTGTTTGACTGGCTTGATGTTCGGGGATATCGCCAATTTGTGTACAGCAATTTCTGGATCTAGTCCCGGCATTTCAGAATAGTTCCTCGCGAAGCAATCTCTATGCTGCAGAAGTACATCCTTTAACACAGCTACCCTTTCTTCAGATAGTAACTCGCTGATGAATGTCGGTCGTGGATCGTTTGCCGTCCCCAACTCAATCTTTTTGAGGTTATCTGCAGTGGTATGGATTCCATCTTCCAGCTCTTTTGGCGCTGGTGGGAATTCTGAGATTATCTCGTCGCTGCTGTTTTCGAAGCACCAAGGGAACTCATCTATGTCCTCGGGCTCTTCTTTTAATATTGTAATCATGTGACAGGTGCGAATTCGCTTCCAATCCCAATGTGGAACCGGTTCTTCTTTCGTGGCCTTGGGCTCGTGCTTCTGTGGCGGCGCTACCCTCCAGTTGTCAGACAGAGCGAACTTGCCCAGCTGGTACTGATCTTCGACCGAATTCTTAAATGTGAAGCAGTCTTCGAGCGGGTGCCCTATTACTCGATGGTAAGAGCAATAGTTTGGGCCAGAGACTTCTCTTGCTTGTTCGGGGTGCTTGGATTCCGGCAATGTAAGCATTTGATGCTTTAGAGCAAGATCAAGTATCTTCTTCGTCTTGTCCCGAGGAAACGAGTACGCTCGGCCCATTTTCTTCATGAGGGATAGATCAATAACGCTCAACTCCCGTTTGCGCGGCTTCTTAGCCCTGCTTTGTTGCTGTTGAGCGCCTTTTTTGCATTTCGACTTATTTCTGCTTCTGCGCCGAGCCTTCTTTATAACAGGTTGGCAAGGAGAGGCATTTTCATCCTTTATGGCTTATTGGAGAAGGCGTTGCGTCTTGGCTTTCTCGTAGATGGCCGTCTCACGGTTGTGATCATCTCGGACTTTTTGACCAGCTTTCTTTATAAGTTTGTCCATTTGTTCGTCGAACGACGGACTGGGCTCCTTTGCATCTGGAACTTTCACTGGCTTAGGATTAGCGTCCTCCCATTGAGCATCCGCTTCTTCATCAAGGTCATACACGACGTAGCAGCCGGGTAGTAACTCTCGTTTCTTTGACCGGATGTATCCAAGCCCTTTTGTTTCCATTCTCCCGTTAGGCAGTTTGCGTTGAGTCCCGGGGACGTTCCAGACCCTGTCATAGAACTTGGCCTTTCTAACGGTCTGTTTGAAGGGTATCCCCTGGCGTTTCAGCAGCTTTTTCAAACCTTCCGTATAATATCTGGGGAGACGGATAGGCTGAAGCCTGTCGAGCGTAGAATCCGCGCCATGCCAGATTTCTTTTTCTACCTTGGTTTCTTCAGAGCGGTAAAACAGAATTGCTTTCTCGCTCTTTCGCCTGGGAGGGATGTAGAATGTTTGTAGCTCTTCTACGTTGTAAATATTAAGTGCATCCAGTTCTTTATGGTGTTTAAGCGGCACCATGACGACTTGCAGACTTTGCTCTTCATCAGCGAACGTTCGTATTGAAGGTCGAGCAGAGAATACAGCATGGACTTCATCTTCCGAGTCGCTGCCAAAAATCAACGTAGGAGTGGACGGTCCTTGCTTATTATGTTGGGGCGGACCCGAATACACTATCTCCTCATCTTCCTCGGTATCACTGCCGAAGACAGGGATGGTGGCGTTAGCTTTTTTCTCTGGCTTGTGACACTTCTCTGTGTCTTCGAAATCCGGTAAGAAGTATTTGGCATCTTCATATTTGCGGACCTCGTTCACAGAGAACAGGTTCTGTTCTCTCGTCACGGTATACTCGAAACCATCTTTAAAATACTTCATACACTGATGTTGCGTAGAAGGGATGATGTTGTACTCGTGTAACCATGGTCGGCCGAGCAAAGCGTTGTAGCGTGTCTTGGCGTCTATGACGTGGAACTTAACGTCCGTGACGAGTAGCCCGAAGCGTAGCGTCAGTATCACAGATCCAAGAGTCTTTGATGATTGGGAGTCGAACCCCGAGATGGTGATCTTGTCACGAGCGAGGTGCTGGACGCTCATGCAGATTTCTTTTAACACCCGCACATTAAGGAGATTAACAGACGATCCGTTATCGATCAGGATTTTACCTATATTTATATCATGGCAGTATCCTGAGACATATAGAGGGCGATTGTGTTCGCACGTCCCAAGGAGAAGGTCCTCATCGTCGAAAGTGACATCGGCAGTGTGCACTTCCTCTAATTCATCTTTCATCTTTTCCGCGGCCAGGCAAGCTTGGAATTGTTCCGGATCTTGTAGTGCCTTGATCAACGAATCTCTCGCCTCCTTTGACAGTAAAAGGGCGTCGAGAATGCTGAGCTGTGAGGGTAGTTTCCTCAGGTGCGCTAGGACGTTGTAATCCACTTTATTCTTCTTCGGCGGGTTGTTGGCGCTTAGCTCCTCCAGAACTTGGTCATCTAAGACGATATCTTCAGAGACCTTTTCTTTCCTATTATCTTTTCTGTTTGAGGGTCCGAGGTTCTTTTCAGGCAGCGTCCGATTCCGCAGTCGAATATTTTCGCAAACCTTCGGCTCTTCTTCTTTTCCCGAATTAGACTCTTTAAAGAGAGGGGCAAGTTCTAGCTCTTCATCAGAATCACTCCCGAATGTAGGCACTTGTGACCCACCGGTGTTAACCATGCGACAATCACCGGTAGTTCTGTTAAACCCTTCGGTCGTATTTCTTTGCTCCCGACGAGTTTTACGCTTTTCCTGCTTAAAGCGTTGTCAATGCGCAACATATCCTTGCCACCATCTATCGAAAGCTTTGGACTCTTGAGTGGGGTGCGAAATCTTTTGATGATATAAGCAATAGGAAGGGTGCATTTTCATTTCACCAGTAATTTTTCCTTCGGAGGATGGTAGCTTCATGCCCATTGACATGGCCTTAGCAAACCTTTTTCTCATCTTGATTTTGATTTTATCCGCAGTGGGTGTATTTTGCTCCAGCGGAAGCGTCTCAGCTCTTTCATCAAGTAGCTGGCGCTTGGCCTTTTCAAATATAGCCGTCTCGCGTTCTCGATCAGCTTTACTTTTCAATCGAGCTTCGTTAAGGAACGCGTCAATCATTTCATCTGATAGCTTCGGAAATTTTGGTTCAGGATTTGCCCCCAGCTTTCCAGTACAAGGAGTCTCCTCATCGTTCGCGAGCGAATGGGAAATCATATGACATCTCGCCACATATTCCTCGGATTCATCCGATGAACTTTCTCCCTCATCTTCCTCTTGGAAGACGTGATTGAGGAACTCTTGGAATGTAATGGGAGTCCGTGCCTTCTGGTTGTATTCCTCCAGCGCGTCAATTTGTTTTTGTAAGTCCGTGCGCCTGTCGCCAGGCTTCACGGGCTTCTTAGATTTCTTTTTCTTCTTCTTCGAAGATTTTGATGGCTGGTTGCGAGTGCTTGAGCCACCACCGCCGGTCTTTGGAGTTGGACATGGCTTCAGCATCCCTTCAATGACCTGCGGTTCCAACGAGTTCTTCCACCTACTCGCTGGACATGTTTGAAGATCATTTAGCATCCTCTTTGTCTTGGTTGATAATACAACCTCCCAAGGAGCTTCTTCAACGACGGAGCATGTTGCCCCCGGCGTATTCGTCCCCTTAGAGGTGTGGGGCTGCGGGGGATTCACCTTCCATTTGTCAGATAACGCAAATTTGCCCTGTCGGTACTGGTTTTCAAGCCAATTTTTGAAAACGTAGCAATCCTCGATCGGATGACCCAGTACTCAATGATAAGGACAGTAGTTAGGCTCGTTGACATCACTTGGTTGCAACGGACGTTTTGGATCCGGCAGATTTATGAGTCTGTTGCGCAATGCCAGCTCGAATAACCTTCTCATTTTATCGCGGGGAAAAGAGTAAGGACGCCCTAGTCTTTCCTCGAGGTCTACGTATGGGCGCATATTATTTTGACGCACAACCGGCTTCGAGTTGCTCGGTTGTTGTTGAGCATTAGCGACGACGATCGCTTTTCCCTTCCCTTTGTCATTTCGGGAGTCTGGCTTTGGAAGAGGAGGTTTATGGCCCATCTGATCCATCTGTGCTAGCTTGTCAATCAAGGCCTGGAAGGTAGTCGGCTTGAAAAACATCATAAATTGCGAGATAGTTGCTTGCGGATCAAGAGTTCCCACAAACATACCCACCGCGGGAGCTTCTTCAATGCGCTGCTCGCACTTCGACCATAAGTTCCGCCACCGTATAGCATATTGAACCCATGTCTCGCCGGGTTTTACCCTGGCGTTAATCAGTGCCGTCATCGGGGTACGTTCACTGGCGCTTGCAAAACGCTGAGTAAACAGCAGCTCCATCTTCGTGAAGGTTTTAATAGAGTCGTTCGGGAGCTCAGAGTACCATTCGAACGCCGTATCTGATAAGCTTCCAACAAACTGGCAAAGCAACAGCTTGTCGTCACCGCCGGTGTTGCCGCAGAGTGCCCTGAACTGGGCAACATGCTGATGAGGATTGCCCGTCCCCTTGTAGACATGGAACTTAGGAATTGTATAACCTGACGGGTACTTGATTTGATCGTACCAACTCGGATATGGCCGTCCCATTTTTACGACCTGGCTGGCTGCTTCGGTCGCATGATGAACCCGTATTTGTTGGGCGATGTACTTATCCAAATCAGCTTTGGAGATTGTATCCTCTTTAGCCGTCGACAGAGCTGGTGGAGGATTTGATGTCTCTCCCCTATCGTCTCCAAGGACGATCGGGGGCTCTTCGGCCGGAGGATCTTGTTGTATCATCATCCCTATCATGTCTTGGAAGAGGAGGCCCATACGCTGTATGTTGGCTGCTTGTTCAGCAGCCTCTTTGTCCTTCTTCTCCAATATCCGACGAAGGAATTCGGCGTCGGTTTCTTCCTCTTGGCGTTCATCCGAGGACGTTTCAGGATTTTCTTTTGGCTCTGTAAGTGCGGCCATAGCGTTCATCATCTCTTGGAGCTTTTGTTGCTGCTCCTGCGCCTTGGTCACTGACCGCGTGTGCGGTCTATGACCTGTTGATATGCGACTGTCCTCTTTACTAGACGCCACATAGACGGTATGAACTATTATGCCCCCGGACTAAGGGCGTTTAGGTTCACCATCTTTGGCATTTGCCGCGGGAGCGGGGGTTTTCTCCGGCCTTCTTCTTTTGTGGGCCGTTGAAGTTGAAGGGGCCGTTGTAGTGGGCACCCTAGCGATTGTTGTCCCCTGCTGTTTAATAGGACGGTCTTTTTCTTTTTGTACTTTCTCCTTCTTTTGTTGACGAGAGTGATCTGGGTCGATCATTGAGTCTTGAACCCTTCGCCAAACCTTGTATATTTTGAGGACAGCCATTGAGGGGGCTGTTCTTGCTTCGTTTCTGGAGCTTTCTCCGCAGGTGGAGGAGATCTCTTCAGTGTAGCGGTTGGAGAATTCTTCCGTACCCTCCTCAGCAGTTCAAAGCTGTTCCCAGTCGGAACAGCAGCGTTGACTTCCACCACTGGAGCCGGTGGAGTTAGCCCTGAGGGAGAGTTGCCCCCTGCCTTCCTCACTCGTTGCCAATGGCGACGTCGAGCATGACGAGCCGTTGGAACTGGCTCGGAGATTGAGACATCTTCTTTTTGCCCCCTGTCTGAATGAGGCGCCGCCGGTGTTAACCTCTTAAAGACTGAGGTTGTCTTTTGAGGGGTGATATTCAACCTGTCGAAGACGGATCCTTGAGCAGGGGCAGGAGCAGGAATCGTCAGTCTTAAAAAGACTGACTCTTTGATAGGGGAAGCCGCCTTGACGACTTCTGGAGCAGCAGTTATTGCCTTCCTTGGGACAGCAATTTAGAGTTCTGATTTAGCCTGGCAAAAACAGAGGCTGTTGGTTTGGTAGTGGGCGACCCATTGACAGGGATCGTCGTAGCAGTGAGCCGGTCAAAGACCGACTTCTTGTTCACTTCCGGTGCAGGTATTGGCGCAGAGAAGCTTTTAGGTGGGATCATGGTCCCGAAGAATAGACCAGTGGTGGCTTGGGTCACCTGGTCTACCGGTAGAGCGAGGAAGGAAGCCGCTTGGGGCCATATGCTACACCTCCAGGTGAGGCGGAGCGTCTGTTGCATTGGCACTTCGAGCAGTTGGTGCAATTAGAGGCCATTGAATCTTGAGTTCTGCGCTAGGCAAAAGACCAAATCTTAGTAACTTGAAATCCGAAGGCAACCATTAACAAACCGCGACTGGTTCGCGAAGACGACAAACAAAGTGTGGAGTGGAAAGAGGAAAATGTCCCACCGGGCGTGCCAGAATCTGTTCCCCTCCGAAAGGCGGCGCACAGGACCGCGATGTCCTGACGCTGAGATTCGGGGCAGATGCTATTTGGTTTTATCCGTCCACCTCTCCGAAGATGCCAATTTGATTTACGGCACCGTGTATCGGAGGTTTAGACGGATGCGGCCGATGTAGCAGACTTTGTCAGATTCCCCCTCGCTTGAGGGGTTTTTGATTGTGGGGACGCTCTTCCCTGCAGGCGCAAGCCCCTGCAGTTAATTACGGTACCGCGTCGCGGTAACAACTTTCTCCTTCTCCAGAATTTCACTTCGTGTCGTGTGTGTTTGTTTTGTTTGTGGTTGCCCGTGGATTGTATACGGAGACTGAATAATGCCGTCGCCCGTAGGACGTGGATTAGTCCAAATCCGTATTTACTTAGATTTGGGTTTGGTGTTTTTAGTTTAAGGATGCATTAGTCGCGTTGCGGCTAAGATCAACTCAAACGCTCGTTAAGGATACGATAGTCCTATTTGAGACTAAGATCAACTTAACGTGATAATCCATTTAATATCTGGCCATCGGGACTCGTCACCTCTCTGACGTCGTTGAAGGATTACAACGGCAGATATCAGAGGAGTTCAGAGATGTACCCTTGAACCAAGGTTGATTTGGAGTTTTATAGTCCGTTTGAATGTTTAAGGATACGTTAGCCGTGTTTGGGGGCTAAGATCAACTTAAACGGGATCGTTTAGATCCGGCAAAAGAGCATTTGGAGGCTCTATTATTCCAGTTTAGGGACGTAGTGGTCCATAGGTAGTTTAGGGATGTGGTGGTCCATGTTCCAGTGTAGGGACATGGTGGTCCATGTTCCAGTTTAGGGACGTGGTGGTCCGACATTAGTTTAAGGACGTTTCGGTCCAATGTTAGTTTAGGGACGTTACGGTCCAATGTTAGTTTAAGGACGTTACGGTCCAATGTTAGTTTAAGGACGTTACGGTCCACGAGTTTAAGGACCCCGCAGTCCGTATTGATGTGTGGTCGTTGAGACCCGTCACCTCTTTGACGTCGTTGAGGGATTACAACGATGGATGTCAAAGGAGTTCGGAGATGTACCCTCGAACCGGATGTAGATTGATTTAAGAGAGCGAGAGCATTTGTGCTCAGTTCAATTTAATTTAAGGACTTACGGCCAGAATTGGGCTAAGTCTAGTTAAAAAAAAATATTCAACATTTTTATTTACTGTTGGTCTGTTAGACCTGTGCCAGGGCTTGGCCCATTTTTAAAATAATGCATTGCATTATTTTCTATTTTTATTTGGACTGGGCTCTGCCCTTTTATGAATGATGCAGAGCATCCATTTTGTTTGGGCTCTCCTCTTTTTAGAATAATGCATAGCATTACTTCAGGCTATTTATACCCATTTTGACTGGGCTCTGCCCTTTTTATTATGATGCAGATCATTTGTTTTGGTCCATTGGACCTTTCAATTGGGCTCTCCCCTTTTAAATAATGCATAGCATTTTATTTATTAGGCCTGTTAGGCCTTTTACTTGGGCCTGACCCTTCAGGAAATGCATTGCATTTATCAGGCGCTTTGCGCCAATCACTGAGCGCAAGCGCTTGTGGTGAGGACACGCGTCATGCTCTGGTGAGCGCAAGCGCAACAGCGCAGTGCGCTATGCTAGTGCGCTGCGCTGTCGCGCTGCTGACACGTGGCGCGCTCTGATGAGTTGCGCCAATTCCAGAGAGCAAAGCTTTATTTTAAGAGCGCGTAGCGCAAATTGTTCTGTAGCTGACACGTGGCGCTCTCTCAAGAGCGCAACAGCGCAGTTTGGAAGTGCAAAGCACTAAGAATCTTTTAGATTCAAGAACAGGAGTGCAGAGCACTATTTGATTTCTTGATCTAATTTAGATCAAAGAAAAATAAGTTTTTTTCTTTTTGTTTCAAGAACCAGAGGTTCATAAAAGTGCATAGCACTATTTTTTTGTTGTTTTCTTGTTTTTAAAGAACCAGTGGTTCATAAGAAGTGCAAAGCACTGTTTATTATGTGAAGAACATTGATCTGGTTTTTAGATCGATGATTTATTAAAAGAGATTTCTTTTCTCTCGTGAAGGATTTTACCTTTTTCTTTGAAATTTTCTCAGATTTCTCTCTTTGTTTGAAGCTCTTGACTTTTTTCAAGAAAAATGTTGATGCCTTTGAATTGAGGTCTGGGGTCTCTTTTATAGTGCCCATAAATTAGTTAATTTTGTTGAAGAGATTTTTCTCTGAGTGATTTGGGGAATTTTCCCCACCGTTGGATCTTTGATCCAAGGGCTTCTGTTTTTCAGAAGAAAATCTTCTTGTTTTAACAAGAACAGAAAGATTTCTTTAAAATCTTAATTCTGTTTGGCGCAAATGCCCCAGTACGCGACACGTGTCCTGCAGCGCAACTGCACTAGCGCATCTGCGCTGACACGTGTCGTGCAGCGCACCTGCGCTAGCGCATCTGCGCTGACACGTGTCGCGCAGCACAGTGCTTGCGCAACTGCGCTAGCGCATCTGCGCTGACACGTGTCACGCAGCGCAGTGCCTGCGTAATTGAAGCGTTGCTTCCTTTAATTTTGCTTAAAATAGAGCTTTGCTCTGATTGGGCGCGCCTTCTTGGGTGCTGCGCTGACGTATCAGCGCCTGACATGTGGCGCGTTGCGTCTGAGATTTGAAGCGTTGCTTCAAAAATTTGAATTTTGAATTTCAACAGAGCTTTGCTCTGATTGGGCGAAACACCTACCACCTGTTTTCCCTTTGTAGCAGTGTCCAAAGTCCCCGCCTGCGAACCTCCAACATTAAAACAATAAAGCAAGTATATATTAATAATAGACCCAAAACACGTACAAACTATATTAGACCGACTCAACAACACAAAACTTACTCTCAAGTGTCCGTATTGTGGCTAACGTGCGTAGCGACACGACGAAAACAACTTAAGAGCAAAACCACACAAAGTGCACGATCCGTGTCGTATAACGTATCGCACTTAAACGAAACACAAGAAACTATCTAGGTGATCCCAGATTTTGCATACTGAGAAAACTCAACAACCAAACAAGACCAAAAACACCCAAACCACAGCATAGACCTACCCACAAAAACCCAAACCCCAACTCCACCCAGGGGCCGATCTCGCCGGAATTCCCTTCAGACGTCGCCGGTCAAGGTCTGAGCAGGGTAGTTCGTTCTTCAGGTGAGGTCCTATGGTCTCAGGTACAACACAACTAAACTGTTTGGTTTTCTTGTACACACCCCGGGTCACAGCAGAACACAGATATCATACACGACACTAAAAATACGATATTATGAACAAAACTTAATTTTAAACATTCTAAACTAAAACTAAAAGTCTAAACAACACGTTAACTACATAAACAACAGAAAGAGATCATTACCTACACAAAAGAACTCAAAGATCTAAGCTTTGCATGGTCCAAGGCATCCAAGAGGAAAAAGGAGATCAAAGATGTGATTTTTGTGATATTTGTGATATTTGTGAAGGATTTGAGATAAATTGGTGAGGGAAATGAGAGTGTTCAGTTGTGAGGTGAGAGATATGAGAGAATAAAAGGGATAGAAGAAATGAGAGAGTGAGTGAGGATAAGAGAGAAGGAGGTGAGTGTAGGGTGAGGTTAGAGGTGAGTATAACCTTGCATTAATTCTCACATTAATGCATTCACACCACCATTGCCACCTCCTCACTTCCAAATATATATATATATATATATATCTCACACAAAAGTTCTAGGAATGGTTAAGGATTGGATTAACAAGGATTAGGTTAAGTGTCATGGTTGCTAAGAACAAAATTAGCACAAACAAATCCTCACATTAACGTGCATACGTGCGTGCATGCTCATAACAAATAATAATAAATTATTAATTAAATGTTATAAAATGTGAGGAACCCGAATTGGTAAACTTTTTACAGTAAACCCGCATTACCGTCTAAACTAACACTAACCGAAATCTAAGGCGTTACATCGGGGGACTTATACAAAGTATTGTATGTTGTCCAGTGTCCATTAGGACAGAGGGGTTGGTACTCGTACTATATTCTGTTTACTTGTGACTTCTCTAGTTTTAGACGAGTGTTTCGTAGAAATACATGGTCAAAGTTTTGAGAAGTTATAGGTACAAGAATAAAGTAGGGAACCACGTGTTGTAAGCATCAGGATTTTTCGAGGTGATCGAAGATGTAGATACTTGTTTTTGGTATTCAGTTGATAGTAATGGTTTTGTGAACTTGCTTCCCTTTCAGGTTACTTATATCTAGATGCACTCCTAAGTTGAGTAATGTTGATCGGCCTCTCTCCATTTAGTTGACATGCACTGGAGACTGCTGCATGATTTGAATATGGTTACAATTAAATCAGTGCCTCTGTTTCTATATTATATATAAAATAGTTCATATCTTAACGATGTTAAGGTATATGGAGTTGTCCGGCTTATGCTTAAAACCAGACTCCGGATAACTCAAGGAACGTTTCTATAATAGCAGTTTATAGGTTATCCCGGGCTATGATGAGGGTTAACTTTCTACCATCTGGAAGATCAATAGTGATACCGTTCTTTACTCGCCACAGTTTTAGCAAAATGGACTTTTTCAGAAAACAGTAGTAGGAGTATGGTAGAACTGGAAGTGATTCCAGAACTACAAACGATTACTGAAAATTTAATAGAACCTAAAGATTCAATCGGGTTTGACATTCCATTAGCCACTCCGCAGATATGGTGGCTAACCTCAGACGCCTGAGAGGTACTTCGGTATCCTCAAAGATGGTGGCAGGTAGGTTCTTGTTTACCCAGACTTGACACTACTGTTATTCCAGATTATGAGACCCGGCAGGAGTATGAGTATAGCGTCGTTCTAAACTAGCTTTAGAAGTGCACGTGTATATGATTCTGTCAGAGGGTTGTTGTAGTCAATGGGAGCAGCGGAAGCATAATGGACAAGTAGCTTGTGTCTATTTATAGCCTAAAGAAGATATAGCGGAGATAGATCATCTATTTTTGATGTGACAGTCATAGGCTTTGACTTTATCAAAATAGGAGATGGATCTGTTAAGAATGTAGTAGGGTAGTATGTCCTGGTATTTGGATGACATACACTTTGTAGGAAGTGAAATTCCTACACTGCGATCGGTTGTACTGTGGTTGTCACACAGTGGTTTCTCCACATAGGATTTGGATATTATATCTGGTATTCTGGTTACTAGATTTATGGTTTTAGATCTAAATTTGGGTAGTTTCCCAATCTGGGTATTTAAACAGTATACTAAAAGTGTTTTAGAATGGACGACTCCTGGCATGGTAGTGTACCTGCAGGTGATGGAGTCACCCTCTTTAAAGGTGTCTTACAGACTAAAGGGAAGAGGGAAGTGCATGATTGGTATATCACTTGCTTATGCAATTGAGTCAATCATGAGATGTCAAGTACCACACCAGATGTTGTTTTTGCACTAGATGCAATAAGTTGATATATTAATCCAATTCTGGAGAAACGTTTGGAAGCAGTTTTTGAACATAAATGAATGTTCTAGGGATATGATAACGACAGCCTCCTTCGGGAGACAGTTATCATTCCAGGCTTTCAAGGTGACCAGGATAACAGAGTGACTGTCAGAGTTATAGTTTTCCCTCTGACGAGGGGCAGTAGTTTAGACAGTGTCACGACCCGAAAAGTACGGAACATGACCGGCACTTAAATTATGGACGTCTCGAGGCGTACGTAATCTAAGTAAGCTAAAACCCAGAAATCAAAACCAAAGAAGCAGTAGAATGAAGGAAAAACCAACTTAAACCAAGTAGTTTTAATAGCATAAGCCGAATTATGCGTTTTTAAAAACATCAAATATTTCCTGAAAATTTCGGCAGAGTCTCCTTTGTAAATACTGGCCCCCAAACGGGATACAACATGAATAGTATACGAAATGAATAAAAAGGCATCCCCAAGCGGGAGCTAGCTCTTCGTCAATCGACGGTCACAACCACGCAAGCAATAATATACAACGCCAAGGGCGAGGATCAAAACTCAAATGGAAACTCAAAACAGCAAGAAATCCATAGAAATACAACGCGTGACTCTAAGGTCGAAAGAATAAATATCACTGGTCTCTATCTCTGAAATAAATACATGTTTGGTTGATGAAACTTCTAGATACAACAGAATAATAATATACAAGGTATAATGATGGGTACGATACAAGTAAACCCACCTACTAGCAAGTCACCCGAAAAAGAAGCAGTGCCAGCAAAGCCGTAATGGAACCTGTACGGCAAAACCTGCAAGAAACTGTGGCACAACGGGGGTGGGTTGCCAACTCGTGAGTAGAAAGCATCTTCGAACAGAAATTGCATGAACAACGCGATCCTAAGTCATACGATCACAATATATCCTCAAATATATAATCTGCAGCCTATAACGATGGCTAAGGTATACCTCTAAACAACGGTAATACCAAGTGCTCGTGTCAGTGCCTCAGGTAGAAATATATCATATGGATGGGGTATGAATGCATGAAAACAGAATACATGTAAATGAAGAAACTGCTTTCATAATTTAGTGAGATTTCTGTATTTTCAAAACGAGGTATCATAAATGAAATCAGCATAAACAGTGTCTAGTATCGACACAAAACATAAATCCTAATATCTCAATATCTCAGGCTCCGGCTATCCGGACTGGCCTGGATCATCAATCTCAGTATCTCGATGTCTCAAAATCTCAATCTCACTATTTAGGGCACCGCCAGTCCGGACCGGCCCCTACCATCAATCTCAAGACCACGACGTTATCCTCCGGATATCCGACGCGCCGGGTAAAATCACCGGTAGGTAGTCTTCCCCTGCTAGGCTCATCGTCTACTACTCGAACTTCTTGCCCCGGGGTACCTTGCCGGGTCCACCATGTATCCGAAACGGTTCATCCAACTCCTCGAATCGGGTCTCGAAATCCATCAGCAAACTCATGGTGGACGACTCATACATCATGGGAAAACCGCACTTTTCATTTAAAAAGAGAGAGAAAAGAAGTTTATAAATGTTTTTGCAGTTTTCCCCCAAATCCAGGAAATCTCATGAAAATCCGAATCCAAATCCTCAATAGCATGTAAATAGTGAATATAGGCATAAAAATCCATGAATGCGGCATAACAGTGAATAATAATATGCATGAAGTAGCAAGTAATAACTACAATGTCTAACTAGCATATAAGGCAAGTACACTAATATCATGTCTAAACTATTAGCTAATAAACTATGTCAATGAAATAGTATTTTCTAAAGTGTTCGTGACATGGCAATTACCTATGAAGATGTGTGTGGGCCGGCAAGTAAGTGTACGTGGTACATACGCGTCATCGGTAATGGTGCTGGTGTCCTAGCAGCATGATATCAATAACGGTATATGAATCACAAAATAAGTATGCGATGCGGAGCGAACAGCAATAATGTGCGGGGGCTGAATACTAAACACAATGATAACTAATCTGCATTTAATAAAATATGAGTTCCACAGTGGTGCCATTTGAAATAACACGAATCGTGGGGTTTTGAAAATAAGGGCTACGGTGTTTTTAAGAAAAGATACGTCTTTTGAAATATTCGTAGAATCCCTTGACCTGTCTTTTAAAATAGCCACGATCCGTTAGTTTTGAAATAGGTAGGAATCTAACCTAGTCTAACAACTACATTAAACTATACGGCTGAACTAACAAGCTAACTGAAGGTAAGGAAACCGCCTAACATCTGAGTCGATACACACACACACACACACACAGAGACACACACACACATACACACACACACACACACACACATATATATATTGGTCGGTGATCCCGCCTCGATAATATCACATCCGATGCCATATCTATAATCAGATATTCCCAAGTCAAGAGTGCGGATCAAACATCAATATATAGCTCGTGCGTAAATCCGTCGTACGGCACCCCAAATCTGGGTACGGGTAAATATCACATTCATCACACTATTCATCTGGTATCCCCTTTATCAAAGATCATAATCCGGGTACTGATCTATGTCTAGTACAATACTTATACCACCTACGTATGCATGCACGTGTGTGAAACACTACGTCGAAGGACCCGCTACAAAGTCATGTCGTATCTCAAATACGAACCCTGCCAAATCACCGATCTCACGGCCTCAAATCAAGTCTTATCGACTCATCTCAAATCCCAAGTACTATCCTCAAATCCAGTATATGAACACATAGTCCCATACCCATGTGAACACATAAATATATAATCCTATATACGCACATGTAAAAGAAAGGATGTATGCAAGTATGTGCGTGCGTGCGTGTATAGGTGCAACCCCTACTCTAGGGTTTCGCAACTACACTAAACCAATCACAGAACACCAAAAGTCCATCTTTATCATCAATAATCTCAATTCAACATATACTAAATATATGTATGTATACGTATTCGTATACATCATCACGAACTGCGGGGGTGCTATATGCCATCCACCCGACTTCTCCCCGTAGATATAATCTACTCACCTGGTCCTCGCTCGCCGGTGCCAACATCACCACGCGCTTGCTTGTCATCTTGAAGTCCACATGGGGTACCTACACGTCACAACGTATTGTACCGCATAAAAATTCAATTTAAAACCAAAACGACACACGAATCTCACATAGGTCAAAGCCTATGGTTGTTTTCACAAATCAACCCAAAAACCCTCGACATCGGCATACAAACGCCGGGTGATCGAGAAAAACTCAAATGCACCATTCGTGGTTTCACATTACACTAAACATATACATGAAATAAGGTGAAATCATCAAAACCAATAAATTGATTGAATCGATTTATTACAAGAAACCTAGTAAGCATCAATTAGCCGTTTTAAAACGAAACTTGATGTTTTAACAATTTTAATGGTCATAATACTCATTAAACATCTTAAAAAAGTCATACAAACCACTTCCATATTTTAAATCTCACTGATTATCATTAACTCAAAATTCAAGATTGCAACAAATATCAATTTTAACCATTTTAAAGTAATAATACACTATTTAACAACTAAACTAGGTTTGCATAAATTAAGATGTTAAACTAGACATCGCAACCTTAATGATGTAATAAAAACCTTAATTGAAAACACAACCCTTACTAGATTTTTATTTTATCTAATGCAATAACTAAAAACCTAGTAAGCAAAATAGCTTTTATAGTTTTTAACTTGGACAATTTAAAAGTGGCAATTTGCAATAAAGCAACTAGCTTAGATTTGCACATGACATAGCATGTAAATCTACCCATCATAAACATAATCAAATGCTAGAACCTTAATTTAATTCAAAACCCTTCTCTAGAATATCTTAAACTAGGAACTACAACCAAAACAAGACTTGAATAATTTAGATCAGCATAGTCAAAACAACAATTTATCCTTTAGGTTAAGAATTTTACCTCAAAAAAAATCAAGAGATCAAGAATGAAAACCTAGCCTCCAAAATGCTTCTTTTTCTCTAAGAACCATGCTAGCTTGGACAAGAAATAATGGGTAGGGCTTGGAATTGGAATTAGCTTTGAATTTCTATGGATTTTATAGCATTTTTGTGGATTTTTGATGCAAAAATTGAGTTGAATTTGGGGGAGGGCTGCTGCTGAAATGAGAGTAAGAGGAGTGAGAGAGTGAGGTGTGTGAAATGCTAAGTCAAAGAAAATCCAAGTCAACCCAACCCATACATCTTTCTTCTTCTCATTTTCTTTTTATTTCATTTTATAAGTAATGAAAAGTGAGGTGATTGGAGAGAGAGAGAGAGGGAGAGGGCTGTCAAAGGGGGGTCGGTCACTTGGGGAGAGGAAAAGAGGGTGAGGTGTGGGTGTGTGGGTTAGGAAAAAAGATAAATGTATTACCCCAATTCCCATTAACACAAACTCACTATTTAAGCCCTTTTTCTTCGACATTTTCTATAACCGTTTGACAGCTTCACTTTATTTCCAAAACAACATGCTAAAATTTTGTTTAATTTGTTATGATGCACAAAATTTGTTTCAACCCATTCCAATTTATAATTTTCCCTAATTAAATGTATTGGTGACGGCTTAAAATAATATTAAAATAATTAATTTCGGAAAATTTTTCAGAAAATTAGAAATTTTACCAGTGGCTGAATAAATACCAAATACTAGCAATTATATAGCTAGAATATGTATATTTAATTTTATATTATTATATATTTATACTTTGACTTTTTACGGAAAACCCCCTTATTTTACCGATTTTTCCGAAATTTCACCGAAACGATTTTCAAAACGTTACAATCTTCCCCCTTTAAAGAAATTCGGTCCCCGAATTTAAATTAAAACTCCCCCCAAATACTAAAACATCTAAGCAAAACCATCAAGTCGTCGGGACTCTGAAATCATAAATACATAAAACAAATCGTAGCGCAGCGCATGCGCATGAAAAATGAGCATATAACTCAAAATCAAACTCCATCCAGCATCCCGCAATTATCGGAGTCATGGGGAAGACATCAATGTCAAGATCCAATATGAAAACTAACATAATATACATCATTAAAACATCTGGAAGCAATGCATGCCAACCCTTTTTTTTTCAAATCGCTGTGCGATGTGTGTATCACTGCACAGTGGCGGACGTCCATTGTGAGAAAATAACTATATATATCCTTTCTTTAACATACACGTCCCGCCGTTTTGAAAACAATTCAGAAGGGTTTCCCTTTTTAAACAGTTTCGTGTCATCATTGACACGTAGGTAAATACTGAGACTATAGCTCCTCCTTGGAAATCCCTTCGATAACTACCAATGCATGCAAAAAAAATAATACTCAGGTACTGTCCTCTGATTAGTCCTGCTCGGTACTAAACCAAATAGCAAACATCATAAAATATACTGCTCCAAAATAAATCAGTCCCAAATATATATATGAATGCCACGTACGTTTGGTGCGCACGTAAATCGAAATACATGAATATGCCGTACATATGCACAGAAACAACATCTAAGTGCAACGGGTGTGCACGAAATCACCTGTCAAAGGCAACGTGTGTGCCTGACAGCAAAACCAGGTGCATCTGATATGCACGAAATGTAAGTCCACGTTGCCCACCCCGGTGCTTGCGGGGAGGCGAAAACGGTATAAAAAACGAATTTTTAACACACTAGGCAACATGGACTATCAAAAGGAGGATCTTTACTAAACAAAAACTAACTACAAAGCTAAAAAGTTTAGCTACTCGGAAAAGAGGTTATACCTAGGGCTTCTAGTCCTTCTCTCCTTGCTCCTTGGAGTGAATGGAAGAGATCTCCTTGTCGCCTTCTCTTGTCGAAGAAGGATCCACCCGAGAGCCTCAACCTTTGGCTTCAACTTCAAACTAGAAGTAACTAAGATGCTTGGAGTGCTAATCCTAGAACCTTAGAAAAGAGTAGAGAGTATTTTAGAAGGATTTATCTCAAGCCCAAGAGATTCTCAACTCATGAGAGGGGAGAGCTAGAGAGAGAGGAAGAAGAGGAGAGAGAACCAAAATGATAGAATGAGAAGAAAATGAACCATCCTTCTCTCATATATGTGAATTATGGAAATTAGATAATTAGCTAAGATAATTGTCATGGTTAATCAAGACTTGACCATTATCATTTCACATTAAATGCCATTTGCAAGGATCAAAGAGCATCTTTCATTTGGAATGATGATGGTCAACATGTCAACCTAGGTCAATAAGTCAAGTATAGTCAAATGGTCAACAACCCTAACCATGCACAATTATAATTAACTAATATCAATTAATCATAATTCACACATAAGCATTAGGATTAAGAAAATGACAATTGTCATCAACCCTAATCAAAGTCCTCTGCCTCCGTCTCAGTCAACTGTGCATACACACCCGTATCCGTGTTCCGAGGAACACGAATACAATGAGATAAAACCAATCCCAAATCATATACTAGGATCCGGCTTAAACCAAAGCCCGCTAGTATAAGCTGTCCGGACAGCAAACGTGCACAAGTGCGCGGATGTGAACGAACCCTGTCGCAAAACCATGCGACCTCTACTCATTTTGCCTAAAGGCGAATAACCCTCTGTGTGGGACTCTAAAGGCTCGACACTACGCTGGCAGTGGGTTTAACCACAGACCGCAAGCGGCACTAGCTGTACGTAACGGTCCCCAGGTAGATGCCGATAAGAAGACTGACGAGGTGAACCCATCTGAACTCCTACTGAGCCTGAATGTGACAGTCTCCGTACAGTCCGGTCTGTTCGTCTGATACATAGCAAGGCGGGCCTAGGGGGGCGATAAACGTCAGTCCCCTAATAGCGGTACAAGTCGTGTCGGAGTGTAGCCCAGAACACCCTGAGATAACACTGGAAACCTACCAGTATATCTCGCTTGCCCTGGCCAGGGACTACTTGTGTAATGGCTCTCCTGGACACAGCGCGATGTCAACCCTCAATATCGGGAGAGACGAATCTTGTCTAACCGTCACTGCCTCCAAATGCTTCGGGACTGCACCCAAAAACTACCTATTTGCCCGACTCCTTTGAGCCGTGGTAGGGTAGTAATCAAAGTACAGTGGGAACACACTCGAGGCGAAGTGACAGTGTCAAGTCAGCGGACTAAGCTGTACTCATGTCACCTGGGAACTGATAACTGACGATAGGTATAATACCAACCAACAGTTCCTGACGACTCCTGTCCAGTGTACTCGTAACCTAACGAGCACCCGCATACTATCTCAAGTACGACGTACTGACGGCTGTGGGATAGGCCGTCTCCCGAGCTGGGATGAGAAGCGCATACGCTAGTCTACTCCGGAGTATCGATGCC
Organism: Agapanthus africanus; assembly: GCA_030015575.1. Classification (NCBI taxonomy): domain Eukaryota; kingdom Viridiplantae; phylum Streptophyta; class Magnoliopsida; order Asparagales; family Amaryllidaceae; genus Agapanthus; species Agapanthus africanus. The sequence continues at coordinate 521,292,541 of CM057344.1, forward strand.
CTGTCTCGATAATCCCACGACCAGGGACGTGTAAATAAGGATGTGCTTATAGATTACCCAGCCCCCACGAGTGTGACTGCCATCACAACGCTGGTAATCAAGTAAAGATCCTAAGGGCTCCACTAATGTGTATAGGTGATACAATAAAGAAACACATGTACACATTAAAGCAGAGACAAACCAAGTAGCATACTACCATTTCGAGCAAGATTGTCTATACAACTGTGAATATCCCAAGCTTCCATCAAGTAATATACATACTAGTATGATACAGTAATGGCCTCCAGGGCATATAGACTAACAATCTCCCACTTGCACTAAGGCCATGTACTGGCGTATCGAAGACCTATCATCATGATCAGCCGCTCGAACTGAGTCTGGGGTAAGGCCTTCGTGAATGGATCTGCAGTGTTATCTTCTGAAGCAACCCTCCGAACCTCGATCACCTGGCGATCCACGATCTCCCTGATCAGGTGATACCGCCTCAAGATGTATCTGGATTTTTGATGGGACCTGGGTTCCTTCGCTAAAGCTGTAGCCCCGTTGTTGTCGTAATACAGAGGTATTGGATCAACAATGGACGGAACCACCTGAAGTTCTTTCAAGAACTTCCTCATCCAGACGGCTTCTTTTGCGGCATCAGATGCAGCGATATATTCCGCTTCCATAGTCGAGTCAGCAACGGTTTCCTGTTTGGAGCTCTTCCAACACACCGCCCCTCCATTGAGGGTAAAGACAAAACCCGACATGGACTTGGAATCATCCTTGTCACTCTGGAAGCTGGAGTCAGGAAAGACCTCAATCTGGAGGTCTTTTCCGCCATACACCAAGAACATCTCCTTAGTCCTTCTCAGGTACTTGAGAATGTTCTTTACCGCTATCCAATGTTTCTCCCCAGGGTTTGACTGATACCTGCTTACCATAAGCCACATCTGGTCTGGTACACAACATCACATACATTATAGAGCCTACCGCAGAAGCGTAGGGTATAATAGACATGCGATCGCTCTCCAAATCAGTCTTGGGAGACATCTCTTTGGAAAGGGTGATCCCGTGACAAGCCGGTAGATTACCGTGCTTGGAATCTTCCATACTAAATCTTTTCAGTATGGTGTCGATGTACCTGGACTGCGAAAGTCCTAATATCCTCTTGAATCTATCACGATGGATCCGGATCCCCAGAATGTAGGAGGCATCACCCAGGTCTTTCATGGAGAACCTGCGTGACAAGAACCCTTTGACAGATTGTAGCATAGGAATGTCATTTCCTATTAAGAGAATGTCATCCACGTATAAAACGAGGAATACAACAGTTTTCGCTACAAATCTACTATAGATGCATGGTTCATCTGGATTTTTGATAAAGCCAAATTCCTTGACCGTCTCATCAAAACAGATGTTCCAACTCCGCGATGCCTGCTTTAGTCCATAAATGGACTTGAGTAACTTGCACACCTTTCCGCTGCTCCCACTCTGAATGAAACCCTCTGGCTGGTCCATATAGACACACTCCTCTAAATTTCCATTTAGAAAAGTGGTCTTTACGTCCATCTGCCAAATCTCATAATCGTGGAAGGCAGCAATGGCAAGAAGGATCCGAATGGATTTCAGCATAGCCACTGGAGAAAAGGTTTCGTCATAGTCCAAACCAGGTCTCTGACGAAAACCCTTTGCAACAAGTCTAGCTTTATAGGTCTCAACCTGTCCATCTACACCAATCTTCCTTTTGAAGATCCACTTGCATCCTACGGGTTTTACCCCATCTGGAGCAATGTCCAACGTCCATACTTTGTTGGTGTACATAGACTCCATTTCGGTCCGCATTGCATCCAGCCATTTTACCGAGTCAACGCTCTGAATGGCTTGCTGGAAGCTAGTAGGCTCATCACAATCAATGATGCAATCCTCTCTATCCCCATCTATGAGAAAACCATAGTATCTCTCGGGCGGATGAGACTGTCTACTACTCCTGCGGAGCGGTGTAGGAATGTCCTGATCTTTCGAACCCTCTGGTTCTACTAAGCTTTCAGTAATAGCTCGTGGTTCTGGAATTTCTTCCAGTTCTATTGCGCTCCCACTTATTTCTTTTTCCAAGAACTGATGTTCTAGAAAGTGGGCATGGCGAGAAACAAAAACCTTTTGTTCCTCTTCGCAATAGAAGAAATATCCCTTGGAGTTCTTTGGATATCCCACAAACTTGCACTGTACTGACGTGCCTCGAGCTTGTCCGCATGCTGTTTTTTTACAAAAGCTGGACATCCTCATGTCTTAATGTGATTAAGATAGGGTCTCTTCCCACACCACATCTGATATGGTGTAGTAGGCACAGTCTTAGTTGGAACTCGGTTCAAAAGGTATGAAGCTGATTCTAGCGCATATCCCCAGAACGATCGCGGCAACTCAGCGTTACTCATCATGGACCGTACCATATCCAATAGGGTTCGGTTCCGTCTCTCCGATACACCATTATGTTGTGGAGTGTATGGAGGAGTAAGCTGAGAGAGAATTCCGTTCTCTTTTAAATAGTCCAGGAACTCGGCACTCAAGTATTCACCACCTCGATCAGATCTCAGTGCCTTGATACCTTTGCCTGTTTGTTTTTCTACTTCATTCTTATATTCCTGGAATTTTTCAAAAGCCTCGGATTTATGTTTCATTAAGAAGACATAACCGTACCTTGAAAAGTCATCCGTAAAAGTAATGAAGTAAGAATAACCGCTTCGTGCATGTGTAGACATTGGACCGCACACGTCGCTGTGTACGAGTCCCAAGAGCTCGCTCGCTCTTACTCCGTGTCCAGTGAACGGAGTCTTTGTCATCTTTCCTTTGAGACAGGATTGACAAGTTGCATATGATTGATATTCGAACGGATCCAAATATCCTTCTGCATGTAACTTAGTCAACCTTCTCTCATTGATGTGACCCAGTCTACAATGCCATAAGAAAGTTTTATTGATTTCTGGAGACTTTCTTTTGTGTGTATTCTGCACATTGAAAATCTGTGGTTGGTTTAATACGTATATACCGTTGTTCAATGTACCTGACCCAATCAAAACTTGATTAAGGTGAATGTTCACTACATTACTTACAAATGCAAATTCATAACCTTCTTTAGATAATAAAGATACAGAAATGATATTACAGGTTGCATTTGGTACATAATAACAACTACGCAAAACCAAAAAGTGTCCATCTGACAATCCCAGGTGATAGTCCCCCACGGCCTCAGCATCCATGCTAGCACCGTTTGCAACTCTGAGGGTCATGTCACCTGCCTTCAAAACTCTACGCTTTCTCAATGCCTGCAAAGAATTACATATATGAGATCCTGATCCGGTATCCAATACCCAGGATGTAGAGTTTATTGATAGACAGTTTTCAATAACATACACACCTGAAGCTGAAGCCGCAACTCGCTTCAAATCCTGTGTTCCGGCCTTCCAAGCTTTGCAATCCTGTTTCCAGTGACCACTTTTGTGACAATAGAAGCATTCTTCCTTCTCCACCAGCTTTCCCGCTACCTTTGTTGCTTTTCCTTTTCCCTTCGTATCCACTTTACTGACACCGCCTCTTGGTTTGGCGGGGGCTTTCTTCTTCTTGCCCTTGGCTTTCGCCCTGGATCTAGAAGAGGAAGATCCTCCTACAAACAAAGTGGATGTCTCCCTACCTTTCTGTAGGGTGCCCTCAGCACTCCTCAACATGTTCAGAAGTTCGGAAAGTTCAACCTCCTTTCCTTGCATGTTGAAGTTAAGGATAAACTGGGCGTAAGTGGAAGGAAGGGACTGGAGAATCAAATCAGTATAGAGTTCATTCTCCAACGTGGTCCCAAGGTCCGTGAGCTCCTCTGTGTAGCCAATCATCTTAAGCACGTGTTCCGCTACCGATGATCCGACGGCCAACCTTGCCGAAAACAACTTCTTCGACACTTCGTATCTGGCGATACGAGACTGCTCTCCATACAGTTCTTTTGTATGAAGAAATATGGACTCTAGGTCCATATTCTCGTGCCTCCTCTGATGTTCGTTGTCCATCGAGGCAAGTACGAGGCATTTGGCCTTCGCGCAATCTATTTCCCATGTCTTACGGATTTCCCTATCCGCGACACTGGTTTTGGGACCTGGGACAGGGGGAGCTTTGGTGGTAAGGACATACCCCAACTTGTCGTAAGTGATTGCCATCTTGACATTCCTGAGCCAATCTTTGTAGTTTGGCCCTGTCAATATGTTTTTATCTAGTAATAACTTAAGTCCAGTCATGTTGAATGGTCGCTGCAATTAGGAGAGAGAAAAGAAACACTTTAGCATGATGCTCTTGCAAGTTTAGAGTGGTTTTTAGTTTGTCTAAACAGGATGGCTCCCACTGTCTCTCGAATCCCTTCTCAAACCGTAAAGAAAGGATTAGTCAGGATCAATCTCACCGTACAATACTTGCTTAACCATTCAGCCAGGCCAGTGTCGGTACTTCGAGGGAGGTTTTCCAACGCTTTCGCGAAGTTCCTTAATTAAGTAACCTCTTTTCCCTGTGGGCGTAGCCCCGCTAACACCTTTCTAGGCACCTACTAAGTTTATAGCATTGATCGTTAAGTGAGAGTTTTCCCGAGGAGTAGCATATACTCACAGTAGGATCGGGATCCAAATATCATCGCGTGATAAAACCGAAGGAATCCTACCAGAATTATCACACTCCAAATGGTATGCAGCGCTAGCAAGTTTCAGTACTTATGAAACTCCCGATGTGGATTTTTGCCCCATGCTCTTATGACCTTGACTTTGGCCAAAATATCATAAGTCACATGTCAAGTTCTACCTATCATTCTCCTGGTTAATTTGGACCCACCCGTACCTACCCTTGACTTTGGCCAAAATGGCAGCACGACTGTCCCAAACCAACGCATCTATCTATGCTGCACATGAATACCCAATAGCTACCAATCACCATGCCTTGACTTTGGCCAAAATACATAGCTTGAATACTTTGACCATTCATGTGGAATGACGGAGGGCTACGAATGGTTTTGGTGAAACCGTGAACGTAGTGAACTTGATATAATCGATGGAACGAGATAGCTTTTAAAAGGAGTGGTTCAAGCTCCGCGTTTAAAAGTTTAGTTTTGAAAAGAACCGAGTGGTTTTCAAAGTGTTCCAATCGACTTTTACTTGGTTTATTTTCTTGCATTAGTTCTTTTAATGCGTCCCATCATTTAATCCTACAATTGCAGAAAACAACCAAAATATGATGTACGCTTATGCCATTCGCATTCACCACGGGGCCCCGTCATCACCCGTTAGGTTACTTAACTAACGACAGAGCGGGGGCTGGACTAGCGCGGCTGTAAAACATAAGCAACGCCTAAATAGTTATCATATATAAGTATATAGCAATGATAGACATTACAGATCACAGATGAATACATTGGATATACTAGGAATCCGCAATCCGTTCGAGCTTGCAACGAAAAGAGGATTACACGGTCGCGGTGAATAGCCAAATACCCCACCCAAGACCCCTACGGGTGCGGCAAACTACCCGCCAAGTACCCGAAGCGAAGCAATCTCCCTCAACACCGTGAGTAGGCCACTCGGCACTTCGAGATACCCGGTAGTTTGTGCACCCCCTCCATGGGTCTATCCTAGGAGCAAAAACAGTAAAAAGGATTATACAATGACGGCTACAACCCCGACCCGGTTGTGCGGCCATACAAATATTATTACATCAATTTACATATTACAATGAATGAAAGAAAAAGAAACACTCATCTCACATCCACCCCGGCTATTCACCCGCGACAATCCAACACATTCATATACACATACCATCATCAAACACAGATCACAGATATGTATAACCCCGACTAATCGACATATAGCGATTAGCCGACGTTCAATACATATAAACATCACAGATATAACCCTTTAGTCAAAGTGTAGCGAAGTTCGATAAAAATACGTATTTATAGGCCCCTAAAAACAAATTTCTATTCTGAAAAATCTGGGCACATATAAACCATCTTAAAAATCCCAAAACCAAGCCAGAAAGACACTGCACCAAACTCGACCCAGAGCCGAGCCAAAACGGCCGCGGTTGCGCAGCAATAGCTTGCTATTGCCGCGGAACCGCGGCTCTTTGAGCGAATCTCTGGATCATTTTTGGTGGCTTTCTTCACAAAACCCTGAGATGATTTTTGGAGTATGATTTATTTTGTTCTGAACAGAAAAAATTTTAACAGAAAGTTAGGGTTTTGATATTTTGGTTTTTCGATTTTTCCGATCAAACTTCCATACACTTTCACTACATAGCTAGTTTATGTTTAGTTAGGCTCTGATACCACTGTAAGTCCACGTTGCCCACCCCGGTGCTTGCGGGGAGGCGGAAAACGGAATAAAAATCAAATTTTTATCAACTTTAGGCAACATGGACTTGACAAAGAAGGATCTTTGCTAAACAAAAACAAGCTAAAGCTAACTAGAAACTAGCTAAGGGTAAAATGGTTATACCTAGGGCTTTATGTCCTTCTCTCCTTGCTCCTTGGAGTAGTAGAAAGAGGTCACCTTTGTCGTCTTCTCACGTCGAAGAAGGATCCACCCGAAAGCCTCGACCTTTGGCTTCAACTCCAAGCTAGAAGTAACTAGGGTGCTAGAAGTGCTAATCCTAGAACCCTAAATGAGAGTAGAGATTATCAAGAAGTGGTTTTTCTCAAGCTCAAGTGTTTCTCAACACATGAGAGGGGAGAGCTTGAGGGAGAGGAAGAACAAGAGAGAGAAAGTAAAAATTAGAATGAGAGAATAAAACAACCATTCTCACATATATGTGTGAATTATTATAAAATGATAATTAGCTAGATAATTGTAATGGTTAATCAAGACATGACCATTATCATTTCATTTTTAATGCAAATTGCAAGGATCAAAGAGCATCTTCCAAATGAAATGATGATGGTCAAAGTGTCAACTTAGGTCAACAAGTCAAGAAGGTCAAATGGTCAACAACCATAACCATGCACAATTATATTAAACTAATATCAATTAACCATAATACACACATAAGCATTAGGGTTAATAAAATGACAATAGTCATTAACCCTAATCAAAGTCCTCTCCCTCTGTCTCAAGCAACTGTGCATACGCACCCGTATTCGTGATCCGAGGAACACAAATACAAAGAGAAAAAACCAATCCCAAATCTATACTAGGATCTGGCTTAAACCAAAGCCCGCTAGTATAAGCTGTCCGGACAGCAAACGTGCACAAGTGCGCGGATGTGAACGAACCCTGTCGCAAAACCATGCGACCTCTACTCATTTTGCCTAAAGGCGAATAGCTCTCTGTGTGGGACTCTAAAGATTCGACACTACGCTGGCAGTGGGTTTAACCACAGACCGCAAGCGGCACTAGCTGTACGTAACGGTCCCCAGGTAGATGTCGATAAGAAGACTGACGAGGTGAACCCCATCTGAACTCCTACTGAGCCTGTATGTGACAGTCTCCGTACAGTCCGGTCTGTTCGTCTGATACATCGCATGGCGGGCCTAGGGGGGCGGTGAACGTCAGTCCCCTAATAGCGGTACAAGTCGTGTCGGAGTGTAGCCCAGAACACCCTAAGATAACACTGGAAACCTACCAGTATATCTCGCTTGCCCTGGCCAGGGACTACCCGTGTAATGGCTCTCCTGGACACAGCGCGATGTCAACCCCCAATACCGGGAGAGACGAATCCTGTCTAACCGTCACCGCCTCCAAGTGCTTCGGGACTTCACCCAAAAACTACCTGTTTGCACGACTCCTTTGAGCCGTGGTAGGGTAGTAATCAAAGTGCAGTGGGAACACACTCGAGGCGAAGTGACAGTGTCAAGTCAGCGGACTAAGCTGTACTCATGTCACCTGGGAACTGATAACTGACGATAGGTATAATACCAACCAACAGTTCCCGACGAGTCCTGTCCAGTGTACTCGTAACCTAACGAGCACCCGCATACTATCTCAAGTACGACGTACTGACGGCTGTGGGACAGACCGTCTCCCACACTGGGATGAGAAGTGCATACGCTAGTCTACTCCGGAGTATCGATGCCCTGTCTCGATAGTCCAACGACTAGGGACCTGTATAAGGATGTGCTTATAGATCACCCAGCTCCCACGAGTGTGAGCGCCATCACAACGCTGGTAATCAAGCAAAGATCCTAAGGGCTCTACTAATATGTTAAAAGAAACACATGCACATATTAAAGCAGAGACAAACCAAGTAGCATACTACCATTTCGAGCAAGATTGTATATACAACTGTGAATATCCCAAGCTTCCATCAAGTAATATACATACTATTATGTTACAGTAATGGCCTCTAGGGCATATACACTAACACCAGGAATCCCGTGCATAAGTATTCTCCTCCTTGATCTCATCAAAAGACATATTACTTATACCCGTTTTTGGTTCTCTACTTCTAACTTATATTCTGTGAATATCTCAAAAGTTTCGGACTTGTGTTTCAATATGATCATATGTCTGAATCTTGAGAGGCCATCAGTGAATGTAATGAAGTACAAAGAACCGATCCTGGCATATGTAGACAGGGGACTATCATACATCATCATGTATCAATCCCATGAGTTCACTAACTCTTTCTCTGTTTCTAATAAATGGAGATGCGGTCATTTTATCTTTGTGACATGACTGGAAAGTTTTACAAGATGTAAATCAAAACTAATTTAAATATGCATCTTTATGTAACTTCAGCTAGTCGGGTCGCATTGATATGTCCTAGTCTACAATGCCTCAAGAAGGATTCGTTCATTTCTGAACTCTTCCTTTTGTGTGTGTTCTGTACGTTAAGAACTGTGGTTTGATTTAGAACGTCTATGCTTTTAGATAACATGCCTGAACCGATCAACTCTTGATATAGGAAATGTTCAAAACATTATCCATCAATACAAAATTATATCCTTCTTTACTTAAATAAAGAGACTGATATGATGTTGTATTTCAGGTTCGGTATCTAATAACATTTGTTCAGACTCAATGTATTCTAGTAATACAGGGTGATAACTGCCAACGGACTTGGCTGCAACACTTGCATCATTTCCAATTCTTGAAACTTATCACCCATTCTCAGTTCTCTACCTTTCTGTAGCCTATGTAATAGATTACATTTGCGGGATCTTGATCCGGTATCTCATACCCAGGACGTAAAGGATACTGAGAAACAGTTGTCGGTAATGAACATACCCGAAGATGATGCATCAGCATGCACTTTCTTCGTTTGGGCGGCACGGGAATTCTGGTAATCCCTTATTTCATGCTCGGTCTTATAACAATTATAAGTTGGAGCGGGACCAACGTTCCCTAGCGCAGTATAACAAGCGGGTTCGGTCAATACATCCGTATTATTATCTTGATTAAGGCGTGACATGGTCGCTACCTGGAGAGAGAGAGAAGAAAACACTCAGCGTATGCTCTTGCAAGATTAGATTGGTTATTAATATATCTAATCAGGATGTCTCCCACTATTTTAGTCAAATCTTCCTTCAAACCCTAAAAGGAAAGACTAGCCGGGATTAATTACACTCTACAAGTTCGCCAATCTTTCAGCCAGGCCAGTGCCGGTACTTTGAGGGAGGTTCCCCGTGCTTTCGCACGGACCTAATTAAAATAAACCCCGTTTTCCCAGAGGCATAACCCCGTTGACACCTTTCTAGACACCTACTTGATCGGCTAATTGTAATGTGTAAAACTCTCCCAGGAGTAACTCTTACTCGCAGCGGGTATCGGGATCCAACTATCTCATAGGAGGTATGCAATCTCATTGCAAATTTCAACACTTGAAATTCCCAATAATATTTTACCCCAAGCGTCCTATGACCTTGACGCAGGTCAACAAACCATAGTCCGCTAGTCAAGTTCAACCCGTACATTTCCTGATTGTATTAAGTCCACCCGCACGACCCTTGACGCAGGCCAACAAAGTCGCACGACTACACTAATCCAATCGCATCATATGCTGCAGATAAGCACTAGTTAGTTACCGCACACTACGCCTTAACGCAGGCCAACAAACGTAACACGAATACTAAGTAGTACTTATCTGAAATGACGGAGGGCTACGACAGGTTTTTATGAAAACCCTTTGCGTAATGAACTTGATATCGTTGTAGAATCGAGTGATTTTAAATGGAATGTTTTTTAGGCCTTTACTAGTTTTGCTAAAGAGGTCACTCCCGGTGAAGGGATCTCAGCTCTTTCCTTATCAAATAAGGTGCAGGATATTTCACAAATATCGCTGTGCAAAGCAAAAACTATAAAAGCAATCAAAAGACAAACCGAGTGTGTAGCATCTGCTAGTTTTGCTAAAGAGGTCACTCCCGGTGATGGGATCTCGGCTCTTTTCTTATTGACTAAGGTGCTGGATATTCTACAAGGAATACCGCTATGCAAAGCAAGAACTAGAGCTACCAGTTTTTAAAACAAGTTTCTACAACATCTTTAGGTTTCTTTTATTTCATTAATCTCATTAATGAAGTCCCATTTTATTATGCTTCACAAGAATCATATTTGAAACGAAATCAGCAATATAACATATATCTCATATATATAATATAAACATTCGTCTCAGGCAGTAATATGATCTCATCACAGAACATTGCAGCAGAAGAACATATGAAATATTGGATATACTAGGATTTCCGTGTTTTATTGCGAGCCTGTATAAAAGACCGATTCCACGGTCGTGATGAATAGCCAAACCCACATCCCTAAACCCTTACGAGAGCGGCAAGTAACCCTACCAATTCTAGAGTTAGGACACCCAGTCTCGACTCCTCGAGATGGTCTCCCACTGGACCGTAGAACCCGGTTACTTGTGCTCCCCGCCTTGGGTCTATCCTAATGCGGAAAAGTAAATAATATACAATGGTGACATCATCCTCTGCCCGGAAGTGCCCCAATAAAAGAATATTACATGAATGAAAATAAAAACCCTCATCTCACATAAAACCCCGGCTATTCAGAACATGACGATCCAATATAACATATCACAGCAACACATAACATCACATATCATCAACGTAAGTAAATATGCGTATCCCAATTGTAGTTGATGTATAGCAACGAAATCGGCGATACACCACATATTACACTTACGGTCGTAGAAAAGAAAGTGTAAAACTACAACAGTTGGAATCCGCAACCTCCTTAGACATCTCATGCCTTACCAAATGAATTCCTTAGACATCGCATGCTTAACAATTATAAACCCCGCATTTTAGTCTCAATATCGAAAACTCTTTTCAATATCGTGTCGGGCAATTCAACAAGATTCCCGACATCTTGATCGAATGCTCGTCGGAAACTTAAGTAGACGGCCGCACCCCCGATGCCAACGACGAAGTGCACTAAGGTGGAACACCGCTGCCGCGAGCACCCGAACGGATGCTTTTGGCGACGGGGTTCTTCTACAGTTACTTGGTCGGGGCTATGGGCGTGGCTATCTATCACGTTTACTCGGCGAGTATCCGCGTACTCTACGTGATTGCGATGAAGTTTTGATCACATCAAAATCTCGTGGAAACCGATTAAATAAGACTAAAAACTGCTAGATTTATAACATTTAAATTAGTTATCTCATAACTACTTGTGGATTCCAAATATTGTATCACATTCCAGATAAATAGACAATGTTAAACTTTTCGATCGAATAATCAAACACCCAAGATTTCCTAAATAGCTCAACACTTGAGCGGAGTTCAAAAATCCCAGAACATGTCACAGCCCCAATGAACCGGCCGTTGAAGGGTCAAACCAACGCCTCACATGTGGCAACGCTAAACTACCACAAACCCTAGGGTTCTAGTGGCGGTTTTGACGGTCACATAATCGAGTTAAGGTTACGTTCTTCTAGAGGGTCCACAGATACGCTTGCATGATTTCCCGAAAGTTTTAAACTCGTGGAAAAATCCAACACTTGAAAGTTTTCCGACAGGGGAAAAGTGAGTTATTGATATCCGTTCGAACTTTTTAACACGTTCTAAATTACCCGGAAAAACTTAAACGAAGTTAAACTTTCCAATCGAATCAACGAGTTCCCAATATTTCCCAGAAAGCTCAACACTTGAGTAGAATTAAAATTTCCCAGAAACATGAAAAAGTATCCAAGAATAAACCCCTGAAGTATTAGCCCCTAACTCCCAAAGATGGCCGCGGAACCGCCGCCAAACGCATGGTTTGGCCGCGGTTCCGCAGTCTCTTGAGGGAGTTAGGGCTTCGTACTTCACAGTAATTCTTAGAATTCCCTGCATGATTTTCTGAGTATTTTTAATATGAAAAATTTCAACTTTTGAAAAAATTTCCAGAGAAGGGGTTTCTATCGGGGTTTTGGGATTCGATCGGACTTCAAACTTCGTCCAGACAACGCCTAAAGCTCTAGCTTGGCTCTGATACCACTGAAGGGTTAGTATAGCACCTTAGCAAGGTTTAGGAAGGCATCACACATGCCATATTGAAAATTTTGGGGTGCTAAACAAACCCTAACTAAGATCTTAACTAGAGAATTAAGCAAACAAGCATGTTAAACACTTTAACATCTAAGAGTTAGGGATTACAACCTTTGTAGTCCGTTCCTTCACTTCATAAGCTCCGTGTTGAGGTCCCTTCGCTACGATCATCAAGTACCCGGACTCTAGAGAGGCTCCATGAAGAGAAAGATGCAAACTTGCTTCCGATCTTCAACAACTAAGATGATCTACCTTGAAGAAACTCAAACTCAAGCTCTTGCTTCACTAATCAAGTATTAGCAAAGCAAACACCCTAATCTAAGTGGCTAGAATAGATGAGGATGATGAAGTAGGAATTTAGCTCTCTTTTAATTTCAATTTCTTACTCATTATCATCACATGTCAAAAAGCTAGAAAGCTTTTTTCAAGAGGAAGAAGAAGAACAATTTCATTTGTGATGAATAATGAAAACTTCTGTGTGGTTAGAATTGCAACCATGAGTTAAGAATGAAGACTTAACCCTTGTAGATAATTAACTATGGTAAAGGGTTTGGGTTGGTTTAAGAAATATCTACACAAAATATCATAGTCAAAGTCAAAGCTTCATGAAGCTTCTTGAAAGCTTCATGCAAGCTTAACCCTAATCCAAACCCTAACCACATTTAAACTCTACAAAACATGTTGCATTTGTAACCATAACATGTTACAATATTATATATCACATATACAATATTTATTGTAACAAAATAAAATAATACAATTAATATATATCACAAATATATTAATGTATTATCCAAGTGAGAAAAAGAATCTTTAAGTGAGCTAATATTAGTTAATGTAATATAATATATCAAATATATATAATTATACATTAAATTATCGAATCAACACTTGATCCGATAATCCGGCTATTTCACAAATATCCGACTAATATAATCTGTATCAGTTCATCGAATCAACACTTGATCCGATGACCCGGCTATATCACATATACCCGGCCGATATCACATATCGCGAGAATCTAATACGGTATCACATACTCGTACTGTTCTCGATCCCGCACATATCACATATGCGCTCCTACTCCGTTTTTCCTGAGCCAGGAAACCTCTGTGTAGGACTCTAAAGAATCGTCAATACGCCGGCAGTAGGTGATGATCATATCAAATACCCACAAGCTGCAAGCGGTCAACTAAACGTAACAGTCACCCAGGTATTGAGCGATCAGAAGATCAACAAGTAAGCCTGTACATTCTCCTATGAATCCAATCAGTAACACTCCCGTACAGTCCGTTCTCTTCATCTGATATGTCGCATATCTCGCCTAAGGGTGGTAAACGTCAGAGCCCAGTAGCTTGATAAGTCGTGTCGATATAAGGTCTATAAAAGTTCGAGAAACTACTGATAACACTTACCAGTAAATCTCAGCAACCCTGGCCAGGGATTTCCAGTTATAGCCAATCGAACACAGCGCAACATCAACTCCCTATACCGGGAGAGACAAAACCCCTCCTATCGCTCATTGCCTCCATGTGATTCGCGACTGTACCCAAAAGCCACCGTTTTGCACGCCCTCTTGGACGTGGTATGATGGAAATCAAAGCACAGTGGGAATCACACAAGACTCTATGACGATATCGGGTCTACAGACTAACCTGTACCAGTGTCACCAGAGAACTGCCATCTGACGTGAGGTATAATACCATCTGGGAGTTCTCGGCGAGTCCGTCCAGTATACCCAGTCTCTACTGAGCACCCGTATACCTTCTCTAATGTCAAACACCAATGGATATAGGATCATCCATCGCCCACCATATGGGTCAAGAAGCGCATACGCTAGTCTACTCTGGAGTATCGATGCCCTGTCTCGGTACTCCCACGACTAGGAACATTTGAAGGATGTACTTAGCGACTACACTGTCCCCACTAGTATGATCTGCATCATAATCATGGTAGTCAAGTACTCATCCTAAAGGCTTTATCAACATGTAACATAGAGACAATCAGAGTACATGTTAAGATAAAGAGCAATCAGATAGCATACTATCATGACAAGCAAGAAAGTCCTCCCTATATAAGTCCAAGCATCCACTACAATATACATCGTATGTACAGTAAGGCCTCTAGGGCATACATATAACTAACAAATTCTATCTCAGATCGCATAGCATCCAGCCATTTCACAGAGTCTCCACTTGTGATGGCCTGCTCGAAACTAGTTGGGTCATCATCTTTCATGATGCAATCCTCGCTCCCACCGTCTATGAGAAAACCATAGTTTCTCTCAGGTGGATGAGGAACCCTACTAGATCTGCGGAGTGGCTGAGGTTCCTTGGGGGCTATTGAATCCTCCGGTTCTACCAAATTGTTAGTTATAGTTTGTGTAGCTGGAACTTCTTCCAGCTCTACCTCATGACCACTAATTTCTTTCACAAGAAATCCCTTTTCTAAAAAGGTGGCATGTCGAGAAACAAACACCTTTTGTTCTTCGATGTGGTAGAAGATATACCCTCACGAATGTTTGGGATATCTTACAAACTTGCACAGAACTGACCTTGCTTCGAGCTTGTCCAGATTTTGTGTTTTCACATAAGCCAGACAATCCCATATCTTAACATAATTAATGAATGGTCTCTTTCTTATCCATATCTTATATGGAGTGGTAGGCACGGATTTGGTGGGAACCGTATTCAATAGGTCTGCTGTTGTCTCAAGTGCATGAACCCAAAAGGAAATAGGTAACTTAGCAACACTCATCATCGAGCGCACCATATCTAATATGGTGCGATTCCTCCGCTCCGATACTTCGTTGTGCTGTGGTGTATACGGAGGAGTAAGCTGAGAGAGAATCCCATTCTCTTTTAAATAGTCATGGAATTCCGTACTCAAGTATTCTCCTCCTCGATAATATCGAAGGATTTTAATACTTTTACCCGTCTGGTTCTCTATTTCGTTCTTATATTCCTTGAATTTCTCAAAAGCTTCAGACTTGTGTTTCAATAGGAACACATGTCCGAATCTTGAGAGATCATCGGTGAATGTAATAAATTACGAGGAACCATTCCTGGCATGTGTAGACATATGACCACATACATCACCATGCATCAGTCCCAAGAGTTCAGTAGCTCTTTCTCCGTGTCTAGTAAACAGAGTTTTGGCCATTTACCGTTGTGACATGACTGGCAAGTTTCATAAGATATAAATTCGAACGGATTCAAATATCCATCTTTATGCAACTTAGCTAGTCTTGTCGCATTAATATGATCTAGTCTACAATGCCATAAGAAGGCTTCGTTCATTTCTGAAATTTTCCTCTTGTGTGTGTTCTGTATGCTTAGAACTGTGGTTTGATTCAGAACGTATATAACATTACATAGCATAGCAAACCCAATCAACACTTGATTTAGGAAAAAGTTCATAACATTATCCTCTAATGCAAAATTATATCCTTTTTTATGTAATAAAAAGACTGATATAATATTTCACATTATCTTCGGTACGTAATAACAGTCGTTCAGAATCATTGTATTACCACTTGGTAATACAAGGTGATATTCGCCAACTGTTTTGGTTGCAACAATTGCTCCATTCCCTACTTTTAGAGACATATCACCCTTTTCCAGTTCTCTACCTTTTCTTAGCCCATGTAACAAATTACATATGTGGGATCCTAATCCGGTATCCAATACCCAGGACGTAGAGCATGTTAGTGTATATGCCCTAGAGGCCATTACTGTATCATACTAGTTTGTATATTACTTAATGGAAGCTTGGGATATTCACCTTGTATAAACAATCTTGCTCAATATAGTAGTATGCTACTTGGTTTGTTTCTACTTCAATGTGTACTTGTGTTTATTTCAGTATATCACTTATACGCATTAGTGGAGCCCTCAGGATCTTTGCTTGATTACCAGCGTTGTGATGGCAGTCACACTAGTGGGGGCTGGGTAATCTATAGGCACATCCTTATACAGGTCCCTAGTCGTAGGACTATCGAGACAGGGCATCGATACTCCGGAGTAGACTAGCGTATGCGCTTCTCATCCCAGTGTGGGAGATGGTCTGTCCCACAGCCATCAGTACGTCGTACTGGAGATAGTATACGGGTGCTCGTTGGGTTACGAGTACACTGGACAGGACTCGTCGGGAACTGAAAGGTTGGTATTATACCTATCGTCAGTTATCAGTTCCCAGGTGACATGAGTACAGCTTAGTCCGCTGACTTGATACTGGCACTTCGCCTCGAGTGTGTTCCCACTACACTTTGATCACTACCCTACCACGGCTCAAAGGAGTCGTGCAAACAGGTAGTGGTTGGGTGCAGTCCCGAAGCACTTGGAGGTAGTGACGGTTAGACAGGATTCGTCTCTCCCGGTATTGGGGATTGACATCGCGCTGTGTCTAGGAGAGCCATTACACGAGTAGTCCCTGGCCAGGGCAAGCGAGATATACTGGTAGGTTCCAGTGTTATCTCAGGGTGTTTTGGGCTTCACTCCGACACGACTTGTACCGCTATTGGGGGACTGACGTTTTACCGCCCCCTAGGCCCGACATGCGATGTATCAGACGAACAGACCGGACTATACGGAGAATGTCACATTCAGACTCAGTAGGAGTTCAGATGGGGTTTCACCTCGTCAGCCTTCTTGTCGGCATCTACCTGGGGACCGTTACGCACAGCTAGTGCCGCTTGCGGTCTGTGGTTAAACCCACTGCCAGCGTAGTGTCGAGTCTTTAGAGTCCCACACAGAGGGTATTCGCCTCTGGGCAAAACAGAGTAGAGGTCGCATGGTTTTGCGACAGGGTTCGTTCTCATCCGCGCACTTGTGCACGTTTGGAGTCCGGACGGATTATACTGGCAGGCTCTGGTTTGAGCCAGATACTGGTATATATATTTGGGGTTGCTTTTATATCTTGGTATTCTTGTTCCTCGGAACGAGAATGCAGGTGTGTATGCACAGTTGCTTGAGGCGGAGGATGAGGTATTTCATTAGGGTTTCGGAACGGGTGCGTATGCACAGTTGACAGTTATCTTTTTCCAAACCCTAATGGATTTATGAATTATCTATTAATAATAGTAATTAAACGAGAATTTTGTTATGGTTGATTTTGTTGACTTGTTGACCATGGTTGACTTGTTGACCATGGTTGAATGTTGACCACCATCATGCTTTAAAAAGTCTTCCTTGATTTATGCTTACATGAAGCATGGTAGTGGTCATTCCAAATTACCATCAACTATTCTCATTTTCAATTATTATTATTAGATAATTCTTTTCTTTTGCATTATGGTTGCAAGAAAGAAAAAAGATAGCTCATTCTATCATAACCTCTCTCTCTCCTCATTTCATCTTCTTCTTCCTCTAGCAAAGAGAAACCTTCTCATGTGTTGAGAATCCTTCTCTTTAAAAGGAAAAGCAAACCCTAGTCACTCTCTACTCATTCTAGGTTGAAGGTTTGGCAAGCCGGAAGCCCTAGTTCACTCAAAGATCGAGGAAGAGCCCAAAGGTCGAACCTTCGAGGTGGATCCATCTTCGACGGAAGAAGGCGACGAAAAGAGAACCATCAACCTCTACAAGATTTCAAGAAGAAGGAGTTCAAGTTTAGGTATAACCTTCATCCGAGTAGCTAACTCCTTTTAGCGTATTTGCTAGTTTAGTTTAGACACGATCCCGACCTTGTTTAGTCCATGTTGCCTCTTGCGATAAAAATTTGTTTTTTATACCGTTTCCGCCTCCCCGTAAGAACCGGGGGTCGCAATATGGACTTACAGTGGTATGAGAGCCTAACTAAACTTAAACTAGCTTGATAGTGAAGTGTAACGAAGTTCGGAAACGAAAAATCACAAAACCGGATAAATTACAAAACCTGAGTTTCTGTTGAAATTTTTTTGGCTCAAAATGAAAAACTTTACACTTGTAAATTCGTCTCAGGGTTTTGTGTGAACACCCAAGAAAAAGGATACAGTAATTCGTCCAAACCGCCGGCCTTCCGCCGCGTGAGCTAGGCATCCGCCGCCGAAGCGCCGCGCCTTGTCGTCTTCTGTGCATCGTTTTTCGTGCAGTGTGTGTCTGTGTTGGTTTTGGGATTTTTGAAATATATTATATGTGCCCAGATTTTGCAGAAAAGAAATTTCCTTTTGGGGTCCTATAATTCCGTATTTTTTCCGAACTTCACTACACTTTGACTATGATGGTTATATCTGTGATGTTTGCATGTATTGAACGTCGGCTAATCGCTATAAGACGATTAGTCGGGGTTATACATGATCTGTGTTTGATATTGGAATGTGTATATGAATGTGTTGGACTGTCGCGGGTGAATAGCCGGGGTGGATGTGAGATGAGCTTTTGTTTTTCTTTCATTCATTGTAAATGTAAATTGATGTAATAATTATTATTTGTTTGGCCGCACAACCGGGTCGGGGTTGTAGCCGTCATTGTATAATTCTTTTTACTGTTTTTGCTCCTAGGATAGACCCATGGAGGGGTGCACAAACTACCGAGGACTTGGCGGGTAGTTTGCCGCACCCGTAGGGGTCTTGGGTGGGGTATTTGGCTATTCACCGCGACCGTGTTATCCGCTTTTCGTTCCAGGGTCGAAAGGATTGCGGATTGCTAGTATATCCAATGTATTCATCTGTGATCTGTAATGTCTATCATTGCTTTCTATTTAGGCGTTGCTTATGTTTTACAGCCGCGCTAGCCCAGCCCCCGCTCTGTCGTTAGTTAAGTAACCTAACGGGTAATGACGGGGCCCCGTGGCGAATGCGAATGGCATAAGCGTACGTCATATTTTGGTTGTTTTCTGCAATGGTAGGATTAAATGATGGGACGCATTAAAAGTACTAATGCAAGAATATCACGCATTAAAAGAACTAATGCAAGATAATAAACCAAGTTTAAGTCGATGGAACACTTTCGAAAAACCACTCGGTTCTTTTCAAAACTAACTTTTAAATGCGGAGCTTGAGCCACTCCTTCTAAAAGCTATCTCGTTCCATCGATTATATCAAGTTCACTACGTTCACGGTTTTACCAAAACCATTCGTAGCCCTCCGTCGTTTCACATAAATAGTCAATAGTATTCAAGCTGTGTTTGTTGGCCAAAGTCAAGGCATAGTGATTGGTAGCTATTGGATATTCATGTGCAGCATAGATAGATGCGTTGATTTGGAACAGTCGTACTGCCTTGTTGGCCAAAGTCAAGGGTATGTACGGGTGGATTCAAATTAACCTGGAGAACGACGGGAAGAACTTGACATGTGACTTATGATTTGTTGGCCAAAGTCAAGGTCATAAGAGCATGGGGCAAAAATCCACATCGGGAGTTTCATAAGTACTGAAACTTGCTAGATTTGCATACCATTTGGAGTGTGATGATTATGGTAGGATTCCTTCATTTTCGTCACGCGATGATATTTGGATCCCGATCCTACTGTGAGTATATGCTACTCCTCGGGAAATTTCTCACTAAACGATCAATGCTATAAACCTAGTAGGTGCCTAGAAAGGTGTTAGCGGGGCTACGCCCCCAGGGAAAAGAGGTTATTTAATTAAGGAACTTCGCGAAAGCGTTGGAAAACCTCCCTCGAAGTACCGACACTGGCCTGGCTGAACGGTTAAGCAAGTATTGTACGGTGGGATTGATCCCGGCTAATTCTTCCTTTGTGGTTTGAGGAGGGATTCGAGAGACAGTGGGAGCCATCCTGTTTAGACAAATTAAAAACCATTCTAAACTTGCAAGAGCATCGTGCTAAAGTGTTTCTTCTCTCCCCCCTGCAGCGACCAAATTCGAAATGACTGGACTTAAGTTACTTATAGATAAAAACATACTGACAGGGCCAAACTACAAAGATTGGCTCAGGAATGTCAAATTGGCAATCACTTACGACAAGCTGGGGTATCTTCTTACCACCAAAGCTCCCCCCGTCCCAGGTCCCACCTCCAGCGTCGCGGATAAGGAAATCCGTAAGACTTGGGAGATTGA
Source organism: Agapanthus africanus (assembly GCA_030015575.1). Classification (NCBI taxonomy): domain Eukaryota; kingdom Viridiplantae; phylum Streptophyta; class Magnoliopsida; order Asparagales; family Amaryllidaceae; genus Agapanthus; species Agapanthus africanus. The sequence goes on from CM057344.1 coordinate 521,313,014, forward strand.
CAGCGCGAAGGCCAGGTGCCTCGTACTTGCCTCGATGGACAACGACCATCAGAGGAGGCACGAGAATATGGATTTGGAATCCATATTTCTTCATACAAAAGAACTGTATGGAGAGCAGTCTCGTATCGCAAGATACGAAGTGTCGAAGAAGTTATTTTCGACTAAGTTGGTCGTCGGATCATCGGTAGCAGACCACGTGCTTAAGATGATTGGCTACACTGAGGAGCTCGCGGAACTTGGGACCACGTTGGACAGTGAACTCTATACGGATATAATTCTCCAGTCCCTTCCATCCACTTACGCCCAGTTCATACTGAATTTCAACTTGCAAGAAAAGGAAGTTGAACTTTCAGAACTCCTCAACATGCTGAGGAGCGCAGAGGGCACCCTACAGAAGGGTAGGGATACACCCGCTTTGTTTGTAGGAGGATCTTCTTCCTCTAGGTCCAAGGCGAAAGCCAAGGGAAAGAGGAAGAAAGCCCCCGCCAAACCAAGAGGCGGTGTTAGTAAAGTGGGTACGAAGGGAAAGGAAAAGGCAACAAAGATAGCGGGGAAGCTTGTTGGAAAAGAAGAATGCTTCTATTGTCATAAGAGTGGACACTGGAAGAAAGATTGCAGGGCTTGGAAAGCCAGGACACAGGAACTGAAGCAGGTTGTGGCTTCAGCTTCAGGTGTGTATGTTATTGAAAACTGTCTTTCTATAAACTCTACTTCCTGGGTATTGGATACCGGATCAGGATCTCATATCTGTAATTCTTTGCAGGCGTTGAGAAACCGTAGGTTTTTGAAGGAAGGTGATATGACCCTCAGAGTTGCGAACGGAGCTAGCATGGATGCTAAAGCCGTGGGGGACTATCACCTGGGAATGTCAGATGGGCATGTTTTGGTTTTGCGTAATTGCTTTTTTGTACCCAACGCAACTTGTAATATCATTTCTGTATCTTTGGTTTCTAAAGAAGGTTATGAATTTGCGTTTGTAAGTAATGTTGTAAACATTCGCCTTAATCAAGTTCTGATTGGGTCTGGTACACTGAGCAATGGTATATACGTATTAAACCAACCACAGATTTTCAATGTCCAGAATACACACAAAAGAAAGTCTCCAGATATCAATCAGACTTTCTTATAGCATTGTAGACTGGGTCACATCAATGAGAGAAGGTTGACTAAGTTACATACAGAAGGATATTTGGATCCGTTCGAATATCAATCATATGCCACTTGTCAATCCTGTCTCAAAGGAAAGATGACAAAGACTCCGTTCACTGGACACGGAGTAAGAGCGAGCGAGCTCTTGGGACTCGTACACAGCGACGTGTGCGGTCCAATGTCTACACATGCGCGAAGCGGTTATTCTTACTTCATTACTTTTACGGATGATTTTTCAAGATACGGTTATGTCTTCTTAATGAAACATAAGTCCGAAGCTTTTGAAAAATTCCAGGAATATAAGAATGAAGTTGAAAAACAAACCGGCAAAAGTATCAAGATTCTAAGATCGGATCGAGGTGGAGAATACTTAAGTGCCGAGTTCCTGAATTACTTAAAAGAGAATGGGATTCTCTCTCAGCTTACTCCTCCATACACTCCGCAACATAACGGTGTATCGGAGAGACGGAACCGAACCCTATTGGATATGGTACGGTCCATGATGAGTAACGCTGAGTTACCGCGATCATTCTGGGGGTATGCGCTAGAATCAGCTGCGTACCTATTGAACCGAGTTCCTACTAAGACTGTGCCTACTACACCATATGAGATGTGGTGTGGGAAGAGGCCCCATCTCAGTCACATCAAGACTTGGGGATGTCCAGCTTTTGTTAAAAAGCAGCATGCGGACAAGCTCGAGGCACGCTCAGTACAGTGTAAGTTCGTGGGATATCCAAAGAACTCCAAGGGATATTTCTTCTACTATGAAGAGGAACAAAAAGTTCTTGTTTCTCGTCATGCCTACTTCTTGGAAACTGAGTTTTTGGAAAACCAGATAAGTGGGAGCACAGTAGAACTGGAAGAAATTCCAGAACCACAAACTATTACTGAAAGCTTAGTAGAACCAGAGGGTTCAAATGAACAGGACATTCCTACGCCGCTACGCAGAAGTAGTAGGCAGTCTCATCCGCCCGAGAGATACTACGGTTTTCTCATAGACGGGGATAGAGAGGATTGCATCATAGACTATGATGAGCCTACTAGCTTCCAGCAGGCCGTTCAGAGCGTTGACTCGGTAAAATGGCTGGATGCAATGCGGACCGAAATGGAGTCCATGTACACCAACAAAGTATGGACGTTGGACATTGCTCCAGACGGGGTAAAACCCGTAGGATGCAAGTGGATCTTCAAAAGGAAGATTGGTGTAGATGGACAGGTTGAGACCTATAAAGCTAGACTTGTAGCAAAGGGTTTCCGTCAAAGACCTGTCTTGGACTATGACGAAACCTTTTCTCCAGTGGCTATGCTGAAATCCATTCGGATCCTTCTTGCCATTGCTGCTTTCCACGATTATGAGATTTGGCAGATGGACGTAAAAACCGCTTTTCTAAATGGAAATTTAGAGGAGTGTGTCTATATGGATCAGCCAGAGGGTTTCATTCAGAGTGGGAGCAGCGGAAAGGTGTGCAAGTTGCTTAAGTCCATCTATGGACTAAAGCAGGCATCGCGGAGTTGGAACATCTGTTTTGATGAGACGGTCAAGGAATTTGACTTTATCAAAAATCCAGATGAACCATGCATCTATAGTAGATTTGTAGCGAGAACTGTAGTATTCCTTGTTTTATACGTGGATGACATTCTCTTAATAGGAAATGACATTCCTATGCTACAATCTGTCAAAGGTTTCTTGTCACACAGGTTCTCCATGAAAGACCTGGGTGATGCCTCTTACATCCTGGGGATCCGGATCCATCGTGATAGATCCAAGAGGATATTAGGACTTTCACAGTCCAGGTACATCGACACCGTACTGAAAAGATTCAGTATGAAAGATTCCAAGCGCGGTAACCTACCGGCTTGTCACGGGATCACCCTCTCTAAAGAGATGTCTCCCAAGACTGATTTGGAGAGGGATCGCATGTCTATTATACCCTACGCTTCTGCGGTAGGCTCTATAATGTATGCGATGTTGTGTACCAGACCGGATGTAGCTTATGCACTGAGTGTAGTAAGCCGGTATCAGTCAAACCCTGGGGAGAAACATTGGATAGCAGTAAAGAACATTCTCAAGTACCTGAGAAGGACTAAGGAGATGTTCTTGGTGTATGGCGGAAAAGACCTCCAGATTGAGGCCTTTGCTGACTCCAGCTTCCAGAGTGACAAGGATGATTCCAAGTCCATGTCGGGTTTTGTCTTTACCCTCAATGGAGGGGCGGTGTGTTGGAAGAGTTCCAAACAGGAAACCGTTGCAGACTCGACTATGGAAGCGGAATACATCGCTGCATCTGATGCCGCAAAAGAAGCTGTCTGGATAAGGAAGTTCTTAAAAGAACTTCAGGTGGTTCCGTCCATTGTTGACCCAGTACCTCTGTATTGCGACAACAACGGGGCTATAGCTTTAGCGAAGGAACCCAGGTCCCATCAGAGATCCAGGCACATCTTGAGGCGGTATCACCTGATCAGGGAGATCGTGGATCGCAAGGAGATCGAGGTTCGGAGGGTTGCTTCAGAAGAGAACACTGCAGATCCATTCACCAAGGCCCTACCCCAGACTCAGTTCGAGCGGCTGATCGAGATGATAGGTCTTCGATACGCCAGTACATGGCCTTAGTGCAAGTGGGAGATTGTTAGTGTATATGTCCTAGAGGCCATTACTGTATCATACTAGTTTGTATATTACTTAATGGAAGCTTGGGATATTCACCTTGTATAAACAATCTTGCTCAATATAGTAGTATGCTACTTGGTTTGTTTCTACTTCAATGTGTACTTGTGTTTATTTCAGTATATCACTTATACGCATTAGTGGAGCCCTCAGGATCTTTGCTTGATTACCAGCGTTGTGATGGCAGTCACACTAGTGGGGGCTGGGTAATCTATAGGCACATCCTTATACAGGTCCCTAGTCGTAGGACTATCGAGACAGGGCATCGATACTCCGGAGTAGACTAGCGTATGCGCTTCTCATCCCAGTGTGGGAGATGGTCTGTCCCACAGCCATCAGTACGTCGTACTGGAGATAGTATACGGGTGCTCGTTGGGTTACGAGTACACTGGACAGGACTCGTCGGGAACTGAAAGGTTGGTATTATACCTATCGTCAGTTATCAGTTCCCAGGTGACATGAGTACAGCTTAGTCCGCTGACTTGATACTGGCACTTCGCCTCGAGTGTGTTCCCACTACACTTTGATCACTACCCTACCACGGCTCAAAGGAGTCGTGCAAACAGGTAGTGGTTGGGTGCAGTCCCGAAGCACTTGGAGGCAGTGACGGTTAGACAGGATTCGTCTCTCCCGGTATTGGGGGTTGACATCGCGCTGTGTCTAGGAGAGCCATTACACGAGTAGTCCCTGGCCAGGGCAAGCGAGATATACTGGTAGGTTCCAGTGTTATCTCAGGGTGTTTTGGGCTTCACTCCGATACGACTTGTACCGCTATTGGGGGACTGACGTTTTACCGCCCCCTAGGCCCGACATGCGATGTATCAGACGAACAGACCGGACTGTACGGAGAATGTCACATTCAGACTCAGTAGGAGTTCAGATGGGGTTTCACCTCGTCAGCCTTCTTGTCGGCATCTACCTGGGGACCGTTACGCACAGCTAGTGCCGCTTGCGGTCTGTGGTTAAACCCACTGCCAGCGTAGTGTCGAGTCTTTAGAGTCCCACACAGAGGGTATTCGCCTCTGGGCAAAACAGAGTAGAGGTCGCATGGTTTTGCGACAGGGTTCGTTCTCATCCGCGCACTTGTGCACGTTTGGAGTCCGGACGGATTATACTGGCAGGCTCTGGTTTGAGCCAGATACTGGTATATATATTTGGGGTTGCTTTTATATCTTGGTATTCTTGTTCCTCGGAACGAGAATGCAGGTGTGTATGCACAGTTGCTTGAGGCGGAGGATGAGGTATTTCATTAGGGTTTCGGAACGGGTGCGTATGCACAGTTGACAGTTATCTTTTTCCAAACCCTAATGGATTTATGAATTATCTATTAATAATAGTAATTAAATGAGAATTTTGTTATGGTTGATTTTGTTGACTTGTTGACCATGGTTGACTTGTTGACCATGGTTGAATGTTGACCACCATCATGCTTTAAAAAGTCTTCCTTGATTTATGCTTACATGAAGCATGGTAGTGGTCATTCCAAATTACCATCAACTATTCTCATTTTCAATTATTATTATTAGATAATTCTTTTCTTTTGCATTATGGTTGCAAGAAAGAAAAAAGATAGCTCATTCTATCATAACCTCTCTCTCTCCTCATTTCATCTTCTTCTTCCTCTAGCAAAGAGAAACCTTCTCATGTGTTGAGAATCCTTCTCTTTAAAAGGAAAAGCAAACCCTAGTCACTCTCTACTCATTCTAGGTTGAAGGTTTGGCAAGCCGGAAACCCTAGTTCACTCAAAGATCGAGGAAGAGCCCAAAGGTCGAACCTTCGAGGTGGATCCATCTTCGACGGAAGAAGGTGACGAAAAGAGAACCATCAACCTCTACAAGATTTCAAGAAGAAGGAGTTCAAGTTTAGGTATAACCTTCATCCGAGTAGCTAACTCCTTTTAGCGTATTTGCTAGTTTAGTTTAGACACGATCCCGACCTTGTTTAGTCCATGTTGCCTCTTGCGATAAAAATTTGTTTTTTATACCGTTTCCGCCTCCCCGTAAGAACCGGGGGTCGCAATATGGACTTACAGAGCAAACTGAGAATCAGTTCTCGGTTATGAACAAAGCCAAAGAAGATGCATCAGCATGCTCCTTCTTCGTTCGGGTGGCATGGGAATCCGGGTATTCCTCTATTCCTTTCTTAGACTTATGACAATCATAAGAAAAAGTGGAACCAACGTTCCCCAGCTCTGTATAATAAGCGGGTTCGGTCAATACATCTATATTATTATCTTGATTAAGGCGTGTCATTGGTCGCTACCTGGAGAGAGAGAGAAGGAAAACACTTTAGCGTGCGCTCTTGCAAGATTAGATTGGTTATTATCTTATCTAATCAGAATGGCTCCCACTGTTTTTATCAAATCTTCTTTCAAACCCTAAAAGGTAAGATTAGCCAGGATTAATTACACCCTACAAGTTCGCCAATCGTTCGGCCAGGCAGGTATTGGTACTCCGAGGGAGTCTCCCCATTATTTCGTATGGAACTAATTAAATAACATCGTTTCTGCAGGGGCATAACCCCATTAACACCTTTCGTAGACACCTACTTGATCGGCTAATTGTAAAGTGCAAAACTCTTCCATGAGTAACTCTTACTCGCAGTGGGTATCGGGATCCAACTATCATATAGAAGGTATGCAATATCATTGTAAATTCCAACACTTGAAATTCCCGATATCTGTTTTTACCCCTAACGACCTATGACCTTGACGCAGGCCAACAAACCATAGGCCGCTAGTCAAGTTTAACCCGTTCATTTTGTGATTGAATTAAACCCACCCGCACGACCCTTGACGCAGGGCAAACAACGTCGTACGACTACCCTAATCTAATTGCATCAAATGCGGAAGATAAGCACTAATCAGCTACCGTACACTACGTCTTGACACAGGCCAACAAAAGCAGCACAAATACTAAATAGTACTTATCTGAAATGACGGAGGGTTACGAATGGTTTTGAAGAAAACCTTTAACGTAATGAACATGATATCGTTGTAGAATCTAGTGATTTGAAAAGGAGTGTTTTTTGTAGCTTTTGCTTGTTTCGCTAAAGAGTTCACTTTCGGTGAAGGGATCTTGGCTCTTTCCTCATCGAATGAGGTGCTAAATATTCATCAAGGAATACCACTATGCAAAGCAAGAACTAGAGAAGCTATTAAAACAAAACCAAGTGGGTTGTAGCATTTGCTAGTTTTGCTAAAAAGGTCACTCCCAGTGAAGGTATCTCGGCTCTTTCCTCATCGAATGAGGTGCTGGATATTCATCAAGGAATACCACTATGCAAAGCAAGAACTAGAGCTACCTTTTAAAAAATTTCGATTCTACAACATTTTTAGGTTTCTTTTCATTTCATTAATCTCATTAATGAAGTTCCATCATTTATGTTTCCCTAAACATCACAGAAAAAAAATGAAAATAGAACATACGCTTATGCCATTCGCATTTGCCACGGGGCCCCGTCATGCACCGTTAGGTTACTTAACTAACGGCAGAGCGGGGGCTCGACTAGCGCGGGTGCAAAATATAAGCAACGTTTATTATATATAGCATTCGTCTCACGCAGTTATATGATCACATCACAGAACGCAGCAACAGAAGTCAACATATGAGATATTGGATATACTAAGAGGTCCGTGTTTTAAATTCAGCTAGTAATGAAAAACACGGATTCCACGGTCGTGATGAATAGCCAAACCCACATCCCTAGACCCCTACGAGAGCTTCAAGCAACCCTGCCAATTCTAGAGTTAGGAGATCCGGTCTCGACTCCTCGAGATGGTCTCCCACTAGACTCTAGAACCCGGTTACTTGTGCTCCCGGCTTTGAGTCTATCCTAATGCGGAAAAGTAAATAATATACATCAATTGTGACATCATCCTCAACCCGGGAGTGTCCCAATAAAAGAATATTACATAAATTTTTACATGAATGAAAATTAAAAACTCTCATCTCACGCAAAACCCCCCGGCTATTCAATCATGACGATCCAATATAACATATCAGCAACACATATCATCAACGTAAGTAAATATGCGTATCCTAAATTCTGTTGACATATAGTAACGAGATCGGGGATACATCACATATTACACTTACGGTCAAAGAAAAGAAATGAAAACTACAATATTTAGAATCTGCAAATACCTTAGACATCATAAACCCGGAAAATCTCATATTCCGAATTTCATGCCTAACTTATAAACCTTGCATTTTAGTCTCAAATTGAAAACTCTTTTCAACAAGCTGTCGGATAATTCAACAAGATTCCCGACTAAGTGATCGCTTACTATACGCGATTGCGACAGAGTTTTGATCCGAATCAAAACTCCGTGGCAATCGATCAAACGAGACTAAACGGCTAGATTTACAATATACTAACTAGTTTTCACAAAACTAATTATTGTGGATTCCAAATATTGTATCACATATTATCATAATCTATATGACGCTAAACATTTCGATCGATTTAACAAACACCCACAAATCTAGAGACCTCAACAACTTGAGTCTCATTAAAAACATCCAGAAAGTGCCATATCTTACACTGAAATAGCACAAGAAAAACGATGCCATCATGCCACAAAAGTGCGGCGGAACCATGGCCAAACATGGGTTTGGGCCGCGGTTCCGCGGCGCTTTGGTGGAATTGGCGTGTCGAATTTCTTAAGGTTCCATATAATACCCAGCACGAATTTCTGCATATTTTTAATCACGAAAATTTCAACTTTTGAAAATCGGCAGAAACTTGAAAAAATCGGGTTTTTCGAAAACCGATCGAACACTTTAACGTCATAAAGACCTACCCAAATTTTCTAGTTTGTCTCTGATACCATGAAAGTGTACCCTAGCACGACCATGAGGTTTAAACGGGCATCAAGCATGCAACTTCTTAAAAATTAGGGTGCTAAGATAGACTAACCTAGAATCTAACTAGAATATTAGGGTTTAACTATGATGATATCACAAACTATAATAAGAGAAGGATGCTACAACCTTTATAGACGGTGTCCTTCTCTTCAAAAGCTCCATGTAGTAGTCGATGCGACTCCACTAGGCTCTGTTAGTTATATGTATGCCCTAGAGGCCATTACTATACATGAGATGTATATTGTAGTGGATGCCTGGACATATATAGGGAGGACTTTCTTGCTCGACATGATAGTATGCTATCTGGTTACTCTTTATATTAACATGTACACTGATTGTCTCTCTGTTACGTGTTGATAAAGCCCTTAGGACAGTGTAGTCGGTAAGTACATCCTTTGAAGTCCCTAGTCGTGGGTGTATCGAGAAGGGGCATCGATATACCAGAGTAGACTAGCGTATAGCTTCTCGACCCATGTAGATAGGTGATGGATGATCCCATATCCATTGGTGTTTGACATCAGAGATGATATACGGGTGCTCAGTGGAGACTGGGTACACTGGACGGACTCGCCGAGAACTCCCAGATGTTATTATACCTCACGTCAGATGGCAGTTCTCTGGTGACACTGGTACAGGTTAGTCTGTCGACCCGAGATCGTCATAGAGTCTTGTGTGATTCCCACTGTGCTTTGATTTCCACTTTACCACGTTCATGAGAATGTGCAAAACGGTGGTTTTTAGACACAGTCCCGAGTCACATGGAGGCAATGAGCGATAGGAGGTGATTCGTCTCTCCCGGTATTGGGGGTTGATGTTGCACTGTGCTCGATTGGTTATAACAAGAAGTCCCTGGCCAGGGCTACTTCAGAGATATACTGGTAAGTGTTATCAGTAGTTTCTCAACCCGTTATGAGTCTCATATCGGCACGACTTATCGAGTTACTAGGGTCTGACGTTTACCTCCCCCAGACGAGATATGCGACATATCAGACGAAGAGACCGGACTGTACGGTAGTGTTACTGATTGGATTCGCAGGAGTATGAGCAGGCTTGCTTGTTGATCTTCTGATCGCTCAATACCCGGGTGGCCGTTACGTTTAGCAGACCGCTTGCGGCTTGTGGGTGTTTGATATGATCATCACCTACTGCCGGCGTATTGACGAGTCTTTAGAGTCCTACACAAAGGTTTCTTAGCTCAAGCGAAACGGAGTAGGAGCAAATATGCGATATGTGCGGGACCGAGATTAATACGATATGGGATACCGTATTCTATTCTCGTGATTTATGACATAGGTCGGTTATATGTAATATAGCTCGGTTATCGGATCAAGTGTTGATTCGATAAGTTGTTACATATGATATTAGTCGGTTATATGTGATATAGCCGGATTATTAAATCAAGTGTTGATTTAATAATTTAATGTATAATTATATATTTGATATATTACATTACATTAACTAATATTAGCTCACTTAAGTATTCATTTTTCTCACTTGATGATACATTGATATATATGTGATATATGTTAATTGTATTATTTTGTGCACAAAATATATATGTGATATATATTGATGTGTCATGCTAGGTTACACATGCAACATGGATGTATGAGACTCACACCATGCTAGGTTAATGTTAGGGTTTCATATTTATTATTAAGTTAAACAAATTAGTGAGAATTTGTCATGGTTTAAGCTTGGATGAAGCTTATTGATAATCATTGACCAAGTCCACTCTTTTGTCTAGCTTAAGATATTTATTAACCCAAACCTTAATTCTATGCTATGGTTTATTCTCTACATGAGTTAGCCATGATATTATTTCACCATGGTTGCATTTCTAACTTCATGAGTTCATTCTTTAGTTCATCACAACTTCATCTTCTTCTTCCTCTCATTTGAAGCTTTCTAGCTTCATGATAAAGTGATGAACTATGTGAGAAAATGAAATCTAAAGTGAGCAAAATTCCTACTTTATCATCCTCTACTACTTGCCATTTAGTATAGGGTATTTGCTTCACTAATTCTACAATTATTGAAGAGGTAGCTTGGGTTAGTGTCTTCTCGACGTAGATCATCTTCGGCCTCGAAGACTTCGATGCAAGCATGTTCATTTCTTCATGGGAGCCTCTCTAGAGTCCGGGACTTCATGATCGCAGCGAAGGGACTACTACACGAAGCTAATGAAGTGAAGGACCGGTCTACAAAGGTTGTATTCCTTGTTCACTTTCCTTTGCAAAGTTGTTTGCATTATATTCCGTTCTATTTCTAGTTAACGATTCTAAGTTAGGGTTAGCTAGAACGGAAAATTTTTAAAATTGGCATGGACGATGTGTAACGCCTTAGAATTCGATTAGTGTTAATTAAGCGTTAGTGCAGGTTTTCAGTAAAAAGTTTACCATTTTGGGTTTCTCACATTTTATAACATTTAATTAATAATTTATTATAATTTGTTATGGCTTGCACACGCATGTGCATGTTTATGTGAGGGTGTGTTTGTGTAATCTTATTTAGCAACCATGACAACTTTAAGCTAACCTAATCCTTGCTTTGCCTTAACCTTAAACCCTAGATAATTGTTGTGAGATATTTCTTCTTGTTTTGGAGTGAAGAGGAGGTGGCAAGGTGAGTCATGGAGACTTGATGGCTTGCATTGATGGTGAGTTAATGCAAGTGGTGCACTCACCCCTTACACTCAGCTCTCTTTCTATCTCACTCACACTCTCTCGATTTACTATCTCCTTATCATTTCCTTCATCTCTTCTTTATCTCAACTGAACCCTTCACAAACCTTCACTAAACCTTGCTAAAACTTTATCAAAACTCACAAAAATCACTTCTTAAACCTTGTTTTGCCTCTTGGATGCCATGGAGCTTGGAAAGCTAGGATCTTTGAGCTTGTGGGAGCAGGTAATGATCTCTATCTGTTAAGTAGAACCTTTTAATGTTATGTCGCTTGTAAGTTTCAGTTTTGAACGCGTAAAGTTTCGTTTCGGGTAAATATCGTATTTTTAGTGTCATTATATGATATCTGTGATCTGCTGTGACCCCGAGAGTATACTAGAAAATCTAGCAGAGTAGTTGTGTTTTACTAGAGACCCTAAGGCTTCACCTGAAGCACGGACCCATGGAGCTCGGTTTTGGCCGGCGAGGCACTAGAAAATTCCGGCGAGCTCGGTCGGTGTGAGGAGTTAGGGTGTGGGTTTTTGTGGGTAGCTGTCTGCAGTGGTTTAAGTGTGTTTGGTCTTGTTTGATGTTTTGGTTTTCTCTGTATACAAAATCTGGGATCACATAGCTTGTTTCTTGTGTTACGACTATGTGTGTTACGTAATCCGACACGGTGCGTGTGCTTTGTGTAGCTTTTGCTCTTGAGTTGGTTTCGTAGTGTCTCTATGCACGTTATCCACTAGACGAACACTTGAGAGTATGTTTGGAGTTGGTGCGCCGGTCAAATGTAGTGGATACGTGTTATTGGTCAATTGCTAATATACACTTGTTGTATTGTTGTTTTGTGATTTTAGGATCGTAGGCAAGGACTTCGGGCGCTGCGGAGAAGGGGAAGTGAGTGGTTGGCTTTACTTAGCCCTAGGATCTTCAGTGAGTAGATTTAACATCTACAGGGGAATCACCCGCATGGCGTTATGTGTCAGGGCTAGATATAATATGATATTAGTCGCATGTTTATATTGCACATATAGAGTTGTGCATAAAAACTTCATTGCATATTATCACTTGTTGTGCTTGGACTTGTACCCTTTGGATACTGCACTATTATTGACGGCTCTTGTTGCACGAGCACTGATTGTATGCCACTCACACCTTCAATAATTGCCATGACACGCACAACACTTATACATACGTGAGATTGTATTGGCTAGGGACATTGATACATTGATTCATATTCCATTGTGCATATGACATATAGCATACCTGTATATCCACATGCTTACATATATGCCTTGCCATGCCTACACGTTAGCTACCCTTATACCTATATGGTATTGTACCATTAGAGATAGGTATAAACACATATAAGACATAGCTACATGTACATCTTGCATACATACTTACTTGTACACCCGTATACCTTTATATAGCTACACACATACCTGGAGGGTATTACATCATTACTGATAGGTAGATACACATACCTTGCTATACCGACATAGTTACGCATACCTGGCTATAGCTACATGTTCACCTTTATATGATGTTGCGTTTGGTTTCGGAAATTAGGAACCGTATGATATACTTAATAACTTGTTGCTGTTAAATAGTGGTTTTTCCTTATATGCAAATATTACTGTTTCATGTTGCATATATTATATTTCATGGATTTCGCATCAAGATATAGATTTCACATGATATTTTCTGGATTTGAGGACCGTGGTGGTTTTATGAAATTATGCATTATTTGAAAAACCCGGTTTCTCTTGATATGATATTTCAGCATCCATATGAGATTTTTCGGTTCTGATATATACCCCATGCGAGGAGGCGTCGTGGGCCGTGTTGGGGTACATGGTGGAGCCCGGTATGGTACCCCGGGATAACAAAGGTATGTCGACAGATTTTGCCGATGAGCCTGGCAGGGGATGTGCACTGCCTACCGGTGATAGTATTTTGGACTCGGCGGTGATCGTAGAGATATCGACCGGAGTCATGTACATATGGATACGGGGAATTCGAGTATCAAAGCTGGGTACTCGGGTTTCCGAGGAACGTATGATACGTACATATCAGGGCCAGTCATGGTGACGACGCCTGATAGATGAGTATATATGTGTCGATGCGGGACACTAGTTTTCATGATATTTTACCTCTAAGTATATATATCAGTGGTATGCGACGCTGTTATATATGCATGTATATATATATATCAGTGGTATGGGATGCTGTTATATATATATATTTATAATATATATCATCATAATGATCTGTGCAAGTATTCTTATTCATTATATATGAGGGCCGATATTATGGTCGATCTGAGGGCCGATGTTATGGTCGATATGAGGGCCAAACCGAGGGCCGATTTGAGGATATTTGGGATTTGGATTGTCTTGATGGACATTGGTCCTGCCACGATGAGGATTCCGTGAGGATGATATGTTTTATCCCGTATTCCGCATTTATTTATATGGATTGCTTCATGTATTAGTTGTACCTGATAGAGTACCTTTTATGATTGTTTCGTATACATATTTGTAACATTTCAGAAAAATAAAATATTATTTTTGGGAATTTTTATAAATAAATAATAAATATAATGAATATTTTAATAGGGCGGTATAATTAAATACCGATAAATTGGGAAAAATTTGGAAAATTATGGAAATTACTAAAAAGAGGGTGTTTTATGTGATATAAGCAAATTATGAAATTTTATGATTTATTATACACTAATTTTGTGCTAATCGCGATTAGATATCGCTAATCGCGCATTAAGCGTGTTTTGTGTACATGACATGAACATGTCATATTTTTCACACTTGTTACATTTTTCTATCATGGATTTTCCTTATGTTTATCATGCATGGCTTTTTAAAAGAAAAGAGAAAAGAAAAGAAAAGGAAAAAGGAAAGTAAAAGGGACATAATGATTAGGGTGAAGGGTTACACTAGCGCCTCGGCCAACTTCCGTGGCCAAATGCGGAACAAAATTTTTACGACGAACATAAACTTGGCGCTAGAATAACACAAAAACCCGGATCTTTACCATAAACCTAACTAACACAAGAAGGTTCTATCTACTATGATAGAAAGTTATACCTCAAACTTGAACTCCTTCTCTTCTTGTGTTGCTTCCCCTTGTTGTGAGCTCCTTGGAATGGTGTAGATGGCTCCTCCTCACCGTCTTCTCTTTGCCAAAGAAAGATCCACCTGAAGGCCTCTACCTTGAGCTCCAACCTCTATCTTGAAGTAACTAAGGTGCTTGGTGTGCTAGACTAATAAACCTAGAGTGAGTAGAGAGTTATTTTAGTGGTTAGATCTCACAAAGCTCTTGATTTTCAACTCATGAAACAAGAGAGCTTTGAGAGAGGAAGAGGAGAGAGCTAGCAAGAGAGAGAATGTATCATGTTGAAAATGAGAAGAGATAGCTCTCATATGAACAAAAAGAATAATGATAATTTTAATTAGGATAAATTGTCATGGTTGATGTTGATTTGACCATTATTATATCACAATTAATGCTAAGCATGCTCTATGTAAGTCAACATGGGTCAACTTAGTCAAATGGTCAAACCAATTAACCATGATACAATTATCTCTAATTAAAACTCATTAATCAATTTCCTCCATCTCATTATCGTTTTAATCAAGTCAATGGTCAAAACCCTAATGAGGTTCCTCTGCCTCTGTCAACTGTGTATACACACCCGCATCCGTGTTCCGAGGAACACGGATACAATGAGACCGAACCAACCCGAAACCAAATACTACGATCTGGCTTAAACCAAAGCCCACTAGTATGAACTGCCCGAACACCGAACACGCACAAGTACGCATATGTGAACGAACCCTGTCGTAAAACCATACGACCTCTACTCGTTTCGCCCAAAGGTGAACAACTCTCTGTGTGGGACTCTAAAGACTCGACACTATGCTGGCAGAGGGTTTAACCACAGGCCGCAAGCAGTACTAGCTGTACGTAACGGTCTCCAGGTAGATGCCGATAATAAGACCGATGAGGTGAACCCATCTGAACTCCTACTGAGCCTGAATGTGACAATCTCCGTACATTCTGGTCTATTCGTCTAAGAGTATCGCATGTCGGGCCTAGGGTGGCGGCAAACGTTAGACCCCTAATAATGGTACAAGTCGTGTTGGAGTGTAGCCCAGAACACCCTGAGAAACTACTGGAAACACTACCAGTAAATCTCGCTTGCCTTGGCCAGAGACTTTGTGTAATGGCTCTCCTAGACACAACGCGATATCAACTCCCAATACCGGGAGAGACGAATCCTGTCTAACCGTCACAGCCTCCAAGTGCTTCGGGACTGCACCCAACTACTACCTGTTTGCACGACTCAATATAGCCGTGGTAGGGTAGTAATCTAAGAACAGTGGGAACACACTCGAGGCGAAGTGACAGTGTCAAGTCAACGGACTAAGCTGTACTCATGTCACCTGGGAACTGTTAACTAATGATTTGTATAATAACATCCAACAGTTCCCGACGAGTCCTGTCCAGTGTACTCATAACCTAACGAGCACCTGCATACTATATCCAGTATGACGTACTGATGGCTGTGGGACAGACCATCTCCCCTGCTGGGATGAGAAGCGTATGCACCAGTCTACTCTGGAGTATCGATGCCCTGTCTCGATAATCCTACGACTAGGGACCTGTATAAGGATGTGCTTATAGACTACCCAGCCCCCACTAGTGTGATCGCCATCACAACGCCGGTAGTCAACCAAAGATCCTAAGGGCTCCATCAATATATATTAGCGATATGTTAGAAGAAACATATACACATATTAAGATAGATACAAACCAAGTAGCATACTACAATATCGAGCAAGACTGTCGTCAATCCATGTATATATCCCAAGCTTCCAAAATGTAATATACAAACTAGTACTATACAATAATGGCCTCTAGGGCATACATATCCAACAATCTCCCACTTGCACTAAAAGCCAGTAATTGGTGTATCGCATACCCAATGTCTGCACTAAGGCCAGCTGCTGGCGTACCGCATACCCAATAGCTCAAAAAGTCGCTCGAACTGTGTTTGAGGGAGGGCCTTTATGAATGGATCCGCCGTGTTGTCTTTATTGTCCACTCTCCGTACCTCGATCTCCTGGCGATCAATGATCTCCCTGATCAGGTGATACCGCTTTAAGATGTGTCTGGATTTCTGATGGGACCGTGGTTCCTTCGCTAAAGCAATAGCCCCATTATTATCGCAATACAAAGGTATTGGGTCAATAATGGACGGAACCACCTAATGTTCACTAATGAACTTCTTCATCCAGACCGCTTCTTTTGCGGCATCGCTTGCAGCAATGTATTTAGCCTTCATCGTCGAGTCTGCGACGGTATCTTGTTTGGAACTTCACCAACACACCGTCCCTCCGTTGAGGGTAAAGACAAAACCCGAGACAGACTTGCTGTCGTCCTTGTCACTCTGGAAGCTTGAATCGGTATAGGACTCGACCCTGAGGTCTCCATTACCATAAACCAGGAACATCTCCTTAGTCCTTCTCAGGTACTTGAGAACGTTCTTTACTGCCGTCTAGTGGTTCTCACCTGGGTCTGACTAATACCGGCTCACCACGCTTAGTGCATAAGCTACATCTGGTCTTGTACATAGCATCGCATACATTATAGATCCTACCGCCGAAGCGTAGGGTATAATGCTCATGCGAACCCTCTCCTCTTCAGTCTTGGGATACATCTTCTTGGAGATGGTGATTCCGTGCAATGCTGGTATATTACCGCATTTGGAATCTTCCATACTAAATCTCTTTAGTATGGTCTCTATGTACCTGGACTGCGAAAGTCCTAGTAATCTCTTGGATCTATCTCTGTAGATCTTGATCCCCAGAAAGCACGAGGCATCACCCAGGTCATTCATGGAGAACCTTTGTGACAAGAATAGCTTGACCGATTGTAGCATAGGAATGTCATTTCCTATCAAAAGAATGTCGTCCACGTACAAGACTAGGAATAAGACAGTTCGTCCTACAATCTTCTTATAAATACAAGGCCCATCTTCGTTTTTTATGAAGTCAAATTCTTTGATTGCTTCATCAAAACAGATGTTCCAGCTTCGCGATTCCTGCTTTAATCCATAAATGGATTTAAGCAACTTGCACACCTTCCCGCTTCTCCCACTGTCTACAAAACCTTCTGGCTGATCCATATAAACACTCTCTTCCAAAGTGCCGTTTAGAAAATCCATTTTTACGTCCATCTGCCAAATCTCATAGTCATGGATGGCAGCAATGGCAAGTAGGATCCGAATGGATTTGAGCATAGCCACTGGAGAAAAAATTTCGTCATAGTCCACACCAGGTTGTTGACGAAAACCTTTTGCAACGAGTCTAGCCTTATAGGTTTCCACCTGCCCATCTACACCAAGTTTCCTTTTGTAGATCCATTTGCATCCAACGGGTTTTACCCCAGGAGGAGCAATATCCAAGGTCCACACTTTATTGGTGTACATAGACTCCAGTTCCGTTCGCATAGCATCCAGCCACTTATCAGAGTCCCTACTGATAATGGCTTGCCTGAAATTGGTAGGGTCATCTTCTTCCAAGATGCAATCCTCTCGATCCCCGTCTATAAGAAAACCGTAGTATCTCTCCGGGGGATGAGAAATCCTACCTGATCTGCGGAGTGGCTGAGGTTCGTCTGGGACTATTGAATTTTCTGGTTCTACTAAATCCTCAGTTTGAGTTTGTGGATCTGATATTTTATCCAGTTCTACCGTGCTCCCACTTATTTCTTTTGCAAGAAATTGCCACTCTAAAAAGCTGGCGCGACGAGCAACGAACACCTTCTGTTCCTCAGTGTGGTAGAACACATATCCCAGAGAATTTCTAGGATATCCCACAAACTTGCACAAAACTGATCGTGCCTTAAGCTTGTTCGGATTTTGTACCTTTACATAGGCCGGACAACCCCATATCTTACTACGTTCAAGATATGGTCTTTTACCACTCCATATTTCATATGGAGTCTTAGGCACAGATTTAGACGGAACTTGATTCAGCAAGTACGCTGCTGTTTCTAGCGCAAGTCCCTAGAATGAAAGAGGTAACTCAGCATTACTCATCATGGAGCGAACCATGTCCAATAGGGTACGGTTCCTCTGCTTCGATACGCCGTTGTGTTGTGGTGTGTACGGAGAAGTAAGCTAAGAGAGAATTCCATTCTCTTTTAAGTAATCTAGGAATTCCGTGCTTAAGTACTCCCCTCCTCTATCAGACCGGAGGATCTTGATACTTTTGCCTATCTGGTTCTCCACTTCGTTTCTGAATTCTCTGAATTTCTCAAAAGCTTCAGATTTGTGTTTCATCAGATACACATATCCGAATCTAGAGAGATCGTCAGTGAATGTGATAAAGTATGAGAACCCACCCCTTGCATGTATAGATATTGGACCACATACATCACTATGTATGAGTCCCAAGAGCTCTGTTGCTCTTTCTCCATGTCCGGTGAACAGAGATTTGGTCATCTTTCCTTTGAGACAAGACTGACAAGTTTCATAAGATGAAAACTCGAACATATCCAAGAGTCCATCTTTATGCAATTTACTTAGTCTTTTCTCTCCGATATGACCAAGTCTACAATGCAACAAGTAGGATTCGTTCGTATCTGAACTCTTCCTCTTGCGTGTGTTTTGTATATTGAGAACTGTATTCTGATTTAGAACATAAATACCATTACACAGTGTACCTTCTGCAACCAGTATCTTATCAAGGTAAATGTTTATGATATTTCTATCAAGAACAAAGTTATATCCATCTTTATCGAGTAAAGACACTGATATTATGTTGCAAACCATGGAAGGTACATAGTAGCAATTGTTCAAAATCATAGTATTGCCATTTGGCAACACTAGGTGATATTCACCGACGGCTGCAGCATTAACATGTGCTTCGTTCCCTACTCTGAGGGACATATCACCAGGTGCAACTTTCCTACTTTTTCTCAGTCCGTGTAATAAATTACAGATATGAGATCATGATCCGGTATCAAGTACCCAGGAGGTAGGGCTGACCGAAAGCAGTTCTCAATTACAAGAACACCTGAAGTAGATGCAAAACTATTCTTCTTATTCAACTGGGTCTCCTTGGAATCCATACAGTCCTCTTTCCCTTGCTCAACTTATGACTGTTGTCATAAGTTAGAGCCGAAATGACGTTCCCCAGCCCCGAATAAGAATTCGGATCGGCAAGCGATACATTTATTATCTTGATTAGGGCGTGAAATGGTTGCTACTTGGAGAGAGAGAAAAGAAACACTCAGCGTGCGCTCTTGCAAGATTAGATTGGTTTATTAATTTATCTAATCAGGATGGCTCCCACTGCTTCCTTAAATTCTTCTTCAAACCTTAAAAGAAGAACTAGTCAGGATTAATCGCACGTCACAATACTTGCTTAACCTTTCAGCCAGGCTAGTGTTGGTACTTCGAGGGAGTTTTTCCAACGCTTTTGCGAAGTTCCTTAATTACATAACCTCTTTTCCCTGGAAGCATAGCCCCGCTAACACCGTTCTAGACACCTACTTGGTTTATAGCATTGATTGTTAAGTGAAATAATCTCCCGAGAGTAATTCAACTCATCAGTGGGATCGGGATCCAACTATCATTGTGTGATGACCTAGATGGAATCCACTCTAGTCGCCACACTCCAGAAGGTATGCTAAATCTGCAAGTTTCCTGTATGTTTGAAACTCCCGATGTGGTTTTTACCCCTAGGACCCAAGTGACCTTGACTGAGCCAACATATCAAAAGATCCTAGTCAAGTTCAACCCGTCATTATCTTGATTGCATTAGACCCACCCGTACGAGTCCTTGACTGAGCCAAAATGACCGCACGACTGTTCCAACCAATCGCATTATATGCTACAGAAAAATATTACATATCTACCGTACACTACGCCTCGGCTGAGCACGAAATACATAGCACGAATACTAAGCAATACCAATCCGAAATGACGGAGGGCTACGGCTGGGTTTTGGCGAAAACCCGTTAACGTAATGAACTTGATATCGTTGAAGGAACCTGATAACCTTTTTAAAATATATAGTGGCGAAAACTTTTGCTAAAGAGGTCACTCCCTTTGAAGGGATCTCGATTCTTTTCTCGTCGAATGAGGTGCAGGATATTCCAAACTGAATACCTCGATGCAAAGAAAGAATAATCGACTATAGTTAAGTTATTAAGCTGACGCAAACTTTTACTCAAGGGGTCACTCCCGGTGAAGGGATCTCGGCCCTTGCCTCGTCGAATGAGGTGCTGGATATTCTAAACTGAATACCACTATGCAAAGCAAAAGAGAACGTCTGTAATGTATGTTTTTAAAACTTGGTTCCAACAAAATCTTTCTAGGTTTGTTTTACTTGCATTAATCAAAATTAATGCTGTCCAATCAAAGTAACCTACCACACCAGAAAAGAACGAAAATACGGTGTACGTATATGCCATCCGCATTCTCCACTGGGGCCGTCATCACCCGTTAGGTTACTTAACTAACGACAGAGCGGGGGCTGGACTAGCGCGGGTGCAAACATATACAACATCTACTAGTATATATATATAAGTATATAAAACATTCGTCCCAGGCATGATAGTAAACAACATCACAGAAACACAACCAACAATACAGAATGGTGGATAATCTTGAAGCCCCGGGTTTCATTTGAGCCATAAATAAAACCCGACGTTCCCTGTCGTGTGGATAACCTGTGCAATGAAAACCTGTACCCCCTACGATTGCGGTGAATAGCCCGCCAATTCTAGAATGAAGCCCCCTCCGTCTCAACTCTACGAAAAAGAAGCCTCCTCCGTCTCAACGCCATGAGAAAGAAGCCCCCTCCGTCTCAACTCCATGAGATGCGGACTTGCTGCCTTTCTAGAACCTGGCTATTCGTACACTCCACCGCGGGGTAATCCTAGTACAGAAAAAGAAAATAATATGTACAAACGGTGACATCGACCTCAACCCGGTCGTGCCGCAAAATAATATACAACCCGGCAAAGACGGCAGTCCACATGTCGGACGCTCGCCCTGCAATAACAAATGTACAAATGAATTTAAACTGTACTACAAACATTGCAACACTTGCTATCCATCATGACTATCCAACCACAATCACAGAACAAGCACACAATATCAACGCGAATGTCACGTTCGCAAAACCCGTCTAAAAGAACATATAGCAATCAGACGAGTTTTACCGATCGAGTGGCATTCCCGGTCACAGCTAAAAGTGAATGTACTGTAAAATACACATTTAAAATTTCGATTGACTAAACTTTTCCAAATAGGCCCCAAAAGCAAATCCAGCACTCAAATAAACCTGGGCCAAAACTATATATCACAAATATCATATTTTCATGAAATAGAGCCCCAGAAATTTTTTTGGGTACTGTAGCCCAAAAAGCGCCGTAGAAGCGCCGCAAAATGCGCCATTTTCTCACTTTCCGCGGCGGAATTTTGGAGTTAGGCCCCCAAATTTTTTCTGTAGCTATAGTTTCGCCTGCATGTAATTCTAAGACACATAGAAAAATTTTAGGACAACTTCGAAAATCGACAGCAAGCTCATGAACATAGATTCGTGATTCGGAAAAATTTGTCAATCGAGATTTTAACCTTGTGCAAACTAGCTAGTAGGTTTTATGGGTAGGCTCTGATACCATTAAGGGTTACACTAGCTCCTCGGCCAACTTCCGTGGCCAAATGCAGAACAAAATTTTTACGACAAACGTAAACTTGGCGCTAGAATAACACTAAAACCCGGATCTTTACCATAAACCTAACTAGCACAAGAAGTTTCTATCTACTATGATAGAAAGTTATACCTCAAACTTGAACTCCTTCTCTTTTTGTGTTGCTTCCCCTTGTTGTGAGCTCCTTGGAATGGTGTAGATGGCTCCTCCTCACCGTCTTCTCTTTGCCAAAGAAAGATCCACCCAAAGGCCTCTACCTTGAGCTCCAACCTCTATCTTGAAGTAACTAAGGCGCTTGGTGTGCTACACTAATAACCCTAGAGTGAGTAGAGAGTTGTTTTAGTGGTTAGATCTCACAAAGCTCTTGATTTTCAACTCATGAAACAAGAGAGCTTTGAGAGAGGAAAAGGAGAGAGCTAGCAAGAGAGAGAATGTATCATGTTGAAACTGAGAAGAGATAGCTCTCATATGAACAAAAAGAATAATGATAGTTTTAATTAGGATAAATTGTCATGGTTGATGTTGATTTGACCATTATCATGTCACAATTAATGCTAAACATGCTCACAAAAATATCTAAGTCAACATGGGTCAACTTAGTCAAATGGTCAAACCAATTAACCATGATACAATTATCTCTAATTAAAACTCATTAATCAATTTCCTCCATCTCATTATCATTTTAATCAAGTCAATGGTCAAAACCCTAATAAGGTTCCTTTGCCTCTGTCAACTGTGTATACACACCCGTATTCGTGTTCCGAGGAACACGAATACAATGAGACCGAACCAACCAAAAACCAAATACTAGGATCTGGCTTAAAACAAAGCCCATTAGTATCAACTGCCCGAACACCAAACACGCACAAGTACGCATATGTGAACGAACCCTGTCGTAAAACCATACGACCTCTACTCGTTTCGCCCAAAGGTGAACAACCCTCTGTGTAGGACTCTAAAGACTCGACAGTACGCTGGCAGTGGGTTTAACCACAGGCCGCAAGCGGTACTAGCTATACGTAACGGTCCCCAGGTAGATGCCGATAAGAATATCGATGTGGTGAACCCATCTGAACTCCTACAGAGCCTGAATGTGATAATCTCCATACAGTCTGGTCTGTTCGTCTAAGAGTATCGCATGTCGGGCCTAGGGTGGAGGCAAACGTTAGACCCCTAATAGTGGTACAAGTCGTGTCGGAGTGTAGCCCAGAACTGTTGGATATATGTATGCCCTAGAGGCCATTATGTGATAGTGGATGTATCTATACATGTATATATTCAGTATGCATTCTTGCTCGACATGATAGTATGCTATCTGGTTCTTCTTTATCTGACATGTTGATTTGATCATGCTTGTTATTCACTCATACATGCTGATAAAGCCCTGAGGATATTGGCTTGACTGCTCTGATTATGATGGAGATCATACTAGTGGGACATCTGTAGTCTATAAGCATATCCTGGAAAGTCCCTAGTCGTTGGTATATCGAGACGGGGCATTGATATACCAGAGTAGACTAGCGTATATGATACTAGACCCATGTGATGGGCGATGGATGATCCCATATCCATTGGTGTTTGACATCAAGATCATATACGGGTGCTCAGTGCTGACTGGGTACACTGGACGGACTCACCGAGAACTCCTATATGGAATTATATCTATCTTCGGATAGCAGTTCTCAGGTGACACTGGTACAGGTTAGTCTGTAGACCCGAGATCGTCATAGAGTCTTGTGTGTTCTCCCACTGTACTTTGATTGCCACCATACCACGGCTCTACCGAGTCGTGCAAACAGGTGGCCGTTGGGTACAGTCCCGAGACACACGAAGACGATGAGCTATAGGAGGGGTTTCGTCTCTCCCGGTATTGGGAGTTGATGCTGTGCTGTGCCCGACTGGTTATAACAGCAAGTCCCTGGCCAGGGCTGCTGAGATTTGCTGATAAGTGTTATCAGTAGTTTCTCAATCTGTTATAGACCATTCACCGGCACGACTTATTGAGTTATTAGGGTCGACGTGACCATCCCTAGGCTCGATATGCAGCATATCTGACGAAGAGACCGGACTGTACGGTAGTGTTGCCGGATGGCTCGACGGGAGTTGTAGCAGGTTCGCTTGTTTTCTTCTGATCGCTCAATACCCGGGTGGCCGTTACGTTTAGCTGACCGCTTGCGGCTTGGGGGTACCTGATATGATCATCACCCTCTGCCGGCGTATTGACGAGTCTTAGAGTCCCACAAAGGAGTTACCCAGTCCAGGCGAAACGTTGTGGTGCGCGTATGCGATATGCGCAAGCACCCGATTAAAATGTACGTATATGATACCGAACATTGATCGGGTAAACTGCTTTTGGTGGGGTCATATGAGATATGACCGGATTGATAAATCAAGTGTTGATTTATCATTTAACCATTAGTTTTCTCACTTAAAACCTTTTCTTGGATGATGGATGTGTGCATGCATGTGTGCTTTTCTTTCTTTCTTTCATGCTAGTTTCATGCACATATGGATGTGCATACATACACACATACATACACCCATCTATCATGGTTGTGACTATATGGAAATGGTGGCAATATAAGACTCACACCATGGATTATATAATGGATTATTATTTAATTTTGGTTTTAAAACAAATTGAAAAAGAAAGGATAATTCTTACTAGTTTCTACATGCTTCTTTTAACCTAACCTAGCTCACCTACCTCTTAACTTGAGTTATCCTTCTCTTTATCATTTAAAACTCAAGTTAAATAATGTCTCCATCACTTTAACCATGGTTCATAGTAAGAAGAAATAAAATATATATTGATAAATTTCTTTTTCTTCTAGTGAGTTATCTTTAATCTCATTTTACCTCTTGTGAAAATATTGCCACCATCTTCTTCCTCTTTCTCATTTGCTCTCTAGTTTTTTCTAGTGAGTAAATACCACTTAAAGAAAGGTTTTTGAAGTGAGAACCTTAACCACAACTTCATTCTACACAAGCTTAGCCGTCTTGTTTAGAGTGTTCTCTTCGGTTTTACGAAGTTGCGAGCTTGGACGGAGAACTCCGTGCTGGATCGTCGTGGACACAAGAGGACTTCAAGAGGACTTCCATTCAACACCCTAGAGACCAAGGAGTCCAGCGAAAGGGAGCTACAAAGGTTGTAGCCTCGAAACCCTAGATTAGTTCGCTTTATATTTCGAAACCCTAATTTTCTAGGATCGATTCCTTTGCATGTTCGTTTAGCACCATAAAAATTTAAACTTTTGGACATGTGATACTTCAAAACTCTTCATAAGGTGCTAGACAAACCTTTCATTGGTATCAGAGCCGACCTAGAACATTAGGCGACCTTTTTACGAAGTTAAAACTCCGATCGAACCGAAATACGGCTTTTTAGGGTGCTCTCTGGAAATTTTCTAAAAATTGACATTTTTCAGAATTAGAAATATGTAAAAAATACAGCAGCAAAAAATAAGGATTACGGTACAAAAATTATTCAATGAACAGTGATTCTTGCCGCGGAAACGCGGCCTAAGCTTTCTTAGGCCGCGGTTCCGCGGCCGTATGTATTAATTGAAGGATAATTTTTTTACAGTAATTCAGAAAACTGCTTGTTTAATTTTTTGGGTATTTTTAATCTGTATTTAGTTTTGAAAAATTCTGGAGATATTTTTGGACTCGTCGATTCGATCGGAATTTTCATTTCGTAGTTTTTCCGGGTAAATAAGAAAGTATTGAAGTGTTTGAACGAGTATCATTTGCTCACTATTCACGGGGTTTAAATGTTTTGGAGATACGTGCAAGTCTTTTTGCGGTGGTCCCTCTAGAAGACAACAAACCTTAACTCGATTATGTGACTGTCTCGAACTGCCCTTTGAACCTTAGGGTTTGGGGCAGTACGGCGTGCAACATGTGAGGCGTTGGCTTGACCCTTCTACGGCTGGACCGCTACTACCGTGTCACACTCCGGTTTTTTGAACCCTGCTCAAGTGTTGAGCTTTAGTGAATCTTGGGTACTTGATCGTTCGTTCGAAAACTTTAATAATGTCTGTTTGTCTGGAATGTGATACAATATGTGGAATTCATATAGTTTAGGCATGAAATACGAAATATGTGATATTTCGCATTTATGATGTCTAAAGAGAATGTGGATTCCAAATATTGTAGTTTTACACTTTCTTTTCTGTGACCGTAAGTGTAGTATGTTCGATATCGCCGGTTTCGTTGCTATACGTCAACGACAATCGGGGTACGCATACTTACTTACGTTGATGATATGTGATATTATGTGTTGCTGAGATATGATGTGCAGGATTATCGCGATTGAATAGCCGGGGGGTTTTATGTGAGATGAGAGTTTTATATTTTCATTCATGTAAATTCAAATGTAATGTAATATTCTTTTATTTGGGGCACTTCCGGGTTGAGGTTGTGTTACCAGTGTTGTATATTATTTACTTTTCCGCATTAGGATGGACCCAAGGAGGGGAGCACAGGTGACCGGGTTCTGGGGTTCAGTGGGAGGCCATCTCGAGGAGTCGAGACCGGGTCTCCTAAACTCCAGAATTGGGAGGGTCACTTGCTGCTCTCGTAGGGGTCCAGGGTGTGGGCTTGGCTATTCATCGCGACTGTGGAATCCGTATTTTCTATTCTGGCTAAATACTAAATACGGACGTCCTAGGATATCCCACGTTATATCTATGTTTCTGCTGCCTGTGTACTGTGATATCTGAGACGAATGACATATTATATATATGATATATAGTAGACGTTGCTTATGTTTTACACCCGTGCTAGTCCCGTCCCGGTATGCCGTTAGTTAAGTAACCTAACGGTGCATAACGGAATATTGCGGCGAATGCGGATGGCATAAGCGTACGTGTTATTTTCGTTTCTTTTCTGTGATTGGCTTAAGGACTTAAATGACGGGATTACATTAATGTGATTAATGTAAAGAAATTAAACCTAAAAAGATGTTGTAGAATCGGATTTGAAAACTACTCGGCTATTTATGAAAAAGCTATATTTCAAAACTGCGGAGCTTAAGCCACTCCTTTTGAAAACTGTTTGATTCTGCAACGATATCAAGTTCAAAGCGTTAAAGATTTTCTTAAAAATCATCCGCAACCCTCCGTCATTTTAGGAAGTAGAGTACTTAGTATTCGTGCTACGTTTGTTGACCTTAGCCAAGGCGTAGTGTACCGTAGCTAAGTGATGTCTTCCTACAAACGCATATGATGCAGATTAATTAGGACGGGCATATGACTTTGTTGACCTTAGCCAAGGGTCATGTGAACGGGTCTAATTAATCAAGAAATGACGGGTTGAGCTTGACTAGTGCTCGTGATTTGTTGACCTTAGCCAAGGTCACGAGTATTAGGGGTAAAAACCACATCGGGAATTTCAATAGTTGAAATTTGCAATGAGATTGCATACCTTCCATATGATGGTTGGATCCCGATCCCACTGTGGGCAATAGTTGCTCCTAGGAGAGTTTTACAGTTTATAATTAGCTAACTCATTAGGTGTCTAGAAAGGTGTTAACGGGGCTCCGCCTCTGGAAAAACGAGGTTTACTCTAATTAGGTCCGTGCGAAAGCACGGGGAACCTCCCTCAAGTACCGATACTGGCCTGGCTGAACGGTTAGCGAAGTTGTAGACTGTAATTAATCCTGGCTAGTTTTTCTTTTTAAGGTTTGAAAGAAAAACTCGATAAAAGCAGTGGGAAACATCGGTTAGACAAGATAATAAACCAATCTAATCTATGCAAGAGCTTTCGCTGAGTGTATTCTTTTCTCTCTCTTAATGGCAGATACCCATGACTGGACTCAAGCTTTTACTAGATAAAAACAAACTGAATGGGACCAACTATAAAGACTGGCTGAGGAATCTGAAAATCGCCTTGACTTATGATAAAGTATCATATGTCCTCACGGCTTCAGCCCCGCCCGTCCCTGGTCCAAAATCCTCAGTTGCGGACATTGAAGTCCGCAAGACATGGGACGCTGACTGTGCCATGGCCACATGCCTCGCGCTTGCATCGATGGATAACACACATCAAAAGCAGCACGAGGACATGGACATTCACGGTATATTGCTCCATACAAAGGAGTTGTATGGGGAGCAGTCCCGCGTATTACGATACGAAGCATCAAAGAAATTGTTTCAGATGCGAATGGCCCCTGTCACACCAGTAGGAGACCATGTTCTGAAGATGATAGCTCTTATAGAAGAGCTTGAGGACCTTGGATGGAAGATGGACAATGAACAATATATAGATATTATTCTGCAGTCCCTCCCCTCCACCTTTGCTCAGTTCATAGTGAACTTCAACATGCATGGCATGGAGAAGGACCTCCCTGAACTCCTTAATATGTTAAGGAGTGCAGAGAGCACTATGAAGTTAGCAAAAACTCCCGTTATGACTATTGGACAGTCTTCCTCTTCTCGCCCGAAAGCCAAGGCCAAGGGAAAGAAAAAGAAGAAACCCACTAATTCTAAGGGTGGAGTTAAAAAGGTGAAGGGAAAGGGAAAGTCCATGGCTGGATACTCAGGGAAGGGCGAATGTTTTCACTGCCACAAAACAGGACATTGGAAGCGCAATTGCACGGAGTATTTAAGTCTCAAGAAGAAGCATGGTGATGCTTCTGCTTCAGGTGCGTTTGTGACTGAAAACTGTTTTTCTATAAACTCTGCTTCCTGGGTATTGGATACCGGTTCAGGTTTTCATATTTGCAATTCTATGCAGGGGCTGAGAAATAGCAAGGTTTTGAGGACAGGTGACCATACTCTCCGCGTTGGAAATGGTTCCAATGTACATACAGTCGCAGTGGGAGAGTATCACTTGGGGTTGCCATCTGGATGTATTTTGGTTTTAAATCCATGTTATTTTGTACCAAGTATGCTATGTAATATAATATCCGTTTCTTTGTTGGACAATGAAGGGTATAATTTTGTATTGCAGAACAATGTTATGAACATTAATCTGAATCAAATGTTGGTTGGGTATGGTACACTTAACAACGGAATATATGTCCTAAATCAACACACAGTTTTCAGTATACAACACACTAATAAAAGAAAACTTTCAGAATTAAATGAAGCTTTTCTTTGGCACTGTAGACTTGGTCATATTAACGAAACAAGACTAAACAAGTTACACAAAGATGGATATTTAAATTCTTTTGAATATAAATCTTATGCGACTTGCCAGTCTTGTATCAAGGGTAAAATGACCAAAACTCCGTTTACCGGACATGGAGAAAGAGCTACTCAGCTCCTGGGCCTCATACATAGTGATGTATGTGGGCCTATGTCTACACAGGCTAGAGGCGGTTTTTCATACTTCATTACATTTACTGATGATTTCTCAAGATTCGGTCATGTATTTTTATTAAAACACAAGTCCGAAGCTTTTGAGAAATTCATTGAATATAAACAAGAAGTAGAAAAACAAACCGGCTTGAGTATCAAGATGCTTCGATCAGATCGAAGTGGTGAGTATCTCAGTACAGAATTTGCAAACTTCTTGAAAGAGAATGGGATTCTCTCTCAGCTCACTCCTCCTTACACACCACAGCACAACGGTGTGTCAGAACGAAGGAATAGGACCCTATTAGATATGGTCCGGTCCATGATGAGTGACGCTGAGTTACCCGTCTCGTTTTGGGGGCATGCATTAGAGACTGCAGCGTTTCTACTGAACAGGGTTCCAACCAAAGCCGTGTCCACCACACCATATGAGATATGGCATGGGAAGAGACCATCTCTTAAGAGAATTAAGATTTGGGGTTGCCCGGCCTATGTTAAAAAGCAGAATCCGGACAAACTCGAGACACGGTCGGTCATGTGTAACTTTGTGGGATATCCAAAGAATTCTTATGGATATCTATTCTACCACAAAGAGGAACAAAAAGTGTTCGTTTCTCAACATGCCACATTCTTGGAAAAAGAGTTTTTCACAGACAAAGATGATGGTAAGGTGGTGGATCTAGAAGAGGTTCTAGAGACACAAACTACAAATGACGATTTGGTTGAACTGGCTGTTGCAGCAGAAACTGAAGAACCTCGGCCACTCCGTAGGTCTGGTAGGACTTCTCGCCCACCGGAGAGGTACTACGGTTTCCTCATTGATGGTAACGGAGAAGATTGCATCATGGATGATGATGATCCTACCAGTTTTCAGCAAGCTATCACGAGTAAAGACTCTGTGAAGTGGCTGGATGCCATGAGATCCGAAATGGAGTCTATGTACACCAACAAAGTGTGGAATTTGGACGTTGTACCCCCTGGGGTAAAACCTGTAGGGTGCAAATGGATCTTTAAAAGAAAGATTGGTGTAGATGGGCAGGTGGAGATCTATAAGGCAAGACTTGTGGCGAAGGGTTTTCGTCAAAGACCAGGTTTGGACTATGACGAGACTTTTTCTCCCGTAGTCATGCTTAAATCCATTCGGATCCTACTTGCTATTGCTGCTCACTACGACTGTGAAATCTGGCTGATGGACGTTAAAACCGCATTTCTGAATGGAAATTTGGAAGAATGCGTTTATATGGATCAGCCAGAGGGCTTCATTGAAAGTGGGAGCAGCGGGAAAGCATGTAAATTGCTTAAATCCATATATGGGTTAAAGCAGGCATCACGGAGTTGGAACATCTGTTTCGATGATGTCATCAAAGAGTTTGATTTCATCAAAAATCCAGATGAACCTTGTGTTTATAAGAAGGCTGTAGGGAGAGCTGTCACATTCCTCGTATTGTACGTGGATGACATTCTTCTGATAGGAAATGATATTCCTATGCTACAGTCGGTCAAATCTTTCTTATCACTGAGGTTCTCCATGAAGGACCTGGGTGATGCCACATACATTCTGGGCATGAGGATCTATAGGGATAGATCCAAAAGGTTATTGGGATTGTCCCAAGCCAGGTACATTGACACCATCCTAAAAAGGTTTAGTATGGAAGACTCCAAGCGGGGTACCTTGCCTGCTTGCCATGGGGTCACTCTCTCCAAGGATTCTTGCCCAAAGACCGATGAAGAGAGAGCTCGTATGAGTATTATACCCTATGCTTCGGCAGTAGAATCTATAATGTATGCGATGTTATGTACGCGTCGAGATGTAGCTTATGCACTTAGTGTTATAAGCAGGTATCAATCCAACCCAGGGGAGAACCACTGGACAGCTGTGAAGAACATTCTTAAGTACTTGCGAAGGACTAAAGAATTGTTCTTGGTGTATGGTAATGGAGATCTCCAAATGGAGGCCTTTACCGATTCGAGCTTCCAGAGCGATAAGGACGACGGCAAATCTATCTCTGGGTTTGTATTTACCCTCAATGGAGGGGCGGTGAGTTGGAAGAGTTCCAAACAAGATACCGTTGCAGACTCTACGATGGAAGCTGAGTACATTGCTGCAAATGATGCCGCCAAGGAAGCCGTCTGGATGAAGAAGTTCGTCTCGGAGCTAGGAGTAGTTCCAATCATTATTGATCCAATACCTTTGTATTGTGACAATAATGGGGCTATGGCGTTAGCCAAGGAGCCCAGATCCCATCAACGGTCCAGACACATCCTGAGGCGTTTTCATTTGATCCGGGAGATTGTAGATCGCCGCGAGATCGAGATTAGGAGGGTAGACACAAAGAATAACGCCGCGGATCCATTCACCAAGGCCCTCCCTCAGCCGCAGCATGAGCGACTTTTTGAGAAGTTGGGTATGAGATACGCGAATAACTGGCCTTAGTGCAAGTGGGAGATTGTTGGATATATGTATGCCCTAGAGGCCATTATGTGATAGTGGATGTATCTATACATGTATATATTCAGTATGCATTCTTGCTCGACATGATAGTATGCTATCTGGTTCTTCTTTATCTGACATGTTGATTTGATCATGCTTGTTATTCACTCATACATGCTGATAAAGCCTTGAGGATATTGGCTTGACTGCTCTGATTATGATGGAGATCATACTAGTGGGACATCTGTAGTCTATAAGCATATCCTGGAAAGTCCCTAGTCGTTGGTATATCGAGACGGGGCATTGATATACCAGAGTAGACTAGCGTATATGATACTAGACCCATGTGATGGGCGATGGATGATCCCATATCCATTGGTGTTTGACATCAAGATCATATACGGGTGCTCAGTGCTGACTGGGTACACTGGACGGAATCACCGAGAACTCCTATATGGAATTATATCTATCGTCGGATAGCAGTTCTCAGGTGACACTGGTACAGGTTAGTCTGTAGACCCGAGATCGTCATAGAGTCTTGTGTGTTCTCCTACTGTAATTTGATTGCCACCCTACCACGGCTCTACCAAGTCGTGCAAACAGGTGGCCGTTGGGTACAGTCCCGAGACACACGAAGACGATGAGCGATAGGAGGGGTTTCGTCTCTCCCGGTATTGGGAGTTGATGCTGTGCTGTGCCCGACTGGTTATAACAGCAAGTCCCTGGCCAGGGCTGCTGAGATTTGCTGATAAGTGTTATCAGTAGTTTCTCAATCTGTTATAGACCATTCACCGGCACGACTTATTGAGTTATTAGGGTCGACGTGACCATCCCTAGGCTCGATATGCAGCATATCTGACGACGAGACCGGACTGTACGGTAGTGTTGCCGGATGGCTCGACGGGAGTTGTAGCAGGTTCGCTTGTTTTCTTCTGATCGCTCAATACCCGGGTGGCCGTTACGTTTAGCTGACCGCTTGCGGCTTGGGGGTACCTGATATGATCATCACCCTCTGCCGGCGTATTGACGAGTCTTAGAGTCCCACAAAGGAGTTACCCAATCCAGGCGAAACGTTGTGGTGCGCGTATGCGATATGCGCAAGCACCCGATTAAAATGTGCGTATATGATACCGAACATTGATCGGGTAAACTGCTTTTGGTGGGGTCATATGAGATATGACCGGATTGATAAATCAAGTGTTGATTTATCATTTAACCATTAGTTTTCTCACTTAAAACCTTTTCTTGGATGATGGATGTGTGCATGCATGTGTGCTTTTCTTTCTTTCTTTCATGCTAGTTTCATGCACATATGGATGTGCATACATACACACATACATACACCCATCTATCATGGTTGTGACCATATGGAAATGGTGGCAATATAAGACTCACACCATGGATTATATAATGGATTATTATTTAATTTTGGTTTTAAAACAAATTGAAAAAGAAATGATAATTCTTACTAGTTTCTACATTCTTCTTTTAACCTAACCTAGCTCACCTACCTCTTAACTTGAGTTATCCTTCTCTTTATCATTTAAAACTCAAGTTAAATAATGTCTCCATCACTTTAACCATGGTTCATAGTAAGAAGAAATAAAATATATATTGATATATTTCTTTTTCTTCTAGTGAGTTATCTTTTATCTCATTTTACCTCTTGTGAAAATATTGCCACCATCTTCTTCCTCTTTCTCATTTGCTCTCTAGTTTTTTCTAGTGAGTAAATACCACTTAAAGAAAGGTTTTTGAAGTGAGAACCTTAACCACAACTTCATTCTACACAAGCTTAGCCGTCTTGTTTAGAGTGTTCTCTTCGGTTTTACGAAGTTGCGAGCTTGGACGGAGAACTCCGTGGTGGATCGTCGTGGACACAAGAGGACTTCAAGACGACTTCCATTCAACACCCTAGAGACCAAGGAGTCCAGCGAAAGGGAGCTACAAAGGTTGTAGCCTCGAAACCCTAGATTAGTTCGCTTTATATTTCGAAACACTAATTCTCTAGGATCGATTCCTTTGCATGTTCGTTTAGCACCATAAAAATTTAAACTTTTGGACATGTGATGCTTCAAAACTCTTCATAGGGTGCTAGACAAACCTTTCAAGAACACCCTGAGAAACTACTGGAAACACTACCAGTAAATCTCGCTTGCCTTGGTCAGGGACTTTGTATAATGGCTCTCCTACACACAGCGCGATATCAACTCCTAATACCGGGAGAGATGAATCCTGTCTAACCGTCACTGCCTCCAAGCACTTCGGGACTGCACCCAACTACTACCTGTTTGCACGACTCAATAGAGCCGTGGTAGGGTAGTAATCTAAGAATAGTGGGAACACACTCGAGACGAAGTGACAATGTCAAGTCAACGGACTAAGCTGTACTCATGTCACCTGGGAACTGTTAACTGACGATATGTATAATACCAACCAAGAGTTCCCGACGAGTCCTGTCCAGTGTACTCGTAACCTAAGGAGCACCTGCATACTATCTTCAGTATGACGTACTGATGGCTGTGGGACAGACCATCTCCCCTGCTGGGATGAGAAGCGTATGCACCAGTCTACTCTGGAGTATCGATGCCCTGTCTCGATAATCCTATGACTAGGGACCTGTATAAGGATGTGCTTATAGACTACCCAGCCCCCACTAGTGTGATCGCCATCACAACACCGGTAGTCAACCAAAGATCCTCAGGGCTCCATCAATATGTATTAGCGATATGTTAGAAGAAACATATACACATATTAAGATGGATACAAACCAAGTAGCATACTACAATATCGAGCAAGACTGTCGTCAATCCATGTATATATCCCAAGCTTCCAAAATGTAATATACAAACTTGTACTATACGATAATGGCCTCTAGGGCATACATATCCAACATAAGGTAGGTAAGCTTTTAGTGAGAGAGAGAAATGAGAATAATTGAGAGGGAGAGAGAGGGGTTGCCTCAATTCATTTCCCCCCCCATTTCTTTGCTTCTCTTTCTTCCTCTTCAAACCCCATCTTCTTCTTAGGTCCACGTTACCCACCCCGGTTCTTTCGGGGAGGCGGAATAGGAAAAAATCAAAATTTTCTCACAAGGTAACATGGACCATCCATGAAGGATCTTTGCTCAACAAAAACTAACATACTAATTACAAGTTCTAGCTACTATGTAGAATGGTTATACCTAGATCTTGAACTCCTTCTCTTCTTGTTGTGGTTCTCTTTCTTGCTTGCTCCTTGTAGTGGTGTAGACGGCTCCTCCTCGTCGTCTTCTCTTTGCCGAAGATAGATCCACCCGAGGGCATCTACCTTGAGCTCTTACCTCAACCAAGAGGTAACTAGAGTGCTTGGTTTGCTAGACAAAGAACCCTAGAAAGAGTAGAGATGAAACTTGATGGTTTTGTCTCAAGAGCTTTTGATTTTCAACACATGAAAGATTAAAGCTTTGAGAGAGAGGAAGAGGGAGAGCTTTTTCAAGAGAGAGAAAGAGCATGATAGAATGAGAGAATAATAGCAACCATCTCTCATATGAGAGAAATAATAATAATAATAATAATTAAGGGAAAACGTGATGGTTAGTTTTGAAATGACCATTATCATTTCACATTAAATGAAATTTGCAAGAATCAAGAAGCATCTTTCATGTGAAATGATGATGGTCAAAATGTCAACAATAGTCAACCGGTCAACCAGAGTCAAAAGTGTAAGGTTAGTATAGCACCCTATGAAGAGTTTTGAAGCATCACATGACCCAAAGTTTTAATTTTTAAGGTGCTAAACTAACATGCAAAGGATAGATCCTAGAAAATTAGGGTTTACTAAACTTAAAGCTAACAAAAGTTAGGGTTTGAAGGCTACAACCTTTGTAGCTCCCGTTTTTGCTTCGCTCCTTAGGCTCTTTGGTGTTGAAACGAGGTCCTCTTGAACTCCCCTTGTGTCCACGATGATCCACCGCGGAGATCTCCGTCCAAGCTCGCTACTTTGTAAAATCGAAGTAAACACTCTAATCAAGTTGGCTAGACTTGAGTAGAATGGTGTTGTGGCTTTGGATCTCACTTCAAAAACCTTTCTTTTGTTATATTTCACTCACTAGAAAAGAACTAGAGAGGAGAAGATGAAGGAGGATGAAAATGGTGGCTTTTTCTTTCAAGAGATAAAATGATAACCATAAGGTTAAGCTTACAAAAGAAAATAAATATCACTATATATATTTATTCCTTCTTGACTCCAACCATGATTAAATGATAGATGATTAATTTAACTTGGGTTTAGAATGATAAAGGAAAAGATAACCATGGTTTAGTGGTGGGTGAGAATGGTTAAGTTAAAAGAAGCATGTAGAAACTAGCATAATTATCCTTTCCTTTTCATTTTCTTTTTAAAACCAAAATTAAATAATTATCCATTGTATAATCTATGGTGTGAGGCTTATATTGCCACCATTTCCATATATAATCAACCATGATGGTTTGATGTATGTATGTGTACATGTATGCACATCTACATGTGCATAAAACTAGAAAAGAAGAAAGAAACACATGCATGCATGCATACATCCATCAAACCCTAGAAAGGTTTCAAGTGAGATAACTTATAGTTAGATGATAAATCAACACTTGATTTATCAATCCGGTCATATCTCATATGACCCTACCAAAAGGAATTCACCCGATCAATGTTCGGTATCATATACACATATTTCAATCGGGTGCATGCGCATATCGCATATGCGCACCACAACGTTTCGCCTGGACTGGGTAACTCCTTTGTGGGACTCTAAGACTCGTCAATACGCCGGCAGAGGGTAATGATCATATCAAGTGCCCTCAAGCCGCAAGCGGTCAGCTAAACGTAACGGCCACCCGGGTATTGAGCGATCAGAAGACAACAAGCGAACCTGCTACAACTCCCGTCGAGCCATCCGGTAACACTACCGTACAGTCCGGTCTCTTCATCAGATATGCTGCATATCGAGCCTAGGGATGGTCACGTCGACCCCAATAACTCAATAAGTCGTGTCGGTGAATGTTCTATAACAGATCGAGAAACTACTGATAACACTTATCAGCAAATCTCAGCAGCCCTGGCCAGGGACTTGCTGTTATAACCAGTCGAACACTGCACAGCATCAACTCCCAATACCGGGAGAGACGAAACCCCTCCTATCGCTCATTGCCTTCGTGTGTCTCGGGACTGTACCCAACGGCCACCTGTTTGCACGACTCAGTAGAGCCGTGGTAGGGTGGCAATCAAAGTACAGTGGGAGAACACACAAGGCTCTATGATGATCTCGGGTCTACAGACTAACCTGTACCAGTGTCACCTGAGAACTGCTATCCGACGATAGATATAATTCCATATAGGAGTTCTCGGCGAGTCCGTCCAGTGTACCCAGTCACCACTGAGCACCCGTATATGATCTTGATGTCAAACATCGACGAATGTGGGAACATCCATCGCCCATCACATGGGTCTAGTATCATATACGCTAGTCTACTCTGGTATATCGATACCCCGTCTCGATACACCTACGACTAGGGACATTTCAGGATGTGCTTATAGACTACAGATGTCCCACTAGTATGATCTCCATCATAATCAGAGTAGTCAAGCAGATATCCTTGGGGCTTTATCAGCATGTATGAATGAATAAAAGCATGATCAAATCAACATGTCAGATAAAGAATAACCAGATAGCATACTATCATGTCGAGCAAGAATGCAAACTGAATATATATATATATGTACAGATACATCCACTATCACATAATGGCCTCTAGGGCATACATATATCCAACAATCTCCCACTTGCACGAAGGCCAGTTGTTGGCGTATCTCATACCCAACATCTCAAAAAGTCGCTCATGCTGCGGCTGAGGGAGACCCTTGGTGAATGGATCCGCGGCGTTGTTCTTTGTGTCTACTCTCTTAATCTCGATCTCGCGGCGATCTACAATCTCCCGGATCAAATGAAAGCGCCTCAGGATATGTCTGGACCGCTGATGGGATCTGGGCTCCTTGGCTAACGCCATCGCCCCATTATTGTCACAATACAAAGGTATTGGATCAATAATGGTTGGAACTACACCTAGCTCCGAGACGAACTTCTTCATCCAGACGGCTTCCTTGGCGGCATCATTTGCAGCAATGTACTCAGCTTCCATCGTAGAGTCTGCAACGGTATCCTGTTTGGAACTCTTCCAACTTACCGCCCCTCCATTGAGGGTAAATACAAACCCTGAGATAGATTTGCTGTCATCCTTATCGCTCTGGAAGCTCGAATCGGTAAAGGCCTCCATTTGGAGATCTTTATTACCATACACCAAGAACAATTCTTTAGTCCTTCGTAAGTACTTAAGAATGTTCTTCACAGCTGTCCAGTGGTTCTCCCCTGGGTTGGATTGATACCTGCTTACAACACTAAGTGCATAAGCTACATCTGGGCGTGTACATAACATCGCATACATTATAGACCCTACTGCCGAAGCATAAGGTATAATGCTCATGCGAGCTCTCTCTTCATCGGTCTTTGGACAAGAATCCTTGGAGAGAGTGACTCCATGGCAAGCGGGTAAGGCACCCCGCTTGGAGTCTTCCATACTAAACCTCTTTAGGATGGTGTTGATGTACCTGGTTTAGGACAATCCCAATAACTTTTTGGATCTATCCCTATAGATCCTTATGCCCAGGATGTATGTGGCATCACCCAGGTCCTTCATGGAGAACCTCAGTGATAAGAATGATTTGACCGACTGTAGCATAGGAATATCATTTCCTATCAGAAGAATGTCATCCACGTACAATACGAGGAATGTGACAGCTCTTCCTACAGCCTTCCTATAAACACAAGGTTCATCTGGATTTTTGATGAAATCAAACTCTTTGATAACATCATCGAAACAGATGTTCCAACTCCGAGATGCCTGCTTTAACCCATATATGGATTTAAGCAATCTACAAGCTTTCTCGCTGCTCCCACTGTCAATGAAGCCCTCTGGCTGATCCATATAAACACATTCTTCTAAATCTCCATTTAGAAATGCTGTTTTAACGTCCATCTGCCAGATTTCATAGTCGTAGTGAGCAGCAATAGCAAGTAGGATCCGAATAGATTTAAGCATGGCTACGGGCGAAAAAGTTTCGTCATAGTCCAAACCTGGTCTTTGACGAAAACCTTTTGCCACAAGTCTTGCCTTATAGGTCTCTACCTGCCCATCCACACCAATCTTTCTTTTAAAGATCCATTTGCACCCTACAGGTTTTACCCCAGGGGGTACAACGTCCAAAGTCCATACTTTGTTGGTGTACATAGACTCCATTTCGGATCTCATGGCATCCAGCCACTTCACAGAGTCACCACTCGTGATAGCTTGCTGAAAACTGGTAGGATCATCATCTTCCATGATACAGTCTTCTCTGTCACCATCAATGAGGAAACCGTAGTACCTCTCCGGTGGGCGAGAAGTCCTACCAGACCTACGGAGTGGCTGAGGTTCATCAGTTTCTGTTGCAACAGCCGGTTCAACCAAATCGTCATTTGTAGTTTGTGTCTCCAGAACCTCTTCTAGATCTACCACCTTGCCATCATCTCTATCCGTGAAAAACTCTTTTTCCAAGAATGTGGCATACTGAGAAACAAACACTTTTTGTTCCTCTTTGTGGTAGAACAGATATCCATAAGAATTCTTTGGATATCCCACAAAGTTACACATGACTGACCGTGTCTCGAGTTTGTCCGGATTCTGCTTTTTAACATAGGCCGGGCAACCCCAAATCTTAATTCTTTTAAGAGATGGTCTCTTCCCATTCCATATCTCATATGGCGTGGTAGACACGGCTTTGGTTGGAACCCTGTTTAGCAGAAACGCCGCAGTCTCCAATGCATGCCCCCAAAACGAGACTGGTAACTCAGCGTCACTCATCATGGACCGGACCATATCTAATAGGGTCCTATTCCGTCGTTCTGACACACCGTTGTGCTGTGGTGTGTAAGGAGGAGTGAGCTGAGAGAGAATCCCATTCTCTTTTAGGAAGTTTGCAAATTCTGTACTGAGATACTCACCACCTCGATCTGATCGAAGCATCTTAATACTCAAGCCGGTTTGTTTTTCTACTTCTTGTTTATATTCAATGAATTTCTCGAAAGCTTCGGACTTGTGTTTTAATAAAAATACATGACCGAATCTTGAGAAATCGTCGGTGAATGTAATGAAGTATGAAAAACCGCCTCTAGACTGTGTAGACATCGGCCCACATACATCACTATGTATGAGGCCAAGGAGCTGAGTAGCTCTTTCTTCGTGTCCGGTAAACGGAGTTTTGGTCATTTTACCCTTGATACAAGACTGGCAAGTCGCATAAGATTTATATTCAAAAGGGTTTAAATATCCATCTTTGTGTAACTTGTTTAGTCTTGTTTCGTTAATATGACCAAGTCTACAGTGCCAAAGAAAAGCTTCATTTAATTCTGAAAGTTTTCTTTTATTAGTGTGTTGTATACTGAAAACTGTGTGTTGATTTAGGACATATATTCCGTTGTTAAGTGTACCATACCCAACCAACATTTGATTTAGGTGAATGTTCATAACATTATTCTGCAATACAAAATTATACCCTTCATTGTCCAACAAAGAAACGGATATTATATTACATAGCATAGTTGGTACAAAATAACATGGATTCAAAATCAAAATACATCCAGATGGCAACCCCAAGTGATACTCTCCCACTGCGACTGTATGTACATTGGAACCATTTCCAACGCGGAGAGTATGGTCACCTGTCCTCAAAACCTTGCTATTTCTCAGCCCCTGCATAGAATTGCAAATGTGAGAACCTGAACCGGTATCCAATACCCAGGAAGCAGAGTTTATAGAAAAACAGTTTTCAGTCACAAACACACCTGAAGCAGAAGCATCACCATGCTTCTTCTTGAGACTTAGGTACTCCGTGCAGTTGCGCTTCCAATGTCCTGTCTTGTGGCAATGAAAACACTCGCCTTTCCCTGGGTCTCCAGCCGTGGACTTTCCCCTTCCCTTCACCTTTTTGACTCCGCCCTTAGGATTAGTGGGTTTCTTCTTTTTCTTTCCCTTGGCCTTAGCTTTTGGGCGAGAAGAAGAAGACTGTCCAATGGTCATAACGGGAGTCTTTGCTGACTTCATAGTGCTCTCTGCACTCCTTAACATATTAAGGAGTTCAGGGAGGTCCTTCTCCATACCGTGCATGTTGAAGTTCACTATGAACTGAGCAAAGGTGGAGGGGAGGGACTGCAGAATAATATCTATATATTGTTCA
The DNA here is from genome assembly GCA_030015575.1 of Agapanthus africanus. Classification (NCBI taxonomy): domain Eukaryota; kingdom Viridiplantae; phylum Streptophyta; class Magnoliopsida; order Asparagales; family Amaryllidaceae; genus Agapanthus; species Agapanthus africanus. The sequence goes on from CM057344.1 coordinate 521,354,138, forward strand.
TTGTCCATTGTCCATCCAAGGTCCTCAAGCTCTTCTATGAGAGCTATCATCTTCAACACATGGTCTCCTACTGGTGTGCCAGGGGCCATTCGCATGTGAAACAGTTTCCTCGATGCTTTGTATCGTAATACGCGGGACTGTTCCCCATACAACTCCTTTGTATGGAGCAGTATCCCGTGAATGTCCATGTCCTCGTGCTGCTTTTGATGTGTGTTGTCCATCGATGCAAGCGCGGGGCATTTTGCCGTGGCACAGTCAGCGTCCCATGTCTTGCGGACTTCAATGTCCGCAACTGAGGATTTTGGGCCTGGGACGGGCGGGGCTGAAGCCGTGAGGACATATAATACTTTATCATAAGTCAAGGCGATCTTCAGATTCCTTAGCCAGTCTTTATAGTTGGTCCCATTCAGTTTGTTTTTATCTAGTAGAAGCTTAAGTCCAGTCATTGGTATCTGCCATTAAGAGAGAGAAAAGAATACACTCAGCGAAAGCTCTTGCATAGATTAGATTGGTTTATTATCTTGTCTAATCGATGTTTCCCACTGCTTTTTATCAAGTTTTTCTTTCAAGCCTTAAAAAGAAAAACTAGCCAGGATTAATTACAGTCTACAACTTCGCTAACCGTTCAGCCAGGCCAGTGTCGGTACTTTGAGGGAGGTTCCCCGTGCTTTCGCACGGACCTAATTAGAGTAAACCTCGTTTTCCCAGAGGCGGAGCCCCGTTAACACCTTTCTAGACACCTAATGAGTTAGCTAATTGTAAACTGTAAAACTCTCCTAGGAGCAACTATTGCCCACAGTGGGATCGGGATCCAACCATCACATGGAAGGTATGCAATCTCATTGCAAATTTCAACACTTGAAATTCCCGATGTAATTTTTACCCCTAGTACTTATGACCTTAACTATGGTCAACAAATCATAAGTACCAGTCAAGTTCTACCCGTCATTTCTTGATCAATTAGACCCACCCATATGACCCTTAACTATGGTCAACAAAGTCGCATGAATGTCCTAATTAATCTGCATCATATGCAGTGTAGGAAGACATCACTTAGCTACCGTACACTACGCCTTAACTAAAGTCAACAAACGTAGCACGAATACTAAGTACTCTACTTCCTAAAATGACGGAGGGTTGCGAATGATTTTTAAAAAAATCTTTAACGCTTTGAACTTGATATCGTTGCAGAATCAAACAGTTTTCAAAAGGAGTGGCTTAAGCTCCGCAGTTTTGTAATGTAGCTTTTTCATAAATAGCCGAGTAGTTATTAAATCCGATTCTACAACATCTTTTAGGTTTATTTTCTTTACATTAATCACATTAATGTAATCCCATCATTTAAGTCCTTAAGCCAATCACAGAAAAGAAACGAAAATAACACGTACGCTTATGCCATCCGCATTCGCCGCAATGTTCCGTTATGCACCGTTAGGTTACTTAACTAACGGCATACCGGGACGGGACTAGCGCGGGTGTAAAACATAAGCAACGTCTACTATATATCATATATATAATAAGTCATTCGTCTCAGATATCACAGAACACAGGCAGCAGAAATATAGATATAACGTGGGATATACTAGGACGTCCGTATTTAGTATTTAGCCAGAATAGAAAATACGGATTCCACAGTCGCGATGAATAGCCAAGCCCACACCCTGGACCCCTACGAGAGCGGCAAGTGACCCTACCAATCCTGGAGTTTAGGAGACCCGGTCTCGACTCCTCGAGATGGCCTCCCACTGAACCCCAGAACCCGGTCACCTGTGCTCTCCTCCTTGGGTCCATCCTAATGCGGAAAAGTAAATAATATACAACACTGGTGACACAACCGCAACCTGGAAGTGCCCCAAATAAAAGAATATTATATTACATTTGAATTTACATGAATGAAAATATAAAACTCTCATCTCACAAAAACCCCCGGCTATTCGATCGCGACAATCCTACACATCATATCTCAGCAACACATAATATCACATATCATCAACGTAAGTAAGTATGCGTACCCTGATTGTCGTTGATGTATAGCAACGAAACCGGCGATATCTAACATACTACACTTACGGTCGCAGAAAATAAAGTGTAAAACTACAATATTTGGAATCCAGATTCTCTTTAGACATCATAAATGCGAAATATCATATATTTCGTGTTTCATGTCTACACTATATGAATTCCACATATTGTATCACATTCCAGATAAACAGACAGTATTAAAGTTTTCGAACGAACTATCAAGCACCCAAGATTCACTAAAGCTCAACACTTGAGCAGGGTTCAAAAATCCGGAGTGTGACACAGTAGCGGCGGTCCAGCCGTAGAAGGGTCAAGCCAACGCCTCACATGTGGCACGCCGTACTGCCCCAAACCCTAGGGTTCAAAGGGCAGTTCGAGACGGTCACATAATCGAGTTAAGGTTTGTTGTCTTCTAGAGGGACCACCGCAAAAAGACTTGCACACATCACCAAACTATTTAAACCCCGTGAATATTGAGTAAATGATATTCGTTCAAACACTTCAATACTTTCTAGTTTACCCGGAAAAGAAATACGAAATGAAAATTCCGATCGAAACGACGAGTTCAAAACCATCTCCAGAATTTTCAACAGCAGATTCAGATTAAATACACTCAAAATATACTGTAGCAGGTAAAGAAAATTACAGTGCAAAAAATTGTTAAAGAGCCCCTTATATGGCCGCGGATGCGCGGCCTAAGCTTGCTTATGCCGCGCTTCCGCGGCCAAAGTTACTGTTCACGGCCACGAATTTTCCAGATTGTCTAATTTTTACCTGCTCTATTTTTTGAGAATTTTTAATTCTGAAAATGGTCAGTTTTTAAAAAATTTCCAGAGAGCATCCCATAAATCCGTATTTTGGTTCGATCGGACTTTTCACTTCGTAAAAAGGGCGCCTAACGTTCTAGGTCGGCTCTGATACCAATGTAAGGTTAGTATAGCACCCTATGAAGAGTTTTGAAGCATCACATGACCCAAAGTTTTAATTTTTAAGGTGCTAAACTAACATGCAAAGGATAGATCCTAGAAAATTAGGGTTTACTAAACTTAAAGCTAACAAAAGTTAGGGTTTGAAGGCTACAACCTTTGTAGCTCCCGTTTTTGCTTCGCTCCTTAGGCTCTTTGGTGTTGAAACGAGGTTCTCTTGAACTCCCCTTGTGTCCACGATGATCCACCGCGGAGATCTCCGTCCAAGCTCGCTACTTTGTAAAATCGAAGTAAACACTCTAATCAAGTTGGCTAGACTTGAGTAGAATGGTGTTGTGGCTTTGGATCTCACTTCAAAAACCTTTATTTTGTTATATTTCACTCACTAGAAAAGAACTAGAGAGGAGAAGATGAAGGAGGATGAAAATGGTGGCTTTTTCTTTCAAGAGATAAAATGATAACCATAAGGTTAAGCTTACAAAAGAAAATAAATATCACTATATATATTTATTCCTTCTTGACTCCAACCATGATTAAATGATAGATGATTAATTTAACTTGGGTTTAGAATGATAAAGGAAAAGATAACCATGGTTTAGTGGTGGGTGAGAATGGTTAAGTTAAAAGAAGCATGTAGAAACTAGCATAATTATCCTTTCCTTTTCATTTTCTTTTTAAAACCTAAATTAAATAATTATCCATTGTATAATCTATGGTGTGAGGCTTATATTGCCACCATTTCCATATATAATCAACCATGATGGTTTGATGTATGTATGTGTACATGTATGCACATCTACATGTGCATAAAACTAGAAAAGAAGAAAGAAACACATGCATGCATGCATACATCCATCAAACCCTAGAAAGGTTTCAAGTGAGATAACTTATGGTTAGATGATAAATCAACACTTGATTTATCAATCCGGTCATATCTCATATGACCCTACCAAAAGGAATTCACCCGATCAATGTTCGGTATCATATACACATATTTCAATCGGGTGCATGCGCATATCGCATATGCGCACCACAACGTTTCGCCTGGACTGGGTAACTCCTTTGTGGGACTCTAAGACTCGTCAATACGCCGGCAGAGGGTAATGATCATATCAAGTGCCCTCAAGCCGCAAGCGGTCAGCTAAACGTAACGGCCACCCGGGTATTGAGCGATCAGAAGACAACAAGCGAACCTGCTACAACTCCCGTCGAGCCATCCGGTAACACTACCGTACAGTCCGGTCTCTTCGTCAGATATTCTGCATATCGAGCCTAGGGATGGTCACGTCGACCCCAATAACTCAATAAGTCGTGTCGGTGAATGGTCTATAACAGATCGAGAAACTACTGATAACACTTATCAGCAAATCTCAGCAGCCCTGGCCAGGGACTTGCTGTTATAACCAGTCGAACACTGCACAGCATCAACTCCCAATACCGGGAGAGACGAAACCCCTCCTATCGCTCATTGCCTTCGTGTGTCTCGGGACAGTACCCAACGGCCACCTGTTTGCACGACTCAGTAGAGCCGTGGTAGGGTGGCAATCAAAGTACAGTGGGAGAACAAACAAGGCTCTATGACGATCTCGGGTCTACAGACTAACCTGTACCAGTGTCACCTGAGAACTGCTATCCGACGATAGATATAATTCCATATAGGAGTTCTCGGCGAGTCCGTCCAGTGTACCCAGTCACCACTGAGCACCCGTATATGATCTTGATGTCAAACATCGACGAATGTGGGAACATCCATCGCCCATCACATGGGTCTAGTATCATATACGCTAGTCTACTCTGGTATATCGATACTCCGTCTCGATACACCTACGACTAGGGACATTTCAGGATGTGATTATAGACTACAGATGTCCCACTAGTATGATCTCCATCATAATCAGAGTAGTCAAGCAGATATCCTTGGGGCTTTATCAGCATGTATGAATGAATAAAAGCATGATCAAATCAACATGTCAGATAAAGAATAACCAGATAGCATACTATCATGTCGAGCAAGAATGCAAACTGAATATATATATATATATGTACAGATACATCCACTATCACATAATGGCCTCTAGGGCATACATATATCCAACAAAAAGGTCAACAAAAGTCAAATGGTCAACCTAACCATGGCACAATTATCTTTAATTAATATCATTAATCATATTTCTCATTTTCATTAGGGTTTGGAAAAAGTCAACGGTCAACAACCCTAATGAGAATCCCCCGCCTCTGTCAACTGTGCATACACTCCCGCATCCGTGTTCCGAGGAACACGAATACAATGAGACAAAACCAATCCCAAAACAAATACTAGGATCTGGCTTAAACCAAAGCCGGCTAGTAAAAACTGCCCGGACATCAAACGTGCACAAGTGCGTGGATGTGAACGAACCCCGTCGCAAAAGCATGCGACCTCTACTCTGTTTTGCCCAAAGAAGAATAACCCTCTGTGTGAGACTCTAAAGACTCGACACTACGCTGGCAGTGGGTTGAAACACAGGCCGCAAGCGGTACTAGCTGTACGTAACGGTCTCCAGGTAGATGCCGATAAGAAGACTGATGAGGTGAACCCATCCAAACTTCTACTGAGCCTGATTGTGACAATCTCCGTACAGTCCGGTCTGTTCGTCTGAGAGTATCGCATGTCGGGCCTAAGGGGGAGGTAAACGTCAGTCCCCTAATAGCGGTACAAGTCGTGTCGGAGTGTAGCCCAGAACACCCTGAGAAACTACTGATAACACTACCAGCAAATCTCGCTTGCCCTGGCCAGGGACGACTATGTGTAATGGCTCTCCTAGACACTGCGTGATATCAACTCCCAATACAGGGAGAGACGAATCCTGTCTAACCGTCACTGCCTCCATGTGCTTCGGGACTGCACCCAACTACTATCTGTTTGCACGACTCAATAGTGCCGTGGTAGGGTAGTAATCTAAGAACAGTGGGAACACACTTGAGGCGAAGTGACAGTGTCAAGTCAACGGACTAAGCTGTACTCATGTCACGTGGGAACTGTTAACTGACGATAGGTATAATACCAACCAAGAGTTCCCGACGAGTCCTGTCCAGTGTACTCGTAACCTAACGAGCACCTGCATACTATCTCCAGTACGGCGTACTGATGGCTGTGGGATAGACCATCTCCCTTAATGGGACGAGAAGCGTATGCACCAGTCTACTCTGGAGTATCGATGCCCTGTCTCGATAATCCTACGACTAGAGACCAAAATAAGGATGTGCTTATAGACTACCCAGCCCCCACTAGTGTGATCGCCATCACAACGCCGGTAGTCAACCAAAAGATCCTAAGGGCTCCATCAATATGTTTTAGCGATATGTTAAAAGAAACATATACACATATTAAGATAGAAACAAACCAAGTAGCATACTACTATATCGAGCAAGACTGTCGTAAACCCGTATATATATCCCAAGCCTTCAAAATGTTTTATACAAACTAGTACTATACAATAATGGCCTCTAAGGCATACATATTCAACGATCTCCCACTTGCACTAAAGGCCAGTAATTGGTGTACCGCATACCTAACGTCTGCACTAAGGCCAGCTGCTGGCGTACCGCATACCCAATAGCTAAAAAAGTCGTTCGAACCGTGTTTGAGGGAGGGCCTTTGTGAATGGATCCGCCGTGTTGTCTTTTGTGTCCACTCTCCGTACCTCAATCTCCTGGCGATCAATGATCTCCCTGATCAGGTGATACCGCCTTAAGATGTGTCTGGATTTCTGATGGGACCTTGGTTCCTTCGCTAAAGCTATATCCCCATTGTTATCGCAATACAAAGGTATTGGGTCAATAATGGACGGAACCACCTGAAGTTCACTAATGAACTTCTTCATCCAGACCGCCTCTTTTACGGCATCGCTTGCAGCAATGTATTCAGCCTCCATCGTCGAGTCTGCGACGGTATCCTGTTTGGAACTCCTCCAACACACCGCCCCTCCGTTGAGGGTAAACAAAAAACTTGAGACAGACTTGCTGTCATCTTTGTCACTCTGGAAGCTTGAATCGGTAAAGGACTTGACCCTGAGGTCTCCATTACCATAAACCAGGAACATTTCCTTAGTCCTTCTCAGGTACTTGAGAATGTTCTTCACTGCAGTCCAGTGGTTCTCACCTGGGTCTGACTGATACCGGCTCACCACGCTCAGTGTGTAAGCTACATCTGGTTTTGTACATAGCATCACATACATTATAGATCCTACCGCCGAAGCGTAGGGTATAGTGCTCATGCGAACCCTCTCCTCGTCAGTCTTAGGAGACATCTTCTTGGAGAGGGTGATTCCGTGCAATGCGGGTATATTACCATGCTTGGAATCTTCCATACTAAATCTCTTTAGTACGGTCTCTATGTACCTGGACTGCGAAAGTCCCAGTAATCTCTTGGATCTATCTCTGTAGATCTTGATCCCCAGAATGTACGAGGCATCACCCAGGTCTTTCATGGAGAACCGTTGTGACAAGAACAGCTTGACCAATTGTAGCATAGGAATGTCATTTCCTATCAAAAGAATGTCGTCCACGTACATCACTAGGAACACGACAGTTCGTCCTACAATCTTCTTATAGACACAAGGTTCATCTTCGTTCTTGATGAAATCAAATTCCTTGATTGCCTCATCAAAACAGATGTTCCAGCTCCGTGATGCCAGCTTTAATCCATAAATGGATTAAGCAACTTGCACACCTTCCCGCTGCTCCCACTGTCTACGAAACCTTCCGGCTGATCCATGTAAATGCACTCTTCCAAACAGCCGTTTAGAAAAGCCGTTTTTACGTCTATCTGCCAGATTTCATAGTCATGGAAGGCAGCAATGGCAAGTAGGATCCGAATGGATTTGAGCATATCCACTGGAGAAAAAGTTTCGTCATAGTCCACACCAGGTCTTTGACGAAAACCTTTTGCAACGAGTCTAGCCTTATAGGTTTCCACCTGCCCATCTACACCAAGTTTCCTTTTGTAGATCCATTTGCATCCAACGGGTTTTACCCCAGGTGGAGCAATATCCAAGGTCCATACTTTATTGGTCTACATGGACTCCATTTCGGAATGCATAGCATCCAGCCACTTATCAGAGTCCCTACTGATAATGACCTGCCTAAAATTGGTAGGGTCATCTTCTTCCATGATGCAATCCTCTCGATCCCTGTCTATGAAAAAACCGTAGTATCTCTCGGGCGGATGAGAAATCCTACCAGATCTGCGGAGTGGCTGAGGTTCGTTGGGTGTAACTGAATCTAGCGGTTCCACCAAATCATCAGTTATAGTTTGTGTCTCTGGAATTTCATCCAGTTCTACCGTGCTGCCACTAATATTTTTAACAAGAAATTCTTTTTCCAAAAATGTGGCGTTCCTGGAAACAATTATCTTCTGTTCCTCTGCATGGTAGAATAGATACCCACTATGATCTTTTGGGTATCCCACAAACTTACACAAAACTGCCCGTGCCTTAAGTTTGTCTGGGTTTTGCTTTTTGACATAAGCTGGGCAACCCCAAATCTTAATACGTTTAAGATACAAACTCTTACCACTCCATATTTCATACGGAGTCTTAGGCACGGATTTGGATGGAACTTGATTCAATAGATGTGCTACTGTTTGAAGTGCATATCCCCAGAATGAAAGAGGCAACTGAGCACTACTCATCATGGAGCGAACCATATCCAATAGGGTACGATTCCTTCGTTCCGATACACCGTTGTGCTGTGGTGTATAAGGAGGAGTAAGCTGAGAGAGAATACCATTCTCTATTAAGTAATCTAGGAAGTCCGTGCTTAAGTACTCCCCTCCCATATCCGATCGGAGGATCTTGATACTTTTGCCAGTCTGGTTTTCTACTTCGTTTCTGAATTCCTTGAATTTCTCAAAAGCTTCAGATTTATGTTTCATCAGATATACATATCCGAACCTAGAGAGATGTCAGTGAATGTGATGAAGTACGAGAACCTACCCCTTGCATGTATAGACATTGGACCACATACATCACTGTGTGTTAGTCCCAAGAGCTCTGCTGCCCTTTCTCCATGTCCTGTGAACAGAGATTTGGTCATCTTTCCTTTGAGACAAGACTGACAAGTTTCATAAGATGAAAACTCGAACGTATTCAAGAGTCCATCTTTATGCAACTTACTTAGTCTTTTCTTTCCGATATGACCAAGTCTACAATGCCATAAGTAGGATTCGTTCGTATCTGAACTCTTCCTCTTGCGTGTGTTTTGTACATTGAGAACTGTATTCTGATTTAGAACGTAGATACCATTACAAAGTGTACCTTCTGCAACCAGTACCTTATGAAGGTAGATGTTCATGATATTTCTATCAAGAACAAAGTTATATCCATCTTTATTGAGTAAAGAAACTGTAAGTCCGCGGCGGCGCCCCGGCCGTCGAACCGACGCCGGAAACGCGGAAACAAAAACTTTCAAAAACTATTGAACCGGCACCACCGCGCACTTTTCACCCGGATCGGGCCATTAACCTAGCTACTAGCAAAAATGAAAAGTGTAGAGAATTTATACCAAGCGATCCGTGTCCTTCGGTCTTCGTCTCCACTCCGATCTCCCGCGGAAACTCCGTCCATCACCTCCTCGTCGGAAAGGGCACCACGTAGCCGGAATCTTTTACGGGCTCCCACCTCTTGACCGAGGCAACTCGGGCGCGAAGTTGGCTAGCCGACGCGTCCAAGGTTTGCTGTAGACTAGTGTAGTAGCCATTGTCTCTTTGAGGGTTTAGTTGCCATGGAGGAATTGAGAAGAGAATGAGAGAAAGAATGAGCTTTTTGGAGCTAATCTTTTTGCAACCATAGGATGAGATGAAGATAAAATGCCACACAAAAAAATGAATTCCTCTCTCTCCCCACTAGGATGTGGCCGGCCCCTCCCATGAAAGAATGATGGAGATTAGAAAAAGAATAATGCAAGAAAGAATATATCAACATGAGAAAAGAAAATGGCCACATCCATTTCAAATCAAAACCCATCATAATGAAAGCAAGTGAGTTGATTCAAAAGGAATCTCATCATGAAAGAACACTCATGATGCCTCACATATGCATTAAAGCCCTCCACAAATAAGTTATTTGCAAACTGCAAACAACCCCCTCCAACGGAAAGTCCGGCCGCGAAAGAACAAAGGAAAACCGGCCGGAACGGAATACAAACTGGCAACTTCAGAAAACTGATCCCGTAATAAATTACAGGAAAACCCCGCTACTGTAAATACATGCCCGCATTTGTATTCCCACTGAACACAAATTCAAAGAGACAAAACTACACTATCAAATACTAGGATCCGGCTTAAGCCAAAGCCGGCTAGTAAAAACCGTCCGATCACGATCCGTGCAATACCGTACGTATCTGATCGAACCCTGCCATATCTCCATACGGCCTCTACAGCGTTTCGCCCAAAACCTGAGTAACTGAGTGTGGTGGACTCTAAAGACTCGTCAATACTATGGCTGTGGATTTAACCACTAGCACGTCAGAGGTATTAGCTATACGTGACGGGCCACCAGCTATTGACCAAAAGGGACGTCGATGAGCGAACTCATCCTGACACTTTACTGAGCCTGTCAGTGACAATATCCGTACAGTCCGGTCCATTCGTCTATGAGCATCGCATGGCGGGCCTAGGGGGTTGGTAAAAGTCAGACCCCCAAAAGCGGTACAAGTCGTGTCGGAGTGTAGCCCAGAACACCCTGAGATACTACTGGAATACCTACCAGCAAATCTCCTGCCTTGGCCAAGGACTTTTCATGTTCTGGCTCTCCTAGACACAGCGCGACCTCACCCCCAATACCAGGAGAGACGAACCCCTGCAGATCCGTTCACTGCCTCCATGTGGCTCGGGACTGTACCCAACTAAAACCTGTTTGCATATCTCCTTTGAGCGTGGTAGGGTAGTAATCAAAGCACAGTGGGAACTCACACGAGACAAATAACGATCTCAGGTCGATGAACTAACCTGTACACATGTTACCAGGGAACTGCTATCTGACGTCTGGTATAATCCTAACTAGCAGGTTCCCGGCGTGTCCTGTCCGGTGTACTCATAACCCAATGAGCACCTGTATACATCTTAGGTGAACGAACTGACACCAGTGGCTTGTGAGACCGGCCACCGCCCCTCGTCGGGGTCTCGACTGTATACACTAGTCTACTCCGGAGTATCGATGCCCTGTCTCGAAACTCCCACGACTAGGGACCTTTTAAGGATGTGCTTATAGACTCCAGCTCTCACTTATATGATCGCCCTCATATTGCTGGTAGTCAAGCAAGAATCCTAGGGGCTCTATCAACGTGTAATAGTGACTCGTAAGGTCACCTAAAGCAGTACACGATGATAAAGATAAACCAGATAGCATACTATCATCTCGAGCAAGACTGTCCTACCGGGATAGGTCCTCCCTCAATCATTGCAATCACGTGCCTGTGATCCAATAATTGACTCTGAGGGCACTATATCCAACAGAAACTGATATGATGTTGCAAACCATTGAAGGTACATAGTAGCAATCGTTCAAAATCATAGTATTGCTATTTGGCAACACTAGGTGATATTCACCGACGGCTGCAGCATTAACTTTTGCTCCGTTCGCTACCCTGAGCGACATATCACCAGGTGTAACTTTCCTACTTTTTCTCAGTCCCTGCAATAAATTACAGATATGAGATCCTGATCTGGTATCAAGTACCCAGGAGGTAGGGCTGACCGTAAAGCAGTTCTCAATTACAAGAACACCTGAAGTAGATGCAAAACTATGCTTCTTCTTCAACTGGGTATCCTTGGAATCCATACAATCCTCTTTCCCTTGCTCATACTTATGACTGTTGTCGTAAGTTAGAGCCGAACCAACGTTCCCCAGCCCCGAATAAGAATTCGGATCGGTCAAGCGATACATTTTATTATCTTGATTAGGGCGTGAAATGGTTGCTACCTGGAGAGAGAGAAAAGAAACACTCAGCGTACGCTCTTGCAAGATTAGATTGGTTTATTAATTTATCTAATCAGGATGGCTCCCACCGTTTCCTCAAATTCTTCTTCAAACCCTAAAAGAAGAACTAGTCAGGATTAATCGCACGTCACAATACTTGTTTAACCTTTCAGCCAGGCTAGTGTTGGTACTTCGAGGGAGGTTTTCCAACGCTATTGCGAAGTTCCTTAATTAAATAACCTCTTTTCCCTGGAGGCGTAGCCCCGCTAACACCGTTCTAGACACCTACTTGGTTTATAGCATTGATTGTTAAGTGAATTAATCTCCCAAGAGTAATCCAACTCATCAGTGGGATCGGGATCCAACTATCATTGTGCGATGACCTAGATGGAATCCACTCTATTCACCACACTTCAGAAGGTATGCTAAATCTGCAAGTTTTAGTTTCTTTAGAAATTCCCGATGTGGATTTTTTCCCGTAGGACCCAAGTGACCTTAACACAGTCAACAAATCAAAGAGTCCTAGTCAAGTTCAACCCGTCATTATCTTGATTGCATTAAACCTACCCGCATAACCCTTGACACAGTCAACAAGGTTACACGACTGTCCTAACCAATCACATTGTATCCTATAGATAAGCAATACTCTGCTACCGTTCACCGCGCCTTGATACAGTCAACAAACGCAGCACGAATACTAAGTATGTAACGTTTTGAAAATCGTTTCGGTGAAATTTCGAAAAAATCGGTAAAAAAATAGGGTTTTCTGTAAAAAGTCAAAATACAAATATCTTATTATAAAAATTAAATATACATATTCTAGCTATGTAATTGCTATTATTTGGTGTTTATTGAGCCGCTGGTGAAATTTCAAATTTTCTGAAAAAAAAATATTATTTTATTATTATTTTAAGCCGTCACTAATACATTTAATTAGGGAAAATTACAAATTGGAATGAGTTGAAACAAATTTTGTGCATCATAAAACATTAAATAAAATTTTATCATGTGGTTTTTGAAACGAAATCGGTTGCCAAACCGGTTTAGAAATTATTGAAGAAAAAAGGCTTTTTTTTTAGTGTAAATGGATGTTTGGGGCATTGTATTTATCATTTTTCATCACTCCACACCCGTACCCACACCCACACACCCCCATTCACTTCTCCCCTTGGCTGAATTCAGCAGCCCCCATCTTTTTCCCCACTTGAATTTCAAAGAAAAGAAAAGAAAGAAAACAAAGGAAATGAAAGGAAATTGTAAAATGAGTTGGACCTTTGACTTTATGCCTTGACTTGGACTATTTTCCTCACCTCCCTCTCTCTCCTCCCCCCTCCATTTTCAGCCGAGCCCCCCCTTTGTGCAGCCCCAATTTTCCCCTCTCTTTTCCTCATCAAAAAGTCTTCAAAATCCATCAAATTTCCATCAAAAATTAAACCAAAACTCAAATCTAACTCCTACCCATTTTTCATTAGCTATTCTTGCATTGATCTAGGGAGCAAGTTGGCATTTTAGAGGCTTTGAATTTCATGTTTGATCTCTTGATCATGAGGTATAAATTCTAACCTTTTCTTAAATTGTGTTAATTGTTTCATGTTAGCTTAATTAGGTTTTTATTAATTAGTTCTAGGTGCTTGAATTAAAATTCAAGAGAAGGGTTTTGAATTAATGATTAGGGTTTGTGATCAAGTGAGGTTTTTATCAATTGGTTATGGGTGTAATGAGGAGATTAACATGTGGTTGTATGCAAATTCTAAGTTAGTTGCTATTTACTAATTTGTTAATTTAAAATTTTGATAACTTTGCTAATTGCTAACTAGGTTTTTATAATTAGGCTAATAATTAGGTTTAAAAATCTAATTATGGTTTCATAGCATTATTAACATTATAATGAGTGGTTTAATACTTTAGGTTATGCAAATCTAAGCTTAATTCTTAAATCGAGAATTTTTTTGCTTGAAAATTGTTAAAATTGGATAATTTGTAAACTAGGTTTTTGGGGTTTATGGAATTTAATGAGATTAAATTATGGGAATCATTTTTATGACTTATTTAAGATATTTAGTGAATATTGTGGCCTCTAGATTCGTCTATACATCGAGTTTTGTACAAAAACGGTGATTTGTGCTTGCTAGATTTTTGGAAAAATGACTTTTTAAGTGAAATTGGGGGTTTTGTGAATTTTAAGCTATTTTATATTATAATTAGTGCTTGTAATTGTACAAATTAGTGTGTTGGGAGCTTTCTCGATGGTTTGGCGTTTGTACGCCGACATCGAGGGTTTTTGGGTCGATTTGTGAAGCAACCATAGGTTTTGACCTATGTGAGATTCGTGCGTCGTTTTGGTCATGAGGCGGATTTTTATGCGATATGGTGCGTTATGATATGTAGGTACCCCATGTGGACTTCGAGACGACAAGCAAGCACGTGGCAACGTCGGCACCGGCAAGCGAGGACCAGGTGAGTAGATTTATATCTTTGGGGAGAAGTCGGGTGGATGGCGTATAGCACCCCCACAGTCCGTGGTGGTGTATACGGATGCGTATACACACCAATAATTATTATATGTTAGTTGGGATTAATAACGATGTTAGGATGGATATTGGTGTGTTGGATTACTTTAGTGTTGCGAACCCTAGGGTAGTGTTGCACTACACATACACACATACATACACACATACATACTTGCATACATTCCTATTTATATGTGCTCATGGGATTCTTTATAGTTATGTGTTCACATGGGTATGGGACTATGTGTTCACATACGGATTTGAGGATGATACTTGGGATTGAGCTGAGTCGATGAGATTTGATATGAGGCCGTGAGATCGGTGATATAGCAGGGTTCGTATCTTAGATACGACATGATGTTGTAGCGGGTCCTTGACGTAGTGTTTCACACACGTCCATGCATACGTAGGCGGTATCAGTATGGTACTAGACGTAGATCAGTACCTCGATCATAATATTTGATAAAGAGGATACCAGGTGAATAGTATGATGAATGTGATATTGACCCGTACCCAGATTGGGATGCCGTACGACGGATTTACGTACGAGCTATATTGATGATTGATCCGCACTCTTGACTTGGGATACCTGATTATAGATATGGTATCGGATATGATATTATTGAGGCGGGATCACCGACTATACATATACAGGTATGTATATGTATCGACTCAGATGTTAGGCGGTTTCCTTACCTGTAGTCCAGCTTGTTAGCTTAGCCCTTTAGTTAGTTTAGTTATTAGATTAGATTCGATTCTTACCTATTTCAAAAACTAACGAATCGTGGGTATTTTAAAAGACAGCCCAAGGGATCCTACGGATATTTCAAAAGACGTATCTTTTCATAAAAACACCGTAGTCCCTATTTTCAAAACCCCATGATTCGTGTTATTTCAAAAGGAACCATTTGTAGGACTTATATTAGATTAATGCAGATTAGTTATAGTTGCGTCTAGTTTTCAGCTCCCGCTCATTTTTGTGGTCCGCTTCGCATCGCATGCTTATTTTATGTTTCATACTCCATTATTGATATCATGCTGTTAGGACACCAGCACCATTACTGATGATGCGTATGTACCACGTACACTTAATTGCCGGCTCACACACATCTTCCTCGGTAATTGCCATGTCACGTACACCTTAGAAAATATTATTGCTTGACATAGCCTGTTAGCTAATAGTTAGACATGATATTAGTGTACTTGCCCTATATGTTAGTTTAGACATTGCAGTTATTACCTGCTACTTCTTGCATACTGTTATTCATTGTTATGCCGCATTCATGGATTCTCATGCATATATTCACTATTTTATGTGTTATTGAGGTTTTGGAATCGGATTTCCATGAGATTTTCTGGATTTGGAGGAAAACCGCAAAAACTTATATGAACTGATTTCTCTCTTTTTAAAATAAAAAGTGCGGTTTTCCCATGATGTATGAGTCGTCCACCATGAGTTTGCTGATGGATTTCGAGACCCGATTCGAGGAGACGGATGAACCGTTTCGGGTACATGGTAGACCCGGTAAGGTACCCCGGGGCAAGAAGCGCGTGATGATGACGATGTGAGCCTGGCAGGGGAGCACTACCTACCGGTGATATTACCCGACGCGTCGGATATCCGGAGGATACCGTCGTGGTCTTGAGATGGATGGTAGGGGCCGGTCTGGACTGACGGCGCCCTAGATATTGTGATTGAGACTTTGAGATTGAGACTTGAGGTACATAGATTGTGACACAGAGATATCGAGGTATTTGGACACTTGTTTTGTGTCGATGCTGGGCACTGTTTTATGCTGATTTCATATATGGTACCTCATTTCTTTTAAGATACAGAAATCTCACTGATTTATGAAACCAGTTTTATTCAGTACATGCATTCTGTTTCATGCGTTCATACATCATCCATATGATATATTGCTACCTGAGGCACTGACACGGGTACATGAGATCACACTCGGGTTAGATATTACCCTAGCCATTGTTATAGGCTGCATGTTATTCATATATTTGAGGATATATTATGATCATTGACCTAGGTTGCATTATTTATGCGATTTCTGTGCGTAGATGTTTTTCTATTCACGAGTTGGCAACTCACCCCCGTTGTGCCCCAGTTTCTTGCAGGTTTGCCGTACAGGTTTCTTTACGGTTTGCGGGCATAGTTTCCTTCGGGTGTTTTGCTAGTAGGTGGGTTTACTTATATCGTACCCCCATTATTTATATTGTATATTATTATTCTGTTGTATCTAGAAGTTCCATTAACCAATCATGTATTTATTTTGAGTTAGAGACCAGTGATGTTTTTCTTTCGACCTTAGAGTCGCGCGTTTCATTTCTGTGGTTTTCTTGTGGTTTTGAGTTTTGATCCCCGCCGTTGGCGTTGTATATTATATTGCTTGTGTGGTTGTGGCCGTCGATTGACGAAGAGCCAGCTCCCGCTTGGGGATGCCTTTTTATTGATTTCGTATACTATTCATGTTGTATCCCGTTTGGGAGCCAATATTTACAAAGGAGACTCTGCCGAAATTTTCAGTAAATTTTTGATGTTTTTAGAAACCCGCATAATTCGGCTTATGCTATTAAAACTACTTGATTTAAATTGGTTTTCCTTCACTCTACTACTTTTCTTGGTTTGGATTTCTGGGTTTTCGGTTTACTTAGATTACGTACGCCTCGAGACGTTCGTAGTTTAAGTGCCGGTCATGTTCCGTACTTTCGGGTCGTGACAAAGTATAACTTATAAGAAATGACGGAGGGCTACGGCTGGGTTTTTGGCGAAAAACCCGTTAACGTAATGAACTTGATATCGTTGAAGGAACCTGTTAACCATTTTAAAAATATAGTGGCGAAAACTTTTGCTAAAGAGGTCACTCCCTGTGAAGGAATCTCGGCTCTCGAATGAGGTGCAGGATATTCCAAACTGAATACCTCGATGCAAAGCAAGAATAATCGACTATAGTGAAGTTATTACCCTGACGCAAACTTTTGTCCAAGGGGTCACTCCCGATGAAGGGATCTCGGCCCTTGCCTCGTCGAATGAGGTGTTGGGCATTCATAACCGAATACTTCTGTGCAAAAACAAAAGAGAATGTCCTTGCAATAACAACTTTTTGAAAATTGTTCCAACAACGTCTTTTAGGTTTGTTTTTCTTTGCATTAATATAATGCGTCCCATCAGTTAATCCTACCATTACAGAAAACAATGAAAATATGACGTATGCTTATGCCATCCGCATTCACCACGGGGCCCCGTCATCACCCGTTAGGTTACTTAACTAACGACTGAGCAGGGGCTGGACTAGCGCGGATGCAAAAAATAAGCAACGCCTACTAGATATCATATATAGATATATGCATTCGTCAGATGCAATGATAGCCATTCCAGATCATAGATGAACACATTGGATATACTAGGAATCCGTGTTTCGTTCGAGTCTGTAACGAAAGACGGATTACACGGTCGCGATGAATAGCCAAACCCCACCCTAGACCCCTACGGGAGCGGCAAACCACCCGCCAAGTACCCGAAGTGAAGCAACCTCCCTCAACAATGTGAGTAGGCCACTCGGCATTTCAAAGTACCCGGTAGTTTGTGCACCCCACCTTGGGTCTATCCTAGGAGGAAAAACATTAAAAGAAATAATATACAATGGCAGCTACAACCTTATCCCGGATGTGCGGCCATAAAAATAATATTACATCAATTTACATATTACATCAAATGAAAGATAAAGAAACTCTCATCTCACAAAACCTCGGCTATTCATCCGCGACAATCCAACAAGTTTATATACACAATCCAACAACATTACAGATCACAGATATACACAACCCCCACTAATTGACGTATAGCGATTAGTCGACGTTCAGTGCATATATCACATTACAGATATAACCAATTAGCAAAAGTTTGTAGAACTTCGATCAAAATACCAATTTGTAACTACCCCAAACACAACATTGTTCTCTGGATAATCTGGGCAGAAACAAAATATCTTAAAAATCCCAAAACACCACACTGAACAAACTGCAGGAAATCCGAGTCGCGGCCGAGTCAACTCGGCCGCGGATCCGCGGCGAAACGCAAGGTTTCGCCGCGCTTTCGCGGCGCGTTGACCGAGTCGTGGGCTAATTTTTCCTGGCTGTTTTTAAAAAACCCTGCACCGATTTTTAAGGTATGTGGAATTATTTTTAGAGTTGTTTTAAAAATCGGCAGAAAGTACATGATTTTAGATGAATTTTGCGATTTTTTCCGAATCGAAGTTCTAAACACTTTGCTAATAGTTAGTTGTTGTTTAGCTAGGCTCTGATACCACTCTTAGGTCCACGTTACCCATCCCAGTTCTTTCGGGGAGGAGGAATAGGAAAAAAACAAAATTTTCTCACAAGGTAACAAGGACCATCCATGAAGGATCTTTGCTAAACAAAAACCAACATACTAACTACAAGCTCTAGCTACTATGTAGAATGGTTATACCTATATCTTGAACTCCTTCTCTTCTTGTTGTGGTTCTCCTTCTTTCTTGCTCCTTATAGTGGCGTAGACGGCTCCTCCTCGTCGTTTTCTCTTTGCCGAAGATAGATCCACCCGAGGGCCTCTACCTTGAGCTCCTACCAAAACCAAGAGGTAACTAGAGTGCTTGGTTTGCTAGACAAAGAACCCTAGAAAGAGTAGAGATGAATCTTGATGGTTTTGTCTCAAGAGCTTTTGATTTTCAACACATGAAAGATTAAAGCTTTGAGAGAGAGGAAGAAGGAGTGCTTTTTCAAGAGAGAGAAAGAGCATGATAGATTGAGAGAATAATAGCAACCATCTCTCATATGAGAGAAATAATAATAATAATAATAATTAAGGGAAAATGTGATGGTTAGTTTTGAAATGACCATTATCATTTCACATTAAATGAAATTTACAAGACTCAAGAAGCATCTTTCATGTGAAATGATGATGGTCAAAATGTCAACAATAGTCCACCGGTCAACCAAAGTCAAAAGGTCAACAAAAGTCAAATGGTCAACCTAACCATGGCACAATTATCTTTAATTAATAGCATTAATCATATTTCTCATTTTCATTAGGGTTTGGAAAAAATCAACGGTCAACAACCCTAATAAGAATCCCCTGCCTCTGTCAACTGTGCATACACACCCGCATCCGTGTTCCGAGGAACACGAATACAATGAGACAAAACCAATCCCAAAACAAATACTAGGATCTGGCTTAAACCAAAGCCGACTAGTAAAAACTGCCCGGACATCAAACGTGCACAAGTGCGCGGATGTGAACGAACCCCGTCGCAAAACCATGCGACCTCTACTCTGTTTTGCCCAAAGGAGAATTACCCTCTGTGTGGGACTCTAAAGACTCGACACTACGCTGGCAGTGGGTTTAACCACAGGCCGCAAGCGGTACTAGCTGTACGTAACGGTCCCCAGGTAGATGCCGATAAGAAGACTGATGAGGTGAACCCATCCGAACTCCTACTAAGCCTGAATGTGACAATATCCGTACAGTCCGGTCTGTTCGTCTGAGAGTATCGCATGTCGGGCCTAAGGGGCAGTAAACGTCAGTCCCCTAATAGCGGTACAAGTCATGTCGGAGTGTAGCCCAGAACACCCTGAGAAACTACTGGTAACACTACCAGCAAATCTCGCTTGCCCTGGCCAGGGACGACTATGTGTAATGGCTCTCCTAGACACAGCGCGATATCAACTCCCAATACCGGGAGAGACGAATCCTGTCTAACCGTCACTGCCTCCAAGTGCTTCGGGACTGGACCCAACTACTACCTATTTGCACGACTCAATAGAGCCGTGGTAGGGTAGTAATCTAAGAACAGTGGGAACACACTCGAGACGAAGTGACATTGTCAAGTCAACGGACTAAGCTGTACTCATGTCACCTGAGAATTGTTAACTGACGATAGGTATAATACCAACCAACAGTTCCCGATGAGTCCTGTCCAGTGTACTCGTAACCTAACGAGCACCTGCATACTATCTCCAGTACGACGTACTGATGGCTGTTGGACAGACCATCTCCCCTGCTGGGACGAGAAGCGTATACACCAGTCTACTCTGGAGTATTGATGCCCTGTCTCGATAATCCTACGACTAAGGACCAAAATAAAGATGTGCTTATAGACTACCCAGCCCCCACTAGTGTGATCACCATCACAACGCCGATAGTCAAGCAAAAGATCCTAAGGGCTCCATCAATATGTTTTAGCGATATGTTAAAAGAAACATATACATATATTAAGAAAGAAACAAACTAAGTAGCATAGTACTATATCGAGCAAGACTGTCGTAAACCCGTATATATATCCCAAGCCTCCAAAATGTATTATACAAACTAGTACTATACAATAATGGCCTCTAGGGCATACATATTCAACACTTCTACCCTCATGACCCTATATGAAATTCCCCAAAACCCCATACCATTTCATTAAAAACTTGCACAAGCTCAAGGGAAGCACATTGGACCAAGAAAATTCAGATTTTGATGATCTTGGGGATTCATGAGAGTCAAATGAGGTAATCCATTCACAAATAGAATAGTATTTCAATTGCTTTAGCCTCTATTCAAGATTAAAATCGATTTCGTGTAGTTTTGTGCACTTTGGAAAATTCTAGAGAGGGTTAGGGTTTTATTTGAGTTGTGTTGGTGAACTTGAGCCTTATTGAGGACCTTAGACCCCCTATAATGATAGAAATCCAGACCAAGCCCAACTGAAACACAAAATACGGAATTATAGAACTCTCATGTCGGTTTGTGAGGAATTGGAGCATGCAGGTGAATCTGGGATGACCTGAGATAGTTTTGAGTTAAGCAAACAATACTAGAGACCCATTTTTGACCCTAGGAACCCCCTGTAGCAAGACAAACTCCATTGGACCATCCAGTGTAAGTCCACGTTGCTCACCCCAGTTCTTATGGGGAGGCGGAAATGGCGAAAAACAATTTTTGGCGCAAAGGCAACATGGACTAAAAGCCGGATCTTAGCTAAACTAGAAACTAGCAAACTACTAGAGGCTTTAACTACTATGCCGTAGAAATTATACCTCACGAAACCGGTCCTTCGGGTCTTCTCTCCGCTGTCCGGCTCGTCCATCCACGCTCCGAGGGTCGATCCAGATCTTGGTCTCCTCCGCGGCCTTCTTGAGTCGAAGAAGATCCACCCGAGAGATGTACACCGAGCTCCACCTCGAGCCGAGGCAACTAGGGCAACGAGATCGCTAGTCTAGATGCCTTAGGTTGTGTAGTAGAGATATATGGAAGTGTTTGTCTTTGTGGGATCTTTTTCTCTCAACACATGAGATCAAAAGAAGAAATCAAGAGGAGGAAGAAGGAGGAGCTAGCAACCATGAGAGCTTTTCTTTTCTTCTCACAAGAACAAGAGAGAGAAATGAGAAAATGAATTATGAGCTAAAGAAATGAACCATGGTTGCAATAATGCAAAACTATCATCATTACCAATCCTTTCATGATAAAGTTGATGGCTACTAATTGAATTGACCATTTTCATAATCCAAAATGAAAAAGAAATCCAAATAAGAGTGTAGACCTCTCATGAAGGTCAACGGTCAACTTCGGTCAACGGGTCAACAAAGTCAAGAGTGGTCAAGGTGATCAAATGGTCAATGCAATTAGCCATCACTAAATTATCACAAAAGGATTAGTAAAATAATGTCTCCGGCTCATAATGGCTTTGACCGAACGAATTGTCAAAACCTTAATGAGCCCGCCACATAACGGTTTTGGCCGAACCAACTGCCAAAACCCTAATGGGGCACCTCCTCCTTTATCGCTCCTCAAAACTGTGCATACACACCCGCATCCGCATTCCGTAGAATGCGAATGCACAGAAGACAAAATAAATCCATCCGTCCAATACTAGGATCCGTCTTAAACCAAAGCCCACTAGTATTGCCTGCCCGAACAGCATACGCACACAAGTGCACGTAAGTGATCGCAGCCCTACCGTAAAACCATACGGCCTCTACACGTTTCGCTCAGTGCAGGGAAACTCTCTGTGTGGGACTCTAAAGACTCGACACTACGCTGGCAGTGGGTTTAACCACAGACCGCAAGCGGCACTAGCTGTACGTAACGGTCCCTAGGTAGATGTCGATAAGAAGGCCGACGAGATAAACCCATCCGAACTCCTACTGAGCCTGTATGTGACAATCTCCGTACAGTCCGGTCTGTTCGTCTAATACATCGTATGGTGGGCCTAGGGGGCGGTGAACGTCAGTCCTCTAATAGCGGTACAAGTCGTGTCGGAGTGTAGCCCAGAACACCCTGAGATAACACTGGAAACCTACCAGTATATCTCACTTGCCCTGGCCAGGGACTACTCGTGTAATGGCTCTCCTAGACACAGCGCGATGTCAACCCCCAATACCGGGAGAGACGAATCATGTCTAACCGTCACTGCCTCCAAGTGTTTCAGGACTGCACCCAACTACTACCTGTTTGCACGACTCCTTTGAGCTGTGGTAGGGTAGTAATCTATGTACAGTAGGAACACACTCGAGGCGAAGTGACAGTGTTAAGTCAGCGGACTAAGCTGTACTCATGTCACCTGGGAACTGATAACTGACGATAGGTATAATACCAACCAACAGTTCCCGACGAGTCCTGTCCAGTGTACTCGTAACCTAACGAGCACCCGCATACTATCTCCAGTACGACGTACTGATGGCTGTGGGACAGACCACCTCCCGTGCTGGGATGAGAAGCGTATACGCTAGTCTACTCCGGAGTATCGATGCCCCGTCTCGATAGTCCTACGACTAGGGACCTGTATAAGGATGTGCTTATAGATTACCCAGCCCCCACTAGTGTGACTGCCATCACAACGCTGGTAATCAAGCAAAGATCCTAAGGGCTCTACTAATATGTATAAGCGAAATGCTAAAAGAAACACACGCACATATTGAAGTAAAAACAAACCAAGTAGCATACTACCATTTTGAGCAAGATTGTCTATACAACTGTGAATATCCTAAGCTTCCATTAAGTAATATACAAGCTAGTATGATACAGTAATGGCCTCTAGGGCATATACACTAACAATATCCAACTTGCACTAAGGCCATGTACTGGCGTATCGAAGACCTATCATCTCGATTAGCCGCTCGAACTGAGTCTGGGGTAGGGCCTTCTTGAGTGGATCTGCAGTGTTATTCTCCGTATTTACTCTCTTCACCTCGATCTCCCGGCGATCTACGATCTCCCTGATTAGGTGGCACCGCCTCAAAATGTGCCTGGACTTCTGATGGGACCTGGGTTCCTTTGCTAAAGCTATAGCGCCGTTGTTGTCGCAATACAGCGGTATTGGATCAACAATGGTAGGAACCACCTGAAGCTCCGTGAGGAACTTCTTCATCCAGACAGCTTCTTTTGCGGCATCGCAAGCAGCTATGTACTCCACTTCCATAGTTGAGTCAGCAACGGTTTCCTGCTTGGAGCTCTTCCAGCAAACCACCCCTCCATTGAGGGTAAAGACATAACCCAACATGGACTTGGAGTCATCCTTGTCACTCTGGAAGCTGGAGTCAGCAAAGGCCTCGATCTGGAGGTCTTTTCCGCCATACACCAAGAACATCTCCTTAGTCCTTCTCAGGTACTTGAGAATGTTGGAGATAGTGCCCTCAGAGTCAATTATTGGATCACAGGCACGTGATTGCAATGATTGAGGGAGGACCTATCCCGGTACGACAGTCTTACTCGAGATGATAGTTTGCTATCTGGTTTACCTTTATCATCGTGTACTTCTTTAGGTGACCTGACAGGTCGCTATTGCACGTTGATAGAGCCCCTAAGATTCTTGCTTGACTGCCGGCAGTATGAGGGCGATCATATACGTGAGAGCTGGGGTCTACAAGCATATCCTTAAAAGGTCCCTAGTCGTGGGAGTTTCAAGACAGGGCATCGATTCTCCAGAGTAGACTAGTGTATACAGTCGAGACCCCGACGAGGGGCGGTGGCCGGTCTCACAAGCCACTGGTGTCAGTTGGTTCACCTAAGATGTATACAGGTGCTCATTGGGTTATGAGTACACCGGACAGGACTCGCCGGGAACATGCTAGTTGGTCTTATACCTGACGTCAGATAGCAGTTCCCAGGTGACATGTGTCCAGGTTAGTTCATCGACCTGGGGATCGTCATTTGTCTCGTGTGAGTTCCCACTGTGCTTTGATTACTACCCTACCACGGCTCAAAGGAGTCGTGCAAACAGGTTTTAGTTGGGTACAGTCCCGAGCCACATGGAGGCAGTGAGCGGATCTTCAGGGGTTCGTCTCTCCCGGTATTGGGGGTGAGGTCGCGCTGTGTCTAGGAGAGCCATTACACGAAGTCCTTGGCCAAGGCAGGAGATTTACTGGTAAGTATTCCAGTAGTATCTCAGGGTGTTCTGGGCTACACTCCGACACGACTTGTACCGCTTTTGGGGGTCTGACTTTTACCCACCCCCTAGGCCCGACATGCGATGCTCATAGACGAACGGACCGGACTGTACGGATATTGTCACTGACAGGCTCAGTAGGGTGTCAGGATGAGTTCGCTCATCGATGTCCCTTTTGGTCAATAGCTGGTGGCCCGTCACGTATTGGCTTATACCTCTGACGTGCTAGTGGTTAAATCCACAGCCATAGTATTGACGAGTCTTTAGAGTCCGCCACACATTCAGTTACTCAGCTTTCGGGCGAAACACTGTAGAGGCCGTATGGAGATATGGCAGGGTCCGATCAGATACGTGCGGTATTGCACGGATCAGGATCGGACGGTTTGTACTAGAAGCCGTATAGATATATGGCAGGGTTCGATCGGATACGTGCGGTATTGCACGGATCGGGATCGAACGGATTTTACTAGCCGGCTTTGTTTTAAGCCGGATCCTAGTTTAGTACAGTGTAGATTTTGTCTCTTTGCATTTGTATCCGGACGGAATACAGATGCGGGTGTGTATGCACAGTATCGGGGTTTTCCTGTAATTTATTACGGGACCAGTTTTCTGGTGTTGCCAGTTTGCATTCCGTTCCGGCCGGTTTTCCTTTGTTCTTTCCCGGCCGGACTTTTCCGATGGAGGAGGTTATTTGCAATTGTGCAAATAACATTTGTGGAGGGGGTTTTCTTGCAGTTGTATTCATTATGATAAGCATTTTTGTTTTTCATCCATAATGGTGCTTTTATGAGATTTGAGTGGGTATGGGTTTTAAGTATGGTTGATGTTTCTTTGCTTTATGGATGTGGTCACCTCTTTCTTCTCCTACACTCACCTCCCTTCATGATATGTATTTGTTCCCTCCACCATTCTCACTTGGTAATGGCCGGCCACAATATTGAGAGGAGAGGAAAAATGAGAGGTCCCAACTTTGTATGAGGGATTAATTCACATCTCCTTTTTCATGCTTGCCAAATTCTCAAAAACCCTCTCCAAAGTTCATGATTCTCTTCATCCTTCATGGCAACCAAAACCCCAAAGAGACATAGACTCTACACATTCTACAGTACATCTTGGGCATGTCGACTTGCCGGCTTCATGCCCGAGTTGCCTCGGTATAGAGGCGGGAGCCCGTAAAAGAAACAGGCGATGTGGTGCCCTTCCGGCGAGGAGGCGACGACCGGAGTTTCCGCGGGAGATCGGGATGATGACGAGAAGACCGGAGGACTCGGATCACTCGGTATATCTCTAACCCGTCTTGTTGTTAGCTAGATCTAGTTTAATGGCCCGATCCGGGGTTTAGTGCGCGGTGGTGCCGGTTTGCAAAGTTCGCAAAATTAAAGTTTATCACCATTTCCGCATTTGGCCGTCGGTTTGACGGCCGGGGCGCCGCCGTGCACTTACAGAGAATGTTCTTTACTGCTATCCAGTGTTTCTTCCCTGGGTTCGACTGATACCGGCTTACAACACTTAATGCGTATGCTACATCTGGTCTGGTGCATAACATCGCATACATTATAGAGCCTACCGCAGATGCGTAGGGTATAGATGACATGCGAGCCCTTTCCAAATCAGTCTTGGAAGACATCTCTTTGGAGAGGGTGATTCCGTGACAAGCCGGTAGATTACCGCGCTTGGAATCTTCCATACTAAATTGTTTTAGTATGGTGTCTATGTACCTCGACTGTGAAAGTCCCAACATCTTTTTAGATCTATCACGATAGATCTAGATCCCCAGAATGTAGTTGGCATCGTCCAGGTCCTTCATGGAGAACCTCTATGACAAGAATCCTTTGACTGACTATAGCATAGGAATATCATTTCCTATTAGGAGAATGTCATCCACGTACAAGACGAGGAATACCACAGTTCTCCCTACAATCTTACTGTAAATGCATGGTTCATCTGGGTTTTTGATAAAGTCGAATTCCTTGACAGTATCATCAAAGCAGATGTTCCAACTCCGCGATGCCTGCTTAAGTCCATAGATGGACTTTAGCAACTTGCACACTTTACCGCAGCTCCCACTCTGAATGAATCCCTCCGGCTGATCCATAAAGACGCACTCTTCCAAATTTCCATTTAGGAAAGCCGTCTTTACGTCCATCTGCCAGATCTCATAATCATGGAAGGCAGCAATGGCAAGAAGGATCCGAATGGATTTGATCATAGCCACTGGAGAAAAGGTCTCGTCATAGTCCAAACCATGTCTTTGATGAAAACCCTTTGCTACAAGTCTAGCTTTATAGGTTTCAACCTGCCCATCTATACCAATCTTCTTTCTGAAGATCCATTTGCAGCCTACTGGTTTTACCCCTTCTGGAGCAAAGTCCAAAGTCCAAACTTTGTTGGTGTACATGGACTCCATCTCGGTCCGCATTGCATCCAGCCATTTTACCGAGTCACTACTCTGAATGGCTTGCTAGAAGCTAGTAGGCTCACCATAGTCAATGGTGCAATCCTCTATATCCCCGTCTATGAGAAAACCGTAGTATCTCTCGGGCGGATGAGACTGCCTACTACTCCTGCGGAGTGGCGCTGGGATGTCATGTTCTCCTGAACCTTCTGGTTCTTCCAAGCTTTCAGTAATAGCCTGTGGTTCTGGAATTTCTTCCAGTTTTACTACGCTCCCACTTTAACCTTTTTCTAAAAACTGATGTTCCAGAAAGTGGGCATGACGAGAAACAAAAACCTTTTGTTCCTCTGCGTAATAGAAGAAATACCCCCTGGAGTTCTTTGGGTATCCCACAAACTTACACAGTACTGAGCGTGCCTCGAGCTTGTCCACATGCTGCTTTTTTACAAAAGCTGGACATCCCCATATCTTCAGATATTGAAGATGGGGTTTCTTCCCACACCACATCTGATATGGTGTGGTAGGCACAGTCTTGGAGGGAACCTTGTTCAAGAGATATGCAGCTGATTCTAGTGCATATCCCCAGAAGGATTGCGGCAACTCAACCTTACTCATCATGGAACGAACCATATCCAATAGAGTTCGATTCCTCCTCTCCGATACACCGTTGTGTTGTGGTGTGTATGGAGGAGTAAGCTGAGAGAGAATTCCATTCTCTTTTAAGTAGCCTAGAAACTCGGCACTCAAGTATTCACCACCTCGATCAGATCTCAGTGTCTTGATACTTTTGCCTGTTTGTTTTTCAACTTCATTCTTGTATTCCCGAAATTTCTCAAAGGCCTCGGATTTGTGCTTCATCAAGAAGACATGCCCATACCTAGAGAAATCATCTGTGAAAGTAATGAAGTATGAATAACCACTTCGCGCATGTGTAGACATTGGACCACACACATCACTGTGTATGAGTCCCAAGAGCTCACTTGCTCTTTCTCCTTGTCCAGTGAACGGAGTCTTTGTCATCATTCCCATGAGACAAGATTCACAAGTGGCATAAGACTGGTACTCGAACGGATCCAAGTATCCTTCTTTATGTAACTTTGTCAACCATTTTTCATTAATGTGACCCAGTCTATAATGCCATAAGAAAGCCTGATTTAATTTCGGAGACTTTCTTTTAAGTGTGTTCTGGACACTAAAGATCTGAGCTTGATTCAATACGTATATCCCTTTTTGTAATGTACCTGACCCAATCAGAACTTGATTTAGGTGGATGTTGACTACATCGCTTACAAAAGTAAAATCATATCCTTCCTTAGAAAGTAAGGATACAGATATGATATTACAAGTCGCACCTGGTACATAAAAACAGTCACGCAGAATCAATATCTGCCCAGTTGTCAGTCCTAGATGATATTCCCCTACGGATTCAGCATACATGCTCATTCCGTTAGCAACCCTGAGAGTCATATCACCTTTCCTGATAACCCTACGGTTTCTCAGAGCCTGTAACGAATTACAGATATGAGATCCTGATCCGGTATCCAATACCAAGGAAGTAGGGTTAACTGACATACAGTTCTCTATTACAAACACACCCAAAGCCGAAGCCACAACATGCTTCGAATTCTGGCTACTGGCTATACAAGCCCTGCAATCCTTCTGCCAATGTTCATTCCTGTAACAATAGGAACATCCTTCTTTTACTACATCCAGTCCCGAAACTTCTGCCCTTCCCTTTCTTTCTACTTCCCTGGTTTCCTTCAGGGTAGTAGGTAGAGACTGTTGAACTAAGTCAGATTCTGACCCGTTCTTCAACGTGGTCTTCAGGTCCGAGAGCTCAAAAGAGCTGGTCTCTGTAAGGACGTTGCCCCTTACAGATGACCCGACAGCTAACCTCGCTGGAAGCAATTCGTTCGAGGTCGCATATCTTGCGATACGAGATTGCTCTCCATATAAATCTTTGTTATGGAGGAAGATAGAAACTAAGTCCATCTTCTCGTGCTGCCTCTGGTTTGCACCATCAACTGAGGCCAACACGAGGCACTTGGCTTTCGCACAGACTTCTTCCGATGTCCTACTGATATCAATATCCGTGACAGGGGAAACTGGACCTGAGACGGCAGGGGTTGGATTAGTTAAGAGGTGTCCCAGCTTGTCATGGGCAATGGACATCTGGACAGACCTTTGCCAGTCATAACAGTCAGATTCAGTCATTTTATTATCTAGATGTAACCTATGTCTGGTCACTGGGTCGCTGCAATTAAGAGAGAGAGAAGAAAACACTTTAGCATGATGCTCTTGCAAGTTTAGATTGGTTTTTAATTTATCTAAACAGGATGGCTCCCACTGTCTCTCGAATCCCTCCTCAAACCATAAAGGAAGAATTAGTCGGGATCAATCTCACCGTACAATACTTGCTTAACCGTTCAGTCAGGCTGGTATCGGTACTTTGAGGGAGGTTTTCCAACGCTTTCGCGAAGTTCCTTAATTAAGTAACCTCTTTTCCCTGTGGGCGTAGCCCCGCTAACACCTTTCTAGACACCTACTTGGTTTATAGCATTGATCATTAAGCGAGAAAGTTCCGGAGGAGTAGCATATACTCACAGTAGGATCGGGATCCAAATATCATCGTGTGACAAAACTGAAGGAATCCTACCAGAATCATCACACTCCAAATGGTATGCAGCGCTAGCAAGTTTCAGTTCTTTTGAAACTCCCGATGTGGATTTTTGCCCCATGCTCTTATGACCTTGACGAAGGCCAGCATATCATAAGTCACATGTCAAGTTCTACCCGTCATTGTCCAGGTTAATTTGAACCCACCCGTACATACCCTTGACGAAGGCCAAAATAGTAGTACGACTGTCCCAAACCAACGCATCTATCTATGCTACAGATAAATATTCATCAGCTACCAATCACTATGCCTTGGCGAAGGTCAAAATACATAGCTTGAATACTACTGACTATTTAACTGAAATGACGGAGGGCTACGAATGGTTTTGGCGAAACCGTGAACGTAGTGAACTTGATATAATCGAAGGAACCTGATAGCTTTTAAATGGAGTGGTTCAAGCTCAGCGTTTAAAAGCTGTCTTTTGAAAAGAACCGAGTGGTTTTGAAAGCGTTCCAACGACTTTTACTTGGTTTATTTTCTTGCATTAATTCCAATGTGTCCAATCATTTAATCCTACCATTGCAGAAAACAACGAAAATATGACGTACGCTTATGCCATCCGCATTCACCACGGGGTCCCGTCATCACCTGTTAGGTTACTTAACTAACGACAGAGCGGGGGCTGGACTAGCGCGGATGCAAAACATAAGCAATGCCTAAATAGATATCATATAGATATATATAAACATTTGTCACATACAATGATAGTCATTCCAGATCACAGATGAATACATTGGATATACTAGGAATCCGCAATTCGTACGAGCCTGTAACGAAGAACGGATTACACGGTCGTGATGAATAGCCAAACCCCACCCTAGATCCCTACGGGTGCGGCAAACTACCCGCCAAGTACCCGAAGCGAAGCAACCTCCCTCAACCCGTGAGTAGGCCACTCAGCACTTCGAGATACCCGGTAGTTTGTGCACCCCACCTTGGATCTATCCTAGGAGCAAAAACAGTAAAAAGAAATTATACAATGGTGGCTACAACCTCAACCCGGATGTACGGCCAAACAAATAATATTACATCAATTTACATATTACAAGAATTGAAAGAATAAGAAAACTCTCATCTCACAACTCCCGGCTATTCATCCGCGACAATCCAACGAATTCATATACACAAACCATCAACATTACAGATCACAGATATGTATAACCCCCACTAATCGACGTATAGCGATTAGCAGATGTTCAATACATATATCACATCACAGATAACATCCATTAGCCAAAGTCTACGGAATATCGATAAAAATACGGATTTGTAACCACCCCAAAAATCAATTTGTTCTCTGGAAAATCTGGGCTGAAAAAACATGTACTAAAAATCCCAAAACAGCCAACTAAGCACACTGCACCAAACTCGGTCCACGGCCGAGTCAACTCGGCCGCGGATCCGCGGCAAGAAGCATGTTCTTGCCGCGGAACTGCGGCGCTTTGATCGGTTCAGTGGATCGTTTTTGGTCTGTGTCTTTAGAAAAACCTGAGCCGATTTTTCATATATTGTAAATTACCTTTTGAACAGTATAAAAAATCGGCAGAAAGTTAAATTTTCCGGACTTGTTTTGCGAATTTTTTCCGATCGATATTCTAAAGACTTTGCTAACTTGCTAGTTTATGTTTAGCTAGGCTCTGATACCACTGTAAGTCCACGTTGCTCACCCCGGTTCTTACGGGGAGGCGGAAACGGCGAAAAACAATTTTTGGCGCAAAGGCAACATGGACTAAAAGCCGGATCTTTGCTAAACTAGAAACTAGAAAACTACTAGAGACTTTAACTACTATGCCGTAGAAATTATACCTCATGAAACCGGTCCTTCGGGTCTTCTCTTCGCTGTCCGGCTCGTCCATCCACGCTCCGAGAGTCGATCCGGATCTTGGTCACTTCCGCGGCCTTCTTGAGTCGAAGACGATCCACCCGAGAGATGTACACCGAGCTCCACTTCGAGCCGAGGCAACTAAGGCAACGAGATCGCTAGTCTAGATGCCCTAGGTTGTGTAGTAGGGATATATGGAAGTGTTTGTCTTTATGGGATCTTTTTCTCTCAACACATGAGATCAAAAGAAGAAATCAAGAGGAGGAAGAAGGAGGAGCTAGCAACCATGAGAGCTTTTCTTTTCTTCTCACAAGAACAAGAGAAAGAAATGAGAAAATGAATTATGAGCTAAAGAAATGAACCATGGTTGCAATAATGCAAAACTATCATCATTACCAATCCTTTCATGATAAAGTTGATGGCTACTAATTGAATTGACCATTTTCATAATCCAAAATGAAAAAGAAATCCAAAGAAGAGTGTAGACCTCTCATGAAGGTCAACGGTCAACTTCGGTCAATGGGTCAACAAAGTCAAGAGTGGTCAAGGTGGTCAAATGGTCAATGCAATTAGCCATCACTAAATTATCACAAAAGGATTAGTAAAATAATGTCTTCGGCTCATAATGGTTTTGACCGAACGAATTGTCAAAACTCTAATGAGCCCGCCACATAACGGTTTTGGCCGAACCAACTGCCAAAACCCTAATGGGGCACCTCCTCCTTTATCGCTCCTCAAAACTGTGCATACACACTCGCATCCGCATTCCGTAGAATGCGAATGCACAGAAGACAAAACAAATCCATCCGTGCAATACTAGGATCCGGCTTAAACCAAAGCCCACTAGTATTGCCTGCCCGAACAGCATACGCACACAAGTGCACGTAAGTGATCGCAGCCCTGCCGTAAAACCATACGGCCTCTACACGTTTCGCTTAGTGCAGGAAAACTCTCTGTGTGGGACTCTAAAGACTCGACACTACGCTGGCAGTGGGTTTAACCATAGACCGCAAGCGGCACTAGCTGTACGTAACGGTCCCCAGGTAGATGTCGATAAGAAGGCCGACGAGATAAACCCATCTGAACTCCTACTGAGCCTGTATGTGACAATCTCCGTACAGTCCGGTCTGTTCGTCTGATACATCGCATGGCGGGCCTAGGGGGCGGTGAACGTCAGTCCTCTAATAGTGGTACAAGTCGTGTCGGAGTGTAGCCTAGAACACCCTGAGATAACACTGGAAACCTACCGGTATATCTCGCTTGCCCTGGCCAGGGACTACTCGTGTAATGGCTCTCCTAGACACAGCGCGATGTCAACCCCCAATACCGGGAGAGACGAATCCTGTCTAACCGTCACTGCCTCCAAGTGTTTCGGGACTGCACCCAACTATTACCTGTTTGCACGACTCCTTTGAGCCGTGGTAGGATAGTAATCTAAGTACAGTGGGAACACACTCGAGGCGAAGTGACAGTGTCAAGTCAGCGGACTAAGCTGTACTCATGTCACCTGGGAACTGATAACTGACGATAGGTATAATACCAACCAACAGTTCCCGACGAGTCCTGTCTAGTGTACTCGTAACCTAACGAGCACCCGCATACTATCTCCAATACGACGTACTGATGGCTGTGGGACAGACCACCTCCCGTGCTGGGATGAGAAGCGTATATGCTAGTCTACTCCGGAGTATCGATGCCCCGTCTCTATAGTCCTACGACTAGGGACCTGTATAAGGATGTGCTTATAGATTACCCAGCCCCCACTAGTGTGACTGCTATCACAACGCTGGTAATCAAGCAAAGGTCCTAAGGGCTCTACTAATATGTATAAGCGATATGCTAAAAGAAACACATGCACATATTGAAGTAGAAACAAACCAAATAGCATACTACCATTTTGAGCAAGATTTTCTATATAACTATGAATATCCCAAGCTTCCATTAAGTAATATACAAGCTAGTATGATACAGTAATGGCCTCTAGGGCATATACACTAACATCCAGGGCCGGCGAGCTCGGATTTCGGGGGAGTTTGCTCGACCACTTGGTGGGGTAGGGTGTCGGGGTTGGTCCAGTAGCTCATATACATCATATACAACACCCTCGACTTGTTTGCTTAGCTTTATTTGACCTGAGTCAAAATCTGGGAGCATTCTAGTATGATTTTGGCTATGTTTTCCGTATTTTGAAATGTTAATTCTTGATATTTGGATTCGTATTGGGTTGTTGCATATTTGTACATCAACAACAAGGGTTGTTTAGTCGTTTTTGCACGCGTGGGTTATAGGTTTTGACCCATAGGTAATCCGTGTGTCGTTTTCGTTTCTGGACTTAATGTTAATATCAATTGCAATTGTTTATTATATGTAGGTACCCTCTGTAGGGTGTTTTTCGTCATCCCATTGAGATGGGAATACGCGCGCGCTTGTCAGGCGTACTACAGATTCCCTCTGCCTGGGGTAGGCCCGGGTTTATTGATTGTGGGGATCCGAATCTCCGGCAGCCGCGGACTAAACTGCCGTTAATTACCCCTCTCCTTTGGGGCGAGGGAACCTCCGATTAACGGGTTAAACTGGTCATGCGAACTCAATGTGCGGTGTGTGTGTGTTGTGTTTTGAAGGGGTTTTTGGATATATCGGGAGCCATGCAGAGTTTTTACGGGGGTCCCGCTACCCGGATAGCGGGCTGGGGGTCAAGGGGGCTAGCAGCCCGCTTGCGGGGTGCGGGGCAGCGCCCCGTTAGAAATTTTTTTCTAACAGGGACAGTGTCGTGGAGCACGTGTGTGCGCAAATATGTATACATATGTATATGTATATGTAAGTACATAAAAAGAGGGGAAAAGGCATCCAAGGGATGCGTGGGGGCAACACCTTGGGTGCTGTGCGCCTAGGTGTTGTGCGCTCAGGTGCTAGAGTGCCACTTGTCGGCACGTGGGCGCTCTGCGTTTGAGCGCTGGGCGCTTGGGCGCAAGCGTGCCACGTGTCGGTACGTGGGCGCTTTGCGCTTCAGCGCCTGACGCTCGAGCGCAAATGTGCCACGTGTCGGCTTGCGCCCGAGCGCTTGCGCTTGAGCACAAGCACGCCACGTGTCGGCACGGGGGTGACTTGCGCTCGAGCACTTGCGCTCAAGCGCAAGCGCGCCACGTGTCGGCACCGGGGCGACTTGCGCTCGAGTGCAAGCGCACCACATGTCGACACGTGGGCGATTTGCGCTTGAGCGTAGGACGTTGTAGCGCAAGCGCGCCACGTGTCGGCACGCGGGCGCTCTGGGCTTGAGCGCCGGCGAGAAAAGGAGGCTTTTAGCCTAAGAAACAGAAGCTATGCTTCAGAAAGAAAATATTTGTTGTTATATATATATATATATATATATAGAGAGAGAGAGAGAGTTAAAACTCCTAGGATGTTTTGAAGCTGATGAAGGGGGTTCTTCTTCCTCCTCCTGTTGTTTGGCTGGATCTTGAAGGTCAAGAAGTAAGAGATTTTAAAAATCACTCCTTTGTTAGATCTGATGGGAGATTTGAGTTCCCCTTTGTGGGTTTTGTGGTGGAAAACTACTTAGTTTTGGAAAAGAAAGAGTAAAACTCTTGATTTAATTCAAAAGAAATGAGAAGGTTTAGAACCTTGGAGAAGAAGCAGGAGGCATAAAGTGTAAGCCCGCGGGGGCGCCCCGGCCGTCGATCCGACGCCGGAAACGCGGAAAACAAAAACTTTGCGAACTTTGCAAAACGGCACCACCGCGGACTTTTTACCCGGATCGGGCCATTAACCTAGCTAGCTAGCAAAAAGAAAAGAGTAGAGATGCTATACCAAACGATCCGTGTCCTTCGGTCTTCGTCTCCACTCCGATCTCCCGCGGAATCTCCGTCACCTCCTCACTCGTCGGAAAGGGCACCACGTAGCCGGAATCTTTTACGGGCTCCCGCCTCTTGACCGAGGCAACTCGGGCGCGAAGTTGGCTAGCCGACGCGTCCAAGGCTTGCTATAGAAAAGTGTAGTGAGATGTCTCTTTAGGGTTTATGGAAGTTGCCTTGATGGAGGGATTTGAGGAGGAGAATGAATAGCAACTCAAGAAAAATGTGCTTGTGAATATTTGTAGCATCAAAAGTGATATGAAACATTTTCCCTCTCCTCACTAGAATAGTGGCCGGCCCCTCTTAAGCAAGAATGAGATTGGAGAGAGAAAAATAATTCTCCAAGAATTATCAAGTGAAAAAGAAAATGATAAATCAAAATGAAAATGGTCACAACCATTTCAAATCTCATCAAGGTCCACTCACAAGAAAAGCAAAAGAAATGACCAAAAAAGAATATCATGATTAAGAGGATAATCATGAAGCCACATATGCAAGAAAACCCCTCACAAAATGTTAATTGCAAACTTGCAATTAACACCCTCCATCACAAAGCCCGGCCGAGAAGGAATGAAAGAAAACCGGCCGGAACGGAATGCAAACTGGCAACTTCAGAAAACCGATCCCGTAATAAATTACAGGAAAACCCCGCTACTGCAAATACATGCCCGCATTTGTATTCCGACCGGATACAAATGCAAAGAGACAAAACTACACTATGTAATACTAGAATCCGGCTTAAGCCAAAGCCGGCTAGTAAAAAAAACTGTCCGATCGCGATCCGTGCAATACCGCACGTATCTGATCGAACCCTGCCATATCTCCATACGGCCTCTACAGCGTTTCGCCCGAAACTTGAGTAACTGTCTGTGTGGTGGACTCTAAAGACTCGTCAATACTATGGCTGTGGATTTAACCACTAGCACGTCAGAGGTATTAGCCATACGTGACGGGCCACCAGCTATCGACCAAAAGGGACGTCGATGAGCGAACTCATCCTGACACCCTACTGAGCCTGTCAGTGACAATATCCGTACAGTCCGGTCCGTTCGTCTATGAGTATCGCATGGCGGGCCTAGGGGGTTGGTAAAAGTCAGACCCCCAAAAGCGGTACAAGTCGTGTCGGAGTGTAGCCCAGAACACCCTGAGATACTACTGGAATACCTACCAGCAAATCTCCTGCCTTGGCCAAGGACTTTTCATGTTCTGGCTCTCCTAGACACAGCACGACCTCACCCCCAATACCGGGAGAGACGAACCCCTGCAGATCCGCTCACTGCCTCCATGTGGCTCGGGACTGTACCCAACTAAAACCTGTTTGCACGACTCCTTTGAGCCGTGGTAGGGTAGTAATCAAAGTACAGTGGGAACTCACACGAGACAAATGACGATCACAGGTCGATGAACTAACCTGTACACATGTCACCTGGGAACTGCTATCTGACGTCTGGTATATCCCAACTAGCAGGTTCCCGGCGAGTCCTGTCCGGTGTACTCATAACCCAATGAGCACCTGTATACATCTTAGGTGAACCATCTGACACCAGTGGCTTGTGAGACCGGCCACCGCCCCTCGTCGGGGTCTCGACTGTATACACTAGTCTACTCTGGAGAAACGATGCCCTGTCTCGAATCTCCCACGACTAGGGACCTTTTAAGGATGTGCTTGTAGACCCCCAGCTCCCACTTATATGATCGCCCTCATACTGCTGGTGGTCAAGCAAGAATCCAAGGGGCTTTATCAACGTGTAATAGCGACTCGAAAGGTCACCTAAAGCAGTACACGATGATAAAGATAAACCAGATAGCATACTATCATCTCGAGTAAGACTGTCCTACTGGGACAGGTCCTCCCCTCAATCATTGCAATCACGTGCCTGTGATCCAATAATTGACTCTGAGGGCACTATCTCCAACAATCTCCCACTTGCACTCAAGGCTAATTATTGCGATGTCGCATACTCACAGCCCGTGTGATACCGAACACCCAACTCCTCTACTAGTCAGTCTCACAAAGCTCGTTTGCGAAACTATTGCGTTCGAGGAATAGCCTCAGTGAGTGGATCCGCTTTGATGTTTCTT
This sequence comes from Agapanthus africanus, assembly GCA_030015575.1. Classification (NCBI taxonomy): domain Eukaryota; kingdom Viridiplantae; phylum Streptophyta; class Magnoliopsida; order Asparagales; family Amaryllidaceae; genus Agapanthus; species Agapanthus africanus. The sequence continues at coordinate 521,391,798 of CM057344.1, forward strand.
TCTATGTCTCTCTATATCTCATGTTCGCAGAGAAAACTATCTCCCGAAATGAGCAATACCTGTCCTAGAATGTCTGGATGTCTGATGGGACCTAGCTCATAAGTGAACTCCAAATCCAAACTTCTTAGACTGTATCGTCAACTGAACTTAATCAGTATCCTGCGCCATGCCTTCCCTCAGTATCCACCTGGACCACCTGTCCAAAATACTGCCCCTCGTCAGAGGGAAAACTATAACTCTGACAGCCACTCTGCCATCCAGGTCACCTTGGAAGCCTGGAATGATAACCGTCTCCTAAAGGAGGCTGTCGTCATCAATTCCTTAGAACATCCACTTATGTTCTAAAACCGCTTCCAACTGTTTCTCCAGGATTGGATCAATATCGACTTATTGCATCTACTGCAAGAACAACATCTGGCGTGGTACTTGACATCTCATGATTGACTCAATTGCCTAAGCAAGTGATCTGCCAATCATGCACATCCCTCTCCCCTTTAGTCTGTAAGACACCTTTAGAGAGGGTGACTCCATTACCTGCAGGTACACTACCGTGCCAGGAGTCGTCCATTCTAAATACTCATAGAATGCGGTCAAAGTACCCAGATTGGGAAACCACCCAAATCTAGATCTAAAACCATAGATCTAGTAACCAGAATGTCTGATATAATATCCAAGTCCTATGTGGAGAAACCACTGTGTGACGACCAAAGTATAACCGATCGTAGTATAGGAATATCACTTCCTACTCTGTGTATGTCATCAAATACCAGGACATCACACCCTACTACCTTCTTAACAGATCCATCTCCTATTCTGATGAAGTCAAACCTATGACTGTCACATCAGAAATAGATGATCTATCTCCGCAATATCTGCTATAGTCTATAAATAGACATAAGCTTGATGTCCACCAATGCTTCCGCTGCTCCCACTGACTACGACAACCCTCTGGCAGAGTCATATACACGTACGCTTCTAAAGCAAGTTTAGAACGACGCTATACTCATCCTTCCGCCGGGTCTCGCAGCCTGGAACAACAGCAATGGCAAGTGTGGGTAAACAAGAACCTCTCTGCCACCGTCCTTGAGCATACCGAAGTACCTCTCGAGTGCCTGAGGTTACCCACCTTATCTGCGGAGTGGCCAATGGAATGTCAAACCAGATTGAATCTTTAGGTTCTTATCAAATCTTCAGTAATCGTTTGCGGTTCTGGAATCACTTCCAGTTCTACCATACTCCCACTACTGTTTTCTGAAAAATTCCATTTTTGTTAAAACTGTGGCGAGTCAAGAACAATATCACTATTGATCTTCCAGATGGTAGAAAGTCAACCCTCGTCATAGCCCGGGTCAACCCACAAACAGCCACTACTGAAACGTGCCTTGAGTTGTCCAGTGTCTGGTTTTAAGCATAAGCCGGACAACTCCCCGTATCTTAACAATGTCAAGATATGAACTGTTCTATATCCAAGAACCAGAGGCACAGATTTAATTGAATCAGATTCAAATCATGCAGCTGTCTCCAGTGCATGTCAAGTAAATGGAAGAGAGGCCGATCAGCGTTACTCAACTTAGGAGTACTTCCAATTATGAGTAACCTGAAAGAGAAGCAAGTTCTCTTAATCATTACTATCAACTGAATACCATACACAAGTATCTACATCTTCGATCACCTTGAAGAATCCCGATACTTGCGATACCTGGTTCTCTACTGTATTCTTATACCTATAACTCCTCAAAACTTAGACCCTGTGTTTCTACGAAACACATGTCTAAGAACTAGAGAAGTTAAAAGTAAACAGAATATAGTACGTGGACCAACCCCTCTGTCCTAATGGACACTGGACAATATACAATACTCTGTATAAGTCCGCTGAGTCTAACAACTCATTCACTGTGTGTCGTAGGTTGAAAACTGTACTTTTGGTTAAGAAGAATTACACCGTTGTTCAATGCTCCTTACCTAACCATCCACTGGTATAGGTAAATGTCATAGACATAATTTCAAAAAGTATATCTCACTCTATAAAAATAGACGTACAGATATATCAATTTGAAATTGGTGCACAACAACGGATATTCAAAACCAAATATTTGCCAACCGGCAAACAACCCAGGTGACTTCCTCAAATATCACCGATTACAACGAATCCCGATATAATGAGGATGGTCACCTAATTCCCAATAACTTACTCCCACTCATCGTCTGTAAAACCATACAGATGTGAGAATCCAACCTGGTAAATACATACCCTGGAGTAAGTGTCTAATCGGGAAATCAGTTTTCTTTTAACAGTACACAGTGAAACTGAAACATTGAAATGTTTCGATGGGGTATGCTGGTATTCCTAGTAATGCCTCTTCCATTATCCAGATTCACAACTATAACTGTGTAATTCTTTGCCACCTCTCCAAATCCCTTTATATGTCTTTAGTCATTACCTTCTGTACACCACTTTAGGCCAAATGGTTTTCTTCCTTCCCTACCGTTCGGCACCAGCCTATGGTTTGGAAGAAGACTATCCAAAAAGCATAATGGGTGTACTGTCCTAATCCGAGGAGCACTCGCAATGCGAGAGAAGGTGAGGATAAAAGACAACCGAATGTACTTAATTCATAGGTGATTTAGGATTGACAAAGAAGTACATGGTTTGGTCGTGAATAGCAGTCGCAATTTACTTTGCCCTCATACTAATCCCTTGCTTTGTCTGAACTTAATACCTTCTGTATACCGTTTAGGCTAATTGGCTTTCTTCATTCCCTACCGTTCGGCACCAGCCTAAGGTTTGGAAGAAGACTATCCAATTTGCGTAATAGGTGTACTATCTCCTAAACCAAGGAGTACTCGCAACCTGAGAGAAGGTAAAAGGTAAAGACAACTGAATAGTCCTATTCGTTTTCTCCAGAACCTGAAACCATCCTCGAAGTCCTTCGAGTTCGTATATAACCATACGATGGTTTTGTCCAATGGAAGTGGACGTTCGTAGTAATACGGGGTGTCCCGGAGAAAAGGGTAAAAGTAGGGGTGGCAAAGAGGTCTGCAACTCTGACAATCCAAAAGTCAGTGTTAAGAAGGTTCGGTCAACTTGGTCACTGAGTCATAGTCTAGGGTCGGGTCAATGGTCGCTGCCAGAGAGAGAGAGAAAAGAAACACTCAGCGTGCACTCTAACCTAGATCAGAATGGTTGTCACTTTATCTAATCTGGAAACCTCCCACTGTAACGTCAAATTCTTCCCCAAACCTGAAAGAAGAATTAGCCGGGATAACCCGAGGAGTAAACTAACTCATCAGTGGGAATCGGGATCCAACTCTCATCGCATGATAACGTGACGGAATCCGCTCACGTTATCACACTCCAGAAGGTATGCGCATATCTGGCAAGTTTCAGTACTTTTGAAACTCCCGATGTGATTTCTGCCCCATGCTCTTATGACCTTGACTTTGGCCAACATATCATAAGTCACATGTCAAGTTCTACCCGTCATTTTCCTGGTTAATTTGAACCCACCCGTACATACCCTTGACTTTGGCCAAAATGGCAGTACGACTGTCCCAAACCAACGCATCTATCTATGCTGCATATGAATACCCAACAGCTACCAAACACTGTGCCTTGACTTTGGCCAACATACACAGCTTGAATACTATTGACCATCCATATGAAACGACGGAGGGCTACGAATGGTTTCTGGCGAAAACCCTTAACGTAATGAACTTGATATCGTTGAAGGAACTGATAGCTTTTAAAAATATAGTTACGAAAACCTTTGCTAAAGAGGTCACTCCCGGTGAAGGGATCTCGGCTCTTTCCCCGTAGAATGAGGTGCAGGATATTCCAACTGAATACCACGATGCAAAGCAAAAGTAATCGGCTATAGTGAAGTTACTGCCCTAACGCAAACTTTTGTCCAAGGGGTCACTCCCGGTGAAGGGATCTCGGCCCTTGCCTCGTCGACTGAGGAGCAGGATATTCCAACTGAATACCACGGTGCAAAACAAAAGTGAACGCCCTTGCAATAACAGCTTTTTGAAAAAGTGTTCCAACAACATCAGATTAGGTTTGTTTTACTTGCATTGATCCAAATCAATGCAGTCCCATCAATTGATCTCACCAAAAAGAACGAAAATATACTGATGTACGTATATGCCATCCGCATTCGCCACTGGGTCCCGTCATCACTCGTTAGGTTAGCTAACTAACGACAGAGCGGGGACTGGACTAGCGCGGATGAAAAACATATACAACATCTACTAATATATATATACCAATATATAATTTTCGCTCATGGCGTGATAAAAAGCAACACAGAAATGTATAGCAACACAGATCAATACAGATATCTGGGATCCCCGGGTTTCACAGAGCCGCTGAAACCCGACGTTCCCCTGGTCGTGTGGATAGCCTGTGCAATGAAAACCTAAACCCCTACGGGCGCGGCAAGTTACCCGCCAAAACCTGAAGCGAGGCAGCCCCCTTCAGCAACGTGAATGGACCACCCAGCACTTCACGGAATCCGGTAACTTGGGCACCCCTCCTGGGTCAACCCTATACCCCCTACGAGTGCGGCGAATAGCCCGCCAATCCTAGAGTGAAGCCCCCTCCGTCTCAATGCCATGAGATGCGGGCTTGTTGCCCTCCAGAATCCGGCTACCCGTGCACCCCTCCGCGGGGTAATCCTAGTACAGAAAGTAAAATATACATACAACGGGTACATCGACCGCAACCAGGTCGTGCCCCAAAATAATAGTACAAACAGGCAGTGACGGCAGTCCACATGTCGGACGCTCGCCCCGCAATATCAAATGTACATAATACAACAGAACTGTACTACCACTGCAACCAGGCTATCCTCCACGACCGATCCGCAACAACACAGTACAATCACAGAACATCAACGTGAAAGTCACGTTCGCAAATCCGTCTAACCGGGCTATAGCAGTTAGACCGGATTTACCGATCGAGTGACATTCACGGTCGCAGATATAATGTAAAAACTGTGAACTAGCATGTTTAAAATATCCGATCGAACAAATTTATCAAAGTGGGCCCCAAGCAGTACTGTAGCACTTACAGAAAATCTGGGCCCAAATAAAATATCCCAAAAGCCCTATTTCCAACTGATAAGCTTACTGGGAAAATATGGTGCCACAATTCCCTATTTCCGCCGCGCAAGCGCGGCCAAACAAGGGTTTTGGCCGCGCTTCCGCGGTCGAAGTATGGAATGAGTGGATCGTATTTTCCCAGATTTCTTATATTTTGTTGTACATACCTCTGCAACAACCTGAAAAATTTTAGGAGCTCAAAAAATTTCAACAGAGAACACATGTGCACAAAAATACGGTTTTTGGGGATTTTGTTCGATCGGGTTCTAAACGCGCTAGAGCAAGCTAGGCGAGGTTAATGGCGAGGCTCTGATACCATTGTAAGCCCGCGGGGGCGCCCCGGCCGTCGATCCGACGCCGGAAACGCGGAAAACAAAAACTTTGCGAACTTTGCAAAACGGCACCACCGCGGACTTTTTACCCGGATCGGGCCATTAACCTAGCTAGCTAGCAAAAAGAAAAGAGTAGAGATGCTATACCAAACGATCCGTGTCCTTCGGTCTTCGTCTCCACTCCGATCTCCCGCGGAATCTCCGTCACCTCCTCACTCGTCGGAAAGGGCACCACGTAGCCGGAATCTTTTACGGGCTCCCGCCTCTTGACCGAGGCAACTCGGGCGCGAAGTTGGCTAGCCGACGCGTCCAAGGCTTGCTATAGAAAAGTGTAGTGAGATGTCTCTTTAGGGTTTATGGAAGTTGCCTTGATGGAGGGATTTGAGGAGGAGAATGAATAGCAACTCAAGAAAAATGTGCTTGTGAATATTTGTAGCATCAAAAGTGATATGAAACATTTTCCCTCTCCTCACTAGAATAGTGGCCGGCCCCTCTTAAGCAAGAATGAGATTGGAGAGAGAAAAATAATTCTCCAAGAATTATCAAGTGAAAAAGAAAATGATAAATCAAAATGAAAATGGTCACAACCATTTCAAATCTCATCAAGGTCCACTCACAAGAAAAGCAAAAGAAATGACCAAAAAAGAATATCATGATTAAGAGGATAATCATGAAGCCACATATGCAAGAAAACCCCTCACAAAATGTTAATTGCAAACTTGCAATTAACACCCTCCATCACAAAGCCCGGCCGAGAAGGAATGAAAGAAAACCGGCCGGAACGGAATGCAAACTGGCAACTTCAGAAAACCGATCCCGTAATAAATTACAGGAAAACCCCGCTACTGCAAATACATGCCCGCATTTGTATTCCGACCGGATACAAATGCAAAGAGACAAAACTACACTATGTAATACTAGAATCCGGCTTAAGCCAAAGCCGGCTAGTAAAAAAAACTGTCCGATCGCGATCCGTGCAATACCGCACGTATCTGATCGAACCCTGCCATATCTCCATACGGCCTCTACAGCGTTTCGCCCGAAACTTGAGTAACTGTCTGTGTGGTGGACTCTAAAGACTCGTCAATACTATGGCTGTGGATTTAACCACTAGCACGTCAGAGGTATTAGCCATACGTGACGGGCCACCAGCTATCGACCAAAAGGGACGTCGATGAGCGAACTCATCCTGACACCCTACTGAGCCTGTCAGTGACAATATCCGTACAGTCCGGTCCGTTCGTCTATGAGTATCGCATGGCGGGCCTAGGGGGTTGGTAAAAGTCAGACCCCCAAAAGCGGTACAAGTCGTGTCGGAGTGTAGCCCAGAACACCCTGAGATACTACTGGAATACCTACCAGCAAATCTCCTGCCTTGGCCAAGGACTTTTCATGTTCTGGCTCTCCTAGACACAGCACGACCTCACCCCCAATACCGGGAGAGACGAACCCCTGCAGATCCGCTCACTGCCTCCATGTGGCTCGGGACTGTACCCAACTAAAACCTGTTTGCACGACTCCTTTGAGCCGTGGTAGGGTAGTAATCAAAGTACAGTGGGAACTCACACGAGACAAATGACGATCACAGGTCGATGAACTAACCTGTACACATGTCACCTGGGAACTGCTATCTGACGTCTGGTATATCCCAACTAGCAGGTTCCCGGCGAGTCCTGTCCGGTGTACTCATAACCCAATGAGCACCTGTATACATCTTAGGTGAACCATCTGACACCAGTGGCTTGTGAGACCGGCCACCGCCCCTCGTCGGGGTCTCGACTGTATACACTAGTCTACTCTGGAGAAACGATGCCCTGTCTCGAATCTCCCACGACTAGGGACCTTTTAAGGATGTGCTTGTAGACCCCCAGCTCCCACTTATATGATCGCCCTCATACTGCTGGTGGTCAAGCAAGAATCCAAGGGGCTTTATCAACGTGTAATAGCGACTCGAAAGGTCACCTAAAGCAGTACACGATGATAAAGATAAACCAGATAGCATACTATCATCTCGAGTAAGACTGTCCTACTGGGACAGGTCCTCCCCTCAATCATTGCAATCACGTGCCTGTGATCCAATAATTGACTCTGAGGGCACTATCTCCAACATAAAGAACCCTAGTTTTTGGGGGGAATGAAAAGTGTATGCTTTATTCATCATCATGTTGCCTTATATAGGCTTACATATTTACATATAGCCCATTGGGCTTTACAAAAATGGCATTTTATCCATCCCATGGCTCATGTGCCATTTCATTTTTGCACATAAGCCATGGGCTTACAAAATATTGGCTTTATGCCCATTTTGTTTATATTCATGCACAAATAATTACATAAAAATTATTTATTACATGATTTTGTTGTTGGCATGGGGAGGCTGGCTGCGGGCTCGACTTGGGCATGGGCCCGCTTGACCTGGGCTTGGGCCCACCTGGCTTGGGGTTGACTTTGATTTTGACTTGGTCAACCGGGGTGTAAATTTTTACCCCAACAAATTGCCCCCTATCAATCAATGCACACAGCATATGTGGGTCGTGTGCATGAAATTGCTGGATCTTCTTTTGCGTGGAAGCGACTTGCTTTGGTTCCCACTTTTTGGGATGCACTGCCCTTTTTACGACATGGACGGTCGGCGCTTGACGCGTCTCCGAGATAGAGTGTCCGTGGTAGACGTTTCCCTAGCCCGGAGTGATTTCGTTGACGTGCCCCCGGCGCGGAGTGTCACTGGTCGACGTTTCCCCGAGGCGGAGTATCGGCTGGTTGACGTGTCCCCGAGACGGAGTGTCTGCTTGACGTTTCCCTGAGACGGAGTGTCGCTGGTCGATGTGTCCCCGGTGCGGAGTGTCTGCTGGTTGACGTATCCCCGAGACGGAGTGTCGCTTGTTGACGTGTCCCCGGCACGGAGTGTCGCTGATTGACTTTTCCCCGGCGCGGAGTGTCGCTGATCGACTTTTCCCCGGCGTGGAATGTCGCTGGTCGACTTTTCCCCGGCACGGAGTGTCGCTGATTGACTTTTCCCCGGCACGGAGTGTCGGCGCTTGACTTTTCCCCGAGACGGAGTGTCTGCTGTTTGACGTTTCCCCGAGATGTAGTGTCTGTGTTTGACGTTTCCCCTATGCGGAGTGTCTGTTGTTGGACGTTTCCCCGGTACGGAGTGTCTGCTGTTGGACGTTTTCCCCGATGAAGAGTGTCTGCTGTTGGACTTTTCCCTGAGACGGAGTGTCGCTAGTTGACGTGTCCCTGATGCGGAGTGTCTGTGTTGGACGTTTCCCCGATGCAGAGTGTTGCCGTTGGACGTTTCCCTGATGCGGAGTGTCTGTGTTGGACGTTTCCCCGATGCAGAGTGTCACTTGTTGACGTGTCCCCGACATGGAGTGTCGCTGGCTGGCGTGTCCCCGAGGCGGAGTGTCTGCTTGACATTTCCCCGTATGGAGTGTCTGTTGTCGATGTGCCCTCGGCACGGAGTGTCCCCGAGGAGAAGTATCGGCTGGTTGACGTATCCCCTAGACGGAGTGTCTATTGTCGATGTGCCCCCAGCACGGAGTGTCTGCTTGACGTTTCCCCGAGGCGGAGTATCGGCTGGTTGACGTATCCCCGAGACGGAGTGTCTGTTTGACGTTTTCCCGGCATGGAGTGTCGCTGATCGACTTTTCCCCGGCGCGGAGTGTCGCTGGTTGACTTTTCCCCGGCACTGAGTGTCGCTGATCGACTTTTCCCCGGCGCGGAGTGTCGCTGGTTGACTTTTCCCCGGCACGGAGTGTCGCTGATCGACTTTTCCCCGGCACTGAGTGTCGCTGATCGACTTTTCCCCGGCGCGGAGTGTCGGGTTGACTTTTCCCCGGCACGGAGTGTCGCTGGTCGACTTTTCCCCGGCGTGGAGTGTCGGGTTGACTTTTCCCCGGCACGGAGTGTCGCTGATTGACTTTTCCACTGCGCGGAGTGTCGGGTTGACTTTTCCCTATCACGGAGTGTCGCCGATCGACTTTTCCCCGGCGCGGAGTGTCGCTGATCGACTTTTCCCAGGTGCGGAGTATCGCTGGTTGACTTTTCCCCAGCACGGAGTGTCGCTTGTTGACGTGTCCCCGAGATGGAGTTTCTGCTCGATGTTTCCCCGTTACGGAGTGTCGCTGTTGGACGTTTCCCTGATGCGGAGTGTCTGTGTTGGACGTTTCTCCGATGCAGAGTGTCGCTTGTTGATGCAGAGGTCAATGTTGGAATTGGTTTGTTTGATTTGAGTAGACATCAGCATCGCTACACTAGAATATGGTACCAGGAGCGAATCATCATTTGTCATGAGAGAATTTTGGGTATGGTATTTTTGTCGGCATCTGTATTGCTGCACTGGAATAATGCCAGGAGCAATTCATCATTTGCCCCTGGAGGATTTAGGAATTGGTTTTTTTTTTCGGCATCTGCATTGCTGCACTGGAATAATGCCAGGAGCAACTCATTATTTGCCCTGGGAGGATTTGGGAATTGGTTTTTTTTTCGGCATCTGCATTGCCGCACTGGAATAATGCCAGGAGCAACTCATCATTTGCCCCCAGAGGATTTGCTTTTTTTTGTTTGGCATCTGCATTGCTGCACCGGAATAATTCCAGGAGCAACTAATCATTTGCCCCGAGAGGATTTGGGAATTGGTTTTTGTTTGGCATCTGCATTGCTGCACTGGAATAATGCCAGGAGCAACTCATCATTTGCCCCGGGAGGATTTGGGAATTGTTTTACGCCCGTGGATTGTATATGGTTTTGCATGATGTATGATCCAGACCGTAGGGCCGGAAAAATTTCAGGACTTTGTTGGCGTCTGCATCGCTGCATTGGAATGTGGTACCAGGAGCGACTCATCATTCGCCGTTGGGTTATGGGATTTGGAATTTGGTTGGCGTCTGCATCGCTACACTGGGATATGGTACCAGGAGCGACTCATCATTCACCACTTTGGGGTTGGGGAGCGATGTCTTAGGAGACAGCTTTAGATTCCTGTCACCTAAGACTTTTCAATTTTATGGGCCGTGAGGGTCCCATAAAAGCATTTTCTCCCTACGAGTCGTAAGGATCCCGAAGGTGTATTTTCTCCTTAGGAGTCGTGGGGAATCCCAAGTATGTTTTTCCTTTGTGAGTCGTAAGTATCCCACGATGGTTTGTTCTCCTCATGCATCGTGAGGACAAATGAGTGGGCCTTCTCAACAGAGCATAGTTCCAAAGGCGGAGACCAGCCGCGTAACTGATGATTGCGGTGGGGCATGAGTGTGATGAGAATTATTTGAGCCCGTGGATCGTATACGGTGGTCAATTTGGGGACTAACCGTAGGGCCAAGAGAATTTTGGAAAATCAGATTTTTGTTGGCGTCTGCATTGCTGCACTGGAATAATGCCAGGAGCAACTCATAATCTGCCTTTGTTTTGTTTGTTTTTTTTGTTTTTGTTTTACCGCGATTGCTCTATCATTTCAGCTTTTCTTATCGCGAAGATCGCGATTGCCCCATCATTTCGGCTTTTATTCGCGGTTGCCTCATCATTTCGGCTTTTCTTTATTTTTCTTTTATTTACACATTTTTTTTAATTACATTTTTTTACATTCCCAGTTTAACGACTTAGAGGTCGACTGTTCCCAGTTTAATGACGTGGTGGTCGATTGTTCTCATAGAAAGGCGGGTGTTTGAGAGAATCAGGTCCCTGAAGGACTTCAGTCCCCGTGTGTATGAAATTGGTGGTCGCAGCTTGATTGTTTGTTAACACGCCAGGGGACAATGATATTTCTCCCGCCTTGTATTGTTTCTCGACCCAATCCTTGAAGATGCAACAGTCTTCAATAGTGTGCCCCAGCACTCGGTGGTATGGGTAAAAGTTAGGATGATCAGTCCTGTTCGCATCACTTAGCCTTTTTGGTTCTGGTAGCCGCAGGCCATTCTTCAGAGCATCTTTAAAAATTTTATGGACCTTGTCCCTTCGGAATGAGTAGACCTTATTTCTTCTCTCCTCCAAAGTTGGCTCTCCAGACTGGTCAGTTTTTGCTCCGCCCGCTCTCTGCTTAATTAGAGAATCTGTGCTGTTAGAACTTCCGCCTTTTCGGTTGTCGTCCCTCCAAGGTTTCGGTCTGTTTGTGAACTAAAGGTCCTGAGCAGACTCGGGCTTTGAGCGTTCCAACGTTTGGACCTTTTTTGTCAGCTCTTGGAATGTTTTAAGACCCGCGGTGCATAGAAATGGGGCCATCCAATTATTGAGATTTCCGACAAGGAGACTGACAGATTGGTCCTGTTCTGTCGGCGGTTCACATTTGACGGAGAGATTGCGCCATCGGGTTATAAAATCCGTGCTGCTTTCGTTGTTCTTGGGCTTGGTCCTCACGAGCTCGGCAATGGTGATCTTATCGCTGATGCCCATGAACCTTTGTCGAAACAAAGATTCCATTTGGACGAAAGTAGTAACGGAGCCATCCGGTATGCTCGCGTACCAGTCGAAAGCAACATCGATCAAGCTATTAACGAACCGGCGGAGGAGAAGCGCATCGTTGCCCCCAGTGTTCCCGCATGAGGCTTTGAAGTGGGCGATGTGCTGATTCGCGTTTCCCGTCCCGTCGAATCTTCCGAATTTGGGGATGACATAGCCGCTAGGAAATTCTACCAGATCATACTGAGCAGGATATGGTCTCCCACTACTGCTGACATCTTTTTGCGCTTCGGCTTCGGCTACCAAGGTTTTGACTTTGTCGGTAACCAAATCCATGATTTGATCTTGAGTTAGCGGGCTACTGTCATCGGTAGCCAAGACATTTGCCGAGATAGGATGCGACTGATTTTCATGCGGTCCGCCCACTTTTGGATTTGAGGTAACGGGCGTCGGCTGTTTCGGGACACCGTTTCCCGGTTCATGAGAGCCCTGCGCCTGATTGGGCGGTTGGGAGGCAAGTTGGGCTGTGAGCTGTAAGACGACGTTTGTCAAGTCGTCAATTTTCGAGTAAAGCTTGGCCATCTCCTTGTCTTTGCTTCTGAGCTGTTTTCGGAGCTTTTGGAGAAGTTGCTGCTCCGCATTCTTGGGACGGAAGATTGGCTCATCTTCGCTTTCCGAGCCCGACTCCTCATGAACTGAGGGCTCTTTCTGCCTATCAGCCTCACTGGGAGGATTTTCATCACCCTCCGAAGGACGCTGGTCTTGAGAAGTGACAGCTATATTCACACCCGGTTGGCTTTGAGACGTGGTGGCCCCATCCTTGCTTTTGCTACGAAGGTTATCGCTGGGACGCGTGCCCACCATGTAGACGGTGTGGATAACACATTCAGCTATCCTTTCATCACCGGCAGCTGGTTTCGCGGAGCGGTCCGGACTTTGGAAATTCATAAATTCTAACATGGCCGGAGCCCTAGCCCTTTTGTTGGCTCTGTATCTGAGCCGCTTTTTCCTCAGCTTCTCTGCCTTGAGCGCTTGGCAGGCTTCTGCTCTCCGGGAAGCCGCCATAGGCTGAGTGATAGGGAGCTTAGAGAAGATACCCGATCGAGTAGTGGTCAAGAGCACCGCTGGAGCTTGCTCGGGACGCGTTGTAGCTTTGTTGGTGTTGATGGCCTTGCCCCCAGCTGGGGCCAAGGAAAGTCGTTCAGACACCGACTTGCGTTTGGGTTGGGGCGCCCTTGAGATCACCACATTTGGTCTTCTGCCTTTCGAGACCGGTTTGTCTGCCACCGGGGCTTGAGGAGCTGGGATGGCGCCAACTGGCATGAACATAATAGAGCCGAATGGTAGCAGCGGCTTTTCCCATTGTCGCCCGAGACTGGCCGGAAGGACCGTCCTAGAGTCTATCCTCATCGTGTAGGAGACGAGAGCTGAGTTCATCATCGAAGACATCGTCAGAAGGTGATTGGTTGAAAATCTGCATGAAAAAGAATTATTTTTAGAATAAATACAGGTATGTATATTGATTGAGTTCGCATGAACGCTTAACCCGAAATATGGGAAGAGAGATTGGTCCCACCGGGCGTGCCAGAATCTGTAGAGTGTTTTTCGTCACCTCATTGAGATGCGAATACGCGCGCGCTTGTCAGGCGTACTACAGATTCCCCCTGCCTGGGGTAGGCCGGGGTTTATTGATTGTGGGGATCCGAATCTCCGGCAGCCGCGGACTAAGCAGCCGTTAATTACCCATCGCCTTTGGGGCGAGGGAACCTCCGATTAACGGGTTAAACTGGTCATGCGAACTCAATGTGCGGTGTGCGTGTGTTGTGTTTTGAAGGGGGTTTTGGATATATCGGGAGCCATGCAGAGTTTTTACGGGGGTCCCGTGTCGTGGAGCACGTGTGTGTGCAAATATGTATACATATGTATATGTATATGTATATGTATATACATAAAAAGAGGGGGAAATGCATCCAAGGGATGCATGGGGGCAGCACCTTGGGCGCTGTGCGCTCAGGTGCTAGAGTGCCACGTGTCGGCACGTGGGCGCTCTGCGCTTGAGCGCTGGGCGCTAGAGTGCCACGTGTTGGCACGTGGGCGCTCTGCGCTTGAGCGCTGGGCGCATGGACACAAGCGCGCCACGTGTTGGTACGTGGGCGCTTTGCGCTTCAGCGCCTGACGCTCGAGCGCAAATGCGCTACGTGTCGGCACGGGAGCGACTTGCGCTTGAGTACTGGGCGCTAGAGCGCAAGCGTGCCACGTGTCGGCACGGGGGCGGCTTGCGACTGAGCGCTTGTGCTTGAGCGCAAGCGCGCCATATGTCGGCACGAGGGCGACTTGCACTCAGCGCTTGCGCTCGAGCGCTAGCACGCCACGTGTCGGCACCGGGGCGACTTGCGCTCGAGCGTTTGCGCTTGAGCGCAAGCGCGCCACGTGTCGGCACGCGGGCGCTCTGCGCTTGAGTGCCGGCGAGAAAAGGAGGCTTTTAGCCTAAGAAACAGAAGCTATATTTTAGAAAGGAAATATTTGTTGTTATATATATATATATATATATATATATATATATATATATATGGAGTTAAAACTCTTAGGATGTTTTGAAGCTAATGAAGGGGGTTCTTTTTCTTCCTCCTGTTGTTTGGCTGGATCTTGAAGGTCAAGAAGTAGGAGATTTTAAAAATCACTCCTTTTTTAGATCTGATGGGAGATCTGAGTTCCCCTTTGTGGGTTTTGTGGTGGAAAACTACTTAGTTTTGGAAAAGAAAGAGTAAAACTCTTGATTTAATTCAAAAGAAATGAGAAGGTTTAGAACCTTGGAGAAGGAGCAAGAGGCACAAAGAACCCTAGTTTTTCGGGGGAATGAAAAGTGTATACTTTATTCGTCATCATGTTGCCTTATATAGGCTTACATATTTACATATAGCCCCTTGGGCTTTACAAAAATGGCATTTTAGCCATCCCATGGCTCATGTGTCATTTCATTTTGCACATAAGCCATGGGCTTACAAAATATTGGCTTTATGCCCATTTTGTTTACATTCATGCATAAACAATTACATAAAAATTATTTATTACATGATTTTGTTGTTGGCATGGGGAGGCTGGCTGCGGGCTCGACTTGGGCATGGGCCCGCTTGACCTGGGATTGGGCCCACCTGGCTTGGGATTGACTTTGATTTTGACTTGGTCAAGCGGGGTGTAAATTTTTACCCCAACACCCTCGTGAAGACTTAGAGACGACGAGCAAGCGCGTGGCGACATCGGCATCGGCAAGCAAAGGTGAGTAGATATATATTTACGGGGAGAAGTCAGGTGGATGGCGTATAGCACCCCCGCAAAGTCGTAAGAAATGATGTGATATGATATAGATATGCAATTATATGTTATGGAGAGATTGAACCCTTAGCAAGAAAAGGTTAGGAGATTATGGGTTTAGTGTTAGCGAGAATTGAAGAAAGGGATTTAGTCGATTTCTTAGTCACGAAACCATAGAGTAAAGTTTTGTATACACGCACATACACATATTTGCATACATTGACTACCTTATGCGTATATATATATATATATATATATATATATATATATATATATATATTGGTATTCATATGCTTGGATAATGAGGATGTTATATGATACTTGGGAATGAGTCGATATGATCGGGCATCATGCCGTGAGATATTTAATATGTAACCGAGATATGTCATGATGTTATAGAGGATCGTTGGATGGCGATACCATGTGGATGATGATGATGATATATATATATATATATATATATATATATATATATATATATATATATATGATAGTTGACATGATCGAGATATGAGATGAGATATGTTATGGTATTTATAATGGACCACTTGGCGATGGGTACTTTTATATGATAATACGTGTTGATGACATCAGATTGTATGAGGCTTTAGATCAGTAGCCAGATCATGATGTTGTTGATGATATTACTAGTGCACTCGACTTAGATCAGTACCCCTGCTCACGATATGTGATGATATGGATACCAGATGAATAATGAGATAAATGTGATATTTGATCCGTAGCCAGATTTGGGATGCCGTACGATAGATTTACCGTACGAGATATATTTATGATGTTAGATCCACACTCTTGACTCGAGAATGTCATATGATATATTGTATCGTACATGATAGTATTGAGGCGAGATCACCGACCACTAGATATATCTGGATCGACTCCGGCTTAGGTGGATTCCCTTACCCTTTTGACTGGGCTCGAATCATGCTCGTTTGTAAAGTGGAGGATTGTGAGTATTTTAGATACCAAATTGTATGACTCGTATATTGGGTAGGTTTATTCTTCAGTGTTGCTGTTATCATATCGTTTTCTGTATATTCATGATGTTTCATCGCATTGCATGCTCTTACATATGTTATCTGTCATTATTATGAAACCCTGCTGTCAGGACACCAGCCCCATTACCGATGATGCGTATGCTCCACATACTCTTTCTTTCCGGCTCACACACATCTTCATCGGTAATTGCCATGTCACGTACACTTTAGAAAATACTATTCCTCGACATAGCTTGCTAGTTAATAGTCGCGATATGTTATAGCTTTCACATGCTAGTTTAACTATTGCATTAATTGTATGCTATCAGATGCATTCATATATTCATTGGTCATGTAGTATTATGGAGATCTTTGCCGATATTCACTGTTTACTTACTATTGATTTTGGATTTCGGATTTCCATGAGATTTCGGGATTTGGGGGAAACCGCAAGAATATATAAACTTCTCTCTCTCTCTATTTTTAAAATGCAAGCTGCGGTTTTCTCGTGATGTATGAGTCGTCCACCATGAGTTTTCATAGTAGCTGTTGGATTTCGAGACCCGATTCGAGAAGATGTAGGAACCGTCTCGGGTACATAGTGGACCCGGTATGGTACCCCGGGGCGAGATTGATTTTCATGGTGGATGATGAGCCTGGCAGGGGCAGACTGCCTACCGGTGATAGCATTTGGACCTGGCGGTTATCCGGAGGATACCGACCGGATTCATGAGATGGATATAGGCCGATCCGTACTGCCGGAGCCCGCAGGCCGATCCCGTAGATAATACGGAGCCTGAGATATATGAGGATTTACGTGCCGATGCTGGGCACAGATTTATGTTTTGTGTCGATGCTTGACACTGACTTTTCTGTTGATTTCTTGATGTATTCTGTTTCCATTCGTCATGCATTCATACATCATATATCTGATATGTTGTTAGCTGAGGTACTGACACGAGCATGTAGTATTACAGTTATACATAGCTGGACCAGGATATTTATGTGAGGATATTACCTGATATGACCTAGGATAGCGTTATGCATGCGATTTCTATTCGTAGATGTTTTCTACTCACGAGTTGGCAACTCACCCCCGTTGTGCCACAGTTTCTTGCAAGTTTTGCCGCACAGGTTTCATTGCGGTTTTGCTGGCACACTGTCCCTTTCGGGTGATTGCTTTGGTAGGTGGGTTCTTTTGCATCAGGACCACCATTGTATATTTGTTATTTCAGTTGTATCTAGTAAAACTCCATCAACCAGGTATATTTTATTGACTTAGCATACCAGTGATGTATTTTCTTTCGACCTAGAGTCGTGCGTTGTATTATTATGTTTTTCATGTGTTAGTGTATATGCCCTAGAGGCCATTACTGTATCATACTAGTTTGTATATTACTTAATGGAAGCTTGAGATATTCACCTTGTATATACAATCTTGCTCAAAATAGTAGTATGCTACTTGGTTTGTTTCTACTTCAATGTGTACATGTGTTTATTTTAGTATATCGTCTATACACATTAGTGGAGCCCTTAGGATCTTTGCTTGATTACCAGCGTTGTGATGGCAGTCACACTAGTGGGGCTGGGTAATCTATAAGTACATCCTTATGCAGGTCCCTGGTCGCAGGACTATCGAGACAGGGCATCGATACTCCGGAGTAGACTAGCGCATGCGCTTCTCATCCCAGTGTGGGAGACGGTCTGTCCCACTGCCGTCGGTACGTCGTACTTGAGATTGTATGCGGGTGCTCGTTGGGTTATGAGTACACTGGACAGGACTCGTCGGGAACTGACTAGTTGGTATTATGCCCATCGTCAGTTATCAGTTCCCAGGTGACATGAGTACAGCTTAGTCCGCTGACTTGACACTGTCACTTCGCCTCGAGTATGTTCCCACTGTACTTTGATTACTACCCTACCACGGCTCAAAGGAATCGTGCAAACAGGTGGTAGTTGGGTGCAGTCCCGAAGCACTTGGAGGCAGTGACGGTTAGACAGGATTCGTCTCTCCCGGTATTGGGGGTTGACATCGCGCTGTGTCTAGGAGAGCCATTACATGAGTAGTCCCTGGCCAGGGCAAACGAGATATACTGGTAGGCTTCCAGTGTTATCTCAGGGTGTTTTGGGCTTCACTCCGACACGACTTGTACCGCTATTGGGGGACTGACGTTTACCGCCCCCTAGGACCGCCATGCGATGTATCAGACGAACAGACCGGACTGTACGGAGAATGTCACATTCAGGCTCAGTAGGAGTTCAGATGGGTTTCGCCTCGTCAGTCTTCTTGTCGGCATCTACCTGGGGACCGTTACGCACAGCTAGTGCCGCTTGCAGTCTGTGGTTAAACCCACTGCCAGCGTAGTGTCGAGTCTTTAGAGTCCCACACAGAAAGCTATTCGCCTTTAGGCAAAAGAGTAGAGGTCGCATGGTTTTGCGGCAGGTCGCATGGTTTTGCGACAGGGTTCGGTCACATCCGTGCACTTATGCACGTACAGTGTCCGGACAGTTATCACTAGCAGGCTTTGGTTTAAGCCAGATCCTAGTGTACGTTTTGGGATTGGATTTATCCAGTATGTATTCGTGTTCCTCGGAACGCGGATGCGGGTGTGTATGCACAGTTGACGGAGAGACAGAGGCAGAGGATTCTCATTAGGGTTGTTGACCGTTGACTGTTGACTATTGACTTTTTGATCAACCCTAATGAGAATATGATATATGATTAACAATAATATTAATTAAGTATTGTGGTGACATGGTTGTTGAGGGGTTGACTTTGTTGACTTGTTGACTTTGTTGACCGGTTGACTAGGTTGGACTAGTTGACCATCATGATGACTATGGCTATCATTTCATGGCAAAGTCTTTTTACTTGCTTGTTTCTTTTATGATAAATGAGTGCATGAAATGATTTAGCCATTTTGACTTGAACCATTTTACACAATACTTGATTATTATTTTTGTGATGATGGTTTTGGATTATGAGAGCCAAATGAGAAAAGTCTTCATTCATTCTTTCATGCTCATTCTCTCTCTTGTTCTTGAGCTCTCATCTTCCTCCTCTTGCTCTCCCTCTCTTGACTCTATGGTTCACTTGTCTCATGAGTTGAGAACCAAGAACCATAGATAAAATCCCATACAAACTCTTCTCTACTCACTCTAGTTCACAAGGTTTAGCAAACCGAGTGAACTAGTTTCTTCAAAGTTCGAAGAAGGAGCCAAAGGTTGAAGCTTTCAGGTGGATCTATCTTCGGCGCAAGGAGACGACGGGAAAAAGCCGATCCGGACCACCATCGAGGTTTGAAGACGAAGGAGTTAAAGAAAAAGAAAGGTATAACCCCCTAACCGAGTAGTTAGCAACTCGTATTTAGGTTGTTAGTTAGATGTTTAACAAAGATCCGGGTTTTAAGTCCATGTTACCACCTCTAAGAAAATCGTTTTTTATCAAATTCCGCATGCCCGAAAGTACCGGGAGAGGTAGCATGGACTTACATCATGTTGTTTTGAGCTTCCTTTTGAGTTTTGATCATCGCCCTTCGGCGTTGTATATTATATTGCTCGCTTGGTGGTGACCGTCGATTGACGAAGAGCTAGCTCCCGCTTGGGGATGCCTTTTATCATTTCGTATACTATTCATGTTGTACCCCGTTTGGGGCCAGTTTTTATAAAGGAAACTCTGCCGAAATTTTTAGAAAGGAGTTGTGATTTTAAAAATGCATATTTCGGCTTATGTTGCTAAACTACTTGATTTAAATTTGTTTTTCCTTCACTCTACTGCTTTACTTGGTTTGGATTTCTGGGTTGTGGCTTACTTAGATTACGTACGCCTCGAGACGTTTCGTAGTTTAAGTGCTGGTCATGTTCTGTACTTTTCGGGTCGTGACAAAGTTGGTATCAGAGCGTTAGGTTTTACCTTCGGAGTGTAGGATGACCCTTGGTTGATGGAGTAGGTAGCTTGAGTAGAGTGACGTATCGTATGTATGTTTCGCGACATATTTACGATATGCTACTCCGCTTAAGAAGCCTTAGGATGTACATTTCCTTGCACAGTATTATATTCCTTCCTATGATCTAGCCTTATTGATACCAGTTATGGTTTTGTTACCACGGTTGTACGGGCACAGAGAGCTACGGCTAGAGTTGCGGTCAGCACGAGCTCGTCACGAACGAGGATGGACCAGGGCGTGATTTCAGGGACATACGATTTGCATAGATGTGCCGTGTTATTGTGTTTTCGCGCCATGAGCCTTTGATGGATCGCTTCCACAAGATTGCTCGGACGTGCAGATTTGCACTAGAGGATCGAGCCACTGATAGAGGAAGCCAGAATGTGATGACCATTGTTGTGTCGCTTGTTCTTGATGATTGAGGCACTGTTCAGCGTGCAGATGAATGAGCCAGTTGTTGCTGCGAACGACGAGATATTGCCCCAGATGTTGGAGCTATTGCAGTACGAGTTGTACTTAGAGATATGATAGAAGGTCGCTAGTCACCCGAGGATGAATGACTAGGACATGTGGTTCGTTCGCTTACCCCGATGCGAGGTCATCAGATTGATTGATCCCAGCTAGAGACGACTTCACGCGGATACGTTGAGAGTCGATAGAGGCGATCGAATGTCAGAAACCCATATTCCAAGGTTAAAGTATTCGAAAAGATATGCAAGCAATTTTATGGACCCTCTAGAAGAATTAAACCCTAACTCGACATAATGACCGTGTGAAAGCCTTTGAACCTTACGGTTTACGGCAGTTCCGCGGTGCCATAAGTAAGGCTTGGGTTTGTCCTTCTTCGGCTGGTCCACCGATGCTGTGGTATGTACTCGATACTATTAATCGTACCCAAGATGTTGAGCTCTTGGGGGATTAAAAGGTTTTGACGAATCGATCGAATGGTTCGACTTCATTCGGATGCTACGTGGTGGGATGCATTACTTGGGAGACTCCAGATACGAGTATAGCCGTTGGAGCGCAGTCCATGCAGCCACGATGAGACGAGTCCGAAGCAGTCGACAGTAAAGAAAGGTGGAGTAAGAGGTTCGTACGAGATCTTGATGAGATGACGTTCCGTACCGCCGACATCAGAGATGTGATACGCATGCAAAGGCGTTGTATATGGATATATCTTCCAGAAGGAGTTGTGATGAGTATGCAGCCGTTCCGGAACATGAAACAGATATAGTAAAAGATGATAACTTCTGGGCAGGTCGGCAGAAATGATATTTTGGGAGAAACCTCGACAGGACCTTTCTGGAATACTTTACGAGAAGACTTGGACCCAGGAGTGGTCATTTTGTGCACACCCAGCAGGCCAGAGTTCAGCATCGTCGACGGGACATGTTATGAGTGACCATAAGAGTTGGCCAGAGATCTTTAGAGGATGTGCCAGAGCGGACTACTTCCATTATCGTTTCCATATTGGACCGTTGAGCTGGGGAGCTATGTACTTATCAATTCAGAGTGAGAGACGAGAACCTAAGGGCACCAGACGATAGGCCATGATCAGGAGGCAAGTAGATTTCTTGCTCTGCTAGCATTGGATGCACCGACACCTTCTCGACCTTGAAGGAAGGACATATCGACGGTAGTAGTTACGATTGGTGATTTCGTGAGTTGACTATCACGTGTTAGTCACTTTGGATTTTGGTATTTTGGGTGATTTATTGCATGGTTGAGTTTTGATGACCGAGTTTCATGATATTTGCTTTTGTGCACCATGGTTGCACCTACTGGGTATTTACGTTTTGTGCATAGTTATTGATTGAGATGTGTTTTCATACACCGTCGTGTTGATTTATGAGTTGTGCGTATTTATTGCACTTGAGGTTGATTTTGATTCCATGCCTGATATTTCGAGCGATTTGTTTGCATGATTGAGATTTTGTGCACCACAGTTGCACCTGACTTCGTTTTGATGTCATTTGAGATATTGATTGTTATTTCATGCCTAAGGCATGCATGTGATTTGACTTATGCTTTCGGCATAGTTTTTATGCACTTTTAGTATTTTGATTTGCTTTTGTGCACGCTGATGCACATGGTTGTGAGATTATATACCACGGTATACCTGATTTGGATTTTGATTGAGATGTGTTGTATACCGTCGATTTCGATTGCGATATTCGATATTGTTTTCGTGCACCTTGTGCACTGGATTTGGATTCTTGCGCATATTTGGGCGCTTGATGCGATATTGGTGCACACCAGATGCACTAAATCGAGATTCTTTGTGCATATTAGATGCACCCGATTTTGCTTTCAGGCACCCACGTTGCCTCTGACAGGTGTTTCGTGCACACCCGTTGCACTTAGATGTTGTTTTTGTGCACATGTTTGGCACATTCATGGATTTTGATCTCCGTGCGCACCAGATGCACGTAGCTTTCATATGCACATTTTGGGATTGATTCCTTATGGAGCAGTACGTTTTTATGATGTTGCTATTTGTTTTCGTACTGAGCAGGACTAGTCAGAGGTCAGTACCTGGATATGTTTTACATGCATTGAGAGTTATCGAAGGGATTTCCCAACAGGGAGATATATTCTCAGTATTTACCTACGTGTCTGATATGACACGAAACGTTTAAAAGCCAGGGAACCCTTCTAAATTATTTTCAAAACGGCGGGACGTAAATATTAAACAAAGGATATATATATATATATATATATATATGTATGTATGTATGTATGTATGTATGTATAGTTATTTTCTTATATTAGACGTCCGCCACTGTGCAGTGTTATGCGCATCGCACAGCAACTTAAAAAGGTTTGGCATGCATTTCCTTCAGATGTTTACATGTATATATTTGATGTTTACATGGATAGTTTTGATGTATATTATATTGGTTCCGTTTTGGGTTTGACATTTGTGTCTTCACCGTGACTCCGATGATTGCGGGATGCTTGACGGAGTGTTATTTTTGGAGTTATCTGCTCATTGTTCATGCGCATGCATTGCGCTATGATGCGTTTTATGTATTGATGATTTAGGAGCCCCGACGACCTGGACTTTTTACTGAAATGTTTTAATATTTGAGGAGTTTAAATTTAAATTCGTGGACCGAATTTCTTTAATAGGGGAAGATTTTAACATTTAAGAAAAATAAAATATTATTTTTGGGAATTTTTATAATTAAATAATAAATATAATGAATATTTTAATAGGGCAGTATAATTAAATACCGATAAATTGGGAAAAAATTGGAAAATTATGGAAATTACTGAAAAGTGGGTGTTTTATGTGATATAAGAAAATTATGAAATTTTATGATTTATTATACACTAATTTTGTGCTAATCGCGATTAGATATCGCTAATCGCGCATTAAGCGTGTTTTTTGTACATGACATGCACATGTCATATTTTTCACACTTGTTACATTTTTCTATCATGGATATTCCTTATGTTTATCATGCATGGCTTTTTAAAAGAAAAGAGAAAAGAAAAGAAATGGAAAAAGGAAAGTCAAAGGGGACATAATGATTAGGTTAGGTAAGCTTTTAGTGAGAGAGAGAGAAGTGAGAATAATTGAGAGGGAGAGAGAGGGGCTGCCTCAATTCATTCCCCCACCATTTCTTTGCTTCTCCTTCTTCCTCTTCAAACCCCATCTTCTATCCTCATGACCCTGTAAGGTTAGTATGGCACCCTATGAAGTGTTTTGAAGCATCACATGACCCAAAATTATAATTTTTAAGGTGCTAAACTAACATGCAAAGGGATCGATCCTAGAAAATTATGTTGGAGATAGTGCCCTCAGAGTCAATTATTGGATCACAGGCACGTGATTGCAATGATTGAGGGAGGACCTATCCCGGTACGACAGTCTTACTCGAGATGATAGTATGCTATTTGGTTTACCTTTATCATCGTGTACTGCTTCAGGTGACCTTACAGGTCGCTATTACACGTTGATAGAGCCCATAGGATTCTTGCTTGACGGCCAGCAGTATGAGGGCGATCATATAAGTGAGAGCTGGAGTCTATAAGCACATCCTTAAAAGGTCCCTAGTCGTGGGAGTTTCGAGACAGGGCATCGATACTCCAGAGTAGACTAGTGTATACAGTCGAGACCCCGACGAGGGGCGGTGGCCGGTCTCACAGGCCACTGGTGTCAGTTGGTTCACCTAAGATGTATACAGGTGCTCATTGGGTTATGAGTACACCGGACAGGACTCGCCGGGAACATGCTAGTTGGTCTTATACCTGACGTCAGATAGCAGTTCCCAGGTGACATGTGTACATGTTAGTTCATCGACCTGGGGATCGTCATTTGTCTCGTGTGAGTTCCCACTGTGCTTTGATTACTACCCTACCACGGCTCAAAGGAGTCGTGCAAACAGGTTTTAGTTGGGTACAGTCCCGAGCCACATGGAGGCAGTGAGCGGATCTTCGGGGGTTCGTCTCTCCCGGTATTGGGGGTGAGGTCGCGCTGTGTCTAGGAGAGCCATTACACGAAGTCCTTGGCCAAGGCAGGAGATTTACTGGTAGGTATTCCAGTAGTATCTCAGGGTGTTCTGGGATACACTCCGACACGACTTGTACCGCTTTTGGGGGTCTGACTTTTACCCACCCCCTAGGCCCGACATGCGATGCTCATAGACGAACGGACCAGACTGTACGGATATTGTCACTGACAGGCTCAGTAGGGTGTCAGGATGAGTTCGCTCATCGACGTCCCTTTTGGTCAATAGCTGGTGGCCCGTTACGTATTGGCTTATACCTCTGACGTGCTAGTGGTTAAATCCACAGCCATAGTATTGACGAGTCTTTAGAGTCCACCACACTTTCAGTTACTCAGCTTTCGGGCGAAACGCTGTAGAGGCCGTATGGAGATATGGCAGGGTCCGATCAGATACGTGCGGTATTGCACGGATCAGGATCGGACGGTTTGTACTAGCGGCCGTATGGATATATGGCAGGGTTCGATCAGATACGTGCGGTATTGCACGGATCAGGATCGAACGGTTTTTACTAGCCGGCTTTGGTTTAAGCCGGTTCTAGTTTAGTACAGTGTAGATTTTGTCTCTTTGCATTTGTATCCGGACGGAATACAGATGCGGGTGTGTATGCACAGTATCGGGGTTTTCCTGTAATTTATTACGGGACCAGTTTTCTGGAGTTGCCAGTTTGCATTCCGTTCCGGCCGGTTTTCCTTTGTTCTTTCCCGGCCGGACTTTTCCGATGGAGGGGGTTATTTGCAATTGTGCAAATAACATTAAAGGAGGGGGTTTCTTGCAAAAGGATTTATTATGATATCTTTCATCCATCACTTGCATTAATGAGGGTATGGGTTGAATAGAAGTATTAAGCATGGTTGATGTTTTGGTTTAAGGTCACCACTTGCTTTATCCTACACTTACCTCCCTTCTTGTTTTGTTTTTCCCTCCACCATTTCCTACAAGTTTTTGGCCGGCCACACAATTGAGGGAGAAGGAAAAATGAGAGAGGTTGATTTCATTTGGTGTGGCAAATTTCATTCATCTCATTTTTGATAGAAGGAAAAATGAGAGAGGTTGATTTCATTTGGTGTGGCAAATTTCATTCATCTCATTTTTGATACAAGGAAAAATGAAAGCACCATTTTTCATACATTCATTCCTCCATCTTCTTGGCAACAAAACCCCAAATGAGACTTAGCCTCTACACTACACATTCTACAGCATATCTTGGGCATGTCGACTTGCCGGCTTCATGCCCGAGTTGCCTCGGTATTGAGGTGGGAGCCCGTAAAAGATGCTGGCGACGTGGTGCCCTTCCGGCGAGGAGATGGAGACCGGACATTCCGCGAGAGATCGGGACGACGACGAGAAGACCGGAGGACTCGGATCACTCGGTATATCTCTAACCCATCTTCTAGTTAGCTTAGACTTGTTAATGGTTACGATCCGGAGTTTAGTGCGCGGTGGTGCCGGTTTGCAAAGTTCGCAAAATTAAAGTT
Organism: Agapanthus africanus; assembly: GCA_030015575.1. Lineage (NCBI taxonomy): Eukaryota > Viridiplantae > Streptophyta > Magnoliopsida > Asparagales > Amaryllidaceae > Agapanthus > Agapanthus africanus. The sequence goes on from CM057344.1 coordinate 521,417,872, forward strand.
TATCACCGTTTCCGCATTTGGCCGTCGGATTGACGACCGGGGCGCCGCCGTGCACTTAAAGTGGTATCAGAGCCTCGCCATTAACTTCGTCTAGCTTCGTTTGATGTGTTTTTCAGTTCCGATCGACCAAAATTCCAAAAACCCAATTTTAGTTCACGACAGTTTTCTGTTGAAAATTTTTGGTGTCAAAAAATTTTTCAGGTTGTAAAAATCTATTGTACTGGAAATTATAAGACATCTGGAAAAATTCGACATATTCAGTCGATCAATGTAGCGCGGAACCGCGGCCAAACCCCCCCTTGGGCCGCGGTTCCGCCGCACATTGGTGTGTTCACTGTGTCCAATTTTTCCAGTGGGCTTGTGGGCTAATTTTAGGGGTTTTGGAATATTATAATTGGGCCCAGAATTTCTGTGAGTGCTGCAGTATTGCTTGGGGGCCCACTTGTTAATTTTTAATCGATCGGATATTTTAAACACATTATTTCACAGTATTTACATTATATCTGCGACCGTGAATGTCACTCGATCGGTAAATCCGGTCTAACTGCTATAGCCCGGTTAGACGGATTTGCGAACATGACTTTCACGTTGATGTTCTATGTTTTGCTGTGATGTTGCGGATCGGTCGGTGGGGATAGCCTGGATGCAATGCTAGTACAGTGTTGTTGTATTATGCACATTTGATATTGCGGGGCGAGCGTCCGACATGTGTACTGCCGTCACTGCCTGATTGTATTATTCTTTTGGGGCACGACCTGGTTGCGGTCGATGTACCCGCTGTATGTATATTTTATTTTCTGTACTAGGTTTACCCCGCGGAGGGGTGCACGGATAGCCGGGTTCTAGAGGGCAACAAGCCCGCATCTCATGGCATTGGGACGGAGGGGGGGCTTCACTCTAGGATTGGCGGGCTATTCGCCGCACTCGTAGGGGGTACAGTTTGACCCAGGAGGGGTGCCCAAGTTACCGGATTCCGTGAAGTGCTGGGTGGTCCATTCACGGCGCTGAAGGGGGCTGCCTCGCTTCAGGTTTTGGCGGGTGACTTGCCGCGCCCGTAGGGGTCTAGGATTTCATTGCACAGGCTATCCACACGACCAGGGGAACGTCGGGTTTCTGTAGTGGCTCTGTGAAACCCGGGGATCCCAGATATCTGTATTGTTCTGTGATGCTGTACATTTCTGTGATGTTGCATTTTATTCACGCCTTGAGCGAATATAATATATTGGTATATATTAGTCGATGTTGTATATGTTTTTCATCCGCGCTAGTCCAGTCCCCGCTCTGCCGTTAGTTAGCTAACCTAACGGGTCATGACGGGACCCAGTGGCGAATGCGGATGGCATATACGTACGTCAGTATATTTTCGTTCTTTGTGGTGTGATCAATTGATGGGACTGCGTTGATTCGGATCAATGCATGTTAAAACAAACCTAATCTGATGTTGTTGGAACACTTTTCAAAAAGCTGTTATTGCAAGGACGTTCACTTTTGTTTTGCATCGTGGTATTCATTTGGAATATCCTGCTCCTCAGTCGACGAGGCAAGGGCCGAGATCCCTTCACCGGGAGTGACCCCTTGGACAGAAGTTTGCGTCAGGGCATTAACTTCACTATAGCCGATTACTTTTGCTTTGCATCGTGGTATTCAGTTGGAATATCCTGCACCCCATTCTACGGGGAAAGTGCCGAGATCCCTTCACCGGGAGTGACCTCTTTAGTAAAGGTTTTCGTCACTATATTTTCTAAAAAGCTATCCATTCCTTCAACGATATCAAGTTCATTACGTTAAAGGTTTTCGCCAGAAACCATTCGTAGCCCTCCGTCGTTTCAGACGGGTAGCACGTAGTATTCATGCTATGTTTGTTGGCCTTCGTCAAGGCATAGTGTATGGTAGCTGCTTGTTGCCTTTCTGCTGCATAGATAGATGTGTTGGTTTGGGACAGTCGTATAGCCTTGTTGACCTTCGTCAAGGGCTTGTACGGGTGGGTTCAAATTAACCTGGACAATGACGGGTGGAACTTGACATGTGACTTATGATTTGTTGACCTTCGTCAAGGTCATAAGAGCATGGGGCAGAAATCACATCGGGAGTTTCTAAAGTACTGAAACTTGCCAGATATGCGCATACCTTCTGGAGTGTGATACCGTGAGCGGATTCCGTCACGTTATCATGCGATGATAGTTGGATCCCGATTCCCACTGATGAGTTAGTTTACTCCTCGGGTGACCCCGACTAATTCTTCTTTCAGGTTTGGAGGAGAATTTGAGGTACAGTGGGAGGTTTCCAGATTAGATAAATTGGTAACCATTCTGATCTTGGTTAGAGTGCACGCTGAGTGTTTCTTTTCTCTCTCTCTTGGCAGCGACCATTGACCCGACCCTAAGACTATGACTCAGTGACCAAGTTGACCGAACCTTCTTAACACTGGCTTTTGGATTGTCAGAGTTGCAGACCTCATTGCCACTTCTACTTTTACCCTTTTCTCCAGGACACCCCGTATTACTACGAACGTCCACTTCCATTGGACAAAACCATCGTATGGTTAGATACGAACTCGAAGGAATTCGAGGATGGTTTCCGGTTCTGGAGAAAAACGGATAGGATTATTCAGTTGTCTTTTCCCTTTTACCTTCTCTCAAGTTGTGAGTAATCCTTGGTTTAGGAGATAGTACACCTATTATGCAAATTGGATAGTCTTCTTCCAAACCTTAGGCAGGTGCCGACCGGTAGGGAATGAAGAAAACTAATTAGCATAACGATGGTGTACAGAAGGTATTAAGATTAAGACAAAGAAAGGGATTAGTAAGAGGGCAAAGTAAATTGCGACTGATATTCATGACCAAACCAAGTATTTCTTCGCCAATCCTAAATCACCTTTGTATTTCTTCAGGACACTCCGTATCACTACGAAGATCCACAGTTTATTGGATACTCCATCGTATGGTTATATACGAACTCGAAAGGAACTTGTTCCAGTTCGGGGATGGATTCTGGTCCAGGAGAAATAGGAATAAGGTTTATTCGGTTGTCTTTTATCTTCACCTTCTCTCGCAATGCGAGTGTTCCTAGGATTAGGACAGTACACCCATTATGCTTATTGGATAGTCTTCTTCCAAACCATAGGCTGGTGCCGAACGGTAGGGAAGGAAGAAAACCAATTGGCCTAAAGGGGTGTGCAGAAGGTAATGACTAAAGACATATAAAGGGATTTGGAGAGGTGGCAAAGAATTATACGGTTATAGTTGTGAATCTGGATAATGGAAGAGGCATTACTAGGAATACCAGAATACCCCATCGAAACATTTCAATGTTTCAGTTCAACTGTGTACTGTTAAAAGAAAACTGATTTCCCGATTAGACACTTGCTCCAGGGTATGTATTTACCAGGTTTGATTCTCACATCTGTATGGTTTTACAGATGATGAGTGGGAGTAAGTTGTTGGGAATTAGGTGATCATCCTCATTATATCACGATTCGTTGTAATCGGTGATATTTGAGGAGATCACCTGGGCTGTTTGCCGGTCGGCAAATATTTGGTTTTGAATATCCGCTGTTGTGCACCAATTTCAAATTGATATATCTGTACGTCTATTTTCATAGAGTGAGATATACCTTTTGATATTATGTCGATGACATTTACCTATATCAGTGGATGGTTAGGTAAGGAGCATTAAACAGCGGTGTAATTCTTCTTAACCATAAGTACAGTTTTCACCCTACGACACACAGTGAAAGAATTGTTAGACTCAGCGGACTTATACAGAGTATTGTATGTTGTCCAGTGTCCATTAGGACAGAGGGGTTGGTCCTCATACTATATTCTGTTTACTTTTAACTTCTCTAGTTCTTAGACATGTGTTTCGTAGAAACACAGGGTCTAAGTTTTGAGGAGTTATAGGTATTTGAATAGAGTAGAGAACCAGGTATAGCAAGTATCTGGATTCTTCAAGGTGATCGAAGATGTAGATACTTGTGTATGGTATTCAGTTGATAGTAATGATAAAGAGAAATTGCTTCTCTTTCAGGTTACTCATAATTGGAAGCATTCCTAAGTTGAGTAACGCTGATCGGCCTCTCTCCATTTAGTTGACATGCACTGGAGACAGCTGCATGATTTGAATCTGGTTCAATTAAATCAGTGCCTCTGGTTCTATATTGGATATAGTACAGTTCATATCTTAACATTGTTAAGGTACGGGGAGTTGTCCGGCTTATGATTAAAACCAGACTCTGGATAACTCAAGGCACGTTTCTGTAATGGCTGTTTGTGGGTTGACCCAGGCTATGACGAGGGTTGATTTTCTACCATCTAGGAGATCAATAGAAATATTGTTCTTGACTCGCCACAGTTTTATTAAAAATGGATTTTTTCAAAAACAGTAGTGGGAGTATGGTAGAACTGGAAGTAATTCCAGAACCGCAAACGATTACTGAAGATTTGATAAAGAACCTGAAGATTCAATCTAATTTGACATTCCATTGGCCACTTCGCAGATGAGGTGGGTAACTTCAGGCACCCGAGAGGTACTCCGGTAGCCTCAAGGACGGTGACAGGGAAGTTCTTGTTTACCCACACTTGCCATTGTTGTTGTTCCAGGCTGCGAGACCCGGCAGGAGGATGAGTATAGCGTCGTTCTAAACTAGATTTAGAAGTGCACGTCTATATGACTCTGCCAGAGGGTTGTCGTAGTCAGTGGGAGCAGCGGAAGCATTGGTGGACATCTGGCTTATGTCTATTTATAGACTAAAGCAGATATAGCGGAGATAGATCATCTATTTCTGATGTGACAGTCATGGGTTTGACGTCATCAGAATAGGGGATGGATCTGTTGAGAAGGTAGTAGGGTGTGATATCCGGGTTTTGGATGACATACACAAAGTAGGAAGTGATATTCCTATACTACGATCGGTTATACTTTGGTCGTCACACAGTGTTTTCTCCACAAGCGACTTGGACACAATATCAAACATACTGGTTACTGGATCTATGGTTCTAGATCTAGATTTGGGTGGTTTCTCAATCAGGGTACTTTGACAACATTCTAAGAGTATTTAGAATGGACGAATCCTGGCACGGTAGTGTACCTGCAAGTGATGGAGTCACCCTCTCTAAAGGTGTATTATAGACTAAAGTAGAGAGGGATGTGCATGATTGGCAGATCACTTGCTTAGGCAATTGAGTCAATCATGAGATGTCAAGTACCACACCAGATGTTGTTCTTGCACTAGATGCAATAAGTTGATATTGATCCAATCCTGGAGAAACAGTCGGAAGCAGTTATAGAACATAAGTGGATGTTCTAGGGATATGATAACGACAGCCTAATTTGGGAGACAGTTATCATTCCAGGCTTCCAAGGTGACATGGACGACAAGGAGGTTGTCAGAGTTATAGTTTTCCCTCTGACGAGGGGCAGTATTTTGGACAGGTGATCCAAGGCAATACTGAGGGAGGCATGGCGCAGGATACTGATTAAGTTCAGTTGACGATACAGTCTAAGAAGTTTGGATTTGGAGTTCATTTATGAGCTAGGTCCCATCAGACATCCAGACATTCTAAGACAGGTATTGCTCATTTCGGGGGATGGCTTTCTCCGCGAACTTGAGATATAGAGAGAGACATAGAAAGAAATTTCAAAGCGGGTCCACTCGCTGAGGCTATTCCTCGAACGCAATAGTCTCGCAAACGAGCTTTGTGAGACTGACTAGTAGAGGAGTTGGGTGTTCGGTATCACACGGGCTGTGAGTATGCGACATCGCAATAATTAGCCTTGAGTGCAAGTGGGAGATTGTTGGAGATAGTGCCCTCAGAGTCAATTATTGGATCACAGGCACGTGATTGCAATGATTGAGGGAGGACCTATCCCGGTACGACAGTCTTACTCGAGATGATAGTATGCTATCTGGTTTACCTTTATCATCGTGTACTGCTTCAGGTGACCTTACAGGTCGCTATTACACGTTGATAGAGCCCATAGGATTCTTGCTTGACGGCCAGCAGTATGAGGGCGATCATATAAGTGAGAGCTGGAGTCTATAAGCACATCCTTAAAAGGTCCCTAGTCGTGGGAGTTTCGAGACAGGGCATCGATACTCCAGAGTAGACTAGTGTATACAGTCGAGACCCCGACGAGGGGCGGTGGCCGGTCTCACAGGCCACTGGTGTCAGTTGGTTCACCTAAGATGTATACAGGTGCTCATTGGGTTATGAGTATACCGGACAGGACTCGCCGGGAACATGCTAGTTGGTCTTATACCTGACGTCAGATAGCAGTTCCCAGGTGACATGTGTACAGGTTAGTTCATCGACCTGGGGATCGTCATTTGTCTCGTGTGAGTTCCCACTGTGCTTTGATTACTACCCTACCACGGCTCAAAGGAGTCGTGCAAACAGGTTTTAGTTGGGTACAGTCCCGAGCCACATGGAGGCAGTGAGCGGATCTTCGGGGGTTCGTCTCTCCCGGTATTGGGGGTGAGGTCGCGCTGTGTCTAGGAGAGCCATTACACGAAGTCCTTGGCCAAGGCAGGAGATTTACTGGTAGGTATTCCAGTAGTATCTCAGGGTGTTCTGGGCTACACTCCGACACGACTTGTACCGCTTTTGGGGGTCTGACTTTTACCCACCCCCTAGGCCCGACATGCGATGCTCATAGACGAACGGACCGGACTGTACGGATATTGTCACTGACAGGCTCAGTAGGGTGTCAGGATGAGTTCGCTCATCGACGTCCCTTTTGGTCAATAGCTGGTGGCCCGTTACGTATTGGCTTATACCTCTGACGTGCTAGTGGTTAAATCCACAGCTATAGTATTGACGAGTCTTTAGAGTCCACCACACTTTCAGTTACTCAGCTTTCGGGCGAAACGCTGTAGAGGCCGTATGGAGATATGGCAGGGTCCGATCAGATACGTGCGGTATTGCACGGATCAGGATCGGACGGTTTGTACTAGCGGCCGTATGGATATATGGCAGGGTTCGATCAGATACGTGCGGTATTGCACGGATCAGGATCGAACGGTTTTTACTAGCCGGCTTTGGTTTAAGCCGGTTCTAGTTTAGTACAGTGTAGATTTTGTCTCTTTGCATTTGTATCCGGACGGAATACAGATGCGGGTGTGTATGCACAGTATCGGGGTTTTCCTGTAATTTATTACGGGACCAGTTTTCTGGAGTTGCCAGTTTGCATTCCGTTCCGGCCGGTTTTCCTTTGTTCTTTCCCGGCCGGACTTTTCCGATGGAGGGGGTTATTTGCAATTGTGCAAATAACATTAAAGGAGGGGGTTTCTTGCAAAAGGATTTATTATGATATCTTTCATCCATCACTTGCATTAATGAGGGTATGGGTTGAATAGAAGTATTAAGCATGGTTGATGTTTTGGTTTAAGATCACCACTTGCTTTATCCTACACTTACCTCCCTTCTTGTTTTGTTTTTCCCTCCACCATTTCCTACAAGTTTTTGGCCGGCCACACAATTGAGGGAGAAGGAAAAATGAGAGAGGTTGATTTCATTTGGTGTGGCAAATTTCATTCATCTCATTTTTGATAGAAGGAAAAATGAGAGAGGTTGATTTCATTTGGTGTGGCAAATTTCATTCATCTCATTTTTGATACAAGGAAAAATGAAAGCACCATTTTTCATACATTCATTCCTCCATCTTCTTGGCAACAAAACCCCAAATGAGACTTAGCCTCTACACTACACATTCTACAGCATATCTTGGGCATGTCGCCTTGCCGGCTTCATGCCCGAGTTGCCTCGGTATTGAGGTGGGAGCCCGTAAAAGATGCAGGCGACGTGGTACCCTTCCGGCGAGGAGATGGAGACCGGACATTCCGCGAGAGATCGGGACGACGACGAGAAGACCGGAGGACTCGGATCACTCGGTATATCTCTAACCCATCTTCTAGTTAGCTTAGACTTGTTAATGGTTACGATCCGGTGTTTAGTGCGCGGTGGTGCTGGTTTGCAAAGTTTGCAAAATTAAAGTTTATCACCGTTTCCGCATTTGGCCGTCGGATTGACGACCGGGGCGCCGCCGTGCACTTACAAATTAGGGTTACGAAATAAAAGGCGAACTAATCTAGGGTTTCGAGACTACAACCTTTGTAGCTCCCTTTCGCTGGACTCCTTAGTCTCTAGGGTGTTGAACGAATGTCCTTTTGATGTCCCCTTGTGTCCACGACGATCCACCACGGAGATCTCCGTCCAAGCTCGCAACTTCGACAAACCGAAGAGAACACTCTAAACAAAGCGGCTAAGCTTGTGTAGAATGATGTTGTGGTTAGGTTTCTCACTTCAAAAACCTATCTTTAAGTGGTATTTGCTCACTATAAAAAACTAGAGAGCAAAAGAGCAAGAGGAAGAAGATGGTGGCAATTTTTTAACAAGAGGTAAAAATAACTCAAGTGAAGTAAAAGAAATATATCAACATATATTTTATTCCTTCATGCTATGAACCATGGTTAAAGTGATGGAGACATTATTTAACTTTAGTTTGGAATGATAAAGAGAAGGATAACCATGGGTTAGTGGTAGTTGAGCATGGTTAGGTCAAAGGAAGAATGTAGAAGCAAGAATGATTATCCTTTCCTTTTCATTTTCTTTTTAAATCCAAAATCAAATAATAATCCATAATATAATCCATGGTGTGAGTCTTATATTGCCACCATTTCCATATGCTAACAACCATGATGGATGAGTGTATGTATGTGTGCATGTATGCACATCCATATGTGCATGAAACTAGCATGAAAGAAAGAAAGAAAAGCACACATGCATGCACACATCTATCATCCAAGAAAAGGTTTTAAGTGAGAAAACTAATGGTTAAATGATAAATCAACACTTGATTTATCAATCCGGTCATATCTCATATGACCCCACCAAAAGCAGTTCACCCGATCAATGTTCGGTATCATATACGCATATTTCAATCGGGTGCATGCGCATATCGCATATGCGCACCACAACGTTTCGCCTGGACTGGGTAACTCCTTTGTGGGACTCTAAGACTCGTCAATACGCCGGCAGAGGGTAATGATCATATCACGTACCCTCAAGCCGCAAGCGGTCAGCTAAACGTAACGGCCGCCCGGGTATTGAACGATCAGAAGACAACAAGCGAACCTGCTACAACTCCCGTCGAGCCATCCGGCAACACTACCGTACAGTCCGGTCTCTTCGTCAGATATGCTGCATATCGAGCCTAGGGATGGTCACGTCGACCCCAATAACTCAATAAGTCATGCCGGTGAATGGTCTATAACAGATCGAGAAACTACTGATAACACTTATCAGCAAATCTCAGCAGCCCTGGCCAGGGACTTGCTGTTATAACCAGTCGGGCACAGCACAGCATCAACTCCCAATACCGGGAGAGACGAAACCCCTCCTATCACTCATCGTCTTCGTGTGTCTCGGGACTGTACCCAACGGCCACCTGTTTGCACGACTCAGTAGAGCCGTGGTAGGGTGGCAATCAAAGTACAGTGGGAGAACACACAAGACTCCATGACGATCTCGGGTCTACAGACTAACCTGTACCAGTGTCACCTGAGAACTGCTATCCGACGATAGATATAATTCCATATAGGAGTTCTCGGTGAGTCCGTCCAGTGTACCCAGTCACCACTTAGCACCCGTATATGATCTTGATGTCAAACATCGATGAATGTGGGAACATCCATCGCCCATCGTATGGGTCTAGTATCATATACGCTAGTCTACTCTGGTATATCGATGCCCCGTCTCGATATACCTACGACTAGGGACTTTCCAGGATATGCTTATAGACTACAGATGTCCCACTAGTATGATCTCCATCATAATCAGAGTAGTCAAGCCGATATCCTCAGGGCTTTATCAGCATGTATGAATGAATAAAAGCATGATCAAATCAACATGTCAGATAAAGAAGAACCAGATAGCATACTATCATGTCGAGCAAGAATGCAAACTGAATATATATACATGTATAGATACATCGACTATCACATAATGGCCTCTAGGGCATAGATATATCCAACAGACCCTATATGAAATATTCACCAAAACCCTATACCCATTTCATTAAAAACTTGCACAAGCTCAAGGGAAGCACATTGGACCAAGAAAATTCAGATTTTGATGATCTTGGGGATTCATGAGTGTCAAATGAGGTAATCACTTCACAAATAGAATAGTATTTCAATTGCTTTAGCCTCTATTCATGATTAAAATCGATTTCGTGTAGTTTTGTGCACTTTGGAAAATTCTAGAGAGGGTTAGGGTTTTATTTGAGTTGTGTTGGTGAACTTGAGCCTTTTTGAGGACCTTAGACCCCCTATAATGATAGAAATCCAGACCAAGCCCAACTGAAACCCAAAATACGGAATCACAGAACTTTCATGTCGGTTTGTGAGGAATTGGAGCATGCAGGTGAATCTGGGATGACCTGGGATAGTTTTGAGTTAAGCAAACAATACCAGAGACCCATATTTAACCCTAGGAACCCCTTGTAGCAAGACAAACCCCATTGGAGCACCCAGGGCCGGCGAGCTCGGATTTCAGGGGAGTGTGCTCGGCCACTTGATGGGGTAGGGTGTCGGGGTTGATCCAGTAGCTCATATACATCATATACAGCACCCTAGACTTGTTTGCTTAGCTTTATTTGACCTGAGTCAAAATCTGGGAGCATTCTAGTATGGTTTTGGCTATGTTTTCCATATTTTGAAATGTTAATTCTTGATATTTGGATTCGTATTGGGTTGTTGCATGTTTGTACATCAACAACAAGGGTTGTTTAGTCGTTTTTGCACGCGTGGGCTATAGGTTTTGACCCATAGGCAATCCGTGTGCCGTTTTGGTTTCTGGACTTGATGTTAATAGCAATTGCGATTGTTTATTATATGTAGGTACCCTCGTGAAGACTTAGAGACGACGAGCAAGCGTGTGGCAACATCGGCATCGGAAAGCAAATGTGAGTAGATATATATCTATGGGGAGAAGTCGGGTGGATGGCGTATAGCACCCCCGCAAAGTCGTAAGAAATGATGTGATATGATATAGATATGCAATTATATGTTATGGAGAGATTGAACCCTTAGCAAGAAAAGGTTAAGAGATTATGGGTTTAGTGTTAGCGAGAATTGAAGAAAGGACTTTAGTCGATTTCTTAGTCTCGAAACCCTAGAGTAAAGTTTTGCATACACGCACATACACATATTTGCATACATTGACTTCCTTGTGCATATTGGGGACATATATATATATTGGTATTCATATGCTTGGATAATGAGGATGTTATATGATACATGGGAATGAGTCGATATGATCGGGCATGATGCCTTGAGATATTTAATATGTGACCGAGATATGTCATGATGTTATAGCCGATCGTTGGATGGCGATACTATGTGGATGACGATATATATATATATATATATATATATATATATATATATGATAGTTTACATATGATCGAGATATGAGATGAGATATGTTATGGTATTTATAATGGACCGCTTGGCGATGGGTACTTTTATATGATAATGTAAGTCCACGTTACCTGTCCCGGTTCTTTCGGGCTTGCGGAAATGGTAAAAAACGATTTTTAGGGTTTAGGTAACATGGACTACGAAAACGGATCTTGGCTAAACTACACACTAGCAACTAACAAGAGAGTTATCTACTCGGTTAGGGGTTATACCTCAACTTGAACTCCTTTTTCTTGGACTCTTTGTAGTGGTCGGATGGTGCTTTCCTCGTTGCCTTCTCTTGTCGAAGATGGATCCACCTGAGGGTTTCTTCCTTGAGCTCCTTTCTCGAACTTTGAGAAAACTAAAGTCTCCGGCTTGCTAGACCTTCAACCTTAGGAAGAGTAGAGAGTGGCTTTGGGTGTTTTATCTCCAAGGAGTGGTTTCTCAACTCATGAGAATGATTCTCCTTGAACTAGAGGAGGAGGAAGATGAAGAGAGGAGAGAGAATGGTTATGATAGAATGAGAATAGTTTTTACAACCATAACAATATATGTGAATTATCAAATTAATAATACTAATCCAAAATGAAAAAGGTGATGGTTGGTTTGATAAGACCATTATCATTTCACATTAAATGATTTTGCAAAGATCAAAGAGCATCTAGAAAAGAAATGATGATGGTCAAAGTTTCAACCATGGTCAACTAGTCAACCTTGGTCAACAAGTCAACAAACCCAACCATGACACAATTTCATTTAAATAACATTATTAATTGATATATCACAAATTCATTAAGGTTTGGAAAAAGACGACTGTCAACTGTGCATACGCACCCATTCCAAAACCCTAATGAAAAATCTCTTCCTCCGCCTTAATCAACTGTGCATACACACCCGCATTCGTGTTCCGAGGAACATGAATACTATGAGATAAAACTAACCCCAAAGCATATACTAGGATCTGGCACAAACCAGAGCCCGCTAGTAATGTCTGTCCGGACGCCAAACGTGCACAAGTGCGCGGATGTGAACGAACCCTGTCGCAAAACCATGCGACCACTACTCTGTTTTGCCCAAAGGCGAATAACCCTCTGTGTGGGACTCTAAAGATTCGACACTACGCTGGCAGCGGGTTTAACCACAGACCGCAAGCGGCACTAGCTGTACATAACGGTCCCCAGGTAGATGCCGATAAGAAGACTGAAGAGGTAAACCCATCTGAACTCCTACTGAGCCTGAATGTGACAATCTCCGTACAGTCCGGTCTGTTCTTCTGAGAACATCGCATGGCGGGCCTATGGGGGCGGTAAACGTCAGTCCCCTACTAGCGGTACAAGTCGTGTCGGAGTGTATCCCAGAACACCTGAGATAACACTGGAAACCTACCAGTCTATCTCGCTTGCCCTGGCCAGGGACTTTGTGTAATGGCTCTTCTAGACACAGCACGATATCAACCCCCAATACCGGGAGAGACGAATCCTGTCTAACCGTCACTGCCTCCAAGTGCTTCGGGACTGCACCCAAAAACTACCTGTTTGCACGACTCCTTTGAGCCGTGGTAGGGTAGTAATCAAAGTACAGTAGGAACACACTTGAGGCGAAGTGACAGTGTCAAGTCAACGGACTAAGCTGTACTCATGTCACCTGGGAACTGATAACTGACGATAGGTATAGTACCAACCAACAGTTCCCGACGAGTCCTGTCCAGTGTACTCGTAACCTAACGAGCACCCGCATACTATCTCAAGTACGGCGTACTGACGGCTGTAGGACAGACCGTCTCCCAAGCTGGGATGAGAAGCGCATACGCTAGTCTACTCCGGAGTATCGATGCCCTGTCTCGATAGTCCTATAACTAGGGACCTGCATAAGGATGTGCTTATGGATTACCCAGCCCCCACGAGTGTGACTGCCATCACAACGCTGGTAATCAAGCAAAGATCCTAAGGGCTCCACTAATGTGTAAAGGCGATATGCTAAAAGAAACACATGCACACATTAAAGCAGAAACAAACCAAGTAGCATACTACTATATTGAGCAAGATTGTCTATACAAGGTGAATATCCCAAGCTTCCATCAAGTAATATACAAACTAGTATGATACAGTAATGGCCTCTAGGGCATATACACTAACAATCTCCCACTTGCACTAAGGCCATGTACTGGCGTATCGAAGTCCTATCATCTCGATTAGCCGCTCGAACTGAGTCTGGGGTAAGGCCTTTGTGAATGGATCAGCAGTGTTATCTTCCGTAGCAACTCTCCGAACCTAAATCTCCTGGCGACCCATGATCTCCCTGATCAGGTGATACCGCCTCAAGATGTGCCTGGACTTCTGATGGGACCTGGGTTCCTTCGCTAAAGCTATAGCCCCGTTGTTGTCGCAATACAGAGGTATTGGATCAACAATGGACGGAACCACCTGAAGTTCTATCTAGAACTTCCTCATCCAGACGGCTTCTTTTGCGGCATCAGATGCAGCGATATATTCCGCTTCCATCGTCGAGTCAGCAACGGTTTCCTGTTTGGAACTCTTTCAACACACCACCCCTCTATTGAGGGTAAAGACATAACCCGACATGGACTTGGAATCATCCTTGTCAATCTGGAAGCTGGAGTCAACAAAGGCCTCGATCTGGAGGTCTTTTCCGCCATACACCAAGAACATCTCCTTAGTCCTTCTCAGGTACTTGAGAATGTTCTTTACCGCTATCCAGTGTTTCTCCCCAGGGTTTGACTGATACCTTCTTACCACACTCAGTGCATAAGCTACATCTGGTCTGGTACACAACATCGCATACATTATAGAGCCTACCGCAGAAGCGTAGGGTATAATAGACATGTGATCCCTTTCCAAATCAGTCTTGGGAGACATCTCTTTGGAGAAGGTGATCACGTGACAAGCCGATAGATTACCGCGCTTGGAATCTTCCATACTGAATCTTTTCAGTATGGTGTCGATGTACCTGGACTGTGAAAGTCCTAATATCCTCTTGGATCTGTCACGATAGATCCGGATCCCCAGAATGTAAGAGGCATCACCCAGGTCTTTCATGGAGAACCTGTGTGACAAGAACCCTTTGACAGATTGTAGCATAGGAATGTCATTTCCTATCAAGAGAATGTCATCCACGTATAAAATGAGGAATACGATAGTTCGTGCTACAAATCTACTATAGATGCATGGTTCATCTGGATTTTTGATAAAGCCAAAATCTTTGACCGTCTCATCAAAACAGATGTTCCAACTCCGCGATGCCTGCTTTAGTCCATAGATGGACTTAAGCAACTTGCACACCTTTCCGATGCTTCCACTCTGAATGAAACCCTCTGGCTGGTCCATATAGACACACTCCTCTAAATTTCCATTTAGAAAAGCGGTCTTTACGTCCATTTTCCAGATCTCATAATCGTGGAAAGCAGCAATTGCAAGAAGGATCCGAATGGATTTCAGCATAGTTACTGGAGAAAAGGTTTCGTCATAGTCCAAGCCAGGTCTTTGACGGAAACCCTTTGCAACAAGTCTAGCTTTATAGGTCTCAACCTGTCCATCTACACCATTCTTCATTTTGAAGATCCACTTGCATCCTACGGGTTTTACCCCATCTGGAGCAACGTCCAACGTCCATACTTTGTTGGTGTACATGGACTCCATGTCGGTCCGCATTGCATCCAGCCATTTTACCGAGTCAGCGCTCTGATTGGCCTGCTGGAAGCTAGTCGGCTCATCACTATCAATGATGCAATCCTCTCTATCCCTGTCTATGAGAAAACCGTATCTCTCGGGCGGATAAGACTGTCTACTACTCCTGCGGAGCGGCGTAGGAATGTCCTGATCTTTCGAACCCTCTGGTTCTACTAAGCTTTCAGTAATAGCTCGTGGTTCTGGAATTTCTTCCAGTTCTATTGCGCTCCCACTTATCTGATTTTCCAAAAACTCAGTTTCCAAGAAGTGGGCTTGACGAGAGACAAAAACCTTTTGTTTCTCTTCGCAATAGAAGAAATATCCCTTGGTGTTCTTTGGATATCCCACAAACTTGCACTGTATTGAGCGTGCCTCGAGTTTGTCCGCATGTTGCTTTTTGACAAAAGCTGGACATCCCCATGTCTTAATGTGCTTAAGATAGGGTTTCTTCCCACACCACATCTGATATGGTGTAGTAGGCACAGTCTTAGTTGGAACTCGGTTCAAAAGGTATGCAGCTGATTCTAGTGCATATCCCCAGAATGATCGCGGTAACTCAGCGTTACTCATTATGGAACGTACCATATCCAATAGGGTCCGGTTCCGTCTCTCCGATACACCATTATGTTGCGGAGTGTATGGAGGAGTAAGCTGAGAGAGAATTCCATTCTCTTTTAAGTAATCCAGGAACTCGACACTTAAGTATTCACCACCTCGATCAGATCTTAGTGTTTTGATACTTTTGCCTGTTTGTTTTTCCACTTCATTCTTATATTCCTGGAATTTTCCAAAGGCTTCGGATTTATGTTTCATTAAGAAGACATAACCGTACCTTGAAAAGTCATCCGTAAAAGTAACGAAGTAAGAATAACCGCTTCGCGCATGTGTAGACATTGGACCGCACACGTCGCTGTGTACGAGTCCCAAGAGCTCGCTCGCTCTCACTCCGTGTCCAGTGAACGGAGTCTTTGTCATCTTTCCTTTGAGACAGGATTGACAAGTTGCATATGATTGATATTCGAACGGATCCAAATATCCTTCTGTATGTAACTTCGTCAAGCTTCTCTCATTGATGTGACCCAGTCTACAATGCTATAAGAAAGCCTGATTTGTATCCGGAGACTTTCTTTTGTGTGTATTCTGGACATTGAAAATCTGTGGTTGGTTTAATACGTATATTCCATTGTTTAATGTACCTGACCCAATCAGAACTTGATTAAGGTGAATGTTTACAACATTACTTACAAACGCAAATTCATAACCTTCTTTAGAAACTAAAGATACAGAAATGATATTACAAGTTGCATTGGGTACAAAATAACAATTATGCAAAACCAAAACGTGTCTATCTGACAACCCCAGGTGATAGTCCCTCATGGACTCAGCATCCATGCCAGCTCCGTTCGCAACTCTGAGGGTCATATCACCTGCCTTCAAAACCCTACGGTTTCTCAACGCCTGCAAAGAATTACAGATATGAGATCCTGATCCGGTATCCAATACCCAGGAAGTAGAGTTTATTGATAGACAGTTTTCAATAACATACACACCTGAAGCTGAAGCCGCAACTCGCTTCAGATCCTGTGTTCTGGCCTTCCAAGCCCTGAAATCTTTCTTCCAGTGTCCACTCTTGTGACAGTAAAAGCATTCTTCCTTTCCCACAAGTTTTCCCGCTTCCTTTGTTGCTTTTGCCTTTCCCTTCGTATCCACCTTACTAACACCGCCTCTTGGTTTGGCGGGGGTTTTCTTCTTCTTTCCCTTGGCTTTCGCCTTGGACCTAAAAGATGAAGATCCTCCTACAAACAAAGTGGGTGTTTTCCTACCTTTCTGTAGGGTGCCCTCTGCACTCCTCAGCATGTTGAGGAGTTCTGAAAGTTCAACTTTCTTTTTCCTGTAAGTTGAAGTTCAGGATGAACTGGGCGTAATTGGAAGGAAGGGACTGGAGAATCAAGTCCGTATAAAGCTCATTCTCCAACGTGGTCCCAAGGTCCGCGAGCTCCTCAATGAAGCCAATCATCTTAAGCACGTGTTCCGCTACCGGTGATCCGATGGCCAATCTTGCCGAAAACAGCTTTTTCGAGACTTCGTATCTGGAGATACGGGATTGCTCCCCATATAGTTCTTTTGTATGAAGAAATATGGAGTCCATATTCTCGTGCCTCCTCTTGTGTTCATTGTCCATAGAGGCAAGCACGAGGCACTTGGCCTTCGCGCAATCAATCTCCCAAGTCTTACGGATTTCCTTATCCGCTACGCTGGAGGTAGGACCTGGGGTAGGGGGAGCTTTGGTGGTAAGGAGATACCCCAACTTGTCGTAAGTGATTGCCATTTTGACATTCCTGAGCCAATCTTTGTAGTTTGGCCCTGTCAGTATGTTTTTATCTAGTAGTAACTTAAGTCCAGTCATGTTGTTTGGTTGCTGCAATTAGGAGAGAGAGAGAAGAAACACTTTAGCATGATGCTCTTGCAAATTTAGAGTAGTTTTTAATTTGTCTAAACAGGATGGCTCCTACTGTCTCTCGAATCCCTCCTCAAACCAAAATGGAAGAATTAGTTAGGATCAATCTCTCCGTACAATACTTGCTTAACCGTTCAGCCAGGCTAGTGTCGGTACTTCGAGGGAGGTTTTCCAACGCTTTCGCGAAGTTCCTTAATTAAATAACCTCTTTTCCCTGGGGGCGCAACCCCGCTAACACCTTTCTAGACACTTACTAGGTTTATAGCATTGATCGTTAAGTGAGAATTTTCCCGAGGAGTAGCATATACTCACAGTAGGATCGGGATCCAAATATCATTGCGTGACAAAACTGAAGGAATCCTACCAGAATCATCACACTCCAAATGGTATGCAGCGCTAGCAAGTTTCAGTTCTTTTGAAACTCTCGATGTGGATTTTGGCCCCATGCTCTTATGACCTTGACTTTGGCCAACAAATCATAAGTTACATGTCAAGTTCTACCCGTCATTCTCCAGGCTAATTTGAACCCACCTGCACCTACCCTTGACTTTGGCCAACAAGGCAGTACGACTGTCCCAAACCAACACATCTATCTATGCTGCACATGAATACCCAATAGCTACCAATCACTATGCCTTGACTTTGGCCAACAAACATAGCTTGAATACTATTGACCATCCATGTGAAACGACGGAGGGCTACGAATGGTTTTGGTGAAACCGTGAACGTAGTGAACTTGATATAATCGATGGAACGAGATAGCTTTTAAAAGGAGTGGTTTAAGCTCCGCGTTTAAAAGTTATTTTGAAAAGAAACCGAGTGGTTTTTGAAAGTGTTCCAATGACTTTTACTTTGGTTTATTTTTCTTGCATTAATTTTAATGCGTCCCATCAATTAATCCTACCATTGCAGAAAACAACAAAAATATGACGTACGCTTATGTCATCCGCATTCGCCACGGGGTCCCGTCATCACCCGTTAGGTTACTTAACTAACGACAGAGCGGGGGATGGACTAGCGCGGATGCAAAACATAAGCAACGCCTAAATAGATATCTACATATAGATATATATATTCGTCAGATGCAATGATAGCCATTCCAGATCACAGATGAATACATTGGATATACTAGGAATCCGCAATTCGTACGAGCCTGTAACGAAGAGCGGATTACACGGTCGCGATGAATAGCCAAACCCCACCCTAGACCCCTACGGGTGCGTCAAACTACCCGCCAAGTATCCGAAGCGAAGCAACCTTCCTCAACGACGTGAGTAGGCCACCCGGCACTTTGAGGTACCATGTAGTTTGTGCACCCCACCTTGGGTCTATCCTAGGAGCAAAAATAGTAAAAAGAAATTATACAATGACGGCTACAACCCCGACCTGGTTGTGCGGCCATACAAATAATATTACATCAATTTACATATTACAAGAATTGAAAGACAAAGAAAACTCTCATCTCACAACCCCCCGGCTATTCATCCGCGACAATCCAACGAATTCATATACACAATCCATCAACATTACAGATCACAGATATGTATAACCCCCACTAATCGACGTATAGCGATTAGCAGACGTTCAATACATATATAACAATACAGATAAAACCCATTAGCCAAAGTTTACAGAAAATCGACCAAAATACGGATTTGTAACCATCCCAAAAACAAATTTGTTCTCTGGAAATTCTGGGCAGAAACAAACCATCTCAAAAATCAGAAAATACCACCAGAAACAAACTGCAGGAGAAACAATCCACGGCCGAGTCAACTCGGCCGCTGATCCGCGGCAGAAGCAAGCTTCTGCCGCGGAACCATGGTGAGTTGGTCGGTTCGCTGGATCGTTTTTCTTGCATGTTCATTAAAAAGCCTGAGCCGATTTTTAAGACATGATTTATTATTTTTGGAGCAGAAATAAAAATCGGCAGAAACTAGGATTTTCCGGGGTGTTTCGCGGTTTTTTGTCCGGTCGAAATTCTAGATACTTTGCTAACATGCTAGGGTGTGTTTAGTTAGGCTCTGATACCACTGTAAGTCCAAGTTACCTCTCCCGGTTCTTTCGGGCTTGCGGAAATGGTAAAAAACAATTTTTAGGGTTTAGGTAACATGGACTACGAAAACGGATCTTGGCTAAACTACACACTAGCAACTAACAAGAGAGTTATCTACTCGGTTAGGGGTTATACCTCAACTTGAACTCCTTCTTCTTGGACTCTTTGTAGTGGTCGGATGGTGCTTTCCTCATTGCCTTCTCTTGTCGAAGATGGATCCACCTGAGGGTTTCTTCCTTGAGCTCCTTTCTCGAACTTTGAGAAAACTAAAGTCTCCGGCTTGCTAGACCTTCAACCTTAGGAAGAGTAGAGAGTGGCTTTGGGTATTTTATCTCCAAGAAGAGGTTTCTCAACTCATGAGAATGATTCTCCTTGAACTAGAGGAGGAGGAAGATGAAGAGAGGAGAGAGAATGGTTATGATAGAATGAGAATAGTTTTTACAACCATAAAAATATATGTGAATTATCAAATTAATAATATTAATCCAAAATGAAAAAGGTGATGGTTGGTTTGATAAGACCATTATCATTTCACATTAAATGATTTTGCAAAGATCAAAGAGCATCTAGAAAACAAATGATGATGGTCAAAGTTTCAACCATGGTCAACTAGTCTACCTTGGTCAACAAGTCAACAAACCCAACCATGACACAATTTCATTTAAATAACATTATTAATTGATATATCAAAAATTCATTAGGGTTTGGAAAAATACGACTGTCAACTGTGCATACGCACCCGTTCCAAAACCCTAATGAAAAACCTCTTCCTCCGCCTCAATCAACTGTGCATACACACCCGCATTCGTGTTTCGAGGAACATGAATACTATGAGATAAAACTAACCCCAAAGCATATACTAGGATCTGGCTCAAACCAGAGCCCGCTAGTAATGTCTGTCCGGACGCCAAACGTGCACAAGTGCGAGGATGTGAACGAACCCTGTCGCAAAACCATGCGACCTCTACTCTGTTTTGCCCAAAGGCGAATAACCCTCTGTGTGGGACTCTAAAGACTCGACACTACGCTGGCAGTGGGTTTAACCACAGACCGCAAGCGGCACTAGCTGTACGTAACGGTCCCCAGGTAGATGCCGATAAGAAGACTGACGAGGTAAACCCATCAGAACTCCTACTGAGCCTGAATGTGACAATCTCCGTACAGTCCGGTCTGTTCGTCTAAGAACATCGCATGGCGGGCCTAGGGGGGCGGTAAACGTCAGTCCCCTACTAGTGGTACAAGTCGTGTCGGAGTATAGCCCAGAACACCTGAGATAACACTGAAAACCTACCAGTCTATCTCGCTTGCCCTGGCCAGGGACTTTGTGTAATGGCTCTCCTAGGCACAGCGCGATATCAATCCCCAATACCGGGAGAGAAGAATCCTGTATAACCGTCACTGCCTCCAAGTGCTTCGGGACTGCACCAAAAAACTACCTGTTTGCATGACTCCTTTGAGCCGTAGTAGGGTAGTAATCAAAGTACAGTGGGAACACACTTGAGGCGAAGTGACAGTGTCAAGTCAACGGACTAAGCTGTACTCATGTCACCTGGGAACTGATAACTGACGATAGGTATAGTACCAACCAACAGTTCCCGGCGAGTCCTGTCCAGTGTACTCGTAACCTAACGAGCACCCGCATACTATCTCAAGTACGGCGTACTGACGGCTGTGGGACAAACCGTCTCCCAAGCTGGGATAAGAAGTGCATACGCTAGTCTACTCCGGAGTATCGATGCCCTGTCTCGATAGTCCTATGACTAGGGACCTGCATAAGGATGTGTTTATGGATTACCCAGCCCCCACGAGTGTGACTGCCATCACAACGCTGGTAATCAAGCAAAGATCCTAAGGGCTCCACTAATGTGTAAAGGCGATATGCTAAAAGAAACACATGCACACATTAAAGCAGAAACAAACCAAGTAGCATACTACTATATTGAGCAAGATTGTCTATACAAGGTGAATATCCCAAGCTTCCATCAAGTAATATACAAACTAGTATGATACAGTAATGGCCTTTAGGGCATATACACTAACAGATAATACGTGTTGATGACATCGGATTGTATGAGGCTTTAGATCAGTAGCCAGATCATGATGTTGTTGATGATATTAGTAGTGCACTCGACTTAGATCAGTAACCCTGCTCACAATATGTGATGATGTGGATACCATATGAATAATGAGATAAATGTGATATTTGATCCGTAGCCAGATTTGGGATGCCGTACGATAGATTTACCGTACGAGATATATTTATGATGTTAGATCTGCACTCTTGACTCGAGGATGTCATATGATATATTGTATCGTACATGATAGTATTGATGCGATATCACCGACCACTAGATATATATAGATCGACTCAGACTTAGGTGGATTCCCTTACCCTTTTGACTGGGCTCGAGTCATCCTCGTTTGCAAAGTGGAGTATTGTGAGTATTTTAGATACCAAATTGTATGACTCGTATATTGGGTAGGTTTATTCTTCAGTGTTGCTGTTATCATATCATTTTCTATATATTCATGACGTTTCATCGCATTGCACGCTTTTACATATGTTATCTGTCATTATTATGAAACCCTGCTGTCAGGACACCAGCACCATTACCGATGATGCGTATGCTCTACATACACTTGCTTGCCGGCTCACACACATCTTCATCCGTAATTTCCATGTCACGTACACTTTAGAAAATACTATTCCTTGACATAGCTTGCTAGTTGATAGTTACGATATGTTATAACTTTCACTTGCTAGTTTAACTATTGCATTAATTGCATGCTATGAGATGCAATCATATATTCATTGGTCATGTAGTATTATGGAGATCTGTGCCGATATTCACCGTTTACTTACTCTTGATTTTGGATTTCGGATTTCGATGAGATTTCGGGATTTGGGGGAAACCGCAAGAATATATAAACTTCTCTCTCTCTCTCCCTCTCTTTTTAAAATGCAAGCTGCTGTTTTCTCGTGATGTATGAGTCGTCCACGATGAGTTTTCATAGTAGATGTTGGATTTCGAGACCCGATTTGAGGAGACGTAGGAACCGTCTCGGGTACATGGTGGACCCGGTATGGTACCCCGGGGCGAGATTGATTTTCATGGTGGATGATGAGCCTGGTAGGGGCAGACTGCCTACCGGTGATAGCATTTGGACCTGGCGGTTATCCGGAGGATACCGACCGGAGTCATAAGATGGATATAGGCCGATCCTTACTACTGGAGCCCACGGGCCGATCCCGCAGATGATACGGAGCCTGAGATATATGAGGATTTACGTGCCGATGCTGGGCACAGATTTATGTTTTGTATCGATGCTTGACATTGACTTTTCTGTTGATTTCTTGATGTATTCTGTATCCATTCGTCATGCATTCATACATCATATATCTGATATGTTGCTAGCTGAGGTACTGACACGAGCATGTAGTATTACACTTATACATAGCTGGACTAGGATATTTATTTGAGGATATTACCTGATATGACCTAGGATAGCGTTATGCATGCGATTTATATTCGTAGATGTTTTCTACTCACGAGTTGGCAACTCACCCTCGTTGTGCCATAGTTTCTTGCAGGTTTTGCCGCACAGGTTTCGTTGCGGTTTTGCTGGCACACTGTCCCTTCCGGGTGATTGCTTTGGCAGGTGGGTTCTTTTGCATCAGGACCACCATTGTATATTTGTTATTTTAGTTGTATTTAGTAAAACTCCATCAACCAGGTATATTTTATTGACTTAGCAGACCGGTGATGTATTTTCTTTCGACCTAGAGTCGCGCGTTGTATTATTATGTTTTTCATGTTGTTTTGAGTTTCCTTTTGAGTTTTGATTCTCGCCCTTCGGCGTTGTATATTATATTGCTTGCGTAGTGGTGACCATCGATTGACGAAGAGCTAGCTCCCGCTTAGGGATGCCTTTTATCATTTCGTATACTATTCATGTTGTACCCCGTTTAGGACCAGTTTTTACAAAGGAAACTCTGCCGAAATTTTTAGAAAAGACTTGTGATTTTAAAAATGCATATTTCGGCTTATGTTGCTAAACTACTTGATTTAAATTGGTTTTTCCTTCACTCTACTACTTTATTTGGTTTGGATTTCTGGGTTTTGAATTACTTAGATTACGTACGTCTCGAGACGTTTCGTAGTTTATATGTCGGTCATGTTCCGTACTTTTTGGGTCGTGATAATATTGCCATATTATTGCTTTATGTATTAGTTGTACCTAATAGAGTACCTTTCGTGACTATTGCATACTTATGTCCATTTATTGCTTTTAGCTTGCATTCGATAGATTCGCGCAGTACGTGCATACTTGCGGTTACCTGCTTATGTTATTTACTATTCACGAGTTGGCAACTCACCCCGTTGTGCCACAGTGTTTTGCAGGTAGTCCCTCAGGGCAGTCGAGGCAGGGCTTCTATCTATCGTATCATCTTTTGCAGCGGATACCGCTAGGCTGACTGTGTACAGTTTTGCTATAGGTGGGTTTGCGGTTATCCGATGTTGCTCATTGTATATTCGTTGTATCCAGTACTCTCCATCTACTACTTCATGTATTGAATTAGAGATGAGTTGTGGGGATGATATTATGTATTATTTGTGACTTGGAGGTCCTTTATGCAGTTTTATTTATATCGTCTTTTATTTCTTCGCTACGGCGTCGTATATCTGTTGTGGTGGTTGTTTTCCGCCGTTGGGCGTGGATTTGCTCCCGTTTGGGGATGCTTTTACTTATATTTATGTTGTACCCTTTTGGGGGCTTGTTTTACAAAGGAGGTGCTGCCAAATTTTAAAGGAAATAAATTTGGACTTTAAAGAATTTGATTGAGATTTCAAAAGTTTTAGCAATGTTATTATCACTTACTACTTTTGATGGTTTAGATTGCTGGGTTTTTGGCTTACTTGAATTACGTTACGCCTGGAGACGTTACGTAGTTTAAGGGCCGTCACGTGCTAAATTTTGGGTCGTGACAAAGTTGGTATCAGAGTGCTAGGTTTTACTTTTCGGAGTATAGGATGACCTTGGTATGATGGAGTAGGTAGCTTAAGCAGAGTGATGTAGCGTGTGTATGTCCACGGCATACTTACGACACGGTACTCCGCCTAAGCGACCTAAGTACTAATTGCTTGAAATTCCTTCTTTGATGATACATATCCTTATGATTCAATATCTGTGTTCTTATCGAATCCTTTTTCCATTTACAGCCTTATGCCGCCGATGACTATGAGGGCTTAGAGTGATGCAGCGAGAGCCGAGGTCAGAGTTGACTCGTGTGAGGCGACGACTGCCCAGGATGGTATGCTCGTTGAACGGGAGCAGATTGATCCGCCTTCGATAGATCGTATCTCTAGGCTTGAGGCAGATATGCAGGACTTGCTCCAGACGATGAGGTTGTTGGTTGAGGCCAGTCGAGCGCAGCGTCAGGAGGTTGCCACCCCTGTTACCTAGTTATTCCTTGCGATCAGCACATAGCATTGCGTTACGTATACAACACCAGTGGACACAGCCTTATTCGATGAGGAGCGTCTTTCCGAGACTTTAGGAGTCCGAGGACAGAGGAGGGC
Organism: Agapanthus africanus; assembly: GCA_030015575.1. Lineage (NCBI taxonomy): Eukaryota > Viridiplantae > Streptophyta > Magnoliopsida > Asparagales > Amaryllidaceae > Agapanthus > Agapanthus africanus. The sequence continues at coordinate 521,443,115 of CM057344.1, forward strand.
TCGTGCAGGTGTACCAGCCCAGAGACAGAGGTTCAGTCGCCGTGACGGGTTTCGTGCACGTCGCGGGAGTAGCAGAGGCGTGGGACGAGGACAGTAGTTTAGCTCTCATGCCTAGGAAGGACAGCAGTTTTTATCTAGATGCTACCGGTGTGGGAGTTTTGGTTATCGGGTTCGAGATCGTACAGAGCCATGTGAGAGCGAGGAAGCTGTACCGCAGAGAGGTCGTGGTCGCGAAGGATTTGTTCTGAGTGTACAGGATGGCAGAGGAGGAGTTCAGCCAGTTGCGGGTAGAGGGCAGGCACGAGCATTTGCTTCTATTCATCGGGACGCGCGGACGTCTAGTGCAGAATTTTCAGGTAATCTTTTTTGTATGTACTTTTGATTCGTATGTTTGTTTAATTCGGGATCTATACACTCGTTTGTTCTACACACTTAGTGCCGTGGTTGGGCCAAGAGTCGTGTATGCTAGATTAGCCGTTTGTTGTGTTAATTTCTGTCAGCGATTATTTTGTTGCGCGACACGCGTTCCGGTCGTGTGCCAATCAGATAAGAGATAGAGATTCGTCCGTCGATTTGATCCTTCTAGAAATGTTGGACTTTGACATTCTCCTGGGCATGGACTGGTTAGCTACGTGCTATGCGTCTATGGACTGCCGCGAGAAAACAGTCAGGTTTTGTTTTCCCGGCGACCAGTTCTTGTTGTGCAGGGGGATAGTGGTGCTGCCCTCACAGCTTGAATTCAGCCTTTTACGCTAGTTGGATTTTGAGGAGAGGATGTCGAGGATTCTTGGCTTTCATTCGTGTTACTGGAGCCACAATGGGTGTGTTGGACCAGGTTACTATCGTGCGAGAGTTTCCGACGTTGTTCCAGATGAGCCGGCAGAGCTTAAGGAGCTTAAGGATCTGCTGCACTGTTGCTAGATAGGGGGACTTATGTGTCCGAGTGTTTCGCTTTGGGAAGCTCCAGTTCTGTTCGTCAAAAGAAGGACGGCAGTTTGAGGTTGTGTATTGATTTTCGTCAATTGAACCGAGTTATGGTGCGTATAGGTATCCTTTACCTCGCATTGACGATTTGTTCGATCAGCTCTAGGGTGCGAGACATTTTTTCTAAGTTTGTTTTGGGATCAGGTCATCATTGGTTACGGATTCGGAGTGATGACATTCTGAAGACTGCTTTTGCGCGTGCTACGGGCTTTATGAATTTTGGTGATGTCGTTGGACTCACCGATGCCCTAGCAGCATTCGTGGATGTGATGAACCGGATTCTTCAGGCCGTTCCTCGACCAGCAGATTTTTGTGTTATAGATGACATTCTGGTCTATTCCAAGAGTCGTGAGGAACATGAGCAGCACTTGAGGATTGCTTTGCAGACTTTGGGAGAGTACCAGCTGCTTGCTAAATTCTCGAAGTATTTCCTTCAGGCTTGATAGTGTTGACTTCCTAGGTCATGGGGTTACGGGAGACGGTTTTCGTATGGACCCGAGGGATATCGAGGCCGTACAGCTTGGCCCAGAATTGGATCAGGGACAGAGGTCCGCAGCTTTTTGGGCTTAGCCGGTTTTTACCGCCGTTTCGTGCAGGACTTCTTGTGTATTCGCTGCACCGTTGACCGGACTGACCAAATAGGAAGGGGGTTCCTTTTCTTTAGACTGAGGCATGCGTGCTGAGTTTTCAGTGGTTAAAGACTTAGTTGACGATTGCACCAGTTCTATCTTTGCTTTCCGGATCGGGCAACTTTGTTGTTTATTATGATGTTTCATGAGTGGGGGTCGATTGTGTACTGATGTAGCATGATCGAGTTATCGCTTATGCTTCCCGACAGTTGGAGGAAGTATGATTAGGATTTATCCCACTCACGATCTGGAGATGGCCGTGGTGGTCTTGCGCTGGAGATTTAGGGACACTACTTGTACGGAGAGTCGTGTCAGATTTTCACGGACTACCAGATCGTTGTGTTCATCTTCCTGCAGCGGATTTTGATTGTTGAGACAGCGCCGTTAGATGGAGCTTGTGAAGGATTGTGATTGTGAGGTCCTTCATTTCCCGTGGTAAGGCGATTGTAGTAGCTGATGCTTGAGTCGTAGGCCTGGGGGTAGTTTGTTCCAGTTGTGCGCAGTTCGGAGACAGTCTTATGTAGATTTACAGTTTTTATGTGACAGATGAGTATAGCTTAAGTTGGCCTCTACTGAGGGGACAGCTTGCTCATGTCTGCGCCCATCCACTTTTACTAAATCGTTTTCGTGAGGAACGGCCCGCCGATGCTCGTTGTCGGAGATTCTTGAGCAATTTCGGCTGGGTAAAGATTCAGAGTTCTTGATTTATGACCAGGCTGTGCTACGTTTAGGGACGCGTTTGTGTGTACCGGATACTGATGAGTAGAGACGCGAGGTCCTAGAGCAGGCACATCGGTCATCTTTCTGTGTTCGTCCAAGTGCCACCAAGATGTAACGTGACATGTGAGTTGGTTACTGGTGGGCAGGGGTGAAGAGTGAAGTTTCGGATTTCATTTTGAGGTGCTTGGCTTGTCAGCGAGCTAAGGTTGAGTATTTGAAGCCGGCTGGAGAGTTGCAACCTTTTTACCGTTCCAGCGTGGGAATGGGTCCAGATCTCCATGAATTTCGTTGTGGTGTCTATCCAGGTTTAGATAGAGTATGACTCCATTCGGGTGATTGTTGTCCGGTTATGCTCAATTTGCTCGGTTGTTCTTCGGTAAGTTTGTGCGTTTGCACGGAGTTCCTTCATGCATTGTATCCGATAGAGGCACCCAGTTTGCTAGCCGTCTTTGGCAGAAGCTTCAGGAAGCCTTGGGTATTTGGTTGAGCTTTAGCTCCACTTTCCATCCATTGGCCGATGGTCAGATAGAGCGGACTATACAGACTCTGGAGGATATGGTTGTGCGTACGTACTAATTGGTTATTGGCAGTTGGGATCGTCACTTGCCATTGATAGGGTTCTCCTTCGATAGCTCTTATCAGGAGACATTCTAATTGGCAACCTTTGGGCTCTGTTTGGTAGGCGGTGTCAATCGCCAGTCTGTTTTACTGACTCTGCGAGAGTAGGATTTTTGGACCCCAGCTAGCCGAGAGGTTTCAAAGAAGGTCCAGTTGGTTCAGGTCAGGATAAGAACAACCTAGTGCAGACAGAAGTCTTATGCCGACCATGGTGGTCGCAAACTTGAGTTCGCAGTGGGAGATCATGTATTCCTACGGATTTTCTCGATAATGGCGTGTTGAGTTTTGGGAAGCTTAGTCCTAGATTGTAGGTCCTTTTGAGATCCTTGAAGCAAGTTAGTACCGTTGCCTTTAAGTTGGCACTTCCGCCTAGATTTTTGAGTATTCATCCCGTATTCCTTGTGTTGATGCTTTGCAAATACCTTCATGACCCTTCTCACATGATTCAGCATCAGACCGTTTAGCTTGGACGCGATCTTTTCGTTCACCGGCAGCTGATAGTGTTAGTGGATCGGCAGGTGGAGAAACTTCCGTCAAGGGTCTTGCCATCTGTGGAGGTTTTCTTTGGCATAGCCGTATAGTGAGGTGATCACTTGGGAGGCTGCGAGCGAGATTTGGGAGTTTTGCACTCATCTCTTTGAACGTATGCATAGTAAGAATTTTAAATTCGGGGATGAATTTTCTATAAGGAGGGAGATTGTAATGCCTTAGAATTCGATTAGTGTTAATTAAGTGTTAGTGCGGGTTTTCTGTAAAAAGTTTACCATTTTGGGTTCCTCACATTTTATAACATTTAATTAATAATTTATTATTATTTGTTATGGCTTGCACACGCATGTGCATGTTTATGTGAGGGTGTGTTTGTGTAATCTTGTTTAGCAACCATGACAACTTTAAGCTAACCTGATCCTTGCTTTTCCTTAACCTTAAACTCTAGATAATTGTTGTGAGATATTTCTTCTTGTTTTGGAGAGAAGAGGAGGTGGCAAGGTGAGTCATGGAGACTTGATGGCTTGCATTGATGGTAAGTTAATGCAAGTGGTGCACTCACCCTTTACACTCACCTCTCTCTCTCTCTCTATGTCACGACCCGAAATAGCCCCTGACTGGCACTTGAATCATATGAAGTATATAGGACCCCATCTAATCCAAGTAAGCCAAAAGCCCAGAAATCTAAAACCATTTTAAGGAGTAAAATAAAGAAAACTGGTTTTAAGAAGTAAAGAAAACATGTTTTGAACTCAAGTTTTTAAATAAGTAGGCCGAATATGAATTTTTAAAAATCACATATCTTTTCTGAAAATTTTGGCAGAGTTTCCTTTGTAAATACTGGCCCCGAATGGGGTACAACATAAATAATATATATGCTATGATAAAAGGCATCCCCAAGCGGGAGCTAGCTCTTCGTCAATTGACGGTCACAACCATGCAAGCAATATAATATACAACGCCGAAGGGCGAGGATCAAAATTCGGAGGAAAACTTAAATAGCATGAAAAGCGTAATACTACAACGCGCGACTCTAAGGTCGAAATAATACATAACTGGTTTGTAAGTCTGAAACAATATACACGTTTTTTTGTGTTTGGTTGATGGAATTACTAGATACAACTGAATAATACATGTACAATGGTGGTTTTGATACAAAAGAACCCACCTACCAAAGTAAGCTCACCCATATGGAAGCAGTGTGCCAGAAAAGCCGCAATGAAACCTGTACAGCAAAACCTGCAAGAACTGTGGCACAACGGGGTGAGTTGACAACTCATGAATAGAAGATATCTACAAGTAGATATCGCATGCATGACCTAATCCTAGGTCAATACGATCAGATATATATAAACCTCAAATAAATAAGTCTGAAGCATGATAAGGTGGCAATATAACATCTATACAAGAGTGTAGTGCCAAGTGCTCGTGCTAGTGCCTCAGGTAATAACATGTCATGAAGTCTATAAGTATGTAGATATCATCCAACTATGTGATCAATATCATCAATGTCAACTATATCAGGAAATCTATGAGTATGTGGATATCATCCCACTATGTAATCAATGTCTGTATGTATGTGGATCCTGTCCACCTGTCACCCAATGACAATAAGCATCATGCATGTAAATATCATAAAGCATATGCATGAAAGTATGAGGATATAATCAAAATCATGGAACCTCAGTCCCTAGCATCGACACTCGAAAACATCATGAAATCTGTGCCTAGTGATTGATTCTAAATTCAAGACTGTGTCGTGTAAATCGAATAAGTTTCTTTGTGTCGGTATTTAGAAAATGAATAAAATTCATAATCAAAGAATTATATTGACCGCAATCAACTACGGTGTCAGATGTAGATCGTAAGTGAGTGCGGATCGTCCACAGGGATTGTGCGATTCGTTTGTACGTTTGATTTATTTGAATTGAAAAGTTAATCGAAAAGAAAAGAAAACATGATTCAAGATTTTATCGATAGATTCAAGTGTCACTATTCTAATCAAGAAAATGATAAACAATCGAGAATCGGGTTTCGATGATATTTCCAACCAAATGTCAAGAATCTAAATGAGGCTCGCAGGAATCGATCGGATCTATAGACGTGATGTAATCTCAAGATATCGTATTCTTGTCCTTCGAAGAATTGATACTAGATCGATGATGATCGACGAGAGTTAGGGATTTCTCATGAAACTAGGGTTTCATCATTTATCCCTTGTTCTTTCGTCGATATCATTCACATTCTAGCCTCTAGCAAATTCAAGAAACGATCGTAACTACCCAATTTCAAGCGATAACAATCAAGAAAGCATCGCAATGAAACTAGGTCGTCGATTCTTGAACTTGCTAGGGTTTACAAAACTCGTAGGAATCAAGAATCGTTTTAAGATATGTTACATCATCATTCTATTGATCGTCTCGACTCCTCGACGAGCGGAGTATTACTCAAACATCACAACAAGAACTACAACTACAAATTGAGATCGAATCATGATGCAAGAATTTAAAGAAAACAAGTTAAAAGAATTTCACCTTTTATTTATATCAAAAATTTCATTACAGTCGCTCAAGAACTACAAGAGGAAGAACTTGATTGTTGATTTGGCTTCGCTTTTCTCCGTGAGTCGTGGATCGGCTTGGACCACTTGCTCTGTTGAAGATCGGCTCCGCTCCTAAAAGGTTGAAGGACTTCTTGCTTGATTTGGTACTCGGGATCTTGAATTTTGATTGGAATTAGGGTTAGGGTTTCACACAAGTCTTGTCACTAGACATGTGGAAGAAGATGAAGAAAGAGGTAATTGATAAGAGATTGAAGAAGTAGAGATTGAATGGCTCTAGATTGATCCCCCTTAACCCTAGGTCTAGGCTTCTATTTATAGACTTCCCAAACCCTAGGTCTAGGTTTTGAAATTACAATTCCCTCCAAAAGTTTGTTGAGGAGCTTCTAGAAATAGTTTGTTAGGAGCTAGCTTAGGCTTTAAGCTAGGGTTGTTTAATCTTTAGAAACCCTAGTTTGCTGAACTGGCAGAAGCCTCTGGAGTCTTCTGGAAACTGAAGTACATTTCTGAGCTGTAGCCACTGAGAGAAGAGTTATGCCCCAAAGATTTAGGGCTGACGTGGCAAGACTGCCGCGGAATTGCGGCTCAAGCCGGCTCCGGCCGCGGTTCCGTGGCCATGTAGGCTCCTCGGGGTTTGGGCCTTCTGGTGTGGTTTTGGGATGACATATGGGGCTTTATCTGATATGTTGAATTTAATATTTCCCTCTATATTGCTACCAGTTCTCAGGTCTTTGAGTTGGCGTAATGTTATCAGCTTCTTTTGGCTTTGATCCTGCAATTTCCTGCACAAATCTTGATACAAGTGTTGCACAATATAGGGATGATGCGATGCCATGAAATGCAGTCAATTTCCTTTATAGTGCGGGTTTTAGAGTCTAACACATGCAATCTGATATTTCAGAGATGTTTTGCTAATATGTGAAATATGGATACCGAACACTTCTAGATGAGTGCAAATGATAGGGAAATTGCCGTGTTAAAAATACAGTATTTTCGACTGATCAAATTCCCCTAAACTTATTTTCGATCGTCTCGAGCGAACTGTTTTATTTAAAAAGAGAAGGAGAAAATAAAGAAAGGGAAAAAACTAACTAGCACACTTTCGTAGGCAACCCGATTGCACTGAGCATGTGCAACAAGCCTTTAAACCTCTAGGTGTCCCTAGTAGGAGGAGTGTTGTCTCCTGAGGGTTTTCAGCGGATTGCACCCACAAAATCAAATAATAAAAGAAAGATCATGAATATTACATTTAAAGAAAAGAATTGTAAAAGAAAGACTTGGAAAATTAGGGTTTCCAACTAAGCTAGCTTTTCGGTTGTCATGAGCCCTATCTTAATGGTCATGAAAAGATGTCGGAAGTCACGTCCTCCCTCAATAAAACATCGTTTTATTCTTCATTCCTATCTTTCTTCCAAACACGATCATATAACCCTGCGTGTGTGTAAAGACATTCCTACACCCGGAGAATTCAATTCAAGCTATCATACTCTTACCCATCAGCCTCAGTACTTTTTAATTAATGAATATTTAGATGAGATTGCTCACACTTTCATGCGACCGTTAATACTTCTTGAGGTACTAACCGACCGATTACTCCTGTGCTTGCATTCTTGGTGTATTTTCCTCGTCTTGCACCACCTCAGGCATAGCAGTGACTCCCAGACCAGTTGGCCTTAGGGCACTAGGTGAAAAGGCACCCTCGCTATATATTTTTTATTGCCCTCGGTGATAACAAAACCAGTGTCCATTTTTCTCACCATTTTATATTTTCTTCAATTCATTTTTTTTATTTCCTTCATACTTTTAGCTTTGTCGGCGCCATTTGATTGATTCTAAATTCAAGACCGTGTCGTGTAAATCGAATAAGTTTCTTTGTGTCGGTATTTAGAAAATGAATAAAATTCACAATCAAAGAATTATATTGACCGCAATCAACTACGGTGTCAAATGTAGATTGTAAGTGAGTGCGGATCGTCCACAGGGATTGTGCGATTCGTTTGTACGTTTGATTTATTTGAATTGAAAAGTTAATCGAAAAGAAAAGAAAACATGATTCAAGATTTTATCGATAGATTCAAGTGTCACTATTCTAATCAAGAAAATGATAAACAATCGAGAATCGGGTTTCGATGATATTTCCAACCAAATGTCAAGAATCTAAATGAGGCTCTCAGGAATCGATCGGATCTATAGACGTGATGTAATCTCAAGATATCGTATTCTTGTCCTTCGAAGAATTGATACTAGATCGATGATGATCGACGAGAGTTAGGGATTTCTCGTGAAACTAGGGTTTCATCATTTATCCCTTGTTCTTTCGTCGATATCATCCACATTCTAGCCTCTAGCAAATTCAAGAAACGATCGTAACTACCCAATTTCAAGCGATAACAATCAAGAAAGCATCGCAATGAAACTAGGTCATCGATTCTTGAACTTGCTGGGGTTTACAAAACTCGTAGGAATCAAGAATCGTTTTAAGATATGTTACATCATCATTCTATTGATCGTCTCGACTCCTCGACGAGCGGAGTATTACTCAAACATCACAACAAGAACTACAACTACAAATTGAGATCGAATCATGATGCAAGAATTTAAAGAAAACAAGTTAAAAGAATTTCACCTTTTATTTATATCAATAATTTCATTACAGTCGCTCAAGAACCACAAGAGGAAGAACTCGATTGTTGATTTGGTTTCGCTTTTCTCCGTGAGTCGTGGATCGGCTTGGACCACTTGCTCTGTTGAAGATCAGCTCCGCTCCTAAAAGGTTGAAGGGCTTCTTGCTTGATTTTGTACTCGGGATCTTGAATTTTGATTGGAATTAGGGTTAGGGTTTCACACAAGTCTTGTCACTAGACTTGTGGAAGAAGATGAAGAAAGATGTAATTGATAAGAGATTGAAGAAGTAGAGATTGAATGGCTCTAGATTGATCCCCCTTAATCCTAGGTCTAGGCTTCTATTTATAGACTTCCCAAACCCTAGGTCTAGGTTTTGAAATTACAATTCCCTCCAAAAGTGTGTTGAGGAGTTTCTAGAAATAGTTTGTTAGGAGCTAGCTTAGGCTTTAAGCTAGGGTTGTTTAAGCTTTAGAAACCCTAGTTTGCTGAACTGGCAGAAGCCTCTGGAGTCTTCTGGAAACTGAAGTACATTTCTGAGCTGTAGCCACTGAGAGAAGAGTTGTGCCCCAAAGATTTAGGGCTGACGTGGTAAGACTGCCGCGGAACCGCGGCTCAAGCCGGCTCCGGCCGCGGTTCCGCGGCCATGTAGGCTCCTTGGGGCTTGAGCCTTCTGGTGTGGTCTTGGGATGACATATGGGGCTTTATCTGATATGTTGAATTTAATATTTCCCTCTATATTGCTACCAGTTCTCAGGTCTTTGAGTTGGCGTAATGTTATCAGCTTCTTTTGGCTTTGATCCTGCAATTTCCTGCACAAATCTTGATACAAGTGTTGCACAATATAGGGATGATGTGATGCCATGAAATGCCGTCAATTTCCTTTATAGTGCCGGTTTTAGAGTCTAACACATGCAATCTGATATTTCAGAGATGTTTTGCTAATATATGAAATATGGATACCGAACACTTCTAGATGAGTGCAAATGATAGGGAAATTGCCGTGTTAAAAATGCAATATTTTCGACTGATCAAATTCCCCCAAACTTATTTTCGATCGTCTCGAGCGAACTATTTTATTTAAAAAGAGAAGGAGAAAATAAAGAAAGAGAAAAAACTAACTAGCACACTTTCGTAGGCAACCCGATTGCACTGAGCATGTGCAACAAGCCTTTAAACCTCTAGGTGTCCTTAGTAGGAGAAGTGTTGTCTCCTGAGGGTTTTCAGCGAATTGCACCCACAAAATCCAATAATAAAAGAAAGATCATGAATATTACATTTAAAGAAAAGAATTGTAAAAGAAAGACTTGGAAAATTAGGATTTCCAACTAAGCTAGCTTTTCGGTTGTCATGAGCCCTATCTTAATGGTAATGAAAAGATGTCGGAAATCACGTCCTCCCTCAATAAAACATCGTTTTATTCTTCATTCCTATCTTTCTTCCAAACATCGATCATATAACCCTGCGTGTGTGTAAAGACATCCCTACACCCGGAGAATTCAATTCAAGCTATCATACTCTTGCCCATCAGCCTCAGTACTTTTTAATTAAAGAATATTTAGATGAGATTGCTCACACTTTCATGCGACCGTTAATACTTCTTGAGGTACTAACCCACCGATTACTCCTGTGCTTGCATACTTGGTGTATTTTCCTCGTCTTGCACCACCTCAGGCATAGCAGTGACTCCCAGACCAGTTGGCCTTAGGGCACTAGGTGAAAAGGCACCCTCGCTATATATTTTTTATTGCCCTCGGTGATAACAAAACCAGTGTCCATTTTTCTCACCATTTTATATTTTCTTCAATTCATTTTTTTTTATTTCCATCATACTTTTAGCTTTGTCGGTGCCATTTGATTGATTCTAAATTCAAGACTGTGTCGGGTAAATCGAATAAGTTTCTTTGTGTCGGTATTTAGAAAATGAATAAAATTCACAATCAAAGAATTATATTGACCGCAATCAACTACGGTGTCAGATGTAGATTGTAAGTGAGTGCGGATCGTCCATAGGGATTATGCGATTCGTTTGTACATTTGATTTATTTGAATTGAAAAGTTAATCGAAAAGAAAAGAAAACATGATTCAAGATTTTATCGATAGATTCAAGTGTCACTATTCTAATCAAGAAAATGATAAACAATCGAGAATCGGGTTTCGATGATATTTCCAACCAAATGTCAAGAATCTAAATGAGGCTCGCAGGAATCGATCGGATCTATAGACGTGATGTAATCTCAAGATATCGTATTCTTGTCCTTCGAAGAATTGATACTAGATCGATGATGATCGACGAGAGTTAGGGATTTCTCGTGAAACTAGGGTTTCATCATTTATCCCTTGTTCTTTCGTCGATATCATCCACATTCTAGCCTCTAGCAAATTCAAGAAACGATCGTAACTACCCAATTTCAAGCGATAACAATCAAGAAAGCATCGCAATGAAACTAGGTCGTCGATTCTTGAACTTGCTGGGGTTTACAAAACTCTTAGGAATCAAGAATCGTTTTAAGATATGTTACATCATCATTCTATTGATCGTCTCGACTCCTCGACGAGCGGAGTATTACTCAAACATCACAACAAGAACTACAAGTACAAATTGAGATCGAATCATGATGCAAGAATTTAAAGAAAACAAGTTAAAAGAATTTCACCTTTTATTTATATCAACAATTTCATTACAGTCGCTTAAGGACTACAAGAGGAAGAACTCGATTGTTGATTTGGCTTCGCTTTTCTCCGTGAGTCGTGGATCGGCTTGGACCACTTGCTCTGTTGAAGATCGGCTCCGCTCCTAAAAGGTTGAAGGGCTTCTTGCTTGATTTTGTACTTGGGATCATGAATTTTGATTGGAATTCGGGTTAGGGTTTCACATAAGTCTTGTCATTAGACTTGTGGAAGAAGATGAAGAAAGAGGTAATTGATAAGAGATTGAAGAAGTAGAGATTGAATGGCTCTAGATTGATCCCCCTTAATCCTAGGTCTAGGCTTCTATTTATAGACTTCCCAAACCCTAGGTCTAGGTTTTGAAATTACAATTCCCTCCAAAAGTGTGTTGAGGAGCTTCTAGAAATAGTTTGTTAGGAGCTAGCTTAGGCTTTAAGCTAGGGTTGTTTAAGCTTTAGAAACCCTAGTTTGCTGAACTGGCAGAAGCCTCTGGAGTCTTCTGGAAACTGAAGTACATTTCTGAGCTGTAGCCACTGAGAGAAGAGTTGTGCCCCAAAGATTTAGGGCTGACGTGGCAAGACTGCCGCGGAACCGCGGCTCAAGCTGGCTCCGGCCGCGGTTCCGCGGCCATGTAGGCTCCTTGGGGCTTGAGCCTTCTGGTGTGGTCTTGGGATGACATATGGGTCTTTATTTGATATATTGAATTTAATATTTCTCTCTATATTGCTACCAGTTCTCAGGTCTTTGAGTTGGCGTAATGTTATCAGCTTCTTTTGGCTTTGATCCTGCAATTTCCTGCACAAATCTTGAAACATGTGTTGCACAATATAGGGATGATGCGATGCCATGAAATGCAGTCAATTTCCTTTATAGTGCGGTTTTAGAGTCGAACACATGCAATCTGATATTTCAGAGATGTTTTGCTAATATGTGAAATATGGATACCGAACACTTCTAGATGTGTGCAAATGATAGGGAAATTGCCGTGTTAAAAATGCAGTATTTTCGACTGATCACCGGCAGTAGGTGATGATCACATCAAGCACCCACAAGCCGTCAGCGGTACTAGCTGGACGTAATGGCTACCCGGGTATTGAGCGATCAGAAGATCAGCAAGCAAGCCCGCTCCATCTCCTGTAAAAGCCTGCCGGTAACACTTCCCGTACAGTCCGGTCTCCTCGTCTGATATGTCGCATATCAAGTCTAGGGGTGGTAAACGTCAGACCCCAATAACCGATAAGTCGTGCCAATGTGAGGCTCATAACGGGTCGAGAAACTACTGGTAACACTTACCGGTAAATCTCTAAATCAGCCCTGGCCAGGGACTTCCCTGTTACGGCCAATCAAGCACTGCGCAACATCAACCCCCAATACCGGAAGAGAAGAAACCCCTCCTATCGCTCATTGCCTCCATGTGACTCGGGACTGTACCCAAAAACCACCGTTTTGCACGCCCTCATGGACGTGGTAAGGTGGAAATCAAAGCACAGTGGGAATCACACAAGTGTCTATGACGATCTCGGGTCTACAGACTAACCTGCACAAGTGTCACCAGAGAACTGCCATCTGACGTGAGGTATAATACCATCTGGGAGTTCTCGGCGAGTCCGTCTAGTGTACCCAGTCTCCACTGAGCACCCGTATACCATCTCTGATGCCAAACACCAATGGATATGGGATCATCCATCGCCCATCTCATGGGTCGAGAAGCGTATACGCTAGTCTACTCTGGTATATCGATGCCCCGTCTCGATACACCCACGACTAGGGACCTTGAAGGATGTACATATGGACTACCATGTCCCACTAGTATGATCCGCATCATAGCCTAGGTAGTCAAGTACACATCCTAAGGGCTTTACCAACATGTAACTATAAGACAGTATAAAGAGACAAGTATACATGTTAAGATAAAGAGCAACCAGATAGCATACTATCATATCGAGCAGGAAAGTCCTCCTTATATATGTCCAAGCATCCAATAAAATATACATCATCTGTACAATACTGGCCTCTAGGGCATACATATAACTAACAATCTCCCATTAGCACTAGGGCCAGCTGCTGTAGTATCGCATCCCGAGAATCCCGAAGAGTCTCTCAAACTGTATCTGGGGAATGGCCTTCGTGAGTGGATCCGCTGTGTTATTCTTCATGTCAACCCTCCTGACCTCGATCTCCCGGCGATCAACTATCTCCCGGATCAGGTGATACCGCCTCAGAATATGCCTGGATCACTGATGGGACCTGGGTTCCTTGGCCAAAGTGACCGCTCCATTGTTATCGCAAAACAAAAGTATTGGATGTTCAATGGATGGAACCACTCCAAGTTCAGTAATGAACTTCTTGATCCAGACAGCCTCTTTGGCAGCATCGTTGGCAGCGATGTATTCAGCCTCCATCGTCGAGTTTGCCACGGTTTCCTGCTTGGAACTCTTCCAGCTAACTGCCCCTCCGTAAAGGGTAAAGACAAATCCCGACTGCGACTTAGAGTCGTCCTTATCACTCTGGAAGCTTGAATCGGTAAAGGACTCCACTTGGAGTTCTCCATTACTATACATCAAGAGCATCTCTTTAGTCCTTCGTAAGTACTTGAGAATGCTCTTCACAGCTGTCCAGTGACTCTCTCCAGGATCAGCTTGATACCTACTCACTACACTTAGTGAGTATGCTACATCGGGTCTGGTACATAGCATCGCGTACATGATAGAGTCTACTGTCGAAGTATAGGGTATCCCTTGCATGCGAGCTCTTTCTAAATTAGTCTTGGGAGACATCTCTTTGGAGAGAGTGAGCCCTGAGATCGTGGGTAAAAACCCACGTTTGGACTCTTCCATACTAAATCTCTTTAGTATGGTGTCAATGTACCTGGATTGGGACAATCCCAATATCCTTTTAGATCTATCTCTATAGATCATTATTCCCAATATGCAGGAGGCATCACCAAGATCTTTCATTGAGAATCTTTGTGATAAGAAGGGCTTCACCGATTGCAGCATAGGAATATCATTTCCTATCAAGAGTATGCCGTCCACGTACAATACGAGAAAGACAACCTTACTCTCTGCCACCTTCTTGTAGATACAAGGTTCATCTACATTTTTGACGAAATCAAACTCTTTGATAACGACGTCAAAGCAGATGTTCCAACTCCGCGATGCTTGCTTTAATCCATAAATGGATTGAAGAAGCTTGCACACCTTCCCGCTGCTCCCACTATCTACGAAGCCCTCTGGCTGAGTCATGTACACGCACTCTTCTAAATCATCGTTTAGAAAGGCGGTCTTAACATCCATTTGCCAGATTTCGTAGTCATGATATGCAGCGATGGCAAGCATGATCCGAATGGATTTAAGCATAGCCACTGGAGAAAAGGTTTCGTCATAGTCCACACCTGGTCTTTAACGAAAACCTTTTGCAACAAGTCTAGCTTTGAAAGTCTCCACTTTCCCATCTACACCAAGTTTTTTCTTGAAGATCCACTTGCTCCCAATGGGTTTTACCCCTTCAGGAGCAACTTCCAAAGTCCACACTTTGTTGGTGTACATGGATTCCATCTCGGACCGCATTGCATCCAGCCATTTCACTGAGTCCCCACTCGTGATAGCCTGCTCGAAGCTAGTTGGGTCATCATCAACCATGATGCAATCCTCGCTCCCACCATCCATGAGAAAACCGTAGTATCTCTTAGGTGGGTGAGGAACCCTACTAGATCGGCGGAGTGGCTGGGGTTCATCGGGAACTACCGAATCCTCTGGTTCCACCAGATCTTCTGTTACAGCTTTTGTAGCTGGAACCTCTTCCAGTTCTACCTCATGACCACTAATCTCTTTTGCAAGAAAATCCTTTTCTAAAAAGGTGGCATGCCGAGAAACAAACACCCTTTGTTCCTCAGTGTGGTAGAAGATATACCCTTGAGAATTCTTGGGATATCCTACAAATCTGCATAGAACAGACCGTGCCTCGAGTTTGTCCGGATTTTGTCGTTTGACATAGGCTGGACAACCCCATATCTTTACATAGTTAAGACATGGTCTCTTCCCTTTCCATATCTCATATGGAGTGGTAGGCACAGATTTTGTGGGGGCCATATTCAATAGATGTATGGCTGTCTCTAGCGCATACCCCCAGAAGGAAATAGGTAACTCAGCTGTGCTCATCATAGAGCGCACCATATCTAATAGGGTGTTGTTCCTCCGTTTAGATACACTGGTGTGCTGTGGTGTATATGGAGGAGTCAGCTGAGAGAGAATCCCATTCTCTTTTAGGAAGTCCAGGAATTCATTGCTCAAGTATTCCCCTCCTCGATCAGATCGTAGGATTTTAATACTTTTTCCGGTTTGGTTCTCGACTTCTTGTTTATATTCTCTAAATTTCTCAAAAGCTTCAGACTTGTGTCTTATCAAGAACACATGTCCGTATCTTGAGAGATCGTTAGTGAATGTAATGAAGTACGAAGAACCATCCCTGGCATGTGTAGACATGGGACCACATACATCACTATGTATCAGTCCCAAGAGTTCGGTAACTCTTTCTCCGTGTCCCGTAAACGGAGTTTTGGTCATGCCTTTGAGACATGACTGGCAAGTGTCATAAGATGAAAATTCGAACGGTTTCAAATATCCATCTTTATACAACTTAGCTAGTCATGTCGCATTGATGTGACCCAGTCTACAATGCCACAAGAAGGATTCGTTCAGTTCTGAACTCTTCCTCTTGTGTGTGTTTGTTATGCTCAGAACTGTTGATTGATTTAGAACATAAATGCCATTGCACAACGTGCCTGATCCAACCAACTTTTGGTTTAGGAAAATGTTCATAACATTATCCTGTAATACAAAATTATATCCCTCTTTACTCAACAAAGAAACCGATATAATGTTGCATATCAGGTTCGGCATGAAATAGCATTCGTTCAGAATCAATGTATTACCAGTTGGCAATACAAGGTGATATTCCCCGACGGTTTTAGCTGCAACAATTGCACCATTTCCAACTCTTATGTCTTTATCACCTTCTCCAAGTTCTCTACCTTTCCTAAACCCATATAACTGATTACATATATGGGATCCTGACCCGGTATCTAATACCCAGGACGTAGAGCAAATGGAGAAACAGTTTTCTGTAACTAACACACCCGAAGAAAATGCATCAACTTGTACTTTCTTCATTTGGGTGGCACGGGAATCCTGGTATTCCCCTATATCCTGATCAGTCTTATAACTCTTATAAGAAAGAACGGAACCAACGTTCCCCAGCACAGTATAACATGCGGGTTCGGTCAATACATCCATATTATTATCTTTATTAAGGCATGATATGGTCGCTACCTGGAGAGAGAGAGAAGAAAACACTTTAGCGTATGCTCTTGTAAAATCAGATTGGTTATTATTTTATCTAATCAGGATGGCTCCCACTGTTTTTATCAAATCTTCCTTCAAACCCTAAAAGGAAAGACTAGCCGGGATTAATTACACCCTACAACTTCGCCAATCTTTCAGCCAGGCCAGTGTCGGTACTTTGAGGGAGGTTCCCCGTGCTTTCGCACGGACCTAATTAAAGTAAACCTCGTTTTCCCAGAGGCGTAACCCCTTTGACACCTTTCTAGACACCTACTTGATCGGCTAATTGTCCTGTGTAAAACTCTCCCAGGAGTAACAATTACTCGCAGTGGGTATCGGGATCCAACTATCTCATAGAAGATATGCAATCTCATTGCAAATCTCAACACTTGAAATTCCCGATAATATTTTGCCCCTAACGTGCTATGACCTTGACGAAAGCCAACAAACCATAGCCCGCTAGTCAAGTTCAACCCGTACATTTCTTGATTGAATTAAACTCACCCGCACGACCCTTGACGAAAGCCAACAAAACCGTACGACTACCCTAATCCAATCGCATCATATGCAGCAGATAAGCAGTATATAGCTACCGCACACTACACCTTGACGAAAGCCAACAAATGCAACATGAATACTATATACAACTTATCTGAAATGACGGAGGGATACGACATATTTTTTTCTGAAAACCTATTGCGTAATGAACTTGATATCGTTGTAGAATCTAGTGAATTTTGAAATGGAGTGATTTTGAGCCTTTTATTAGTTTTGCTAAAGAGGTCACTCCCTGTGAAGGTATCTCGGCTCTTTCCTTATGGAATAAGGTGCAGGATATATCATATACATCGCTATGCAAAGCAAAACTCCAAAAGCAGTCAAAAGTCAAATCGAGTGTTGTAGCATCTGCCAGTTTTGCTAAAGAGGTCACTCCCGGTGAAGGGATCTCGGCTCTTTCCCCATCGAATAAGGTGCAGGGTAACTGTAGCTACCCTTTTTATTTGAAAATTTGATTCTACAACATCTTTTAGGTTTCTTTTCTTTCATTAATCACATTAATTGAGTCCCATCATTTAAGTCATCTAAACATCACAGATAAATACGACGTACACTTATGCCATCCGCATTCGCCTCGATGTCCCCTCGTGCACCGTTAGGTTAGGCAACTAACGGCAGAACGGGGCAAGGCTAGCGCGGGTGTAAAACATAAGTAACGCCTATATAATATATCATATATACTATATACAGTATTTATCACAGAACATCAAATGATCACATCACAGATATCGCAGCAGAAGAAACATATGAAATATTGGATATACTAGGACGTCCGTGTTTTATTTTGAGCCTCTATAAAACACGGATTCCACGGTCGCGACGAATAGCCAAACCCACACCCCTAGACCCCTACGAGAGCGGCAAGCAACCCTACCAATTCTAGGGTTAGGAGACCCGGACTCGACTCTTCGAGTTGGTCTCCCACTGGACCCTAGAACCCGGTTACTTGTGCTCCCCTCCTTGGGTCTATCCTAGTGCGGAAAAGTAAATAATATACAAATGGTGACATCGACCTCATCCCGGAAGTACCCCAATAAAAGAATATTACATACATTTAAATTTACATGAATGAAAATAAAAACTCTCATCTCACATAAAAAAAACCCGGCTATTCTGAACGTGTCGATCCAATATAACATATTTAGCAATACATAACATCACATGTCATCAACGTAAGTAAATATGCGCATCCTAATTGTCGTTGACATATAGCAACGAAACCGGCGATATCACATATTACACTTACGGTCACAGAAAAGAAAGTGTAAAACTACAACATTTGGAATCCACAATTTCTTTAGACATCGTAAATCCGAAATATCACATATTTCGCATTTCATGCCAAACTGTGTGAATTCCACATATTGTATCACATTCCAGATAAACAGACAGTATTAAACTTTCCGATCGAATATTCAAATACTCAAGATTTTCATAATAGCTCAACTCTTGAGCGGAGTTCAAAGATTCCAGAATACGTCACAGTAGTAATGGTCCAGCCGTAGAAGGGTCAAGCCAACGCCTCACATGTGGCACGCCGTACTGCCCCAAACCCTAAGGTTCAAAGGGCAGTTCAAGACGGTCACATAATCGAGTTAAGGTTTGTTGTCTTCTAGAGGGTCCATCGCGTCACATGCACGTTTTTCCGAAAAATTTAAATCCGAGAAAAATTCAACACTTGAATGTTTTTCGTGCCGGGAAATTAATAAGTTAATGATATCCGTTCGAACATTTTAATACTTTCTAAATTATCCGGAATAACATAACAAAATTAAATTCTTCGATCGAATCGACGATTACAAAATAAACCCTAAAATACTCAACACTTGAGTCAGGTTAAAAAATACCCATAAAATAGCAATAGCAGAGAAGGGTATTACTGTGCAAAAAATACAACACAAGCTCACTGTACGGCCGCGGAGCCGCGGCACAAGCATGGTATTGCCGCGGTTCCGCGGCCATCCGTACGACCCACTTTGTCGTTTTGCACAATAATTCCTAAAATCACTTGCTGAATTTTTTAGGTATTTTTAATTCCAAAAAATCACAGATTTTGAAAAAAGTCCAGAGAGGGGGTTAAAATTGCGTATTCGGGTTCGTTCGGAGTTTTAACTTCGTTAACACATCGCTTAATGCTCTAGCTAGGCTCTGATACCACTGTAGGGTTACTAGGCATACTAACAAGGCTCTACAAGGTATCGACCATGCCAAAATTAAGTTTTTATGTGCTGAATAACACTAAGCAAGATCGTATACTAGAGTTTAGGCAAAACAATTAGCAAGTAAACAACTTTACTCTAAAGGGAATACGAAATACAACCTTTGTAGATCGGTCCTTCACTTCTTTAGCTCCTTGATGAAGTCCCTTCGCTGCGATCGTGGTTCTCCCGGACCCTTGCATGGCTTCACGAGGCGAAAGGTGCGACCTTGCTTGAAGTCTCCGAGGCCGAAGATGATCTACGTCGAGGGAATTCCGACTCAAGCTACTACTTCACTAATTTGAGAATTATTGAAGCAAACACTCTATACTAAAGTGCTAATCTAGTAGAGGATGGAGAAATAGGAAGTGGGTTCTTTTTGGATTTTTGTTTCTCACAATCTATCTCACTTTTTTCAAAACCCTAGCAAGCTTTTTCTCTTGCTCAATGAAGAAGAAGATGATGAACAAAAGAAAAGAAATGAGGATAATGATTAAGTGAGAAAGCTAACCATGGTGAGTGAGTATCATATACTAACTCTTGTAGAGCCATAACCATAGCTAAGTGTGTGATGGTTAGGTTAAAGTCCAAAGTAAAAACAAATCTAGTGGACTTTAGTCAATGCATCCACAAGCTTCCACAAGCTTCATGCATTTTCTAATTTTCCACTAATTTTGTAATTACTTTTAAACATTAAACCCAATCATAACAAATAGGATGGTGTATGTCTCATACACACATGAATGTTGTATCATCAACCATGATACAATAAGATAACACATTTTAACATATATCATATATATAGTAAAAATGTGTACATGTGAGAAAAAACCCTAAGTGAACATGTGTTAGTAAATGTAAACTAGTATATCTAATATACAATTATACACTTAATTATTAAATCAACACTTGACTTAATAATCCGGTCATATCTCATATAACCGACTAACATTCATCGTATCGACTTATCGAATCAACACTTGATTCGATAACCCGGTCATATCATATATAACCGACCGATACAAAAAGTCGTGAGAATAAAATACGGTATCACATACACGCATTATTCTCGGTCTCCCACATATCACATATGCGCTCCTATTTCGTTTTGCCTGAGCCAGTAAAACCTCTATGTAGGACTCTAAAGACTCGTCAATACGCCGGCAGTAGGTGATGATCACATCAAGCACGCACAAGCCGTCAGCGGTACTAGCTGGACGTAACGGCTACCCGGGTATTGAGCGATCAGAAGATCAGCAAGCAAGCCCGCTCCAACTCCTGTAAAAGCCTGTCGGTAACACTTCCCGTACAGTCTGGTCTCCTCGTCTGATATGTCGCATATCAAGTGTAGGGGTGGTAAACGTCAGACCCCAATAACCGATAAGTCATGCTGATGTGAGGCTCATAACGGGTCGAGAAACTACTGGTAACACTTAACAGTAAATCTCTAAATCAGCCCCGGCCAGGGACTTTCCTGTTACGGCCAATCGAGCACTGCGCAACATCAACCCCCAATACCGGGAGAGACGAAACCCCTCCTATCGCTCATTGCCTCCATGTGACTCGGGACTGTACCCAAAAACCACCGTTTTGCACACCTTCATGGACGTGGTAAGGTGGAAATCAAAGCACAGTGGGAATCATACAAGACTCTATGACGATCTCGGGTCTACAGACTAACCTGCACAAGTGTCACCAGAGAACTGCCATCTGACGTGAGGTATAATACCATCTGGAAGTTCTCGGCGAGTCCGTAAAGTGTACCCAGTCTCCACTGAGCACCCGTATACCATCTCTGATGTCAAACACCAATGGATATGGGATCATCCATCGCCCATCTCATGGGTCGAGAAGCGTATACGCTAGTCTACTCTGGTATATCGATACCCCGTCTCGATACACCCACGACTAGGGACCTTGAAGGATGTACTTATGGACTACCATGTCCCCACTAGTATGATCCGCGTCATAGCCTAGGTAGTCAAGTACACATCCTAAGGGCTTTACCAACATGTAACTATAAGACAGTATAAAGAGACAAGTATACATGTTAAGATAAAGAGCAACCAGATAGCATACTATCATATCGAGCAGGAAAGTCCTCTCTATATATGTCCAAGCATCCAATATAATATACATCATCTGTACAATACTGGCCTCTAGGGAATACATACAACTAACAATTTTCCGCTCTTGTAGGGGTCTAGGGATGTAGGTTTGTCTATTCATCACGACTGTGGAATCCGTGTTTTACATTATTGGCTAAATTTAAAACACGGACATCCTAGTATATCCAATATTTCATATGTTGCTTCTGCTGCTTGATTCTGTGATGTTGATCATATAGCTGCGTGAGATGAATGTAATATTATATATATGATATATAATAAACGTTGCTTATGTTTTGCACCCACGCTAGTTCAGCCCTCGCTCTGCCGGTAGTTAAGTAACCTAACGGTATATGACGGGGCCCCGTGGCGAATGCGGGTGGCGTTCTATTTTCGTTTTATTTTTCTGTAATGTTTAGGAAACATTAAATGATGGGACTGTAAGTCTACGGTAGCGCCCCGGCCGTCATTCTGACGCCAAACGCGGAATAAAAACTTTTATAACTGGCGCTATCGCATACTACAACCCGGATCTTGACATTAACGCTAAACTAACAAACTGTAAACAGGTAGAAAGGCTATACCGATCGATCCGAGTCCTTCGGTCTTTAGCCATCATCCCACGCTCCTCACGGCAACTCTGATCTCTTATCTCCTCATCGAGCTAGCACCACGTCAACGGATCTTTAAACGGGATCCCGCCTCTATACCGAGGCAACTCGGTCGTCAAGTTTGCTAAAAGAGATGACCAAGATGAAGTAGAGAATGGGTAGAATAGTTTTTCTCAAACACCCTAGGGTTCTCATCACATGAGAGGGTTAGGGTGGAGGTTGAAGAAGATGCTGAGAGATGAAAATTGTGAACTCAAGAAAATCTAGTGAGCAAAAGAAAACCAAGCTCATAAACTTATCTTTTCTTCTCATCTTTTTTTTTGAATAGACATATGAGGTTGTCTTTATCAAAAACCAAAAGAAAATATCTTATGAAAAATATCTCCTCAAATATCCATACCCAAAACAAAACCCATTAATACTTTAATGACTCACTAGATGACTCATTACATGAGTCATTAGTGAACATTCTATAATTAATGAGTCACAACAATAAGTCACACTTTCCATTAATCAATAATCATTTAAACCAAAATGATTAATCCAAAAAGAAATACATCTTCTAAAATATTCTCGTAATGGATTACGAAAATACCCCTCACCTTTATATACATACCTGTATCCGTATTCCGACCGAATACGAATACGAGAGACTAAAATATTTCGACTCAATATAATACTTGGATCCGGCTTAAACCAAAGCCCACCAGAATTATCTGTCCGAAATATGACACTTGCACAAGTGCATGTGCATTTTCGAACCCTGCCATAAAACCATACAGCCTCTACAACGTTTCGCCCGAACTTGGGAAACTATCTGTGGGGGACTCTAAAGACTCGTCAGTACCTTGGTAGTGGGTTTAACCACAAGCACGTCAGCGGCACTAGCAGTGCGTAACGGCTGCCCGTACTGCCAGAAAGGGAATCTGATGAGCGAACTGATCCTGAAACCCTACTGAGCCTATCAGTGACAATATCCGTACAGTCCGGTCCGTTCGTCTATGAGCATCGCATATCGGGCCTAGAGGGCTGGTAAAGTTAGACCCAATAGCAGTATAAGTCATGTCGGAGAGTAGCCCTGAACACCCTGAGAAACTACTGGAATACTTACCAGTAATTCTCACCTATCTTGGCCAAGGACTTGGTGTAATAGCTCTCCTAGACACAGCGCAATCTCACCCCCAATACCTGGAGAGACGAATCCCCTGCCGATCCGCTCACTTGCCTCCATGTGGCTCGGGACTGTACCCAACTAAAACCTTTTTGCACGACTCCTTTCAGCCGTGGTAGGGTAATAATCAAAGCACAGTGGGAACTCACACGAGACAAATGACGACCTCAGGTCGATGAACTAACCTGTACACATGTCACCAGGGAACTTCTATCTGACGCTAGATATAATACCAACTAGCAGGTTCCCGACGAGTCCTGTCCGGTGCACTCATAACCCAATGAGCACCTATATACATCTTAAGTGATCCAACTGACACCAATGGCTTGTGAGACCGGCCACTACCCCTCGTCGGGGTCTCGACTATATACACTAGTCTACTCTGGAGTATCGATGCCCAGTCTCGAAACTCCCACGACTAGGGACCACTTTTAAAGATGTGCTTATAGACTACCCAACTCTCATGTATATGATCGCCATCATACCGTTGGTAGTCAAGCAGGATCCTAAGGGCTCTATCAATGTGTAATAGTGATCATGTCACCTAAAGCTGTACACGACTGATAAAGGCAAACCAGATAGCATACAATCATTTCGAGTAAGACTGTCCTACCGGTATAGGTCCTCCCTCAATCATTGCAATCACGTACCTGCGATCCAATAATTGACTTTGAGGGCACTACATCCAACAATCTCCCACTTGCACTTAAGGCTAATTATTGTGATGTCGCATACTCATAGCCCGTGTGATACCGAACACCCAACTCCTATACTAAACAGTTTCACAAAACTCGTTTGTAAAAACTCTTGTGTTCGAGAAATAGCCTCATTGAGTGGATCCGCCCTGATGTATATTTCTATGTCTCTCTTAATCTCAAGTTCGCGGAGAAAGCCATCTCCCGAATTGAGTAATACCTGTCTTAGAATTTGTCTGGATATCTGATGGGACCTAGTTCATAAATGAACTCCAAATCCAAACTTCTTAGACTGTATCGACAACTGAACCTAATCAGTATCCTGCACCATGCTTCCCACAGTATCCTCTTGGACCACCTA
Source organism: Agapanthus africanus (assembly GCA_030015575.1). Taxonomy (NCBI): domain Eukaryota; kingdom Viridiplantae; phylum Streptophyta; class Magnoliopsida; order Asparagales; family Amaryllidaceae; genus Agapanthus; species Agapanthus africanus. The sequence goes on from CM057344.1 coordinate 521,467,452, forward strand.
TCCATAATACTGCCCCTCGTCAAAGGGAAATTTATAACTCTGACAATCACTCTGTCATCCATGTCACCTTTGAAGCCTGGAATGTTAACCGTCTCCCGAAGGAGGCTGCCGTCATCAAATCCCTAGAACATCCACTTCTGTTCTAAAACTGCTTCCGCATGTTTCTCCAGGATTGGATTAATACAAACTTATTGCATCTAGTGCAAAAACAACATCTGGTGTGGTACTTGACATCTCACGATTGACTCAATTGCCTAAGCAAGTGATATGCCAATCATGCACATCCCTCTCCCCTTTAGTCTGTAAGACACCTTTGGAGAGGGTGACTCCATCATTTGCAGGTACACCACCATGCCAGGAGTCATCAATTCTAAAATACTATTAGAATATTGTCAAAGTACCCACATTGGGAAACTACCCAAATCTAGATCTAAAACCATAGATCTAGTACCAGAATGTCAGATATTATATCCATATCCTTTGTGGAGAAACAACTGTGTGACAACCATAGTATAACCGATCGTAGTATAGGAATTTTACTTCCTACTCTGTGTATGTCATCCAAATACCAGGACATCACACCCTACTACCTTCTTATCAGATCCATCCCCTATTCTGATGAAGTCAAACCCATGACTGTCACATCAAAATTAGATGATCTATCTCCGCTATATCTGCTCAAGTCTATAAATAGACATAAGCTACTTGACCACTATGCTTCCGCTGCTCTCACTGACCACAACAACCCTCTGGCAGAATAATATATACGTGCACTTCTAAAGCTAGTTTAGAACGACGCTATACTTAACCTCCTGCCGGGTCTCATAGGCTAGAACAACAGTAGTGTCAAGTCTGGGTAAACAAGAACCTCCCTGTCACCGTCCTTGTTGCAACCGGAGTACCTCTTGGGTGCCTGAGGTTACCCACCATATCTGCGGAGTGGCTAATGGAATGTCAAACCTGATTGAATTTATAGGTCCTATTAAATTTTCCGTAATCGTTTGCGGTTCTGGAATCTCTTCCAGTTCTACCATACTCCCGCTACTGCTTTCTGAAAAATCCATTTTACTAAAACTGTGGCGAGTCAAGAACAATATCACCATAGATCTTCCAGATGGTAGAAAATCAACCCTCGTCATAGCCTGGGCCAACCCACAAACTGCCATTACAGAAACGTGCCTTGAGTTATCCAGAGCCTACTTTTAATCATAAGCCGGACAACTCCCCGTACCTTAACATCGTTAAGATATGAACCATTCTATATCCAATATAGAAACTTTTGGCACTTATTTAATTGGAACCAGATTCAAATCATTCAGCTGTCTCCAGTGCATATCAACTTAGTGGAAATAGGCTAATCAGCATTACTCAACTTAGGAATGCATCCAATTATGAGTAACCTGAAAGAGAAACAAGTTTCTCAAAACAATTACTATCAACTGAATACCAATCACAAGTATCTACATCTTCGATCACCTTGAAGAATCCCGATACTTGCGACACCTGGTTCTCTACTTTATTCTTATATCTATAACTTCTCAAAACTCAGACATTGTATTTCTACGAAACACTTGTCTAAAAACTTGAGAAGTCACAAGTAAACAGAACATAGAATGAGGACCAACCCCTTTGTCCTGATGGACACTGGACAACATACAATACTCTGTATAAGTCCGTTGAGTTGAATAACTCAAAACCTGTGCATCGTAGGTTGAAAACTGTACTTATGGTTTAGAACTATTCCGTTGTTCAATGCTCCTTACCCAATCGTCAACTGATATAGGTAAATGTCACGGACATAATTTCAAAAAGTTATATCTCACTTTATAAAAATAAACGTACAGATATATCGGTTTGAAATTGGTGCACAACAACGAATACTCAAAACCAAATACTTGCCGTCCGGCAAAAACCCAGGCGATCCTCAAATATCACCAATTACAACGAATTCCGATATAATGAGGATGATCACCTAATTCCCAATAACTTACTCCCACTCATCATCTGTAAAACCATATAGATGTGAGAATCATACCTGGTAAATACATACCCTGGAGTAAGTATCTAATCGGGAAATCAGATTTCCTTTAACAAAGCACAGTGAAACTGAAACATAAAAATGTTTCGTAGGGGTATCCTGGTATTCCCAGTAATGCCTCTTCCATAATCCAATTCATGACTGTAACCGTATATTTCTTTGCCATCTCTCCAAATCCCTTTATTTGTCTTTATTCATTACCTTCTGTACACCCTTTAGGCTAAGTGGTTTTATTCCTTCCCTACCGTTCGGCACCAGCCTATGGTTTGGAAGAAGACAATCCAGTAAGCATAATAGGTGTACTCTCCTAATCCTAGGAGTACTCGCAACCTGAGAGAAGGTGATGATAAAAGACAACTTGAATAAACCTTATTCTATTCCTCCCGAACTGGGGAAAAAAGAAAAAGTGATGTAGGAGTGGCGATGAAGTACGCGGTTTGGTCATGAATGATAGCAATCGCAATTTACTTTACCCTCTTTCTAATCCCTTTATTTTGTCATTACTTATTACCTTATGTACACCCTACTTAGGCTAATTTGTTTTCTTCATTCCCTACCTTTCGGCACCTTCCTATGGTTTGGAAGAAGACTATCCAATAAGCGTAATAGGTGTACTCTCCTAAACAAAGGAGCCCTCGCAACCTGAGAGAAGGTGATGATAAAAGACAACCGAATAAACCAATTCAATTTCTCCTGAACCTGGATCCAACCTCGAAGAAGTCTCTTCGAGTTCGTATATAACCATACGATGGATCTATCTAATGGAAGTGGATGTTCGTAGTGATACGAGGTGTTCTATGAAATACAAAGGGTAAAAGAAGGAGCGGCAATGATTTATGCAACTTAGACAATCCAAAAGCCAGTATTTTAAGAAGGTTCGGTCAACTTGGTCACTGAGTCATAGTCTACGGTCGTTAATGGTCTCGCTGCCAAAGAGAGAGAGAAAAGAAACACTCTGCGTGCACTCTAACCTAGATCAGAATGGTTATCACTTTATCTAATCAGGAAACCTCCCACTGTACTGTCAAATTCTCCTCCAAAACTGAAAGAAGAATTAGTCGGGATCACCCGAAGAGTAAACTAACTCATCAGTGGGAATCGGGATCCAACTATCATCGCATGATAGCATGAAGGAATCCACTCACGTTATCACACTCCAGAAGGTATGCGCATACTTGGCAGGTTTCAGTTTCTTTAGAAACTCCCGATATGATTTTTGCCCTATGCTCTTATGACCCTGACGTTGGCCAAATGCCATAAGTCACATGCCAAGTTCTACCCATCATTATCTTGTCAATTTGAACCCACCGGTACATGCCCCTGATGTTGGCCAAATGGCAGAACGACTGTCCCAAACCAACTCATCTATCTATACAACAGATGAATACCCAGCAGCTACCAAACACTATGCTTTGGCGTTGGTCAAATACATAGCTTGAATACTACTGAATACCAAACTGAAATGATGGAATGCTACGGCTGGTTTTTAGCGAAAAAGCTTTAACGTAATGAACTTGATCTCGTTGAAGGAACCTGATAGCTTTTTACAAAAATATAGTGGCGAAAACATTTGCTAAAGAGCTCACTCCTGGTGAAGGGATCTCGGCTCTTTCCCCATAGAATGAGGTGCAGGATATTCCAACTGAATACCGCGATGCAAAGCAACAAGTAATCGACTATAGTAAAGTTATTACCCTAACGCAAACTTCTGCCCAAGGGGTTATTCTCGGTGAAGGGATCTCGGCCCTTGCCTCATCGAATGAGGTGCAGGATATTCCATCTGAATACCACTGTGCAAAACAAAAGAAAACGTCCTTGTAATATCACTTTTTAAAACTGTTCCAACAACGTCCAAACAGGTTTGTCTTCCTTTGCATTGATCAGAATCAACGTAGTCCCATCAATTAATCACACCAGAAAAGAACGAAAATAAAATGTACGTATATGCCATCCGCATTCGTCACTGGGTCCCGTCATCGCTCGTTAGGTTACTTAACTAACGACAGAGCGGGGACTGGACTAGCGCGGGTGTAAAACATTTACAACATCTACTAGTATATATACGAATATACAATAATCACTCCAGGCGTGATAAATGCAACATTACAGAAAAGTAATAAGCATCACAGAACAATACAGATAATCTGGGATCCCCGGGTTTCACAGAGCCGCAGCTGAAACCCGACGTTCCCCTGGTCGTGTGGATAGCCTGTGCAATGAAAACCTAGACCTCTACGAGTGCGGCAAGTTACCCACCAAAACCTGAAGCGAGGTAGCCCCCTACAGCAAAGTGAATGGACCACCCAGCACTTCACGGAATCCGGTAACTTGGGCACTCCATCTTGGGTCAACCTGTACCCCCAATGAGTGCGAAGAATAGTCTGCCAATTCTAGAATGAGGCCCCCTTGCCTCTCAAAGCCATGAGATGCGGACCCGTTGCCCTCCAGAACCTGGCTATCCATGCACTCCGTCGCGGGGTAAACCTAGTACAGAAATGAAAAATATGTACAACGGGTACATCAACCTCAGCCCGGTCGTGCCCCAAAAGAATATTATACAAACAGGCAGTGACGGTAGTTCACATGTTGGACGCTCGTCCCGCAATATCAAATGTACAAATAAATCCAAACTGCACTACCATTGCACACAGCTATCCACCACGACAAATCCACAACATCACAGCACAACACAGAATATCAACGTGAATGTCACGTTCGCAAACCCGTCTAAAAGGACTATAGCAATTAGACACGATTTACCGCTCGAATGACATTCACGGGCGGAGATATAATGTAAGTACCGTAAACTAACACATTTAAAATTTTGATCGACAAAACTTCCCGATGTGGGCCCCAAGTACAACTGCAGTACTCAAACAAAATCTGGGCCCAAACAAAATATTCCAGAAACCACAATTCCACATGCAAAACACCCAGAAGAAAAATGGTGCACTGTTGTTCCAAAACGGCGGCGGAACTGCGGCCAAAACATAGCATGTGGGGCGGTTCCGCGGCGTTATGGAAGCTTCAGTCTACCAAATTTCTTTCAGAGTCTTAAAAAAGCCTGCTCGATTTTCTGATATACTCAAAATGATTTTTAGACCAGTTTAAAAATTCGACAGAAACTTTGACATGAAAAATGCGGTTTTGGAAATTTCGTTCGATCGATATTTTAAACACGTTAGAACAAGTTCGTAAAGGTTAATGGCGTGTCTCTGATACCATGTAAGTCTACGGTAGCGCCCCGGCCGTCATTCTGACGCCAAACGCGGAATAAAAACTTTTATAACTGGCGTTATCGCATACTATAACCCGGATCTTGCCATTAACGCTAAACTAACAAAATGTAAAGAGGTAGAAAGGCTATACCGATCGATCCAAGTCCTTCGGTCTTTAGCCATCATCCGACGCACTTTGTGGCAACTCCGATCTCTTATCTTCTCATCGAGGTGGCACCACGTCAACGGATCTTTAAACGGGCTCCCGCCTCTGTACCGAGACAACTCGGTCATCACGTCTGCTAAAAGAGATGACCAAGATGAAGTAGAGAATGAGTAGAATACTTTGTCTCAAACACCCTAGGGTTCTCATCACATGAGAGGGTTAGGGTGGAGGTTGAAGAAGATGCTGAGAGATGGAAATTCTGAACTCAAGAAAATCTAGTGAGCAAAAGAAAACCAAGCTCATAAACTTATCTTTTCTTCTCATCTTTTTTTTTGAATAGACATATGAGGTTGTATTTATCAAAAACCAAAAGAAAATATCTTATGAAAAATATCTCGTCAAATATCCATACCCAAAACAAAACTCATTAATACTTTAATGACTCACTAGATTATTCATTACATAAGTCATTAGTGAACATTCTAGAATTAATGAGTCACAACAATGAGTCACACTTTCCATTAATCAATAATCATTTAAACCAAAATGATTAATCCAAAAAAAATGCATCTTCTAAAATATTCTCGTAACGGATTACGAAAATACCCCTCACCTGTATATACATACCTGTATCCGTAATCCGACCGAATACGAATACGAGAGACTAAAATATTCCGACTCAATATAATACTTGGATCCGGCTTAAATCAAAGCCCACCAGTATTATCTGTCCGAAATATGACACGTGCACAAGTGCACGTGCATTTTCGAATCCTGCCATAAAACCATACGGCCTCTACAACGTTTCGCCCGAACTTAAGAAACTATCTGTGGGGGAGTCTAAAGACTCGTCAGTACCCTGGCAGTGGGTTTAACCACAAGCACGTCAGCGGCACTAGCAGTGCGTAACGGCTACCCATGTGCTGACAAAAAGGGAATCTGATGAGCGAACTCATCCTGAAACCCTACTGAGCCTATCAGTGACAATATCTGTATAGTCCGGTCCGTTCGTCTATGAGCATCGCATATCAGGCCTAGAGGGCTGGTAACGTCAGACTCCCAATAGCGGTATAAGTCGTGTCGGAGAGTAGCCCTGAACACCCTGAGAAACTACTGGAATACTTACCAGTAATTCTCACCTTCCTTGGCCAAGGACTTGGTGTAATGGCTCTCCTAGACACAGCGCGATCTCATCCCCAATACCGGGAGAGACGAATCCCCTGTCGATCCGCTCACTTGCCTCCATGTGGCTCGGGACTGTACCCAACTAAAACCTATTTGCACAACTCCTTTGAGCCGTGGTAGGGTAATAATCAAACCACAGTGGGAACTCACACGAGAAAAATGACGACCTCGGGTCGATGAACTAACCTGTACACATGTCACCAGGGAACTACTATCTGACGCTAGGTATAATACCAACTAGCAGGTTCCCGGCGAGTCCTGTCCGGTGCACTCATTACCCAATGAGCACCTGTATACATCTTAGGTGATCCAACTGACACCAATGGCTTATGAGACCGGCCACCGCCCCTCGTCGGGGTCTCGACTGTATACACTAGTCTACTCCGGAGTATCGATGCCCTGTCTCGAAACTCCCATGACTAGGGACCACTTTTAAGGATGTGCTTATAGACTACCCAACTCTCATATATATGATCACCATCATACTGTTGGTAGACAAGCAGGATCATAAGGGCTCTATCAACGTGTAATAGTGATCATGTCACCTAAAACTGTACACGACTGATAAAGGCAAACCAGATAGCATACAATCATTTCGAGTAAGACTGTCCTACCGGTATAGGTCTTCCCTCAATCATTGCAATCACGTACCTGCGATCCAATAATTGACTTTGAGGGCACTACATCCAACAGGGACTTCATTAATGAGATTAATGAGAAGAAAGAAACCAAAAGATGTTGTAGAATCAAATTTTCAAAAAGGGTAGCTCTAGTTTTTGCTTTGCATAGTGGTATTCCTTGATGAATATCCAGCACCTCATTTGATGAGGAGAGAGCCGAGATCTCTTCACCGGGAGTGACATCTTTAGCGAAACTAGCAAATGCTACAACCCACTCGGTTTGTCTTTTGACTGCTTCTCTAGTTCTTGCTTTGCATAGTGGTATTCATGAATATCCAGCACATCATTCGATGAGGAAAGAGCCGAGATCCCTTCACCGGGAGTGACCTCTTTAGCGAAACTAGCAAAAGCCTAAAAAACACTCCTTTTCAAAATCACTAGATTCTACAACGATATCAAGTTCATTACTCTCATGGTTTTCTTAAAAACTTGCGTAGCCCTCCGTCATTTCAGATAAGTGCTATTTTAGTATTCGTGCTATGTTTGTTGGCCTGCGTCAAGGCGTAGTGTGCGGTAGCTGAATTGGTGCTTATCTGCAGCATGTGATGCGATTGGATTAGGGTATTCGTGCGACTTTGTTGGCCTGAGTCAAGGGTCGTGCAGGTGGGTTTAATTCAATAAAGAAATGAACGGGTTGAATTTGACTAACGCCCTATACTTTGTTCGCCTGCGTCAAGGTCATAGGACGTTAGGAGTAAAAACTATTTTCGGGAATTTTAAGTGTTGAAATTTGCAATGAGATTGCATACCTTCTATATGATAGTTGGATCTCGATACCTACTGCGAGTAAGTTTTATTCCTGAGAGAGTTTTACACATCATAATTAACCAATCAAGTAGGTGTCTAGAAAGGTGTTAACGGGGTTACACCCCTGGGAAAACGAGGTTTATTTTAATTAGGTCCGTGCGAAAGCATGGGGAACCTCCCTCAAAGTACCGACACTGGCCTGGCTGAAAGATTGGCGAACTTATACGGTGTAATTAATCCCGGCTAGTCTTACCTTTTAAGGTTTGAAGGAAGATTTGATAAAACCAATAGGAGCCATCCTGATTAGATAATGTCATGCCCCGCTTCCAAGTATACGAGCAGAGGACACGACGAGGCCGCTACGTATTTACTGCAAAGTAAATACGCTAAGCGTGTCTAAGCAATATAAAAGTAAATGCATAAGAGTCAAGATATAATAAAACAACAACTTTATTTATTCACATTCTTTTTGTACAATGCATGGAAAAGTAAATACATCTGAAAGAAAGCAATGCCTAAACAATGGCATAACAGAAAAGAAATGGTTCTGAAATAAAAGTGTACAATGAACTAAAGCTCTGGGTCTTCAACGAAATGGTCCAAGTCTTCAGCGCTGGGCTCGATCTCTGACGTGTCCAGATCACCTAATGACATTCAAAGAAGAAAGAAGAGAATGTCTTCAGCGAACAGATCGCTCGGTAAGTCCCAAAGATAAGGGAGAAATAGAATAAACAGAATAAGAAGGTATCTTTTAAAGTTGTATTATATTGTTATAATGTCGTGTTAACGTTGTTGTTTGTAGCTTGGTACAGAAGGAGGCCAGTGTATACGAGAGGGGTCTCTATATGCTAGAGACCAGGGCAAACGGAATGTACAAGGAACCGTTAAGCCACGGTACAACAGCAACGGAATATAGGTCAGGTGTCTTAATCTTACTGTCCTGTGCCTCTTTTAACACCTTCCGTACCTATCTACCCCTTAAACCCCGAAGTGTTTTGATTGTATTGTTATTGTATTGTATAGATTGTATAGTTGGATGAATGACCAAAACCATGATATCAGTAAATGGATGTAACTATATAATCATGTAAATGGAATAACTGGAGAACCATGTAAATGGAATGTATATCCATGGTTCGGTTTAGTCAAGTTGTATAGATTGATAATTGGATTCATGGATTCATGTTGAATTGTAATATTGAAGATTGTAGATTGTAGATTGTACTTGAATCATATTCCAGTCAGATTATTAATGAGACTCTGTCTGAGTCAGAAAATTAGAAAAGAAAATTGAAGTCCTGATTGTTTTAATATTATCGGTAACCGCTGCACATGGGCGGCAGGATTTGTGTCTTTTTCAAAGACGATTACCGTATTGATAACATCGTTGTTAATTTGTCTACCTTAAATAGGCAAGCACCCACTTCTCCGGCTCCCTGAGGCTCAAGAGATTGGTCCCGCTTAAACCCATGTTTACTACGGTCCTTAGTGAAATTTACAGAACTTGAGAGAGTTTTATGTAAAAATACCATTATATAATTTTCAAAATACTCCCCAGGTATTTAGTTATCGTCTTTAGAGTTGTAATGAATGTAGATTTTATATTGTGATATTTCTAGTGAAAATATCCTAATTTCATAAATAAAGTTATTTATTTGTAGATTGATTTGTAGGGAATTCATGGTACTTTAGTGTAGAATGATTTTTGTGATATTTTTTAGGAAAAGGTGGAATATTTATATTATTACAAAATAGATATTTTAAGGATGTATACATATATTTATATGAAAATAATTTTTAATATATATAATATTTCTAGAAATATCATTTTCTTTAAATTTTCGTATTTTAAATCTTTCAAGACTGAATGCTCCTTGCGGAGGTCTGCATCTCGCACTACTAAGCCCGAGGAAGTGCGATAATCCGCACCATCCCGAACGAGTTCCCTAAATGGGTTCTAGCGGAGCTTTGCAAAGATTTGTATAAATACTAAATCGTTAAGAAAATGGTTTTATTATTAAAAGGTATTTAAATGAAAATGTGTCTTTTTCCCGTATTCTATGTTCCCGAGGGTATTGTTCTTTGTTGCATATAAGTGTGTGAGGAGGTAGGTCATTACCTCGTGATCTACTTAAAGGTATAGCAAGGTTTTGATGGTTTAAATGTAGAAATGAAACTATATGGTATTTTAATGAAAGAAATACAGTAAATGAAAATAGCAATTACTTTTTATATGAAACTTGTTCAATATAATTAGTTAGTGTTTAATAGTCAACATGAATTTGTTTAAGCATAATTGTATTAAAGGAAAGTGTAGTTTTAGGAAGAAACTGAATCGGAAATCGGATTTGTTCCGATTCCGTCGGGTTTTGGAAGTTCGTATTTTTAGAAAAGAGTAAAAGGGAGAAATTGGGACTTACGGGTTTAGGACTTTAAAAGAGAGGAAGGGGAGACGAGAAGAGTCGACGGTGCGTCGTTTCGTCGCCGGGAGTTCCTACGATTGTCGCCGGAAAATTCGCCGGAGCTTCGCCTTTCGCTTCTTCCAAAGTACACTAGGGTTTCTAGGAATTTCTTGAGAGTTGGCTCAGAATTTTGGGGTGAGGGGGTAGTGTTTAGGGGTGGTATTTATAGGTTTAGGCTAGGGTTAGGGTAGATGAAGAGTTTAACTGAAAAATGTATTAAAAATATATTAAAATGTAATAAAAGTGGAGTAATTGAGGTATTAAGAGGTCTTTGGAAATGGTCTGAGGATAAAATTTTGCAGGTGTACAGGGGAGACCAAAAGACACATTTCTTATGTTGGGGTCGTCGCCGGAATCGGCCGATTCGGTCACGACTCGGCCATGACTCGGTCGGAGGCCTGAGTTGGCCGAATCAAGGCCGAGTTGGCCGATTTCCGGCCGAGTCAGGCGGCCGGAATCCCCCCCGACGGTTCATCTATCCTATGGCAATGTTATATTTTTGGGTGTAGTGGGGTTTTTGTGAGATATGTACGTGTGAACCCTTGGTATTTTAAAGGTTAAAAAAAATCAATATTAAAAAATAATGTGGGGTATGGGATTTGAACTCTGGTGGCTTGGTTCAGCTGTGCAAGGTATTACTAATGAGCCATAAGCTCCTTCTTGTAATTAAATTTCTAATTAATTACTTATCTTGTGCTCAGGCAATAAATACCCCTTTAAACAATTTTGAAAAAAAAATTGTACAAAAATTTGTATAGGAAAATTAGGGTTGTTACAGATAAGATAATAATCAATCTAATCTTGTAAGAGCATACGCTAAGCGTTTTCTTCTCTCTCTCTCTCCAGGCAGCAACCAATGTCAGGCCTTAATCAAGATAATAATATAGATGTATTGACCGAACCCGCTTGTTATACTGAGCAGGGGAATGCTGGTCCCGCTCCATCTTATGAGTGTCATATGTCTGAGCAAGGGATAAGGAAAATCAGGATTTCTGCGCCACCCGTACGAAGAAACGACATGTTGATGCATTTTCTTCGGGTGTGTTCGTTACTGAGAACTGTTTCTCAGTTTGTTCTATGTCCTGGGTATTGGATACTGGATCAGGATCCCACGTATATAATTTGTTACATGGGCTAAAGAAAGATAGAGAACTGGGAAAGGGTGATAAATCCCTAACAGTAGGGAATGGTGCAATCGTTGCAGCCAAGGCAGTTGGCGATTATCACCATGTATTATCAACTGGTAATACATTGATTCTGAACGACTGTTACTACGTACCAAAGATGATGTGCAACATTATATCGGTTTCTTTTCTAACTAAAGAAGGATATAATCTCACATTAGAGGATAATGTTATGAACATTTTCCAGAATCAAGTGTTGATTGGATCTGGTACGTTATGTAACGGTATAAACGTTCTTAATCAAAGTACAATTCTTAATGTACAGAACACAAACAAGAGAAAAAGTTTAGAAATGAATGAAGCCTTCTTGTAGCACTGTAGACTAGGTCATATCAATGCGACAAGACCGGCTAAGTTGCATAAAGATGGATATTTGAATCCGTTCAAATTTTCATCTTATGAAACTTGCCAGTCATGTCTCAAAGGCAAGATGACCAAAACTCCGTTTACAGGACACGTAAAAGAGCTAGAGAACTCTTGGGACTGATATATAGTGATGTATGCGGTCCTATGTCTACACCTGCCAGGAAGTGTCTTTCGTACTTTATTATATTCACCGATGATCTCTCAAGGTTCGGACATGTGTTCTTGTTGAAACACCAGTCTGAAGCTTTTGAGAAATTCAAGGAATATAAGTGCGAAGTTGAAAACCAGACGGGCAAAAGTATTAAAATCCTACGATCTGATCGGGGAGGAGAATACTTGAGCGAGGAATTCCGAGACTATTTAAAAGAGAATGGGATTCTCTCTCAGCTTACTCCTCCGTATACACCATAGCACAACGGTGTATCGGAGCGGAGAAATCGCACCCTATTAGATATGGTGCGCTCTATGATGAGTACTGCTGAGTTGCCAATTTCTTTTTGGGGATATGCGCTTGAAATAGCTGCAGACCTATTGAATATGGTTCCCGCTAAATCTGTGCCTACTACTCCATATGAGATATGGAAAGGAAAGAGACCATACCCTAAATATGTTAAGGTATAGGGTTGTCCGGCCTATGTGAAATCACAAAATCCGGACAAGCTCAAGGCAAGGTCAGTATTGTGCAAATTTATAGGATATCCTAAGAATTCTCGAGGGTATATCTTCTACAACACAGAGGAATAAAAGGTGTTTGTTTCTCGACAAGCCACCTTTTTAGAAAAGGAATTTCTTGATAAAGAAATTAGTGGCAATGATGTAGAACTGGAAGAAATTCCAGCAGCACAAACTACAACTGACGATTTGGTGGAACCAGAGGATCCAATAGTGCCCAACGAACCCCAGCCACTCCGTAGATCTAGTAGGGTTCCTCGTCCACCTGAGAGATACTACAATTTTCTTGTAGACGGTGGGAGCGAGGATTGCATCATGGAAGATGATGACCAGACTAGTTTCGAGCAGGCCATCACGAGTGGAGACTCTGTGAAATGGTTTGATGTTATGCGATCCGAGATGGAATCCATGTACACCAAGAAAGTATGGACTTTGGATGTTGTTCCTGAAGGGGTAAAAGCAATTGGGAGCAAGTGGATCTTTAAAAAGAAGATAGGTGTAGATGGAAAAGTTGAGACTTTCAAAGCTAGACTTGTAGCAAAAGGTTTTCGTCAATGACCTAGCGTCGACTATGATGAAACCTTTTCTCCTATCGCTATGCTTAAGTCCATCAGGATCCTGCTTGCCATTGCTGCATACCATGACTACGAAATCTGGCAGATGGATGTCAAGAACGCTTTTCTAAATGGTTATTTAGAAGAGATCGTTTACGTGACACAGCCAGAGGGCTTCGTAGACAGTGGGAGCAGCGGAAAGGTGTGCAAGCTGCTTAAATCCATCTACAGATTACAGCATGCGTCGCGGAGTTGGAACTTCTGTTTTGATGAAGCTATCAAAGAGTTTGATTTCATAAAAAATATAGATGAACCTTGTATATATAAGAAGGCTGTAGAGAGTAAGGTGGTCTTCTGTAACGTTTTGAAAATCGTTTCGGTGAAATTTCGAAAAATCGGTAAAATAAGGGGGTTTTCTGTAAAAAGTCAAAATACAAATATCTTATTATAAAAATTAAATATACATATTCTAGCTATGTAATTGCTATTATTTGGTGTTTATTGAGCCGCTGGTGAAATTTCAAATTTTCTGAAAAAAATATTATTTTATTATTATTTAAGCCGTCACTAATACATTTAATTAGGGAAAATTACAAATTGGAATGAGTTGAAACAAATTTTGTGCATCATAAAACATTAAATAAAATTTTATCATGTGGTTTTTGGAACGAAATCATTTGCCAAAACGGTTTAGAAATTATTGAAGAAAAAAGGCTTTTTTTTAGCGTAAATGGATGTTTGGGGTATTATATTTATCATTTTTCATCACCCCACACCCGTACCCACATCCACACACTCCCATTTACTTCTCCCCTTGAAGAATTCAGCAGCCCACTTCTCCCCCTCAAAAATTTCTCCATCTCATTTGTATGGGTGAAATAGAGTTTATAGGTGTAGGTTAAGATGTATTGTTTTGGAGGCTCATTGTACCTTGATTTGAGGGGGGTTGACTTGACCAATTGTACACAACACCCACACCATTCCCCCCATCACCCCATGGCCGAAATTCTGCAGCCCTTCCCCCTTCATTTTCCCTCTTTTCATTTCCTTCAATTTAAATCAAAAAATTGCTCCAAAATCCAATTTAAATCTCACAAATTGATTTCCATTCTTCATCCCATTCTCCTTAGCTTTTATCACTTGGATCATGGTGTTATGAAGCCATCATTGGAGGCAAATTCTTCTTGCTAGATCACTAGATTTTAAGGTATAATTTCTACCCATTTAAATTCTTATGTTTAGATTTATTTAATTGAGTTGTTTTAGTGTTAATTTTAGTGCTATTTGCATACTAGTTTTTTTTAAAAGTTTATGGCTCGAGTTGAATTAGGGTTTTGTTGTGGGAATGGGTTATGATAAATTGTGCATTGTTTTGTGTTGTGGATTAACATCTTAAGTTTTATAGAAAGCTAATTTAGTTGTTAATTCCAAACCATTACTTATAAAATGCCCTAATTAAATTATTTTGCTAACTAGAGTTTTGGAAAATTATTAAATGCCTTAGATTAAGTTATAATTATGGTTTCATGTCATTATAGATAATATATTGAGTGGGTTAATGCTTTTAGTTCATGAAAATCCTAGCTAAATTGTTGTTTGTGCATTTTTGCTATAAATTGTAAAAAAAATTGGGTATTTTGTAAACTAGAATTTTGGGGTTAATGGAATTTAATGAGATTAAATTATGGAAATTATTTTTATGACTTATTTAAGATATTTAATAAGTATTATGGCCACTAGATTTGTTTAAACATCATGTTTTGTACAAAAACGGCGAATTGTGCTTGCTAGATTTTCGGAAAAATGACTTTTTAAGTGAAATTGGGGTTTTTGTGAATTTTTAACCTATTTTATATTAAAATTAGTGTTCGTGAATGTGCAAATGAGTGTATTTAGGTTTTTCTCGATGATTTGGCGTTTGTACGCCGACGTCGAGGGTTTCTGGGTTCATTTATGAAAGCAACCATAGGTTTTGACCTATGTGGGATTCGTGTGTCGTTTTGGTCATGAGTCGGATTTTAATACGATACGGTGCGTTATGATATGTAGGTACCCTATGTGGACTTCGAGACGACAAGCAAGCGCGTGGCGACGTCGGCACCGGCGAACGAGGACCAGGTGAGTAGATTTATATCTACGGGGAGAAGTCGGGTGGATGGCGTATAGCACCCCCGCAGTTCGTGGTGATGTATATGAATACGTATACACACAGATATTGATTATATGTTGTTGAGATTATTGATGATAAGATGGATATTTGGTATTTTTGGATTGGTTTAGTGTAGTTGCGAAACCCTAGAGTAGTGGTCGCACTCACACACGCACACACACACATACTTGCATACATTCTTCTTTTATATGTGCGTATATGGGAGTATATATTTATGTGTTCACATGGGTATGTGACTATGTGTTCATATACTGGATTTGAGGATAGTATTTGGAATTTGAGATGAGTTGATGATATTGGGCCTGAGGCCAGAAGATCGGTGATGTGATTTGGTTCGTATTGAGATACGACATGATGTTTTAGCGGGTCTTTTGACGTAGCAATTCTTACACCTGTATGCATGCTTAGGCGGTATCAGTATTGTACTAGACGTAGGACATTGTCCCGGATCATGATATTTGATAAAGAAGATACCAGATGAATAGTGTGATTGAATGTGATATTAACCCGTACCCAGATTTGGGGATGCCGTACGACGGATTTACGTACGAGCTATATTGATGATTGATCCGCACTCTTGACTTGGGATGCCTGATTATAGATATGGTATTGGATATGATATTATTGAGGCGGGATCATCGACTATACATATACAGGTATGTATATGTATCGACTCAGATGATAGGCGGTTTCCTTACCTGTAGTTCAGCTTGTTAGTTCAGCCGTATAGTTTAGTGTAGTTGTTAGATTAGATTAGACTTCTTACCTATTTCAAAAACTAACGAATCGTGGGCATTTTTAAAGACAGCCCAAGGGATCCTACGGATATTTCAAAAGACGTATCTTTTCATAAAAACACCGTAGCCCCTATTTTCAAAACCCCATGATTCGTGTTATTTCAAAAGGCACCATTTGTAGGACTGATATTAGATTAATGCAGATTAGTTATAGTTGCGTCTAGTTTTCAGCTCCCGCTCATTTTTGTGGTCCGCTTCGCATCGCATGCTTATTTTATATTTCATACTCCATTATTGATATCATGCTGTTAGGACACCAGCACCATTACCGATGATGCGTATGTACCACGTACACTTAATTGCCGGCTCACACACATCTTCATCGGTAATTGCCATGTCACGTACACCTTAGAAAATGTTATTGCTTGACATAGCCTGTTAGCTAATAGTTAGACATGATATTAGTGTACTTGCCTTATATGTTAGTTTAGACATTGTAGTTATTACCTGCTACTTCATGCATACTGTTATTCATTGTTATGCCGCATTCATGGATTCTCATGCATATATTCACTATTTTACGTGTTATTGAGGTTTTGGACTCGGATTTCCATGAGATTTTCTGGATTTGGAGGAAAACCGCAAAAACTTATATGAACTGATTTCTCTCTTTTTAAAATAAAAAGTGCGGTTTTCCCATGATGTATGAGTCGTCCACCATGAGTTTGCTGATGGATTTCGAGACCCGATTCGAGGAGACGGATGAACCGTTTCGGGTACATGGTGGACCCGGTAAGGTACCCCGGGGCAAGAAGCGCGTGATGATGACGATGTGAGCCTGGCAGGGAAGCACTACCTACCGGTGATTTTACCCGACGCGTCGGATATCCGGAGGATACCGTCGTGGTCTTGAGATGGATGGTAGGGGCCGGTCTGGACTGACGGCGCCCTAGAAATTGAGGTACAGAGACTGTGATACAGAGATATCGAGATATTGGGATTACGTTTTGTGCCGATGCTAGGCACTGTTTTATGCTGATTTCATTATGATACCTCATTTTAAAAATACAAAGGAAATCTCACTAAATTATGGAAACAGTTCTTCATTTACATGTATTCTGTTTTCATGCATTCATACCTCATTCATATGATATATTGCTACCCTTGGGCACTGACACGGGCACATGAGATTACACTCGGGTTAGATATTTACCCTAGCCTTGTTATAGGCTACGTGTTATTCATATATTTGAGGATTTATTATGATCATTGACCTAGGTTGCGTTATTTATGTGATTTCTGTGCGTAGATATTTTTCTATTCACGAGTTGGCAACTCACCCCCGTTGTGCCCCAGTTTCTTGCAGGTTGCCGTACAGGTTTCATTACGGCTTTGCGGGCTCAGTTTCATTCGGGTGACTTGCTAGTAGGTGGGTTTTTCTTGTATCGTACCCATCATATTACCTTGTATAATATTATTCCGTTGTATCTAGTAAATTCCATCAACCAAACATGTATTTTTTTGAGATAGAGACCAGTGTTGTTTATTCTTTCGACCTTAGAGTTGCTCGTTATATTTCTGGTGGTTTTGAGTTTCCTTTTGAGTATTGATCCTCGCCGTTGGCGTTGTATATTATATTGTTTGTGTGGTTGTGACCGTCGATTGACGAAGAGCTAGCTCCCGCTTGGGGATGCCCTTTTCTTGTTTTCGTATACTATTCATGTTGTATCCCGTTTGGGGGCCTATATTTACAAAGGAGACTCTGCCGAAATTTTCAGTAAATTTTTGATGTTTTAAAAACCGCATAATTCGGCTTATGCTATTAAAACTACTTGTTTTAAATTGGTTTTCCTTCACTCTACTTCTTTTCTTGGTTTGGATTTCTGGGTTTTCTGTTTACTTAGATTACGTACGCCTCGAGACGTTTCATAGTTTAAGTGCCGGTCATGTTCCGTACTTTCGGGACGTGACAAAGTTAGTATCAGAGCGTTAGGTTTTAACCTTCGGAGCGTAGGATGACCCTTGGTTGATGGAATAGGTGACTAAAGTAGAGTGACGTACCGTTGGTATGTTCCGCGGCATATTTACGACACGCCACTCCACTTAAGAAGCCTTAGGATGTACATTTCCTTGTTCAGTATTATATTCCTTCCTGATCTAGCCTCATCGTTACCAGTTTGGTTTTGCTGCCACGATTTCGGGCAGGGAGAGATACGGCTAGAGTTGCGGTCAAAAGGAGCTCGTCACAAATGAGGACTGACCAGGGCGTGATTCCGGCGACACCCAATTGCAGAGATGTGTCTTTTTACTGTGTTTCCGCGCCACGAGCGTTTGGCGGATCGCCTTTATGAGGTTACTCGGAGGTGCTGATCGACACTAGAGAATTGAGCCAATGATGGAGGCCAGCCAGATTTTGATGACCGTTGGTGTGTTGCTTACTCCTGATGATTGAGGCACGGTTCAGCATGCAGACGAGTGAGCCAGTTATTGCTGCGAACGACGAGATATCGCCCCAGATGTTGGAGCTATTGCAGTATAAGTTGTACTAAGAGATGATAGAAGGTCGCTAGTCATCGAGGATGAATGACTAGGACATGTGGATCGTTCGCCTACCCCGATGCGAGGTCATCAGATATATTGATTCCAGCTAGAGACGACTTCACGTGGAGACGTTGGGAGTCGACAGAGATGATCGAATGTCAGAAACCTATTATTCCAAGTTTAAAGTAGTCAGAAAGACATGCAGGCAATTCTATGGTCCCTCTAGAAGAATGAAACCCTAACTCGACTTAATGACCGTGTGAAAGCCTTTGAACCTTCGGGTTTGCGGCAGTTCTACGGCGCCATTAGTGAGGCTTGGGTTTGCCCTTCTACGGCTGGACCACCGATGCTGTGGTACGTGCTCGATACTATTATACTGTACCCAAGATGTTGAGCTCTTGGGGGATTATGAGGTTTTGACAACTCGATTGGATGGCTCGACTTAATTCGGATGCTAGGTGGTGAGATGCATTTCTTGGGAGACTCCCGATACGAGGATAGCCGTTGGAGCTCAGTCCATGCAGCCACGACGAGACGAGTCCGAAACGGTCGACCTTGGAGAAAAATGGAGTAAGCGGTGCGTACGAGATCTTGATAAGATGATGTTCTACTCCGCCGACATCATAGATGCGATACGCATGCCGAGGCATTGTACTTGGATATACCTTTCAGAAGGAGTCGCGATGAGTATGCAGCCGTTCCGGAACAAGGAGCAGATATAGTAAAGGACGATGACTCCCGGACAGTTGGCAGAGATGAGACTGGAAGAGACCTTGAGTAGGATTCCTTTCAGGACAATGCTGCAATGATATTTGCACCCAGGATCAGATGTGTCACGTGCATTTAGAGAGCCAGAGGCCGACTCCAGTGACATGTTGCTTTACGAGTGGTCGTGCGGATTGACCGAGAGATGACCAGAGAAGTGCCAAAACGGAATCTTCCCCGTTAGCACACCTGACAGGGCCGATGAGCCGATGGACCGAAAGATTGGTAATTCACAGTGAAGACCTTGACCCAGGAGTGGTCATGGTTACGCACGCCAGCAGGACAGAGTTCATGATCATCGATGAGACGTCCCACTAGTGACCGCGACAGTTAGCCGAGATTCTTAGAGAATGCGCTTGAGCAGTACTATTCCGCCATTATTGATTACGATGTTTTGGGTGATTTATTCGTATGATTTGATTTTGATGATTGAGGATTTACGATCTTTGCACAGTGTTGCACTTGATATCGTTTTCGTGCTTCAGTTTCACATGTTTGTGATTTTACGATTTTAAACAGTTGAGTTGGTTTTGTGCGTATGCATGCACACGATTTCGTTCCTGCACTCGGTATAGTTTATATATGCTTGCAGTGCAGTGATACGCCTTTTGTGCACTTAGATGCACTGGACTTCGATTTCGACTGTGATACCCGATATTTGTTTTGTGCACCTTGTGCACCTGATTGATTTTGCGCACGTTCGGCGCTTAATATTGGATTTCATGATTTCGTGCACGATAGATGCACCTGATTTTGCTGTCAGGCACACATGTTGCCTACGACAGATGTTTCGTGCACACCCGATACACTTAGATGTTGTTTCTGTGCGCATGTATGGCACATTCATGGATTTTGATTTCCGTGCGCACCAGACGCACGTAGCATTCATGTGCATATTTTGGGATTGATTTCGTATAGAGCAGTACGTTTTTATGATATTGCTATGTATTTTCGTACTGAGCAGGACTAGTCAGAGGACAGTACCTGAATATATTTTGCATGCATTGATAGTTATTGAAGGGATTTCCAAAAAGCGAGCTATAGCCTCAGTATTTACCTACGTGTCTGATATGACACGAAATGTTTAAAACAAGGAGACCCTTCTAAATTGTTTCCAAAACGGCGGAACGTACATTTCAAACAAAGGTATATATGTATATAGTTATTTTCTTATGATAGACGTCCG
The DNA here is from genome assembly GCA_030015575.1 of Agapanthus africanus. Lineage (NCBI taxonomy): Eukaryota > Viridiplantae > Streptophyta > Magnoliopsida > Asparagales > Amaryllidaceae > Agapanthus > Agapanthus africanus. Next base: position 521,488,123 of record CM057344.1, read on the forward strand.
CCACTGTGCAGTGTTATACGCGTTGCACAGCGACTTAAAGAGATTTGGCATGCATTTCCTTCAGATACTTACAGATATAGATTCGATGTTTACATGTATAGTTTCGAGTTATATCATATTTGTTTGATTTAGATTTGGTATTGATGTCTTCTCCATGACTCCGATGATTGCGGGATGCTTGACGGAGTTTTGATTTGAGTTATATACTCATTTTTCAAGCGCATGCGCTGCGCTACGATTTGTTTTATGTAGTTACAATTTCGGAGCCCCGACGACTTGATAGTTTTTCTTAGATGTTTTAGTATTTGGGGGAGTTTGAATTTAAATTCGGGGACCGAATTTCTTTAAGGGGGGAAGATTGTAACGTTTTGAAAATCGTTTCGGTGAAATTTCGAAAAATCGGTAAAATAAGGGGGTTTTCTGTAAAAAGTCAAAATATAAATATCTTATTATAAAAATTAAATATACATATTCTAGCTATGTAATTGCTATTATTTGGTGTTTATTGAGCCGCTGGTGAAATTTCAAATTTTCTGAAAAAAATATTATTTTATTATTATTTAAGCCGTCACTAATACATTTAATTAGGGAAAATTACAAATTGGAATGAGTTGAAACAAATTTTGTGCATCATAAAACATTAAATAAAATTTTATCATGTGGTTTTTTGAACGAAATCATTTGCCAAAACGGTTTAGAAATTATTGAAGAAAAAAGGCTTTTTTTTAGCGTAAATGGATGTTTGGGGTATTATATTTATCATTTTTCATCACCCCACACCCGTACCCACATCCACACACTCCCATTTACTTCTCCCCTTGAAGAATTCAGCAGCCCACTTCTCCCCCTCAAAAATTTCTCCATCTCACTTGTATGGGTGAAATAGAGTTTATAGGTGTAGGTTAAGATGTATTGTTTTGGAGGCTCATTGTACCTTGATTTGAGGGGGGTTGACTTGACCAATTGTACACAACACCCACACCATTCCCCCCATCACCCCATGGCCGAAATTCTGCAGCCCTTCCCCCTTCATTTTCCCTCTTTTCATTTCCTTCAATTTAAATCAAAAAATTGCTCCAAAATCCAATTTAAATCTCACAAATTGATTTCCATTCTTCATCCCATTCTCCTTAGCTTTTATCACTTGGATCATGGTGTTATGAAGCCATCATTGGAGGCAAATTCTTCTTGCTAGATCACTAGATTTTAAGGTATAATTTCTACCCATTTAAATTCTTATGTTTAGATTTATTTAATTGAGTTGTTTTAGTGTTAATTTTAGTGCTATTTGCATACTAGTTTTTTTTAAAAGTTTATGGCTCGAGTTGAATTAGGGTTTTGTTGTGGGAATGGGTTATGATAAATTGTGCATTGTTTTGTGTTGTGGATTAACATCTTAAGTTTTATAGAAAGCTAATTTAGTTGTTAATTCCAAACCATTACTTATAAAATGCCCTAATTAAATTATTTTGCTAACTAGAGTTTTGGAAAATTATTAAATGCCTTAGATTAAATTATAATTATGGTTTCATGTCATTATAGATAATATATTGAGTGGGTTAATGCTTTTAGTTCATGAAAATCCTAGCTAAATTGTTGTTTGTGCATTTTTGCTATAAATTGTAAAAAAAATTGGGTATTTTGTAAACTAGAATTTTGGGGTTAATGGAATTTAATGAGATTAAATTATGGAAATTGTTTTTATGACTTATTTAAGATATTTAATAAGTATTATGGCCACTAGATTTGTTTAAACATCATGTTTTGTACAAAAACGGCGAATTGTGCTTGCTAGATTTTCGGAAAAATGACTTTTTAAGTGAAATTGGGGTTTTTGTGAATTTTTAACCTATTTTATATTAAAATTAGTGTTCGTGAATGTGCAAATGAGTGTATTTAGGTTTTTCTCGATGATTTGGCGTTTGTACGCCGACGTCGAGGGTTTCTGGGTTGATTTGTGAAAGCAACCATAGGCTTTGACCTATGTGGGATTCGTGTGTCGTTTTGGTCATGAGTCGGATTTTAATACGATACGGTGCGTTATGATATGTAGGTACCCTATGTGGACTTCGAGACGACAAGCAAGCGCGTGGCGACGTCGGCACCGGCGAACGAGGATCAGGTGAGTAGATTTATATCTACGGGGAGAAGTCGGGTGGATGGCGTATAGCACCCCCGCAGTTCGTGGTGATGTATACGAATACGTATACACACAGATATTGATTATATGTTGTTGAGATTATTGATGATAAGATGGATATTTGGTATTTTTGGATTGGTTTAGTGTAGTTGCGAAACCCTAGAGTAGTGGTCGCACTCACACACGCACACACACACATACTTGCATACATTCTTCTTTTATATGTGCGTATATGGGAGTATATATTTATGTGTTCACATGGGTATGTGACTATGTGTTCATATACTGGATTTGAGGATAGTATTTGGAATTTGAGATGAGTTGATGATATTGGGCCTGAGGCCAGAAGATCGGTGATGTGATTTGGTTCGTATTGAGATACGACATGATGTTTTAGCGGGTCTTTTGACGTAGCAATTCTTACACCTGTATGCATGCTTAGGCGGTATCAGTATTGTACTAGACGTAGGACATTGTCCCGGATCATGATATTTGATAAAGAAGATACCAGATGAATAGTGTGATTGAATGTGATATTAACCCGTACCCAGATTTGGGGATGCCGTACGACGGATTTACGTACGAGCTATATTGATGATTGATCCGCACTCTTGACTTGGGATGCCTGATTATAGATATGGTATTGGATATGATATTATTGAGGCGGGATCACCGACTATACATATACTGGTATGTATATGTATCGACTCAGATGATAGGCGGTTTCCTTACCTGTAGTTCAGCTTGTTAGTTCAGCCGTATAGTTTAGTGTAGTTGTTAGATTAGATTAGACTTCTTACCTATTTCAAAAACTAACGAATCGTGGGCATTTTTAAAGACAGCCCAAGGGATCCTATGGATATTTCAAAAGACGTATCTTTTCATATAAACACCGTAGCCCCTATTTTCAAAACCCCATGATTCGTGTTATTTCAAAAGGCACCATTTGTAGGACTGATATTAGATTAATGCAGATTAGTTATAGTTGCGTCTAGTTTTCAGCTCCCGCTCATTTTTGTGGTCCGCTTCGCATCGCATGCTTATTTTATGTTTCATACTCCATTATTGATATCATGCTGTTAGGACACCAGCACCATTACCGATGATGCGTATGTACCACGTACACTTAATTGCCGGCTCACACACATCTTCATCGGTAATTGCCATGTCACGTACACCTTAGAAAATGTTATTGCTTGACATAGCCTGTTAGCTAATAGTTAGACATGATATTAGTGTACTTGCCTTATATGTTAGTTTAGACATTGTAGTTATTACCTGCTACTTCATGCATACTGTTATTCATTGTTATGCCGCATTCATGGATTCTCATGCATATATTCACTATTTTACGTGTTATTGAGGTTTTGGACTCGGATTTCCATGAGATTTTCTGGATTTGGAGGAAAACCGCAAAAACTTATATGAACTGATTTCTCTCTTTTTAAAATAAAAAGTGCGGTTTTCCCATGATGTATGAGTCGTCCACCATGAGTTTGCTGATGGATTTCGAGACCCGATTCGAGGAGACGGATGAACCGTTTCGGGTACATGGTGGACCCGGTAAGGTATCCCGGGGCAAGAAGCGCGTGATGATGACGATGTGAGCCTGGCAGGGGAGCACTACCTACCGGTGATTTTACCCGACGCGTCGGATATCCGGAGGATACCGTCGTGGGCTTGAGATGGATGGTAGGGGCCGGTCTGGACTGACGGCGCCCTAGATATTGAGGTACAGAGACTGTGATACAGAGATATCGAGATATTGGGATTACTTTTTGTGCCGATGCTAGGCACTGTTTTATGCTGATTTCATTATGATACCTCATTTTAAAAATACAAAGGAAATCTCACTAAATTATGGAAACAGTTCTTCATTTACATGTATTCTGTTTTCATGCATTCATACCTCATTCATATGATATATTGCTACCCTTGGGCACTGACACGGGCACATGAGATTACACTCGGGTTAGATATTTACCCTAGCCTTGTTATAGGCTACGTGTTATTCATATATTTGAGGATTTATTATGATCATTGACCTAGGTTGCGTTATTTATGTGATTTCTGTGCGTAGATATTTTTCTATTCACGAGTTGGCAACTCACCCCCGTTGTGCCCCAGTTTCTTGCAGGTTGCCGTACAGGTTTCATTACGGCTTTGCGGGCTCAGTTTCATTCGGGTGACTTGCTAGTAAGTGGGTTTTTCTTGTATCGTACCCATCATATTACCTTGTATAATATTATTCCGTTGTATCTAGTAAATTCCATCAACCAAACATGTATTTTTTTGAGATAGAGACCAGTGTTGTTTATTCTTTCGACCTTAGAGTTGCTCGTTATATTTCTGGTGGTTTTGAGTTTCCTTTTGAGTATTGATCCTCGCCGTTGGCGTTGTATATTATATTGTTTGTGTGGTTGTGACCGTCGATTGACGAAGAGCTAGCTCCCGCTTGGGGATGCCCTTTTCTTGTTTTCGTATACTATTCATGTTGTATCCCGTTTGGGGGCCTGTATTTACAAAGGAGACTCTGCCGAAATTTTCAGTAAATTTTTGATGTTTTAAAAACCGCATAATTCGGCTTATGCTATTAAAACTACTTGTTTTAAATTGGTTTTCCTTCACTCTACTTCTTTTCTTGGTTTGGATTTCTGGGTTTTCGGTTTACTTAGATTACGTACGCCTCGAGACGTTTCGTAGTTTAAGTGCCGGTCATGTTCCGTACTTTCGGGACGTGACATCTTCTTTGTATTGTACGTTGATGACATACTCTCGATAGGAAACGATGTTCCTATGCTACACTCAGTCGAGCTCTTCTTATCACTCAAGCTCTCCATGAAAGATCTTGGTGATGCCTCATACATTCTAGGGATAAAGATCTATAGAGATAGATCTAAACGGATGTTGGGATTGTCCTAATCCAGGTACATAGACACCATACTAAAGAAGTTTAGTATGGAAGATTCCAAGCGTGGTAATGTACCCGCATGTACAAGATTCACTCTCTCCAAAGAGATATCTCTTAAGACCGATTTGGAGAGGGCTCGCATGCAAGGCATACCCTATGCTTCTACAGTAGGCTCTATCATCTATGCGATGTTATGTACCAGACCAGATGTAGCTTACTCACTAGGTGTAGTGAGCAGGTATCAATCAGATCCTGGGGAGAAAAACTGGACAGCTGTGAAGAACATTCTTAAGTACTTGAGAAGGACTAAAGAAATGTTCTTGGTGTATGGTAACGGTGAACTCTATGTGGAGTCCTTTACCGATTTGAGCTTCCAGAGTGATAAGGATGACAGTAAGTCAGTCTCGAGTTTTGTCTTTACCCTCAACGGAGGGGCGGTGTATTGGAAGAGTTCCAAGCAAGACACTGTAGCATACTCGATGTAGGAGGCTGAATACATCGTTGCCAACGATGCTGCCAAAAAAGTTGTCTGAATGAAGAAGTTCATTGCTGAGCTTGGTATGGTTCCATCCATTGAGCATCCAATACCTGTGTATTGTGATAATAAAGGACCGGTGGCTTTGGCTAAGGAACCCAGGTCCTATCAGAGATCCAGACATATTCTGAGGCGGTATAACCTGATCAGGGAGATAGTAGATCGCCGGGAGGTCGAGGTCAGGAGAGTTGACACAAAGGAAAACATAGCGGATCCACTCACAAAAGCCCTCCCCCAGTTACAATTTGAGAGACTTTTTGGGATGTTGGGTATGAGATACTACAACACGTGGCCTTAGTGCAAGTGGGAGATTGTTAGTTATATGTAAGCCCTAGAGGTCATTATTGTAAATGTGATGTATATTATAGTGGATGGTTGGACATATATATATAGAGGACTTTCTTGCTCGACATGATAGTATGCTATCTGGTTACTCTATATCTTAACATATTGACTGGTATTCTTTACTGTCTTACTCTCACATGTTGATAAAGCCCTTAGGATATGTACTTGACTACCAGGATTATGATGAGATCATACTAGTGGGGCCGGGGTGGTCCACAAGTATATCCTTTAATCAGTTCCTAGTCGTAGGAATATCGAGACCAGGGCATCGATATTCCAGTGTAGACTAGTGTGTACGTTTCTTGTCCTTTAAAGGGAGATGGTTGATCCCATAACCATTGGTGTATGACATAAAAGATTGTACACAGGTGCTCATTGGAGAATGGGTACACCGAACAGCACTCGCCGAGGACTCCTATGTGGTAGTATACCTATCGTCAAATAGCAGTCTTCTGGTGACACTGGTACATGTTAGTCTGTAGACCCAAGATCATCATAGAGCCTTGTGTGGTTTCCACTGTGCATTGATTTCCACCCTGCCACAGCTCAAAGGAGTCGTGCAAACAGATGGATTTTAGGTACAGTCTCGAGTCACATAGAGGCAATAAGTGATAGGAGGTGTTTCGACTCTCCCGGTATTGGGGGTTGATGTTGCGCTATGCTCGATTGGCTATAATTGGAAGTTCCTGGCCAGGGCGGCTGCTGCGATTTATAGATAAGAGTTATCATTAGTTTCTCAAACCGTTATAGGCCAGACATCGGCATGATTTATCACATTACTGGGGACTGATGTTTACCACTCCTAGACATGATATGAGACATATCAGACGAAGAGACCGGACTGTATGGTAGTGTTACCGATAGGCTTCATGGAGAGTATGGATGAGCTTGCTTTTTGATCTTCATATCGCTCAATAACCGGGTAGCCGTTACGTCCAGCTAGTATCGTTGACGGCTTGTAGGTGATTGATGTGATCATCATCTACTGCTGGCGTATTGACGAGTCTTTAGAGTCCCACACAGAAGATTCCTGGTTCGAGCAAAAACGAAGTAGGGCACATATGTTGATATGTGTGTGGGCCTGATTAAATAGGTGTATGTGATACCGTATTGTAATCCGGCAGTTATCTGTTATCGGTTCGGTGATATTTGATATAACCAGATTGTCGAATCAAGTGATAATTTGATAATGTGATATACAGATAAATGATATTAGACGGTCATATGTGATATAACCGGATTATTAAATCAAGTGTTGATTTAATAATGTGATATATATTATATGTGATATAATTATATCTTAACTAATATCATTAGCTCACTAATTATTCTTCATTATATATATATATATTAATATATATGATATATATATATAATGAAGCATGGCTTGATTTTCTATTTTTGAGGAAAATAGAAAAGAGATGGAAAATGAGAGCATGGGGTTTATTCATAGTTTATTCATCTTGACTCACTATCCAAGTATGGTTGCAATTTTATATTGCAAAATTCCATGCTTGAATGAGTGGGGGTCAAGAGTTGCCATTTATTCTAATCTCATTCTCAACACATAGCCATTTTCTTGAGTTGCCCGCATGGTTGCTCTCTAGCTTCTTCTTCTTCCTCAATTGCTATAGTTCAAGCTTCAACCCTCATATGTGATATGAACCATGAAGCTTGAACACAAACTTGTGAGCTTTTAACATCCCCTACTTCACCATCCTACACCAAACTAGTAATTTGTTGTGGTGTGTTTCCTACACTAAAGGAGTTCAATATAGAGTTAGCTTAAGCTAGAGGAACTTCGGGTGGATCGTCTTTGGCGCGAAGATCACGAAGGAGGTTCGTTCAACACGAAGAGGAGCCTAGTAGTGTTGTGTGGACTTCAACCCGGAGCTTTAGAAGAGAAGGACTCGAACTACAAAGGTTGTATGCTCTTTTCTTCTCTTGTTTTAATCACATCACAAAGACAAACCCTAAAATTCTAGTAATGATCTTGTTAGTCTAACACAGCACCGAATAAAAATTAAAATGCGGCATGCTTGACGCCTCTAGAACCTCATGGTGGTGTTAAGGTAGACTTTCAGTTTCATTCACTAATTCTCAATTAGTGATGAGGTAACTTGAGTTAGAGATACCTCGACGTAGATCATCTTCGGCCTCGAAGATCTTTAAGCAAGCTCATTCCTTTCGCCTAGTGGAGCCTAACGAGAGTCCAGAAGACCACCACTGGAAGCTAAGGGACCACTACACGGAGCTTTAGAAGTGAAGGACCGGTCTACAAGGCTTGTATTCCTTGTTCACTTAGAGTAAAGTTGTTTTCTTGCTTAGTTAATGTAAGTCCATGCTATCTCTCCCGGTACTTTCCGGCATGCGGAATTTGGTGAAAAACAATTTTCTAGAGGCGGTAACATGGACTCAAAACCGGATCTTGGTTAAACATCTAACAAACAAACTAACTAGGAGTTGTTAACTACTCGGTTAGAGGGTTATACCTTTCTTTCTTGAACTCCTTCGTCTTCAAGCCTCGATGGTTGTCCGGATCGGCTTCACCCCGTTGTCTCCTTGCGCCGAAGATCGATCCACCTGAAAGCTTCTACCTTTGGCTTCTTCTTCGGTCTTTGAAGAAACTAGTTCACTTGGTTTGCTAAACCTTATGAACTAGAGTGAGTAGAGAAGAGTGTGTTGGGATTTTCTCTATGGTTCTTGGTTCTCAACACATGAGACAAGTGAACCATAGACTAAAGAGAGGGAGAGCAAGAGGAAGAAGATGAGAGCTCAAGAACAAGAGAGAGAATCAAAATGATAGAATGAGAAAGACTTTTCTCTCTTGGCTCTCATAATCCAAAGCCATCATCACAAAAATAGTAATCAAGTATTGTGTAAATGGTTTAAATCAAAATGGCTATATCATTTCATGCACTCATATTGCACAAGAGAACAAGCAAGTGAAAAGTCTTTGCCATGAAATGATAGCCATTGTCATCATGATGGTCAACTAGTCCAACCTAGTGAACCGGTCAACAAAGTCAACAAGTCAACAAAGTCAACCCCTCAACAACCATGTCACCACAATACTTAATTAATATTATTGTTAATTACATATCATATTCTCATTAGGGTTGAGCAAAAAGTCAATAGTCAACAGTCAACGGTCAACAACCCTAATGAGAATCCTCTGCCTCTGTCTCTCCGCCAACTGTGCATACACACCCGCATCCGCGTTCCGAGGAACACGAATACAAACTGGATAAAACCAATCCCAATACGTACACTAGGATCTGGCTTAAACCAAAGCCCGCTAGTGTAAACTGTCCGGACACTAAACGTGCACAAGTGCACGGATGTGACTGAACCCTGTCGCAAAACCATGCGACCTCTACTCTTTTGCCTAAAGGCGAATAGCTTTCTGTGTGGGACTCTAAAGACTCGACACTACGCTGGCAGTGGATTTAGCAACAGACCGCAAGCGGCACTAGCTGTGCGTAACGGTCCCCAGGTAGATGCCGACAAGAAGACTGACGAGGTGAAACCCATCTGAACTCCTACTGAGCCTGAATGTGACAATCTCCGTACAGTCCGGTCTGTTCGTCTGATACATCGCATGGCGGACCTAGGGGGCGGTAAGCGTCAGTCCCCTAATAGCGGTATAAGTCGTGTCGGAGTGAAGCCCAATACACCCTGAGATAACACTGGAAGCCTACCAGTATATCCCGCTTGCCCTGGCCAGGGACTACTCGTGTAATGGCTCTCCTAGATACAGCGCGATGTCAACCCCCTATACCGGGAGAGACGAATCCTGTCTAACCGTCACTGTCTCCAAGTGCTTCAGGACTGCACCCAACTGCTACCTGTTTGCACGACTCCTTTGAGCCGTGGTAGGGTAGTAATCAAAGTACAGTAGGAACACACTCGAGGTGAAGTGATAGTGTCAAGTCAGCGGACTAAGCTGTACTCATGTCACCTGGGAACTGATAACTGACGATAGGTATAATACCAACCGGTCAGTTCCCGACGAGTCCTGTCCAGTGTACTTGTAACCTAACGAGCACCCGCATACTATCTCCAGTACGACGTACTAACGGCTGTGGGATAGACCGTCTCCCATACTGGGATGAGAAGCGCATGCGCTAGTCTACTCCGGAGTATCGATACCCTGTCTCGATAGTCCTGCGACTAGGGACCTGCATAAAGATGTGCTTATAGATTACCCAGCCCCCACTAGTGTAACTGCCATCACAACGCTGGTAATCAAGCAAAGATCCTAAGGGCTCCACTAATGTGTATAGGTGATATACTAAAATAAACACATGTACACATTGAAGTAGAAACAAACCAAGTAGCATACTACTATTTTGAGCAAGATTGTATATACAAGGTGAATATCCCAAGCTTCCATTAAGTAATATACAAACTAGTATGATACAGTAATGGCCTCTAGGGCATATACACTAACAATCTCCCACTTGCACTAAGGCCATGTACTGGCGTATCGAAGACCTATCATCTCGATCAGCCGCTCGAACTGAGTCTGGGGCAAGGCCTTGGTGAATGGATCTGCAGTGTTATCTTCTGAAGCAACCCTCCGAACCTTGATCTCCTGGCGATCCACGATCTCCCTGATCAGGTGATACCGCCTCAAGATGTGTCTGGATCTCTGATGGGACCTGGGTTCCTTCGCTAAAGCTATAGCCCCATTGTTGTCGCAATACAGAGGTATTGGATCAACAATGGACGGAACCACCTGAAGTTCTTTCAAGAACTTCCTTATCCAGACAGCTTCTTTTGCGGCATCAGATGCAGCGATGTATTCCTCTTCCATCGTCGAGTCTGCAACGGTTTCCTGTTTGGAACTCTTCCAACACACCGCCCCTCCATTGAGGGTAAAGACAAAACCCGACATGGACTTGGAATCATCCTTGTCACTCTGGAAGCTGGAGTCAGCAAAGGCCTCGATCTGGAGGTCTTTTCCGCCATACACCAAGAACATCTCCTTAGTCCTTCTCAGGTACATGAGAATGTTCTTTACCGCTATCCAGTGTTTCTCCCCAGGGTTTGACTGATACCGGCTTACCACACTCAGTGCATAAGCTACATCCGGTCTGGTACACAACATCGCATACATTATAGAGCCTACCGCAGAAGCGTAGGGTATAATAGACATGCGATCCCTCTCCAAATCAGTCTTGGGAGACATCTCTTTAGAGAGGGTGATTCCGTGACAAGCCGGTAGGTTACCGCGCTTGGAATCTTCCATACTGAATCTTTTCAGTATGGTGTCGATGTACCTGGACTGTGAAAGTCCTAATATCCTCTTGGATCTATCACGATGGATCCGGATCCCCAGGATGTATGAGGCATCACCCAGGTCTTTCATGGAGAACCTGTGTGATAAGAACCCCTTGACAGATTGTAGCATAGGAATGTCATTTCCTATTAAGAGAATGTCATCCACGTATAAAACGAGGAATACTACAGTTCTCGCTACAAATCTACTATAGATGCATGGTTCATCTGGATTTTTGATAAAGCCAAATTCCTTGACCGTCTCATCAAAACAAATGTTCCAACTCCACAATGCCTGCTTTAGTCCATAGATGGACTTAAGCAACTTGCACACCTTTCCGCTGCTCCCACTCTAAATGAAACCTTCTGGTTGGTCCATATAGACACACTCCTCTAAATTTCCATTTAGAAAAGCGGTCTTTACGTCCATCTGCCATATCTCATAATCGTGGAAGGCAGCAATGGCAAGAAGGATCCGAATGGATTTCAACATAGCCACTGGAGAAAAGGTTTCGTCATAGTCCAAACCAGGTCTTTGACGAAAACCCTTTGCAACAAGTCTAGCTTTATAGGTCTCAACCTGTCCATCTACACCAATCTTCCTTTTGAAGATCCACTTGTATCCTACGGGTTTTACCCCGTCTGGAGCAATGTCCAACGTCCATACTTTGTTGGTGTACATGGACTCCATTTCGGTCCGCATTGCATCCAGCCATTTTACCGACTCAACACTCTGAACGGCCTGCTGGAAGCTAGTAGGCTCATCATAATCTATGATGCAATCTTCTCTATCCCCGTCTATGAGAAAACCGTAGTATCTCTCAGGCGGATGAGACTGCCTACTACTACTGCGGAGCGGCGTAGGAATGTCTTGTTCTTTTGAACCCTCTGGTTCCACTAAGCTTTCAGTAATAGCTCGTGGTTCTGGAATTTCTTCCAGTTCTACTGTGCTCCCACTTATCTGGTTTTCCAAAAACTCAGTTTCCAAGAAGTAGGCATGGCGAGAAACAAAAACCTTTTGTTCCTCTTCGCAGTAGAAGAAATATCCCTTGGAGTTCTTTGGATATCCCACGAACTTGCACTGTACTGAGCGTGCCTCGAGCTTGTCCGCATGTTGCTTTTTAACAAAAGCTGGACATCCCCATGTATTAATGTGCTTAAGATAGGGTTTCTTCCCATACCACATCTCATATGGTGTAGTAAGCACAGTCTTAGTGGGAACTCGGTTCAAAAGGTATGCTGCTGATTCTAGCGCATACCCCCAGAAGGATCGCGGTAACTCAGCGTTACTCATCATGGACCGTACTATATCCAATAGGGTTCGGTTCCGTCTCTCCGATACACCGTTATGTTGCGGAGTGTATGGAGGAGTAAGCTGAGAGAGAATTCCGTTCTCTTTTAAATAGTCCAGGAACTCGGCACTTAAGTATTCTCCACCTCGATCCGATCTTAGAATCTTGATACTTTTGCCGGTTTGTTTTTCTACTTCATTCTTATATTCCTGGAATTTTCCAAAGGCTTCGGACTTATGTTTTATTATGAAGACATAACCGTACCTTGAAAAGTCATCCGTAAAAGTAATGAAGTAAGAATAACCGCTTCGCGCATGTGTAGACATTGGACCGCATACGTCGCTGTGTACGAGTCCCAAGAGCTCGCTCGCTCTTACTCCGTGTCCAGTGAACGGAGTCTTTGTCATCTTTCCTTTGAGACAGGATTGACAAGTGGCATACGATTGATATTCGAACGGATTCAAATATCCTTCTGTATGTAACTTCGTTAACCTTCTCTCATTGATGTGACCCAGTCTAAAATGCCATAAGAAAGTCTGATTTATTTCCGGAGAATTTCTTTTGTGTGTATTCTGGACATTGAAAATCTGTGGTTGGTTTAATACGTATATACCATTGCTTAATGTACCTGACCCAATCAGAACTTGATTAAGGTGAATGTTTACAACATTACTTACAAATGCAAATTCATAACCTTCTTTAGAAACCAAAGATACAGAAATGATATTACAAGTTGCGTTGGGTACAAAAAAGCAATTACGCAAAACCAAAACATGTCCATCTGACATTCCCAGGTGATAGTCCCCCACGGCCTTAGCATCCATGCTAGCTCCGTTTGCAATTTTGAGGGTCATGTCACCTGTCTTCAAAACCCTACGGTTTCTCAATGCCTGCAAAGAATTACAGATATGAGATCCTGATCCGGTATCCAATACCCAGGAAGTAGAGTTTATTGAAAGACAGTTTTCAATAACATACACACCTGAAGCTGAAGCCACAACCTGCTTCAAATCCTGTGTTCTGGCTTTCCAAGCCCTGCAATCATTCTTCCAGTGTCCCTTCTTATGACAATAGAAGCATTCTTCCTTATCCACAAGCTTTCCCACTTTCTTTGTTGCTTTTGCCTTTCCCTTCGTATCCACTTTACTAACACCGCCCCTTGGTTTGGCGGGGGCTTTCTTCTTCTTTCCCTTGGCTTTCGTCTTGGACCTAGAAGAGGAAGATCCTCCTACAAACAAAGTGGATGTTTCCCTACCTTTTTGTAGGGTGCCCTCTGCGCTCCTCAGCATGTTGAGGAGTTCTGAAAGTTCAACTTCCTTTTCTTGTAAGTTGAAGTTTAGGATAAACTGGGCGTAAGTGGAAGGAAGGGACTGGAGAATCAAGTCCGTATAGAGCTCATTCTCCAACGTGGTCCCAAGGTCCGCGAGCTCTTCTATGTAGCCAATCATCTTAAGCACGTGTTCCGCTACCGATGATCCGACGGCCAACCTTGCCGAAAATAATTTCTTCGACACTTCGTATCTTGCGATACGAGACTGCTCTCCATACAGTTCTTTTGTATGGAGAAATATGGATTCGAGGTCCATATTCTCGTGCCTCCTCTGATGTCCATTGTCCATAGAGGCAAGCACGAGGCACTTGGCCTTCGCGCAATCTAGTTCCCAGGTCTTACGGATTTCCTTATCCGCGACGCTGGTTTTGGGACCTGGGACAGGGGGAGCTTTGGTGGTAAGAAGATACCCCAGCTTGTCGTAAGTGATTGCCATCTTGACATTCCTGAGCCAATCTTTGTAGTTTGGCCCTGTTAGTATGTTTTTATCTAGGAGTAACTTAAGTCCAGTCATGTCGATTGGTCGCTGCAATTAGGAGAGAGAAGAAACACTCAGCATGATGCTCTTGCAAGTTTAGAGTGGTTTTTAGTTTGTCTAAACAGGATGGCTCCCACTGTTTCTCGAATCCCTCCTCAAACCAAAAAGGAAGAATTAGTCAGGATCAATCTCACCGTACAATACTTGCTTAACCGTTCAATCAGGCCAGTGTCGGTACTTCGAGGGAGGTTTTCCAACGCTTCCGCGAAGTTTCTTAATTAAATAACCTCTTTTCCCTGGGGGCGTAGCCCCGCTAACACCTTTCTAGACACCTACTTGGTTTATAGCATTGATCGTTAAGTGAGAAATTTCCCGAGGAGTAGCATATACTCACAGTAGGATCGGGATCCAAATATCATTGCGTGACGAAACTGAAGGAATCCTACCAGAATCATCACACTCCAAATGGTATGCAACACTAGCAAGTTTCAGTTCTTTTGAAACTCCCGATGTGGATTTTTGCCCCATGCTCTTATGACCTTGACTTTGGCCAACAAATCATAAGTCACATGTCAAGTTCTACCCGTCGTTCTCCAGGTTAATTTGAATCCACACGCACCTACCGTTGACTTTGGCCAACAAGGCAGTACGACTGTTCCAAACTAACGCATCTATCTATGCTGCACATGAATACCCAATAGCTACCAATCACTATGCCTTGACTTTGGCCAACAAACATAGCTTGAATACTATTGACTATTCATGTGAAACGACGGAAGGCTACGAATGGTTTTGGCTAAACCGTGAACGTAGTGAACTTGATATAATCGATGGAACGAGATAGCTTTTAAAAGGAGTGGCTCAAGCTCCGCATTTAAAAGTTAGTTTTGAAAAGAACCGAGTGGTTTTTCGAAAGTGTTCCAACGACTTTTACTTGGTTTATTTTTCTTGCATTAGTTCTTTTAATGCGTGATATTCTTGCATTAGTTCTTTTAATGTGTCCCATCATTTAATCCTACTATTGCAGAAAACAACCAAAATATGACGTACGCTTATGCCATTCGCATTCGCCACGGGGCCCCGTCATTACCCGTTAGGTTACTTAACTAACGACCGAGCGGGGGCTGGGCTAGCGCGGCTGTAAAACATAAGCAACGCCTAAATAATATCATATATAGATATACTGCAATGATAGCCATTTCAGATCACAGATGAACACATTGGATATACTAGGAATCCGCAATTTGTACGAGCCTGTAACGAAAAGCAGATTACACGGTCGCGGTGAATAGCCAATACCCCATCCAAGACCCCTACGGGTGCGGCAAACTACCCGCCAAGTACCCGAAGCGAAGCAACCTCCCTCAACTCCGTGAGTAGGCCACTTGGCACTTCGGCATACCCGGTAGTTTGTGCACCCCCTCCATGGGTCTATCCTAGGAGTAAAAACAGTAAAAAGAAATTATACAATGACGGCTACAACCCCGACCCGGTTGTGCGGCCATACAAAAAATTATTACATCAATTTACAAATTTACATGAATTGAAAGAAAAGAAAACTCTCGTCTCACAACCCCCGGCTATTCTCCCGCGACAATCTAATGAATTCATATACACATTCCAATAACATTACAGATCACAGATTTGTATAACCCCCACTAATCGACATATAGCGATTAGTAGACGTTCAATACAAATATCACATCACAGAAAAACCCGTCAGCTTAATCCTTTAGAAGTTCGATCAAAAATACGGATTTTCAGACTCCAAACACAAAATTTTCGTTCTGGAAAATCTGGGCAGAAAATACATATTCCAAAAATCCCAAAACAACCCCATAAAAACACTGCACAAAATTTGGACCTCGGCCGAGTCAACTCGGCCGCGGAACCGCGGCGGGAGCGTGCTCCCGCCGCGTTTCCGCGGCGCTTTGACCGGTTCGTGGAACCAAATTTCATGGGGGTTTAATAAAAACCCTGAGCCGATTTTTAAGATGAAATTTATCAATTTTACTGAACTTTAAAAATCGACAGCAACTTTGAATTTCGGGTTTATTTCGGGACTTTTTCTCCGATCGAATTTCTAGCTACTATGCTAACATGTTAGATAGAGTTTAACCTGGCTCTGATACCACTGTAAGTCCATGCTACCTCTCTCGGTACTTTCGGGCATGCGGAATTTGGTGAAAAACAATTTTCTAGAGGCGGTAACATGGACTCAAAACCGGATCTTGGTTAAACATCTAACTAACAACCTAACTAGGAGTTGTTAACTACTCGGTTAGGGGGTTATACCTTTCTTTCTTGAACTCCTTCGTCTTCAAGCCTCGATGGTTGTCCGGAACGGCTTCACCCCGTTGTCTCCTTGCGCCGAAGATCGATCCACCTGAAAGCTTCTACCTTTGGCTTCTTCTTCGGTCTTTGAAGAAACTAGTTCACTTGGTTTGCTAAACCTTATGAACTAGAGTGAGTAGAGAAAAGTGTGTTGGGATTTTCTCTATGGTTCTTGGTTCTCAACACATGAGACAAGTGAACCATAGACTAAAGAGAGGGAGAGCAAGAGGAAGAAGATGAGAGCTCAAGAACAAGAGAGAATCAAAATGATAGAATGAGAAAGACTTTTCTCTCTTGGCTCTCATAATCCAAAGCCATCATCACAAAAATAGTAATCAAGTATTGTATAAATGGTTTAAGTCAAAATGGCTATATCATTTCATGCGCTCATATTGCACAAGAGAACAAGCAAGTGAAAAGTCTTTGCCATGAAATGATAGCCATTGTCATCATGATGGTCAACTAGTCCAACCTAGTCAACCGGTCAACAAAGTCAACAAGTCAACAAAGTCAACCCTCAACAACCATGTCACCACAATACTTAATTAATATTATTGTTAATTACATATCATATTCTCATTAGGGTTGAGCAAAAAATCAATAGTCAACAATCAACGGTCAACAACCCTAATGAGAATCTTCTGCCTCTGTCTCTCCGCCAACTGTGCATACACACCCGCATCCGCATTCCGAGGAACACGAATACAAAATGGATAAAACCAATCCCAATACGTACACTAGGATCTGGCTTAAACCAAAGCCCGCTAGTGTATGTCCGGACACTAAACGTGCACAAGTGCACGGATGTGACTGAACCCTATCGCAAAACCATGCGACCTCTACTCTTTTGCCTAAAGGCGAATAGCTTTCTGTGTGGGACTCTAAAGACTCGACACTACGCTGGCAGTGGGTTTAACCACAGACCGCAAGCAGCAATAGCTGTGCGTAACGGTCCCCAGGTAGATGCCGACAAGAAGACTGACGAGGTGAAACCCATCTGAACTCCTACTGAGCCTGAATGTGACAATCTCCGTACAGTCCGGTCTGTTCGTCTGATACATCGCATGGCGGGCCTAGGGGGCGGTAAACGTCAGTCCCCTAATAGCGGTACAAGTCGTGTCGGAGTGAAGCCCAATACACCCTGAGATAACACTGGAAGCCTACCAGTATATCCCGCTTGCCCTGGCCAGGGACTACTCGTGTAATGGCTCTCCTAGACACAGCGCGATGTCAACCCCCAATACCGGGAGAGACAAATCCTGTCTAACCGTCACTGCCTCCAAGTGCTTCAGGACTGCACCCAACTACTACTTGTTTGCACGACTCCTTTGAGCCGTGGTAGGGTAGTAATCAAAGTACAGTGGGAATACACTCGAGGCGAAGTGATAGTGTCAAGTCAGCGGACTAAGCTGTACTCATGTCACCTGGGAACTGATAACTGACGATAGGTATAATACCAACCGGTCAGTTCCCGATGAGTCCTGTCCAGTGTACTCGTAACCTAACGAGCACCCGCATACTATCTCCAGTACGACGTACTAACGGCTGTGGGATAGACCGTCTCCCACACTGGGATGGGAAGCGCATGCGCTAGTCTACTCCGGAGTATCGATGCCCTATTTCGATAGTCCTGCGACTGGGGACCTGCATAAGGATGTGCTTATAGATTACCCAGCCCCCACTAGTGTAACTGCCATCACAACGCTGGTAATCAAGCAAAGATCTTAAGGGCTCCACTAATGTGTATAGGTGATATACTAAAATAAACACATGTACATATTGAAGTAGAAACAAACCAAGTAGCATACTACTATTTTGAGCAAGATTGTATATACAAGGTGAATATCCCAAGCTTCCATTAAGTAATATACAAACTAGTATGATACAGTAATGGCCTCTAGGGCATATACACTAACAGTTAAAACCCTAATTCTCTAGTTAAATCCTTGGTCGGGCTCGCTCGGCACCATAAATATTTTAAATTAGCATACTTAATGCTTTCCGAAACCCGTCGGGGGTGCTAAACAAACCAAGCATATATATGTATGTATGTATGTATGAATGTAAATATATATCGCCTCGCATCCTCATATCAAACCTATCAACACGTGTTATTTCATTCCATCACATTCTCATCTAATCATATCATCTCGCGATTATCATTATGGTTATATCCGTATGCAAATAAGCGTATGTATATATATATTCATACATACATACATACATACATACACACACACTACATCTCTGATCTCCTAGTACTATGGTTGCGGGGTGCTATACGCCATCCACCCGACTTACCCCGTAAATATACATCTACTCACTATTTTCGCTCTACCCGAAGTCGATGAACGCCTTTCACTCCTTCGTCGTCCCGGAAGCCCACGTGAAGTACCTATAAATCAATACATATCGTAATGAAATAAAAATCAAATCCGAAAACTGATACGGCAAGTGAAACGTACATAGGTTAGAACCTATGGTCCACACATGTAAGAACAACCAAACAATTCCCGACGTTGACGTACAAACGTCTGTAGGGTGTTTTTCGTCACCCCATTGAGATGGGAATACGCGCGCGCTTGTCAGGCGCATTACAGATTCCCCCTGCCTAGGGTAGGCCGGGGTTTATTGATTGTGGGGATCCGAATCTCCGGCAGCCGCGGACTAAGCTGCCGTTAATTACCCCTCGCATTTGGAGCGAAGGAACCTCCGATTGACGGGTTAAACTGGTCATGCGAACTCAATATGCGGTGCGTTGGTGTGTGTATATTTTTTTTTGTTTTGTTCTACTTGTAAAAAGAGATATATACATATATATATATTTTCTATATACAAAAATAAATAAGTAAATAAATATTTAGAGATTTTTTTTATTTTTAAAAATTTATTATTATTATTATTTTTAATTTTAAAATATTATTTATAATTTATTTAATATTTATTATATATAAAAAAAAGGGATTAAATAAAGAAAAGAAGAAAAGAAAATAATTATGTTTTTTTTTTAATTTTTAAATATTATTTATAATTTATTTTTATTTATTTAATATTTATTTATTTTTATTTTAAATAATAAAAAAAAGGAGGAAGAAAGAAGGAAAGAGAATTTTTTTATTTTATTTATTTATTTATTTATTTTTAAAAAAAAATGGGGGTCACATGCTAAACATGTGACCCGGTCACATGTTCAACATGTGACCCCTCAAGTGAGGGGGTCACATGTTTAACATGTGACCCCTCATGTGAGGGGGTCACATGTTAAACATGTGACCCGGTCACACCCGGTCACATGTTTAACATGTGACCCCTCATGTGAGGGGGTCACATGTTTAACATGTGACCCCTCATGTGAGGGGGGTCACATGTTTTGCATGTGACCCGGTCACATGCTAAGCATGTGACCCGGTCACATGTTTAAGCATGTGACCCGGTCACATGCTATGCATGTGACCGCAAATTTTTTATTTATTTATTTATTTATTACGTGGAGTTCAACTCCAAAAGAATTTTACATGGCCAAAAAAAAATTATAATGTGGAGTTAAACTCCCCAAAAAAGGTATTTTTTTTGTGGAGTTAAACTCCAAAAGTATTTTTACATGGCCAAAAAAAAATTATAATGTGGAGTTAAACTCCCCAAAAAAGGTATTTTTTTGTGGAGTTAAACTCCAAAAGTATTTCTGCAGCGGAGTTAAACTCCAAAAGAATTTTATTTGTGGAGTTGAACTCCAAAGGAACTTTATTTGTGGAGTTGAACTCCAAGAGATTTTTACTGTGGAGTTAAACTCCAAAAGAATTTTTGTAGTGGAGTTGAACTCCAAAATAATTTTCCTGGTGGTGGAGTTGAACTCCAAAAGAATTTTATTTGTGGAGTTGAACTCCAAAAGATTTTCTCCTTTCTCCTTTGAGAAGAAACCCAAAATGGGTTCTCTCGAAACTCCAAGATCTAGATCTTGGATGATAAAAAAAAGAGACCCTTTTTCTTCTCTTGATGGAGTTTTTGGAGATGGGTTTATGGTAAAACTTTATTTAGTTAAAAAAAAGAGAGCTAAGCTCTTGATTTATTTTGAAAATAAAAAGGAAGAGGAAGAACTTGAAGAAGAGAGAGTGGAGGAACAAACCCTAGTTTTTGAGGGAATGAAAAAAGTGTTATGTTATTCATCATCATGTTGCCTTTTATAGGCTTACATATTTACATATAGCCCCTTGGGCTTTACAAAAATGGCATTTTAGCCATCCCATGCCTCATGTGCCATTTCATTTTTGCACATAAGCCATGGGCTTACAAAATATTGGCTTTGTGCCCATTTTGTTTACATTCATGCACAAAAATTACATAAAAATTATTTGTTACATGATTTTTGTTGTTGGCATGGAGGAGGCTGGCCGCGGGCTCGACTTGGGCATGGGCCCGCTTGACCTGGGCTTGGGCCCACCTAGCTTGGGGGTTGACCTTGACTTTGACTCGGTCAACAGGGGTGTAAATTTTTACCCCAACAAATTGCCCCCCATCAATAAATGCACACAGCATATGTGGGTCGTATGCATGAAATTGATGGATCTTCTTTCACGTGGAGGCGACTTGCTTTGGTTCCCACTTTTTGGGATGCACTGCTCTTTTTACGACATGGACGGTCGACGCTCTGTTACGAAGCGATTTGGGTTCCCAGTTTGCGGGAGCCTGCACTGCCCTTTTTGCGACATAGACGGTCGACGCTCTGTTACGAAGCGATTTGGTAGATGTGCCCCCGGCATGGAGTGTCGCTGGTCGACGTTTCCCCGAGGCGGAGTGTCTGCTGTAGGACGTTTCCCCGAGACGGAGTGCCTGTGGTAGGACGTATCCCCGAGACGGAGTGCCTGTCGTAGGACGTATCCCCGAGACGGAGTGCCTGTCGTCGGACGTATCCCCGAGACGGAGTGCCTGTGGTCGGACGTATCCCCGAGACGGAGTGCCTGTTGTAGGACGTATCCCCGAGACGGAGTGCCTGTGGTTGGACGTTTCCCAGAGACGGAGTGCCTGTGGTAGGACGTTTCCCCGGGACGGAGTGCCTGTTGTAGGACGTTTCCCCGGGACGGAGTGCCTGTGGTAGGACGTATCCCCGGGACGGAGTGCCTGTGGTTGGACGTATCCCCGAGACGGAGTGCCTGTGGTAGGACGTTTTCCCGAGACGGAGTGCCTGTTGTAGGACGTATCCCCGAGACGGAGTAGGACGTTTCCCCGATGTGGAGTGTCGCTGGTTGACGCAGAGGTCGATGTTGGAATTGGTTGGTTTGATTTGAGTTGACATCAGCATCGCTGTACTGGAATATGGTGCCAGGAGCGAATCATCATCTGTCTTTGAGAGGATTTGGGAATTGGGGTTTTTGTTTGGCATCTGCATTGCTGCATTGGAATAATGCCAAGAGCAACTCATCATTTGCCCCGGGAGGATTTGGATTTGGTTTTTTTTGTTTGGCATCTGCATTGCTGCACTGGAATAATGCCAGGAGCAACTCATCATGTGCCCCGAGAGGATTTGGGAATTGGTGGCTTACGAGACAGGTTTAGATCCCTATCACCTAAGGCTTTTCAATTTTATGGGCCGTGAGGGTCCCATAAAAGCATTTTCTCATTACGGGTCATAAGGATCCCGCAGGTGTATTTTCTTCTTAGGAGTCATGGGGACTCCTAAGTGTGTTGCTCCTTTGTGAGTCGTAGGGATCTCACGCGGGAATTTTCTCCTCACAAAGTCGAGAGGACTTTGCGAGTGCATTTCATTTCTTTTTTTATTTTTTTTTACGAGTTTGCGCCCTTTCGGGTTTTCACAAACTCGCCGGCAGTCCTGCTGTTTTTACTCACGGAGCCCTTTCGGGTTTTCATCCGTGCCCGTTTTGCTTGTGGACATACCGTTCTTCTTTTTTTCTTCTTTTTTTTTCTCTTTTTTTTTCATTTTTTTTTTCACTTTTTTTCTTTTTTTTTTGGAATCTTCCCTGCTGGTGGGACTTTGAATGTGGTCTCGCCGGTAGGACTTGGGAGAGATTGGGATCGTTTTACGCCCGTGAATTGTATACGGTTTTGCAGGATGTATGATCCAGACCGTAGGGCCAAAAACATTTCGGGACTTTGTTGGCATCTGCATCGCTGCACTGGAATATGGTACCAGGTGCGACTCATCATTCGCCGTTGGGGTATGGGAGTTGGTATTTGGTTGGCGTCTGCATCGCTGCACTGGAATATGGTATCAGGAGCGACTCATCATTCGCCACTTGGGGATTGGGATTTGGAATTTGGTTGGCGTCTGCATCGCTGCACTGGAATATGGTACCAGGAGCGACTCATCATTCACCACTTGGGGATTGGGGAGCGATGGCTTAGGAGACAGGTTTGGATCCCTATCACCTAAGACTTTTCAATTTTATGGGCCGTGAGGGTCCCATAAAAGTATTTTCTCCTAAAGAGTCGTAAGGATCCCGCAGGTGTATTTTCTCCTTAAGAGTCGTGAGAACTCCCAAGTGTGTTTTTCCTTGGTGAGTCGTAAAAATCTCACGAAGGTTTGTTCTCCTCATGCATCGTGAGGACACATGAGTGGGTCTTTCCAATGAAGCATAATTCCAAAGGCGGAGACCAGCCGCGTAACTGGTGGTTGCGGTGGGGCATGGGTATACTGAGAATTATTTGAGCCCGTGGATTGTATACGGTAGTCAATTTGGGGACTGGCCGTAGGGCCGGAAGAATTTTGGAAATTTGAATTTTTGTTGGTGTCTGTATCGCTGCACTGGAATATGGTACCAGGAGCGACTCATCATTCGCCGTTTTTTTTTGTTTTTGTTTTTGTTTTTTTTGTTTTTTTTTACCGCGATTGCTCTATCATTTCAGCTTTTCTTATCGCGAAGGTCGCGATTGCCCTACCATTTCGGCTTTTATTCGCGGTTGCCCCATCATTTCGGCTTTATTTTCATTTTTATTTTTACTCGCTGATTTTTATTGCGAGTTGCCCCATCATTTCGGCTTTTCTTTATTTTTCTTTTATTTACACATTTTTTTTTATATACACACATTTTTTTTTACATTCCCAGTTTAACGACTTAGAGGTCGATTGTTCCCAGTTTAATGACGTGGTGGTCGACTGTTTCCAGTTTAACGACGTGGTGGTCCTCTGTTTCCAGTTTAAAGACGTAGAGGTCATCTGACGAGAAGCTTAGAGAAGATACCTGATCGAGCAGTTGTCGGGGGTACCGTTGGAGCTTGCATGAGATGCCTTATTATTTTGTCGGAGTTGATGGCCTTGCCCCCAGCTGGGGCCAAGAAAAGCCGTTCAAATACCGACCTGCGTTCGAAGATGGCAATTGAAAATTGTTAACCTGCAAATAGAAACATTATTTCAGTATAGGCAATCGATATGTATATTGATTGAGTTCGCATAAACATTTAACCCGAAATATGGGAGGAGAGATGGTCCCACCGGGCGTGCCAGAATCTGTAGGGTGTTTTTCGTCACCCCATTGAGATGGGAATACGCGCGCGCTTGTCAGGCGCATTACAGATTCCTCCTGACTAGGGTAGGTCGGGGTTTATTGATTGTGGGGATCCGAATCTCCGGCAGCCGCGGACTAACCTGCCGTTAATTACCCCTCGCATTTGGAGCGAAGGAACCTCCGATTGATGGGTTAAACTGGTCATGCGAACTCAATATGCGGTGCGTTGGTGTGTGTATATTTTTTTTGTTTTGTTCTACTTGTAAAAAGAGATATATACATATATATATATATTTTCTATATACAAAAATAAATAAGTAAATAAATATTTAGAGATTTTTTTTATTTTTAAAAATTTATTATTATTATTTTTTTTAATTTTAAAATATTATTTATAATTTATTTAATATTTATTATATATAAAAAAAAGGGATTAAATAAAGAAAAGAAGAAAAGAAAATAATTATGTTTTTTTTAATTTTTAAATATTATTTATAATTTATTTTTATTTATTTAATATTTATTTATTTTTATTTTAAATAATAAAAAAAAGGAGGAAGAAAGAAGGAAAGAGAATTTTTTTATTTTATTTTATTTATTTATTAATTTTTTTAAAAAAATGGGGGTCACATGCTAAACATGTGACCCGGTCACATGTTCAGCATGTGACCCGGTCACATGTTCACCATGTGACCCCTCAAGTGAGGGGGTCACATGTTTAACATGTGACCCCTCATGTGAGGGGGTCACATGTTGAACATGTGACCCGGTCACATGTTTAACATGTGACCCCTCATGTGAGGGGGTCACATGTTTAACATGTGACCCCTCATGTGAGGGGGGTCACATGCTTTGCATGTGACCCGACCCGGTCACATGCTATGCATGTGACCGCAATTTTTTTTTTTTTTTTTTATATACGTGGAGTTCAACTCCAAAAGAATTTTACATGGCCAAAAAAAAATTATAATGTGGAGTTAAACTCCCCAAAAAAGGTATTTTTTTTGTGGAGTTAAACTCCAAAAGTATTTTTACATGGCCAAAAAAAAATTTATAATGTGGAGTTAAACTCCCCAAAAAAGGTATTTTTTTTGTGGAGTTAAACTCCAAAAGTATTTCTGCAGTGGAGTTAAACTCCAAAAGAATTTTATTTGTGGAGTTGAACTCCAAAGGAACTTTATTTGTGGAGTTGAACTCCAAGAGATTTTTACTGTGGAGTTAAACTCCAAAAGAATTTTTGTAGTGGAGTTGAACTCCAAAATAATTTTCCTGGTGGTGGAGTTGAACTCCAAAAGAATTTTATTTGTGGAGTTGAACTCCAAAAGATTTTCTCCTTTCTCCTTTGAGAAGAAACCCAAAATGGGTTCTCTTGAAACTCCAAGATCTAGATCTTGGATGATAAAAAAAAGAGACCCTTTTTCTTCTCTTGATGGATTTTTTGGAGATGGGTTTATGGTAAAACTTTATTTAGTTAAAAAAAAAGAGAGCTAAGCTCTTGATTTATTTTGAAAATAAAAAGGAAGAGGAAGAACTTGAAGAAGAGAGAGTGGAGGAACAAACCCTAGTTTTTGAGGGAATGAAAAAAGTGTTATGTTATTCATCATCATGTTGCCTTTTATAGGCTTACATATTTACATATAGCCCCTTGGGCTTTACAAAAATGGCATTTTAGCCATCCCATGGCTCTTGTGCCATTTCATTTTTGCACATAAGCCATGGGCTTACAAAATATTGGCTTTGTGCCCATTTTGTTTACATTCATGCACAAAAATTACATAAAAATTATTTGTTACATGATTTTTGTTGTTGGCATGGAGGAGGCTGGCCGCGGGCTCGACTTGGGCATGGGCCCGCTTGACCTGGGCTTGGGCCCACCTAGCTTGGGGGTTGACCTTGACTTTGACTCGGTCAACAGGGGTGTAAATTTTTACCCCAACAACGTCAAACGACCGAGTCAATACTCAAATACCAAAAATCTGTAGGGTTCCTAGGCACGCTAAGGAGGTCTCACAAGGCATCAACCATGGCAATTTCAAATTTAAACGGTGCCGAGAAACCCTAGAACGGATCGTTGACTAGATTTCTAGGCGAAAAAGCAATTAGTAAACTACTTTACTAAGAGAATACGGAAATACAACCTTTGTAGATCCGGTGCTCCACCTCCATAGCTCCGCAACGAAGTCCTTTGCTGTCCAAAAGGAATCCGGGCTCTAGCGTCGGCTTCATCGGAAAATAGGCGAGGTAGGTCGTCGATGTCCATGCCGAAGATGATCTACGTCGAGGCATCGCTAAATCAAGCTCCACCTTCACCAAGCCATGAAAACTTGTGAAGGAAACACACTCTACTACTTGGCAAGAGGTAGAGGATGAAGAAATAGGAAGTGGGTAGACTTTAGAATTGGATTTCTCACTCATTTCCATCAATCACCATTGATGGAGCTTGCTTTCTTCACTTGAAGAAAAGAAGAAGAAGAAGAAGCTAATTATGATAAGTTATTTAATAATAGAAAAAGAATTATACTTATCATCTTAAACCAAGGTTCGATGTAGAGAGTTAACTCAAGTTAGATGAATGGTTAGGGTTTTAATAAGAAGACAAAAAGGTTACATAAGTCAAAGTTGCATGAAGCTTCAAGAAGCTTCATGTAAGAAAGCAACCCTTTTATTTTCTTTTCACTTTTTCTTTTAATCCAAATTAAAAGATAATTGCATGAATAAATGAATAAAAACCTTAACCATTTATTTAACCAAGGTATTAACTCTTTACACAAACCCTAGCTATCATATATCATCATACATGATACAAGCATGTGCACAAAACTATATCGAATATACAATGTGCACATCCGAGCGAGAAAATCCATTTAAAGTGAACCGATACTAGTTAATGCAAAGTAATATATCAAATATATAATTATACATTAAATCATTAAATCAACACTTGATTTAACGATCCGGTCATATCGCATATAACCGACTAGTATCCTATGTATCGGCTTATCGAATCAACCTTTGATTCGATAACTAGGGTATATTGCATATAACCTAATCGATACATTCATCGCGAGAATGGAATACGATATCACATACACTCATTATTCTCGGTCCCGCACATATCTCATATGCGCTCCTATTTCGTTTCGCTTGAGCCAGGAAACCTCTGTGTAGGACTCTAAAGACTCGTCAATACGCCGGTAGCAGGTGATGATCATATCAAACACCCACAAGCCGCAAGCGGTCTGCTAAACGTAACGGCCACCCGGGTATTGAGCGATCAGAAGATCGACGAGCAAGCCCGCTCACACTCCTGTGAATCCAACCAGTAACACTTACCGTACTGTCCAGTCTGTCCGTCTGATCTGTCGCATATCTCGCCTAAGGGTGGTAAACGTCAAACCCCAATAGCTCGATAAGTCGTGTCGATATGAGGTCTATAAAAATTTGAGAAACTACTGGTAACACTTACCAGTAAATCTCAGCAACCCTGGCCAGGGATTTCCTGTTACAGCCAATCGAACACAGCACAACATCAACTCCCTATACCGGGAGAGACGAATCCCCTCCTATCGCTCATTGCCTCCATGTGACTCGGGACTGTACCCAAAAACCACCGTTTTGCACGCCCTCTTGGACGTGGTAAGGTGGAAATCAAAGCACAGTGGGAACCACACAAGACTCTATGATGATCTTGGGTCAACAGACTAACCTGTACCAGTGTCACCAGAGAACTGCCATCTGACGTGAGGTATAATACCATCTGGGAGTTCTCGGCGAGTCCGTCCAGTGTACCCAGTCTCCACTGAGCACCCGTATATCATCTCTGATGTCAAACACCAATGGATATGGGATCATCCATCGCCCATCTGTATGGGTCGAGAAGGTATACGCTAGTCTACTCTGGTATATCGATGCCCCGTCTCGATACACCCACGACTAGGGACCTTGAAGGATGTACTTATGGACCACCATGTCCCCACTAGTATGATCCGCATCATAGTCCAGGTAGTCAAGTACACATCCTAAGGGCTTTACCAACATGTAACAGAGAGACAATCAGTGTACACGTTAAGGTAAAGAGTAACCAGATAGCATACTATCATGTCGAGCGAGAAAGTCCTCCCTATATATGTCCCAGCATCCACTACAATATACATCCTATGTACAGTAATGGCCTCTAGGGCATACATATAACTAACAATCTTCCACTTGCACTAGGGCCATCTGTAGCAGTGGTTGCAGTATCTCATACTCAACCATCCCATGAAAGTCTCTCTCTGGGAAAAGGCCTTCGTGAGTGGATCCGCCGTGTTATCCTCTGAGTCTACTCTCCTATCCTCGATCACCCTGGAGATCAACCATCTCCATGATCAGGTGATACTGCCTTAGAATATGTCTGGATCACTGATGGGACGGACGTTCCTTGGCATAAGCCACAACTCCATTGTCACACAATGGAAGGAACTAGGTTCATCTCATGAACAGATATACACCCAGACAGCCTCTTTGGTAGCATCTTAAGTAGCGATGTATCCAGCCTTTATCGTCTAGTATGTCACGGTATCTAGCTTGGAACTCTTCCAACATACCGTCCCTCCACTGAGGGTAAAGACAATGCCTGTGACTGACATTCAGTCGTCTTTATCATCCTGGAACCCTTCTAGTGATTCTCGTCAGGATCGATTGATACCATCTCACTACATCTAGTGAGTACCCTAACATCCAATTATATCTATCTCATAGATGAATACTTAGGATTTAGGAGGTATCACTTTGATCCTGTATGGATAATCCTTGTGATAAGCGGAGATTGACCGAGCGTAGCATAGGAAACTCCTTCCCTATCAAGAGTATGTCATCCACGTACTCTACGAGGATCATCACCATACTCCCTACTACCTTTTCGTATATACAAGGTTCATCTACCATTTTGATGATGTCAAACTGTTTGACTATCTCATCAAAACAGATGTTCCAACTCCGCGATGCCTGCTTCATCATATAAAACATTTTGCATACGTTTCCGCTGCTCCCACTATCTACGAAGCCCTCTGGCTGTGTACTTATAGACGCTCTCTTCCAAATCATCATTTAGAAAAGCAGTCATGACACCCAACCACCAGATATCGTAGTCATGGTATGTAGCCGTGGCAAGTAGGATCTGGATGGACTTAAGCATAGATCCTTAGAAAAAGTTTCATCATGATCCACACCTGGTCAATGATGTAAACCTTTAACAAGTCTAGCTTTGAAAGTCTCAACCTTTCCATGTACACCAAGTAATCTTCTCAAGATATACTTGCTCCTGATGGGGATTTAACCCTTCAGATATTGCAACCAAAGTCCATACTTTGTTGGTGTATAAGGATTCCATCTCAGATCACTAAGCATCCAGCCATTCTTACAGAGTCCCACTCTTGATGGCCAGCTCGAAACTAGTTGGGTCATCATATCATGATGCAATCCTCGCCCCCACTGTCATAGAGGAACTGAAGTATCTCTAAGGTGGGTGAGGAACCCTACTAGATCGGCGGAGAGGCTGAGGTTCGTCGGTTACTATTGAATCTTTTGGTTCTATCAAATCATCATCTGCAGTTTGTATAGCTGGAACCATTCCAGTTCTACATAACAGATCTTGCCTCGAGCTCGTCCGGATTATGTTTTTAGACATAGCCCGGACAACCCCAAATCTTAACCAACTTAAGATATGGGCTCTTCCCTTTCCATATCACATATGAAGCGGTAGGCATCTGATTTGATTGGAACCCTATTCAATAGGTATGCAGCTTCTCAAGCGCATAACTCCCAAAAGGAAATAGGAAACTCAGTAGTACTCATCATAGAGCACACCATATCACATAGGGTGCTATTGCTCCGCCCCGATATACCATCGTGCTATGGTGTATACGGAGGAGTAATGCTGAGAGAGAATCTCATTTTGCTTTAGAATAGTCCAAGATTTCCGTGCTCAAGTATTCTCCTCCTCGATCACATCAAAGGACATAATACTTATACCCTTATTTTGGTTCTCTACTTCTAACTTATATTCTGTGAATATCTCAAAAGGTTCGGACTTGTGTTTCAACAGGAACATATGTCTGAATCTCGAGAGATCATCAGAGAATGTAATGAAGTATAAAGAACCGGTCTTGGCATATGTAGACAGGGGACCTTTCATACATCAGCATGTATCAATCCCAAGAGTTCACTAACTCTTTCTCTGTTTCCAGTAAACAGAGCTACGGTCATTTAATATTTGTGACATGACTCGCAAGTTTCACAAGATGTAAATTCAAACAGATTTAAATATGCATCTAAATGTAACTTAAGCTAGTCGGATCGCATTGATATGACATAGTCTACAATGCCTCAAGAAGGAATCGTTCATTTCTGAACTCTTCCTCTTCTGTGTGTTCTGTATACTAGGAACTGTAGTTTGATTTAGAACGTCAATGCTTTTAGATAACGTGCCTGAACCGATCAACTTTTGATATAGGAAATGTTCAAAACATTATCCAACAATACAAAATTTTATCATTTCTTTACTACTAAAGAGACTGATATGATTTTGTATATCAGGTTCGGTATCTAATAGCATTTGTTCAGAATCAATGTATTGGTAATACAGGGTGACAGTGACCAACAGACTTGGCTGCAACACTTGCCCCGTTTTCTGTCTCATGAAACTTATCACCCGTTCTCAGTTTTTCTACCATTTTGTAGCCCTATGTAACAGATTACATATCTGGGATCCTGATCCGGTATCATATACCCTGGATGCGGAGGATACTGAGAATCAGTTCTTTGTAATGAACACACCCGAAGATGATGCATCAGCATGCACTCTCTTCGTTTGGGCGGCACGGGAATTCTGGTAATCCCCAATTTCCTGCTCTGTCTTATAACAATTATAAGTTGGAGCGGGACCAACGTTCCCCAGCTCAGTATAATAAGCGGGTTCGGTCAATAATCCGTATTATTATCTTGATTAAGGCGTGATATGGTCGCTACCTGGAGAGAGAGAGAAGAAAACACTCAGCGTGCGCTCTTGCAAGAATAGATTGGTTATTATTTTATCTAATCAGGATGGCTCCCACTGCTTTTTATCAAATCTTCCTTCAAACCCTAAAAGGAAAGACTAGCCGGGATTAATTACACACTACAAGATCGCCAATCTTTCAGCCAGGCCAGTGTCGGTACTTTGAGGGAGGTCCCCCGTGCTTTCGCACGAACCTAATTAATGTAAACCTCATTTTCCCAGAGGCATAACCTCGTTGACACCTTTCTAGACACCTACTTGATCGGCTAATTGCAATGTGTAAAACTCTCCCAGGAGTAACTCTTACTCGCAGCGGGTATCGGGATCCAACTATCTCATAGAAGGTATGCAATCTCATTGCAAATTTCAACACTTGAAATTCCCGATAATATTTTGCCCCTAGCACCCTATGACCTTGACGGAGGTCAACAAACCATAGGCTACTAGTCAAGTTCAACCCGTCATTTCTCGATCGAACTAAACCCACCCGCACGACCCTTGACGGAGGTCAACAAGGCCGCACGACTACCCTAATCCAATCTGCATCATATGCATAAACAGATAAATACTAGTTAGCTACCGCACACTACGCCTTGACGGAGGTCAACAAACGTAGCACGAATACTAAATAAGATTTATCTGAAATGACGGAGGGCTACGACAGGTTTTTCTGAAAACCTATTGCGTAATGAACTTGATATCGTTGTAGAATCAAATGGTTTTAAAATGGAGTGCTTTTGAGGCTTTTCTAGTTTTGCTAAAGGAGTCACTCCTGGTGAAGGGATCGTCGGTCCTTTCCTCATCGAATGAGGTGCGGGATATATCATATATATCGCTATGCAAAGCAGAAACTATAGAAGCTATCAAAAGACAAACCGAATGTGTAGCATCTGCCAGTTATTGCTAAAGGAGTCACTCCCGGTGAAGGGATCTCGGTCCTTTCCTCATCGAATAAGGTGCAGGATATATCACATATACCGCTGTGCAAAGCAAGAACTGTAGCTACCTGTTTTATTTTGAAATTCGATTCTACAACATCTTAGGTTTCTTTTATTTTCATTAATCACATTAATGAAGTCCCATCATTTAAGTACCTAAACATCACAGATAAATACGACGTACGCTTATGCCATCCGCATTTGCCTCGATGTCCCGTCTGCACCGTTAGGTTAGGTAACTAACGCCAGAGCGAGACAGGGCTAGCGCGGGTGTAAAACATAAGCAACGTCTATATAATATATCATATATACTATATACTGTATCTATCATCGAACATCACATGATCACATCACAGATATCGCAGCAGAAGAATCATATGAAATATTGGATATACTAGGACGTCCGTGTTTTCAATACGAGCCAGTATAAAACACAGATTCCACGGTCGTGATGAATAGCCAAACCTACACCCCTAGACCCCCACGAGAGCGGCAAGCAACCCTACCAATTCTAGGGTTAGGAGACCCGGACTCGACTCCTCGAGTTTGTCTCCCACTGGACCCCAGAACCCGGTTACTTGTGCTCCCCTCCTTGGGTCTATCCTAGTGCGGAAATGTAAATAATATACAAAGGGTGACATCTTCCGCAACCTGGAAGTGCCCCAATAAAAGAATATTACATACAAGTTTTTACATGAATGAAAATGAAAAACACCCATCTCACATAAAAACCCCCGGCTATTCAAACACGACGATCCAATATAACATATCCAGCAACACATAACATCACATGTCATCAACGTAAGTAAGTATGCATACACCGATTTCCGTCGACATATAGCAACGACAATCGGCAATACCACTACATACTACACTTACGGTCACAGAAAAGAAAGTGTAAAACTACAACAGTTGGAATCCACAACCTCTTTAGACATCGCATGCCTAATCGAATGAATTTCTTAGACATCGCATGCCTAACAATTATAAACCCCGCATTTTAGTCTCATTATCGAAAACACTTTTCAATATCAAGTCGGGTAATTCAACAAGATTCCCGACATCCTGATCGAATGCTCGTCGCAAACTTTAGTAGGCAACCGCACCCCCGACGCCGTCGACGAAGTGCACCAAGGCGGAACACCGCTGCCACGAGCACCCGAACAGATGCTTTCGGCGACGGGGTTCTCCTACAGTCACTTGGTTGGGGCTATGGAGTGAGGCTGTCTATTAAGTTTTTCCCGGCGAGTATCCACGTACGCTACGTGATTGCGACGGACTTTTGATCACATCAAAATTCCGTGGCAACCTATCAAGTGAGACTAAATTGCTATGTTTATAACATTCATTCAGTTATCTCATAACTTATTGTGAATTCCAATTATTGTATCCCATTCCGGATAAGATAGAAAATGGTAAACTTTCCGATCGAACAATCGAACACCCAAGTTTTCCCGATACAGCTCATCACATGAAACAGGTTTTAAAACATTCAGTTCATGCCTCAGTACCAACGGTCCAGCCGTTGAAGGGTCAAGCCAACGCCACACATGTGGCACGCCGTACTACCCCAAACCCGAAGGTTCAAAGGGCAGTTCAAGACGGTCACATAATCGAGTTAAGGTTTGTTGTCTTCTAGAGGGACCATCGCGTTACTTGCACTACTTAGAACGTCTTTAAACCTCGGAAAAATCCAACACTTGGAAATTTTCCGTCAGGGGAAACATTGGGTATTTATATCCGGTCGAACTTTTTAACATATTCAGAAATATCTGGAAAGCCACATAGACAAAGTCTGATAATCCGATCGAACAATCGAATCCCCAAAACAACCCCAGAAAATTCAACTCTTGAATAAATTTTAAAAATTTCCAGAAAACTCAGAACAATTTATCAGGAATTACTATGCAAACAGTTAGGGCTGACGTCACCATCATGCCGCGGAACAGCCGCAGAAGCCAGGCTTCTGCCGCGGTTCCGCCGCATACATTACTGTTCACTGGAAACTTTTTGCACCGTAATTCATATTTTTTCTTGCTGAATTTTTTAGCAATTTTTAATTCTGGAAAAACCCAGATTTTAGAAAATTTCCAGAGAGCAATTTTGATTTGGGGTTTCGGGTTCGATCGGGTTTCAAATTCCGTCTAGACTTCGCCTAAGGCTCGAGCTAGGCTCTGATACCACTGTAGGGTTCCTAGGCACGCTAAGGAGGTCTCACAAGGCATCAACCATGGCAATTTCAAATTTAAACGGTGCCGAGAAACCCTAGAACGGATCGTTGACTAGATTTCTAGGCGAAAAAGCAACTAGTAAACTACTTTACTAAGAGAATACGGAAATACAACCTTTGTAGATCCGGTGCTCCACCTCCATAGCTCCGCAACGAAGTCCTTTGCTGTCCAAAAGGAATCCGGGCTCTAGCGTCGGCTTCATCGGAAAATAGGCGAGCTAGGTCGTCGATGTCCATGCCGAAGATGATCTACGTCGAGGCATCGCTAAATCAAGCTCCACCTTCACCAAGCCATGAAAACTTGTGAAGGAAACACACTCTACTACTTGGCAAGAGGTAGAGGATGAAGAAATAGGAAGTGGGTAGACTTTAGAATTGGATTTCTCACTCATTTCCATCAATCACCATTGATGGAGCTTGCTTTCTTCACTTGAAGAAAAGAAGAAGAAGAAGAAGCTAATTATGATAAGTTATTTAATAATAGAAAAAGAATTATACTTATCATAACTTAAACCAAGGTTAGATGTAGAGAGTTAACTCAAGTTAGATGAATGGTTAGGGTTTTAATAAGAAGACAAAAAGGTTACATAAGTCAAAGTTGCATGAAGCTTCAAGAAGCTTCATGTAAGAAAGCAACCCTTTTATTTTCTTTTCACTTTTTCTTTTAATCCAAATTAAAAGATAATTGCATGAATAAATGAATAAAAACCTTAACCATTTATTTAACCAAGGTATTAACTCTTTACACAAACCCTAGCTATCATATATCATCATACATGATACAAGCATGTGCACAAAACTATATCGAATATACAATGTGCACATCCGAGCGAGAAAATCCATTTAAAGTGAACCGATACTAGTTAATCCAAAGTAATATATCAAATATATAATTATACATTAAATCATTAAATCAACACTTGATTTAACGATCCGGTCATATCGCATATAACCGACTAGTATCCTATGTATCGGCTTATCGAATCAACCTTTGATTCGATAACTAGGGTATATCGCATATAACCTAATCGATACATTCATCGCGAGAATGGAATACGGTATCACATACACGCATTATTCTCGGTCCCGCACATATCTCATATGCGCTCCTATTTCGTTTCGCTTGAGCCAGGAAACCTCTGTGTAGGACTCTAAAGACTCGTCAATACGCCGGTAGCAGGTGATGATCATATCAAACACCCACAAGCCGCAAGCGGTCTGCTAAACGTAACGGCCACCCGGGTATTGAGCGATCAGAAGATCGACGAGCAAGCCCGCTCACACTCCTGTGAATCCAACCAGTAACACTTACCGTACAGTCCGGTCTGTCCGTCTGATCTGTCGCATATCTCGCCTAGGGGTGGTAAACGTCAGACCCCAATAGCTCGATAAGTCGTGTCGATATGAGGTCTATAACAATTCGAGAAACTACTGGTAACACTTACCAGTAAATCTCAGCAACCCTGGCCAGGGATTTCCTGTTATAGCCAATCAAACATAGCACAACATCAACTCCCTATACCGGGAGAGACGAATCCCCTCCTATCGCTCATTGCCTCCATGTGACTCGGGACTGTACCCAAAAACCACCATTTTGCATGCCCTCTTGGACGTGGTAAGGTGGAAATCAAAGCACAGTGGGAACCACACAAGACTCTATGACGATCTCGGGTCAACAGACTAACCTGTACCAGTGTCACCAGAGAACTGCCATCTGACGTGAGGTATAATACCATCTGGGAGTTCTCGGCGAGTCCGTCCAGTGTACCCAGTCTCCACTGAGCACCCGTATATCATCTCTGATGTCAAACACCAATGGATATGGGATCATCCATCGCCCATCTGTATGGGTCGAGAAGGTATACGCTAGTCTACTCTGGTATATCGATGCCCCGTCTCGATACACCCACGACTAGGGACCTTGAAGGATGTACTTATGGACCACCATGTCCCCACTAGTATGATCCGCATCATAGTCCAGGTAGTCAAGTACACATCCTAAGGGCTTTACCAACATGTAACAGAGAGACAATCAGTGTACACGTTAAGGTAAAGAGTAACCAGATAGCATACTATCATGTCGAGCGAGAAAGTCCTCCCTATATATGTCCCAGCATCCACTACAATATACATCCTATGTATAGTAATGGCCTCTAGGGCATACATATAACTAACAAAATCTAGTTTTTGAAAGTCATAAACCGAAATCTGAAACTTAGAAAAACACTCCCATATTTTACCTCAGGTTAAATTAGGACATTTTGCACATAGGGTAGACCTAGATATCAGATAATTGAGCTATGGACCAAAAACCAACCCAAGACCAGGCCATAAATTGCGGCTAATACAGATATTTTGGCGGCCATGAAGGGGAGTTAGGGTCTCGGGTTTCAGGGGTAGCTTCTAAATAGCCTGCACATCTCTCTTTATATACAATATATTTTTGAGAGCTCTCGAGTTATTCCAGATTCTATTTGATCATCACAATTTAGCAAAAACCCGATATCGGAAAATTCCAAGTTCATGTTTGGGACTTCAATGCTCATTCTTGTAAAGGCTACCATCATTACTAGGCCAAAGGGCACTAACTACATCTCCCCTAACCTCTACTATAAGTTTCATCCACTAACCCTCATCCTAGAATTTTCCAAGATCATAAAACATAACTTGTTTAACTCTAAACTGACACTTGGGCTTAAGAAACTTAAAACTTGAATAAAGGTGAAGGTTTTACCTCATGGAAGCAACTCAAGAAAATTTTAAGATGGCCAAAGTGCTCAAAACTCTAACTTGATCTCACCATGGGGTGTAAGATGAGCTTGTGGACATTTTTTGTGAAGATTGAATAAGGTTTTGGGGTGGTTTTGAGGGTGGTTCAAAGTGGTAGTGAGATGGTGGAGGAGTTTTGGAAGAACGAGAAGAAGATGAAGGAGGAGGGGAAAAAGAATGGTTGTGGAACCATACACACACTCTCTCTCTATTTCTCTTTCTAACTCTCTCTCCTCATTATGGTGGTCACATCTATGTCTCCTTTCATTTTTCCATTTTTCTTTTCTTTTTCATTTTCTTAAAACAAAACCATATTACAAAATAAAATCTAAATACAACATGTCACAAGATGTCATGCACACTCAATACATGGTTAACAAAATGGATTTTGGCTTAATGAATAATTAGTAATATACTAATCAAGTTTAATATAAACTTGTATGTAAATAATTGTGTAGTAATTTATAAAATGTCTAAATCCAATAAATGCTTCCATAATTAACAATTCAAATTAATTTCCAAATATTTTCCAAAATATAGGTATATAATTATACCATTCTACGAAAACTCAAATCCATACCCGTATAGTTTTCGTGAAATTTATTATTTTATTATTTAAATTCCAAAAATATTATTTTTATTTTCTGAAATGTTACAATCATCCCTTCTTAAATAAATTCCGTCCCCAAATTTAAATTTAAATCCCCCAAATATTAAAATATTTCGGTAAATCTATCGAATCGACGGGGCTCCGAAATCATGAATAAGCTAAACATATCACAGCGCAACGTGTGAGCATAAAAGCAAGTGCAAAACTCAAAAATTAAAACTCCGTCAAGCGTCATGCAATCATGGGAGTTATGATGCAGATGCAAGTTTCGAAATCCACTGTTAAAATCAAATATACTATAATCAAGAATATAATATATATATATATAGTACACATCCTCATGAAATCATCTAAATAACTGAATAAAACACATGCAAAATTCTTTTCAAATCACCGTGTGATGTGTATATCACGACACAAGTAGAGGACGTTCATTTGTGAAGAAATAGAAATATATTTATATGCATATTACTTAAGATATACGTCTCGCCCCATTTCGAAATATCTCAGAAGGTTTTCCTTGCAAAAGTTCGTGTCACTCATGAACACGTAGGAAAATAGTGAGACTATAGCCCCTTTTTGAAAACCTTTTGGTAAATGTTGATGCATGCAAAATACTCAGGTACTATCCTTAGACCAGTCCTGCTCGGTTATTATATCATATAGTATATATCATAAAAATATGATGCTCGAAAAAAGAAATCAATCTCAATAGGCGCATATGGAAATACCACATGGATCTGGTGCGCACGGAAATTAAAGCAAATCCAGGTGCCACGAATGTGCACGAAAGCAAAAATTACGTGCAACAGACGTGCATGAAAGCATCTGCCAAGTGCAATGGGTGTGCACGACAACGATATCGAGTGCATCTAGAGTGCATATAAATCTCAACCAAGTGCAACTAATATGCACGAAAAATCTTGATTAAGTGCATCTGGTGTGCGAAAAGTCATATTAAGTGCGTTCAGTGTGCGCAAAAATCTAAATCAAGTGCGTCAGGCCAGCACAAAAGCATCTAGTGCAATAATGTGCATGAAAACGAGCATCAAGTGCACACGGTACATGAAAACAAATATCTGGTGCACTGGGTGCACGAAAACTCATCAATGCATCGAAAGCGCATAGAAACAATATCGAGTGTATGAATCCAAATCAAGTGCATACAACATGCACGAAATCAAAATCGACTGTATCGGAATACATAGAATCATAAATATGTGCAACAAGTGTACAAAATCGATATCAAGTGCAATTAATATGCATATAATGTAAATCAAATGTAACGGTGTAAAAAATATAAATCAAGTGCAACTACAGTGCATGAAAATAACAATCATGAAACTGATCATCAAAACTCAAGGTCTAAAACGATAAAAGCATGATACTCGTATCACTAAAGCACAAATTAAAGACAAATGACATTGAAGTACACTCATTCAATGTCAAAAGGTGCTAGTGCACCCAAGCCGGTAGAGCAAGAATATCTACTTGCCTTCCGCCCATGGTCTGGAGTCCTCTGTCCCTGGGTCCTCATTTTCTCTGTGGATCACCAGTTGCATGACTCCTCGGCTCGACAGCACGGCCAGGAGTAATTACGGAAACAGTCCCACTCAGGCGCTTCTCTGAACATCTCCTGACCAATTAACATGGCCACTCGTAATATAATAAGTCAATGATGGCGGCCTCTGGCCCTCTGAATATGCGTGATACAACCGATTGTAACCCTTCGAAAATCGTTTAGGCAGTTTTTCGGTAATCGGCTAATTTTTCGGCTTTTTCCGTAAAAAGTCAAAATAGGTATTTTTTATTGTAGACCTAATTATACAAAATTTAGATAAGATATTACTATAATTTTGTCACTAAAATGTCACTTATAATTTTCTAGTTAAATAAATTTTTTTTCGTAATTAATTAATTTTTTTATTATTTTAAGCCTTTTTAAATATATTAAATTAGGGATAAATACAAATTTAATTAGGTAAATTTCATAATTAGGAACTTTATAAGCTAAAATATGGTGTTAATAAAATTATATCATGTCTTGCAAACTTTTGGTTTTAGGGTTGGAAATTTAATGGAAAAATGATGTAAAATGAGGTTTTTTTGTAAATTGTTGATGTGAAAGCATTAAATGATAACATATGATGTTTATTGACCTAGAAACTTCTCCAAATTTCCCACACTCCCTCCCTCACCTGCTGGCCGAGTTCACTGCAGAAAATCCCCTCTCTTCTCACTTCATTTTGCTTCATTTTTCATGTCAAAATTCATACAAAATTCACAAATTTCCATCCCCATTCAACATTAAACCCTAATCCACTCTCTCTTCAACCCAAATTAGTTCAAAAACTTGATGAAAGGAGGCTTCTTGGTGACTTGATCAAGCTAGGATTCAAGCTTGTGAGGTGAAGATTCTAATCTTTTTGTTAACTTGTAGTTTAAATATGCTAGAATTGAAATTTGAAGCATTAGTTTAGTAGTAAATGTTTGTTTAGGAAAATCAAGAGAAGGATTTGATTTTAAAATTAGGGTTTGTAACATGGTGGTTGGATTAAGTTAGGGTTTTGTTATCTAATTGATTGGAGTGGTTAATTGTGTAGTGTTATGCTCGCTAAATCGACAAAATGGCGATGTTTGTATCGAATTGGTAAGCAAATTGCTTACTAGATTTTTTCAAAAATTAGAATGCGATCAAATTGCGTTAT
Source organism: Agapanthus africanus (assembly GCA_030015575.1). Taxonomy (NCBI): domain Eukaryota; kingdom Viridiplantae; phylum Streptophyta; class Magnoliopsida; order Asparagales; family Amaryllidaceae; genus Agapanthus; species Agapanthus africanus. The sequence goes on from CM057344.1 coordinate 521,528,519, forward strand.
GTTAGCGATATAATTAGCTTCGTATAGGACTATTAGAGTGTGTGAACGCGGGGTTTTGTCTAGCTGGATTTTAGTTTTTTCGATTTCCCCGAAATGACGATTCTAGTTAACGATTAGCGATTTTCGTGCGTTTTCCCGCGCAGCGAGTGCATGCTTTGTTTAGTTCGAGAGCGTTGATAATTGTATATTGTGACTTGCATCATTTTAGGTTTTGTAATCTTATGCTTGATGTTGTGCAAATATAGGATCGGTCGGGGAAACATCAGACACGGCACGTACAGGCAAGGCGGTGGTCAGATCGGATTAGCGGGGATTTCAGGTGAGTAGATGTATTCATCTATGGGGGAATCGTCTGGATGGCACGATGCGCCCCCTAGTTAGGATTACCCTACTTTTGCAAGATTATATTGTTAGCTAGCTTATCCATTCATGTACACTGCATACCCTTATAGCGAACAGTATATTAAATTGCATGGACATTCATCTATACTTATGCGATATCATTTCGTAGGACACGAACACCTTACCATTGGAATCTGTTGCACGCGCACTATTCATGTGACACACACGCCTTTGGTAAATGCCGTGCCACGTGCACTGTAGAACCTGTTTATCATAATATCGCCACTTGCATTCATACTTGATATATGAAATTGCATAGCATAAGTATACCTCGCATAATCATCATCTTTATATAGATTTCTAGCCAAAATTCACATCGTATGCATTGATATCATAGACATTTATCATATATAACATGTGGACATTATGATTTTCTTGAGGATTTCAGTATTGCTGCGATTTTTGGATTTTGGGGAAAACTGCAAGAATTTAACAAAACCTTATGTTTATCATTTTCAAAACAAAGTTGCGGTTTTCTCGTGATGTATGTGTCATCCACCATGAGTTTTCATGTTTTCTGTTGGATTTCGAGACCCGATTCGAGGAGTGGATGAACCGTCTCGGGTACATGGTGGGCCCGGTATGGTACCTCGGGGCAAGAAGATCGAGTTGTAGACGATGAGCCTGGCAGGGGAAGACTACCTACCGGTGATGTCTGGCACGGCGGATATCCGGAGGATACCGACCGTTGTCGTGAGATTTATGATATGGGCCGATCCGGACTGACGGAGCCCGATATTGAGACAGATATGATTCCTATTTAGTGTCGATGCTTGACACGGGTTTTCAGATGATTTCTTGATGGTACTTAGCTATTATACAGATATTCATTTTCTAAAGTTAAGAATTCAATACCCTTAGCATTTAAAACACTTAAAGACTTAATAATGACATTGCATACCTGTGCATGCATACTAGAGATATTATAGCACATATGGACATGCATGTTGTGGTGCATTGCGTGCATTCTTACGATTGCCTTATTAGATGTTATATTTACTCACGAGCTGCCAACTCACCCCTGTTGTGCCACAGTGTCTTGCAGGTCGGACCCGTCACCCTTGTAGCGGCGGACTATCTTGTCATCAGCTCCTTTTGCTCAGACTCGCGACATCGCCCGTAGGTGGGTTGCGAGCATATTTTATTTCTTTTGCTCTATCATTGTATCTAGTATTCTCCATCTACCACTTTATATTGTATATGTGACCTAGTGGTGAGACTGAGAGATTTGTATATTTGTGGTTTCTTTTGGGTCGAGCTCACTTGAGCCGGTGTTGTGTTTTCTGATATTTTGCGTTTCTTGTATGCTCTTTTCTTGATATGGTTATTATATTGCATGTGGTTGTGATCCGCCTTGGGTAAAGAGCTAGCTCCCGCTTGGGGATGCCATTTTTATGCTTACTGGTTTATTATCTTGTTGTACCCATTTTGGGGGATAGAAAATACAGGGGAGACTCTGCCGAAATTTTCGGAAATTTTTGATGTTTTTAAAAAGGGGTTCTATGCAACTTAATTGATTTAAAAACCGTTTTCATTAAAGGTTTTCCTTCACTCTCTTTTGATTTTGGTTTAGATTTTCTGGGCTTGGGCTGACTTAGGTTACGGTACGCCTTTAGACGTCTCGTAATCTAAGTGCCAGTCACGTTCCGTACTTCGGGTCGTGACACCGATCCTGGGTCTAAATCTTTATCACTATAGTATCCTGGCAAGAACCTGCTGCGGTCTCTTCCGAGCTCACCTCTGCCGAACTGCCTGGAGACTGGAACTCTTTATTTTATCCTTTTCTTGTTCCGGGACAGTTGCATTCTCATCATAACTTTCCTCTGGAATTATGACCGTATCCAACGCTTCTGTGTACGTATCAAGTCTCTGGTATCAACGGGGAGGAACAACAACTCGTTAAGATCTCGCACAAACCTCTTGTTCCACTTTTCTTCATTATCGTCCAATTCGAAATCATATCTTGCTGGCTGCGTACTGCAATTCATATTTGGCTATGGTCATATCTAGAGTCTCTCGCAAAGACTTGAAGCTACAACTCGGGTATCTTCAACACTCTGTGGAAGAAATCTGGCCAATTACATCCTTAGGAACTCGTCCCAATCATCGGAGGAATACACACTGTTCATCTTCTCTCGGTCGACTTACACCAGGTCTAAGCAAGACCTTTTGAACTGAAGTTAGCCAACTCAACCGAATCTTGCATCGGGGCATCCAACGAAAGAATATCCTTATCACATTATCCAAGAATGATTAGGGATCTTCTGTCACATTCCTGCCTATAAACTCATGTAGCTTCAGATTTTTAAACTCTTGAGGCGATATCTCGTCAATCTCAGCAACAGCTGGTTTATCAGTCTGCATGGTAAACAACACATCGATCTCTGGAGTAGCCTATACATCAACAGTCCTCTCAATCTGGCTAGCCTCAAGTGATGGCCCGAAAATCCGGTGCAGATCCCGAACGCTCGTGTCAAATGAGAAATCGTAGTAAGACAATAATTCGATACGTTCCTATGTCACCGGAAGAATATCATGGTCGGTCCTCTTCCCTGATGAGCTCACTCTAACTGCATCTCTAGCCGCAGCTCTCTCTGCTCTCATAGCCATGGTGACAGGAACCGCAAGCAAACCTCGATGAGGATAGATCATAAGAACGAATAGAATAACTGATCTCCAGAAATGTACATCGTAAGGTCACTTAAGCAGAGCAGTGTATCGCAAGTATGCCGCGGAACATACACACGGCACGTCACTCTACTTAAGTTGCCTACTCCATCAACCAAGGTCAACCTACGTGACAAAAGTTTGGGTCTAAAACCCCCTCAGTCAAGTCTAAGTTCCATAAGGTCAAGCCTAGGTTCCGAAATATATATATATGCCCTAAACTCTGCATAATCAAGCCTAGACTCGAACCAAGATTAAACCTAATGCTCTGATACCAGCTTTGTAACGACCCGGAATTGGCACGTGACCGGCACTTGAATCACGTGAAGTTTCTAGGACTCCACCGTAACCCAAGTAAGCCGAAAGCCCAGAAATCTAAACCATTTTAGGAAAATAATGGAGGTGAAGTTTTGAAATAAAGGTATAATATAACCAAGTTCTTTCTTAAGAAGTATAAGTAATGTTATATGAATATACAAGTGGGTTGTATACTATAGTTGAAAATTATTTCGTCATTTGAAATTTGGGCAGCACATCCTCTGTAAATTTTTGATCTAAAACCAATACATAACAATAATATAGGTATCGCCAAGCAGGAGCTAGCTCTTCGCCAATTGGCAGAATCATAACCACGCAATAAGAATATATGACACCCAAGGCGAAGATCAATCACAGAAAAGAATAGAGAAAACCAAAGCACTATCAAATCCAATATAGAAATATATACATGTCTCGACTCAAAATACAAAGAATATACAAACTGGTCTCTAAGTTTACCAAATATACATAGTCTAGTTGATGGAGCTTTTAGCTAGATACAAATGAATAATGAATATACAACGGTGGTTATGCTCTGTAATATAACCCACCCATCAATGCAAATCACCCAAAAAGGAGCAATGTGCCACCAAGCCGCTACTGAATCCGAGTGGACGATCCTGCAAGAAAAATGTGGCACAACGGGGGTGAGTTGCCAACTCGTTAGTAAAAGACATCATCAGGTAGAAATAGAATGTATAACGTTCTCCTAGGTCATACTGTAATATAAAACATAATACCGTGTGGTATCTAGGGTGATTGTGTATACATATGTGTAAAATAAAAAAATCGTGCCAGTATCAGTATATAGTACCAAGTCATCTATGTCATACGCAAATATATACGTGTATCATCCAACATGTGTCCATCAACGATACATCAAATCATCATAAAACCTGAGTGTTCAGCATCGACACTCGAAAATATCATAAAACTCATGTCCAGCATCAATACGTAAATCCTCATATCTCAGGTGACGTCTCATCGAATAGGCCCTCATATCCATCTGTCTCAATCGCTCCGTTCGGTATCCTTCGGCAATACCATCACCGGTAGGCAGTATTCCCCTACCGGGCTCAACATCTCTATATACGATCTTCCTGCCCCATGGTACCGTACCGGGTCCACTATGTACCCACAGACGGTGCCTTCTCACTCCTTGAATCGAGTAGTATCATAGCTCAGAACTGAGAAATCTAATGGTGGACGTCGAAATATCGTATAAAGAGAAACCGTGTTTTTAAAACAAACGTAAGATTTTATAAATATATCTGCGGTTCTCAAATCCAACAATCTCATGAAAACAGAATCTCATAATCATATAAGCATGATGGAACAGTAAATGCAAGCACGCAACAATACTGTAAGGTATATCCGGTATTTTCCTAAAAGCATGTCATGTAACTGGGTAAAGAAGTGCAATATCTAAAATAGCATGTGTAGTAATAAGTACTGAACAATAACTATAATTCTACAATTTAAGAAACAATACATCGATATAGCAGTTTCTAATGTGTAAGTGGCATGGTAATTACCGATGATGAGTGTGTGAGCCGGCAAGTATGTGTACGTGCAACATGCGCATCAATGGTAATGGTGCATGTGTCCTAGCAGACGAAACCATATAAAGATAAACACAGGGAAACGTAACGCAAACAGTATAAAATACGTAACTGCATATGAACCATACAATTATAGCTTAAATAATATGAATCGTTGTTTTTGAAAATGGGGGCTACGGTGTTTTTGAGAAAAAGATACCATTTGAAAATCCATAGCGTCCCTTGAAATTGTCATAAGTGATCTTAATCAATGTTCCTCGAGTCGATATATATATGTCGGCGATTCATCCTCATCATATCGCGTACGGCATAATACATCTTACAGTATCATCAAATCAGAGCAAGGATCTATTGTCCTGTACATCATATCGCGTACGGTATAATCCATCGTACGGTATCATCAAATCGGGGTAAGGATCTATCGTCTTGTACATCATATCGCGTACGGTATAATCCATCGTACGGTATCATCAAATCGGAGTAAGGATCTATCGTCCTGTACATCATATCGCGTACGGTATAATCCATCGTACGGTATCATCAAATCAAGTAAGGATGTAACATTTCAGAAAAATAAAATATTATTTTTGGGAATTTTTAAAATTTAATAATAAATATTATGAATATTTTGATAATGCGGTATAATTAAATACCGATAAATTTGGGAAATATTTGAAATTTATGCTAATTATTAAATTGGAAGAGATTACAAGATTTGAGCATTCATAGATTGTTATATAATTAGTTATATCCCATTTCTATGCTAATCGCGATTAAATATCACTAATCGTGCATTAAGCTTGATTTGTGCACATGACATGCACCATGTCATTTTTACACATTTTTACATTTCTTGCCATGGTCTTTTCTTCATCTTTCATGCATTTCCTTGTTTTAAAATGAGAGGAGAAAAGAATAGAAAAGTAAAAAAAGAAAATGAATAAAGAATGGGAGGTATGGGCATGAGAGAGAGAGAGAGTTGAGGGGTCAAGTTGACCAAGGGTTTTCTTCTTTCTGTAAGTCGATGTACAACACCCCACGACTTGCGGGGAGGCGGAAATATGAAAAACGATCTTGTTCTTTGCTTAAACATCGACTAACCGCATGAATCAAAGCTAAACGATAACTAACATGAAACATAGAAGTTAACAACTACTATGTAAATGGATTATACCTAATGAATCTTGTCCTTCGTCTTTACGAACTCCACCTCCTTCCTCGGCCTTCTCGAAGTAGTAGACGATCCACCCGAGAGCTTTACTCCAAGCTTAGCCTCTAAACTTGAGGCAACTAACCTTCTTTAAGTGCTAATCAAAGAAGCTAGGTGATATAGAGTGAGGGTTATGGTTTAATTAGTCTAACTAATCCTTGTACTCAACACATGAGAGGGGAGGATTAGGGTTTGAAGAGGGAGAGCTTGAGGAGAGAGAAGGTGAAGATAATAATGAAGTGAGAATAATGAGTTATGATAATATATATCAAGCATTTCTTTTTATCAAGAAAAGAAAATAAATCATTTAACAACCATGCTTGATAATATCTAGTGATGATTCATCTCCATGAGTCATTAAGCATTTATGATGCATTAATGACATGGATGAATCATCCATATGACTCACTAATCACATTCATTGTATATGCCACCTAAACCTCCTTAGTCACCATCTTCTAGAAGCTTCTCGCGCAATTACGAGAACGCCCCTCCTTTCCGCAAAAATACGGAAAAACTTTAGACTGTATAAATCCAATAACCGGATACCAGTAACTGGCTTAAACCAAAGCCGACTGGTAAAAACTGTCCGAAAGTCGTACGTGCGTAAACACACGTATGCGTCCGAACCCTTGTCGTAAAACCATACGACCTCTATATCGTTTCGCCCAGAGTAGGGAAACTCTCTGTGTGGGACTCTAGAGACTCGACTACTACGCTGGCAGTGGGTTTAACCACAGACCGCAAGAGGCACTAGCTGTACGTAACGGTCCCCAGGTAGATGTCGATAAGAAGGCCGATGATAAAACCCATCCGAACTCCTACTGAGTCTAATGTGACAATCTCCGTACAGTCCGGTCCGTTCGTCTAAGACTATCGCATATCGGGCCTAGGGGGGCGGCAAGCGTCAGTCCCCTAATAGCGGTATAAGTCGTGTCGGAGCGAAGCCCATTACACCCTGAGAAACTACTGGAACCTACCAGCAAATCTTGCTTGCCCTGGCCAGGGACTTTGCGTAATGGCTCTCTGACACAGCGCGATATCAACCCCCAATACCGGGAGAGACGAATCCTGTCTAACCGCCACTGCCTCCAAGTGCTCGGGACTGCACCCAACTGCTACCTGTTTGCACGACTCCATTGAGCCGTGGTAGGGTAGCAATCTAAGAACAGTGGGACACACTCGAGGCGAAGTAGCAGTGTCAAGTCTGCAGACTATGCTGTACTCATGTCACCTGGGAACTGTTCACTGACGACTGGTATAAAACCAACCAACAGTTCCCTGTGAGTCCTGTCCGGTGTACCCGTAACCTAACGAGCACCTGCATACTATCTCCAGTACGACGTACTGACGGCTGTGGGACAGACCATCTCCCCAACTGGGATGAGAAGCGTACACACTAGTCTACTCCGGAGTATCGATGCTCTGTCTCGATAATCCAACGACCAGGGACCTGAATAAGGATGTGCTTCTAGACTACCCAGCCCCCACTAGTGTGACTGCCATCACAACACTGGTAGTCAAGCAAGATCCTAAGAGCTCTATCAATACGTATACTCACATATTAAGATAGAAAAACCAAGTAGCATACTACCATGTTTAGCAAGACTGTTATATACATGTGAATATCCCAAGCTTCCATTAAGTAATATACAAACTAGTATGATACAGTAATGGCCTTCTAGGGCATAAACACTAACAATCTCCTACTTGCACTAGGGCCATGTACTGGCGTATCGAAGACCGATGATCTCGAGTAGCCTCTCGAACTGAATCTGAGGTAGGGCCTTCGTGAATGGATCAGCAATGTTCTCTTCAGAAGCAACTCTCCGAACCTCGATCTCCTGACGATCAATGATCTCCCTGATCAGGTGATACCGCCTTAAGATGTGTCTGGACTTCTGATGGGACCTTGGTTCCTTCGCTAAAGCTATAGCTCCGTTGTTGTCGCAATACAGAGGTATTGGATCAACTATGGTAGGAACCACCTGAAGTTCTGTTAGGAACTTCTTCATCCAGACTGCTTCTTTTGCGGCATCGCAAGTAGCTATATACTCCGCTTCCATCGTCGAGTCAGCAACGGTGTCCTGCTTGGAGCTCTTCCAGCACACCGCCCCTCCATTGAGGGTAAAGACATAACCCGACATGGACTTGGAATCGTCCTTATCACTCTGGAAGCCGGAATCAGCAAAGGCCTCTAACCTGAGGTCTTTTCCGCCGTAAACCAAGAACATCTCCTTAGTCCTTCTCAGGTACTTGAGAATGTTCTTTACTGCTATCCAGTGCTTCTCCCCTGGGTCTGACTGATACCGGCTTACTACGCTCAGTGCGTAAGCTACATCTGGTCTGGTGCACAACATCGCATACATTATAGAGCCTACCGCAGAAGCGTAGGGTATAATAGACATGCGTTCCCTTTCCAAATCAGTCTTGGGAGACATCTTTTTGGAGCGGGTGATTCCGTGACAAGCCGGTAGATTACCGCGCTTAGAATCTTCCATACCGAATCTTTTCAGTACAGTGTCGATATACCTGGACTGCGAAAGTCCCAACATCCTCTTGGATCTATCACGATAGATCCGGATCCCCAGAATGTAAGAGGCATCACCCAGGTCTTTCATGGAGAACCTGTGTGACAAGAATCCTTTGACAGATTGTATCATAGGAATGTCATTTCCTATCAATAGAATGTCATCCACGTACAAGACGAGGAATACGACACTTCTGGCTACAACTTTACTATATATGCACGGTTCATCTGGATTTTTGATAAAGTCATATTCTTTGACTGTCTCATCAAAACAGATGTTCCAACTCTGCGATGCCTGCTTTAGTCCATAAATGGACTTAAGCAGCTTGCATACTTTCCCGCTGCTCCCACTCTGATTGAAACCCTCTGGCTGATCCATATAGACGCATTCTTCTAAATTTCCATTCAGAAAAGCCGTCTTTACGTCCATCTGCCAGATTTCATAATCATGGAAGGCAGCAATAGCAAGAAGGACCCGAATGGATTTGAGCATAGCCACTGGAGAAAAAGTTTCGTCATAGTCCAAACCAGGTCTTTGACGAAAACCCTTTGCAACAAGTCTAGCCTTATAGGTTTCTACCCGTCCATCTACACCAATCTTTTTCTTGAAGATCCATTTGCATCCTATGGGTTTTACCCCATCTGGAGCAAAGTCCAAAGTCCATACTTTGTTGGTGTACATAGACTCCATTTTGGTCCGCATTGCATCTAGCCATCGTACCGAGTCGCCGCTCTGGATGGCCTGCTGGAAGTCAGTAGGTTCATCATCATTTATGATGCAATCCTCTCTATCCCCATCTATGAGAAAACCGTAGTATCTCTCAGGCGGATGAGACGGCCTACTACTCCTGCGGAGGGGTGCGGGAATGTCCTGTTCTTCTTGAACTACCGGTTCTACCAAACTTTCAGTAGCAGTTTGTGGTTCTGGAATTTCTTCCAGTTCTATTTCGCTCCCACTTATTTCCTTTTCTAAAAACTGATGTTCCAGAAAATGGGCATTACGAGAAACAAAAACCTTTTGTTCCTCTGCGTAATAGAAATAATATCCCTTGGAGTTCTTTGGATATCCCACAAACATACATTTTACTGATCGTGCCTCGAGCTTGTCCACATGCTGCTTTTTAACAAAAGCTGGACATCCCCAAATCTTCAAATGCTGAAGATGGGGTTTCTTCCCAGTCCACATCTGATATGGAGTGGTAGTCACAGTCTTGGTAGGAGCCCTATTCAAAAGATATGCCGCTGATTCTAGCGCATAACCCCAGAAAGATCGCGGTAACTCAGCATTACTCATCATGGATCGTACCATATCCAATAGGGTTCGATTCCGTCTCTCCGATACACCATTATGCTGTGGAGTGTATGGAGGAGTAAGCTGAGAGAGAATTCCTTTCTCTTTTAGGAAACCTAGGAACTCGGCACTCAAGTATTCACCACCTCGATCAGATCTAAGTGTCTTGATACTTTTGCCGGTTTGGTTTTCTACTTCATTCTTATACTCTTGGAATTTCTCAAAAGCCTCGGATTTATGTTTCATCAGATAAATGAATCCGTACCTTGAGTAATCATCCGTGAAAGTAATGAAATAGGAAAAACCACCTCTTGCATGTGTAGACATTGGACCGCATACATCGCTGTGTATGAGTCCTAAGAGCTCGCTCGCTCTTACTCCTTGTCCAGTAAATGGAGTCTTTGTCATCTTTCCTTTGAGACAAGATTGACAAGTGTCATAAGTTTGATATTCGAACGAGTCCAAATATCCTTCTCTATGCAACTTAGTCAACCTTCTCTCATTGATGTGACCCAGTCTACAATGCCATAAGAAAGCTTTATTTAAATCTGGAGACTTTCTTTTAAGTGTGTTCTGGACATTGAAAATTTGGAGTTGGTTTAAAACATATATACCGTTATTTAGTGTACCGGACCCAATCAAACCATGATTAAGGTGGATGTTAACAACATCTCTTACAAACGTGAAATCATAACCTTTATTTGATAACAAGGAAACTGATATGATATTACACGTTAAGCTTGGTACAAAAAAACAGTTATGTAAAACCAAAATGTGTCCACTCGTCAATCCTAGGTGATAATCCCCGACAGACGCAGCTCCCACGCTATCTCCGTTAGCAACCTTTAGGGTCATATCACCTTCCTTCAGCACTCTACGGTTTCTCAGTGCCTGCAATGAATTGCAAATATGAGATCCTGATCCGGTATCCAATACCCAGGAAGTAGAGTTGATCGACAGACAATTCTCAATTACAAACACACCTGAAGTCGAAGCCACAGCTTGCTTCGGTTCCTGGTTCTTGGCGTTCCACGCCTTGCAATCCTTCTTCCAGTGCCCTTTCCTGTGACAATGGAAGCACTCATCCTGGCCAACTACCGGTACCGCAAACTTTTTCTTTCCCTTCCCTCCCACCTTACTAACACCTCCTCTAGGTTTGGTGGCGGCCTTCTTCTTCCTTCCTTTGGCCTTAGCCTTGGACCCGGAAGAAGATGCACCGCTAACAAACATAGGGGGTGTTTCCCTTGCTTTCTGCAAGGTGCCCTCTGCACTCCTTAACATGTTCAGGAGTTCCGGAAGTTCAACTTCTTTTCTTTGAAGATTGAAGTTCAGGATAAACTGGGCGTAGGTGTGAGGAAGGGACTGGAGAATGAGGTCTGTATAGAGCTCATTATCCAAAGTCGTCCCAAGGTCTGCGAGCTCTTCAATATAGCCGATCATCTTAAGGACATGTTCTCCTACCGATGATCCGACAGCCAACCTCGCTCGAAACAAGTTCTTAGAGGTCTCGTATCTTGCTATACGAGATTGCTCTCCATAAAGTTCCTTTGTATGGAGAAATATGCCATCTAGGTTCATATCCTCGTGCCTCCTCTGATGTTCATTGTTCATTGAGGCAAGCACGATGCACTTGGCTTTCGCGCAATCTAAATCCCAGGTTTTGCGGATTTCCTTATCCGCATTGCTGGATTTGGGACCAGGGACAGCAGGTGCCGTAGCGGTGAGGACGTACCCCAATTTGTCATAGGTCAAAGCCATTTTGACATTCCGCAGCCAATCTTTATAGTTTGGCCCTGTCAGTATATTTTTCTCTAAAAGTAACTTAAGTCCAGTCATTTTCAGGGTCGCTGCAATTAGGAGAGAGAGAAGAAAACTCTTTAGCATGATGCTCTTGCAAGTTTAGAGTGGTTTTTAGTTTATCTAAACTGGATGGCTCCTACTGTTTCTCGAATCCTTCCTCAAACCATAAAAGAAGAATTAGCCAGGACTATTCTCACTGTACAATACTTGCTTAACCGTTCAGCCAGGCTAGTGTCAATACTTCGAGGGAGGTTTTCCAACGCTTTCGCGAAGTTCCTTAATTAAATAACCTCTTTTCTCTGGGGGCGTAACCCCGCTGACACCTTTCTTGACACCTACTTGGTTTATAGCATTGATCGTTAAGTGACGAATCTCCTGATAAGTAGCATATACTCACAGTAGGATCGGGATCCAAATATCATCGTATGATAATGTTGAAGGAATCCTACCAACATTCATCAAACTCCAAATGGTATGCAACTCTTTGCAAATTTCAGTTTCTTTAAAAATTCCCGATATATATTTTTGCCCCATGCTCTTATGACCTTGGCTTTGGTCAAAATGTCATAAGTCACATGTCAAGTTCTACCCGTCATTATCTTGTCAATTTGAACCCATCCGTATATACCCCTGACTTTGGTCAAATGATAATACGACTGTCCCAAACTAACTCATCTATCTTATGCAACAAATGAAAACCCAGCAGCTACCAAACACTATGCCTTGACTTTGGCCAAAATGCATAGCTTGAATACTACTGAATACCCAAATGAAATGACGGAGGGCTACGAATGGTTTTGGCGAAACCGTGAACGTAGTGAACTTGATATAACCGAAGGAACCTGATAGCTTTTAAAAGGAGTGGTTAAAGCTCCGCATTTAAAAATATCTGGTTTTTAAAATTAACCGAGTGGTTTCTTTTAAATTGTTCCAACGATTAAACTTTTGGTTTATTTTCTTTGCATTATAAATAATGCGTCCCATCATTAACCTATCATTGCAGAAAACAACGAAAATACAACGTCCTCTTATGCCATCCGCATTCGCCACGGGGTCCCGTCATCACCCGTTAGGTTACTTAACTAACGACAGAGCGGGGGCTGGGCTAGCGCGGGTGTAAAACATAAGTGATGTCTAAATAGCTATCATATATAGATATTGTACATTCGTCAGACGCAATAATAGGCATTCCAGATCACAGATGAACTTTATTGGATTTGCAAGCAATCCGTGTTTGTTTTGAGCCTGCAACAAAAGACGGATTACACAGTTGTGATGAATAGCCATTACCCCACCCAAGACCCCAACGGGTACGGCAAACTACCCGCCCGGCAGTTTGTACACCCCACCTTGGGTCTGTCCTCGGAGCAAAAACAGTAAAATGAAATAATACAACGGTGGCTACAACCGCAACCTGGATGTGCCCCGGAAAATAATATTACAACAAATTACATTTACATCAAATGAATTAAATAATAACCCATCACATAACCCCGGCTAATCATCACAACAGTCCAACACAGTTCATATCCACAAACAGTAAAAAACATTACAGAAATGTGCAACCCCCTGCCAACCGACATACTAGCAGTTAGGGGAGGTTTACGAACACATTATACAAACACAGATATAATCCAACAAGCAAATACTGTATAATTTCGATCGATTAAACACTTTTAATTTTGCTCCAATACTGCTCTGTAAATCTTAAACCTGAGCAAAAATAAAAACTTCCAGAAAATACCAAATATCACAGAGAAGCAACACAGGAAATTTGGGTTCCTGAATCGCCAACTCGGCGGCGGAAGCGCGGCAGTTCGGTGCGATCCGCCGCGGTTCCGCGGTGCTTTAGGCGATTCAGGGGCCCAAATTTCTTGGGTGTTCTTCTACTGTCTTTTTAAGCTTTCTGAACCTCCCTGAAAAATTTTAGGACTTCATTTAAAATTCGACAGAAACTAGTGATTTCGGGGTTTTCCGGTTTCGTTTTTTTCCGTTCGAAATTCATACAAATTTGCAAGTAAGTTATTTATTGTTTAGCGAGGCTCTGATACCACTGTAAGTCGATGTACAACACCCCACGACTTGCGGGGAGGCGGAAATATGAAAAATGATCTTGTTCTTTGCTTAAACATCGACTAACCGCATGAATCGAAGCTAAACGATAACTAACATGAAACATAGAAGTTAACAACTACTATGTAAAGGGATTATACCTGATGAATCGTGTCCTTCGTCTTTACGAACTCCACCTCCTTCCTCGGCCTTCTCGAAGTAGTAGACGATCCACCCGAGAGCTTTACTCCAAGCTTAGCCTCTAAACTTGAGGCAACTAACCTTCTTTAAGTGCTAATCAAAGAAGCTAGGTGATATAGAGTGAGGGTTATGGTTTAATTAGTCTAACTAATCCTTGTACTCAACACATGAGAGGGGAGGATTAGGGTTTGAAGAGGGAGAGCTTGAGGAGAGAGAAGGTGAAGATAATAATGAAGTGAGAATAATGAGTTATGATAATATATATCAAGCATTTCTTTTTATCAAGAAAAGAAAATAAATCATTTAACAACCATGCTTGATAATATCTAGTGATGATTCATCTCCATGAGTCATTAAGCATTTATGATGCATTAATGACATGGATGAATCATCCATATGACTCACTAATCACATTCATTGTATATGCCACCTAAACCTCCTTAGTCACCATCTTCTAGAAGCTTCTCGCGCAATTACGAGAACGCCCCTCCTTTCCGCAAAAATACGGAAAAACTTTAGACTGTATAAATCCAATAACTGGATACCAGTAACTGGCTTAAACCAAAGCCGACTGGTAAAAACTGTCCGAAAGTCGTACGTGCGTAAACACACGTATGCGTCCGAACCCTTGTCGTAAAACCATACGACCTCTATATCGTTTCGCCCAGAGTAGGGAAACTCTCTGTGTGGGACTCTAGAGACTCGACTACTACGCTGGCAGTGGGTTTAACCACAGACCGCAAGAGGCACTAGCTGTACGTAACGGTCCCCAGGTAGATGTCGATAAGAAGGCCGATGATAAAACCCATCCGAACTCCTACTGAGTCTAATGTGACAATCTCCGTACAGTCCGGTCCGTTCGTCTAAGACTATCGCATATCGGGCCTAGGGGGGCGGCAAGCGTCAGTCCCCTAATAGCGGTATAAGTCGTGTCGGAGCGAAGCCCATTACACCCTGAGAAACTACTGGAACCTACCAGCAAATCTCGCTTGCCCTGGCCAGGGACTTTACGTAATGGCTCTCTGACACAGCGCGATATCAACCCCCAATACCGGGAGAGACGAATCCTGTCTAACCGCCACTGCCTCCAAGTGCTCGGGACTGCACCCAACTGCTACCTGTTTGCACGACTCCATTGAGCCGTGGTAGGGTAGCAATCTAAGAACAGTGGGACACACTCGAGGCGAAGTAGCGGTGTCAAGTCTGCGGACTATGCTGTACTCATGTCACCTGGGAACTGTTCACTGACGACTGGTATAAAACCAACCAACAGTTCCCTGTGAGTCCTGTCCGGTGTACCCGTAACCTAACGAGCACCTGCATACTATCTCCAGTACAACGTACTGACGGCTGTGGGACAGACCATCTCCCCAACTGGGATGAGAAGCGTACACACTAGTCTACTCCGGAGTATCGATGCTCTGTCTCGATAATCCAACGACCAGGGACCTGAATAAGGATGTGCTTGTAGACTACCCAGCCCCCACTAGTGTGACTGCCATCACAACGCTGGTAGTCAAGCAAGATCCTAAGAGCTCTATCAATACGTATACTCACATATTAAGATAGAAAAACCAAGTAGCATACTACCATGTTTAGCAAGACTGTTATATACATGTGAATATCCCAAGCTTCCATTAAGTAATATTCAAACTAGTATGATACAGTAATGGCCTTCTAGGGCATAAACACTAACACTTTCATTCTTCATTCATCCTTCTCACTCCCTCCTTCACTCATGGCAGTCCTCTCCTTCATCCCCCTTCTACCTCCTCACCTCATCATAAAAAAAGAATCAAAATTCCATCCCCACTTCATTAAACTTGTGCACAAGCCCACTACAAGCCCTTTGGACCATGAAAAATCGGATTTTGAAGACTTGGGGAAACTCAAGAAAATTCTTGAGTTGTCAAATGAGGTAATTTCCTTACCATTAGAATTGTATTTCATTCACCTTAGCTTTCATGTTAGTTTAGAGGTGATTAATTAAGGTTTAGTGAACTTTGAAAATTCAAATTTGAGGGTTAGGGTTTGATTTGAATCAAAGGTGAAATTGAGGTTAGTGGAGGCTATACAACCCATGTAATGATTGTTTATTGGACTAAAAACCTAGACTTAAACCCCAATTAGCGAACTTAGAAATCCCCGATATCGTATTTTGTTGAAATTGTGATAGGAATTTGACATCTGCTACAACCCAGGACATGAAAATTATGTAGTGATCACAGAGAGATGTGCATGTGATATGGAGCATACCCTAAAGACCAAAGCCCCAACCCCCAACCCATGGCCGCAAATTTAATAGTTCTGGCCGCAATTTGTGGCCAGAGTGATGGTGAATTGATCTGTATTTGGTTCATGGCTCCTTTATCTGTAAAATAGACCCTTTACATATGCAAAATTGGCTAATTTCACCTAGGGTAAAATCTGGAGCATGTTTTCAAAGTTCTAAATTCGTTTTGCGGTTTTTTTTGAATTTGGATTTGGTATTTGATATTGTGTTTCCGTCGTGTGGCGTTTGAACGTCAACGGCTAGGGCTATTAGTCATGTTTTGCATGCAAGGCTATAGGTTTTAACCTATGAGCGAAGCGTGTGCCGTTTTGGTTTTCCGCCTTGATTTTTAATATGAATTTATTATTGTGTATTGGTTGTCGGTACCCCACATGGAAATCGAGACGACGAGGAGAGCGTAGCGTCATCGACTCCAGCAAGCGAGGATCAAGGTGAGTGGATCTATATCCACGGGGGAAGTCGGGTGGATGGCGTATAGCACCCTCGCAAGTTTTTGATGGAAACCGATTCATAGTTTATGGTTAAGGAAACCTTTAATAGAAAACTATAGATAGAGTTAAAAGATAGTTATAAAAACTATATTAGAAACTAAAGGATATTTAGAAGTGATATGATACGACTAATATGCGATGCCGGGATTTGAGGATGATGTTTGATGATATTGCCGTTTAGGGTACTATAAGACTAGATAGCCGACGTACATGTGTCATCCGAACCATACCTATTTACAAACTGAAGAATCATATGCATCTTTTAAACAGATACCTTGAGGGACGTTACGGATTTTCAAATGATATATTTTCCTTAAAAACACCGTAGCCCCGACTTTCAAAACTACGATTCGCATCTTTTAACAAACTGATTGTATGGTTCAGGTGTGTAAGTTAGATTAGATACGTATGCTTATAATTAATAAAGGTAGAATGTAATTGTAAATTGACCTTATGTGTGATATAGATGCGATGAAAAGAGAATACGAATTGGCATGTGATATGATGATATGTTGGTATACGGATGCGAGTCGATTGAGAGGATTGATACCTTGCCGGTCCACTGATATGAGTTTGTTATGGATGTGACCTGGGATATAGGTGTGTATATATATATATGTAATGAATGATAGGCTGTATTTGACATTAGGCCGTACCCTCATTGTCATATAGGTTGATTGGATCCCTATAGGTTTAATGCCGCCGTACAATGATTTTCCGTATGTGATGAGTTTGACTTTTTGATTAATCCATACCCTTGACTAGATGATGCCATACGATGTATTGCACCGTACGTGTTGTTGTGAGGCTAGATGCCGATTGATAGATTCACAGACTCGGTCATGTTAGATACGTATACCTGTCAGCATTTGCATATGATTTACTTTATGGTACGCTCATGTCCCTCTCATTTCATTACATATACCTATGCTAGTACACCTACACCATTATCGATGATGTGTATGTTACACTTACACAGATTGGCCGTCTCACACACTTCATCATCGGTAATTTCTATGCCACTACACAGTAGGACTGCTGCATCATGATATGACTCCTTACATGATTTACTAGGTATGTTCACATCATTACGACATGTCGCATGATATACTGATATTGTCATATTACTGTTCCATGTTGCATGATATACGGATATGCTTACATTTCTGTTATATGTCGCATACATCATTCTTTACGCTTTTACGCATTGAGATATGCTGTTTTCATGAGATTTCTGGATTTGAGAACCGTGGCTATTTCAACAGAAAGCATGTACTGTTTTAAAAACTCGGTTTCTCTTGATATAATATTTCAGTGCATCCACCATGCGTTTTCTCGGTCCTGAGACGCGTGACATGTGAAATCCGATTCGAGGAGCTGGATGAGGCCAATTGCTGGTACATGGTGGACCCAGTATGGTACTCCAGGCCGAGAAAGGATTGCTGTGTAGTAGACGGTGAGCCTGGCAGAGGGACTACTACCTACCGGTGATAGTATTTGGACTTGGCGGATATCCGGAGGATACCGACCAGAGTCGAGAGATGATATGGGCCATGGGCCGATCCAGACTGACGGAGCCCGGGATATGAGGATTTACGTGTCGATGCTGGACACGGGTTTCATGATGTTTTTGAGTGTCGAAGCTGGACATCTAGGATCCATGATTTTGATGTGTCGCGAGGGACACACGTTGATTTATATCCTCATACTTTCATGCATACGCTTTTATGATATTTACATGCATGATGTTGTTGTGTCATTGGTTGACACGTGGACGGGATCCACATGCATACAGACATTGATTATATTGTTGGATGATATCCACATGCTGATTGATATTGATATTAGTCTTGGCACATATACAGACCCGGTCACCCTAGATATCATAGTATTACCTTTATGATACATATGACCTAGGAGTCGTTGTTTATTCGATTTCTACTTGTTGATGTTATTCTACTCACGAGTTGGCAACTCACTCCCATTGTGCCACGGTTCTTAAAAGTTGACCGCATGGATCAGTAGCGGCATCGCTGGCACATAGCTGCTTTTGGGTGATTTGCTTGGTAGGTGAGACATTTGTATCGTACCCACTCTTGTATTATATTTCATTTTGTATTTAGTCAACTCCATCAATCAAAATTAGTATTTGTATAAGTAATGAGACTTAGTGAGACTTGTGGTTGCGAGACTTAGAGCGAGGGGTTTTCAGCTACTTGTGGTTTTGATGTCTTGCTTATTTCTTTATCTTTTGTGGTGAACTTCGCAGTTGGGCGTCGTATACTTATATTTACTGTCTTGCATGGTTGTGATCCGCCGTTTGGCGAAGAGCTAGCTCCCGCTTGGTGATGCCTTTATTATTATCTTGTATTGTGGTTTTGGATCAAAATATACAAAGGAGGTGCTGCCCAATTTTTTTTAAAGGATGAAACATGTTTTCAAACCAGTAAATTTCACTTGCATTATTCATGTTCCTCTTCTATGCATTTAAGAAAACTTGATTTCATTATACCTTTATTTCAAAACGTCACCTCCTTGATTTTTCTTAAAAAGATTTAGATTTCTGGGTTTCGGTTTACTTGAAATACGTGATGCCTTTAGACATGGCGTGATTTACGTGCCGATCACGAGCTAATATTTCGGGTCGTGACAAAGTTGGTATCAGAGCGCTTGGTTTAACCTTGGTTCGAGTCTAGGTTTGACTATGTGGAGTCTGAGGCATAAATTATTTCGGAACCTAGGCTTGACCTTACGGAACTTAGACTTGAACAGGGGGGGTATTAGAACCGAACTTTCGTTTCATAGGCTGACCCTGATTGATGCAGTAGGCAACTTGAATAGAGTGACGTACCGTACGTATGTTCCATGACATATTTACGATACGATACTCCACTTAAGAAACCTTAGGATGTACATATTCTGAGATCTGTTCCATCTGAGATCGTTGATTCTGTTCATCTCCATGATCATACTTTCATTGATGTTGTTTCTTCTTATGATCATGTATCCATTCTGGATCTGTCACTTCCTTTCATGCCCTTGATCTGTTTTCTTCGATACACGATTGAGGTTCCTGTCACCATGGTTTGAGCGCAGATTGAGCTGCTGCTAGTGTTGCAGTCTTGGCGAGCTCGTCTGGTAAGAGGGCTGACCATTGTGTTTTCTGGTGACATAGGAATGTCTCGATGTAGTGTTGTGTTATGACCTCTTGTGGAGGCGAGTGTTTGGTTTTACACTGGATGATCGGGACATTGTTAGATCTGCCAGTTGTGAGAGGACTTTTGATGTACAGCCTACCTCAGAGATTGTAATGTCGTCTACCGTGCAGACAGATAACCCAGCTGTTGCTGAGATTGATAGGATGACGCCTCCAGACTTTATGAGCTGAGATCACTGGAGCTTTCAGGCAGAGGTAGAACAGATGATAGCTAGTCTACCTTGAGATGAGAGACGAAGGATATTCACATGTCGGCTAGGGGAAGTTAAAAAGTTCGAACGAATGTTAGAAACCCAATTTTCCAAGTTTAAAGTATTCGAAGGAACATGCAAGTAATTCCGTGGACCCCCTAGAAGAATGAAACCCTAACTCGACATAATGACCATGGAACCGCTTCTGAACTTTAGGGTTTGCAGCAGTTCAGCGGTGCCATCAGTGAGGGTTGGGTTTGCCCTTCTACGGTTGGTCGATAGGTACTGTGGCATGTACTGGATATTATTAGACTGTGCTCAGGTGTTGAGCTTTCGGGGAATTATGTGACTTTGATAAATCGATCAAAACGTTTAACGTCGTCCGGATATCATGTGATAAGAGATCAGCAAGCAGACCAGCTTCGGTTAGAGGACCTCACCCAGATGCGTTGTGAGTTGATAGAGAACGGATGAGTATTGAGTATTCCTCCGATGGTTGGGACGAGTCCCCGAGGACGTGTTCGGCTAGAGATCTTCTATAGAGTGATGAAGATACCGAGTTAGTGATTTCAAGTCCGTGTGAGAGACTTCGTATTGAATGTAGCCGAGAACATTTGCAGTTCGCAGATAGCGTGACATGACGTCGAAGTGGACGATGATACAGACGAGTGGGACCAGAGGTTCGTGCGAGATGCTGACGAGCTGTTGTTACTCCCTGTTGAGATCAGAGATCTGATGTGTATACAGAGGTGTTAGGATACGGCCAGTTCCCGAGGAGATGCTGTGCTGAGAACGTAGATGTCCAGAAAATGAGAAAAAATTATGCTACAGTACCAGCCTCCGTACAGTTCGGCATAGGCGAGATCGGAAGAGACCCTGAGCAGGTACCTTCCAGGACACTACTGCGATGAGATTTTCACCAAGGACCAGTTGTGTCACGAGTATTCAGAGGGTTAGAGGCCGACGCCAGTGACGTGCTGCTTTACGAGTGGTCGGGATAATTGGCTGAAGGATGACCAGAGAAGTGCCAGAGCGGAATTGTTTCCGTTAGCACACTTGAATGAGTCGACGAGCCGATGGATTGCGAGATTGGTAATCCACAGTGAAAATGAGGACCCAGAGATAGAGGACGCCAGACCGTGAGCAGGAGGAAGGCGGATGTTCTTGCTCTGCCAGTTTTGGGTGCACCGACATCTTTCGACATTGTAGGAGGTGTACCTCGATGTCATTTATTGCGATTTGCGTTTGTGATCCGTGTATCACGCTTATATCGCTTGAATTTGAGTTTTGATGATGAGTTTCCTGATATTGTTTTCGTGCACTATGGCTGCACCTACTGGGTATTTACATTTTTTTGTTCATGGTTATTGCACTTGGTTTATATTTTATACAACATTGTGTTGATTTGAGATTTGTGCATATTTAGTGCACTTGATATTGATTTTGTTCCTTGGCTGCTCATGTTTATGATTTCATAGATTTCATACAGTCGAGTTGATTTTGTGCGTGTGGTACGCACTCGATTTGATTTTGCACTCGGTATAGCTCATATGTGCTTGCAGTGCATTGATACATTTTGTGCAAGCAGTTGCGCACGTTTTTGATTTTTATACATCTTGGTACACTCGGTATTGCTTTTATATGCATTTGAGTTATTGATGGGTTTTCTTGCATTGGATGCACTGTATGTGTATTTCATGCGTTGATTGCATTAGATTTATATTCCGTACATTGGTTGCGCCGAATTATGCCTTTGGGCATTCGTTTTACCAGATTTGTGTTTTCATGCGCGTTGGCGCTTGCCGTTCGTTTTCGTGCATGCTACTGCACTAGATACTTTTACGGACCTGACGCGCTTGGATTGGATTTTACGCACATTCAGCGCTTGATATTGGATTTATGCATGTTGGATGCACTTGGTTTAGATTTTATTCGTGCATGATGGATGCACTTGATTTGGATTTTCGCGCATATTGGGCACATGATATGAGATGTGATTTTGTGCACACCGGATGCACTCGATTTGGGATTTTCATTCGTGCATGTTAGTTGCACCGGATTGAGATTTTTGTGCATTATAGATGCACTAGATGTTGTTGTCGTGCACACCCGTTGCACTGGACAGATACTTTCGT
Source organism: Agapanthus africanus (assembly GCA_030015575.1). NCBI lineage: Eukaryota > Viridiplantae > Streptophyta > Magnoliopsida > Asparagales > Amaryllidaceae > Agapanthus > Agapanthus africanus. Next base: position 521,550,879 of record CM057344.1, read on the forward strand.
GCACACCCGTTGCACTTAGTTTTGCTTTTGTGTACGTTCGTAGAACTTGTATTTGGATTTGATTCCCGTGCGCACCAGACGCACGTAATTATTGGATACGCCTTTTGAGGCTGATTTTGCTTTGAGGCACTTTGTTTTCATGAGGGGTACTATATTACGTAGTAGCCGAACATGACTAATCTGAGGAGAGTACCCGAGTATTTTGCATTCATTAAACATTTAACTAGAGGTTTTCAAAAAGAAGCTATAGTCTCGCTATTTCCTACATGTCCGAGAGCGACATAAATGTTTACAAGGAAAACCTATTGGGATATTTCAAAAAGGCGGAACGTATGTTTTGCAAAACCAATATGAGCATATATTTATTACTTTACAAATGAGCTTCCGTCACTTATTCCTTGTGTTACGCATCAAACGGCGATTCAGAAAAGATTTTGCATGTGTTTTATTCAGTTTTAAGGATTTTTCCAAGGATGCATACTATATATGTATTAAAGAATTTGACTAGTGTATATTAGATTTCAGTAGTGGATTTCGAGATCTGTATCTCCATTGAAACTCCGATGATATGCGTGCAAATCCGATGGTTTGCGTGACGCTTGACAGAGTTCGATTTTGAGTTTCGTACTCGTTTCCATGCGCACGCGATGCGCTGTGGTATTTCTATATCTTCCGTGATTTCGGAGCCCCATTGTTGGAGTTGAATTTTGAAATGTTTTAGTATTTGGGGGTTTATTTAAATTCGGGGACCGAATTTATTTAAGGGGGAAGATTGTAACATTTCAGAAAAATAAAATATTATTATTTGGAATTTTTAAAATTTAATAATAAATATTATGAATATTTTGATAATGCGGTATAATTAAATACCGATAAATTTGGGAAATATTTGAAATTTATGCTAATTATTAAATTGGAAGAGATTACAAGATTTGAGCAATCATAGATTGTTATATAATTGGTTATTTCCGATTTTTATGCTAATCGCGATTAAATATCACTAATCGTGCATTAAGCTTGATTTGTACACATGGCATGCACCATATCATTTTTACACATTTTTACATTTCTTACCATGGTCTTTTCTTCATATTTTATGCATTTCCTTGTTTTAAAATGAGAAGAGAAAAGAATAGAAAAGATAAAGAAAAGAAAAAAAAAGAAAATGAATAAAGAATGGGAGGTATGAGCATGAGAGAGAGAGAGGTGAGAGGTCAAGTTGACCAAGGGTTTTCTTCTTTCATTCTTCATGCATCCTTCTCACTCCCTCATTCACTCATGGCAGCCCTCTCCTTCATCCCCCCTCTACCTCCTAACTTCATCATCAAAAACACATCAAAATTCAATCTCCACTTCAGAAAATTCTTGAGTTGCTAAATGAGGTAATTTCCTTACCATTAGCATTGTATTTCATTCACCTTAGCTTTCATGTTAGCTTTCATCATTTGATTGGTACGAATTCTTGATGTGTAGTAGGAAATTGTAAAGAAATCACAACCAAAAATTAATTGACCGCAATCAACTACGGTATCGGATGTAGTTAATGAATGAGTGCGGATCGTCCTCAGGGAAAGTGTAATCGTTCGTCTTTTGAATTAGATGAATTGAAACTTTAATGAAAAGAAAACAAACAATTCAAGATTTAAAGTTGAAGTTCAAGAAATGAGAAAAAAAAAAACTAGATCTAAGAAAGCATTTAAAAGATAGAATCAAGAATTGATCGTTTAATGATTTTTCCAAACCAAATCTCAAGAATCGAAATGAGGCTCGTAGGAATCGATCGGATCTATAGATGTGATGTAATCTTACAATTACGTATTCTTATCCTTCGATGAATTGATACTAGATTGATGATGATCGATCGAGAATTAAGGATTTCTTGTGAAACTAGGGTTTCATCTTATCCCTTGTTCTTTCGTCGATATCATTCACACTCTAGCCTCTAGTAAATTCAAGAAACGATCATAGATCCCTAATTTCGAGCGATCACAATCAAGAAAGCATCGCTACGAAACTAGGTCATCGATTCTTGAACTTGCTAGGGTTTACAAAACTCGTAGGACTTAAAAATCGTATTTAGATTTGTTACATCATCATTCTACAATCGTCTCGACTCCTTTACGAGCGGAGTTTTACTCACACATCACAACAAGAACAACAATTACAAATCGAGATCTAATCATGATGCAAGAATTAAAAGAAAGCAAGATAAAAGAATTTCACCTTTTATTTATATCGACAATTTTATTACATCGCTCAAGAACTACAAGAGGAGGAACTCGATCGTCGACTTGGCTTCGCTCGTCTCCGTGGAACGCGGATCGGCTTGGATCACTTGTCCGATTGAAGATCGGCTCGGCTCCTAAAAGGTTGAAGGCTTCTCACTTGATTTGGTACTCAAGATCTTGGATTTGGAGTGGAATTAGGGTTAGGGTTTCGCACAAGCCTTGTTACGAGACTTGTGGAAGAAGATGATGAAAGAGGGAATTTTAACTAATGAAGATTAAAGAACAACCTCAACCTTTAGATTTAGGCTCCTATTTATAGATAACTAACCCTAGATTTAGGATTTCAAATTCTAAGTTTCCCTCCAAAAGTTTGTTGAGAGAATTCAAATTTCCCTCCAAAAGTTAGTTAGAGGAGAAGGTTCTAGATGTGATTAGTTAGGAGGAGCTTCTAGAAGAGGATTAATTAGGAGCTTAATTAGGATTGGCCTTCCTTAATTTTCTTTGCTGATCTGGCAGAAGACTCTAGAGAATTATGTATCAGAAAGCACTATGGGCCCTGGGAGAAGAATTGTGCCCAAAAATTCATCGGCTGACGTGGCAGAACTGCCGCGCTTGCGCGGCTAAATCCTGGCTTCCGCCGCGGAAGCGCGGCGCTCTTGGAGCCTTGGAGCTTGTGCTCTCTGTGGTAGTCTTGGGCTCATTTTTGGGCCTTCATTTGATATATAGAATTATCTAATTCCTTCTCCACTGCTACCAGATCTGAAAGTATGGAGTTGGTGTAATGTTGATCAGCTCTTTGGTTTTTCTTCCGTATTTTCCTGCATAGACTCAAAACAAGTGTTGCGCAAATACAGAAATGATGCGATGCCATGAAATGCGGTTAATTTCCTTTAAAGTGTCGGTTAAAAAGTCTAACACATGCAATCTCATATTTTGTGACGGATTTGCTAATATGTAGAATATGGATGCCGAACACTTCTAAATGTATGCAAATGTTAAGGAAATTGCCGGCTAAAATATACAATATTTTCGACTGATCAAATACCCCCAAACTTAATTTCGATCGTCTCGAGCGAATGTTTTATTAAAAAGAGAAGGAGAAAATAAAGAAAGAGAAAAACTAACTAGCACACTTTCGTAGGCAACACGATTGCACTGAGCACGTGCAACAAGCCTTTAAACCTCTAGGTGTCCCTAGTAGGAGGAGTGTTGTCTCCTGAGGGTTTTCAGCGGATTGCATCCACAAAATCCAATAATAAAAGAAAGATCATGAATATTACATTTAAAGAAAAGAATTGTAGAAGAAAAGCTTTGAAAATTAGGGTTTCCAACTAAGCTAGCTTTTCGGTTGTCATGAGCCCTATCTTAATGGTCATGAAAAGATGTTAGAAATCACGTCCTCCCTCAATAAAACATCGTCTTATTCTTCATTCCTATCTTTCTTCCAAACATCGATCATATCACCCTGCATGTGTGTAAAGGACATCCCTACACCCGGAGAATTCAATTCAAGCTATCATACTCTTGCCCATCAGCCTCAGTATATATATATATATATTTTTTTTTTTTTGATGAGCTCACACACTTTCATGCGACCGTTAATACTTCTTGAGGTACTAACCGACCGATTACTCATGTGCTTGCTTGCTTGGTGTATTTTCCTAGTCTTGCACCACCTCAGGCATAGCAGTGACTCCCAGACCAGTTGACCTTGGGGCACTAGGTGAAGAAGCACCCTTTTGCTATATATTTTTTTATTCCCTTGGTGATAACAAAACCAGTGTCCATTTTTCTCACCATATTTTTTTTTTTCATACTTTTGGCCTTAAGACAAGAGCATTTCAAGGTATCCTCTACTATCCCAGGCTTCAAGATGTGTGTAAGTGCGAATAGCAGGGTAGCAACGTTCAAAATGTTTGACTTCCAGAATAGAAACTATTTTTCAGACTTATTTTTATCCTCAGATTAGTGACGTCTTTCATCTTACTAACCCTTGGGACAACGGCTCATAACTACTTATTACTAGTTCGTATAAGAAAACTTCTAATTTTCTTAGTTTTCTTAAATTTTTCTAATCTCATGGATGTAATTTTTCACTATCTAAACTTTTATTATCTTATTTATGTACAAAAATATTTTTATCTTTTTGAATTTTTTTTTAAATTTTTATAGGTTTTAAAAAATATTTTGTGCTTATGCAAATGATATGCAAATGATGCGAAAATAAGCACAAACCTCCCCCAAACTTGTTTTCAACAGTGTCCTCACTGTTGCCTTCTGCTAAATCTCGAAAAACCTGTAAGCTTGGGAGGAATTTATTAGTGGGGGCACAATATTTAAGTGAAGAACCTCCCCCAAACTTATTTTTGGCTCAAAATTTTGTAAAACTTTTCTTTTCAAGAGCCAGAAAAAATATCCCCCCAAACTTGAGTTATGCAATGTTAATCTTTTAAAATCACAAGTGGGGGTCAAAAATCAGTGGTCGATGCCAAGCTCTGCAAAGACCGAATGTCAACACCAACCATTCAAAAATTTTATCAATGCAGTGCTCGGGTTGGTGGAAGAAGAAGTGGGGAAAGGTTAAGTGGTGGAATAGAATGTGTGTGCGTCTCATTTTGGAGAGACGATGCAGTGTATGTGATGGATTACTCGCATTCTTCTTACAGTTCAAAAGAAGGGGTGGAGGTTCAATTTCATTGATTGGGACATGATTCATCTCAACACCCGTGTCATTCAAAAATGCGAGTTCATCAGCGAAGATCTCCTCAAAAGTTCCATCTATACCCCGAGAAATAATGTCATCACAAAGTGCGGGGTGATCTTCAGACTCTAAGAACAGTTCATAATCAGTGTTATTTGTTGACCCGGACATCTCGGTGGAAGAGTCCGTATGTGTATGATACATAGTTGGGTCAAACAATAACGAATGAAAAGAGTCAAGATCGATATTAGGAGGATCATCAAATTCGCTGCTGTCGACATCCATTAAGTCGACAGAACAGACCTGAGCAGTAGGTTCGGAGGGTACACTTCCCAACTTGTAAATGTTCAGCTCTATTGACCTATTCCCGAAAGATAGGGTCATAGAACCATTACGACAGTTGATTATTGCATTGGAAGTGGCCAAAAAGGGGCGACCTAAAATCACCGGAATTTGATTCCGTGGGTTCGCTACAGGCTGTGTATCAATTACAATAAAATCTACCGGGAATATAAATTCTCCGATTTTTATTAACACATCCTCCAGTTCACCCCTAGGTTTGGTGATTGATCGGTCAGCCATCTGGAGAGTGCAATTGGTTGGCTTCAACTCTCCGATCCCTAGTTGCTCATAAACTGAATAAGGAAGCAAGTTAACACTAGCGCCAAGATCTAGTAGAGCACGGTTAATGTGTTTTTCCCCGATAGAAACGGAAATAGTAGGATATCCTGGATCCTTACGTTTCCTCGGTAATTGTTGGGGGAAAGCCGTGTCTATTGTTTTTTCCATAAAAATCTTCTTGGGCACTGAATTCTTCCTCTTCCTAGTGCACAAGTTCTTAAGAGTTTTCGCATAGGACGGAACTTGTTGGATGGCATCTAGGAGAGGGATGTTGGTGTTTACTTGCTTAAAAATGTTCATAATCTTCTCCATATGTGGACTCGGAGTGTTAGCCCTTAACCGATTAGGATAAGGTGCTTTAGCAATAAGCGCTGGGTCCATCACAGGAGAAGGAAGTGGGTGTGGAACTGATCCCGGTATAGAAGTGGGAATCGTCCGTGGAGGGGTAAAAGAGGTGGGCTGTAATGGCGAGCCTTTTGGGAAATGGAGAATAGGCTCGGAAGAGGGTGGTGGGGTAGAAGAAGTAGGGTCAGAAGTGTGTGTGTGTGGAAAGGTCTCAGCCGGGGTGTTATTGATTGATTTATCAGTGTCATCAAACTCTTCCCCAACATGAGTGTCAAGCACTCTTCCAGATCTCAACGTGATTGTATCCACATCATGTAAATAGCTAGAATTGGGTAAAGGTTGAGCTGGAAGTTTCCCTTTCTCTCTTGCACTCATTTCAGCTTTTAAACGTGCAATTTCTTCTTCCATCGATTTAATACTCTCGCTTTGGGACGCAGAGTTTTTCTTTATATAATCGACAGAAGACTTCATTTCAGCCGAAACTTGCATGATATTTGTTAAGACCAAATTCATGCATTGTGCAATTGAATAGGATTCATCCGTTCCGGTCAACTGCAAAGGACTAGATGGTGCAAAAGTGTTGACCGGATTTTGAAAATTTTGTGCTTGAAAGGGGTGCTGACTCAATTGTGGTGGTTGCTGTTGTGGTGGAGGGGCCCCTTGGAAATTGTTTTGGGTTGGAACCGTGTTTTGAAATTGGGATTGGTTCCAATCAAAGTTAGGGTGATTCCTCCAACCCTGATCATATGTGGAGGAAGATGGATTGTTTCTAGGTCTTTGAAATGCGGCATTGGTATGCTCATGACCTGAAAACGGACATTCTTCCGTCAAGTGAGACGGATCAGAACAACAGCCACATACAGTTTTGGAGAGTGATATTTGACTTAGGGCGGCGGCTAAAAATTTGTTTTCCATAGCATCAAATTTCTTGTGTAAAGCTGAAATTTCAGCTCTAATTTCTATGGAAATATCATTGCCATCCCTAGATGATTGACTCATACCCTCCCACTGTAAAGATTTTTCTGCGAAATTTTCTAAGAATTCCCAGGCTTCCCTATCATCTTTGGTCATAAAATTGCCATGACACATGGATTCAAGGGTCTGTCTTGTGTAAGGAGTAATGCCCTCATAAATGATTCGGCACAGTTCCCATCTCGGGATGCCGTGATGTGGACATTGGATTAACAGATCCTTGAAACGGTCGAGACATTTTGAAAATGTTTCATTTGGAAGCTGGGTAAATTGATAGATTTCGCTACGGACTCGAGCTGTCTTTTGATGTGGGTAGAATTTCTTAAGGAATGCTTTAACGAATTCGTCCCAATTTGAAATGGAATGTGCGGTAGTGTTATATAGCCACTTCTCGGCTAAATCGCACAATGTGAATGGGAGAAGACGAAGACGGAAAGCATCCACAGAAAGCTGTGAAGTACCCATCATTGCGCATACATTTTCAAATTTCGTGATAAACACGTATGCGTCCTCAGACTCGAGACCGTGAAATTTTGGTAGAAGGTTGATGTATTGGGGTTTTATTTGAAAGTTTTCCCCGTTGGCTGGTGGTATGGAAAGACAAGTGGAAAGTGGGCCTCGTGTTGGATAACACCTCTCTTGGAGAGAGATACGAGATGGATTCTGCGCACCAACGGACGGCGGCAGAGTAGTGGAAAAGAAGTTCGATGGAGATGGATCCATCGATGTGGGTGTGGTGGTGGGTAAAGAAAAGGTAAATGTAGAAATACCGACTTTTGGGTCGATGAGGGAAACGCGGACTTAACAGGCACTAGAAACCCGTTGTCCAGCCTATCTTGCACTTAAAAGGGTTAGTACAAGTGGCAGCGTGAATTTATAATTAGGGGAAATGATGTATGCGGTGTTTGCTTTAACAAGATACGGATTTTTGAAAATATGATGCAACAAAACAAATGCAACACACAAACCCTAGAATCTAGTGGTCACCTAGGTCAAACTCTAGACCGCTCCTAACTGCCAAAAGACAAGTCGCAGGATAAATCCTCCACTGCCTCTTTGTCCCCCTGTGGCCGGATAAGTGCCAGGTAAGTGGGAAGGAACCACCACTACAGTGGGCCTAATTAATAACCACTAGCCTTAGACACACTCGCCTTAGGCACCACAAGAAAACTCGGATAAGCAATGAATTACCCACGGCCTTCTCTTGTCCTAATTGAGCGCGACGGTCCTTAGAGTCATCTCTAGATTTCTTTTAGTTAATGGAGGTAATGCGGATGCAAGTTTGACGATTTTCGGGGCCTAGGAAGGGTAATGAAATCCCCACCTAATTTGGATTTGGTCGTGCCCCTTAATTTCCGTATTAATATGCAACAACCACAAGAATCAAAAACACGCACAAATTTATTTTGCTTTTGCGGCGCTGCGATTTATTTGCAAAGAAACCTGCAGTAAAATTGTTATTGGAGCAGATAAGGTAAGAGATAAGAAAGTGAGAAAGTTACAGAGCAAAATTTCTGCAGAGAGGAGCTAGGGTTGCGGCGCTTCCGCCGCGGCTGAGGTACTTTAGCCGCGGAAGAGCGGTGAAATGTTGGGATCAGTGCTTCAAACTTTTTGGTACTGTTCCTCTTGAACCTCTAAGCTCTCTGGTAATTTCAGAAAAAAATTTCCACAGCTCCAAAAATTCCAGAATTCCTCGCAATCAAATCACAACAACACGTATTAGTGTTTGCACGAGTTTTGATCTAAAAATTATAATGGAATAAATTGTTCAACTCAAATTTCAAAATACGAACTATTAGCGCACTATCCCCGGCAACGGCGCCATTTGATTGGTACGAATTCTTGATGTGTAGTAGGAAATTGTAAAGAAATCACAACCAAAAATTAATTGACCGCAATCAACTACGGTGTCGGATGTAGTTAATGAATGAGTGCGGATCGTCCTCAGGGAAAGTGTAATCGTTCGTCTTTTGAATTAGATGAATTGAAACTTTAATGAAAAGAAAACAAACAATTCAAGATTTAAAGTTGAAGTTCAAGAAATGAGAAAAAAAAAAACTAGATCTAAGAAAGCATTTAAAAGATAGAATCAAGAATTGATCGTTTAATGATTTTTCCAAACCAAATCTCAAGAATCGAAATGAGGCTCGTAGGAATCGATCGGATCTATAGATGTGATGTAATCTTACAATTTCGTATTCTTATCCTTCGATGAATTGATACTAGATTGATGATTATCGATCGAGAATTAAGGATTTCTTGTGAAACTAGGGTTTCATCTTATCCCTTGTTCTTTCGTCGATATCATTCACACTCTAGCCTCTAGTAAATTCAAGAAACGATCATAGATCCCTAATTTCGAGCGATCACAATCAAGAAAGCATCGCTACGAAACTAGGTCATCGATTCTTGAACTTGCTAGGGTTTACAAAACTCGTAGGACTTAAAAATCGTATTTAGATTTGTTACATCATCATTCTACAATCGTCTCGACTCCTTTACGAGCGGAGTTTTACTCACACATCACAACAAGAACAACAATTACAAATCGAGATCTAATCATGATGCAAGAATTAAAAGAAAGCAAGATAAAAGAATTTCACCTTTTATTTATATCGACAATTTTATTACATCGCTCAAGAACTACAAGAGGAGGAACTCGATCGTCGACTTGGCTTCGCTCGTCTCCGTGGAACGCGGATCGGCTTGGATCACTTGTCCGATTGAAGATCGGCTCGGCTCCTAAAAGGTTGAAGGCTTCTCACTTGATTTGGTACTCAAGATCTTGGATTTGGAGTGGAATTAGGGTTAGGGTTTCGCACAAGCCTTGTCACGAGACTTGTGGAAGAAGATGATGAAAGAGGGAATTTTAACTAATGAAGATTAAAGAACAACCTCAACCTTTAGATTTAGGCTCCTATTTATAGATAACTAACCCTAGATTTAGGATTTCAAATTCTAAGTTTCCCTCCAAAAGTTTGTTGAGAGAATTCAAATTTCCCTCCAAAAGTTAGTTAGAGGAGAAGGTTCTAGATGTGATTAGTTAGGAGGAGCTTCTAGAAGAGGATTAATTAGGAGCTTAATTAGGATTAGCCTTCCTTAATTTTCTTTGCTGATCTGGCAGAAGACTCTAGAGAATTATGTATCAGAAAGCACTATGGGCCCTGGGAGAAGAATTGTGCCCAAAAATTCATCGGCTGACGTGGCAGAACTGCCGCGCTTGCGCGGCTAAATCCTGGCTTCCGCCGCGGAAGCGCGGCGCTCTTGGAGCCTTGGAGCTTGTGCTCTCTGTGGTAGTCTTGGGCTCATTTTTGGGCCTTCATTTGATATATAGAATTATCTAATTCCTTCTCCACTGCTACCAGATCTGAAAGTATGGAGTTGGTGTAATGTTGATCAGCTCTTTGGTTTTTCTTCCGTATTTTCCTGCATAGACTCAAAACAAGTGTTGCGCAAATACAGAAATGATGCGATGCCATGAAATGCGGTTAATTTCCTTTAAAGTGTCGGTTAAAAAGTCTAACACATGCAATCTCATATTTTGTGACGGATTTGCTAATATGTAGAATATGGATGCCGAACACTTCTAAATGTATGCAAATGTTAAGGAAATTGCCGGCTAAAATATACAATATTTTCGACTGATCAAATACCCCCAAACTTAATTTCGATCGTCTCGAGCGAATGTTTTATTAAAAAGAGAAGGAGAAAATAAAGAAAGAGAAAAACTAACTAGCACACTTTCGTAGGCAACACGATTGCACTGAGCACGTGCAACAAGCCTTTAAACCTCTAGGTGTCCCTAGTAGGAGGAGTGTTGTCTCCTGAGGGTTTTCAGCGGATTGCACCCACAAAATCCAATAATAAAAGAAAGATCATGAATATTACATTTAAAGAAAAGAATTGTAGAAGAAAAGCTTTGAAAATTAGGGTTTCCAACTAAGCTAGCTTTTCGGTTGTCATGAGCCCTATCTTAATGGTCATGAAAAGATGTTAGAAATCACGTCCTCCCTCAATAAAACATCGTCTTATTCTTCATTCCTATCTTTCTTCCAAACATCGATCATATCACCCTGCATGTGTGTAAAGGACATCCCTACACCCGGAGAATTCAATTCAAGCTATCATACTCTTGCCCATCAGCCTCAGTATATATATATTTTTTTTTTGATGAGCTCACACACTTTCATGCGACCGTTAATACTTCTTGAGGTACTAACCGACCGATTACTCATGTGCTTGCTTGCTTGGTGTATTTTCCTAGTCTTGCACCACCTCAGGCATAGCAGTGACTCCCAGACCAGTTGACCTTGGGGCACTAGGTGAAGAAGCACCCTTTTGCTATATATTTTTTTATTCCCTTGGTGATAACAAAACCAGTGTCCATTTTTCTCACCATATTTTTTTTTTTCATACTTTTGGCCTTAAGACAAGAGCATTTCAAGGTATCCTCTACTATCCCAGGCTTCAAGATGTGTGTAAGTGCGAATAGCAGGGTAGCAACGTTCAAAATGTTTGGCTTCCAGAATAGAAACTATTTTTCAGACTTATTTTTATCCTCAGATTAGTGACGTCTTTCATCTTACTAACCCTTGGGACAACGGCTCATAACTACTTATTACTAGTTCGTATAAGAAAACTTCTAATTTTCTTAGTTTTCTTAAATTTTTCTAATCTCATGGATGTAATTTTTCACTATCTAAACTTTTATTATCTTATTTATGTACAAAAATATTTTTATCTTTTTGAATTTTTTTTAAAATTTTTATAGGTTTTAAAAAATGTTTTGTGCTTATGCAAATGATATGCAAATGATGCGAAAATAAACACAAACCTCCCCCAAACTTGTTTTCAACAGTGTCCTCACTGTTGCCTTCTGCTAAATCTCGAAAAACCTGTAAGCTTGGGAGGAATTTATTAGTGGGGGCACAATATTTAAGTGAAGAACCTCCCCCAAACTTATTTTTGGCTCAAAATTTTGTAAAACTTTTCTTTTCAAGAGCCAGAAAAAATATCCCCCCAAACTTGAGTTATGCAATGTTAATCTTTTAAAATCACAAGTGGGGGTCAAAAATCAGTGGTCGATGCCAAGCTCTGCAAAGACCGAATGTCAACACCAACCATTCAAAAATTTTATCAATGCAGTGCTCGGGTTGGTGGAAGAAGAAGTGGGGAAAGGTTAAGTGGTGGAATAGAATGTGTGTGCGTCTCATTTTGGAGAGACGATGCAGTGTATGTGATGGATTACTCGCATTCTTCTTACAGTTCAAAAGAAGGGGTGGAGGTTCAATTTCATTGATTGGGACAAGATTCATCTCAACACCCGTGTCTTTCAAAAATGCGAGTTCATCAGCGAAGATCTCCTCAAAAGTTCCATCTATACCCCGAGAAATAATGTCATCACAAAGTGCGGGGTGATCTTCAGACTCTAAGAACAGTTCATAATCAGTGTTATTTGTTGACCCGGACATCTCGGTGGAAGAGTCCGTATGTGTATGATACATAGTTGGGTCAAACAATAACGAATGAAAAGAGTCAAGATCGATATTAGGAGGATCATCAAATTCGCTGCTGTCGACATCCATTAAGTCGACAGAACAGACCTGAGCAGTAGGTTCGGAGGGTACACTTCCCAACTTGTAAATGTTCAGCTCTATTGACCTATTCCCGAAAGATAGGGTCATAGAACCATTACGACAGTTGATTATTGCATTGGAAGTGGCCAAAAAGGGGCGACCTAAAATCACCGGAATTTGATTCCGTGGGTTCGCTACAGGCTGTGTATCAATTACAATAAAATCTACCGGGAATATAAATTCTCCGATTTTTATTAACACATCCTCCAGTTCACCCCTAGGTTTGGTGATTGATCGGTCAGCCATCTGGAGAGTGCAATTGGTTGGCTTCAACTCTCCGATCCCTAGTTGCTCATAAACTGAATAAGGAAGCAAGTTAACACTAGCGCCAAGATCTAGTAGAGCACGGTTAATGTGTTTTTCCCCGATAGAAACGGAAATAGTAGGATATCCTGGATCCTTACGTTTCCTCGGTAATTGTTGGGGGAAAGCCGTGTCTATTGTTTTTTCCATAAAAATCTTCTTGGGCACTGAATTCTTCCTCTTCCTAGTGCACAAGTTCTTAAGAGTTTTCGCATAGGACGGAACTTGTTGGATGGCATCTAGGAGAGGGATGTTGGTGTTTACTTGCTTAAAAATGTTCATAATCTTCTCCATATGTGGACTCGGAGTGTTAGCCCTTAACCGATTAGGATAAGGTGCTTTAGCAATAAGCGCTGGGTCCATCACAGGAGAAGGAGGTGGGTGTGGAACTGATCCCGGTATAGAAGTGGGAATCGTCCGTGGAGGGGTAAAAGAGGTGGGCTGTAATGGCGAGCCTTTTGGGAAATGGAGAATAGGCTCGGAAGAGGGTGGTGGGGTAGAAGAAGTAGGGTCAGAAGTGTGTGTGTGTGGAAAGGTCTCAGCCGGGGTGTTATTGATTGATTTATCAGTGTCATCAAACTCTTCCCCAACATGAGTGTCAAGCACTCTTCCAGATCTCAACGTGATTGTATCCACATCATGTAAATAGCTAGAATTGGGTAAAGGTTGAGCTGGAAGTTTCCCTTTCTCTCTTGCACTCATTTCAGCTTTTAAACGTGCAATTTCTTCTTCCATCGATTTAATACTCTCGCTTTGGGACGCAGAGTTTTTCTTTATATAATCGACAGAAGACTTCATTTCAGCCGAAACTTGCATGATATTTGTTAAGACCAAATTCATGCATTGTGCAATTGAATAGGATTCATCCGTTCCGGTCAACTGCAAAGGACTAGATGGTTCAAAAGTGTTGACCGGATTTTGAAAATTTTGTGCTTGAAAGGGGTGCTGACTCAATTGTGGTGGTTGCTGTTGTGGTGGAGGGGCCCCTTGGAAATTGTTTTGGGTTGGAACCGTGTTTTGAAATTGGGATTGGTTCCAATCAAAGTTAGGGTGATTCCTCCAACCCTGATCATATGTGGAGGAAGATGGATTGTTTCTAGGTCTTTGAAATGCGGCATTGGTATGCTCATGACCTGAAAACGGACATTCTTCCGTCAAGTGAGACGGATCAGAACAACAGCCACATACAGTTTTGGAGAGTGATATTTGACTTAGGGCGGCGGCTAAAAATTTGTTTTCCATAGCATCAAATTTCTTGTGTAAAGCTGAAATTTCAGCTCTAATTTCTATGGAAATATCATTGCCATCCCTAGATGATTGACTCACACCCTCCCACTGTAAAGATTTTTCTGCGAAATTTTCTAAGAATTCCCAGGCTTCCCTATCATCTTTGGTCATAAAATTGCCATGACACATGGATTCAAGGGTCTGTCTTGTGTAAGGAGTAATGCCCTCATAAATGATTCGGCACAGTTCCCATCTCGGGATGCCGTGATGTGGACATTGGATTAACAGATCCTTGAAACGGTCGAGACATTTTGAAAATGTTTCATTTGGAAGCTGGGTAAATTGATAGATTTCGCTACGGACTCGAGCTGTCTTTTGATGTGGGTAGAATTTCTTAAGGAATGCTTTAACGAATTCGTCCCAATTTGAAATGGAATGTGCGGTAGTGTTATATAGCCACTTCTCGGCTAAATCGCACAATGTGAATGGGAGAAGACGAAGACGGAAAGCATCCACAGAAAGCTGTGAAGTACCCATCATTGCGCATACATTTTCAAATTTCGTGATAAACACGTATGCGTCCTCAGACTCGAGACCGTGAAATTTTGGTAGAAGGTTGATGTATTGGGGTTTTATTTGAAAGTTTTCCCCGTTGGCTGGTGGTATGGAAAGACAAGTGGAAAGTGGGCCTCGTGTTGGATAGCACCTCTCTTGGAGAGAGATGCGAGGTGGATTCTGCGCACCAACGGACGGCGGCAGAGTAGTGGAAAAGAAGTTCGATGGAGATGGATCCATCGATGTGGGTGTGGTGGTGGGTAAAGAAAAGGTAAATGTAGAAATACCGACTTTTGGGTCGATGAGGGAAACGCGGACTTAACAGGCACTAGAAACCCGTTGTCCAGCCTATCTTGCACTAAAAAGGGTTAGTACAAGTGGCAGCGTGAATTTATAATTAGGGGAAATGATGTATGCGGTGTTTGCTTTAACAAGATACGGATTTTTGAAAATATGATGCAACAAAACAAATGCAACACACAAACCCTAGAATCTAGTGGTCACCTAGGTCAAACTCTAGACCGCTCCTAACTGCCAAAAGACAAGTCGCAGGATAAATCCTCCACTGCCTCTTTGTCCCTCTGTGGCCGGATAAGTGCCAGGTAAGTGGGAAGGAACCACCACTACAGTGGGCCTAATTAATAACCACTAGCCTTAGACACACTCGCCTTAGGCACCACAAGAAAACTCGGATAAGCAATGAATTACCCACGGCCTTCTCTTGTCCTAATTGAGCGCGACGGTCCTTAGAGTCATCTCTAGATTTCTTTTAGTTAATGGAGGTAATGCGGATGCAAGTTTGACGATTTTCGGGGCCTAGGAAGGGTAATGAAATCCCCACCTAATTTGGATTTGGTCGTGCCCCTTAATTTCCGTATTAATATGCAACAACCACAAGAATCAAAAACACGCACAAATTTATTTTGCTTTTGCGGCGCTGCGATTTATTTGCAAAGAAACCTGCAGTAAAATTGTTATTGGAGCAGATAAGGTAAGAGATAAGAAAGTGAGAAAGTTACAGAGCAAAATTTCTGCAGAGAGGAGCTAGGGTTGCGGCGCTTCCGCCGCGGCTGAGGTACTTTAGCCGCGGAAGAGCGGTGAAATGTTGGGATCAGTGCTTCAAACTTTTTGGTACTGTTCCTCTTGAACCTCTAAGCTCTCTGGTAATTTCAGAAAAAAATTTCCACAGCTCCAAAAATTCCAGAATTCCTCGCAATCAAATCACAACAACACGTATTAGTGTTTGCACGAGTTTTGATCTAAAAATTATAATGGAATAAATTGTTCAACTCAAATTTCAAAATACGAACTATTAGCGCACTATCCCCGGCAACGGCGCCATTTGATTGGTACGAATTCTTGATGTGTAGTAGGAAATTGTAAAGAAATCACAACCAAAAATTAATTGACCGCAATCAACTACGGTGTCGGATGTAGTAATGAATGAGTGCGGATCGTCCTCAGGGAAAGTGTAATCGTTCGTCTTTTGAATTAGATGAATTGAAACTTTAATGAAAAGAAAACAAACAATTCAAGATTTAAAGTTGAAGTTCAAGAAATGAGAAAAAAAAAAACTAGATCTAAGAAAGCATTTAAAAGATAGAATCAAGAATTGATCGTTTAATGATTTTTCCAAACCAAATCTCAAGAATCGAAATGAGGCTCGTAGGAATCGATCGGATCTATAGATGTGATGTAATCTTACAATTGCGTATTCTTATCCTTCGATGAATTGATACTAGATTGATGATGATCGATCGAGAATTAAGGATTTCTTGTGAAACTAGGGTTTCATCTTATCCCTTGTTCTTTCGTCGATATCATTCACACTCTAGCCTCTAGTAAATTCAAGAAACGATCATAGATCCCTAATTTCGAGCGATCACAATCAAGAAAGCATCGCTACGAAACTAGGTCATCGATTCTTGAACTTGCTAGGGTTTACAAAACTCGTAGGACTTAAAAATCGTATTTAGATTTGTTACATCATCATTCTACAATCGTCTCGACTCCTTTACGAGCGGAGTTTTACTCACACATCACAACAAGAACAACAATTACAAATCGAGATCTAATCATGATGCAAGAATTAAAAGAAAGCAAGATAAAAGAATTTCACCTTTTATTTATATCGACAATTTTATTACATCGCTCAAGAACTACAAGAGGAGGAACTCGATCGTCGACTTGGCTTCGCTCGTCTCCGTGGAACGCGGATCGGCTTGGATCACTTGTCCGATTGAAGATCGGCTCGGCTCCTAAAAGGTTGAAGGCTTCTCACTTGATTTGGTACTCAAGATCTTGGATTTGGAGTGGAATTAGGGTTAGGGTTTCGCACAAGCCTTGTCACGAGACTTGTGGAAGAAGATGATGAAAGAGGGAATTTTAACTAATGAAGATTAAAGAACAACCTCAACCTTTAGATTTAGGCTCCTATTTATAGATAACTAACCCTAAATTTAGGATTTCAAATTCTAAGTTTCCCTCCAAAAGTTTGTTGAGAGAATTCAAATTTCCCTCCAAAAGTTAGTTAGAGGAGAAGGTTCTAGATGTGATTAGTTAGGAGGAGCTTCTAGAAGAGGATTAATTAGGAGCTTAATTAGGATTAGCCTTCCTTAATTTTCTTTGCTGATCTGGCAGAAGACTCTAGAGAATTATGTATCAGAAAGCACTATGGGCCCTGGGAGAAGAATTGTGCCCAAAAATTCATCGGCTGACGTGGCAGAACTGCCGCGCTTGCGCGGCTAAATCCTGGCTTCCGCCGCGGAAGCGCGGCGCTCTTGGAGCCTTGGAGCTTGTGCTCTCTGTGGTAGTCTTGGGCTCATTTTTGGGCCTTCATTTGATATATAGAATTATCTAATTCCTTCTCCACTGCTACCAGATCTGAAAGTATGGAGTTGGTGTAATGTTGATCAGCTCTTTGGTTTTTCTTCCGTATTTTCCTGCATAGACTCAAAACAAGTGTTGCGCAAATACAGAAATGATGCGATGCCATGAAATGCGGTTAATTTCCTTTAAAGTGTCGGTTAAAAAGTCTAACACATGCAATCTCATATTTTGTGACGGATTTGCTAATATGTAGAATATGGATGCCGAACACTTCTAAATGTATGCAAATGTTAAGGAAATTGCCGGCTAAAATATACAATATTTTCGACTGATCAGAGGTCAAGTTGACCAAGGGTTTTCTTCTTTCATTCTTCATGCATCCTTCTCACTCCCTCATTCACTCATGGCAGCCCTCTCCTTCATCCCCCCTCTACCTCCTAACTTCATCATCAAAAACACATCCAAATTCCATCTCCACTTCAGAAAATTCTTGAGTTGCTAAATGAGGTAATTTCCTTACCATTAGCATTGTATTTCATTCACCTTAGCTTTCATGTTAGTTTAGAGGTGATTAATTAAGGTTTAGTGAACTTTGAAAATTCAAAGTTGAGGGTTAGGGTTTGATTTGAATCAAAGGTGAAATTGAGGTTAGTGGAGGCTATACAACCCCTGTAGTGATTGTTTATTGGACTAAAAACCTGGACTTAAACCACAATTAGCGAAGTTAGAAATCCCCGATATCGTATTTTGTTGAAATTGTGATAGGAATTTGACATCTGCTACAACCCGGGTGACCTGAAAATTATTTAGCGATCACAGAAAGATGTGCAGGTGATATGTAGCATACCTTAAAGACCAGAGCCCCAACCCCTAACCAATGGCCGCAAATTTAATAGTTTTGGCCGCAATTTGCGGCCAGAGTGATGGTGAATTGATCTATATTTGGTTCATGGCTCCTTTATCTGTAAAATAGACCCTTTACATATGCAAAATTGGCTAATTTCACCTAGGGTAAAATCTAGAGCATGTTTTTGAAGTTCTAAATTCATTTTGCGGTTTTTTTATGAATTTGGATTTGGTATTTGATATTGTGTTTCCGTCGTGTGGCGTTTGAACGTCAACGACTAGGGCTATTGGTCAAGTTTTGCATGCAAGCCTATAGGTTTTAACCTATGAGCGATGCGTGTGCCGTTTTGGTTTTCCGCCTTGATTTTTAAAACGCATTTGCGATTGTGTATTGGTTGTAGGTACCCCACATGGAATTGGATACGATGAGGAGAGCGTGGCGTCATCGTCTCCAGCAAGCGAGGATCAAGGTGAGTGGATCTATATCCACGGGGGATGTCGGGTGGATGGCGTATTGCACCCCTACAAGTTTTTGATGGAAACCGATTCATAGTTTATGGCTAAGGAAACCATTATTAGAAAACTATAGATAGAGTTAAAAGATGTTAGAGAAACTATATTAGAAACTAAAGGATAGTTAGAAGTGATATGATACGACTAATATGTGATGCCGTGATTTGAGGATGATGTTTGATGATATTGCCGTTTAGGGTACTATAAGACTAGATAGACGACGTAAATGTGTCATCCGAACCATACCTATTTCTAAACTGAAGAATCGTATGCATCTTTTAAACAGATACCTTGAGGGACGTTATGGATTTTCAAATGATATCTTTTCCTTAAAAACACCGTAGCCCCGACTTTCAAAACTACGATTCGTATCTTTTAACAAACTGATTGTATGGTTCGGGTGTGTATGTTAGATTAGATACATATGCTTATAAAAAAGGTAGAATGCAATTGTAAATTGACCTTATGTGTGATATAGATGCGATGAAAAGAGAATACGAATTGGCATGTGATATGATGATATGTTGGTATACGGATGCGAGTCGATTGAGAGGATTGATACCTTGTCGGTCCCCTGATATGAGTTTGTTATGGATGTGACCTAGGACATAGGTATATATATCTATATATAATGTTGTGAATCATGAATGATAGGTTGTACGTGACATTAGGCCGTACCCTCATTGTCTTATAGGTTGATAGGATCACTATTGGTTTAATTCCGCCATACGATGATTTTCCGTACGTGATGAGTTTGACTTGATGATTAATCCATACCTTTGACTAGAGGATGCCATACGATGTATTTTACCGTATGTGTTGTTGTGAGGCTGGATGCCGATTGATAGATTCACAGACTCGGTCATGTTAGATACGTATACCTGTCAGCATTTGCATATGATTTACTTTTTGCTACGCTCATGTCACTCTCATTGCATTACATATACCTGTGCTTGTACACCTACACTATTATCGATGATGCGTATGTTACTCTTACACAGATTGGCCGGCTCACACACTTCATCATCGATAATTGCTATATCACTACACAGTAGAACTGTTGCATCATGATATGACTCCTTGCATGATTTACTTGCTATATTCATATCATTACGACATGTCGCATGATATACTGATATTGTCATATTACTGTTCCATATTGCATGATATACGGATATGCTTACATTTCTGTTATATGTCGTATTGTCACGACCCGAAATAGCCCGTGACTGGCACTTGAATCATATGAAGTCTATAGGACCCCATCTAATTCATGTAAGCCAAAAGCCCTGAAATCTAAAACCATTTTTAAGTAATAATTAAAGGAAATAGTTTTAGGAAGTGAAGAGAGCAAGTTTTTAAAACAAAGGTTTTGAAATAAGTAAGCCGAATATGCATTTTTAAAATTTATTGTCTTTTCTGAAAATTTCGGCAGAGTTTCCTTTGTAAATACTGGCCCCGAACAGGGTATAACAAGAATAATATATATGCAATGATAAAAGGCATCCCCAAGCGGGAGCTAGCTCTTCGTCAATCGACAGTCACAACCACGCAAGCAGTATAATATACAACGCCAAGAGCGAGGATCAAAACTCAAAGGAAAAATCAAAATCAGCATGAAGTCCATAAAACTGCAACGCGCGACTCTAAGGTCGAAATAATACATAACTGGTTTTCTAAGTCTGAAACAATATACAAGTTTTGGTTGATGGAATTACTAGATACAACTGAATAAAATAATACAAGGGTGGTCACGACGCGAGTGAACCCACCTACCCAAGCAATCACCCAGAAAGGGAGCAGTGTGCCAGAAAAGCCGCAATGAAACCTGTACGGCAAAACCTGCAAGAACTGTGGCACAACGGGGGTGAGTTGCCAACTCATGAATAGAAAACATCACAGAGCAGAAATCGTATGTATGACACAATCCTAGGTCAATACGATCAGATATATATATAAACCTCAATATGAATAAGTCTGAAGCATGCTAAAGTGGCAATTTAACCTCTATACACGAGTGTAGTGCCAAGTGCTCGTGCCAGTGCCTCAGGTAATAACATATCATAAATATGAGGTATGATCAATGTAATCAAATCTGTATGTATGTGGATCCCGTCCACTCGTCACCCAATGACAATAATCATCATGCATGTAAATATCATAAAGCATATGCATGGAAATATGAGGATATAAACCATCTATGTCCCTCGCGACACGTCAAAATCATGGAACCGGAGTGTCCAGCATCGACACTCGAAAAAATCATGAAAGCTGTGCCCAGCATCGGCACGTAAATCCTCATATATCGGGCTCCGTCTACGGAATTGGCCCTCGGCCCCAGCAGTACGGATCGTCCCATATCCATCTATCGACTCTGGTCAGTATCCTCCGGGTAACCGCCAGGTCCAACCAATCACCGGTAGGTACTCGCCACCCTGCCAGGCTCATCGTCTGCTCCACGAAAAACATTTCTTGCCCCGGGAAACCATACCGGGTCCACCATGTACCCGCAATCGGCCTCATCCGCCTCCTCGAATCGGGTTTCACATGTCGCTCTCAGTACCGAGAAAACACATGGTGGACGCACTGAAATATCATATCAAGGGTAACCAGGTTTTTAAAACAATTACATATTCTCTTTTGAAATACCCACGGTTCCCAAATCCAGAAATATCATGGAAACAACATACTCAATGCGTATAATCAGAAACTATGGTGTATGCGACATGTAAAAGAAATGTAAGCATATCAATATGTCATGCAGCACGGAATAGTAATATGCACATATTTAGGGAAGACCGCTTCTTTAAAATGAATCAGCTTTAAAAGGTATCTTGCGGTTCCCAAATCTCTAATCAAGCCAGAATCATCAATGTATGTGCAAATACGTATGCATGCACGTATGGGTGTACAATAGGAATACACAGTATATAAGTACACAAGTATGCCATGCAAGGGTCATATCCTGAATGCAACATTACTATAGTGTAGTGACATGGCAATTAACGATGATGAAGTGTGTGAGACGGCGAGCAGTGTACGTGGAACATACACATCATCGATAATGGTGCTGGTGTCCTAACAGCATGGTTGTAATATAGCAATAAACATAAGCAATGCAATGCAAATAGCATGAATATACGGAATTGAATAATCAACGCAACAGTGAAGAATCTACATCAATAAATATATCATGCAGCTTGCCATTTGAAATAAGACGAATCGGGATTTTTGGTAAAATAAGGGCTACGGTGTTTTTAAGAAAAGATGCGTCGTTTGAAAATATCCGTAGAATCCCTTTTTACCTATCTTTAAAATATCCCCGATTCGTTAGTTTTAGAAATATGTATGACTAGGGTCTAGTCTAATGTCTACTAAGTAATCTACATCTAACTATCAAGTCAATCGGGAGGGGTATGAAAACCACCTAAATCTGAGTCGATATATATATATATATATATATAACAGTCGGTGATCCCGCCTCAATAGTATCATATACGATCCAACATCTATAATATGACATCCTCAAGTCAAGAGTGCGGATCTATCATCAATATATAGCTCGTACGGTACATCCGTCGTACGGCCTCCTAAATCTGGGTATGGGTCAAATGTCGCATCTATCACACTATTCATCTGGTATCCTCTTTATCAAATATCATGATCCTGGGTATTGACCTACGTCTAGTACAATAATGATACCATCTATGTATGCAAGCGTGTGTATGAAACGCTACGTCAAAGGACCCGCTAAAACATTGTGTCGTATCTCAAATACGAACCCGGTCATATCACCGATCTCACGGCCTCGAATCCAATCTCATCGACTCATCTTAAATCCCAAGTATTATCCTCATAATCCATGTATATGTATACGTATATATATATACATAGTCCCATACACATGTGTATATATATACATATCCCCATATACGCACAGGTAAAAGAATGAATGTATGCAAGTATGTGTGTGCGTGTGTGGGTGCAACCACTACTTTAGGGTTTCGCAACTACCACTAAACCAATCCAAGAACACCTAGAATCCATCTTTATCATCAATAAACTCAAATCAACATATAAAATATATATGTGTGTGTATACGTATTCGTATACATCACAACGAACTGCGAGGTGCTATACGCCATCCACCCGATTTCCCCCGTAGATATAATCTACTAACATTGCTTCTTGTGTGCCGACGCCGATGTCGCCATCTTCATCTTCAACGTCTCGACATCACATGGGGTACCTACACATATAACTTATCGTATCGCGTTAAAATCAAATTCAAAGACGAAACGACACACGAAAACCAAAACGATACGCTTAAAAGCCTATAGGTTAGAACCTATGGATTACTCTTTCAAAACCACCAAATAACACTTGATATAGAAGTAAAAACGTCAAGCGATCAAATACAATACCAAATATCAAAACTTGAATTTATAAACAACACTAAGTACTAGGCAGAAACTAAGATAACATGCCCCAGATTTTGGTTCAGGTCCAAACTAGGTGCACAAACAATACTGAGATGAAGTATAGGGTACATATGAGCTATGGAAACAACCTGGACACCCTCACCCACCAAGGGGCTGGCCACATGCCTATCAAAACCGGCCTCCTCGGTTTTGGGGATGAATTGGGGCCTCGAACTTGCAGGGGGGTCTCCTAGGGTCTCAATTGGGTCCTTGGACTTGTTTATTTTTCCAGTAAAAATCCCAGTCTATTCCAGATTTCTTTGCACCCTCAAAGTCATCACAAACCGACATGAAAGTCCCGTAATTCCGTATTTTTGGGTTTCAGATTATGTTAGGTCAGGGTTTTTGACAATAGGGGTCTAAGTTCATCATTAAGGTCCAATTGCATAGCCACAACTCAATTTAACCCTAATCCTCTCTAGGGTTTTCTAAATTTTGGCAAACTTCACCAAATCGATACTAAACTCTAAAAGAGGCATAAACACAAGAGATACTACACTACTTGTGAAGGATATACCTCAGTTAGCATCCACGAATCCTCCACAGCGCCAAAATGAAAGCTTTCTTGGTCCATTGTGTTGGTCTTGAGCTTGTGCACACTTTTTGTGAAATGAAGATAGGATTTTAGAGTTGATTTCATGGTTTTTGAGGGTTTTGAAGAGGGGAGGTAGAAGAGGCAGCTGCAGCAGCAGGAAGAGGGGAAGGGGGAGAGAAAATGAATGGGATAATGGCTCAAGACTAGGTCAAGGTAAACCCTCACCTACTCTCTCTCTTACCATACCTATTTCTTTAATCCCTTTTCCTTTTCTTTCCTTTTCTTTTTCTTTTCCCTCTAAATACTTCTCACTCAAATAGTAAACCCAAAGTGATATGGTAGAAATGCACAAGTGTAGAGCAAAAAAAATGATATGTGCATGTTTTGCACAAAAATCCAATTAGCGATTTTTAATCGCGATTAACACTAAATTAGTGACAAACTAATCATAAAAACTTAAAAATGGCATAATTCCATAAAATACCCTATTTTAGAATTTTCCATAATTTTTTCCATAATTTTTCCCATTTATCGGTATTTAATTATACCAAAATATTAAAATATTCAATAAAATAATATTAAATTATAAAAATTCCCAAAAATATTAATTTCTTTTGTTGAAATGTTACACGTATACATCATGCTTTACGCTATTACGCATTGAGATATGTTGTTTTCATGAGATTTCTGAATTTGAGAACCATGGCTAAATGATATGTGTATGTTTTGCACAAAAATCCAATTAGCGATTTTTAATCGCGATTAACACTAAATTAGTGACAAACTAATCATAAAAACTTAAAACTGGCATAATTCCATAAAATACCCTATTTTAGAATTTTCCATAATTTTTTCCATAATTTTTCCCATTTATCGGTATTTCATTATACCAAAATATTAAAATATTCAATAAAATAATATTAAATTATAAAAATTCCCAAAAATATTAATTTCTTTTGTTGAAATGTTACACGTATACATCATGCTTTACGCTATTACGCATTGAGATATGTTGTTTTCATGAGATTTCTGAATTTGAGAACCATGGCTATTTCAAAAGAAAGCATGAACTGTTTAAAAAACCCGGTTTCTCTTGATATGATATTTCAGTGCGTCCACCATGCGTTTTCTCGGTTCTGAGATGTGTGACATGTGAAACCCGATTCAAGTAGCTGGATGAGGCCGATTGCGGGTACATGGTGGACCCGGTATGGTACCCCGGGGCGAGAAAGGTTGCTGTGCAGTAAACGGTGAGCCTGACAGAGGAACTACTACCTACCGGTGATAGTATTTGGGATCGGCGGATATATGGAGGTTACCGACCAGAGTCGAGAGATGATATGGGCCAATCCGGACTGACGGAGCCCGAGATATGAGGATTTACGTGTCGATGCTGGATACGGGTTTCATGATATTTTCGAGTGTCGATGCTGGACACCCAGGTTCCATGATTTTGATGTGTCGCGAGGGGCACACGTTGATTTATATCCTCATACATCCATGCATATGCTTTTATGATATTTACATGCATGATGTTGTTGTGTCATTAGTTGACACGTGGACGGGATCCACATGCATAGAGACATTGATTATTTTGTTGGATGATATCCACATGCTGATTGACATTGATATTAGTGTTGGCACATATACAGACCCGGTCACCCTAGATATCATAGTATTACCTTTATGATACAGATGACCTAGGAGTCTTTGTTTATTCGATTTCTACTTGTTGATGTTTTTCTACTCACGAGTTGGCAACTCACCCCTGTTGCGCCGCAGTTCTTACAGGTTGACCGCATGGATCAATAGCGGCATCGCTGGCACATAGCTGATTTTGGGTGATTTGCTTGGTAAGTGGGACATTTGTATCGTACCCACTCTTGTATTATATTTCATTTTGTATCTAGTCAACTCCATCAATAAAAATTAGTATTTGTATAAGTAATGAGACTTAGTGAGACTTGTGGTTGCGAGAATTAGAGCGAGGGGTTTTCCGCTACTTGTGGTTTTGATGTCTTGCTTATTTCTTTATCTTTTGTGGTGAACTTCGCCGTTGGGCGTCGTATACTTATATTTATTGTCTTGCGTGGTTGTGATCCGCCTTTTGGCGAAGAGCTGGCTCCCGCTTAAGGATGCCTTTATTATTATCATGTATTGTGGTTTTGGATCAAAATATACAAAGTAGGTGCAGCCCAATTTTTTTAAAGGATGAAACATGTTTTCAAACTAGTAAATTTCACTTGCATTATTCATGTTCCTCTTCTATGTATTTAAGAAAACTTGATTTCATTATACCTTTATTTCAAAACTTTACCTCCTTGATTTTTTTTAGAAGGTTTAGATTTCTGTGTTTCGGCTTACTTGAAATACGTGACGCCTTTAGACGTGGCGTGATTTAGGTGCCGATCACGAGCTAATATTTCGGTTCGTGACAAAGGATCTATCGTCTTGTACATCATATCGCGTAAGGTATAATCCATCGTACGGTATTATCAAATCAAAGTAAGGATCTATCGTCCTGTACATAATATCGCGTATGGTATGATCCATCGTACGGTATCATCAAATCAAAGTACGTATCTGTGGTCACATACATCATATTATCTCATATTCTCATATATATATATCATCTCATATTATATCTTAGAAAGTGTGTGTGTATCGCTTCGCATCCTCATATCAAACCTATCGACTCGTGTTATTTCATTCCATCACATTCTCATCTCATCATATCATCTCGCGATTATCTTTATGGTTATATCCATATGTAAATAAGCGTATGTATCTATATATATACTACATCTCTGATCTCCTAATACAATGGTTATGGGGGTGCTATACGCCATCCACCCGACTTCCCCCGTAGATATACATCTACTCACCTAATATCTTCACCCTAGACGAAGTCGACGAATGCCTTGCTCTCCTTCGTCGTCTCGGAAGTCCACGGGAAAGTACCTACAAATCAATACATATCATAATGAAATCAAAATCAAATCCAAAAACCGCTACGGCAAGAGAAACGTACATAGGTTAGAACCTATGGTCCACGCATATAAGAACAACCAAAAAATTCCCGATGTTGACGTACAAACGTCAAACGACCGAGTCAAAACTCAAATACCAAAAATCTAGTTTTTAAAAGTCATAAACCGAAATCTGAAACTTAGAAAAACACTCCCATATTTTACCTCAGGAGAAATTATGACACTTTTCACATAGGGTAGACCTAGATATCAGATAATTGAGCTATGGACCAAAATCCAACCTAAGACTCTAAGACCAGGCCACAAATTGCGACCAATACGGATATTTTGGCGGCCATGAAGGGGAGTTGGGGGCTCGGGTTTTAGGGGTAGCTTCTAAATAGCTTGCACATCTCTCTGTATATGCAATATATTTTTTAGAGCTCTCGATTTATTCCAGATTCTATTTGATCATCACAATTTAGCAAAAACCCGATATCGAAAAATTCCAAGTTCATGTTTGGGACTTCAATGCTCATTCTTGATAAAGCTACCATCACTACTAAGCCAAAGGGCACTCACTATACCTCCCTAACCTCTACTACAAGTTTCATCCACTAACCCTCATCCTAGAATTATCCAAGATCATAAAATATAACTTGTTTAACTCTAAACTAACACTTGAGCTTAAGAAACTTAAAACTTGAAGGAAGGTGAATTTTTTACCTCATGGAAGCAACTGAAGAAAATTCTAAGATGGCCAAAGTGCTCAAAACTCTAATTTGATCTCACCATGGGGTGTAGGGTGAGCATATGGACATTTTTTGTGAAGATTGAATAAGGTTTTGGGGTGGTTTTGAGGGTGTTTCAAGGTGGTAGTGAGATGGTGGAGGAGTTTTGGAAGAAGGAGGAGAAGATGAAGGAGGTGGGGAAAAAGAATGGTTGTAGAACCATACACACACACTCTCTCTCTCTCTCTTTCTCTTTCTCACTCTCTCACCTCATTATGGTGGTCACATCTATGTCTCCTCTCATTTTTCCATTTTTCTTTTCTTTTTCATTTTCTTAAAACAAAACCATATTACAAAATAAAATCTAAATACAACATGTCACAAGATGTCATACACACTCAATACATGGTTAACAAAATGGATTTGACTTAATGCATAATTAGTAATATACTAATCAAGTTTAACATAAACTTGTATGTAAATAATTGTATAACAATTTATAAAGTCCAAATCCAATAAATGCTTCCATAATTAATAATTCATATTAATTTTCAAATATTTTCGAAAATATAGGTATATAATTATACCATTCTACGAAAACTGAAATCCATACTCGTATAATTTTCGTGAAATTTATTATTTTATTATTTAAATTCTAAAAATATTATTTTATATTTTCTGAACTGCTACACCCCGAAGAGGGGCAGTGGCCGGTCTCAAAAGTCATTGGTGTTGTGTCAGCTAAGATAGTATATAGGTGCTCACTGGAGTTGAGTACGCTGGACGGACTCGCCGAGATCTTCTAGATGGTATTATATCTATCGTCAGATTGAAGTTCTCATGTGGCATGAGTACAGGTTAGTCCTTTGACCTGGGATCGTCATTTGTCTCGTATGAGTTCCCACTGTACTTTGATTACTGCCTTACCACGGCTCAAAGGAGTCATACAAACAGGTTTTAGTTGGGTCCAGTCCCGAGCCACATGGTGGCTGTGGTCAATTGTCATGGATTCGTCACTCCTGGTATGAGGAGTCGATATCACGCTGTGTTCAGTTGGCTATCACTAGAAATCCGAGGTCACGGTGGATGTGATTTGCTGATAGTTGATCAGTAGTATCTCAGTTAGTGATGAGTTTGACTAAGAAACTGTTAGTTATATGTATGCCCCAGAGGCCATTACTATACATGAGATGTATATTGTAGTGGATGCTTGGACATATATAAGGAGGACTTCTTGCTCGACATGATAGTATGCTATCTGGTTACACTTTATCTTAACATGTACACTGATTGTCTCTCTGTTACATGTTGGTAAAGCCCTTAGGATGTGTACTTAACTACCTAGATTATGATGTGGATCATACTAGTGGGACAATGGTAGTCTGAGAGTACATCCTTTAATGTCCCTAGTCATGGGTGTATCGAGATGGGGCATCGATATACCAGAGTAGACTAGCGTGTAGCATCTCGACCCATGTAGATGGGCGATGGATGATCCTATATCCATTGGTGTTTGACATCGGAGATTGTATATGGGTGCTCAGTGGAGACTGGGTACACTGGACGGACTCGCTGAGAACTCCCAGATGATATTATACCGCACGTCAGATGGCAATTCTCTGGTGACAATAGTACAGATTAGTCTGTCGACCCGAGATCGTCATAGAGTCGTGTGTGATTCCCACTGTGCTTTGATTTCCACCTTACCAAGTCCATGAAAATGTGCAAAACGGTGGTTTTTGGGTACAGTCCCGAGTCATATGGAGGCATTGAGCGATAGGAGAGGATTCGTCTCTCTCGGTATTGGGGGTTGATATTGCGCTGTGCTCGCTTGGCTATAAAACAATGTCCCTGGCCAGGGCTGCTTTAGAGATTTACTGGTAAGTGTTACCAGTAGTTTCTCGACCCGTTATGAGCCTTATATCGGCATGACTTATCGAGTTACCGGGGTCCGACGTTTACCACCCCTAGACGAGATATGCGACATATCAGGTGAAGAGATCGGACTGTACGGTAGTGTTACTGATTAGATTCACAGGAGTATGAGAAGGCTTGCTTGTTGATCTTATGATCGCTCAATACCCGGGTGGACGTTATGTTTAGCAGACCGCTTGCAGCTTGTGGGTGTTTGATATGATCATCACCTACTGCCGGCATATTGACGAGTCTTTAGAGTCTTACACAGAGCTTTCCTGGTTCATGCGAAATGAGTAGGAGCATATATATGATATGTGCAGGACCGAGATTGATGCGAGTATGTGATACTGCATTCTATTCTCACGATTCGTGACATCGGTCGGTTATATGAGATATAGCCGGATTATCGGATCAAGTGTTGATTCGATAAGTTGTTGCATTTGATATTAGTCAGTTATATGAGATATAGCCGTATTATTAAATCAAGTGTTGATTTAATAATTTAATGTATAATTGTATATTAGATGTACTAGATTACATTAACTAATATTAGCTCACTTATGATTTCTTTTCTCACATGTGTGCATTAGTGTATATGTGATATATATTAATGTACAACTTTTGTGTCATGGTTGTTGATACACACTACATGGGTGTATGAGACTTACACCATACTAATTATAATCTAAGGTTAAAATATTTAAAGTAAATCCAAATTAGTGGTTAATTGGTCACATGCATGAAGCTTTGAGAAGCTTGTGGATGCATTGACTTGGTCCACTAATTTTTTTTAATAAAAATATTTATTAACCTAACCATTATAATTTAGCCATGGTTTATTCCCTACATGGGTTAGTGTATGACACTAACTCACCCATGGTTTGCTATTCTCACCTCATTAGTTCATTCTCTCATCTCTTCACTTGAGCTTCTTCTTCCTCATGCTAGCTTTTCTCAAGGTGAGAAAATATTGTGAGAAAAATAAATCTAAAGAGAGCTCACTTCCTACTTCATCATCCTCTACTACTTGCCATTTAGTTTAGGGTGTTTTCTTCACTAATTTCACAATTAGTGAAGAGGTAGCATGAGCCTGAGTCTCCTCGACGTAGATCATTTTCGGCCTCGAAGACTTCGAGCAAGCTTGTCCATTTCTCCGGGAGAACCCATACTAGAGTTTAGGAGATCGATACTTGCAGCGAAGGGACTACTACACGGAGCTTTAGAAGTGAAGGACCGGTCTACAAAGGTTGTATTCCTCATTCACTTAGAAGTAAAGTTATTTACTTATTGTTTCTTACCCTAATACTCTAGTTAGATCATAGGTTAGGGTTGTTTGGCACACTAATTTTTTAAATACGACATGTTTGATGCCTTGTGAAACCTTGTGGTTATGCCTAAGAACCTTACAGTGGTATCAGAGCCTTGCTAAAGCATTAGGAGTTGTCTAGGCGAAGTTAAAAGTCCGAACGAACTCCGAATAACCGTATTTTCCCACTTTCTGGAAATTTTTTCAAAACTTGAAATTTTTCATATTAAAAATATTCAGAAAATCTTACAGGTAATTCTATAGACACACCTGAAGAACGAAACCCTAACTCGTCTAAGTGAACGCGGATCCGGGCCAAAGTTTTGGGGGCGGATCCGCGGCGCCACTTGAGATGCTTGGGTCGGGCCCTTCAGCTGTAGGTCCGTAGGTACTGGGGCATGCTTCTGGGCATTTTTAATTCTGCTTAAGTGTTGAGCTCTTTGGGAATTTTGGGAATTCATTTATTCGATCGAAATATTTAACGTCGTCTAGCTTTCTGTAATAAGATACAATAATTGGAATCCACAAATATATTTGTTGCGTGTAAATCTAACATTTCGGTATCGGGTGTAATCGGAAATCTTGTTGAATTGTCCGACTTATTTTGAAAAGGTGTTTTCATTGGTGAGACCTAAATGCGAGCTTTACATTGTTAGGCATGAAATCTTGGATATGAGATATTCCGGGTTTATGATGTTTAAGGGCAGTTATGATTTCAATTGTTGTAGTTTTTCATTTTATTTTCTGCGACCGTGAGTGTAGTATATGGTGTATCGCCGGTTTCGTTGCTATACGTCAACGACAATTGGAATACGCATATTTACTTACGTTGATGACATGTGATGTTATGTGTTGCTGTATATGTTAAATTGGATCGTCGTGTTTTGAATAGCCGGGGGTTTTATGTGAGATGAGAGTTTTCATTTTCATTCATGTAAAATTCAATATATGTAATATTCTTTTATTATGGCACTTCCGGGTTGAGGAAGATGTCACCGTAGATGCATATTATTTACTTTTCTATATTAGGATAGACCTAAGGAGGGGAGCACAAGTAACCGGGTTCTAGGGTCCAGTGGGAGACCATCTCGAGGAGTCAAGACCGGGTCTCCTAATTCTAGAATTGGTAGGGTTGCTTGTTGCTCTCGTAGGGGTCTAGAGATGTGAGTTTGGCTATTCATTACGACCGTGGAATCCGTGTTTTATAAAGGCTTAATATAAAACCCGGAAATCTTAGTATATCCAGTATTTCATATGTTGTTTTCTGCTGCGATATCTGTGATGTGATCATTTGATATGTTGAGATAGATACTGTATATAGTATATGTGATATATTATATAGACGTTGCTTATATTTTACACCTGCGCTAGCCCTGCCCCGCTCTGCCGTTAGTTACCTAACCTAACGGTGCATGACGAGACATCGAGGCGAATGCGAATAGCATAAGCGTACATTGTATTTATCAGTGATGCTTAGGTAACTCAAATGATGAGACTTTATTAATGAGATTAATAAAAGAAAATAAACCTAAAGATGTTGTAGAATCGAATTTTCAAAAACAGGTAGCTCTAGCTGTTGCTTTGCATAGAGGTATTCCTTGTAGAATATCCAGCACCTTATTCGATAAGGAAAGAGCCGAGATCCCTTCACCGGGAGTGACCTCTTTAGCAATAACTGGCAGATGCTACAACACTCGGTTTCGTCTTTTGCTTGCTTTTTCTAGTTCTTGCTTTGCATAGTGGTATTTGTGAAATATCCTGCAATTTATTCGATAAGGAAAGAGCCGAGATCCCTTCACCGGGAGTGACCACTTTAGCAAAACTAGTGAAAGCCTAAAAAACACCCCTTTTCAAAATCACTCGATTCTACAATGATATCAAGTTCATTACGCAAAAGGTTTTCTGAAAAACCTATCGTAGCCCTTCGTGCTGCGTTTGTTGGCCTTTGTCAAGGCGTAGTGTGTGTAAGTCTACGGTAGCGCCCCGGCCGTCTTTCAGACGCCAAATGCGGAACAAAAACTTTTTATAACTGGCGCTATCGCATACTATAACCCGGATCTGCCATTAACGCTAAACTAACAATCTACAAAGAGGGAAGAAAGGTTATACCGAACGATCCGAGTCCTTCGTTCTTTAAACATTATCCCACGCTCCGTTGCGGCTGCTCCGATCTCGTCGATCTCCGATCTCCTCATCCAGGTGGCACCATGTCATCGGATCTTTAAACGGGCTCCCGCCTCTGACTCGAGGCAACTCGGTCATCAAGTTTGCTAAAAGAGATGACCAAGAATGATGTAGAGAATGAGTAGAAGACTTTGTCTCCCTTCGTCCAAAGCCATGGACGAACGGTTAATGAAGTTGCCATTAGAATCGGGTGATGGAATGAAATGAGCTATGAAATTCCATACACCGAAACTATCATAATCTTTTAACCAAGTCAAGCGAGAGAGTAAAAATCTTCTTGGCATCAAGGAGGGGCAGGCCATCATATAGGAGTGGGGGGGTGAGTGTAGGAGAGGGGGAGGTCACAATAAGAGAAATATCTAGTGTGAACACAAAGTATGAACACAATAAATGCACCTAGTATGAACACATTAATGAAACAATGAGTCACCTTAACAAGTCACCTTCCAAGAAGCTTCCTCTCATGACTCACCTCATAACTCCCCCAAAAGAAGAAATGATAAATCCGCATTTAACCGAATGTTAAATACGGCTGATAGAAAACTGGAAACTGGCAACTTCCAAAAGTGATCCTGAAACGAATTTCAGGATAACCCCGTAACTGTATAAATATACCCGCATTTGTATTACGACCGAATACAAATGCAACTGAGACAAAGATATTATATCTACTCTGTATAATACATGGATCCGGCTTAAACCAAATCCCACCAGTATTATCTGCCTGAAATATGACACGTGCGTAAACGCACGTGCATTTTCCGAACCCTGCCATAAAACCATACGGCCTCTACAACGTTTCGCCCGAACTTAGGAAACTATCTGTGTGGGACTCTAATGACTCGTCAGTACCCTGGCAGTGGGTTTAACCACAAGCCGTCAGCGGCACTAGCTATGCGTAACGGCTGCCCATGGACTGACCTCAAGGGAGGCCGATGAGCGAACTCATCCGGAAACCCTACTGAGCCTAACAGTGACAATGTATATACAGTCCGGTCCGTTCGTCTATGAGTATCGCATATACGACCTAGGGGGCTAGTAACGTCAGACCCCCAATAGCTGTATAAGTCGTGTCGGAGACAAGCCCTGAACACCCTGAGATACTACTGGAGTACCTACCAGTAAATCTCACCTGCCTTGGCCAAGGACTTGGTGTAATGGCTTTCCTAGACACAGCGCGACGTCCACCCCCAATACCGGGAAAGACGAATCCCCTGCCGATCCGCTCACGTGCCTCCATGTGGCTCGGGACTGTACCCAAAAACTATCTGTTTGCACGACTCCTTTGAGCCGTGGTAGGGTAGAAATCAAAGCACAGTGGGAACTCACACGAGACAAATGACGACCTCAGGTCGATGAACTAACCTGTACACATGTCACCAGGGAACTGCTATCTGACGATATGTATAATACAACTAGCAGGTTCCCGGCGAGTCCTGTCCGGTGTACTCATAACCCAATGAGCACCTGTATACATCTTAGGTGATCCAACTGACACCAGTGGCTTGTGAGACTGGCCACCACCCCTCGTCGGGGTCTCGACTGTATACACTAGTCTACTCCGGAGTATCGATGCCCTGTCTCGAAATTCCCACGACTAGGGACCACTATTAAGGATATACTTTATAGACCACCCAACTCTCACGTATATGATCGCCCTCATACTGTTGGTAGTCAAGCAAGATCCTAAGGGCTCTATCAAAGTGTAATCGTGATCAGTCACCTGAACCTATACACGACTGACAAAGGCAAACCAGATAGCATACTATCATCTCGAGTAAAACTGTCCTACCGGCATAGGTCCTCCTCAATCATTGCAATCACGTGCTTGCGATCCAATAATTGACTTTGAGGGCACTATATCCAACAATCTCCCACTTGCACTTAAGGCTAATTATTGCGATGTTGCGTACTCACAGCCCGTGTGAAACCAACACCCAACTCCTCTACTAATCAGTTTCACAAAGCCCATTCGTAAAACTATTGTGTTCGAGAAATAGCCTCAGTGAGTGGATCCACCCTGAAGTTTCTTTCTATGTCTCTCTTAATCTCATGTTCGCGGAGAAAGCCATCTCCCGAATTGAGTAATACCTGTCTTAGAATATGTCTGGATATTTGATGGGACCTAGTTCATAAATGAACTCCAAATCTAAACTTCTTAGACTGTATCGATAACTGAACCTAATCAGCATCCTGCACCATGCCTCCCACAGTATCCTCTTGGACCACCTGTCCATAATACTGTCCCTCTTTGTCAGAGGGAAAACTATAACTCTGACAATCACTCTGTCATCCAAGTCACCTTTGAAGCCTGGAATGATAACCGTCTCCCGAAGGAGGCTGCCGTCATCAACTCCGTAGAACATTCACTTATGTTCTAAAACTGCTTCCTAATGTTTCTCCAGGATTGGATTAATACAAACTTATTGCATCTAGTGCAAAAACAACATTTGGTGTGGTACTTGACATCTCATGATTGACTCAATTGCCTAAGCAAGTGATCTGCCAATCATGCACATCCCTCTCCCCTTTAGTCTGTACGACACCTTTAGAGAGGGTGACTCCATCACCTGCAGGTACACCACCATGCCAGGAGTCATCTATTCTATAAACCATTAGAATATTGTCGAAGTACCCACATTGGGAAACTACCCAAATCCAGATCTAAAACCATAGATCTAGAAACCAGAATGTCAAATATTATATCCATATCCTGTCTGGAGAAACAACTGTGTGACGACCACAGTACAACCGATCGTAGTATAGGAATTTTACTTCCTACTCTGTGTATGTCATCCAAATACCAGGACATCACACCCTACTACCTTCTTAACAGATCCATCCCTTATTCTGATGAAGTCAAACCCATGACTGTCACATCAAAATTAGATGATCAATCTCCGCTATAACTGCTCTAGTCTATAAATAGACATAAGCTACTTGCCCACTATGCTTCCGCTGCTCCCACTGACCATAACAACCCTCCTACCGGGTCTCATAGCCTGAAACAATAGTAGTGTCAAGTCTGGGTA
Organism: Agapanthus africanus; assembly: GCA_030015575.1. Classification (NCBI taxonomy): domain Eukaryota; kingdom Viridiplantae; phylum Streptophyta; class Magnoliopsida; order Asparagales; family Amaryllidaceae; genus Agapanthus; species Agapanthus africanus. The sequence continues at coordinate 521,586,810 of CM057344.1, forward strand.
GATAAAAACCTCCCTGTCACCGTCCTTGAGGCTACCGGAGTACCTCATTGGTGTCTGAGGTTACCTACCATATCTGCGGAGTGGCTAATGGAATGTCAAACCTGATTGAATCTTTAGGTCCTATTAAATTTTCCGTAATCGTTTGCGGTTCTGGAATCATTTCCAGTTCTACCATACTCCCACTACTGTTTTCTGAAAAAATCCATTTTACTAAAAATGTGGCGAATTAAGAACAATATCACTATTGATCTTCCAGATGGTAGAAAGTCAACCCTTGTCATAGCCTGGGCCAACCCACAAACAACCATTACAGAAACGTGCCCTGAGTTATTCAGAGTCTGGTTTTAAGCATAAGCTGGACAACTCACCTATATCCAATATAGAAATTTTGGCACTTATTTAATTGGAACCAGATTCTAATCATGCAGCTGTCTCCAGTGCATATCAACTTTTAATGGAGAGAGGCTAATCTGCATTACTCAACTTAGGAATCCATCCATTTATGAGTAACCTGAAAGAGAAACAAGTTTCTCAAAACTTTTACTATCATCTGAATACCAATCATAAGTATCTACATCTTCGATCTCTTTGAAAAATCCCGATATTTGCGACATCTGATTCTCTACTTTATTCTTATACCCACAACTTCTCAAAACTTAGACCTTGTATTTCTACGAAACACTTGTCTAAAAACTAGAGAAGTCATAAGTAAACAGAACATAGTACGAGGACCTACCCCTTTTTCCTAATGGACACTGGACAACATACAATACTCTGTATAAGTCCGCTGAGTTGAATAACTCAAAACCTGTGCGTCGTAGGTTGAAAACTGTACCCTGGAGATTTCCTCAAATATCACCAATTACAACGAATTCCGATATAATGAGGATGATCACCTAATTCCCAATAACTTGCTCCCACTCATCATCTGTAAAACCATACAGATGTGAGAATGAAACCTGGTGAATACACACCCTTGGAGTAAGTATCTAATCGGGAAAACAGTTTTCCATTAACAATGCACTGAAACATGAAAATGTTTCGTAGGGGTATCTAGGTGTTCATAGTAATGCCTCTTCCATAATCCAATTCATGACTTTAACCGTATATTTCTTTGCCATCTCTCCAAATCCCTTTATTTGTCTTTAGTCGTTACCTTCTGTACACCATCGTTAAGCTAAATGGTTTTCTTCCTTCCCTATCGTTCGGCACCAGCCTATGGTTTGGAAGAAGACTATCCTGTAGGCATAATAGGTGTACCCTCCTAAACCAAGGAGTACTCGCAACTGAAAGAAGGTGATGATAAAAGACAACTGAATAATACCTTATTCTTTTAAAGGTGAAATAGGAGTGGCAATGAAGTACGCGGTTTGGTCGTGAATGATAACAGTCGCAACTTACTTTGCCCTCTTTCTAATCCCTTTATTTTGTCTTTACATATTACCTTCTGTACACCCTACTTAGGCTAATTGGTTTTCTTCATTCCCTACCTTTTGGCACCTGCCTATGGTTTGGATGAAGACTATCCAATAAGCGTAATAGGTGTACCCTCCTAAACCAAAGAGCCCTCGCAACCTGAGAGAAGGTGATAATAAAAGACAACTGAATAAACCAATTCTATTTCTCCTGAACCTTGATCCATCCTCGAAGGAGTCCCTTCGAGTTCGTATATAACCATACGATGGATCTATCCAATGGAAGTGAATGTCCGTAGTAATACGAGGTGTTCTGAGAAATTCAAAGGGTTGAAGAAGGAGTGGCAATGACTTATGCAACTTAGACAATCCAAAAGCCAGTATTTTAATAAGGTTCGGTTAACTTGGTCACTGAGTCATAGTCAAGGGTCGGTCAAAGGTCGCTGCCAAAGAGAGAGAGAAAAGAAACACTCTGCGTGCACTCTAACCTAGATCAGAATGGTTATCACTTTATCTAATTCGGAAACCTCCCACTGTACTGTCAAATTCTCCTCCAAACCTGAAAGAAGAATCAATCGGGATCACCCGAAGAGTAAACCAATTCATCAGTGGGAATCGGGATCCAACTCTCATCGCATGATAACGTGACGGAATCCACTCACGTTATCACACTCTAGAAGGTATGCGCATGCCTGGCAAGTTTCAGTTTCTTTAGAAATTCCCGATATGATTTTTACCCCATGTTCTTATGACCTTGACGAAGGCCAACAAATCATAAGTCACATGTCAAGTTCTGCCCGTCATTATCTTGTTAATTTGAACCCACCCGTACATACCCTTGACGAAGGCCAACAAGGTAATACGACTGTCCCAAACCAACTCATCTATCTATGCAACAAATGAATACCCCAGCAGCTACCAAACACTATGCCTTGACGAAGGCCAACAAACATAGCTTGAATACTACTGACCATCCAAAAGAAACGACGGAGGGCTACGGCTGGTTTTTGGCGAAAAACCTTTAACGTAATGAACTTGATCTTGTTGAAGGAACCTGATAGCTTTTTATAAAAATATAGTGGCGAAAACCTTTGCTAAAGAGGTCACTCCCGGTGAAGGGATCTCGGCTCTTTCCTCGTGGAATGAGGTGCAGGATATTCCACTGAATACCGCGATGCAAAGCAATATGTAATCGACTATAGTGAAGTTATTACCCTGACGCAAACTTCTGCCCCAGGGGTCAGTCCCGGTGAAGGGATATCGGCCCTTGCCCCGTTGAATGAGGTGCAGGATATTCCAACCGAATACCACTGTGCAAAACAAAAAGAAACATCTTTGTAATAACACTTTTTAAATTGTTCCAACAACATCCAAACAGGTTTGTTTTACATTGCATTTGATCAGAATCAACGCAGTCCCATCAATTAATCACACCAGAAAAGAACGAAAATAAAATATACGTATATGCCATCCGCATTCGTCACTGGGTCCCGTCATCACCCGTTAGGTTACTTAACTAACGACAGAGCGGGGACTGAACTAGCGCGGGTGTAAAACATATACAACATCTAATAGTATATATACCAATATACAATAATCGCTCCAGGCGTGATAATATGCAACATTACAGAAAAGTAATAAGCATCACAGAACAATACAGATAATCTGGGATCCCCAAGTTTCACAGGGCCGCTGCTGAAACCCGACGTTCCCCTGTCGTGTGGATAGCCTGTACAATGAAACCTAGACCCCTACGGGTGCGGCAAGTTACCCGCCAAAACCTGAAGCGAGGCAGCCCCCTACAGCAAAGTGAATGGACCACCCTACACTTCACGGAATCCGGTAATCTTGAGCACCCCTTCTTGGGTCAACCTGTACCCCCTACGAGTGCGGCGAATAGTCTGCCAATTCTAGAGTGAGGCCCCTCTGCCTCTCAAAGCCATGAGATGCGGACCTGTTGCCCCCCAGAACCCGGCTATCCGTGCACTCCGTCGCGGGGTAAAACCTAGTACAGAAATGAAAAATATGTACAACGGTTATATCGACCTCGACCCGGTCGTGCCCCAAAAGAATTTTATACAACAGGCAGTGACGGCAGTCCACATGTTGGACGCTCGCCCCGCAATATCAAATTTACAAATAAATCCAAACTGCACTACCATTGCACACTACTATCCACCACGACAAATCCGCAATATCACAGCACAACACAGAACATCAACGCGAATGTCACGTTCGCAAACCCGTCTAAAAGTACATTCTCTACATGGGTTAAGTTATCATACTTAACCCATGGTTGCATTTCTAACCACACATGAATTCATTATTCATCACAAAAGAAATGGTTCTTCTTCTTCCTTCTCCTTTTCAATGGAAAAGCTTTCTAGCTTTTTCATTAGTGATGATTTTGAGTGAGATTAAGATAAAAAATGAGAGCTAAAATCCTACTTTATCATCCTAATCTATCCTAGCCATTTAGATTAGGGTGTTCACTTCATTAGTGAGTGAGAGCTTGTGTTAAAGAAACTTTAAGGTAGATCATCTTTGTTATCGAAGATCGGAAGCAAGCTTGCATCTTTCTCTTCGTGGAGCCTCTCTAGAGTCCGGATACTCGATGATCGCAGCGAAGGGACCTCAACACGGAGCTTTAGAAGTGAAGGACCGGACTACAAAGGTTGTAATCCAAAACTCTTAGATGTTAAAGTGTTTAACATGCTTTGTTTCGCCTAATCTCTAGTTTAAAGATCTTGGTTAGGGTTGTTCAGCACGTCTAAATTTTAAATCGGGCATGGTTGATGCCTTGTAGAACCTTATGAGAGTGCCTAGTAGCCCTACACTAAATACTGATTTCGAAGAAAGCGTCTATAAGTACACAGCCAGAGGGCTTCGTAGACAGTGGGAGCAGCGGAAACTTGTGCAAGTTGCTTTACAGGTTAAAGCAGGCATCGCAGAGTTGGAACATCTGTTTTGATGTGATAGTCTAAGAGTTTGACTTCATCAAAATGGTAGATGAACCATTCGAAAAGGCTGTAGAGAGTAAGGTGGTCTTCCTCGTATTGTACGTGGATGACATACTCTTAATAGGAATGGCATTTCCTATGCTACACTCGGTCAATCTCCTCTTATCACATTGATTCTCCATATAGGATCAAGGTGATACCTCCTAAATCCTGGGTTTTGGATCTATGAGATAGATCTAAGTGGATGTTAGGATTCTCACTAGAGGTAGTAAGATGGTATCAATAAATCGTGGGGAGAATAACTGGATACCTTCCAGGGTAGTAAAGTCGACTGAATGTCAGTCACAAGCATTGTCTTTACCCTCAGTGGAGGGACGGTATGTTGGAAGTGTTCCAAGCTTGATACCGTGGCAAACTATACGATAAATGTTGGATACATCGCTACCAAAGATGCTACCAAAGAGGAAGTCTGGATGTATATTAGTTTATGAGATGAACTTGGTTCCTACCATTGTGTGACAAAGGAGTTGTGGCTTATGCCTAAGAACCCCCGTCCCATCAGTGATCCATACATATTCTAAGGCAGTATCACCTGATCATGGAGATGGTTGATCTCCAGGAGATCGAGGTTAGGAGAGTAGACTCAGAGGACAACACGGCGGATCCACTCACAAAGGCTTTTCCCCAGAGAGAGACTTTTATGGGATGGTTGAGTATAAGATACTTCAACCACTGCTATATGATGGCCCTAGTGCAAGTGGGAGATTGTTAGTTATATATATGCCCTAGAGGCCATTACTATACACGAGATGTATATTGTAGTGGATGCTTGGACATATATAGGGATGACTTTCTTGCTCGACATGATAGTGTGCTATCTGGTTACACTTTATCTTAACATGTATACTGATTGTCTCTCTGTTACATGTTGGTAAAGCCCTTAGGATGTGTACTTGACTACCTAGATTATGATGCGGATCATACTAGTGGGACAATGGTAGTCTGAGAGTACATCGTTTAATGTCCCTAGTCGTGGGTGTATCGAGACGGGGCATCGATATACCAGAGTAGACTAGCGTGTATTTTCTCGACCTATATAGATAGGTGATGGATGATCCCATATCCATTGGTGTTTGACATCGGAGATCGTATACGGGTGCTCAGTGGAGACTGGGTACACTGGACGGACTCGTCGGGAACTCCCAGATGGTATTATACCTCACGTCAGATGGCAGTTCTCTAGTGACACTAGTACAGGTTAATCTGTCGACCCGAGATTGTCATAGAGTCTTGTGTGATTCCCACTATGCTTTTGTAACGCTTTGAATTTCGTTTTGGTGGTTTTTCGAAAATCGGTAAAATAAACAGTATTTTCCGTAAAAAGTCAAAATAATTATTTTTCAATATAGGCCTAATTATACAAAATTTTGATAAGATATTGCTAGAAATTGATCACTAAATTGTCACTTAAAAATTTCTAGTTATTTAAAAAAAATTCCTTAATTAATTATTTTGAATATTATTTTAAGCTTTTAAAAATACATTAAATTAGTGATAAATACAAATTTAAATGGGTAAATTACATACTTAGGAACCATTATAAACTAAAATCTAGTGTTAATAAAAATTGTATCAAGACTTTCCAAGTTTGTAGTTCCATGGTTTCAAAAGGATCAAATTTGAATTAAAATGGTTTTTTTTTGTAAAAATGATGTCATAAGTATTAAATGAGCTTGTGAAATACTTTTGTGTAGAATTTTCAACACATTTCCCCCACTCTTTCTGCCTCCTATGCTCAGGCCGAGCCCCAACCTGCTGCAACCCCCCATTTCCCTCAATTCTTTTGCTTCAAAATTCATGCAAAAAATCAACAAAAATCCACATTTTTCTTCACTAATTCAAACCTAACCCCTATTCTACCTCTTCCCAAACCCAAATTGGTTTAAAAGAAGGAGAAAAGAGGCAACTATAGAGGCTAAGTGCAAGAGGTTCACAACTTGTAAGGTATAATTCTAATCTAGTTGTTAAATTGGTAGTTTAAATATGCTAATTTAGAATTTTAAAGTGTTATTTTGGTTATAATTTCTTGTTTAGGGAATTCTAGAAAAGGTTTGAAATGTTAATTAGGGTTTGAAGCATTGTTAATAGATTAAATTAGGTGTAGTGTTTATCTAGTGGGTTAGATTGAATGTTTGTGCGATGTTGTGATCGCTATATCGTTAAACCGCGATGTTTGCATCGAAATTTAGTTGTTAATGCTTACTAGGTTTTTCATAAAATTAGGAGGTGATTTAATTGCGATATATTGAAGATATTCATAGCAACTCCTACGGCTTTTTGGGTGTGCGAATGCGTAATTTGGTTTAGTCGGATTTTAGTTTTGACGGTTGCCCCGAAACGACGATTTTAGTTAAGCTTTTAGTGGTTTTCGTGTGTGTTCCGCACGTTTAGTGCACGTTGTGCCTAACTTGTCGGTGTTGATTCTTTTATTTTATGACTTGCGTCATTTCTTGATGTGTAATCTAAAGTTTGTGTTATGCAATTTTAGGATCGGTTGTGGAAATATTGGACGCGGCGCGCAAAGGCAAAGCGGTGGTTGGATCAGATTAGCGAGGTGTCCGGGTGAGTAATGTTAGATATGTATGCCCTAGAGGCCATTATTGTATAGTACTAGTTTGTATAATACATTTTGGAATCTTGGGATATATACATGGATTTACGACAGTCTTGCTCGATATAGTAGTATGCTACTTGGTTTGTTTCTATCTTAATATGTGTAAATATTTCTTTTAACATATCTCTAATACATATTGATGGAGCCCTTAGGATCTTTGCTTGACTACCGGCGTTGTGATGTCGATCACACTAGTGGGGGCTGGGTAGTCTATAAGCACATCCTTATTTTGGTCCATGGTCGTAGGAGTATCGAGACAGGGCATCGATACTCCAGAGTAGACTGGTGCATATGCTTCTTATCCCAGTAGGGGAGATGGTCTGTCCTACAGTCATCAGTACGTCGTACTGGAGATAGTATGCAGGTGCTCGTTAGGTTACGAGTACACTGGACAGGACTCGTCGGGAATTGTTGGTTGGTATTATACCTATCGTCAGTTAACAGTTCCCAGGTCACATGAGTACAGCTTAGTCCGTTGACTTGACACTGTCACTTCGCCTCGAGTGTGTTCCCAATGTTCTTAGATTACTACCAAACCATGGCTCTATTAAGTCGTGCAAACAGGTAGTAGTTGGGTGTAGTCCCGAAGCACTTGGAGGCAGTGACGGTTAGACAGGATTCGTCTCTCCCGGTATTGGGAGTTGATATCGCGCTGTGTCTAGGAGAGCCATTACACATAGTCGTCCCTGGCCAGGGCAAGCGAGATTTACTGGTAATGTTTCCAGTAGTTTCTCAGGGTGTTCTGGGCTACACTCCGACACGACTTGTACTGCTATTAAGGGTCTGACGTTTACCACCCCCTAGGCCCGACATGCGATACTCTTAGACGAACAGACTGGACTGTACGGAGATTGTCACATTCAGGCTCAGTAGAAGTTCGGATGGGTTCACCCCATCGGTCTTCTTATCGGCATCTACCTAGGGATCGTTAAATACAGCTAGTACCGCTTGCAGCCTGTGGTTAAACCCACTGCCAGCTTAGTGTCGAGTCTTTAGAGTCCCACACAAAAGATTGTTCGCCTTTGGGCAAAACAGAGTAGAAGTCGCATGGTTTTGCGACGGGGTTCGTTCATATCCGCGCACTTGTGCACGTTTGGTGTCCGGGCAGTTATTACTAGAGGGCTTTGGTTTAAGCAAGATCCTAGTATTTGTTTTGGGATTGGTTTTGTCTCATTGTATTCATGTTCCTTGGAACACGGATGCGGGTGTGTATGCACACAGAGGCAGAGGAATCTCATTAGGGTTTTTGACCGTGGACTTTTTCTAAACCCTAATGAGAATGAGAAATATGATTAATAATATTAATTAAGGATAATTGTGCCATGGTTGAGGTTGGGTTGACCATTTGACTTTTGTTGACCATTTGACCATGATGATTTCTTTTGCAAAGATGGTTCTTGAAGCTTGCAATTAGCATTAAATGTGAAATGATAATGGTCATATCAACTAACCATCACAATTTTCCTAATTATTATTATTATTCTCATATTCTCTCATATGAGAGCATGGTTGTAATTTTTATTCTCATTCGCTCTTGCTCATTCTCTCTCTTGAAAAAGCTCTCCCTCTTCCTCTCTCAAATCTCTCTTGTTTCATGTGTTGAAAAGCATGAGCTTTGTGAGATAAAACCATCAAGACAACTCACTACTCATTCTAGGGTTCTTAGTCTAGCAAGCCAAGCACTCTAGTTATCTCTTGGTTGAGGTAGGAGCTCAAGGTAGAGGCCTTCGGGTGGATCTTTCTTCGGCAAAGAGAAGACGAAGAGGAGGAGCCGTCTACACCACTTTAAGGAGCTAGCAACAAGGAGGACCACAACAAGAAGAGAAGGAGTTCAAGAACTAGGTATAACTTTCTATCATAGTAGATAGAACTCTATTCTTTTGCTAGTTAGGTTTATGGTAAAGATCCCGGTTAAGGTTTATTCTAGCGCCAAGTTCGTTATCGCTACGAAATTTTTGTTCCGCATTTGGCCACGGAAGTTGGCCGGGGCGCTAGTGTAATCCTTCATGGTATCAGAGCCTACCCATAAACCCTACTTGCTAGTTTTGCACAAGGTTAAAATCTCGATTGACAAATTTTTCCGAATCAAGAATCTATGTTCATGAGCTTGCTGTCGATTTTCGAAGTTGTCCAAAATATTTTCTGAGCATTTTAGAATTACATGCAGGCGAAACTATAGCTGCAGAAAAATTTAGGGGCCTTACTCCAAATTTCCGCCGCGGAAAGTGAGCAGGATGGCGCATTTGGCGGCGCTTCCGCGGCGCTTTTTTGGCTACAGGACCCTAAAATTTTTCTGGGGCTCTAGTTCATGAAAATATGATATTTGTAACATATGGTTTTGTCCCAGGTTTATTTGAGTGCTGGATTTGCTTTTGGGGCCTATTTGGAAAGGTTTAGTCGATCGAAATTTTAAAAAAATGTGTATTTTACAGTACATTCACTTTTATCTGCGACCGGGAATGTCAGTCGATCGGTAAAACTCGTCTGATTGCTATATGTTCTTTTAGACGGGTTTTGCGAACGTGACATTCGCGTTGATGTTGTGTGCTTGTTTTTTGTTTATGGTTGGATAGTCGTGATGGATATCAAGTGTTGCAATATTTGTAGTACAGTTTAAATTCATTTATACATTTGTTATTGCGGGGCGAGCGTCCGACATGTGGACTGCCGTCTTTGCCGGGTTGTATATTTTTTGGGGCACGACCGGGTTGAGGTCGATGTCACCGTTTGTACATATTATTTTATTTTTCTGTACTAGGATTACCCCGCGGTGGAGTGTACGAATAGCCGGGTTCTAGAAAGACAGCAAACCCGCATCTCATGGAGTTGAGACGGAGGGGGCTTCTTTCTCATGGCGTTGAGACGGAGGAGGCTTCTTTCTCGTAGAGTTGAGACGGAGGGGGCTTCATTCTAGAATTGATGGGCTATTCGTTGCACTAGTAGGGGGTACAGGTTTTCATTGCATAGGCTATCCACACGACAGAGAACGTCGGGTTTTATTTGTGGCTTAAATGAAACCCGGGGCTCCAAGATTATCCACTATTCTGTATTGTTGACTGTGTTCCTGTGATGTTGTTTACTATCATGCCTGGGACGAATGCCGTATATACTTATATATATACTAGTAAATTTTGTATATTTTTTACACCCGCGCTAGTCCAGCCCCTGCTCTGTCGTTAGTTAAGTAACCTAACGGGTGATGATGGGGCCCAGTGGCGAATGCGGATGTCATATATGTACATCGTATTTTTGTTCTTTTCTGGTGTGGTAGGTTACATTGATGGGACAACATTAATTTTGATTAATGGAAGTAAAACAAACCTAAAAAGTTGTTGTTGGAACCAAGTTTTAAAAACAGACACTACAAACGTTCTCTTTTGCTTTGCACAGTGGTATTCAGTTTGGAATATCCAGCACCTCATTCGACGAGGCAAGGGCCGAGATCCCTTCACCGGGAGTGACCCCTTGAGTAAAAGTTTGCGTCAATGTAATAACTTCACTATAGTCGATTATTCTTGCTTTGCATCGTGGTATTCAGTTTGGAATATCCTGCACCTCATTCGACGAGGAAAGAGCCGAGATCCCTTCACAGGGAGTGACCTCTTTAGCAAAAGTTTTCGCCACTATATACATTTTAAAAAGGTTATCAGGTTCCTTCAACGATATCAAGTTCATTACGTTAACGGGTTTTCGCCAAAACCCAGCTGTAGCCCTCCGTCATTTCGGATTGGTATTGCTTAGTATTCGTGCTACGTATTTTGTGCTCAGCCGAGGCGTAGTGTACAGTAGCTATGTAATATTTTTCTGTAGCATATAATGCGATTGGTTGGGACAGTCGTACGGTCATTTTGGCTCAGTCAAGAACTCGTACGGGTGGGTCTAATGCAATCAAGATAATGATGGGTTGAACTTGACTAGGATCCTTTGATATGTTGGCTCAGTCAAGGTCACTTGGGTCCTAGGGGTAAAAACCACATCGGGAGTTTCAAACATACAAGAAACTTGCAGATTTAGCATACCATCTGGAGCGTGGTGACTAGAGCGGATTCCATCTAGGTCATCACACAATGATAGTTGGATCCCGATCCCACTGATGAGTTGGATTACTCTCGGGAGAATATTTCACTTAACAATCAATGCTATAAACCAAGTAGGTGTCTAGAACGGTGTTAGCGGGGCTACGCCTCCAGGGAAAAGAGGTTATGTAATTAAGGAACTTCTCTAAAGCGTTGGAAAACCTCCCTCGAAGTACCAACACTAGCCTGACTGAAAGGTTAAGCAAGTATTATGACGTGCGATTAATCCTGACTACTTCTTCTTTTAAAGGTTTGAAGAAGAATTTGAGGAAACAGTGGGAGCCATCCTGGTTAGATAAATTAATAAACCAATCTAATCTTGCAAGAGAGCACGCTGAGTGTTTCTTTTCTCTCTCTCCAGGTAGCAAACATTTCACGCCCTAATCAAGATAATAAAATGTATCACTTGACCGATCCGAATTCTTATTCGGGACTGGGGAACGTCAGTTCGGCTCTAACTTACGACAACAGTCATAAGTATGAGCAAGGGAAAGAGGATTTTATGGATTCCAAGGAGACCCAGTTGAAGAAGAAGTATAGTTTTGTATCTACTTCAGGTGTTCTTGTAATTGAGAACTGCTTTTCGGTCAGCCATACCTCCTGGGTACTTGATACCGGATCAGGATCTCATATCTATAATTTATTGCAGGGACTAAGAAAAAGTAGGAAAGTTGCACCTGGTGATATGTCCCTCAGGGTAGGGAACGGAGCACAAGTTAATGCTGCAGCCGTCGGTGAATATCACCTAGTATTGCCAAATGGTAATACTATGATTTTGAACAATTGCTACTATGTACCTTCCATGGTTTGCAACATCATATCAGTTTCTTTACTCAATAAATATGGATATAACTTTGTTCTTGATAGAAATATCATGAACATTTACCTTGATAAGGTACTGGTTGCAGAAGATACACTGTGTAATGGTATCTATGTTCTAAATCAGAATACAGTTCTCAATATACAAAACACACGCAAGAGGAAGAGTTCAGATCCGAACGAATCCTACTTATGGCATTGTAGACTTGATCATATAAGAGAAAAAAGACTAAGTAAGTTGCATAAAGATGGACTTTTGGATACGTTCGAGTTTTCATCCTATGAAACTTGTTTCAAAGGAAAGATGACCAAATCTCCATTCACCGGACATGGAGAAAGAGCAACAGAGCTCGTGGGACTCATACACAGTGATTTATGTGGTCCGATGTCTGTACATGCAAGGGGTGGGTTCTCGTACTTCATAACATTCACTGACGATCTCTCTAGATTCGGATATGTGTATCTTATGAAACACAAATATGAAGCTTTTGAGAAATTCAAGGAATTCAGAAACGAAGTACAGAACCAGACTGCCAAAAGTATCAAGATCCTCCGATCGGATAGGGGAGGGGAGTACTTAAGCACGGAATTCCTAGATTACTTAAAAGAGAATTGAATTCTCTCTTAGCTTACTCCTCCTTATACACCACAGCACAACGGTGTATCGAAGCGGAGGAATCGTACCCTATTGGATATGGTTCGCTCCATGATGAGTAGTGCCGAGTTGCCTCTTTCATTTTGGGGACATGCGCTTTTGACAACGGCATATCTCTTGAATGATGTTCCGTCTAAATCAGTGCCTAAGACACCATTCGAGATATGGAATGGTAAAAGGCCGTATCTTAAGCTTATTAGGATATGGGGTTGTTCTGCCTATGTAAAAGTACAAAATCCGGACAAACTTCAGGCACGTTCAGTTCTATGTAAATTTGTGGGATATCCTAAAAACTCTATAGGATATCTATTCTACAACACCGAGGAACAGAAGGTGTTTGTATCTCGCCACGCCACTTTTTTAGAGTGGCAATTTCTTGCAAAAGAAACTAGTGGGAGTTCGGTAGAACTGGAAGAAATTCAGCGACCACAAAATGAAACTGAAGATTTGACAGAACCTCAGGATTCAATAACCCCAGACGAACCTCAGCCACTCCGCAGATCTGGTAGGATTTCTCATCTGCCCGAGAGATACTGCGATTTTCTCATAGACCGGGATCGAGAGGATTGCATCTTGGAAGAAGATGACCCTACCAGTTTCAGGCAGGCCATTATTAGTAGGGACTCTGATAAGTGGTTGGATGCTAAGAGATTCGAAATGGATACCATGTACAACAATAAAGTGTGGACCTTGGATATTGCTCCACCTGGGGTAAAACCCGTTGGATGCAAATGGATCTACAAAAGGAAACTTGGTGTAGATGGGCAGGTGGAAACCTATAAGGCTAGACTTGTTGCAAAAGGTTTTCATCAAAGACCTGGTGTGGACTATGACGAAACTTTTTCTCCAGTGGCTATGCTCAAATCCATTCGAATCCTACTTGCCATTACTGCCTTCCATGACTATGAGATCTGGCAGATGGACGTAAAAACGGCTTTTCTAAACGGCGGTTTAGAAGAGTGCGTTTATATGGATCAGCCAGATGGTTTTGTAGACAGTGGGAGCAGCGGTAAGGTGTGCAAGTTGCTTAAATCCATTTATGGACTAAAACAGGCATCGCGGAGCTGGAACATCTGTTTTGATGAAGCAATCAAGGAATTTGATTTCACCAAGAACGAAGATGAACCTTGTATCTATAAGAAGATTGTAGGACGAACTATCGTGTTCCTAGTCTTGTACGTGGACGACATTCTTTTGATAGGAAATGGCGTTCCTATGCTACAATCGGTCAAGCTATTCTTATCACAACGGTTCTCCATGAAGGACCTGGGTGATGCCACATCCATACTGGAGATCAGGATCTACAGAGATAGATCCAAGAGATTACTTGGACTTTCGCAGTCCAGGTACATAGAGACCATACTAAAGAGATTTAGTATGGAAGATTCCAAACGCGGTAATATACCAGCATTGCACGGAATCACCCTCTACAAGAAGATGTCTCCCAAGACTGACGAGGAGAGGGTTCGCATGAGCACTATACCCTACGCTTCGGCGGTAGGATCTATAATGTATGCAATGCTATGTACAAGACCAGATGTAGCTTACGTGCTGAGCGTGGTGAGCCGGTATCAGTCAGACCCAGGTGATGACCACTGGACGGCGGTGAAAAACATTCTCAAGTACCTGAGAAGGACTAAAGAGATGTCCCTGGTTTACGATAATGGAGACTTCAGGGTCGAGTCCTTTACCGATTCAAGGATGACAGCAAATCTGTCTCGGGTTTTTTGTTTACCCTCAACGGAAGGGCGGTGTGTTGGAGGAGTTCCAAACAGGATACCGTCGCAGACTCGACGATGGAGGCTGAATACATTGCTGCAAGCGATGCCGCAAAGAGGCGGTCTGGATGAAGAAGTTCATTAGTGAACTTTAGGTGGTTCCGTCCATTGTTGACCCAATACCTTTGTATTGCGATAACAATCGGGCTATAGCTTTAGCGAAAGAACCACGGTTCCATCAGAAGTCCAGATACATCATAAGGCGGTATCACTTGATCAGAGAGATCATTGATCGCCGGGAGATCGAGGTACGGAGAGTGGACACTAAAGACAACACGGCGGATCCATTCACAAGGGCCCTCCCTCAAACATAGTTCGAGCGACTTTTTGAGCTATTGGGTATGCGGTACACCGGCAGCTGGCCTTAGTGCAGACGTTGGGTATGCGGTACACCAATTACTGGCCTTTAGTGCAAGTGGGAGATTGTTGGATATGTATGCCCTAGAGGCCATAATTGTATAGTACTAGTTTGTATTATACATTTTGGAAGCTTGGGATATATACACGGATTTACGACAGTCTTGCTCGATATAGTAGTATGCTACTTGGTTTGTTTCTATCTTATTATGTGTATATGTTTCTTTTAACATATCTCTAATACATATTGATGGAGCCCTTAGGATCTTTGCTTAACTACCGGCGTTGTGATGGCGATCACACTAGTGGGGGCTAGGTAGTCTATAGGCACATCCTTATTTTGGTCCCTAGTCGTAGGATTATCGAGACGAGGCATCGATACTCCAGAGTAGACTGGTGCATACGCTTCTTATCCCAGCAGGGGAGATGGTTTATCCCACAACCATCAGTACGTCGTACTGAAGATAGTATGCAGGTGCTCGTTAGGTTACGAGTACACTGGACATGACTCGTCGGGAACTGTTGGTTGGTATTATACCTATCGTCAGTTAACAGTTCTCAGGTCACATGAGTACAGCTTAGTCCGTTGACTGGACACTGTTACGTCGCCTCGAGTGTGTTCCCACTGTTCTTAGATTACTACCCTACCACGGCTCTATTGAGTCGTGCAAACAGGTAGTAGTTGGGTGCAGTCCCGAAGCACTTGGAGGCAGTGGCGGTTAGACATGATTCGTCTCTCCCGGTATTGGGAGTTGATATCGCGCTGTGTCTAGGAGAGCCAATACACATAGTCGTCCCTGGCCAGGGCAAGCGAGATTTACCGGTAGTGTTTCCAGTAGTTTCTCAGTGTGTTCTGGGCTACACTCCGACAAGACTTGAACCGCTATTAGGGGTCTGACATTTGCCACCCCCCTAGGCCCGACATGCGATACTCTTAGATGAACAGACCGGACTGTACGGAAATTGTCACATTCAGGCTCAGTAGGAGTTCGGATGGGTTCACCCCATCGATCTACTTATCGGCATCTACCTGGGGACCGTTACGTACAGCTAGTACCGCTTGCGGCCTGTGGTTAAACCCACTGCCAGCGTAGTGTCGAGTCTTTAGAGTCCCACACAAAGGATTGTTCGCCTTTGGGCAAAACATAGTAGAGGTCGCATGGTTTTGCGACGGGGTTCGTTCATATCCGCGCACTTGTGCACGTTTGGTGTCCGGGTAGTTATTACTAGAGGGCTTTGGTTTAAGCCAGATCCTAGTATTTGTTTTGGGGTTAGTTTTGTCTCATTGTATTCATGTTCCTTGGAACACGGATGCGGGTGTGTATGTACACAGAGGCAGAGGAATCTCATTAGGGTTTTTGACCGTGGACTTTTTCTAAACCCTAACGAGAATGAGAAATATGATTAATAATATTAATTAAGGATAATTGTGCCATGGTGGAGGTTGGGTTGACCATTTTACTTTTGTTGACCATTTGACCATGATGATTTCTATTGCAAAGATGCTTCTTGAAGCTTGAAATTAGCATTAAATGTGAAATCCTATTGGTCATATCAACTAACCATCACAATTTTCCTAATTATTATTATTATTCTCATATTCTCTCATATGAGAGCATGGTTGTAATTTTTATTCTCATTCTCTCTAGCTCATTCTCTCTCTTGAAAAAGCTCTCCGTCTTCCTCTCTCAAAGCTCTCTTGTTTCATGTGTTGAAAAGCATGAGCTTTGTGAGATAAAACCATCAACACAACTCTCTACACGTTCTAGGGTTCTTAGTCTAGCAAGCCAAGCACTCTTGTTACCTCTTGGTTAAGGTAGGAGCTCAAGGTAGAGGCCTTCGGGTGGATCTTTCTTCGAAAAAAAGAAGATGAAGATGAGGAGCCGTTTACACCACTCTAAGGAGCTAACAACAAGGAGGACCACAACAAGAAGAGAAGGAGTTCAAGAACTAGCTATAACTTTCTATCATAGTAGATAGAACTCTATTCTTTTGCTAGTTAGGTTTATGGTAAAGATCCCGGTTAAGGTTTATTCTAGCGCCAAGTTCCTTATCGCTACAAAATTTTTGTTCCGCATTTGGCCACGGATGATGGCCGGGGTGCTAGTGTAACCCATCAAGTAGATGTATACATCTATGGGGAAATCATCTGGATGGCGCGAGGCGCCCCATAGTTAGGATCACTTCATTATTTGCAAACTATACGCATAGTAGTTTAGTTAATCATCTCATTCATATGCATAGCTTTCTGGTTATCTATATATACACATGTGTGATATCACCCTTTAGGATAATTACACCATTACCATTGGATCATGTTGCATGCGCACTATTCATCTGAACACACACGCCTTGGTAATTGACATGTCACGAACACTTTAGAACCTGCTTAGTTTAGTATCAACACTTGCATCATACATGATACATTGAATGGCATAGCATGTATATACCTCACATCATCTTCATGCTTATATAGATTCCTAGGCACAAATCACATTGCATACCTTTGACATCATAAGTATTTATCATATACAACATGTTGGGTATTATGATTTTCTTGAGGATTTCAGTATTGATGAGATTTCTGGATTTTGGGGGAAAACCGCAAGAATTTAACAAAAACTTATTATCATCATTTTTTAAAATAAAGTTGCGGTTTTCTCATGATGTATGTGTCGTCCACCATGAGTTTTCATGTTTTCTGTTGGATTTCGAGACCCGATTCGAGTAGTGGATGAACCGTCTTGGGTATATGGTGGGCCCGGTATGGTACCCCGGGACAAAAAGATCGAGTTGTAGACGATGAGCCTGGCAGGGGAAGACTACCTACCGGTGATGTCTAGCGCGGTGGATATCCGGAGGATACCGACCGTTGTCGTGAGATTTGATGATATGGGCCGATCCGGACTGACGGAGCCCGATGTATTGAGATATTGATATAGTGAGACATTGAGACAGATATATTTCCATATTTGGTGTCGATGCTTGACACGAATTTCGGATGATTTCTTGATGGTACCTTGCCTATTGTACAGATATATTTTTTTAAGTTAAGAATGCAAAGATCATCGTATTTAAACACTTAAAGATTTCGTATTGATTTTGCATCCATGTGCGTATATACTAGTAGCATCGCATTATACTTAGATATGTAGATTGCGACGCATTGCGTGCATTCTTACGATATCCTTATTAGATGTTATATTCTACTCACGAGCTGGCAACTCACCCCCGTTTTGCCACAGTGTCTTGCAGGTCGGACCCGTCAGCCTCGTAGCAGCGGGCTTATCTTTTCATTACTTTTTTTGCCCAGACTCGCGACATTGCTCGTAGGTGGGTTGCGAGGATATTTTATCTCTTTTTGTATTATCATTGTATCTAGTATTCTCCATCTACCACTTCTTATTTGTATATGCGACCTAGTGATGAGACTGAGAGATTTGTGTATATGTGGTTTCTTTGGGGTCGAGCTCACTTGAGCCAACATTGTGTTTTTCTTCTTTTTGCATTTCTTTATGCTTATTTGCTTGATATTGCATATATATTGCGTGTGGTTGTGATCCGCCTTTGGCGCAGAGCTAGCTCCCGCTTGGGGATGCCATTTTATTATTACAGGTTTATATATCTTGTTGTACCCATTTTGGGGGCTAGTATTTACAAAGGAGACTTTGCCGAAATTTTCGGAAATTTTTGATGTTTTTAAAAAGGGGTTAATGCAACATAATTGATTTTAAAGTCGTTTCATGAAAGGTTTCCTTCACTCTTGTTGATGTTGGTTTAGATTTTCTGGGCTTTGGCTGACTTAGGTTACGTTACGCCTTTAGACGTTTCGTAATCTAAGTGCCAGTCATGTTCCGTACCTTCGGGGCATGACCAAGTTGGTATCAGAGCCATAGGTTTTACCTTTCTGAGTGGAGGACGACCTTGGTAGATGGAGTAAGTGACTTAAGCATAGTGGCATAGCGTGGGTATATTCCGCGGCATACTTACGATACGGTACTCCGCCTAGGTGACCTTAGGACATAATTGCTTGTATTTACTGTCTTGATTCCATGCATCCCTTGATTCAATCGCAATGTTCTTATTGCTCCTGTTTCTTATTCCAGCTTCGATGCCGCCAAAGACTACGAGAACTCAGCGGGCTGCCGTTAGGGATGAGCTTCGAGCGGGCTCGTCTAAGGCGAGGATCGAGCGGGATGATACGCCTACCCCTCTGGGTCATATTGATCTGCCTTCTCCAGACCATATTGCCAGATTAGAGGCCGGTATGCAGGAGTTGCGACAGATGATTGGATCTTTAGTTGAGTCCGGTCGGGCACAGAGATCTGAGGACGTTCCTTCCACTGCACAGACAACGATTGTGCCTGCTGCCCAGACGGTTACTCCTGCTACTACTGCGACTATCCCCGTGTCACTACATGAGTTTATGAGGCTGAGACTTCCAGCTTTTACCGGCACAGATGCGATAGAGGACCCGCAGGCATTTCTTGATAGGATGGCTAGGATTTGCCATTCGTTGAGGTGTTCTGATGATAGATGGGTAGAGTTCACGAGTTTTCATCTGGAGGGCATTACCCAGACGTGGTACGATTCCGTAGAGAGTGGCCGAGCTACAGGTCTATCTCCTATGACTTGGGACGAGTTCACAGCTACATTTCATGCCCGTTTTCTTCCGGAGAGTGTCCGAGATGCTCGAGCCCGTAGTTTTGAGTCTTTGCGCAAGACTCCTGGGATGACAGTGTCCGAGTATGATATACAGTTTACTCAGTTGTCCTGATATGCTCCGTACCTAGTAGATACTGAAGAGAAGAGGATTAAGTGGTTTGTGCGAGGGCTTGACACACAGTTATTCCTTTCCATTGGCACCCAGCACATTGACATATACGCAGCAGCGGTGGATGCAGCCTTACTTTTGGAGGAGCGCATTTCTGAGACTCCGGTCGTTTCTGGGCCGAAACGGATTGGTACTGATACGCCAGCCCAGCGGCAGATGGGTAGACACCGTGACAGGTTCTTTCCAGGAGATGGTGGTGGCAGAGGATTGAGACGGGGTCAGTTATTTGTTTCATATCTGCAGACCCAGCAGTCGTCGCCAGGATGTTTTCGGTGCGGGAGTCAGTACCATCGTATCAGAGATTGTACCATAGGGCGCCAGGGTACGGCGACAGTGCCACATGTGACCTTACCACCTTCACCACCTCCTCAGAGAGCTCTACTTCCTACCCCTGATGAGGCTCCATGCCAGGCAGATGCTCCTAGAGGTCGTGGGCGTGGGGGTTCGGTTCGTAGAGGACGAGGCGACAGAGGCAGAGGCAGAAGTAGAAGCAGAGGACAGCCAGCTATTAGTGGTGGACAGGCCCGAGTATTCGTGTTGACTCCTCAGGATGCACATGCATCCAATGCCGTCGTGACAGGTACTCTGCCAGTATGTTCTTTTTATGCACGGGTATTATTTGATCCAGGATCCACACATTCTTATGTATCCACATACTTTGCACCGAGGTTGGGCCGAGAGTCTTCTTCGTTAGATCAGCCGCTAGTCGTTATTACTCCGGTAGGCGAGTCGTTTGTTGCGCGTTTTGTGTACCGATCGTGTCCCGTTCGTATCGGGGAGAGAGATTCTTCAGTTGATTTGATTCTCCTCGATATGCTTGAATTCGACGTTCTTCTTGGTATGGACTGGCTAGCCACCTGTTATGCATCTGTGGACTGCCGTGAAAAGGCAGTCGGATTCAGCTTTCCTGGTGAGCCGGTTCTTGTCATTCAGGGAGATCATAGCGCTACCCTTCCCAGCTTAATTTCTTCTCTTCGCGCTGGTCAGCTCTTGCGGAAAGGGTGTCAGGGATTCTTAGCCTATGTTTGTGATACTAGCGCCACAGAGGTTCCGTTGGACCAGGTCCCTATTGTGAGAGAGTTTTCTGATGTATTCCCTGACGAGCTTCCTGGTCTGCCACCAGAGCATGAGATTGAGTTCTGCATTGACTTGATCCCCGACACGGGGCCTATTTCTATACCGCCCTATCGGATGGCCTCGGCGGAGTTTAGGGAGCTGAAGGATCAGTTACAGGACTTGCTGGACAAAGGGCTTATCCGACCGAGTGTGTCACCTTGGGGTGATCCCGTCCTATTTGATAAGAAGGACGGTAGAAGGACGGCAGTATGTGCTTATGCATTGATTATCGTCAGTTGAACCGGGTTACTGTGCGGAACAGATATCCCCTACCCCGCATTGATGACTTATTTGATCAGCTCCAGGGTGCAGGGTATTTCTCGAAGGTTGATTAACGGTCAGGTTATCACCAGTTGCGGGTTCGGAAGGAGGATATTCCGAAGACCGGTTTCCGTACACATTATGGTCATTATGAGTTCTTGGTAATGTCGTTCGGGCTCACCAATGCCCCGACAGCATTTATGGACTTGATGAACCATGTATTCAGGCCGTATCTTGATCAGTTCATTGATGACATCTTGGTTTATTCTCGGAGCCGGGAAGAGCACGCGAAGCACTTGCGTATCACATTGCAGACTTTGAGGGAGCATCAACTGTTCGCCAAATATTCCAAGTGCGCATTCTGGCTAGACAGTGTCCAATTCTTGGGTCACGTAGTAACGAGAGATGGTATTTGTGTGGACCCGAAAAAGATCGAGGCAGTGCAGCGTTGGCCCAGACCGGTATCAGTTATAGAGGTTCGCCGCTTTCTAGGTATGGCCGGCTATTATCGACGTTTTGTCCAGGATTTCTCCCGTATTGCAGCACCGTTGACCGGGTTGACCCAGAAGGGGGTTCCTTTCGATTGGACCAAGGCATGTGAGGATAGCTTCGAGCAGATGAAGACTCGTCTGACTACTACACCAGTCTTATCATTTCCTTCAGGATCGGGCGGTTTCGTGGTATATTGTGATGCTTCTTGAGTGGGGCCGGGCTGTGTGTTGATGCAGCACGACAGAGTTATCACGTATGCTTCTCGACAGTTGAGGAAACACGAACAAAACTACCCCACTCATAATTTAGAGATGGCTGCAGTGGTATTTGCACTTAAGATCTTGAGACATTACCTATACGGTGAGTCGTGCCAGATATTCACAGACCACAAGAGCTTGAAGTATATCGTTCAGCAGCGAGATCTAAATATGAGACAGCGCCGTTGGATGGAGTTGGTAAAAGACTATGACTGCGAGATTCTTTACCATCCGGTCAAGGCGAATGTGGTGGTAGATGCTTTGAGTAGGAGGCCCAGAGGTAGCCTATCTTGTTTGAGCGCAGTACAGATGCATTCGACGGCGGATTAGCAGGTTTTATATGACAGCCGAGTGCAGTTCAAGTTTACTCCTATAGGGGGACAGCTGGCCCATTTCAGAGCATGCCCACAGTTACTTGACCGTATCCGCGAGGCACAGTCCGACAATGCCCGTATATTGGAGATTATCGAGCAGGTTCGACAGGGTAGAGTTTCCGAGTTCGTGATTGATGATCAGGGGATACTTCAATTTGGGACTCGATTGTGCGTACCAGATTCTGAGGGACTCAGGCGTGATATTCTTAAGGAGGCACATAGGTCAGTATACAGTGTTCATCCAGGTTCCACCAAGATGTACCGTGATTTGAGAGAGGTTTACTGGTAGGACGGGATGAAGAGGGTTGTTACAGACTTTGTATCAAGATGCCTGACTTGTCAGCAAGTCAAGACCGAGCACCAGAGGCCAGCCGGTGAGTTACAGCCCTTGCCCATTCCTGAGTGGAAGTGGGAACAGGTCTCCATGGACTTCATTGTGGGTCTACCCAGGACCGGTCGAGGGTATGACTCTATTTGGGTGATTGTGGATCGACTGACGAAAGTGGCTCACTTTATGCCAGTGAAGACCACTTTTGGATTCGCTTAGTATGCCCAGGTTTATCTTGATGAAATCCTACGACTGCATGGCGTCCCGACTTGCATTGTGTCCGACCGGGGCACCCAGTTTACCAGCCGATTATGGCAGAAACTTCAGGAAGCTTTGGGCACCCGATTGAGTTTTAGCACAGCTTTTCATCCGCAGATTGACGGTCAGTCAGAGCGTACTATTCAGACTCCTGAGGACATGCTCAGATCTTGTGTTTTAGATTTCAGTGGTAGCTGGGATCGTCATTTGCCCTTGATCGAGTTCTCCTACAATAATAGCTTTCAGGAGACGATTCAGATTGCACCATTCGAGGCTTTATATCGGAGGAAATGTCGATCGCCCGTATGTTGGAAAGAGCTCAGGGAGAGCAGTATTTTAGGGCCGCAGATCGTTCAGGAGGCGACCGAAAAGATACAGCTGATTCGGGACAGGATGAGAGCGGCCCAGAGTAGGAAGAAATCATATGCTGACAGGCGTCGTCGCCGACTCGAGTTCGCTGTTGGCAATCATGTTTTCCTGAGGGTCTCTCCGATGAAGGGTGTGATGAGATTTGGGCAGAAAGGGAAGCTTAGTCCTAGATATGTTGGTCCCTTCAAGATCCTAGAGCGCGTTGGTTCGGTGGCTTATCGATTAGATCTTCCGCCCAGCTTCCCCGATGTTCACCCGTGTTTCATGTTTTGATGCTCCACAAGTACCTTCATGACCCTTCCCATGCGATTCAGCACCAGAAGATCCAGCTAGAGCGCGATCATTCATTCACCGAGCAGCCGGTGGTCATTTTGGATCGGCAGGTGAAGAAATTAAGGTCGAAGGTTATACCGTCCGTCAAGGTTCTTTGGCGTGGCCCGAACAACGAGGAGGTCACCTGGGAGATCGAGGACGAGATGAGGAAGAAATATCCCCATATTTTTCAAGGTACACGTAGTTAAATTTTAAATTCGGGGACCGAATTTCTTTAAAGGGGGAAGATTGTAACGCTTTGAATTTCGTTTTGGTAGTTTTTCGAAAATCGGTAAAATAAACAGTATTTTTCGTAAAAAGACAAAATAATTATTTTTCAATATAAGCCTAATTATACAAAATTTTGATAAGATATTGCTAGAAATTGGTCACTAAATTGTCACTTAAAAATTTCTAGTTATTTAAAAAAAATCCTTAATTAATTATTTTGAATATTATTTTAAGCTTTTAAAAATACATTAAATTAGTGATAAATACAAATTTAAATGGGTAAATTACATACTTAGGAACCATTATAAACTAAAATCTAGTGTTAATAAAAAATGTATCAAGACTTTCCAAGTTTGTAGTTCTATGGTTTGAAAAAGGATAAAAATTGAATTAAAATGGGTTTTTTTGAAAAAATGATGTCATAAGCATTAAATGAGCTTGTGAAAGACTTTTGTGTAGAATTTTCCACACATTTCCCCCACTCTTTCCCCTTCCTATGCTCAGGCCAAGCCCCAACCTGCTGCAACCCCCCCCCCCATTTTCCTCAATTCTTTTGCTTCAAAATTCATGCAAAAAATCCACAAAAATCCACAGTTTTCTTCACTAATTCAAACCTAACCCTTATTCTACCTCTTCCCAAACCCAAATTATTTTAAAACAAGGAGAAAAAAGGCAACTTTGGAGGCTAAGTGCAAGAGGTTCACAACTTGTGAAGTATAATCTAATCTAGTTGTTAAATTGGTAGTTTAAATATGCTAATTTAGAATTTTAAAGTGTTAATTTGGTTATAATTTCTTGTTTAAGGAATTCTAGAAAAGGTTTGAAATTTTAGTTAGGGTTTGAAGCATTGTTAATAGATTAAATTAGGTGTAGTGGTTATCTAGTGGGTTAGATTGAATGTTTGTGTGATGTTGTGATCGCTATATCGTTAAACCGCGATGTTTGCATCGAAATTTAGTTGTTAATGCCTACTAGATTTTTCATAAAATTAGGAGGTGATTTAATCGCGATATATTGACGATATTTATAGCATCTCCTACGACTTTTAGGATGTGCAAATGCGTAATTCGGTTTAGTCGGGTTTTAGTTTTGAGGGTTGTCCCGTAACGACGATTTTAGTTAAGCTTTTACTGGTTTCGTGTGTGTTCCGCACGTTTAGTACACATTGTGCCTAACTTGTCAGTGTTGATTCTTTTATTTTGTGACTTGCGTCATTTCTTGATGTGTAATCTTAAGTTTGTGCTATGCAATTTTAGGATCGGTTGCGGAAATATCGGACGCGGCGCGCAAAGGAAAAGCGGTGGTTGGATCAGATTAGCGAGGCATCTGGGTGAGTAGATGTATACATCTATGGGAAAATCGTCTGGATGGCGCGATGCACCCTATTGTTAGGATCACTTTATTATTTGCAAACTATACGCATAGTTATTTAGTTAACCATCTCATTCATATGCATAGCTTTCTGGTTTTCTATATATACACATGTGTGATATCACCCCTTAGGACACTTACACCATTACCATTGGCTCATGTTGCACGTGCACTATTCATGTGAACACACACGCCTTGGTAATTAACATGTCACGAGCACTTTAGAACCTGCTTAGTTTAGTATCACCACTTGCATCATACATGATACATTGAATGGCATAGCATGTATATACCTCACATCATCATCATGCTTATATAGATTCCTAGCCACAAATCACATTTCATACCTTTGACATCATAAGTATTTATCATATACAACAAGTTGGGTATTATGATTTTCTGGAAGATTTCAGTATTGATGAGATTTCTGGATTTTGGGGGAAAACCGCAAGAATTTAACAAAAACTTATTATCATCATTTTTTAAAATAAAGTTGCGGTTTTCTCGTGATGTATGTGTCGTCCACCATGAGTTTTCATATTTTCTGTTGGATTTCGAGACCCGATTCGAGGAGTGGATGAACCGTCTCGAGTACATGGTGGGCCCGGTATGGTACCCCGAGGCAAGAAGACCGAGTTGTAGACGATGAGCCTGGCAGGGGAAGACTACCTACCGGTGATGTCTGGCGTGGCGGATATCCGGAGGATACCGACCGTTGTCGTGAGATCTGATGATATGGGCCGATCCAGACTGACGGAGCCCGATGTATTGAGATATTGATATAGTGAGACATTGAGACAGATATATTTCCATATTTGGTGTCGATGCTTGACACGGATTTCGGATGATTTCTTGATGGTACCTTGGCTATTGTACAGATATATATTTTTTAAGTTAAGAATGCAAAGATCATCGTATTTAAACACTTAAAGATTTCGTATTGATTTTGCATCCATGTGCATATATACTAGTAGCATCGCATTATACTTAGATATGTAGATTGCGACGCATTGCGTGCATTCTTACGATATCCTTATTAGATGTTATATTCTACTCACGAGCTGGCAACTCACCCCCGTTATGCCACAGTGTCTTGCAGGTTGGACCCGTAGCGGGCTTATCTTTTCATTGGCTTCTATTGCCCAGACTCGCGACATTGCTCGTAGGTGGGTTGCGAGGACACATTATCTCTTTTTGTACTATCATTGTATCTAGTATTCTCCATCTACCACTTCTTATTTATATATGCGACCTAGTGATGAGACTGAGAGATTTGTGTATATGTGGTTTCTTTGGGGTCGAGCTCACTTGAGCCGACGTTGTGTTTTTCTTATTTTTGCATTTCTTTATGTTTATTTGCTTGATATTGCATATATATTGCGTGTGGTGATCCGCCTTGGGCGAAGAGCTATCTCCCGCTTGGGGATGCCATTTTGTTATTACAGGTTTATATATCTTGTTGTATCCATTTTGGGGGCTAGTATTTACAAGGAGACTCTGCCAAAATTTTCGGAAATTTTTGATGTTTTTAATAAGGGGTTATGTTAGTGTATATGCCCTAGAGGCCATTACTGTATCATACTAGCTTGTATATTACTTAATGGAAGCTTGGGATATTCACAGTTGTATAGACAATCTTGCTCAAGATGGTAGTATGCTACTTGGTTTGTTTCTACTTCAATATGTGCATGTGTTTCTTTTAGCATATCGCTTATACATATTAGTAGAGCCCTTAGGATCTTTGCTTGATTACCAGCGTTGTGATGGCAGTCATACTTGTGGGGGCTGGGTAATCTATAAGCACATCCTTATACAGGTCCCTAGTCGTAGGACTATCGAGACAGGACATCGATACTCCGGAGTAGCCTAGCGTATGCGCTTCTCATCCCAGCAGGGGAGATGGTCTGTCCCACAGCCATCAGTACGTCGTACTAGAGATAGTATGCAGGTGCTCGTTAGGTTACGAGTACACTGGACAGGACTCGTAGGGAACTGTTGGTTGGTATTATACCTATCGTCAGTTATCAGTTCCCAGGTGACATGAGTACAGCTTAGTCCGCTGACTTGACACTGTCACTTCGCCTCGAGTGTGTTCCCACTGTACTTAGATTACTACCCTACCACGGCTCAAAGGAGTCGTGCAAACATGTAGTAGTTGGGTGCAGTCCTGAAGCACTTGGAGGCAGTGACGGTTAGACAGGATTCGTCTCTCCCGGTATTGGGGGTTGACACCGCGCTGTGTCTAGGAGAGCCATTACACGAGTAGTCCCTGGCCAGGGAAAGCGAGATATACTGGTAGGTTTCCAGTGTTATATCATGGTGTTCTGGGCTACACTCTGACACGACTTGTACCGCTATTAGGGGACTGACGTTCACCACCCCCTAGGCCCGCCATGCGATGTATCAGACGAACAGACCGGACTGTACGGAGATTGTCACATACAGGCTCAGTAGGAGTTCGGATGGGTTTACCTCATCGGCCTTCTTATCGACATCTACCCGGGGACCGTTACGTACAGCTAGTGCCACTTGCGGTCTGTGGTTAAACCCACTGCCAGCGTAGTGTCGAGTCTTTAGAGTCCCACACAGAGAGTTTCCCTGCACTGAGCGAAACGTGTAGAGGCCGTATGGTTTTACGGCTGGGCTGCGATCACTTACGTGCACTTGTGTGCGTATGCTGTTCGGGCAGGCAATACTAGTGGGCTTTGGTTTAAGCTGGATCCTAGTATTGCACGGATGGATTTGTTTTTGTCTTCTGTGCATTCGCATTCTACGGAATGCGGATGCGGGTGTGTATGCACAGTTTTGAGGAGCGATAAAG
Organism: Agapanthus africanus; assembly: GCA_030015575.1. Lineage (NCBI taxonomy): Eukaryota > Viridiplantae > Streptophyta > Magnoliopsida > Asparagales > Amaryllidaceae > Agapanthus > Agapanthus africanus. Next base: position 521,614,568 of record CM057344.1, read on the forward strand.
GAGGAGGTGCCCCATTAGGGTTTTGGCAGTTGGTTCGGCCAGAACCGTTATGTGCCAGGCTCATTAGGGTTTTGGCAATTCGTTCGGTCAAAACCATTATGAGCCGGAGACATTGTTTACTAATCCTTTTTGTGATAGTTTAGTAATGGCTAATTACATTGACCATTTGACCACCATGACCTCTCTTGACTTTGTTGACCCGTTGACCGGAGTTGACCATTGACCTTCATGAGAGGTCTACACTCTTCTTTAGATTTCTTTTTCTTTTTATGGATTATGAAAATGGTCAATTCAATTAGTAGCCATCAACTTTATCATGAAAGAATTTGTAATGATGATATTTTTGCATTATTGCAACCATGGTTCATTTCTTTAGCTTATAATTCATTTTCATTTCTTTTTCTTGTTTTTGTGAGAAGAAAAGAAATGCTCTCATGGTTGCTAGCTCCTCCTTCTTCCTCCTCTTGATTTCTTCTTTTGATCTTATGTGTTGAGAGAAAAAGATCCCACAAAGACAAACACTTCCATATATCTCTACTACACAACCTAGGGCATCTAGACTAGCGATCCCGTTGCCCTAGTTGCCTCGGCTCGAGGTGGAGCTCAGTGTATAACTCTCGGGTGGATCGACTTCGACTCAAGAAGGCCGTGGAGGTGACCAAGATCCGCATCGACCCTCGGAGCGTGGATGGACGAGCCGGACAGCTGAGAGAAGACCCGAAGGACCGGTTTCGTGAGGTATATTTTCTACGGCATAGTAGTTAAAGCCTCTAGTAGTTTGCTAGTTTCTATTTTAGCAAAGATCCGGCTTTTAGTCCATGTTGCCTTTGTGCCAAAATTATTGTTTTTCGCCTTTTCCGCCTCCCCGTAAGAACCGGGGTGAGCAACGTGGACTTACAGTGGTATCAGAGCCTAACTAAATATAAACTAGCAAGTTAGCAAAGTATTTAGAATATCGATTGGAAAAAAGTCGCAAAACACATCCGACAAAAACCAACTTTCTGTCGATTTTTTATACTGTTCAAAAAATTATTTGACATACATGAAAAATCGTCTCAGGGTTTTTACAGAACACACAGCAAAACTTAGCCTCTGACTCGGCCAACTCACCGCTGAAACGCGGCCAAACCATGGGTTTGGCCGCGGATCCGCGGCCGAGTTGACTCGGCCGCGACTCCGTTTTGCTGCAGTGTTCTTACTGTGTTGTTTTGGGATTTTTAATACATGTTGTTTCTACCCAGATTTTCCAGAGAACAAAATGACTTTTGGGGTGGTTACAAATCCGTATTTGTGATCCATATTCCGTAGACTTTGGCTAATGGATATTTTTTGTGATGTGATATATGTATTGAACGTCCGCTAATCGCTATACGTCGATTAGTGGGGGTTATACATATCTGTGATCTGTAATGTTGATGGTTTGTGTATATGAACTCGTTGGATTGTCGCGGATGAATAGCCGGGGTGGATGTGAGATGAGAGTTTCTTTTTCTTTCATTCATTGTAAAATTTGTAAATTGATGTAATATTATTTGTTTGGCCGCACAACCGGGTCGGGGTTTTAGCCGTCATTGTATAATTTCTTTTTACTGTTTTTTGCTCCTAGGATAGACCCAAGGTGGGGTGCACAAACTACCGGGTATCTCGAAGTGCCGAGTGGCCTATTCACGGTGTTGAGGGAGGTTGCTTCGCTTCGGGTACTTGGCGGGTAGTTTGTCGCACCCGTAGGGGTCTAGGGTGGGGTTTGGCTATTCATCGCGACCGTGTAATCCGCCTTTCGTTGCAGGCTCGAACGAATCGCGAATTCTTAGTATATCCAAAGTGTTCATCTGTGATCTGGATTGGATACCATTGCTATATATCTATATATGATATCTATTTAGGTGTTGCTTATGTTTTGCATCCGCGCTAGTCCAGCCCCCGCTCTGTCGTTAGTTAAGTAACCTAATGGGTGATGACGGGGCCCCGTGGCGAATGCGGATGGCATAAGCGTACGCCATATTTTGGTTGTTTTCTGCAATGGTAGGATTAAATGATGGGACGCAATGGAATTAATGCAAGAAAATAAACCAAGTAAAAGTCGTTGGAATACTTTCAAAACCACTCGGTTCTTTTCAAAAACTAGCTTTTTAAACGTGGAGCTTGAACCACTCCTTTTAAAAGCTATCTCGTTCCATCGATTATATCAAGTTCACTAAGTTCACGGTTTCGCCAAAAACCATTCGTAGCCCTCCGTCGTTTCGTATGGATAGTCAATAGTATTCAAGCTGTGTTTGTTGGCCAAAGTCAAGGCACAGTGTTTGGTAGCTATTAGGTATTCATATGTAGCATAGATAGATGCGTTGGTTTGGGACAGTCGTACTGTGTTGTTGGCCAAAGTCAAGGGTATGTGCGGGTGGGTTCAAATTAACCTGGATAATGATGGGTAGAACTTGACATGTGACTTATGATTTGTTGGCCTAAGTCAAGGTCATAAGAGCATGGGGCAAAAATCCACATCGGGAGTTTCAAAAGAACTGAAACTTGCTAGCGCTGCATACCATTTGGAGTGTGATGATTCTGGTAGGATTCCTTCAGTTTTGTCACGCGATGATATTTGGATCCCGATCCTGCTGTGAGTATATGCTACTCCTCAGGAAATTTCTCACTTAACGATCAACGTTATAAACCTAGTAGGTGTCTAAAAAGGTGTTAGCGGGGCTACGCCCACAGGGAAAGAGGTTACTTAATTAAGGAACTTCGCGAAAGCGTTGGAAAACCTCCCTCGAAGTACCGACACTGGCCTGGCTGAACGGTTAAGCATGTATTGTACGGTGAGATTGATCCCGACTAATTTTTCCTTTATGGTTTGAGGAGGGATTCGAAAGACAGTGGGAGCCATCCTGTTTAGATAAATTAAAAACCAATCTAAACTTGCAAGATCATCATGCTAAGTGTTTTCTTCTCTCTCTCTTAATTGCAGCAACCCAGCGACCGCACCTAGGTTACATCTAGATAATAAAATGACTGAATCTGACTGTTATGACTGGCAAAGGTCTGTCCAAATGTCCATTGCCCATGACAAGCTGGGACACCTCTTGACTGATCAACCCCTGCCGTCTCAGGTCCACTTTCCCCTGTCACGGATATTGATATCCGTAGGACATAGGAAGAAGACTGTGCGAAAGCCAAGTGCCTCGTGTTAGCCTCAGTTAATGGTACATACCAGAGGCAGCACGAGAAGATGGACTCAGTTTCTATCTTCCTCCATAACAAAGATTTATATGGAGAGCAATCTCGTATCGCAAGATATGAGACCTCGAACGAATTGCTTCCAGCGAGGTTGGCTATCGGGTCATCTGTAAGGGGAAACGTCCTTAAAGAGACCAGCTCTTTTGAGCTCTCGGACCTGAAGACCACGTTGAAGAACGGGTCAGATGCTGACTTAGTTCAACAGTCTCTACCTACTACCCTGAAGGAAACCAGGAAAGTAGAAAGAAAGGGAAGGGCAGAAGTTTCGGGAATGGATGTAGTAAAAGAGGGATGTTCCTATTGTTACGGGAATGAACATGGCAGAAGGATTGCAGGGCTTGCAAAGCCAGTAGCCAGAATTCGAAGCATGTAGTGGCTTCGGCTTCGGGTGTGTTTGTAATAGAGAACTGTATGTCAGTTAACCCTACTTCCTGGGTATTGGATACCGGATCAGGATCTCAAATCTGTAATTCGTTACAGGCTCTGAGAAAACGTAGGGTTATCAAGAAAGGTGATATGACTCTCAGGGTTGCTAACGGAATGAGCATGTATGCTGAATCCGTAGGGGAATATCATCTAGGACTGACAACTGGGAAGATATTGATTCTGCGTGACTGTTTTTATGTACCAGGTGCGACTTGTAATATCATATCTGTATCCTTACTTTCTAAGGAAGGATATGATTTTACTTTTGTAAGCGATGTAGTAAACATCCACCTAAATCAAGTTCTGATTGGGTCAGGTACATTGAAAAACGGTATATACGTTTTGAATCAAGCTCAGGTCTTCAGTGTCCAGAACACACTTAAAAGAAAGTCTCCAGAATTAAATCAGGCTTTCTTATGGCATTGTAGACTGGGTCACATTAATGAAACACGGTTGACAAAGTTACATAAAGAAGGATACTTGGATCCGTTCGAGTACCAGTCTTATGCCACTTGTGAATCTTGTCTCATGGGGAAAATGACAAAGACTCCGTTTACTGGACATGGAGAAAGAGCAAGCGAGCTCTTGGGACTCATACACAGTGATGTGTGTGGTCCAATGTCTACACATGCGCGAAGTGGTTATTCATACTTCATTACTTTCACAGATGATGTAAGTGCACGGTGGCGCCCCGGCCGTCAATCCGATGCCGGAATGCGGAAACGGTGAATAACTTAAATTTTGCGGACTTAGCAAACCGGCACCACTGCGCACTAAACACCCGGATCGGGCCATTAAACTAGATCTAGCTAACTAGAAGAAGGGGAAGAAATGTACCGACTGATCCGAGTCCTCCGGTCTTCATCTCCACTCCTATCTCCTCGCGGGATCTCCGTCCGTCTCCTCCTCGTCGGAAAGGGGGCACCACATCGCCTGTAGCTTTTACGGGCTCCCACCTCAATACCGAGGCAACTCGGGCGCGAAGCTGGCGAATCGACGCGTCCAAGATTTGCTGTAGGAAGCGTAGTGTAGAGGCTACTTGTCTCTTTGGGGTTTGTTGCCTTTGGATGGAGGAATGAAGATTGAACTTTGGAGGGAAATGAAGCTACCAATTTTTGCAAGGAAATGAGATGAACAAATGATACAAAAATGAACCTCTCATTTTCTCTCCTCCTCAAGATGTGGCCGGCCAATCTCCTTAAGAAAATGGTGGAGGAAAACAACATATATCATATGAGGGAGGTGAGTGTAGGAGAAGAAGGAGGTGACCACAACCCAAGACAAGAAAACAAAACACCATGCTTTACCTTTTTCAAACCATACCCTTTCATGTCACAATAAAAACAAAAGCATGGTGGAAAAGATAATGATAGCTATCATAATCAATCTTTATGCAAGAAAACCCCTCCACAAATGTAATTTGCAAAACTGCAAATTACCCCCTCCATCGGAAAAGTCCGGCCGGGAAAGAACAAAGGAACACCGGTCGGAACGGAATGCAAACTGGCAACTCCAGAAAACTGGTCCCGTAATAAATTACAGGAAAACCCCGATACTGTGCATACACACCCGCATCTGTATTCCGTCCGGATACAAATGCAAAGAGACAAAATCTACACTGTACTAAACTAGGACCGGCTTAAACCAAAGCCGGCTAGTATTATCCGTTCAATCCTGATCCGTGCAATACCGCACGTATCTGATCGAACCCTGCCATAAACCTATACGGCTACTAGTACAAACCGTCCGATCCTGATCCGTGCAATACCGCACGTATCTGATCGGACCCTGCCATATCTCCATACAGCCTCTACAGCGTTTCGCCCGAAACTTGAGTAACTGAAAGTGTGGTGGACTCTAAAGACTCGTCAATACTATGGCTGTGGATTTAACCACTAGCACGTCAGAGGTATAAGCCAATACGTAACGGGCCACCAGCTATTGACTAAAAGGGACGTCGATGAGCGAACTCATCCTGACACCCTACTGAGCCTGTCAGTGACAATATCCGTGCAGTCCGGTCCGTTCGTCTATGAGTATCGCATGGCGGGCCTAGGGGGTTGGTAAAAGTCAGACCCCCAAAAGCGGTACAAGTCGTGTCGGAGTGTAGCCCAGAACACCCTGAGATACTACTGGAATACCTACCAGTAAATCTCCTTGCCTTGGCCAAGGACTTTGTGTAATGGCTCTCCTAGACACAGCACGACCTCACCCCCAATACCGGGAGAGACGAACCCCTGAAGATACGCTCACTGCCTCCATGTGGCTCGGGACTGTACCCAACTAAAACCTGTTTGCACGACTCCTTTGAGCCGTGGTAGGGTAGTAATCAAAGTACAGTGGGAACTCACACGAGACAAATGACGATCCCCAGGTCGATGAACTAACCTGCACACATGTCACCAGGGAACTGCCATCTGACGTCTGGTATATGACCAACTAGCATGTTCCCGGCGAGTCCTGTCCGGTGTACTCATAACCCAATGAGCACCTGTATACATCTTAGGTGATCCATCTGACACCAGTGGCTTGTGAGACCGGCCACCGCCCCTCGTCGGGGTCTCGACTGTATACACTAGTCTACTAATGGAGTATCGATGCCCGGTCTCGAAACTCCCACGACTAGGGACCTTTTAAGGATATGCTTGTAGACCCCCAGCTCCCACTTATATGATCGCCCTCATACTGCTGGTGGTCAAGCATGAATCCTAGGGGCTCTATCAACGTGTAATAGCGACGTGTCAGGTCACCTAAAGCAGTACACGATGATAAAGGTAAACCAGATAGCAAACTATCATCTCGAATAAGACTGTCCTACCGGGATAGGTCCTCCCTCAATCATTACAATCACGTACCTGTGACCTAATAATTGACTCTGAGGGCACTATCTCCAACAATCTCCCACTTGCACTCAAGGCTAATTATTGCGATGTCGGATACTCACAGCCCGTGTGATACCGAACACCCAACTCCTCTACTAGTCAGTCTCACAAAGCTCGTTTGCGAAACTATTGCGTTCGAGGAATAGCCTCAGTGAGTGGATCCGCTTAGTTGTTTCTTTCTATGTCTCTCTATATCTCATGTTCGCGGAGAAACCCATCTCCCGAAATGAGCAATACCTGTCTTAGAGTGTCTGGATGTCTGATGGGACCGAGCTCATAAATGAACTCCAAATCCAAACTTCTTAGACTGTATCGTCAACTGAACTTAATCAGTATCCTGCGCGCCATGCCTCCCTCAGTATTGCCTTGGACCACCTGTCCAAAATACTGCCCCTCATCAGAAGGAAAACTATAACTCTGACAACCTCCTTGTCGTCCATGTCACCTTGGAAGCCTGGAATGATAACTGTCTCCTGAATGAGGCTGTCGTTATCATATCGCTAGAACATCCACTTATGTTCTAAAACTGCTTCCGATTGTTTCTCCAGGATTGGATTAATGTCAACTTATTGCATCTAGTGCAAGAACAACATCTGGTGTGGTACTTGACATCTCATGATTGACTCAATTGCCTAAGCAAGTGATCTGCCAATCATGCACGTCCCTCTCCCCTTTAGTCTGTAAGACACCTTTAGAGAGGGTGACTCCATTACCTGCAGGTACACTACCGTGCAAGGAGTCGTCCATCCTAAATACTCTTAGAATGCGGTCAAGTACCCTGATTGGGAAACCACCCAAATCTAGATCTAAAACCATAGATCTAGTAACCAGTATGTCAGATACAAAATCCATTTCCTTTGTGGAGAAATCACTGTGTGACGACCAAAGTATAACCGATCGTAGTGTAGGAGTTTCTTTTCCTACTCTGTGTATATCATCCAAATACCAGGATATCACACCCTACTACCTTCTCAACAGATCCATCCCCTATTCTGATGAAGTCAAACCCATGACTGTCACGTCAGAAATAGATGATCTATCTCTGCTACATCTGCTCTAGTCTATAAATAGACATAAGCAACCTGTCCACCAATGCTTCCGCTGTTCCCACTGACTACGACAACCCTCTGGCAGAGTCATATAGACGTACACTTCTAAAACTAGTTTAGAACGACGCTATACTCATCCTCCTGCCGGGTCTCGCAGCCTGGAACAACAGCAATGGTATTTGTGGGTAAGCAAGAACTTCCCTGTCACCGTCCTTGAGGCTACCGCAGTACCTCTCGGGTGCCTGAAGTTACCCACCTTATCTGCGGAGTGGCCAATGGAATGTCAATCCAGATTGAATCTTTAGGTTCCTTATCAAATCTTCAGTAATCGTTTGTGGTTCTGGAATCACTTCCAGTTCTACCATACTCCCACTACTGTTTTCTGAAAAAATTCATTTTTAATTTAAAACTGTGGCGAGTCAAGAACAATATTGCTATTGATCTTCCAGATGGTAGAAAGTCAACCCGCGTCATAGCCTGGGTCAACCCACAAAACAGCCATTACAGAAACGTGCCTTGAGTTGTCCAGTGTCTGGTTTTAAGCATAAACCGGACAACTCCCCGTACCTTAACAATGTTAAGGTATGAACTGTTCTATATCCAATATAGAACCAGAGGCACTGATTTAATTGAACCAGATCCAAATCATGCAACTGTCTCCAGTGCATGTTAACTAAATGGAAGGAGGCCGATCAGCGTTACTCAACTTAGGAATACTTCCAATTATGAGTAACCTGAAAGAGAAGCAAGATCTCATTATCATTACTATCAACTGAATACCATACACAAGTATCTATATCTTCGATCTCTTTGAAGAATCCCGATACTTTCTACACTTGGTTCTCTACTCTATTCAAATACCTATAACTCCTCAAAACTTAGACCCTGTGTTTCTACGAAACACATGTCTAAGAACTAGAGAAGTCATAAGTAAACCGAATATAGTACGAGGACCAACCCCTCTGTCCTGATGGACCCTGGACAACATACAATACTCTGTATAAGTCCCTTGAGTCTGATAACTCATTCACTGTGTGTCGTAGGTTGAAAACTGTACTTATGGTTAAGAAGAATTACACCGCTGTTTGATGCTCTTTACCTAACCATCCACTGATATAGGTAAATGTCATCGACATAATATCAAAAGGTATATCTCACTCTATGAAAATAGACGTACAGATATATCAATTTGAAATTGGTGCATAACAGCGGATATTCAAAACCAAATATTTGCCGACCGGCAAACTACCCAGATGACTTCCTCAAATATCACCGATTACAACGAATCCCGATATAATGAGGATGATCACCTAATTCCCAATAACTTACTCCCACTCATCATCTGTAAAACCATACAGATGTGAGAACCGTACCTGGTAAATACATACCCTGGAGTAAGTATCTAATCGGGAAATCAGTTTTCCTTTAACATTACACAGTGAAACTGAAACATTGAAATGTTCCGATGGGGTATTCTGGTATTCCTAGTAATGCCTCTTCCAGATTCACGACTGTAACCGTATAGTTCTTTGCCACCTCTCCAAATCCCTTCATATGTCTTTAGTCTTTACCTTCTGCACACCCCTTTAGGCCAAATGGTTTTCTTCCTTCCCTACCGTTCGGCACCAGCCTATGGTTTGGAAGAAGACTATCCAATAAGCATAATGGGTGTACTGTCCCAATCCTAGGAACACTCGTAATGAGAGAGGGTGAAGATAAAAGACAACCGAATAAACCTTATTCCTATTTCTCCTGAACCAGAATCCATCCCCGAACTGGAACAAGTTCCATTCGAGTTCGTATATAACCATACGATGGAGTATCCAAATAAACTGTGGATCTTCGTAGTGATACGGAGTGTCCTGGAGAAATACAAAGGTGATGTGGGAGTGGTAACGAAATATTTGGTTTGGTCGTGAATATCTGTTGCAATTTACTTTGCCCTCTTACTAATCCCTTGCTTTGTCTGAACTTAATACCTTCTGCACACCATCGTTATGCTAATTGGTTTTCTTCATTCCCTACCGGTCGGCACCAGCCTAAGGTTTGGAAGAAGACAATCCAATTTGCGTAATAGGTGTACTACCCCTAAACCAAGGAGTACTCGTAACCTGAGAGAGGGTAAAAGGAAAAGACAACTGAATAATCCTATCCGTTTTCTCCAGAACCGGAAACCATCCTCGAATAAATTCTTTCGAGTTCGTATCTAACCATACGATGGTTTTGTCCAATGGAAGTGGACGTTCGTAGTAATACGGGGTGTCCTGGAGAAAAAGGGTAAAAGTAGGAGTGGCAATGAGGTCTGCAACTCTGACAATCCAAAAGCCAGTGTTACGAAGGTTCGGTCAATTTGGTCTCTGAGTCGTAGTCTTAGGGTCGGGTCAATGGTCGCTGCCAGAGAGAGAGAGAAAAGAAACACTCAGCGTGCACTCAAACCTAGATCAGAATGGTTACCAATTTATCTAATCTGGAAACCTCCCACTGTACCTCAAATTCTCCTCCAAACCTGAAAGAAGAATTAGTCGGGGTTACCCAAGGAGTAAACTAACTCATCAGTGGGAATCGGGATCCAACTATCATTGCATGATAAAGTGACGGAATCCGCTCACATCATCATACTCCAGATGGTATGTGCATATCTGGCAAGTTTCAGTTCTTTTGAAACTCCCGATGTGATTTCTGCCCCATGCTCTTATGACCTTGGCGAAGGTCAACAAATCATAAGTCACATGTCAAGTTCTACCTGTCATTATCCAGGTTAATTTGAATCCACCCGTACAAGCCCTTGACGAAGGTCAACAAGGCTGTACGACTGTCCCAAACCAACGCATCTATCTATGCAGCAGAAAGGTAACAAGCAGCTACCATACACTATGCCTTGACGAAGGTCAACAAACATAGCATGAATACTACGTGCTACCCGTCTGAAACGACGGAGGGCTACGAATGGTTTCTGGCGAAAACCTTTAACGTAATGAACTTGATATCGTTGAAGGAACGGATAGCTTTTAAAAATATAGTGACGAAAACCGTTGCTAAAGAGGTCACTCCCGGTGAAGGGATCTCGGCTCTTTCCCCGTAGAATGGGGTGCAGGATATTCCAAATGAATACCGCGATGCAAAGCAAAAGTAATCGGCTATAGTGAAGTCATTGCCCTGACGCAAACTTCTGTCCAAGGGGTCACTCCCGGTGAAGGGATCTCGGCCCTTGCCTCGTCGACTGAGGAGCAGGATATTCCAATGAATACCACGATGCAAAACAAAAGTAAACGTCCTTGCAATAACAGCTTTTTGAAAAGTGTTCCAACAACATCAGATTAGGTTTGTTTTAAGTTGCATTGATCCGAATCAACGCAGTCCCATCAATTGATCACACCAAAAAGAACGAAAATATACTGATGTACGTATATGCCATCCGCATTCGCCACTGGGTCCCGTCATTACCCGTTAGGTTAGCTAACTAACGACAGAGCGGGGACTGGACTAGCGCGGATGTAAAACATATACAACATCTACTAATATATATACCAATATATTATATTCGCTCAAGGCGTGATAGAAATGCAACATCACAGAAATGTACAGCATCACAGAACAATACAGATATCTGGGATCCCCGGGTTTCACAGAGCCACTACTGAAACCCGACGTTCCCCTGGTCGTGTGGATAGCCTGTGCAATGAAATCCTAGACCCCTACGGGCGCGGCAAGTCACCCGCCAAAACCTGAAGCGAGGCAGCCCCCTTCATCGCCGTGAATGGACCACCTAGCACTTTACGGAATCCGGCAACTTGGGCACCCCTCCTGGGTCAACCTGTACCCCCTACGAGTGCGGCGAATAGCCCGTCAATCCTGGAGTGAAGCCCCCTCCGTCCCAATGCCATGAGATGCGGGCTTGTTGCCTTCTAGAACCCGGCTATCCGTGCACCCCTCCGCGGGGCAATCCTAGTACAGAAAGTAAAATATACATACAATGGGTACATCGACCGCAACCAGGTCGTGCCCCAAAATAATAATACAAACGGGCAGTGACGGCAGTCCACATGTCGGACGCTCGCCCCGCAATATCAAATGTACATAATACAACAACAACTGTACTAGCATTGCATCCAGGCTATCCCCCACTACCGATCCGCAACAACACAGCAAATACATAGAACATCAACGTGAAGGTCACGTTCGCTAATCCGTCTAACCGGGCTATAGCAGTTAGACAGGATTTACCGATCGAGTGACATTCACGGTCGCAGATATAATGTAAATACTGTGAAAAATGTGTTTAAAATATCCGATCGATCAAATTATAACAAGTGGGCCCCAAAGCAATACTGTAGCAGTTACAGAAATTATGAGCCCAATTTTAATGTCCCAGAAACCCTAAAATATCCCCAGAAGGCCACTGTAGAAACCCAACCCACTGATTCCTTAATTCTGCCGCGGAAGCGCGGCCACAAGTGGGTTTTGGCCGCCCTTCCGCGGTCTTGTCAGAAGATCAGTGCATCGAATTTGAACACTGGTCTTATAATTTTTAGTACATCAATATTTTACAACCTGAAAAATTTTTCGACACTAAAAATTTCCAACAGAAAACTGATGCGACAAAATACGGGTTTTTGGACTTTTTGATCGATCGGAAATGCAAACACATTACACAAAGCTAGACTAAGTTAATGGCGAGGCTCTGATACCACTGTAAGTGCACGGCGGCGCCCCGGCCGTCAATCCGACGCCGGAATGCGGAAACGGTGAATAACTTAAATTTTGCGGACTTAGCAAACCGGCACCACCGCGCACTAAACACCCGGATCGGGCCATTAAACTAGATCTAGCTAACTAGAAGAAGGGGAAAAAATGTACCGACTGATCCGAGTCCTCCGGTCTTCATCTCCACTCCGATCTCCTCGCGGGATCTCCGTCCGTCTCCTCCTCGTCGGAAAGGGGGCACCACATCGCCTGTAGCTTTTACGGGCTCCCACCTCAATACCGAGGCAACTCGGGCGCGAAGCTGGCGAATCGACGCGTCCAAGATTTGCTGTAGGAAGCGTAGTGTAGAGGCTACTTGTCTCTTTGGGGTTTGTTGCCTTTGGATGGAGGAATGAAGATTGAACTTTGGAGGGAAATGAAGCTACCAATTTTTGCAAGGAAATGAGATGAACAAATGATACAAAAATGAACCTCTCATTTTCTCTCCTCCTCAAGATGTGGCCGGCCAATCTCCTTAAGAAAATGGTGGAGGAAAACAACATATATCATATGAGGGAGGTGAGTGTAGGAGAAGAAGGAGGTGACCACAACCCAAGACAAGAAAACAAAACACCATGCTTTACCTTTTTCAAACCATACCCTTTCATGTCACAATAAAAACAAAAGCATGGTGGAAAAGATAATGATAGCTATCATAATCAATCTTTATGCAAGAAAACCCCTCCACAAATGTAATTTGCAAAACTGCAAATTACCCCCTCCATCGGAAAAGTCCGGCCGGGAAAGAACAAAGGAAAACCGGTCGGAACGGAATGCAAACTGGTAACTCCAGAAAACTGGTCCCGTAATAAATTACAGGAAAACCCCGATACTGTGCATACACACCCGCATCTGTATTCCGTCCGGATACAAATGCAAAGAGACAAAATCTATACTGTACTAAACTAGGACCGGCTTAAACCAAAGCCGGCTAGTATTATCCGTTCAATCCTGATCCGTGCAATACCGCACGTATCTGATCGAACCCTGCCATAAACCTATACGGCTACTAGTACAAACCGTCCGATCCTGATCCGTGCAATACCGCACGTATCTGATCGGACCCTGCCATATCTCCATACGGCCTCTACAGCGTTTCGCCCGAAACTTGAGTAACTGAAAGTGTGGTGGACTCTAAAGACTCGTCAATACTATGGCTGTGGATTTAACCACTAGCACGTCAGAGGTATAAGCCAATACGTAACGGGCCACCAGCTATTGACTAAAAGGGACGTCGATGAGCGAACTCATCCTGACACCCTACTGAGCCTGTCAGTGACAATATCCGTGCAGTCCGGTCCGTTCGTCTATGAGTATCGCATGGCGGGCCTAGGGGGTTGGTAAAAGTCAGACCCCCAAAAGCGGTACAAGTCGTGTCGGAGTGTAGCCCAGAACACCCTGAGATACTACTGGAATACCTACCAGTAAATCTTCTTGCCTTGGCCAAGGACTTTGTGTAATGGCTCTCCTAGACACAGCACGACCTCACCCCCAATACCGGGAGAGACGAACCCCTGAAGATACGCTCACTGCCTCCATGTGGCTCGGGACTGTACCCAACTAAAACCTGTTTGCATGACTCCTTTGAGCCGTGGTAGGGTAGTAATCAAAGTACAGTGGGAACTCACACGAGACAAATGACGATCCCCAGGTCGATGAACTAACCTGCACACATGTCACCAGGGAACTGCCATCTGACGTCTGGTATATGACCAACTAGCATGTTCCCGGCGAGTCCTGTCCGGTGTACTCATAACCCAATGAGCACCTGTATACATCTTAGGTGATCCATCTGACACCAGTGGCTTGTGAGACCGGCCACCGCCCCTCGTCGGGGTCTTGACTGTATACACTAGTCTACTAATGGAGTATCGATGCCCGGTCTCGAAACTCCCACGACTAGGGACCTTTTAAGGATATGCTTGTAGACCCCCAGCTCCCACTTATATGATCGCCCTCATACTGCTGGTGGTCAAGCATGAATCCTAGGGGCTCTATCAACGTGTAATAGCGACGTGTCAGGTCACCTAAAGCAGTACACGATGATAAAGGTAAACCAGATAGCAAACTATCATCTCGAATAAGACTGTCCTACCGGGATAGGTCCTCCCTCAATCATTACAATCACGTACCTGTGACCTAATAATTGACTCTGAGGGCACTATCTCCAACAGATGATTTCTCTAGGTATGGGCATGTCTTCCTGATGAAGCATAAATCCGAAGCCTTTGAGAAATTTCAGGAATACATGAATGAAGTTGAAAAACAAACAGGCAAAAGTATCAAGACACTGAGATCTGATCGAGGTGGTGAATACTTGAGTGCCGAGTTTCTGGGCTACTTAAAAGAGAATGGAATTCTCTCTCAGCTTACTCCTCCATACACACCACAACACAACGGTGTATCGGAAAGGCGGAATCGAACCCTATTGGATATGGTTCGTTCCATGATGAGTAAGGCTGAGTTACCGCGATCTTTCTGGGGTTATGCACTAGAATCAGCTGCATATCTTTTGAACCGAGTTCTAACTAAGACTGTGCCTACCACACCATATCAGATGTGGTGTGGGAAGAAACCCTATCTTAATCACATTAAGACATGGGGATGTCCAGCTTTTGTCAAAAAGCAGCATGCGGACAAGCTCGAGGCACGCTCAGTACAGTGTAAGTTTGTGGGATACCCAAAGAACTCCAAGGGGTATCTTTTCTATTACGCAGAGGAACAAAAGGTTTTTGTTTCTCGTCATGCCCGCTTCTTGGAAACTGAGTTTTTGGAAAACCAGATAAGTGGGAGCGCAATAGAACTGGAAAAAATTCCAGAACCACGAGCTATTACTGAAAGCTTAGTAGAACCAGAGGGTTCGAAAGAACAGGACATCCCAGCGCCACTCCGGAGGAGTAGTAGGCAGTCTCATCCGCCCGAGAGATACTACGGTTTTCTCATATACGGGGATAGAGAGGATTGTACTATGGATTATGGTGAGCCTACTTGCTTCCAGCAAGCCATTCAGAGCGGTGACTCGGTAAAATGGCCGGATGCAATGCGGACCGAAATGGAGTCCATGTACACCAACAAAGTTTGTACTTTGGACTTTGCTCCAGAAGGGGTAAAACCCGTAAGCTGCAAATGGATCTTCAGAAAGAAGATTGGTGTAGATGGGCAGGTTGAAACCTATAAAGCTAGACTTGTAGCAAAGGGTTTTCGTTAAAGACCTGGTTTGGACTATGACGAGACATTTTCTCCAGTGGCTATGCTCAAATCCATTCGGATCCTTCTTGTCATTGCTGCCTTCCACGATTATGAAATCTGGCAGATGGACGTAAACACGGCTTTCCTAAATGGAAATTTGGAAGAGTGCGTCTATATGGATCAGCCGGAGGGATTCATTCAGAGTGGGAGTAGCGGTAAAGTGTGCAAGTTGCTAAAGTCCATTTATGGACTGAAGCAGGCATCGCGGAGTTGGAACATCTGCTTCGATGATACTGTCAAAGAATTCGACTTTTTCAAAAACCCAGATGAACCATGCATTTACAGTAAGATTGTAGGGAGAACTGTGGTATTCCTCGTCTTGTACGTGGATGACATTCTCCTAATAGGAAATGATATTCCTATGCTACAGTCAGTCAAAGGATTCTTGTTGCAGAGGTTCTCCATGAAGGACTTGGGCGATGCCAACTACATTCTGGGGATCCAGATCTATCGTGATAGATCTAAGAGGATGTTGGGACTTTCACAGTCAAGGTACATTGACACCAAACTGAAAAGATTCAGTATGGAAGATTCCAAGTGCGGTAATTTACCGGCTTGTCACGGGATCACCCTCTCTAAAGAGATGTCTCCCAAGACTGGTTTAGAAAGGGATCGCATGTCTATTATACCCTACGCTTCTGCGGTAGGCTCTATAATGTATGCGATGTTATGTACCAGACCAGATGTAGCATACGCATTGAGCGTTGTAAGCCGGAATCAGTCGAACCCAGGGGAGAAACACTGGATAGCGGTAAAGAACATTCTCAAGTACCTGAGAAGGACTAAGGAGATGTTCTTGGTGTATGGAGGAAAAGACCTCCAGCTTGAGGCCTTTGCTGACTACAGCTTCCAGAGTGACAAGGATGACTCCAAGTCCATGTCGGGTTATGTCTTTACCCTCAATGGAGAGGCGGTTTGCTAGAAGAGTTCCAAGCAGGAGACCGTTGCAGATTCAACTATGGAAGCGAAGTACATAGCTGCTTGCGATGCCGCAAAGGAAGCTGTCTGGATGAAGAATTTCCTCGCGGAGCTTCAGGTGGTTCCTATCATTATTGATCCAATACCGCTGTATTGTGATAACAACGGAGTTATAGCTTTAGCGATGGAACCCAGGTCCCATCAGAAGTCCAGGCACATTTTGAGGCGGTACCACCTGATTAGGGAGATCGTAGATCGCCGGGAGATCTAGGTGAAGAGAGTAAATATGGAGAACAACACTGCAGATCCACTCACGAAGGCCCTAACCCAGACTCAGTTCGAGCTGCTGATCGAGATGATAGGTCTTCGATACGCCAGTACATGGCCTTAGTGCAAGTGGGAGATTGTTAGTGTATATGCCCTAGAGGCCATTACTGTATCATACTAGCTTGTATATTACTTAATGGAAGCTTGGGATATTCACAGTTGTATAGACAATCTTGCTCAAGATGGTAGTATGCTACTTGGTTTGTTTCTACTTCAATATGTGCATGTGTTTCTTTTAGCATATCGCTTATATATATTAGTAGAGCCCTTAGGATCTTTGCTTGATTACCAGCGTTGTGATGGCAGTCATACTTGTGGAGGCTGGGTAATCTATAAGCACATCCTTATACAGGTCCCTAGTCGTAGGACTATCGAGACAGGGCATCGATACTCCGGAGTAGACTAGCGTATGTGCTTCTCATCCCAGCAGGGGAGATGGTCTGTCCCACAGCCATCAGTACGTTGTACTGGAGATAGTATGCGGGTGCTCGTTAAGTTACGAGTCACTGGACAGGACTCGTAGGGAACTGTTGGTTGGTATTATACCTATCGTCAGTTATCAGTTCCCAGGTGACATGAGTACAGCTTAGTCCGCTGACTTGACACTGTCACTTCGCCTCGAGTGTGTTCCCACTGTACTTAGATTACTACCCTACCACGGCTCAAAGGAGTCGTGCAAACAGGTAGTAGTTGGGTGCAGTCCCGAAGCACTTGGAGGAAGTGACGGTTAGACAGGATTCGTCTCTCCCGGTATTGGGGGTTGACATCGCGCTGTGTCTAGGAGAGCCATTACACGAGTAGTCCCTGGCCAGGGCAAGCGAGATATACTGGTAGGTTTCCAGTGTTATCTCAGGGTGTTCTGCGCTACACTCCGACACGACTTGTACCGCTATTAGGGGACTGACGTTCACCACCCCCTAGGCCCGCCATGCGATGTATCAGACGAACAAACCGGACAGTACGGAGATTGTCACATACAGGCTCAGTAGGAGTTCGGATGGGTTTACCTCATCGGCCTTCTTATCGACATCTACCTGGGGACCGTTACGTACAGCTAGTGCCGCTTGCGGTCTGTGGTTAAATCCACTGCCAGCGTAGTGTCGAGTCTTTAGAGTCCCACACAGAGAGTTTCCCTGCACTGAGCGAAACGTGTAGAGGCCGTATGGTTTTACGGTTGGGCTGCGATCACTAACGTGCACTTGTATGCATATGCTGTTCGGGCAGGCAATACTAGTGGGCTTTGGTTTAAGCCGGATCCCAGTATTGCACGGATGGATTTTTTTTTGTCTTCTGTGCATTCGCATTCTACGGAATGCGGATGCGGGTGTATATGCACAGTTTTGAGGAGCGATAAACCATTAGGGTTTTGGCAGTTGGTTCGGCCAAAACCGTTATGGGCCTGGCTCATTAGGGTTTTGGCAATTCGTTCGGTCAAAACCATTATGAGCCGGAGACATTGTTTACTAATCCTTTTAGTGATAGTTTAGTGATGGCTAATTACATTGACCATTTGACCACCATGACCTCTCTTGACTTTGTTGACCCGTTGACCGGAGTTGACCATTGACCTTCATGAGAGGTCTACACTCTTCTTTGGATTTCTTTTTCTTTTTATGGATTATGAAAATGGTCAATTCAATTAGTAGCCATCAACTTTATCATGAAAGGATTTGTAATGATGATATTTTTGCATTATTGCAACCATGGTTCATTTCTTTAGCTCATAATTCATTTTCATTTCTCTCTCTTATTTTTGTGAGAAGAAAAGAAAAGCTCTCATGGTTGCTAGCTCCTCCTTCTTCCTCCTCTTGATTTCTTCTTTTGATCTCATGTGTTGAGAGAAAAAGATCCCATAAAGACAAACACTTCCATATATCTTTACTACACAACCTAGGGCATCTAGACTAGCGATCCCGTTGCCCTAGTTGCCTCGGCTCGAGGTGGAGCTCGGTGTATAACTCTCGGGTGGATCGTCTTCGACTCAAGAAGGCCGCGGAGGTGACCAAGATCGGGATCGACCCTCGGAGCGTGGATGGACGAGCCGGACAGCGGAGAGAAGACCCGAAGGACCGATTTCGTGAGGTATATTTTCTACGGCATAGTAGTTAAAGCCTCTAATAGTTTGTTAGTTTCTAGTTTAGCAAAGATCCGGCTTTTAGTCCATGTTGCCTTTGCGCCAAAATTATTGTTTTTCATCGTTTCCGCCTCCCCGTAAGAACCGGGGTGAGCAACGTGGACTTACAGGTTAATGCAACTTAATTGATTTTAAAGTCATTTCATGAAAGGTTTCTTTCACTCTTGTTGATGTTGGTTTAGATTTTCTGGGCTTTGGCTGACTTAGGTTACGTTACGCCTTTAGACGTTTCGTAATCTAAGTACCAGTCACGTTCCTACCTTCGGGGCGTGACAACTTTGATTTCCACCTTACCACGTTCATGAGAACATGCAAAACGGTGGTTTTTGGGTACAGTCCCGAGTCATATGGAGGCAATGAGTGATAAGAGGGGATTCGTCTCTCCAGGTATTGTGGGTTGATGTTGCGCTGTGCTCGATTGGCTATAACAGGAAGTCCTTGGCCAGGGCTGCTTTAGAGATTTACTGGTAAGTGTTACCAGTAGTTTCTCGACCCGTTATGAGCCTCATATCGGCATGACTTATCGAGTTACTGGGCTCTGACGTTTACCACCCCTAAACAAGATATGCGACATATCAGGCGAAGAGACCGGACTGTACGGTAGTGTTACTGATTGGATTTGCAGGAGTATGAGCAGGCTTGCTTGTTGATCTTCTGATCGCTCAATACCCGGGTGGCCGTTAGGTTTAGCAGACAGTTTGAGGCTTGCGGGTGTTTGATATGATCATCACCTACTATCGGCGTATTGACGAGTCTTTAGAGTCCTACACAGAGCTTTCCTGGTTCATGTGAAACGGAGTAGGAGCACATATGTGATATGTGCGGGACCGAGAATGATGAGAGTATGTGATACCGCATTCTATTCTCGCGATTCGTGACATCGGTCGGTTATATGAGATATAGCCGGATTATCGAATCAAGTGTTGATTCAATAAGTTGTCGCATTTAATATTAGTCGGTTATATGAGATATAGACGGATTATTAAATCAAGTGTTGATTTAATAATTTAATGTATAATTGTATATTGGATATACTAGATTACATTAACTAATATTAGCTCACTTATGATTTCTTTTCTCACATGTGTGCATTAGTATATATGTGATATATATTAATGTACAACTTTTGTGTCATGGTTGTTGATACACACTATATGGGTGTATGAGACTTACACCATACTAATTATAATGTAGGGTTTAAATATTTAAAGTAAATCCAAATTAGTGGTTAATTGGTCACATGCATGAAGCTTTGAGAAGCTTGTGGATGCATTGACTTGGTCCACTAATTTTGTTTTACTAAAGATATTTATTAACCCAACCATTATAATTTAGCCATGGTTTATTCTTTACATGGGTTAGTGTATGACACTAACTCACCCATGGTTTGCTATTCTCACCTCATGAGTTCATTTTCTCATCTCTTCACTTGAGCTTCTTCTTCCTCATGAGAAAAGCTTACTAGCTTTTCTCAAGGTAAGAAAATATTGTGAGAAAAATAAATCTAAAGAGAGCCCACTTCCTACTTTTTCATCCTCTACTACTTGCCATTTAGTTTAGGGTGTTTGCTTCACTAATTTCACAATTAGTGAAGAGGTAGCATGAGCTTGAGTCTCCTCGATGTAAATCATCTTCGGCCTCGAAGACTTCGAGCAAGCTTGTTCATTTCTCCAGGAGAACCCATACTAGAGATCGGGAGATCGATACTCGCAGCGAAGGGACTACTACACGGAGCTTTAGAAGTGAAGGACCAGTCTACAAAGGTTGTATTCCTCATTCACTTAGAAGTAAAGTTGTTTAGTTGTTGTTTCTTACCCTAATACTCCAGTTAGATCCTAGGTTAGGGTTGGTAGGCACACTAATTTTTTAAATACGGCATGTTTGATGCCTTGTGAAACCTTGTGGTTGTGCCTAAGAACCATATAGAAATGACTTATAGGTTTAGTTGGTGTCTGACGTTATCTACCCCCTAGACCCAATATGAGATACTTTTTGATGAAGAGACCGGAATGTACGGAGATTGTCACATTCAGGCTTAGTAAGGTAAGGACGTACTTGATTTTCAACCCCCCTTTCGGTAAGTCCCTGGGTAGCCGTCACGTACAGCTAGTGCCGCAGACGTGCTTGCGGTTAAACCCGCTGCCAGCGTATTGTTGAGTCTTTAGAGTCTCACACAGAGGGTTTTTCCCG
This sequence comes from Agapanthus africanus, assembly GCA_030015575.1. Taxonomy (NCBI): domain Eukaryota; kingdom Viridiplantae; phylum Streptophyta; class Magnoliopsida; order Asparagales; family Amaryllidaceae; genus Agapanthus; species Agapanthus africanus. The sequence goes on from CM057344.1 coordinate 521,635,717, forward strand.
GTCCAGGCGATAGATGTAGGATCCGTACGTTGGTACGTGCAGGTGTCCGATTAAATACGTGTATGAGATACACAGACTTTAATCGGTCGGTTGATAATAGTAGCCGGCTTAGGATTACCCCGGATTATTAAATCAGATTTTGATTTAATAATATATATATATATATATATATTAGTATTATTGTTCATGATTAATGTTGGGTTATGCCAGCGCCCTGGCTATCTACCGTGACCGTTTGCGGAAAAAAAAATTATAAACTGGCGCTAGAAAAACCCGATAACCCGGATCTACTATAAACCTATAAGCTAGAAAACTAAAAAGGAGTTAGAATGGTTATACCGAATGATCCAGGTCCTTCGGTCTTCTACCATCTTCATAAGCTCCTTTAGGCATTATGGATCGAGTTTGGTCTCCGGTCTCCCTCTATCAAAGATGGTCTACCTGAGGATTTGTAGTTCGAGCTACGACTTCAATACTGAGATAACTAGGGTACCTAGTTCGCTAAACTAGATAACCTAGAGGATGTAGAGTCTAATGATGGATTAATATGTATCAAAATACCCTAAGTTTCTCAACACATGAGACATTAAGGGTTGAAGAAGAAGTTGGAAGCTTGAGAGGATGAGATGTGGCCATGAGCATTTCTTGAAGAATGACTAAGTGTTGTAAAAGATCTCTTGAAGCAAACCAATAATTCACTTCACAAATATTAAGTATATCACAATAGTAAACCATGAGTCATCCCATGAGTCACAAAGTGAGCCATGCTTCATTTAATACCACAACACAACTCATCCCTCGACCTCATTTAACCATTTAACCAAAATGATTAAAACTAAAATGAGGTGTTATCTTCTAGAAGCACCTCGTAATAAATTACAAGAATACCCCTCACCGTATATACATACCTGTATCCATATTCCGAAAAATACGAATACAAAGAGACGAAAATAATCTAATAATATAATACTAGGATCCAGCTTAAACCAAAGCCCACTAGTATTATCCGTCCGAATCATGATTCGTGCACAAGTGCACGTATATGATCGAACCCCGCCGTAAAACCATACGGCCTCTACACCGTTTCTCCCGAAGCAGGGAAACCCTTTGTGTGAGACTCTAAAGACTTGTTAATACGCTGGCAGTGGGTTTAAAAAAAAGTACGTCAGCGGCACTAGCTGTACGTAACGGCTACCCAGCTATTGAGCGAATAGAAGACCGACAATCAAACTCATCCGAACCCCTACTGAGCCTGTCCGTGACAATCTCTATCACGACCCGAATGGCACGTGACTGGCACTTGAATCATATGAAGTCTATAGGGCCCCATCTAATTCATGTAATCCAAAAATCCCAGAAATCTAAACCATTTTAAAGAAGGAAAGTGAAGAAACTTATTTTAAAGCAATTGGTTTTAATAACATAAGCCGAAGTATGCATTTTTAAAATCTCAAGTCTTTTCTGAAAATTTCGGCAGAGTTTCCTTTGTAAATACTGGCCCTGAAAAGGGTACAACATGCATAATATGAATAAAGGCATCCCTAAACGGGAGCAGCTCTTCGTCAATTGACGGTCACAACCACGCAAGCAATATAATATACAACGCCGAAGGGCGAGGATCAAAACTCAAAAGGAAACTCAATTCATCAAGAAAACCATAATAATACAACGCATGACTCTAAGATCGAAACAATAAACAATTGGTCTTCTAAGGTTAAAAATATACAAGTCTGGTTGATGAAGTTTCTAGATACAACTGAATGTAAATAAAGTACAATGGTGGTCACGATGCGGGTGAACCCACCTACTAAAGCAATCACCCGGAAAGGAGCAGTGTTCCAGCAAAGCCGCAATGAAACCTGTACGGCAAAACCTGCAAGAAACTGTGGCACAACGGGGGTGAGTTGCCAACTCGTGAGTAGAAAACATCACCGAGCAGAAATCGTATATATGACTCATCCTAGGTCAATACGATCAAATATATATAAAACCTCAATTGATAAAGTCTGAAGCATGATAAGGTGGCCAAGGTAAACATCTATACATAAGTGTACTACCAAGTGCTCGTGTCAGTGCCTTAGGTAGCAACGTATCATAAATATGAGGTATGAATGCAATATAATGAAAACAGAATGCATCATAAATGTGAAACTGTTTTCTTTATTTAGTGAGATTTCTGTATATTTATAAATCGAGGTATCATCAATGAAATCAACATGAAATCAGTGTCAAGTATCGACACAAAACTTAAATCCCAATATCTCAATATCTCAGGTTCCGGCAATCCGGACTGGCCTGTAACCTCGAATCTCAATATCTAGGGCTCCGGCTATCCAGACTGGCCCATATCTCAAAACCTCAGGCTCCGGCTATCCGGATTGTCCTGTACTCCGATCGGTATCCTCCGGATATCCGTCGAGTCACAATAAAATCACCAGTCAGTATTGCTCCCCTGTCATAGGCTCAACGCCATCATCTGCGACGTTCTCGCTTCGGGGTACCGCACCGGGTCCACCATGCACCCACAGACGGATCCTCCCCCTTCTCGAATTGGGTGTATGATATCGCTCAAGAGCCGAGAAAAATCAAGGTGGACATATCTCAAATCATATCATGAGATAACCGCCTCTTTCATTTTAAAATGATAATCAGTTTATAAAATCTTTACGGTTTCTCTAAATCCAGAAATTTCATGGAAATCCGATATCTCAAATCAATATGTAAATAGATGATGAACAAACAATGAATTTCATAATATTGGGCTCCGGCAATCCGGACTGGCCCATACTATCGCATGGCAAATGAGTATATGAATATACATGCATGAGATAACACAGTAAATAAATGCAATATCTAATCTAGCATCATAACAATATATCGAAACTATCAGCAACAAGCGATATCAATGAATTAATATTCTCTAAAGTGTAAGTGAAATGGCAATCACCGATGATGTTGTGTATGAGCCGGCAAGCAGTTGTATGTGTAGCATACGCATCATCGGTAATGGTGCTGGTGTCCTGACAGCACGGTTTATAATCACTAAGGTACACATTGAATATGCAATGCGATGATAACAACATGGATAAACGGAGAATGAATAATAAACGCATCAATATCGAATATACAAAATGAATAGTAAATGAAACAATAAGGAATCTACATTAATATATATGGGTCATACGGTTTTGCCGTTTGAAATAACATGAATCGTGGTGTTTAGAAAATAGGGCTACGGTGTTTTTAAGAAAAGGTACATCTTTTGAAATATCCGTAGAGTCTCTTGGCCTGTCTTTAAAATACCCACAATTTGTTAGTTTTGAAATAGGTATTGTAAGTCCATGTCACGCATCCTACGTGTTCGCGGGGAGGCGGAATATATGAAAAACAATTATCAAAGTTTTGTAACACGGACTTGAGCACACGGATCGTGTCTAAACCATTACTCGCAAACAGTATGAGGTTTAACTACTCGGTCTTGAATTTATACCTCATCTTACAAGTCCTTTGGGTCTTCATCGCTGTCCTCCTCGTCATCGTAGGCTCCAAGGATCGTAACGGATCGCGGCTACCTTGACGGCCTCATCGAGTCAAAGACGATCCACCCGAGAGTCTATAGTCCGAGCTCCTATCTCGAATCTGAGATAACTACAGCTTCTAGTTTGCTAAGCTAGAAGTCCTAGATGTTGTAGAGTATATAGATGGATTACTTTGTCTCTCTAAACCCTAGGATTCTTAACACATGAGAACTTTTAGGGTTTGAGGAGAAGATGAAGACATGAGGAGAGAGAAGGTGTTTGTAATTTTTTGATCATGAATTATTCTCATGCTTGAAATATAATGAAGCATACAAATATCTCTTGATAAATATCTAGAAATATCTTGTAAGCTTCATTTAATTCAAAGGGTGAATCACCTCATGAGTCATGGTTCATTTAATGAAAACCTACACCTCATCTCCTCCACCTCATTTCCTTCTAGAAGCTTCCCGACAAATTACGAGACTGCCCCTCCCATCCGTATTTACGAAAAACACGGATAGAATGAGACCAAATAAATCCATCAGTATAATACTAGAATTTGGCTTAAACCAAAGCCCACTAGTATTATCTTCCCGATCACAGTACGTGCACAAGTGTACGTAAGTGATCGCGGCCCTGCCGTAAAACCATACGGCCTCTACACCTTTTGCCCGGTGCAGGGAAACTCTCTTTATGGGACTCTAAAGACTCGACACTACGCTGGCAGTGGGTTTAACCATAGGCTACAAGCAGTACTAGCTGTATGTAACGGTCCCCAGGTAGATGTCGATAAGAAGTCCGATGAGGTAACTCATTCCAACTCCTACTGAGCCTGTATGTGACAATCTCTGTACAGCCCGGTCATTTCGTCTAAGAGTATCGCATATCAGGACTAGGGGGATGGTGAACGTCAGACCCCTAATAGCGTTAGAAGTCGTATCGGACTGTAGCCCGGAACACCCTGAGAAACTACTGGAACACCTACCAGTAAATCTCACTTGCCGTGGCCACGGACCTTTGTGTAATGGCTCTCCCGCACTACGCGATATCAACCCCCAATACCGGGAGAGACGAATCCTAACCGCCACTGCCTCCAAGTGCTTCGGGACTGCACCCAACTACTACCTGTTTGCACGACTCCTTTGAGCCATGGTCGGGTAGTGATCAAAGTACAGTGGGAACACACTCGAGAAGAAGTAGCAGTGTCAAGTCGATGGACTAAACTGTACTCATGTCACCTAGGAACTGCTTCCTGATGACATGTATGATAACCATCAGCAGTTCCCTGCGAGTTCTGTCCAGTGTACCTGTAACCTAAAGAGCATCTGTATACTATCTCCAGTAAGATGTACTGATGGTTGTGGGACAGACCATCTCTCAACCTGGGATGAGAAGCGTACACACCAGTCTACTCCAGAGTATTGATGCCCCGTCTCGATAATCCTATGACCAGGGAGCTGTGTAAGGATGTGCTTATAGACTACCTAGCCCCCACTAGTGTGACTGCCATCACAACGCTGGTAATCAAGCAAAGATCCTAAGGGATCTACTCATATGTATAAGCGATATGTTAAAAGAAACATACACACATATTAAAGTAGAAACAAACCATGTAGCATACTACCATTTTTAGCATGACAGTCAATACAACCGTGAATATCCCAAGCTTCCATTAGTAATATAAAAGCCAGTATAATACAATAATGGCCTCTAGGGCATATACACTAACAGGTATGACCCGAGTCTAGTCTAACATCTACAAGTAAACTACAGGACTAAACTAACAGGCTAATCGAAAAGGTAAGGAAACCACCTAAATCTGAGTCGATATATATATAACATATAATAGTCGATGATCTCGCCTCAATAGTATCACATATGATACAATATATAACATGACATCCTTGAATTAAGAGCGCGGATCTATCATCAATAAATAGCTCGTACGGTAAATACATCGTACGGCATCCCAAATCTGGGTACGCGTCGAATATCGCATTTATCTCATTATTCATCCGGTATCCTTATCATCATATCCTGTAATCGGGTAATGATCTAAGTCTAGTACATACTGATACCATCTATATATATGTATGCGTGTGTATGGAAACACATCGCCAAAGGACCCGCTATAATATCATGTCGTATCTCAAATACGAACCATGTCACATCACCGATCTCATGGCATCATGCCCAATCTCATCGACTCATCTCCAAATACCATGTACTATCTTCATCATCTATGTATACGTATACATGTATATATATATATACACACACACATAGTCCCATACCTATGTGTATTTATATATATACATATACCCATATACGCACAAGAAGTAAAGTGTATGCAAGTGTGTGTGTGCGTGTATGTAAACCATAATCTAAGGTTTGCGACTAGGAAATTCACTAACAACACTATCATCCACAGTCTTCTAAAGCAATTCTAGCTAAGTATGCACATCTTATAATACCATATAAATATATATCTATATATAACATAATGCATTCGCGTTCTATACTACGAACTGCGGGGGTGCTATACGCCATCTACCCGACTTCCTCCGTAGATATATATCTACTCACATTGCTCTTGGTTGTCGATGTCGATGTCGATGTCGCCTTCCTCTGCTTCATCGTCTCGAAATCCACGTGATGGTACCTACAACCAATACACAATCGCAAATGCGTATTAAAATCAAATCGGAAAACCAAAACGGCACACGTTTCGCTGATAGGTTAAAACCTATAGTCTCGCATGCAAAACACAACCAATAACCCTAGTCGTTGGCGTTCAAACACCACACGACGGAAACACAATATAAATACCAAATCCAAATTCATTAAAAACCGCAAAACAAAATCAGAAACTTGGAAAACATGCTCCAGATTTTACCCTAGGTGAAATTAGTCAACTTTGCATATGTAAAGGGTCTAATTTATAGCAAATGGAGACATGGACCAAACCTGTGACCATATTTCCCTGCTCTGGCTGCAAATTGCGGCCATAATGGATATAATTGCGTCTATGGGTTAGGGTATGGGGCTAGGATTTCAGTGGTAGCTTCCTAGGTGCCTGCATGACTCTCTGTGTTTGCTAAATAAATCCTAGTGTCTCCGGGTGTTGGCAGATGTCAATATACTATCACAATTTCCAAAAATTCAAATGTCGGGGTTTGGGGTTTACTCTATGGTTCCAGTCGAATATACATTCCCTATAGGGGTTTAAGGTCACAACTAACCTCAATTACACCTTTGGATTCAATTCAAACCCTAATCTTTTCTAGAAATTTTCAAAGTTCATATATTCAAAAAAAATCGGTTCTAAACATGTATGGATACAAAAGTGAATGAAATTCTACACTAATGGTAAAGAGATTACCTCATGTGGCAACTCAAGAAATTTCTTGAGTTGCCCCATGTTTCCAAAATCCTTGCTTTCTTGGTCCAAAGGGTTTGTAGGGAGCTTGTGCACATTTTCAATGAAATGGAGATAGACTTTTGATGTGTTTTTAGTGGTGAAGTGAGGAGGTAGAGGAGAGAGGGAGAGAGGGCAGCAACCATGGGAGAGGGAGAGGGAGGAAATGGTGAAGGAAATGAGGGGGAAAACAATGGAGACTTGGTCAAATGAGACCCCTCACCCCTCACTATCTTCTCTCTCTTGCCCATACCCATTTTTTAAAATATTTTCCTTTTTCTTTTCTTTTCTTTTGTTTTATTTTCTCTTCTCTCATGAAATAAAGAATGCATGGATAAATGAAGAAGAGAACATGGTAGGAAAAATGTAACAATGTCAAAATGTGACATGGTGCATGTCATATGCACAAAACCGGATTAATGCAAGATTAGCGATATTTAATCGCGATTAGCATTAAAAAATGGAATATAATTAATTATATAACAATCTATAAATGCTCAAATCTTGTAATCTCTTGCGAATTCAATAATTTACAAAATTTCCAAATATTTCCCAATTTATCCGTATTTAATTATACCGCATAATTAAAATATTCATTATATTTATTATTTAATTATATGAATTCCCAAAAATAATATTTTATTTTTTTTCTGAAATGTTACATTCTTCCCACCTTAAAGAAATTCGGTCCCCGAATTTAAATTTAAACCCCTCAAATACTAAAACATTTCAGTAAAAAGATCAAGTCGTCGGGGCTCCGAAATCATAACTACATAAAATACATCGTAGCGTAATGCATGCGCATGATAAACGAGTATATAAACCAAAATAAAAACTCTGTCAAGCATCCCGCAATCATCGGAGTTATGGTGAAGTCACCAAATGTAAAAATCCAATACGAAACCCACATGATATACATCAAACTATACATGTAAACATCATCAAAACATCTGAAAGAAATGCATGCCAAACCTTTTCAAGTCGCTGTGCGATGCACGTATCACAGTACAGTGGCGGACGTCTATTGTAAGAAAATAACTATATGTATATATATATCCTTTTTTTAACATACACGTCCCGCCGTTTTGAAAATAATTTAGAAGGGGTTCTTTTGTTAAATGTCTCGTGTCATCTCGGACACGTAGGTAAATACTGAGACTATAGCTCATTTTTGGAAATCTCTTCGGTAACTATCAATGCATGCAAAAATATATTCAGGTACTGTTCTCGGACTAGTTCTGCTCAGCTACTATATCAAATAGCAAATATCATAGAACATGCTGCTCAAAGGAAATCAATCCCAAAATGCATATAAGAATGCCGCATGCGTCTGGTGTGCACGGAAATCAAAATCAATAAATTTGCCATACATGTGCACATAAACAGACTCTAAGTGCAACGGGTGTGCACGAAAACACCTGTCAAGGGCAACGTGTGTGCCTGACAGCAATACCAAGTGTATCTAACATGCACGAAGAATCTCGATATGGTGCATTGGTGTGCACCAAAATCGCCTCAAGCGCCCAAGTATGCGCAAGAATCCAAATCAAATGCACAAAGTGCATGAAAACAAATATCGAGTATCACAATCGAAATCGACGGTATATGGCATGTTTTAATCCAAATCCAAATCAGGTATACCGTTGTATATAATCTCACAACCATGTGCATCAGCGTGCACAAAATCGAATCAAAATACTAAAAGTGCAAGAAAACTATGCCGAAAGCATAAGTCAAATCACATGCATACCACAGGCAAGAAATCAAAATCAACATCTCAAATGACATCAAATCAAAGTCAAGTGCAACTGTGGTGCACAAAATCTCAATCATGCAAATAAATCGCCCAAAATACCGAAATCAAAGATGGCAGAAATAGTCCCTTTCTGGCACATCCCCTAAAGATCTCTGGCCAACTGTCATGGACACTCATAATATGTCTCGTCGACGATGCCGAACTCTGGCCTACTTGGTGTGCATAATATGACCGATCCTGGGTCCAAGTCTTCTCGTATAGTATTCTAGAAGGATTTTGTCGAAGTCTCACCCAAATCTCGTTTCTGCCGAACTACCCGGAAGTCATCGTCCTTTATTAACTCTGTTTCTTGCTCCGGAACGGCTGCATAATCATCACGACTCCTTCTGGAAGATATATCCATCTACAATGCCTCTGCATTCGTATCACATCTCTGATGTCAGCGGTGTGGAACGTCATCTCATCAAGATCTCGTATAAATCTTTTTCTCCACTTTTCTCTAATGTCGACTGATTCGGACTCGTTTCTTCGTGGCTGCATGGATTGCGCACCAACAGCTACACTCGTATCTTGAGTCTCCCAAGCAATGTATCCCATCATATGATATCCGAATGACGTCGAACTTTCCGATCGATTCGTCAAAGTTCTAAAATCCCCCAAGAGCTCAACATTTTGAGTACAGTTTAATAGTATTCTAGTACATGCCATAGTACCTATGGACCAGCCGTAGAAGGGCAAACCCAAGCCTTATTAATGGCACCGCTGAACTGCTGCAAACCCTAAGGTTTCATAGCATTCTCATGGTTATTATATCGAGTTAGGGTTTCATTCTTCTAGAGGGTCCACGGAATTGCTTGCATGTTCCACCGAATACTTTAAACTTGGAAATATGGGTTTCTGCTATTCTATCGTCTTCTATCGACCCTCAACGTACCTGCGTGAAGTCGTCTCTAGCTGGAATCAGTCAATCTGATGACCTTGCTGTTAGGTATATGTATGCCCTAGAGGCCATTACTATACATGCGATGTATATTGTAGTGGAAGCTTGGACATATATAGGAAGGCCTTCTTGCTTGACATGATAGTATGCTATCTGGTAGCACTTTATCTTAACATGTAAACAAATACTGTTTTGTGATCACATGTTGATAAAGCCCTTAGGATGAGTACCTGACTACCAGGATTATGATGCAGATCATACTAGTGGGGACAGGATACTCGATAAGTATATCCTTCAAATGTTCCTAGTCATGTGAGTATCGAGACAGGGCATCAGTACTCCAGAGTAGACTAGCGTATGCGCTTTTTGACCCATATGATGGGCGATGGATGATCCCATATCCATTGGTGTTTGACATTAGAGAAGGTATACGGGTGCTCAGTGGAGACTGGGTACACTGAACGGACTCGCCGAGAACTCCTAAATGGTATTATACCCATCGTCGGATAGCAGTTATCTGGTGACACTGGTACAGGTTAGTCTGTAGACCCGAGATCATCATAGAGTCTTTTGTGATTCCCAGTGTGCTTTGATTTCCACCATACCACGGTCAAGAGATCGTACAAAACGATGGCTTTTCGGTACAGTCCCGAATCACCTAGAGGCAATGAGCGATAGGAGGGGTTTCGTCTCTCCCGTTATTGGGGGTTGATTTTGCGCTGTGCTCGATTGGCCATAACAGGAAATCCCTAGCCAGGGTTGCTGAGATTTACTGGTAAGTGTTATCAGTAGATTCTCGAACCGTTATGGACCTTGTATCGGCATGACATAGCAGGCTATTGGGGTCTGATGTTATACCAACCCCAGGCTGTTGATATGCGACATATTAGACGAAGAGACCGGACTGTACGGTAGTGTTACTGATTGGATTCGCAGGAGTTATAGAAGGCTTGCTTGTTGATCTTCTGATCGCTCAATACCCGGGTGGCCGTTACGTTTAGCAGACTGCTTTCAGCTTGTGGGTGATTGATATGATCATCACCTACTGCCATCGTATTGACGAGTCTTTAGAGTCGTATACAGAGGTTTCCTGGTTCATGCGAAACAGAGTAGGAGCTCATATGCGATATGTGCGGGACCGAGAGTAATACGATATGAGATACCGTATTCTATTCTCGCGATATGTGATATCGGCCGGTTATATGTGATATAGCCGGGTTATCGGATCAAGTGTTGATTCGATGAAATAATATAATATATGTGTGTGTGTGTGTGTGTGTGTGTGTGTGTGTGTGTGTGTGTTTGTGTATTATATGCTCACTTAAATATTTATTATTCTCACTTATGATGCATTTAACATATATGTGATACATGTTTATTGTATTGTTTTCTTTTGTTACATAAAAATTTTATATGTGATATATAATATTGTGACATGCTAGGTTATACATGCAACAGTATGTATGAGACTTACACCATGCTATGGTTAATGTTAGGGTTAATATTTATTCTTAAGTAATTACAATTAGTGGAGATATTTTGATGGTTGGAATCTTGGAGATGTTTCAAGATAACCATTGACTTAGTCCACTGTTTTGTTTTCCTTAAGATATTTATCAACCCAACCATTAACCATACACAATGGTTAACTCTCTGTAAGGGTTAGATATATGATATACTCACCCATGGTTGCAATTTTAACCTTAATGGATTCATTCTTTCATCACTTGAGTTTCATCTTCTTCTTCCTCATTTTTAAGCTTTCTAGCTTTTGACAAAGTGATGATAGATTGTGAGAAAACCAAATCTAAAGTGAGCAATATTCTAACTTCATCATCCTCTACTATTTCTCATTTAGTTTAGGGTGTTTGCTTCACTAATCTACACAATTAGTGAAGAGATAGCATGAGCTAGTGTCTCCTCGACGTAGATCATCTTCGGCCTCGAAGACTTCGAAGCAAGCTTGTTCGTTTCTTCATGGGAGCCTTTCTAGAGTCCGGGGGATCGTGATCGCAGCGAAGGTACTTCTACATGGAGCTATTGAAGTGAAGGACCGGTCTATAAAGGTTGTATTCCTTGTTCACTTAGATGTAAAGAGTTTGCATATCATGTTTAACCTTAATTCTCTAGTTCAATTACTTGGCGGGTTGGTTTAGCATCCAAAAATTTTTAAAGTAGCACGATTGATGCTGGCCAAAACCTTCACAAGGTGCTAAGCTAACCCTACAGTGGTATCATAGCCAAGCTAGAGAATTAGGCATCGTCTAAACGAAGTTTGAAGTCCGATCGAACTCCGAAGCCCCGATAAATCCTACTTTCTGGAAAAAAATTCAAAAGTTGAAATTTTTCATATTAAAAATACTCAGAAAATCATGCAGGGAATTCTATGGACACACCTAAAGAACGAAAACCTAACTCGTCCAAGTTACCGTGGATCCGCAGCCAAAACAAGGTTTTTGCGGCGGATCCGCGGCGCCACTTGAGAGGCTTGGGTCGGGCCCTTCAGCTGTTGGTCCGTAGGTACTGTGGCATGTCTCTGGTTAATTTTAACTGTGCCCAAGTGTTGAGCTCTCTGGGAATTTTTGGGAATTCTTTGCATCGATCGAATTATCTAATTTCGCCTAGCTCTCTGTGATTGAGATATAATATTTGGAATCCACATTATTGGTTATGAGATAACTAGTTTGAATTTTATAAATCTAGCGGTTTAGTCTCAATTAATCGGTTGCCACGGAATTTTGATGTTGATCAAAAGTCCGTCGCAATCATGTAGTGTACGCGGATACTCGCCAGGTAAACTTCATAGATAGCCACGCCCCATAGCCGCGACCAAGTGACTGTAGGAGAACCCCATAGCCAAAAGCATCCGTTCGGGTGCTAGCGGCTGCGGTGTTCCGCCTTGGTGCACTTCATCGACGGCACCACGGGTGCGGCCGTCTATTAAAGTTTCCGATAAGCATTCGATCATATTATCGGAAATCTTGTTGGATCACCCGACAGGTTATTGGAAAGTGTTTTCAATATTGAGACTAAAATGCGGGGTTTACAATTGTTAGGCATGCGATGTCTAAGGAATTTATTTGGTTAGGCATGAAATCCAATGTATGTGATATATTGGGTTTATGATGTCTAAGGTGGTTGCGGATTCCAAATGTTGTAGTTTTTCACTTTCTTTTCTGCGACCGTAAGTGTAATATGTGGTGTATCGCCGGGTTCGGTGCTTTATGTCAACGACAATTGGGATACGCATATCTACTTACGTTAATGACATGTGATGTTTTGTGTTGCTGTGATATGTTATATTAGATCGTCGTATTTTGAATAGCCGGGGGGTTTTATGTGAGATGAGAGTTTTTCATTTTCATACATGTAAAATTCATTGTATGTAATATTCTTTTATTGGGGCACTTCGGGGTTAAGGATGATGTCACCATTGTATATTATTTACTTTTCCGCATTAGGATAGACCCAAGGCGGGGAGCACAAGTAACCGGGTTCTAGGGTACAGTGGGAGACCATCTCGAGGAGTCGAGACCGGGTCTCCTAACTCTAGAATTGGTAGGATTGCTTGCCGCTCTCGTAGGGGTCTAGGGATGTGGCTTTGGCTATTCATCGCGACCGTGGAATCCGTGTTTTATACTGGCTTAACTTAAAACACGGAATTCCTAGAATATCCAATATCTCATATGCGATTCTTCTGCTGCTGATATTATGTGATGTGATCATATTATATGCCTGAGACGAATGCCTATATATTATATATATGAGATATAATTAATATTGTTGCTTTCGTTTCTTCTGTGATGCTTGGGAAGCATATATAATGGGACTTCATTATTGAGATTAATAAAATAAAACTAAAAGAAACCTAAAAATGTTGTAGAAACTTGTTTAAAAACGGGTAGCTCTAGTTCGTGCTTTGCTTAGCGGTATTCCTTGTAGAATATCCAGCACCTTATTCGATAAGGAAAGAGCCGAGATCCCTTCACCGGGAGTGACCTCTTTAGCGAAACTAGCAGATGCTACAACCCACTCGGTATGTGTTTTGATTGCTTCTATAGTTTTTTCTCTTCATAGCGGTATTCCTTGTAGAATATCCAGCACCTTATTCGATAAAGAAAGAGCCGAGATCCCTTCACCGGGAGTGACCTCTTTAGCGAAACTAGTAAAAGCCTCAAAAACACTCCTTTTAAAATTCACTCGATTCTACAACGAGATCAAGTTCATTACGCAAAAGATTTTCTTAAAAACCTGTCGTAGCCCTCCGTCATTTCAGATAAGTACTTCATAGTGTTCGTGCTATGTTTGTTGGCTTTCGTCAAGACGTAGTGTGCGGTAGCTATTTATGCTTATCTGCAAAAGCATATGATGCGATTGTGCTAGGGTAGTCGTGCGACTTTGTTGGCTTTTGTCAAGGGTCGTGCGGGTGGGTTTAATTCAATCAGGAAATGATGGGTTGAACTTGACTAGCGGACTGTGGTTTGTTGGCTTTCATTAAGGTCATAGGACGCTAAGGGCAAAATTTTATCTGGAATTTTAAGAGTTGAAATTTACAATGAGATTGCATACATCCTATGAGATAGTTGGATCCCGATACTCACTGCGAGTAAGAGTTACTCATGGGAGAGTTTTACACATTACAATTAGCCGATCAAGTAGGTGTCTAGAAAGGTGTTAACGGGGTCATTCCCCTGGGAAAACGAGGTTTATTTTAATTAGGTCCGTGCGAAAGCACATGAAACCTCCCTCAAAGTACCGACACTGGCCTCGCCAAAATATTGGCGAATTTGTAGGGTGTAAATAATCCCGGCTAATCTTACCTTTTAGGGTTTGAAGGAAGATTTGACTAAAACAGTGGGAGCCTAACCTGATTAGATAAAATAATAACCAATCTAATCTTGCAAGAGCGCACGCAGAGTGTTTTCTTCTCTCTCTCTCTCTGTCTCCTGGTAGCAACAATGTCACGCCTTAATCAAGATAATAATATGGATGCATTGACTGAACCTCCTTATTATACTGAGCTAGGGAACGTTGGTTCCGCTCTATCTTATAACTGTTATAAGTCCGAGCAAGAAATAAGGGAATATCCGGATTCACATGCCACCCAATTCGAAGAAAGTACATGTTGATGCATATTCTTCGAGTTTCCTTATTACAGAGAACTAAGAATGGGTGATATGTCTCTAAGTGTTAAAGAATGGTGCAATTGTTGCAGCCAAATCAGTTGGTTGATATCACCTTGTATTAATACATTGATTCTGAACGAATGTTATTACATACCGAACATGATATACAACATTACATCAGATTTTTTATTAAGTTAAAGAAGGATATAATTATGTATTAGAGGATAATGTTGCGAACATTTTTCTGAATCAAGAGTTGATTCGATCAGGCACGTTATATAATAGCGTATACGTTCTAAATCAAACCACAGTTCAAAGTATCTAGAACACACACAAGAGGAGTAGTTCAGAAATGAACGAATCCTTCTTGTGGCATTATAGACTAGGTCATATCAATGCGACACGACCAGCTAAGTTACATAAAGATGAATATGAGAATCTGTTCGAATTTTCATCTTATGCTACTTGCTAGTCTTGTCTCAAAGATAAAATGACCAATACTCCATTTACTGGAAACAGAGAAAGAGTTGTTGAACTCTTGGGACGCATACATGATGATGTATACGGTCCTATGTCTACAAATGCCAAGGTTGGTTCTTTTGAGAACCAAACGGGTAGAAGTATTAAAGTCTTACGATGTGCTCGAGGAGGAAAATACTTGGGTACGGAGTTCCTGGAGTTTCTAAGAGGAGAATGAGATTCTCTATCAGCTTAGTCCTTCGTATATACCAAAGCACAATGGTGTATCGGGGCCGAGGTATCGCACCCTATTAGATATGGTGTGCTCTATGATGAGTATTGCTGAGTTACCTGTTTGTTTTTGGTTGTTATGCACTTGAGAAGCTGCATACCTATAGAATGGGGTTCCATCCAAATCAGAGCCTACCACTACATATGAGATATGGAATGGGAAGAGATCATGTCTTAAACGAGTTAAGATATGGGTTTCCAGGCCTATGTTGAAAATCAAAATCCGGAAAAACTCGAGGCAAGGTCAGTTCTGTAGATTTGTTAAGATTTCCCAAACATTTGCGAGGCAACCAATCTGAGGAGCAAAAGGTGTTTTGTTTCTCAGCATGCCACCTTTTGAGAAAAGGTATTTCTTGTGAATAAATTAAGTGGTCATGAGGTAGAACTGGAAGAAGTTCCAGCTAGACAAACTAACAGCTGATGATTTGATGAAATCAAAGGATTCAATAGTTTCCGATGAACCTCAGCCTCTCCGCGAATCTGGTAGGCTTCCTCATCCACTCGAGAGATACTACGATCTTCTCGGTGATAGTGGGAGCAAGGAATGCATCATGAGATGATAGCCCAACCGGGTTCAGGCAGTTGGAACGTCTGTTTTGATGTGATAGTTAAGGATTTGACTTCATCAAAATGGTAGATGAACCTTGTATATACAAGAAGGTTGTAGAGAGTAAGGTTATCTTCCACGTATTGTACGTAGATAACATACTCTCGACAGGAAATAGTTTCCTATGCTACACTCGGTCAAGATCCACTCATCACGGGGATCCTACATAAAAGATCTGGATGATACCTACTACATCTTATTGATTATGATCTATGGTGATAGATCTAAGTGGATGTTGGGAGTGTCCCAAAATCCAGGTGCATAAACACCATACTAAAAGAGTTTAGTATGGACGATTCTAAGCATGGTGGTTCGCCCACTTACTGTTGGATCACTCTCTCCAAAAAGAAGTCTCCCGAGACTGATTTGTAGAGAGCTCGCGTGCAACTGATACCCTATGCTTCGGCAGTAGGCTTTATCAGAGTATGCGATGTTATGTTCCAGACTAGATGTAGATGACCCACTAGATGTAGTGATCAGGAATCAATCGGATCTTAGGAGAATCACTGGAAAGCTGTGGAGGACATTCTTAAGTACTTGAGAAGAACTAAAAGAATGTTCTTGGTTCCAGCTTCCAGAGTGATAAGTTCGATTGTGAGTCAGTCACAGTGTCACGACCCGAAATTGGCACGTGACGGCCCTAATACTACGCAACGTCTAAAGGCGTAACGCAGTAAAAGAAAGCCAAAACCCAGAAATCTAAACCATTAAAAAGACAAGAAAAGATAATAGAAGTTTTGAAACATTTGAAATCACAAACCAAATTCTTTAAAAGTCCAAATTTTCTTTCTTTAAATCTTTGGCAGCACCTCCTTTGTAAAAACTAGACGTAAAAATGGGTACAACATAAATATAAATAAAGCATCCCCAAACGGGTGCAAATACACGCCCAAAGGCGGAAAACAACCACCACAACAAATATACGACGCCGTAGCAAAGAAATAAAAGTCAATAGAAAGAAAGCTATATAAAATGCAACAAATCACAAATAATATACAATATCGTCCTCACCAAGTCTCTAAGTCAACATGAAAATATAGTAGATGGAGAGTACAAGAATACAACGAATATACAATACAAAAATATGGATAACCACAAAAACCCACCTAAGAAAAACTGCACACTAGGAGCTGAAGCGGTATCCGTAGCAAAAGATGATCAGATAGATGAATAGCCAGCCTCGACTACTCTGGGGAACACCCTGCAAAACAACTGTGGCACAACGGGGGTGAGTTGCCAACTCTTGAATAGTAAATAATATATGCAGGTAATCGCAAGTATGCACGTACAGCATGAATCTAAGATATGCAATTAATAGCAATGACAGGTCATATGAATGCAATAATCATGAATAGTACATTAGCAGATACAACTAATACATGAAGCAATAATATGACAATCAGTATGCAATAATCATGCAATAATGATATGAAAATGTGTAAATGCAACAATCATGGAAGGTACACTAACAGGTACTACTAATATATGAAACAGTGCATATAAATAAAGGTGGGGTATGGAATGAAATATGCCATTTCCACGGAATCCTGACATCGTGGTCGGATCTCAATCCATCAAGACAATCTAAATTCCAATTCCTCAAATCAGCCCCCAAATTGGCTCTCATATCATATAAGTCTCACAAATCCTTAATGTACAATATCGAATAAATCTCCTATATCCTGAATGTACAAAATCAAGTGAATATCATATATCTTTTATGTACAATATCTAGTAAGTGTCATATGTCCTAAATCCAATATCAAGTGAATCTCTTATAACCGAGGTATATTTGCATGAATAAATATGATGTATATAGAATTAATGTCAATACACATATATTAGCGTCTCATTCCACTAATATTGGTGTAAGGGCATATATAACAGCGGCCTAATCCGCTGCTATATATACAAAGGAGTAAAAAGAATATCATGAAACCAATGTGTCAAGTATCGACAGAAAAATGCTGATCTATCAGGTGCCGTCACCAAGACTGGCACCCTGATAGGTACGTATCATACGCTATCCCGAAAGCACGAGTGCCAAGCTCTGACCCTCGCCTTTCGACGTATCCATACACACATGACTCCCGTCGGTATCCCCATGATAACCGCCGAATCATAGGTAATTGAACGGTCCCTAGGCACACTAGTGAGGTCTCACAAGGCATTGAACATGCCATTTTCAAAAATTCTAGGTGCCGAGAGACCCGACTACGGATCGTTGGCTAGAATTCTAGGCGAAAAAGCTAACTAGTTAACACTTAACTACAAGATACGGAAATACAACCTTTGTAGATCCGGTGCTCCACCTCCATAGCTCCGCAACGAGGTCCTCTCCGCTGTCCAAATCAAATCCGGGCTCAAGCGTCGGCTTCGTCGGAGAATGGGCAAGCTAGGTCGTCGATGTCCATGCCGAAGATGATCTACGTCGAGGCATCGAAAGATCAAGCTCCACCTTCACCAAGTCATGAAAACTTGTGAAGGAAACACACTCTACTACTTGGCAAGAGGTAGAGGATGAAGAAATAGGAAGTGGGTAGACTTTAGAATTGGATTTCTCACTCTAATTCTCACTTTGCCATTAAAGCTTGTGAAGCTTTTTCTTGAAGTGAAGAAGAAGAAGAAGATGAAGAATATGATAAGTTATTTTAAAATAGAAAAATAAAACAATACTTATCATAATCTTTACCTTAGTTAAGTGTAGAGAATTGACTAAGGTTGGGTTGATGGTTAGGGTTAAGGATGAGAACAAAAAAGTCATCAAGTCAAAGCTTCATGAAGCTTCAACTAAAAACAAATGAAGCCACCATTCATTTATCTTTCAATTTAATCAAAATGAATAAATAAATTGTAAGATAAATGAATAATTAAAACCCTAATCAACAACTTAACCTTGCTTTAATTCTTTACACTTAACCATAAAGCATGTATCATCAAACATGATACAATCAAGTGCACAAAAGTATATCACATATACAACTTGTGAACTTCAAGTGAGAAAATCCATTTAAAGTGAACCAATACTAGTTAATGCAAAGTAATATATCAAATATATTATTATGCATTAAATCATTAAATCAACACTTGATTTAACGATCCGGTCATGTCGCACATAACAGACTGGTATCATCAGTAACAACTTATCGAATCAACACTTGATCCGATAACCCGGCTATATCGCATATAAGCGATCAATGTGACATCGCGAGAATCGAATACAGTATCACATACCGTATTATTCTCGGTCCCGCACATATCTCATATGCGCTCCTATTTCGTTTTGCTTGAGCCAGGAAACCTCTGTGTAGGACTCTAAAGACTCGTCAATACGCCGGCAGCAGGTGATGATCATATCAAACACCCACAAGCCGCAAGCGGTCTGCTAAACGTAACGGCCACCCGAGTATTGAGCGATCTGAAGATCGACGAGCAAGCCCGCTCACACTCCAGTGAATCCGACCAGTAACACTATCGTACAGTCCGGTCTGATCGTCTGATATGTCGCATATCTCGCCTAGGGGTGGTAAACGTCAGACCCCAATAGCTCGATAAGTCGTGTCGATATGAGGTCTATAACAATTCGAGAAACTACTGGTAACACTTACCAGTAAATCTCAGTAACCCTGGCCAGGGATTTCCGGTTATAGCCAATCGAACACAGCGCAACATCAACTCCCTATACCGGGAGAGACGAATCCCTTTCTATCGCTCATTGCCTCCATGTGACTCGGGACTGTACCCAAAAACCACCGTTTTGCACGCCCTCTTGGACGTGGTAAGATAGAAATCAAAGCACAGTGGGAACCACACAAGACTCTATGACGATCTCGGGTCAACAGACTACTCTGTACCAGTGTCACCAGAGAACTGCCATCTGACGTGAGGTATAATACCATCTGGGAGTTCTCGGCGAGTCCGTCCAGTGTACCCAGTCTCTACTGAGCACCCGCATATCTCCTCTGATGTCAAACACCAATGGATATGGGATCATCCATCGCCCATCTGTATGGGTCGAGAAGGTATACACTAGTCTACTCTGGTATATCGATGCCCCGTCTCGATACACCCACGACTAGGGACTTTGAAGGATGTACTTATGGACTACCATGTCCCCACTAGTATGATCCGCATCATAGTCCAGGTAGTCAAGCACACATCCTAAGGGCTTTACCAACATATAACAGAGAGACAATCAGCATACACGTTAAGGTAAAGAGCAACCAGATAGCATACTATCATGTCGAGAAAGAAAGTCCTCCCTATATATGTCCCAGCATCCACTACAATATACATCCTATGTACAGTAATGGCCTCTAGGGCATACATATAACTAACAATCTCCCACTTGCACTAGGGCCATCTGATAGCAGTGGTTGTAGTATCTCATACTCAACCATCCCATAAAAGTCTCTCTCTGGGAACAGGCCTTTGTGAGTGGATCCGCTGTGTTGTCCTCTGAGTCTACTCTCCAAGCCTCGATCACCCTGGAGATCAACCATCTCCATGATCAAGTGATACTGCCTTAGAATATGTCTGGATCACTGATGGGACGGGCGTTCCTTGGCATAAGCCACAACTCCATTGTCACACAATGGTAGGAACGTAGTTCATCTCATGAACCAATATACACCCAAACAGCCTCTTTGGTAGCATCTTAAGTAGCGATGTATCCTGCCTTTATCGTCTAGTATGTCACGGTATCTAGCTTGGAACTCTTCCAACATACCGTTCCTTTACTGAGGGTAAAGACAATGCCTGTGACTGACACTCAGTCGTCTTTATCACCCTGGAACCCTTCCAGAGATTCTCCCCAGGATCGATTGATACCATCTCACTACAACTAGTGAGAATCCTAACATCCATTTAGATCTATCTTATAGATTCAAAATCCAGGATTTAGTAGGTATCACTTTGATCCTTATGTGGAGATTCCATGTGATAAACGGAGATTGATCGAGCGTAGCATAAGAAACTCCTTTCTTATCAAGAGTATGTCATCCACGTACTCTACGAGGATCACCACCATACTCCCTACTACCTTTTTGTTTATACAAGGTTCATCTACCATTTTGATGATGTCAAACTCTTTGACTAATCCATCAAAACAGACGTTCCAACTCCGCGATACCTGCTTTATCCTATAAAGCATCTTGCACACGTTTCCGCTGCTCCCACTGTCTACGAAGCCTTCTGGCTGTGTACTTATAGACGCACTCTTCTAAAGCATCATTTAGAAAAGCAGTCATGACACCCAACCTGCCAGATATCGTAGTTATGGTATGTAGCCGTGGCAAGTAGGATCTGGATAGACTTAAGCATAGCTACTTAGAAAAGGTTTCATCATTATCCATACCTGGTCAATGATGTAGACCTTTAACAAGTCTAGCTTTGAAAGTCTCAACTCTTCCATGTACACCAAGTAATCTTCTCAAGATATACTTGCTCCTGATGGGGATTTAACCCTTCAGATATAGCAACTAAAGTCCATACTTTGTTGGTGTAAAAGGATTCCATCTCAGATCACTAAGCATCCAGCCATTCTTACAGAGTCACACTCCTGATGGCCAGCTCGGAACTAGTTGGGTCATCATCTCATGATGCAATCCTCGCTCCTACTGTCATAGAGAAACCGAAGTATCTCTCAGGTGGGTGAGGAACTCTACTAGATCGGCGGAGAGGCTGAGGTTCGTTGGCATCTACTGAATCCTTTGGTTGTACCAAATCATCTGCTGTATTTTGTATAGCTGGAACCTTTCCAGTTGTACATCACAGATTTTGCCTCGAGCTTGTCCGGATTTTGCTTTTCAGACATAGGCTGGACAACCCCAAATCTCAACTAACTTGAGAGATGGGCTCTTCCCTTATCATATCAAATATGAAGTGGTAGGCAACTGATTTGATTCGAACCCTATTCAATAGGTATGCATCTTCTCAAGTGCATAACTCCCAAAAAGGAAATAGGTATCTCAGTAGTACTCATCATAGAGCACACCTTATCATATAGGGTGTGATTGCTCCACCCTGACATACCATCGTGCTATGGTGTATTCAGAGGAGTAATGCTGATAGAGAATCTCATTCTCCTTTAGAATAGTCCAGGAATTCCATGCACAAGTATTCTCCTCCCTGATCTCATCAAAGGACATAATACTTTTACCCGTATTTTGGTTCTCTACTTCTAACTTATATTCCGTGAATATCTCAAAAGGTTCGGACTTGTGTTTCAACAAGAACATAGATCTGAATCTCGAGAGATTATCAGAGAATGTAATGAAGTACAAAGAACCGGTCTTGGCATGTGTAGACAGGGGACCTACATACATCAACATGTATCATCCCAAGAGTTCAGTAACTCTTTCTCTGTTTCCAGTAAACGGAGCTATGGTCATCTTATCTTTGTGACATGACTGGCGAGTTTCACAAGATGTAAATTCAAACTGATTTAAATATGCATCTATATGTAACTCTAGCTAGTCGGGTCACATTGATCTGACCTAGTCTACAATGCCTCAAGTAGGATTCGTTCATTTCTGAACTCTTCTACTTGTGTGTGATCCGTATACTAAGAACTGTAGTTTGATTTAGAACATCAATGCTTTTAGATAACGTGCCTGAACCGATCAACTTTTGATATAGGAAATGTTCAAAACATTATCCAACAATACAAAATTTTATCGTTTCTTTACTAATAAAGAGACTGATATGATTTTGTATATCAGGTTCGGTATCTAATGACATTCGTTCAGAATCAATGTTTTGTAATACAGGGTGACAGTGACCAACAGACTTGGCTGCAACTCTTGCCCCGTTTTCTGCCTCATGAAACTTATCACCCGTTCTCAGTTCTCTACCTATCTGTAGCCCTATGTAACAGATTACATATCTGGGATCCTGATCTGGTATCACATACCCAGGACGTAGAGGATACTGAGAAACAGTTCTCTGTAATGAACACACCCGAAGATGATGCATCATCATGCACTCTCCTCGTTTGGGCGGCACGGGAATTCTGGTAATCCCCAATTTCTTGCTCTGTCTTATAACAATTATAAGTTGGAGCGGGACCAACGTTCCCCAGCTCAGTATAACAAGCGGGTTCGGTCAATAATCCGTTTTATTATCTTGATTAAGGCGTGATATGGTCGCTACCTGGAGAGAGAGAGAAGAAAACACTCAGCGTGCGCTCTGTCAAGAATAGATTGGTTATTGTTTTATCTAATCAGGATGGCTCCCACTGCTTTTTATCAAATCTTCCTTCAAACCCTAAAAGGAAAGACTAGCCGGGATTAATTACACACTACAAGTTCGCCAATCTTTCAGCCAGGCCAGTGTCGGTACTTTGAGGGAGGTCCCCCATGCTTTCGCACGAACCTAATTACAGTAAACCTCGTTTTCCCAGAGGCGTAACCCCGTTGACACCTTTCTAGACACCTACTTGATCGGCTAATTGTAATGTATAAAACTCTCCCAGGAGTAACTCTTACTCGCAGCGGGTATCGGGATCCAACTATCTCATAGAAGGTATGCAATCTCATTGCAAATTTCAACACTTGAAATTCCCGATAATATTTTGCCCCTAACGTGCTATGACCTTGACGAAAGCCAACAAACCATAGCCCGCTAGTCAAGTTCAACCCGTACATTTCTTAGTCGAATTAAACCCACCCGCACGACCTTTGACGAAAGCCAACAAAGCCGCACGACTACC
Organism: Agapanthus africanus; assembly: GCA_030015575.1. Lineage (NCBI taxonomy): Eukaryota > Viridiplantae > Streptophyta > Magnoliopsida > Asparagales > Amaryllidaceae > Agapanthus > Agapanthus africanus. The sequence continues at coordinate 521,659,546 of CM057344.1, forward strand.
CTAATCCAATCGCATCGTATGCTGGCAGATAAGCAGCATATAGCTACCGCACACTGCACCTTGACGAAAGCCAACAAATGCAGCACGAATACTATATACAACTTATCTGAAATGACGGAGGGCTACGACAGGTTTTTCTGAAAACCTATTGCGTAATGAACTTGATATTGTTGTAGGATCGAATGAATTTTGAAATGGAGTGTTTTTGAGGCTTTTCTAGTTTTGCTAAAGGAGTCACTCCCGGTAAAGGGATCATCGGTCCTTTCCTCGTCGAATGAGGTGCGGGATATATCATATATATCACTGTGCAAAGCAGAACTCTTAAAAGCAATCAAAAGACAAACCGAGTGTGTAGCATCTGCCAGTTATTGCTAAAGGAGTCACTCCCGGTGAAGGGATCTCGGTCCTTTCCTTATCGAATAAGGTGCAGGATATATCATATATACCGCTGTGCAAAGCAAGAACTGTAGCTACCTGTTTTATTTTGAAATTCGATTCTACAACATCTTAGGTTTCTTTTTATTTCATTAATCACATTAATGAAGTCCCATCATTTAAGTACCTAAACATCACAGATAAATACGACGTACACTTATGCCATCCGCATTACCTCAATGTCCCCTCGTGCACCGTTAGGTTAGGTAACTAACGGCAGAGCGGGGCAGGGCTAGCGCGGGTGTAAAACATAAGTAACGTCTATATAATATATCATATATACTATATACTGTATCTATCACAGAACATCACATGATCACATCACAGATATCGCAGCAGAAGAAACATATGAAATATTGGATATACTAGGACGTCCGTGTTTTCAATACGAGCCAGTATAAAACACGGATTCCACGGTTGTGATGTATAGCCAAACCCACACCCCTAGACCCCTACGAGAGCGGCAAGCAACCCTACCAATTCTGGAGTTAGGAGACCCGGACTCGACTCCTCGAGTTGGTCTCCCACTGGACTCCAGAACCCGGTTACTTGTGCTCCCCTCCTTGGGTCTATCCTAGTGCGGAAAAGTAAATAATATACAAACGGTGACATCTTCCGCAACCTGGAAGTGCCCCAATAAAAGAATATTACATACAAGTTTTTACATGAATGAAAATGAAAAGCACTCATCTCACATAAAAACCCCTGGCTATTCAAACACGACGATCCAATATAACATATCCAGCAACACATAACATCACATGTCATCAACGTAAGTAAATATGCGCATCCCAATTGTCGTTGACATATAGCAACGAAACCGGCGATATCACATATTACACTTACGGTCACAGAAAAGAAAGTGTAAAACTACAACAGTTGGAATCCGCAACCACCTCAGACATCGCATTCCTGACCAAATGAATTCCTTAGACATCGCATGCCTAACAATTATAAACCCCGCATTTTAGTCTCATTATCGAAAACTCTTTTCAATATAAAGTCGGGCAATTCAACAAGATTCCCGAAAAACTGATCGAATGCTCGTCGCAAACTTTAGTAGGCGGCCGCACCCCTGATACCGTCGACGAAGTGCACCAAGGCGAAACACCGCTACCGCGAGCACCCGAACGGATACTTTCGGCGACGAGGTTCTCCTACAGTCACTTGGTCGGGGCTATGGAGTGAGGCTATCTATTAAGTTTACCCGGCGAGTATCCGCGTACGCTACGTGATTGCGACGGACTTTTGATCACATCAAAATTCCGTGGCAACCGATCAAGTGAGACTAAAATGCTATGTTTATAACATTCATTCAGTTATCACATAACTTCTTGTGAATTCCAATTATTGTATCCCATTCCAGATAAACAGAAAATGTTAAACTTTTCGATCGAACAATCGAACACCCAAGTTTTCCCGATACAGCTCAACACATGAAATAAGTCTAACAACATTCCGTTCGTGCCTCAGTACCAACGGTCCAGCCGTAGAAGGGTCAAGCCAACGCCTCACATGTGGCACGCCGTACTGCCCCAAACCCGAAGGTTCAAAGGGCAGTTCAAGACGGTCACATAATCGAGTTAAGGTTTGTTGTCTTCTAGAGGGACCATCGCGTTACTTGCACTACTTAGAACGTCGTTAAACTATGGAAAAATCCAACACTTGGAAATTTCCCGACAGGGGAAAAATTAGGTATTTATATCCGGCCGAACTTTTTAACATATTCTAAAATATCCGGAAAGCCACATAGACAAAATTTGATACCCCGATCGAAACACCGAATCCCCAAAACAACCCAGAACATTCAACTCTGTAATAAATTTTAAATATTCCCAGAAAATCCAGAATAATTAAATAGGAATTACTGTGCAGAAAAGATGTGATGACGTCACCAGGGCTTCTGCCGCGGTTCCGCCGCCGAAGCAGGGCTTCTGCTGCGGTTCCGCCGCCGTTTAGATGAATCTTTCGCCTGAGTTTGCACAGTAACTCTTATAATTATTTATTGAATTTTTTAGGCTTTTTTAATACACAAAAAACCGCATTTTCGGAAAAAGTCCAGAGAGCATATTCCGGGTAGGGTTTCGGTTCGATCGGGTTTCAAGTTCCGTCTAGACTTCGCCTAAGGCTATAGCTAGGCTCTGATACCACTGAAGGGTCCCTAGGCACACTAGTGAGGTCTCACAAGGCATCGAACATGCCATTTTCAAAAATTCTAGGTGCCGAGAGACCCGACTACGGATCGTTGGGTAGAATTCTAGGCGAAAAAGCTAACTAGTTAACACTTAACTACAAGATACGGAAATACAACCTTTGTAGATCCGGTGCTCCACCTCTATAGCTCCGCAACGAGGTCCTCTCCGCTGTCCAAATCAAATCCGGGCTCAAGCGTCGGCTTCGTCGGAGAATGGGCAAGCTAGGTCGTCGATGTCCATGCCGAAAATGATCTACGTCGAGGCATCGAAAGATCAAGCTCCACCTTCACCAAGTCATGAAAACTTGTGAAGGAAACACACTCTACTACTTGGCAAGAGGTAGAGGATGAAGAAATAGGAAGTGGGTAGACTTTAGAATTGGATTTCTCACTCTAATTCTCACTTTGCCATTAAAGCTTGTGAAGCTTTTTCTTGAAGTGAAGAAGAAGAAGAAGATGAAGAATATGATAAGTTATTTTAAAATAGAAAAATAAAACAATACTTATCATAATCTTTACCTTAGTTAAGTGTAGAGAATTGACTAAGGTTGGGTTGATGGTTAGGGTTAAGGATGAGAACAAAAAAGTCATCAAGTCAAAGCTTCATGAAGCTTCAACTAAAAACAAATGAAGCCACCATTCATTTATCTTTCAATTTAATCAAAATGAATAAATAAATTGTAAGATAAATGAATAATTAAAACCCTAATCAACAACTTAACCTTGCTTTAATTCTTTACACTTAACCATAAAGCATGTATCATCAAACATGATACAATCAAGTGCACAAAAGTATATCACATATACAACTTGTGAACTTCAAGTGAGAAAATCCATTTAAAGTGAACCAATACTAGTTAATGCAAAGTAATATATCAAATATATTATTATGCATTAAATCATTAAATCAACACTTGATTTAACGATCCGGTCATGTCGCACATAACCGACTGGTATCATCAGTAACAACTTATCGAATCAACACTTGATCCGATAACCCGGCTATATCGCATATAACCGATCAATGTCACATCGCGAGAATCGAATACAGTATCACATACCGTATTATTCTCGATCCCGTACATATCTCATATGCGCTCCTATTTCGTTTCGCTTGAGCCAGGAAACCTCTGTGTAGGACTCTAAAGACTCGTCAATACGCCGGCAGCAGGTGATGATCATATCAAAGACCCACAAGCCGCAAGCGGTCTGCTAAATGTAACGGCCACCCGGGTATTGAGCGATCTGAAGATCGACAAGCAAGCCCGCTCACACTCCAGTGAATCCGACCAGTAACACTATCGTACAGTCCGGTCTGATCGTCTGATATGTCGCATATCTCGCCTAGGGGTGGTAAACGTCAGACCCCAATAGCTCGATAAGTCGTGTCGATATGAGGTCTATAACAATTCGAGAAACTACTGGTAACACTTACCAGTAAATCTCAGCAACCCTGGCCAGGGATTTTCTGTTATAGCCAATCGAACACAGCGCAACATCAACTCCCTATACCGGGAGAGACGAATCCCCTCCTATCGCTCATTGCCTCCATGTGACTCGGGACTGTACCCAAAAACCACCGTTTTGCACGCCCTCTTGGACGTGGTAAGATGGAAATCAAAGCACAGTGGGAACCACACAAGACTCTATGACGATCTCGGGTCAACAGACTACTATGTACTAGTGTCACCAGAGAACTTCCATCTGACGTGAGGTATATTACCATCTGGGAGTTCTCGGCGAGTCCGTCCAGTGTACCCAGTCTCTACTGAGCACCCGCATATCTCCTCTGATGTCAAACACCAATGGATATGGGATCATCCATCGCCCATCTATATGGGTCGAGAAGGTATACGCTAGTCTACTCTGGTATATCGATTCCCCGTCTCGATACACCCACGACTAGGGACTTTGAAGGATGTACTTATGGACTACCATGTCCCCACTAGTATGATCCGCATCATAGTCCAGGTAGTCAAGCACACATCCTAAGGGCTTTACCAACATGTAACAGAGAGACAATCAGCATACACGTTAAGGTAAAGAGCAACCAGATAGCATACTATCATGTCGAGCAAGAAAGTCCTCCCTATATATGTCCCAGCATCCACTACAATATACATCCTATGTACAGTAATGGCCTCTAGGGCATACATATAACTAACAGTAATGTCACCGGAGTGTATGGTTCCCTGCCGGGCTCATCGGCGTGGTACATCGACATCCCTTTCTTGCCCCGGGGTACCTCCGGGCCTAACCATGTACCCTCAGACGACATCGACTCCTCCTCGTAGGGGTATATATATATCAGAACCGATAAAACTCATGGTGGATGCTGAAATATCATATCAAGGGAAACCGGGTTTTTCAAATAATGCATAATTTCATGAACTCACACGGTCCCCAAATCCAGAAAACATCATGAAAAATCCATATAAAAATGCGAAAATCCATGAATATGATATATGCAACATAAACTGAGATGTAAGCATATAAAGGAAAAACCGCTAATTAACTGCAACAAGTTAATATAAAACATCATGCGGTTCCTATTTATTCCAATTCTAAATAACATCAAGTGGAGGTAAATATGTAGCTATAACTGATATATGCGTAAACACAAGGGTATAGCAAGATATATGTATCTACCTATAAGTAATGATGTAGTATACCCCCTGGGTATAAGTGAAATAAGTGCAAGGTATACCTGTAGCTATGTCGTAAAGTGTGTATATACTTATCACTAATGGTACAATACTCTATAGGTATGTGGGTATCTAGCATATAAGTATATGAAGGCATATGTGTAAGCATGTAGATATATAGGTATGCTATATGTCGTATGCGATAAGAAATATGAATTAATGTCACAATGTCCCTAACCAAGCAATATCCTAACTATAAGTGGTTTGTGTGTGACATCGCAATTATTGACGGTGTGTGTAGCATACAATCAATGCTCGTGCAACACGAATCGTCAATAATATGTGCAGTGTCCTAAGGCTACTAATCCAAGCACAATAATATCTAAGCTATAGGGTAAAGGCGCAATTCTAAATATGACATAGAATATGCAACAAGTATTAACAGCTCTATCTCAGACGCATAACGCAATGCGGGCGATTCCCCTGTAGATGTTAAATCTACTCACCTGCTCGCGTGCTATACGTAGTCGACCACCTGCTTCCCTTTCTTTGCTGCGTTCGATGTCCCCGCCTGCGAACCTGGAAATTACACTAGGAATCCATATATAAGCAAAATATCTCGCAAAACGCGATATCGAAACCAAACGAGAAACTCGCGTCGCAGACTAAACGCGCGTGTGTTCGATACGCTGAAACGTGTGTATACGCGTCTAAAACTACCCCGACACGTCGCGACACTCTGGATCACAGAACCCACTCACGTATCGCGTGTATCACGCAAACAAAACGTACTAGAAAAAACGATATATGGTCCCAGATTTTGATACAGGTAAAATATCAAAAAATTGCACATACCAAAACACTATAATATGTAGCAGACTACCCTAGCCAAAACCCCAACACCCCAGTCCTCTACCTGGCCACAATTTACAGCCAGAATGGTTATATCGGCGGCCAAGATTTAGAATGAGGGGCTCGTGCTCAGGTGGTGTGGTCTAGACCAAGTAAACATGCCCCGGTTTCCTCAATTTTTCCCTGAAGGAGCCGGGTCACAAGCAGATCACAGAAAGCTACAAATTCACCTTAAAACCACAATTTTGCACAAAATGGAAACCCTATGGTATTTTAGTGAAATCTGGGTTGAATATAGGTTTACTTGGCCCTAATAACACTTAAATAGGCTCGGTTAACCAATACTAACATCACTTGGACAACACCTCACACAAATCACCATATTTATCACTAAACTCACTATTTAACATAAACCGAAGCTAATTCTACACAAGTTTAGCAAACTAAGAAATCAAGCCTAAGAAGTATACCTCACTTGACCCTAGGCACAAGGAAAAGGAGAAGAACTGAGTTGCTGCTGCTGCTTGCTGCTGCAGGTGCTGCATGTTGCTGCTTCTGCAGCATGAAGCTGCTGCTGATGGTGCCTGTGCTGCTGCTGATGCCTCTGCTGCTGCTGCTGATATCTCTGCTGCTGCTGCTGATGGTGTGTGTGTGTGGGTGAGTGAGAGAATGAGAGAAATGAGAGTGAGAATGAGAATGAGAGCAAACAATTCAAACCCTCCCATCTCACTCTCTCTGTTCATTAAATGGGCATGGCTCATGCCGTGTTGCCCCAGGCTCTTCTCTCTCTTTGTCAACAAATGAAGAAAAACATTTTCTTTTTTTTTATAACAACCATACAAAGTTTAAAACCCAAAAACACCTAATACAAATATTAAACTAGATTAAGGAAATGGTTAGTCCACCATGGTTGCTAATCATGGTTTGACCCAAAATCAAACCCTAGTTTACATGCACAAGCGTGTGCAAGCCTAGGAAAATTCTCATAAAATATTCATTAAATAGGATAAAATATTTGAAAATCGATTTGGTAAACTTTTTATTAAAATATAATTAGCCACTAAACACATCCTAAGGTGTTACATTCTTCCCCCCTTAAAGAAATTCGTCCCCGAATTTAAAAATATACTGCTACGCGTACCTTCAAAGAGAAGATTACAAACTCTCAAATCTCACTCGCAGCCTCTCAAGTGATTACCTTACTATACGGCTACGTCCAAGAAAAACCCTTCACAGATGGGAAGACCCTTGACCGACGTTTCTCCACCTGCCGAGCCATTAACACAATTGGCAGCTGGTGAACGAAAGATCGCGTCCAAGCTAAATGGTCTGGTGCTGAATCATGTGAGAAAGGTCATGAAGGTAATTGCAAATTATCGACACAAGGAATACGGGATGAATACTCAATAATCTGGGCGAAAGTGCCAAATTAAAGGCAACGAAACTAACTCGCTTATAGGATCTCAAAAAGACCTACAATTCTGGGATAAGCTTCCCAAAACTCAACACGTCATTTATCAGAAAAATCTGTAGGAATACATGATCTTCCGCTGCGAATTCAATCCCACGACCAACATGGTCGACATAAGACCTCTATCCGCAATGGACAATTCTCATCCTGACCTAAAACAACCGGATCATCTCCGAAGTCTCTAGACTAGCTGGGGTCCAAAATCCTACTTACGCAGAGTCAGAAAAACAACAGGCTGGTGATCGACATGACCTAACCCCTAAACCTAAAGGTTGCCAATTGGAATGACTCCCGATAACAGCTATCGAAAAACAACAGGCTGGTGATCGACACGACCTAACCCCTAAACCTAAAGGTTGCCAATTGGAATGACTCCCGATAACAGCTATCGAAGAAGTATCCTAACGATGGCAAGTGACGATCCCAACTACCGAAAACAATTAATACGTACGCACAAACTTAACAAAGAACAACTGAGCAAACTGAGTATAACCGGACGACAAGCATCCGAATGGAGTCACGCCTTGACTAAACCCGGGTAGACACCATAACGAAATTCGCGGAGACCTGCTCCCACTCCCACTTCGGAACGGTTAAAGGTTGTAACTCTCCAGCCGGTCTCAGATGCTCAACCAAAACACACAACAAGACAGACACCTTGAAACGAAATCCGAAACTTCTCTTTACATCCCTACCCACTCGTAACTATCTCACAAGTCACGTCAATGTTGGTGGAACTTGAATGAGTACAGAGAGTTGACTGATGTGCCTGCTCTAGGATTTCACGTCCTTACCCAATAATATCAGGTACACAAACGCGTCCTAAGTGTAGTACACCCTTGCCACAAATCAAGGACTCCGAATCATTACCCAGCCGAGTAGGCTCAAGTTACACTGACGTACGAGGACGGCGGGCAGTGCCTCGCGAAAGCGATTAAAGAAAAGTGGTCGGGCGCGGACATGAGCAAGCTGTCCCCTCAGTAGAGGCGAACACAAGCTGTACTCAACGATCGCAGAAGAAGTGTAAATCTGCAGAAGACTGTCTCAACAATTAACACCCGCTGCAGGAAGATGTAGATTAAGCTCTGGTGGTCCGTGAAAATCTGACACGACTTTCGAACAAGTAGTGTCTCCAAATCTCCAATGCAAGACCACCGCGGCCATCTCCAGATCATGAGTGTGGATATCCTTCACGTACTTCCTCCAATGTAGGGAAGCAAAAGCAATAACTCTATAGTGTCGCCTCAGTACACAATCGAGCCCCACTCGTGAAACATTACAGTTAAACAATAAGTTGCCCGAAACAGAAGCAAAGAAAAAACTAATGCAGTTGTTAACCGAGTCTTCAACTGCCGAAAACTCCGCACAAATGCCTCAGTCCAAAGAAAAGAAACCTCCATTCAGGTCAATTTAGTCAACGGTGCAGCACTACTCTAGCGATCCTGCACGAAACGGCGGTAAAAACCTGCCAAGCCAAAAAATCTGCGGACCTCCGTCCTGCACACAAGTCTGGGCCTAAGCTGTACAGCCATGATCTTTCTCGGAACCATACAAAAACCGTCTCCCGCAACTATAAGACCTAGGAGTCAACACAAACAAGCCTGAAGAAACGTTCCGAGAACCTAGCAAACCGTTGGGGCTCTCCCAACGTCTGCAAAACAAATCCTCAAGTGCTACTCCTGTCCCTCACGACACATTGAATAGACCAGAATGTCGTCAATAACACAACAATAACTTGTCGAGGAACGGACTGAAGAAATCTGGTTCATCATATCTACGAATGCTGCAAGGGCATTGGTGAGTCCAATGACACCACCAAAACACACAAAGCCCGTAGCACACACAAGGCAGTCATTCGGAATGTCATCACTCCGAACTCGCAACAATGATGACCTGATCCCGAACAAACTTAGAAAATGTCTCGCATTCTGGAGCTGATCGAAGAAATCGCCAATGCGAGGTAAAGGATACCTATCCGCACCGTAAGCCGGTTCGATTAACGATCCATCAATATACAACCTCAATCGGTCATCTTTCTCCTTAACGAACAGAAATAGGAGCTTCCAAAAGTGAAACACTCAGACGCACAATCCCCCCAACAAACATCTCTGCAGCTGATCTTTAAGCTCCCTAAGGTTCGCCGGCTCAACTGGAACAACGTCGGAAAACTCTCGCACGACAGTAACCCGGTCCAACAAACCAACTGTGGCTCCGGTATCACGAATGAACGCCAAGAATCCACGACATCTCCTTAAAAGCCGACTAGAAAAAAGGATGAATTCAAGCTGTGAGAGGCGGCACAACTATCCACCTGCACAACAAGAACTGACTCGCCGGGGAGAACAAACCTGACTGTTTCCTCACGGTAGTCCATAGATGCCTAGCACGTAGCTAACCAGTCCATGTCCAGGAGAACGTCAAACCCAACATCCCTAGAAGGATCAAAACGACGGACGAATCTCTATCTCCTATCCGATTGGCACACGACCGAAATACGTGTTGCGCAACAAAAGAATCGCTGACAGAAAATTAACACAACAAACGGCTGATCTACCTAACACGACTCTCGTCCCAACCACGGCACAAGTGTGAAAAACAATAAATACATCAAAGAACATGTGAATTAAGTATACCTGAAAATTCTGCGTTGGACGCCCGCACGTCCCGATGAGTAGAAACAAACTCTCGTGTCCGTCCTCTACCCACAACAGGCTGAACTCCTCCTCTGCTAGACTGACCCCTCTGAGCGAACGTTCCGCGTCCATGACCTCTCTGCGGTATAGCTGCCCCGCGACTACGTGGCTCAGTACAACCTCGAACCCGATGATCCAAACTCCCTCACTGATAACATCCAGAAGAAAGCTGCTGACCATCCTGGGGATAAGAGCTAGACGACTGTCCTCGTCCAAAGCTTCTGCTACTCCTGTGACGGTCACGAAATCTGTCTTGACGACTAAGCCTCTGTCTCTGGGCTGGTACACCGGTATGAGTCCTCCACTGTTCCGGAACTCTCAAAGTCTCTGGAAGGCGTGTCTCGTAAACTGGGGCTACATCCACTGGTGCTATATAGGTGACGGACTGCTGCATGCTGATCGCAAGGAACAACTGGTTAACAGGGCTGATGACCTCCTGTTGCTGCGCTCGAACGGTCTCAACCAATGAGCTCATCGTCTGGCGCAAGTCCTGCATCTCTGGCACAAGCCTAGCGAGCTGATCTGTCGAAGGCGGATCCGTCTGCGCCTGTGCAACTAGCGTGCTATCCTGGTCAGTGCTCGTCTCACCCGAACCAACTCTGACCTCGGCCCTCGCTGCATCGCTCTGAGTCCCCATAGTCATCGGCGGCAAGGCTATAAATGGAAATAAGATTCGATAAGAATACGGAAATCGAATCACAAGGATATGAATCATTAAAGAAGGAATTTCAAGCAATGTACTTAGGTCACTTTAGGCGAAGTACCGCATCGTGAGTATGCTGCAGATATACACACACTACGTTACTCTGCTTAAGCTACCTACTGCATCATACCAAGGTCATCCTATACTCCGAAAGGTAAAAACCTAGCGCTCTGATACCAACTTTGTCACGACCCGAAATTGGCATGTGACGGCCCTAATACTACGCAACGTGTAAAAGCGTAACGCGGTAAAAGAAAGAAAAAACCCAGAAATCTAAACCATTAAAAAGGTCAAGAAAAGATAATAGATGTTTTGAAACATTTGAAATCGCAACCCAAATTCTTTAAAAGTCCAACTTTTCTTTCTTAAAAATTTTGGCAGCACCTCCTTTGTAAAAACTAGCCCCAAAAATGGGTACAACATAAATATAAATAAAGCATCCACAAACAGGAGCAAATACGTGCCCAATGGCGGAAAACAACCACCACAACAAATATACGATGTCGTAGCGAAGAAATAAAAGACAATAGAAAGAAAACTGTATAAAAGGCAACAAATCACAAATAATATACAATATCGTCCTCACCAAGTCTCTAACTCAACATGAAAATATAGTAGATGGAGAGTACAAGGATACAACGAATATACAGTACAAAAATACGGATAACCACAAAAACCCACCTAAGCAAAACTGCACACTAGGAGCTGAAGCGGTATGCGTAGTAAAACATGATCAGATAGATAAATAGTGAGCCTCGACTACTCTGGGGAACACCCTGCAAAACAACTGTGGCACAACGGGGGTGAGTTGCCAACTCGTGAATAGTAAATAACATATGCAGGTAATCGCAAGTATGCACGTACAGCGTGAATCTAAGATATGCAATTAATAGCAATGACATGTCATATGAATGCAATAATCATGAACAGTACACTAGTAGGTACAACTAATACATGAAGCAATAATATGACAATCAGTATGCAATAATCATGCAATAATGATATGAAAATGTGTAAATGCAAAAATCATGGAAGGTACACTAACAGGTACTATTAATACATGAAACAGTGCATATAAATAAAGGTGGGGTATGGAATGAAATATGCCATTTCCACGGAATCCTGATATCGTGGTAGGATCACAATCCATCAAGACAATCTAAATTCCAATTCCTTAAATCAGCCCCCAAATTGGCTCTCATATCATATAAGTCTCACAAATCCTTAATGTACAATATCGAATAAATCTCCTATATCCTGAATGTACAAAATCAAGTGAATCTCATATATCCTTTATGTACAATATCAAGTAAGTGTCATATGTCCTAAATCCAATATCAAGTGAATCTCTTATAACCTAGGTATATTTGCATGAATAAATATGATGTATATAGAATTAATGTCAATACACATATATTAGTGTCCCATTCTACTAATATTGGTGTAAGGATATATATAACAGCGGCCTAATCCCCTTTATATATACAAAGGAGTAAAAAGAATATCATGAAACCAATATGTCAAGCATCGACATAGAAATGCTGATCTATCAGGTGCTGTCACCAAGACTGGCACCCTGATAGGTACGTATCATACGCTATCCCGAAAGCATGAGTGCCTTGCTCTAACCCTCGCCCTTCGACGTATCTATACGCACATGACTCCCGTAGGTATCCCCATGATAACCGCCAAGTCATAGGTAATGTCACCGGAGTGTATGGTTCCCCTGCCGGGCTCATCGGCGTGGTACATCGACATCCCTTTCTTGCCCCGGTGTACCTTCGGGCCCCACCATATACCCTCATACGGCCTCGACTCCTCCTCGTAGGGGTATATATATATGAGAACCGATAAAACTCATGGTGGATGCTGAAATATCATATCAAGGGAAACCGGGTTTTTCAAATAATGCATAATTTCATGAACTCCCACGGTCCCCAAATCCAGAAAACACCATGATAAATCTATATAACAATGCGAAAATCCATGAATATGATATATGCAACATAAACTGAGATATAAGCATATAAAGGAAAAATCGCTAATTAACTGCAACAAGTTAATATAAAACATCATGCGGTTCCTATTTATTACAATTCTAAATATCATCAAGTGGAGGTAAATATGTAGCTATAACTGATATATGTGTAAACACAAGGGTATAGCAAGATATATGTATATACCAATAAGTAATGATGTAGTATACCCCCTGGGTATAAGTGAAATATGTGCAAGGTATATCTTTAGCTGTGTCGTAAAGTGTGTATGTACCAATCACTAATGGTACAATACTCTATAGGTATACGGGTATCTAGCATATAAGTATATGAAGGCATATGTGTAAGCATGTAGATATACAGGTATGCTATATGTCGTATGCGATAAGAAATATGAATCAATGTCACAATGTTCCTAACCAAGCAATATCCTAACTATATGTGGATTGTGTGTGACATGGCAATTATTGACGGTGTGTGTAGCATACAATCAATGCTCGTGCAACATGAATTGTCAATAATATATGCAGTGTCCTAAGGCTACTAGTCCAAGAAAAACAATATCTAAGCTATAGGGTAAAGGCGCAATTCTAAATATGGCATAGAATATGCGACAAGTATTAACAGCTCTAGCCCAGACGCATAACGCCATGCGGGCGATTCCCCTGTAGATGTTAAATCTACTCACCTGGTCGCGTGCTACACGTAGCCGACCACCTGTTTCCCTTTCTTTGCTGTGTTCGATATACCCGCCTGCGACCCTGGAAATTACACAAGAAATCCATATATAAGCAAAATATCTCGCAAAACACGATATCGAAACCAAACGAGAAACTCGCGTCGCGGACTAAACCTGTGTGTGTACGATACGCTGAAACATGTGTATACGCGTCTAAAACTACCCCGACACGTCGCGACACGCTGGATCACAGAACCCACTCACGTATCTCGTGTATCGCGCAAACAAAACGTACTAGAAAAGCGATATATGGTCCCAGATTTTGATATAGGTAAAATCTCACAAAATTGCACATGCCAAAACAAAACGTAGCAGACTACCCTATCCAAAACTCCATAAATATGTAGCAGACTACCCTATCCAAAACTCCAACACCCTAGTCCCCTACCTGGCCATAATTTGCGGCCAGAATGGTTAAATCGGCGGCCAAGGTTTGGAATGAGGGGTCGTGCTCAGGTGGTGTGGTCTAGACCTACTAAACATGCTCCAGTTTCCTCAATTTTTCCCTGAAGGAGACGGATCACAAGCAGATCACAGAAAGCTACAAATTCACCTTAAAACCACAATTTTGCACAAAATGGAAACCCTATGGTATTTTAGAGAAATCTGGGTTGAAGCTAGGTTTACTTGGCCCTAATAACACTTAAATAGGCTAGGTTAACCAATACTAACATCAATTGGACAACACCTTACACAAATCATCATATTTAGCACTAAACTCACTATTTAACACAAACCGAAGCTAATTCTACACAAGTTTAGCAAACTAGGAAGTCAAGCCTAAGAAGTATACTTCACTTGACCCTAGGCACAAGGAGAAGGAAAAGAACTGAGTTGCTGTTGTTGCTTGCTACTGCAGGTGCTGCATGTTGCTGCTGCTGCTGCATGAAGCTTCTGCTGATGCTGCCTGTGTTGCTGCTGATGCTGCTTGTGCTGCTGCTGATGCCTCTGCTGCTGCTGCTGATGGTGTGTGTGTGTGGGTGAGTGAGAGAATGAGAGAAATGAGAGTGATAATGAGAATGAGAGCAAACAATTCAAACCCCCCCTTCTCACTCTCTCTCTTCATTAAATGGGCATGGCTCATGCCATGTTGCCCCATGGTCTTCTCTCTCTTTGTCAACAAAAGAAGAAAAACCTTTTTTTTTAAAACAACCATACAAAGTTTAAAACCCAAAAACACCTAATACAAATATTAAACTAGATTAAGGAAATGGTTAGTCCATCATGGTTGCTAATCATGGTTTAACTCCAAATCAAACCCTAGTTTACATGCACAAGTGTGTGCAAGCCTAGGAAAATTCTAATAAAATATTCATTAAATAGGATAAAATATTTGAAAATCGATTTGGTAAACTTTTTATTAAAAACCATATATTAAAATATAATTAGCCACTAAACACATCCTAATGTGTTACATACAGGCATTGTCTTTACCCTCTGTGAAGGGATGGTATGTTGGAAGAGTTCCAAGCTAGATACCGTGACAGACTAGATGATAAAGGCTGAATACATTGCAACCAATGATACTACCAAATTCGTTGTCTGGTCATTTCTTGTTGATGAGATGAACAAGGCTCCTACCGCTGAGCGTCCAATAACTGTTATTGTGACAACAATGGAGTTATGGCTTTGGCCTAGAAATGCAAGTCCCATCAGCGTTCCAGAGATATTCTGAGGCAAGTATCACCAGATAATGAAGATGGTTGATCTCTAAGGGATCGAGATTAGGAGAGTAGACCAGAAGGTTGACACATCGGATCCACTCACAAAGGCCTTACCCCTAGAGAGACTTCTCTACAATGGTTGAGTATGGGATACCATAACATCTGCTATATTGTTGGGTATTGGATACTACAACAGATGGCCTTAGTGCAAATGGGAGATTGTTAGTTATATGTATGCCCTAGAGGCCATTACTGTACATGCGATGTATATTGTAGTGGATGCTTGGACATATATAGGAAGGACTTTCTTGCTCGACATGATAGTATGCTATCTGGTTGCACTTTATCTTAACATGTAAACAAATACTGTTTTTGTGATCACATGTTGATAAAGCCCTTAGGATGATTACTTGACTACCAGGATTATGATGCAGATCATACTAGTGGGGACAGGGTAGTCGATAAGTACATCCTTCAAATGTTCCTAGTCATGGGAGTATCGAGACAAGGCATCGGTACTCGAGAGTAGACTAGCGTATGCGTTTCTTGACCCATATGATGGGCGATGGATGATCCTATATCCATTGGTGTTTGACATTAGAGAAGGTATACGGGTGCTCTTTGGAGACTGGGTACACTGAACGGACTCACCGAGAACTCCTAGATGGTATTATACCCATCGTCGGATAGCAGTTCTCTGGTGACACTGGTACAGGTTAGTCTGGAGACCCGAGATCGTCATAGAGTCTTGTGTGATTCCCAGTGTGCTTTGATTTCCACCATACCACGGTTAAAAGATCATGCAAAACGCTGGCTTTTGGGTACAGTCTTGAATTACATGGAGGCAATGAGCGATAGGAGGGGTTTCGTCTCTCCCGGTATTAGGGGTTGATGTTGCGCTGTGCTCGATTGGCCATAACAGGAAATCCCTGGCCAGGGTTGCAGAGATTTACTGGTAAGTGTTATCAATAGATTCTCGAACAGTTATGGATCTTGTATCGGCATGACTTATCAGGCTATTGGGGTCTGACGTTATACCACCGCTAGGCTGTTGATATGCGACATATCAGAAGAAGAGACCGGACTGTACGGTAGTGTTACTGATTGGATTCTCAGGAGTAATAGCAGGCTTGCTTATTGATCTTCTGATTCGCAGGAGTAATAGCAGGCTTGCCTATCAGCATGTGGGTATCATCCAACATTGTAGTCAATGTATGTATGTGATTGAAACAATTTCCGGATTGTGTGTAAAAGCAAGTATTGAATCAATTGTTTCCCGATGTCGGTTTCATGTGATCGATAACAGTATCTTGTATCGGTATTTAGAAAATTGTATAAAGAAATCACAATCAAAAAAAATTATATTTGACCGCAATCAATAACGGTGTCGTGTAGATTTCGTTAGCAAGTGCGGATCGTCCACAGGGATTGTGCGATTCTTTTCTGTATTTAATTTGTTTGAATCGAAAAGGAAAGAAAACATGATTCAAGAGTTTATTGATTGATTCAGGTGTCACGATGTTTAATCAAGAATCAAGAAACTGATAAACAATCAAGAATCGGTGTTTCGATGATATTTCCAACCAAAATGTCAAGAATCTAAATGAGGCTCATAGGAATCGATCGGATCTATAGATGTAATGTAATCTCAAGATTTCGTGTTCTTGTCCTTTGAAGGATTGATACTAGATTGATGATGATCGACGAGAGTTAGGGCTTTCTTGATGAAACTAGGGTTTCATCTTTTAAACCCTTGTTCTTTCGTTGATATCATTTGCATTCTAGCCTCTAACAATTTCAAGAAACGATCGTAACTCCCCAATCTCGAGCGATATCAATCAAGAAAGTATCGCAACGAATTGGGTCGTCGATTCTTGAACTTGCTAGGGTTTACAAAACTCGTAGGACTCAAGAATCGATTTAAGATATATTACATCATCATTCTATTGATCGTCTCGACTCCTCGACGAGCGGAGTATTACTCAAACATCATCACACAGAAAGTATTCAAGAATTGAAAAGATATCATGATGCGAGAATTTAAAGAAAACAAGATAAAAGAATATCACCTTTTATTTATATCAACAATTTGATTACAGTCGCTCAAGAACTACAAGAGGAAGAACTAAATTGTTGAATTGGCGTCGCTCGGCTCCTTGAGTCGCGGATCGGCTTGGACCACTTGCTCTGTTGAAGATCGGCTCGGCTCATAAAAGGTTGCAAGGCTTCTTGCTTGATGGGTACTCGGGATCTTGGCTTTTGATTGGAATTTAGGGTTAGGGTTTCACACAAGTCCTCTCACTAGACTTGTGGAAGAAGAAGATGAAGAAAGAGATAGAATGGCTCTCAAATGAACTAATGGATTGATTTTTCCAAGCTCATGAATTATATTCTTTACAAGTGAGCCTAGGGTCTTATTTATAGAGCACCCAAACCCTAAGCCTTTGAGTTCCCTCCAAAAGTTTGTTGAAAGACTTCTAGAAAGAGTTTGTTAGGCTTAGCTTAGGGTTTAAGCTAGGGTTTAGGGAGAAGGTTCTGGAATACAAGGCTAGTTTAGTGTTGATCCCAAAGCTTGCTGATCTGGCAGAATTCTCTGGAGTCTTCTGGAATTTGTTGTGCCTTTTTTGAAGTCTGTACCCTGAGATAAGCATTATGGCCCAAATTTGAAGTGGTGACGTCAACAATCCGCCGCGGAACCGCGGCACAAGGCGGCTTAGGCCGCGGTTCCGCGGCCAAGTATGCTCCTTGGGCCTTTGTATTTTTGCAGAGGTCTTGGGCTACTATTTGGGGCTTCTTCTGATATGTTGATTTTTGTTTTCCCTTTTGGATTGATACCAGATCTGAAATCATTGAGTTGGCGTAATGGTTTAGCTGTACCCTGTAAATTTTGGCCTTTCTTCTGGATTTTCCTGCACAGATCTCAAAACAAGTGTTGCGCAATATAGAGATAATGCGATACCATGAAATGCAGTCAATTTCCTTTATAATGCCGGTTTTAGAGTCTAACACATGCAATCTGATATTTTACGACAGTTTTGCTAATATGTGAAATATGAATACCGTATACTTCTAAATGAATGCAAATGGTGAGGAAATTGCCGGCTGAAATATGCAATATTTTCGACTAATAAAATTCCCCCAAACGTAATTTCGATCGTCTCGAGCGAACTGTTTTATTAAAAAGAGAAGGAGAAAATAAAGAAAGGGAAAAACTATCTAGCACACTTTCGTAGGCAACACGATTGCACTGAGCACGCGCAACAAGCCTTTAAACCTCTAGGTGTCCCTAGTAGGAGGAGTGTTGTCTCCTGAGGGTTTTCAGCAGATTGCACCCACAAAATCCAATAATAAAAGAAAGATCATGAATATTACATTTAAAGACAAGAATTGTAAAAGAAAAGCTTCGAAAATTAGGGTTTCCAACTAAGCTAGCTTTTCGGTTGTCATGAGCCCTATCTTAATGGTCATGAAAAGATATTAGAAATCACGTCCTCCCTCAATAAAACATCATCTTATTCTTCATTCCTATCTGTCGTCCAAACATCGATCATATAACCCTGCGTGTGTGTAAAAACATCCCTACACCCGGAGAATTCAATTCAAGCTATCATACTCTTGCCCATCAGCCTCAGTACATTTTAATTAATGAATATTTAGATGAGATTGCTCACACACTTTCATGCGACCGTTAATACTTCTTGAGGTACTAACCGACCGATTACTCCTGTGCTTGCTTACTTGGTGTATTTTTCTCGTCTTGCACCACCTCAGGCATAGCAGTGACTCCCGGACCAGTTGGCCTTAGGGCACTAGGTGAAGAAGCACCCTCGCTATACATTTTTTATTGCCCTTGGTGATAACAAAACCAGTGTCCATTTTTCTCACCACTTTATATTTTTTTCATTCATTTTTTTTTCTTTTTATTTTCTTCATACATCGGCTTAAAGACAAGAGCATTTCAAGGTATCCTCTACTATCCCAGGTTTCAAGACGTGTGTAAGTGCGAATAGCAGGGTATCAACGTTCAAAATGTTTGGTTTCCAGAATAGAAACTATTTTTCAGACTTATTTTTATCCTCAGATTAGTGACGTCCTTCATCTTACTAACCCTTGGGACAACGGCTCATAACTACTTATTACTAGTTCGTATAAGAAAACTTCTAATTTTCTTAGTTTTCTAAAAATTTTCCAATCTAATGGATGTAATTTTTCACTATCTAAACTTTCATTATCTTATTTATGTACAAAAAGTGTAAATATTAAAATTATTTTTATACTTGAAATTTTTTTAATTTTTATGGGTCTTGAAAATTTTTCAATTTTTATAGATTTTTAAAGAAATGTTTTGTGCTTATGCAGATGATATGCAAATGATGCGAAAATAAGCACAACCCCCCCCCCCCAAACTTGTTTTCAACAGTGTCCTCACTGTTGCCAAATGCTATACCTACAAAAACTATAAGCCTGGGGGGATTTATTAGTGGGGGCAAAATATATAAGTGAAGAACTTCCCCCAAATTACTCTTTTCACTCACCTTCAAAAAATAATGCAATGATATACAGGATATGAAGGTGAGACGGAGGAATTTTAATCCAAATAAACTGGCTCTTGTAAGAACAAGAGCTCCTCCATGGGGTCAGTGGAAAAATACGGCTTTAGTCTATGTCCATTCACTTTGAAAAATGTGGCATTTTTAACATTTTCTACTTCTACTACCCCGTGCGGGTATACAGACCGCACAACAAAAGGTCCCTTCCATCGAGATCGGAGCTTACCCGCGTGAAGGTGTAATCATGAATCATAAAGAAGGACTTGTTGACCAGGTGAAAATGTTTTCCTCAAAATGTTTTTATCGTGAAAAACCATAGTCCTATTCTTTGTGATTACAGTGTTATCATAAGCTTCATCACGGAGTTCTCTTAGCTCATTAAGTTGCAGCTTCCGAAAGTTGCAAGTAAGGTTTAGATCAAAATTTATTTCTTTTATAGCCCACAATGCTTTATGCTCTATCTCGACGGGTAAATGACATGCTTTTCCAAACACTATCCTATATGGAGACATTCCTAGGTCGGTCTTAAATGCAGTCCTGAATGCCCAAAGAGCATCCGTCAGTTTGGTCGACCAGTCTTTTCTATTTTTAGCAACAGTTTTCTCCTGGATAAGTTTGATTTGTCTGTTTGAGATTTCAGCCTGCCCGCTTGTTTGGGGATGATAGGGTGTAGAAAGTCGGTGGTTGATTGAGTTTTTTCGCATCAGAGTCTCGAAAGACCTGTAGCAGAAATGTGTCCCATTATCGCTAATGATAGCGCGTGGGTGTCCAAATCGCGAGAAGATATTCTCTTTTAAGAACTTAATGACAACTTTCTTGTCATTAGTGCGACATGGAATGGCTTCTACCCACTTTGAGACATAATCAACCGCCAGCAGAATGTACAAATTCCCAAAGGAGTTGGGAAAAGGACCCATAAAATCAATGCCCCAAACATCAAATATTTCAACAACCAGAATAGGTTGCTGAGGCATTTCATTCCTCTGGTATATTCTACCCGTATACTGACATTGTGTACAGGTTTTGCAATAGTCAAATGCGTCCTTGAATAAGGTAGGCCAATAAAATCCACATTGCAAAACCTTTTCCGCTGTCTTTCTAGGACCAAAGTGACCCCCACAGGCCTGATCATGACAAAATGAAAGAACACTCTTGAACTCTTCATTCGGGACATGATTAGTCGAAAATATTGTATATTTTAGCCGGCAATTTCCTCATCATTTGCATTCATATAGAAGTGTTCGGTATCCGTATTTCACATATTAGCAAATCTATCACAGATTATCAGATTACATGTATTAGACCTTAAAACCGGCATTTCTAGGGAAATTGACTGCATTGCATGGCATCGCATGGCATCGTAATATTTCTATATGTCGCAACCCGTGTTTTGAAGTCTGTGCAGGAAATCAGAAGCTTGCTCAAATTTACACCGCTCAAATATTACGCCAACTCAATGATTTCAGTTCTGGTATCATTACAAAGGGGAAATTGCAAATCAACACATCAGAAAACACATCAAATATCAGCCCAAGACAACACAGCAAAGTTGAATCCCTGAAGCCACTGCCTGGCCGCGTAACTGCGGCGCAAGCCGGCTTAGGCCGCGGTTCCGCGGCCGTCTTGCCACATCAGCAACTCAATTTTGGTGCAGAATATTTCTTTCAGGACCCACTGTTCAGAAATGTATCTCAAATTCCAGAAGACTCCAGGGGTTTCTGCCAGATCAGCAAACTAGGGTTTCCAAGCTTAATTAATCCTAGCTTAAAACCTAAGCTAGCTCCTAACAAACTCTTTCTAGAAACTCCTCAACAAACTTTAGAGGGAATTATAATTTCAAACCTAGACCTAGGGTTTTGGAAGTCTATAAATAGAAGCCTAAACCTAGGGTAAAAAGGATCCCCAATCTAGTATCAAACTAGAGCCATTCTATCTCTTTCTTCATCTTCTTCCACAAGTCTAGTGACAAGGCTTGTGTGAAACCCTAACCCTAAATTCCAATAAAAAAGCCAAGATCTCGAGTACCCATCAAGCAAGAAGCCGTGCAACCTTTTATGAGCCAAGCCGATCTTCAACGGAGAAAGTGGTCAAACCCGATCCGCGACTCACGGAGCCGAGCGACGCCAATTCAACAACTTAGATTCTTCCTCTTGTAGTTCTTGAGCGATTGTAATCAAAGTGTTGATATAAATAAAAGGTGATATTCTTTTATCTTGTTTTCTTTAAATTCTTGCATCATGAATCAATCTAAAATTCTAGTTATAATTCTTGTTGTGATGTTTGAGTAATACTCCGCTCGTCGTGGAGTCGAGACGATCAATAGAATGATGTTGTAATATATCTGAAAACGATTCTTGATTCCTACGAGTTTTGTAAACCCTAGCAAGTTCAAGAATCGACAACCCATTTCGTTGTGATGCTTTCTTGATTGATATCGCTCGAAATTGGGAAGTTACGATCGTTTCTTGAAAATTGCTAGAGGCTAGAGTGTGAATGATATCGACGAAAGAACAAGGGTTAAAAGATGAAACCCTAGTTTCATCAAGAAAGCCCTAACTCTCGTCGATCATCATCGATCTAGTATCAATCCTTCGAAGGACAAGAACACGTTATCTTTAGATTACATCACGTCTATAGATCCGATCGATTCCTACGAGCCTCATTTAGATTCTTGACATTTTGGTTGGAAATATTATCGAAACCCAATTCTTGATTGTTTATCAGTTTCTTAATTCTTGATTAAACATCGTGACACCTGAATCAATTGATAAATTCTTGAATCATGTTTTCTTTTCTTTTCTTTTCAATTAACTTTTCGATTCAAAAAAATTAAACATAGAAACGAATCGCACAATCCCTGTGGACGATCCGCACTCACTTACAATCTACATCCGACACCGTAGTTGATTGCGGTCAAATAATTCTTTGGTTGTGAATTTTATTCCTTTTCTTAAACACACACAAAGAAACGATCAATCAAATGGCGCCGTTGCCGGGGATCGCGCGCTAATTCGTTTCATATTATAGTTTGAATTGAAAGAATTATTCCATTGTTGTTTTTGAGATCAAAATTCGTGCAAACCCTAAACGATTTGCTGTTGTTCATTGCAAGGAAATCTGGAGCTGTTTGGAAATTGAAGAAAATTTTTGGAAAATACCAGAGAGCTGAGGGAGTCCACAGAAGCTCCCTGAAGAAGTTTGGTGCAGTGATCCAATACATCGACCGCGGAAGCGCGGTGGGAGTGCCCTATTGCGGCGGAACCGCGGCCCCTTTGAAGGTTATCTGTACAATTTTTCTTCAGGTGATTTCTTACCTTCTCCTCTCTCCTCTTTTAGCTCTAACTAACACTTTGCTGCAGGATTCTTTGCAAATAATCGCAGCGCCACAAAAGCAAAATTAAATTTGTGCGTGATTTTGATTTCTTGGTTGTTTGCATTCTAAATACGGATATTAAGGGGCACGGCCAAATCCAAATTAGGTGGGGATTTCATTACCCTTCCTAGGCCCCGAAAACCACAAAACTTGCATCCGCATTGACCCACATTAACTAAAAGAAATCTAGAGAAGACTCTAAGGACTGTCGCGCTCAATTAGGGCAAGAGAAGGCCATGGGTAATTCATTGGTTATCCGCGTTTTCTTGTGGTGCCTAAGGCGAGTGTGCCTAAGGCTAGTGGTTTTTAATTAGGCCCACTACTTACGTAGTGGAGTACCTTCCCACTTACCTGGCACTTATCCGGCCACAGGGGGACAAAGAGGCAGTGGAGGATTCTATCCTGCGACTTGTCTTTTGGCAGTTAGGAGCGGTCTAGAGCCGGACCTAGGTGACCACTAGATTCTAGGGTTGTGTGCTGCATTTGTTTTGTCGCATCATTTTTTTTAAAAATCCGTCCCTTTTTCAAAAGCAAACACCGCATTCATTACCCCTAATTATAAGTCAACGCTGCCACTTGTACTAACCCATTTTAGTGCAAGATAGGCTGGACACGGGATTCTAGTGCCCGTTTAGTCCGCGTACCCTTTATCGACTCCGAAGTCGATATTTCTCCATTTACCTTTTCTTTACCCACTACCACACCCACACTGATGGATCCGAATCCATCAAACTTCTTTAACCCTAATCTGCCGCCGTCCGTTGGTGCGCAGAATCCACCCCGCATCTCTCTCCAGGAGAGGTGCTACCCTGTTCGAGGTCCTCTTTCGACCTGCTTATCCACACCACCAGCCAACGGGGATAACTTTGAGATTAAGCCCCAGTATATCAATCTTTTACCCAAATTCCACGGATTCGAGACTGAGGACGCTTACGTTTTCATTACCAAATTTGAAAACGTATGCGCAATGATGGGTACGTCACAACTTTCAGTGGATGCTATGCATCTACGACTTCTTCCATTTACTTTGTGCGATATAGCCGAGAAGTGGCTATATAACACTACCGCACACTCTATTACGAATTGGGAAGAATTCGTCGCTGCATTCCTTAAGAAATTTTACCCAATCCAAAAGACAGCTCGAATCCGTAGCGAACTGAATCAATTTGCCCAGCTCCCTGCTGAACCATTTTCAAAATGCTTTGAACGTTTCAAGGATCTATTGGTTCAGTGTACTCATCACGGCATCCCGAGATGGGAATTGTGCCGAATCATTTATGAGGGCATTAACCCAAGCACCAAACAGAGCCTTGAAAACATGTGTCGAGGTACTTTTATGACCAAAGATGATGGGGAAGCTTGGAAGTATTTAGAAGAGTTCGCTGAAAAATCACTACAGTGGGAGAGTGGAATCCAACCATTGAATAGGGGTAGCGTACACCAAATAGATGTGTCCATAGGTGTTATAGCTGAAATGGCAGCAATGCAAAAGAAGCTCGACGCTATGGAACACAAATTTGCAGCAGCCTCCCTAAACCCAGTGTCACTCCCCAAAACTGTTTGTGGGTGCTGTTCTGATCCGTCTCATTTAACGGAAGTATGTCCATTAAACTCTGCGTTTCAAGGTCATGAGCATTCTAATGCCGCATTTCAAAGACCTCGAAACGATCCATAATCTTCCACGTACAATCAGGGTTGGAGGAATCACCCGAATTTTGCTTGGAACCAAAACCAATCTCAAAACACGGTTCCAAACACGAATCAATTTCAAAGGGTTCTTCCTCCACCACAACAGCAACCCCTTCAACTCACTCAGCACCCCTATCAGTCACAAAATTTCCAAAATCAGGTCAACACTCCTGCACAGTCTAATCCTATGCAGTCCTGTTCTGACGAGTTCTCTCAATTCACTCAAACCATGAAATCACTTTTGTCAAATTTCATAGAGGTTTCGACTGAGGTTAGATCTTCCGTCAGCGAGATAAAGAAAAACTCAGCGTCCCAAGCTGAGAGTATCAAATCGATGGAAGCTGAAATCGCACGCCTAAAAGCCGAAATGAGTGCGAGAGAAAAAGGGAAACTTCCCTCTCAACCCCTGCAGAATCCAGGGCATTACAATGTAAATGCCGTCACAACGTTGAGATCGGGAAGAGTGCTGAACAATCATGTCGGGGAAGGTATTGATGATACTGAAAATCATATCAACACCCCGGCTGAGACCTTTCCACACACTTCTCCTTCTGATCCTTCTTCTTCTACCACACCACTTTCTCACGAGCCTATTCTCCATTTCCCACTAGGCTCGACACCTTCTCCCAATCCTTATAGTTCTCCACAGACGGTCCCCACACCTCTTTTGGGACCGCGTCTACCCCCTCTTCCTTCTCCTGTGATGGACCCTGCGCTTATTGCGAAAGCTCCATACCCGAACCGGTTAAGGGCTAATAGAACGAGTCCTCATATGGAGAAAATTTTAGAAATGTTCAAACAGGTTAACATCAATATCCCTCTCCTAGATGCTATTCAGCAAGTCCCCGCTTATGCGAAAATTCTTAAGGACTTGTGCACTAGGAAGAGGAAGACTCAAGTGCCAAAGAAGGTCTTTATGTCTAATAATATTAGCACTGCTTTTATACCCCAGCTTCCGAAGAAAAGAAAGGACCCAGGATGACCTACAATATCGATTTCGATTGGGGGTAAAAACATAAATCGTGCTCTTTTAGACCTTGGCGTAAGTGTTAACTTGCTCCCTTATTCTGTCTATGAGCAATTAGGGATCGGAGAGCTGAAACCTGCTCACTGCACTCTCCAGATAGCAGACCGATCTATCACCAAACCAAGGGGTGAATTAGAGGATGTATTGATAAAGGTCGGGGAATTTGTTTTCCCTGTAGACTTCATTGTGCTCGACACACATCCTGTAGCAAACCCCCGGGGCCAAATTCCGGTGATTCTGGGTCGTCCTTTCCTTGCCACTTCCAATGCTGTTATAAATTGTAGAAATGGTTCAATGAACTTATCATTTGGAAATATGACCATTGAACTAAATATCTACAAAGTTGGAAGTCAGCCATCAGAACCCTCTGCTCATATTTTAGATGTGTGCTCTGTCCATGAGATCGCTCCCGATAGTTGTGGAGCCGAGGAACCTTGCTTTACTGATTTCGATGACATCACCACATCTCTGTTTGATTTCACACATGATCTTAGTGAGGACACTTTCTCTACACTTGAGTCCTGCACTTCTGACGTTTCTCCACCCGAGTCTGTATCTTTCACAGGCTCTGCGCTTCTTTGTAGATCCAAAATTCACTCAATGATCCCTCCTTCTATCATTTCTCCACCCGAGTTAGATCTCAAAATTTTACCTTCTCACCTGAAATATGCATATCTAGGTGAGAATGAGTCTTTACCGGTTATCATATCCGCTTCTCTTGCATCAGAGCAAGAGAATGCCCTTTTATCGGTATTGAGATCTAACAAAGAGGCGTTTGGTTGGAGTATGGCGGACATCAAAGGGATTAGTCCCTTGATAGTCGAACATCATATACATGTGATGGATGATGCCAGACCGACCCGAGAACCACAAAGACGGTTGAATCCCGTCAAGAAGGAAGCGGTCATGATAGAGATCGTCAAATGCTTAGATAATGGTATTATATACCCCATCTCCGATAGCCAGTGGGTGAGTCCTATACATGTCGTTCCTAAGAAATCCGGCATCACAGTTATAACCAATGAGGCAAATGAGTTGATTCAGACACGCGCCCAAACTGGGTGGCGTGTATGTATTGATTATAGAAAACTCAATGCTGCCACGAGGAAAGACCACTTTCCTCTACCATTCATTGATCAGATGCTGGAACGCTTAGCAGGACGAGAATATTATTATTTTATGGACGGATACTCAGGCTACAATCAGGTCCCCATCGCCAAAAAGGATCAAGATAAAACCACTTTTACTTGTCCTTTTGGTACCTTTGCTTACAGTCGCATGCCCTTTGGGTTATGCAATACTCCCGCTACCTTTCAGCGGTGTATGATGGGGATATTCTCTGATATGGTAGAGAATTTTCTGGAGATCTTTATGGACTATTTCTCGATTTTTGGAGACTCTTTTTCTGATTGCCTAACGAATCTTGACGCTGTTCTTACTCGTTGCAAAGAGAAGAACTTGACTTTGAACTGGGAAAAATGCCATTTTATGGTCCAAGAAGGAATAGTACTTGGACATGTCATTTCACAGAAAGGCATTGAGGTCGACAGAGCTAAGATAGATGTCATTCAAAACCTACCTCATCCCAAAAGCGTCAAAAATATTCGATCTTTTCTTGGCCATGCGGGCTTTTATAGGAGATTCATTAAGGACTTTAGCAAAATTGCTAGACCTTTAACTCTTCTCCTGGCCAAGGATACAATCTTCCATTTTGACTCGGACTGCGAGACAGCTTTCGACTCACTTAAACACTCACTCACTTCAGCCCCCGTTTTATCATCACCAAATTGGGACTACCCCTTTGAGCTGATGTGTGACGCATCTGATTTTGCAGTAGGTGCAGTCTTAGGACAGCACATCGAAAAGATGCCACACGTGATATACTATGCAAGTAAGACCTTGAATGATGCGCAAATCAATTATACAACCACAGAAAAGGAACTTTTAGCTGTTGTATTTGTATTAGAAAAATTCAGGCCTTACTTAATTGGCTCACCTATAGTTGTGTATACTGACCATTCCGCTTTAAAACATCTTCTGGCGAAGAAAGATACAAAAGGTCGACTAATACGTTGGATCCTTCTGTTACAAGAATTCGATCTTGTTATCAAAGATAAGAAAGGATGTGAAAACGTAGTAGCTGACCATCTGTCACGCATCATTTCTTCTCCTGTGACCCTGCCGATTAATGACTCGTTCCCTGACGAACAACTCTTGAGCATATCCGCTGAACCATGGTTCAGGGATATTGTGAACTATCATGCCACGGGACTTATACCGAGCGATTGGTCAAAACAGGACAAATATCGTTTTCTTTCCCAAGTAAAACACTTTTACTGGGACGAGATCTATTTGTTTAAATATTGTCCTGATCAGATCATTCGCCGGTGTGTCCCGAAAGAAGAGTTCAAGAGTGTTCTTTCATTTTGTCATGATCAGGCCTGTGGGGGTCACTTTGGTCCTAGAAAGACAGCGGAGAAGGTTTTGCAATGTGGATTTTATTGGCCGACCTTATTCAAGGACGCATTTGAATATTGCAAAACCTGTACACAATGTCAGTATACGGGTAGAATATCCCAGAGGAATGAAATGCCTCAGCAACCCATCTTGGTTGTTGAAATATTTGATGTTTGGGGCATTGATTTTATGGGTCCTTTTTCCAACTCCTTTGGGAATTTGTACATTTTGCTGGCGGTTGATTATGTCTCCAAGTGGGTAGAAGCCATTCCATGTCGCCCTAATGACAAGAAAGTTGTCATTAAGTTCTTGAAAGAGAGTATCTTTTCGCGATTTGGACACCCACGCGCTATCATTAGCGATAATGGGACACATTTCTGTAACAGATCTTTTGAGACTCTGATGCGAAAATACTCAATCAACCACCGACTTTCGACACCCTATCATCCCCAAACAAGCGGGCAGGCTGAAATCTCAAACAGACAAATCAAACTTATCCTGGAGAAGACTGTTGCTAAAAATAGAAAAGACTGGTCGACCAAATTGTCGGATGCTCTTTGGGCATTCCGAACTGCATATAAAACCGACCTAGGAATGTCTCCATATAGGATAGTGTTCGGGAAAGCATGTCATTTACCTGTCGAGATAGAGCATAAAGCATTGTGGGCTATAAAAGAAATAAATTTTGATCTAAACCTTGCTTGCAACTTTCGGAAGCTGCAACTTAATGAGCTAAGCGAACTCCGCGATGAAGCTTATGATAACGCTGTAATCACAAAGAATAGGACTAAGATTTTTCACGATAAAAACATTTTGAGGAAAACATTTTCACCTGGTCAACAAGTCCTTCTTTATGATTCAGATTACACCTTCACGCGGGTAAGCTCCGATCTCGATGGAAGGGACCTTTTATTGTGCGGTCTGTATACCCGCACGGGGCAGTAGAAGTAGAAAATGTTAAAAACGGCACCTTTTTCAAAGTAAATGGACATAGACTAAAGCCGTATTTTTCCACTGACCCCACGGAGGAGCTCTTATTCTTAAAAGAGCCAGTTTATTTGGATTAAAATTCCTCCGTCTCACCTTCATGTCCAGTATATCATTGCATCACTTTTTGAATGAAGGTGAGTGAAAAGAGTAAGTTTGGGGGAAGTTCTTCACTTATATATTTTGCCCCCACTAATAATCCCCCCAAGGCTTACAGTTTTGTAGGTATAGCATTTGGAAACAGTGAGGACACTGTTGAAAACAAGTTTGGGGGAGCTTTGTGCTTATTTTCGCATCATTTGCATATCATCTGCATAAGCACAAAACATTTCTTTAAAAATCTATAGAAATTGAAAAAATTTCAAAACTCATAAAAATTTAAAAATTTTCAAGTATAAAAATAATTTTAATATTTACACTTTTTTGTACATAAATAAGATAATAAAAGTTTAGATAGTGAAAAATTACATCCATGAGATTAGAAAAAATTTAAGAAAACCAAGAAAATTAGAAGTTTTCTTATACGAACTAGTAATAAGTAGTTATGAGCCGTTGTCCCAAGGGTTAGTAAGATGAAGGACGTCACTAATCTGAGGATAAAAATAAGTGTGAAAAATAGTTTCTATTCTGGAAGCCAAACATTTTGAACGTGGCTACCCTGCTATTCGCACTTACACACGTCTTAAAGCCTGGGATAGTAGAGAATACGTTGAAATGCTCTTTTCTTAAAGCCAAAAGTATGAAGGAAATAAAAAAAAATTAAAATGAAGAAAATATAAGTGGTGAGAAAAATGAACACTGGTTTTGTTATCACCAAGGGCAATAAAAAAAAATGTATAGCGAGGGTGCTTCTTCACCTAGTGCCCTAAGGCCAACTGGTCTGGGAGTCACTGCTATGCCTGAGGTGGTGCAAGACGAGGAAAATACACCAAGTAAGCAAGCACAGGAGTAATCGGTCGGTTAGTACCTCAAGAAGTATTAACGGTCGCATGAAAGTGTGTGAGCAATCTCATTTAAATATTCATTAATTAAAAAGTACTGAGGCTGATGGGCAAGAGTATGATAGCTTGAATTGAATTCTCTGGGTGTAGGGATGTCTTTACACACACGCAGGGTGATATGATCGATGTTTGGAAGAAAGATAGGAATGAAGAATAAGATGATGTTTTATTGAGGGAGGACGTGATTTCTAACATCTTTTCATGATCATTAAGATAGGGCTCATGACAACCGAAAAGCTAGCTTAGTTGGAAACCCTAATTTTCAAGGCTTTTCTTTTACAATTCTTTTCTTTAAATGTAATATTCATGATCTTTCTTTTATTATTGGATCTTGTGGGTGCAATCCGCTGAAAACCCTCAGGAGACAACACTCCTCCTACTAGGGACACCTAGAGGTTTAAAGGCTTGTTGCACATGCTCAGTGCAATCGTGTTTCCTACGAAAGTGTGCTAGTTAGTTTTTCTCTTTCTTTATTTTCTCCTTCTCTTTTTAATAAAACATTCGCTCGGGACGATCGAAATTAAGTTTGGGGGAATTTGATTAGTCGAAAATATTGTATATTTTAGCCGGCAATTTCCTCATCATTTGCATTCATATAGAAGTGTTCGGTATCCGTATTTCACATATTAGCAAATCTATCACAGATTATCAGATTACATGTATTAGACCATAAAACCAGCATTTCTAGGGAAATTGACCGCATTGCAAGGCATCGCAATATTTCTATATGTCGCAACCCGTGTTTTGAAGTCTGTGCAGGAAATCAGAAGCTTGCTCAAATTTACACCGCTCAAATATTACGCCAACTCAATGATTTCAGTTCTGGTATCATTACAAAGGGGAAATTGCAAATCAACACATCAGAAAACACATCAAATATCAGCCCAAGACAACACAGCAAAGTTGAAACCCTGAAGCCACTGCCTGGCCGCGGAACCGCGGCGCAAGCCGGCTTAGGCCGCGGTTCCGCGGCCGTCTTGCCACATCAGCAACTCAATTTTGGTGCAGAATATTTCTTTCAGGACCCACTGTTCAGAAATGTATCTCAAATTCCAGAAGACTCCAGGGGTTTCTGCCAGATCAGCAAACTAGGGTTTCCAAGCTTAATTAATCCTAGCTTAAAACCTAAGCTAGCTCCTAACAAACTCTTTCTAGAAACTCCTCAACAAACTTTTGGAGGGAATTGTAATTTCAAACCTAGACCTAGGGTTTGGGAAGTCTATAAATAGAAGCCTAAACCTAGGGTAAAAAGGATCCCCAATCTAGTATCAAACTAGAGCCATTCTATCTCTTTCTTCATCTTCTTCCACAAGTCTAGTGACAAGGCTTGTGTGAAACCCTAACCCTAAATTCCAATCAAAAAGCCAAGATCCCGAGTACCCATCAAGCAAGAAGCCGTGCAACCTTTTATGAGCCGAGCCGATCTTCAACGGAGCAAGTGGTCAAAGCCGATCCGCGACTCACGGAGCCGAGCGACGCCAATTCAACAACTTAGATTCTTCCTCTTGTAGTTCTTGAGCGATTGTAATCAAAGTGTTGATATAAATAAAAGGTGATATTCTTTTATCTTGTTTTCTTTAAATTCTTGCATCATGAATCAATCTAAAATTCTAGTTATAATTCTTGTTGTGATGTTTGAGTAATACTCCGCTCGTCGTGGAGTCGAGACGATCAATAGAATGATGTTGTAATATATCTGAAAACGATTCTTGATTCCTACGAGTTTTGTAAACCCTAGCAAGTTCAAGAATCGACAACCCATTTCGTTGCGATGCTTTCTTGATTGATATCGCTCGAAATTGGGAAGTTACGATCGTTTCTTGAAAATTGCTAGAGGCTAGAGTGTGAATGATATCGACGAAAGAACAAGGGTTAAAAGATGAAACCCTAGTTTCATCAAGAAAGCCCTAACTCTCGTCGATCATCATCGATCTAGTATCAATCCTTCGAAGGACAAGAACACGTTATCTTTAGATTACATCAAGTCTATAGATCCGATCGATTCCTACGAGCCTCATTTAGATTCTTGACATTTTGGTTGGAAATATTATCGAAACCCAATTCTTGATTGTTTATCAGTTTCTTGATTCTTGATTAAACATCGTGACACCTGAATCAATTGATAAATTCTTGAATCATGTTTTCTTTTCTTTTCTTTTCAATTAACTTTTCGATTCAAACAAATTAAACATAGAAACGAATCGCACAATCCCTGTGGACGATCCGCACTCACTTACAATCTACATCCGACACCGTAGTTGATTGCGGTCAAATAATTCTTTGGTTGTGAATTTTATTCCTTTTCTTAAACACACACAAAGAAACGATCAATCAGGACACACCGGCGAATGATCTGATCAGGACAATATTTAAACAAATACGGCTCGTCCCAGTAAAAGTGTTTTACTTGGGATAGAAAACGATATTTGTCCTGTTTTGACCAATCGCTAGGTATAAGTCCCGTGGCATGATAGTTTACAATATCCCTGAACCATGGTTCAGTGGATATGCTCAAGAGTTGTTCATCAGGGAATGAATCATTGATCGGCAGGGTCACAGGGGAAGAAATGATGCGTGAAAGATGGTCAGCTACTACGTTTTCACGTCCTTTCTTATCTTTGATAACAAGATCGAATTCTTGTAACAGAAGGATCCAACGTATTAGTCGACCTTTTGCATCTTTCTTTGCCAGAAGATGTTTTAAAGCGGAATGGTCAGTATACACAACTATAGGTGAGCCAATTAAGTAAGGCCTGAATTTTTCTAATGCAAATACAACCGCTAAAAGTTCCTTTTCTGTGGTTGTATAATTGATTTGCGCATCATTCAGGGTGTTACTTGCATAGTATATCACGTGTGGCATCTTTTCGATGTGCTGCCCTAAGACTGCACCTACTGCAAAATCAGATACGTCACACATCAGCTCAAAGGGGTAGTCCCAATTTGGTGATGATAAAATGGGGGCTGAAGTGAGTGAGTGTTTAAGTGAGTCGAAAGCTGTCTCGCAGTCCGAGTCAAAATAGAAAGTCGTATCCTTGGCCATGAGAAGAGTTAAAGGTCTAGCAATTTTGCTAAAGTCCTTAATGAATCTCCTATAAAAGCCCGCATGGCCAAGGAAAGATCGAATATCTTTGACGCTTTTGGGATGAGGTAGGTTTTGAATGACATCTATCTTAGCTCTGTCAACCTCAATGCCTTTCTGTGAAATGACATGTCTAAGTACTATTCCTTCTTGGACCATAAAATGGCATTTTTCCCAGATCAAAGTCAAGTTCTTCTCTTTGCAACGAGTAAGAACAGCGTCAAGATTCGCTAGGCAATCAGAAAAAGAGTCTCCAAAAATCGAGAAATCGTCCATAAAGATCTCCAGAAAATTCTCCACCATATCAGAGAATATCCCCATCACACACCGCTGAAAGGTAGCGGGAGCATTGCATAGCCCGAAGGGCATGCGACTGTAAGCAAAGGTACCAAAAGGACAAGTAAAAGTGGTTTTATCTTGATCCTTTTTGGTGATGGGGACCTGATTATAGCCTAAGTATCCGTCCATAAAACAATAATACTCTCGTCCCGCTAAGCGTTCCAGCATCTGATCAATTAATGGTAGAGGAAAGTGGTCTTTCCTCGTGGCAGCATTGAGTTTTCTATAATCAATACATACACGCCACCATGTTTGGGCGCGTGTCTGAATCAACTCATTTGCCTCATTGGTTATAACTGTGATGCCGGATTTCTTAGGAACGACATGTATAGGACTCACCCACTGGCTATCGGAGATGGGGTATATAATACCATTATCTAAGCATTTGACGATCTCTTTCATGACCGCTTCCTTCATGACGGGATTCAACCGTCTCTGTGGTTCTCTGGTTGGTCTGGTATCATCCATCACATGTATATGATGTTCAACTATCAAGGGACTAATCCCTTTGATGTCCGCCATACTCCAACCAAACGCCTCTTTGCTAGATCTCAATACCGATAAAAGTGCATTCTCTTGCTCTGATGCAAGAGAAGCGGATGTGATAACCGGTAAAGACTCATTCTCACCTAGATATGCATATTTAAGGTGGGAAGGTAAAATTTTGAGATCTAATTCGGGCGGAGAAATGATAGAAGGAGGGATCATTGAGTGATTTTTGGATTTACAAAGAAGCTCAGAGCCTGTGAAAGATACAGACTCGGGTGGAGAAAAGTCAGGAGTGCAGGAATCAAGTGTAGAGAAAGTGTCCTCAATAAGATCATGTGTGAAATCAAACAGAGATGTGGTAATGTCATCAAGATCAGTAAAGCAAAGTTCCTCAGCTCCACAACTATCGGGAGCGATCTCATGAACAGAGCACACATCTAAAATATAAGCAGAGGGTTCTGATGGCTGACTTCCAACTTTGTAGATATTTAGTTCAATGGTCATATTTCCAAATGATAAATTCATTGAACCATTTCTACAGTTTATAACAGCGTTGGAAGTGTCAAGGAAAGGACGACCCAGAATCACCGGAATTTGGCCCGGGGGGTTTGCTACAGGATGTGTGTCGAGCACAATGAAGTCTACAGGGAAAACAAATTCCCCGACCTTTATCAACACATCCTCTAATTCACCCCTTGGTTTGGTGATAGATCGGTCTGCCATCTGGAGAGTGCAGTGAGCCGGTTTCAGCTCTCCAATCCCTAGTTGCTCATAGACAGAATAAGGGAGCAGGTTAACACTTGCGCCAAGGTCTAAAAGAGCACGATTTATGTTTTTACCCCCAATCGAAATCGATATTGTAGGACATCCTGGGTCCTTTCTTTTCTTTGGAAGCTGGGGTATAAAAGCAGTGCTGATATTATTAGACATGAAGACCTTCTTCGGCACTTGAGTCTTCCTCTTCCTAGTGCACAAGTCCTTAAGAATTTTCGCATAAGCGGGGACTTGTTGAATTGCATCTAGGAGAGGGATATTGATGTTAACCTGTTTGAACATTTCCAAAATTTTGTCCATATGAGGACTCGTTCTATTAGCCCTTAACCGGTTCGGGTCAGGAGCTTTCGCAATAAGTGCAGGGTCCATTACAGGAGAAGGAAGAGGGGGTAGACGAGGTCCCAAAAGAGGTGTGGGGACCGTCTGTGGAGAACTATAAGGGTTGGGAGAAGGTGTCGAGCCTAGTGGGAAATGGAGAATAGGCTCGCGAGAAAATGGTGTGGTAGAAGAAGAAGGATCAGAAGGAGAAGTGTGTGTGTGTGGAAAGGTCTCAGCCGGGGTGTTGATATGATTTTCAGTATCATCAATACCTTCCCTGACATGATTGTTCAGCACTCTTCCCGATCTCAACGTTGTGACGGCATTTACATTGTAATGCCCAGGATTTTGTAGGGGTTGAGAGGGAAGTTTCCCTTTTTCTCTCGCACTCATTTCGGCTTTGAGTCGTGCGATTTCAGCTTCCATCGATCTGATACTCTCAGCTTGGGATGCTGAGTTTTTCTTTATCTCACTGACGGAAGATCTAAGCTCAGTCGAAACCTCTATGAAATTTGACAAAAGTGATTTCATGGTTTGAGTGAATTGAGAGAACTCGTCAGAACAGGACTGTGTAGGATTAGGCTGTGCAGGAGTGTTGCCCTGGTTTTGGAAATTTTGTGACTGATAGGGGTACTGAGTGAGTTGAAGGGGTTGCTGTTGTGGTGGAGGAAGAGCCCTTTGAAAATTATTCGTGTTTGGAACCGTGTTTTGAGGTTGGTTTTGGTTCCAAGCGAAATTCGGGTGATTCCTCCAACCCTGATTGTACGTGGAAGAATAAGGATCGTTTCGAGGTCTTTGAAATGCGGCATTAGAATGCTCGTGACCTTGAAACGCAGAGTTTAATGGACATTCTTCCGTTAAATGAGACGGATTAGAACAGCACCCACAAACAGTTTTGGGGAGTGACACTGGGTTTAGGGAGGCTGCTGCAAATTTGTGTTCCATAGCGTCAAGCTTCTTTTGCATTGGTGCCATTTCAGCTCGAACACCTATGGACACATCTATTTGGTGTACGCCATCCCTATTCAATGGTTGGGTTCCACTCTCCCACTGTAGTGATTTTTCAGCGAACTCTTCTAAATACTTCCAAGCTTCCCCATCATCTTTGGTCATAAAAGTACCTTAACACATGTTTTCAAGGCTCTGTTTAGTGTTTGGGTTAATGCCCTCATAAATGATTCGGCACAATTCCCATCTCGGGATGCCGTGATGAGGACACTGAACCAATAGATCCTTGAAACGTTCAAAGCATTTTGAAAATGGTTCAGCAGGGAGCTGGGCAAATTGATTCAGTTCGCTACGGATTCGAGCTGTCTTTTGTATTGGGTAAAATTTCTTAAGGAATGCCGCTACGAATTCTTCCCAATTCGTAATAGAGTGTGCGGTAGTGTTATATATCCACTTCTCGGCTATATCGCACAATGTAAATGGAAGAAGTCGTAGACGCATAGCATCCACTGAAAGTTGTGACGTACCCATCATTGCGCATACGTTTTCAAATTTGGTAATGAAAACGTAAGCGTCCTCAGTCTCGAGTCCATGGAATTTGGGTAAAAGATTGATATAC
Source organism: Agapanthus africanus (assembly GCA_030015575.1). Classification (NCBI taxonomy): domain Eukaryota; kingdom Viridiplantae; phylum Streptophyta; class Magnoliopsida; order Asparagales; family Amaryllidaceae; genus Agapanthus; species Agapanthus africanus. The sequence continues at coordinate 521,696,592 of CM057344.1, forward strand.
TGGGGCTTAATCTCAAAGTTATCCCCATTGGCTGGTGGTGTGGATAAGCAGGTCGAAAGAGGACCTCGAATAGCGTAGCACCTCTCCTGGAGAGAGATGCGGGGTGGATTTTGCGCACCAACGGACGGCGACAGATTAGGGTTAAAGAAGTTTGATGGATTCGGATCCATCGGTGTAGGTCTGGTAGTGGGTAAAGAAAAGGTAAATGGAGAAATATCGACTTCGGAGTCGATAAAGGGTACGCGGACTAAACGGGCACTAGAATCCCGTGTCCGGCCTATCTTGCACTAAAATGGGTTAGTACAAGTGGCAGCGTTGACTTATAATTAGGGGTAATGAATGAATGCGGTGCTTGCTTTTGAAAAAGGGACGGATTTTTGAAAAAAATGATGCGACAAAACAAATGCAGCACACAAACCCTAGAATCTAGTGGTCACCTAGGTCCGGCTCTAGACCGCTCCTAACTGCCAAAAGACAAGTCGCAGGATAGAATCCTCCACTTGTCCCCCTGTGGCCGGATAAGTGCCAGGTAAGTGGGAAGGTACTCCACTACGTAAGTAGTGGGCCTAATTAAAAACCACTAGCCTTAGACACACTCGCCTTAGGCACCACAAGAAAACACGGATAAGCAATGAATTACCCACGGCCTTCTCTTGTCCGAATTGAGCGCGACAGTCCTTAAAGTCTTCTCTAGATTTCTTTTAGTTAATGTGGGTCAATGCGGATGCAAGTTTTGTGGTTTTTGGGGCCTAGGAAGGGTAATGAAATCCCCACCTAATTTGGATTTGGCCGTGCCCCTTAATTTCCGTATTTAGAATGCAAACAACCAAGAAATCAAAATCACGCACAAATTTAATTTTGCTTTTGCGGCGCTGCGATTATTTGCAAAGAATCCTGCAGCAAAGTGTTAGTTGGAGCTAAAAAAGGAGAGAGAAGAAGGTAAGAAGTTACCTGAAGCAATTTGTCACAGAGATCCCTTCAGATTGCCGCGTTGCCGCCGCGTTTGGGCACTCCCACCGCGCTTCCGCGGTTGAACAATAGGATCAATGCACAAAACCTCACCAGGGAGCTTCTATAGACTCCCTCTGCTCTCTGGTATATCCCAAAAATTTTCATCAATTTCCAAACAGCTCCAGATTTCCTTGCAATGAACCACAACAAATCGTTTAGGGTTTGCACGAATTTTGATCTCAAAAATCACAATGAAATAAATCTTTCAATTCAAACTTTGATATAAAACGAATTAGCGCGCGATCCCCAGCAACGGCGCCATTTTGATTGAAACAATTTCCGGATTGTGTGTAAAAGCAAGTATTGAATCAATTGTTTCCCGATGTCGGTTTCATGTGATCGATAACAGTATCTTGTATCGGTATTTAGAAAATTGTATAAAGAAATCACAATCAAAAAAAATTATATTTGACCGCAATCAATAACGGTGTCGTGTAGATTTCGTTAGCAAGTGCGGATCGTCCACAGGGATTGTGCGATTCGTTTCTGTATTTAATTTGTTTGAATTGAAAAGTTAATCGAAAAGGAAAGAAAACATGATTCAAGAGTTTATTGATTGATTCAGGTGTCACGATGTTTAATCAAGAATCAAGAAACTGATAAACAATCAAGAATCGGTGTTTCGATGATATTTCCAACCAAAATGTCAAGAATCTAAATGAGGCTCATAGGAATCGATCAGATCTATAGATGTAATGTAATCTCAAGATTTCGTGTTCTTGTCCTTTGAAGGATTGATACTAGATTGATGATGATCGACGAGAGTTAGGGCTTTCTTGATGAAACTAGGGTTTCATCTTTTAAACCCTTGTTCTTTCGTTGATATCATTTGCATTCTAGCATCTAACAATTTCAAGAAACGATCGTAACTCCCCAATCTCGAGCGATATCAATCAAGAAAGCATCGCAACGAATTGGGTCGTCGATTCTTGAACTTGCTAGGGTTTACAAAACTTGTAGGACTCAAGAATCGATTTAAGATATATTACATCATCATTCTATTGATCGTCTCGACTCCTCGACGAGCGGAGTATTACTCAAACATCATCACACAGAAAGTATTCAAGAATTGAAAAGATATCATGATGCGAGAATTTAAAGAAAACAAGATAAAAGAATATCACCTTTTATTTATATCAACAATTTGATTACAGTCGCTCAAGAACTACAAGAGGAAGAACTAAATTGTTGAATTGGCGTCGCTCGGCTCCTTGAGTCGCGGATCGGCTTGGACCACTTGCTCTGTTGAAGATCGGCTCGGCTCATAAAAGGTTTCAAGGCTTCTTGCTTGATGGGTACTCGGGATCTTGGCTTTTGATTAGAATTTAGGGTTAGGGTTTCACACAAGTCCTCTCACTAGACTTGTGGAAGAAGAAGATGAAGAAAGAGATAGAATGGCTCTCAAATGAACTAATGGATTGATTTTTCCAAGCTCATGAATTATATTCTTTACAAGTGAGCCTAGGGTCTTATTTATAGAGCACCCAAACCCTAAGCCTTTGAGTTCCCTCCAAAAGTTTGTTGAAAGACTTCTAGAAAGAGTTTGTTAGGCTTAGCTTAGGGTTTAAGCTAGGGTTTAGGGAGAAGGTTCTAGAATACAAGGCTAGTTTAGTGTTGATCCCAAAGCTTGCTGATCTGGCAGAATTCTCTGGAGTCTTCTGGAATTTGTTGTGCCTTTTTTGAAGTCTGTACCCTGAGATAAGCATTATGGCCCAAATTTGAAGTGGTGACGTCAACAATCCGACGCGGAACCGCGGCACAAGGCGGCTTAGGCCGCGGTTCCGCGGCCAAGTATGCTCCTTGGGCCTTTGTATTTTTGCAGAGGTCTTGGGCTACTATTTGGGGCTTCTTCTGATATGTTGATTTTTTTCCCTTTTGGATTGATACCAGATCTGAAATCATTGAGTTGGCGTAACGTTTTAGCTGTACCCTGTAAATTTTGGCCTTTCTTCTGGATTTTCCTGCATAGATCTCAAAACAAGTGTTGCGCAATATAGAGATAATGCGATGCCATGAAATGCAGTCAATTTCCTTTATAGTGCCGGTTTTAGAGTCTAACACATGCAATCTGATATTTTGCGACAGTTTTGCTAATATGTGAAATATGGATACCGTATACTTCTAAATGAATGCAAATGATGAGGAAATTGCCGGCTGAAATATGCAATATTTTCGACTAATCAGTATGCATGTGGATCTTGTCTACGTGTCAACCGACGACACAACAACATCGTGCATGTAAATATCATAAAAGCAAATGCATGAAAATATGAGGATATAAAACAACGTGTGTCCCTCGAGATACATCAAAATCATGGAACCTGAGTGTCCAGCATCGACACTCGAAACATCAAGAAACCCGTGTCCAGCATCGACACGTAAATCCACATATCTTGGGCTCCGTCAGTCCGGATCGGCCCACGGGCTCCGTCTGCGGGATCGACCCTCGGGCTCCGGCAGAACGGGTTGGCCCCTATCCATCTCTCGACTCCGATCGATATCCTCCGGATAACCATCTGGTCCAACCAATCACCGGTAGGTAGTAGTCCTTCTGCCAGGCTCACCGTCTACTGCACAGTAAATCCGTTCTCGCCTCGGGGTACCATACCGGGTCCACCATGTACCCGCAATCGGCCTCATCCAGCTTCTCGAATCGGGTTTCACATGTCACACGTCTAAGAACCGAGAAAACGCATGGTGGACGCACTGAAATATCATATCAAGAGAAACCGGGTTTTTAAAACAGTACATGCTTTCTTTTGAAATAGCCACGGTTCTCAAACCCAGAAATCTTATGGAAACAACATACCTCAATGCGTAAAAGCATAAAGCATGATGTATGCAACATATAACAGAAATGTAAGCATATTAGTATATCATGCGACATGGAACAGTAACCTGACAATATCAGTATATCATGCGACATGGAACAGTAACATGACAATATCAGTATATAATGCGACATGGAACAGTAATATGACAATATCAGCATATCATGCGATATGGAACAGTAAGATGACAATATCAGTATATCATGCGACATTGAACAGTAACATGACAATATCAGTATATCATGCGACATGGAACAGTAATATGACGACATTTCGTAATGATGTGAACATATCAAGTAAATCATGCAAGGAGTCATATCATGATGTAGCAGTCCTACTGTGTCGTGACATATCAATTATTGATGATGAAGTGTGTGAGCCGGCAAATCTGTGTAAGTGTAGCATACGCATCATCGATAATGGTGTAGGTGTACTAGCACATGTATATGTAATGCAATGAGAGTGACATGAGCGTAGCATAAAGTAAATCATATGCAAATGCTGACAGGTATACATATCTAACATGTCCGAGTCGGTGAATCTATCAATCGTCATCCATCCTCACAATATCACGTATGGTATAATCCATCGTACGGCATCCTCTAGTCAAGGGTATGGATCAAACATCAAGTCAAATTCATCTCGTACGGAAAATCATGTACAACGACATTAAACTATTAGGGATCCTATCATCCTATATGACGATGATGGGTACGGACCTAATGTCTCGTACGACATATCAATCAAGATTCACAACATTATATAAATCTATATACCTATATCCCCGGGTCACAACCATAACAATCTCATATCAGGGGACCGGCATAGGTATCAGTCAACTCAAATGACTCGCATCAGTATACCGACATATCAATCAAGTCATCATATCACCTCGTATATCCTTTTCATCACATTAAGTCATCTTTTATATATGCATCAACTTTATTAATCTAGTTTCATGTTACTCTAAAACTCATATTTATTCTAGTGTAACTACATATCTATAAGTCGTGATTCACCTTCACTTTTCATACCCCTAATGCTTTCATCTCATCTCTCGATATACATATTTAATCCTTCACATCATCTCTAACTATCTTTTAAACCATATCCTTAGTTCCCTAATCTAGGTTTTCTTAACCAAATTCTACATATCGGTTTCCATCAAAAAAATGTGGGGGTGCTATACGCCATCCACCCGACATCCCCCGTAGATATTGATCTACTCACTTGATCCTCGCTCGCTGGAGTCGATGACGCCACGCTTTCCTCGTCATCTCGAATTCCACGTGGGGTACCTACAACCAATACGCAATCGCAAATGCGTATTAAAAAATCAAGGCAGAAAACCAAAACGGCACACGCTTCGCTCATAGGTTAAATCTATAGCCTTGCATGCAAAACACGACCAATAACCCTACTCGTTGACGTTCAAACGCCACACGACGGAAACACAATATCAAGTACGAAAACCAAATTCATAAAAAGCCGCAAAACAAATTCAGAAACTTAGAAAACATGCTCCAGATTTTACCCTAAGTGAAATTAGCCAATTTTGCACATATGGAGGGTCTATTTTACTGGAGATAAAGCTCTGTACCAAGAACTAACCCATACTTCCCTGCTTTGGCCGCAAATTGCGGCCAGAAAGAATAAAACTGCGGCCATGTGAAGGAGTTAGGGTCTCGGGTCTTAGGGTTATCATCTAGGTTGCTTGCTTGCCTCACTGTGTTTGCTAAATAATTTTCACAGGCTCCGGGTGTTAACAGATCTCCAATTCTCATCATAATTTCCAGAAATTCTAGTGTCGGCAGATTTCCAAGTCCGTGTCTTGGGGTTCTACTCTCTGGTTTTGTCCAGAATTTAACACTAAAGGGGTTGTATAGTCTCTACTAACCTCAATTACACAATCACAACTCAAAAGTCCCTCAAACCCTAACTAGAAATTTTTAAAGCTCACGAAACAATACTATATCGATACTAAACATGTATCGGTGCTAAGGTGAATGAAATACAATACAAATGGTGAAAGAATTACCTCATTTGGTAACTCAAGAATTTTCTTGAGTTGCCCCAAGTGTCCAAAATCCTTGCTTTCTTGGTCCAAAGTGTTTGTGTGAAGCTTGTGCATGTTTTTAATGAAAGGATTTATGTGTTTTGATGTTGTTTTGAGGTAGTTTTGAGGGGATGAAGTGGAGGTGGGAGATGAGACAGCCATGGGGGGAGAGGAGATGAAAAATGATGAAGGAAATGAGTGAAGAGAGAAGTGTGCCATGACTAGGTTGACCCCTCACCCCCTCTCTCTAATGCCCGTACCTCTTATTATATGATTTTCTTTTCTTTTCTTTTCTATTCATTTCATTTCTCATTTTATAAACAAAGCCATGCATGATAAAACAAGAAACCATGATAAAAATGTAACAAGTGCTAAAATGTGACATGGTGCATGTCATATGCACAAATCAAGCTTTAATGCACGATTATCAATATTTAATCGCGATTAACATTAAAATAGTGCATAAAAAATTCATAGGAATTTAAAATTTGCTTAATTCATATAAAACACCCACTTTTTAGTAATTTCTATAAGTTTCCAAATATTTTCCAATTTATCGGTATTCAATTATATCGCAATATTAAAAATATTCATATTACTTATTATTTAATTATAAAAATTCCCAAAAATAATATTTTATTTTTCTGAAATTTTACAATCTTCCACCTTAAATAAATTCGGTCCTTGAGTTTAAATTTAAACCCCCAAAATCTAAAACATTTCAATACTCATCTCAAATCAACGGGGCTCCGATGTCACGGAAGATGCAGAAATAACACAGCGCATCGCGTGCGCCTGAAAAGGAGTATAAAACTCAAAATCGAACTCCGTCAAGCGTCACGCAAATCATCGGATTTGCACGCATATCCTCGAAGTTACAATGGAGATACAGATCTCGAAATCCACTACTGAAATCCAATATGCACTAGTCAAATACTATAATACATATAAAATACGCATCCTTGGAAAAATCCTTTAAACTTAATAAAACACGTGCAAAAATCATTTCTGAATCGCCGTGTGATGCGTAGCTCACGGGATAAGTGGCGTACGCTCATTTGTAATGTAATAAACATATGTTCATATTGGTTTTGCTCAAATATACGTCCCGTCCTTTTTGAAATATCCCAAAAAGGTTTTCCTTAATAAACATTCGTGTCACTCACGGACACGTAGGAAATAGCGAGACTATAGATCCTTTTTGAAAACCTCTTGTTAAACGTTTAATGCATGCCAAATACCCAGGTACTGTCCTTAGATCAGTCCTGTTCGGTTACTACAAAATGTAGTACCCATCATGAAAACAAAGTGCCTCAAAGAAAAAATCAGCCTCAAAAGGCGTATCCAATAATCACGTGTGTCTGGTGCGCACGGGAATCAAATCCAAATATAGGTGCTACTAATGTGCACAAAACTAAAACTAAGTGCAACGGGTGTGCAAGAAAGCATCTGTCCAGTGCAACGGGCGTGCACGACAACAACATCTAGTGCATCTATAATGCACGAAAATCTCAATCCAGTACAACTAACATGTACGAATGAAAATCCCAAATCGGGTGCATCTAGGGTGCACAAAATCCAATCCCAGCGTGTCAGGTTCATAAAAAAACATCTAGAGCAGTAGCATGTACAAAAACGCACAGCAAGTGCCAACGCGTACTAAAAACGCAATCTGATAACGCAAATTCTCAAAGATATAAATCAGGTGCAACCAAGGCATGGAATATAAGGCCGATGCAACCTAGGCACAAAATACCAAGATGGAGCAACAATGCATAAAATACGAATCTGGTGCAACAAATGCACAAAATACAAATCGGGTGCATCCAGTGCACGAAATACAAATCCAGTGCATGCAAATGCACAAGTACAAATCTGGTGCAATAAATGCACGGAAACTCATCAATAACTCAAATGTATATAAAAGCAACACCGAGTGTACCAAAGTGTATGAAATCATGAACATGTGCAACCGCGTGCACAAAACACGTATCAATGCACTTCAAGCATATATGAGCTATACCGAGTGCAAAATCAAATCGATTGCATAATACATGCACAAAAATCAAATCAACCGTACGAAATCCACGAAAACATAACCACGTGCTACAAAGGCACAAAACTGAAACTAAGTGCAATAAATATGCACAAATCATAAACCAACACAACTGTGTTTAAAGCATATCACAAGTGCAATAACTATGCACCAAATCTAAATACCCAGTAGGTGCAGCCATGGTGCACGAAAACAATATCCTGAAACTCAATCATCAAAACTTAAATCCAAGCGATATAAGTGTGATACTCGGATCACAATGCAAATCGCAACAAATTACATTAAGGTAGACCTCTTACAATGTCAAAAAAATGTTGGTGCACCCCAGAACTGGCAGAGCAAGAACATCCGCTTGCCTCCTGGTCATGGTCTGGCGTCTTCTGTCTCTGGGTCCTCATTTTCTCTTCGGATTACCAATCTCGCAATCCATCGGCTTATCGGCTCGGTCAAGTGTGCTAACGGAAACGATTCCGCTCTGGCTCTTCTCTGGTCATCCTTCGGCCAATTATCACGACCACTCGTAAAGCACCACGTCGCTGGCGGCCCTCTGAATACATGTGACACATCTGATCCTTGGTGCAAATCTTATTGCAGTAGGGTCCTGGAAGGAACCTGCTCAGGGTCTCTTTCGATCTCTCCTATGCCAAACTATACAGAGGCTGGTACTCTTGCATAATCTTTTCTCGTTTTCTGGACATCTGCGTTCTCAGCACTGCATCTTCTCGGGAACTGGCCGTATCCCAACACCTCTGTATACACATCAGATCTCTAATCTCAACGGGGAGTAACAACAGCTCGTCAGCATCTCGCATGAACCTCTGGTTCCACTCGTCTGTATCATCGTCCACCTTGACATCACGTCATGCTATCTGCGTACTGCAATTTTCTCGGCCACAGTCGATCCGAAGTCTCTCACACGGACTCGAAATCGCGAACTCGGTATCATCATCACTCTGTAGAAGATCTCTAGCCAAACACATACTCGGGAACTCGTCCATACCATTGGAGGAATACTCAATACTCTTCCGTTCTTGATCAACTCATAACGCATCTGGGTGAGGTTCTCTATCCGAAGCTTGTCAGCTTACTTGTCTCCTATCACATGATATCCAGACGACGTCAAACTTTTCGATCGAGTCATCGAGGTCCTAAAATTTCCTGAAAGCTCAATACCTGACCACAGTCTAAAAATATCTGGTACATACCATAGTACCTATGGACCGGCCGTAGAAGGGCAAACCCAAGCCTCACTGATGGCACAACTAAATTGCCGTAAACCCTAAGGTTCAAAAGTGGTTCCATGGTCATCATGTCGAGTTAGGGTTTCATTCTTCTAGAGGTTCCACAGAATTACTTGCATGTTCCTCTGAACACTTTAAACTTGGAAAAAATGTGTTTCTAACACTCGTTCGAACTTTTTAGCTTCGCCTAGCCGACATGTGAATATCCTTCGTCTCTCAACTCAAGGTAGACTAGCTATCATCTGTCGTATCTCTGCCTGAAAGCTCCAGCGATCTCAGCTCGTAAAGTCTGGAGGCGTCATCCTATCAATTCAGCAACAGCTGGGTTATCTGTCTGCACGGTAGACGACATCATAATCGCTGAGGTAGGCTGTACATCAATAGTCCTCTCGCAACTGGCAGCTCTAACAATATCCCGATCATCCATTGTAAAACCAAACACTCGCCTCAGCAAGAGGTCACAACACAAGCACTACATCGAGACGTTCCCATGTTACCAGAAAACACAATGGTCAGCCCTCGTACCAGACGAGCTCACCCTGACCGCAACACTAGCAGCAGCTTAACCTGCGCTCAAACCATGGTGACAGGAACCTCAATCGTGTGTCGACGAAACAGATCAAGGGAAAGAAAGGAAACGATAGGTCCAGAATGGATACATGATCATAAGAAGAAACATCATCAATGAAAGTATGATCATAGAGACGAACAGAATCAAGGATCTCAAATGGATGTATAATCATGGGTACGAAGAGAATCACAGATCTCAGAATATGTACATCCTAAAGTTTCTTAAGTGGAGTATCGTATCGTAAATATGCCGCAGAACATACGTACGGTACGTCACTCTACCCAAGCCACCTACTCAATCAATCAGGGTCAGCCTATGAAACGAAACTTCGGGTCTAATACGCCCCCCCCATTCAAGTCTATGTTCCGTAAGGTCAAGCCTAGGATCTGAAATACATACTCACCATAGACTCCGCATAGTCAAACATAGACTCGAACCAAGGCTAAACCTAGCGCTTTGATACCAACTTTGTCACGACCCGAGATATTAGCTTGTGACCGGCACTTAAATCACACCACGTCTAAAGGCGTCACATTATTCAAGTAAGCCGAAACCCAGAAATCTAAACCTTTTTAAGAAAAATCAAGGAGGTGAAGTTTTGAAATAAGGGTATAATGAAATCAAGTTTTCTTAAATGCAAAGAAAAGGAACATGAATAATGCAAGTGAAATTTACTAGTTTGAAAACATGTTTCGTCTTTTAAAAATTTGGGCAGCACCACCTTTGTATATTTGATCCAAAACCACAATACATGATAATATAAAGGCATCCCCAAGCGGGAGCTAGCTCTTCGCCAATCGGCGGATCACAACCACGCAAGAAAGTATATATATAAGTATATGACGCCCAATCGGCGAAGATCAACACAAAAGATAAAGAATAAAGCAAGACATCAACCTAAAAGCGAACATAAACCCATCGCTCAAGTCTCACAACCACAAGTCTCACTAAGTCTCATTACTTATACAAATACAAATTTTGATTGATGGAGTTGACTAGATACAAAATGAATATGAATACAAGAGTGGGTATGATACAATGTCCTACCTACCAAAGCAATCACCCGAAAGCAACTATGTGTCAGGGATGCCGCTACTGATCCATGCGGTCAACCTGCAAGAACTGTAGCACAACGGGGGTGAATTGCCAACTCGTGAGTAGAAAAACTTCAACAAGTAGAAATCGAATAAACAACGTCTCCTAGGTCAACTGTATCATAAAGGTAATACTATGATATCTAGGGTGACCATATCTGCATATGTACCAACACTATAAATAAATGCCTATCAGCATGTGGGTATCATCCAACAATGTAATCAATATATGTATGCATGTCGATCTCGTCCACGTGTCAACCGATGACACAACAACATCGTGCATGTAAATATCATAAAAGCATATGCTTGAAAATATGAGGATATAAAACAACGTGTGTCACTCGCGACACATCAAAATCAAGGAACCTGAGTGTCCAGCATTGACACTAGAAACATCATGAAACCCGTGTCTAGCATCGACACATGAATTCTCATATCTCGGGCTCCGTCAGTCCGGATCGGCCCACGGGCTCCGTCTGCGGGATCGGCCCTCCGGCACCGGCAGAACGGGTCGTCCCATATCCAACTCTCGACTCCGGTCGGTATCCTACGGATAACCGCCAGGTCCAACCAATCACCGGTAGGTAGTATTCCCTCTGCCAGGCTCACCGTCTACTGCACAGCAAATCCGTTCTCATCCCGGGGTACCATACCGGGTCCACCATGTACCCGCAATCGGTCTCATCCAGCTCCTCGAATCGGGTTTCACATGTCACACGTCTCAGAACCAAGAAAACGCATGGTGGACGCACTGATATATCATATCAAGAGAAACTGGGTTTTTAGAACGGTACATGCTTTGTTTTGAAATAGCCACGATTCTCAAATCCAGAAATCCCATGGAAACAACATACCTCAATGCGTAAAAGCGTAAAGCATGATGTATGCGACATATAACAGAAATGTAAGCATATCTGTATATCATGCAACATGGAACAATAATATGACAATATCAGTATATCGTGTGTCATGGAACAATAACATGACAATATCAGTATATCATGCGACATGGAACAGTAATATGACAATATCAGTATATCATGCGACTTGGAACAGTAACATGACAATATCAGTATATCATGCGACATGGAACAGAAATATGACAATATCAGTATATCATGCGACATGGAACAATAATATGACAATATCAGTATATCATGTGACATGTCGTAATGATGTGAACATATCAAGTAAATCATGCAAGGAGTCATATCATGATGCAGCAGTCGTACTGTGTAGTGACGTATCAATTATCGATGATGAAGTGTATAAGCCGGCCAATCTGTGTAAGTGTAGCATACGCATCATCGATAATGGTGTAGGTGTACTAGCACAGGTATATGTAATGCAATGAGAGTGACATGAGCGTAGTATAAAGTAAATCATATGCAAATGATGCCAGGTATACGTATCTAACATGTCCGAGTCGGTGAATCTATCAATCGGCATCCATCCTCACAACATCACGTACGGTATAATCCATCGTACGGCATTCTCTAGTCAAGGGTATGGATCAAACATCAAGTCAAATTCATCACGTACGGAAAATCATCGTACGGCGGCATTAAACCATTAGGGATCCTATCATCTTATATGACAATGAGGGGTACGGACCTAACGTCTCGTACGACATATCAATCAAGATTCACAACATTATATAAATCTATATACCTATAACCCCGGGTCACAACCATAACAATCTCATATCAGGGACCGGCAAAGGTATCAGTAACCTCAAACGACTCGCATCCGTATACTGACATATCAATCAATTCATCATATCACCTCGTATATCCTTTTCATCACATTAAGTCATCATTTATATATGCATCTACTTTATTAATCTAGTTTCATGAAACTCTAAAACTCATATTTATTCTAGTGTAACTACATATCTATAAGTCGTGATTCACCTTCACTTTTCATACCCTTAAAACTTTCATCTCATCTCTCGATATACATATTTAATCCTTCACATTATCTCTACTTATCTTTTAAACCATATCCTTAGTTCCCTAATCTAGGTTTTCTTAACCAAATTCTATATATCAGTTTCCATCAAAAAAATGCGGGGGTGCTATACGCCATCCACCCGACTTCCCCCGTAGATATAGATCTACTCACTTGACCCTCGCTCGCAGGAGTCGATGACGCTACGCTCTCCTCGTCGTCTCAGATTCCACGTGGGGTACTTAAAACCAATACACAATCGTAAATGCATATTAAAAAATTAAGACGGAAAACCAAAACGGCACACGCTTCGCTCATAGGTTAAAATCTATAGCCTTGCATGCAAAACACGACCAATAACCCTAGTCGTTGACGTTTAAACGCCACACGACGGGAACACAATATCAAATACCAAATCCAAATTCATAAAAAGCAGCAAAATGAATTCAGAAACTTAGAAAACATCCTCCAGATTTTACCCTAAGTGAAATTAGCCAATTTTGCACATATGGAGGGTCTATTTTACTGGAGATAAAGCCCTGTAGCAAGAACTAACCCATACTTCCCTACTCTGGCCGCAAATTGCGGCCAGAAAGAATAAAATTAAGGCCATGTGAAGGAGTTAGGGTCTCGGGTCCTGGGGTTATCATCTAGGTTGCCTGCTTGCCTCACTGTGTTTGCTAAATAATTTTCACAGGCTCCGGGTGTTAGCAAATCTCCAATTCTCATCACAATTTCCAGAAATTCCAGTGTCGGCAGATTTCCAAGTCCATGTCTTGGGGTTCTACTCTCTGATTTTGTCCAGAATTTAACACTAAAGGGGTTGTATAGCCTCTACTAACCTCAATTACACAATCACAACTCAAAAGTCCCTCAAACCCTAACTAGAAATTTTTAAAGCTCACGAAACAGCACTATATCGATACTAAACATGTATTGGTTCTATGGTGAATGAAATACAATACAAATGGTGAAAGAATTATCTCATTTGGCAACTCAAGAATTTTCTTGAGTTTCCCCAAGTGTCCAAAATCCTTGCTTTCTTGGTCCAAAGTGTTTGTGTGAAGCTTTTGCATGTTTTTAATGAAAGGATTTATGTGTTTTGAGGGGATGAAGTGGAGGTTGGAGATGAGGCAGCCATGGTGGGAGAAGAGATGAAAAATGATGAAGGAAATGAGTGAAGAGAGAAGTGTGCCATGACTAGGTTGACCCCTCACCCTCTCTCTCTCATGCCCATACCTCTTATTCTATCATTTTCTTTTCTATTCTTTTCATTTATCATTTTATAAACAAAGCCATGCATAATAAAACAAGAAACCATGATAAAAATGTAACAAGTGCTGAAATGCGACATGGTGCATGTCATGTGCACAAATCAATCTTTAATGCACGATTAGCGATATTTAATCGCGATTAGCATTAAAATAGTGCATAAAAATCATAGGAATTTAAAATTTGCTTAATTCATATAAAACACCCACTTTTTAGTAATTTCTATAATTTTCCAAATATTTTCCAATTTATCGGTATTTAATTATACCACAATATTAAAAATATTCATAATACTTATTATTCAATTATAAAAATTCCCAAAAATAATATTTTATTTTCCTGAAATGTTACACAATAGGTATAATACCAACTAGCATGTTCCCAACGAGTCCGTCCATTGTACTCATAACCCAATGAGTACGTGTATACTATATTAGGTGACTAAATGACACCGATGGCATATGAGACCGGCCACCGCCCCTCGTCGGGGTCTCGATAAGTATACACTAGTCTATTCTGGAGTATGGATGCGCAGTCTCGATACTCTCTCGACTAAGGACATTTAAGGATGTTCTTATACACCACCCAGCTCCCATGTATATGATCGCCATCATAATGCTGGTAGTCAAGCAAGAATCCTATGGGCTCTATCAACATGTAATAGTGATCTGTAATACCACATAATACATGTACATGATGATAAAGAAAAACCAGATAGCATACTATCATTTTGAGTAAGACTGTTCTATCCGTATAGGTCATCCCTCAATAATCATAATCACCTGCCTACGATTACAATAATTGCCTTGTGGGCACTATAACCAACAATCTCCCACTTGCACTTAAGGCTAATTATTGCGGCGTCGCATCTCATAGCCCGTGTGATACCAAACACCCAACTTCTCTACTAATCAGTCTCGCAAAGCTCGTTTGTGAAACTATTGCGTTTGAGAAATAGCCTGAGTGAGTGGATCCGCTTCAGTGTTTCTATCTTTATCTATCTATATCTCAACTTCACGGAGAAGGACAATCTCCCGAAATGAGCAATACCTGTCTTAGAATTTGTCTGGATATCTGATGGGACCCAGTTCACATATGAACTCCAAATCCAACAAACTTCTTAGACTGTATCAGGCACTGAATTTAAGCAATATCCTGTGCCATTCTTTCCACAGTATACACCGGCGCCCCGGCCATCAATCCGTGTCCAAATGCGGAACAAAAACTTTTAGAAACCGGCGCTAACGGAACCCTAATCTATAGATCGTACCATTAACCCTATACTAGCTATATGAACGGAGTTTAGAGAGGTTATAACAAACGATCCGTGTCCTTCGGTTTTCAACCTCTGACCCAAGCTCCTCGCGGCTTCCTTGATCATGTTTGATCTCCGATCTCCCCACATCGAAGAAGATCTATGTCGATGGTTAGTAATACGGGCTCCGACCTCAAAATCGAAGCAACTCGGGTATCTAGTTTGCTAGCCTAGATAGCCAAGATGAAGTAGAGAGAGTTTGTGATTACTTTGTCTCAATACATCCAAGGATTCTCAACTCATGAGAGGGTTTGGGTGGAGGTTGAAGAAGATGCTATGGGTGAAGAAAGTGTGAGCTCGTAAGTAAAGCAAGTGAAGAAAAGTGTCTTCTCTTTTCTTGAGTTGTTTTGGCTTAGTTCTTTGTGTTATATATTTTGTGAGCACTTAAAGAAAAACCAACTTGAGAAAGTATCTGACTTTGCTCACCACAATAATATCTCACAAAATATCTCACACAAAACAAAAGCCCATCATGCCACCATGACTCATCACATGACTCAACACCATGAGTCACCAAGTGCATGCATGAACCATGACACACAACAATGAGTCACACTTCTGTTGGGTTTTGCTGGCGCCCCGGCCATCAAACCGTGGCTAAATGCGGAACAAAAAATTTCAAAACTTTGGCGCAAACAAAACTCGCACAAGATCGAACCAAAATCCATATACTAACAATATGTAAACTAGGAGTTAGATGGTTATAACGAACGTATCGTGTCTTTCGGTCTTCTACCATTTCCAAGCTCCTTGAAGTGTTGCGGATCGGATTTGGTTTCCTGTCTTCCTCCATCCATGATGATCCACCCAAGGGAAACGGTGCAAGCTCCAGCCTCGCTTAGCGAGGCAACCGACGCTTCAAGGTTGCTAGCAATTTTAACGCCTTAGATTTCGGTTAGTGTTTGTTTAGACGGTAATGCGGGTTTTTAGTAAAAAGTTTACCAATTTGGGTTTCTCACATTTTATAACATTTAATTAATATTTATTATTATTTTTTATGGCTTGCACGCACGTGTGCACGTTAATGTGAGGGTTGTTTTGTGCTAATCTAGTTTTAGTGACCATGACAACTAACCCTAATCTAATCCTTTACTTTATCCTAATCCTTGTTTTAATCTAATCCTTAACCTAACCTCTTGATATTTGTTGAGAGAAAGGATATTTTCTTTTGGATGTGAGGAGGTGGCATGGTGGTGTGTGAATGCATTAATGGGTATCTAATGCATAAGGTTACACTCACCTCACTCTCACCCTACACTCACCTCCCTCTCTCATTCTCTCTCACTTATTGCTTTCTCATTTATTTTTCATCTCCTCTCTCATCACAACTGAACACTTCATTAATCCATCACAAATCCATCTCAAATCTTCACAAAAACTCACAAAAATCACATCTTTGGACTTGATTTGCCTCTTGGATGCCTTGGAGCTTGGGAAGCTAGGATCTTTGAGTTCTTTTGGTTAGGTAATGATCTCTTTCTGTTAGTTAAGTGTTTATTGTGTAGCGTAGCTTATTAGTTTTAGTTTAGATCGCGTACTGTATCGTTTCGGGTAAATATTGTATTTTTAGTGTTGTTTTGGGTCTCGGATGATCTGCTATGAAACCAGGTATTTGTTGCAAAAGTTCCCATCACAGTAACCTAAGTATAGTGACCTAGAACTTACCCTCAAAATATGAGACCGTTTCCTTGTAGACTGGCCGCAAATAAATTTCTTCTAGCCTCAAATTGCGGCCAGACTAGGGAGTTAGGGTTTGGGTTTTGGTGTAGGGGTCTCTGGGGTTGTATGTGGTTTCATGGTACTTGAAATTTTTACAGATTGTTAGTATAGCAAAATCTAGGATCAATTATTTGTTTTCTTATGTTTCATTTCACGCGTTACGTTATCCGATACGGTTCGTGTTCTGTGTTGCTGTTGCTCTTAGTTGGTTTCGTTGTGTCTCTATGCACTTTAGCCACAATACGAACACTTGAGAGTAAGTTTGGTGTTGTCGCGTTGGTCAACGTAGTTTGTACGTGTTTTGGGTCTATTTCTAATATATACCTGTTATATTGTTTTATGTTTCAGGCTCGCAGGCAGGGACTTCGGATGCTGCGAAGAGGGGGAAACAGGTGGTAGCCTTTGCTTAGCCAGGAGCGTTGGTGAGTAGATTTAACATGTATAAGGGAATCACCCGCATGGAGTTATGCGTCTGGGCTAGAGATGTTATGATATTGTCGCATATTCTATTTCATATATAGAGTTGCGCATTCACCTTATTACTTAGTTATTTGTTGTGCTTGGACTTGTACCCTTAGGACACTGCACTATTATTGATGGCTCATGTTGCACGAGCACTGATTGTATGCCACACATACCGTCAATAATTGCCATGACATGCACAACACACATACATATATGATATTGTTTAGTTAGGGACATTGAAACATTTATTCATATTCGTTATTGCATATGACATATAGCATACCTGTATACCTACATGCTTACATATATGCCTCGACATGCTTACATGCTAGTTACCTGTATACCTATATGGTATTGTACCATTAGTGATAGGTATATTTCAAACATAATGACATAACTACATGTATACCTTGCAAACATACTTCACATATACCTGGAGGGTATAATACATCATTACTGATAGGTAGATATATATACCTTGCTATACTTACTTGTTTACACATATATCTATTTATAGCTACATGTTCACCTTTATTTTATGTTATATAGACTTAGAGAAATTAGGAACCGCATGATACATATATTAACTTGTTCCAGTTAATTAGCGGCTTTTCCTTTATATGCTCACATTACAGTTTTATGTTGCATATATTATATTCATGGATTTTCGCATTGAGATATGGATTTTTCATGAAGTTTTCTGGATTTGAGGACCGTGGTAGTTTCATGACATTATGCATTATTTGAAAAACACGGTTTCTCTTGATATGATATTTCAGCAGCCACCATGAGTTTTATCGGTTCTGATATTGTCACGACCCGAAAGTACGGAAAATGACCGGCACTTAAACTACGAAACGTCTCGAGGCGTACGTAATCTAAGTAAGCCGAAAACACAGAAATCCAAACCAAGAAAAGTAGTAGAGTGAAGGAAAACCAATTTAAAATCAAGTAGTTTTAATAGCATAAGCCGAATTATGCGGTTTTAAAAAAAACATCAAGTAGTTCCTGAAAATTTCGGCAGAGTCTCCTTTGTAAATACTGGCTCTCAAACGGGATACAACATGAATAGTATACGAAATCAATAAAAAGGCATCCCCAAGCGGGAGCTAGCTCTTCGTCAATCGACGGTCACAACCACACAAGCAATATAATATACAACGCCAACGGCGAGGATCAAAATTCAAAAGGAAACTCAAAACCACAAGAAAACCGCAGAAATATAACGCGCGACTCTAAGGTCGAAGGAATAACATCACTGGTCTCTATCTCCAAAAAATACAGGTTTGGTTGATGGAATTTACTAGATACAACTGAATAATATTATACAAAGTAATATGATGGGTACGATACCAATAAACCCACCTACTAGCAAGTCACCCGAAAGAAGCAGTGCCAGCAAGCCGTAATGAAATCTGTACGGCAAAACCTGCAAGAAACTTGGGCACAATGGGGGTAAGTTGCCAACTCGTGAATAGAAAAACATCTACGAAAAGAAATAGCATGCATGACGCAATCGTAGGTCATACGATCAATATATACAATCCTCAAATAAAACCAGCAGTCTATAACAATGACTAGGGTAAATATCTAACCCGAGTATAATCTCATATGCCCGTGTCAGTGCCTCAGGTAGCAATATATCATGAATGAGGTATGAATGCATGAAAACAGATTACATCTAAATGAAGAAACAGTTTTCATAAATTAGTGAGATTTCCTTGTATTTTTAAAATGAGATATCAAAAATGAAATCAGCATCAACCGTGTCTAGCATCGACACAAAACATAAACCTCAAAGTCTCGAAATCTCAATATCTCAATCTCGATACCTAGGGCGCCGTTAGTCCAGATCGGCCCCTACCATCCATCTCAAGACCACGACGGTATCCTCCGGATATCCGACGCGTCGGGTAATATGAACGGTCGGTAGTGCTCCCCTGCCGGGCTCAACGTCAACAACACATTCCTCTTGCCCCGGGGTACCGCACCGGGCCCACCATGTACCCGAAACGGTTCCTCCACTCCTCGAATCGGGTCTCGAAATCCATCAGCAAACTCATGGTGGACGACTCATACATCATAGAAAAACCGCACTTTTTATTTAAAAGAGAGGGAAGAAGCTTATACAAGTTTTGCGGTTTTCCTCCAAATCCAGAAAATCTCATAGAAATCCGAATCCAAATCATCAATAGTATATAAACCCATGAATATAGGCATAAGAATTCATGAATACGGCATAACAATGAATAACAGTATGCATGAAGTGTCAAGTAATAACTATAATATCTAAGCTGGCATATAAGGTAAGTACACTAATATTATGTAAAACTACTAGCTATCTAGCTAAGTTAAGCAATAATATTTTCTAAGGTGTACGTGACATGGCAATTACCGATGAAGATGTGTGTGAGCCGGAAATTAAGTGTACGTGGTACATACACATCATCGGTAATGGTGCTGGTGTCCTAACAGCATGATATCACTAATGGAGTATGAAATATAAAATAAGCATGCGATGCGAAGCGGACCACAAAAATGAGCGGGAGCTGAAAACTAGACGCAACTATAACTAATCTGCATTAATCTAATATAAGTCCTACAAATGGTGCCTTTTGAAATAACACGAATCATGGGATTTTGAAAATAGGGGCCACGGTGTTTTTATGAAAAGATACGTCTTTCGAAATATCCGTAGGATCTCTTGGGCTGTCTTTTAAAATACCCACGATTCGTTAGTTTTGAAATAGGTAAGAATCGAATCTAATCTAACAACTAAACTAAACTAAAGGGCTAAACTAACAAGCTGGACTATAGGTAAGGAAACCGCCTATCATCTGAGTCGATACATATACATACCTGTATATGTATAGTCGGTGATCCCGCCTCAATAATATCAAATCCATAACCAGACATCCCAAGTCAAGAGTGCGGATTAATCATCAAAATATAGCTCGTACGTAAATCCGTCGTACGGCATCCCCAAATCTGCGTACGGGTCAGTATCACATTTGTCATATTATTCATCAAGTATTCTCTTTATCAAGATCATCATCTAGGTACTGACCTACGTCTAGCACAATGCCAACATCATCACAAAAATCAAGATCTGACTACTGATCGTCAGTCTAGTATAAATCGGTATTTTCATCATATATATCACTATTGCTAAGGCATCATCATTCCCAAAATCCTCTAAAGTATCAAGACGTATCTTAATCATGAATTTTACCGTCATAACATGTCATTTCACCGATATCATAATCTCAAGTCAACTCCTCGACTCATATCAATCCCATGTATCATCCTCAAATCCGTATGGGAGCACAATATCCCAAAATCCACGTGAACACATATCCACATAGGATCCAATAACCACATATGACATAAGGATGCATGCAAGTATGTATGCGTGTGTACGTATGTGTAGTTCACCCAATACCTTAAGGTTTCGTAACCTTTCATCAAACCGATATACAAATATCCATTTAAACATCAAAATAAACCCAACAACATATAATATTTATAGGTGTGTATACGCATCCGTATACATCACCTCGGACTGCGGGGTTGCTATACGTCATCCACCCGACTTCTCCCCGTAGATATAAATCTACTCACCTGGTCCTCGCTCACCGGTGCCGACGTCGCCATGCGCTTGCTTGTCGTCTCGAAGTCCACATGGGGTACCTACATATCATAACGCACCGTATCGTATTAAAATCCGACTCATGGCCAAAACGACGGACGAATCCCACATAGGTCAAAACCTATGGTTGCCTTCACAAATCGACCCAAAAACTCTCGACGTCGGCGTACAAACGCCAAACCATCGAGAAAGCTCCCAACACACTCATTTGTACAATTACAAGCACTAATTATAATATAAAATAGCTTAAAATTCACAAAAACCCCAATTTCACTTAAAAAGTCATTTTTCCGAAAATCTAGCAAGCACAATTCGCCGTTTTTGTACAAAACATGATGTTTAAACAAATCTAGTGGCCATAATACTTATTAAATATCTTAAATAAGTCATAAAACCAATTTCCATAATTTAATCTCATTAAATTCCATTAACCCCAAAATTCTAGTTTACAATTTTACCCAATTTTAACACTTTTAAAGCAGCAATACATAATTCAACAACTAGACTAGGTTTCGCACAACCTAAGGTGTTAAAATACTCATTAACATGCCAAAGACATGATGAAAGCCTTACCATATTTTAATTCTCAATTTAACACAATATTTACAAAAACTTGTTTGCAATATATATACTTATCACAAATTTAAATTAACAAAAATGCAACTAGCAACTAGATTTGATTTTAGCAAGCAATTATATGTTAATTTACCCATCACAATCCTAATTAAATGCTCAAACCCTAATCTTCATTCAAAACTATACACTTGAAATTTCAAACTTCAATTCAAAACCCTTTTTCTTTCTTAAACACCTAATTAAACACTTAATTAACTTAGATTAAGCAACTAGATAACAAATTTAGCAAAAGCATGAGATTATACCTCCCATGAGATCAAGCTCAAGATCTAGCCTCCTAAAATGCCATTTTGATCCCTAGATCCGTGCTAGAATGGCTAATGAGAAATGGGTAGGAGTTGGATTTTGATTTGGATTTTTGCTTGATTTTCAGTGGATTTTTCTTTGGATTTTCTTTGATAGAACAAAGAGAGGAGAAGAGGAAAAAGGGGCTGTTGGGGGGTTGCTGGTTTCGGCCAGAAGTGTGGGGGGTTGGGTGAGGGAGGAGAGAGAGTGAGGTGGAGAAAGTTAGTTCAAGTCAAAGTCAACTCAAATTATATCATTTTCTACTCTTTTCTTTTCTTTTCTTTTCTTTTGACAAAAGAAGTGATTGGAGAGAGGGAGAAGGGGAGGGCTGTCATGGTGGGGCCGTCCATATGGGGAGGGGGGAGAGAGGATGAGGTGTGGGTGTGTGGGTTAGGAAAAAGATAAATCCTAAACCCCAATTCCCATTAACACTAATTTCACCGAAAAAAGCCTTTTTCTTCGATATTTTCTAAACCGTTTTAGCAAACGATTTCATTTCAAAAACCACATGATAAAATTTTATTTAATGTTTTATGATGCAAAAAATTTGTTTCAACTCATTCCAATTTGTAATTTTCCCTAATTAAATGTATTAGTGACGGCTTAAAATAATAATAAAATAAATTTTTTTCAGAAAATTTGAAATTACACCAGTGGCTCAATAAGCACCAAATACTAGCCATTACATAGCTAGAATATGTATATTTAATTTTTATAATAAGATATTTACATTTTGACTTTTTACAGAAAACTCCCTTATTTTACCGATTTTTCCGAAATTTCACCGAAACGATTTTCAAAACGCTACAATCTTCCCCCCTTAAAAAAATTCGGTCCCCGAATTTAAAGTAAAACTCCCCCCAAATACTAAAACATCTAAACCCAAAACTATCAAATCGCCGGGGCTCCGAAATCATAAATACATAAACAAATCGTAGCGCAACGCATGCGCATGAAAAATAAGCATATAACTTAAATCAGAACTCCGTCAAGCATCCCGCAATCATCGGAGTCATGGGGAAGACATCAATACCAAATCCAAAGCAAAACCAATATGATATAACTTGAAACTATACATGTAAAATATATTCAGGCACTGTCCTCTGACTAGTCCTGCTCAGTACGAAAACACATAGCAATATCATAAAAACGTACTGCTCTATAAGAAAAATCAATCCCAAAATACGCGTATGAATACTACGTGCGTCTGGTGCGCACGGAAATCAAAATCCATATATGTGTCATAGATATGCACAGAAATAACATCTAAGTGCATCGGGTGTGCACGAAACATCTGTCATAGGCAACATGTGTGCCTGACAGCAAAATCAGGTGCATCTGACATGCAAGAAAAATCTCGATTTAGTGCATCTGGTGTGCACCAAAATCGCATCTGAAGACATGGGCTCAACATGCGCGAAAACCCAAAACCAGGGGCATCCATCATGCACGAAATCATGAAATCCAGTATCAGGCGCCGAACATACGCAAAATCAAATCAGGTGCACGAGGTGCACAAAACAAATATCGAACATCACCATCGAAATCAAAGTCCAGTGCATCTAAGTGCACAAAAGGCGTATCACTGTACTGCAAGCATATATAAACTATACAGAGTGCAGGAACCAAATCGTGTGCGTGCATACGCACAAAATCAACTCAAATGTCTAAAACCGTAAAATCACAAACATGTGAAACCCAAGCACGAAAACGATATCAAGTGCAACACTGTGCAAAGATCGTAAATCCTCAATCATCAAAATCAAATCATGCTAATAAATCACCCAAAACATCGAAATCAATAATGGTGGAATAGTATCGCTCAAGTGCATCCTCTAAGAATCTCGGGCCAACTGTCGCGGTCACTAGTGGGACGTCTCGTCGATGATCATGTACTCTGGCCTGCTGGTGTGCGTAACAATGACCACTCCTGGGTCCAGGTCTTCACTGAGAATTACCAATCTCTCGGTTCATCGGCTCATCGGCCTTGTCAAGTGTGCTAACGGGGATGATCCCGTTCTGGCACGCCTCTTGTCACCTCCCGGCCAATCATCACGACCACTCGTAAGACAGCATATCACTGGCGTCGGCCTCTGGCTCTCTGAATGTACGTGACACATCTGATCCTGGGTGCAAGTATCATTGCAGCAGTGTCCTGGAAGGAATCCTTCTTACGGTCTCTTCCATGTCTCGCCTCTGCCAACTGTCCGGAAGTCATCGTCCTTTCCTATATCTGCATCTTGCTCCGGAACGGCTGCATACCCATCGCGACTCCTTCTGGAACGTATATCCAGTACTCTGCCTCGGCATGCGTATCGCATCTCTGATGTCGGCGGAGTGGAACGTCGTCTTATCCAGATCTTGTACGGACCTCTTTACTCCACTATCTCTAATGTCGACTGCTTCGGAATCGTCTCATCATGGCTACATGGACTGAGCTCCAACGGCTATCCTCGTATCGGGAGTCTCCCAAGAAATGCATCTCACCACCTAGCATCCGAATTAAGTCGAGCCATCCGACCGAGTCGTCAAAACCTCATAATCCCCCAAGAGCTCAACCTCTTGGGCACAGTTTAATAGTATCGAGTACATACCACAGCATCGGTGGTCCAGCCGTAGAAGGGCAAACCCAAGCCTCACTAATGGCGCCGTAGAACTGCCGCAAACCCGAAGGTTCAAAGGCTTTCACACGGTCATTAAGTCGAGTTAGGGTTTCATTCTTCTAGAGGGACCATAGAATTGCCGGCATGTCTTTCCGACTACTTTAAACTTGGAATAATAGGTTTCTGACATTCGATCGTCTCTGTCGACTCTCAACGTCTCCGCGTGAAGTCGTCTCCATCTCGAATCAATCTATCTGATGACCTCGCATCGGGGTAGGCGAACGATCCACATGTCCTAGTCATTCATCCTCGATGACTAGCGACCTTATAGCATCTATTAGTATAACTCGTCCCGCAATAGCTCCAACATATTGGGCGATATCTCGTCACTCGCAGCAATAACTAGCTCACTAGTCTGCACGCTGAACAGTGTCTCAATCATCATGAGTAAGCAATACACCAACGGTCATCAAAATCTGGCTGGCCTCTATCATTGGCTTAATCCTCTAGTGTCGATCAGCACATTCGAGTAACCTCATAAAGGCGATCCGCCAAACGCTCGTGGTACGGAAACACAGTAAAAAGACACATCTCCGCAATCGTGTGTCGCCGGAATCATACCCTGGTCAGTCCTTGTTCTTGACGAGCTTATGCTGACCGCAACTCTAGCCGTAGCTCTCCCTGCCCGTAATCGTGGAAGCAAAACTATAACTGGTACTGATGAGGCTAGATCGGAATGAATATAATACCGAGCAAAGAAATCTACATCCTACGGCTTCTTAAGTGGAGTAGCGTATCGTAAATATGCCGCGGAACATACCCACGGTACGTCACTCTACTTTAGCCACCTATTCCATCAACCAAGGGTCATCCTACGCTCCGAAGGTAAAACCTAACGCTTTGATACCAACTTTGTCACGACCCGAAAGTACGGAAAATGACCGGCACTTAAACTACGAAACGTCTCGAGGCGTACGTAATCTAAGTAAGCCGAAAACCCAGAAATCCAAACCAAGAAAAGTAGTAGAGTGAAGGAAAACCAATTTAAAATCAAGTAGTTTTAATAGCATAAGCCGAATTATGCGGTTTTAAAAAAAATCATCAAGTAGTTCCTGAAAATTTCGGCAGAGTCTCCTTTGTAAATACTGGCTCCCAAACGGGATACAACATGAATAGTATACGAAATCAATAAAAAGGCATCCCCAAGCGGGAGCTAGCTCTTCGTCAATCGACGGTTACAACCACACAAGCAATATAATATACAACGCCAACGGCGAGGATCAAAATTCAAAAGGAAACTCAAAACCACAAGAAAACCGCAGAAATATAACGCGCGACTCTAAGGTCGATGGAATAACATCACTGGTCTCTATCTCCAATAAATACAGGTTTGGTTGATGGAATTTACAAGATACAACTGAATAATATTATACAAAGTAATATGATGGGTACGATACCAATAAACCCACCTACTAGCAAGTCACCCGAAAGAAGCAGTGCCAGCAAGCCGTAATGAAACCTGTACGGCAAAACCTGCAAGAAACTGGGGCACAACGGGGGTGAGTTGCCAACTCGTGAATAGAAAAACATCTACGAAAAGAAATCGCATGCATGACGCAATCCTAGGTCATACGATCAATATATACAATCCTCAAATAAAACTAGCAGTCTATAACAATGACTAGGGTAAATATCTAACCCGAGTATAATCTCATGTGCCCGTGTCAGTGCCTCAGGTAGCAATATATCATGAATGAGGTATGAATGCATGAAAACAAATTACATCTAAATGAAGAAACTGTTTTCATAAATTAGTGAGATTTCCTTGTACTTTTAAAATGAGATATCAAAAATGAAATCAGCATCAACCGTGTCTAGCATCGACACAAAACATAAACCTCAAAGTCTCGTAATATCAATGTCTCAATCTCGATACCTAGGGCGCCGTCAGTCCAGATCGGCCCCTACCATCCATCTCAAGACCACGACGGTATCCTCCGGATATCCGACGCGTCGGGTAATATCACCGGTCGGTAGTGCTCCCCTGCCGGGCTCAACGTCAACAACACATTCCTCTTGCCCCGGGGTACCGCACCGGGCCCACCATGTACCCGAAACGGTTCCTCCACTCCTCGAATCGGGTCTCGAAATCCATCAGCAAACTCATGGTGGACGACTCATACATCATAGGAAAACCGCACTTTTTATTTAAAAGATAGGGAAGAAGCTTATACAAGTTTTGCGGTTTTCCTCCAAATCCAGAAAATCTCATAGTAATCCGAATCCAAATCATCAATAGTATATAAACCCATGAATATAGGCATAAGAATCCATGAATAAGGCATAACAATGAATAACAGTATGCATGAAGTGACAAGTAATAACTACAATATCTAAACTGGCATATAAGGTAAGTACACTAATATTATGTAAAACTACTAGCTATCTAGCTAAGTTAACCAATAATATTTTCTAAGGTGTACGTGACATGGCAATTACCGATGAAGATGTGTGTGAGCCGGCAATTAAGTGTACGTGGTACATACGCATCATCGGTAATGGTGCTGGTGTCCTAACAGCATGATATCACTAATGGAGTATGAAACATAAAATAAGCATGCGATGCGAAGCGGACCACAAAAATGAGCGAGAGCTGAAAACTAGACGCAACTATAACTAATCTGCATTAATCTAATATAAGTCCTACAAATGCTGCCTTTTGAAATAACACGAATCATGGGGTTTTGAAAATAGGGGCCACGGTGTTTTTATGAAAAGATACGTCTTTCGAAATATCCGTAGGATCCTTTGGGCTGTCTTTTAAAATACCCACGATTCGTTGGTTTTGAAATAGGTAAGAATCGAATCTAATCTAATAACTACACTAAACTAAAGGGCTAAACTAACAAGCTGGACTATAGGTAAGGAAACCGCCTATCATCTGAGTCGATACATATGCATACCTGTATATGTATAGTCAGTGATCCCGCCTCAATAATATCAAATCCATAACCAGACATCCCAAGTCAAGAGTGCGGATCAATCATCAAAATATAGCTCGTACGTAAATCCGTCGTACGGCATCCCCAAATCTGCGTACGGGTCAGTATCACATTTGTCATATTATTCATCAAGTATTCTCTTTATCAAGATCATCATCTGGGTACTGACCTACGTCTAGCACAATGCCAACATCATCACAAAAATCAAGATCTGACCACTGATCGACAGTCTAGTATAAATCGGTATTTTCATCATATATATCACTATTGCTATGGCATCATCATTCCCAAAATCCTCTAAAGTATCAAGACGTATCTTAATCATGAATTTTACCGTCATAACATGTCATTTCACCGATATCATAATCTCAGGTCAACTCCTCGACTCATATCAATCCCATGTATCATCCTCAAATCCGTATGGGAGCACAATATCCCAAAATCCACGTGAACACATATCCACATTGGATCCTATAACCACATATGACATAAGGATGCATGCAAGTATGTATGCGTGTGTACGTATGTGTAGTTCACCCAATACCCTAAGGTTTCATAACCTTTCATCAATCCGATATACAAATATCCATTTAAACATCAAAATAAACCCAACAACATATAATATTTATAGGTGTGTATACGCATCCGTATACATCACCTCGGACTGCGGGGGTGCTATACGCTATCCACCCGACTTCTCCCCGTAGATATAAATCTACTCACCTGGTCCTCGCTCGCCAGTGCCGACGTCGCAATGCGCTTGCTTGTCGTCTCGAAGTCCACATGGGGTACCTACATATCATAACGCACCGTATCGCATTAAAATCCGACTCATGGCCAAAATGACGGACGAATCTCACATAGGTCAAAACCTATGGTTGCCTTCACAAATCGACCCAAAAACTCTCGACGTCGGCGTACAAACGCCAAACCATCGAGAAAGCTCCCAACACACTTATTTGTACAATTACAAGCACTAATTATAATATAAAATTGCTTAAAATTCACAAAAACCCCAATTTCACTTAAAAAGTCATTTTTCCGAAAATCTAGCAAGCACAATTCGCCGTTTTTGTACAAAACATGATGTTTAAACAAATCTAGTGGCCATAATACTTATTAAATATCTTAAATAAGTCATAAAAACAATTTCCATAATTTAATCTCATTAAATTCTATTAACCCCAAAATTCTAGTTTACAATTTTACCCAATTTTAACACTTTTAAAGCAACAATACATAATTCAACAACTAGACTAGGTTTCGCACAATCTAAGGTGTTAAAATACTCATTAACATGCCAAAGACATGATGAAAGCCTTACCATATTTTAATTCTCAATTTAACACAATATTTACAAAAACTAGTTTGCAATATATATACTTATCACAAATTTAAATTAACAAAAATGCAACTAGCAACTAGATTTGATTTTAGCAAGCAATTATATGTTAATCTACCCATCACAATCCTAATCAAATGCTCAAACCCTAATCTTCATTCAAAACCATACCCTTGAAATTTCAAACTTCAGTTCAAAACCCTTTATCTTTCTTAAACACCTAATTAAATACTTAATTAACTTAGATTAAGCAACTAGATAATAAATTTAGCAAAAGCATGAGATTATACCTCCCATGAGATCAAGCTCAAGATCTAGCCACCTAAAATGCCATTTTGACCCCTATATCCGTGCTAGAATGTCTAATGAGAAATGTGTAGGAGTTGGATTTTGATTTGGATTTTTGCTTGATTTTTAGTGGATTTTTCTTTGGATTTTCTTTGATGGAACAAAGAGAGGAGAAGAGGAAAAAGGGGCTGTTGGGGGCTTGCTGGTTTCAGCCAGAAGTGTAGGGGGTTGGGTGAGGGAGGAGAGAGAGTGAGGTGGAGAAAATTAGTTCAAGTCAAAGTCAACTCAAATTATATCATTTTCTACTCGTTTCTTTTCTTTTCTTTTGACAAAAGAAGTGATTGGAGAGAGGGAGAGGGGGAGGGCTGTCATGGTGGGGCCGGCCATATGGGGAGGGGGTAGAGAGGGTGAGGTGTGGGTGTGTGGGTTAGGAAAAAGATAAATGCTAAACCCTAATTCCCATTAACACTAATTTCACCGAAAAAAATCCTTTTTCTTCGATATTTTCTAAACCGTTTTAGTAAACGATTTCATTTCAAAAACCACATGATAAAATTTTATTTAATGTTTTATGATGCACAAAATTTGTTTCAACTCATTCCAATTTGTAATTTTCCCTAATTAAATGTATTAGTGACGGCTTAAAATAATAATAAAATAAATTTTTTTTCAGAAAATTTGAAATTTCACCAGTGGCTCAATAAACACCAAATACTAGCCATTATATAGCTAGAATATGTATATTTAATTTTTATAATAAGACATTTGCATTTTGACTTTTTACAGAAAACTCCCTTATTTTACCGATTTTTCCGAAATTTCACCGAAACGATTTTCAAAACGCTACAGATATATACCCAATGCGAGGAGCGTCGTGGGCCGTGTGAGGGTACATGGTGGGGTCCGAAGATACCCTGAGGCAAGAAAGGGATATCGATGTAACATGCCGATGAGGCCTGATAGGGGAACCATACCTACCGGTGACAGTACCTTTGACTCGACGGGTATCGTGGGGATACAGGCCGGGGACATGTACATTTGGATACGTTGAATTTCGAGTGTCAGAGGTAGGCACTCGAGTTTTCGGAATAGCGTATGCTACGTACATTTCAGGGCCCTGTCATGGTGAGAGCACCTGATAGATCAGTATTTTTGTGTCGATGCTTGACACATTGGTTTCATGATATTTTTACTCCTAAGTATATATAACAGTGGAATGGGACGCTGTTATATATGCATATATATATATATATATATATATTAGTGGAATGGGACGCTAATATATATGTACACATATCAATTTATATACATCATCATAATTATTCATTCAAATATACTTAGGATATTTGAGATTCACTTGATATTGGATTTAGGATATTTGAGATTTACTTGATATTGGATACAGGATATATGAGATTTACTCGATATTGGATTTAGAATATTTGAGATTCACTTGATATTTGATACAGGATATATGAGATTTACTTGATTTTGTACATTCAGGATATATGAGATTTACTTGATATTGTACATTCAGGATTTGTGAGACTTACATGATATGAGAGCTAATTTAGGGGCTGATTTGAGGAAATTGGGATTTGGATTGTCTTGATAGACTTTGGTCCTACCACGATGTCAGGATTCCATGGAAATGACATGTTTCATTCCATACTTCGCATTTATTATTTATGCACTGTTTCATGTATTAGTAGTACCTGATAGAGTACCTTCCATGACTATTGCATTTACATACTTTTATATGCATTGCTTCATGTATTAGTTGTACCTGCTAGAGTAACTTTCATGACTGTTGCATACATACATTATCATATCATTGCTTCATGTATTAGTAGTACCTGATAGAGTACCTTACATGATTGTTGCATACAGATTGTCATATTATTGCTTCATGTATTAGTTGTACATGCTAGTGTACCTTTCATGACTATTGCATACATATGGCCATTTATTGATATTAGCTTGCATATGTTAGATTCGCGCTGTACGTGCATACTTGCGATTACCTGGATATGTTATTTACTATTCACGAGTTGGCAACTCACCCCCGTTGTGCCACAGTGTTTTGCAGGTTGTCCCCAGACTAGTCGAGGTAGGCTATTCATCTATCTTATCATCTTTTGCTGCGGATACTGCTTCGGCTCATAGTATGCAGTTTTGCTTATGTGGGTTTTGCGGTTATCCGATGTTGTTTATGTTCATTGTATATTCATTGTATCTTGTACTCTCCATCTACCATTATCTTGTATGACTTAAAGACTTGATGTGAGGACGATATTGTATATTATTTTGTGACTTGGAGGTCTTTTATGCTGTTTTATTTATATCGTCTTTTATTTCTTCGCTACGGAGTCGTATATTTGTTATGGTGGTTGTTTTCCGCCTTTGGGCGTGTTTTTGATCCCGTTTGGGGATGCTTTACTTATATTTATGTTGTACCCATTTTGTGGCTGGCTTTTACAAAGGAGGTGCTGCCAAATTTTTAAAGGAAATAAAGTTGGATTTTTAAAGAATTTGGGTTGAGATTTAAAAGGTTTTAACAATATTCTTATTTCTTACTACTTTTGATGGTTTAGATTGCTAGGTTTTTGGCTTACTTAAATTGCGTTACGCCTGTAGACGTTGCGTAGTTTAAAGGCTGTCACGTGCCAATTTCAGGTCATGACAAAGTTGGTATCAGAGCGCTAGGTTTTACCTTTCGGAGTGTAGGATGATCTTGGCATGATGGAGTAGGTAACTTAAGCAGAGTAACGTAGTGTGTGTATGTCCGCGGCTACTAACGACGCGGTACACCGCCTAAAGTGACCTAAGTACAAATTGCTTGAAATTCCTTCCTTGATGATACATATCCTTGTGATTCGATTTTCGTGTTCTTATTAAATCTTATTTCCATTTATAGCCTTTTCCTCCGATGACTATGGGGACTTAGAGTGATGCAGCGAGGGCCGAGGTCAGAGTTGACTCGGATAGGACGAGGACTGACCAGGATGGCACGCTCGTTGCACAGGAACAGATGGATCCGCCTTCGACAGATCGTATCGCTAGGCTTGAGGCTGAGATGCAGGATTTGCGCCAGACGATAAGGTCTTTGGTTGAGGCCAGTAGAGCGCAGCGATAGGAGGTTGCCACCCCAGTTACCCAGTTGTTCCTTGCGGTTAATACACAGCATTCCGTCACCTACATAGCATCAGTGGATGCATCCCCAGTTGACAAGGCACGTCTTACAGAGACTTTGGGATTTCCGGAACAGTGGAGGGCTCGTACCGGTGTACCAGCCCAGGGACAGAGGCTTAGTCGTCAAGACAGATTTCGGGCACGTTGCGAGAGTAGCGGAGGCTTGGGACGAGGTCAATCTTTTAGCTCGTATTTCTAGGAGGGTCGGCAGCCATGGAGAGGATGCTATCGGTGTGGGGACCTTCATCACCAAATCAGGAGATGTTTCCTAACACCACGTCAGACCCATGTTCAGAGAGGTCGGGGACGCGGAGGGTTTGTTCCGAGGGGACAGGTTGGTAGAGGAGGAGTTTAGTCAGTTGCGGGTAGGGGGCAGACACAAGAGTTTGCTTCTAGTCATCGGGACGCGCGGGCGTCCAATGCAGAGTTTTCCGGTATTCTTAATTCGTATGTTCTTTTGATACATTTGTTTGTTTTACACACTTTGTGTCGTGGTTGGGCCGTGAGTCGTGTTAGCTTGATCACCCGTTTTTTGTGTTAATTTCTGTCAGCGATTCTTTTGTTGCGCGACACATATTATGGTCGTATGCCAATCGGATAGGAGATAGAGATTCGTCCATCGTTTTGATCCTTCTAAAGATATTGGATCTGACGTACTCGTGGGCACGGACTGGTTAGCTACGTGCTAGACGCCTGTGGACTGCCGCGAGTAAACAGTCAGGTTTTGTTTTCCCGATGATTCAGTTCTTATTGTGCAGGGGGGACAATGGTGCCGCCTCTCACAGCTTGAATTCAGCATTTTTCGCTAGTCGACTTTTGAGGAGAGGATGTCGAGGATTCTTGGCGTTCATTCGTGTTACCGGAGCCACAGTGGGTTTGTTGGTTTCTTTCGTGCGAGAGTTTTCCGACGTTGTTCCAGATGAGCCGGCGGAGCTTAGGGAGTTTAAGGATATGCCGCAGAGTTATTGTTGGGGGGCATGTGTGTCTGAGTGTTTCGCTTTTAGGAGCTCCTATTCTGTTCATCAGGAAAAGGACGGCAGTTGAGGTTATGTATTGATTGATCGTCAATTGAACCGGCTTACGGTGCGGATAGGTATCCTTTACATCGCATTGACGATTTCTTCAATCAGCTCCAGAGTGCGAGACTTTTTCTATGTTTGTTTGGATCAAGTCATCATTGTTGCGGGTTCGGAATGATGACATTCCGAAGACTGCTTTTGTGCGTGCTACGGGCAGTGTGAGTTTTGGTAGTGTCGTTGGACTCATCAATGCCCTAGCAGCATTCGTGGATGTGATGAACTAAGTTTCTTCAGGCCATTCCTCAACCAGTTGGTTGTTGTGTTATTGATGACATTCTGGTCTTTTCCAAGAGTCGTGAGGAACGTGAGCAGCACTTGAGGATTTGTTTTGCAGACATTGGGAGAGCCCCAGCGGTTTGCTAAATTCTCGGAGTGTTCCTTCAGGCTTGATTGTGTGGACTCCAAGGTCTTGTAATTACGGGAGACGGTTTCGTATGGTCCCGAGGAAGATCGAGGCCATACAGCTTTGGCCCAGACTTGTGTACGGGACGGAGGTTCGCCGATTTTTGGGGTTAGTAGGTTTTTGCCGCCGTTTCGTGCAGGATTGTTAGTGTATCGCTGCACCGTTGACTGTACCGACCGGAAAGGAGGTTCTTTTTCTTTGGACTGAGGCATGCGTGCGGAGTTTTCGGCAGTTGAAGACTCGGCTGATAACTGCACCAGTTCTTTCTTTGCTTTCTAGATCGGGCGACTTTGTTGTTTTAACTGTGATGTTTCGCGAGTGGGGCTCGATTGTGTACTGATGTGGTACTATAGAGTTATCGTTTTTGCTTCCCGAAAGTTGGAGGAAGTACGAGCAGGATATCTCACTCATGATCTGGAGATGGCCGCGGTGGTCGTGCGTTGGAGATTTGGAGACACTACTTGTTCGAAGAGTCCTGTCAGATTTTCATGGACCACCAGAGCTTAATGTACATTGTTCATATCAGATTTTTGCATTTTTATACCGCCCATTTTTTATCATATTGCTTATCGGTAGGTACTCTTGAGCCGTGTTTGCTAGTCAATTGCAGGATACAGGTTCTCGGCTCTAAACGGTGAAATTCATGGAAAAACACAACAAATTCCGGATTACTGCCAACCACAGATACAACACGGATCTCCGCTCTTTATCCGTATGTTGCCACACACCAGTTAAGAAGACAAAAGGGCAAATCGATTGTCATCTTCATGCACAAAGCACAATGGCAACACAAAGACCAAGAAATCTATGCGGAGCTCAAGAAAATCATGACAAAAAGATCCATGTCCAATCACCTTTTGATCTACTAGGATTCTGGAAGAGATGAGAAAAGATTATCAGAAAAAACATATGCCAAACTACAGACAAAAGAGGACCAGGGAAGCATAAAAAACCGGAGGGCCCAACTCCCCTATACGGCCGCGGTTCCGCGGCCAATAGGGGGTCTAGGCCGCGGTTCCGTGGCCGTACAGGAGCCGCAGTTGAAGATTTTTTAGGGGCTGTTTGGTCTTTTCATTTTAGTTCTGAATGTTGCCCTAGGTTCTCATTTTCCAGCCTATAAATAGCCCAGAACCTTGTGGAGTCAAGGGTGCTTAATCTTGTATTTTAGGGTTTAGAATACTTGTTGTTCTTCTTCCTCTTCTCATCTCTTCTCCATTAAAAAACTTGTAGTGAGCTTTTGTGAGTGAAGAATGATGAATAAAGAAGTTCTTTTTGTTATTATACTTGTCTTGCTCTTGTTATGTTAATTGCTTGTAATCTTCAATTGATAATTTAGTTGTTGTTATTTATTGTTGTTTCTTTCTTATTCTCTTTTTCTTTATCCTTAAACAACCATGATGCTTACGTTTGATCCTTGCCAAGGTGAGGTCGCAAATAGCTAGTTGTTATCTTCTAATCTCTTTCTTTCTATCTTCCTCCTTTGTTTTATTTTTCGTTCTTCTTGTAATGGGTGAGTAGTTTCCATACTTGTTAGGGTAGGATAAGGGAAGTTTGAGAGAAGGAAATCTCTCTCACTCTTTCCTTGCCCAACATCTTAAATCGAACTCCCGTTAATTGAACCACAATCCGCTCCCTACGGCACCCTATCCTACATGATAGCGGTGATTCCGTAGTGAGACCGGTTGTGGTTGAATTAACCGGAGGTTAAGGCTAAGAGCCAAGAACGGACGGACAAGCACCAAAAGGAAGAACTTATGCGTTGGAAAGCCTAGGTTATACTCGCAAGTTCCTTCCTAGTCGTGCTAATCCCCGTTGTTACCGATTACCGTAACACCGATATTAAGAGTGGCAACGAAAGAAGTGAGCGACTCCTAACTCAAACTAACCTAATCCTAACCCTAACAAGCTCTCTTTACATATCATTTTAACACTTAGTTAATCACAAACAAATCTGGACTTTTGGACTTAACTCGTAAAAGCACATAGAAAAAGATTCTCATCTCCCTGCAGACGGCCCGTACTCAACCGGCTAGCTACAAGCGAAACCGTCTTGATTGCGGTAACAAACTTGAACACGCACAAACTCTACCAATCAAATGGCGTCGTTGCCAGGGAGACGGTAGTTTATTTCTTTGTGTAATTTCGGGTTAATTTGTGAATATAAATATAACCGAAAAAAAATATACATTGTAAAAAACCATCTTGTTATTTTTGATTAGTTTTTGTGCAAGTATGCAGGATAATACGAAGTTCAAGTTCAGTGCCAAAGACGTAGGAAGATAGACCCATATCTCACGGCTACACCGCGACAGATTCAAGACGGATAAAACGGTCTACTGAAAGATTCTGGAGCAGTTCCAGTGAGCAAATCCAAATTCAGGAGCTCTAGAAAAGAAGAGGACACCCCATAAAGCACACACAAAAAAATTGAAAGTCCAATCCCTCTTTCCTGCCGCGGAACCGCGGCCTGAGCACCTGTTTAGCCGCGGAACCGCGGCTATTTGGGGCCTTCATGGTTTCAAAATTTTTGTGAGTTTTTCTGACTTCTCCCCCACTCCTCTGGACTCCACTGAACTGTGTTTTATGCAGCATTCTTTGCGCAAATTCTCTTCCCCCTTCCAATAAACTGTTTTTGTGCAGGATTCTTTGCGCCGCGCTAAAATAAAAATTGTTTGCAATTGATTTGTTACTGCTTTGCATTTATTAATACGGACTTTAAGGGGCTTGAAACCAATCCAGATTGGGTGGGGATTTCATCACCCTTCCCAGGACCCCAGAAATCACAAAAAGCATATGCATTGACCATTGTTAATTAAAAAATACTAGACTCAGCCCTAAGGACTTCGCGCTGAATAGGACAGAGGACTAGTTACAGGCATCGGCCGTTTATCCTATCCTGACTTTTGCGGTGTCTAGGCAAGCATGTCCAAGACAAGTGGTTACTTAATTAGGACCACTACTTACGTAGTGGGGAGCCTCCCACTTACCTGGCCGCAATTGTTGGAGAAGAGGCGGTTTGAGGTCCTATTTCTAGCCCTTTGGAACAGTTAGGAGCTGTCTAGCTGACCTAGGTGACCCTAGATCTAGGTGTGATTGTGCATATCTTGTTTGTGATTGTTTGAAGCCGTAAGTCCGTACATATTTCTGTAAATCTCTTTCTAAAAAAAACAGAAAACCAAAAACTTTTATAAAAGCTTGCCCTTTGTCGCCAGAATCCATTTTTTTCACCCTCCACCTATCATATTTCTCCATTGACGTTTTCTTACCCTCACCTTCTCCGCTTTGACTATACTAAACTCGTTTAGTGTATGTCCGCTTGGACTCGGGACACTAGCGCCCGCCTAGTCCGTGTTACGTTAGTCGCTACCGAC
This sequence comes from Agapanthus africanus, assembly GCA_030015575.1. Taxonomy (NCBI): domain Eukaryota; kingdom Viridiplantae; phylum Streptophyta; class Magnoliopsida; order Asparagales; family Amaryllidaceae; genus Agapanthus; species Agapanthus africanus. Next base: position 521,734,026 of record CM057344.1, read on the forward strand.
TACGCGATCGACTCAGATGTCGAAACTCCGTCTACGCCTCTTTCACCTTTACCTTTGCCGCCCAACTCCGACGTTGACCGGAATTCTGTTCATACATCTTCACCTTCACCATCACCAACCTCTTCTTCCGCGATGTCAGGATTTAATCCAAACATCCTTACAACTCCCCCGGGTTTGATTCGACCTCCTATGGATACAACTAACCCACCACCACCGCCTGTTGTAGCGCCGCAGCGAATCGCGCTCCAGGATCGTTTCTATCCCACCCGTTCTGCACTTCCCACCTGTCTTTCTCTTCCACCGGCCAATGGGGATAACTTTGAAATTAAGCCCCACTTCATCAACATGCTTCCGCGATTTCATGGGCTTGAATCTGAAGATGCCTATATCTTCATCAATAAGTTCCAAAATGTTTGTGCCATGATGAAAACCACCCAGCTGTCGGACGATGCTATACGGCTACGGGTCATTCCGTTCACTTTATGCGATCTTGCTGAAAAATGGCTGTATAGCACCGCTTCCCACTCCATAACCAGTTGGGACGAGTTTGTGAAAGCGTTTCTGAAGAAATTTTATCCGAATCATAAAACCGCAAGGATCCGTAATGAAATCAACCAATTCTCTCAGCTTCCTTCTGAACCCTTCTGGAAGTGCTTTGACCGGTATAAAGACCTTCTTGTTCAGTGTCCTCACCATGGTATCGAGAGATGGCAACTTTGCCAAACCTTATACGAGGGCCTGAACCCAGCAACCAAGCAGTTATTGGAAACCATTTTTCAGGGCCACTTCCTATCGAAATCTGACGAGGAAGCGTGGCAATTCTTCGACGACCTTGCGGAGCAAACGCTACAATGGGAAAGCACCAGACCCACTTCTTCTTCTTCTACCTCCACTTCTACCGGTTAGTCTAGGGTAGGAATTCACCAATAAGAATTCACCAACTTGATGTCTCTATTGCGATGAAAGCTGAAATGGCTGCAATAACGAGAAAGCTTGAAGCGATAGAGAGCAAATTTTCTTCTCCTGCTCCTACCCCTGTTCTTCCCCTTCGTACATTTGCGCTTGTTGTTCCGATCCTTCTCACTTAACCGAAGAGTGTCCTTACAATCCACCATCTGAAGGACAGGATCAGGTTAATGCTGCATTTCAGTAAAGACCGAGGAATGATCCATACTCTTCCACCTACAATCCCGGTTGGAGGAACCACCCCAATTTCGCCTGGAATCAGAATCAGAATCAATTCCAAGGCAACAATTTCCAGAGGCCTCCTCCTCCGCAACAACAAGCGCAACAACAAACTCAACAGCAGTTTCAGCAGCCCTTCCAACCCCAACCTTTTTAAAATCAGACGAACAACTTTGCACCCAACAATTCTTTTCCACCAAACAATTTTGTTCCGTCAAACAACGATAAGGTTTCTTCGCTAGAACGAAGTCTGGAGGCGTTCGTTAAACAATCGACACAATCCACCGCCAACATCAAGTCGTCTATTCAGTCTTTGGTGCAACACACAGCTGCACACGGGCAAAGCATCAAGACCATCGAAGCCCAGATTGCACAGCTGAATGCGGCGTTAAGCGAGCGAGAAAAGGGAAAGCTTCCATCTCAACCACTCCCAAATCTCGGTCACCCACATAATGTACATGTTGCTCTTGAACAACAGAACCATAATGTGAGTGCCGTGACTACGTTGAGATCAGGAAGGATGCTGCACAACAACATCGGCACAACAATGGAGGATAATGACACCCCGGCCGCTTCTTCTTCTTCTTCTTCTTCTTCTTCTTCTTCTTCTTCTCCATCCTCGTCTTCTGAGCCTATTCTTCATTCTTCAAAAGGCTCTTCTTCTTCTTCTTCTGCTCTGAACGGACCCACTTCTCACTCCACGAAAACACCAGCTCTGGGATCCGTTCCAACTCCACAATCTCCTCCACAAGCATTGGACTCAACCACTTTTAAAAACACCCCATTTCCAAACCGGTTGAGGTCCAATAAACAAAATCCACAAATGGAGAAGATTCTGGAGTTATTTAAGCAGGTTAACATTAACATTCCTCTTTTAGATGCTGTCCAACAAGTCCCGTCCTACGCGAAAATCTTAAAGGACTTGTGCACGAAAAAGAGGAAGTCTCAGGTACCCAAGAAAGTTTTCTTGGCTAGTGCTGTGAGTGATGCTCTTACCCAATCTTTACCACAAAAACGGAAGGACCCTGGCTGTCCTACGATTTCTATTACCATTGGGGATAAGAACATCAACCGCGCACTATTAGATCTTGGTGCCAGTGTTAACTTGCTTCCGTACTCAGTATACGAGCAATTAGGCGTAGAAGAGCTGAAACCTACACACTGTACTCTCCAAATGGCCGACCGATCAATCACCCATCCTAGGGGTGAGCTAGAGGATTTGTTAATCAAAGTCGGGGACTTCATATTCCCCATTGACTTCATTGTATTAGACACACAGCCTGTAGCTAACCCCCGGAAACAAATTCCGGTGATACTCGGTCGCCCATTCCTTGCAACCTTAAATGCTGTGATCAATTGTCGCAATGGTTCGATGAACCTCTCTTCTGGAAACATGACAATTGAACTCAACATTTCTAGGTTGGGGAATCAGCCCTTCGAACCTAATGCTCATATACTGGACGTTTGCTCAATCCAGGAGATCACCCCTGAAGAGTGTGAATTCGAGGAGTTTCTGTTCGATCACGATAACCTTAACGCCACTAGAGCGTTCCTCTTCGAACCTGCTGCTGTTTCTGCGCCCGACAACGACTACGAGTGTTTCACGTTCTCGAACGATCTTAGCCGCTCACAATCCGAGTTTGAATCCTTCGAATTTCCGGATGAGTTACCTGAACCATCCAACTCGGTCGCTTACACTCGTTTTGAACCTTTGCTGGAATCTTTTGAGTTCGAGACATTTTCACCAATCTTGCCTTCAATCGTTTCACCTCCAACGCTCGAACTCAAGCCTTTGCCGTCTCACCTTAAGTACGCTTACTTGGATGAGAACGAGACCCTCCCTGTTATCATCTCGGCTTCTCTAGCTCCAGAGCAAGAGAAAGCCCTTCTTGCGGTCTTTCACAGCAATAGGCAAGCTTTTGGCTGGTCCATGGCGGACATCAAGGGGATTAGTCCCCTGATCGTTGAACATCACATTCATCTGATGGATGATGCCAAACCATCCAAAGATCCACAAAGGCGACTTAATCCAGTCATGAAGGAGGCTGTGAAAAAGGAAATCGTGAAGTGTCTGGATAGTGGTATCATTTACCCTATCTCTGATAGCCAGTGGGTTAGCCACATTCACGTTGTCCCCAAGAAATCAGGCATAACGGTCATTACTAACGAGGCGAACGAGTTAATCCCTACTCGCACCCAAACTGGGTGGCGAGTATGCATCGATTACAGAAAACTCAACGCCGCAACGCGGAAGAACCACTTTCCGCTACCTTTCATTGACCAAATGCTTGAACGATTGGCCGGACACGAGTACTACTGCTTTCTTGATGGCTACTCCGGCTATAATCAAATTCCCATCGCCGAAAAAGACCAGGACAAGACCACATTCACATGTCCTTTCGGCACGTTTGCATATCGTCGCATGCCCTTTGGGTTATGCAATGCGCCCGCTACCTTCCAGCGGTGTATGATGGGAATCTTCTCAGACATGGTGGAAAAATTCCTGGAGATCTTCATGGACGATTTCTCCATCTTCGGCGATCCTTTAACGAGTGTTTGCTGCATCTTGACGCTGTCCTTACCCGATGTAAGGACAAGAACCTCACTTTGAATTGGGAGAAGTGCCACTTCATGGTGCGCGAAGGTATTGTCTTAGGACATATCATTTCGCAAAATGGCATAGAGGTTGACAAAGCAAAGATTGAGGTCATTTCCAATCTCCCTCCTCCTAGATGCGTCAGAGACATCCGACCCTTCCTTGGCCATGCCGGTTTCTTTAGACGGTTCATCAAGGACTTTAGCAAGATTGCTAGGCCCTTGACTCTTCTACTGGCCAAGGACACGCCATTCGACTTCAACTCGAGCTGTGTGACTGCATTCTAGTCATTAAAAAGCTCACTCACTTCTGCTCCCGTTCTTTTTTCACCTGACTGGACGCACCCATTTGAGATTATGTTCGATGCATCCGACTTTGCCATTGGTGCTGTCCTTGGACAACACATCAACAAGATGCCGCACGTAATCTATTATGCGGGCCGAACCCTGAAGGACGCCCAACTCAATTATACAACAACTGAGAAGGAATTCCTGGCTGTTGTATTTGCTTTAGAAAAGTTCGGGCCCTACCTCATCGGCTCTCCAGTCATTGTCTACACAGACCATTCTGCTTTGCGCCATCTTTTTGCGAAGAAAGATGCAAAATCTAGGCTAATACGTTGGATCCTCTTGCTTCAAGAGTTTGACCTTGTCATTAAGGACAAACGAGGATGTGAAAACGTAGTTGCCGACCATCTCTCACGACTTCCTTCTTCGCCTTCGCTTCAAATTCCGATCAACGATGTTTTCCCGGATGAACAGCTCTTGACAGTATCTTGCGAACCCTGGTTCGCAGATATTGTGAACTATTTGGCCACAGGGCTACTACCGACTGAATGGTCAAGTCAGGACAGACTTCGATTCTTATCCCAAGTAAAACACTTTTACTGGGACGAACCCTATCTGTTCAAGTACTGTCCCGATCAGATTATTCGTCGATGTGTCCCTGACGATGAATTCAAGAGTGTGCTGTCATTTTGCCACGATCAAGCATGTGGCGGGCATTTTTGCCCCAGAAAGACAGCTGAGAAGATCTTGCAATGTGGTTTCTACTGGCCATAACTCTTCAGAGACGCTCATGACTATTGCAAGACTTGCTCCCGGTGCCAACACTTGGGCCGGATATCCCGGAGGAACGAGATGTCGCTCCAACCGATCTTGGTTGTGGAGATTTTCGACGTTTGGGGGATAGATTTCATGGGGCCGTTTCCCAGCTCTTTCGGGAACTTGTACATCCTTCTCGCTGTTGATTACGTCTCTATTGTTAGTGTATATGCCCTAGAGGCCATTACTGTATCATACTAGTTTGTATATTACTTAATGGAAGCTTGGGATATTCACCTTGTATAAACAATCTTGCTCAATATAGTAGTATGCTACTTGGTTTGTTTCTACTTCAATGTGTACATGTGCTTATTTTGCGATATCACCTATACGCATTAGTGGAGCCCTTAGGATCTTTGCTTGATTACCAGCGTTGTGATGGCAGTCACACTAGTGGGGGCTGGGTAATCTATAAGCACATCCTTATACAGGTCCCTAGTCGCAGGACTATTTAGACAGGGCATCGATACTCCGGAGTAGACTAGCGTATGCGCTTCTCATCCCAGTGTGGGAGATGGTCTGTCCCACAGCCATCAGTACGTCGTACTGGAGATAGTATACGGGTGCTCGTTAGGTTACGAGTACACTGGACAGGACTCGTCGGGAACTGACAGGTTGGTATTATACCTATCGTCAGTTATCAGTTCCCAGGTGACATGAGTACAGCTTAGTCCGCTGACTTGATACTGGCACTTCGCCTCGAGTACGTTCCCACTGCACTTTGATCACTACCCTACCACGGCTCAAAGGAGTCGTGCAAACAGGTAGTGGTTGGGTGCAGTCCCGAAGCACTTGGAGGCAGTGACGGTTAGACAGGATTCGTCTCTCCCGGTATTGGGAGTTGACATCGCGCTGTGTCTAGGAGAGCCATTACACAAGTAGTCCCTGGCCAGGGCAAGCGAGATATACTGGTAGGCTTCCAGTGTTATCTCAGGGTGTTTTGGGCTTCACTCCGACACGACTTGTACCGCTATTGGGGGACTGACGTTTTACCGCCCCATAGGCCCGACATGCGATGTATCAGACGAACAGACCGGACTGTACGGAGAATGTCATATTCAGACTCAGTAGGAGTTCAGTTGGGGTTCACCTCGTCAGCCTTCTTGTCGGCATCTACCTGGGGACCGTTACGCACAGCTAGTGCCGCTTGCGGTCTGTGGTTAAACCCACTGCCAGCGTAGTGTCGAGTCTTTAGAGTCCCACACAGAGGGTATTCGCCTCTGGGCAAAACAGAGTAGAGGTCGCATGGTTTTGCGACAGGGTTCGTTCTCATCCGCGCACTTGTGCACGTTTTGGAGTCCGGACGGATTATACTGGCAGGCTCTGGTTTGAGCCAGATACTGGTATATGTTTTGGGGTTGCTTTTATATCTCGGTATTCTTGTTCCTCGGAACGAGAATGCAGGTGTGTATGCACAGTTGCTTAAGGCGGAGGATGAGGTATTTCATTAGGGTTTCGGAACGGGTGCGTTTGCACAGTTGACAGTCGTCATTTTCCAAACCCTAATAGATTTATGAAATATCAATTAATAATAGTAATTAAATGAAATATTGTTATGGTTGATTTTGTTGACTTGTTGACCATGGTTGACTTGTTGACCATGGTTGAATGTTGACCACCATCATGCTTTGAAAGGATTCTCCTTGATTCTTGCTTACATTCATTTAATGAAGCATGATAGTGGTCATTCCAAAACTACCATCAACTATTCTCATTTGAATTATTATTACTAATTAGATAATTCTTTTTCTTTTGATATGGTTGCAAAAAGGAAAAAGAGAGCTCATTCTTTCATAACCATTCCCTCTCCTCACTTCATCTTCTTCTTCCTCAAGCTCAAGGTGATTCCTTCTCATGTGTTGAGAATCCCTCACCTTGAAAAAGAAAGCACCCAATAGATACTCTCTACTCTCTCTAGGGTTCAAGGTTTAGCAAGCCGGAGATCCTAGTTCACTCAAAGTTCGAGTTAGAGCCCGAAGGTTGAACCCTCAGGTGGATCCATCTTCGACGGAAGAAGGCGACGAGGAAAGAACCATCAACCTCTACAAAGTTTGAAGAAGAAGGAGTTCAAGTTTAGGTATAACCATCTTTCCGAGTAGCTAACTCTCTTTAGCAAGTTTGCTAGTTTTAGTTTAGGAAAAGATCCCGACTTTGTTAGTCCATGTTGCCCCATGCGCTAAAAATTTGATTTTTATACCGTTTCCGCCTCCCCGTAAGAACCGGGGGTCGCAATGTGGACTTACATCTAAGTGGGTCGAGGCTGTGCCAAGCCGGACTAACGACAACAAGGTTGTCGTTAGGTTTCTTAAAGAAAACATTTTCTCCCGGTTTGGGCACTCCGAGCGATCATTAGCGACAATGGAACTCATTTCTGCAATAAGACTTTCGAAGCCTTGATGCGGAAATATTCCATTAATCATAAGCTATCTACGCCCTACCATCCCCAGACCTGTGGGCAAGCCGAAGTTTCAAATCGGCAAATCAAGCAGATACTGGAGAGGACGGTTTCCATGAACCGAAAAGATTGGTTGTTGAAACTCACTGATGCCCTTTGGGCATTTCGAACTGCTTATAAGACCGATCTTGGCATGACTCCCTATCGGCTTGTGTACGGAAAAGCTTGCCACCTACCTGTCGAAATAGAGCATCGTGCATTTTGGGCGATAAAAGAGCTGAATCTATCTCTCGAAGATGCGGGCAGCCATCGGAAGCTGCAGTTGAACTAATTGAGCGAGCTTAGGGATAAGGCTTACGATAACGCGGTTGTTGTTAAGAAACCGAACGAAGGTGTTTCACGATAAACACCTTTTGCGCAAAACCTTCATACCTGGTCAGCAGGTACTGCTTTACGACACCCGGCTACACTTCCATCCAGGAAAGCTCAGATCTCGCTGGAAAGGGCCGTATTTTGTGCGGAATGTGTATCCGCAGGGCGCTGTGGATTTGTAGAATCTAAAGGACGGTTCATTTTTCAAAGTGAACGGACACCGACTAAAACCGTACCTTAGCGCCGAAGCAACAGAGGAGCTCCTGGTCTTACAGGAGCCGGTTTACCCTGCATAATCTTCCTCTGCCTACCACCAAACTTCGGTTATCCAGCCAAGAACAGTGGACACTGTTCCAAATAAGTTTGGGGGTATGTATATACCATTTTGTATTTATTTTTGGATATTCTTTTCTTTTTAAAAAAAACAAAAAAAAATAAATTTGTGTATATCTAACCGACAATTTTTACCCTTTAAATGATCTCTTCATGCGATGACAGTGAGGACACTGTCCAGTTTAAGTTTGGGGGTACGCTTGGTACGCATTTCTAACCTTCGTATTCATATGTATATTTTGCATCTGCATATTAAAATCCATAAAATCCATAAAAAACAGAAAATTTTCTAAAAACATAAAAACTTTTTCTGTCAAGTTAGCTAGTGGGAGAACTCTGATTCAACATTTCGACGGTTTTGTTTGATAAAATAAGAATAACTAAATCTTATGTTTAGATTTTGAAAACCTGAAAGATAACTCTCCTTTGAAGTTAACTATAGCTGATATACGACTTTACATCACACTACACGTGTCGTGAGTTTTGGAAATTAGATGACAAGTCTTTTATGTCTAAAAACTTTTAAATGGATAAATGATTTTCTGAGGATCAAATAGGTTTGTTCTGAAATAAGTAATATCAGGAATAGTTTATGAAGTGAGTGAATATGAAGGAATGTTATTGATGCCTTAATTGGAACTAAGTCTGAAAAATAACCCATCTGCAACTTGATTGGAATGATTACACACCAAAACCCACTAAAACACGTCTTTTATCCAAAAAAATAATTAAACTGCCGGTTATATCTCCGTTCGCATTGAATCATCATGATTTTCACGCCAAATTGTCTTTTGTTTTTGGACCTAGGTAACTTGAGTAATTAAGTCCGCTGGGGTGTTTCTACACATAATGCCCTAAAGCCAACTGGTTTGGGAGCATTGGCCCAAAGCTCGCTAAGAATCCTAGAAAGTCCAGATTAAAACAAAGTCAAGCAAGTGTTCTCTCCGAGTTAAAATTCCTAACGGTTCTTTGTGTGAGAATAATCTTGACAAAAGACAGGTTTTTATAAAAAATATTTCTAGCGGAGATATGAAGGTTTTATTCTATGATAAAGACTATTGCACATTCACAGAGGTGTGTATGAAATGAAAACAAGAAAAAGGTGGAGTGAAAAATAAGACCTAGTTTCATGTTAAGGAAGATAGAAATTCTGAAGTTGAAACCTTACTGGAAAACGAAATTTGAAAAATGCTTAACTCTTTATAAAACTTATGTGATCCTTTTAAAATTGTTATCTGGGCTTTATTGTGTGACATGATGACTTTAATCGATCCTTCTGGAACATAACGACACTATTTACACTGCACGTAAAGACATAAAATCTTAAGTTAAATAAGAAGCGAGGTGTGAAAAATAAAGGTTCGATAGTCTAGACTTAGGATCATAGAATTATTATTTTCTGAAACAAAACTTTAGGGGTTTGAATCATAGTAATTTTTCAAAACTAGCTTGACCGGATTTTGTGGGTAGTATCCGCTGAAAACCCTCAGGAGACAACACTCCTCCTACTAGGGACACCTAGAGGTTTAACGGCTTGTTGCACATGCTCAGTGCAATCGCGTTCCCTGCGAAAGTAAGGTTAGGAATTTTTGTGAATAAATTGGCTTTGCTCGGGACGAGCAAATGATAAGTTTGGGGGTATTTGTTCATATCAGATTTTTGCATTTTTATACCGCCCAATTTTTATCATATTGCTTATCGGTAGGTACTCTTGAGCCGTGTTTGCTAGTCAATTGCAGGATACAGGTTCTCGGCTCTAAACGGTAAAATTCATGGAAAAACACAACAAATTCCGGATTACTGCCAACCACAGATAAAACACGGATCTCCGCTCTCTATCCGTATGTTACCACACACCAGTTAAGAAGACAAAAGGGCAAATCGATTGTCATCTTCATGCACAAAGCACAATGGAAACACAAAGACCAAGAAATCTATACGGAGCTCAAGAAAATCATGACAAAAAGATCCATGTCCAATCACCTTTTGATCTACTAGGATTCTGGAAGAGATGAGAAAAGATTATCAGGAAAAACATATGCCAAACTAAAGACAAAAGAGGACCAGGGAAGCACAAAAAACCGGAGGGCCCAACTCCCCTATACGGCCGTGGTTCCGCGGCCAATAGGAGGTCTAGGCCGCGGTTCCGCGGCCGTACAGGCACCGCAGTTGAAGATTTTTTAGGGGCTGTTAGGTCTTTTCATTTTAGTTCTGAATGTTGCCCTAGGTTCTCATTTTCCAGCCTATAAATAGCCCAGAACCTTGTGAAGCCAAGGGTGCTTAATCTTGTATTTTAGGTTTTAGAATACTTGTTGTTCTTCTTCCTCTTCTCATCTCTTCTCCATTAAAAAACTTGTAGTGAGCTTTTGTGAGTGAAGAATGATGAATAAAGAAGTTCTTTTTGTTATTATACTTGTCTTGCTCTTGTTATGTTAATTGCTTGTAATCTTCAATTGATAATTTAGTTGTTGTTATTTATTGTTGTTTCTTTCTTATTCTCTTTTTCTTTATCCTTAAACAACCATGATGCTTACGTTTGATCCTTGCCAAGGTGAGGTCGCAAATAGCTAGTTGTTATCTTCTAATCTCTTTCTTTCTATCTTCCTCCTTTGTTTTATTTTTCGTTCTTCTTGTAATGGGTGAGTAGTTTCCATACTTGTTAGGGTAGGATAAGGGAAGTTTGAGAGAAGGAAATCTCTCTCACTCTTTCCTTGCCCAACATCTTAAATCGAACTCCCGTTAATTGAACCACAATCCGCTTCCTACGGCACCCTATCCTACATGATAGCGGTGATTCCGTAGTGAGACCGGTTGTGGTTGAATTAACCGGAAGTTAAGGCTAAGAGCCAAGAACGGATGGACAAGCACCAAAAGGAAGAACTTGTGCGTTGGAAAGCCTAGCTTATACTCGCAAGTTCCTTCCTAGTCGTGCTAATCCCCGTTGTTGCCGATTACCGTAACACCGATATTAAGAGTGGCAACGAAAGAAGTGAGCGACTCCTAACTCAAACTAACCTAATCCTAACCCTAACAAGCTCCTTTTACATATCATTTTAACACTTAGTTAATCACAAACAAATCTGGACTTTTGGACTTAACACGTAAAAGCACATAGAAAAATATTCCCATCTCCCTGCGGACGACCCGTACTCAACCGGCTAGCTACAAGCGAAGCCGTCTTGATTGCGGTAACAAACTTGAACACGCACAAACTCTACCAATCATACATCTTCCTACAGCGGGTTTTAATTATTGAGACAGTCTTCTGCAGAGTTACAGTTCTTGTGCGATCGTTGAGTACAGCTTAAGTTCGCCTCTACTGAGGTGACAGCTTGCTAATTTACGCGCCCGTCCATTTTTCCTTAATCGTCTTCGCGAGGCACAGCCCGCCGATGCTCGTTTGTCTGAGATTCTTGAGCATATTCGGCTGGCTAAAGAATCGGAGTCCTTGATTTGTGACCAGGATGTGCTATGTTTAGGGACGCGTTTGTGTACCTGCTGCTGATGGGTAGAGACGCGAAGTCCTAGGGCAGGCACATCAGTCAGCTTTCAATGTTCATTCCTGTTCCACCAATTCGTAGCGTGACTTGTGAGTTAGTTACGGGTGGGCAGGGATGAAGAGTGAAGTTTCGGATTTCGTTTCGAAATGTCTGTCTTGTTGTGAGCTAAGGTTGAGCATTGGGAACCGGCTTGAGAGTTGCAACCTTTAACCGTTCCGGAGTGGGAATGGGAGCAGATATCCATGAATTTCGTTGTGGTGTCTACCCAGGTTTATTCAGGGTGTGACTCTATTTGGGTGTTTGTTGTCCGGTTATGCTCAGTTTGCTCAGTTGTTCTTTGTTAAGTTTGTGCGTTGCACGGTGTTCCTTCTTATGTTGTATCCTATAGAGGCACCATGTTCGCTTGCCGTCTTAGGCAGAAGTTTTAGGAAGCCTTGGGTACTGGTTGAGCTTTAGCTCCGCTTTTCCATCCGCAGGATGATGGTCGGTTAGAGCGGACTATATAGACTCTGGTGGATTTGCTTGTGCGTGCGTACTAATTTTTGTCGGCAGTTGGGATCGTCACTTTCCATTGTTAGGGTTCTCCTTCGACAGCTGTTATCAGGAGACACTCCAATTGGCAACCTTTAGGCTTTTGGTTAGGTGGTGTCGATCGCTAGTCTGTTTTTCTGACTCTGCGTGAGTAGGATTTTTGGACCCCAGCTAGTCTAGAAACTTTGGAGATGATCCAGTTGTTTCAGGTCAGGATGAGGACAACCCAGTGCAGAAAGAGGTCTTATGCCGACCGTGGTGGTCGCAGACTGGAGTTCGCAGTGGGAGATCATGTATTCCTACGGATTTTCCGATGAATGACGTGTTGAGTTTTGGGAAGCTTATCCCAGGATTTTAGGTCCTTTTGAGATCCTTAAAGCGAGTTAGTTTCGTTGCCTTTAATTTGGCACTTCCGCCCAGATTATTGAGTATTCACCCCGTATTCCTTGTGTCGATACTTTGCAAATACCTTCATGACCTTTCTCACATGATTCAGCACCAGACCATTTTAATTGTGACACGATCTTTCGTTCACCGGCAGCCAATTGTGTTAGTGGTTCGGCAGGTGGAAAAACTTCGGTCAAGGGTCTTGCCATCTGTGGAGGGTTTTCTTGGGCGTAGCCGTATAGTGAGGTGATCGCTTAGGAGGCTGCTAGCGAGATTTGAGAGTTTGTACTCTTCTCCTTGAAGGTATGCTTGGTGAGAATTTTAAATTCGGGGAAGAAATTTTATAAGGGGGGAGATTGTAACGCCTAAGATTTCGGTTAGTGTTAGTTTAGACGGTAATGTGGGTTTTTGGTAAAAAGTTTACCAATTTGGGTTTCTCACCTTTTATAACATTTAATTAATAATTTATTATTATTTGTTATGGCTTGCACGCACGTGTGCACGTTAATTTAAGTTTTTTTTGTGCTAATCTTGTTTTAGTGACCATGACAACTTAACCCTAATCAAAACCTTTGCTTTATCCTAATCCTTGTTTTAATCTAATCCTTGACCTAACCTCTTGATATTTGTTGAGAGAAAGGATATTTTCTTTTGGATGTGAGGAGGTACCATGGTGGTGTATGAATACATTAATAGGGATTTAATGTAAGTCGATGTACAACACCCCCACGACTTGCGGGGAGGAGGAATAATGGAAAAACGATCATGTTTTAGGCGTAAACATCGACTAACCGAGAATCTTTGCATAAACAAAAACTAACAAGAAACCATAGAAGAGTTAACTACTATGATAAGTGATTATACCTAAAGAACCGAGTCCTTCGTCTTGTCATTCTCCACGTCCTCTCCGACCTTCTCTATGTAGTAGATGATCCACCCGAGAGCTTAACTTCAAGTTTCACCTCTAACTTGAGGTAACTAGGTTTCTTAAATCGTTAATCTAAGTAACCTAGGTGATATAGAGAATGGTTAAGGATTAAGTAGTCTACTCTAATCCTTGATCTTAACATATGAGATAGGAGGATTAGGGTTTGAAGAGAGAGAGCTTGAGGAGAGAGAAAGTGAGCAAAAGAATGAGATGAGATAATGAGCTATCATAATATATATCAAGCATTATCATTTATCCAATAAAAGAAAATAAAGGATTAATAATCATGCTTCATAAATACAAGAGGGTGATTCATCTCCATGAGTCATTAAGCATTTATGATGCATTAATGACATGGATGAATCACTCAAATGACTCACTAATCTCATTTAATGCATATGCCATCTTAACCCCCAAGTCACCATCTTCTAGAAGCTTCTCACGTAATTACGAGAACGCCCCTCCTATCCGTGAAAACACGAAAAAACTTTAGACTGTATAAATCCAATAACCGGATACTAGAAACTGGCTTAAACCAAAGCCGGCTAGTAAAAACTGTCCGGATGTCGTACGTGCGTAAACACACGTATGCGTCCAAACCCTTGTCGTAAAACCATACGACCTCTATATCGTTTCGCCTAGAGTAGGGAAACCCTCTGTGTGGGACTCTAGAGACTCGACTACTATGCTGGCAGTGGGTTTAACCACAGACCGCAAGCGGCACTAGCTGTACGTAACGTTCCCCAGGTAGATGTCGATAAGAAGGCCGATGAGGAAACCCATCCGAACTCCTACTGAGTCAGATGTGACAATCTCCGTACAGTCCGGTCTGTTCGTTTAAGACTATCGCATATCGGGCCTAGGGGGCGGCAAGCGTCAGTCCCCTAATAGCGGTATAAGTCGTGTCGGAGCGAAGCCCATTACACCCTGAGAAACTACTGGAACCTACCAGCAAATCTCGCTTGCCCTGGCCAGGGACTTTGCGTAATGGCTCTCTGACACAGCGCGATATCAACTCCCAATACCGGGAAAGATGAATCCTGTCTAACCGCCACTGCCTCCAAGTGCTCGGGACTGCACCCAACTGCTACCTGTTTGCACGACTCATTTGAGCCGTGGTAGGGTAGCAATCTAAGAATAGTGGGACACACTCGAGGCGAAGCAGCAGTGTCAAGTCTGCGGACTATGCTGTACTCATGTCACCTGGGAACTGTTCACTGACGACTGGTATAAAACCAACCAACTGTTCCCTGTGAGTCCTTTCCGTTGTACCCGTAACCTAACGAGCACCTTCATACTATCTCCAGTACGACGTACTAACGGCTGTGGGACAGACCATCTCCCCAACTGGGATGAGAAGCGTACATACTAGTCTACTCTGGAGTATCGATGCCCTGTCTCGATAACCCTATGACTAGGGATCTAAATAAGGATGTGCTTGTAGACTACCCAGGCCCCGCTAGTGTGACTGCCATCACAACGCTGGTAGGAAAGCAAGATCCTAAGAGCTCTATCAATACGTATACTCACATATTAAGATCGAAAAACCAAGTAGCATACTAACATATTTAGCAAGACTGTTATATACATGTGAATATCCCAAGCTTCCATTAAGTAATATACAAACTAGTATGATACAATAATAGCCCCTAGGGCATATACACTAACAATCTCCCACTTGCACTAGGGCCATATACTGGCATATCGAAGACCGATGATCTCGAGTAGCCTCTCGAACTGAATCTGAGGTAGGGCCTTTGTGAATGGATCAGCAATGTTCTCTTCAGTAGCAACTCTCCGAACCTCGATCTCCCGACGATCAATGATCTCCCTGATCAGGTGATACCGCCTTAAGATGTGTCTGGACTTCTGATGGGACCTTGGTTCCTTCGCTAAAGCTATATCTTCATTGTTGTCGCAATACAGAGGTATTGGATCAAAATGGTAGGAACCACCTGAAGTTCTGTTAGGAACTTCTTCATCCAGACCGCTTCTTTTGCGGCATCGCAAGCAGCAATATACTCCGCTTCCATCGTCGAGTCAGCAACGGTGTCCTTCTTGGAACTCTTCCAGCACACCGCCCCTCCATTGAGGGTAAAGACATAACCTGACATGGATTTGGAATCGTCCTTATCACTCTGGAAGCCGGAATCAGCATAGGCTTCCATCCTAAGGTCTTTTCCACGGTAAACCAAGAACATCTCCTTAGTTCTCCTCAGGTACTTGAGAATGTTCTTTACTGCTATACAGTGTTTCTCCCCCGGGTCTGACTGATACCGGCTTACCACACTCAGTGCGTAAGTTACATCTGGTCTGGTGCACAACATCGCATACATTATAGAGCCTACCGCAGAAGCGTAGGGTATAATATGTTAGTTGTATGTATGCCCTAGAGGCCAGTATTGTACAGATGATGTATATTATATTGGATGCTTGGACATATATATAGAGATGACTTTCTTGCTCGATATGATAGTATGCTATCTGGTTACTCTTTATCTTAACATGTACACTTGTCTCTTTAAACTGTCTTATAGTTACATGTTGGTAAAGCCCTTAGGATGTGTACTTGACTACCTGGACTATGATGCAGATCATACTAGTGGGGACATGGTAGTCCATGAGTACATCCTTCAAGGTCCCTAGTCATGGGTGTATCGAGACAGGGCATCGATATACCAGTGTAGACTAGCGTATACGCTTCTCGACCCATGAGATGGGCGATGGATGATCCCATATCCATTGGTGTTTGACATCAGAGATGGTGTACGGGTGCTCAGTGGAGACTGGGTATACTGGACGGACTCGCCGAGAACTCCCAGATGGTATTATACCTCACGTCAGATGGCAGTTCTCAGGTGACACTTGTGCAGGTTTGTCTGTAGACCCGAGATCGTCATAGAGTCTTGTGTGATTCCCACTGTGCTTTGATCTCCACCTTACCACGTCCATGAGGGCGTGCAAAACGGTGGTCTTTGGGCACAGTCCCGAGTCACATGGAGGCAATGAGCGATAGGAGGGGTTTCGTCTCTCCCGGTATTGGGGTTGATGTTGCGCTGTGCTTGATTGGCCGTAACAGGGAAGTCCCTGGCCAGGGCTGATCAGAGATTTGCTGGTAAGTGTTACCAGTAGTTTCTCGACCCGTTATGAGCCTCACATCGGCACGACTTATCGGTTATTGGGGTCTGACGTTTACCACCCATAGACTTGATATGCGACATATCAGACGAACAGACCGGACTGTACGGTAAGTGTTACTGGTTGGATTCACAGGAGTGTGAGCGGGCTAGCTCGTCAATCTTCTGATCGCTCAATACCCGGATGGCCGTTACTTTTAGCAGACCGCTTGCGGCTTGTAGGTGCTTGATATGATCATCATCTGCTACCGGCGTATTGATGAGTCTTTAGAGTTCTACACAGAGGTTTCCTGGCTCAAGCGAAACGAAATAGGAGCGCATATGAGATATGTGCAGGACCGAGAATAATGCGTGTATGTGGTACCGTATTCCATTCTCGCGATGAATGTATTGAATGGTTATATTCGATATAACCTAGATATCGAATCAACGATTGATTCGATAAGCCGATATATAGGATACTAGTCGGTTATATGCGATATGACCGGATCGTTAAGTCAAGTGTTGATTTAATGATTTAATGTATAATTATATATTTGATATTACTTTGCATTAGCTAGTATTAGTTCACTTTATATGGATTTTCTCACTTGATGTGCAAGAAGTATATGTGATATACTTTTGTGCACATATTTGTATCATGTTTGATGATACTTGATCATTTAGTTAAGTGTATAGAATTAAACCATGATTAATTTGATGATTAGGGTTTTGCATATTCATTTATTTATTTATTTGTTCATTTATTTATTTGGAAAAGATAAAGATGAGAATGGTGGCTTTCTTTGTTTCTTATTGAAGCTTCATGAAGTTTTGACTTAGTCACCATTCTTGTCTCATGCTTAACCCTAACCATTTAAAGTAACCCTAGTTCATTCTCTACACTTAACTATGGTTAAGATTATGATAAGTATTGATTTTCTTTTTCATTTTAAATGATTTATGATATTCTTTCTTCTTCTTGACCTTCTTCTTCAAGATAGAAAGCTTGATGCCATCAATGGCAACTTGAGATCTAAAGTGAGAAATCCAATTCTAAAGTGAACCCACCTCCTATTTATTCACCCTCTGCCTCTTGCCAAGTTGTTTTGGGTGTTTTCTTCACAAGTTTCACAAATTTGTGAAGTCGGAGCTTGAAATTGTGATGCCTCAACGTAGATCATCTTCGGCACGAAGCCGACGACCTAGTCCGCCCAATTCTCCGATGAAGCCGACATTTGAGTTCGGGATTCGAGATGGACAGCGAGAGGACGCCTACGTGGAGCCAAGGAAGTGGAGAACTGGATCTACAAAGGTTGTAGCCTCTCTCCTTTAGTTAAGTTGTTAACTAGTTTCGTTTTTCGCCTAATTTTCTAGTCAACGATCTAGTCTAGGGTTTCTCGGCACCGTAAAATTTGAAATTGGCATGGTTGATGCCTTGTGAGACCTCTTGAGAGTGCCTAGGATCCCTACAGTGGTATCAGAGCCTAGCTAGAGCCTTAGGCGAAGTCTAGACGACGTTTGAAGTCCGATCGAACCAAAACCCTAACCCGAAAACGGCTCTCTGTACATTTTTTAAAAAATGGGTTTTTTCCAAATTAAAAATATGCAAAAAACTCAGCAGGGAATTCTAAGAATTACGGCGCAAAATTTATTTCATGATCCCTCACATGAGCGGCGGAACCGCGGCATAAGCCTAGCTTATGCGGCGGTTCCACGGCTAAAGTATGACGTCAGCCCTACCAATTTGCACAGTAATTCCTATTTAACAGTGCTGAGTTCTCTGGGTATTTTTAAATTTTATTCAAGAGTTGAATTTTCTGGGGTTGTTTTGGGGATTCGGTGTTTCGATCGGAGTATCAGATTTTGTTTTTGTGGCTTTCCGGATAATTTTTAGAATATGTTAAAAAGTTCGACCGGATATAAATACCCAATTTTTCCCCTGTCGGGAAATTTCCAAGAGTTGGATTTTTCCATGGTTTAACGACGTTCTAAGTAGTGCAAGTAGCGCAATGGACCCTCTAGAAGACAACAAACCTTAACTCGATTATGTGACCGTCTTGAACTGCCCTTTGAACCTTCGGGTTTGGGGCAGTACGGCGTGCCACATATGAGGCGTTGGCTTGACCCTTCAACGGCTGGACCGTTGGTACTGAGGCACAAACTGAATGTTGTTAGACTTATTTCATGTGTTGAGCTGTATCGGGAAAACTTGGGTGTTTGACTGTTCGATCGGAAAGTTTAACATTTTCAGTTTATCTGGAATGTGATACAATAATTGGAATTCACAAACAGTTATGAGATAACTGAATGAATGTTATAAATCTAGCGGTTTAGTTTCACTTGATATTGAAAAGAGTTTTCGATAATGAGACTAAAATGCGGGGTTTATAACTGTTAGGCATGTGATGTCTAAGTATTTCATTTGATTAGGCATACGATGTCTAAAGACGTTGCGGATTCCAACTGTTGTAGTTTTACACTTTCTTTTCTGTGACCGTAAGTGTAATATGTGATATCGCCGGTTTCGTTGCTATATGTCAACGACAATTGGGATGGACATATTTATTTACGTTGATGACATGTGATGTTATGTGTTGCTGGATATGTTATATTGGATTGTCGTGTTTGAATAGCCGGGGTTTTTTTATGTGAGATGAGTGTTTTTCATTTTCATTCATGTAAAAACTTGTATGTAATATTCTTTTATTGGGGCACTTCCAGGTTGCGGAAGCTGTCACCCTTTGTATATTATTTTCTTTTCCGCATTAGGATAGACCCAAGGAGGGGAGCACAAGTAACCGGGTTCTAGGGTCCAGTGGGAGACCATCTCGAGGAGTCGAGTCCGGGTCTCCTAACCCTAGAATTGGCAGGGTTGCTTGCCGCTCTCGTAGGGGTCTAGAGGTGTGGGATTGGCTATTCATCAAGACCGTGGAATCCGTGTTTTATACAGGCTCGTATTGAAAACACGGACGTCCTAGTATATCCAATATTTCATATGATATTTTCTGCTGCGATATCTGTGATGTGATCATGTGATGTTCTGTGATAGATACAGTATATAGTATATATGATATATTATATAGACGTTACTTATGTTTTGCATCCGCACTAGCCCTGCCCTGCTCTGTCGTTAGTTACCTAACCTAACGGTGCACGAGGGGACATCGAGGCGAATGCGGATGGCATAAGTGTACGTCATATCTATCTGTGATGTTTAGGTACTTAAATGATGGGACTTCATTAATGTGATTAATGAAAGAAAAGAAATCTAAGATGTTGTAGAATCAAATTTTAAACAAAAAGGGGTAGCTACAGTTCTTGCTTTGCATAGCGGTGTATGCGATATATCCTGCACCTTATTTGATGAGGAAAGGACCGAGATCCCTTCACCGGGAGTGACTCCTTTAGCAATGACTAGCAGATGCTACACACTCGGTTTGACTTTTGATTGCTTACATAGTTTTTGCTTTGCACAGTGATATATATGATATATCCCGCACCTCATTCGACGAGGAAAGGGCCGACGATCCCTTCACCGGGAGTGACCCCTTTAGCAAAACTAGAAAAGCCTCAAAATCACTCCATTTCAAAACTTCATTTGATTCTACAACGATATCAAGTTCATTACGCTCATGGTTTTTATGAAAAAACTGCGTAGCCCTCCGTCATTTCAGATAAGTACTAGTTAGTATTCGTGCTGCCGTAGTTTGGCCTCCGTCAAGGCGTAGTGTACGGTAGCTAACTAGTGCTTATCTGCTAGCATATGATGCGATTGGATTAGGGTATTCGTACGGCGTTGTTTGGCCTCCGTCAAGGGTCGTGCGGGTGGGTTTAATTCAATCAGGAAATAACGGGTTGAACTTGACTAGCGGACTATGGGTTGTTTGGCCTCCGTCAAGGTCATAGGACGCTAGGGGCAAAATATTATCGGGAATTTCAAGTGTTGAAATTTGCAATGAGATTGCATACCTTCTATGAGATAGTTGGATCCCGATACCCGCTGCGAGTAAGAGTTACTCCTGGGAGAGTTTTACACATTACAATTAGCCGATCAAGTAGGTGTCTAGAAAGGTGTTAACGAGGTTACGCCTCTGGGAAAACGAGGTTTACATTAATTAGGTTCGTGCGAAAGCACGGGGGACCTCCCTCAAAGTACCGACACTGGCCTGGCTGAAAGATTGGCGAACTTATAGTATGTAATTAATCCCGGCTAGTCTTTCCTTTTAGGGTTTGAAGGAAGATTTGATAAAAAGCCGTGGGAGCCATCCTGATTTGATAAGATAATAACCAATCTGATCTTGCACGAGCTTACGCTAAAGTGTTTTCTTCTCTCTCTCTCCAGGTAGCGACCATTTCATGCCCTAATAAAGATAATAATATGGATGTATTGACCGAACCCGCATGTTATACTGTGCGGGGGAACGTTGAACCCGTTCTATCTTATAAGTGTCATAAGAATGAACAGGAAACAGGAGAATATCTGGATTCTCACACCGCCCAAAAGGAGAACATGCGTGATGATGCATCATCTTCGGGTGTGTTTGTCATTGAGAACTGTTTCTCAGTTCACCCTACGTCCTGGGTATTAGATACCGGATCAGGATCCCACATATGTAAGATGTTACATGGGCTACGGAAAGTTAGGGAACTGGGAAAAGGTGATCATTCCGTTCAAGTAGGGAATGGTGCAAATGTTGCAGCCAAAGCAGTTGGCGAATATCACCTAGTATTACCAAGTGGTGATACTATGATTCTGAATGAGTGCTATTATATACCGAACATGATGTGCAACATTATATCAGTTTCTTTATTGAGTAAAGAAGGATATAATTTTGTAGTACAGGATAATGTTATGAACATATTCCTAGATCAAAAGTTGATTGCATCAGGCTCATTACATAATGGCATATTCATTCTAAATCAAAATACAGTCCTCAATTTACAAAACACACACAAGAGGAAGAGTTCTGAACTGAACGAATCCTTCTTGTGGCATTGTAGACTGGGTCACATCAATGCGACACGACTAGCTAAGTTGCATAAGGATGGATATTTAAATCCGTTTGAATTTTCATCTTATGACACTTGCCAGTCATGTCTCAAAGGCAAGATGACCAAAATTCCATTTACTGGACACGGAGAAAGAGTTACCGAACTCTTGGGACTAATACATAGTGATGTATGCGGTCCCATGTCTACACATGCCAGGGATGGTTCTTTGTACTTCATTACATTCACTGACGATCTCTCTAGATTCGGATATGTGTTCCTGATGAAACACAAATCAGAAGCTTTTGAGAAATTTAGAGAATATAAACAAGAAGTAGAGAACCAAACGGGCAAAAGTATTAAGATCCTTCGATCTGATCGAGGAGGAGAATACTTAAGTAACGAATTCAGAGATTATCTAAAAGAGAATGGGATTCTCTCTCAGCTTACTCCTCCTTATACACCACAGCACAACGGTGTATTGGAGCGGAGAAATCGCACCCTATTAGATATGGTGCGCTCTATGATGAGTGCAGCTGAGTTACCTATTTCCTTCTGGGGATATGCACTGGAGACTGCTGCATATCTATTGAATAGAGTTCCAACCAAATCTGTGCCTACCACTCCATATGAGATATGGAATGGTAAGAGACCATGTCTTAATTTTATTCAGATATGGGGTTGTCCGGCCTATGTTAAGACACAAAATCCGGACAAACTCGAGGCAAGGTCTGTTCTATGTAAGTTTGTTGGATATCCCAAACATTTGCGAGGGTATATCTTCTACCACTCCGAGGAACAAAAAGTGTTTGTTTCTCGACATGCTACTTTCTTAGAAAAGTGTTTTCTTATGAAACAGACAAGTAGCATTCAGGTAGAACTGGAAGAGGTTCCAGCAATAAAAACTGAAACAGAAGACTTGGTAGAACCCAAGGATTCAGTTGAACTTGACGAACCCCAGCCTCTCCGCCGATCTAGTAGGGTTTCTCGTCCACCTGAGAGATACTACGGTTTTCTCATTGATGGTGGAAGCGAGGATTGCATCATGGAGGATGATGACCCAACTAGCTTCGAGCAGGCCATCATGAGTAGGGACTCAGTGAAATGGCTGGATGCTATGCGGTCCGAGATGGAATCCATGTACACCAACAAAGTATGGACTTTGGATGTTGCTCCTAAAGGGGTAAAACCCATCGGGAGCAAGTGGATCTTTAAGAAGAAACTTGGTGTAGATGGGAAAGTGGAGACTTTCAAAGCTAGACTTGTTGCAAAAGGTTTTTTTCAAAGACCAGGTGTGGACTATGACGAAACCTTTTCTCCAGTGGCTATGCTTAAATCCATCCGAATCATGCTTGCCATCGCTGCATATCATGACTACGAAATCTGGCAAATGGATGTTAAGACCGCCTTTCTAAATGGTGATTTAGAAGAGTGCGTATACATGACTCAGCCAGAGGGCTTCGTAGACAGTGGGAGCAGCGGGAAGGTGTGCAAGCTGCTTAAATCCATTTATGGATTAAAGCAAGCATCGTGGAGTTGGAACATCTGCTTTGACGTCGTTATCAAAGAGTTTGATTTCGTCAAAAACCCAGATGAACCTTGTATTTACAAGAAGGTGGCAGAGAGTAAGGTTGTCTTCCTCGTATTGTACGTGGACGACATACTCTTGATAGGAAATGATATTCCTATGCTGCAATCGGTTAAGCTCTTCTTATCAAAAAGATTCTCAATGAAAGATCTTGGTGATGCCTCCTGCATATTGGGGATCAGGATCTATAGAGATAGATCCAAACGGATACTGGGATTGTCCCAATCCAGGTACATTGACACCATACTAAAGAGGTTTAGTATGGAAGAATCCAAGCGTGGGAACATGCCCACGATCTCTGGAGTCACTCTCTCCAAAGAGATGTCTCCCAAGACTGATTTGGAGAGAGCTCGCATGCAAGGGATACCCTATGCTTCGGCTGTAGGCTCTATCATGTACGCGATGCTATGTACCAGACCCGATGTTGCATACTCACTAAGTGTAGTAAGCAGGTATCAAGCTGATCCTGGAGAGAGTCACTGGACAGCTGTGAAGAGCATTCTCAAGTACTTACGAAGGACTAAAGAGATGCTCTTGGTGTATGGTAACGGAGAACTCCAAGTGGAGTCCTTTACCGATTCGAGCTTCCAGAGTGATAAGGACGACTCTAAGTCGCAGTCGGGCTTTGTCTTTACCCTTTACGGAGGGGCGGTTAGCTGGAAGAGTTCCAAGCAGGAAACCGTGGCAGACTCGACGATGGAGGCTGAATACATCGCTGCCAACGATGCTGCCAAAGAGGCTGTTTGGATCAAGAAGTTCATTACTGAACTTGGAGTGGTTCCATCCATTGAGCATCCAATACCTTTGTATTGCGATAACAATGGAGCGGTGGCTTTGGCCAAGGAACCCAGGTCCCATCAGCGATCCAGGCATATTCTGAGGCGGTATCACCTGATCCGGGAGATAGTTGATCGCCGGGAGATCGAGGTCAGGAGAGTTGACACGAAGAACAACACGGCGGATCCACTCACGAAGGCCATTCCCCAGATACAGTTTGAGAGACTCTTCGGGATGCTCGGTATGCGATACTACAGCAGCTGGCCCTAGTGCAAGTGGGAGATTGTTAGTTGTATGTATGCCCTAGAGGCCAGTATTGTACAGATGATGTATATTATATTGGATGCTTGGACATATATATAGAGATGACTTTCTTGCTCGATATGATAGTATGTTATCTGGTTACTCTTTATCTTAACATGTACACTTGTCTCTTTAAACTGTCTTATAGTTACATGTTGGTAAAGCCCTTAGGATGTGTACTTGACTACCTGGACTATGATGCAGATCATACTAGTGGGGACATGGTAGTCCATGAGTACATCCTTCAAGGTCCCTAGTCGTGGGTGTATCGAGACAGGGCATCGATATACCAGTGTAGACTAGCGTATACGCTTCTCGACCCATGAGATGGGCGATGGATGATCCCATATCCATTGGTGTTTGACATCAGAGATGGTGTACGGGTGCTCAGTGGAGACTGGGTATACTGGACGGACTCGCCAAGAACTCCCAGATGGTATTATACCTCACGTCAGATGGCAGTTCTCAGGTGACACTTGTGCAGGTTTGTCTGTAGACCCGAGATCGTCATAGAGTCTTGTGTGATTCCCACTGTGCTTTGATCTCCACCTTACCACGTCCATGAGGGCGTGCAAAACGGTGGTCTTTGGGCACAGTCCCGAGTCACATGGAGGCAATGAGCGATAGGAGGGGTTTCGTCTCTCCCGGTATTGGGGTTGATGTTGCGCTGTGCTTGATTGGCCGTAACAGGGAAGTCCCTGGCCAGGGCTGATCAGAGATTTGCTGGTAAGTGTTACCAGTAGTTTCTCGACCCGTTATGAGCCTCACATCGGCACGACTTATCGGTTATTGGGGTCTGACGTTTACCACCCCTAGACTTGATATGCGACATATCAGACGAACAGACCGGACTGTACGGTAAGTGTTACTGGTTGGATTCACAAGAGTGTGAGCGGGCTAGCTCGTCAATCTTCTGATCGCTCAATACCCGGATGGCCGTTGCGTTTAGCAGACCGCTTGCGGCTTGTAGGTGCTTGATATGATCATCATCTGCTACCGGCGTATTGATGAGTCTTTAGAGTTCTACACAGAGGTTTCCTGGCTCAAGCGAAACGAAATAGGAGCGCATATGAGATATGTGCAGGACCGAGAATAATGCGTGTATGTGGTACCGTATTCCATTCTCGCGATGAATGTATCGAATGGTTATATTCGATATAACCTAGATATCGAATCAACGATTGATTCGATAAGCCGATACATAGGATACTAGTCGGTTATATGCGATATGACCGGATCGTTAAGTCAAGTGTTGATTTAATGATTTAATGTATAATTATATATTTGATATATTACTTTGCATTAGCTAGTATTAGTTCACTTTATATGGATTTTCTTACTTGATGTGCAAGAAGTATATGTGATATACTTTTGTGCACATATTTGTATCATGTTTGATGATACTTGATCATTTAGTTAAGTGTATAGAATTAAACCATGATTAATTTGATCATTAGGGTTTTGCATATTCATTTATTTATTTATTTGTTCATTTATTTATTTGGAAAAGATAAAGATGAGAATGGTGGCTTTCTTTGTTTCTTATTGAAGCTTCATGAAGTTTTGACTTAGTCACCATTCTTGTCTCATGCTTAACCCTAACCATTTAAACTAACCCTAGTTCATTCTCTACACTTAACTATGGTTAAGATTATGATAAGTATTGATTTTCTTTTTCATTTTAAATGACTTATGATATTCTTTCTTCTTCTTGACCTTCTTCTTCAAGATAGAAAGCTTGATGCCATCAATGGCAACTTGAGATCTAAAGTGAGAAATCCAATTCTAAAGTGAACCCACCTCCTATTTCTTCACCCTCTACCTCTTGCCAAGTTGTTTTGGGTGTTTTCTTCACAAGTTTCACAAATTTGTGAAGTCGGAGCTTGAACTTGTGATGCCTCGACGTAGATCATCTTCGGCACGAAGCCGACGACCTAGTCCGCCCAATTCTCCGATGAAGCCGACATTTGAGTTCGGGATTCGAGATAGACAGCGAGAGGACGCCTACGTGGAGCCAAGGAAGTGGTGAACCGGATCTACAAAGGTTGTAGCCTCTCTCCTTTAGTTAAGTTGTTAACTAGTTTCGTTTTTCGCCTAATTTTCTAGTCAACGATCTAGTCTAGGGTTTCTCGGCACCGTAAAATTTGAAATTGGCATGGTTGATGCCTTGTGAGACCTCTTGAGAGTGCCTAGGATCCCTACAGTGGTATCAGAGCCTAGCTAGAGCCTTAGGCAAAGTCTAGACAACGTTTGAAGTCCGATCGATCCAAAACCCTAACCCGAAAACGGCTCTCTGTACATTTTTTAAAAAATGGGTTTTTTCCAAATTAAAAATATGCAGAAAACTCAGCAGGGAATTCTAAGAATTACGGCGCAAAATTTATTTCATGATCCCTCACATGAGCGGCGGAACCGCGGCATAAGCCTAGCTTATGCGGCGGTTCCACGGCTAAAGTATGACGTCAGCCCTACCAATTTGCACAGTAATTCCTATTTAACAGTGCTGAGTTCTCTGGGTATTTTTAAATTTTATTCAAGAGTTGAATTTTCTGGGGTTGTTTTGGGGATTCGGTGTTTCGATCGGAGTATCAGATTTTGTCTTTGTGGCTTTCCGGATAATTTTTAGAATATGTTAAAAAGTTCGACCGGATATAAATACCCAATTTTTCCCCTGTCGGGAAATTTCCAAGAGTTGGATTTTTCCATGGTTTAACGACGTTCTAAGTAGTGCAAGTAGCGCAATGGACCCTCTAGAAGACAACAAACCTTAACTCGATTATGTGACCGTCTTGAACTGCCCTCTGAACCTTCGGGTTTGGGGCAGTACGGCGTGCCACATGTGAGGCGTTGGCTTGACCCTTCTACGTCTGGACCGTTGGTGCTGAGGCACAAACTGAATGTTGTTAGACTTATTTCATGTGTTGAGCTGTATCGGGAAAACTTGGGTGTTTGACTGTTCGATCGGAAAGTTTAACATTTTCAGTTTATCTGGAATGTGATACAATAATTGGAATTCACAAACAGTTATGAGATAACTGAATGAATGTTATAAATCTAGCGGTTTAGTTTCACTTGATATTGAAAAGAGTTTTCGATAATGAGACTAAAATGCGGGGTTTATAACTGTTAGGCATGTGATGTCTAAGTATTTCATTTGATTAGGCATACGATGTCTAAAGACGTTGCGGATTCCAACTGTTGTAGTTTTACACTTTCTTTTCTGTGACCGTAA
Source organism: Agapanthus africanus (assembly GCA_030015575.1). Classification (NCBI taxonomy): domain Eukaryota; kingdom Viridiplantae; phylum Streptophyta; class Magnoliopsida; order Asparagales; family Amaryllidaceae; genus Agapanthus; species Agapanthus africanus. Next base: position 521,761,364 of record CM057344.1, read on the forward strand.
GTGTAATATGTGATATCGCCGGTTTCATTGCTATATGTCAACGACAATTGGGATGGACATATTTACTTACGTTGATGACATGTGATGTTATGTGTTGCTGGATATGTTATATTGGATTGTCGTGTTTGAATAGCCGGGGGTTTTTATGTGAGATGAGTGTTTTTCATTTTCATTGATGTAAAAACTTGTATGTAATATTCTTTTATTGGGGCACTTCCAGGTTGCGGAAGCTGTCACCCTTTGTATATTATTTTCTTTTCCGCATTAGGATAGACCCAAGGAGGGGAGCACAAGTAACCGGGTTCTAGGGTCCAGTGGGAGACCATCTCGAGGTGTTGAGTCCGGGTCTCCTAACCCTAGAATTGGCAGGGTTGCTTGCCGCTCTCGTAGGGGTCTAGAGGTGTGGGATTGGCTATTCTTCAAGACCGTGGAATCCGTGTTTTATACTGGCTCGTATTGAAAACACGGACGTCCTAGTATATCCAATATTTCATATGATATTTTCTGCTGCGATATCTGTGATGTGATCATGTGATGTTCTGTGATAGATACAGCATATAGTATATATGATATATTATATAGACGTTACTTATGTTTTGCATCCGCACTAGCCCTGCCCTGCTCTGTCGTTAGTTACCTAACCTAACGGTGCACGAGGGGACATCGAGGCGAATGCGGATGGCATAAGTGTACGTCATATCTATCTGTGATGTTTAGGTACTTAAATGATGGGACTTCATTAATGTGATTAATGAAAGAAAAGAAACCTAAGATGTTGTAGAATCAAATTTTAAACAAAAAGGGGTAGCTACAGTTCTTGCTTTGCATAGCGGTGTATGCGATATATCCTGCACCTTATTCGATGAGGAAAGGACCGAGATCCCTTCACCGGGAGTGACTCCTTTAGCAATGACTGGAAGATGCTACACACTCGGTTTGACTTTTGATTGCTTCCATAGTTTCTGCTTTGCACAGTGATATATATGATATATCCCGCACCTCATTCGACGAGGAAAGGGACGACGATCCCTTCACCGGGAGTGACCCCTTTAGAAAAACTAGAAAAGCCTCAAAATCACTCCATTTCAAAACTTCATTTGATTCTACAACGATATCAAGTTCATTACGCTCATGGTTTTTATGAAAAACCTGCGTAGCCCTCCGTCATTTCAGATAAGTACTAGTTAGTATTCGTGCTGCCGTAGTTTGGCCTCCGTCAAGGCGTAGTGTACGGTAGCTAACTAGTGCTTATCTGCTAGCATATGATGCGATTGGATTAGGGTATTCGTACGGCGTTGTTTGGCCTCCGTCAAGGGTCGTGCGGGTGGGTTTAATTCAATCAGGAAATAACGGGTTGAACTTGACTAGCGGACTATGGGTTGTTTGGCCTCCGTCAAGGTCATAGGACGCTAGGGGCAAAATATTATCGGGAATTTCAAGTGTTGAAATTTGCAATGAGATTGCATACCTTCTATGAGATAGTTGGATCCCGATACCCGCTGCGAGTAAGAGTTACTCCTGGGAGAGTTTTACACATTACAATTAGCCGATCAAGTAGGTGTCTAGAAAGGTGTTAACGAGGTTACGCCTCTGGGAAAACGAGGTTTACATTAATTAGGTTCGTGCGAAAGCACGGGGGACCTCCCTCAAAGTACCGATACTGGCCTGGCTGAAAGATTGGCGAACTTATAGTATGTAATTAATCCCGGCTAGTCTTTCCTTTTAGGGTTTGAAGGAAGATTTGATAAAAAGCAGTGGGAGCCATCCTGATTAGATAAGATAATAACCAATCTGATCTTGCACGAGCTTACGCTAAAGTGTTTTCTTCTCTCTCTCTCCAGGTAGCGACCATTTCATGCCCTAATAAAGATAATAATATGGATGTATTGACCGAACCCGCATGTTATACTGTGCGGGGGAACGTTGAACCCGTTCTATCTTATAAGTGTTATTAGAATGAACAGGAAACAGGAGAATATCCGGATTCTCACACCGCCCAAAAGGAGAACATGCATGATGATGCATCATCTTCGGGTGTGTTTGTCATTGAGAACTGTTTCTCAGTTCACCCTACGTCCTGGGTATTAGATACCGGATCAGGATCCCACATATGTAAGATGTTACATGGGCTACGGAAAGGTAGGGAACTGGGAAAGGTGATCATTCCGTTCAAGTAGGGAATGGTGCAAATGTTGCAGCCAAAGCAGTTGGCGAATATCACCTAGTATTACCAAGTGGTGATACTATGATTCTGAATGAGTGCTATTATATACCGAACATGATGTGCAACATTATATCAGTTTCTTTATTGAGTAAAGAAGGATATAATTTTGTAGTACAGGATAATGTTATGAACATATTCCTAGATCAAAAGTTGATTGCATCAGGCTCATTACATAATGGCATATTCATTCTAAATCAAAATACAGTCCTCAATTTACAAAACACACACAAGAGGAAAAGTTCTGAACTGAACGAATCCTTCTTGTGGCATTGTAGACTGGGTCACATCAATGCGACACGACTAGCTAAGTTGCATAAGGATGGATATTTAAATCCGTTTGAATTTTCATCTTATGACACTTGCCAGTCATGTCTCAAAGGCAAGATGACCAAAACTCCGTTTACTGGACACGGAGAAAGAGTTACCGAACTCTTGGGACTAATACATAGTGATGTATGCGGTCCCATGTCTACACATGCCAGGGATGGTTCTTTGTACTTCATTACATTCACTGACGATCTCTCTAGATTCGGATATGTGTTCCTGATGAAACACAAATCAGAAGCTTTTGAGAAATTTAGAGAATATAAACAAGAAGTAGAGAACCAAACGGGCAAAAGTATTAAGATCCTTCGATCTGATCGAGGAGGAGAATACTTAAGTAACGAATTCAGAGATTATCTAAAAGAGAATGGGATTCTCTCTCAGCTTACTCCTCCTTATACACCACAGCACAACGGTGTATCGGAGCGGAGAAATCGCACCCTATTAGATATGGTGCGCTCTATGATGAGTGCAGCTGAGTTACCTATTTCCTTCTGGGGATATGCACTGGAGACTGCTGCATATCTATTGAATAGAGTTCCAACCAAATCTGTGCCTACCACTCCATATGAGATATGGAATGGTAAGAGACCATGTCTTAATTTTATTCAGATATGGGGTTGTCCGGCCTATGTTAAGACACAAAATCCGGACAAACTCGAGGCAAGGTCTGTTCTATGTAAGTTTGTTGGATATCCCAAACATTTGCGAGGGTATATCTTCTACCACTCCGAGGAACAAAAAGTGTTTGTTTCTCGACATGCCACTTTCTTAGAAAAGTGTTTTCTTATGAAACAGACAAGTAGCATTCAGGTAGAACTGGAAGAGGTTCCAGCAATACAAACTGAAACAGAAGACTTGGTAGAACCCAAGGATTCAGTAGAACTTGACGAACCCCAGCCTCTCCGCCGATCTAGTAGGGTTTCTCGTCCACCTGAGAGATACTACGGTTTTCTCATTGACGGTGGAAGCGAGGATTGCATCATGGAGGATGATGACCCAACTAGCTTCGAGCAGGCCATCATGAATAGGGACTCAGTGAAATGGCTGGATGCTATGCGGTCCGAGATGGAATCCATGTACACCAACAAAGTATGGACTTTGGATGTTGCTCCTAAAGGGGTAAAACCCATCGGGAGCAAGTGGATCTTTAAGAAGAAACTTGGTGTAGATGGGAAAGTGGAGACTTTCATAGCTAGACTTGTTGCAAAAGGTTTTCTTCAAAGACCAGGTGTGGACTATGACGAAACCTTTTCTCCAGTGGCTATGCTTAAATCCATCCGAATCATGCTTGCCATCGCTGCATATCATGACTACGAAATCTGGCAAATGGATGTTAAGACCGCTTTTCTAAATGGTGATTTAGAAGAGTGCGTGTACATGACTCAGCCAGAGGGCTTCGTAGACAGTGGGAGCAGCGGGAAGGTGTGCAAGCTGCTTAAATCGATTTATGGATTAAAGCAAGCATCGCGGAGTTGGAACATCTGCTTTGACGTCGTTATCAAAGAGTTTGATTTCGTCAAAAACCCAGATGAACCTTGTATTTACAAGAAGGTGGCAGAGAGTAAGGTTGTCTTCCTCGTATTGTACGTGGACGACATACTCTTGATAGGAAATGATATTCCTATGCTGCAATCGGTTAAGCTCTTCTTATCACAAAGATTCTCAATGAAAGATCTTGGTGATGCCTCCTGCATATTGGGGATCAGGATCTATAGAGATAGATCCAAACGGATACTGGGATTGTCCCAATCCAGGTACATTGACACCATACTAAAGAGGTTTAGTGTGGAAGAATCCAAGCGTGGGAACTTGCCCACGATCTCTGGAGTCACTCTCTCCAAAGAGATGTCTCCCAAGACTGATTTGGAGATAGCTCGCATGCAAGGGATACCCTATGCTTCGGCTGTAGGCTCTATCATGTACGCGATGCTATGTACCAGACCCGATGTTGCATACTCACTAAGTGTAGTGAGCAGGTATCAAGCTGATCCTGGAGAGAGTCACTGGACAGCTGTGAAGAGCATTCTCAAGTACTTACGAAGGACTAAAGAGATGCTCTTGGTGTATGGTAACGGAGAACTCCAAGTGGAGTCCTTTACCGATTCGAGCTTCCAGAGTGATAAGGACGACTCTAAGTCGCAGTCGGGCTTTGTCTTTACCTTTACGGAGGGGCGGTTAGCTGGAAGAGTTCCAAGCAGGAAACCGTGGCAGACTCGACGATGGAGGCTGAATACATCGCTGCCAACGATGCTGCCAAAGAGGCTGTTTGGATCAAGAAGTTCATTACTGAACTTGGAGTGGTTCCATCCATTGAGCATCCAATACCTTTGTATTGCGATAACAATGGAGCGGTGGCTTTGGCCAAGGAACCCAGGTCCCATCAGCGATCCAGGCATATTCTGAGGCGGTATCACCTGATCCGGGAGATAGTTGATCGCCGGGAGATCGAGGTCAGGAGAGTTGACACGAAGAACAACACGGCGGATCCACTCACGAAGGCCATTCCTCAGATACAGTTTGAGAGACTCTTCGGGATGCTCGGTATGCGATACTACAGCAGCTGGCTCTAGTGCAAGTGGGAGATTGTTAGTTGTATGTATGCCCTAGAGGCCAGTATTGTACAGATGATGTATATTATATTGGATGCTTGGACATATATATAGAGATGACTTTCTTGCTCGATATGATAGTATGTTATCTGGTTACTCTTTATCTTAACATGTACACTTGTCTCTTTAAACTGTCTTATAGTTACATGTTGGTAAAGCCCTTAGGATGTGTACTTGACTACCTGGACTATGATGCAGATCATACTAGTGGGGACATGGTAATCCATGAGTACATCCTTCAAGGTCCCTAGTCGTGGGTGTATCGAGACAGGGCATCGATATACCAGTGTAGACTAGCGTATACGCTTCTCGACCCATGAGATGGGCGATGGATGATCCCATATCCATTGGTGTTTGACATCAGAGATGGTGTACGGGTGCTCAGTGGAGACTGGGTACACAGGACGGACTAGCCGAGAACTCCCAGATGGTATTATACCTCACGTTAGATGGCAGTTCTCAGGTGACACTTGTGCAGGTTAGTCTGTAGACCCGAGATCGTCAAAGAGTCTTGTGTGATTCCCACTGTGCTTTGATCTCCACCTTACCACGTCCATGAGGGCGTGCAAAACGGTGGTCTTTGGGCACAGTCCCAAGTCACATGGAGGCAATGAGCGATAGGAGGGGTTTCATCTCTCCCGGTATTGGGGTTGATGTTGCGCTGTGCTTGATTGGCCGTAACAGGGAAGTCCCTGGCCAGGGCTGATCAGAAATTTGCTGGTAAGTGTTACCAGTAGTTTCTCGACCCGTTATGAGCCTCACATCGGCACGACTTATCGGTTATTGGGATCTGACATTTACCACCCCTAGACTTGATATGCGACATATCAGACGAACAGACCGGACTGTACGGTAAGTGTTACCGGTCGGATTCGCAGGAGTGTGAGCGGGCTAGCTCGTCGATCTTCTGATCGCTCAATACCCGGGTGGCCGTTACGTTTAGCAGACCGCTTGCGGCTTGTGGGTGCTTGATATGATCATCATCTGCTACCGGCGTATTGACGAGTCTTTAGAGTCCTACACAGAGGTTTCCTGGCTCAGGCGAAACGAAATAGGAGCGCATATGAGATATGTGCAGGACCGAGAATAATGCGTGTATGTGGTACCGTATTCCATTCTCGCGATGAATGTATCGAATGGTTATATTCGATATAACCTAGATATCGAATCAACGATTGATTCGATAAGCCGATACATAGGATACTAGTCGGTTATATGCGATATGACCGGATCGTTAAGTCAAGTGTTGATTTAATGATTTAATGTATAATTATATATTTGATATATTACTTTGCATTAGCTAGTATTAGTTCACTTTATATGGATTTTCTTACTTGATGTGCAAGAAGTATATGTGATATACTTTTGTGCACATATTTGTATCATGTTTGATGATACTTGATCATTTAGTTAAGTGTATAGAATTAAACCATGATTAATTTGATGATTAGGGTTTTGCATATTTATTTATTTATTTATTTGTTCATTTATTTATTTGGAAAAGATAAAGATGAGAATGGTGGCTTTCTTTGTTTCTTATTGAAGCTTCATGAAGTTTTGACTTAGTCACCATTCTTGTCTCATGCTTAACCCTAACCATTTAAACTAACCCTAGTTCATTCTCTACACTTAACTATGGTTAAGATTATGATAAGTATTGATTTTCTTTTTCATTTTAAATGACTTATGATATTCTTTCTTCTTCTTGACCTTCTTCTTCAAGATAGAAAGCTTGATGCCATCAATGGCAACTTGAGATCTAAAGTGAGAAATCCAATTCTAAAGTGAACCCACCTCCTATTTCTTCACCCTCTACCTCTTGCCAAGTTGTTTTGGGTGTTTTCTTCACAAGTTTCACAAATTTGTGAAGTCGGAGCTTGAACTTGTGATGCCTCGACGTAGATCATCTTCGGCACGAAGCCGACGACCTAGTCCGCCCAATTCTCCGATGAAGCCGACATTTGAGTTCGGGATTCGAGATGGACAGCGAGAGGACGCCTACGTGGAGCCAAGGAAGTGGAGAACCGGATCTACAAAGGTTGTAGCCCCTCTCCTTTAGTTAAGTTGTTAACTAGTTTCGTTTTTCGCATAATTTTCTAGTCAACGATCTAGTCTAGGGTTTCTCGGCACCGTAAAATTTGAAATTGGCATGGTTGATGCCTTGTGAGACCTCTTGAGAGTGCCTAGGATCCCTACATAATAGACGTGCGTTCCCTTTCCAAATCAGTCTTGGGAGACATCTCTTTGGATAGGGTGATTCCGTGACAAGCCGGTAGATTACCGCGCTTAGAATCTTCCATACTGAATCTTTTCAGTACAGTGTCAACATACCTGGACTGCGAAAGTCCCAACATCCTCTTGGATCTATCATGATAGATCCGGATTCCCAGAATGTAAGAAGCATCACCCAGGTCTTTCATGGAGAACTTGTGTGACAAGAATCCTTTAACAGATTGTAGTATAGGAATGTCACTTCCTGTCAATAGAATGTCATCCACGTACAAGACGAGGAACACGACAGTTCTTGCTACAACTTTACTATTTATGCACGGTTCATCTGGATTTTTTGATAAAGTCATATTCTTTGACTATTTCATCAAAACAGATGTTCCAACTCCGCGATGCCTGCTTTAGTCCATAAATGGACTTAAGCAACTTGCATACTCTCCCGCTGCTCCCACTCTGATTGAAACCCTCTGGCTGATCCATATAGACGCATTCTTCTAAATTTCCATTCAGAAAAGCCGTCTTTATATCCATCTGCCAGATTTCATAATCATGGAAGGCAGCAAAAGCAAGAAGGACCCGAATGGATTTGAGCATAGCCACTGGAGAAATAGTTTCGTCATAGTCCAAACCAGGTCTTTGACGAAAACCCTTTGCAACAAGTCTAGCCTTATAGGTATCCACCTATCCATCTACACCAATCTTTTGCTTGAAGATCCATTTGCATCCTATGGGTTTTACCCCATCTGGAGCAAAGTCGAAAGTCCATACTTTGTTGGTGTACATGGACTCCATTTCGGTCCACATTGCATCTAGCCATCGTACCGAGTCGCCGCTCTGGATGGCCTGCTGGAAGCTAGTAGGTTCATCATTATCTATGATGCAATCCTCTCTATCCCCATCTATGAGAAAACCGAAGTATCTCTCAGGCGGATGAGACGGTCTACTACTCCTGCGGAGGGGTACGGGAATGTCCTGTTCTTCTTGAACTACTGGTTCTACCAAACTTTCAGTATTAGTTTGTGGTTCTGGAATTTCTTCCAGTTCTATTTCGCTCCCATTTATTTCCTTTTCTAAAAACTGATATTCTAGAAAATGGGCATTACGAGAAACAAACACCTTTTGTTCCTCTGCGTAATAGAATAGATACCCCTTGGAGTTCTTTGGATATCCCACAAACTTACACTTTACTGATCGTGCCTCGAGCTTGTCCACATGCTGCTTTTTAACAAAAGCTGGACATCCCCATATTTTCAGATACTGAAGATAGGGTTTCTTCCCACTCTATATCTGATATGGCATGGTAGGCACAGTCTTCGTAGGTACCATGTTCAAAAGATATGCCGCTGATTCTAGCGCATAACCCGAAAAAGATCGCGGTAACTCAGCATTACTCATCATGGAACGTACCATATCTAATAGGGTTCGATTCCATCTCTCCGATACACCATTATGCTGTGGAGTGTATGGAGGAGTAAGCTGAGAGAGAATTCCTTTCTCTTTTAGGTAACCTAGGAACTCGGCACTCAAGTATTCACCACCTCGATCAGATCTTAGTGTCTTGATACTTTTGCCGGTTTGGTTTTCTACTTCATTCTTAAACTCTTGGAATTTCTCAAAAGCCTCGGATTTATGTTTCATCAGATAAATGAATCCGTACCTTGAGTAATCATCCGTGAAAGTAATGAAATAGGAAAAACCACCTCTTGCATGTGTAGACATTGGACCACATACATCGCCGTGTATGAGTCCTAATTGCTCGCTCGCTCTTACTCCATGTCCAATAAATGGAGTCTTTGTCATCTTTCCTTTTAGACAAGATTGACAAGTGGCATAAGTTTGATATTCGAATGAGTCCAAATATCCTTTTCTATGTAACTTAGTCAACCTTCTCTCATTGATGTGACCCAGTCTACAATGCCATAAGAAAGCTTTATTTAAATCTGGAGACCTTCATTTTAGTGTGTTCTGGACATTGAAAATTTGTAGTTGGTTTATCATATATATACCGTTATCCAGTGTACCAGACCCAATCAAACTATGATTAAGGTGGATGTTAACAACATCACTTACAAACGTGAAATCATAATCTTTATTTGATAACAAAGAAATAGATATGATATTATATGTTAAGCTGGGTACACAAAAACAGTTATGTAAAACCAAAATGTGTCCACTCGTCAATCCCAGGTGATAATCCCCTGCGGACACAGCTCCCACGCTAGCTCCGTTAGCAACCATCAGGGTCATATCACCATCCTTCAGCACTTTACGGTTTCTCAGTGCCTGCAATGAATTGTAAATATGCGATCCTGATCCGGTATCCAATACCCAGGAAGTAGAGTTGATTGACAGACAATTCTCAATTACAAACACACCTGAAGTCGAATCCACAGCTTGCTTCGGTTCCTGGTTCTTGGCGTTCCACGCCTTGCAATCCTTCTTCCAGTGCCCTTTCCTGTGACAATGGAAGCACTCAACCTGGCCCACTACCGGTACCGCAAACTTTTTCTTTCCCTTCCCTCCCACATTACTTACACCTCCTCTAGGTTTGGTGGCGGCCTTCTTTTTCATTCCTTTGGCCCTAGCCTTGGACACGGAAGCAGAAGCACCGCTAACAAACAAAGCGGGTATTTCCCTTGCCTTCTGCAAGGTGCCCTCTGCACTCCTCAACATGTTAAGGAGTTCCGGAAGTTCAACTTCTTTTCTTTGAATGTTGAAGTTCAGAATAAACTAGGCGTAGGTGGAAGGAAAGGACTGGAGAATAAGGTCTGTATAGAGCTCATTATCAAAAGTCGTCCCAAGGTCTGCGAGCTCTTCTATGTAGCCAATCATCTTTAGGACATGTTCTCCAACCGATGATCCGACAGCCAGCCTTGCTCGAAACAAGTTCTTAGAGGTCTCGTATCTTGCTATATGAGATTGCTCTCCATAAAGTTCCTTTGTATGGAGAAATATGGCATCTAATTCCATATCCTCGTGCCTCCTCTGATGTTCATTGTTCATCGAGGCAAGCACGACGCACTTGGCTTTCACGCAATCATACTCCCAGGTTTTGCAGATTTCCTTATCCGCATTACTGGATTTGGGACCAGGGACAGCAGGTGCCTTAGCAGCGAGGACGTACCCCAATTTGTCATAGGTCAAAGCCATTTTGACATTCTGCAGCCAATCTTTATAGTTTGGCCCTGTCAGTCTATTTTTCTCTAAAAGTAACTTAAGTCCAGTCATTTTCGGGTTCGCTGCAATTAGGAGAGAGAGAAGAAAACTCTTTAGCATGATGCTCTTGCAAGTTTAGAGTGGTTTTTAATTTATCTAAACTGGATGGCTCCCACTATTTCTCGAATCCTTCCTCAAACCATAAAAGAAGAATTAGCCAGGACTATTCTCACTGTACAATACTTGCTTAACCGTTCAACCAGGCTGGTGTCGGTACTTCGAGGGAGGTTTTCCAACGCTTTCGCGAAGTTCCTTAATTAAATAACCTCTTTTCTCTGGGGCGTAACCCCGCTGACACCTTTCTTGACACCTACTTGGTTTATAGCATTGATCGTTAAGTGACGAAAATCCTGATGAGTAACATATACTCACAGTAGGATCAGGATCCAAATATCATCGTATGATAATGTTGAAGGAATCCTACCAACATTCATCAAACTCCAAATGGTATGCAACTCTTTGCAAATTTCATTTTCTTTAGAAATTCCCGATATATATTTTTGCCCCATGCTCTTATGACCTTGGCGTTGGTCAAAATGTCATAAGTCATATGTCAAGTTCTACCCGTCATTATCTTGTTAATTTGAACCCATCCGTACATATCCTTGACGTTGGCCAAAATGATAATACGACTGTCCCAAACCAACTCATCTATCTATGCAACAAATGAATACCCAGCAGCTACCAAACACTATGCCTTAGCGTTGGTCAAAATACATAGCTTGAATACTACTGAATACCCAAATGAAATGACGGAGGGCTACGAATGGTTTTGGCGAAACCGTGAACGTAGTGAACTTGATATGACGGAAGGAACCTGATAGCTTTTTAGAAGGTGTGGTTAAAGCTCCGTAATTAAAAAATATCATCTGTTTTAAAATAACCGAGTGGTTTCTTTTAAATTGTTCCAACGATTCAACTTTTTGGTTTATTTTCTTTGCATTATAAATAACGCGTCCCATCATTAACCTATCATTGTAGAAAACAACGAAAATACAACGTCCTTTTATGCCATCCGCATTCGCCACTAGGTCCCGTCATCACCCGTTAGGTTACTTAACTAACGGCAGAGCGGGGGCTGGGCTAGCGCGGGTGTAAAACATAAGTGACGTCTAAATAACTATCATATATAGATATTGTACATTCGTTAGACGCAATAATAGGCATTCCAGATCTCATATGAACTTTATTGGATTTGCAAGCAATCCACGTTTGTTTTGAGCCTGTAACAAAAGACGGATTACACAGTTGTGATGAATAGCCATTACCCCACCCTAGACACCTACGGGTATGGAAAACTACCCGCCAAATACCCGAAGTGAAGCGGTCTCCCTCAACAAAGTCAGTAGGCCACTAAACACTTCAAAGTACCCGGTAGTTTGTGCACCCCACCTTGGGTCTATCCTAGGAGCAAAAACAGTAAAATGAAATAATACAACGGTGGCTACAACCGCAACCTGGATGCGCCCCGCAAAATAATATTACAACATAGTACAATTACATAGATTGAATGAATATAACAACCCATCTCAAACCCCGGCTAATCATCACAACAGTCCAATACAGTTCACAACCACAAACAGTAAAAACCATTACAGAAATGTGCAACCCCCTGCCAACCGACATACTAGCAGTTAAGGGAGGTTTACGAACACATTATACAAACATAGATATAATCAAATTAGCAAACTTCATATAATTTTGATCGAGCAAACATATCAGATTCTACTCCCAAAACTTCTCTGTGCACCTGAGACTTAGAGAAGAAAATAAACATTCCAGAAAACACGACAATATCACAAAAGAATAACAGGAGCAAATTGGGTCGAATCGGCCCCAACACGGCCGCGGATCCGCGGCGGATCGGTGGGATCGGCCGCGGTTCCGCGGCTGTATGGCCGATTCACTAACCCATTTTTCTCCGGTGTTCTTATCTTCCTATACTTGTTACTCTGCATCAACCTGAAATTTTTTTAGAGCCTGTTTAAAAATCGACAGAAACTTGTGATATCGATGTCGTATTTTGGTTCGTTTTGCGTTCGAAATTCATACGACTTTGCTAATGAGTTAATTATTGTTTAGCGAGGCTCTGATACCACTGTAAGTCGATGTACAACACCCCACGGCTTGCGGGGAGGCGGAATAATGGAAAAACGATCATGTTTTAGGCGTAAACATCGACTAACCGGGAATCTTTGCATAAACAATAAATAACAAGAAACCATAGAAGAGTTAACAACTATGATAAGTGATTATACCTAAAGAACCGAGTCCTTCGTCTTGTCGTTCTCCACGTCCTCTCCGGCCTTCTCTATGTAGTAGATGATCCACCCGAGAGCTTAACTTCAAGCTTCACCTCTAACTTGAGGTAACTAGGTTTCTTAAATCGCTAATCTAAGTAACCTAGGTGATATAGAGAATGGTTAAGGATTAAGTAGTCTACTCTAATCCTTGGTCTCAACACATGAGAGGGGAGGATTAGGGTTTGAAGAGAGAGAAAGTGAGCAAAAGAATGAGATGAGATAATGAGCTATCATAATATATATCAAGCATTATCATTTATCAAATAAAAGAAAAATAAAGGATTAATAATAATGCTTCATAAATACAAGAGGGTGATTCATCTCCATGAGTCATTAAGCATTTATGATGCATTAATGACATGGATGAATCACTCAAATGACTCACTAATCTCATTTAATGCATATGCCACCTTAACCCCCAAGTCACCATCTTCTAGAAGCTTCTCGCGTAATTACGAGAATGCCCCTCCTATCCGTGAAAACACGGAAAAACTTTAGACTGTATAAATCCAATAACCGGATACTAGAAACTGGCTTAAACCAAAGCCGGCTAGTAAAAACTGTCCGGATGTCGTACGTACGTAAACACACGTATGCGTCCGAACCCTTGTCGTAAAACCATACGACCTCTATATCATTTCGCCTGGAGTAGGGAAACCCTCTGTGTGGGACTCTAGAGACTCGACTACTACGCTGGCAGTGGGTTTAACCACAGACCGCAAGCGGCACTAGCTATACGTAACGGTCCCCAGGTAGATGTCGATAAGAAGGCCGACGAGGAAACCCATCCGGACTCCTGCTGAGTCAGATGTGACAATCTCCGTACAGTCCGGTCTGTTCGTCTAAGACTATCGCATATCGGGCCTAGGGGCGGCAAGCGTCAGTCCCCTAATAGCGGTATAAGTCGTGTCGGAGCGAAGCCCATTACACCCTGAGAAACTACTGGAACCTACCAACAAATCTCGCTTGCCCTGACCAGGGACTTTGCGTAATGGTTCTCTGACACAGCGCGATATCAACTCCTAATACCGGGAGAGACGAATCCTGTCTAGCCGCCACTGCCTCCAAGTGCTCGGGACTGCACCCAACTGCTACCTGTTTGCACGACTCATTTGAGCCGTGGTAGGGTAGCAATCTAAGAACAATGGGACACACTTGAGACGAAGTAGCAGTGTCAAGCCTGCGGACTATGTTGTACTCATGTAACCTGGGAACTGTTCACCGACGACTGGTATAAAACCAACCAACAGTTCCCTGTGAGTCCTGTCCAGTGTACCCGTAACCTAACGAGCACTTGCATACTATCTCCAGTACGACGTAGTGACGGCTGTGGGACAGACCATCTCCCCAACTGGGATGAGAAGCGTACACACTAGTCTACTCCGGAGTATCGATGCCCTGTCTCGATAATCCTATGACTAGGGATCTGAATAAGGATGTGCTTGTAGACTACCCAGCCCCCACTAGTGTGACTGCCATCACAATGCTGGTAGTCAAGAAAGATCCTAAGAGCTCTATCAATATGTATACTCACATATTAAGATAGAAAAACCAAGTAGCATACTACCATGTTTAGCAAGACTGTTATATACATGTGAATATTCCAAGCTTCCATTAAGTAATATACAAACTAGTATGATACAATAATGGCCCCTAGGGCATATACACTAACATTTAATGCATAAGGTTACACTCAACTCACTCTCACCCTACACACACCTCCCTCTCTCATTATCCTCTCACTCTCACATTCTCTCTCACTTATTGCTTTCTCATTTCTTTTTCATCTCCTCTCTCATCACAACTGAACACTTCATTAATCCATCACAAATCCATCTCAAATCTTCACAAAAACTCACAAAAATTACATCTTTGGACTTGATTTGCCTCTTGGATGCCTTGGAGCTTGGTAAGCTAGGATCTTTGAGTTCTTTTGGTTAGGTAATGATCTCTTTCTGTTAGTTAAGTGTTTATTGTGTAGCGTAGCTTATTAGTTTCAGTTTAGATCGTGTATTGTATCGTTTCGGGTAAATATCGTATTTTAGTGTTGTTTTGGGTCTCGGATGATCTGCTATCAAACAAGGTATTTGTTTCAAAAGTTCCCATCACAGTAACCTAGTATAGTGACCTAGAACCTACCGACAAAATACGAGTCCATTTCCTTGTAGACAGGCCGCAAATAAATTGCTTTTGGTCGCAAATTGCGACCAAACTAGGGAGTTATGTTTTGGGTTTTGGTGTAGGGGTCTCTGGGGTTGTATGTGGTTTCATGGTACTTGCAATTTTTACAGACTGTTAGTATAGAAAAATCTGGGATCACTTGTTTGTTTTCTTATGTTTCGTTTTATGCGTTATGTTATCCGATAAGGTTCGTGTTCTGTGTTGCTGTTGCTCTGAGTTGGTTTCGTAGTGTCGCTATGCACTTTAGCCACAATACGAACACTTGAGAGTAAGTTTGGTGTTGTCGCATTGGTCAACATAGTTTGTACGTGTTTTGTGTCTATTGCTAATATATACCTGTTATATTGTTTTATGTTCCAGGTTCGCAGGCGGGGACATCGGATGCTGAGAAGAGGGGGAAACAGGTGGTAGGCTTTGCTTAGCCAGGAGCGTTGGTGAGTAGATTTAACATCTACAAGGGAATCACCCGCATGGCATTATACGTCTGGGCTAGAGATGTTATGATATTGTCGCATATTCTATTTCATATATAGAGTTGCGCATTCACCTTATTGCTTAGTTATTTGTTGTGCTTGGACTTGTACCCTTAGCACACTGCTCTATTATTGACGGCTCATGTTGCACGAGCACTATTGTATGCCACACACACCGTCAATAATTGCCATGATACGCACAACACACATACATATATGATATTGTTTGGTTAGGGACATTGAGACATTGATTCATATTCCTTATTGCATATGACATATAGCATACATGTATACCTACATGCTTACACATATGCCTCGACATGCTTACATGCTGGTTACCTGTATACCTATATGGTATTGTACCATTAGTGATAGGTATATTTCACACATAATGACATAACTACATGTATACCTTTCATACATACTCCACTTATACCAGGAGGGTATAATACATCATTACTGATAGGTAGATACATATACCTTGCTATACTTGTTTACACATATATCTGTTTATAGCTACATGTTCACCTTTATTTGATTTTATATAGACTTGGAGGAATTAGGAACCGCATGATACATATAATAACTTGTTGCAGTTAATTAGCGGCTTTTCCTTTATATGCTCACATTACAGTTTTATGTTGCATATATTATATTCATGGATTTTCGCGTTGAGATATGGATTTTTCATGATGTTTTCTGGATTTGAGGACCGTGGTAGTTTTATGAAATTATGCATTATTTGAAAAAACCGGTTTCTCTTGAAATGATATTTCAGCAGCCACCATGAGTTTTATCAGTTCTGATATATACCCCATGCGAGGAGCGTCGTGGGCCGTGTGAGGGTACATGGTGGGGCCTGGAGGTACACCGGGGCAAGAAAGGGATATCGATGTAACATGCCGATGAGGCCTGACAGGGTAACCATACCTACCGGTGACAGTACCTTTGACTCGACGAGTATCGTGGGGATACAGGCCGTGGTTATGTACGTATGGATACGTCGAATTTTGAGTGTCATAGCTAGGCACTCGAGTTTTCGGAATAGCGTATGCTACGTACCTATCAGGGGCCAGTCGTGGTGACAGCACCTGATAGATGAGTATTTTTGTGTCGATGCTTGACACATTGGTTTCATAATATTTTTACTCCTAAGTATATATAACAGTGGAATGTGACGCTGTTATATATATATATATGTATGTATGTATGTATGTATATATGTATGTATGTATGTATGTATATATGTATGTATGTATATATGTATGTATATATGTATGTATGTATGTATACATATCAATTTATATACATCATCATAATTATTAATGCAAATATATTTAGGATATTTGAGATTCACTTGATATTGGATTTAGGATATTTAAGATTCACTTGATATTGGATACAGGATATATGAGATTTACTCGATATTGGATTCTGGATATTCGAGATTCACTTGATATTGGATACATGATATATGAGATTTTCTTGATTTTTTACATTCAGGATATATGAGATTTACTTGATATTGTACATTCAGGATTTGTGAGACTTACATGATATGAGAGCCAATTTGGGGGCTGATTTGAGGAAATTGAGATTTGGATTGTTTTGATGGACTTTGGTCCTACCAAGATGTCAGGATTCCGTGGAAATGACATGTTTCATTCCATACTTCGCGTTTATTGTTTATGCACTGCTTCATATATTAGTAGTAACTGATAGTGTACCTTCCATGACGGTTGCATTTACATACTTTTATATGCATTGCTTAATATATTAGTTGTACCTGCTAGAGTACCTTTCATGACTGTTGCATATATACATTGTCATATCATTACATCATGTATTAGTAGTACCTGATAGAGTACCTTACATGATTGTTGCATACAGATTGTCATATTATTTCTTCATGTATTAGTTGTACCTGCTAGTGTACCTTTCATGACTATTGCATACATATGACCATTTATTGCTATTAGCTTGCATGTGTTAGATTCGCGCTGTACGTGCATACTTCCGATTACCTGTATATGTTATTTACTATTCATGAGTTGGCAACTCACCCCCGTTGTGCCACAGTGTTTTGCAGGTTGTTACCCAGAATAGTCGAGGCAGGCTATTCATCTATCTTATCTTCTTATGCAGCGGATATCGCTTCGGCTCATAGTGTGCAGTTTTGCTTAGGTGGGTTTTGTGGTTATCCGATGTTGTTTATGTTCATTTTATATTCGTTGTATCCTGTACTCTCCATCTACCATTATCTTGTATGACTTAGAGACTTGATGCGAGGACAATATCGTATATTATTTTGTGACTTGGAGGTCTTTCATGCAGTTTTATTTATATCATCTTTTATTTCTTCGCTATGGCGTCGTATATCTGTTGTGGTGGTTGTTTTCTGCCTTTGGGCGTGTTTTTGCTCCCGTTTGGGGATGATTTACTTATATTTATGTTGTACCCATTTTGGGGCTGGCTTTTACAAAGGAGGTGCTACCAAATTTTTGAAGGAAATAAAGTTGGACTTTTAAAGAATTTGGGTTGAGATTTCAAAGGTTTTAACAATGTTCTTATTTTTTTTACTACTTTTGATGGATTAAATTGCTGGGTTTTTAGCTTACTTAAATTGCGTTACGCCTGTAGACGTTGCGTAGTTTAAGGACCGTCACGTGCCAATTTCGGGTCGTGACAGCAATGGAGAATGAAGATGTAGGATTATCACACTATTGTTTTTCTCTCATCACAAATGCTCAAAGAGCAATCTTAGAAGATGAAGGAGGTGTGGAAACATGTGGCATGAGCAACTAAAGAAATGGCCATGTGTTTCTCCAAGTGAGAAAATGAAGCAAGTGAAGAAAAAATAAAGCATGGCATGTGTGGAAAAATTGTGGCTGCCTCTTTTCTCAATAATGCACTCTAAAAAATATCACCTCTCATTTTACCAATAAACAAACAAAAACCATACCTCTCTACATGCCATACAATGTTCATGCCACCTCACCCCTTCCACCTCATTTCCCAAAATGATTTTCTAAAATGAAATCTAATAATGAGGTGGCCATTTTCTAGAAGCAATTCCGTATAAATACGGAATGCAACCCGATACATGTATCGAAATACATATACGCGTATTCATACAAAAATACGAATAGCCAAGAGAGAAAATAAATAGTGAACAATAATACTAGAATACATATATATAAATACATATATAAATTATTAAATCAAAACCTTATTTAATAATCCGGCTTAATCCTAAGCCGCTAGTATTATCAACCGTCCGATTAAATTCTGTGTAGCTTGTACACATATTTAATCGAACACCTGTATGTACCAACATACGTCATCTACACCATATCGCTTGAACCTTGAAAACCCTCTGTATGGGACTCTAAAGACTCGTCAATACGTTGGCAGTGGGTTTAACCACAAGCATGTCAGCGGCACTAGCTGTACGTAACGGCTACCCAAGTATTGAGAGAAAGGAAGGCCGACGAGCAAACTCATCCGTACCCCTACTGAGCCAGATAGTGAAAATGTCCGTACAGTCCAGTCCGTTCGTTTATGAGTATCGCATATCGAGTCTAGGGGGTAGATAAAGTCAGACCCCAAATAACGCAATAATTCATATCATTACGAAACCCATCACCACTGAGAAACCACTGATCCGAATCAGTGATTCTTGACTACCTTGGCCAAGAATTTCTGGTGATGGCCACCCGTGCACAACGCGGCATCAACCCCCAATACCGGGAGAGACGAATCCCCTGACAATCCGCTCACTACCTCAATATGGCTTGGGACTGTACCAAACTAAAACCTGTTTGCACGACTCCTTTGAGCCGTGGTAAGGTAGTAATCAAGGCACAGTGGGAACTCACAAGAGACAAATGACGATCTCAAGTCAATAGACTAACCTGTACACATGTCACTTGGGAACTGCTATCCGACAATAGGTATAATACTGACTAGCATATTCCCGGCGTGTCCGTCCGGTGTCCTCATAACCCAATGAGCACCTGTATACATTTTAGGTGAACCAACTAACACCAATGGCTTATGAGACATGCCAACTCCCCTCTTCGGGGTCTCGATCCGTATACACTGTTGGAGATAGTGCCCTCAAAGTCAATTATTGGATCGCAGGTACGTGATTGCAATGATTGAGGCAGGACCGATACCGATATGACAGTCTTGCTTGAGATGATAGTTTGCTATCTGGTTTTTCTTTATCATCGTATACATGCTTTAGTTCGCTATTGCATATTGATAGAGCCCATAGGATTCTTGCTTGACTACCAGCAGTATGATGGCGATCATATATGTGGGAGCTGGGGTCTGTAAGCACATCCTTAAAAGTGTCCCTAGTCGTGGGAGTTTCGAGACAGGGCATCGATACTCCAGAGTAGACTAGTGTATACAGTCGAGACCCCGACGAGGGGCGATGGCCGGTCTCACAAGCAATTGGTGTTAGTAGGATCACCTAAGATGTATACAGGTGCTCATTGGGTTATAAGTACACCGGACAGGACTCGTCGGGAACATGCTAGTTGGTATTATACATATCGTCAGATAGCAGTTCCCTGGTGACATGTGTACAGGTTAGTTCATCGACTTGAGATCGTCATTTGTCTCATGTGAGTTCCCACTGTGCTTAGATTACTACCCTACCACGCTCAAAGGAGTTGTGCAAACAGGTTTTAGTTGGGTACAGTCCCGAGCCACATTGGAGGCAAGTGAGCGGATCGGCCGGGATTCGTCTCTCCCGGTATTGAGGGTGAGATCGCGCTGTGTCTAGGAGAGCCATTACACAAAGTCCTCGGCCGAGACAGGAGATTTACTGGTAGGTACTCCAGTAGTATCTCAGGGTGTTCTGGGCTACTCTCTGACACGACTTATACCGCTATTGGGGGTCTGACGTTACTAGCCCCCTTGGCCAGATATGCGATATGAAAGGTTCCTAGGCACCCTAGTGGGTTCTCTCAAGGCATCGAACATGCCAAATTAAAATTTTTAGTGCCGACAAACCCTAGACTACGGATCTTTAACTAGATGTTTAGGCGAAATAGATAACTAGTTAACAGTTAACTACTAAGATACGGATATACAACCTTTGTAGATCCGGATTTCCACCTCCACGGGTCCGCAACGTCATGTCCTCGCTGTCCATCATGAATCCTCGACTCGATCATCGGCTTCATCGGGAAAGCAAGCGGAATAGCTCGTCGGCTTTGTGTCAAAGACGATCTACGTCGAGGTTGCACAAACTCAAGCTCCGAATTCACAAACTTGTGAAACTTGTGAAGTAAACACCCAAAACAACTTGGCAAGAGGTAGAGGGTGAAGAAATAGGAGGTGGGTTCACTTTAGAATTGGATTTATCTCACTATATCTCAAGTTGCCATTGGAGTAGCAAGCTTGAAGAAGAAGAAGAAGATGAGCTCAAGAAAAAAAAAATTATGATAAGTGTTATCATAAAAATAAATATAAATCAAATACTTATCATAACTTGAACTAGGGTTAAGTGTAGAGAATTAACCATGGTCACTTTGATGGGTTAGGGTTAAGCATGAAGATAAGGATGGTTAGCAAAGTCAAAGCTTCATGAAGCTTCAATATAAAACAAACTTAGCCACCATTCTTATCATAACTTATTTCAAATAAATAAATAAATAAATGGAAATGAAAAACCCTAATTATCATATTAACCATGGATTAATTCTATATACTTAACATAAAGATCAAGTATCATCAAACATGATACAAAAAGGTGCACGAAAGTATATCACATATACAATGTGCAATCCAAGTGAGAAAAATCCGTTTAAAGTGAACCAATACTAGTTAATGCAAAGTAATATATCAAATATATAATTATACATTAAATCATTAAATCAACACTTGATTCAATGATCCGGTTATATCGCATACAACCGACTAGTATGAAATGTATCGATTTATCGAATCAATGATTCGATAACTAGGTCATATCGAATATAACCAATCGAAACATATATCGCGAGAATGAAATGCGGTATCATATACACGCATTATTCTCGGTCCTGCACATATCTCATATGCGCTCCTATTTCGTTTCGCTTGAGCCAGGAAACCTCTGTGTAGGACTCTAAAGACTCGTCAATACGCCGGTAGCAGATGATGATCATATCAAGCACCCACAAGCCGCAAGCGGTCTGCTAAACATAACGGCCACCCGGGTATTGAGCGATCAGAAGATCGACGAGCTAGCCCGCTCACACTCCTGCGAATCCGACCAGTAACACTTACCATACAGTCAAGTCTCTTCGTCTGATACGTCGCATATCAAGTCTAGGGGTGGTATACGTCAGACCCCAATAACCTGATAAGTCGTGCCGATGTGAGGCTCGTAACGGGTCGAGAAACTACTGGTAACACTTACCAGTAAATCTCTGATCAGCCCTGGCCAGGGACTTCCCTGTTACGGCCAATCGAGCACTGCGCAACATCAACTCCCAATACCAGGAGAGATGAAACCCCTCCTATCGCTCATTGCCTCCATGTGACTCGGGACTGTACCCAAAGACCACCGTTTTGCACGCCCTCATGGACGTGGTAAGGTGGAGATCAAAGCACAGTGGGAACCACACAAGACTCTATGACGATCTCGGGTCTACAGACTAACCTGTACAAGTGTCACCTGAGAACTGCCATCTGACGTGAGGTATAATACCATCTAGGAGTTCTCGGCGAGTCCGTCCAGTGTACCCAGTCTCCACTGAGCACCCGTATACCATCTCTGATGTCAAACACCAATGGATATGGGATCATCCATCGCCCATCACATGGGTCGAGAAGCGTATACGCTAGTCTACACTGGCATATCGATGCCCCGTCTCGATACACCCACGACTAGGGACCTTGAAGGAGGTACTTATAGACTACCATGTCCCCACTAGTATGATCTGCATCATAGTCCAGGTAGTCAAGTACTCATCCTAAGGGCTTTACCAACATGTAACTATAAGACAGTATAAAGAGACTAGTGTACATGTTAAGATAAATGGCAACCAGATAGCATACTATCATGTCGAGCAAGAAAGTCATCTCTATATATATGTCCAAGCATCCAATATAATATACATAATCTGTACAATACTGGCCTCTAGGGCATACATACAACTAACAATCTCCCACTTGCACTAGGGCTAGCTGCTGTAGTATCTCATACCGAGCATCCCGAAGAGTCTCTCAAACTGTATCTGGGGAATGGCCTTCGTGAGTGGATCCGCCGTGTTGTTCTTCGTGTCAACTCTCCAGACCTCGATCTCCCGGCGATCAACTATCTCCCGGATCAGGTGATACCGCCTCAGAATATGCCTGGATCGCTGATGGGACCTGGGTTCCTTGGCCAAAGCCACCGCTCCATTGTTGTCGCAATACAAAGGTATTGGATGCTCAATGGATGGAACCACTCCAAGTTCTGTAATGAACTTCTTGATCCAAACAGCTTCTTTAGCAGCATCGTTGGCAGCGATGTATTCAGCCTCCATCGTCGAGTCTGCCACGGTTTCCTGCTTAGAACTCTTCCAGCTAACCGCCCCTCCGTAAAGGGTAAAGACAAAACCCGACTGCGACTTAGAGTCGTCCTTATCACTCTGGAAGCTGGAATCGGTAAAGGACTCCACTTGGAGTTCGCCGTTACCATACACCAAGAACATATCTCTAGTCCTTCGCAAGTACTTGAGAATGCTCTTCAAAGCTGTCCAGTGACTCTCTCCAGGATCAGCTTGATACCTGCTCACTACACTTAGTGAGTATGCTACATCGGGTCTGGTACATAGCATCGCATACATGATAGAGCCTACTGCCGAAGCATAGGGTATCCCTTGCATGCGAGCTCTCTCCAAATCAGTCTTGGGAGACATCTCTTTGGAGAGAGTGACTCCAGAGATCGTGGGCAAGTTCCCACGCTTGGACTCTTCCATACTAAACCTCTTTAGTATGGTGTCAATGTACCTGGATTGGGACAATCCCAAAATCCGTTTGGATCTATCTCTATAGATCCTGATTCCCAATATGCAGGAGGCATCACCAAGATCTTTCATTGAGAATCTTTGTGATAAGAAGAGCTTGACCGATTGCAGCATAGGAATATCATTTCCTATCAAGAGTATGTCATCCACGTACAATACGAGGAAGACAACCTTACTCTCTGCTACCTTCTTGTAGATACAAGGTTCATCTGGATTTTTGACGAAATCAAACTCTTTGATAACGACGTCAAAGCAGATGTTCCAACTCTGCGATGCTTGCTTTAATCCATAAATGGATTTAAGCAGCTTGCACACCTTCCCGCTGCTCCCACTGTCTACGAAGCCCTCTGGCTGAGTCATGTACACGCACTCTTCTAAATCACCATTTAGAAAGGCGGTCTTAACATCCATTTGCCAGATTTCGTAGTCATGAAAGGCAGCAATGGCAAGCATGATTCGGATGGATTTAAGCATAGCCACTGGAGAAAAGGTCTCGTCATAGTCCACACCTGGTCTTTGACGAAAACCCTTTGCTACAAGTCTAGCTTTGAAAGTCTCCACTTTCCCATCTACTCCAAGTTTCTTCTCGAAGATCCACTTGCTCCCAATGGGTTTTACCCCTTCAGGAGCAACTTCCAAAGTCCATACTTTGTTGGTGTACATGGAATCCATCTCGGACCGCATAGCATCCAGCCATTTCACTGAGTCCCCACCCGTGATGGCCTGCTCGAAGCTAGTTGGGTCATCATCCTCCATGATGCAATCCTCACTACCACCATCAATGAGAAAACCATAGTATCTCTCAGGTGGACGAGAAACCCTACTAGATCGGCGGAGAGGCTGGGGTTCGTCGGGAGCTACTGAATCCTCTGGTTCCACTAAATCTTCAGTTTGAGTTTGTGTTGCTGGAATTTCTTCCAGTTCTACCTCATCGCCACTAATTTCTTTTGCAAGAAATTCCTTTTCCAAAAAGGTGGCATGGCGAGAAACAAACACTTTTTGTTCCTCTGTATGGTAGAAAAGATATCCATGTGAATGTTTGGGATATCCCACAAACTTGCATAGAACTGACCGTGCCTCGAGTTTGTCCGGATTTTGCCTTTTGACATAGGCCGGGCAACCCTATATCTTAACTCGTTTAAAACATGGTCTCTTCCCACTCCATATCTCATATGGTGTGGTAGGTACAGATTTAGATGGAACTTGATTCAATAGGTATGCTGCTGTCTCCAGCGCATGACCCCAGAAGGAAATAGGTAACTCAGCTGTACTCATCATAGAGCGCACCATATCTAATAGGGTGCGGTTTCTCCGTTCAGATACACCGTTGTGCTGTGGTGTATAAGGAGGAGTCAGCTGAGAGAGAATCCCATTCTCTTTTAGGAAGTCCAGGAATTCATTGCTCAAGTATTCACCTCCCCGATCTGATCGAAGGATTTTAATACTTTTTCCGGTTTGGTTCTCGACTTCTTGTTTATATTCTCTAAATTTCTCAAAAGCTTCTGATTTGTGTTTCATCAGGAACACATATCCGAATCTAGAGAGATCGTCAGTGAATGTAATGAAGTATGAGGAACCATCCCTGGCATGTGTAGACATGGGACCGCATATATCACTATGTATCAGTCTTAAGAGTTCGGTAACTCTTTCTCCGTGTCCCGTAAACGGAGTCTTGGTCATCTTGCCTTTGAGACATGACTGGCAAGTGTCATAAGATGAAAATTCAAACGGATTTAAATATCCATCTTTATGCAACTTAGCTAGTCGTGTCGCATTGATGTGACCCAGTCTACAATGCCACAAGAAGGATTCATTGAGTTCAGAACTCTTCCTCTTGTGTGTGTTTGTTATGCTCAGGACTGTTGATTGGTTTAGAACATAAATGCCATTGCATAACGTGCCTGATCCAACCAACTTTTGGTTATGGAAAATGTTCATAACATTGTCCTGTAATACAAAATTATATCCCTCTTTACTTAATAAAGAAATCGATATAATGTTGCATATCAGGTTCGGCATGTAATAGCATTCGTTCAGAACCAATGTATTACCTGTTGGTAATACAAGGTGATATTCCCCGACAGTCTTAGCTGCAACAATTGCACCATTTCCAACTCTAATGTCTTTATCACCTTCTCCAAGTTCTCTACCTTTCCTAAGCCCATGTAACTGATTACATATATGGGATCCTGACCCGGTATCCAATACCCAAGACGTAGAGCAAATGGAGAAACAGTTCTCAGCAACGAACACACCCGAAGAAAATGCATCAACATGTACTTTCTTCATTCGGGTGGCATGGGAATCCTGGTATTCCCCTATATCCTGTTCAGTCCTATAACTCTTATAGGAAAGAACGGAACCAACGTTCCCCAGCACAGTATAACATGCGGGTTCGGTCAATACATCCATATTATTATCTTTATTAAGGCATGAAATGGTCGCTACCTGGAGAGAGAGAGAAGAAAACACTTTAGCGTAAGCTCGTGCAAGATCAGATTGGTTATTATCTTATCTAATCAGGATGGCTCCCACTGCTTTTTATCAAATCTTCCTCCAAACCCTAAAAGGAAAGACTAGCCGGGATTAATTACACACTACAGGTTCGCCAATCTTTCAGCCAGGCCAGTGTCGGTACTTTGAGGGAGGTCCCCCGTGCTTTCGCACGAACCTAATTAATGTAAACCTCGTTTTCCCAGAGGCGTAACCCCGTTGACACCTTTCTAGACACCTACTTGATCGGCTAATTGCAATGTGTAAAACTCTCCCAGGAGTAACTCTTACTCGCAGCGGGTATCGGGAACCAACTATCTCATAGAAGGTATGCAATCTCATTGCAAATTTCAACACTTGAAATTCCCGATAATATTTTGCCCCTAGTATCCTATGACCTTGACAAAGGCCAACAAATCACAGGATGCTAGTCAAGTTCAACCCGTCATTTCTTGATTGAATCAAACCCACCCGCACGACCCTTGAAACAATCTGCATCATATGCATAAACAGATAAGCACTATTCAGCTACCGCACACTACGCCTTGACAAAGGCCAACAAACGCAGCACGAATACTAAACAGTCTTTATCTGAAATGACGGAGGGCTACGCAGGTTTTTCATAAAAACCATGAGCGTAATGAACTTGATATCGTTGTAGAATCAAATGATGTTTTGAAATGGAGTGATTTTGAGGCTTTTCTAGTTTTGCTAAAGGAGTCACTCCCGGTGAAGGGATCTCGGTCCTTTCCTCGTCGAATGAGGTGCGGGATATATCATATATATCACTGTGCAAAGCAAAAAACTCTTAAAAGCAATCAAAACCAAACCGAGTGTGTAGCATCTGCCAGTTATTGCTAAAGGAGTCACTCCCGGTGAAGGGATCTCGGTCCTTTCCTCGTCGAATGAGGTGCGGGATATATCATATATATCGTTGTGCAAAGCAAAAACTGTAGCTACCTGTTTTATTTAAAATTCGATTCTACAACATCTTAGGTTTCTTATCTTTCATTAATCACATTAATGAAGTCCCATCATTTAAATACCTAAACATCACAGATAGATATGACGTACACTTATGCCATCCGCATTCGCCTCGATGTCCCCTCGTGCACCGTTAGGTTAGGTAACTAACGACAGAACAGGGCAGGGCTAGCGCGGGTGTAAAACATAAGTAACGTCTATATAATATATCATATATACTATATACTATATCCATCACAGAATCACATCACAGATATCGCAGCAGAATAAACATATGAAATATGGGATATACTAGGACGTCCGTGTTTTCAATACGAGCCAGTATAAAACACGGATTCCACGGTCGTGATGAATAGCCAATCCCACACCCATAGACCCCTACGAGAGCGGCAAGCAACCCTGCCAATTCTAGGGTTAGGAGACCCGGACTCGACACCTCGAGTTGGTCTCCCACTGGACCCCAGAACCCGGTTACTTGTGCTCCCCTCCTTGGGTCTATCCTAATGCGGAAAAGTAAATAATATACAAAAGGTGACTACTCCCGCATCCTGGAAGTGCCCCGAATAAAAGAATATTACATACAAGTTTTTACATGAATGAAAATGAAAAACACTCATCTCACATAAAAACCCCCGGCTATTCGAATACGACGATCCAATATAACATATCCAGCAACACATAACATCACATGTCATCAACGTAAGTAAGTATGCATACCCCAATTGTCCTTGACGTATAGCAATGAAACCGGCGATATGAACATACTACACTTACGGTCACAGAAAAGAAAGTGTAAAACTACAACAATTGGAATCCGCAACCTTTTTAGACATCACATGCCTAACGGTTATAAACCCCGCATTTTAGTCCCATTATCGAAAACTCTTTTCGATATCCAATGAAACTAAACCGCTAGATTTATAACATCCATCCAGTTATCTCATAACCTTTTTTTTTGTGAATTCCAATTATTGTATCCAGTTCCGGATAAATAGAATATATTAAACTTTCCGATCAAACATTCGAACACCCAAGTTTTCCCGAAACTCATCAACACATGAAACAAGTATAACAACATTCCGTTCGTGCCTCAGTACCAACGGTCCAGCCGTAGAAGGGTCAAGCCAACGCCTCACATGTGGCACGCCGTACTGCCCCAAACCCGAAGGTTCAAAGGGCAGTGCAAGACGGTCACATAATCGAGTTAAGGTTTGTGTCTTCTAGAGGGACCATCGGGTTACTTGCACTACTTAGAACGTCGTTAAACTACGGAAAAATCCAACACTTGGAAATTTCCCGACAGGGGAAAAATTGGGTATTTATATCCGCTCGAACTTTTCAACGTATTCTGAAATTTATCCGGAAAGCCACACAGACAAAATTTGATACCCCGATCGAAACACCGAAACCCCAAAACAACTGCAGAAAATACAACTCTGAAATAAATGTTAAAAATTCCCAGAAAACTCAGCAGAATTTATCAGGAACTACTGTGCAAAAATTGAGGGGTGACGTCATCAATGTGCGGCGGAAGCGCCGCAGAAAGCAGGGTTCTGCCGCTCTTCCGCCGCGGAATTTACTGTTCATGGGAAAAATTTTTCGTCGTAATTCTTATATTTTCCTGCTGAATTTTTTAGCAATTTTTAATTTGGAAAAATCCCAGAATTTGGAAAAAGTCCAGAGAGCATTTTTAGGTTTTGGATTTCGGTTCGATCGGGTTTCAAACGTCGTCGGGACTTCGCCTAATGCTCTAGCCTGGATCTGATACCAGTGAAAGGTTCCTAGGCACCCTAGTGGGTTCTCTCAAGGCATCGAACATGCCAAATTAAAATTTTTAGTGCCGAGAAACCCTAGACTACGGATCTTTAACTAGATGTTTAGGCGAAATAGATAACTAGTTAACAGTTAACTACTAAGATACAGATATACAACCTTTGTAGATCCGGATTTCCACCTCCACGGGTCCGCAACGTCATGTCCTCGCTGTCCATCATGAATCCTCGACTCGATCATCGGCTTCATCGGGAAAGCAAGCGGAATAGCTCGTCGGCTTTGTGTCAAAGACGATCTACGTCGAGGTTGCACAAACTCAAGCTCCGACTTCACAAACTTGTGAAAATTGTGAAGTAAACACCCAAAACAACTTGGCAAGAGGTAGAGGGTGAAGAAATAGGAGGTGGGTTCACTTTAGAATTGGATTTATCTCACTATATCTCAAGTTGCCATTGGAGTAGCAAGCTTGAAGAAGAAGAAGAAGATGAGCTCAAGAAAAAAAAATTATGATAAGTGTTATCATAAAAATAAATATAAATCAAATACTTATCATAACTTGAACTAGGGTTAAGTGTAGAGAATTAACCATGGTCACTTTGATGGGTTAGGGTTAAGCATGAAGATAAGGATGGTTAGCAAAGTCAAAGCTTCATGAAGCTTCAATATAAAACAAACTTAGCCACCATTCTTATCATAACTTATTTCAAATAAATAAATAAATAAATAAATAAATGGAAATGCAAAACCCTAATTATCATATTAACCGTGGATTAATTCTATATACTTAACATAAAGATCAAGTATCATCAAACATGATACAAAAAGTTGCTCGAAAGTATATCACATATACAATGTGCAATCCAAGTGAGAAAAATCCGTTTAAAGTGAACCAATACTAGTTAATGCAAAGTAATATATCAAATATATAATTATACATTAAATCATTAAATCAACACTTGATTCAATGATCCGGTTATATCGCATACAACCGACTAGTATGAAATGTATCGATTTATCGAATCAATGATTCGATAACTAGGTCATATCGAATATAACCAATCGAAACATATATCGCGAGAATGAAATGCGGTATCACATACACGCATTATTCTCGGTCCTGCACATATCTCATATGCGCTCCTATTTCGTTTCGCTTGAGCCAGGAAACCTCTGTGTAGGACTCTAAAGACTCGTCAATACGCCGGTAGCAGATGATGATCATATCAAGCACCCACAAGCCGCAAGCGGTCTGCTAAACATAACGGCCACCCGGGTATTGAGCGATCAGAAGATCGACGAGCTAGCCCGCTCACACTCCTGCGAATCCGACCAGTAACACTTACCATACAGTCAAGTCTCTTCGTCTGATACGTCGCATATCAAGTCTAGGGGTGGTATACGTCAGACCCCAATAACCTGATAAGTCGTGCCGATGTGAGGCTCGTAACGGGTCGAGAAACTACTGGTAACACTTACCAGTAAATCTCTGATCAGCCCTGGCCAGGGACTTCCCTGTTACGGCCAATCGAGCACTGCGCAACATTAACTCCCAATACCGGGAGAGACGAAACCCCTCCTATCGCTCATTGCCTCCATGTGACTCGGGACTGTACCCAAAGACCACCGTTTTGCACGCCCTCATGGACGTGGTAAGGTGGAGATCAAAGCACAGTGGGAACCACACAAGACTCTATGACGATCTCGGGTCTACAGACTAACCTGTACAAGTGTCACCTGAGAACTGCCATCTGACGTGAGGTATAATACCATCTGGGAGTTCTCGGCGAGTCCGTCCAGTGTACCCAGTCTCCACTGAGCACCCGTATACCATCTCTGATGTCAAACACCAATGGATATGGGATCATCCATCGCCCATCACATGGGTCGAGAAGCGTATACGCTAGTCTACACTGGCATATCGATGCCCCGTCTCGATACACCCACGACTAGGGACCTTGAAGGAGGTACTTATAGACTACCATGTCCCCACTAGTATGATCTGCATCATAGTCCAGGTAGTCAAGTACTCATCCTAAGGGCTTTACCAACATGTAACTATAAGACAGTATAAAGAGACTAGTGTACATGTTAAGATAAATGGCAACCAGATAGCATACTATCATGTCGAGCAAGAAAGTCATCTCTATATATATGTCCAAGCATCCAATATAATATACATAATCTGTACAATACTGGCCACTAGGGCATACATACAACTAACACGATACTCATAGACGAACGGACCGGACTGTATATACATTGTCACTGTCAGGCTCAGTAGGGTTTATAGATGAGTTCGCTCGTCAGCTTCCCTTCCAATCAATACATAGGCAAAACGTTACGTGCAGCTTGTACCTCTGACGTGCTAGAGGTTATACCCAGTGCCACTGTATTGATGAGTCATTAGAGTCCCCCACAGACACATTCCCAAGTTCGGGCGAAACGTTGTAGACGCCATATGGGTTTATGGCAAGGTTCGGAAAATGCACGTGCGTTTTCGCACGTGACGGTTTTCGGGCAGATAATACTGGTAGGCTTTGGTTTAAGCCGGAACCCAGTATTATACTGTATAGATATAATATCTTTGTCTCAGTTGCATTTGTATTCGGTCGTAATACAAATGCAGGTATGTTTATACTAATACGGGGTTATCCTGAAATTTGTTTCAGGATCACTTTTGGAAGTTGCCAGTTTCCAGTTTTCTATCAGCCGTATTTAACATTCGGTTAAATGCGGATTTATCTTTTCTTCTATTGGGTGAGTCATGAGGTGAGTCAGTGTTCTAGAAGGTTCTAGAGAGGGTGACAAGGCTAGTGAGTCATTATGTCATTAATGGTGCTTTTAATGACAAGGTGACTAGGTTAATTGTGATTGGTTTGCTTTAAATGCTTTCATACTAGGTGTTTTGATGACTCTTCTTTTCTTGAATGATCTATATTTTGTGGTCACCCTCTCCCTCCTCCTACACTCACCTCCCCCCTCTACAAATAGGCCGGCCCGTCCCCTCTTATGGATGATGGTGGTTGTTCACTAGAAAAAAGATTATGATAGATTCTGGTTCATGAAAATTAGATAGCCTCTTTCTCATTTCACCCGATCCAAAAGGCAACTTCCATAAACCGTTCGTCTATAGCCTTGGACGTAACGAGACAAAGTGTTCTACTCATTCTCTACTTCATCTTGGTCATCTTTTTTGGCAAACTTGACGATCGAGTTGTCTCGGTTCAGAGACGGAAGCCCGTTCAAAGTTCCGTCGACGTGGTGCCATCTGGACGACAAGACTGGAGATTGAGGAGATCGGAGCAGCCGCAACAAGCGTGGGATGATGGTTGAAGACCGAAGGACTCGGATCATTCGGTATAACGTTTCTACCCACTTTGTAGTTTGTTAGTTTAGCTTTAATGGCAGATCCGGGTTACGGTACACGATAGCGCCAGTTGTAAAAAGTTTTTGTTCCGCATTTGGCGTTTGTTAGACGGCCGGGGCGCTACCGTGGACTTACTGTGGTATCAGAGCCTCACCGTTAAGCTATACTAACTTGTGTTAACGTGTTTAAAAGATCGATCGAACGGAATTTCTGAAATCACAATTTTCTAGCACACATGTTTCTGTCGATTTTTTAAAGGGCCTAAAAATAATTTTACATATCACAGAAAAGCGTGCAGGGTTTTTTAAGCACACTGGAAAAATTTGGACACGTGTTCCCACAAGATCTCCGCGGATCCGCGGTCAAACCTAGGGTTTGACCGCGGAACCGCGACGCTTTTGAGGGAACAGTGCATCAATTTTTCCCAGTAGGCTTTATTTGGAAATTTTGGGTTTTTGGTATATCTTTTGGGCCCAGATTTTGTTACTGTACAGCAGATGTTTATGGGGCCCACTTTGGGATATTTTGTCGATCGAAATTTAAACGTGTTAGTTTACAGTACTTACTTTATATCTCCGACCGGGAATGTCATCTGATCGGTAAACTGCGTCTGATTGCTATAGTTCTTTTAGACGGGTTTGCGAACGTGACATTCGCGTTGATGTTCTGTGTTGTGCTGTGATGTTGCGGATATGTCGTGGTGGATAGCAGGGTGCAATGATAGTGCAGTTTGGATTTATTCGTACATTTGATATTGCGGGGCGAGCGTCCAACATGTGGACTGCCGTCACTGCCTGTTTGTATAATATTCTTTTGTGACACGACCGGGTCGAGGTCGATGTACCCGTTGTACATATTTTTATTTCTGTACTAGGTTTATCCCGCGAAGGAATGCACGGATAGCCGGGTTCTGGAGGGCAACGGGTCCGTATCTCATGGCATTGAGAGGCAAAGGGGCCTCACTCTAGAATTGGCAGACTATTCGCCGCACTCGTAAGGGGTACAGGTTGACACAAGGAGGGGTGCTCAATTTACCGGATTCCGTGAAGTGCCGGGTGTTCCATTCACTATGTTGTGGGGACTACCCCGCTTCAGGTTTTGGCGGGTAACTTGCCGCACCCGTAGGGTTCTAGTTTTATTGCACAGGCTATCCACACGACCAGGGGAACGTCGGGTTTCAGCAGTGGCTCTGTGAAACCCGGGGATCCCAGATTATCTGTATTGTTCTGTGATGCTTATTACTTTTCTGTAATGTTGCATATTATCATGCCTGGAGCGATTATTGTATATTGATATATACTATTAGATGTTGTATATGTTTTACACCCGCGCTAGTCCGGCCCCCGCTCTGTCGTTAGTTAAGTAACCTAACGGGTGATGACGGGACCCAGTGACGAATGCGGATGGCATATACGTACATTTTATTTTCGTTCTTTTCTGGTGTGATTGAATGATGGGACTGCATTGATTCTTATCAATGCAAAGATAAAACAAACCTATATTTGATGTTGTCGGAACAAATTTTAAAAAGGTGTTATTACAAAGATGTTTCCTTTTGTTTTGCATAGTGATATTCAGTTAGAATATCCTGCACCTCATTCGACGAGGCAAGGGCCGAGATCCCTTCACCGGGAGTGACCCCTTGGGCAGAAGTTTACATCAGGGTGATAACTTCAATATAGTCGATTACAAGTTGCTTTGCATCGCGGTATTCAGTTGGAATATCCTGCACCTCATTCCACGAGGAAAGAGCCGAGATCCCTTCATCGGGAGTGACCTCTTTAGCAAAGGTTTTTTCGCCACTATATTTTTATAAAAAGCTATCAGGTTCCTTCAACGAGATCAAGTTCATTACGTTAAAGGTTTTTCGCTAAAAACCAGCCATAGCCCTCCGTCATTTCTTTTGAGTATTCAGTAGTATTCAAGCTATGTATTTTGACCAATGCCAAGGCATAGTGTTTGGTAGCTGCTGGGTATTCAATTGTTGCATAGATAGATGAGTTGGTTTGGGACAGTCGTTCTGTCATACCTGGCCAACGTCAGGGGCATGTGCGGGTGGGTTCAAATTGACCTGGACAATGATGGGTAGAACTTGGCATGTGACTTATGATATTTTGACCAATGCCAAGGTCATAAGAGCATGGGGCAAAAATCGCATCGGGAGTTTCAAACATACAGTAAACTTGCCAGGCATGCGCATACCTTATGGATTGTGATAACTTGAATGGCTTCCATCAAGTTATCATGCGATGATAGTTGGATCCCGATTCTCACTGATGAGTTGGTATACTCTTCGGGTGATCCCGACTAATTCTTCTTTCAGGTTTGGAGGAGAATTTGAGATTACAGTGGGAGGTTTCCTGATTAGATAAAATGATAACTATTCTGATCTAGGTTAGAGTGCACGCAGAGTGTTTCTTTTCTCTTTCTCTTTGGCAGCGACCTTTGACCGACCCTAAACTTTTACTCAGTGACCAAGTTGACCGAACCTTCTTAAAATACTGGCCTTTGGATTGTCTAAAATTGCATAAGTCATTACCGCTCCTTCTTTTACCCTTTGTATTTCTCAGAACACCCCGTATTACTACGGATATCCACTTCCATTAGATAGATCCATCGTATGGTTATATACGAACTCGAAGGGACTTCTTTGAGGATGGATCCAGGTTCAGGAGAAATAGAATTAGTTTATTCAGTTGTCTTTTATTATCACCTTCTCTCAAGTTGCGAGTACTCCTAGGATTAGGAGAGTACACCTATTATGCTTACTGGATAGTCTTCTTCCAAACCATAGGCTGGTGCCGAACGGTAGTGAAGGAAGAAAACCATTTAGCCTAACGATGGTGTATAGAAGGAAATGAATAAAGACAGATAAAGGGATTGGAAAGAGGGCAAAGTAAATTGCGACTGTTATCCTTCACGACTAAACCGCATACTTCATCGCTACTCCTATTTCACCTTTGCTTTTTCCCTAGTTCTGGAGAAATAGAATAAAGGTATTATTCAGTTGTCATTTATCATCACCTTCTCTCAAGATACGAGTACTCCTAGGATTAGGAGGGTACACCTATTATGCTTACTGGATAGTCTTCTTCCAAACCATAGGCTGGTGCCGAACGGTAGGGAAGGAAGAAAACCATTTAGCCTAACGATAGTGTACAGAAGGTAACGACTAAAGACAAATAAAGGGATTTTTGGAGAGATGGCAAAGAGATATACGGTTATAGTCATGAATTGGATTATGGAAGAGGCATTACAAGGAATACCGGGATATCCCTATGAGACATTTTAATGTTTCAGTTTCACTGCGCATTGTTAAAAGAAAACTGTTTTCCCGATTAGATACTTACTCCAGGGTATGTATTTACCAGGTTTCATTCTCATATCTGTATGGTTTTTACAGATGATGAGTGGGAGGAAGCTATTGGGAATTAGGTGATTATCCTCATTATATCGGAATTCGTTGTAATTGGTGATATTTGAGGAAATCTCCTGGGTACAGTTTTCAACCTACGATGCACAGGTTTTGAGTTATTCAAACTCAGCGGACTTATACAGAGTATTGTATGTTGTCCAGTGTCCGTCAGGACAAAGGGGTAGGCCCTCGTACTATGTTCTGTTTACTTGTGACTTCTCTAGTTTTTAGACAAGTGTTTCGTAGAAATACAATGTCTAAGTTTTGAGAAGTTGTGGGTATAAGAATAAAGTAGAGAACCAGGTATCGTAAGTATCGGGATTCTTCAAAGAGATCGAAGATGTAGATTCTTGTGATTGGTATTCAGATGATAATAGTAATGGTTTTTTGAGAAACTTGTTTCTCTTTCAGGTTACTCATAATTGGATAGATTCCTAAGTTGAGTAATGCTGATTAGCCTTTTTTCCATTAAGTTGATATGCACTGGAGACAGCTGCATATTTTTTGAATCTGGTTCCAATTAAATTAGTGCCTCTATTTCTATATTGTATATAGAATGGTTCATATCTTAACGATGTTAAGGTACGGAGTTGTCCAGCTTATGCTTAAAACCAGACACTGGATAACTCAAGGCACGTTTCTGTAATGGCTGTTTGTGGGTTGACCCTGGCTTTGTCGAGGGTTGACATTTCTACCATCTGGAAGATCAATAGTGATATTGTTCTTGACTCGCCACAGTTTTAGTAAAATGGATTTTTTCAGAAAACAGTAGTGGGAGTATGGTAGAACTGGAATGATTCCAGAACCGTAAACGATTACGGAAAATTTAATAGGACCAATATATTCAATCAGGTTTGACATTCCATTAGCCACTCCGCAGATATGGTGGGTAACCTCAGACACGCGAGAGGTACTCCGGTAGCCTCAAGGACGGTGACAGGGAGGTTCTTGTTTACCCAGACTTGACACTACTGTTGTTCCAGACTATGAAACCCGGCAGGAGGATAAGTATAACGTCGTTCTAAACTAGCTTTAGAAGAGTACGTATATATTATTCTGCCAGAGGGCTGTTGTAGTCAGTAGGAGCAGCGGAAGCATAGTGGGCAAGTAGCTTATGTCTATTTATAGGCTTGAGCAAATAAAGCGGAGATTAGATCATCTATTTTTGATATGACAGTCATGGGTTTGACTTTATCAGAATAGGGATGGATCTGATGAGAAGGTAGTAGGGTGTGATGTCCTGGTATTTGGATGACATACACAGAGTAGGAAGTAAAATTCCTATACTACGATCGGTTGTTACACAGTTGTTTCTTCACAAAGGACATGGATATAATATCTGACATTCTGGTTACTAGATCTATGGTATTAGATCTAGATTTGGGTACTTTCCCAATTTGGGTACTTTGACAGTATTCTAATGGTATTTAGAATAGATGACTCCTGGCATGGTGGTGTACCTGCTGGTGATGGAGTCACCCTCTCTAAAGGTGTTTTAGAGACTAAAGGAGTGAGGGAAGTGCATGATTGGCAGATCACTTGCTTAGGCAATTGAGTCAATCGTGAGATGTCAAGTACCACACCAGATGTTGCTTTTGCACAAGATGCGATAAGTTTATATTAATCCAATCCTGGAAAAACATAAGGAAGCAGTTTTAGAACATGAGTGAATGCTCTATAGATTTGATGACGGCAGCCTCCTTCAAGAGACGGTTATCATTCCAGGCTTCAGAGGTGACATGGTTGACATAGTGATTGTCAGAGTTATAGTTTTCCCTATGATGAGGGACAGTATTATGGACAGGTGGTCCAAGAGGATACTGTGGGAGGCATGGTGCTGGATACTGATTAGGTTCAGTGATCGATACAGTCTAAGAAGTTTGGATATGGAGTTCATTTATGAACTAGGTCCCATCAGATATTCAGACATATTCTAAGACAGGTATTACTCGATTCGGGAGATGGTTTTCTCCGTGAATTTGAGATTTAGGGAGATATAGAAAGAAACATCAGGGCGGATCCACTCAATAAGGCTATTTCTCGAACACAAGAGTTTTACAAACTAGCTTTGTGAAACTGATTAGTAGAGGAGTTGGATGTTCGGTATCACACGGGCTGTGAGTATGCGACATCGCAATAATTAGCCTTAAGTGCAAGTGGGAGATTGTTGGAGATAGTGCCCTCAAAGTCAATTATTGGATCGCGGGTACGTGATTGCAATGATTGAGGCAGGACCTATACCGATATGACAGTCTTGCTCGAGATGATAGTTTGCTATCTGGTTTGTCTTTATCATCATATACATGCTTTAGTTCGCTATTGCATATTGATAGAACCCATAGGATTCTTGCTTGACTACCAGCAGTATGATGGCGATCATATACGTGGGAGCTGGGGTCTGTAAGCACATCCTTAAAAGTGTCCCTAGTCGTGGGAATTTCGAGACAGGGCATCGATACTCCAGAGTAGACTAGTGTATACAGTCGAGACCCCGACGAGGGGCGATGGCCGGTCTCACAAGCCATTGGTGTTAGTAGGATCACCTAAGATGTATACAGGTGCTCATTGGGTTATAAGTACACCGGACAGGACTCGCCGGGAACATGCAAGTTGGTATTATACATATCGTCAGATAACAGTTCCCTGGTGACATGTGTACAGGTTAGTTCATCGACCTGAGATCGTCATTTGTCTCATGTGAGTTCCCACTGTGCTTAGATTACTACCCTACCACGCTCAAAGGAGTTGTGCAAACAGGTTTTAGTTGGGTACAGTCCCGAGCCATATTGGAGGCAAGTGAGCGGATCGGCAGGGGATTCGTCTCTCCCGGTATTGGGGATGAGATCGCGCTGTGTCTAGGAGAGCCATTACACAAAGCCCTCGGCCGAGGCAGGAGATTTACTGGTAGGTACTCCAGTAGTATCTCA
This sequence comes from Agapanthus africanus, assembly GCA_030015575.1. Taxonomy (NCBI): domain Eukaryota; kingdom Viridiplantae; phylum Streptophyta; class Magnoliopsida; order Asparagales; family Amaryllidaceae; genus Agapanthus; species Agapanthus africanus. The sequence continues at coordinate 521,799,897 of CM057344.1, forward strand.
GGGTGTTCTGGGCTACTCTCTGACACGACTTATACCGCTATTAGGGGTCGGACGTTACTAGCCCCCTAGGCTAGATATGCGATACTCATAGACGAACGGACCGGACTGTATATACATTGTCACTGTCAGGCTCAGTAGGGTTTATAGATGAGTTCGCTCGTCAGCTTCCCTTCCAATCAATACATAGGCAAAACGTTACGTGCAGCTTGTACCTCTGACGTGCTAGAGGTTATACCCAGTGCCAGTGTGTTGATGAGTCATTAGAGTCCCCCACAGACACATTCCCAAGTTCGGGCGAAACGTTGTAGAGGCCATATGGGTTTATGGCAAGGTTCGGAAAATGCACGTGCGTTTTCGCACGTGTCGGTTTTCGGGCAGATAATACTGGTAGGCTTTGGTTTAAGCCGGAACCCAGTATTATTCTGTATAGATATAATATCTTTGTCTCAGTTGCATTTGTATTCGGTCGTAATACAAATGCGGGTATATTTATACTAATACGGGGTTATCCTGAAATTCGTTTCAGGATCACTTTTGGAAGTTGCCAGTTTCCAGTTTTCTATCAGCCGTATTTAACATTCGGTTAAATGCGGATTTATCTTTTCTTCTATTGGGTGAGTCATGAGGTGAGTCAGTGTTCTAGAAGGTTCCAGAGAGGGTGACAAGGCTAGTGAGTCATTAGGTCATTAATGGTGCTTTTAATGACAAGGTGACTAGGTTAATTGTGATTGGTTTGCTTTAAATGCTTTCATACTAGGTGTTTTGATGACTCTTCTCTTCTTGAATGATCTATATCTTATGGTCACCCTCTCCCTCCTCCTACACTCACCTCCCCCCTCTATAAATAGGCCGGCCCCTCCCCTCTTATGGATGATGGTGGTTGTTCACTAGAAAAAAGATTATGATAGATTCGGGTTCATGAAAATTAGATAGCCTCTATCTCATTTCACCCGATCCAAAAGGCAACTTCCATAAACCGTTCGTCCATAGCCTTGGACGTAATGAGACAAAGTGTTCTACTCATTCTCTACTTCATCTTGGTCATCTCTTTTGGCAAACTTGACGATCGAGTTGCCTCGGTTCAGAGGCGGGAGCCCGTTTAAAGATCCGTCGACGTGGTGCCACCTGTTGGAGATAGTGCCCTCAGAGTCAATTATTAGGTCACAGGTACGTGATTGTAATGATTGAGGGAGGACCTATCCCGGTAGGACAGTCTTACTCGAGATGATAGTATGCTATCTGGTTTACCTTTATCATCGTGTACTGCTTTAGGTGACCTGACATGTCGCTATTACACGTTGATAGAGCCCCTAGGATTCTTGCTTGACCACCAGCAGTATGAGGGCGATCATATAAGTGGGAGCTGGGGGTCTATAAGCTTATCCTTAAAAGGTCCCTAGTCGTGGGAGTTTCGAGACTGGGCATCGATACTCCATTAGTAGACTAGTGTATACAGTCGAGACCCCGACGAGGGGCGGTGGCCGGTCTCACAAGCCACTGGTGTCAGTTGGATCACCTAAGATGTATACAGGTGCTCATTGGGTTATGAGTACACCGGACAGGACTCGCCGGGAACATGCTAGTTGGTCATATACCAGACGTCAGATGGCAGTTCCCTGGTGACATGTGTGCAGGTTAGTTCATCGACCTGGGGATCGTCATTTGTCTCGTGTGAGTTCCCACTGTACTTTGATTACTACCCTACCACGGCTCAAAGGAGTAGTGCAAACAGGTTTTAGTTGGGTACAGTCCCGAGCCACATGGAGGCAGTGAGCGTATCTTCAGGGGTTCGTCTCTCCCGGTATTGGGGGTGAGGTCGTGCTGTGTCTAGGAGAGCCATTACACAAAGTCCTTGGCCAAGGCAAGGAGATTTACTGGTAGGTATTCCAGTAGTATCTCAGGGTGTTCTGGGCTACACTCCGACTCGACTTGTACCGCTTTTGGGGGTCTGACTTTTACCAACCCCCTAGGCCCGCCATACGATACTCATAGACGAACGGACCGGACTGTACGAATATTGTCACTGACAGGCTCAGTAGGGTTGTCAGGCTGAGTTCACTCACAGACGTCCCTTTTAGTCAATACTTGGTAGCCCGTTACGTATTGGCTTATACCTCTGACGTGCTAGTGGTTAAATCCACAACCGAGGTGTTGACGAGTCTTTAGAGTCCCCCACATTCAGTTACTCAGCTTTCGGGCGAAAGGTTGTAGAGGCCGTATGGAGATATGGCAAGGTCCGATCAGATACATGCGGTATTGCACGGATCAGGATCGGACAGTTTGTACTATAGGCCGTATGGTTATATGGCAGGGTTCGATCAGATACGTGCGGTATTGCACGGATCAGGATCGAACAGATATTACTAGCCGGCTTTGGTTTAAGCCGGATCCTAGTATAGTACAGTGTAGATTTTGTCTCATTGCATTTGTATTTCGGTCGAAATACAGATGCGGGTGTGTATGCACAGTATTGGGGTTTTCCTGTAATTTATTACGGGATCAGTTTTCTGGAGTTGCCAGTTTGCTTTCCGTTTCGGCCAATTTCCTTTGTTCCGTTCATTGGCCGAAGTGTGGTGGAGGAGGGTTTATTTGCATTGTTGCAAATAGGCATTTGTGGAGGGGGTTCTTTGCAATATTTATATCATGATGGTTTCATGATGGAGCCCATCTTTTGACTTCTAGCTTTATGATGATGGCTTGACCATTGTAGGTTATGATTGGCTTTTGGAGTGTTGGGTTTTGTTCTCTCATCATCTCTTTTCATCATTGCTTCCACCCACCCCCTTGACTTTTCTCTTTCTCTCTCCAATCACACTTGAGAAGGGGGGGCCGGCCATTCCTATGGAAGGGAATGGAATGGGGCTTTTTTTTTGAGGTGTGGTATTTTTGCTTCTCATGTTTGCTAGAAAAGTCCTTTAGCTCATTTCCAAAAGTTGTTCTCTTTTCCTCCACCAATGGCAATTCCACAATCCCCAAAAAGTGAGACATGGTTCTTCACACATTCTACAGCAAATCTTGGGCACGTCGAGTAGCCGGCTTCGTGCCCGAGTTGCCTCGGCATTGAGGTGGGAGCCCGTAAAAGAAGTAGGCGATGTGGTGCACTTCCGGCGACGAGGAGGAGACGGGACATTCCGCAGGAGATCGGGACGATGATGAGAAGACCGGAGGACTTGGATCGTCGGTATATATCTATTCCCTTTCTTGTAGTTTGCTAGGACTAATTAATGGTTCGATCCGGGTATTAGTGCGCGGCGGTTTGCCAGTTCAAGAAAATTTAAAGTTTATCACCGCTTCAGCTTTTGGCCGTCGGATTGACGGCCGGGGCGCCGCCGTGCACTTACAGTGGTATCAGAGCCTCCCCATTAACTTAGTCTAGCTTTGTGTAATGTGTTTTTCAGTTCCGATCGATCGAAATGTCCAAAAACCCGTATTTGCTCACGATAGTTTTCTGTTGAAATTTTTTGGTCCCCAAAAATTTTTCAGGTTGTATAAAAGTACTGTACAGGATGACATAAGACTTCTGGGAAAATTCGAGCCGTTGACTTTTCAGTCAGAGCGCGGAACCGCGGCCAATACCCACCTGGGGCCGCGGTTCCGCCGCAGAATGAAAGGTTCAATGGGTCGGATTTTTTCAGTGGGCCTCTGGGCTTAAAATATGGGTTTTGGAATAATAACATTGGGCCCAGAATTTCTTGATGTGCTACAGTATTGTTTGGGGGCCCACTTGTTAAAATTTGATTGATCGGATATTTTAAACACATTATTTCACAGTATTTACATTATATCTGCGACCGTGAATGTCACTCGATCGGTAAATCCTGTCTAACTGCTATAGCCCGGTTAGACGGATTTGCGAACGTGACTTTCACGTTGATGTTCTGTGTTTTTGCTGTGATGTTGCGGATCGGTCGTGGGGGATAGCCTGGATGCAATGCTAGTACAGTTTTGTTGTATTATGTACATTTGATATTGCGGGGCGAGCGTCCGACATGTGGGCTGCCGTCACTACCTGTTTGTATTATTATTTTGGGGCACGACCTGGTTGCGGTCGATGTACCCGTTGTATGTATATTTTACTTTCTGTACTAGGATTGCCCCGCGGAGGGGTGCACGGATAGCCGGGTTCTGGAGGGCAACAAGCCCGCATCTCATGGCATTGAGACGGAGGGGGCTTCACTCTAGGATTGGCGGGCTATTCGCCGCACTCGTAGGGGGTACAGGTTGACCCAGGAGGGGTGCCCAAGTTACCGGATTCCGTGAAGTGCTGGGTGGTCCATTCATGTTGCTGAAGGGGGCTGCCTCGCTTCAGGTTTTGGCGGGTAACTTGCCGCGCCCGTAGGGGTCTAGGATTTCATTGCACAGGCTATCCACACGACCAGGGGAACGTCGGGTTTCAGCGGCTCTATGAAACCCGGGGATCCCAGATATCTGTATTGTTTCTGTGATGCTGTATATTTCTGTGATGTTGCATTTTATTCACGCCTTGAGCGAATATAATATATTGGTATATATATTAGTAGATGTTGTATATGTTTTGCATCCGCGCTAGTCCAGTCCCCGCTCTGTCGTTAGTTAGCTAACCTAACGGGTAATGACGGGACCCAGTGGCGAATGCGGATGGCATATACGTACATCAGTATATTTTCGTTCTTTTTGGTGTGATCAATTGATGGGACTGCATTGATTCGGATCAATGCAAGTTAAAACAAACCTAATCTGATGTTTTTGGAACACTTTTCAAAATGCTGTTATTGCAAGGACGTTTACTTTTGTTTTGCATCGTGGTATTCATTGGAATATCCTGCTCCTCAGTCGACGAGGCAAGGGCCGAGATCCCTTCACCGGGAGTGACCCCTTGGACAGAAGTTTGCGTCAGGGCATTAACTTCACTATAGCCGATTACTTTTGCTTTGCATCGCGGTATTCATTTGGAATATCCTGCACCCCATTCTACGGGGAAAGAGCCGAGATCCCTTCACCGGGAGTGACCTCTTTAGCAAAGGTTTTCGTCACTATATTTTTAAAAAGCTATCCGTTCCTTCAACGATATCAAGTTCATTACGTTAAAGGTTTTCGCCAGAAACCATTCGTAGCCCTCCGTCGTTTCATATGGATAGTCAATAGTATTCAAGCTGTGTATGTTGGCCAAAGTCAAGGCACAGTGTTTGGTAGCTGTTGGTTATTCATATGCAGCATAGATAGATGCGTTGGTTTGGAACAGTCGTACTGCCATGTTGGCCAAAGTCAAGGGTATGTACGGGTGGATTCAAATTAACCTGGAGAATGACGGGTAGAACTTGACATGTGACTTATGATATGTTGGCCAAAGTCAAGGTCATAAGAGCATGGGGCAGAAATCACATCGGGAGTTTCAAAAGAACTGAAACTTACCAGATATGCGCATACCTTCTGGAGTGTGATAGCGTGAGCGGATTCCGTCACGTTATCATGCAATGATAGTTGGATCCCGATTCCCACTGATGAGTTAGTTTACTCCTCGGGTAACCCCGACTAATTCTTCTTTCAGGTTTGGAGGAGAATTTGAGGTACAGTGGGAGGTTTCCAGATTAGATAAATTGGTGACCATTCTGATCTAGGTTAGAGTGCACGCTGAGTGTTTCTTTTCTCTCTCTCTTTGGCAGCGACCATTGACCCGACCCTAAGACTTTGACTCAGTGACCAAGTTGACCGAACCTTCTTAAACACCGGCTTTTGGATTGTCAGAGTTGCAAACCTCATTGCCAGTCCTACTTTTACCCTTTTCTCCAGGACACCCCGTTTTACTACGAACGTCCACTTCCATTGGAAAAAACCATCGTATGGTTAGATACGAACTCGAAAGAATTTATTCGAGGATGGTTTCCGGTTCTGGAGAAAACGGATAGGATTATTCAGTTGTCTTTTCCTTTTACCCTCTCTCAGGTTACGAGTACTCCTTGGTTTAGGGATAGTACACCTATTACGCAAATTGGATTGTCTTCTTCCAAACCTTAGGCTGGTGCCGACCGGTAGGGAATGAAGAAAACCAATTAGCATAACGATGGTGTGCAGAAGGTATTAAGTTCAGACAAAGCAAGGGATTAGTAAGAGGGCAAAGTAAATTGCAACAGATATTTACGACCAAACCAAATATTTCGTTACCACTCCCACATCACCTTTGTATTTCTCCAGGACACTCCGTATCACTATGAAGATCCACAGTTTATTTGGATACTCCATCGTATGGTTATATATGAACTCGAATGGAACTGGTTCCAGTTCGGGGATGGATTCTGGTTCAGGAGAAATAGGAATAAGGTTTATTCGGTTGTCTTTTATCTTCACCCTCTCTCATTGCGAATGTTCCTAGGATTGGGACAGTACACCCATTATGCTTATTGGATAGTCTTCTTCCAAACCATAGGCTGGTGCCGAATGGTAGGGAAGGAAGAAAACCATTTGGCCTAAAAGGGTGTGCAGAAGGTAAAGACTAAAGACATATGAAGGGATTTGGAGAGGTGGCAAAGAACTATACGGTTACAGTCGTGAATCTGGAAGAGGCATTACTAGGAATACCAGAATACCCCATCGGAACATTTCAATGTTTCAGTTTCACTGTGTAATGTTAAAGGAAAACTGATTTCCCGATTAGATACTTACTCCAGGGTATGTATGTACCAGGTACGATTCTCACATCTGTATGGTTTTACAGATGATGAGTGGGAGTAAGTTATTGGGAATTGGGTGATTATCCTCATTATATCGGGATTCGTTGTAATCGGTGATATTTGAGGAAATCACCTGGGCTGTTTGCCGGTCGGCAAATATTTGGTTTTGAATATCCGCTGTTATGCACCAATTTCAAATTGATATATCTGTAAGTCTATTTTCATAGAGTGAGATATACCTTTCTGAAATTATGTCTACGACATTTACCTATATCAGTAGATGGTTAGGTAAGGAGCATTAAACAGCGGTGTAATTCTTCTTAACCATAAGTACAGTTTTCAACCTACGACACACAGTGAATGAGTTATCAGACTCAAGGGACTTATACAAAGGATTGTATGTTGTCCAGGGTCCATCAGGACAGAGGGCTTGGTCCTCGTACTATATTCGGTTTACTTATGACTTCTCTAGTTTTTAGACAGGTGTTTCGCGGAAACACAGGGTCCAAATTTTGAGAAGTTATAGGTATTTGAATAGAGTAGAGAACCGGGTATAGCAAGTATCGGGATTCTTCAAAGAGATCGAAGATGTAGATACTTGTGTATGGTATTCTGTTGATAGTAATGATAAAGAGATCTTGCTTCTCTTTCAGGTTACTCATAATTGGAAGTATTCCTAAGTTGAGTAACGCTGATCGGCCTCCTTCCATTTAGTTGACATGCGCTGGGGACAGCTGCATGATTTGAATCTGGTTCAATTAAATCAGTGCCTCTGTTTCTATATTGGATATAGAACAGTTCATATCTTAACGATGTTAAGGTACGGGGAGTTGTCCGGTTTATGATTAAAACCAGACACTGGACAACTCAAGGCACGTTTCTGTAATGGCTGTTTGTGGGTTGACCCAGGCTATGACGAGGGTTGACTTTCTACCATCTGGATGAACAATAGCGATATTGTTCTAGACTCGCCACAGTTTTATTAAAGATGGATTTTTTCAGAAAACAGTAGTGGGAGTATGGTAGAACTGGAAGTGATTCCAGAACCACAAACGATTACTGAAGATTTGATAAGGAACCTAAAGATTCAATCTGGATTGACATTCCATTGGCCACTCCGCAGATAAGGTGGGTAACTTCAGGCACCCGAGAGGCACTACGGTAGCCTCAAGGACGGTGACAGGGAAGTTCTTGTTTACCCACAATTGCCATTGCTGTTGTTCCAGGTTACGAGACCCGGCGGGAGGATGAGTATAGCGTCGTTCTAAACCAGTTTTAGAAGTGAACGTCTATATGACTCTGCCAGAGGGTTGTCGTAGTCAGTGGGAGCAGCGGAAGCATTGGTGGACAGGTTGCTTATGTCTATTTATAGACTAGAGCAGATGTAGCGGAGATAGATCATCTATTTCTGACGTGACAGTCATGGGTTTGACTTCATCAGAATAGGGGATGGATCTGTTGAGAAGGTAGTAGGGTGTGATATCCTGGTATTTGGATGATATACACAGAGTAGGAAAAGAAACTCCTACACTACGATCGGTTATACTTTGGTCGTCACACAGTTGTTTCTCCACAAAGGAAATGGATTTTATATCAGACATACTGGTTACTAGATCTATGGTCATAGATCTAGATTTGGGTGGTTTCCCAATCAGGGTACTTGACAGCATTCTAAGAGTATTTAGGATGGACGACTCCTGGCACGGTAGTGTACCTGCAGGTAATGGAGTCACCCTCTCCAAAGGTGTCTTACAGACTAAAGGGGATAGGGACGGGCATGATTGGCAGATCACTTGCTCAGGCAATTGAGTCAATCGTGAGATGTCAAGTACCACACCAGATGTTGTTCTTGCACTAGATGCAATAAGTTGACATTAATCCAATCCTAGAGAAACAGTCGGAAGCAGTTTTAGAACATAAGTGGATGTTCTAGGGAGATGATAACGACAGCCTCATTCAGGAGACAGTTATCATTCCAGGCTTCCAAGGTGACATGGACGACAAGGAGGTTGTCAGAGTTATAGTTTTCCTTCTGATGAGGGGCAGTATTTTGGACAGGTGGTCCAAGGCAATACTGAGGGAGGCATGGCGCGCAGGATACTGATTAAGTTCAGTTGACGATACAGTCTAAGAAGTTTGGATTTGGAGTTCATTTATGAGCTAGGTCCCATCAGACATCCAGACATATTCTGAGACAGGTATTGCTCTTTTCGGGAGATGGCTTTCTCCGCGAACTTGAGATATAGAGAGATATAGAAAGAAACAACTAAGCGGATCCACTCACTGAGGCTATTCCTCGAACGCAATAGTTCCGCAAACGAGCTTTGTGAGACTGACTAGTAGAGGAGTTGGATGTTCGGTATCACACGGGCTGTGAGTATGCGACATCGCAATAATTAGCCTTGAGTGCAAGTGGGAGATTGTTGGAGATAGTGCCCTCAGAGTCAATTATTAGGTCACAGGTACGTGATTGTAATGATTGAGGGAGGACCTATCCCGGTAGGACAGTCTTACTCGAGATGATAGTATGCTATCTGGTTTACCTTTATCATCGTGTACTGCTTTAGGTGACCTGACACGTCGCTATTACACGTTGATAGAGCCCCTAGGATTCTTGCTTGACCACCAGCAGTATGAGGGCGATCATATAAGTGGGAGCTGGGGGTCTATAAGCTTATCCTTAAAAGGTCCCTAGTCGTGGGAGTTTCGAGACTGGGCATCGATACTCCATTAGTAGACTAGTGTATACAGTCGAGACCCCGACGAGGGGCGGTGGCCGGTCTCACAAGCCACTGGTGTCAGTTGGATCACCTAAGATGTATACAGGTGCTCATTGGGTTATGAGTACACCGGACAGGACTCGCCGGGAACATGCTAGTTGGTCATATACCAGACGTCAGATGGCAGTTCCCTGGTGACATGTGTGCAGGTTAGTTCATCGACCTGGGGATCGTCATTTGTCTCGTGTGAGTTCCCACTGTACTTTGATTACTACCCTACCACGGCTCAAAGGAGTCGTGCAAACAGGTTTTAGTTGGGTACAGTCCCGAGCCACATGGAGGCAGTGAGCGTATCTTCAGGGGTTCGTCTCTCCCGGTATTGGGGGTGAGGTCGTGCTGTGTCTTGGAGAGTCATTACACAAAGTCCTTGGCCAAGGCAAGGAGATTTACTGGTAGGTATTCCAGTAGTATCTCAGGGTGTTCTGGGCTACACTCCGACACGACTTGTACCGCTTTTGGGTGTTTGACTTTTACCAACCCCCTAGGCCCGCCATGCGATACTCATAGACGAACGGACCGGACTGTACGGATATTGTCACTGACAGGCTCAGTAGGGTTGTCAGGCTGAGTTCACTCACAGACGTCCCTTTTAGTCAATACTTGGTAGCCCGTTACGTATTGGCTTATACCTCTGACGTGCTAGTGGTTAAATCCACAACCGAGGTGTTGACGAGTCTTTAGAGTCCCCCACATTCAGTTACTCAGCTTTCGGGCGAAAGGTTGTAGAGGCCGTATGGAGATATGGCAAGGTCCGATCAGATACGTGCGGTATTGCACGGATCAGGATCGGACAGTTTGTACTATAGGCCGTATGGTTATATGGCAGGGTTCGATCAGATACGTGCGGTATTGCACGGATCAGGATCGAACAGATATTACTAGCCGGCTTTGGTTTAAGCCGGATCCTAGTATAGTACAGTGTAGATTTTGTCTCATTGCATTTGTATTTCGGTCGAAATACAGATGCGTGTGTGTATGCACAGTATTGGGGTTTTCCTGTAATTTATTACGGGATCAGTTTTCTGGAGTTGCCAGTTTGCTTTCCGTTTCGGCCAATTTCCTTTGTTCCGTTCATTGGCCGAAGTGTGGTGGAGGAGGGTTTATTTGCATTGTTGCAAATAGGCATTTGTGGAGGGGGTTCTTTGCAATATTTATATCATGATGGTTTCATGATGGAGCCCATCTTTTGACTTCTAGCTTTATGATGATGGCTTGACCATTGTAGGTTATGATTGGCTTTTGGAGTGTTGGGTTTTGTTCTCTCATCATCTCTTTTCATCATTGCTTCCACCCACCCCCTTGACTTTTCTCTTTCTCTCTCCAATCACACTTGAGAAGGGGGGGGCCGGCCATTCCTATGGAATGGAATGGAATGGGGATTTTTTTTTGAGGTGTGGTATTTTTGCTTCTCATGTTTGCTAGAAAAGTCCTCTAGCTCATTTCCAAAAGTTGTTCTCTTTTCCTCCACCAATGGCAATTCCACAATCCCTAAAAAGTGAGACATGGTTCTTCACACATTCTACAGCAAATCTTGGGCACGTCGAGTAGCCGGCTTCGTGCCCGAGTTGCCTCGGCATTGAGGTGGGAGCCCGTAAAAGAAGTAGGCGATGTGGTGCACTTCCGGCGACGAGGAGGAGACGGGACATTCCGCAGGAGATCGGGACGATGATGAGAAGACCGAAGGACTTGGATCGTCGGTATATATCTATTCCCTTTCTTGTAGTTTGCTAGGACTAATTAATGGTTCGATCCGGGTATTAGTGCGCGGCGGTTTGCCAGTTCAAGAAAATTTAAAGTTTATCACCGCTTCCGCTTTTGGCCGTCGGATTGACGGCCGGGGCGCCGCCGTGCACTTACACCACCTGGACGACAAGACTGGAGATCGAGGAGATCAGAGCAGCCGCAACAAGCGTAGGATGATGGTTGAAGACCGAAGGACTCGGATCATTCGGTATAACGTTTCTACCCACTTTGTAGTTTGTTAGTTTAGCTTTAATGGCAGATCCGGGTTACGGAACACGATAGCGCCAGTTGTAAAAAATTTTTGTTCCGTATTTGGCGTCTGTTAGACTGCCGGGGCGCTACCGTGGACTTACATACACTAGTCTACTCTTGGAGTATCAATGCCCAGTCTCAAAACTCCAATGACTAGGGACACTTTAAGGATGTGCTTATAGACCACCCAGCTCCCAAGTATATGATTGCCATCATAATGCTGGTAGTCAAGCATGAATTTTATGGGCTTTAGCAACATGTAATAGTGATCTGTAATGTCACCTAAAGCATGTACACGATGATAAAGACAAACCAGATAGCATACTATCATCTCGAGTAAGACTGTTCTACCGTTATAGATTCTCCCTCAATCATTGCAATCACGTACCTGTGATCCAATAATTGACTTGAGGGCACTATAGCCAACAACTTCCACACAAATAAACATTTAAACTAAAATGTTTAACACAAAAAGGAATGGCATTATCTAAAGTAATCTTGTAACAAAATTACAAGAATACCTCTTATCCGTATATACATACCCGCATCCGTATTCCAAAAGAATACGAATACAACAAGATGAAAATAATCCAACAATATAATACTAGGATCCGGCTTAAACTAAAGCCCACTAGTATTATCCGTTCGATCATGATCCGTGCACAAGTGTACGTATATGATCGAACCCTGCCATAAAACCATACGGCCTCTACAATGTTTCGCCCGAAGCAGGGTAACCCTCTGTGTGGGACTCTAAATACTCGTCAATACGCTAGCAGTGGGTTTAACAACAAGCACGTCAGTGGCACTAGCTGTACGTAATGGCTACCCAGGTATTGGACAAAAGCGAGGCCGATGAGCAAACTCATCCTGAAACCCTACTGAGCCTGACAGTGACAATATCCGTACAGTCTGGTCCGTCCGTCTACGAGTATCGCATATCGAGTCTAGGGGTGGATAAAGTCAGACCCCTAATAACGCGGCATTTAGTGTCGGTATGAGACCTATCACCACCTGAGAAACTTCTGATTCTAGATCAGTAATTCAGGACTACCTTGGCCAAGGATTTCTGGTGATGGCCACCCGTGCACAACGCGACATCAACCCCCAATACCGGGAGAGACAAATCGCCTGACGATCCGCTCATTGCCTTCATGTAGCTTGGGAATGTACCTAACTAAAACCTATTTTCATGATTCCTTTGAGCCGTGGTAGGGTAGTAATCAAAGCACAGTGGGAACTCACATGATACAAATGACGATCTCAGATCGATATACTAACCTGTACACATGCCACCTGGGACTGCTATCTGACAATAGGTATATAACCAAGTAGCATGTTCCCGGCGAGTCCGTCCGGTGTACTCATAACCCAATGAGCACCTGTATATATCTTAGGTGAACCAACTGAAACCAATGGCTTATGAGACTGGCCACCACCCCTCGTCGGGGTCTCGATTAGTATACACTAGTCTACTCTTGGAGTATCGATTCCCAGTCTCGATACTCCCATGACTTGGGAAATTATAAGGATGTGCTTATAGACTACCCAGCTCCTACGTATATATCGCCATCATACTGCTGGCAGTCAAGCAAGAATCCTATGGGCTCTATCAACATGTAATAGTGATCTGTAATGTCACCTAAAGCATGTACACGATGATAAAGACAAACCAGATAGCATACTATCATCTCAAGTAATACTGTTCTACCGTTATAGGTCCTCTCTCAATCATTGCAATCACGTGCCTGCGATCCAATAATTGACTTGAGGGTGTAAGGTTACGCCAGCGCCCCGTCCATCAATCATGACCAAAAGCGGAACAAAAATTTAATTAAACTGTCGCTAACGGAACCCGGTTCCCGGATCGTACAATTATCCCTATACTAGTTAACTGAAAAAGGAGTTTAAGAGATTATACCAATCGATCTATGTCCTTCGGTCTTCAACCTCTGTCCTAAGCTCCTCGCGGCTTCCTCGATCAAGTTTGAACTCCGGTATCCCCATCGAAGAAGATCCACATCGAGGATTACTAATACGGGCTCCAGCTTCAAAACCGAAGCGACTCGGGCATCCAGTTTGCTAGCCTAGATACCCAAGGTAAAGTAGAGATAGTGTGTGAATACTTTGTCTCAATGCACCCAAGGATTTTGGTGGAGGTGAATGAAGTTGCCAAGAGTGAGAAATGTGAGCTTAAGAATTCTTTTGCTTATGAGAAAAAAAATGGGCTCGAAAAAGGTTCTCTGTTGTTTTTGTGGGTGAGGATTTTTTTGTGATATCAAGCAACTCCAAAGAAAAATAACCCCGCCCCAAAAAATCAGCCACCCACAAAATATCTTATGCATAATATCTAAACCAAAACAAAAACCATTAATGTACAAAACGAAAACTCACATTCAAAACTCACCAGTACATGCACCTAAAGAAATGGCCACGAAATTAGCCTCACTAAGAATTGCCAGCACAACAAATGAAATTAGCCAAAATTTGTTCTCACCCAAAAAATAAACAGCCACTCATGACTTTCGAATTTTGCCCAGCCACAAAATTTCCATACAAACAAAATATCTCACATTTCACACCTCACATTTAAGCATTAAACTAAATGTTTAAATTGGAAGAAATGAAAATGGCAACTTCAAAAGTAAAATCGTAACGAATTACAAGAATATGCCTCATCCGTATATACATACCTATCTCGGTATTCCGACTGAATACGAATACAACGAGACAAAAGTAATCCAATAATATAATACTAGGATCCGGCTTAAACCAATGCCCACTAGTATTATCCATCCGATCATGATCCGTGCACAAGTGCACGCATATGATCGAACCCTGCCATAAAACCATATGGCCTCTACAAAGTTTCGCACGAACTAGGGAAACCCTCCGTGTGGGACTCTAAAGACTCGTCAATACGCTGGCAGTGGGTTTATCCATAAGCACGTCAGTTGCACTAGCTGTACGTAACGGCTACCAAGGTATTGAGTGAAAGGGAGGCCGACGAGCAAACTCATCCTCAAGCCCTACTGAGCCTGACAGTGACAATATCCGTACAGTCCGGTCCGTTCGTCTATGAGTATCGCATATCGAGTCTAGGGGGTGGATAAAGTCAGACCCCTAATAACGTGACATTTATTGTCGGTATGAAGCCTATCACCAACTGAGAAACTACTGATCTGAATCAGTAATTCTCGTCTACCCCGGCCGAGGATTTCTGGTGTTGGCCACCCGTTCTCACCGCGACGTCAACCCCCAATATACCGGGAGAGACGAATCCCCTGACGATCCGCTCACTGCCTCCATATGGTTCGGGACTGTACCCAACTAAAATCTGTTTGCACAACTCTTTTGAGCCGTGGTAGGGTAGTAATCAAAGCACAGTGGGAACTCACACAAGAAAAATGACGATCTCAGGTCGATATACTAACCTGTACACATGCCACCTGGGACTGCTATCTGACAATAGGTATATAACCAATTAGCATGTTCCCGGCGAGTCCGTCCGGTGGACTCATAACCCAATGAGCACCTGTATACAACTTAGGTGAACCAACTGATACCAATGGCTTGTGAGACCGGCCACCGCCCCTCGTCGGGGTCTCGATCCGTATACACTAGTCTACTCTTGGAGTATCGATGCCCAGTCTCGAAACTCCCACGACTAGGGACACTTTAAAGATGTTCTTATAGACTACCAAACTCTCACGTATATGATCGCCATCATACTGCTGGTATTCAAGCATGAATCCCATGGGCTCTATCAACATGTAATAGTGATCTGTAATGTCACCTGAAGCATGTACACGATGATAAAGACAAAACAGATAGCATACTATCATCTCGAGTAAGACTGTTCTACCGGTATAGGTCCTCCCTTAATCATTGCAATCACGTGCCTGCGATCCAATAATTGACTTGAGTGCACTATAGCTAACAATCTCCCATTTGCACTTAAGGCTAATTTTTGCGGTGTCGCATACCCACAGCCCGTGTGATACCGATCACCCAACTTCTCTACTAATCAGTTTCACAAAGCCCGTTTGTGAAACTATTGCGTTCGAGAAATAGCCTCAGTGAGTGGATCCGCTCTAATGTTTCTTTCTATGTCTCTCTTTATCTCAAGTTTGCGGAGAAAGCCATCTCCCGAAATGAGCAATACCTGTCTTAGAATATATCTGGATATCTGATGCGACCCAGTTCACAAATGAACTCCAAATCCAGTAAACTTCTTAGACTGTATCGTCAACTGAATTTAATCAGTATCATGCGCCATGCCTCCCTCAATATCCACTTGGACCACCTGTCCAAACTACTGCCCCTCAAAAGAGGGAAAACTATAACTCTGACAGTCACTCTGTCATCCAGGTCATCTTGGAAACCTGGAATGATAACTGCCTCCAGAAGGAGGCTGCCGTTATCAAATCCCTAGAACATCCACTTATGTTCACAAACTGCTTCCGAATGTTTCTCCATGATTGGATTAATATAAAAACTTATTGCATCTAGTGCAAAAACAACATCTGGTGTGGTACTTGACATCTCATGATTGACTCAATTGCCTAAGTAAGTGATATGCCAATCATGCACATCCCTCTCCCCTTTAGTATGTAAGACGCCTTCAAAGAGGGTGACTCCATCACCTGCAGGTCCACCACCATACCAGGAGTCGTCCATTCTAAAACACCTTTAGAATACTGTCTAAGTACCCGGATTGGGAAACTATCCAAATCTAGATCTAAAACCATAGATCTATTACCAGAATTCCTAATATAATATCTAAATCATATATAGAGAAACTAATGTGTGACAACCACAGTATAACCGATCGTAGTGTCGGAATTTTACTTCCTACAAAGTGTATGCCATCCAAATATTAGGACATAAGACCCTACTACCTTCTTAACAGATCCATCTCCTATTTCGATGAAGTCAAAGCCTATGACCATCACATAAAAAATAGATGATCTATCTCCGCTATATCTGCTTTAGTCTATAAATAGACATAAGCAACTTGTCCACTATGCTTCCACTGCTCCATTTGACCACAACAACCCTCTGGCCGAGTCATATATACGTGCACTTCTAAAGCTAGTTTAGAATGACGCTATACTCATTCTCTTGCCGGATCTCATAGTCTAAAACAGTAGTAATGGCAAATCTAGGTAAACAAGAACCTCCCTGTCACCGTCTTTAAGGATACCGATGTACCTCTCGGGCGCCTGAGGTTACCCACCATATCTATGGAGTGGCTAATGGAATGTCAAACCTGATTGAATCTTTAGGTTCTATTAAATTTTCAGTAATCGTTTGTGGTTCTGGAATCACTTCCAGTTCTACCATACTCCCACTACTGTTTTATGAAAAATTCCATTTTGCTAAAACTGTGGCGAGTCAAGAACAATATCAATATTTATCTTCTAAATTGTAGAAAGTTATCCCTCGTCAAAGCCTGGGATAACCCAAAAACTGCTATAACAGAAACGTGCCTTGAGTTGTCAAGAGTCTAGTTTTAAGCATAAGCCGGACAACTCCATATACCTTATCATCGTTAAGATATGAACCATTCTATATACAATATAGAAATAGAGGCACTGATTTAATTAGAACCAGATTCAAATCATGCAGCAGTCTCCAGTACATGTAAACTAAATGGAGAGAGGCCGATCAGTATTACTCAACTTAGGAGTGCATCCAGATATGAGTAACCTGAAAGAGAAGCTAGTTCCACTACTACAATATGGGGTTGCACCTACGGACTCAGGAATCCATAGGGGCAACTATTTCTTGCCCCTACGGATTTATCCGTAGGTCCACATCATTGTCCCTACGGTACCTTATGTTCTAATTTGTTGTTTGGCCCTACGGAGCCGCGAACGGTGGACCTACGGTTATGTCCGTAGGGGCATATAAATAGGTTATTAATAAAAAAAGCACAGAAAAGTCATTCATCGTTCCCAAAAACTCTCTCTCTCATTCTCCCGCGCCTCATCGCCTGTTCCCGCGCCTCGTCGCCACCGCGCTCCGCGCCTCATCGCCACCATCGTCGATCGTTCCCACAACTTCCTTGTCGACTTCCTCGTCGCCACCGTTCGCGACTCGTCGCCAATCGTCGTCGACCATCGATTTCTGTCGTCTCCTCCACCGCCCGGTTAGTAATTAAATCTCAAATTATTTATAATTTTGATGATGTTAGGTCTAGGGTTCAGGCCAGGTTCGGGTAGGGGTGAGGGTTTGGCATCGGCATCGGCATCGGCATCGGCATCGGCATCGGGTTCGGTTAGAGTTAGGGTTAAGGATAGGGTTAGGGTTGTTGGAGATAGTGCCCTCAGAGTCAATTATTGGATCACAGGCACGTGATTGCAATGATTGAGGGAGGACCTATCCCGGTAGGACAGTCTTACTCGAGATGATAGTATGCTATCTGGTTTACCTTTATCATTGTGTACTGCTTCAGGTGACCTTACAGGTCGCTATTACACGCTGATAGAGCCCCTAGGATTCTTGCTTGACTGCCAGCAGTATGATGGCGATCATATACGTGAGAGCTGGTGGTCTATAAGCACATCCTTAAATGGTCCCTAGTCGTTGGTGTTTCGAGACAGGGCATCGATTCTCCAGAGTAGACTAGTGTATACAGTCGAGACCCCGACGAGGGGCGGTGGCCGGTCTCACAAGCCACTGGTGTCAGTTGGTTCACCTAAGATGTATACAGGTGCTCATTGGGTTATGAGTACACCGGACAGGACTCGCCGGGAACCTGCTAGTTGGGATTATACCAGACGTCAGATAGCAGTTCCCAGGTGACATGTGTACAGGTTAATTCATCGACCTGAGATTGTCATTTGTCTCGTGTGAGTTCCCACTGTGCTTTGATTACTACCCTACCACGGCTCAAAGGAGTCGTGCAAACAGGTTTTAGTTGGGTACAGTCCCGAGCCACATGGAGGCAGTGAGCGGATCTGCAGGGGTTCGTCTCTCCCGGTATTGGGGGTGAGGTCGCGCTGTGTCTAAGAGAGCCATTACACAAAGCCCTCGGCCGAGGCAGGAGATTTACTGGTAGGTATTCCAGTAGTATCTCATGGTGTTCTGGGCTTCACTCCGACACGACTTGTACCGCCTTTGGGGGTCTGACTTTTACCAACCCCCTAGGCCCGCCATGCGATGCTCATAGACGAACGGACCGGACTGTACGGATATTGTCACTGACTGGCTCAGTAGGGTATCAGGATGAGTTCGCTCATCGACGTCCCTTTTGGTCAATAGCTGGTGGCCCGTTACGTATTGGCTTATACCTATGACGTGCTAGTGGTTAAATCAACGGCCATAGTATTGACGAGTCTTTAGAGTCCACCACACATTCAGTTACTCAAGCTTTCGGGCGAAACGCTGTAGAGGCTGTATGGAGATATGGCAGGGTCCGATCAGATACGTGCGGTATTGCACGGATCAGGATCGGACGGATATTACTAGCCGGCTTTGGTTTAAGCCGGATCCTAGTTTAGTATAGTGTAGATTTTGTCTCATTGCATTTGTATCCGGTCGGAATACAGATGCGGGTGTGTATGCACAGTATCGGGGTTTTCCTGTAATTTATTACGGGACCAGCTTTCTGGAGTTGCCATTTTGCATTCCGTTCCGGCCGGTTTTCCTTTGTTCTTTCCTGGCCGGACTTTTCCGATGGAGGGGGTTATTTGCAAGTTTGCAAATAACACATAGTGGAGGGGTTTCTTGCAAATGCTTTGATTATGATGGCATCTTTTCTTTTCCACCATCATTTGCATTAATTGAGATAAGAAAGGATATGGGTTTGATTTGAAACTTGCCTTTTTTGATGGGGTCACCTCTTCTCATCTCCTACCCTCACCTCCCTTCTTGTTATTTATATGTATTTCTTTCCCTCCACCTTTTCCAAAAAAGCTGGGCCGGCCACATTTGGAGAGGGGAGAAAAATGAGAGAGGTTCATTTTGATTTGGTGTGGGAAATTCATCATCCATCTCATTTTTCCATTGCTACCAAAATCCCCAAGTTCATTTCTCAACCTCATTCCTCCATCAAGGCAACATAACCCCAAAGAGACAAAGCACAACATATTCTACAGCAAATCTTGGGTGCGTCGGCTAGCCAACTTCGCGCCCGAGTTGCCTCGGTATTGAGGTGGGAGCCCGAAAAAGATACAGACGATGTGGTGCCCTTTCGGCAAGGATGCGACGACCGGAGTTTCCGCGGGATATCGGGACGATGACGAGAAGACCGGAGGACTCGGATCACTCGGTATATCTCTCACCCTTTCTCTTATTAGCTAGTATCGGTTAATGGTTACGATCCGGGTATATTGTCCGCGGTAGCGCCAGTTTAAAGTTAAGAAAAATTTTGATTCCGCATTTCGGCCTCGGATAGACGACCGTGGCGCTGCCGTGGCGCAACATGGTATCAGAGCTACGCCATTAACCTTGCCTAGCTTGTTCTAATGTGTTTTACTTATCCGATCGACCAAAATTCCAAAATCCGCGTTTTGCATGCATCAGTTTTCTGTCGATTTTTTCCGGGCTCGAAAATTTTTTCAGGTTGTAGAAAATTGATGTACTAGAAGTCCTAAGAGATCTGGGAAAATTCGAGACATTGATCTCTCAGGTATAGCGCGGAACCGCGGCAAAACCCCCCTTGCTGCCGCGGTTCCGCCGCAGGTTTGAGGGATCAATGGGTCGAAATTTTCCAGTGGGCTTGTGGGCTGATTTTGGGGGTTTTGGAATATTAAACTTGGGCCCAGAATTTCTGTGAGTGCTACAGTATTGCTTGGGGGCCCACTTGTTAATTTTTGATCGATCGGATATTTTAAACACATTATTTCACAGTATTTACATTATATCTGCGACCGTGAATATCACTTGATCGGTAAATCCTGTCTAACTGCTATAGCCCGGTTAGACGGATTTGCGAACGTGATTTTCACGTTGATGTTCTGTGTTTATGCTGTGATGTTGCGGATCGGTCGTGGGGGATAGCCTGGGTGCAATGTTAGTACAGTTTTTTGTTTTATATGTACATTTGATATTGCGGGGCGAGCGTCCGACATGTGGACTGCCGTCACTGCCTGTTTGTATTATTCTTTTGGGGCACGGCCTGGTTGCGGTCGATGTACCCGTTGTATATATATTTTACTTTCTGTACTAGGATTACCCCGCGGAGGGGTGCACGGATAGCCGGGTTCTAGAGGGCAACGGGCCCGCATCTCATGGCATTGAGACGGAGGGGGCTTCACTCTAGGATTGGCGGGCTATTCGCCGCACTCGTAGGGGGTACAGGTTGACCCAGGAGGGATGCCCAAGTTATCGGATTCCGTGAAGTGCTGGGTGGTCCATTCACCGTGCTGAAGGGGGCTGCCTCGCTTCAGGTTTTGGCGGGTGACTTGCCGCGCCCGTAGGGGTCTAGGTTTTCATTGCACAGGCTATCCACACGACCAGGGGAACGTCGGGTTTCAGCAGCGGCTCTGTGAAACCCAGGGCTTCCAGATATCTGTATTGTTCTGTGATGCTGCATATTTCTGTGATGTTGCATTTTATCACGCCTAGAGCGAAAATTATATATTGGTATATATATTAGTAGATGTTGTATATGTTTTGCATCCGCGCTAGTCCAGTCCCCGCTCTGTCGTTAGTTAGCTAACCTAACGGGTAATGACGGGACCCAGTGGCGAATGCGGATGGCATATACGTACATCAGTATATTTTCGTTCTTTGTGGTGTGATCAATTGATGGGACTACGTTGATTCGGATCAATGCAAGATAAACAAACCTATTCTGATGTTGTTGGAACACTTTTCAAAAACCTGTTATTGCAAGGACGTTCACTTTTGTTTTGCATCGTGGTATTCATTTGGAATATCCTGCTCCTCAGTCGACGAGGCAAGGGCCGAGATCCCTTCACCGGGAGTGACCCCTTGGACAGAAGTTTGCGTCAGGGCATTAACTTCACTATAGCCGATTACTTTTGCTTTGCATCGTGGTATTCAGTTGGAATATCCTGCACCTCATTCTACGGGGAAAGAGCCGAGACCCCTTCACCGGGAGTGACCTCTTTAGCAAAGTTTTTCGTCACTATATTTTTATAAAAGGCTATGCAGTTCCTTCAACGATATCAAGTTCATTACGTTAAAAGTTTTTCGCCAAAAACTAGACGTAGCCCTCCGTCATTTCTTACAAGTATTACTTAGTATTCGTGTTGCGTTTGTTGACTGTGTCAAGGCGTAGTGTGCGGTAGCTAAGTAGTGTTTGTTTGTAGCATATTAATGGGATTAGTTAGGACAGTCGTGCGGCCTTGTTGACTGTGTCAAGGGCTCGTACGGGTGGGTTTAATGCAATCCAGGATAATGACGGGTTGAACTTGACTAGGACTCTTTGATTTGTTGACTGTGTCAAGGTCACTTGGGTCCTAGGGGTAAAAATCACATCGGGAGTTTCAAAAGAACTGAAACTTGCCAGATATGCGCATACCTTATGGAGTGTGGTGACTTGAGTGGATTCCGTCAAGTTATCATACGATGATAGTTGGATCCCGATTCCCACAGATGAGTTGGTTTACTCCTCGGGTGACCCCGACTAATTCTTCTTTCAGGTTTGGGGAAGAATTTGACGTTACAGTGGGAGGTTTTCAGATTAGACAAAGTGATAACCATTCTGATCTAGGTTAGAGTGCACGCTGAGTGTTTCTTTTCTCTCTCTCTTTGGCAGCGACCATTGACCCGACCCTAGACTATGACTCAGTGACCAAGTTGACCGAACCTTCTTAACACAGGCTTTTGGATTGTCAGAGTTGCAAACTTCATTGCCACTCCTACTTTTACTCTTTTCTCCAGGACACCCCGTATTACTACGGACGTCCACTTCCATTGGATAAAACCATCGTATGGTTAGATACGAACTCGAAGGAATTTATTCGAGGATGGTTTCTGGTTCTGGAGAAAACGAATAGGATTATTCAGTTGTCTTTTCTTTTCACCTTCTCTCATTACGAGTACTCCTTGGTTTAGGAGATAGTACACCTATTACGCAAATTGGATAGTCTTCTTTCAAACCTTAGGCAGGTTCCGAACGGTGGGGAATGAAGAAAACCAATTAGCATAACGATGGTGTACAGAAGGTATTAAGTTAAGACAAAGCAAGGGATTAGTAAGAGGGCAAAGTAAATTGCGACTGCTATTCACGACCGAACCAAGTATTTCTTCGCCAATCCTAAATCACCTTTGTATTTCTCCAGGACACTCCGTATCACTACGAAGATCCCAAGTTTATTGGATAATCCATCGTATGGTTATATACGAACTCGAAAGGAACTTGTTCCAGTTCGGGGATGGATTCTGGTTCAGGAGAAATAGGAATAAGGTTTATTCGGTTGTCTTTTATCTTCACCTTCTCTCGCTTTGCGAGTGCTCCTAGGATTAGGACAGTATACCTTTTATGCTTATTGGATAGTCTTCTTCCAAACCATAGGCTGGTGCCGAACGGTAGGGAAGGAAGAAAACCATTTGGCCTAAAGGGGTGTGCAGACGGTAATGACTAAAGACATATAAAGGGATTTGGACAGATGGCAAAGAGATATACGGTTACAGTTGTGAATCTGGATAATGGTAGAGGCATTACTAGGAATACCAGGATACCCTATCGAAACATTTCAATGTTTCAGTTCAACTGTGTACTGTTAAAAGAAAACTGATTTCCTGATTAGACACTTGCTCCAGTATATGTATTTACCAGGTTTGATTCTCACATCTATATGGTTTTACAGATGATGAGTGGGAGTAAGTTATTGGGAATAGGGTGATCATCCTCATTATATCGGGATTCGTTGTAATCGGTGATATTTGAGGAGATCACCTGGGCTGTTTGCCGGTCGGCAAATATTTGGTTTTGAATATCCGCTGTTGTGCACCAATTTCAAATTGATATATCTGTACGTCTATTTTCATAGAGTGAGATATACCTTTTGATATTATGTCGATGACATTTACCTATATATCAGTGGATGGTTAGGTAAGGAGTATCAAACAGCGGTGTAATTCTTCTTAACCATAAGTACAGTTTTCAACTTACGACGCACAGTGAAAGAGCTGTTAGACTCAGCGGACTTATACAGAGTATTGTATGTTGTCCAGTGTCCATTAGGACAGAGGGGTTGGTCCTCATACTATATTCTATTTACTTTTAACTTCTCTACTTCTTAGACATGTGTTTCGTAGAAACACAGGGTCTAAGTTTTGAGGAGTTATAGGTATTTGAATAGAGTAGAGTACCATGTGTAGCAAGTATCGGGATTCTTCAAAGTGATCGAAGATGTAGATACTTGTGTATGGTATTCAGTTGATAGTAATGATAAAGAGAAATTGCTTCTCTTTCAGGTTACTCATAATTGGAAGCATTCCTAAGTTGAGTAACGCTGATCGGCCTCCTTCCATTTAGTTGACATGCACTGGAGATAGCTGCATGATTTGAATCTGGTTCATTTAAATCAGTGCCTCTGGTTCTATATTGGATATAGAATAGTTCATATCTTAACGATGTTAAGGTACGGGGAGTTGTCCGGCTTATGATTAAAACCAGACACTGGACAACTCAAGGCACGTTTCTGTAATGGCTGTTTGTGGGTTGACCCAGGCTATGACGAGGGTTGACTTTCTACCATCTGGAAGATCAATAGTGATATTGTTCTTAACTCGCCACATTTTAAAAAGAAATGGTTATTTTTCAGAAAACAGTATTGGGAGTATGGTAGAACTGGAAGCGATTCCAGAACCGCAAACAATTACTGAAGATTTGATAAGGAACCTAAAGATTCAATCTGATTTGACATTCCATTGGCCACTCCGCAGATAAGGTGGGTAACTTCAGGCACCCGAGAGGTACTCCGGTAGCCTCAAGGACGGTGACAGGGAAGTTCTTGTTTACCCACACTTGCCATTGTTGTTGTTCCAGGCTGCGAGACCCGGCAGGAGGATGAGTATAGCGTCGTTCTAAACTAGCTTTAGAAGTGCACGTCTATATGACTCTGCCAGAGGGTTGTCGTAGTCAGTGGGAGCAGCGGAAGCATTGGTGGACATCAGGCTTATGTCTATAGACTAAAGCAGATATAGCGGAGATAGATCATCTATTTCTGATGTGACAGTCATAGGTTTGACGTCATCAGAATAGGGGATGGATCTGTTAAGAAGGTAGTAGGGTGTGATGTCCTGGTTTTGGATGACATACACAGAGTACGAAAGGAAACTCCTATAATACGATCGGTTATACTTTGGTTGTCACACAGTGGTTTCTCCACACAGGACTTGGATATTATATCAGACATTCTGGTTACTAGATCTATGGTTTTTGATCTAGATTTGGGTGGTTTCCCAATCTGGGTACTTTGACAGCATTCTATGAGTATTTAGAATGGAAGACTCCTAGCACGGTAGTGTACCTGCAGGTGATGGAGTCACCCTCTCTAAAGGTGTCTTATAGACTAAAGTAGAGAGGGATGTGCATGATTGGCAGATCACTTGCTTAGGCAATTGAGTCAATCATGAGATGTCAAGTACCACACCAGATGTTGTTCTTGCAGTAGGTGCAATAAGTTGATATTGATCCAATCATGGAGAAACAATCGGAAGCAGTTTTAGAACATAAGTGAATGTTCTAACGGCAGCCTTTTTTAGGAGACGGTTATCATTCCACGCTTCCAAGGTGACATGGATGGCAGAGTGGCTGTCAGAGTTATAGTTTCTCTTTCTGACGAGGGGCAGTATTTTGGACAGGTGGTCCAAGGCAATACTGAGGGAGGCATGGCGCTGGGTACTGATTAAGTTCAGTTATCGATATAGTCTAAGAAGTTTGGATTTGGAGTTCATTTATGAGCTAGGTCCCATCAGATATCCAGACATACTCTAAGACAGGTATTGCTCATTTCGGGAGATGTTTTTCTCTGCGAACTTGAGAAATAGAGAGACATAGAAAGAAACATCACAGCGGATCCACTCACTGAGGCTATTCCTCGAACGCAATAGTTTCGCAAACGAGCTTTGTGAGACTGACTAGCAGAGGAGTTGGGTGTTCGGTATCACACGGGCTGTGAGTACGCGACATCGCAATAATTAGCCTTGAGTGCATGTGGGAGATTGTTGGAGATAGTGCCCTCAGAGTCAATTATTGGATCACAGGCACGTGATTGCAATGATTGAGGGAGGACCTATCCCGGTAGGACAGTCTTACTCGAGATGATAGCATGCTATCTGGTTTACCTTTATCATCGTGTACTGCTTCAGGTGACCTTACAGGTCGCTATTACACGCTGTTTGAGCCCCTCGGATTCTTGCTTGACTGCCAGCAGTATGATGGCGATCATATACGTGAGAGCTGGTGGTCTATAAGCACATCCTTAAATGGTCCCTAGTCGTTGGAGTTTCGAGACAGGGCATCGATTCTCCAGAGTAGACTAGTGTATACAGTCGAGACCCCGACGAGGGGCGGTGGCCGGTCTCACAAGCCACTGGTGTCAGTTGGTTCACCTAAGATGTATACAGGTGCTCATTGGGTTATGAGTACACCGGACAGGACTCGCCGGGAACCTGCTAGTTGGGATTATACCAGACGTCAGATAGCAGTTCCCAGGTGAAATGTGTACAGGTTAGTTCATCGACCTGAGATCGTCATTTGTCTCGTGTGAGTTCCCACTGTGCTTTGATTACTACCCTACCACGGCTCAAAGGAGTCGTGCAAACAGGTTTTAGTTGGGTACAGTCCCGAGCCACATGGAGGCAGTGAGCGGATCTGCAGGGGTTCGTCTCTCCCGGTATTGGGGGTGAGGTCGCGCTGTGTCTAGGAGAGCCATTACACAAAGCCCTCGGCCGAGGCAGGAGATTTACTGGTAGGTATTGCAGTAGTATCTCAGGATGTTCTGGGCTTCACTCCGACACGACTTGTACCGCCTTTGGGGGTCTGACTTTTACCAACCCCCTAGGCCCGCCATGCGATGCTCATAGACGAACGGACCGGACTGTACGGATATTGTCACTGACAGGCTCAGTAGGGTGTCAGGATGAGTTCGCTCATCGACGTCCCTTTTGGTCAATAGCTGGTGGCCCGTTACGTATTGGCTTATACCTCTGACATGCTAGTGGTTAAATCCACAGCCATAGTATTGACGAGTCTTTAGAGTCCACCACACATTCAGTTACTCAAGCTTTCGGGCGAAACGCTGTAGAGGCTGTATGGAGATATGGCAGGGTCCGATCAGATACGTGCGGTATTGCACGGATCAGGATCGGACGGATATTACTAGCCGGCTTTGGTTTAAGCCGGATCCTAGTTTAGTATAGTGTAGATTTTGTCTCATTGCATTTGTATCCGGTCGGAATACAGATGCGGGTGTGTATGCACAGTATCGGGGTTTTCCTGTAATTTATTACGGGACCAGCTTTCTGGAGTTGCCATTTTGCATTCCGTTCCGGCCGGTTTTCCTTTGTTCTTTCCCTGCCGGACTTTTCCGATGGAGGGGGTTATTTGCAAGTTTGCAAATAACACATAGTGGAGGGTTTTCTTGCAAATGCTTTGATTATGATGGCATCTTTTCTTTTCCACCATCATTTGCATTAATTGAGATAAGAAAGGATATAGGTTTGATTTGAAACTTGCCTTTTTTGATGGGGTCACCTCTTCTCATCTCCTACCCTCACCTCCCTTCTTGTTATGTATATGTATTTCTTTCCCTCCACCTTTTCCAAAAAAGCTGGGCCGGCCACATTTGGAGAGGGGAGAAAAATGAGAGAGGTTCATTTTGATTTGGTGTGGGAAATTCATCATCCATCTCATTTTTTCATTGCTACCAAAATCCCCAAGTTCATTTCTCAACCTCATTCCTCCATCAAGGCAACATAACCCCAAAGAGACAAAGCACAACACATTCTACAGCAAATCTTAGGCGCGTCGGCTAGCCAACTTCGCGCCCGAGTTGCCTCGGTATTGAGGTGGGAGCCCGTAAAAGATACAGACGATGTGGTGCCCTTTCGGCAAGGATGCGACGACCGGAGTTTCCGCGGGAGATCGGGACGATGACGAGAAGACCGGAGGACTCGGATCACTCGGTATATCTCTCACCCTTTCTCTTATTAGCTAGTATCGGTTAATGGTTACGATACGGGTATATTGTCCGCGTTAGCTCCAGTTTAAAGTTAAGAAAAATTTTGATTCCGCATTTCGGCCTCGGATAAACGGCCAGGGCGCTGCCGTGGCGCAACAAGGGTTAGGGTTCGGTTAGGGTTGGGGTTCGGGTAGGGGTTGGGGCAGGGGCTGGGGCTGGGGTTGGGTTGGGGCTGGGGCTAGGGTTCGGTTGGGTTGGGGCTGGGGCTGGGGCTAGGGTTAGGGTTAGGGTTGGGCCTGGGGCTAGCTTGGGCTTCATCACCTGATATAGGGAAATACAAAGCGTACTTCAGTACACCCGACCTCATTGAGTTTCCTATTGAAGTTCCCGGTCAAACGGCATATGCATATTTTTATTCGCCATGAAATCCTAATTATCAATCTACCGAGGACGCAAAGCCACCTTTGTTAGTCGAGAGTCATGGTTATAGACTTGTCATTATAGATCATAGTCAATTGTTTTTCCGATCATTTTCTTGATCCAGATGCTAATCAACTTGTTAGTTACTGTTTTTATGACGTATTTGCCTATATTTGTTGACAGTGGCCTTTCTTTTGGATGAACATATTTTTTTTATGCATGTTTCAGTCATGTGAATTCATATGTTGCGTATAACGCTTTATGATATCAGTATCCTACATTTGTAGTTTTAATTGTTGATTGTTATAGATGAATGCTATTGCAATAATAGCTTTTGGCTGATATATTTATTTTTCAAATATTTGCATGTATGTATCCATGCCTGCCTGCATATATGTATATATGAGGATAATGGGTATATTAATAAGTTGCCGTAGGAGAAAATTTTCCTTCATATGGCTGTCAAAAGTCAATCCTTAATCTCTTTGTGGATGATCAGTTCTATCAATCTTGATCTCAATGGTTTAAAATCATGTTACACATACAACAAGAATACACAACAAACGCATCATTAGAGAGTAATTCAAGATGTTCAAGTTATAACCAATATATGATACTCGATGATAATATGAAACCTTCATATTCTCATCGATACTCATATATGAAACTAAAAGCGCCACTTAGTCCCCGTCTATCGGTTAACATACGTTCGATGTTCGTCGTGACATAGAACTATACGAAGGTTGTTAAATATCGGACGGTATAGCTCGATACTAACAACCGTCGTATAGTCTATGTGACGAGAAGATTCAATCGTATGATAACCGATAGATTTGTCCTATGTGGACAAGTTAGGAATGTATAAAGCAAACGCCTTCATTCACTTGTGTTTTCATCCGTTTTGAGATATTTCGTCGGTACCTTTCCGCTGGTTCTCTGTGTACAAAGATAGATTAGATGTTCAATTCAACGTTGTTTCACAGTTTTGAAATGAATATCTATTCTATTACAGTGTACTCGGAGAACAGCGGGGAGGTGCTGCCGAAATTTACTCGAAACGGTTGAAAGCACAAGTGAATGGGTGTTCGCTCTATACATTCTTAATGGGATAGAAGCCTTACCCCCGACAGCCGGAACACACACATACAATAAGAATACACAACAAAAGCATAATTAGAGAGTGATTCAAGATGTTCAAGTTAAAACCAATATATGATACTCATGATAATATGAAACCTTCATATTCTCATCGATACTCATATATGAAACTAAAAGCGCCACTTAGTCCCCATCTATCGGTTAACATACGTTCGATGTTCGTCGTGACATAGAATTATACGAAGGTTGTTAAATATCGGACGGTATAACTCGATACTAACAACTGTCGTATAGTCTATGTGACGAGAAGATTCAATCGTATGATAACCGATAGATTTGTCCCGTATGGACAAGTTAGGAATGTATAAAGCAAACACTTTCATTCACTTGTGTTTTCATCCGTTTCGAGATATTTCGTCGGTACTTTCCGCTGGTTCTCCGTGTACAAAGATAGATTAGATATTCATTTCAACGTTGTTTCACAGCTTTGAAATGATTATCTATTCTATTACAGTGTACTCGGAGAACAGCGGGGAGGTGCTGCCGAAATTTACTTGAAACGGTTGAAAGCACAAGTGAATGGGTTTTCGCTCTGTACATTCTTAATGGGATAGAAGCCTTACCCCCGACAGCCAGAACACACACATACAACAAGAATACGCAACAAACGCATAATTAGAGAGTGATTCAAGATGTTCAAGTTAAAACCAATATATGATAATCGATGATAATATGAAACCATCATATTCTCATCGATACTCATATATGAAACTAAAAGCGCCACTTAGTCCCCGTCTATCGGTTAACATGCATTCGATGTTCGTCGTGACATAGAACTATACGAAGGTTGTTAAATATCGGACGGTATAGCTCGATACTAACAACCGTCGTATAGTCTATGTGACGAGAAGATTCAATCATATGATAACTGATAGATTTGTACCGTTTGGAGAAGTTAGGAATGTATAAAGCAAACACTTTCATTCACTTGTGTTTTCATCCGTTTCGAGATATTTCGTCGGTACCTTTCCGCTGGTTCTCCGTGTACAAAGATAGATTAGATGTTCATTTCAACGTTGTTTCACAGCTTTGAAATGATTATCTATTCTATTACAGTGTACTCGGAGAACAGCGGGGAGGTACTGCCGAAATTTACTCGAAACGGTTGAAAGCACAAGCGAATGGGTGTTCGCTCTATACATTCTTAATGGGATAGAAGCCTTACCCCCGACAGCCGGAACACACACATACAACAAGAGTACACAACAAACGCATAATTAGAGAGTGATTTAAGATGTTCAAGTTAAAACCAATATATGATACTCGATAATAATATGAAACCTTCATATTCTCATCGATACTCATATATGAAACTAAAAGCGCCACTTACTCCCCGTCTATCGGTTAACATACGTTCGATAATTTATTCTTTTCAACGACAAACACACACACAAAGCATATACACGGATTTTCTCCTTTGCAGTAACTATCCCGTTCTTATATTCCTCAATATAGTCACCATAACCTGCAATTTATATGTTGTACAGTCTAACATGGCCCATGAGTACGTCAGAGTTAAGGACTGGATGTATGTGGATTGGCAACAACGTATGCAACCTAAGTTTGTCGCAGGAGTTGCTGCTTTTATTGAATTTGCACGCGCACATAATAAGATCATAATAGAGAAGATTCTCTGTCCGTGTGATAGATGTGGCAATAAGTACTGGCAGAAGGTAGAATTGGCAGAGCTTCATATTGTAAAATATAGGTTTACTAGACTTTATAAAACTTGGAAATATCACAGGGAAGGAGAAGAATGCAGTAATGCGGCAGAAGAAGAAGGAGAACACGATAATGCAGCAGGAGAAGAAAGAGAATTCAGTAATGCGGCAGAAGGAGAAGACGGTAATTTATTTCCATCAGAAGAAATGGAGGATATGGTAGAGGCTGCCCTAGGTGAAATCTATTTGTACTGAAGATGACATTCTTTCCGGTCAAGGACCGTGTGCGGATAAATATGAAAATTTCATGAATGATGCTAGAAAACCAATTTATGAGAATGCGAAGTATTCCACCCTCTCATGGTTCGTCCAACTTTTCCAGATTAAGTGCCTAAATGGAAGGAGCAACAAGTCATTCACAATGCTTCTTTCGTTCTTGAAAGATTCTATGCCCCCTGGAAATAACGTGCCCGACAGCTGGTACGGAGCCCAGAAGATGATGTCTGATTTGGGTCTAAAGTGCGAGAAGATTCAAGCATGTCCTAAAAATTGCGTGTTGTACCGGAAAGAGAATTCAGATTTGAAAGAGTGTTAACCATGCGGAGAGGCCAGGTATAAGCCGAAAGATTCTGATAAGAAGCCTGATATACCTGTCAAGATAGCACAATACTTTCTCATAACACAGAGGCTACAGAGGCTATTCAGGTGCAAGAAAACAGCCGAGGCAATGATTTAGCATCACCGTGCTCCTCCAAGTGAAGATGGAAAAATGAGCCATCCAAGAGATTCACCGGCATGGAAGGATTCGATAGGAGGCACGCAATATTCAGTAGCGATCCTCGCAATGTCCGGCTCGGACTGGCTAGTGATGGCTTCTGCCCATTCAACTATATGGCTGGAACTCACAGCACATGGCCCGTTGTAATGATAATTTATAATCTGTCGCCTTGGTTGGCTATGGACCAATCATACTTTATAATGCCTCTTCTTATCGACGGACCAAACTCACCGGGAAACAATATCGACGTCTATCTCCGACCTCTGATCGAGGAGTTGAAATCTTTGTTCATTGATGGTGTAGATACATACGATGCAAACACAAACACAACCTTCATACTGCGTGCGGCTTTAATGTGGACAATTAATGACTTTCCTGCGTATGGAATGCTATCAGGTTGGTCCGTACATGGTCACAAAGCATGTCCTCATTGCCATCAACACACAACATCGAAATTCTTGAATTTGAGCAGGAAGGTTTGTTATTGCGGCCATCGACGTTTCCTGCCTCCAGACCACCACTATAGGTTAGACACGGTTCACTTTGATGGTCATCAGGAGCTTCTTGGACCTCCATCCCCATTGTCCGGAGAGGACGTGACTGCTCAATGGGATAGTTACAATAATGTGACCTTCGGGATGGATCCGACGAAACAGGTCAAACGACCATTTTGGAACAAGTTAAGCATTTTCTTTGAGCTTCCGTACTGGTCAACAAATTTAGTGCGTCATTATCTGAACGTCATGCATATAGAGAAGGGAGTATCATAGCACATACTCAACTTGCTTCTTTATAAAGATGGGAAATCGAAAGACAGCCTGAATGCTCGGATGGATCTACAGGAGTGGGGAATAAGAAGTGAATTGCATCCTAGACCGGTAGTGGGTAAACCAGGCAAGTTTGTACTTCCCAATGCCTCTTATCATATGTCATAACCAGAGAAGAAAAGATTCCTGTAGGTGTTGCATGATTTGAAAGTTCCCACAGGTTTCTCAGGATCATTCAGCAAGAAAATAAAAATTGCGAAAGGCAAGATCGATGGGCTAAAAAGTCATGATCACCATGTTATCGTGGAGCACCTTCTTCCATTAGCCCTCAGGACTTCTCTCCCTGAATCGGTTGGTCTAGTAATCAATGACCTATGTTGTTTTTTTAGAGAGTTGTGTGCTAAAACACTGGAGGTTGTGACGCTGGATAAACTAGAAAATTCTATTGCGTTGATACTTTGCGAGTTTGAGCGTATTTTCCTACCGTCATTCTTCGATATCATAATACACTTGACGGTTCATCTTGCAACTGAGGCTAAATTAGCCGGACCGGTACAATATCGATGGATGTATCCCGTCGAGAGGTACGTGTAATTTTTCGTTTCGCTCAATTTTTAAATTTATTGTTGTCCTGTATGCTCGTATTTATTTATTTAACATATTTTCATTAGGTACCTCTACACTCTTAAAAAGTATATACGCAATAAAAATCGACCGGAGGGTTCTATCATGCAAGGTTATCTTCTTGATGAAGCAACCACATTTTGTTCCCGCTATCTGGACGAGAACATTGAGACAAGACTTAACCGGCCTCGAAAAATTCAAGACGGGCCATATGGTAAAGACGATTATTTGAGGGTAGACACTATGTTTATCAACAAGATATACCTGTTTATCTTGCTTAATTGCGCATGTCTTGAACAAATTAGAGAGTAAGTTTTTTTGGATTAATTGTTATATTTGTGTTTTTGTGTGTATGAAATGATATAATATTAATGTCACCATTATTTGTCGAAAACATAATTCATTTTAACGAGGTAAGTGAGGGGCATCTTGATTGGAACGAAGAACGATTGGAAAAATATCATCAGGATAATTTTTGTGATTGGGTCACAGATCATGTAAGTTATTCGAATAACATTTTATTGCTATCAGTTTTAATCTAAACTTGTATCGTTATGTATTTTTCGTAAAATTTGTTTTGTTAGATCCACGATCCGAACTTGTCTGCATCATTTGAGAGTGATTCAAGATGTTTATCTCAATTTCCTAGTATGGAGGTTGCATATTATAAAGGATTTGGTGTCCTTGGATACAAATTCGAAGTTAAGGACATAGAAACATCTAGAACCACTCAGAATAGTGGGATTGCGACGGTAGGATTGGACGGTGTGATTTATTATGGGTACTTAAATTGTATACTCGGCATCCACTATCCCAGACGATCAGAACCCTTTTATATATTCCAGTTTACTTGGTACGATACACGAACCGATACGGATAAGTGGAGAAGCAATCTTGGGACTTGGAAAGATGAATATGGATTGACCAGTGTGAACACACTTCGATTTTATGGTCTGGAAGATCCGTTTATCTTTCCGAACCAAGCGTTCCAAGTATACTACTCACAGTGTTTGAAGCATCCAGGATGGAGTGTTGTATGCCGATGGAAACCCAGGGATGTCTACGATGTCCCAGAATTCGATGTCAGCGATGAGGATGAAGAAGAGAGAAGGCTTAGAGTGCTCCGACCGTCTGTTTCGAAGGACGGGTTGTCTTCGGCCGATCATGAAGTTACGTGGGTTAGAAATGACATCGACGATGAAATCCAAGTAGATATGTATAATGCGCCCACGAAACGAAAAAGGTTATCAATAATGTTATATTATTACTTCACATTTTACGATCTATACATATATAATCAATACTTTTAATGATTGTATAATGCGTCCACGAACCGTTTATATAGATTTGATAACGAGAAGGGAGCAGCGAGGGGCGGTAGGAGCTCCAGCCGCGGCACCGGCAGAGGCAGAGGCAGAGGCAGAGCGGTTCTGCCGTCCGGAGAGCTGCGTAGGGTGCTTCAGAGGGCCGGTCTTGCACCCAGATCGGAGACCCCTTCGGATGCCTCCTTCCGTGTGGACTTTGCCACACCTCCAGGTATATTGCACGCATATCCATTTTGAATCTAATATTATAGATATTCATGCCTGTTTATGTCAAAATTACTTATATTGTCTAGTTGTTGGTGATGTGTCCACATCAGGGACAGAGGCCACTCCCGCTCCTCTAGGTATGTTTATATATAATATAGTGCATGTATATTGATTTAGAATGCTATATAATAATATACACACATTCTTTTTGCTCTTACTTAGATAGTAATTTTTATTATTGTCTAGCTGTAGGTGGTGACACCACCGCACCTGCGGGTATGTTTATATATCCTATAGTGCATGCATATTGATTTAGAATGTTATATTATTGATCTACACATTCTTTTTGCAATTACTTATATAATCTATTTTTAATTGTCTAATTATAGGTGGTGCGTCCACATCTGACGCAGGGGCCACTCCTGCCACTTCCGTACCCTCCGCATCGTCTGTAGGTTAGTATGAATAAATATAAAATATTTATTCATTTTACATATGCTCTATAGAATAAATACAAACTTCATGGAAATTTAGCGTCAATGTTTATTTTCAAGTTGGAGGGGATGCGTCCGCATCCGGGACATCGGCCGTTCCTCACCGGAGGAACTATTGTCCCGCTCGTGCTACTGCCCGGGCCCAGGCTCGTGCTTTAGTCATCGGAGGTATATATCACACTTCAATTTTCGTTTAACCTTGATTTCTTAATACAACTTTGTCTTAATATTGATTGTCTTGATATTTCTTGCAGACGCAGGGCCTCCCCATCCCCAGAGGAGGACTCGAGGCCCGAACCAGTCCCATAGGCTATGGCCTGACAGAGCTAGGGGGAGGCAACATTCCCCATCTTTTTTACCCTTGATTATCGCTATACCGGTCCTCATGCCGAGAGGTTCGGCCGGTATATGGGGGATGAGAGCCGGCTCGTGAAGAACTATCCACTTCACGTTGAGTGGGGCGAGCAGCACCGGCGCTCATTAGCCCTCTTCTTTGATCAGGCTCGGGTATTAATATATATTTTCATTTGATTTATCCAATATATTTATTATTAACACTTGCAATATAATAACAATGTTTTTTTTTGTATTTTCAGTTAGATTACGATTTTCAGCCTGTACCCGACCCTGATCACCCTGGGAGGGTTCTCGACCTTCATGCTCTGTACAATGGCCTGATGAAGAACATGGTCCGATACAACAGGAATGAGCTGAAGGCCGACTACTACTCCCTGTGGATGGCGACCCCCGAGATAGAGAGAGCGGCCCCCCTATCTACATGACCTCTGTTGTGCGAATATTTCGACTCTAAACGCAAACATGTATGTATTTTAAATGTAATTCATTGTTTAGTATATAATTTATTTTTTTGTGTTCCTTAATTAGAAAACTAAATGTGAATGTGTTGTGCAGAAACAGGCCGCTCAAAATATAGAGAATAGGAAGTCGGCGAAGAGGGGTCGCCCTACTTATACAGGTGGCTCGAGGAATATTACTCGAGCCATGGAGTTATCGGTAAATTACAATAGACCGGCCTTTGTGATATAATGCAATATTAAGAGTTATTTTCTAATATATCTAATATTAAGAGTTATTTTCTAATATTGCAGACAACTCAGACCCTGGCGCAAGGTGGTACACCGAGCGTGCTGTCCGCATATCTTGCCGTCCACGGCACCTCGACAGATCCCGCCATGGGCGAGCTTCGATATCCCGACGTCGCTACCCAGGAGTATTGCGTAAGTGTTAATATTTATTCAACCCTTATTTGAAATTTTAGTTTTGGAAGGTTCAAATTTAAATGATATACTTATATTTTACTGCTTAATGTGGGTGTAGGAGCGGGTGGTTGAGCAGGCCGAGGCATCGGGGATTGATTTTATCGGACAAAGCGATCCGAGGCTGCTGACCCCAGTCCTGGACGCCGTACACGGAGGGCACCATGGAGGTAGGGAGAGAGGCCGGGGACTGGGCCCTAGCAGGGCCCATATGAGGTTGGACTCCACCCCGACGGTTACTTCCTCCGTCTCCAGTGAGCGACGTGTCCAGCAGGAACTGGAGAGCTTGAAGGCTACCGTTCAGGAGTTGAAGGAGATGCTGGTATGTATACTACTTAATAGTAAAATATCATGTCATATTATAGATATCAACATATCCAATATTAGTACGTAGCCTGAGCTTATTTGGTTGTAGACTTAGCTTTGATTAATCATACATACATATCTAATTAAAATAAACTACGGTTTTCCAAACTAGATATCCAAACGGGGTTTCGAAATAACTTGATAATGATACGAATTCGAATAATACATAGTTCTTACTCGCGTATTACACACGGTAGGTCCAGACGCGACAGGGTACATCGGTCGAGCCTCCATCGGCTGCGGCTCCGCAA
This sequence comes from Agapanthus africanus, assembly GCA_030015575.1. Lineage (NCBI taxonomy): Eukaryota > Viridiplantae > Streptophyta > Magnoliopsida > Asparagales > Amaryllidaceae > Agapanthus > Agapanthus africanus. The sequence continues at coordinate 521,836,759 of CM057344.1, forward strand.
GCCACTATTTCGGCCGCGGCTCCGCAAGCCACTACATCGGCTGCGGTTCCGCAGAGAGCTCCTATAGCTCCACCGCCCGCTCAGACTCCTGCAGCCGCGGCTCCGCAAGCCACTACCTCGACGGCGGCTGCGCAGACCACATCGCCAGCTCCACAGCCTGCTCAGACTCCCGCACGCTCCGCATTGCATGATTTATTGACCGAGGAGCAGGCGCGCCAGATTCTGGCGTTTATCAGAGGTGGAGCTGGACCGAGCTAGGGTAGATTTTTGATTCTTATATTTTAAACATGTATTTATTTATATGATACATATTGTACTACATTTTGGACGGTATTGATATTGGTGGTGTTTGCGTGTTTATATTTATATCATATTCTGCCTTTTGGTTTCTTTTGTATATTATATGCGTGAGATGTGATTATGAATACTGCGATATATGTTCTGTGTGATGATTAATTTTATATTTGATCGATGTATATATTATTGTGCACATGGCGAGGAAAAAAATAGGCAGCCCTTTTTTTAAAAAAACCCTTATAATATGTACCTACGGATTAATCCGCAGGGCCCAACGTTGCCCTTACGGAGTAATCCGTAGGGGCAAAATATTAGGATTACTGATATTTTTCCCTGTGATCTCAGTATCAGGGGGTTAAGTTTGCCCCTACGGATATATCCGTAGGGGAAAACAGATGCCCCTACACAGTGATCCGTAGGGGCAAAATATCAGGATTCCTGATATTTTGCCCCTACAGATGGGTACTTACGCATTTATCCGTAGGGGCTACTACTTGGCCCTACGGATGTAGTAGCCCCTACGGATTAATCCGTAGGTACACCTATTCTATTTTATAAAACCATAAATAAAATAAATTTTTTGCCCCTACGGCCTATTCCGTAGGGCAAACTGGACCTACACAGAACTCCGTAGGGGCAAATTTCTGTCCGTAGGGGCAAGTTCAAGGCTTCGACTTGCACCTACGGCGTTTGTACCAACAGGGTATTTTCTTGTCCCTACGGATATATCCGTAGGGGCAGTGGTTTGCTCCTACGGATAAATCCGTAGGGGCAACCCTTATTTGTAGTAGTGTTCTCAAAACCATTACTATCAACAGAGTACCAAACACAAGTATCTACATCTTCGATCACGTTGAAGAATACTGATACTTGCAACACATGGTTCTCTACTTTATTCTTGTACCTATAACTTCTCAAAACTTGGACCTTGTATTTCTACGAAACACTAGTCTAAGACTCGAGAAGTCACAAGTAAACAGAATATAGTATGAGGACCAACCCCTTTGTCCTAATGGACACTGGACAACATACAATACTTTGTATAAGTCCCCTGAGTTGAATAACTCAAACCCTGTGCGTCGTAGGTTGAAAACCGTACAATGGTTAAGAAGAATTACACCGCTGTTTAATGCTCCTTACGTAACCATCAACTAATATAGGTAAATGTCAAGGACATATTTTCAAAAAGTTATATCTCACTTTATAAAATAAACGTACAGATATATCAGTTCGAAATTGGTGCATAACAGCGGATATTCAAAACCAAATATTTGCCGTCAGGCAAAACCCAGGTGATTTTCTCGAATATCACCAATAACAACGAATTCTGATATAAGGATGATGTAATCACCTAATTCCCAATAACTTGCTCCCACTCATCATCTGTAAAACCATACAGATGTGAGAATCAAACCTGGCAAATACATACCCTGGAGTAAGGATACAATTGGGAAATCAGTTTTCAATTAACAACGGACAGTGAAACTGAAACATGAGAATGATTCGAAGGGGTATCCGGGTATTCCTAGTAATTCCTCTTCCACTATCCAGATTCATGACTGTAACCGTATATTTCTTTGCCATCTCTCCAAATCTCTTTATTTGTCTTTACTCATTACCTTCTGTACGCCATCCTTAGGCTAAATGGTTTTCTTCCTTCCCTACCGTTCGGCACCAGCCTATGGTTTGGAAGAAAACTATCCAATAAGCGTAATAGGTGTACTCTCCTAATCCTAAGAGTACTCGCAACCTAAGAAAAAGTAAAAGGAAATGACAACTGAAGTAGGAGTGGCGATGAATTACGCGTTTTGGTCGTGAATGATAGTAGTTGCATTTTACTTTTCCCTCTTTCTTATCCCTTTCTTTGTCTTTTGTCACGACCCGAAATATTAGCTCGTGACCAGCACTTAAATCACGCAGCGTCAAAAGGCGTAACATAATTCAAGTAAGCTGAAACCCATAAATCTAATCCTTTTTAAGAAAATAAAGGAGGTGACGTTTTGAAATAAAGGTATAATGAAATCAAGTTTTCTTAATGCACAGAAAAGGAACATGAAAATGTAAGTGAAATTTACTAGCTTGAAAACGTGTTTCGTCTTTTAGAATTTTGGGCAGCACCTCCTTTGTATATTTTGATCCAAAACCACAAATACATAACAAGAATAAAGGCATACCCAAACGGGAGCTAGTTCATCGCCAATCGGTGGATCCACAACCACGCAAAGCATAAATATAAGTATACGACGCCCAACGGCGAAGATCACCACAAAAGATAAAGAAATAAGAAAGACATCAAAACCACAAGTAGCGGAATACCCCTCACTCTAAGTCTCGCAACCACAACTTTCACTAAGTCTCATTACTTATACAATTACTAATTTTGATTGATGGAGTTGACTAGATACAATATGAATAATGAATACAATAGTGGTACGATCCAACATGTACCACTTACCAAGCAAATCACCCGAATGGAGCTGTGTGCCAGCGATGCCGCTACGGATCCATGCGGTCAACCTGCAAGAACAGTGGCACAACGGGGGTGATTTGCCAACTCATGAGTAGAAAACATCAACAGGTAGAAATCAAATAAAATAATGATTTCCTAGGTCAACTATATCATAAAGGTAATACTATGATATTTAGGGTGACCGTATCTACATTTGTGCAAACAATATACACAATGTCTATATGTACGTAGATATCATCCAACCATAATAAATGCATGAATGCATGTGGATCTCGTACACCATATAATCAATGTATGTATGCATATGGATCTCGTCCATGTGTCAACCGATGACACAACAACATCATGCATGTAAATATCATAAAAGCATATGCATGAAGGTATGAGAATAAAATCAATGTGTTTCTCTCGTGACACATCGAAATCATGGAACCAGAGTGTCCAGCATCGACACTCAAAACATCATGAAACCCGTTTCCATCATCGACACGTAAATCCTCATATATCTCAGGCGCTGCATCCTCAGATCGGCCCTCAGGCGCCGCATAATCTGGTCGGCCCTCAAATCAATCTCACTGCTCCGGTCGGTATCCTCCAGATAACCGCCGAGCCCAATATATCACCGGTAGGTAGTGCTCCCCTGTCTGGCTCACCGTCTAACAATACGAGTCTTCTTACCCCGGGGTACCTCACCGGGTCCACCATGTACCCGCAGACAGTGCCTACCGCTCCTCGAATGGGGTTTCACATATCACACATCTCAGAACCGAGAAAACGCATGGTGGACGCACTGAAATATCATATCTAAAGAAACCGGGTTTATAAAACAATGCATACTTTCTTTTGAAATAACCACGGTTCTCAAATCCAGAAATCTCCTAAAAACAGCATATCTCAATGAGTATAATCATAAAGCATGATGTATGCGACATATAACAGGATGTAAACATATCCATATCATGCAACATGGAACAGTAATATGCTCATATCAGGGGAAAACCGCTCTTTTAAATAAATCCAGTTTTTAAATATATCATGTGGTCCTCAAATCTCCAAAATCAAATGCAACATCGTATAAAGGTGTGTTAGTTGTATGTATGCCCTAGAGGCCAGTATTGTACAGATGATGTATATTATATTGGATGCTTGGACATATATATAGAGATGACTTTCTTGCTCGACATGATAGTATGCTATCTGGTTACACTTTATCTTAACATGTACACTTGTCTCTTTATACTGTCTTATAGTTACATGTTGGTAAAGCCCTTAGGATGTGTACTTGACTACCTGGACTATGATACAAATCATACTAGTGGGGACATGGTAGTCCATAGGTACATCCTTCAAGGTCCCTAGTCGTAGGTGTATCGAGACGGGGCATCGATATACCAGTGTAGACTAGCGTATACGCTTCTCGACCCATGAGATGGGCGATGGATGATCCCATATCCATTGGTGTTTGACATCAGAGATGGTATACGGGTGCTCAGTGGAGACTGGGTACACTGGACGGACTCGCCGAGAACTCCCAGATGGTATTATACCTCACGTCAGATGGCAGTTCTCAGGTGACACTTGTGCAGGTTAGTCTGTAGACCCGAGATCGTCATGGAGTCTTGTATGATTCCCACTGTGCTTTGATCTCCACCTTACCACGTCCATGTGGGCGTGCAAAACGGTGGTCTTTGGGTACAGTCCCGAGTCACATGGAGGCAATGAGCGATAGGAGGGGTTTCGTCTCCTCCGGTATTGGGGGTTGATGTTGCGCTGTGCTCGATTGGCCGTAACAGGGAAGTCCCTGGCCAGGGCTGATCAGAGATTTGCTGGTAAGTGTTACCAGTAGTTTCTCGACCCGTTATGAGCCTCACATCGGCACGACTTATCGGTTATTTGGGTCTGACGTTTACCACCCCTAGACTTGATATGCGACATATCAGACGAACAGACCGGACTGTACGGTAAGTGTTACTGGTTGGATTCACAGGAGTGTGAGCGGGCTAGCTCGTCGATCTTCTGATCGCTCAATACCCGGATGGCCGTTACGTTTAGCAGACCGCTTGCGGCTTGTGGGTGCTTGATATGATCATCATCTGCTACCGGCGTATTGACGAGTCTTTAGAGTCCTACACAGAGGTTTCCTGGCTCAAGCGAAACGAAATAGGAGCGCATATGAGATATGTGCAGGACCGAGAATAATGCGTGTATGTGATACCGTATTCCATTCTCGCGATGAATGTATCGAATGGTTATATTCGATATAACCTAGATATCGAATCGACGATTGATTCGATAAGCCGATACATAGGATACTAGTCGATTATATGCGATATGACCGGATCATTGAATCAAATGTTGATTTAATAATTTAATGTATAATTATATATTTGATATATTGCATTGCATTAACTAATATTGGTTCACTTTAAATGGATTTTCTCACTTGATGTGCAAGAAGTATATGTGATATACTTTTGTGCACATATTTGTATCATGTTTGATGATACTTGATAATGTGGTTAAGTGTAAAGAATTAAACCATGGTTAAGTAATGATTAGGGTTTTGGTTTTTCATTTATTTATTTGTTTATTTATTTGGAAAGGATTTAGTTAAGAATGGTGGCTTATTTTGTTTCTATGTTGAAGCTTCTTGAAGCTTTGACAAAGTCCACCATCCTTATCTCATCCTTAACCCTAACCATTCCAACTAACCTTAGTTTAATCTCTACACTTGGCCATGGTCAAGATATGATAAGTATTCATATTAGTTTCATTTTTAAAATTGAACACTTATCATATTCTTTCTTCTTCTTGATCTTCTTCTTCAAGATAGAAAACTTGATGCCATCAATGGCAACTTGAGATCTAAAGTGAGAAATCCAATTCTAAAGTGAACCCACTTCCTATTTCTTCATCCTCTACCTCTTGCCAAGTAGTATAGGGTGTTTCCTTCACAAGTTTTCATGGCTTTGTGAAGGTGGAGCTTGATCTAGTGATGCCTCGACGTAGATCATCTTCGGCGTCGTAGTCGATGACCTAGCCCGTCCATTCTCCGATGAAGCCGACACTAGAGCCCGGGATCCGATGATCGCAGCGAGGAGACATCATCACGGAGCTGTGGAGGTGGAGCACTAGATCTACAAAGGTTGTATTTCCGTTACACTTTAGTTAAGTTGTTAACTAGCTCGTTGTTTCGCCTAAATTTCTAGTTAACGATCCGTATTAGGGTTTCTCGTCACCCGTAAAATTTGAAATTGGCATGGTTGATGCCTTGTGAGACCTCTTGAGAGTGCCTAGGAACCCTACAGTGGTATCAGAGCCTAGCTAGAGCCTTAGGCGATGCGTAGACGAAGTTTGAAACCCGGACGAACCGAAAACCTAACCCCAAAATAGCTCTCTGTACATTTTTCAAATTTGTGGATTTTTGTATATTAAAAATATGCAGAAAAATCAGCAGGGAATCCTAAGAATTACTGTGCAACACGTACCCATAATTCCTCCATACTGCGGCGGAACCGCGGCAGAAGCATGGCTTCTGCGGCGGTTCCGCGGCCAATTGATGACGTCACCTTCTCGTTTTTGCACAGTAATTCCTCTTTCACAGTTCTGAATTTTCTGGGAATTTTTAATTTGAATCAAGAGCTGAGTGCTCTGGGGTTGTATTGGGAATCGTAGATTCGATCGGATAGTTAAACTTCGTCTATATGTTTTTCCGGATAATTTTTTGATATGTTAAAAAGTTCGACCGGATATAAATACCCAACTTTTTCCCTGCCGGAAAATATCCAAGTGTTGGATTTTTGCATGGTTTAAGGACGTTCTAAGTAGTGCAAGTAACGCGATGGTCCCTCTAGAAGACAACAAACCTTAACTCGATTATGTGACCGTCTTGAACTGCCCTTTGAACCTTCGGGTTTGGGGCAGTACGGCGTGCCACATGTGAGGCGTTGGCTTGACCATTCTACAGCTGGACCGTTGGTACTGAGGCATGAAGTGAATGTCTTTGAACTTATTTCATGAGTTGATCGGTTTCGGGAAAACTTGGGTGTTCGAATGTTCGATCGGAAAGTTTAATATTTTCTGTTTATTCGGAATGGGATACAATAATTGGAATTCACAAACAGTTATGAGATAACTGAATGAATGTTATAAATCTAGCGGTTTAGTTTCATTTGATATTGAAAAGAGTTTTCGATAATGAGACTAAAATGCGGGGTTTATAGCTGTTAGGCATGTGATGTCTAAGTATTTCATTTGTTTAGTTATGCGATGTCTAAAGAGGTTGCGGATTCCAACTGTTGTAGTTTTACACTTTCTTTTCTGTGACCGTAAGTGTAATATGTGATATCGCCGGTTTCGTTGCTATATGTCAACGACAATTGGGATGCGCATATTTACTTACGTTGATGACATGCGATGTTATGTGTTGCTGGATATGTTATATTGGATTGTCGTGTTTGAATAGCCGGGGGTTTTTATGTGAGATGAGTGTTTTTCATTTTCATTCATGTAAAAACTTGTATGTAATATTCTATTATTTGGGGCACTTCCAAGTAGCGGAAGTCGTCACCTTTTGTATATTATTTACTTTTCCGCATTAGGATAGACCCAAGGGGGGAGCACAAGTAACCGGGTTCTGGGGTCCAGTGGGAGACCATCTCGAGGAGTCGAGTCCGGGTCTCCTAACCCTAGAATTGGCAGGGTTGCTTGCCGCTCTCGTAAGGGTCTAGGGGTGTGGGATTGGCTATTCATCACGACCGTGGAATCCGTGTTTTATACTAGCTCGTATTGAAAACACGGACGTCCTAGTATATCCAATATTTCATATGATATTTTCTGCTGCGATATCTGTGATGTGATCATGTGATGTTCTATGATAGATACAGTATATAGTATATATGATATATTATATAGACGTTACTTATGTTTTGCACCCGCACTAGCCCTGCCCTGCTCTGTCGTTAGTTACCTAACCTAACGGTGCACGAGGGGACATCGAGACGAATGCGGATGGCATAAGTGTACGTCGTATTTATCTGTGATGTTTAGGTATTTAAATGATGGGACTTCATTAATGTGATTAATGAAATAAAAGAAACCAAAAGATGTTGTAGAATCAAATTTTAAATAAAACAGGTAGCTACAGTTCTTGCTTTGCATAGCGGTATATATGATATACCCTGCACCTTATTCGATGAGGAAAGGACCGAGATCCCTTCACCGGGAGTGACTCCTTTAGCAATAACTGGCAGATGCTACACACTCGGTTTGTTTTTGATTGCTTCTATAGTTTCTGCTTTGCACAGTGATATATATGATATATCCCGCACCTCATTCGACGAGGAAAGGGCCGACGATCCCTTCACCGGGAGTGACCCCTTTAGCAAAACTAGAAAAGCCTCAAAATCACTCCATTTCAAAAACTTCATTTGATTCTACAACGATATCAAGTTCATTACGCTCATGGTTTTCAGAAAAACCTGCGTAGCCCTCCGTCATTTCAGATAAGTTGCATATAGTATTCGTGCTACATTTGTTGGCTTTCGTCAAGGTGTAGTGTGCAGTAGCTATGTGCTGCTTATCTGCTGCATATGATGCGACTGGATTAGGGTAGTCGTACGGCTTTGTTGGCTTTCGTCAAGGGTCATGCGGGTGGGTTTAAATCAGTCAAGAAATGTACGGGTTGAACTTGACTAGCGGGCTGTGGTTTGTTGGCTTTCGTCAAGGTCATAGCACGCTAGGGGCAAAAACATTATCGGGAATTTCAAGTGTTGAAATTTGCAATGAGATTGCATACCTTCTATGAGATAGTTGGATCCCGATACCCACTGCGAGTAAGAGTTACTCCTGAGAGAGTTTTACACACTACAATTAGCCGATCAAGTAGGTGTCTAGAAAGGTGTCAACGGGGTTACGCCTCTGGGAAAACGAGGTTTACATTAATTAGGTCCGTGCGAAAGCACGGGGAACCTCCCTCAAAGTACCGACACTGGCCTGGCTGAAAGATCGACGAAGTTGTAGGGTGTAATTAATCCCGGCTAGTCTTTCCTTTTAAGGTTTGAAGGAAGATTTGATAAAAACCAGTGGGAGCCATCCTGATTAGATAAGATAATAACCAATCTGATCTTGCAAGAGCATACGCTAAAGTGTTTTCTTCTCTCTCTCTCCAGGTAGCGACCATTTCATGCCCTAACAAAGATAATAATATGGATGTATTGACCAAACCCGCATGTTATACTGTGCTGGGGAACGTTGGTTCCGTTCTTTCCTATAAGAGTTTTAGGAATGAACAGGATATAGGGGAATACCAGGATTCCCATGCCACCCGAATGAAGAAAGTACATGATGATGCATTTTCTTCGGGTGTGTTCGTTACAGAGAACTGTTTCTCCATTTGCTCTACGTCCTGGGTATTAGATACCGGGTCAGGATCCCATATATGTAATCAGTTACATGGGCTCAGAAAAGGTAGAGAACTTGGAGAAGGTGATAAAGACATTAGAGTTGGAAATGGTGCAATTGTTGCAGCTAAGACTATCGGGGAATATCACCTTGTGTTACCAACTGGTAATACATTGGTTCTGAACGAATGCTATTACATGCCGAACCTGATATGCAACATTATATCAGTTTCTTTATTAAGTAAAGAGGGATATAATTTTGTATTACAGGACAATGTTATGAACATTTTCCGTAACCAAAAGTTGGTTGGATCAGGCACGTTGTGCAATGGCATTTATGTTCTAAATCAATCAACAGTTCTGAGCATAACAAACACACACAAGAGGAAGAGTTCAGAACTGAACGAATCCTTCTTGTGGCATTGTAGACTGGGTCACATCAATGCGACACGACTGGCTAAGTTGCATAAGGATGGATATTTGAAACCATTCGAATTTTCATCTTATGACACTTGCCAGTCATGTCTCAAAGGCAAGATGACCAAAACTCCGTTTACGGGACACGGAGAAAGAGTTACTTAACCCTTAGGACTAGTACATAGTGATGTATGCGGTCCAATGTCTACACATGCCAGGGATAGTTCTTCGTACTTCGTTACATTCACTGACGATCTCTCAAGATACGGACATGTGTACTTGATAAGACACAAGTCTGAAGCTTTTGAGAAATTTAGAGAATATAAACAAGAAGTCGAGAACCAAACCGGAAAAAGTATTAAAATCCTTCGATCTGATCGAGGAGGTGAATACTTAAGCTATGAATTCCTGGACTTCCTAAAAGAGAATGGGATTCTCTCTTAGCTGACTCCTCCATATACACCACAGCACAACGGTGTATCAGAACGGAGGAACCGCACCCTATTAGATATGGTGCGCTCTATGATGAGCACAGCTGAGTTACCTATTTCCTTCTGGGGGTATGCGCTTGAGACAGCCATACATCTATTGAATATGGTCCCAACCAAATCTGTGCCTACCACTCCATATGAGATATGGAAAGGAAAGAGACCAAGTCTTAACTATGTTAAGATATGGGGTTGTCCAGCCTATGTCAAACGACAAAATCCGGACAAACTCGAAGCACGGTCTGTTCTATGCAAATTTGTAGGATATCCTAAGAATTCTCAAGGGTATATCTTCTACCACCCTGAGGAACAAAGAGTGTTTGTTTCTCGGCATGCCACCTTTTTAGAAAAGGAATTTCTTGAAAAAGAGATTAGTGGTCATGAGGTAGAACTGGAAGAAGTTCCAGCTGCAGAAGCTACAACAGAAGATCTGGTGGAACCAGAGGATTCCGTAGTTCCCGATGAACGCCAGCCTCTCCGCCGAACTAGTAGGGTTTCTCGACCACCTGAGAGATACTATGGTTTTCTCATTGATGGTGGCAGTGAGGATTGCATCATGGAGGATGATGACCCAACTAGCTTCGAGCAGGCCATCACGAGTGGGGACTCAGTGAAATGGCTGGATGCTATGCGGTCCGAGATGGAATCCATGTACACCAACAAAGTATGGACTTTGGAAGTTTCTCCTGAAGGGGTAAAACCCATTGGGAGCAAGTGGATCTTCAAGAAGAAACTTGGTGTAGATGGGAAAGTGGAGACTTTCAAAGCTAGACTTGTTGCAAAGGGTTTTCGTCAAAGACCAGGTGTGGACTATGACGAGACCTTTTCTCCAGTGGCTATACTTAAATCCATCCGGATCATGCTTGCCATCGCTGCATATCATGATTACGAAATCTGGCAAATGGATGTTAAGACCGCCTTTCTAAATGGTGATTTAGAAGAGTGCGTGTACATGACTCAGCCAGAGGGCTTCGTAGACAGTGGGAGCAGCGGGAAGGTGTGCAAGCTTCTTAAATCCATTTATGGATTAAAGCAAGCATCGCGGAGTTGGAACATCTGCTTTGACGTCGTTATCAAAGAGTTTGATTTCGTCAAAAACCCAGATGAACCTTGTATTTACAAGAAGGTGGCAGGGAGTAAGGTTGTCTTTCTCGTATTGTACGTGGATGACATACTCTTGATAGGAAATGATATTCCTATGCTGCAATCGGTCAAGCTCTTCTTATCACAAAGATTCTCAATGAAAGATCTTGGTGATGCCTCCTGCATATTGGGAATTAGGATCTATAGAGATAGATCCAAACGGATTTTGGGATTGTCCCAATCCAGGTACATTGACACCATACTAAAGAGGTTTAGTATGGAAGAATCCAAGCGTGGGAATTTGCCCACGATCTCTGGAGTCACTCTCTCCAAAGAGATGTCTCCCAAGACTGATTTGGAGAGAGCTCGCATGCAAGGGATACCCTATGCTTCGGCTGTAGGCTCTATCATGTATGCGATGCTATGTACCGGACCCGATGTTGCATACTCACTAAGTGTAGTGAGCAGGTATCAAGCTTATCCTGGAGAGAATCACTGGACAGCTGTGAAGAGCATTCTCAAGTACTTGCGAAGGACTAAAGAGATGCTCTTGGTGTATGGTAACGGAGAACTCCAAGTGGAGTCCTTTGCCGATTCGAGCTTCCAGAGTGATAAGGACGACTCTAAGTCGCAGTCGGGCTTTGTCTTTACCCTTTACGGAGGGGCGGTTAGCTGGAAGAGTTCCAAGCAGGAAACCATGGCAGACTCGACGATGGAGGCTGAATACATCGCTGCCAACGATGCTGCCAAAGAGGCTGTCTGGATCAAGAAGTTCGTTACTGAACTTGGAGTGGTTCCATCCATTGAGCATCCAATACCTTTGTATTGCGATAACAATGGAGCGGTGGCTTTGGCCAAGGAACCCAGGTCCCATCAGCGATCCAGGCATATTCTGAGGCGGTATCACCTGATCCGGGAGATAGTTGATCGCCGAGAGATCGAGGTCAGGAGAGTTGACACGAAGAACAACACGGCGGATCCACTCACGAAGGCCATTCCCCAGATACAGTTTGAGAGACTCTTCGGGATGCTCGGTATGCGATACTACAGCAGCTGGCCCTAGTGCAAGTGGGAGATTGTTAGTTGTATGTATGCCCTAGAGGCCAGTATTGTACAGATGATGTATATTATATTGGATGCTTGGACATATATATAGAGATGACTTTCTTGCTCGACATGATAGTAAGCTATCTTGTTACACTTTATCTTAACATGTACACTTGTCTCTTTATACTGTCTTATAGTTACATGTTGGTAAAGCCCTTAGGATGTGTACTTGACTACCTGGACTATGATACAGATCATACTAGTGGGGACATGGTAGTCCATAGGTACATCCTTCAAGGTCCCTAGTCGTAGGTGTATCGAGACGGGCATCGATATACCAGTGTAGACTAACGTATACGCTTCTCGACCCATGAGATGGGCGATGGATGATCCCATATCCATTGGTGTTTGACATCAGAGATGATATACGGGTGCTCAGTGGAGACTGGGTACACTGGACGGACTCGCCGAGAACTCCCAGATGGTATTATACCTCACGTCAGATGGCAGTTCTCAGGTGACACTTGTGCAGGTTAGTCTGTAGACCCGAGATCGTCATGGAGTCTTGTGTGATTCCCACTATTCTTTGATCTCCACCTTACCACGTCCATGAGGGCGTGCAAAACGGTGGTCTTTGGGTACATTCCCGAGTCACATGGAGGCAATGAGCGATAGGAGGGGTTTCGTCTCTCCCGGTATTGGGGGTTGATGTTGCGCTGTGCTCGATTGGCCGTAACAGGGAAGTCCCTGGCCAGGGCTGATCATAGATTTGCTGGTAAGTGTTACCAGTAGTTTCTCGACCCGTTACGAGCCTCACATCGGCATGACTTATCGGTTATTGGGGTCTGACGTTTACCACCCCTAGACTTGATATGCGACATATCAGACGAACAGACCGGACTGTACGGTAAGTGTTACTGGTTGGATTCACAGGAGTGTGAGCGGGCTAGCTCGTCGATCTTCTGATCGCTCAATACCCGGATGGCCGTTACGTTTAGGAGACCGCTTGCGGCTTGTGGGTGCTTGATATGATCATCATCTGCTACCGGCGTATTGACGAGTCTTTAGAGTCCTACACAGAGGTTTCCTGGCTCAAGCGAAACGAAATAGGAGCGCATATGAGATATGTGCAGGACCGAGAATAATGCATGTATGTGATACCGTATTCCATTCTCGCGATGAATGTATCGAATGGTTATATTCGATATAACCTAGATATCGAATCGACGATTGATTCGATAAGCCGATACATAGGATACTAGTCGGTTATATGCGATATGACCGGATCATTGAATCAAATGTTGATTTAATGATTTAATGTATAATTATATATTTGATATATTGCATTGCATTAACTAATATTGGTTCACTTTAAATGGATTTTCTCACTTGATGTGCAAGAAGTATATGTGATATACTTTTGTGCACATATTTGTATCATGTTTGATGATACTTGATAATGTGGTTAAGTGTAAAGGATTAAACCATGGTTAAGTGATGATTAGGGTTTTGGTTTTTCATTTATTTATTTGTTTATTTATTTGGAAAGGATTTAGTTAAGAATGGTGGCTTATTTTGTTTCTATGTTGAAGCTTCTTGAAGCTTTGACAAAGTCCACCATCCTTATCTCATCCTTAACCCTAACCATTCCAACTAACCTTAGTTTAATCTCTACACTTGGCCATGGTCAAGATATGATAAGTATTCATATTAGTTTCATTTTTAAAATAGAACACTTATCATATTCTTTCTTCTTCTTGATCTTCTTCTTCAAGATAGAAAACTTGATGCCATCAATGGCAACTTGAGATCTAAAGTGAGAAATCCAATTCTAAAGTGAACCCACTTCCTATTTCTTCATCCTCTACCTCTTTCCAAGTAGTATAGGGTGTTTCCTTCACAAGTTTTCATGGCTTTGTGAAGGTGGAGCTTGATCTAGTGATGCCTCGACGTAGATCATCTTCGGCGTCTTAGTCGATGACCTAGCCCGTCCATTCTCCGATGAAGCCGACACTAGAGCCCGGGATCCGATGATCGCAGCGAGGAGACATCATCACGGAGCTGTGGAGGTAGAGCACCGGATCTACAAAGGTTGTATTTCCGTTACACTTTAGTTAAGTTGTTAACTAGCTCGTTGTTTCGCCTAAATTTCTAGTTAACGATCCGTATTAGGGTTTCTCGGCACCCGTAAAATTTGAAATTGGCATGGTTGATGCCTTGTGAGACCTCTTGAGAGTGCCTAGGAACCCTACAAGGTGCATATATGTATGTACGCAAATATGGGTGTACAATATGTATGTACGCAAGTATGTGTGTACATTATGTATGTACGCAAGTATGGGTGTACAATATGTATGTATGCAAGTATGGGTGTACAATATGTATGTACGCAAGTATGGGTGTAAAAAAAGTATGTACGCAAGTATGGGTGTACAATATGTATGTACGCAAGTATATTATGCAAGGAGTCATATCCTGATGCAGTGATTCTACTGTGTAAGTGACATAGCAATTATCGATGATGAAGTGTCTGAGCCGGCCAATCTGTGTAAGTGTAACATACGCATCATCGATAATGATGTAGGTGTACTAGCACAGATATCTGTAATGCAATGAGAATGACATGAATGTAGCATAAGTAAATAATCAGCTAAAAGCTATAAGGTATACGTATCTAACATGACCGAGTCGGTGAATCTATCAATCGGCATCTAGCCTCACAACATCACGTACGGCATAATCCATCGTACGGTGTCCTCTAGTCAAGGGTATGGACCAAACATCAATTCAAGCTCATCACGTACGGAAAATCATCGTACGGTGGCATTAAACAATTAGGGATCCTATCAACCTATATGACAATGAGGGTATGGACATATTGTCTCGTACGGCAATTGATTGAGTGATTCTTCGTGTGTCATATTTTGAAATTGTATATAAAGATCACAATCAAAGAATTTTTGTTAACCGCAATCAATAACGGTGTCGTATGTAGCGCGTTAGTGAATACAGATCGTCCTCAGGGAAAATGTGATCAGTTCGAATTTGATTTAGATGAATTGAAAATTAAAGAAGAAAAGAAAAGAAAATTCGATTCAAGATTTATAAAAGTGAATTTCAAGAATTAACTAGATCTAAATCAAGAAAACTCAAAATCAAGAATCAAGAATTGATGATATCCAATCGAATTAGGTTTCAAGAATTGAAGTGAGGCTGTTAGGAATCGATCGAATCTATAGACGTGATGAAAACTAGTGATTACGTTTTCTTATCCATTAATGATTTGATACTAGATCGATGAAGATCAATCGAGGTTTAAGGATCTCTTGAAGGAACTGGGGTTTCTTCATCTCATCCTTTATCCTTTCGATGAATCTCATTCAAAAGCTAGCCTTTAGTAAATTGAATCACCAATCATCGATCTTTAGTTACGAGCGAAAATATTCAAGAAAGCATTTCGCTCGAAACTTGGTTGTCGATGATTCAATTTACAAGAGTTTACAAAACTTATAGGAATTAAGAATCGTTTCAAGATTTAATCATCATCATCTATTGATTCTCTCAACTCCTCAACGAGCGGAGTTTTTACTCAAGCATCATATCAAAGAACAAAATTAAGAATTGAGATCTAATCATAATGCTTAAATATAGAAGTAAGCAAGATAGAGAAATTTCACCTTTTATTTATCAACAATTTTGTTACAATTATCTTAAGATCTACAAGAGGAAAGAACTCGATCGTCAATTTAGCTCCGCATCCTCTCCGTGAGTCACGGATCGTCTTAGATCACTTGCTCGGTAGAAGATCGGTGTCGCTTCTAAAAGGTTGAAGGCTTCTTGCTTGATTTGTACTCAAAGGTCTTGAATTTTGGCTATGGTGATTAGATTAGGGTTAGGGTTTGAATGCACAAGTTGTGTCACTCAACCTGTGGGATTTCGGCTCAATTTTCAACAACAAAATATTCAACAACCTTAAAAGTGAAGCCTTAGGGTCCTTTTTATAGCTTTCATTAGCTTCCCCTAGAAGCTTGATTAGGATTAGCTTCCTTTAGAAACTAGGTTTAGTTTAGCTTCACTTGTAAGCTTGGTAGTTAGGTAGAAGGTTCTAGAGTTAGTTAGTTAGGGATAGCTTCCTTCATAAGCTTAGAGGTTAGGGAGAAGCTTCTAGGCTTAGGTAGTTACTTGAGAGGCTTGCTTGAGAAGCTTGAGAGTGTTTAGCTTGAACAAGGACCTTTGTTGTTCGGACAGAAGCTTCTGGGGTTCTCTGGAATTTGGAGTAGCTTAAATGGGTGTGGCCCTTGAAACAAGAAACCTGACCCGAAGCTCTGCTGATGTCATGACCATGTGGCCGCGGATCCGCCGCTGGAAGGCCCTTCTGGCCGCGGATCCGCGGCCCATTGATGGCTTCATTGCATGATTTTTCCAGTGATACTTGGTGCTGACTGTATGTGTATTTTCTGATGTGTGGAATCTTATAATTCTCTCTAGTTCACTGCCAGATCACATGTCTTGGACTTGACGTATTTTTATGAGCACTTTTAACCGTTTTGGCTCTTTTCCTGGAATTTCCTGCACAGATTCTCGAGACAAGTGTTGCGCTATACAAAGATTATGCGATGCAATGATAAACACTCAATTTCCCTCAAAATGTCGGTTATAAAGTATAACACAAGTTATTTGGTATTTTACGGATGTTTTGCTAATATATGCTATATTCATACCGAGCACCTTTAGATGAGTGCAAATGGTAGGGAAATTGACGTGTTAAAAATGCAATATTTTCGACTGATCAAATTTCCCCAAACTTATTTTTGGTCATCTCGAGCAAACTGTTTTATTAAAAAGAGAAGGAGAAAATAAAGAAAAAGAAAAACTAACTAGCACACTTTCGTAGGCAACACGATTGCACTGAGCACGTGCAACAAGCCTTTAAACCTCTAGGTGTCCCTAGTAAGAGGAGTGTTGTCTCCTGAGGGTTTTCAGCGGATTGCACCCACAAAATCCAATAACAAAAGTATGTCCGTGAAAGTTACATTTAAAGATAAGAATTGTAAAAGAAAGACTTTGAAAATTAGAGTTTCCAACTATGCTAGCTTTTCGGTTGTCATGAGCCCTATCTTAATAGTCATGAAAGGATGTTAGAAATCACATCATCCCTCAATAAAACATCGTCTTTATTCTTCATTCCTATCTTTCTTCCAAACATCGATCATATAACCCTACATGTGTGTAAAGAACATCCCTAAACCCGGAGAATTCAATTCAAGCTATCATACTCTTGTCCATCTGCCTCAGTACTTTTTAATATGAATATTTAGATGAATTTGCTCACACATTTTCATGTGACCGTTAATACTTCTTGAGGTACTAACCGACCGATTACTCATGTGCTTGTTTATACGGTGTATTTTCCTCTTCTTGCACCACCTAAGGCTTAGCAGTGACTCCCAGACCAGTTGGTCTAAGGTACTAGGTGATGAAGCACCCTCGCTATATTTTTTATTGCTTCCTTGGCGATAACAAAACCAGTGTTCATTTTTTTCTTCACCATTTTATATTTTATTCATTTTTTATTTGCTTCATACTTTGGCTTTTAGACAAGAGCATTTCAAGGTATCCTCTACTATCCCGAATTTCAAGACGTGTGTAAGTGCGTATAGTAGGGTATCAACATTCAAAATGTTTGGCTTCCAGAATAGAAACTATTTTTCAGACTTATTTTTATCCTCAGATTAGTGACTTCTTTCATCTTACTAACCCTTGGGACAACGGCTCATAACTACTTATTACTAGTTCGTGTAAGAAAATTTCTAATTTTCTTGGTTTTCTTAAATTTTTCCAATCTTTTGGATGTAATTTTTCACTATCTATTCTTTTATTATCTTATTTATGTACAAAATTAAATATTAAATATTTTTGTCTTTTGAAATTTTTTAAATTTTTATAGTTTTTAAAATGTTTTGTGCTTATGCAAAGTATGATGCAAATGATGCATAAATAAGCACAAACCTCCCCCAAACTTGTTTTCAACAGTGTATTCACTGTTGCCATCCGCTAGATCTCAAAAACTGTAAGCCTGGGAGGAAATTTATTAATGGGAGCAATAAATATGATCGTGAAAATCCTCCCCCAAACTAATTCTTTTCACTCACCTCCATTCAAAAGATGATACGGTAATTTACCGGACATGGAGGTGAGACAGAGGAATTTTAATCATGATAAAATGGCTCCTGTAAGAACAGGAGCTCCTCCGTGGGGTCAGTGGAAAAATACGGCTTTAATTTATGTCCATTCACTTTGAAAGATGTACCGTTTTTAAAATTTTCTACCTCAACTGCCCCGTGCGGATATACAGACCGCACAATAAAAGGTCCTTTCCACTGAGATCGTAGCTTACCCGCGTGAAGGTGTAGTCGTGAATAATAAAGAGGGACTTGTTGACCCGGTGTAAAAGTTTTTCTCAAAATGTTTTATCGTGAAATACCTTAGTCCGATTCTTTACAATTACAGCGTTATCATAAGCTTCATCGCGGAGTTCGCTTAGCTCATTTAATTGTAGCATCCGAAAGCTGCAGGCTTGATTCAAGTCAAAGTTGATTTCTCTAATGGCCCACATTGCTTTGTGCACTATCTCGACCAGTAGGTGACAAGCCTTACCAAACACTAACATATAAGGAGACATCCCTAGATCGGTTTTATATGCAGTTAGGAATGCCCAAAGAGCATCCGTCAATTTGGTTGACCAATCTTTTCTATTTTTCGAAACAGTTTTCTCCAGAATTTGTTTGATTTTTCTGTTGGAAATCTCAGCCTGCCCGCTCGTTTGGGGATGATAGGGTGTGGAAAGTTTGTGGTTGATTGCGTATTTCCGCATCAAAGTCTCGAAAGACCTGTTGCAGAAATGCGTCCCATTATCGCTAATGATAGCGCGTGGGTGTCCAAATCACGATAAGATGTTTTCTTTTAAGAATTTAATGACAACATTTTTGTCATTAGTGCGACAAGGAATAGCTTCAACCCACTTTGAGACGTAATCAACCGCAAGCATTATGTACAGATTCCCAAAGGAGTTGGGAAAAGGACCCATAAAGTCAATGCCCCAAATATCAAAAATTTCAATCACTAAGATGGGTTGCTGTGGCATCTCATTTCTCCGGAAAATCCTACCTGTGTGTTGACACTGTATACAAGTTTTGCAATGATCAAACGCGTCTTTGAACAAGGTCGGCCAATAAAAACCGCATTGCAAAACCTTCTCCGCTGTCTTTCTAAGACCGAAGTGACCCCCACATGCCTGATCATGACAAAAAGATAGAACACTCTTGAATTCCTCATTAGGGACACACCGACGAATGATCTTATCAGGACAATACGTAAACAGATATGGTTCATCCCAGTAAAAGTGTTTTACTTGGGATATAAAATGATGTTTGTCTAGTTTTGACCATTCACAGGGGATAAGTCCCGTGACAAGATAATTCACAATATCCCTGAACCAAGGTTCAGCGGATACGTTCAAGAGCTGTTCGTCTGGAAAAGAATCATTGATCGACAGGGTCACAGGTGAAGAAGAGATGCGCGAAAGATGGTCGGCTACAACGTTTTCACATCCTTTCTTATCTTTAATAACAAGATCAAATTCTTGTAATAGAAGGATCCAACGTATTAGCCTACCTTTAGCATCCTTCTTCGCCAAAAGATGTTTCAAGGCGGAGTGGTCAGTGTACACAACAATTGGTGAGCAAATCAAGTAAGGCCTGAATTTTTCTAATGCAAGTACAACCGCCAAAAGTTCTTTTTCGGTAGTTGTATAATTCACTTGAGCATCGTTCAGGGTCTTACTTGCGTAATAGATCACCTGTGGCATCTTTTCATTGTGTTGTCCTAAGACTGCACCAATTGCAAAATCTGATGCATCACATATAAGCTCAAAAGGGTGGTTCCAATCTGGAGACGATAAAACGGGGGCTGTAGTGAGAGAGTGTTTGAGTGAGTCGAATGCCGCCTCACAATCCGAGTCAATGTGGAAGGTCGTATCCTTGCCCAAGAGAAGAGTTAAAGGTCTAGCAATTTTGCTAAAATCCTTAATGAATCTCTTGTAAAAGCCTGCATGGCCAAGAAAAGATCAGATATCCTTGATGCTTTTGGAATGAGGAAGGTTTTGAATGACATTAATTTTAGCTTTGTCAACCTCAATGCCTTTTCGTGAAATAACATGTCCAAGCACAATTCCTCTTGGACCATGAAATGGCATTTTTCCCTATTCAAGGTTAAGTTCTTCTCTTTACAACGAGTAAGAACTGCATCAAGATTCGATAGGCAGTCAGAAAAAGAATCTCCGAAAATCGAGAAATCGTCCATGAAAATCTCGAAAAAATTCTCGACCATGCCCGAGAATATCCCCATCATACACCGCTGAAATGTAGCGGGAGCATTGCATAACCCAAAGGGCATGCGTCTATAAGCAAAAGTACCAAAAGGACAAGTAAACGTGGTTTTATCTTGATCCTTTTTGGCAATAGGGACCTGATTATAGCCAGAGTATCCGTCCATAAAGCAATAATACTCCCGTCCAGCTATGCGTTCTAGCATCTGTTCAATGAAAGGTAGAGGAAAGTGGTCTTTCCTCGTAGCGGCATTGAGTTTCCTGTAATCAATACATACACGCCACCCAGTTTAAGTGCGTGTCTGGATTAACTCATTAGCCTCATTGGTAATGACTGTGATGCCAGATTTCTTAGGGACGACATGAATTGGACTTACCCATTGGCTATCGGAGATTGGGTAAATGATACCATTGTCAAGGCATTTGACGATTTCTTTCTTCACCGCATTCTTCATGACGGGGTTCAACCGTCTCTGTGGTTCTCGGGTTGGTTTGGCTTCATCCATCAAGTGTATATGATGTTTAACAATCAAGGGACTAATCCCTTTGATGCCAGCCATGGTCCAACCAAACTCCTGCCTATTAGATCTCAGTACCGTCAAAAGTGCCTTCTCTTGCTCTGATGCTAGAGAAGCGGATATGATAACCGGTAAAGACTCATTCTCACCTAAATATGCATATTTAAGATGAGAAGGTAAAAGTTTGAGATCTAATGCTGGCGGAGAAATAATAGAAGGTGGGATCATCGAATGATTTTCGGAGTCATAAAGAAGCTCATAGCCTGTGAAAGATACAGACTCGGAAGGTGATGAGTCAAGAGTGTCGGACTCAAGCGTGGAAAATGTGTCCTCACTAAGATGTGCAAGATCAAACATTGATGTGGTAGTGTCGTCGAGATCTTCAAAGCAAAGTTCATCAACTTCGCAACTTTCGAGAGCAATCTCGTGGACAGAACAAACATCAAGTATATGAGCAGAGGGTTCAGATGGCTGACTTCCAATTTTGTAGATGTTCAGTTCAATTGTCATTTTTCCAAAAGATAGGTTCATTGAACCATTTCGGCAGTTAATGACAGCATTGGAAGTGGCAAGGAATGGTCGACCCAAAATCACCGGAATTTGATTCCGTGGGTTTGCTACAGGTTGTGTATCAAGAACAATGAAGTCCACAGGGAATAAAAATTCCCCGACTTTTATTAACACATCCTCCAGTTCACTTTTAGGTTTGGTGATTGAGCGGTCTGCCATTTGGAGAGTGCAGTGAGCTGGTTTCAACTCTCCAATCCCTAACTGCTCGTATACAGAGTATGGAAGCAGGTTAACACTTGCGTCAAGGTCAAGAAGAGGACGGTTGATGTTTTTACTCCCAATAGAAATCGATATTATAGGACATCCTGGGTCCTTACGTTTCTTTGGTAGCTGTGGGGTAAACGCAGTGCTAACATTATTAGTCATGAAGACCTTTTTGGGCATTTGAGTCTTCCTCTACCTAGTGCACAAGTCTTTAAGAATTTTTGCATAAGCGGGGACTTGTTGAATAGCATCTAGGAGAGGGATGTTGATGTTAACCTGTTTGAACATTTCCATAATCTTCTCCATAGGTGGACTCAATTTGACCCCTTAACCGATTCAGATAAAGAGCTTTAGCAATAAGAGCTGGGTCCATCATAGGAGAAGGTGGTGTCTGTGGAAGTGATACCAGAATAGGAGTGGGGATCGTCTTTGGTGGACTAGAAGAGGGTTGCTGAGGTAACGAGCCATGTGGGAAACGAAGAATAGGCTTGCAAAAAGGTGATGGGGTAGAAGAACAAGGATCAGAAGTAGAAGTGTGTGTATAAGGAAAGGTCTCAGCCGGGGTATTATTGATAGATTTTTCAGTATCATCAATTTCTTCCCCAACATGATTGTTCAGCACACTTCATGATCTCAACGTTGTGATGGCACTCACATTGTAATGCCCAGGATTCGGTAAGGATTGAGACGGAAGTTTCCCTTTCTCTCTCGCACTCATTTCGGCTTTTAATAGGCCAATTTGGTTTTCCAACGATTTTAAACTGTAAGCTTGGAGGTCAGATTTTTTCTTAAATTTATCGAGGGAAGACCTAAATTCGGCCGACATTCGTTTCATCTACATTTCAAAAGTCCGTTCGAGTGGAGCAGAGAGATCAGTACCAGTCAACTGTGCAGGATTATACGGTGCAGGTGTGTTGACTGGATCTTGAAAGTTTTGTGATTGGTAGGGTGCTGAGTCAGTTGAAATGGCTGCTGTTGTGGTGGAAGAGCCCTTTGAAAATTATTTTGATTTGGAACCGCGTGTTGATTTTGCTGTTGGTTCCAAGAAAAGTTAGGGTGATTCCTCCAATCCTGATTATATGTGGAAGAATACAGATCGTTTCTAGGTCTTTGAAAAGCAGCATTGGTAAATTCTTGACCTTGAAACGGAGAATTCAATGGACATTCTTCCGTCAAATGGGATGGATCAGAACAGCATCCACATACAGTTTTGGGGAGTGACATCTGATTTAGGGAGGTTGCTAAAAAATTTTGTTCCATAGCTTCTAGCTTCTTTTGCATTGCTGCCATCTCAGCTCTAACACCTATGGAAACAACAATTTGGTGAATACCACCCCTAGACGATGACTGGTTTACACTCTCCCACTGTAAAGATTTTTTAGCGAAATCTTCTAAGAACTTCCAAGCTTCCCTACCATTTTTGGTCATAAAAGTGCCTTGACACATGGATTCAAGGTTCTGTTTAGTGGTAGGATTAATGCCCTCATATATGATTCTGCACAGATCCCATCTAGGGGTTCCGTGATGTGGATATTGAACCAACAGATCCTTGAAGCGTTCAAAACACTTCGAGAATGGTTCATTCGGAAGCTGGGTGAATTGATTTATTTCGCTACGGACTCGAGCTGTTTTATGATTCGGGTAGAATTTCATAAGGAATGTTGTAACGAATTCATCCCAATTTGAAATGGAATGTGCGGTTGTGTTATAAAGCCACTTCTCGGCTATATCGCATAAGGTAAATGGGAGAAGACGGAGACGCATAGCATCCACAGAAAGCTGTGAAGTACCCATCATTGCGCATACATTTTCAAATTTGGTAATAAAGACATATGCGTCTTCGGACTCAAGACCGTGATATTTGGGTAGAAGATTGATGTATTGGGGTTTTATTTCAAAATTGTCCCCGTTGGTTGGTGGAATGGTGAGACAGGTCGAAAGAGGACCTCGCATAGGATAGCATCTCTCCTGGAGATAGATGAGGGGTGGATTCTGCGCACCTACGGACAGTGGCAGAGTAGTGGTAAAGAAGTTCGTTGGAGAAGCGTCCATTGAAGTGGGTATGGTGGTGGGTAAAGAAGAAGTAGACGTAGAATTACCGACTATGGTGTCGATCGGGGGAACGCAGACAAGACGGGCACTAGAATCCCGTGTCCAGCCGAGCATGCACTAAAGGATTTAGCACAAGTGGCAGCGTTGTGATAATTAAGGAAAATGATAAGTTGGTGTTTCTTTTGAAAAAGATACGGATTTTTAAAAAAATTGCAAATCACAAAAAATGCACACACAACCCTAAGTCTAATGGTCACCTAGGTCAAGTCCCTAGACCGCTCCTAACTGCCAGAAGACAAATCGCAGGATCAATCCTCTACTACCTCTTTGTCCCTCCTATGGCCAGGTAAGTGAGAGGTTCTCCACTACGTAAGTAGTGGGTCTAATTAAGTAACCACTTATCTTAGACACACTTTCCTTAGACACCACAAAAGAAACGCGGATAAGCAATAGATTATCCACGACCTTCTTCTGTCCTAAGTGAGCGCGACGGTCCTTAGAATCAAGTCTAGATTTCTTTTAGTTAATAAGGGTGATGCGGATGCAAGTTTGTGATTTTTGGGGCTTAGGAAGGGTAATGAACTCCCCACCTAATCTGAATTTGGTCTTTGCCCCTTAATTTCCGTATTAAAAATGCAAACAACCAAGATCAAACATGCACAATTTTTGCTTTTTGCAGCGCTGTGAAATTTTGCAATGAATCCTGCATAAATTGGTTAATGGAGAAGATCGAGAAAGAGATAAGAAAGTTAGGAATTCACCAAGAAACTTTCGTGCAGAGACGAAGCAAGGCCGCCGCGGATCCTCCGTGGGAAGCTGCTAATGCCGCGGAAATGCGGTCCAATGAGGAGATCCCTGCACAAATTTTTCAGAGTATGCTTCTGTTTACTCCCTGTGCTCTCTGGAATATTCAGAAATTTTTTTCTCAAGCTCCACAGATTCCAAATTTTCTTGGAACAAATCACAACGAATCGTTTAGTGTTTACGCGAATTTTGATCTAAAAATTCTGATGGAATAAATTTTTCAACTCAAATTTCAAAAACGAACAAATTAGCACACTATCCCTGGCAACGGTGCCATTTGATTGAATGATTCTTCGTGTGTCGTGTTTTGAAATTGTATATAAAGATCACAATCAAAGAATTTTTGTTAACCGCAATTAATAACGGTGTCGTATGTAGCGCGTTAGTGAATACGGATCGTCCTCAGGGATAATGTGATCCGTTCGAATTTGATTTAAATGAATTGAAAATTAAAGAAGAAAATAAAATAAAATTCGATTCAAGATTTATAAAACTGAATTTCAAGAATTAACTAGATCTAAATCAAGAAAACTCTAAATCAAGAATCAAGAATTGATGATATCCAATCGAATTAGGTTTCAAGAATTGAAGTGAGGCTCGTAGGAATCGATCGAATATATAGACGTGATGAAAACTAGTGATTACGTTTTCTTATCCATTAATGATTTGATACTAGATCGATAAAGATCAATCGAGGTTTAAGGATCTTTTGAAGGAACTAGGGTTTCTTCATCTCATCCTTTGTCCTTTCGATGAATCTCATTCAAAAGCTAGCCTCTAGTAAATTGAATCACCAATCGTCGATCTCTAGTTACGAGCGAAAATATTCAAGAAAGCATTTCGCTCGAAACTAGGTTGTCGATGATTCAATTTACAAGAGTTTACAAAACTTATAGGAATTAAGAATCGTTTCAAGATTTAATCATCATCATCTATTGATTCTCTCAACTTCTCCACGAGCAGAGTTTTTACTCAAGCATCATATCAAAGAACACAATCAAGAATTGAGATCTAATCATAATGCTCAAATATAGAAGTAAGCAAGATAAAGAAATTTCACCTTTTATTTATCAACAATTTTGTTACAATTCTCTCAAGATCTACAAGAGGAAAGAACTCGATCGTCGATTTAGCTCCGCATCATCTCCTTGAGTCGCGGATCGTCTTGGATCACTTGCTCGGTTGAAGATCGGCGTCGCTTCTAAAAGGTTGAACGCTTCTTGCCTGATTTGTACTCAAAGATCTTGAATTTTGGCTTTGGTGATTGGATTAGGGTTAGGGTTTGAATGCACAAGTTGTGTCACTCAACTTGTGGGATTTCGGCTCAATTTTCAACAACGAAATAATCAACAACCTTAAGAGTGAAGCCTTAGGGTCCATTTTATATCTTTCATTAGCTTCCTCTAGAAGCTTGATTAGGATTAGCTTCCTTTAGAAGCTAGGTTTAGTTTAGCTTCACTTGTAAGTTTGGTAGTTAGGTAGAAGGTTCTAGAGTTAGTTAGTTAGGGCCAGCTTCCTTCATAAGCTTGGAGGTTAGAGAGAAGCTTATAGGCTTAGGTAGTTATTTGAGAGGCTTGCTTGAGAAGTTTGAGAGTGATTAGCTTGAACAAGGAGCTTTGCTGTTCGGAAAGAAGCTTCTGGAGTTCTCTGGAATTTGGAGTGGCTTAAATGGGTGTGGCCTTTGAAAGAAGAAACCTGACCCGAAGCTCTGCTGATGTCATAACCATGTGGCCACGGATCCGCCGCGGGAAGGCCCTTCTGGCCGCGGATCCGCGGCCCATTGATGGCTTCTGTTAGTTGTATGTATGCCCCAGAGGCCAGTATTGTACACATGATGTATATTATATTGGATGCTTGGACATATATAGAGATGACTTTCTTGCTCAATATGATAGTATGCTATCTGGTTACTCTTTATCTTAACATGTACACTAGTCTCTTTATACTGTCTTATAGTTACATGTTGGTAAAGCCCTTAGGATATGTACTTGACTACTTGGACTGTGATGCAGATCATACTAGTGGGGACATGGTAGTCCATAAGTACATCCTTCAAGGTCCCAAGTCGTAGGTGTATCGAGACGGGGCATCGATATACCAGAGTAGACTAGCGTATACGCTTCTCGACCCATGAGATGGGCGATGGATGATCCCATATCCATTGGTGTTTGACATCAGAGATGGTGTACGGGTGCTCAGTGGAGACTGGGTACACTGGACGGACTCGCCGAGAACTCCAAGATGGTATTATACCTCACGTCAGATGGCAGTTCTCAGGTGACACTTGTACAGGTTAGTCTGTAGACCCGAGATCGTCATAGAGTCTTGTGTGATTCCCACTGTGCTTTGATCTCCACCTTACCACGTCCATGTGGACGTGCAAAACGGTGGTCTTTGGGCACAGTCCCGAGTCACATAGAGGCAATGAGCGATAGGAGGGGTTTCGTCTCTCCCGGTATTGGGGGTTGATGTTGCGCAGTGCTCGATTGGCCGTAGCAGGGAAGTCCCTGGCCAGGGCTGATCAGAGATTTGCTGGTAAGTGTTACAAGTAGTTTCTCGACCCGTTATGAGCCTCACATCGGCACGACTTATCGGGTTATTGGGGTCTGAAGTTTACCACCCCTAGACTTGATATGCGACGTATCAGACGAACAGACCGGACTGTACGGTAAGTGTTACTGGTCGGATTCGCAGGAGTGTGAGCGGGCTAGCTCGTCGATCTTCTGATCGCTCAATACCCGGGTGGCCGTTACATTTAGCAGACCGCTTGCGGCTTGTGGGTGCTTGATATGATCATCATCTGCTACCGGCGTATTGACGAGTCTTTAGAGTCCTACACAGAGGTTTCCTAGCTCAAGCGAAACGAAATAGGAGTGCATATGAGATATGTGCGGGACCGAGAATAATGCGTGTATGTGATACCGTATTTGATTCTCGTGATTAATGTTTCGATTGGTTGTATGAGATATGACCTAGTTATCGAATCATTGATTCGATAAATCGATGCATTGAATACTAGTCGGTTATGTGCGACATGACCGGATCATTGAATCAAGTGTTGATTTAATGATTTAATGTATAATTATATATTTGATATATTACTTTGCATTAACTAGTATTGGTTCACTTTAAACGGATTTTTCTCACTTGATGTGCACATTGTATATGTGATATGTTTTGTGTACACTTGAATGTATCATGTTTGATGATGCATGTTGTTTTGGCTTTGTGTATAGAATGCAACCATGGTTATGCAAGTGGTTAGGGTTTATATTTTATTCACTTATTATTTTATCCATTTATTATTTATTTAAATGGATTTATCAAAACAAAATGGTTTCATCTTATCATGAAGAGTGGTGAAGCTTCATGAAGCTTTTACTAATGATGCCATTTTGTCTCCTTGCTTAACCCTAACCACTCCCACTAACCATGGTCTATTCTCTACACTTGACCATGGTTAGAAGATGATAAGAATTGATTTATTATTCATTTTACATACAACTTATCATAACAATTCTATCATCTTCTTCTTCTTCTTCAAGTGAGAAACCTAGATGCCATTAATGGCAACTTGAGATCTAGTGAGAGAAATCCAAATCTAAAGTGAACCCACCTCCTATTTCTTCATCCTCTACCTCTTGCCAAGTGGTTTTGGGTGTTTTCTTCACAAGTTTCACTACTTGGTGAAGTCGAAGCTTGAACTAGTGCAACCTCGACGTAGATCGTCTTTGACACGAAGCCGATGACCTTGCTCGCCCGTTTTCCGATGAAGCCGACGAATGATTCTAGGATTCGTGATGGACAGCGAGAGCACAAACACGTGGAGCTAAGGAAGTGGGGAACCGGATCTACAAAGGTTGTAGCTTCTCACTTCTAGTTAATTAGTTAACTAGTTTTGTGTTTCGCCTAGAATTCTAGTCTAAGATCCGCGTTAGGGTTTCGCGGCACCCATAATTTTTGAAATTGGCATGTTCGATGCCTTGTGAGACCTCTATAGGGTGCCTAGGAACCTTTCACTGGTATCAGAGCCTAGCTAGAGCCTTAGGCGAAGTCCTGACGGAGTTTGAAAGCCGGACGAACCGAAAACCTTACCCCAAAATAGCTCTCTGGACTTTTTCTAAAAAGTGGGATTTTTGTCAATTAAAAATATGCAGAAAATCAAGCAGGGTGTTATTTGAATTACTGTGAAATATGAGGGCCTGAATCAACTTTTCCATCGCGGAACCGCGGCACGTGCTATGCATGATGCGGCGGTTCCGCGGCCTTACTGTTCCTTTGTGTGATGTTTTCTGCACAGTAACTCATATAATTCAATGCTGTGTTTTCTGGGATATTTTTGTTGTGACTATACAGAAGAGTATTCTGGGGTATTATTGGGAATCAAAGTTTCGATCGGATTATCAAATTTCGTCTTTGTGTTTTTCCGGATAATTTTCAGAATATGTTAAAAAGTTCGACCGGATATAAATACCCAATTTTTCCCCTGTCGGGAAATTTCCAAGTGTTGGATTTTTCCGTAGTTTAACGACGTTCTAAGTAGTGCAAGTAACGCGATGGACCCTCTAGAAGACAACAAACCTTAACTCGATTATGTGACCGTCTTGAACTGCCCTTTGAACCTTCGGGTTTGGGGCAGTACGGCGTACCACATGTAAGGCGTTGGCTTGACCCTTCTACGGCTGGACCGTCGGTACTGAGGCACGAACTGAATGTTGTTAGACTTATTTCATGTGTTGAGCTGTATCGGGAAAACTTGGGTATTCGACTGTTCGATCGGGAAGTTTAACATTTTCTGTTTATCTGTAATGTGATACAATAATTGGAATTCACAAGTAGTTATAAGATAACTGAATGAATGTTATAAAATTAGCAGTTTAGTCCCATATAATATTGAAAAGAGTTTTCGATGATGAGACTAAAATGCGGGATTTATATCTGTTAGGCATGTGATGTCTAAGTATTTCATTTGATTAGGCATGCGATGTCTAAAAAAGTTGCGGATTCCAATTGTTGTAGTTTTACACTTTCTTTTCTGTGACCGTAAGTGTAGTATGTTCATATCGCCGGTTTCATTGCTATATGTCAAAGACAATTGGGGTATACATACTTACTTACGTTGATGACATGTGATGTTATGTGTTGCTGGATATGTTATATTGGATCGTCGAGTTCGAATAGCCGGGGGTATTTATGTGAGATGAGTGTTTTTCATTTTCATTCATGTAAAAACTTGTATGTATTATTCTTTTATTTGGGGCACTTCCAGGTAGCGGAAGTTGTCACCCTTTGTATATTATTTACTTTTCCGCATTAGGATAGACCCAAGGAGGGGAGCACAAGTAACCGGGTTCTGGGGTCCAGTGGGAGACCAACTCGAGGAGTCGAGTCCGGGTCTCCTAACCCTAGAATTGGCAGGGTTGCTTGCCGCTCTCGTAGGGGTCTAGGGGTGTGGGATTGGCTATTCATCACGACCGTGGAATCCGTGTTTTATACTGTCTCGTATTGAAAACACGGACGTCCTAGTATATCCAATATTTCATATGTTTATTCTGCTGCGATATCTGTGTTATAACTCTGTGATGGATATAGTATATAGTATATATGATATATTATATAGACGTTACTTATGTTTTACACTCGCGCTAGCCCTGCCCTGCTCTGTCGTTAGTTACCTAACCTAACGGTGCACGAGGGGACATCGAGGCGAATGCGGATGGCATAAGTGTACGTCATATCTATCTGTGATGTTTAGGTATTTAAATGATGGGACTTCATTAATGTGATTAATGAAAGATAAGAAACCTAAGATGTTGTGGAATCGAATTTTAAAATAAAACAGGTAGCTACAGTTCCTGCTTTGCACAGCGGTATATATGATATACCCTGCACCTTATTCGATGAGGAAAGGACCGAGATCCCTTCACCGGGAGTGACTCCTTTAGCAATAACTGGCAGATGCTACACACTCGGTTTGCTTTTGACTGCTTTTGGGTTTTTGCTTTGCACAGCGATATATATGATATATCCCGCACCTCATTCGACGAGGAAAGGACCGAGATCCCTTCGCCGGGAGTGACTCCTTTAGCAAAACTAGAAAAGCCTCAAAATCACTCCATTTCAAAACATCATTTGATTCTACAACGATATCAAGTTCATTACGCTCATGGTTTTCAGAAAAACCTGGCGTAGCCCTCCGTCATTTCAGATGAGTAGTAGTTAGTATTCGTGCTACGTTTGTTGGCCTGCGTCAAGGCGTAGTGTGCGGTAGCTAACTAGTATTTATCTGCTTATGCATATGATGCAGATTGGATTAGGGTAGTCGTGCGACTTTGTTGGCCTGCGTCAAGGGTCGTACGGGTGGGTTTAATTCAATCAGGAAATGACGGGTTGAACTTGACTAGCGCACTATGGTTTGTTGGCCTGCGTCAAAGTCATAGGACGCTAGGGGCAAAATATTATCGGGAATTTCAAATGTTGAAATTTGCAATGAGATTGCATACCTTCTATGAGATAGTTAGATCCCGATACCCGCTGCGAGTAAGAGTTACTCCTGGGAGAGTTTTACACATTGCAATTAGCCGATCAAGTAGGTGTCTAGAAAGGTGTCAACGGGGTTACGCCTCTGGGAAAATGAGGTTTACATTAATTAGGTTCGTGCGAAAGCACGGGGGACCTCCCTCAAAGTACCGACACTGGCCTGGCTGAAAGATTGGCGAACCTGTAGTGTGTAATTAATCCCGGCTAGTCTTTCCTTTTAGGGTTTGAAGGAAGATTTGATAAAAAGCAGTGGGAGCCATCCTGATTAGATAAGATAATAACCAATCTGATCTTGCACGAGCTTACACTAAAGTGTTTTCTTCTCTCTCTCTCCAGGTAGCGACCATTTCATGCCCTAATGAAGATAATAATATGGATGTATTGACCGAACCCGCATGTTATGCTGTGCTGGGGAACGTTGGTTCCGTTCTTTCCTATAAGAGTTATAGGAATGAACAGGAAATAGGGGAATACCAGGATTCCCATGCCACCCGATTGAAGAAAGTACATGTTGATGCATTTTCTTCGTGTGTGTTCGTTACTGAGAACTGTTTCTCCATTTGCTCTACGTCCTGGGTAATGGATACCGGGTCAGGATCCCATATATGTAATCAGTTACATGGGCTTAGGAAAGGTAGAGAACTTGGAGAAGGTGATAAAGACATAAGAGTAGGAAATGGTGCAATTGTTGCAGCCAAGACCGTCGGGGAATATCACTTTGTATTACCAACTGGTAATACATTGGTTCTGAACGAATGCTATTACATGCCGAACCTGATATGCAACATTATATCGGTTTCTTTATTAAGTAAAGAGGGATATAATTTTGTATTACAGGACAATGTTATGAACATTTTCCGTAACCAAAAGTTGGTTGGATCAGGCACGTTATGCAATGGCATTTATGTTCTAAATCAATCAACAGTTCTGAGCATAACAAATGCACACAAGAGGAAGAGTTCTGAACTCAACGAATCCTTCTTGTGGCATTGTAGACTGGGCCACATCAATGCGACACGACTAGCTAAGTTGTATAAAGATGGATATTTAAATCCGTTTGAATTTTCATCTTATGATACTTGCCAGTCATGTCTCAAAGGCAAGATGACCAAAACTCCGTTTACGGGACACGGAGAAAGAGTTACCGAACTTTTGGGACTGATACATAGTGATGTATGCGGTCCCATGTCTACACATGCCAGGGATGGTTCTTCGTACTTCATTACATTCACTGACGATCTCTCTAGATTCGGATATGTGTTCCTGATGAAACACAAATCAGAAGCTTTTGAGAAATTTAGAGAATATAAACAAGAAGTCGAGAACCAAACCGGAAAAAGTATTAAAATCCTTCGATCTGATCGAGGAGGTGAATACTTGAGCAATGAATTCCTGGACTTCCTAAAAGAGAATGGGATTCTCTCTCAGCTGACTCCTCCATATACACCACAGCACAACGGTGTATCAGAACGGAGGAACCGCACCCTATTAGATATGGTGCGCTCTATGATGAGCACAGCTGAGTTACCTATTTCCTTCTGGGGATATGCACTGGAAACAGCTGCAGACCTATTGAATATGGTTCCCACCAAAACCGTGCCGACCACTCCATATGAGATATGGAAAGGAAAGAGACCATGTCTTAATTATGTTAAGATATGGGGTTGTCCGGCCTATGTAAAAATGCAAAATCCGGACAAACTCGCGGCAAGGTCTATTCTGTGTAAGTTTACTGGATATCCCAAACATTCGCGAGGGTATATCTTCTACCACCCTGAGGAACAAAGAGTGTTTGTTTCTCGGCATGCCACCTTCTTAGAAAAGGAATTTCTTGAAAAAGAGATTAGTGGTCATGAGGTAGAACTGGAAGAGGTTCCAGCTGCAGAAGCTACAACAGAAGATCTGGTGGAACCAGAGGATTCCGTAGTTCCCGATGAACCCCAGCCACTCCGCCGATCTAGTAGGGTTCCTCGCCAACCTGAGAGATACTACGGTTTTCTCATGGACGGTGGGAGCGAGGATTGCATCATGGAGGATGATGACCCAACTAGCTTCGAGCAGGCCATCACGAGTGGGGACTCAGTGAAATGGCTGGATGCTATGCGGTCCGAGATGGAATCCATGTACACCAACAAAGTATGGACTTTGGAAGTTGCTCCTGAAGGGGCAAAACCCATTGGGAGCAAGTGGATCTTTAAGAAGAAACTTGGTGTAGATGGGAAAGTGGAGACTTTCAAAGCTAGACTTGTAGCAAAGGGTTTTCGTCAAAGACCAGGTGTGGACTATGACGAGACCTTTTCTCCAGTGGCTATGCTTAAATCCATCCGGATCATGCTTGCCATCGCTGCATATCATGATTACAAAATCTGGCAAATGGATGTTAAGACCGCCTTTCTAAACGGTGATTTAGAAGAGTGCGTGTACATGACTCAGCCAGAGGGCTTCGTAGACAGTGGGAGCAGCGGGAAGGTGTGCAAGCTGCTTAAATCCATTTATGGATTAAAGCAAGCATCGCGGAGTTGGAACATCTGCTTTGACGTCGTTAATAAAGAGTTTGATTTCGTCAAAAACCCAGATGAACCTTGTATCTATAAGAAGGTTGCAGAGAGTAAGGTTGTATTCCTCGTATTGTACGTGGACGACATACTCTTGATAGGAAATGATATTCCTATGCTGCAATCGGTCAAGCTCTTCTTATCACAAAGATTCTCAATGAAAGATCTTGGTGATGCCTCCTGCATATTGGGGATTAGGATCTATAGAGATAGATCCAAACGGATTTTGGGATTGTCCCAATCCAGGTACATTGACACCATACTAAAGAAGTTTAGTATGGAAGAGTCCAAGCGTGGGAACTTACCCACGATCTCTGGAGTCACTCTCTCCAAAGAGTTGTCTCCCAAGACTGATTTGGAGAGAGCTCGCATGCAAGGGATACCCTATGCTTCGGCAGTAGGCTTATCATGTATGCGATGCTATGTACCAGACCCGATGTAGCATACTCACTAAGTATAGTGAGCAGGTATCAAGCTGATCCTGGAGAGAGTCACTGGACAGCTGTGAAGAGCATTCTCAAGTACTTGCGAAGGACTAGAGATATGTTCTTGGTGTATGGTAACGGAGAACTCCAAGTGGAGTCCTTTACCGATTCGAGCTTCCAGAGTGATAAGGACGACTCTAAGTCGCAGTCGGGCTTTGTCTTTACCCTTTACGGAGGGGCGGTTAGCTGGAAGAGTTCCAAGCAGGAAACCGTGGCAGACTCGACGATGGAGGCTGAATACATCGCTGCCAACGATGCTGCCAAAGAGGCTGTCTGGATCAAGAAGTTCATTACTGAACTTGGTGTGGTTCCATCCATTGAGCATCCAATACCTTTGTATTGCGATAACAATGGAGCGGTGGCTTTGGCCAAGGAACCCAGGTCCTATCAGCGATCCAGGCATATTCTGAGGCGGTATCACCTGATCCGGGAGATAGTTGATCGCCGAGAGATCGAGGTCAGGAGGGTTGACACGAAGAACAACACCGCGGATCCACTCACGAAGGCCATTCCCCAGATACAGTTTGAGAGACTCTTCGGGATGCTCGGTATGCGATACTACAGCAGCTGGCCCTAGTGCAAGTGGGAGATTGTTAGTTGTATGTATGCCCTGGAGGCCAGTATTGTACACATGATGTATATTATATTGGATGCTTGGACATATATAGAGATGACTTTCTTGCTCGATATGATAGTATGCTATCTGGTTACTCTTTATCTTAACATGTACACTAGTCTCTTTATACTGTCTTATAGTTACATGTTGGTAAAGCCCTTAGGATATGTACTTGACTACCTGGACTGTGATGCAGATCATACTAGTGGGGACATGGTAGTCCATAAGTACATCCTTCAAGGTCCCTAGTCGTAGGTGTATCGAGACGGGGCATCGATATACCAGAGTAGACTAGCGTATACGCTTCTCGACCCATGAGATGGGCGATGGATGATCCCATATCCATTGGTGTTTGACATCAGAGATGGTGTACGGGTGCTCAGTGGAGACTGGGTACACTGGACGGACTCGCCGAGAACTCCCAGATGGTATTATACCTCACGTCAGATGGCAGTTCTCAGGTGACACTTGTACAGGTTAGTCTGTAGACCCGAGATCGTCATAGAGTCTTGTGTGATTCCTACTGTGCTATGATCTCCACCTTACCACGTCCATGAGGGCGTGCAAAACGGTGGTCTTTGGGCACAGTCCCAAGTCACATAGAGGCAATGAGCGATAGGAGGGGTTTCGTCTCTCCCGGTATTGGGGGTTGATGTTGCGCAGTGCTCGATTGGCCGTAGCAGGGAAGTCCCTGGCCAGGGGTGATCAGAGATTTGCTGGTAAGTGTTACCAGTAGTTTCTCGACCCGTTATGAGCCTCACATCGGCACGACTTATCGGGTTATTGGGGTCTGACGTTTACCACCCCTAGACTTGATATGCGACGTATCAGACGAACAGACCGGACTGTACGGTAAGTGTTACTGGTCGGATTCGCAGGAGTGTGAGCGGGCTAGCTCGTCGATCTTCTGATCGCTCAATACCCGGGTGGCCGTTACGTTTAGCAGACCGCTTGCGGCTTGTGGGTGCTTGATATGATCATCATCTGCTACCGGCGTATTGACGAGTCTTTAGAGTCCTACACAGAGGTTTCCTAGCTCAAGCGAAACAAAATAGGAGTGCATATGAGATATGTGCGGGACCGAGAATAATGCGTGTATGTGATACCGTATTTGATTCTCACGATTAATGTTTCGATTGGTTGTATGAGATATGACCTAGTTATCGAATCATTGATTCGATAAATCGATGCATTGAATACTAGTCGGTTATGTGCGACATGACCGGATCATTGAATCAAGTGTTGATTTAATGATTTAATGTATAATTATATATTTGATATATTACTTTGCATTAACTAGTATTGTTTCACTTTAAACGGATTTTTCTCACTTGATGTGCACATTGTATATGTGATATGTTTTGTGTACACTTGAATGTATCATGTTTGATGATGCATGTTGTTTTGGCTTTGTGTATAGAATGCAACCATGGTTATGCAAGTGGTTAGGGTTTATATTTTATTCACTTATTATTTTATCCATTTATTATTTATTTAAATGGATTTATCAAAACAAAATGGTTTCATCTTATCATGAAGAGTGGTGAAGCTTCATGAAGCTTTTACTAATGATGCCATTTTGTCTCCTTGCTTAACCCTAACCACTCCCACTAACCATGGTCTATTCTCTACACTTGACCATGGTTAGAAGATGATAAGAATTGATTTATTATTCATTTTACATACAACTTATCATAACAATTCTATCATCTTCTTCTTCTTCTTCAAGTGAGAAACCTAGATGCCATTAATGGCAACTTGAGATCTAGTGAGAGAAATCCAAATCTAAAGTGAACCCACCTCCTATTTCTTCATCCTCTACCTCTTGCCAAGTGGTTTTGGGTGTTTTCTTCACAAGTTTCACTACTTGGTGATGTCGAAGCTTGAACTAGTGCAACCTCGACGTAGATCGTCTTTGACACGAAGCCGATGACCTTGCTCGCCCGTTTTCCGATGAAGCCGACGAATAAGTCTAGGATTCGTGATGGACAGCGAGAGCACACACACGTGGAGCTAAGGAAGTGGGGAACCGGATCTACAAAGGTTGTAGCTTCTCACTTCTAGTTAAGTAGTTAACTAGTTTTGTGTTTCGCCTAGAATTCTAGTCTAAGATCCGCGTTAGGGTTTCGCGGCACCCATAATTTTTGAAATTGGCATGTTCGATGCCTTGTGAGACCTCTATAGGGTGCCTAGGAACCTTTCAGCTTCATTGCATGATTTTTCCAGTGATGCTTTGTGCTGACTGTTTGTGTATTTTCTGATGTGTGGAATCTTATAATTCTCTTTAGTTCACTGCCAGATCACAAGTCTTGGACTTGACGTATTTTTATGAGCACTTTTAACCGTTTCGGCTCTTTTCCTGGAATTTCCTGCACAGATACAAGTGTTGCGCTATACAAAGAGTTTACGATGTAATGATAAACACTCAATTTCCCTCAAAATGTCGGTTATAAAGTATAACACAAGTTATTTGGTATTTTACGGATGTTTTGCTAATATGTGCTATATTCATACCGAGCACCTTTAGATGAGTGCAAATGGTAGGGAAATTGACGTGTTAAAAATGCAATATTTTCGACCGATCAGCGATCACTCATGAATCACATCATATATCTATATACCTATATCCTAGGTCACATCCATAACAATCTCATATCAGGAGACCAGCAAGGTATCAACCATCTCAATCGACTCGTATCCGTATACCAACACATCATCAGGTCATCATATCACATAGTACTTTCTTTTCATCGCATTTATATCTCACATAAGTTCAATTTACAAATACATTATACCTTTACAATAAGCATACGTATCTAATCTAACATACACATCCGAACCATACAATCACTTTTTAAAAGATGCGAATCGTAGTTTTGAAAGTAGGGGATACGGGGTTTTCAAGGAAAAGATATCATTTGAAAATCCGTAACATCCCTTAAGGTATCTATTTTAAAATATGCATACGATTCTTCAGTTTGGAAATAGGTATGGTTCGGATGACACATTTACATCGGCTAGCTAGTCTTATAGTACCCTAAACGGCAATATCATCAAATATCATCCTCAAATCCCGTCATCACCTATTAGTCGTATCAAATCACTTCTAACTATCCTTTAGTTTCTAATATGGTTTCTCTAACTATCTTTTAACACTATCTATAGTTTTCTATTAAAGGTTCCCTTAACCATACTCTCTATATAAATCGGTTTCCATCAATTTTTGCGGGGGTGCTAGATATAGATCTACTCACCTTGATCCTTGCTTGCCGAAGTCGATTGCGCCATGCTCCGTCGTCTAGGAATCCACGCGAAGGTACCTACAATAATACATAATCTCATAGGTTAGAACCGAATCCGGAAAACCGATACGGCACACGGCGCGCTCATAGGTTAGAACCTATGGCCTACACGGGCAAAAAAAAATCAAAAAACTCTTGTTGTCGATGTACAAACATCCAACAACCAAAATAATATCAAATACCAAAACCAAGCATTCAAAATAGGGAAAACATAACCAAAAATCACACCAATGTGCTCCCAGATTTTCCATCAGGCAAAATTAGCCAATTTTGCATATGGGGTTGCTCTAGATATAGGATAATAATGCCACAGACCAAAATCCACACCATTCTACCCTGATGTGGCCGCAAATTGTGGCCACAATGAATAAATCTGCAGCGAGAAAGTGAGGGGAGGGGCTCAGGTTTCAGGTGATGCTTCTAGATTGTGTGCTCATCTCATGGTCATGGGAACTTATTTTATAAAGGTCTCGGGTCGTCCCAGATCTCTAAATACCATCCCAAAATGTCACAATTTCCGACGACTGGAAATTCTAAATATGGGTATTGGTTTCTAATCCGGGTCTAGGCTAGTAAAAACACCACTCAAGTCTAAGTAAACACCCACTACTGTTTATAGGTCCACAAAGTAACCCATCCCTTCTCTTGAATTTCCAAACATCACAATACTGCACTAAAACAACTCCTAAACTAAACTAAAATGCTAGGAATTCAAACTAAACTAAATGGAAGGGGTTATACCTCATGGATGAAACTCAAGAGAACCTTAGCTTCCCAATGTTATCAAAATCCCACTTTGCTTGATCCATTGTGTAGAGGATGAAGAGGTGATCATTTTTTGTGAAAGGGGTATAGGCTTTTGGCAAGGTTTTTGAAATGATATTTGGGGTTGAAGGTGGAGGGAAGTGAGCTTGAGGGAGATGAAGAAGGATATGTAAAATGGTGGGGAAAGGAGAATTGAGGCAGCCCCCCCTCTCTCTCACTTATTCTCACACACTCTCTCTCTCCAAGCATGCTTACCCTTCATCATTATGTCCCCTCTCTCTCCCCTCAATCATTCCTCTCATTTCTTTCTTTTCTTACCATAATAAAATCAACCATAACTAAAACAACACATTGAACATGTACCAAACGAAACATGTAATGGTGCACTAACCATAAAAAACTGTAGAAACACGGATTTGGCTTAATCGCGATTAGCACTGCACTAATCGGGTTTTTATCCAAACTGCATATAATAAATTTAAAGATGCCAAATCCTTTAAATATATTTTTAAATGAATAAATCATTTTAATTTCCATTTATTTCATAATTATTGGTATATATTTATACCCTTTTTCGAAAACCCCAATTTCGTAAATCGGGCAATTTTCGGGAAATATATTATTTTAATATTAAATTCCAAAAATAATATATTATATTTTCTGAAATGTTACAATCTTCCCCCCTTAAATAAATTCGGTCCCCGAATTTAAATTTAAACCCCTAAAATCTAACACATTTCAATACTCGGCTCAAATCAACGGGGTTCCGAAATCACGGAAGATACAGAAATAGCACCGCGCATCGTGTGCGCCTGAAAACGTAAACAAAACTCAAATTGAACTCCGTCAAGCTTCACGCAAATC
Source organism: Agapanthus africanus (assembly GCA_030015575.1). NCBI lineage: Eukaryota > Viridiplantae > Streptophyta > Magnoliopsida > Asparagales > Amaryllidaceae > Agapanthus > Agapanthus africanus. Next base: position 521,876,623 of record CM057344.1, read on the forward strand.
ATCGGATTTGCATGCATATCTTCAGAGTTACAATGAAGATATAGATCTCAAAATCCACTACAGAAATCCAATATACACTAGTAAAATATTATAATACGTGTATAGTACGCATCTTTGAAAAACCTCTAAAAACTAACTAAAACACATGCAAAATCTTTTCTGAATTGCCATGTGATGCGTAACTCACGGCACAAGTGACGGACGCTCATTTGTAAAATAATAATATATGTTTTGCTAAATATACGTTCCGTCGTTTCTAAAATATCCCAAAATGTTTTCATTTTGTAAACGTTCGTGTCACTCACAGACATGCAAAAAATAGCGCGACTATAGCTCCTTTTTGAAAACCTTTTGTTAACCCTTATTGCATGCAAAATACTCAGGTACTGTCCTCAGATCATTCATGTTCGTCTATTACATAATATAGTGCCCATCATGAAAACAAAGTGCTCAAAAGCAAAATCAGCCTCAAAAGGCGTATCCAACAATTATGTGCGTCTGGTGCGCACGGAAATCAAATCCAACTACAAGTGCCATAATATGCACAAAAGAAAAACTAAGTGCATCGGGTGTGCACTAAAGCATCTGTCAAGTACAACAGGTGTGCACGACAACCACATCAAGTGCATCTAGAGTGCACGAAAATCTCAATCCAGTGCAACTAACGTGCACGAATAAGAATCCCAATCGAATGCATCCAGTGTGCACAAAATCACATCTTATATAATGCGCCCAATATGTGCGAAAATACAAATCAATTGCATCTGTCATGCACGAATAATATCAAAACCAAGTGCATCCAACATGCACGAACAAAAGCGAAATCAAGTGCATCTAGAGTGCACGAAAATCTAAATCAAGGGCATCCGACATGCACGAGTAAAAATCTCACTCAAGTGCATCCGATGCGCAAAAAAATCCAAAAATCAAGCGCCTAATATGTACAAAAATCCAACCCAACACAACGGCGTATAAAATATATATCAAGTGCAATACTATGCACCTGATGTAAATGCCCAGTAGGTGCAGCTATGGTGCACGAAATCAATATCAAGAAACTCATCATCAAAACTCAAATCCAAGCAATATAAGCATGATACTCGGATCACAAACACAAATCGCAATAAATGGCATTGAGGTACACCTCTTACAATGTCGAAAAATGTGTCGGTGCGCCTAAACTGGCAGAGCAAGAACATCCGCTTGCCTCCTGCTCACGGTCTGGCATCCTCTATCTCTGGGTCCTTATTTTATCTGTGGATTACCAATCCCGCAATCCATTAGCTCGTTGGCCCGGTCAGGTGTGCTAACGGGAACGATTACGCTCTGGCACTTCTCTGGTCATCTCTCGGCCAAGTATCACGACCACTCGTAAAGCAGCACGTCACTGGCGTCGGCCTCTGGTTCTCTGAATACATGTCGCACATCTAAACCTCGGTGCTAATCTTATTACAGCAGTCTCCTGGAAAGAACCTGCTCAGGGTCTCTTCCAATCTCGCCTACGCCGAACTATATGGAGGCTGGTACTCTTGCATAATCTTTTCTTCTTTTCTGGATATCTGCGTTCTCAGCACAGCAATTTCTCGGGAACTGGTCGCATCCTAACGCATCTGTAGACATATCTTATCTCTAATCTCGACGGGGAGTAACAACAGCTCGTCAGCATCTCGCACGTACCTCTCGTTCCACTTGTCTTTATCATCGTCCACTTCGACGTCCTGTCTTGTTGTCTGCGTACTGCTATGTTCTCGGCTACAGTAAATCTGGAGTCTCTCACACGGACTCGAAATCGCGTACTCTGTATCTTCATCACTCTGTAGAAGATATCTGGCCGAACACGTCCTCGGGAACTCGTCCCAACCATCGGAGGAATACTTAACACCCGTCCGCTCTCGATCAACTCACAATGCATCTGGGTGAGGTCCTCTATCCGAAACTGGTCAGCTTGCTGATCTCTTATCACATGTTATCCGGACGATGCTAAACCTTTCGATCGAGTCATCAAGGTCCCAAAATTTCCCGAAAGCTCAATACCAGAGCACAGTTTAATAATATCTAGTACATACCACAGTACTTCTGGACCAGCCGTAGAAGGGAAAACCCAAGCCTCACTGATGGCACCACTAAACTGCCGCAAACCGTAAGGCTCAAAAGCGGTTCCATGGTCATCATGTCGAGTTAGGGTTTCATTCTTTTAGAAGGTCCACGGAATTACTGGTTCCTCTGGATACCTTAAACTTGGAAAAATGGTTTCTGACATTCGTTCGAACATTTTAACTTTGCCAATCTGACATGTGAATACCCTTCGCCCGTATGCTAAACAATGCCTCAATCCTCCAGGAAAGACGATACATCAACGGTCAACTCTGGATCGGTCTGCTCTAGATCTGAGTAAGACACTCTACACTGGAAATCTTCAACTCAACTGGGCCTGCGTCGGCGCATCAATCTGACGGATCACCTTCGTCTCTCAACTCGGGGTAGACTAGCTATCATCTGTCGCATCTCTGCATGGAAGCTCCAGCGATCTCAGCTCGTAAGCCCTGGAAGCGGCATCCCATCAATCTCAGCAACAGCTGGGTCATCTGTCTGCATGGTAGATGACATCACAATCTCTGAAGTATGCTGTACGTCTCACCCAACTGGCCCGATCATCCGGTACAAAACCAAACACTCGACTCTACAAGGGGTCATAACACAACACTACATCAAGACGTTCCCATGTCACCAGAAAACACAATGGTCAGTCCTCGTCCACGACGAGCTTTCCCTGACCGCATCACAAGCAGCAGCTCAGTCTGCGCTCAAACCATGGTGACAGGAACCTCAAGCGTGTATCGATGAAAATAGATCAAAGGCATAAAAGGAAACGATAGATCTAGAATGGATACATGATCATAAGGAGGAACAGAATCAATGAGAGTATGATCATGGAAACGAATATAATCAATGATCTCAAATGGATGTATAATCATGTGTATGAAGAGAATCACAGATCTCAAAATATGTACATCCTAAGGTTTCTTAAGTGGAGTATCATATCGTAAATACGCCGCGAAACATACGTACGGTACATCACACTACCCAAGATACCTACTCCATCAATCAGGGTCAACCTATAAGACGAAAGTTCGGGTCTAATACCTCCCTGTTCAAGTCTAAGTTCGAAAATATATATATATACGCCCTAGACTTCGCATAGTCAAACATAGACTTGAACCAAGGTTAAACCTAGCGCTCTGATACCAACTTTGTTACGACCCGAAATATTAGCTCGTGACCAACACTTAAATCACGCAACGTCTAAAGGCGTAACGTAATTCAAGTAAGCTGAAACCCAGAAATCTAAACCTTTTTAAGAAAATAAAGAAGGTGATGTTTTGAAATAAAAGTATAACGAAATCAAGTTTTCTTAATGCATAGAAAAGGAACATGAAAATGCATGTGAAATTTACTAGTTTGAAAACGTGTTTCGTCTTTTAAAATTTTGGGCAGCACCTCCTTTGTATATTTTGATCCAAATCCACAAACACATAATAAGAATAAAGGCATCCCCAAGCGGGAGCTAGCTCTTCGCCAATCGACAGATCCATAACCACGCAAAGCATAAATATAAGTATACGACGCCTAACGGCGAAGATCACCACAAAAGATAAAGAAATAAGCAAGACATCAAAACCACAAGTAGCGGAATACCCCTCGCTCTAAGTCTCGCAACCACAACTCTCACTAAGTCTCATTACTTATAAATTACTAATTTTGATTGATGGAGTTGACTAGATACAATATGAATAATGAATACAATAGTGGTACGATCCAACATGTACCGCTTACCAAGCAAATCACCCGAATGCAGCTGTGTGCCAGCGATGCCGCTACGGATCCATGCGGTCAACCTGTAAGAACTGTGGCACAACGGGGGTGAGATGCCAACTCGTGAGTAGAAAACATCAACAAGTAGAAATCGAATAAAATAACGATTTCCTAGGTCAGCTATACCAAAAAGGTAATACTATGATATCTAGTGTGACCGTATCTACATTTGTGCAAACAATATACTCAATGTCTATATGTGCATGGATATCATCCAACCATAATCAATGCATGAATGCATGTGGATCTCGTCCACCATATAATCAATGTATGTATGCATGTGGATCTCGTCCCCGTTTCAACCGAAGACACAACAACACCATGCATGTAAATATCATAAAAGGATATGCATGAAGGTATGAGGATATAATCAACGTGTGTCCCTCGCGACACATCAAAATCATAGAACCTGATTGTCCAGCATCGACACTCGAAACATCATGAAACCCGTGTCTAGCATCGACACGTAAATCCTCATAAATCTCAGGTGCCGCATCCTCAGATCGGCCCTCAGGCGCCGCATAATCTGGTCGGCCCTCAAATCCATCGCACTGCTCCGGTCGGTATCCTCCGGATAACCGCCAATACCAATACTATCACCGGTAGGTAGTGCTCCCCTGCCAGGCACAACGTCTAACGATATGAGTCTTCTTGCCCCGGGGTACCTCACCGGGTCCACCATGTACCCGCAGACGGTGCCGACCGCTCCTCGAATCGGGTTTCACATATCACACGTCTCAGAACCGAGAAAACGCATGGTGGACGCACTTAAATATCATATCAAAAGAAACCGGGTTTTTAAAACAATGCATACTTTCTATTGAAATAACCACGGTTCTCAAATCCAGAAATCTCATAAAAACAGCATATCTCAATGCGTATAATCATAAAGCATGATGTATGTGACATATAACAGGATGCAAGCATATCCGTATCATGCAACATGGAACAATAATATGCACATATCAGGGGAAAATGGCTCTTTTAAATAAATCCAGTTTTTAAATATATCACGCGGTCCCCAAATCTCCAAAATCAAATGCAACATCGTATAAAGGTGCATATGTGTATGTACGCAAATATGGGTGTACAATATGAATGTACGTAAGTATGTGTGTACAATATGTATGTACACAAGTATGGGTGTACAATATGTTTGTACGCAAGTATGGGTGTACAATATGTATGTACGCAAGTATATCATGCAAGGAGTCATATACTGATGCAGCGATTCTACTGTGTAAGTGGCATAGCAATTATCGATGATGAAGTGTGTGAGCCGGCCAATCTGTGTAAGTATAACATACGCATCATCGATAATGGTGTAGGTGTACTAGCACATGTATCTGTAATGCAATGAGAATGACATGAATGTAACATTAGTAAATCATCAGCTAAAAGCTATAAGGTATACGTATCTAACATGACAAAGTCGGTGAATCTATCAATTGGCATCTAGCCTCACAACATCACGTACGGTACAATCCATCATATGGTGTCCTCTAGTCAAGGGTATGGACCAAACATCAAATCAAACTCATCACGTACGGAAAATCATCGTACGACGGCATTCAACCATTAGGGATCCTATCAACCTATATGACAATGAGGGTACGGACCTAATGTCTCGTACGACGATCACTCAAGAATCACATCATATATAAATATATCTATATACCTATGTCCCAGGTCACATCCATAACAATCTCATATCAGTGGACCGGCAGGGTATCAACCATCTCAATCGACTCGCATCCGTATACCAACACATCATCAGGTCATCATATCACATCGTACTTTCTTTTCATCGCATTTATATCTCACACAAGGTCAATTTACAAATACATTCTACCTTTGCTATAAGAATACGTATCTAATCTAACATACACATCCGAACCATACAATCAGTTTTTAAAAGATGCGAATCGTAGTTTTGATATTAGGGGCTACGGGGTTTTTAAGGAAAAGATATCATTTGAAAATCTGTAACATCCCTCAAGGTATCTGTTTTAAAAGATGCATACGATTGTTCAGTTTGTAAATAGGTATGGTTTGGATGACACATTTACGTCGGCTATCTAGTTTTATAGTACCCTAAACGGCAAAATCATCAAACATCATCCTCAAATCCTGTTATCACCTATTAGTCGTATTAAATCACTTCTAACTATCCTTTAGTTTCTAATATGGTTTCTCTAACTATCTTTTAACTTTATCTATAGTTTTCTATTAAAATTTCCCTTAACCATACTCTATATATAAATCGGTTCCCATCAATGTTTGCGGGGATGCTATACGCCATCAACCCGATTTCCCCCGTAGATATAGATCCACTCACCTTGATCCTTGCTTGCCGAAGTCGATGACGCCATGCTCCTTCATCTCGGAATCCACGTGAAGGTACCTACAATAATACACAATCGCAATCATTTATTAAAATCGAATCCGGAAAACCGATACGGCACACGGCGCACTCATAGGTTAGAACCGATGGCCTACGCATGCAAAAACAATCAAACAACCCTTTTTGTCGATGTACAAATATCCAACAACCAGAATAATATCAAATACTAAAACCAAGCATTCAAAATACGTAAAACATAACCAAAAATCACACCAATGTTCTCCCAGATTTTCCATCAGGCAAAATTAGCCAATTTTGCATATGGGGTTGCTCAAGATATAGGATAACAATGCCACAGACCAAAATTCACACCATTCTACCCTGATGTGGCCGCAAATTGCGGCCAAAATGAATAAATCTGTGGCCAGAAAGTGAGGGGAGGGGCTCAGGTTTCTGGTGATGCTTCTAGATTGTTTGCTCGTCTCATGGTCATGGGAACTTATTTTATAAAGGTTTCGGGTCGTCCCAGATCTCTAAATACCATCCCAAAATGTCACAATTTCCGACGTCGGGAAATTCTAAATCCGGGTATTGGTTTCTAATCCGGGTCTAGGCCGGTAAAACACATCTCAAGTCTAAGTAAACACCCACTACTTGTTATAGGTCCACAAAGTAACCCATCCCTTCTCTTGAATTTCCAAACATCATAATTCCATACTAAAACAACTCCTAAACCTAACTAAAATGCTAGGAATTCAAACTAAACTAAATGGAAGGGATTATACCTCATGGATGAAACTCAAGATAACCCTAGCTTCCCAATGTTATCAAAATCCCGCTTTGCTTGGTCCATTGTGTAGAGGATGAAGAGGTGATCATTTTTTGTGAATGGGGTATAGGGTTTTGGCAAGGTTTTTTAGATGATATTTGGGGTTGAAGGTGGAGGTAAGTGAGCTTGGGGAAGATGAAGAAGGAGATGTAAAATGGTGGGGGAAAGAGAATTTAGGCAGCCCCATCTCTCTCTCACTTATTATCACATAGTCTCTCTCTCTCCAAGCATGCTTACCGTTCATCATTATGTCCCCCCTCTCTCTCCTCAATCATTCCTCTCATTTATTTCTTTTCTCACCATAATAAAATCAACCATAACTAAAACAACACAATGAACATGTAACCAAATGAAAAATATCATTGTGCACTAACCATGAAAAACTGTAGAAATACGGATTTGGCTTAATCGCGAAGTGCACTAATCGGGTTTTTATCTAAACTGCATATAATAAATTTAAAGAAGCCAAACCCTTAAAATAAATTTTTAAATGAATAAATCATTTTAATTATCATTTATTTCACAATTATTGGTATATATTTATACCCTTTTTCGAAAACCCTAATTTCGTAAATCGGGCAGTTTTCGGAAAATATATTATTTTAATTTTAAATTCCAAAAATAATATATTATATTTTCTGAAATGTTACATCTTTACTTATTACCTTCTGTACAGAACACTTGGGCAAAATGCTTTTCTTCATTCCCCACCTTTCGGCACCTGCCTATAGTTTGGAAGAAGACTATCCAATAAGTGCAATATGTGTACTCTCCTAATCCTAGGATCCCTCACAACCAGAGAGAAGGTAAAAGGAAAATACAACTGAATAGTCATATTCAATTTCTCCAGAACCGGAAACCATCCTCGAATCTGAAACAAGTTTCTTCGAGTTCGTATGTAACTATACGATGGTCATATCCAATAAATGTGGATCTTCGTAATGATACGGATTGTTCCGGAGAAAAGCAAAGGGTAAAAGTTGGAGTGGCAATGAAGTGTGCAACTCTGACAATCCAAAAGTCAACGTGTTTTAAGAAAGTCCGGTTAACTTGGTTACTGAGTTATGGTCTAAGGTCGGGTCGTCGATGTTGTCAAAGAGAGAGAGAAAAGAAACACTCAGCATGCACTCTAACCTAGATCAGAATGGTCAATCACTTTATCTAATCAAGATGTCTCCCATTGTATCCTCAAATTCTCCTCCAAACCTGAAAGAAGAATTAGTCAGGATCACCCGAGGAGTAAACCAACTCATCAGTGGGTATCGGGATCCAACTATCATCACATGATAACCTGATGGAATCCACTCACGTTATCACACTCCAGAAGGTATGCGCATGCCTGGAAAGTTTCATGTATGTTTGAAACTCCTGATGTGATTTCTACCCTATGCTTTTATGACCTTGACAAAGGCCAACATATCATAAGTCACATGTCAAGTTCTACCCGTCATTGTCCAGGTTAATTTGAACCCACCCGTACATATCCTTGAAGAAGGCCAAAATAGTAGTACGACTGTTCCAAACTAACGCATCTATCTATGCTACAGAAAAGTAACAAATAGCTACCATACACTATGCCTTAACGAAGGCCAACATACATAGCATGAATACTAAGTGCTACCCGTCTGAAATGACGGAGGGCTACGAATGGTTTTTGCCGAAAAACCTTTAACGTAATGAACTTGATATCATTGAAGGAACTGGATAGCTTTTTATAAATATATAGTGGCGAAAACCTTTGCTAAAGAGGTCACTCCCGGTGAAAGGATCTCGGCTCTTTCCTCGTCGAATGAGGTGCAGGGTATTACAAACTGAATACCACGACGCAAAGCAAAAATTAATCGACTATAGTGAAGTTATTACCCTGACGCAAACCTCTGTCCAAGGGGTCACTCCCGATGAAGGGATCTCGGCCCTTACCTCGTCGAATGAGGTGCTGGATATTCATAACCGAATACCACTTTGCAAAACAAAAGAAAACGTCCTTGTAATAACAGCTTTTTAAAATTGTTCCAACAACATCAAATAGGTCTGTTTTCTTTTGCATTGATCCGAATCAACACAGTCCCATCAATTAATCACACCACAAATGAACGAAAATATTATGTACGTATATGCCATCCGCATTCACCACTGGGTCCCGTCATCACCCGTTAGGTTACTTAACTAACGACAGAGCGGGGAATGGACTAGCGCGGGTGTAAAACATATACAACATCTACTAGTATATATATAGAAATATATAATAATCACTCCAAGCATGATAAATGCAACATCACAGAAAAGTAACAAGCATCACAGAACAATACAGATAATCTGGGAGCCCCGGGTTTCCTTTGAGCCACAAGTGAAACCTGACGTTCCCTTGGTCGTTTGGATAGCCTGTGCAATGAAAACTTAGACCCCTACGAGTGCGACAAGTTACCCACCAAAACCAGAAACGAGGCAGCCCCCTTCAGCAAAGTGAATGGGCCACCCAGCACTTTACGGAATCCGGTAACTTGAGCACCCCTCCTTGGGTCAACCTGTACCCCCTACGAGTGCGGCGAATAGCCCGCCAATTCTAGAGTGAGGCCCCCTCCTTCTCAACGCCTTGAGATGCGGACCCATTGCCCTCCAGAACTCAGCTATCCATGCACTCCATCGCGGGGTAATCCTAGTACAGAAAAGAAAATATTTACAACGGTGACATCGACCTCAACCCGGTCGTGCCCCAAATAAATAATATACAAACAGGAAGTGACGGCAGTCCAAATGTCGGAAGCTCGCCCCGCGATATCAAATGTACAAATAAAACTAAACTGAACTATAATTGCAACCATGATATCCACCACGACAAATCCGCAACAACATAGCACAACACATAATATCAACGTGAATGTCACGTTCGCAAACCCGTCTAAAAGAACTATAGCAATTAGAAAAGTTATACCGCTCTAATGACATTCACGGTCGCAGATAGTAATGCATGTACTGTAAACTTTAAACAATGTTAGAAATATCGACTTCGAAATAACCCCGAATAGCTCCCAAACAACTAGATAAAACCATATCCAAACTGAGCTAAACAAGCAATACCACTAAACTAATATTCCAGAGACTAGATGCCATGCCAAAAATCAAGTCCCAACTCAACTACAAAACCGGCATGGCCGGATTTTCATCGTGTCTCGCCAGCCAAGTAGTGGAATCAGGGGCTCGTGTTTGGTGTGTCTTCTAGTTGTCACCTAAATAGTCTTCTGCAATTACTAAAATAATTTTAGAAGACCAATAAAATTTTGACAGAGAATGGAATATCGTTGGTATTGTTTTGGGGTTGTTTCGGTTTCGATATTTTAACATCGTCTAAACAATTAGTATACGGTTAATGGGTTGGCTCTGATAGCATATAAGGTTACCCCAGCGCCCCGGCCATCAATCCGTGACCAAAAGCAGAATAAAAATTTAATTAAACCGGCGCTAACGGAACCTGATTCCCGGATCGTACCATTAACCCTATACTAGTTAACTGAAAAAGAAGTTTAAGAGATTATACCGATCGATCCGTGTCCTTCGGTCTTTAATCTCTGTCCTAAGCTCCTCGCGGCTTCCTCGATCGAGTTTGAACTCCGGTCTCCCCATCGAAGAAGATCCACGTCGAGGATTAGTAATAAGGTCCCTCACTTCAAAACCGAAGCAACTCGGGCATCCAGTTTGGTAGCTAGATATCCAAGGTGAAGTAGAGATAGTGTGTGAATACTTTGTCTCAATGCACCCAAGGATTTGGGTGGAGGTGAACGAAGTTGCCAAGAGTGAGAAATGTGAGCTTAAGTATTCTTTTGCTTGTGAGAAAAAAAAATGGGTTCGAAAAAGGTTCTCTGTTGTTTTCGTGGGTGAGGAATTTTTTGTGATATCAAGCAACTCCAAAGAAAAATAACCAATCCGCAAAAAATCAGCCACCCACAAAATATCTTATGCATAATATCTAAACTAAAACAAAAACCATTAATGTACAAAACCAAAACTCACATTCAAAACTCACCAGTGCATGCACCCAAAGAAATGGCCACGAAATTAGCCTCACTAAGAATTGCCAGCACAATAAACGAAATTAGCCAAAATTTGTTCGCACCCAAAAAATAAACAGCCAGTCATGACATTCGAATTTCACCCAGACACAAAATTTCCATGCAAAAAAAATATCTCAGATTTCACACCTTACATTTGAACATTAAACTAAAATTTTAAATTGGAAGAAAAGAAAATGGCAACTTCAAAAGTGAACTAGTAACGAATTACAAGAATAACCCTCATTCGTATATACATACCTGTATCTGTATTCCGACTGAATAAGAATACAACGAGACAAAAATAATCCAACAATATAATACTAGGATCCGGCTTAAACCAAAGCCCACTAGTATTATCCGTTCGATCATGATCCGTGCACAAGTGCACGTATATGATCGAACCCTGCCATAAAACCATACGGCCTCTACAACGTTTCGCCCAAACTAGGGAAACTCTCTGTGTGGGACTCTAAAGACTCGTCAATACGCTGGCAGTGGGTTTAACCACAAGCACGTCAGTGGAACTAGCTGTACATAAAGGCTACCCAGGTATTGAGCGAAAGGGAGGCCGACGAGCAAACTCATCCTGAAGCCCTACTGAGCCTGACAGTGATAATATCCGTATAGTCCGATCCGTTCGTCTATGAGTATTGCATATCGAGTCTAGGGGGTGGATAAAGTCAGACCCCTCATAACGCGATATTTTGTGTCGGTATGAAGCCTATCACCAACTGAGAAACTACTGATCTGAATCAGTAATTCTCGTCTACCCCGGCCGAGGATTTCTGGTGATGGCCATCCGTGCACACCGCGACATCAACCCCCAATATACCAGGAGAGACGAATCCCCTGACGATCCGCTCACTACCTCCATGTGGCTCAGGACTGTACCCAACTAAAACCTGTTTGCACGACTCCTTTGAGCCATGGTAGGGTAGTAATCAAAGCACGGTGGGAACTCACAGGAGACAAATGATGATCTCAAGTCGATAGAACAATCTGTACACATGTCATCAAGGAACTGCTATCTGACAATTGGTATAATACCAACTAGCATATTCCCGGCGAGTCCGTCCGGTGTACTGATAACCCAATAAGCACCTGTATACTATCTTAGGTGAACCAACTGACACCAATGGCTTGTGAGACCGGCCCCTCAATCATTGCAATCACGTGCCTGCGATCCAATAATTGACTTAAGGGCACTATAGCCAACAACTTCTATATTATGTATTTGGGGCACGACCGGGTTGAGATCGTTGTCACCATTGTACATATTTTCTTTTCTGTACTAGGATTACCCTGCGATGAAGTGCAAGGATAGCCGGGTTCTGGAGGGCAACGGGTCCGCATCACATGGTGTTGAGACGGAGGGGGCCTCACTCTAGAATTGGCGGGCTATTCGCCGCATTCGTAGGGGGTACAGGTTGACCCAAGGAGAGGTGCTCAAGTTACCGGATTACGTGAATTGCCGGGTGGCCCATTCACTTTGATGAAGGGGGTTGCCTCACTTCGGGTTTTGGCTGCTAACTTGCCGTGCTCGTAGGGGTCTAGCTATTCATTGCACAGGCTATCCACATGACCTGGGGAACGTCGGGTTTCCCTTGCGTCTCAAAGGAAACCCGAGGCTCCCAGATTATCTGTATTGTTCGGTGATGTTTATCGCTTATCTGTGATGTTGCATTTATCATGCCTGGAACGATTATTATATATTGTTATATATATACTAGTAGATGTTGTATATGTTTTGCACCCGCGCTAGTCCAGCCCCTGCTCTGTCGTTAGTTAAGTAACCTAACGGGTGATGACAGGGCCTAGTGGAGAATGTCGATGGCATATACATACATCATACTTTCATTTTTTTCTGGTGTGATTAATTGATGGGACTTCTTTGATTCTGATCAATGCAAGGAAAACATACCTATTCAATGTTGGTCGAACAAATTTTCAAAAGCTGTTATTGCAAAGACGTTTTCTTTTGTTTTGCACAGCGGTATTCGGTTATGAATATCTAACACATCATTCGATGAGGCAAGAGTCAAGATCCCTTCACTGGGAGGAGTGACCTCATGGGCAGAAGTTTGCGTCAGGGTAATAATTTCACTATAGTCGATTACTTTTTGCTTTGCATCATGGTATTCAGTTGGAATACCCTGCACCTCATTCCACGAGGAAAGAGCCAAGATCCCTTCACCGGGAGTCACCTCTTTAGCAAAGGTTTTCGCCACTACATATTTGTAAAAAGCTATCCGGTTCCTTCAACGATATCAAGTTCATTACGTTAAAGGTTTTTCGCCAAAAACCATTCATAGCCCTCCATCATTTCAGACAGGTAGCACTTAGTATTCATGCTATGTTTATTGTCCTCCATCATGGCATAGTGTATGGTAGCTATTTGTTACTTTTCTAGTGCATAGATAGATACGTTGGCTTGGGACGGTCGTACTACTTTGTTAGCCTTCATCAAGGGTATGTACGGATGGGTTCAAATTAACCTAGACAATGACGGGTAGAACTTGACATGTGACTTATGATATGTTGGCCTTCGTCAAGGTCGTAAGAGCATGGGGTAAAAATTACATCGGGGGTTTTAAACATACAGGAAACTTGCCAGGCAAGCGCATACCTTCTGGAGTGTGATAACTTGAGTGGATTCTATCAGGTTATCATCCTATGATAGTTGGATCCCGATTCCAACTTATTTGTTGGTTTACTCCTCGGGTGATTTAAGATGATCCCGACTAATTCTTCATGAGAGTTTGGAGGAGAATTTGAGGAAACAGTGGGAGACAAGCTGATTAGATAAAGTGATTAACCATTCTGATTTAGATTAGAGTGTACGCTGAGTGTTTCTTTTCTCTCTCTTTTCGGCAGCGAACATGGCCCGACCCTAGACTAGAACTCATAAACCAAGTTAACCGAACTTTCTTAATACACACTGGCTTATGGATTGTCAGAGTTGCATACTTCATTGCCCTCCTACTTTTACCCTTTGCTTTTTCTCCGGAACATTCCGTATCACTACGAAAATCCACATTTACTGGATATGGCCATCGTATAGTTACATACGAACTCGAAGAAACTTGTTTCAGATTCAAGAATGGTTTCCGGTTCTGGAGAAAATGAATAAGACTATTCAGTTGTCTTTTCCTTTTACCTTCTCTCAGATTGTGAGGGCTCCTAGGATTAGGAGAGGATACACTTATTGCGCTTATTGGATAGATTTCTTCCAAACCATAGGCAGGTGCCGAAAGGTGGGGAAGGAAGAAAACCAATTAGCCTAAATGTGGTGTACAGAAGGTAATAAGTAAAGACAAATAAAAGGATTAGAAAGAAGGCAAAGTAAATTGCGACTACTATCATTCACGACCAAACCGCGTATATTAACACCACTCCTATTTCTCCTTTGAAATTCACCAGAAAACCTCGTATCACTACGAAGATCCATATTTATTGGATAATCCATCGTATAGTTACATACGAACTCGAAAGAACTTGTTCCAGTTCGAGAATGGATTCTGGTTCAGGAGAAATAGAATAAGGAACATTCAGTTGTTTTTTTATCTTTACCTTCTATCAGGTAGCGAGTGCTCCAAGGATTAGGAGAGTACACCTATTACACTTATTGGATAGTCTTCTTCCAACTCATAGGCTGGTGTTGAACGGTAGAGAAGAAAGAAAACCATTTAGTCTAAGGGTGGTGTACAGAAGGTAATGAGTAAAGACAAATAAAGGGATTTGGAGAGATGACAAGGAAATATAAGGTTACAATCATGAATCAGTATAATGGAAGAGGCATTACTAGGAATACCCGGCTACCCCTTCAAAACATTTTCATGTTTCGGTTTCACTATGCGTTGTTAACTGAAAACTGATTTCCCAATTAGATCCTTACTCCAGGCTATGTATTTACCAGGTTTGATTCTCACATCTGTATGGTTTTACAGATGATGAGTGGGAGAAAATTATCGGGAATTAGGTGATAATATCCTATTTATATCGGAATTCGTTGTAATTGGTGATATTTGAGGAAATCGCTTGGGGTTTTTGTTGGATATAGTGCCCTCAAAGTCAATTATTGGATTGCAGGCACGTGATTGCAATGATTGAGGGAGGACCTATACCGGTAGACCGTCTTTCTCGAGATGATAGTATGCTATATGGTTTGCCTTTATCATCGTATACATGCTTTAGGTGATAATACATATCACTATTACACGTTGATAGAGTCCTTAGGATTCTTGCTTGACTACCAGCCGTATGATGGAGATCATATACGTGAGAGTTGGGTAGTCTATAAGCACATCCTTAAAGTGTCCCTAGTCGTGGGAGTTTCGAGACTGGGCATCGATACTCCATTAGTAGACTAGTGTATAGTCGATGGCCGGTCTCACAATCCATTGGTATCGGTTGGTTCACCTAAGACATATACAAGTGCTCATTGGGTTATGAGTACACCGGACATGACTCACCGGGAACATGCTAGTTGGTAATATACCTGACGTCAGATAGCAGTTCCATGGTGACATGTGTACAGTTTAGTCTATCGACCTGAGATCGTCATTTGTCTCGTGTGAGTTCCCACTGTGTTTTGATTACTACCCTACCACCGCTCAAAGGATTCGTGCAAACAGGTTTTAGTTGGGTACAGTCTCGAGCCATATGGAGGCAGTGAGTGGATCGGCAGGGGATTCGTCTCTCCCGGTATTGGGGGCGAGGTCGTTTTGTGTCTAGGAGAGCCATTACACGAAGCCCTTCGCCAAGGAAAGTGAGATTTACTGGTAGGTATTCCAGTAGTATATCGGGTTGTTCTGGGCTACACTCCGACACGACTTATACCGCTATTGGGGGTCTGACGTTTACCAGCCCTTTAGGCCCGATATGCGATACTCATAGACGAACGGACCGGACTGTACGGATATTGTAAAGATAAATAAAGGGATTAGAAACAGGGAAAAGTAAATTGCGACTGCTATCATTCATGACCAAACCAAGTATTTCATCGTCACTCCTATTTCACCATTGTATTTCTCCAGAACACCCTGTATCACTACGAACATCTAATTCCATTGGATAAATCCATCGTATGATTATATACGAACTCGAAGGAACTTGTTCCAGTTCGAGGATGGATTCTTGTTCAGGAGAAATAAGAATAAGGTTTATTCAGTTGTCTTTTATCTTATTCTTCTCTCAGGTTGCGAGTACTCCTAGAATTAGGAGAGTACACCTATTACGCTTGTTGGATAGTCTTCTTCCAAACCATAGGCTGGTGCCGAACGGTAGGGAAGGAAGAAAACCATTTAGCCTAAAGGAGTTATACAGAAGGTAATGACTAAAGACATATAAAGGGATTTGGAGAGATGGCAAATAAATATACGGTTAAAGTCATGAATCTGATAATGGAAGAGGCATTACTAGGAATACCCGGATACCCATATGAAACATTTTAATGTTTCAGTTTCACTATGTGTTGTTAAAGGAAAACTGATTTCCCAATTAGATCCTTACTCCAGGGTATTTATTTACCAGGTTTGATTCTAACATCTGTATGGTTTTACAGATGATGACTGGGAGTAAGTTATTGGGGATTAGGTGATCGTCCACATTATATCGGAATTCGTTGTAATTGGTGATATTTGAGCAAATCGCCTGGGTTTTTGCCGGACGACAATTATTTGGTTTTGAATATCCGTTGTTATGCACCAATTAAAAATTGATATATCTGTATGTTTATTTTATAAAGTGAGATATAACTTTTTGAAATTATGTCCATGACATTTACCTTTATCAATTGATGGTTAGGTAAGGAGCATTGAACAGCGGTGTAATTCTTCATAACCATAGTACGGTTTTCAACCCACGACGCATAGGGTTTGAGTTATTTAACTCATGAGACTTATACAGAGTATTGTATGTTGTCCATTGTCCATTAGGACAGAGGGGTTAGTCCCCGTACTATATTCCGTTTACTTGTGACTTCTCAAATTTTAGACAAGTGCTTCGTAGAAATACAACGTCCATGTTTTGAGAAGTTATAGGTACAAGAATAAAGTAGAGAACCACGTGTTGCAATTATCGGGATTCTTCAAGGTGATCGAAGATGTAGATACTTGTGCGAGGTATTCAGTTGATAGTAATGGTTTTGAGAAACTTGTTTCTCTTTCAGGTCCCTCATAATTAGATGCACTCTAAGTTGAGTAATGTTGATCGGCCTCTATCCATTTAGTTGACATGCACTGGAGATAGCTGCATGATTTGAATCTGGTTCCAATTAAATCAGTGCCTCTGTTTCTATATTGGATATAGAAGAGTTAATATCTTAACAATGTTAAGGTATATGGAATTGTCCGGCTTATACTTGAAACCAGACTCTGGATAACTCAAGGCACGTTTCTGTAATGGCAGTTTGTGGGTTAACCCGGGCTATGACGAGGGTTAACTTTCTACCATTTGGAAGATCAATAGTGACATTGCTCTTGACTCGCCGCAGTTTTTGTAAAATGGATTTTTTTCATAAAAGAGTAGTGGGAGTATGGAAGAACTGGAAGTGATTCCAGAACCGCAAACTATTACTGAAAATTTAATAAGAACCTAAAGATTCAATCCGGTTTGACATTCCATTAGCCACTCTGCAGATATAGTGGGTAACCTCAGGCGCCCGAGAGGTACTCAGGTATCCTCAAGGATGGTGACAGGGAGGTTCTTGTTTACCCAGACTTGCCATTACTGTTGTTCCAGACTATGAGACCCGGTAGAAGGATGAGTATAGCGTCGTTCTAAATTAGCTTTAGAAGTGCACGTAGATATGACTCTACCAGAGGGTTGTCGTAGTTAGTGGGAGCAGCGGAAGTGTAGTGGACAAGTAGCTTGTGTCTATTTATAGACTAAAGCAGATATAGCGGAGATAGATCATCTGGTTTTGATGTGACAATCATAAGTTTTGACTTCATCAGAATAGGGGATGGATTTGTTAAGAAAGTAGTAGGGTGTGATGTACTGGTATTTGGATGACATACACAGTGTAGGAAGTGATATTCCTATAGTACGATCGGTTATACTTTGGTTGTCACACAGTGGTTTCTCCACATAGGATATGGATAAAATATCAGGCATTCTGGTTACTAGATCTATGGTTTTAGATCTAGATTTGGGAAATGTCCCAATCCGGGTACTTAGACCGCATTCTAAAGGTATTTTAGAATGGACGACTCCTGGCATGGTAGAAAATCGCCAGGTGATGGAGTCACCCTCTCTAAAGATGTCTTACAGACTAAAGGGGAGAGGGAAGCACATGATTGGCATATCACTTACTTAGGCAATTGAGTCAATCATGAGATTTCAAGTACCATACCAGATGTTGTTTTTGCACTAGCTGCAATAAGTTCAGATGTTAATCCAATCCTGGAGAAACATTCGGAAGCATTTTTAGAACATAAGATGGATGTTCTGGGGATATGATAACGGCAGCCTCCTTTGGGAGACAATTATCATTCCAGGCTTCCAAACTGACCTGGACGATAGAGTGACTATCAGAATTATAGTTTTCTCTCTGACGAGGGGCAGTAGTTTTGACAGGTGGTCCAAGCGGATACTGAGGGAGGCATGGCACAGGATACTGATTAAGTTCAGTTGACGATACAGTCTAAGAAGTTTGGATTTGGAGTTCATTTGTGAACTAGGTCCCATCAGATATCCAGACATATTCTAAGACACGTATTACTCAATTCAGGAGATTGCTTTCTCCGCGAACTTGAGATTAAGAGAGACATAGAAAGAAACATCAGGGCTGATCCACTCACTGAGGCTATTTCTCGAATGCAATAGTTTCGCAAACGAGCTTTGTGAAACTGATTAGTAGAGGAGTTGGGTGTTCGGTATCACACCGGCTGTGAGTATGCGGCATCGCAATAATTAGCCTTGAGTGCAAGTGGGAGATTGTTGGATATAGTGCCCTCAAAGTCAATTATTGGATCGCAGGCACGTGATTGCAATGATTGAGGGAGGACCTATACCGGTAGGACAGTCTTATTCGAGATGATAGTAGGCTATCTGGTTTGCCTTTATCATCGTGTACATGCTTTAGGTGACATTACACGTTGATAGAGCCCTTAGGATTCTTGCTTTACTACAAGCAGTATGATGGCGATCATATACGTGAGGGTTAGGTAGTCTATAAGCACATCCTTAAAGTGTCCCTAATCGTGGGAGTTTCGAGACTGTGCATCGATACTCCATGAGTAGACTAGTGTATACGATCGAGACCCCAACGAGGGGCGATGGACGGTCTCACAAGCCATTAGTGTCAGTTGGTTCATCTAAGATGTATACAGGTGCTCATTGGGTTATGAGTACACCGGACAGGACTCGCTGGGAACATGCTAGTTGGTATTATACCTGACATCGGATAGCAGTTCCCTGGTGACATGTGTATAGGTTTGTCTATCGACCTGAGATCATCATTTGTCTCGTGTGAGTTCCCACTATGCTTTGATTACTACCCTACCACGGCTCAAAGGAGTCGTGCAAATAGGTTTTAGTTGGGTACAGTCCCGAGCCACCTGGAGGCAGTGAGCGGATCGGCAGGGGATTTGTCTCTCCCGGTATTGGGGGTGAGGTCGCGCTTTGTCTAGGAGGGCCATTACACGAAGTCCTTGGCCAAGGTAAGTGAAATTTACTGGTAGGTATTCCAGTAGTATTTTAGGGTGTTCTGGGCTACACTCCGACACGACATATACCGCTATTGGGGTTCTGACGTTTACCAGCCCCTTAGGCCCGATATGCGATACTCATAGACGAACGGACCGGACTGTACGGATATTGTCACTGACAGGCTTAGTAGGGTTTCAGGATGAGTTCGCTCATCGTCCTCCCTTTTGGTCAATACCTGGACGCCTGTTACGTACAGCTAGTACCACTGATGTGCTTGTGGTTAAACCCACTGCCAGCGTATTGACGAGTCTTTAGAGTCCCCCACAGAAAGTTTCCCAAGTTCGGGCGAAACGTTGTAGATGCCGTATGGTTTTATGGCAGGGTTCGATTATATACGTGCACTCGTGCACGGATCATGATCGGACGGATCATACTATTGGGCTTTGGTTTAAGCCGGATCCTAGTATTAGATTGGTTGGATTACTTTCGTCTCGTTGTGTTTGCATTCAGTCGGAATGTGGATGCAGCTATGTATATACAGGTGAGGGGTATTCTTGTGATCCGTCACGGGTTTACTTTAGAAGATTCCATTCTATTTATTGTATTAAACATTTGGATTAATGTTTTAATTTGATGGAAATTGTAAGGTTAAGTTTTGTCCATGGGCATTAATTGTGCCATGTGCTCTCTTGGTGACTCATGGTCTTAGGTTTGGTGTGAGATATTTTTAAATGGATTTTTCTTTATCTCATCAAAATATATCTCATAACACACCCACACAAGAGATTGGGCAGCCACATCTCTCTTTCCTCTCTCTCTCTCTCTTGGATTGCTCACTTGCTCATTTCTCTTGAGCTCACAATCTCCATCAATGGCTTCTTCTTTAACCTCCACTCTATTCCTCTCATGTGTTGAGAATCCTAGAGTGTTATGAGACAATGTAATCACACATTATCTCTACTTCACCTTGGACATGTTGGCTAGCAAACTTCATGTCCGAGTTGCTTCGGTTTGAAGCGGGAGCCCGTAAAATGATTCTTTGACGTGGTGCCACTTCGACAAGGAGATCGGATATGCCGCGAGGAGCTAAGGATGGGGGTTAAAGACCGAAGGACACGGATCGATCGGTATAGCCATTCTTTCATCTTTGTAGTTTGCTAGTTTAGTGTTAATGGCATGATCCGAGTAAAAGTCTGCGTTAGCGCCAGTTTATAAAAGTTTTTGTTCCGCGTTTGGCCTCGGATAGACGGCCGTGGCGCTACCGTAGACTTACAGTTTTGCCTGACGGCAAATATTTGGTTTCGAATATCCATTGTTATGCACCAATTTCAAACTGATATATATGTACGTTTATTTTATAATGTGAGATATAACCTTTTGAAGTTATGTACATGACATTTACCTATATCAGTTAATGATTGGGTAAGGAGCATTAAACAGCGGTGTAATTCTTCTTAATCATAGTACATTTTCTGACCTACGACGCACAGGGTTTGGTTATTCAACAAAGGGGGCTTATACAAAGTATTGTATGTTGTCCAGTGTCTATTAGGACAAAAGGGTTGGTGCTCGTACTATATTCTGTTTATTTGTGACTTCTCCAGTTTTAGACAAGTATTTCGTAGAAGTACAAGATCCAAGTTTTGAGAAGTTATAGGTACAAGAATAAAGTAGAGAACCATGTGTTGCAAGTATCAGAATTCTTCAAGGTGATCGATGATGTAGATACTTGTGTTTGGTATTCAGTTGATAGTAATGGTTTTGAGAACTTTCTTCACTTTCAGTTTACTCATATCTGGATGCACTCCTAGTTGAGTAGTGCTGATCGGCATCTTTCTATTTAGTTGACATGCACTGGAAACAGCTGCACGATTTGAATCTGGTTCCAATTAAATCAATGCCTCTATTTCTATATTGTATATAGAATGGTTCATATATGAACGATGTTAATGTGTATGGAGTTGTCCGGCTTATGCATAAAGCCAGACTCTGGATAACTCAAGGCACGTTTCTGTAATGGCAGTTTGTGGGTTATCCCGGGATATGACGAGGGTTAACTTTCTACCGTCTAGAAGATCAATAGTAATATTGTTCTTGACTCGCCACAATTTTAGTAAAATAGACTTTTTTAGAAAGCAGCAGTAGGAGTATGGTGGAACTGGAAGTGATTCCAGAACCATAAACGATTACTAAAAATTTAATAGAAGCTAAAGATTCAATCAAATGTGACATTCAATTAGCCACTCCGCAGAAATGGTGGGTAACCTCAGACGCCTGAGAGGTACTTCGGTATCCTCAAAGACGGTGACAGGGAGGTTCTTGTTTACCTAGACATGCCAATGCTACTGTTCTAGACTATGAGATCAGGCAGGAGGATGAGTATAGCGTCGTTCTAAACTAGCTATAGAAGTGCACATGTATATGACTCTGCCAGAGGGTTGTTATAGTCAGTGGGAGCAGCGGAAGCATAATGGACAAGTAGCTTGTGTCTATTTATAGACTAAAGCAAGTATAGCGGAGATAGATCATTTATTTTTGATGTGAAAGTCATGGGCATTGACTTCATCAGAATAGGAGATGGATCTGTTAAGAATGTGGTAGGGTGTGATATCCTGGTATTTGGATGACATGCACTTTATAGGAAGTGAAATTCCTACACTACAATCGGTTATATTGTGGCTGTCACACAGTTGTTTCTCCACATAGGATATGGATATTATATTAGGCATTCGGGTTACTAGATCTATGGTTTTAGATCTAGATTTGGGTAGTTTCCCAATCTGGGTACTTTGACACTATTCTAAAGGTG
This sequence comes from Agapanthus africanus, assembly GCA_030015575.1. Taxonomy (NCBI): domain Eukaryota; kingdom Viridiplantae; phylum Streptophyta; class Magnoliopsida; order Asparagales; family Amaryllidaceae; genus Agapanthus; species Agapanthus africanus. The sequence continues at coordinate 521,899,179 of CM057344.1, forward strand.
TTTTAGAATGGTCGACTCCTGGCATGCTAGTGTACCTGCAGGTGATGGAGCCACCCTCTTTAAAGGTGTCTTACAGATTAAAGGGGAGAGGGATGTGCATGATTTGCATATCACTTGCTTAGACAATAGATTCAATCATGAGATGTCAAGTACCATACAAGATATTGTTTTTGCACTAGCTGCAATAAGTTTATATTAATCCTATCCTGGAGAAACGTTCGGAAGCAGTTTTTGAACATAAGTGGATGTTCTAGGGATATGGTAATGACAGCCTCCTTCAAGAGACGGTTATCATTCCAGGCTTCCAAGGTGACCTGGATGACAACGTAACAGTCAGAGTTATAGTTTTCCCTCTTTTGAGGAGCAGTAGTTTGGACAGGTGGTCTAAGATGATATGAGGAAGGCATGGCGTAAGATACTGATTAAATTCAGTGAATGATACAGTCTAAGAATTTTGCTGGATTTGGAGTTCATTTTTCAATTAGGTCCCATCAGATATCCAGACATATTCTAAAACAGGTATTGCTCATTTCGGGAGATAGTTTTCTCCGCGAACTTGAGATAAAGAAAGACTTAGAAAGAAACATTGGAGCGGATCCACTCACTGAGGCTATTTCTCGAACGCAATAGTTTTACAAACGAGCTTTGTGAAACCGATTAGTAGAGAAGTTGGGTGTTCGGTATCACACGGGCTGAGAGTATGAGACACCGCAATAATTAGCCTTAAGTGCAAGTAGGAGATTGTTGGTTATAGTGCCCCCTGTTGGCTATAGTACCCTCAAGTTAATTATTGGATCGCGGGCACGTGATTGCAATGATTGAGGGAGGACCTGTACCAGTATAACAGTCTTACTCGAGATGATAGTATACTATCTGGTTTGTCTTTATCATCGTGTACACGCTTCAGGTGACATTACAGATCACTATTACATGTTGATAGAGCCCATAGGATTCATGCTTGACTACCAGCAGTATGATGGCGATCATATACGTGAGAGTTGGGTGGTATATAAGCACATCCTTAAAGTGTCCCTAGTCGTGGGAGTTTTGAGACCGGGCATCGAGACTCCAAGAGTAGACTAGTGCATACGTATCGAGACCCCGACGACGGCCGGTCTAACAAGCCATTGGTGTTAGTTGGTTCACCTAAGATAGTATACATGTGCTCATTGGGTTATGAGTACACCGGACGGACTCGCCGGGAACATGCTAGTTGGTATTATACCTATTGTCAGATAGCAGTTCCCTGGTGACATGTGTACAGGTTAGTCTATCGACTTGAGATCGTCATTTTTCTCATGTGAGTTCCCGCTGTGCTTTGATTACTACCCTACCACAGCTCAAAGGAGTCGTGCAAACAGGTTTTAGTTGGGTACAGTCCCGAGCCACATGGAGGCAGTGAGCGGATCGTCAGGGGATTCTTCTCTCCCGGTATTGGGGGTTGATGTCGCAGTGTGCACGGATGACCATCACCAGAAATCCTTGGCCAAGGTAGTCGAGAATTACTGATCTAGGATTGGTAGTTTCTCAGGTGGTGATAGGCTTCATACCAACACTAAATATCGCGTTATTTGGGGTCTGACTTTATCCACCCCCTAGACCCGATATGCTATACTCATAGACGAACGGACCGGACTGTACGGATATTGTCACTTTCTGGCTCAGTAGGGTTTCAGGATGAGTTTGCTCATCGGCCTCGCTTTCGCTCAATACCTGGGCAGCCGTTACGTACAGCTAGTACCACTTACATGCTTGTGGTTAAACCCACTGCCGGCGTATTGATGAATCTTTAGAGTCCCACACAGCGGGTTTCCCTGGTTCGGGCGAAATGTTGTAGAGGCCGTATGGTTTTATGGCAGGGTTCGATCATATACGTGCACATGTGCACGGATCATGATCGGACGGATAATACTGGTGGGCTTTGGTTTAAGCCGGATCCTAGTATTATATTGTTGGATTATTTTCGTCTCGTTGTATTCGTATTCAGTTGGAATATGGATGCAGGTAAGTATATACAGATGAGGGGTATTCTTGTAATCCGTTACAAGATTACTTTTGGAGATGCCATTTCTTTTTCTTATATTAAACATTTAGGGTTTTATAAATGTTTATTATTTTGTTGTGGTGTAAAATGTGAGTTTAAGTCTTGGCATAGGGCATTTAATGATGGCATGGCTCAAGTGGTGACTCATGGTGACACTATTGAACCATGCTTGACATTATTGGGATTGTGAGATATTTTGTGGAGGTTGATTTTTCTTTAGTTTCTATTAACACAAAATATCATACAACACCAAGTAGTGGCAGCCAACATCATATTCTTGTGTTTCTATTTTCTTTGTATGCCAAGTCTTGAGCTCACACTCTTCACTATACATGGCTTCTTCTTCACCTCCATCCATACCCACTCATGTGTTGAGAATCCATGAATGTATTGAGACAAAATCATCACACACTCTCTCTACTTCATCTTGTGCATATAGGCTAGCAAACTGGATGCCCGAGTTGCTTCGGTTTTGAAGCGGGAGCCCGTATTAAGAATCCTCGACGTGGATCGTCTTAGACGAGGGATACCGGAGAGCGAACTTGTTCGGGGAAGCCGCGAGGAGCTTGGGAAGAGGTTGAAGACCAAAGGACACGGATCGATCGGTATAATCTCTTAAACTCCTCTTTACAAATTACTAGTATAGGGTTAATGGCAAGATCCGGTAATCGGGTTACGTTAGCGCCAAGTTTCAAAAGTTTTTGTTCCGCGTTTGGCCACGGATTGATGGCCGGGACGCTGGCGTAGCCTTACATAGTATCAAAGCCAACCCATTAACCGCATACTAGTTGGTTCAGACAATGTTAATGTATCGAAACCGAAACAACCCAAAACAATACCCGATGCATTCCAGTTTCTGTCGATTTTTAAAGTGTCTTCTAAAAAATATTTTAGTAACTGCAGAAGACTACTAACATGACCACTAGACTACACCCCAAACACGAACCCGATCCAACACTTTTTGGACGAGCACATTGGAGGAAAAACCGAGCTGGCCGGCCATTTCTGGGCTTCTGGGTTTCGTGTTTTAGGTCTGGTCTGGTCTCTGGAATGTTGGTTCATTGGTATTGCTAGTTTAGCCCAGTTCTGATATGGTTTTATCTAAGTGTTTGGGGGCTATTCGGGGTTATTTTGAAGTCGATATTTCTAACATTGTTTAAAGTTTACAGTACATACATTTTTATCTGCGACCGTGAATGTCATTAGAGCGGTACAACTTGTCTAATTGCTATAGTTCTTTTAGACGGGTTTGCGAACGTGACATTCACGTTGATATTCTGTATTGTGCTGTGTTTGTTGCGGATTCGTCGTGGTGGATAGCTTGGGTGCAATGTTAGTACAGTTTAGTTTTATTTGTACATTTGATATCGCGGGGCGAGTGTCCGACATGTGGACTGCCGTCACTGCCTATTTGTATATTATTCTTTTGGGGCACGACCGGGTTGAGCTCGATGTCACCGTTGTACATATTTTCTTTTCTGTACTAGGATTACCCCACGATGGAGTGCACGGATAGCCGGGTTCTAGAGGGCAACAGGTTCGCATCTCATGGCGTTGAGAAGGAAGGGGCCTCACTCTAGAATTGACGGGCTATTCGCCGCGCACGTAGGGGTACAGGTTGACCCAATGAGGGGTGGTCAAGTTACCGGATTCCATGAAGTGCCGGGTGGCCCATTCACTTTGATGAAGGGGGCTGCCTCACTTCGGGTTTTGGCGGGTAACTTGCCGCACTCGTAGGGGTATAGGTTTTCATTGCACAGGCTATCCACACGACCAGGGGAACGTCGGGTTTCACTTGTGGCTCAAAGGAAACCCGGGGCTCCCAGATTATCTGTATTGTTCTTTGATGCTTATTGCTTATCTGTGATGTTGCATTTATCATGTCTGGAGCGATTATTATATATTGCTATTTATATACTAGTAGATGTTGTATATGTTTTACACCCACGCTAGTCCAGTCCCCACTCTGTCGTTAGTTAAGTAACCTAACGGGTGATGACGGGACCCAGTGGCGAATGCGTATGGTATATACATACATCATTTTTTTGTTCTTTTGTGGTGTGATTAATTGATGGGACTACGTTGATTCAGATCAATGCAAGGAAAACAAACCTACTCGATGTTGTTGGAACAAATTTTCAAAGCTGTTATTGCAAGGACGTTTTCTTTTATTTTGCACAGTAGTATTCGGTTATGAATATCCAGCACCTCATTCGACGAGGCAAGGGCTGAGATCCCTTCATCAGGAGTGACCCCTTGGGCAAAGTTTGCATCAGGGTAATAACTTCACTATAGTCGATTACTTTTTGGTTTGCATCGCGGTATGTAGTGAGAATATCCTGCACCTCATTCCACGAGGAAAGAACCGAGATCCCTTCACCGGGTGTGACCTCTTTAGCAAAAGTTTTTGCAACTATATATTTGTAAAAAGCTAACCGATTCCTTCAATGATATCAAGTTCATTACGTTAAAAGTTTTTCGCCAAAAACCATTCGTAGCCCTCCACCATTTCAGACGGGCAGCACTTAGTATTCATGCTATGTTGTTGACCTTCGTCAAGGCATAGTGTATGGTATTTGTTTGTTACTTTTCTGTTGCATAGATAGATGCGTTGGTTTAGGTCAGTCGTGCAACCATGTTGACCTTCGTCAAGGCCGAGTACGGGTGGGTTCAAATTAACTTGGACAATGACGTGTAGAACTTGACATGCGACTTATGATTTGTTGACCTTCATCAAGGTCATAAGAGCATAGGGTAAAAATCACATCGGGAGTTTCAAACATACAGGAAACTTTCCAGGCATGCGCATACCTTCTGGAGTGTGATAACGTGAGTGGATTCCATCAGGTTATCACGCGATGATAGTTGGATCCCGATACCCACTGAGAAGTTGGTTTACTGCTCGAGTGATTTTTGATGATCCCGACTAATTCTTCTTTCAGGTTTGGAGGAGAATTTGTGGATACAGTAGGAGACATCCTGATTAGATAAAGTGATTAACTATTCTGATCTAGGTTAGAGTGCACGCAGAGTGTTTCTTTTCTCTCTCTTTGGCAGCGACCATGTCCCGACCCTAGACTATAACTCAGTAACTAAGTTAACCGAACATTCTTAAAACACTGGCTTTTGGATTGTTTGAGTTGCATACCTCATTGCCATTCCTACTTTTACCCATTGCATTTATCCGGAACATTTCGTATCACTACGAAGATCCACATTTATAGGATATGACCATCATATAGTAACATACGAACTCGAAGAAACTTGTTTCAGATTCGAGAATGGTTTCCGATTCTGGAAAAATTGAATAGGACTATTCAATTGTCTTTTCCTTTTACCTTCTCTCAGGTTGTGAGGGCTCCTAGGATTAGGAGAGGGTACACCTATTGCGCTTATTGTATAGTCTTCTTCCAAACCATATGCAGGTGCCGAAAGGTGGGGAAGAAAGAAAACCAATTAGCCTAAATGTGGTGTATAGAAGGTAATATGTAAACATAGATAAAAGGATTAGAAAGAGAGCAAAGTAAATTACGACTGCTATCACTCAGGACCAAACCACGTATTTCATCGCCACTCCTACTTCACCTTTATATTTCTCCAAAACACCCCGTATCACTACGAAGATCCATAGTTATTGTATAATCCATCGTATAGTTACATACGAACTCGATGGAACTTGTTCCAGTTCGTGGATGGATTCTGGTTCAGGATAAATAGAATAAGGATTATTCAGTTGTCTTTTATCTTTACCTTCTCTCAGGTTGTGAGTGCTCATAGGATTAGGAGAGTACACCTATTACGCTTATTGGATAGTCTTCTTCCAAACCATAGGCTGGTGCCGAACGGTAGGGAAGGAAGAAAACCATTTAGCCTAAGGGTAAGGTAATGAGTAAAGATAAATAAAGGGATTTGGAGAGATGGCAAGGAAATGTACACTTTTTGTCATGAATCTGGATAGTAGAAGAGGCATTAGTAGGAATACCCAGATACCCCTTCGAAATATATTTATGTTTCAGTTTCACTATGCGTTGTTAATTGAAAACTGATTTCATAATTAGATCCTTACTCCAGGGTATGCAATTAACAGACTTGATTCTCACATCGGTATGGTTTTACAGATGATGAGTGGGAGTAAGTTATTTGGAATTAGGTAATCATCCATATTATTGTAGGGTTCCTAGGAACGCTAATGAGGTCTCACAAGGCATCAACCATGCCAATTTCAATTTTTACATGTGCCGAGAAACCCTAATACGGATCGTTAACTAGAATTTTAGGCGAAACAAGAAGCTAGTTAACAATTTAACTAAGTGAACGGAAATACAACCTTTGTAGATCCGGTTCTCCACCTCCATAGCTCCATGATGAAGTCCTCTTGCTGTCCAAATCCAATCCCGGGCTCTAGCGTCGGCTTCATCGGAGAAATGGGCGGGCTAGGTCATCGACTACGATGCCGAAGATGATCTACGTCGAGGCATCACAAGATCAAGCTCCCACTTCACCAAGTCATGAAACTTGTGAAGAAAACACCCTATACTACTTGGCAAGAGGTAAAGGATGAAGAAATAGAAAGTGGGTTCACTTTAGAATTGGATTTCTCACTCATTTTCAAGAGTTGCCATTGTTGGTAGCAAGCTTCTTCATGTTGAAGATGAAGAAGTAGAAGAAGAAAGAATTATGATAAGAATTTTCAAATAGAAAATAAAAGAATACTTATCATAAACCAACCATGGTCAAGTGTAGAGAATGAACTAGGATTAAGTGGAATGGTTAGGGTTAAGCATGAGACAAAATGGTCACTTAGTCAAAACTTCAAGAAGCTTCAATATACAAACAAAGAAAACCACCATTTTCTCTTTATGCTTATTATTTTCCAAAAAGAATAAATAAATAAATAAATAAATAAGAAAACAAAACCCTAACCATTCATATAACCATGGTTTAATCTTTACACAAACCCAAGTTTGCATGCATCATCAAACATGATACAATCAAGTGCACAAAAGTATATCACATATACAACTTGTGAACTTCAAGTGAGAAAATCCTTTCAAAATGAACCAATACTAGTCAATGCAAAGTAATATATCAAATATATAATTATGCATTAAATCATTAAATCAACACTTGATTTAACGATCCGGTCATATCGCATACAACCGACTAATATCCAATGTATCGGCTTATCGAATCAATCTTTGATTCGATAACTAGGTTATATTGCATACAACCAGTCGATACATTCATCGCGAGAATAGAATACGGTATCACATACACGCATTATTCTCGGTCTCGCACATATCTCATATGTGCACCTATTTCGTTTCGCTTGAGCCAGGAAACCTCTGTGTAGGACTCTAAAGACTCGTCAATACGCCGGCAGCGGATGATGATCATATCAAACACCCACAAGCCGCAAGCGGTCTGCTAAACGTAACGGCCATCCAGGTATTGAGCGATCAGAAGATCGACGAGCAAGCCCGCTCACACTCCTGTGAATCCAACCAGTAACACTTACCGTACAGTCCGGTCTGTTCGTCTGATATGTCGCATATCTCGCCTAGGGGTGGTAAACGTCAGACCCCAATAGCTCGATAAGTCGTGTTGATATGTGGTCTATAACTGTTCGAGAAACTACTGGTAACACTTACCAGTAAATTTCAGCAACCCTGGCCAGGGATTTCCGGTTATAGCCAATCGAACACAGCGCAACATCAACTCCCTATACCGGGAGAGACGAATCCCCTCCTATCGCTCATTGCCTTCATGTGATTCGGGACTGTACCCAAAAACCACCGTTTTGCACGCCCTCTTGGATGTGGTAAGGTGGAAATCAAAGCACAGTGGGAACCACACAAGACTCTATGACGATCTCGGGTCAACAGACTACTCTGTACCAGTGTCACCAGAGAACTGCCATCTGACGTAAGGTATAATACCATCTGGGAGTTCTCGGCGAGTCCGTCCAGTGTACCCAGTCTCCACTGAGCACCCGTATATCATCTCTGATGTCAAACACCAATGGATATGGGATCATCCATCGCCCATCTGTACGGGTCGAGAAGGTATACGCTAGTCTACACTGGTATATCGATGCCCCGTCTCGATACACCCATGACTAGGGACATGAAGGATGTACTTATGGACTACCATGTCCCCACTAGTATGATCTGCATCATAGTCCAGGTAGTCAAGTACACATCCTAAGGGCTTTACCAACATGTAACAGAGAGACAATCAGTATACACGTTAAGGTAAAGAGTAACCAGATAGCATACTATCATATCGAGCAAGAAAGTCCTCCCTATATATGTCCAAGCATCCACTAAAATATACATCCTATGTATAGTAATGGCCTCTAGGGCATACATATAACTAACAATCTCCCACTTGCACTAGGGTCATCTGATAGCAGTGGTTGTAGTATCTCATACTCAACCATCCCATAAAAGTCTCTCTCTGGGAAATGGCCTTTGTGAGTGGATCCGCCGTGTTGTCCTCTGAGTCTACTCTCCTAACCTCGATCACCCTGGAGATCAACCATCTCTATGATCAGGTGACACTGCCTTAGAATATGTCTGGATCACTGATGGGACCGGCGTTCCTTGGCATAAGCCACAACTCCATTGTCACACAATGGGAGGAACGAAGTTCATCTCATGAACTAATATACACCCAGACTGCCTCTTTGGTAGTATCTTTAGTAGCGATGTATCGAGCCTTTATCGTCTAGTATGCCACGGTATCTAGCTTGGAACTCTTCCAACATACCGTCCCTTTACTGAGGGTAAAGACAATGCCTGCGACTGATTTTCAGTCGTCCTTATCACCCTGGAACCCTTCCAGTGATTCTCCCCAGGATCGGTTGATACCATCTCACTACAACTAGTGAGAATCCTAACATCCAATTAGATCTATCTCATAGATCCAAAACCCAGGATTTAGGAGGTATCACTTTGATCCTTTATGGAGAATCATTGTGATAAGCGGAGATTGACCGAGCGTAGCATAGGAAACTCTTTCCCCATCAAGAGTATGTCATCCATGTACTCTACGAGGATCATCACCATACTCCCTACTACCTTTTTGTATATACATGGTTCATCTACCATTTTGATGATGTCAAACTCTTTGACTAACATATCAAAACAGATGTTCCAACTCCGCGATGTCTACTTTATCCTATAAAGCATCTTGCACACGTTTCCGCTGCTCCCACTGTCTACGAAACCCTCTGGCTGTGTACTTACAGACGTTTTCATCTAAAACATCATTTAGAAAAGCAGTCATGACACCCAACCACCAGATATCGTAGTCATGGTATGTAGCCGTGGCAAGTAGGATCTGGATGGACTTAAGCATAGATCCTTAGAAAAGGTTTCAACATAATCCATACCTGGTCAATAATGCAAACCTTTTAATAAGTCTAGCTTTGAAATTCTCAACTTTTCCATATACACCAAGTAATCTTCTCAAGATATACTTGCTCCTGATGGGGATTTAACCCTTCAGATATAGCAACCAAAGTCCATACTTTGTTGGTGTATAAGGATTCCATCTCAGATCACTAAGCATCCAGCCATTCTTACAGAGTCTTACTCCTGATGGCCAGCTCGAAGCTAGTTGGGTCATCATCTCATGATGCAATCCTCGCTCCCACTGTCATAGAGAAACAGAAGTATCTCTCAGGTGGGTGAGTAACCCTACTAGATCGGCGGAGAGGCTGAGGTTCGTTGGCATCTACTGAATCCTTTGGTTCTACAAAATCAGCTTCTGTAGTTTGTATAGCTGGAACCTTTCCATTTGTACTTTACAGACCTTGCCTCGAGCTTGTCCGGATTTTGTTTTTAGACATAGGCCGGTCAACCCCAAATCTTAACTAGCTTAACACATGGGCTCTTCCCTTTCCATATCACATATGAAATGGTAAGCAACTGATTCGATTGGAACCCTATTCAATAGGTATGCAGCTTCTCAAGTGCATAACTCCCAAAAAGGAAATAGGTAACTCAGTAGTACTCATCATAGAGCACACCTTATCATATAGGGTGTGATTGCTCCGCCCCGATATACCATCGTGCTATGGTGTATACGGAGGAGTAATGCTGAGAGAATCTCATTCTCCTTTAGAATAATCCAGGATTTCCGTGCTCAAGTATTCTCCTCCTCGATCTCATCAAAGGACATAATACTTATACCCATATTGGTTCCCTACTTCTGACTTATATTCTGTGAATATCTCAAAAGGTTCGGACTTGTGTTTCAACAGGAACATATGTCTGAATCTAAAGAGATCATCAGAGAATGTAATGAAGTACAAAGAACCAGTCTTGGCATGTATAGACATGGGACCTTTATACATCAACATGTATCATCCCAAGAGTTCACTAACTCTTTCTCTGTTTCCAGTAAACAGAGCTATGGTCATCTTATCTTTGTGACATGACTGGCAAGTTTCACAAGATGTAAATTCAAACTAATTTAAATATGCATCTTTATGTAACTTCAGCTAGTCGGGTCGCATTGATATGACCAAGTCTATAATGCCTCAAGAAGGATCCGTTCATATCTGAACTCTTCCTCTTGTGTGTGTTCCGTATACTAAGAACTGTAGTTTGATTTAGAACGTCAATGCATTTAGATAACGTGCCTGAACCGATCAACTTTTGACATAGGAAATGTTCAAAACATTATCCATCAATACAGAATTTTATCATTTCTTTACTAATAAAGAGACTGATATGATTTTGTATATCAGGTTCGGTATCTAATAGCATTTGTTCAAAATCAATGTATTGGTAATACAGGGTGACAGTGACCAACAGACTTGGCTGCAACACTTGCCCCATTTTCTGCCTCATGAAACTTATCACCCGTTCTCAGTTCTTCACCTATCTGTAGCCCATGTAACAAATTACATATGCGGGATCCTGATCGAGTATCACATACCCAGGACGTAAAGAATACTGAGAAACAGTTCTGTATAATGAACACACCCGAAGATGATGCATCGGCATGCACTCTCTTCGTTTGGGCGGCATGGGAATTCTGGTAATCCCCAAATTCCTGCTCTGTCTTATAACAATTATAAGTTGGAGCGGGACCAACGTTCCCCAGCTCAGTATAACAAGTGGGTTCGGTCAATACATCCGTATTATTATCTTGATTAAGGCATGAAATGGTCGCTACCCGGAGAGAGAGAGAAGAAAACACTCAGCGTGCGCTCTAGCAAGAATAGATTGGTTATTATTTTATCTAATCAGGATGGCTCCCACTGCTTTTTATCAAATCTTCCTTCAAACCCAAAAAGGAAAGACTAGCTTAGATTAATTACACACTACAAGTTCGCCAATCTTTCAGCCAGGCCAGTGTCGGTACTTTGAGGGAGGTCCCCCGTGCTTTCGCACGAACCTAATTAATGTAAACCTCGTTTTCCCAGAGGCGTAACCCCGTTGATACCTTTCTAGACACCTACTTGATCGGCTAATTGTAATGTGTAAAACTCCCCAAGGAGTAACTCTTACTCGCAGTAGGTATCGGGATCCAACTATCTCATAGAAGATATGCAATCTCATTGCAAATTTCAACACTTGAAATTCCCGATAATATTTTGCCCCTAGTGTTCTATGACCTTGACGAATGCCAAACAACCCATAGTCCGCTAGTCAAGTTCAACTCGTACATTTCTTGATCGAATTAAACCCACCCGCACGACCCTTGACGAATGCCAAACAACGCCGTATGAATACCCTAATCCAATCTGCATCATATGCATAAGCAGATAAATACTAGTTAGCTACCGTACACTACGCCTTGACGAATGCCAAACTACCGCAGCACGAATACTAACTAGTACTTATCTGAAATGACGGAGGGCTACGACAGGTTTTCCATGAAAACCTATTGCGTAATGAACTTGATATCGTTGTAGAATCAAATGATTTTAAAATGGAGTGCTTTTGAGGCTTTTCTAGTTTTGCAAAAGGAGTCACTCCCGGTGAAGGGATCGTCGGTCCTTTCCCCATCGAATGAGGTGCGGGATATATCGTATATATCACTGTGCAAAGCAGAAACTATAGAATCAATCAAAAGACAAACCGAGTGTGTAGCATCTGCCAGTTATTGCTAAAGGAGTCACTCCCGGTGAAGGGATCTCGGTCCTTTCCTCATCGAATAAGGTGCAGGATATATCATATATACCGCTGTGAAAAACAAGAACTGTAGCTACCTGTTTTATTTTTGAAATTCGATTCTACAACATCTTTAGGTTTCTTTTATTTCATTAATCTCATTAATGAAGTCCCATCGTTTAAGTACCTAAACATCACAGATAAATACGACGTACACTTATGCCATCCGCATTCACCTCGATGTCCCCTCGTGCACCGTTAGGTTAGGTAACTAACAGCAGAGCGGGGCAGGGCTAGCACGGGTGTAAAACATAAGTAACGTCTATATAATATATTATATATACCATATACTGTATCTATCACAGAACATCACATGATCACATCACAGATATCGCAGCAGAAGAATCATATGAAATATTGGATATACTAGGACGTCCGTGTTTTCAATACGAGCCAGTATAAAACACGGATTCCACGGTCGTGATGAATAGCCAAACCCACACCCCTAGACCCCTACGAGAGCGGCAAGCAATCCTACCAATTCTAGAGTTAGGAGACCCGGACTCGACTCCTCGAGTTGGTCTCCCACTGGACTCCAGAACCCGGTTACTTGTGCTCCCCTCCTTGGGTCTATCCTAGTGCGGAAAAGTAAATAATATACAAACGGTGACATCTTCCGCAACCTGGAAGTGCCCCAATAAAAGAATATTACATACAAGTTTTTACATGAATGAAAATGAAAAACACTCATCTCACATAAAAAACACCGGCTATTCAAACACGACGATCCAATATAACATATCCAGCAACACATAACATCACATTTCATCAACGTAAGTAAATATGCGCATCCCAATTGTCGTTGACATATAGCAACGAAACCGGCGATATCACATATTACACTTACGGTCACAGAAAAGAAAGTGTAAAACTACAACAGTTGGAATCCGCAACCTCCATAGACATCGCATGCCGAATCAAATGAATTACTTAGACATCGTATGCCTAATAATTATAAACCCCGCATTTTAGTCTCAAAATCGAAAACACTTTTCAATATAAAGTCGGGCAAGTCAACAAGATTCCCGATATACTGATCGAATGCTCGTCGCAAACTTTAGTAGGCGGTCGCACCCCCGACGCCGTCGACGAAGTGCACCAAGGCGGAACACCGCTGCCACGAGCACCCGAATGGATGCTTTCGGCGACGGGGTTCTCCTACAGTCACTTGGTCGGGGCTATGGAGTGAGGCTGTCTATTAAGTTTATCCGGCGAGTATCCGCGTACGCTACGTGATTGCGACGGACTTTTGATCGCATCAAAATTCCGTGGCAACCGATCAAGTGAGACTAAAGTGCTATGTTTATAACATTCATTCAGTTATCTCATAACTTATTGTGAATTCCAATTATTGTATCCCATTCCAGATAAATAGAAAATGTTAAACTTTCCGATCGAACGATCGAACACCCAGGTTTTCCCGATACAGATCAACACATGAAATAAGTTTTAAAAACATTCAGTTCATGCCTCAGTACCAACGGTCAAGCCGTAGAAGGGTCAAGCCAACGCCTCACATGTGGCACGCCGTACTGCCCCAAACCCGAAGGTTCAAAGGGCAGTTCAAGACGGTCACATAATCGAGTTAAGGTTTGTTGTCTTCTAGAGGGTCAATTGCGTTACTTGCACTACTTAGAATGTCTTTAAACCACGGAAAGATCCAACACTTGGAAATTTCCCGACAGGGGAAAAAATGGGTATTTATATCCGGTCGAACTTTTTAACATATTTTAAAATTATCCGGAAAAACATACAGACGAAATTAGACAATCCGATTGAAGCACCGAGTCCCCAATACAACCCAGAAATTTCAACTCAATAATAAATATTAAAAATTCCCAGGAAAACCAGCACCAGAAAATAGGAATTACTTTGCAAAAAGTATTGGGCATTGTGACAATACGGCCGCGGAACCGCCGCAGAAGCCTTGCTTCTGCCGCGGTTCCGCCGCACTCTTGTTGAATCATGAACACGTGTTGCACAGTAATTCTTAGGATTCCCTGCTGATTTTTCTGCATATTTTTAATATACAAAAAACCACAAATTTGAAAAATGTACAGAGAGGGTTGTCGGGTTAGGGTTTCGGGTTCGATCGGGTTTCTAAAATCGTCTAAGCATCGCCTAAGGCTCTAGCTAGGCTCTGATACCACTGTAGGGTTCCTAGACACGCTAATGAGGTCTCACAAGGCATCAACCATGCCAATTTCAATTTTTACATGTGCCGAGAAACCCTAATACGGATCGTTAACTAGAATTTTAGGCGAAACAAGAAGCTAGTTAACAATTTAACTAAGTGAACGGAAATACAACCTTTGTAGATCCGGTTCTCCACCTCCATAGCTCCATGATGAAGTCCTCTTGCTGTCCAAATCCAATCCCGGGCTCTAGCGTCGGCTTCATCGGAGAAATAGGCGGGCTAGGTCATCGACTACGATGCCGAAGATGATCTACGTCGAGGCATCACAAGATCAAGCTCCCACTTCACCAAGTTGTGAAACTTGTGAAGAAAACACCCTATACTACTTGGCAAGAGGTAAAGGATGAAGAAATAGGAAGTGGGTTCACTTTAGAATTGGATTTCTCACTCATTTTCAAGAGTTGCCATTGTTGGTAGCAAGCTTCTTCATGTTGAAGATGAAGAAGTAGAAGAAGATAGAACTATGATAAGTGTTTTCAAATAGAAAATAAAAGAATACTTATCATAAACCAACCATGGTCAAGTGTAGAGAATGAACTAGGATTAACTGGAATGGTCAGGGTTAAGCATGAGACAAAATGGTCACTTAGTCAAAGCTTCATGAAGCTTCAATATACAAACAAAGAAAACCACCATTTTCTCTTTATGCTTATTATTTTCCAAAAAGAATAAATAAATAAATAAATGAATAAGAAAACAAAACCCTAACCATTCATATAACCATGGTTTAATCTTTACACAAACCCAAGTTTGCATGCATCATCAAACATGATACAATCAAGTGCACAAAAGTATATCACATATACAACTTATGAACTTCAAGTGAGAAAATCCTTCCAAAATGAACCAATACTAGTCAATGCAAAGTAATATATCAAATATATAATTATGCATTAAATCATTAAATCAACACTTGATTTAACGATCCGGTCATATCGCATACAACCGACTAATATCCAATGTATCGGCTTATCGAATCAAACCTTGATTCGATAACTAGGTTATATTGCATACAACCAGTCGATACATTCATCGCGAGAATAGAATACGGTATCACATACACGCATTATTCTTGGTCCCGCACATATCTCATATACGCACCTATTTCGTTTCGCTTGAGCCAGGAAACCTCTGTGTAGGACTCTAAAGACTCGTCAATACGCCGGCAGCGGATGATGATCATATCAAACACCCACAAGCCGCAAGCGGTCTGCTAAACGTAACGGCCACCCGGGTATTGAGCGATCAGAAGATCGACGAGCAAGCCCGCTCACACTCCTGTGAATCCAACCAGTAACACTTACCGTACAGTCCGGTCTGTTTGTCTGATATGTCGCATATCTCGCCTAGGGGTGGTAAACGTCAGACCCCAATAGCTCGATAAGTCGTGTCGATATGAGGTCTATAACTGTTCGAGAAACTACTGGTAACACTTACCAGTAAATCTCAGCAACCCTGGCCAGGGATTTCCGGTTATAGCCAATCGAACACAGCGCAACATCAACTCCCTATACCGGGAGAGACGAATCCCCTCCTATCGCTCATTGCCTCCATGTGATTCGGGACTGTACCCAAAAACCACCGTTTTGCACGCCCTCTTGGACGTGGTAAGGTGGAAATCAAAGCACAGTGGGAACCACACAAGACTCTATGACGATCTCGGGTTAACAGACTACTCTGTACCAGTGTCACCAGAGAACTGCCATCTGACGTAAGGTATAATACCATCTGGGAGTTCTCGGCGAGTCCGTCCAGTGTACCCAGTCTCCACTGAGCACCCGTATATCATCTCTGATGTCAAACACCAATGGATATGGGATCATCCATCGCCCATCTGTATGGGTCGAGAAGGTATACGCTAGTCTACACTGGTATATCGATGCCTCGTCTCGATACACCCACGACTAGGGACCATGAAGGATGTACTTATGGACTACCATGTCCCCACTAGTATGATCTGCATCATAGTCTAGGTAGTCAAGTACACATCCTAAGGGCTTTACCAACATGTAACAGAGAGACAATCAGTATACACGTTAAGGTAAAGAGTAACCAGATAGCATACTATCATGTCGAGCAAGAAAGTCCTCCCTATATATGTCCAAGCAATCACTACAATATACATCCTATGTATAGTAATGGCCTCTAGGGCATACATATAACTAACAATTATATCGAAATTCGTTGTAATTGGTGATATTTGAGAAAATCATCTGGGTTTTTGCCGGACGGCAAATATTTGGTTTTGAATATCCATTGATATACACCAATTTCAAACTGATATATCTGTACTTTTATTTCATAAAGTGAGATATAAGTTTTTGAAATTATGTCTATGACATTTACCTATATCAGTTGATGGTTAGGTAAGGAGAATTAAACAACGGTGTAATTCTTCATAACTATAAGTACAGTTTTCAACCTACGACGCATAGGGTTTGAGTTATTGAACTCAGGGGACTTATACAAATTATTGTATGTTGTCCAGTGTCCATTAGGACAAAGGGGTTGGTTCTCGTACTATATTCTGTTTACTTGCGACTTCTCCAATTTTAGACAAGTGTTTCGTAGAAATACAAGGTCCAAATTTTGAGAAGTTATAGATATATGAATAAAGTAGAGAACCATGTATTGCAAGTATCAGAATTTTTCAAGGTGATCGAAGATGTAGATACTTGTGTTTGGTATTCAGGTGATAGTAATGGTTTTGAGAACTTGCTTCTCTTTCCGATTACTCATATCGGGATGCACTCGTAAGATGAGTAATGATGATCGGTGATCAGTCGAAAATACTGCATCTTTTAACCGGCAATTTCCCTATCATTTGCACTCATCTAGAAGTGTTCGGCATTCATATCGCACATATTAGAAAATCAATCGTTAAATATCAGATTGCATGTGTTAGACTCTAAAACCGGTACTATAATGGAAATTGACTGCATTTCATAGCATGGCATCATTCCTATATATCGCAACTTGTGTTCCGAAGTTTGTACAGGAAAATCCAGAAGATCGGTCAAATTTACAAATGAAGACTGTTAAAAAGATGCCAACTCATGGATTTGGAATCTGGTATTGATCTAAGAAGAATTCAGAAAATAAACATATCAGAGAATAATCCCAAAGATAGAAGGAAGCAACACTGCAAGCTAGAAGCCATGAGGCTCCAACAGAGCCGCGGAACCGCAGCAGGAGCCGGTTTGCGCCGCGGTTCCGCGGCGGCGCAGCCACGTCAGCCCTCCAACTTTGGTGCAAAATTCTTCTCTCAGCTCCTACACTTCATAAAGACACTACAGTTTCTAGAGGAATCTCGAAGCTTCTGCCAGTTCAGCAAACTAGGGTTTCTAAGCTAAAACATTCCTAGCTAAAAGCCTAAGCTAAGCTCCTAACTAACTTACAACAAACTTTTGGAGGGAATTGCAAATTCAAACCTAGACCTAGGGTTTGGGAAACCTATAAATAGACCCCTAAGCTCACTTGTAAATCATCTTATCATCTTACAAAAATCTTAGATCCCATCTCATTTTAGAAATCAATTTTGTGGGTTAGTTGATTAGAAACCCTAGTTCTTCATCTACCCACATTCTTTCCACCTCCAAACCCTAACCCTAATCCAATCAAGAAATTCCCAATTCAAGATCCATGGAGTTCAAGCAAAGCAAGTCTTCAAGCAACCTTTAGAAGCAAAGCCGGTATTCAACGGAGCACGAGATCGAAGCGATCCAAGACTCAAGAAGTCGAGCGATGCAAGATTCAACGAGCGAAGTTCCTACCTCTTGTAAATCTCGAGAGTTGTAACTACTTGTTGTTTTAATAAAGGTGAAGATTCTTTAACTTGTTTACATTTCAATTCAAGCATTATGATTCATTTAGATTCTTGAATATGTACTTTCTTTGATGATGCTTGGATAAAACTCCGCTCGTGGAGGAATCGAAACAATTGTAAAATGATGATGTTGATGAATTGTTAAACGTTTTCTTAAGTCTTAAAGCAATTGTAAATTCTTGAAAATCGATTGATCAATGATCTAGATTGATGCGAATATGTTCTTGATTCCTTTCGCATGATCTAGAGATCGACAATTGATCATTCAACCTTCAAGAAGCTATCTAGTGAATGTTATTCATCGAAAGGACAAAGGATAGGATGAGGAACCCTAATTCCTCGCAAGATCCATGATCCTCGATGAATTCGACATCGATTTAGCATCAATTTGTTACTAGATAAGAAATCGTAATCTTGAATCTTCATCACATCTACAATTTACTCGATTCCTACGAGCTTTACTTCAAATCTTGAAACCCTAAGTGATTTGTATTCTATCAAAACTCGATTCTCGATTGTTTATCATTTTCTTGATTCTTGATTAGAATAGTGACACTTGAAACCCATCGATAAAAATCTTGAATCATGTTTTCTTTTCTTTTCTATTAACTTTTCAATTCAAACAAATCAAACATACAAACGAATCGCACAATCCCTGTGGACGATCCGCACTCGCTAACGATCTACATCTGACACCGTAGTTGATTGCGGTCAAATAATTCTTTGATTGTGATTCTATACATTTTCTTAAACACACAACAAGAATTCGAATCAATCAAATGGCGCCGTTGCCGGGGACCATTTGAGTTACTTACACAATCGGAAAATTGAATCAATCAAATTGCGCCGTTGCCGGGGACCATTTAAGTTACTTACACAATTGGAAAATTGAATCAATCAAATGGCGCCGTTGCCGGGGATCGCGCGCTAATTCGTTTTATATTGAAGTTTGAATTGAAAGATTTATTCCATTGTAATTTTGTGATCAAAATTCGCGTAAAAATCTAAACAATTTGTTGTGGTTCATTGCAAGGAGATCTGGAGCTTGCTGTGAAATTGGAAATTTTTTTGGAATATACCAGAGATCTGAGGGAGTTTACAGAGCCTCTCTGGAAAAGTTTTGTGCAGTGTTCCTATTATACGACCGCGGAAGGGCGGCATTAGGCTGCTATTGCGGCGGAACCGCGGCCTCTTCAAGGCATCTCTGCATAAAAATTCTCAGGTAACTTCTTACTTTCTTATCTCCTTCTAAAATCTGCTCCAATTAACATTTTGTGCAGGTTTCTTTGCAAATAAATCGCAGCGCGCAAATAGCAAAATTAAATTGTGCTTGTTTTGATTCTTGTGGTTGTTTGCATAATTAATACGGACATTAAGAGGCAAATACCAAATCCAGACTAGGTAGGGAGTTCATTACCCTTTCTAAGCCCCGAAAATCGCAAAACTTGCATCCGCATTTACCCCAATTAACTAAAAAAGATCTAGAGATGACTCTAAGGACCGTCGCGCTCACTTAGGACAGAAGAAGGCCGTGGGTAATTCATTGCTTATCCGTGTTTCTCTTGTGGTGTCTAGGAAAGTGTGTCGAAGGCTAGTGGTTACTTAATTAGGCCCACTACTTACGTAGTGGAGAACCTCCCACTTACCTGGCACTTACCTGGCCACAGGAGAGACAAAGAGGCGGTGGAGGATTTATCCTGCGTCTTGTCTTCTGGCAGTTAGGAGCGGTCTAGAGATCTGACCTAGGCGACCCCTAGAATTAGGGTTTTTTGTGTTGCATTTGTTGTGTTGCATAATTTTTTTCAAAAATCCGTCCCCTTTTCAAAACAAACACCGCATTCATTCATTACCCTTAATTATAAGTCAACGCTGCCACTTGTACTAACCCTTTTTAGTAGAAGATAGGCTGGACACGGGATTCTAGTGCCCGTTTAGTCCGCGTACCCTTTATCGACCTCGAAGTCGGTATTTCACCATTTACTTTTCCTTTATGCACCACCACACCCACATCGATGGATTCACCTCCATCGAATTTCTTTAACCCTAATCTTCCGCCGTCCGTTGGTGCGCAGAATCCATCCCGCATCTCTCTCCAGGAGAGGTGCTACCCTATTCGAGGTCCTCTTTCGACCTGCTTATCCATTCCACCGGCCAACGGGGATAACTTTGAAATTAAACCCCAATACATCAACCTTTTACCCAAATTCCACGGACTCGAGACTGAGGACGCTTACGTTTTCATTACCAAATTTGAAAACGTATGCGCAATGATGGGTACGTCACAACTTTCAGTGGATGCTATGCGTCTACGACTTCTTCCATTTACGTTGTGCGATATAGCCGAGAAGTGGCTATATAAAACTACCGCACACTCTATCACGAATTGGGAAGAATTCGTAGCGGCATTCCTTAAGAAATTTTACCCAATGCAAAAGACAGCTCGAATCCGTAGCGAACTGAATCAATTTACCCAGCTCCCTACTGAACCATTCTCTAAATGCTTTGAACGTTTCACGGATCTATAGGTTCAATGTCCTCATCACGGCATCCCGAGATGGGATCTTTGCCGAATCATATATGAGGGCATTAACCCAAACACTAAACAGAACCTTGAAAACATGTGTCAAGGTACTTTTATGACTAAGGATGATGGGGAAGCTTGGAAATTTTTAGAAGAGATCGCTGAAAAATCACTATAGTGGGAGAGTGGAACCCAACCGTTGAATAGGGGTGGCGTACACCAAATAGATGTGTCCATAGGTGTTCGAGCTGAGATGTCAGCAATGCAAAAGAAGCTCGACGCTATGGAACACAAATTTTCTGCAGCCTCCCTAAACCCAATGCCGCTCCCCAAAACTGTATGTGGCTGCTGTTCTGATCCGTCTCATTTAACGGAAGAATGTCCATTAAACTCTGCGTTTCAAGGTCACAAGCATACAAATGCCGCATTTCAAAGACCAAGAAACGATCCATATTCTTCCATGTATAATCAGGGTTGGAGGAATTACCCGAATTTTCCTTGGAACCAACAACAATCTCAAAACACGGTTCCAAGCCAAAATAATTTTCAAAGGGATCTTCCACCACAACAGCAACCACTTCAACTCACTCAGCACCCCTACCAGTCACAAAATTTCCACAACCCGGTCAACACTCATGCACAGTCTAATCCTACGCAATTGACCGGTTCTGACGAATTCTCTCAATTCACTCAAACCATGAAATCACTCTTGTCAAATTTCTTAGAGGTTTCGGCTGAGGTTAGAACTTCCGTCAGTGAGATAAAGAAAAACTCAGCGTCCCAAGCTGAGAGTATCAGATCGATGGAAGCTGAAATCGCACGACTTAAAGCCGAAATGAGTGCGAGAGAAAAAAGGAAACTTCCTTCTCAACCCCTACAGAATCCTGGGCATTACAATATAAATACCATCACAACGTTGAGATCGGGAAGAGTGCTGAACAATCATGTCGGGGAAGGAATTGATGATATTGAAAATCCTATCAATAACACCCCGGCTGAGACCTTTCCTCACACACACACTTCTACTTCTGATCCTTGTTCTTCTACCCCACCACCTTCTCGTGAGCCTATTCTCCATTTCCCATTAGGCTCGACACCTCAGTATAGCCCTTCTAGTTCTCCACAGACGGTCCCCACTCCTCTTTTGGGATCTCGTCTACCCCCTCTTTCTTCTCCTGTGATGGACCCGGCGCTTATTGCGAAAGCTCCTTACCCGAATCGGTTAAGGGGTAACAGAACGAGTCCTCATATGGAGAAAATTATGGAAATGTTCAAACAGGTTAACATCAACATCCCTCTCCTAGATGCGATTCAACAAGTCCCCGCTTATGCGAAAATTCTTAAGGACTTGTGCACTAGGAAGAGGAAGACTCAAGTGCCGAAGAAGGTCTTTATGTCTAATAATATTAGCACTGCTTTTATTCCCCAGCTACCAAAGAAACGAAAGGACCCAGGATGTCTTACAATATCGATTTCTATTGGGGGTAAAAACATAAATCGTGCTCTTTTAGACCTTGGCGCAAGTGTTAACCTACTTCCATATTCTGTATATGAGCAACTAGGGATTGGAGAGATGAAACCTGCTTACTGCACTCTCCAAATGGCAGACCGTTCAATCACCAAACCAAGGGGTGAACTAGAGGATGTGTTGATAAAGGTCGGGGAATTTGTTTTCCCTGTAGACTTCATTGTGCTCGACACACAGCCTGCAGCAAACCCCCGAGGCCAAATTCCGGTGATTCTGGGTCGTCCTTTCCTTGCCACTTCCAACACTGTTATAAACTGTAGAAATGGTTCAATGAACTTATCATTTGGAAATATGACCATTGAACTAAACATCTACAAAGTTGGAAGTCAGCCATCAAAACCCTCTGCTCATATTCTCGATGTGTGCTCTGTCGACGAGATCGCTCCCGATAGTTGTGGAGCTGAGGAACTATGCTTTACTGATCTCGACGATATTACCACATCTCTGTTTGACTTTACACATGATCTTAGTAAGGACACTTTTCCTACACTTGAGTCCTGCACTCCTGACTTTCCTCCACCCGAGTCTGTATCTTTCACAGGCTCTGAGCTTCTTTGTAATTCCAAAAATCACTCGATGATCCCTCCTTCTATCATTTCTCAGCCCGAATTAGATCTCAAAATTTTACCTTCTCGTCTTAAATATGCTTATTTAGGTGAGAAGGAGTCTTTACCGGTTATAATATCCGCTTCTCTAGCATTAGAGCAAGAGAATGCACTTTTATCGGTATTAAAATCTAACAAAGAGGCGTTTGGTTGGAGTATGGCGGACATCAAAGGGATTAGTCCCTTGATAGTTGAACATCATATACATGTGATGGATGATGCCAGACCAACCCGAGAACCACAGAGACGGTTGAATCCTGTCATGAAGGAAGAAGTAATGAAAGAGATCGTCAAATGCCTAGATAATGGTATTATATACCCCATCTACGATAGCCAATGGGTGAGTCCTATACATGTCGTTCCTAAGAAATCCGGCATCACTGTTATTCCTAATGAGGCAAATGAGTTGATTCAGACACGCGCCCAAACTGGGTGGCGTGTATGTATTGATTATAGAAAACTCAATGCTGCCACGAGGAAAGACCACTTTCCTCTACCATTCATTGATCAAATGCTGGAATGCTTAGCGGGACGAGAGTATTATTGTTTTATGGACGGATACTCAGGCTATAATCAGGTCCCCATCGCCAAAAAGGATCAAGATAAAACCACTTTTACTTGTCCTTTTGGTACCTTTGCTTACAGTCGCATGCCCTTTGGGTTATGCAATGCTCCCGCTACCTTTCAGCGGAGTATGATGGGGATATTCTCTGATATGGTAGAGAATTTTCTGGAGATCTTTATGGACGATTTCTTGATTTTTGGAGACTCTTTTTCTGATTGCCTAGCGAATCTTGACGCAGTTCTTACTCGTTACAAAGAGAAGAACTTAACTTTGAACTGGGAAAAATGCCATTTCATGGTCCAAGAAGGAATTGTACTTGGACATGTTATTTCACAGAAAGGCATTGAGGTTGACAGAGCTAAGATAGATGTCATTCAAAACCTCCCTCATCCCAAAAGCGTCAAAGATATTCGATCTTTCCTTGGCCATGCAGGCTTTTATAGGAGATTTATTAAGGATTTTAGCAAAATTGCTAGACCTTTAACTCTTCTCCTGGCCAAGAATACGACCTTCCATTTTGACTCGGACTGTGAGACAGCTTTCGACTCACTTAAACACTCACTCACTTCAGCCCCCGTTCTATCGTCTCCAAATTGGGACTACCCCTTTGAGCTGATGTGTGACGCATCCGATTTTGCAGTTGGTGCAGTCTTAGGACAGCACATTGAAAAGATTCCACATGTGATATACTATGCAAGTAAGACCTTGAATGATGCACAAATCAATTATACAGCCACTAAAAAGGAACTTTTGGCGGTTGTATTTGCATTAGAAAAATTCAGGCCTTACTTAATTGGCTCACCTATAGTTCTGTACATCGACCATTCCGCCTTAAAACATCTTCTGGCGAAGAAAGATGCAAAAGGTCGACTATTACGTTGGATCCTTCTGTTACAAGAATTTGATCTTTTTATCAAAGATAAGAAAGGATGTGAAAACGTAGTAGCCGACCATCTTTCACGCATCTCTTCTTCCCCTGTGACCCTGCCGATCAATGATTTGTTTCCTGACGAACAACTCTTGAGCGTATCCAATGAACCATGGTTCAGGGATATTGTGAACTATCTTGTCACGGGACTTATACCCAGCGATTGGTCAAAACAGGACAAATACCGTTTTTTATCCCAAGTAAAACACTTTTATTGGGATGATCCATACTTGTTTAAGTATTGTCCTGATCAGATCATTCGCCGGTGTGTCCCGAAAGAAGAGTTCAAGAGTGTTCTTTCTTTTTGTCATGATCAGGCCTGTGCGGGTCACTTCGGTCCTAAAAAGACGGCGGAAAAGGTTTTTCAATGTGGTTTTTATTGGCCGACCTTATTCAAGGACGCATTTGACTATTGCAAAACCTATACACAATATCAGTACACGGGTAGAATCTCCCAGAGAAATGAAATGCCTCAGCAACCCATCTTGGTTGTTGAAATATTCAATGTTTGGGGCATTGATTTTATGGGTCCCTTTCCCAACTCCTTTGGGAATTTGTACATACTGCTGGCGGTTGATTATCTCTCAAAGTGGATAGAAGACATTCCTTGTCGCACTAATGACAGGAAAGTTGTCATTAAGTTCTTGAAAGAGAATATCTTTTCGCGATTTGGACACCCACGCGCTATTATTAGCGATAATGGGACACATTTCTGCAACAGGTCTTTCGAGACTTTGATGCGGAAATACTCAATCAACCACCGACTTTCTACACCCTATCATCCCCAAACGAGCGGGCAGGCTAAGATCTCAAACAGACAAATCAAACTTATCCTGGAGAAGACTGTTGCTAAGAATAGAAAAGACTGGTCGACCAAACTAACGGATGCTCTTTAGGCTTTCCGAACTGCATTTAAAACCGACCTAGGGATGTCTCCATATAGGATAGTGTTTGGGAAGGCATGTCACTTACCCGTCGAGATTGAGCATAAAGCATTGTGGGCTATTAAGGAAATAAATTTTGATCTAAACCAAGCCTGCAACTTTCGGAAGCTGCAACTTAATGAGCTAAGCGAACTCCGCGATAAAGCTTATGATAACGTTGTAATCATAAAGAATAAGACCAAGGTTTTTCACGATAAAAACATTTTGAGGAAAACATTTTCACCAGGTCAACAAGTCCTTCTTTATGATTCACGACTACACCTTCACGCGGGTAAGCTCCGATCTCGGTGGAAGGGACCTTTTGTTGTGCGGACTGTATACCCGCACGGGGTAGTAGAAGTAGAAAATGTTAAAAACGGCACCTTTTTTAAAGTGAATGGACATAGACTAAAGCCGTATTTTTCCACTGACCCCACGGAGGAGCTCCTGTTCTTTCAGGAGCCATTTTATTTGGATTAAAATTCCTCCGTCTCACCTTCATGTCCTGCATATCACTGCATCATCCTTTTGAATGGAGGTGAGTGAAAAGAGTAAGTTTGGGGGAAGTTCTTCACTTATATATTTTGCCCCCACTAATAATTCCTCCTAGATTTACAGGTTTTGTACATATAGCTGTTGGCAACAGTGAGGACACTGTTGAAAACAAGTTTGGGAGAGGTTTGTGCTTATTTTTGCATCATTTGCATATCATTTGCATAAGCACAAAACATTTCTTTAAAAAACTTATAAAAATTTAAAAATTTTCAAAATCAATAAAAATTTAAAATTTTCAAAATATAAAAATATTTTAATATTAAACATTTTTTGTACATAAATAAAATAATGAAAGTTTAGATAGTGAAAAATTACATCCATGAGATTAGAAAAAATTAAGAAAATCAAGAAAATTAGAAGTTTTCTTATACGAACTAGTAATAAGTAGTTATGAGCCATTGTCCCAAGGGTTAGTAAGATGAAAGACGTCACTAATCTGAGGATAAAAATAAGTCTGAAAAATACTTTCTATTCTGGAAGCCAAACATTTTGAACGTTGATACCCTGCTATTCGCACTTACACACGTCTTAAAGTCTGGGATAGTAGAGGATACCTTGAAATGCTCTTGTCTTAAAGCCAAAAGTATGAAGGAAATAAAAAAAAATGAAATGAAGAAAATATAAAGTGGTGAGAAAAATGGACACTGGTTTTGATATCACCAAGGGCAATAAAAATATATATATAGCGAGGGTGTCTCTTCACCTAGTGCCCTAAGGCCAACTGGTCTGGGAGTCACTGCTATACCAGAGGTGGTGCAAGACGAGGAAAATACACCAAGTAAGCAAGCATAGGAGTAATCGGTCGGTTAGTACCTTAAGAAGTATTAATGGTCGCATGAAAGTGTGTGAGCAATCTCATCTAAATATTCATTAATTAAAAAGTACTGAGGCTGATGGGCAAGAGTATGATAGCATGAATTGAATTCTCCGGGTATAGGGATGTCTTTACACACACGCAGGGTTATATGATTGATGTTTGGAAGAAAGATAGGAATGAAAAATAAGACGATATTTTATTGACGGAGGACGTGATTTCCGACATCTTTTCATGACTATTAAGATAGGGCTCATGACAGCCGAAAAGCTAGCTTAGTTGGAAACCCTAATTTTCAAAGTCTTTCTTTTACAATTCTTTTCTTTAAATGTAAATTTCATGATCCCCCGTTTATTATTGGATTTTGTGGGCGCAATCCGCTGAAAACCCTCAGGAGACAACACTTCTCCTACTAGGGACACCTAGAGGTTTAAAGGCTTGTTGCACGTGCTCAGTGCAATCGTGTTGCCTACGAAAGTGTGCTAGTTTGTTTTTCTCTTTCTTTATTTTCTCCTTTCTTTTTAATAATGTTCTCTCGAGACAATTGAAAATAAGTTTGGGGGAATTTGATCAGTCGAAAATACTGCATCTTTTAACCGGCAATTTCCCTATCATTTGCACTCATCTAGAAGTGTTCGGCATTCATATTGCACATATTAACAAATCAATCGTTAAATATCAGATTGCATGTGTTAGATACTAAAACCGGTACTATAAAGGAAATTGACTGCATTTCATAGCATGGCATCATTCCTATATATCGCAACTTATGTTCCGAAGTTTGTACAGGAAAATCCAGAAGATCGGTCAAATTTACAAATGAAGACTGTTAAAAAGACGCCAACTCATGGATTTGGAATCTGGTATTTATCTAAGAAGAATTCAGAAAATAAACATATCAGAGAATAATCCCAAAGATAGAAGGAAGCAACACTGCAAGCTAGAAGCCATGAGGCTCCAACAGAGCCGCGGAGCCATGAGGGTCCAACAGAGCCGCGGAGCCGCAGCAGGAGCCGGCTTGCGCCGCGGTTCCGCGGCGGCGTTGCCACGTCAGCCCTCCAACTTTGGTGCAAAATTCTTCTCTCAGCTCCTACACTTCATAAAGACACTACAGTTTCCAGAGGAATCTCGAAGCTTCTGCCAGTTCAGCAAACTAGGGTTTCTAAGCTAAAACATTCCTAGCTTAAAGGCTAAGCTAAGCTCCTAACTAACTTACAACAAACTTTTGGAGGGAATTGCAAATTCAAACCTAGACCTAGGGTTTGGGAAACCTATAAATAGACCTCTAGGCTCACTTGTAAATCATCTTATCATCTTAGAAAAATCTTAGATCCCATCTCATTTTAGAAATCAATTTTGTGGGTTAGTTGATTAGAAACCCTAGTTCTTCATCTACCCACATTCTTTCCACCTCCAAACCCTAACCCTAATCCAATCAAGAAATACCCAATTCAAGATCCATGGAGTTCAAGCAAAGCAAGCCTTCAAGCAACCTTTAGAAGCAAAGCCGGTATTCAACGGAGCACGAGATCGAAGCGATCCAAGACTCAAGAAGCAGAGCGATGCAAGATTCAACGAGCGAAGTTCCTACCTCTTGTAAATCTCGAGAGTTGTAACTACTTGTTGTTGTAATAAAGGTGAAGATTCTTTAACTTGTTTACATTTCAATTCAAGCATTATGATTCATTTAGATTCTTGAATATGTACTTTCTTTGATGATGCTTGGATAAAACTCCGCTCGTGGAGGCATCGAAACAATTGTAAGATGATGATGTTGATGAATTGTTAAACGTTTTCTTAAGTCTTAAAGCAATTGTAAATTCTTGAAAATCGATTGATCAATGATCTAGATTGATGCGAATATGTTCTTGATTCCTTTCGCATGATCTAGAGATCGACAATTGATCATTCGACCTTCAAGAAGCTATCTAGTGAATGTTATTCATCGAAAGGACAAAGGATAGGATCAGGAACCCTAATTCCTCGCAAGATCCTTGATCCTCGATGAATTCGATATCGATTTAGCATCAATTTGTTACTAGATAAGAAATCATAATCTTGAATCTTCATCACATCTACAATTTACTTGATTCCTACGAGCTTTACTTCAAATATAGAAACCCTAAGTGATTGGAATTTTATCAAAACTCGATTCTCGATTGTTTATCATTTTCTTGATTCTTGATTAGAATAGTGACACTTGAAACCCATCGATAAAAATCTTGAATCATGTTTTCTTTTCTTTTCTATTAACTTTTCAATTCAAACAAATCAAACATACAAACGAATCGCATAATCCCTGTGGACGATCTGCACTCACTAACGATCTACATCTGACACCGTAGTTGATTGCGGTCAAATAATTCTTTGATTGTGATTCTATACATTTTCTTAAACACACAACAAGAATTCGAATCAATCAAATGGCGCCGTTGTCGGGGACCATTTGAGTTACTTACACAATCGGAAAATTGAATCAATCAAATGGCGCCGTTGCTGGGGACCATTTGAGTTACTTACACAATCGAAAAATTGAATCAATCAATCGGCCTCCCTCCATTTAGTTGACATGCACTGGAGACTGCTGCATGATTTGAATCTGGTTCCAATTAAATCAGTGCCTCTGTTTCTATATTGTATATAGAATGGTTCTTATCTTAACGATGTTAAGGTATATAGAGTTGTCCGGCTTATGCTTAAAACCAGACTCTGGACATACTCAAGGCACGTTTCTGTAATGGCAGTTTGTGGGTTATCCCGGACTATGACGAGGGTTAACTTTCTACCATCTAGAAGATCAATAATGATATTGTTCTTGACTCGCCGTAGTTTTAGTAAAATGGACTTTTTCAGAAAACAGTAGTGGGAGTATGGTAAAACTAGAAGTGATTCCAGAACCACAAACGATTACTGAAAATTTAATAAAACCTAAAGATTCAATCAGGTTTGACATTCCATTAGCCACTCTGCAGATATGGTGGCTCACCTCAGGCGCCTGAGAGGTACTTCGGTATCCTCAAAGACAGTGATAAGGAGGTTCTTGTTTATCCAGACTTGCCATTACTGCTGTTCTAGACTATGAGACTCGGCAGGAGGATGAGTATAGCTTCATTCTAAACCAGCTTTAGAAGTGCACGTGTATATGACTCTGCCAGAGGATTGTTGTGGTCAGTGTGAGCAGCAGAAGCACAGTAGACAAATAGCTTATGTCTATTTATAGACTAAAGCAAATATAGCGGAGAAAGATCATCTATTTTTGATATGAAAGTCATGGGCATTGACTTCATCAGAATAGGAGATGGATCGGTTAAGAAGGTAGTAGGGTGTGATGTCCTGGTATTTGGATGACATACACTTTGTAGGAAGTGAAATTCCCATACTACGATCGGTTATACCGTGGTTGTCACACAGTGGTTTCTCCACATAGGATTTGGATATTATATCAGGCATTCTGGTTACTGGATCTATGGTTTCAGATATAGATTTGGGCAATTTCCCAATCTGGGTACTTAGACAGTATTCTAAAGGTGTTTTAGAATGGACGACTCCTGGCATGGTGGTGTACGCGCAAGTGATGGAGTTACCCTCTCTAAAGGTGTCTTACAGACTAAAGGGGAGAGGGATGTGCATGATTGGCATATCACTTGCTTAGGCAAATGAGTCAATCATGAGATGTCAAGTACCACACCAGATGTTGTTTTTGCACTAGTTGCAGTAAGTTTATACATTAATCCAATCCTGGAGAAACGTTCGGAAGCAGTTTTAGAACATAAGTGATATGTTCTAGGGTTATGATATCGACAGCTTCCTTCGGGAGACAGTTATTGATTGATCGAATTTCTCGTTTTGTGTCGGTTTAAGAAAATGAATAGAATCACAATCAAAGAATTATTTGACCGCAATCAATAACGGTGTCGGATGTAGCGCGTTAGTAAGTGCGGATCGTCCACAGGGATTGCGCGATTCGTTCGTATTTTGTTTTGTTTGAATCGAAAATTTAATGAAAAGAAAACAAACAATTCATGATTTATAGTTGAAGTTCAAGAATTAGAAAATCTAGATCCAATAACAAGAAAACGATAGAATCAAGAATTGAGAGTTTAATGATTTTTCCAACCAAATATCAAGAATCTAAATGAGGCTCGTAGGAATCGATCGGATCTATAGATGTGATGTAAACTCACGATGACGTATTCTTATCCTTCGATGAATTGATACTAGATCGATGATGATCGACGAGAATTAGGGATTTCTAGTGAAACTAGGGTTTCATCATTTATCCCTTGTTCCTTCGTCGATATCATTCACATTCTAGCCTTTAGTAAATTCAAGAAACGATCGTAGATCCCTAATTTCGAGCGATAACAATCAAGAAAGCATCGCAATGAAACTAGGTTATCGATTCTTGAACTTTCTAGGGTTTACAAAACTCGTAGGACTTAAGAATCGTTTTAAGATTTGTTACATCATCATTCTATTGATCTTCTCGACTCCTTGACGAGCGGAGTTTTACTCAAACATCACAACAAGAACTACAATTACAAATTGAGATCGAATCATGATGCAAGAATTTAAAGAAAGCAAGATTAACGAATTTCACCTTTTATTTATATCAACAATTACAATCACTCAAGAACTACAAGAGGAAGAACTCCATCGTCGATTTGGCTTCGCTTGTCTCCTTGAGTCGCGGATCGGCTTAGATCACTTGCTCGATTGAAGATCGGCTCCGCTCCTAAAAGGTTGAAGGGCTTCTCGCTTGATTGGTACTCGGGATCTTTAATTTGGATTGGAATTAGGGTTAGGGTTTCGCACAAGTCGTATCACTCAACTTGTGGAAGAAGATGGTGTAAGAATTTAGGGAAGGA
The DNA here is from genome assembly GCA_030015575.1 of Agapanthus africanus. Taxonomy (NCBI): domain Eukaryota; kingdom Viridiplantae; phylum Streptophyta; class Magnoliopsida; order Asparagales; family Amaryllidaceae; genus Agapanthus; species Agapanthus africanus. The sequence continues at coordinate 521,930,743 of CM057344.1, forward strand.
AAGATTAAGGAAGAAGTTTTAACCCTAGGTCTAGGCTCCTATTTATAGACTTCCCAAAACCCTAGATCTAGGATTTAAATTTTCGGCCGTTAGTGTAAGCACGTGCAGAAAATATGAGGACTTGGAGCCATCAAGCCGCCGCGGAACCGCGGTGCAAGCGCGCTTCCGTAGCGGAACCGCGGCGCTTCTGATGCCTCAGGGCTTGGGTCTTTAACTGTGAACTTGGGCTGACATATGGGCCTTGTTATGATATGTTGAATTTTATTTGGCCTTCTGTATTGCTACCAGATCTTTAGCCTTTGAGTTGGCGTATTTTTGATCAGCTTCTTTTGGCTTTGTTCCTGCAATTTCTCGAGACAAGTGTTGCGCAATATAGAGATGATGTGATGCCATAAAATACAGTCAATTTCCCTAGAAATGCCGGTTTTAAAGTCTAACACATGTAATCTGATATTTCAGGACTGTTTTGCTAATATGTGTAATATGAATACCGAACACTTCTAGATGAGTGCAAATGATAGGGAAATTGTCGTGTTAAAAATGAAGTATTTCCGACTGATCAAATTCCCCCAAACTTATTTTCGATCGTCTCGAGCGAACTTTTTTTTTTATTAAAAAGAGAAGGAGAAAATAAAGAAAGAGAAAAACTAACTAGCACACTTTCGTAGGCAACACGATTGCACTGAGCACGTGCAACAAGCCTTTAAACCTCTAGGTGTCCCTAGTAGGAGGAGTGTTGTCTCCTGAGGGTTTTCAGCGGATTGCACCCACAAAATCCAATAATAAAAGAAAGATCATGAATAATACATTTAAAGACAAGAATTGTAAAAGAAAAGCCTTGAAAGTTAGGGTTTCCAACTAAGCTAGCTTTTCGGTTGTCATGAGCCCTATCTTAATAGTCATGAAAAGATGTCAGAAATCACATCATCCCTCAATAAAACATCGTCTTTATTCTTCATTCCTATTTTTCTTCCAAACATCGATCATATAACTTTACGTGTGTGTAAAGGACATCCCTACACCCGGAGAATTCAATTCAAGCTATCATACTCTTGTCCATCCACCTCAGTACTTTTTTAATTAATGAATATTTAGATGAATTTGCTCACACACTTTCATGCGACCGTTAATACTTCTTGAGGTACTAACCGACCTATTACTCATGTGCTTGCTTATTTGGTGTATTTTCCTCGTCTTGCACCACCTAAGGCTTAGCAGTGACTCCCAGACCAGTTGGCCTTAGGGCACTAGGTGAAGAGGCACCCTCGCTATATTTTTTTATTGCTGCCTTGGCGATAACAAAACCAGTGTTCATTTTTCTCACCATTTTATATTTTCTTCATTTTTTATTTCCTTCATACTTTTGGCTTTAAGACAAGAGCATTTCAAGGTATCCTCTACTATCCCAGGCTTTAAGAGGTGTGTAAGTGCTAATAGCAGGGTATCAACGTTCAAAATATTTGGCTTCCAGAATAGAAACTATTTTTCAGACTTATTTTTATCCTCAGATTAGTGACGTCCTTCATCTTACTAACCCTTGGGACAACGGCTCATAACTACTTATTACTAGTTCGTATAAGAAAACTTCTAATGTTCTTGGTTTTCTTAAATTTTTCTAATCTCATGGATGTAATTTTTCACTATCTAAACTTTTATTATCTTATTTATGTACAAATTTTTTTTATATTTTTGAAAATTTTAAATTTTTATAGGTTTTTCAAAATGTTTTGTGCTTATGCAAATGATATGCAAATGATGCAGAAATAAGCACAAACCTCCCCCAAACTTGTTTTCAACAGTGTCCTCACTGTTGCCATCTGCTAAATCTGAAAAAACCTGTAAGCTAGGGAGGAATTTATTAGTGGGGGCAAAATATTTATTTGAAGATCCTCCCCCAAACTTATTTTTGGCTCAAAATTTTGTAAAAATTTTCTTTTCAAGAGCCAGAAAATATACCCCCGAAACTTGAGTTAAACAATGTTAAGCTTTGAAAATCACAAGAGGGGGTCAAAAATCAGTGGTCGATGCCAAGCTTTGCAAAGACCGAATGTTAACACCAATCATTCAAAAAATTTATCAATGCAGTGCTTTGGTTGGTGGAAGAAAAAGTGGGGAAAGGTTAAGTGGTGGAATAGAATTTGTGTGCGTCTTATTTTGGAGAGACGATGCAGTGTATGTGATGGATTACTCGCATTCTTTTTAAAGTTCAGAAGAAGGGGTGGAGATTCAATTTCATTGATTGGGAGATGATTCATCTCAACACCCGTGTTATTTAAAAATGCGAGTTCATCAGCGAAGATTTCCTCAAAAGTTCCATCCATACCCCGATGAATAATGTCATCACAAAGTGCGGGGTGATCTTCAGACTCTAAAAACAGTTCATAATCAGTGTTAATTGTTGACCCGGACATCTCGGTGGAAGAGTCCGTATGTGTATGATACATAGTTGGGTCAAACAATAACGTATGAAAAGAGTCAAGATGGATATCAGGAGGATCATCAAATTCGCTGCTGTCGACATCCATTAAGTCGACAGAACAGACATGAGCAGTAGGTTCGAAGGGTACACTTCCCAACTTGTAAATGTTCAGCTCTATTGACCTATTCCCGAAGGATAGGGTCGTAGAACCGTTACGACAGTTGATAATAGCATTGGAAGTGGCCAAAAAGGGGCGACCTAAAATCACCGGAATTTGGTTCCATGGGTTCGCTACAGGCTGTTTATCAATTACAATAAAGTCCACAGGGAATATGAATTCCCCGATTTTTATTAATACATCCTCCAGTTCACCCCTAGGTTTGGTGATTGATCGGTCAGCCATCTGGAGAGTGCAATAGGCTGGTTTCAACTCTCCGATCCCTAGTTGCTCATAAACAGAGTATGGAAGCAAGTTAAGACTAGCGCCAAGGTCTAGTAGAGCACGGTTGACGTGTTTTTCCCCAATAGAAATGGAAATAGTAGGACAACCAGGGTCCTTACGTTTCCTCGGTACTTGTTGGGGGAAAGCCGTGTCTACTGTCTTTGCCATAAAAATCTTCTTGGGCACTTGAGTCTTCCTCTTCCTAGTGCACAAGTTCTTAAGAGTTTTCGCATAGGACGGAACTTTTTGGATGGCATCTAGGAGAGGGATGTTGATGTTAACTTGCTAAAAAATGTCCATAATCTTCTCTATATGTGGACTCGATGTGTTAGCCCTTAACCGATTAGGATAAGGTGCTTTAGCAATAAGCGCTAGGTCCATCATAGGAGAAGGAAGTGTGTGTGGACCCGATCCCAGAATAGAAGTGGGGATCGTCGGTGGTAGACTAGAAGAGATGGGCTGAGGTGGCGGGCCTTGTGGGAAACGAAGAATAGGCTCGTAAGAAGGTGGTGGGGTAGAAGAACTGGGGTCAGAATTAGAAGTAGAAGTGGAAGGAAAGGTCTCAGCCGGGGTGTTATTGATTGATTTTTCTTTATCATCAAACTCTTCCCCAACATGATTGTCAAGAACTCTTCCAGATCTCAACGTGATTGCACTCACATGATGTGAATAGCCAGGATTGGGTAAGGGTTGAGCTGGAAGTTTCCCTTTCTCTCTTGCACTCATTTCGGCTTATAGTTGTGCAATTTGTGTTTCCATCGATTTGATATTCTCATTTTGAGAGACAATGATCTTCATCACATTCTCGACGGAAGATTGCAAACTTGCCGTCCCTTGGATGGATTGTTTCATGAAGGTATCCAAGGTTTGTGCTAGTGCAGAGGTATTATCAGTACCGGTCAATTCCAAAGAGTTTTCATGTGGTGCAAAAGGGTTGGCCGAATTTTGGAAGTTTTGTGATTGGAAGGGGTGCTGACTCAATTGAAGTGGTGGCTGTTGTGGTGGAGGGACCCTTTGGAAATTGTTTTGGTTTGGAACCGTGTTTTGAGTTTGTGATTGGTTCTAAGCAAAGTTAGGGTTATTCCTCCAACCCTGATTATATGTGGAAGAATATGGATCGTTCCTAGGTCTTAGAAATGCGGCATTGGTATGCTCATGACCTTGAAACGGACATTCTTCCGTCAAGTGAGAAGGATCAGAACAGCATCCACATACAGTTTTGGAGAGTGACATTTGATTTAGGGCGGCGGCTAAAAATTTGTTTTCCATATTGTCGAATTTCTTGTGTAAAGCTGAAATTTCAGCTCTAACTCCTATGGAAATATCATTGCCATCCCTAGACGATTGACTCACACCCTCCTACTGTAAAGATCTTTCAGCGAAATCTTCTAGAAATTTCCAGGCTTCCCCATCATTTTTGGTCATGAAGTTTCCTTGACACATAGATTCAAGGGTCTGTCTTGTGTTAGGATTAATGCCCTCATAAATGATTCGGCACAGTTCCCATCTTGGGATGCCGTGATGAGGACATTGGACTAACAGATCTTTGAAGCGTTCAAGACATTTTGAAAATGGTTCATATGGAAGCTGGGTGAATTGATTTATTTCGCTACGGACTCGAGCTGTCTTGTGTTGTGGGTAGAATTTCTTAAGGAATGCTTTGACGAATTCTTACCAATTTGAGATGGAATGTGCGGTAGTGTTATACAGCCACTTCTCGGCTATATCGCACAAGGTGAATGGAAGAAGACGTAGACGCATAACATCCATAGAAAACTGTGAGGTACCCATCATTGCGCATACATTTTCAAATTTAGTGATAAATGCATATGCGTCTTCAGACTCGAGACCGTGAAATTTTGGTAGAAGGTTGATGTAGTGGGGTTTTATTTGAAAATTTTCCCCGTTGGCTGGTGAAATGGAAAGAAAGGTGGAAAGGGGACTTCATGTTGGATAGCACCTCTCTTGGAGAGAGATGCGAGGTGGATTCTGCGCACCAACGGACGGCGGCAGATTAGTGGAAAAGAAGTTCGATGGAGACGGATCCATCGATGTGAGTGTGGTGGTGGGTAAAAGAAAGGGTAAATGTAGAAATACCGACTTTTGGGTCGAAGAGGGAAACGCGGACTTAACGGGAACTAGAATCCCGTGTCCAGCCTATCTTGCACTAAAAAAAGGTTAGTACAAGTGGCAGCGTGAATTTGTAATTAGAGGAATGATGAAAGAATGCGGTGTTTTGTTTTGAAAATTGGACGGATTTTTGAAAATATGATGCAACACAACAAACGCAACACACAAAAACCTAATTCTAGTGGTCACCTAGGTCAAACTCTAGACCGCTCCTAACTGCCAAAAGACAAGTCGCAGAATAAATCCTCCACTGCCTCTTTGTCTCTCCTGTGGCCAGGTAAGTGCCAGGTAAGTGGGAGGTTCTCCACTACGTAAGTAGTGGGCCTAATTAAGTAACCACTAGCCTTCGACACACTTGCCTTAGACACCACAAAAGAAACGCGGATAAGCAATGAATTACCCACGGCCTTCTTCTGTCCTAAGTGAGCGCGACGGTCCTTAGAGTCATCTCTAGATATTTTTTAGTTAATTATGGTAAATGCGGATGCAAAGTTTGCGATTTTCGGGGCTTAGGAAGGGTAATGAACTCCCCACCTAATCTGGATTTGGTCTTTACCCCTTAATGTCCGTATTAATTATGCAAACAACCACAAAGATCAAAACAGGAACAATTTAATTTTTCTTTTTGCACGGCGCTGCGATTTTTGCAAAGAAACCTGCACAAAATGTTAATTGGAGGAGATTTAGGAGGAGATAAGAAAGTTAGAATTCACCAGAAAAACTTTTGTACAGAGAAGCGCTAGATCCGCCGCGGAATCGCGGTGTAAGGTGCCTAATGCCGCGGAATCGCGGTGGGATGAGTTGATCACTGCTCCAAAATTTTTCAGCAAGCTTCTGTTCACTTACACAGCTCTCTGGAATTATCTGAAAAATTTTTCCACGGCTCCAATGATTCCAGATTTCCTCGCACATATCATAACAACTCGTATTAGTGTTCGCGCGAATTTTGATCTAAAATTTATAATGGAATAAATCTTTGAATTCAAATTTCAATAAAGAACGAATTAGCGAGCGATCCCCGGCAACGGCGCCATTTGATTGATCGAATTTCTCGTTGTGTGTTGGTTTAAGAAAATGAATAGAATCGCAATCAAAGAATTATTTGACCGCAATCAATAACGGTGTCGGATGTAGTGCGTTAGTAAGTGCGGATCGTCCATAGGGATTGCGCGATTCGTTCATATTTTGTTTTGTTTGAATCAAAAATTTAATGAAAAGAAAACAAACAATTCATGATTTATAGTTGAAGTTCAAGAATTAGAAAATCTAGATCCAATAACAAGAAAACGATAGAATCAAAAATTGAGAGTTTAATGATTTTTCCAACCAAATATCAAGAATCTAAATGAGGCTCGTAGGAATCGATCGGATCTATAGATGTGATGTAATCTCACGATGACGTATTCTTATCCTTCGATGAATTGATACTAGATCGATGATGATCGACGAGAATTAAGGATTTCTGGTGAAACTAGAGTTTCATCATTTATCCCTTGTTCCTTCGTCGATATCATTCACATTCTAGCCTCTAGTAAATTCAAGAAATGATCGTAGATCCCTAATTTCGAGCGATAACAATCAAGAAAGCATCGCAACGAAACTAGGTCATCGATTCTTGAACTTGCTAGGGTTTACAAAACTCGTAGGACTTAAGAATCGTTTTAAGATTTGTTACATCATCATTCTATTGATCGTCTCGACTCCTCGACGAGCGGAGTTTTACTCAAACATCACAACAAGAACTACAATTACAAATTGAGATCGAATCATGATGCAAGAATTTAAAGAAAGCAAGATTAACGAATTTCACCTTTTATTTATATCAACAATTTCAGTACAATCACTCAAGAACTACAAGAGGAAGAACTCGATCGTCGATTTGGCTTCGCTTGTCTCCTTGAGTCGCGGATCGGCTTGGATCACTTGCTCGATTGAAGATCGGCTCCGCTCCTAAAAGGTTGAAGGGCTTCTCGCTTGATTGGTACTCGGGATCTTGAATTTGGATTGGAATTAGGGTTAGGGTTTCGCACAAGTCGTGTCACTCAACTTATGGAAGAAGATGGTGTAAGAATTTGGGGAAGGAAAGATTAAGGAAGAAGTTTTAACCCTAGGTCTAGGCTCCTATTTATAGACTTCCCAAAACCCTAGATCTAGGATTTAAATTTTGAATTTCCCTCCAAAAGTTAGTTAGAGGGAGAAGCTTCTAGATGAAGTTTGTTAAGCCGAGCCTTCTAGATGTGCCACGTGGCGTTTCTACAATGTTCTTGGAAGCTTGGGCCGTTAGTGTAAGCACGTGCAGAAAATATGAGGACATGAAGCCATCAAGCCGCCGCGGAACCGTGGCGCTTCTGAAGCCTCAGGGCTTGGGTCTTTAACTGTGGACTTGGGCTGACATATGGGCCTTGTTAGGATATGTTGAATTTTATTTGGCCTTCTGTATTGCTACCAGATCTTTTGCCTTTGAGTTGGCGTATTTTTGATCAGCTTCTTTTGGCTTTGTTCCTGCAATTTCTCGAGACAAGTGTTGCGCAATATAGGGATGATGCGATGCCATAAAATACAGTCAATTTCCCTAGAAATGCCGGTTTTAAAGTCTAACACATGTAATCTGATATTTCAGGACTGTTTTGCTAATATGTGTAATATGAATGCCGAACACTTCTTGATGAGTGCAAATGATAGGGAAATTGTCGTGTTAAAAATGCAGTATTTCCGACTGATCAGTTATCATTCCAGACTTCCAAATTGACCTGGATGACAGTGTGACTGTCAGAGTTATAGTTTTCCCTCTTGATGGTTTAATCAGGTGGTCCAGGCAGATACTGAGGGAGGCATGAAGCAGGATACTGATTAAGTTCAGTGGACGATACAGTCTAAGAAGTTTGCTGGATTTGGAGTTCATTTATGAACTGGGTCCCATCAGATATCCAGACATATTCTAAGAAAGATATTGCTCGTTTCAGGAGATGGCTTTCCCCCCGAACTTGAGATAAAGAGAGACATAGAAAGAAACAGTAAAGCGGATCTACTCACCGAGGCAATTTCTCGAACGCAATAGTTTTACAAACGAGCATTGTGAAACTAATTAGTAGAGAAGTTGGGTGTTGGTATCATACGGGCTGTGAGTATGCGACACCGCAATAATTAGCCTTAAGTGAAAGTGGAGATTGTTGGCTATAGTGCCCTCAAGTCAATTATTGGATCGCAGGCACGTGATTGCAATGATTGAGGGAGGACCTATACCGGTAGAACAGTCTTACTCGAGATGATAGTATGCTATCTGGTTTGCCCTTGTCATTGTGTACATGTTTCAGGTGACATTACAGATCACTATTACTGTATGGTTACTAGGCACTCTAATAAGGTTCTATAAGGCATCAACCATGCCCGATTAAAATTTTAGCCGTGCCGAATAACCCTAAACAAGATCTTTTCCAGATAATTAGGGTAACACTTGCAAGTAAATAACAATTATCACTAAGCGAATACGAAATACAACCTTTGTAGATCGGTCCTTCACTTCTAAAGCTCCTTGTTGTTGTCCCTTCGCTGCGATCATCGATCTCCCAAACTCTCGGACGGCTCCATAAGAAGAGGGCAACGGTTTTGCTTGAAGTCTTCGAGGCCGAAGATGATCTACGTTGAGGGAATACGAACTCAAGCTTCTACATCACTAACTAGAGAATTAGTGAAGAAAACACGCTAAACTAAAGTGCTAGTCAAGTAGAGGATGATGAAATAGGTAATGGTACACTTTAGAATTTCTTTTCTAACAATGTTTCTCTCTCTTTATCAAACCCTAGCAAGAATTTGAAGGAGGAAGAAGATGAGCTCAAAATGAGAATGAAAACTAATCAAGAGAGAGAGAGTGCTAACCATGGATGAGTGGGTATCATATACTAACTCATGTAGAGACATAACCATGGCTAATTATAGTTGTTAGGTTTATAAAAATCCTAAGTAAAACAAAACTAATGGACTTTGGTCAATGCACTCACAAGCTTCATGAAGCTTCATGCACTTGAACAATTATCCACTAATTTTTTATTTACTTTGTATATTAAAACCCCACCAATATAATTATAAGGGTGTATGTCTCATACACCCATGTAGTGTGTATCAACAACCATGATACAAAATGAACACAAATAAATATATATCACATATATATTAAGTTGTGCACAAGTGAGAAAAACAAATGCTTAAGTGAACCAATGTTAGTTAATGTAAATTAGTATATCACATATACAATTATACACTAAATTATTAAATCAACACTTGACTTAATAATCCGGTTATATCACATATAACCGACTAACATCCAATGTATCGACTTATCGAATCAACCCTTGATTCGATAACCTGGTTATATCACATATAACCGATCGATACAAACATCGCGAGAATTGAATACGGTATGGCATTCTCGCATTATTCTCGGTCCCGCACATATCACATATGCGCTCCTATTTCGTTTTGCCTGAGCCAGTAAAACCTCTATGTAGGACTCTAAAGACTCGTCAATACGCCGGCAGTAGGTGATGATCATATCAAGCACCCAAAAGCCGTCAGCGGTACTAGCTGGACGTAACGACTAACCGGGTATTGAGCGATCAGAAGATCAACAAGCAAGCCCGCTCCAACTCCTGCAAAAATCTTGACAGTGACACTACCGTACAGTCCGGTCTCCTCATCTGATATGTCGCATTTCAAGTCTAGGGGTGGTAAACGTCAGACCCCAAAAACCGATAAGTCATGCCGATATGAGGCTCATAACGGGTCGAGAAACTACTGGTAACACTTACCAGTAAATCTCTAAACCATCCCTGGCCATGGACTTCCCTGTTACGGCCAATCGAGCATAGCGCAACATCAACCCCCAATACCGGGAGAGACGAAACCCCTCCTATTGCTCATTGCCTCCATGTGAATCGGGAATGTACCCAAAAACCGCCATTTTGCACACCCTTTTGGACGTGGTAAGGTGGAAATCAAAGCACAGTGGGAATCACACAAGACTCTATGACGATCTCGGGTCTACAGACTAATCAGCACCTGTGTTACCAGAGAACTGCTATCTGACGTAAGGTATAATACCATCTAGGAGTTCTCGGCGAGTCCGTCCAGTGTACCCAGTCTCCACTGAGCACCCGTATATCATCTCTGATGTCAAACACCAATGGATAAGGGATCATCCATCGCCCATCTATATGGGTCGAGAAGGTATACGCTTGTCTACACTAGTATATCAATGCCTCGTCTCGATACACCCACGATTAGGGACCTTGAAGGATGTACTTATGGACTACCATGCCCCCATTAGTATGATCTGCATCATAGTCCAGGTAGTCAAGTACACATCCTAAGGGCTTTACCAACATGTAACAGAGAGACAATCAGTGTACACGTTAAGGTAAAGAGTAACCAGATAGCATACTATTATGTCGAGCAAGAAAGTCCTACCTATATATGTCCAAGCATCCTCTACTCTATACATCTCATGTATAGTAATGGCCTCTAGGGCATACATATAACTAACAATCTCCCACTTGCACTAGGGCCATCTGATAACGGTGGTTGTAGTATCTCATACTCAACCATCCCACAAAAGTCTCTCTCTGGGAAAAGGCCTTTGTGAGTGGATCCGCTGTGTTTTCCTCTGAGTCTACTCTCCTAACCTCGATCCCCTGGAGATCAACCATCTCCATGATCAGATGACACTGCCTTAGAATATGTCTGGATCACTGATGGGACAGGCGTTTCTAGGCATAAGCCACAACTCCATTGACACACAATGGTAGGAACGAAGTTCATCTCATGAACTAATATACACCCAGACTGCCTCTTTGGTAGTATTTTTGGTAACGATGTGTCTTGCCTTTAATCGTCTAGTATGCTACGATATCTTTCTTGGAACTCTTCAAACATACCGTCCCTTTACTAAGGGTAAAGACAATGCCTGTGACTGACATTCTGTCGTCCTTATCACCTTAGAACCTTTCCAGTGATTCTCCCCAGGATCGATTGATACCATCTCACTACAACTAGTGAGAATCCTAACATCCAATTACATCTATCTCATATATCAAAACTCAGGATTTAGGAGGTATCACTTTGATCCTATATGGAGAATCATTGTGATAAGCGGAGATTGACCGAGCGTAGCATAAGAAACTCCTTCCCTATTGAGAGTATGTCATCCACGTACTCTACGAGGATCACCACCATACTCCTTACTACCTTTTTGTATATACAAGGTTCATCTACCATTTTGATGATGTCAAACTCTTTGACTAACACATCAAAACAGACGTTCCAACTCCGCGATGCCTACTTTATCACATAAAACATCTTGCACACGTTTCCGCTGCTCCAACTGTCTACGAAGCCCTCTGACTGTGTACTTATAGACTCTCTCTTCTAAAACATCATTTAGAAAAGCAGTCATGACACCCAACTGCCAGATATCGTAGTCATGGTATGTAGCCGTGGCAAGTAGGATCTGGATGGACTTTAAGCATAGCTACATTGAAAAGGTTTCATCATAATCCATACCTGGTCAATGATGAAAACCTTTAACAAGTCTAGCTTTGAAAGTCTCAACTTTTCCATGTACACCAAGTAATCTTCTCAAGATATACTTGCTCCTGACGGGGATTTAACCCTTCAGATAAGGCAACCAAAGCCCATACTTTGTTGGTGTATAAGGATTCCATCTCAGATCGTTAAGCATCCATCCATTCTTACAGAGTCCCCACTCTTGATAGCCTGCTCGAAACCAGATGGGTCATCATCTCATGATGCAATCCACGCTTCCACTGTCATAGAGAAACCAAAGTATCTCTCAGGTGGGTGAGAAACGCTGCTAGATCGGCGGAGAGGCTGAGGTTCGTTGGAAACTATTGAATCCTTTGGTTCTACCAAATCATTAGCTGCAGTTTGTATAGCTGGAACTCCTTCCAGTTCTACCTCATGTCCACTAATTTCTTCTCAAGAAATTCCCTTTCACAAAGGTGGCATATTGAGAAACAAAACATCTTTTGTTCCTCGGTTTGGTAGAAGATATTCCCTTGCGTATGCTTGGGATATCCAATAAACTTCTACAGAACTGACTTTGCCTCGAGCTTGTCCGGATTATGCTTTTAGACATAGGCTGGACAACCCCAAATCTTAACTGGCTTAAGATATGGGCTCTTCCCTTTCCATATCTCATATGAAGTGGTAGGCAACTTATTTGATCGGAACCCTATTCAATAGGTATGCAACTTCACAAGTGCATAACTCCCTAAAATGAAATAGGAAACTCGGTAGTACTCATCATAGAGCACACCATATCAATATAGGTTGAGATTGCTTCGCCCCGATACACCGATGTGCTGTGGTGTATGCGGAGGAATAATGCTGAGAAAGAATCTCATTCTCCTTTAGAATAATCCAGGAATTCCGTGCTCAAGTATTCTCCTCCTTGATCACATCAAAGGACATAATACTTATACCTGTTTTGGTTCTCTACTTTCTAACTTATATTCTGTGAATATCTCAAAAGCTTCGAACTTGTGTTTCAACAGGAACATATGTCTGAATCTTGAGAGATCATCAGAGAATGTAATGAAGTACAAAGAACCGGTCTTGGCATGTGTAGACAGGGGACCTTCATACATCAATATGTATCATCCCAAGAGTTCACTAACTCTTTCTCTGCTCCTAAAAATAGAGCTATGGTCATCTTATCTCTGTGACATGACCGGCAAGTTTCACAAGATGTAAATTCAAACTAATCTAAATATGCATCTAAATGTAACTTCAGCTAGTCGGGTCGCATTGATATGACCTAGTCTACAATGCCTCAAGAAGGATTCGTTCATTTCTGAACTCTTCCTCTTATGTGTGTTCTGTATTCTAAGAACTGTAGTTTGATTTAGAGCGTCTATGCTTTTAGATAACGTGCCTAAACCGATCAACTCTTGATATAGGAAATGTTCAAAACATTATCCAACAATACAAAATTATATCCTTCTTTACTAATAAAGAGACTGATATGATGTTGTATATCAGGTTCGGTATCTAATAACATTCATTCAGAATCAATGTATTCTGGTAATACAGGGTGATAACTACCAACAGATTTGGCTGCAACACTTGCACCGTTTCTATCTCATAAAACTTGTCACCCGTTCTCAGTTCTTTACCTATCTGTGGCCTATGTAACAAATTACATATATGGGATCCTGATCCGGTATCACATACCCTGGACGTAATGGATACTGAGAAACAGTTCTCTGTAATGAACACACCCGAAGAATATGCATCAGCATGCACTTTCTTCATTTGGGCGGCACGGGAATTCTGGTAATCCCCTATTTCCTGCTCTGTCTTATAACATTTATAAGTTGGAGCGGGACCAATGTTCCCCAGCTCAGTATAACAAGCGGGTTCGGTCAATACATCCATATTATTATCTTGATTAAGGCATGGTATGGTCGCTACCTGGAGAGAGAGAGAAGAAAACACTCTGCGTGCGCTCTTGCAAGATTAGATTGGTTATTATTTTATCTAATCAGGATGGCTCCCACTGTTTTTATCAAATCTTCCTTCAAACCCTAAAAGGAAAGACTAGCCGAGATTAATTACACCCTACAACTTCGCCAATCTTTCAGCCAGGCCAGTGTCGGTACTTTGAGGGAGGTTCCCCGTGCTTTCGCACAGACCTAATTAAAGTAAACCTCGTTTTCCCAGAGGCGTAACCCCATTGACACCTTTCTAGACACCTACTTGATCGGCTGATTATAATGTGTAAAACTCTCCCAGGAGTAACTCTTACTCGCAGCGGGTATCGGGATCCAACTATCTCATAGAAGGTATGCAATCTCCTTGCAAATTTCAACACTTGAAATTCCCGATAATTTTGCCCCTAACCTCCTATGACCTTGACAAGGGCCAACAAAGCATAGGATTCTAGTCAAGTTCAACCCGTCATTTCTTGATTGAATTAAACCCACCTGCACGATCCTTGACAAAGGCCAACAAGGTCGTACAACTACCCTAACCCAATCTGCATCATATGCATAAGCAGATAAGCACTAGTCAGCTACCGCACACTACGCCTTGACAAAGGCCAACAAACGCAGCACGAATACTAACTACTACTTATCTGAAATGACGGAGGGCTATGACAGGTTTTTTTGAAAACCTATTGCGTAATGAACTTGATATCGTTGTAGAATCAAATAATTTTAAAATGAAGTGTTTTTGAGGCTTTTGCTAGTTTCTCTAAAGAGGTCACTCCTGGTGAAGGGATCTCGGCTCTTTACTCGTCGAATAAGGTGCAGGATATATCATATATATCACTGTGCAAAGCAAAAACTCCAAAAGCAATCAAAAGACAAACCGAGTGTTGTAGCATCTGCCAGTTATTGCTAAATGGGTCACTCCCGGTGAAGGGATCTCAGCCCTTTCCTTATCGAATAAGGTGCAGGATGTTCTACAAGGAACACCGCTATGCAAAGCAAAAACTGTAGCTACCTGTTTTTGAAAATTCGATTCAGCAACATCTTTTAGGTTTATTTCCTTTCATTAATCACATTAATGAAGTCCCATCATTTAAGTCACCTAAACATCACAGATAAATACGACGTACACTTATGCCATCCGCATTCGCCTCGATGTCCCCTCGTGCACCGTTAGGTTAGGTAACTAACGGCAGAGCGGGGCAGGGCTAGCACGGGTGTAAAACATAAGTAACGTCTATATAATATATCATATATACTATATACAGTATTTATCACAACATATCAAATGATCACATCACAGATATCGCAGCAGAAGAAACATATGAAATAATGGATATACTAGGACGTCCGTGTTTTAATACGAGCCTATATAAAACACGGATTCCACGGTCACGATGAATAGCCAAACCCACACCCCTAGACCCCTACGAAAGCGGCAAGCAACCCTACCAATTCTAGAGTTGGGAGACCCCGACTCGACTCCTCGAGTTGGTCTCCCACTGGACCCTAGAACCCGGTTACTTGTGCTCTCCTCCTTGGGTCTACCTAATGCGGAAAAAGTAAATAATATACAAATGGTGACATCAACCTCATCCCGGAAGAGCCCCAATAAAAGAATATTACATACAATGAATTTTACATCAATGGAAATAAAAACCCTCATCTCACATAAAACCCCCGTCTATTCAAAAACGCGACGATCCAATATAACATATCCAGCAACACATAACATCACATGTCATCAACGTAAGTAAATATGCGCATCCCAATTGTCGTTGACATATAGCAACGAAACCGGCGATATCACATATTACATTTACGGTCGCAGAAAAGAAAGTGTAAAACTACAACAATTGGAATCCGCAACCTCCTTAGACATCTCATGCCTAACAATTATAAACCCCGCATTTTAGTCTGTATATCGAAAACACTTTTCAATATATAGTCGGGCAATTCAACAAGATTCCCGATATGTGATCGAATGCTCGTCGCAAACTTCAGTAGACGGCTGCACCTCCGGATGCCGTCGACGAAGTGCACTAAGGCGGAACACCGCTGCCGCGAGCACCCAAACGGATGCTTTTGGCGACGGGGTTCTCCTACAGTCACTTGGTCGGGGCTTTGGGGCGTGGCTGTCTATTAAGTTTACCTGGCGAGTATCCGCGTACGCTACGTGATTGCGACGGACTTTTGATCGCATCAAAATCCCGTGGCAACCGATCATTTGAGACTAAACTGCTATGTTTATAACATTCAAATTAGTTATCTTATAACTACTTGTGGATTCCAAATATTGTATCACATTCCAAATAAATAGACAATGTTAAACTTTCCGATCGAATAAAAAAACACCTAAGTTTTCCCAATAGTTCTCAACACTTGAGGGGAGTTTAAAAACATCTATCACATGCCACAGTACCAATGGTCCAGCCGTAGAAGGGTCAAGCCAACGCCTCACATGTGGCAACGCCGTACTGCTCAAAACCCTAAGGTTCAAAAGGCAGTTCAAGACGGTCACATAATCGAGTTAAGGTCTGTTGTCTTCTAGAGGGTCCATCGCGTAACTTGCACGATCTAGAACGTTCTTAAACTACGGAAAAATCCAACACTTGGAAATTTTCCGGGTCGGGAAAAAGTGAGTTATTGATATCCGTTCGAACTTTTTAATACTTTCTAAATTATCCGGAAAAACAAAACGAAATTAAATTTTTCGATCGAATCAACGAATACAAAATAATCCCCAGAACACTCAACACTTGAGTCAGTTTAAAAATACCCAGAAAATATAACTCACAGAAATAGAGATTACAGTGCAAAAATGAGGGCATAAATCCTCTATACTGCCGCGGATCCGTGGCCCAAGCGCGGTACGGCCGCGGATCCGCGGCGGTTTGTACGGATTATGCTCTCGTTTTTCACTACAATTCTTATATTTCCCTGCTGATTTTTTTAGGCATTTTTAATTCAGAAAAATCACAGTTTTTAAAATTTGTCCAGAGAGGGGTTCATTATGGTGTTTCTGGGTTC
This sequence comes from Agapanthus africanus, assembly GCA_030015575.1. Lineage (NCBI taxonomy): Eukaryota > Viridiplantae > Streptophyta > Magnoliopsida > Asparagales > Amaryllidaceae > Agapanthus > Agapanthus africanus. The sequence goes on from CM057344.1 coordinate 521,947,271, forward strand.
GTTCAGAGTTTTAACTTCATATACACGTCGCCTAATGCTTTAGCTAGGCTCTGATACCACTGTAGGGTTACTAGACACTCTAATAAGGTTCTACCAGGCATCAACCATGCCCGATTAAAATTTTAGCCGTGCCGAATAACCCTAAACAAGATCTTTGCTAGATAATTAGGGTAACACATGGAAGTAAATAACAATTATCACTAAGTGAATACGAAATACAACCTTTGTAGATCAGTCCTTCACTTCTAAAGCTCGTTGTTGTAGTCCCTTCACTACGATCATCGAACTCCCGGACTCTCGAACGGCTCCATGAGAAGAGGGCAACGGTTTTGCTTGAAGTCTTCGAGACCGAAGATGATTTACGTCGAGGGAATACGAACTCAAGCTTCTACTTCACTAACTAGAGAATTAGTGAAGAAAACATCCTAAACTAAAGTGCTAGTCTAGTAGAGGATGATGAAATAGGAAATGGGTACACTTTAGAATTTCTTTTCTCACAATGTTTCTCTCTCTTTATCAAACCCTAGCAAGAATTTGAAGGAGGAAGAAGATGAGCTCAAAATGAGAATGAAAGCTAATCAAGAGAGAGAGTGCTAACCATGGGTGAGTGGGTATCATATACTAACTCATGTAGAGACATAACCATGGCTAATTATAGTGGTTAGGTTTATAAAATTCCTAAGTAAAACAAAACTAGTGGACTTCGGTCAATGCACTCACAAGCTTCATGAAGCTTCATGCACTTGAACAATTATCCACTAATTTTGTATTTACTTTGTATATTAAAACCCCACCAATATAATTATAATGGTGTATGTCTCATACACCCATGTAGTGTGTGTTGGATATATGTATGCCCTAGAGGCCATTATGTGATGTGGATGTATCTATACATGTGTGTGTATATATATATATATATATATATATATATATATATATTCAGTATGCATTCTTGCTCGACATGATAGTATGCTATCTGGTTCTTCTTTATCTGACATGTTGATTTGATCATGCTTGTTATTCACTCATACATGCTGATAAAGCCCTGAGGATATTGGCTTGACTACTCTGATTATGATGGAGATCATAGTAGTGGGACATCTGTAGTCTATAAGCATATCCTGGAAAGTCCCTAGTCGTAGGTATATCGAGACGGGGCATTGATATACCAGAGTAGACTAGCGTATATGATACTAGACCCATGTGATGGGCGTTGGATGATCTCATATCCATTGGTGTTTGACATCAAAATCATATACGGGTGCTCAGTGGTGACTAGGTACACTGGACGGACTCGCCGAGAACTCCTATATGGAATTATATCTATCGTCGGATAGCAGTTCTCAGGTAACACTGGTACAGGTTAGTCTGTAGACCCGAGATCGTCATGGAGTCTTGTGTGCTCTCCCACTGTACTTTGATTGCCACCCTACCACGGCTCTTCTGAGTCGTGCAAACAGGTGGCCGTTGGGTACAGTCCTGAGACACACGAAGGCATTGAGCGATAGGAGGGGTTTCGTCTCTCCCGATATTGGGGGTTGATGCTGTGCCCGACTGGTTATATCAGTAAGTCCCTAGCCAGGGCTGTTGAGATTTGCTGATAAGTGTTATCGGTAGTTTCTCGATCTGTTATAGACCATTCACCGGCACGACTTATTAAGTTATTAGGGTCGACGTGACCATCCCTAGGCTCGATATGCAGCATATCTGACGAAGAGACCGGACTGTACGGTAGTGTTGCCGGATGGCTCGACGGGATTTGTAGCAGGTTCGCTTGTTCTCTTCTGATCGCTCAATACCCGGGTGGCCGTTACGTTTAGCTGACCGCTTGCGGCTTGAGGGTACCTGATATGATCATCACTCTCTGCCGGCGTATTGACGAGTCTTAGAGTCCCACAGAGAAGTTACCCAGTCCAGGCGAAACGTTGTGGTGCGCGTATGCGATATGCGCTTGCACCCGATTACAATGTGCGTATATGATACCGAACATTGATCGGGTGGCCTGCTTTTGGTGGGGTCATATGAGATATGACCGGATTGATAAGTTGAGTGTTGATTTATCATCTAACCATTAGTTTTCTCACTTGAAACCTTTCTAGGGTTTGATGGATGTATGCATGCATGCATGTGTTTCTTTCTTTCATTCTAGTTTCATTCTTTCATTCTAGTTTCATGCACATGTGGATGTGCATACATGCATACATACATACACCCATCCATCATGGTTGTTAGCATATGGAAATGGTGGCAATATAAGACTCACACCATGGATTAAATTATGGATTATTATTTAATTTTGGTTTTAAAACAAAATGAAAAGGAAAGCATAATCATTCTAGCTTCTACATTCTTCTTCTAACCTAACCAAGCTCAACTTCCACTAACCTAGGGTTATCCTTCTCTTTATCATTTAAAACCCAAGTTAAATTAACTCTCCATCATTTAATAATGGTTGAATGCAAGAAGGAAATAAATATATATAGTGATATATATTTCTTTTTCTAGTGAACTAAGGGTTAATTTTTCACCTCTTGTTAAAAATAGCCACCATCTTCATCCTCCTTCATCTTTTCCTCTCTAGTTTTTTCTAGTGAGTTAAACACAATTAAAGAAAGGTTTTTGAAGTGAGATCCTTAGCCACAACATCATTCTACTCAAGTCTAGCCAACTTGATTAGAGTGTTCTCTTTGCTTTTCCAAAGTTGCAAGCTTGGACGGGAAACTTCGGGTGGATCGTCGTGGACGAAAGAGGACTACAAGTGGACCTTCTTCCAACACCCTAGAGATCAAGGAGTCAAGCAAAAGGGGAGCTACAAAGGTTGTAGCCTTCAAACCCTAATTTTTATTAGCTTAAAGTTTTGTAACCCTAATTTTCTAGGATCGATTCCTTTGCGTGTTTGTTTAGCACCTTAAAAATACATACTTTGACACATGTGATGCTTCAAAACTCTTCATAGGGTGCTAGGCAAACCTTACATTAGTATCAGAGCCGACCTAGAACATTAGGCGTCGCTTTTACGAAGTAAAAATCCCGATCGGACAAAAATACGGTTTTCTTGGACCCTCTCTGGACAAATTCTAAAATCTGACCTTTTTCAGAATTAAAAATACTTAAAAAATACAGCAGGGAAATATAAGAATTATGGTGAAATACGAAGACATGAACAGTTAATTTGGCAGTGAACCGCGGCAAATCCTTGCTTAGGCCGCGGTTCCGCGGCCGTACTGTAGTATTATTGCATGGGAATTTCACTGTAATTCATATTTATGCTTGTATAGTGTTTTAGGTATGTTTAATCTGAATGTTATACCGTATTATCTGGAGATGGTTTTGGACGCGTTATTTTGATCGGTATTTTCATTTCGTAGCTTTTCCGGGTAAATAAGAAAGTATTGAAGTGTTTGAACGAGTATCATTTGCTCACTATTCACGGGGTTTAAATGCTTTGGAGATACGTGCAAGTATTTTTGTGGTGGTCCCTCTAGAAGACAACAAACCTTAACTCGATTATGTGACCGTCTTGAACTGCCCTTTGAACCTTAGGGTTTGGGGCAGTACGGCATGCCACATGTGAGGCGTTGGCTTGACCCTTCTACGGCTGGACCGCTACTACTGTGTCACACTCCAGGTGTTTGAACTCTGCTCAAGTGTTGGGCTTTAGTGAATCCTGGGTATTTGATCGTTCGTTCGAAAACTTCGATACTGTCTGTTTATCCGGAATGTGATGCAATGTGTGGAATTCATATTACTAGACATGAAATACGGAATATGTGATATTTTGCATTTGCGATGTCTAAAGAGAATGTGGATTCCAGATATTGCAGTTTTACACTTTCTTTTCTGTGACCGTAAGTGTAGTATGTACGATATCGCCGGTTTCGTTGCTATACATCAACGACAATTGGGGTATGCATACTTACTTACGTTGATGATATGAGATATTATGTGTTGCTAAGATATGATGTGCAGGATTGTCGCGATTGAATAGCCGGGGGGTTTTATGTGAGATGAGAGTTTTATATTTTCATTCATGTAAATTCAAATGTAATGTAATATTCTTTTATTTGGGGCACTTCGGGGTTGAGGTTGTGTTTCCAGTGTTGTATATTATTTACTTTTCCGCATTAGGATAGATCCAAGGAGGGGAGCACAGGTGACCGGGTTCTGGGGTTCAGTGGGAGGCCATCTCGAGGAGTCGAGATCGGGTCTCCTAAACTCCAGAATTGGCAGGGTCACTTGCCGCTCTCGTAGGGGTCCAGGGTGTGGGCTTGGCTATTCATCACGACTGTGGAATCCGTATTTTCTATTCTGGCTAAATACTAAATACGGACGTCCTAGTATATCCCACGTTATATCTATATTTCTGCTGCCTGTGTTCTGTGATATCTGAGACGAATGACATATTATATATATGATATATAGTAGACGTTGCTTATGTTTTTCACCCGCGCTATTCCCGTCCCGGTATGCCGTTAGTTAAGTAACCTAACGGTGCATAACGGAACATTGCGGCGAATGCGGATGGCATAAGCGTACGTGTTATTTTCGTTTCTTTTCTGTGATTGGCTTAAGGACTTAAATGATGGGATTACATTAATGTGATTAATGTAAAGAAAATAAACCTAAAAGATGTTGTAGAATCGGATTTAAAAACTACTCGGCTATTTATGAAAAAGCTATATTTCAAAACTGCGGAGCTTAAGCCACTCCTTTTGAAAACCACTTGATTCTACAACGATATCAAGCTCAAAGCGTTAAAGATTTTCTTAAAAATCATCCGAAACCCTCCGTCATTTTAGGAAGTAGAGTACTTAGTATTCGTGCTACGTTTGTTGACCTTAGCCAAGGCGTAGTGTACGGTAGCTAAGTGATGTCTTCCTACAAACGCATATGATGCAGATTAATTAGGACGGGCATATGACTTTGTTGACCTTAGCTAAGGGTCATGTGAACGGGTCTAATTAATCAAGAAATGACGGGTTGAGCTTGACTAGTACTCGTGATTTGTTGACCTTAGCCAAGGTCACGAGTATTAGGGGTAAAAACCACATCGGGAATTTCAATAGTTGAAATTTGCAATGAGATTGCATACCTTCCATATGATGGTTGGATCCCGATCCCACTGTGGGCAATAGTTTCTCCTAGGAGAGTTTTACAGTTTACAATTAGCTAACTCATTAGGTGTCTAGAAAGGTGTTAACGGGGCTCCGCCTCTGGGAAAACGAGGTTTACTCTAATTAGGTCCGTGCGAAAGCACGGGGAACCTCCCTCAAGTACCGACACTGGCCTGGCTGAACGGTTAGCGAAGTTATAGACTGTAATTAATCCTGGCTAGTTTTTCTTTTTAAGGTTTGAAAGAAAAACTCGATAAAAAGCAGTGGGAAACATCGATTAGACAAGATAATAACCAATCTAATCTATGCAAGAGCTTTCGCTGAGTGTATTTTTTTCTCTCTCTTAATGGCAGATACCCATGATTGGACTCAAGCTTTTACTAGATAAAAACAAACTGAATGGGACCAACTATAAAGACTGGCTGAGGAATCTGAAAATCGCCTTGACTTATGATAAAGTATCATATGTCCTCACGGCTTCAGCCCCGGCCGTCCCTGGTCCAAAATCCTCAGTTGCGGACATTGAAGTCTGCAAGACATGGGACGCTGACTGTGCCACGGCCACATGCTTCGCGCTTGCATCGATGGATAACACAAATCAAAAGCAACAGGAGGACATGGACATTCACGGTATATTGCTCCATACAAAGGAGTTGTATGGGGAGCAATCCCGCGTATTACGATACGAAGCATCAAAGAAATTGTTTCAGATGCGAATGTCCCCTGGCACACCAGTAGGAGACCATGTTCTGAAGATGATAGCTCTTATAGAAGAGCTTGAGGACCTTGGATGGACGATGGACAATGAACAGTATATAGATATTATTCTGCAGTCCCTCCCCTCCACCTTTGCTCAGTTTATAGTGAACTTCAACATGCATGGCATGGAGAAGGACCTCCCTGAACTCCTTAATATGTTAAGGAGTGCAGAGAGCACTATGAAGTTAGCAAAAACTCCCGTTATGACTATTGGACAGTCTTCCTCTTCTTGCCCGAAAGCCAAGGCCAAGGGAAAGAAAAAGAAGAAACCCACTAATCCTAAGGGCGGAGTTAAAAAGGTGAAGGGAAAGGGAAAGTCCAAGGCTGGAGACTCGGGGAAGGGCGAATGTTTTCACTTCCACAAGACAGGACATTGGAAGCGCAATTGCACGGAGTACTTAAGTCTCAAGAAGAAGCATGGTGATGCTTCTGCTTCAGGTGCGTTTGTGACTGAAAACTGTTTTTCTATAAACTCTGCTTCCTGGGTATTGGATACCGGTTCAGGTTCTTACATTTGCAATTCTATGCAGGGGCTGAGAAATAGCAAGGTTTTGAGGACAGGTGACCATACTCTCTGCGTTGGAAATGGTTCCAATGTACATACAGTCGCAGTGGGAGAGTATCACTTGGGGTTGCCATCTGGATGTATTTTGGTTTTAAATCCATGTTATTTTGTACCAAGTATGCTATGTAATATAATATCCGTTTCTTTGTTGGACAATGAAGGGTATAATTTTGTATTGCAGAACAATGTTATGAACATTAACCTGAATCAAATGTTGGTTGGGTATGGTACGCTTAACAACGGAATATATGTCCTAAATCAACACACAGTTTTCAGTATACAACACACTAATAAAAGAAAATTTTCAGAATTAAATGAAGCTTTTCTTCGGCACTGTAGACTTGGTCATATTAACGAAACAAGACTAAACAAGTTACACAAACATGGATATTTAAACTCTTTTGAATATAAATCTTATGCGACTTTCCAGTCTGGTATCAAGGGTAAAATGACCAAAACTCCGTTTACCGGACACGGAGAAAGAGCTACTCAGCTCCTGGGCCTCATACATAGTGATGTATGTGGGCCAATGTCTACACAGGCTAGAGGCGGTTTTTCATACTTCATTACGTTCACTGACGATTTCTCAAGATTCGGTCATGTATTTTTGTTAAAGCACAAGTCCGAAGCTTTCGAGAAATTCATTGAATATAAACAAGAAGTAGAAAAACAAACCGGCTTAAGTATCAAGATGCTTCGATCAGATCGAGGTGGTGAGTATCTCAGTACAGAATTTGCACACTTCCTAAAAGAGAATGGGATTCTCTCTCAGCTCACTCCTCCTTACACACCACAGCACAACGGTGTGTCAGAACGACGGAATAGGACCCTATTAGATATGGTCCGGTCCATGATGAGTGACGCTGAGTTACCGGTCTCGTTTTGGGGGCATGCATTGGAGACTGCAGCGTTTCTGCTAAACAGGGTTCCAACCAAAACCGTGTCTACCACGTCATATGAGATATGGCATGGGAAGAGACCATCTCTTAAGAGAATTAAGATTTGGGGTTGCCCGGCCTATGTTAAAAAGCAGAATCCGGACAAACTCGAGATACGGTCGGTCATGTGTAACTTTGTGGGATATCCAAAGAATTCTTATGGATATCTATTCTACCACAAAGAGGAACAAAAAGTGTTCGTTTCTCAACATGCCACATTCTTGGAAAAAGAGTTTTTCACATATAAAAATGATGGCAAGGTGGTGGATCTAGAAGAGGTTCTAGAGACACAAACTACAAATGACGATTTGGTTGAACCGGCTGTTGCAGCAGAAACTGAAGAACCTCGGCCACTCCGTAGGTCTGGTAGGACTTCTCGCCCACCGGAAAGGTACTACGGTTTCCTCATTGATGGTAACGGAGAATATTGCATCATGGATGATGATGATCCTACCAGTTTTCAGCAAGCTATCACGAGTAAAGACTCTGTGAAGTGGCTGGATGCCATGAGATCCGAAATGGAGTCTATGTACACCAACAAAGTGTGGACTTTGGACGTTGTACCCCCTGGGGTGAAACCTGTGGGGTGCAAATGGATCTTTAAAAGAAAGATTGGTGTAGATGGGCAGGTAGAGACCTATAAGGCAAGACTTGTGGCGAAGGGTTTTCGTCAAAGACCAGGTTTGGACTATGACGAGACTTTTTCTCCCGTAGCCATGCTTAAATCCATTCGGATCCTACTTGCTATTGCTGCTCACTACGACTATGAAATCTGGCAGATGGACGTTAAAACCGCATTTCTAAATGGAAATTTGGAAGAATGCGTTTATATGGATCAGCCAGAGGGCTTCATTGATAGTGGGAGCAGCGGGAAAGCATGTAAATTGCTTAAATCAATATATGGGTTAAAGCAGGCATCACGGAGTTGGAACATCTGTTTCGATGATGTCATCAAAGAGTTTTATTTCATCAAAAGTCCAGATGAACCTTGTGTTTATAAGAAGGCTGTAGGGAGAGCTGTCACATTCCTCGTATTGTACGTGGACGACATTCTTCTGATAGGAAATGATATTCCTATGCTACAGTCGGTCAAATCTTTCTTATCACTGAGGTTCTCCATGAAGGACCTGGGTGACGCCACGTACATTCTGGGCATAAGGATCTATAGGGATAGATCCAAAAGGTTATTGGGATTGTCCCAAACCAGGTACATTGACACCATCCTAAAAAGGTTTAGTATGGAAGACTCCAAGCGGGGTGCCTTACCCGCTTGCCATGGGGTCACTCTCTTCAAGGATTCTTGCTCAAAGACCGATGAAGAGAGAGCTCGCATGAGTATTATACCCTATGCTTCAGCAGTAGGATCTATAATGTATGCGATGTTATGTACACGCCCAGATGTAGCTTATGCACTTAGTGTTGTAAGCAGGTATCAATCCAACCCAGGGGAGAATCACTGGACAGCTGTGAAGAACATTCTTAAGTACTTGCGAAGGACTAAAGAGTTGTTCTTGGTGTATGGTAATGGAGATCTCCAAATGGAGGCCTTTACCGATTCGAGCTTCCAGAGCGATAAGGACGACAGCAAATCTATCTCTGGGTTTGTATTTACCCTCAATGGAGGGGCGGTGAGTTGGAAGAGTTCCAAACAAGATACCGTTGCAGACTCTACGATGGAAGCTGAGTACATTGCTGCAAATGATGCCGCCAAGGAAGCCGTCTGGATGAAGAAGTTCGTCTCGGAGCTAGGAGTAGTTCCAACCATTATTGATCCAATACCTTTGTATTGTGACAATAATGGGGCTGTGGCGTTAGCCAAGGAGCCCAGATCCCATCAACGGTCCAGACACATCTTGAGGCGTTTTCATTTGATCCGGGAGATTGTAGATCGCCGCGAGATCGAGATTAGGAGGGTAGACACAAAGAATAACGCCGCGGATCCATTCACCAAGGCCCTCCCTCAGCCGCAGCATGAGCGACTTTTTGAGAAGTTGGGTATGAGATACGCCAATAACTGGCCTTAGTGCAAGTGGGAGATTGTTGGATATATGTATGCCCTAGAGGCCATTATGTGATATTGGATGTATCTATACATGTATATATATATATATATTCAGTATGCATTCTTGCTCGACATGATAGTATGCTATCTGGTTCTTCTTTATCTGACATGTTGATTTGATCATGCTTGTTATTCACTCATACATGCTGATAAAGCCCTGAGGATATTGGCTTGACTACTCTGATTATGATGGAGATCATACTAGTGGGACATCTGTAGTCTATAAGCATATCCTGGAAAGTCCCTAGTCGTAGGTACATCGAGACGGGGCATTGATATACCAGAGTAGACTAGCGTATATGATACTAGACCCATATGATGGGCGATGGATGATCCCATATCCATTGGTGTTTGACATCAAGATCATATACGGGTGCTCAGTGGTGACTGGGTACACTGGACGGACTCGCCGAGAACTCCTATATGGAATTATATCTATCGTCCGATAGCAGTTCTCAGGTAACACTGGTACAGGTTAGTCTGTAGACCCGAGATCGTCATGGAGTCTTGTGTGCTCTCCCAGTGTACTTTGATTGCCACCCTACCACGGCTCTACTGAGTCGTGCAAACAGGTGGCCGTTGGGTACAGTCCCGAGACACACGAAGGCAATGAGCGATAGGAGGGGTTTCGTCTCTCCCGGTATTAGGGGTTGATGCTGTGCTGAGCCCGACTGGTTATATCAGTAAGTCCCTGGCCAGGGCTGCTGAGATTTGCTGATAAGTGTTATCGGTAGTTTCTCGATCTGTTATAGACCATTCACCGGCACGACTTATTGAGTTATTAGGGTCGACGTGACCATCCCTAGGCTCGATATGCAGCATATCTGACGAAGAGACCAGACTGTACGGTAGTGTTGCCGGATGGCTCGATGGGAGTTGTAGCAGGTTCGCTTGTTCTCTTCTGATCGCTCAATACCCGGGTGGCCGTTACGTTTAGCTGACCGCTTGTGGCTTGAGGGTACCTGATATGATCATCACCCTCTGCCGGCGTATTGACGAGTCTTAGAGTCCCACAGAGAAGTTACCCAGTCCAGGCGAAATGTTGTGGTGCGCGTATGCGATATGCGCTTGCACCCGATTACAATGTGCGTATATGATACCGAACATTGATCGGGTGGCCTGCTTTTGGTGGGGTCATATGAGATATGACCGGATTGATAAGTTAAGTGTTGATTTATCATCTAACCTTTAGTTTTCTCACTTGAAACCTTTCTAGGGTTTGATGGATGTATGCATGCATGCATGTGTTTCTTTCTTTCATTCTAGTTTCATTATTTCATTCTTTCATTCTAGTTTCATGCACATGTGGATGTGCATACATGCATACATACATACACCCATCCATCATAGTTGTTAGCATATGGAAATGGTGGAAATATAAGACTCACACCATGGATTAAATTAGGGATTATTATTTAATTTTGGTTTTAAAACAAAATGAAAAGGAAAGGATAATCATTCTAGCTTCTACATTCTTCTTCTAACCTAACCAAGCTCAACTACCACTAACCTAGGGTTATCCTTCTCTTTATCATTTAAAACCCAAGTTAAATTAACTCTCCATCATTTAATCATGGTTGAATGCAAGAAAGAAATAAATATATATAGTGATATATATTTCTTTTTCTAGTGAACTAAGGGTTAATTTTTCACCTCTTGTTAAAAATAGCCACCATCTTTATCCTCCTTCATCTTTTCCTCTCTAGTTTTTTCTAGTGAGTTAAACACAATTAAAGAAAGGTTTTTGAAGTGATATCCTTAGCCACAACATCATTCTACTCAAGTCTAGCCAACTTGATTAGAGTGTTCTCTTTGCTTTTCCAAAGTTGCAAGCTTGGACGGGAAACTTCGGGTGGATCGTCGTGGACGAAAGAGGACTACAAGTGGACCTTCTTCCAACACCCTAGAGATCAAGGAGTCAAGCAAAAGGGGAGCTACAAAGGTTGTAGCCTTCAAACCCTAATTCTTATTAGCTTAAAGTTTTGTAACCCTAATTTTCTAGGATCGATTCCTTTGCGTGTTTGTTTAGCACCTTAAAAATACATACTTTGACACATGTGATGCTTCAAAACTCTTCATAGGGTGCTAGGCAAACCTTAGAGTGTGTATCAACAACCATGATAAAAAATGAACACAAATAAATATATATCACATATATATTAAGTTGTGCACAAGTGAGAAAAACAAATGCTTAAGTGAACCAATGTTAGTTAATGTAAATTAGTATATCACATATACAATTATACACTAAATTATTAAATCAATACTTGACTTAATAATCCGGTTATATCACATATAACCGACTAACATCCAATGTATCGACTTATCGAATCAACCCTTGATTCGATAACTTGGTTATATCACATATAACCGATCGATACAAACATCGCGAGAATTGAATACGGTATCGCATACTCGCATTATTCTCGGTCCCGCACATATCACATATGCGCTCCTATTTCGTTTTGCCTGATCCAGTAAAACCTCTATGTAGGACTCTAAAGACTCGTCAATACGCAGGCAGTAGGTGATGATCATATCAAGCACCCACAAGCCGTCAGCGGTACTAGATGGACGTAACGGCTACCCGGGTATTGAGCGATCAGAAGATCAGCAAGCAAGCCCGCTCCAACTCCTGCAAAAAGCCTGAAAGTGACACTACCGTACAGTCCGGTCTCCTCGTCTGATATGTCGCATATCAAGTCTAGGGGCGGTAAACGTCAGAGCCCAATAACCGATAAGTCATGCTGATATGAGACTCATACTGGGTTGAGAAACTACTGGTAACACTTACCAGTAAATCTCTAAACCAGCCCTGGCCAGGGACTTCCCTGTTACGGCCAATCGAGCATAGCGCAACATCAACCCCCAATACCGGGAAAGACGAAACCCCTCCTATCGCTCATTTCCTCCATGTGACTCGGGACTGTACCCAAAAACCACCGTTTTTCATGCCCTCTTGGACGTGGTAAGGTGGAAATCAAAGCACAGTGGGAATCACACAAGACTCTATGACGATCTCGGGTCTACAGACTAATCTGCAACAGTGTCACCAGAGAACTGCCATCTGACATAAGGTATAATACCATCTGGGAGTTCTCGGGGAGTCCGTCCAATGTACCCAGTCTCCACTAAGCACCCGTATATCATCTCTGATGTCAAACACCAATGGATATGGGATCATCCATCGCCCATCTATATGGGTCGAGAAGGTATACGCTAGTCTACACTAGTATATCGATGCCCCGTCTCGATACTGTTAGTGTATATGCCCTAGAGACCATTACCGTATTATACTAGTTTGTATATTACTTGATGGAAGCTTGGGATATTCACAGTTGTATATACAATCTTGCTCAAAATGGTAGTATGCTACTTGGTTTGTCTCTACTTCAATATGTGCATGTGTTTCTTTTAGCATATCGCTTATATACATATTAGTAGAGCCCTTAGGATCTTTGCTTGATTACCAGCGTTGTGATGGCGCTCACACTCGTGGGGGCTGGGTAATCCATAAGCACATCCTTATACAGGTCCCTGGTCATTAGACTATCGAGACAGGGCATCGATACTCCGGAGTAGACTAGCGTATGCGCTTCTCATCCCAGTGTGGTAGACAGTCTGTCCCACAGCCGTCAGTACGTCGTACTTAAGATAGTATGCGGGTACTCGTTAGGTTACGAGTACACTGGACAGGACTCATCGAGAACTGTTGGTTGGTATTATACCTATCGTCAGTTATCGGTTCCCAGGTGACATGAGTACAGCTTAGTCCGCTGACTTGACACTGTCACTTCGCCTCGAGTGTGTTCCCACTGCACTTTGATTACTACCCTACCACGGCTCAAAGGAGTCGTGCAAACAGGTAGTTTTTGGGTGCAGTCCCGAAGCACTTGGAGGCAGTGACGGTTAGACAGGATTCGTCTCTCCCGGTATTGGGGGTTGACATCGCGCTGTGTCCAGGAGAGCCATTACACAAGTAGTCCCTGGCCAGGGCAAGCGAGATATACTGGTTGGTTTCCAGTGTTATCTGAGGGTGTTCTGGGCTACACTCCGACACGACTTGTACTGCTATTAGGGGACTGACGTTCACTGCCCCCTAGGCCCGCCATGCGATGTATCATACGAACAGACCGGACTGTACGGAGACTGTCACATACAGGCTCAGTAGGAGTTCAGATGGGGTCACCTCGTCAGTCTTCTTATCGGCATCTACCTGGGGACCGTTACGTACAGCTAGTGCCGCTTGCGGTCTGTGGTTAAACCCACTGCCAGCATAGTGTCGAGTCATTAGAGTCCCACACATAGAGCTATTCGCCTATAGGCAAAATGAGTAGAGGTCGCATGGTTTTACGATAGGGTTCGTTCACATCCGCGCACTTGTGCACGTTTGCTATTCGGACAGCTTATACTAGCGGGCTTTGGTTTAAGCCGGATCCTAGTATATGATTTGGAATTGGTTTTATCTTATTGTGTTCGTGTTCCTCGGATCACGAATACGGGTGCGTATGCACAGTTGATTGAGACAGAGGGAGAGGACTTTGATTAGGGTTGATGACCATTGTCATTTTATTAACCCTAATGCTTATGTGTGTATTATGGTGAATTGATATTATTTTAATATAATTGTCTATGGTTAGGGTTGTTGACCATTTGACATTCTTGAGTTGTTGACCTAGGTTGACACTTTGACCATCCTCATTTCATTTGAAAGATGCTCTTTGATCCTTGTAATTTGCATTAAAAATGAAATGATAATGGTCATGTCTTGATTAATCCATGACAATTATCTCACTAATTACCAATTTACATTAATTCACACATATATGTGAGAATGCTTCATTATTCTCTCATTCTATGATATACTTTCTCTCTCTTGCTCTTCCTCTTCCTCAAGCTCTCCCCTCTCATGTGTTGAGAAACACTTGAGCTTGAGAAAAAACACTCCATAGTAATCTCTACTCTCATCTAGGGCTCTAGGATTAGCACTTCTAGCACATTAGTTACTTCTAGCTTTAAGTTGAAGTCAAAGGTTGAGGCTTTCCGGTGGATCCTTCTTCGACTCGAGAAGGCGACAAGGCGATCTCTTTCTTACACTCCAAGGAGCAAGGAGAGAAGGACATAAAGCCCTAGGTATAACCATTCTTCCTTGTAGCTAATTTCTAGTTAGCTTTTAGTTAGTTTTGTTTAGTAAAGATCCCGACTTTGTCTAGTCCATGTTGCCTAGAGTAGTAAAAATCCGATTTTTATTCCGTTTTCCGCCTCCCCGCAAGCACCGGGGTGGGCAACGTGGACTTACAGTGGTATCAGAGCCTAACTAAACATAAACTAGATAGGTAGTGAAGTGTATGGAAGTTTGATCGAAAAAATCGCAAAACTAAAAACACAAAACCCTAACTTTCTGTTGAAATCTTTTCTGCTCTAAAAATAAAAAGTCATACGTCAAAAATCGTCTCAGGGTTTTGTGAAGAAGCCCACCAAAAACGGTCAAGTGAACCCTTTAAAGCGCGGCGGTTCCGCGGCAAAAGCATGCCTATTGCCGCGCAACCGCGGCCGTTTTGACTCGGTTCATGACCGAGTTTGGTGCAGTGTTCTTATGTCTTGGTTTTGGGATTTTTAAGATGGTTTATTTGTGCCCAGATTTTCCAGAAAAGAAATTTGTTTTTGGGGGCCTATAAATCTGTATTTTTTTTATCGAACTTCACTACACTTTGACTAATGGGTTATATCTGTGATGTTTATATGTATTGAATGTCGGCTAATCGCTATACGTCGATTAGTAGGGGTTATACATATCTGTGATCTGTGTTTGATGTTGGTATGTGTATATGAATGCGTTGGATTGTCGCGGGTGAATAGCCGGGGTGGATGTGAGATGAGTGTTTCTTTTTCTTTCATTCATTGTAATATGTAAATTGATGTATTATTATTTGTATGGCCGCACAACCGGGTCGGGGTTGTAGCCGTCATTGTATAATTCTTTTTTCTGTTTTTGCTCCTAGGATAGACCCATGGAGGGGATGCACAAACTACCGGGTATCTCGAAGTGCCGAGTGGCCTACTCACGGTGTTGAGGGAGGTTGCTTCGCTTCGGGTACTTGGCGGGTAGTTTGCCGCACCCGTAGGGGTCTTGGGTTGGGTATTGGCTATTCACCGCGACCGTGTAATCCGCTTTTCGTTGCAGGCTCGAACGGATTGCGGATTCCTAGTATATCCAATGTATTCATCTGTGATCTGTAATGTCTATCATTGCTTTATATCTATATACTATAACTATTTAGGCGTTGCTTATGTTTTACAGCCGCGCTAGCCCAGCCCCCGCTCTGTCGTTAGTTAAGTAACCTAACGGGTGATGACGGGCCCCGTGGCGAATGCAAATGGCATAAGCCTACGTCATATTTTGGTTGTTTTCTGCAATGGTAGGATTAAATGATGGGACGCATTAAAAGAACTAATGCAAGAAAATAAACCAAGTAAAAGTCGATTGGAACACTTTGAAAACCACTCGGTTCTTTTCAAAACTAAACTTTTAAACGCGGAGCTTGAACCACTCCTTTTAAAAGCTATCTCGTTCCATCGATTATATCAAGTTCACTACGTTCACGGTTTTGCCAAAACCATTCGTAGCCCTCCATCATTTCAGTTAAATGTTCGGTAGTATTCAAGCTATGTATTTTGACCTCACGCCAAGGCATAGTGATTGGTAGCTGCCGGATATTTATCTGTTACATAGATAGAATGCGTTGGTTTGAGACAGTCGTACTGCTATTTTGGCCTACGTCAAGGGTAGGTACGGGTGGGTTCAAATTAACCAGGATAATGATGGGAAGAACTTGACATGTGACTTATGACATTTTGACCTCACGCCAAGGTCATAAGAGCATGGGGCGAAAATCCACATCGGGAGTTTCATAAGTACTGAAACTTGCTAGCGCTGCATACCATTTGGAGTGTGATGATTCTGGTAGGATTCCTTCGGTTTTATCACGCGATGATATTTGGATCCCGATCCTACTGTGAGTATATGCTACTCCTCGGGAAAACTCTCACTTAACGATCAATGCTATAAACCTAGTAGGTGTCTAGAAAGGTGTTAGCGGGGCTACGCCCCCAGGGAAAAGAGGTTCGTAAATTAAGGAACTTCGCGAAAGCGTTGGAAAACCTCCCTCGAAGTACCGACACTGGCCTGGTTGAACGGTTAAGCAAGTATTGTACGGTGAGATTGATCCCGACTAATCCTTTCTTTACGGTTTGAGAAGGGATTCGAGAGACAGTGGGAGCCATCCTGTTTAGACAAACTAAAAACCACTCTAAACTTGCAAGAGCATCATGCTAAAGTGTTTCTTTTCTCTCTCGTAATTGCAGCGACCATTCAACATAACCGAACTTAAGTTATTACTAGATAAAAACATACAGACAGGGCCAAACTACAAAGATTGGCTCAGGAATGTCAAGATGGCAATCACTTACGACAAGTTGGGGTATGTCATTACCACCAAAGCTCCCCCTGTCCCAGGTCCCACCTCCAGCGTCGCGGATATAGAAATCCATAATACATGGGAGATAGATTGCGCGAAGGCCAAATGCCTCGTACTTTCCTTGATGGACAACGAACATCAGAGGAGGCATGAGAATATAGACCTAGAGTCCATATTTCTCCATACAAAAGAACTGTATGGAGAGCAGTCTCGTATCGCAAGATACGAAGTGTCGAAGAAGCTATTTTCGGCAAGATTGGCCATCGGATCATCGGTAGCGGAACACGTGCTTAAGATGATTGGCTACATAGAGGAGCTCGCGGACCTCGGGACCACGTTGGAGAATGAACTCTATACCGATTTGATTCTCTAGTCCCTTCCTTCCACTTACGCCCAGTTTATCCTTAACTTCAACATGCAAGGAAAGGAGGTTAAACTTTCCGAACTTCTGAACATGTTGAGGAGTGCAGAGGGCACCCTACAGAAGGGTAGGGAGACATCCACTTTGTTTGTAGGAGGATCTTCCTCTTCTAGATCCAGGGCGAAAGCCAAGGGTAAGAAGAAGAAAGCCCCCGCCAAACCAAGAGGCGGTGTCAGTAAAGTGGATACGAAGGGAAAAGGAAAGGCAACAATGGTAGCGGGAAAGCTGGTGGGGAAGGAAGAATGCTTCTATTGTCACAGAAGTGGACACTGGAAACATGATTGCAAGGCTTGGAAGGCTAGAACCCAGGATTTAAAGCGAGTTGCGGCTTCGGCTTCAGGTGTGTATGTTATTGAAAACTGTCTATCAATAAACTCTACATCCTGGGTATTGGATACCGGATCAGGATCTCATATCTGTAATTCTTTGCAGGCGTTGAGAAAGCATAGAGTTCTGAAGGCAGGTGATATGACCCTCAGAGTTGCAAACGGTGCTAGCATGGATGCTGAGGCCGTGGGGGACTATCACCTGGGATTGTCGGATGGACACTTTTTGGTTTTGCGTAGTTGTTATTATGTACCAAATGCAACCTGTAATATCATTTCTGTATCTTTATTATCTAAAGAAGGTTATGAATTTGCATTTGTAAGTAATGTAGTGAACATTCACCTTAATCTAGTTTTGATTGGGTCAGGTACATTGAACAACGGTATATACGTATTAAACCAACCACAGATTTTCAATGTCCAGAATACACACAAAAGAAAGTCTCCAGAAATCAATAAAACTTTCTTATGGCATTGTAGACTGGGTCACATCAATAAGAGAAGGTTGACTAAGTTACATGCAGAAGGATATTTGGATCCGTTCGAATATCAATCGTATGCAACTTGTCAATCCTGTCTCAAAGGAAAGATGACAAAGACTCCGTTCACTGGACACGGAGTAAGAGTGAGCGAGCTCTTTGGACTCGTACACAGCGACGTGTGCGGTCCAATGTCTATACATGCACGAAGCGGTTATTCTTACTTCATTACTTTTACGGATGATTTTCAAGGTTCGGACATGTCTTCTTAATGAAGCATAAATCCGAAGCTTTTGAGAAATTCCAGGAATACAAGAATGAAGTAGAAAAACAAACAGGAAAAAGTATCAAGACACTAAGATCTGATCGAGGTGGAGAATACTTGAGTGCCGAGTTCCTGGTTTAGTTAAAAGAGAATAGAATTCTCTCTCAGCTTACTCCTCCATACACTCCGCAAGATAACGGTGTATCGGAGAGACGGAACCGAACCCTATTGGATATGGTACGGTCCATGATGAGTAACGCTGAGTTGCCGCGATCATTCTGGAGATATGCGCTAGAATCAGCTGCATACCTTTTGAACCGAGTTCCAACTAAGACTGTGCCTACTACACCATATCAGATGTGGTGTGGGAAGAGACCCTATCTTAATCACATTAAGACATGGGGATGTCCAGCTTTTGTAAAAAAGCAGCATGCGGACAAGCTCGAGGCACGCTCAGTACAGTGCAAGTTTGTGGGATATCCAAAGAACTCCAAGGGATATTTCTTCTATTGCGAAGAGGAACAAAAGGTTTTTGTTTCTCGCCATGCCCACTTTCTAGAACACCAGTTCATAGAAAAAGAAATAAGTGGGAGCGCAATAGAACTGGAAGAAATTCCAGAACCACGAGCTATTACTGAAAGCTTAGTAGAACCAGAGGGTTCGAAAGATCAGGACATTCCCACGCCACTCCGCAGGAGTAGTAGGCAGTCTCATCTGCCCGAGAGATACTACTGTTTTCTCATTGACGGGGATAGAGAGGATTGCATCATAGATTGTGATGAGCCTACTAGCTTCTAGCAAGCCATTCAGAGCGTCGACTCGGTAAAATGGCTGGATGCAATGCGGACCGAAATGGAGTCCATGTACACCAACAAAGTATGGACGTTGGACATTACTCCAGATGGGGTAAAACCCGTAGGATGCAAGTGGATCTTCAAAAGGAAGATTGGTGTAGATGGACAGGTTGAGACCTATAAAGCTAGACTGGTTGCAAAGGGTTTTTGTCAGCGACCTGGTTTGGACTATGACGAAACCTTTTCTCCAGTAGCTATGCTGAAATCCATTCGGATCCTTCTTGCCATTGCTGCCTTCCACGATTATGAGATTTGGCAGATGGACGTAAAGACCGCTTTTCTAAATGGACATTTAGAGGAGTGTGTCTATATGGACCAGCCATAGGGTTTCATTCAGAGTGGGAGCAGCGGAAAGGTGTGCAAGTTGCTTAAGTCCATTTATGGACTAAAGAAGGCATCGCGGAGTTGGAACATCTGTTTTGATGAGACGGTCAAGGAATTTGGCTTTATCAAAAATCCAGATGAACCATGTATCTATTGTAGATTTATAGCGAGAACTGTAGTATTCCTCGTTTTATACGTGGATGACATTCTCTTAATAGGAAATGACATTCATATGCTACAATCTTTCAAGGGGTTCTTGTCACACAGGTTCTCCATGAAAGACCTGGGTGATGCCTCATACATTCTGGGGATCCGGATCTACCGTGACAGATCCAAGAGGATTTTAGGACTATCACAGTCCAGGTACATCGACACCATACTGAAAAGATTCAGTATGGAAGATTCCAAGCGCGGTAATCTACCGGCTTGTCACGGGATCACCCTCTCCAAAGAGATGTCTCCCAAGACTGATTTGGAGAGGGATCGCATGTCTATTATACCCTACGCTTCTGCGGTAGGCTCTATAATGTATGCGATGTTGTGTACCAGACCGGATGTGGCTTATGCACTGAGTGTGGTAAGCAGGTATCAGTCAAACCCTGGGGAAAAACATTGGATAGCGGTAAAGAACATTCTCAAGTACCTGAGAAGGACTAAGGAGATGTTCTTGGTGTATGGCGGAAAAGACCTCCAGATTGAGGCCTTTGCTGACTCCAGCTTCCAGAGTGACAAGGATGATTCCAAGTCCATGTCGGGTTTTGTCTTTACCCTCAATGGAGGGGTGGTGTGTTGGAAGAGCTCCAAACAGGAAACCGTTGCTTACTCGACTATGGAAGCGGAATACATCGCTGCATCTGATGCCGCAAAAGAAGCTGTCTGGATAAGGAAGTTCTTGAAAGAACTTCAAGTGGTTCCGTCCATTGTTGACCCGCTACCTCTGTATTGCGACAACAACGGGGCTATAGCTTTAGCGAAGGAACCTAGGTCCCATCAGAAATCCAGACACATCTTGAGGCGGTATCACCTGATCAGGGAGATCGTGGATCGCCAGGAGATCGAGGTTCGGAGGGTTGCTTCAGAAGATAACACTGCAGATCCATTCACCAAGGCGTTGCCCTAGACTCAGTTCGAGCGGCTGATCGAGCTGATAGGTCTTCGACACGCCAGTACATTGCCTTAGTGCAAGTAGGAGATTGTTAGTGTATATGCCCTAGAGGCCATTACTGTATCATACTAGTTTGTATATTACTTGAGGGAAGCTTGGGATATTCACAGTTGTATATACAATCTTGCTCAAAATGGTAGTATGCTACTTGGTTTGTCTCTACTTCAATATGTGCATGTGTTTCTTTTAGCATATCGCTTATATACATATTAGTAGAGCCCTTAGGATCTTTGCTTGATTACCAGCGTTGTGATGGCGCTCACACTTGTGGGGGCTGGGTAATCCATAAGCACATCCTTATACAGGTCCCTGGTCGTTGGACTATCGAGACAGGGCATCGATACTCCGGAGTAGACTAGCGTATGCGCTTCTCATCCCAGTGTGGGAGACGGTCTGTCCCACAGCCGTCAGTACGTCGTACTTGAGATAGTATGCGGGTGCTCGTTAGGTTACGAGTGCACTGACAGGACTCGTCGGGAACTGTTGGTTGGTATTATACCTATCGTCAGTTATCAGTTCCCAGGTGACAAGAGTACAGCTTAGTCCGCTGACTTGACACTGTCACTTCGCCTCGAGTGTGTTCCCACTGCACTTTGATTACTATCCTACCATGGCTCAAAGGAGTCGTGCAAACAGGTAGTTTTTGGTTGCAGTCCCGAAGCACTTAGAGGCAGTGACGGTTAAACAGGATTCGTCTCTCCCGGTATTGGGTGTTGACATCGCGTTGTGTCCAGGAGAGCCATTACACAAGTAGTCCCTGGCCAGGGCAAGCGAGATATACTGGTAGGTTTCCAGTGTTATCTGAGGGTGTTCTGGGCTACACTCCGACACGACTTGTAACGCTATTAGGGGACTGACGCTCACCGCCCCCCTAGGCCCGCCATGCGATGTATCAGACGAACAGACCGGACTGTACGGAGACTGTCACATACAGGCTCAGTAGGAGTTCAGATGGGGTCACCTCGTCAGTCTTCTTATCGGCATCTACCTGGGGACCGTTACGTACAGCTAGTGCCGCTTGCAGTCTGTGGTTAAACCTACTGCCAGCGTAGTGTCGAGTCTTTAGAGTCCCACACAGAGAACTATTCTCCTTTAGGCAAAATGAGTAGAGGTCGCATGGTTTTGCGACAGGGTTCGTTCACATCCGCGCACTTGTGCACGTTTGCTGTCCGGACAGCTTATACTAGCAGGCTTTGGTTTAAGCCGGATCCTAGTATATGATTTTGGATTGGTTTTATCTCATTGTGTTCGTGTTCCTCGGATCACGAATACGGGTGTGTATGCACAGTTGATTGAGACAGAGGGAGAGGACTTTGATTAGGGTTAATGACCATTGTCATTTTATTAACCCTAATGCTTATGTGTGTATTATGGTTAATTGATATTAGTTTAATATAATTGTGCATGGTTAGGGTTGTTGACCATTTGACATTCTTGACTTGTTGACCTAGGTTGACACTATGACCATCATCATTTCATTCGAAAGATGCTCTTTGATCCTTGTAATTTGCATTAAAAATGAAATGATAATGGTCATGTCTTGATTAAGCCATGGCAATTATCTCACTAATTATCAATTTACAATAATTCACACATATATGTGAGAATGCTTCATTATTCTCTCATTCTATGATATACTTTCTCTCTCTTGCTCTTCCTCTTCCTCAAGCTCTCCCCTCTCATGTGTTGAGAAACACTTGAGCTTGAGAAAAACCACTCCATAGTAATCTCTACTCTCATCTAGGGTTCTAGGATTAGCACTTCTAGCACCTTAGTTACTTCTAGCTTTCTAGCTTGAAGTTGAAGTCAAAGGTTGAAGCTTTCAGGTGGATCCTTCTTCGACTCGAGAAGGCGACAAGGCGATCTCTTTCTTACACTCCAAGGAGCAAGGAGAGAAGGACATAAAGCCCTAGATATAACTATTCTTCCTTCTAGCTAATTTCTAGTTAGCTTTTAGTTAGTTTTGTTTAGTAAAGATCCCGACTTCGTCTAGTCCATGTTGCCTAGAGTAGTAAAAATCCGATTTTTATTCCGTTTTCCGCCTCCCCGCAAGCACCGGGGTGGGCAACGTGGACTTACAGATACACCAACGACTAGGGACCTTGAAGGATGTACTTATGGACTACCATATACATCTCATGTATAGTAATGGCCTCTAGGTCATACATATAACTAAAAATTACATGTTGATAGAGCCCATAGGATACTTGCTTGACTACCAGTAGTATGATGGCAATCATATACGTGAGAGTTGGGTGGTCTATAAGCACATCCTTAAAGTTTCCCTAATCGTGGGAATTTCGAGACTGGGCATTGAATTTCCGAGAGTAGACTAGTGTATACGGATCGAGACCCCGACGAGGGGCGATGGCCGGTCTCACAAGCCATCGGTGTCAGTTGTTCACCTAAGATAATATACAGGTGCTTATTGGGTTATGAGTACACTGTACGGACTCGCCGGGAATACGCTAGTTGGTATTATACCTATTTTCAGATAGCAATTCCCTGGTGACATATGTACAGGTTAGTCTATCGACCTGAGATCGTCATTTGTCTCGTATGAGTTCCCACTGTGCTTTGATTACTACCCTACCACGGCTCAAAGAAGTCGTGCAAACAGGTTTTAGTTGGGTATAGTCCCGAGCCACATAGAGGTGTTGGATATAGTGCCCTCAAAGTCAATTATTGGATCTCAGGCACATGATTGCAATGATTGAGGGAGGACCTATACCGGTAGGACAGTCTTACTCGAGATGATGGTATGCTATTTGGGTTGCCTTTATCATCGTGTACATGCTTTAGGTGATATTACAGATCACTATTACACGTTGATAGAGCCTATAGGATTCTTGCTTGACTGCCAGCAGTATGATGGCGATCATATACGTGAGAGCTGGGGTCTATAAGCACATCCTTAAAAGGTCCCTAGTTGAGGGAGTTTCGAGGCAGGGCATCGATACTCCAAAGTAGACTAGTGTATACGGATCGAGACCCCGACGAGGGGTGGTGGCTGGTCTCACAGGTCATTGGTGTCAGTTGATTCACCTAAGACGTCTATAGGTGCTCATTAGGTTATGAGTACACCGGACAGGACTCGCCGGGAACATGCTAGTTGGTTTTATACATAGCGTCAGATAGCAGTTCCCTGGTGACATGTGTACAGGTTAGTCTATCAACCTGAGATCGTTATTTGTCTCGTGTGAGTTCCCACTGTGCTTTGATTACTACCCCACCACGGCTCAAAGGAGTCGTGCAAACAGGTTTTAGTTGGATACTGTCCTGAGCCACATGGAGGCAGTGAGCGGATCGGCAGGGGATTCTTCTCTCCCATTATTGGGTGTGAGATCGCGTTGTGTCTGGAGAGCCATTACACGAAGTCCTTGGCCAAGGCAAGTGATATTTGCTGGTAGGTATTTGTTCACACTAGAATATTACATTTAACACCGTCCATTCTTATGCTCGTTTGTTTATAGGTAGGTGCTTTTAATCCGTGTTTGCTACATATTTACAGTCTACAGGTTCCTAGTCCAAAACAACGCAAATGATACAAAATCTCCACTGTTACGCCAAAATCCCGAACATCTGTTGCCAGCAGATAAAAGCCGGGTTCCGATCATCCGTATCCGTCCAGTGCCGCGGACCAGTTCCAGAGACAAGACAAATGACAGTGGTCATTCGTGTCTAGGACAAGCACAAAGCACGAGAGGGGCAGCACAAAGCACGAGGGAGGCAGCACAAGAATCAATGGATGCGCGGAGCTCGAGGGAGAAAGGTCAAATCAATCAAAAGTGAAGCTATGTTTGGACTGTGCAGATCTGAAGAAATTGTGAGGGCATTTTGCAATTTGGGACATATAAAACATCATAAGATAGCAACACAAGGAATCCCAGAATATCCGAGATCCCAATTACACAAAACCGCGGCGGAACCGCCGCCAAATGTGGGTTTTGGCGGCGGATCCGCCGCGGTTTCGTGTCATCATATGACCAAATTTTAGGGGTAGTTGGGTCATTACATTTAGGGACAGAATGTTGCCTTAGGGTTTCAGCACGCAGCCTATAAATAGCCCAGTTTTGTGCCAAGCCAAGGGTCTTCTTCATGTGTTCTTTTCCCATCTCTTTTTGTTAGGATTTAGTTTAGCTTCTTCTTCTTCTTCATGTCTTCCTCCATTAAAATGTAGTGAGAGCATTGAGTGGATGATGAAGATGAGGGTTATTTTTCTTATCTTGTATTTTTATTTCATTGCATTGTAATTTAATTTCTAGTGTAACTTTATTATTTGTTGTTAACTAGTTGTTGTTATTTCTTTTCTTGTTCTCTTTTCTTTTCTTCTTTTATCCGTATTTTCAAGCGATGATACTTGACGGAGTTCCTTGCTAAGGTGAGGACCCAAGAGTTAGCTTGCTTCACTTGTAAAACCGTATTTTCCTTTCTTTTCTTCCTTCTTGTTTTTTTTTCTTTTCTTTTATAATGTGTGAATAATTTCCCTCTTGTTAAGGCTAAGGAAGGTGGTGTGAGGGATGGAGAAATCCCTTGTGCTTCTCTTCACCAAACATCTTGAAACGAATCCCGACCGAACAAACGCAACCCCCTCACTTAGGCGCGCTATACGTGACATGTTGCCGCGACCTAAGTTGAGAAGTACATTAAGCGCGCTACAACGTGACATATAGTTGTGACTTATTTGGATACATGGTTGCGGGTGTTTGGCCGAGGGTTGGAAATAAGCGTATTTAGCGAACGGATAAGAGGCACTAGGAATGGATTTAGCGTTGGAAAGCTTGCTTAAACTCGTAAATCCCATTCCTATGTCCTTCTAATCCCCGCTACTTTCGATTATCCCAACATCGTCTTAAGGATGGCAAAAGTCATGCACAAGACTAATCCTAACTCTACTAACCGACCTTAACCTTAACAAGCTTACTTGAACATAAATGCGAACACTTAGGATAGACTTGAACATACATATACACATTCTTTATTGACTCTTCTAAAACTCGAACGGACATACAACCATCTCCCTGTGGATCGACCCGTGCTCAACCGGCTAGCTGCGAAGCGACACCGTCCTGATCGCGGTTATAACTTTAAAACTTTGAACTTCCGACACGCCAAAAGCGAGCGATCAAATGGCGCCGTTGCCGGGGAGACGGTAACGTATTTTCTTTCTTGTTATTCGGGTTAATATTCTTTTTGTATATATATATATATAATAAAATCTTTTTGTTATTTTTGATAATTTTTGTGTGCAAGTGTGCAGGCTAATCTGGAGCAAGTACAGTAATCAAATCAAGAAACATAGGTTTTTATTAGGGTGTACAGAGAAGGGCACGTGTATTGACCTAAGGTTCAGGCGCCAGCTCATCAATTTGACCGCGGAACCGCGGTCAAAGAGGGGATTCGGCGGCGGTTCCGTGGTCATATTGAAGCTTCTGAGCCCCAAATTTTTTCTGCCCTTTCTCTTTCCTCTAGTTCCCTCTCTGAATTCCACTATATTGTATTTTCTGCAGGTATCTTTGCACAGAATTGCTCCGCCGCAAAATAAATTTTTGTTGTTTTAGATTTTTGTTTGTTTACGCGCTTTGCATATATTAATACGGAATTTAAGAGGCTATAACACCAATTCAGATTGGGTGGGGATTTCATCACCCTTCCTAAGACCCTACAAATCACTAATTGCATACGCATTACCTTGAGCTATTAAAAAATATCTAGACCAAGCCTATAAGGACTGTCGCGCTCAATTAGGACAAGTGAAGGTTGGGGGGAATCGGTCGTTTATCTAAACTTGACTTTGTGGTGCCTAGGCTAGACAAGTGAGGAGGTAATTTTAAAAGGCCCGTCTCACGGTGATTCGTGAGCGGAACCCTCCTTACCTCACTTGTGCTTATCTGGCCACAATTGGCAGTGAAGAGGCGATTCGAGGGTTATCCTGCAACTTGTCGCTTGGAAGTCTAGGAGCGGTCTAGTTGGACTTTAAAGACCCTAGCTCTAGGTTTGTTTGTGCATATTGTGATTGTGATTGTGATTGTAAATTTTAGTCCCATAATTCCGTATTCTTTCAATCAAACAATTTTCAAAACTCCGAAAACAAACATTTTTTTCATTTAATAAAATAAAAATCCACAATCTTTTTCCCCTCCTTTTCTCTTCCTTTCTTTCTTTCTCTCTTCATATCATGGGTACCCCATCTAGAAAAACTCTTGCCAAACTTTGGTACCCACAACCAGACATAACTTCCTACGGTTCTTGCTTTGGTCGAATTTCGAACAACCCCTCCATGCCCAAAATTTCACCGAATGATCGCATAGAAGCTTCTTGGACAAACACTTGCACTCCGCATTCCACTTTGTATCAACCTTTTCAACCTCCCACACCCGCTTATGTTGATAGCCCTTTTGCAAGTCGTCCTTTGTCTATCGCTGAACATATTGAACAATCTCGTAGCCGATCTTTCACTCCTTTCACCACTTCAAATTCTTGGCATCAATAATTCTATTCACCTTCGTATCCAAATGTTGATTCTACCCCTGTCCAGCCATTCAATTCCTATACATCCTACCCAACTTTTGCAAATTCCCTAGACATTGCTTCTACACAGCCATTTGGGAGTTTTCAGTATCCAAACGACTTTGAATCTTTTACTGAAACCCCTTCACAAGCCATGTCTAGTCTGGAACAGTCATTAGAAGACTTTAGGGTAGCGTCGTACCAACAGATGATGGATTTGAATTCGTCCATGGCCGCCCTCATACAACCTAGTGACCCGGTAGCTAGTTTTCAACTAGCTCCAAATTTTCCAATGTATGAAGAGGCGGTAGGACATGTTGAGAATTTGAGTAGAGGGAGTGACCTGTACCCCCTTCCGAATCAAGCCTACCCGTTTCAACTTGAATCCCACAACTCCGGTTTTGAATGTCTATATAGTGTTCCAAACGATTCATTGATTAAAGATAGAACAGATAATGAGTTGTGTGACTTTGTAGTGTTTGATTTGCCCGATTGTGAAGGGTCCCTTCGAGTGAAACCACACGCAATCCTTTTGACCTCTACACCTCCACTCTAGAACCTGAATTGATTGATATCCATGCTTTTGTTGAGGTGTCTGAGAATATAGATTTTCACTTGATTGAGGATATTGACGCTGGGAATATTTTGGATGATGAACCCGTAGATTTGGCTGAGCATTTCTCTCCAATTCATCATCCCGAGTCATTAAATGTTTTTCCCGAACCCCATATGCGTCTGGATTTTGAGGATAAATGCATGGATGTGCTGAATCTTGAGGAAAATTTTGAGGATATTTTTTAGGATGAACCAGTTTTGCTTGATGAGTCGGATTTTCCAATTCATCATGTCCCTGTCATTGACTGTGTACACCCTCCTGAACCTTTACTGATACCCTTCCTCAATCACTTCTCTTCATCCTTTCCATCGTTCCGACCTTGCAAGAAACCGTATCATTTTCGTGTGTCTGGTTTACCCAGTTCGGCGTACCCATTGTTTCTCACGAATCTTGAGGTATTTGACCCAATTTCTCGCCATAT
The DNA here is from genome assembly GCA_030015575.1 of Agapanthus africanus. Classification (NCBI taxonomy): domain Eukaryota; kingdom Viridiplantae; phylum Streptophyta; class Magnoliopsida; order Asparagales; family Amaryllidaceae; genus Agapanthus; species Agapanthus africanus. Next base: position 521,975,568 of record CM057344.1, read on the forward strand.
TGATAGATTAGTACAATCCTTCTTTTCACATCTATCATTACAGATTGTACTAATTTATTCAATCCATTTCCACCCTCAAGTTCGTATTCCACTTCTTTCTCCCTTCCGCCATTCTTCTTCTCATATACCGAGATCGTATCCCGCTTCTATCCCCATACGGTCTCGCATATTCTCCATTTCTTACCTCTCCGCTTTCTTTCACCAACCAGCACATTATAGAGATAAAATCTTTGAATGGTTGGTACTAACTTTTGGCCTATGTAAGGCCTTGTATAGCTTGATACTGTTCTTTCCCCCCGATCCTGAACTTCAACGCTTAACAGTGGAAACACTGTTTTACTTCAGTTTAGGGGGGACCTTTTTTTGTATATATTTTTTGTTTTCCATTTTGTTTTGTATATAATTTGTTTTTAGGGAGCCACCGACAATTTTGACCCTCTTGGTGTAGCCTGACAGTGAGGGCACTGTCAAGTTTAAGTTTGGGCGTGTGCTCGGTAAGCTTTCTACCTTCGCATTCATTTGTATATTTTTCATTTGTATACTTATTTTAAAACCCATAAAAATCGAAAAAAAATCCAAAATATAAAAACTTTGTCGTCAAGTTAGCTAATAGGGTAATTTAGATTTTTATTCTGAAAGCTTAGTTGATATGTTAGAAATAACTAAATCCTAGGCTTAGGAATTGAAAACCCTAAAAATAACCTTCATTCTGTCTCACTTTGGTAAGTATACGTCCTTATAGTTTTTTTGAGAAATAGGTAATTTTGAGTTCAGTTCTTGAGTTAAGTCAAGATGAAGGGAAAGTATTGATGCCTTACTGAAGGATAAGTCTGAAAAATAGTTTTTATTCTTGAATCCAAATTTAGAAAGTTTATACCCTACAAACTGCACATGCACGCACCTTGAAACTTGGGATAGTAGAGGATACCTAGAAATACTCTTGCCTAAAAGCCTAGCATGAAAGAAAAAACGGTATTTAAAGCTAAACACCCAAAAAGAGCATCAGTGAAAAATATATCTGGTCTTGAAAAGAAAAATAAAAATAAAAAATAAATAATTAAAGTCAAGACCTGGAGACTGCTATTTACGCTTTAAGCTCACACATTCAGTAATCGGCCGTTAGTGCCTCAAGAAGCACTGATAGTCTCATGAAAGGTGTGTGAGCAAACCCGTCCATCATTAAATGAAAAGAAGTAGTATTAGGTATTAAGGCAAGGGTACTATAGCTTGAAATTAATTCTGGAGTGTAGGGGTGCAAAATTTACACACACGTAGGGGTATACAATCGATGTTTGGATAAAAGATAGAAATGAAGAATAAGACTTATGTTTTCTGTAAAGTTGATAAAAATCCCTGATTTATGACCACACTTTTAGAAGGAAAACTGAGGAGATACCGACATCTTTCTAAACTTTTTTGGAACGTATATGATCTAAAGTTAAATAGAAAGGAGGTGTGAAGCATTAGGGTTGGATATTTCTAACTTAGGATGGTAGAATTTCTAACGTAGATACTAAACTGTAGGAGTAGAATCGATGTTAACTTATGACACTAGCTTGACGGGATTTTGTGGGTGTAATCCGCTGAAAACCCTCAGGAGACAACACTCCTCCCACTAGGGACACCTAGAGGTTTAACGGCTTGTTGCACAAGCTCAGTGCAATCGCGTTCCCTGCGAAAGTGAGGTTAGGACTTTTTGTGAATAATTGGTTTTGCTCGGGACGAGCAAAAGTTAAGTTTGGGGGTATTTGTTCACACTAGAATATTACATTTAATACCACTCATTCTTATGCTCGTTTGTTTATAGGTAGGTACTTTTATTCCGTGTTTGCTACATATTTACAGTATACAGGTTCCTAGTCCAAAATAACGCAAATGATACAAAATTTCCACTGTTACGCCAAAATCCCGAACATCTGTTGCTAGCAGATAAAAGCCGGGTTCCAATCATCCGTATCCGTCCAGTGCCGCGTACCAGTTCCGGAGACAAGACAAATGACAGTGGTCATTCGTGTCTAGAACAAGCACAAAGCACAAGAGGGGCAGCACAAAGCACGAGGGAGGCAGCACAAGAATCAATGGGTGCGTGGAGCTCGAGGGAGAAAGGTCAAATCAATCAAAAGTGAAGCTATGTTTGGACTATGCAGATCTGAAGAAATTGTGAAGGCATTTTGCAATTTGGGACATGTAGAACATCATAAGATAGCAACATAAGGAATCCCAGAAAATCCGAGATCCCAATTCCACAAAACCGCGGCGGAAACGCCGCCAAATGTGGGTTTTCACGGCGGATCCACCGCGGTTTCGTGTCATCATGTGACCAAATTTTAGGGGTAGTTGGGTCATTACATTTAGGGACAGAATGTTGCCCTAGGGTTTCAGCACGCAGCCTATAAATAGCCCAGTTTGGTGCCAAGCCAAGGGTCTTCTTCATGTGTTCTTTTCCTATCTCTTTTTGTTAGGATTTAGTTTAGCTTCTTCTTCTTCTTCATGTCTTCCTCCATTAAAATGTAATGAGAGCATTGAGTGGATGATGAAATGAAGATGAGGGTTATTTTTCTTATCTTGTATTTTTATTTCAATGCATTATAATTTAATTTCTAGTGTAACTTTATTATTTGTTGTTAACTAATTGTTGTTATTTCTTTTCTTGTTCTCTTTTCTTTTCTTCTTTTATCCGTATTTTCGAGCGATGATACTTGACGAAGTTCTTTGCTAAGGTGAGGACCCAAGAGTTAGCTTGCTTCACTTGTAAAACCGTATTTTCCTTTCTTTTCTTCCTTCTTGTTTTGTTTTGTTTTCTTTTATAATGTGTGAATAATTTCCCTCTTGTTAAGGCTAAGGAAGGTGGTATGAGGGATGGAGAAATCCCTTATGCTTCTCTTCGCCAAACAACTTGAAACGAACCCCGATCAAACAAACGCAACCCCCTCACTTAGGCGCGCTATACGTGATATGTAGCCGTGACCTAAGTTGAGAAGTACATTAAGCGCGCTACAACGAGACATGTAGTTGTGACTTATTTGGATATATGGTTGCGGGTGTTTGGCCGAGGGTTGGAAATAAGCGTATTTAGCGGACGGACAAGGGGCACTAGGAATGGATTTAGCGTTGGAAAGCTTGCTTAAACTCGCAAATCCCATTTCTATGTCCTCCTAATCCCCGCTACTTTCGATTATCCCAACATCGTCTTATGGATGGCAAAAGACACGCGCACGACTAATCCTAACTCTACTAACTGACCTTAACCTTAACAAGCTTACTTGGACATAAATATGAACACTTAGGATAGAATTGAACATACATATACACATTCTTTATTGATTCGTCTAAAACTCGAACGGACATACAACCATCTCCCTGTGGATCGACCCGTGCTCAACCGGCTAGCTGCGAAGCGGCACCGTACTGATCGCGGTTATAACTTTAGAACTTTGAACATCCGATACGCCAAAAGCGAGCGATCAGTATTCCGTTGATATCTCAGGGTTTTCTGGGCTACACTCCGACACGACTTATACCGCTTTTGTGGTCTGACATTTACCAGCCCCCTAGGCCCGATATACGATACTCATAGACGAATGGACCGGACTGTAAGGATATTAACACTGACAGGCTCAGTAGGGTTTCTGTATGAGTTCGCTCATCAGCCTCCCTTTTGGTCAATACATAGGTAGCCGTTATGTACAGCTAGTACCACAGACGTGCTTGTGGTTAAACCCACTACCACCGTATTAACCAGTCGTTAGAGACCACCACAGAAAGTTTCCCAAGTTCGGGCGAAACGTTGTAGAGGCCGTATGGTTTTATGGCAGGGTTCGATCATATACGTGCACTTGTGCACGGATCATGATCGGACGGATCATACTAGTGGGCTTTGGTTTAAACCGGATCCTAGTATTAGATTTGTTGGATTACTTTAGTCTCATCGCATTTGCATTCATTCGGAATGCGGAAGCAGATATGTATATACAGGTGATGGGTATCCTTGTGATCCATCACGAGTTTACTTTAGATGTTGACATATCTTTTTGTTGGACTAAACATTCGGGTTAATGTTTAGATGGTGGAAATTGTGAGTGGGAGTGATGAATTTGTGCATTAAATGAGTCATGTGCTTCATTGGTGACGCATGGTCTTATTTCTTGTTCAAATGTCACATTAGTGATTATTTATTGTGTTGAAATGAGAGGTGGAGAGAGAGTGTACATCCACTAACCCTTGGGTTAACTCTTGAGATTATTCTATGGCTCTCACAACTTATTCCAACACAATAGAAAAGAAAAGGCTTCATTTTCTTCTTCTTCCTCTAGCTCACAAGTTCCACCATGGCTTCATCTTCAACCTCCATCTATACACTCTCATGTGTTGAGAATCAATGGATGCTTGAGATAAAGTTATCACACACATTCTCTACATCACCTTGGACATGTCGGCTAGCAAACTTCATGTCCGAGTTGCTTCGGTTTGAAGTGGGAGCCCATAAAAAGACTTCTTGACGTGGTGCCTTTCCGACAAGGAAACCGGAGATCGGAGATACCACGAGGAGCTAAAGATTGTAGCTAAAGACCGATGGACATGGATCGATCGGTATAGCCTTTCTAACCCTTTTGTTGATAGCTAGTTTAGTGTTAATGGTTCGATCCGGGTGAAAAACTACGATAGCGCCAGTATAGTAAAAAGTTTTTGTTTCCGCGTTTGGCCTCAGAATGACGGACGAGGCGCTACCGTAGACTTACATAGTATCAGATCCACGATATTAACACATACTAGCTTGTTCTAACATGTTTAAAAGCTCGATCGAACGAAATTTCCAAAACCGCATTTCCATTCATCAAGTTTTTGCCGAATTTTTAAACTGGTCTAAAAATCATTTTGGGTATGTCAGAAAATCGTGCAGGCTTTTTTAAGACTGTGGAAGAAATTTGGGAGCACGATCGTACCATAACACCGTGGAACCGCGGAGGAACCACCATATTTGCCGCGGTTGCGCGGCACAATAGTCGATTCAGTGCACCGTTTTTCTTCTGGGTGTTTTTCATATGGAATTATGGTTTCTGCAATATTTTGTTTGGGCCCAAATTTGTTACAGTACTGCATTTGTGCTTGGGGCCCACTTCGGGAAATTTTGTCGATCGAAATTTTAAATACGTTAGTTCACAGTGCTTACATTATATCTGCGACCGTGAATGTCATTCGAGCGGTAAATCTTGTCTAATTGCTATAGCTCTTTTAGACGGGTTTGCGAATGCGACATTCACGTTGATGTTCTGTGTTGTGCTGTGATGTTGCGGATATGTCATGGTGGATAGCTTGGTGCAATGTTAGTACAGTTTGGATATATTTGTACATTTGATATCGCGGGGCGAGCGTCCGACATGTGGACTGCTGTCACTGCCTGTTTGTATATTATTCCTTTAGGGCACGATCGGGTTGAGGTCGATGTCACCGTTGTACATATTTTCTTTTCTGTACTAGGATTACCCCACAGGCAGTGCATGGATAGCCGGGTTCTAGAGGGCAACAGGCCCGCATCTCATGCCTTTGAGACGGAAGGGGCTTCACTCTAGAATTGGCGGGCTATTCGCTGCACACGTAGGGGGTATAGGTTGACCCAAGGAGGGGTGCCTGATTGATATGCAATTTATGTGTGTGTAGTTAACCGCAATCAGAATGGTGCCGCGCGTAGCTAGACCGAGATGAGTACGGGTCGTCCTCAGGGAAACGTGGAACCTTTTATTCTTACTTTAGGCGTGTTGAGAAAGAAAGGAGGAAGAATAAAGAATGGTGAAGAATGGTTGTAGGATCTAGATCTACGTTAAACACGGATGCAAAATATAGATCTAGATTAGCTACGGATATAGGTTTAGATTAAAAGGAGGCTTGTAGGGTTCATTAGGATTTAGTAGTTATGGATGATTAATTAAAGATTACTCTTTTATCCTTTAATAGATTTAAAACTAGAACGACAGTGATGCATGCAGATTAGGGTTTCTGGAGGGAAAAAGGTTCCCACTCTTAACCCCTATCCCGACATGGAACTCCGTTCATATCTAGCCTTTACCAAAACAATAGTTAATCTAATTTCTAATCGCGGTCGAGACTAGCAATGAATTGGTAGCGCGCCCGATTAGGATTTTAACTATACTTTTGATAAAGTTTATAAACTTTATAGGACGCAAAAAGAGTTTAAGGATCTTCATCATCCATTAACCTACCCTAATCTAATGAACCCTAACAAGCGAAGAATTACTCGCGCATGTTGGGAGAAGAAGAGATGGAGAGAGAAATCATATTAAAAACTACAAAGAGATAGAATAAGAAAACTACTACCTTTATTAATCAACAAAAATCATTTACACTTTGTTCCCTTAGAAAATGATTACAAAACCTAGTTTGCTTCTCGATCTCTTCGAAGGAGGTAGATGAACCGTTGATGATCAGCCTGGATGTGTGAGCCTGTCGTGGACTTCGTGATCTCTTCAGCTTGATAATTTTTCCAAGAGGCTCTCGGTCCTTATTTATAGTCCCAGAGCTAGAACCCTAGCTTTCTAAATTGGAAACCAGTGGTTAAGATCGCAACAACAAAATCCCAACTCTCAATACAGTTTGACCGCGGCGGATCCGCGGCCAATGGGTTGGATTGGCCGCGGATCCGCGGCCTTATAGGTGGATCACTGGATTTTCTCCTTTGGAACTTTTTCGTTATGACACGTGGTGTTGTTTTTAATCTCTAGAAACTGAAAATATTTTCTACGTCACCGCCAGACTTGATTTCTTTGGTTTACTTTCTTAATTAGGCAGGTTTGTTCCAAGAACTTTGATTTCCTTGATTTCTGCCCTGAAAATTCTGTACAACAACTTAACAAATAATATTCGTAGAGTTTTTTTTATTAAGATTTTAACTTAACCATTAAGAATTGGTCAAAGGTATTTAATAAGGTAAACATATTTAAATAGGCCAAATGTTACATGGATATTATATGCTTACTTTTTCCTATCAAATGTTAATTATAATATATAAACACATGAAAATAGTATTTTTACAGATAAACCCTCATATGTATCATATATTATAATAAACACCTTTTATTATATAGAAAGAGTAGGAAAAATATCATATTAAATGTGCAGTTTTATCAACTGAACAAATACCCCCAAACTTATCTTTGATCGTCCCGAGCAAACTAGTTTATTCAAAAGAAAAAAGAAATGAGAAAGCTAAGCACACTTTCGTAGGCAAAACGATTGCACTGAGCACGTCAAACAAGCCGTTAAACCTCTAGGTGTCTCTAGTAGGAGGAGTGTTGTCTCCTGAGGGTTTTCAGCGGATTACACCCACAAAATCCTATAATAAAAGAGAGATGATGAAAGTTACATATAAATATTAGAACTATAAAAGAAAAACTTTAAAAATTTAGAGTTTCCAACTACACTAGCTTTTCAGTTGTCATGGGCCATATCTTAATAGTCATGAAAAGATGTTACAAATCACATCATCCCTCAATAAAATATCGTCTTTATTCTTCATTCCTACCTTTCATCCAAACATCGATCATATACCCCTACGTGTGTGTATAGAACATCCCTACACTCGGAGAATTCAATTCAAGCTATCATACTCTTGTCCATATACCTCAGTACTTTTTAATTTGATGAATATTTGGATGGATTTTTTCGCACATTTTTCATGCGACCGTTAATACTTCTTGAGGTACTAACCGACCGATTACTCATGTGCTTGCTGATTATATGCTTTTCCTCATCTTACAACACCTAAGGCTTAGCAGTGACTCCCAGACCAGTTGGTCTAAGGCACTAGGTGATGAAGCACCCTCGCTATATTTTTTTATTGCTGCCTTGGTGATAACAAACCCAGTGTTCATTTTTCTCCACCATTTTATCTTTTATTCATTTTTTTTACTTCCTTCATACTTTGTCTTTTAGACAAGAGCATTTCAAGGTATCCTCTACTATCCCGAGCTTCAAGACGTATGTAAGTGCGTATAGTAGGGTATCAACGTTCAAATGTTTGGCTTCCAGAATAGGAACTATTTTTTAGACTTATTTTTATCCTCAGATTAGTGACTTCTTTCATCTTACTAACCCTTGGGACAACGGCTCATAAATACTTATTACTAGTTCGTTTAAGAAAACTTCTAGTTTTCTTGGTTTTCTTAAACTATTCCTATCTTTTAAATATAATTTTTCACTTTCTACTCTTTTGTTATATAAAAAAAAATTTGAATGCCCAGTGTCAAAGATAATTTAGTGAATACAAACCTCCCCCCAAACCTGTTTTCAGCAGTGTCCTCACTGATGTTGTCTTTTGAGAGCATGGACCTGTATACTTTGGGAGAGACAAAAGGGGTAAAATAATGGTTAAATGAAAACTACCCCCAAACTTTTCTTTGGCACTCACAGATATTCAGTTAAGTCCATTTTCACTCACCTCCATTCTCAAAAAGAGCAAATGTTACCAAAATAAAGAGGTGAGGCGGAGGAAATTCAGTTCTGATTAAGCGGCTCCTATAAAAACAGGAGCTCCTCCGCCGGGTCAGCAGAGAAATACGGTTTTAATCTATGCCCATTTACTTTAAATTTGAACCGTTTTTCAAATTTTCAACTTCTACTGCCCCGTGCGGGTGTACATACCGCACCACAAAATGTTCTTTCCAACGTGATTTAAGCTTACCCGGATGAAGATGGAGACGTGAATCGTAAAGAAGGACTTGTTGCCCCGATGTAAAGGTTTTTCTAAAAAGGTTTTTATCGTGGATCACTTTAGTCCTGTTCTTTACTATCACCGCATTATCGTAAGCTTCATCGCGGAGTTCGCTTAGCTCATTCAATTGCAGCTTCCGATAGCTGCTCACTTGATCAAAATCGAAGTTAAGCTCTTTAATAGCCCACATTGCTTTATATTCGATCTCGACAGGAAGGTGGCATGCCTTCCCAAACACAAGGTGGTTTGGAGACATACCAAGATCGGCCTTATAAGCGGTGCGAAATGCCTAAAGAGCATCCGTCAATTTGGTTTACCAATCTTTACGGTTTTTAGAAACCGTCTTTTCCAAAATTTGTTTGATCTGCCTATTTGAGATCTCAGCTTGCCCGCTTGTTTGGGGATGATAGGGCGTAGAAAGTTTGTGAGTGATTGAATATTTCCGCATCAAGGCCTCGAAAGACCGATTACAGAAATGTGTCCCGTTGTCGCTAATTATAGCGCGAGGGTGTCTGAATCGCGAAAAGATATTTTCTTTAAGGAACTTAATGACAACTTTGTTGTCATTAGTGCGACACGGTATAGCTTCCACCCATTTCGAGACATAATCAACCGCTAACAAGATATATAAATTCCCAAAAGAGTTGGGAAAAGGGCCCATAAAATCAATACCCCAGACATCGAATATTTCCATAACCAATATAGGTTGGAGCGGTATCTCGTTTCTTCGTGAAATCTGACCCAAATGCTGACATTGCAGAAAAGTTTTGCAATGTTCATATGCATCTTTAAATAATGTTGGCAAATAAAAGCCACATCGCAAAACTTTCTTCGCCGTTTTTCGAGGACCAAAATGACCGTCGCATGCCTGATCATGACAAAATGATAACACACTCTTGAATTCATCGTTAGGGACACACCTGCGAATGATTTGATCGGAACAATACTTAAACAGATAAGGTTCATCCCAGTAGAAGTATTTTACTTGGGATAGAAATCGAAGTTTGTCTTGTTTCGAACAATCACTAGGAATAAGTCATGTCGCAAGATAGTTCACAATATCCACGAACCAAGGTTCGTAGCATACAGTCAAGAGCTGTTCGTCAGGAAATGAGTCATTTATCGGCACGGTCAAAGTTGGTGAAGAAGTGATGCGTGAAATATGGTCGGCTACAACGTTTTCACATCCACTCTTGTCTCGGATGACCAGATCAAATTATTGTAACAATAGGATCCAACGTATTAGCCTAGCCTTAGCATCCTTCTTTGATAAAAGGTGTCGTAGGGCGGAGTGATCAGTGTAAACCACAATTGGCGAGCCAATCAAGTAAGGCCTGAATTTCTCTAATGCAAATACAACTGCCAAGAGTTATTTCTCGGTAGTAATGTAATTTATTTATGCATTATTCAAGGTTCTACTTGCATAGTAAATTACATGTGGCATCTTATCAATGTGTTGTCCTAAGACCGCACCATTAGCAAAATCTGATGCATCACACATAAGCTCGAACGGGTGGTTCCAATCCGGAGATGATAGAACGGGGGCTGTAGTGAGCGATCCTTTAAGCGATTCAAAAGCAGTCTCACAATCCGAATCGAAGTGAAATGTAGTATCCTTAGCCAATAGAAGAGTTAAGGGTCTAGCAATTTTGCTAAAGTCCTTAATGAATCTCCTATAAAATCCTGCATGACCAAGGAAGGATCGTATATCTTTGACGCATTTGGGACGATGGAGGTTATGGATAACATCAATTTTAGCTCTGTCAACCTCAATGCCTTTTCGTGAAATTATATGTCCAAGGACAATACCTTCTTGGACCATAAAATGGCATTTTTCTCAGTTCAAAGTTAAGTTCTTATCCTTATAGCGGGTAAGAACCGCGTCAAGATTACGAAGGCAGTCCTTAAAGGAGTCCTCCAAAATGGAGAAATTGTCCATAAAAATTTCCAGAAAATTCTCAACCATGTCTAAGAATATCCCCATCATACACCGCTGAAATGTAGTGGGAGCGTTGCATAACCCAAAGGGCATGCGTCTATAAGCAAAAGTACCGAAAGTATAAGTAAATGTGGTTTTATCTTGATCCTTTTCGGTGATGGGGACCTGGTTATAGCCAGAGTATCCGTCTAAGAAAAAATAGTATTCGTGTCCAGCTAATCATTCTAACATCTGGTCAATGAAAGGTAGAGGGAAGTGATCTTTCCTCGTCGCGGCATTGAGTTTTCTGTAATCAATACATACGCGCCACCCAGTTTGGGTGCGTATTTGGATTATCTCATTCGCCTCATTAGTTATGACCGTGATGCCAGACTTTTTAGGGACTACGTGAATCGGACTTACCCATTGGCTAACAGATATAGGATAAATTATACCACTATCAAGGCACTTGACGATTTCTTTCTTTACCGCCTCCTTCATAACGGGATTTAACCATCTTTGTGGGTCTCGGGTTGGTTTGGCTTCATCCATCAGGCGTATATAATGTTCAACAATTAAGGGACTAATCCCCTTGATGTCAGCCATTGTCCAACCAAATACTTGCCGATTCGATCTCAACACTGCCAAAAGTGCGTTCTTTTGCTCTATGGCTAGAGAAGCGGATATAATCACTGGCAAAGTCTCATTCTCACCTAAATATGCATATTTAAGATGAGAAGGTAGCGGTTTGAGATCAAGTATTGGCGAAGAGACAATAGAAGGTGGGGTAAGGGAATGATATTCGGACTCCCTAAGAGGTTCCAAACTTGCATAGGATATTGACTCGGAAAGTGCTACTGACTTTTGCGATGAGTCAACGGATTCAAACTCAGGGGTGGACTCATCGAACATATCCTCACTATGAAATTGTGCAAGATCAAACGATGTCTCACTAGTGTTGTCGAGATCATCAAAGCAAAGTTCCTCATCCATGCAGCTTTCGGGAGCTATCTCGTGGATAGAACAAACATCAAGCAAATGAGCAGAAGGTTCAGATGGTTGACTTCCTAGCTTATAAATATTAAGCTCAATTGTCATCTTCCCGAAAGATAAGTTCATAGAACCGTTAAGACAATTAATTACATCGTTTAAAGTTGCTAGGAAGGGTCGACTGAGTATCACCGGGATTTGATTGCGTTGGTTTGCCACGGGCTGTGTATCTAAAACAATAAAGTCCATAGGGAATATGAATTCCCCGACTTTAATTAACACATCCTCTAGTTCACCCCGAGGTTTGGTGATTGATCGGTCTGCCATCTGGAAAGTACAATAGGCGGGTTTCAACTCTCTAATCCATAACTGCTCGTATATTGAATAAGGAAGCAAGTTAACGCTAGCACCAAGGTCGAGTAAAGCACGATTAATATTTTTACCCCCAATAGAAATAGAGATTGTTGGACAACCAGGGTCCTTACATTTCTTTGGTATTTGCTGGATAAAACTTGTGCTAACATTACTCGTCATGAAAACTTTTTTAGGCACTTGAGTTTTTCCCTTCCTAGTGCACAGTCTTTAAGGATTCTTGCATAAGATGGGACTTATTGAATAGCATCTAGGAGAGGAATATTTACGTTAGCGTGCTTAATCATTTCCACAATCTCCTCCATTTGTGGGTTAGGTCTGTTGGCCCTTAATCTGTTTGGAAATGGAGCTTGATCAATAAGTTTTGGGTCCAACATTTGTGGAGAAGATTGTGGGGACGGATTCGATCCCAAAATTGGAGTGGGAATCGTCTTGGATAGATTGGGCGAAGTGTTCGAGCTTTGGGGAAAACGGAGAATAGGCTCGGATGAGGGTATGAGACTAGACGAATTAGGGGAAGAAGTAAAAGTTGGGGTATCATTGGTGTCCCTAACATCATCAAATTGCTCATCCACTCGGTTATTCAGCACTCTCCCCGATCTCAACGTAGTAACGGCATTCACATTATGATTTTGTGACTGGCCAGGATTAGGTAAAGGTTGATATGGGAGTTTCCCTTTCTTTCTCGCACTCATTGCGGCGTTCAACTGTGCAATTTGGTTTTCTATTGATTTAATACTCTCACCGTGGGAGGCGGAGTGTTTCTTTATGGTATCAATAGAAGACTTCATATCAGCAGACATTTTAATGGAATGTTTCATAAACAAATCCAAAGTTTGTGCGAGTGAAGAGTTATCAGTATCGGCCAATTGCGGTGCGGAAGTGTTGGCTGGATTTTGAAAATTTTGTGACTGAAAGGGGTGCTGACTTTGTGGTTGTGGTTGCTGTGGAGGAGGTCTTTGATAATTTCTTTGGAACTGGTTTTAATTTTGGGGTTGGTTTTGGTTCTAAGCAATGTTAGAATGATTCCTCCATCCTTGATTATACGTGGAAGAATAAGGATCGTTTCTAGGTCGCTGCTGAAAAGAAGCATTAGTTTGCTCGTGACCTTGAAACGGTGCATTCATAGGACATTCTTCCGTCATGTGTGAAGGATCTGAACAGCAACCACACACGGTCTTGGGAAGTGTTACCTGATTTAGGGAGACTGATGAGAATTTGTTCTCAATAGCGTCGAGTTTCTTCTGCATCGCATCCATTTCGTCTTTTACTGCGATGGAAACATCAAGCTGATGAATACCTCCCCTAGATGATGTTGGTCTTACGCTTTCCCACTGCAATGTGTTTTCAGCGAGGTCTTCCAGATATTTCCAAGCTTCACCGTCATCTTTAGACATGAAATTGCATTGACACATTGTTTCAAGCATCTGCTTTGTTGCTAGATTAATGCCCTCATATATAATTCGGCACAAATCCCATCTTTTTATTCCATGATGAGGACATTGGAGAAGCAGATCCTTGAAACGTTCAAAGCACTTCCAAAATGGTTCATTGGGAAGCTGGGTGAATTGGTTGATCTCCCTTCTAATATGGGCGGTCTTATGGTTTGGGTAAAACTTCTTAAGAAATGCTATTACGAATTCATCCCAATTAGTGATAGAGTGTGCGGCAGTATTATAAAACCATTTTTTTGCCAAGTCGCACAGAGTGAATGGGAGAAGACGTAAGCGCATAGCATCCACAGTTAGTTGTGAAGTACCCATCATTGCGCATACGTTTTCGAATTTAGTGATGAAAACGTACGCGTCTTCAGATTCAAGCCCATGAAATTTGGACAACAAATTGATGTAGTGGGGTTTAATTTCAAAATTATCCCCGTTAGCTGGTGGAATAGATAGACAAGTGGGAAGTGGACCACGGATAGGATAGCATCTCTCTTGGAGAGAGATGCGCGGTGGATTCTGCTCACCTACGGGCGGTGGCAGTGTTGTGTTATAATTTGATGGAGCGCCGTCCATATCGGTTGATGTGGTGTGTGGTGGGGGAAAAGAAGATGAAGAAGCACCGACTTCGGAGTCGATAGCAGGAACGCGGACAAGACGGGCACTAGAATCCCGTGTCCAGCCGAGCATGCACTAAACGGTTAAGCGCAAGTGGCAGCGTGTGTGTGATTTAAAATTGGTTTGTTTTGAAAAATTGGGACTTTAGGACAAATCACACAAAAAATGCACAAACAACCCTAGAACTAAGGTCACCTAGGTCAAGTCTTTAGACCGCTCCTAGACTTCCAAAGGACAAGCCGTAGGATCAATCCTCTACCACCTCTTTACTACTCTTATGGCCAGGTATGTGCCCGGTAAGTGGGAGGTATCCGCTATACGAATCACCGAAAATAGCTGGCCTAATTAAGTAACCACTTGCCTTAGACACACTGGCCTAGACACCACAAAAGTAATGCGGATAAGTGATAGATTACCCACGATCTTCCTTTGTACTTATTGAGCGCGACAGTCCTTAGAGTCTTGTTTAGATATTTTTTAAATTAATTTAGGGTTGATGCAAATGCTCGTTTTGTGATTTGTGGGGCTTAGGAAGCGTGATAAAATCCCAACCTAATCTGGATTTGGTCTTTTGCCCCTTAAAGTCCGTATTAAAATATGCAAAACAAACCAATCACAAAACTTTGCAAAAAGATTTTTGAGCGGCGATATTTTGCAAAGAATCCCGCAGAAAAGATATTTTATTGGATTTCAGAGGAGAGAGAAAGAGTTGAGAATCTTACCAGAGAAGTTTGGAACCCTAGATCCTCAATCCCGCCGCGCTTCCGCCGCGAATGCGTCTTATTTGCCGCGGATCCGCCACGAGAAGGAAGGATTAATTGATGAAGTTTGCTACGTAGCCTCCTGTACTCCTCTGGATCTCGATGAATGTCTCTGTCTTTCTGTTTTCTCAAGTCTGTGACTCCAGATCTCCTTGCAAAATTCACACAATTCATTAAATATACGATTTGCAGTTTTGTTTTAATTATGATATGGATCGAATAAGAATTCAACACAAATAGTAAGAATAAAAAATTACGCACGTATCCCCGGCAACGGAGCCATTTGATTGATCTGCAATTTATGTGTGTGTAGTTAACCGCAATCAGAACGGTGTTGCGCGTAGCTAGACCGAGGTGAGTACGGATCGTCCTCAGGGAAATGTGGAACCTTTTATTCTTACTTTAGGCATGTTGAGAAAGAAAGGAGGAAGAATAAATAATGGTGAAGAATGGTTGTAGGATTTAGATCTACGTTAAACACAGATGCAAAATATAGATCTAGATTAGCTACGGATGTAGGTTTAGATTAAAAGGGTGCTTGTAGGGTTCATTAGGATTTAGTAGTTATTGATGATTAATTAAAGATTACTTTTTTTTATCCTTTAATAGATTTAAAACTAGAACGACAGTGATGCATGTAGATTAGGGTTTCTGGAGGGAAAAGGGTTCCCACTCTTAACCCTTATCTCGACATGGAACTCCGTTCATATCTAGCCTTTACCAAAACAATAGTTAATCTAATTTCTAATCACGGTCGAGACTAGCAATGAATTGGTAGAGCGCCCGATTAGGATGTTAACTATTCTTTTGATAAAGTTTATAAACTTTATAAAACGTAAAAAGAGTTTAAGGATCTTCATCATCCATTAACCTACCCTAATCTCATGAACCCTAACAAGAGAAGAATTACTCGTGTATGTTGGGAGAAGAAAAGATGGAGAGAGAAATCATATTAAAAACTACAAAGAGATAGAATAAGAAAACTACTACCTTTATTAATCAACAAAAATCATTTACACTTTGTTCCCTTAGAAAATGATTACACAAACCTAGTTTGCTTCTCGATCTCTTCTACGGAGGTAGATGAACCGTTGATGATCAGCCTGGATGCGTGAGCCTGTCGTGCACTTCGTGATCTCTTCAGCTTGATGATTTTTCCAAGAGGCTCTCTATCCTTATTTATAGTCCCAGAGCCAGAACCCTAGCTTTCTAAATTGAAAACCAGTGGTTAAGATCGCAACAACAAAATCCCAACTCTCAATATAGCTAGACCGCGGCGGATCCGCGGCCAATAGGTGGGTTTGGCCGCGGATCCGCGGCCTTATAGGTGGATCACAGGATTTGCTCTTCTGGAACTCTTTCGTTATGACACGTGGTGATCTTTTTAATCTCTGGAAACTGAAAATCTTTCTACGTCACTGCCAGACTTGTTTTTTTTGGTTTACTTTCTTAGTTAGGCAGGTCTGTTCCAACAACTTTGATTTCCTTGATTTCAGCCCTGAAAATTCTGCACAACAACTCAACAAATAATATTAGTAAAGTTTGTTTTATTAAGATTTTAACTTAACCATTAAGAATTGGTCAAAGGTATTTAACAAGGTTAGCATATTTAAATGGGCCAAATGTTACATGGATATTATATGCTTACCTTTTCCTACCAAATGTTAATTATAATATATAAACACATGAAAATAGTATTTTTACAGATAAACCCTCATAGGTATCATATATTATAATAAACACCTTTTATTATATAGAAAGAGTAGGAAAAATGTCATATTAAATGTCCAGTTTTATCAACTGAACAGTGCCCAAGTTACCGGATTCCGTGAAGTGCTGGGTGGTCCATTCACTTTGCTAAAGGGGGCTGCCTCGCTTCTGGTTTTGGCGGGTAACTTGCCGCACTCGTAGGGGTCTAGGTTTTCATTGCACAGGCTATCCACACGACCAGGGGAACGTCGGGTTTCAGTTGCGGCTCGATGAAACCCGGGGCTCCCAGATTATCTGTATTGTTCTGTGATGCTTATTACTTTTTTGTGATGTTGCATTTATCATGCCTGTAGCGATTATTGTATATTGATATATATATACTAATAGATGTTGTATATGTTTTATACCCGCGCTAGTCCAGTCCCCCCTCTGTCGTTAGTTAAGTTACCTAACGGGTGATGACAGGACCCATTGGCGAATGCGGATGGCATATACGTACATTTTATTTTCGTTCTTTTCTGGTGTGATTAATTGATGGGACTGCATTGATTCTGATCAATGCAAGGAAAGCAAACCTATTCGATGTTGTTGGAACAATTTTCAAAAAGCTGTTATTATTAAGACGTTCTCTTTTGCTTTGCACAGCGGTATTCAATTTGGAATATCCAGCACCTCATTCGACGAGTCAAGGCCGAGATCCCTTCATCGGGAGTGAACCCTTGGACAGAAGTTTGTGTCAGGGTATTAACTTGACTATAGTCGATTAGTTTTTGCTTTGCATTGCGGTATTCAGTTAGAATATCCTGCACTTCATTCTACGGGGAAAGAGCCGAGTTCCCTTCACCGGAAGTGGCCTCTTTAGCAAAGGTTTTCGCCACTATATATTTGTAAAAAGCTATTCGGTTCCTTCAACGATATCAAGTTCATTACGTTAAAGGTTTTTCGCCAAAAACTATTCGTAGCCCTCCGTCATTTCAAACGGGTAGCACTTAGTATTCATCCTATGTATGTTGGCCTTCGTCAAGGCATAGTGTATGGTAGTTATTTGTTACTTTTCTATTGCATAGATAGATGCGTTGGTTTGGGACAGTCGTACTAATATTTTGGCCTTAGTCAAGGGTATGTACGGGTGGGTTCAAATTAACCTGGATAATGACGGGTAAAAATTGACATTTGACTTATGATATGTTGGCCTTCGTCAAGGTCATAAGAGCATGGGTTAAAAATCACATCGGATGTTTCTAATGAAACTGAAACTTGCCAGGCATGCGGATACCTTCTGGAGTGTGATAACGTGAGTGGATTCCGTCACGTTATCTTGTGATGATAGTTGGATCCCGATTCCCACTGATGAGTTGGTTTACTCTTCGGGTGATCCCGACTAATTCTTCTTTCAGGTTTGGAGGAGAATTTGAGGATACAGTGGGAGGTTTCCTGATTAATTAAATTGATAACCATTCTGATCCAGGATAGAGTGCACGCAGAGTGTTTCTTTTCTCTCTCTCTTTGGCAGCGACCATGGCCCGACCCTAGACTATGACTTAGTGACCAAGTTAACCAAACTTTCTTAAAACACTGGATTTTGGATTGTCTGAGTTACATACATCATTGCCACTCCTTGTTTTACCCTTTGCATTTCTCCAGAACACCCCGTATTATTACGAATATCCACTTCCATTAGATAAATCCATCGTATGGTTATATACAAACTCGAAGAAACTTTCTCCAGATTCAAGGATGGATTCTGGTTCTGGAGAGATTGAATAGGACCATTCAGTTGTCTTTTCCTTTTACCTTCTCTCAGGTTGTGAGGGCTCCTAGGATTAGGAGAGGGTACACCCATTACGCTTATTGGATAATCTTCTTCCAAACCATAGGCAGGTGCCGAAAGGTAGGGAATGAAGAAAACAAATTAGCCTAGGTGTGGTGTACAGAAGATAATAAGTAAAGACAAATAAAAGAATTAGAAAGAAAGCAAAGTAAATTGCAACTGCTATCATTCATGACCAAACCAAGTATTTCATCGCCACTCCTATTTCACCTTAGTAATTCTCCAGAACACCTCGTATCACTACTAATATCCACTTCCATTGGATAAATCCATCGTATGGTTATATACGAACCCGAAAGAACTTCTTCCAGTTCGGGGATGGATTCTGGTTCAGGAGAAATAGAATAAGGATTATTCAGTTGTCTTTTATCTTTACCTTCTCTTAGATTGTGAGTACTCCTAGGATTAGGAGAGTACACCTGTTACACTTATTGGATAGTCTTCTTCCAAACCATAGGCTGGTGTCGAACGGTAGGGAAGGAAGAAAACCATTTAGCCTAAGGGGATGTACAGAAGGTAATGACTAAAGACATATAAAGGGACTTGGAGAGATGGCAAAAAGATATACGGTTATAGTGATGAATCTGATAATGGAAGATGCATTACTAGGAATATCCGGAAACCCCTTCGAAACATTTTACATGTTTCAGCTTCATTGTGCATTGTTAATAGAAAACTGATTTCCCAATTAGTCCTTGCTCCAGGGTATTATTTACCAGGTATGATTCTCACATCGGTATGGTTTTGCAGATGATGAGTGAGAGTAAGTTATTGGGAATTAGATGATCATCCTCATTATATCGGGATTCATTGTAATTGGTGATATTTGAGGAATTCACCTGGGTTTTTGCCGGACGACAAATATTTGGTTTTGAATATCCATGTTCATATCATAATTTTGCATTATTATATTCCCCATTCTTAATCATTTTACAAATAAATAGGTGCTTTTAATCCATGTCTGCTACATAGTTGCAGGTTACAGATTCTCGGAACAAAACAGTGAAAATGATGAAAAGACGCTATAAAAGTGAGTCTTCGACCAACAAATAGAGAATCTTTATTATGCCTACAGTTTGATGAACAAACAAAGATCAATGAACAATTTCACAAAGTACAAAAGGCAGCGCAAGATTCAAGACTTTAATACGAAGCGAACGGTAAAAGTACACAACATTCTGCACTGTGGAAATCTGGAAGAAACTAGAAGACATTCTGAAGAACCAAGGGAAGAAAAATAAAGTAAAAAGCAACATGAAAATTACCAGAGAAACAGAGCCCAGAAGCCTCCAAGATGGCAGCGGATCCGCGGCCAAACATGGCTCTTGGCCGCGGTTCCGCAGCCATGATAAGCCCGTGTCGTTGCATTTTTTACGGTGTGGCGGTGCGTTGACTAGGCTTCTCAGGCTCGTTCTGTAAATGTAGATAGGGATCAGATGTAACCCTAGGGTTTCTATAATTTATAAATAGGAACCCTACAGCTCTTTTTGGAGCATGCCTCTTCTTGTGCCTCTATTTATTGAAAAAATTCAGAATCTATTGTAATGCTTTGAAGAGTGCATCGAATAAAGTAAGTAGATTTTTTTTACCTTGCCCAAGTTCTTAAATTCTTTTCTGTCCTAGTATAGATTTTATTATCTTCCCTAGTTAATTAGCTTAGAACTTTTATTTATCTGCCGTAGCTTAGATAATTAGGTTATTGAATTGAAAACTCATAAAAAATGTCTTTTATCAATCCCCTAATGAGTGAGTAGTTCCTCACTTGTTAGGGTTAGGAATAGGAAATGTTTGAGAGATGAAAATGTCTCACCCCTTTCTTGCCCATCGTATATTTTTTATAGGACTCCATGCATACATACACACACCGCTCACTACGGCACTCTACCCACGAGGTAACGGTGATACCGTAGTTTAAAAGACCGGTTGTGCATATTTTCCATGGAGATTAGGGTAAGAATTAAGAAAGGACGGACAAGGACCTAGAGCAAGAAACATCGTTTCTTCCCGATCGTCCTAATCCCTTTTATTAATTATTACCATAACACTTAAATAGATCTAAATTAGGGCATTGAAAGCGGTGAGAAATCTTTACTTTCCAAACTTAACCTAAACCTAACCCTAGCAAGGCTTTAATACTAGTTTAAATCAACTTTAGCTTTTAGTGATAATCAATCCAACACCATTTGGAATTAACTAGTTAGAATAAATTGAGAATACACAAAATCCCTGTGGACCAACCCGTACTCACCGGCTAGCTACCAAGCGACGCTGTTTTTGATTGCGGTAATTAATTCTTTGATCACAAAACATCGTACAAATCAAATGGCGCCGTTGCCGGGGATGGCGTAGTTATTTTCTTTTTGCAATTTCGGGTTAATATAAAAATTGAAAAATCATAAAAACTGAAAAATATAAAAATATATTAAAAAAATTCTTCTTGTTATTCTTTGAAGGGTGTTTCGTTTGAATTGTGCAGGATCGACGAACAGATTCAGATGTGGAAAAATGCAGAGAGAAAAACAGCAAACAGTAGATCTGAACAGGCAGGAAAATCAGAATAGAGAAACAAAAAAAAATTTGGATCTGAACCGACAAAGACACCGTGGAACCGCCGCTATTTCCTTCATTTATCCGCGGAACCGCCGCGGTCTGCTGACGTCAGCAGACCAAAAATCCCTCTATAAGCTTTCTTTTCTTCTTCTGAACCCCCTGATCTTATCTATAAAAATTTCCTGCAGGGTTCTTTGCGCAAAAAACTTTTCCCCCTTCTCCAATAACTTGATCTTGTGCAGGATTCTTTGCGCCGCAATAAAAAAAATTGCGCAAGTGTTTGATTGTGTTTACTGCTTTGCATCTTTAAAATTGACTTTAAGGGGCTTTTACAACAATCCAGATTGGGTGGGGATTTCATTACCCTTTCTAGGACCCCAAAAATCATAAAAAGCATATTGCATTGACCATTGAGTTAATTAAAAAAAATTAGACTCAGCCTTAAGGACTGTCAGGCTCAATAGGACAAAGGAATAGTTGTAGGCATCGATCGTTTATCTAAACCAGACTTTGTGGTGCCTAGGCTAGACAAGTGGGGAAATGTAATTTTAAAAGGCCCGTCTCACTGTGATTCGTGAGCAGATCCCGCCTTTCTTTATTTATGCTTACCTGGCCACAATTGGCGGTGAAGAAGCGATTTGTGGACCTCACAACTTGACCTTTGGAACAGTTAGGAGCAGTCTAGTTGACCTAGGTGACCCTAGATCTAGGCTTAATTGTGCATATTATGATTGATTGAACGTGTGTCTAAGCTTTTTTATTGAAAACCTTTTTGCAAAAAGCTCCCTATAAAAAAACACAAAACGGAAAAAAAAATTACAAAAACTTGCCACTTGTCGCTAACAAATCCATTGCACCCCACTTGCACCCACATTCTTTTTCTTCTCCTTCTTACATTATGGGTACCCCACCTCACAAAACTCTTGCCGAACTTTGGTACCCTCATCCAAATATTGCCCTACGCGAATTGTTTTGGTCGAGTTACGGACGACCCCTCCATGCCCAAAATTTCTTTGAAAGACCGAATAGAAGCATCTAGGAGAAACAGTTCGACTCCGCAATCCACTTTGTATCAACCATTTCAACCTTCACCGCCTTCTTACGTTGATACTACTTTTTCTTGTTCTGTTGTAACTCCGAAACCCATGTCTATTGCTGAACCTATTGACCAATCTTTCAACCAATCTTTCATTCCTTTCAACACTTCCAGTTCTTGGGATCAACAAGTCCATTCACCTTTTTATCCGAATGTTGATCCTACTTCTATCCAACCATTCAATTCCTACCAGTCCTTCCCTGCTTTCGTACCTTCCCTAGACAATGCTTCTACACAACCATTTGGGAGTTTCATGTATCCAAACAGCTTTGAATCTTTTACTGAAACCCCTTCACAACCCATGTCTAGTCTGGAACAGTCGTTGGAAGTTTATATTATAGCAACAAACCAACAGATGAAGAATTTGGATGCGTCCATTGCCACCCTATTACAACCTAGTGACCCGGTAGCTAGTTTCCAACTAGCTCCAAAAATTCCAATGTATGATGTGGCAGTTGGACAGAGTGAGAATTTGAGTGGTGAGAGTGAGCTGTACACACTTCGAAATCAAACCTACCCATCCCCAATTGAATCCCACAACTCCGGTTTTGAAGGCCTATCAAGTGTTCCAAATGATTCACCGGTTGAAAAAAAAACGTTTAATGAGTTGTGCGACTTTGTACTGCTTGATTTGCCAAATTGTGAAGGGTCCCTTTCGAGTGAAACCATCACCAATCCTTTCGACCTCTACACCTCCAATCTAGAACCTGAATTGATAAATATCCATGCTTTTGATGAGGTGTCCGAAAAAATTGATTTTCACTTGATTGAGGATATTGACGCAGGGAATACTTTGGATGATGAACCTGCAGATTTGACTGAATTTTTCTTTCCAATTCATCATCCCGAGTGTTTAAATGTTTCTCCCAAACTTCATATGCGTCTTGATTTTGATGATAATTGCATGGATGAGATAACTTTTGAGGAGAATTATGAGGATAGTATTGAGGATAGTATTGAGCATGAACCAGTTTTGTTTGATGAGTCGGATTTTCCAATTCACCCTCCTGAACATTTAACTGTTATACTTCCTAAATCACCCCCTTCATCCTTTCTATCGTTCCGACCATGCAAGAGATCACGCAGGAGGACTGTGAGCTTGAAAAATTTCTGTTCGATCACAGCAGTTTTGACGCCACTAGTGCGTTCCTCCTTGAATCTGACACAGTTCTCACAAGCGATAACGATTACGAGTGTTCTTTTTCGGACGATTTTGAAGACTCACTCCCCAAGTTTGAGTCCTTTGAATTTTCAGATGAGTTAGTTGAACCATCAGACTCGGTTGCTTACAGTCATTTCGAACCATTGATGGAATCCTTCGAGTTCGAGACAGTTTCACCAATTTCACCTTCAATTGTTTCACCTCTGAAACTCAAACTCAAGCTGTTGCCATCTCACCTTACATACGCTTACTTAGGTGAGAATGAGACCCTTCCTAAATCACTCCCCTTCGTCCTTTCGACCACGCAAGAATCCGTCATGCTTCCATTTTCAATGGATGGTTTACCAAGTTCAACGTATCCATATTTTCTCACGAATCTTGAGGGATTTGACACCATTTCTCGACGGGTTGATAGATTAGCACAATCGCTTTTAACACATCGGTTATCACAATTTGTGCTAATTTATTCACTCAATTTACACCCTCAAGTTCGTACTACACTTCTTTCTCTCTTCCGTCGTTCTTCTCCTAATATACCGAGACCATATTCCACCTTTCTTCCCATACGGTCTCGTGTGTTTCTCATTTCTTTTCTCTACACTCCGTTCTTTCACCAACCACATCATTATAACGATAAAATTTTTGAATGGTTGGTGCTAACCTTTGGCTTGTGTAAGGCCTTGTATAGCTTGATACTGTGTTTTTCTCCTCCCTAACTCTGAACTTTAATGCTTCAACGGTAGAAACACTGTTTCATTTAAGTTTGGGGGGACCTTTTTGTATATATATTTTGTTTTTCTTTTAACAATAAAAAAAATATAAATAAATAAACAGGGGAGTGCTGACAATTTTGATCCTCTTGGTGTAGCCTGACAGTGAGGACACTGCCAAGTTTAAGTTTGGGGGTGTGCTCGGTAAGCTTTCTTCCTTCGCATTCATATGTATATTTTTGCATTTGCATACTTATTTTAAAACCCATAAAAATTGAAAAAAAAAATTAAAATTATAAAAATTTAAAAATTCAATTTTGGGCATAATTGACTTAACTTTGACAAGACGGTTAACTAGCTAGGAAAAACTAGATCCTAGACTTAGTAAATTAAAAACATAAAAATAACCTTTCTTAAAATTTAATGGTAGAAAAATATATGTCTTTGTAGTTTACTTATAAATAGGCAAATTTTGAGTTCACTTCTTGGGATAAGTCAAAATAAGGGAACAGTATTGATATTTTTTGTAACGCCCCGCTTCCCAGAGTACGCAAGATTGGGCACGTGACATAGTCAACCATGCTACCTGTGGGTAGGAAGTATCCATCCACAGTCACATTACGGCTGTAGGGATATCAAGAACAAGATAAATAAACTAATCTAACACATGTCTAAATCCATAATAACAAGAGTCAATGAACAATAAGTGCGGAAGCCAATGATCCAATATAATAATAGAAAGGTACGTCCCATAATGCGGGATCCCACCTGGAAATAGAATGCAATAAATGAACTAACCACTACAGAACTCACAAATCAGCCTGCTGGCTGAAGTACTCCTGCTCGGTCGGCGACAGTGGTAAAGAATCTGGGCCATGCAAAACCCAGACGTCAGCGCGTCATGTCAACCAATAATATAATATGAACATGGTAATAAGCAATGCAGAAAGTAAACATGAATAAGCAGCAATATGGAACAACAGTGCAGGGTAGTGTGTAGTGGGTAACTAAACTGTTCTATCAGGTTTGCTATTCTAAAGTCTTTGAAATCAATTGATGACTCATCGATGTAACTCAATAGTATCCCGTGCATGCCCGGGACCACGGTCAAGACCCTCGGGGCTGAATCCGAGACGTGCCGCTAGGCAGTAATAGGTAGCAGGATGGACGAGTGATGTCAGCATCATCACTCCCGGACTGGCCAAGCCCGTAAGACTGATCAGAACAGGTATCGAACTGTTGAGTTACAAATCAGTTTCACCTTTGATTTCCCCATACCCCCAAGTTATGTATGTCAGGTCAGGTATTCAGTAATCAAGAACTAATGCCAACACAGGATCAGGTAAAAGCAGGTTTGTCTGGATAGACAACAGGAATGGTCCATGAGGACCCCAAGTCAGGTTTGTTGGCATTAGGCATGAGATCGGGTAACAGGTCAGGTCATGGTACAACAGGTTGAGTTGGTAGTAAAGGGTACCATGTCCGGTGCATCGGTATGTATGTATATGTCATGTGTAGCAGGGTCAGGTCAATATGTAATGTAATCGAAGGTGTGCTCACAACAGGTATAAAGTCGAATAAGGAACAACAGCAGGAAATAAAGTAAATAACAATAACAGTTCATTTAATCACAATGGTGCATGAATATGGTGCAGTTGTATTATATTAACAGGTTCGAGCACCCGTGGGGTGCACTAATCACAGGGTAGCGCAATATTAATAACAGAAAATTAATGAAGATATATGTGTACGGCTATCGACCTTTAAATAACAAAATGATTAACAGGTAGTTGTTATTAAGGTTATGGTGGCAAAATACGATTTAGGTGGCAGTATTATGATGTATATCATATTTCGTCCAATGAGACGAGTAACTATACTTAGTTAATATTGCAAGTTTTATGAGTCAAACACTTAATTTGTTTAACGTAGCATGTAGCAAGAAATCTTGCCTTGAGGATCCCCAGGACGGAAAGCGTACAACACGTCGGTAAAAGTCGGTATGCACGCTCACGTGTGCGAAACAGAACCAGGCAATGTAAGAGAGTGACCGTGCTGGTTAGGAACGTCCACAGGGTTGCTCGGATCGTCGACAGCGGCACGGTTCCGGCGGTGATCACTTAGGCGACAGATAAAACACGACAAGCACGGAGATGTGAACACGTCCCAAAAAAGGTCTTGGCTTGGACGTCGGCTCTGGTGAGGTCTTGGCCAAGGAAGAAGACTGCAGTGATGCGGCAACTCGAATCGACGGCGACGATGGGTGAACCGGCGGCGGGCTATGGTGGTCGAAGGTTGATGGAATGTGCTGCAGTGGTAGTAAGGGGTGCGGGTTCTGGAGTTTGAAAGAGACGACGACAGCGACGCGCCGACTGCGGCCTCGAAGATAATGGCGACGAGGTCGGGTGATGGGTTCTTGGGCGTTGCGACGACGGCAAGAGGTGCTCGGTGAACGGGTGTAGGTTGCTCGATCGGTTGTGAGGAGGCGAGGGCAGCGGCTCGAGGTGGCAGTGGCAATGGTGGTGGAGATGATGGCTGGAATTAGCTCGTCTGGTTGCTGGCCGAGAGCTGCGGGTTGATGGAGGTGGCTGGTGCGACGGCAGGGTGAAGGTGAGGCGCCGGTGATGCCGGCGGTTGATGGGCTTCGATGGAGGAGGTCCGGTGATGATGGTGGTGTGAAAGAGGGTGAGGAGGTGGAGGCGATGTCGAGGTTGAGGGTCGACGACGATGGCAGGCGGGGTCGGGACTATGGGTTCGAGAGGGGAGAGGCGTCGGGAAAAGGGAGGAAGGTGAGGAAGGGGAGGAGGCGCGGCCGAGGGTGAGGTCGACGAGGATGCTGCGGCGGCGACTGCAAGCGGGGACGGCGAGGGTGCTGCGGAGCTAGGGTTCCTCGTGTGGTTATCTCGAAGGAAGACGAGGCGAGGAAAAATGTATGCGAGAGAGAGAGAGAGAGAGTCAGTTAGAGAGAGAGAGAAGGAGAATTTAGAGAGATATAGGGAAGGGATAAAGGTTGAGAGAGAGTATCGTAGAGGGGAGAGAGAGAGAGAGTATGAGAGAGAGAGGCAGAGATGGGGCCCACGAGAATTAACCCTCTCGTGATTGGCTGCGCACGAAATCTTTGAAGATTAAAAATTAAAGGATTTAACAAACAGTAAGATTTATGTATATATTATGGTTTTAAATATATTATTAAATTGGGATTTTGGCGCTAAATGAAACATTTCCAAATCGCGCCCGGGTTGCGCCCAAATGTTTCAAATTCAAATAATAGGATTTTAAGCGGGTTCCAAATTTTAAAATGAGATGTCTTATGATTAAAATGCATGCCCCCAAGTCGGACACTTGCACGCGCGCGTAGCCGTTCAAACTCGCCCGTTTCACCGAACGGGATGAAATCTTGACGCGCGGACGCTACCACGCGACTAGTGGTGACGAGTAGGCCAACACGGATATTTTATTTTTCATTTTAGGTGTTAAAATTTGTTATAGGCAATATGACTTAGCCGGTTAAACATTTAGCAACAAGCACCAAACAAACAAGATAATTGAAATGAGCATTGTCTAACCCTCAACCAGTAGTAGAAATAGTATTATTGGGCTCGGGTGTTACATCATACCCAACTACAAAAAGAATTTCGTCCTCGAAATTCCAAGAATACAAGATAGATAGCTACAGGAAGAGGTGAGGAAATTTCTGCCGGATCTCGTCTTCTCGCTCCCAAGTGGATTCTCCATGTGATCGATTACCCCAAGAAACTAGCACAAGAGGGATAACCTTGTTCTTAAGAACCTTTTCTCTTCGATCCTTGATTTCAACCGGTCGCTCCTCAAAAGTTAGGTCCTCCCGTACGGTCAACTCCGAATGATCCAAGACGTGGGCTTCATCTCGAACATACCTCCGTAGTTGAGATACATGAAACACATCGTGCACTCCTGCCAATGACTGTGGTAACGCCAACGGTACGCTACCTCTCCAACACGCTCCAATATCTCGAAGGGTCCAACGAATCGAGGACTAAGCTTTCCCCGACTCCCAAAGCGAATCACCCCTCTAGTCGGTGATATCTTCAAGAATACCAAATCACCCACGGCGAACTCTAGAGGTCTTCTTGACGTGTCGGCCCAACTTTCCTGTCTGTCTTGAGCTGCCTTCATATGCTTCCTGATTGTATTCACCTTCTCGATTGTCTGTACTACCAAATCTGGTCCTAGTAACCTTCGTTCACCAACATCATCCCAACAAACAGGTGAACGGCACTTACGACCATACAACGCTTCAAACGGAGCCATCTGAATAGTCGCTTGGAAGCTATTGTTGTACGAAAACTCCACCAGGTGTAGATGATCCTCCCAAGAACCTTTGAAGTCTAACATGCATGCCCTCAACATATCTTCAAGAGTCTGTATCGTTCTCTCCGATTGTCCATCAATTTGAGGATGATAAGCTGTGCTAAACTTCAATCGAGTCCCAAAACTTTCTTGTAAATTCCTCCAGAAGTGTGACAAGAACCGAGTGTCCCGATCGGACACGATGCTCACCGGTACTCCATGTAGTCTTACAATCTCCTGCATGTACTGCTCTGCCAAAGTCTCCGTCGATTGACCAACCCGAAAAGGAATAAAGTGAGCTGCCTTGGTCAACCGATCGACAATCACCCATACTGCATTGTTGTCCTTTGGACTCCGTGGTAAAGCCGTCACGAAATCCATGGTTATATATTCCCACTTCCACTGAGGAATCGGAAGTGGTTGCAACAAACCAGCAACCCTTTGGTGTTCAGCCTTGACTTGCTGACACACCAAGCACTTAGTGTTAGTTATATGTATGCCCTAGAGGCCATTACTGTACATTGGATGTATATTTTAGTGGATGCTAGGACATATATAGGGAGGACTTTCTTGCTCGACATGATAGTATGCTATCTGGTTACACTTTACCTTAACGTGTACACTGATTGTCTCTCTGTTACATGTTGGTAAAGCCCTTAGGATCTGTACTTGACTACCTGGACTATGATGCGGATCATACTAGTGGGGACATGGTAGTCCATAAGTACATCCTTCAAAGTCCCTAGTCGTGGGTGTATCGAGACGGGGCATCGATATACCAGAGTAGACTAGAGTGTACCTTCTCGACCCATACAGATGGGCGATGGATGATCCCATATCCATCGGTGTTTGACATCAGAGGAGATATACGGGTGCTCAGTAGAGACTGGGTACACTGGACGGACTCGCCGAGAACTCCCAGATGGTATTATACCTCACGTCAGATGGCAGTTCTCTGGTGACACTGGTACAGAGTAGTCTGTTGACCCGAGATCGTCATAGAGTCTTGTGTGGTTCCCACTGTGCTTTGATTTCCATCTTACCACGTCCAAGAGGGCGTGCAAAACGGTGGTTTTTGGGTACAGTCCCGAGTCACATGGAGGCAATGAGCGATAGGAGGGGATTCGTCTCTCCCGGTATAGGGGGTTGATGTTGCGCTGTGTTCGATTGGCTATAACAGGAAATCCCTGGCCAGGGTTGCTGAGATTTACTGGTAAGTGTTACCAGTAGTTTCTCGAATAGTTATAGACCTCATATCGACACGACTTATCGAGCTATTGGGGTCTGACGTTTACCACCCCTAGGCGAGATATGCGACAGATCAGACGATCAGACCGGACTGTACGGTAGTGTTACTGGTCGGATTCACTGGAGTGTGAGCGGGCTTGCTCGTCGATCTTCAGATCGCTCAATACCCGGGTGGCCGTTACGTTTAGCAGACCGCTTGCGGCTTGTGGGTGTTTGATATGATCATCGCCTGCTGCCGGCGTATTGACGAGTCTTTAGAGTCCTACACAGAGGTTTCCTGGCTCAAGCGAAACGAAATAGGAGCGCATATGAGATATGTGCGGGACCGAGAATAATGCGTGTATGTGATACCGTATTCCATTCTCGCGATGAATGTATCGATTAGGTTATATGCGATATACCCTAGTTATCGAATCAAAGGTTGATTTGATAAGCCGATACATTATATACTAGTCGGTTGTGTGCGACATGACCGGGTCATTGAATCAAGTGTTGATTTAATGATTTAATGCATAATTATATATTTGATATATTACTTTGCGTTAACTAGTATTGGTTCACTTTATATGGATTTTCTCACTTGTAATGTGCACATTGTATATGTGATATACATTTGTACATTTGCTTGTATCATGTTTGATGATACATGATTGTTTAAGTGTATGTTAAGAATAAACCATGGTTATTTATATGATTAGGGTTTTATTTCCTTTTCTTATTTATTTATCTATTAATTCATTTTGGAAATAATTAGAAAAGGCATAAAGAGAAAATGGTGGCTAATTTTGTTTCATATTGAAGCTTCTTGAAGACTTTGACCTAGTGACCATTTTGTTCTTATCCTTAACCCTAACCATTCCATTAACCATGGTCTTTTCTCTACACTTAACTAAGGTTGAATATATGATAAGTATTGATTTACTTTTTCTTTTTAATAAACTTATCATATAAGCTTCTTCTTCTTCCTTGAACTTGAAGAAGAAAGCTTACCTCATCAATGGTGATTGATGAATTAGAGTGAGAAATCCAATTCTAAAGTTAACCCAACTCCTATTTCTTCATCCTCTACCTCTTGCCAAGTAGTAGAGTGTGTTTACTTCACAAGTTTCATGACTTGGTGAAGTGAGAGCTTGATTTAGCGATGCCTCGACGTAGGTCATCTTCGGCATGGACATCGACGACCTAGCTTGCCCATTCTCCGACGAAGCCGACGCTAGAGCCCGGATTTGATTTGGACAGCGGAGAGGACCTCGTTGCGGAGCTATGGAGATGGAGCACCGGATCTACAAAGGTTGTATTTCCGTATCTTGTAGTTAAGTGTTAACTAGTTAGCTTTTTCGCCTAAATATCTAGCAAACGATCCGTACACTAGGGTTTGTAGGCACCATAATTTTTTAAATTGGCATGTTCGATGCCTTGTGAGACCTCTTGGGAGTGCCTAGGAACCCTACAGTGGTATCAGAGCCTAGCTAGAGCCTTAGGCGAAGTCCAGACGGAAATTGAAGTCCGAACGAACCCGAAACCCCGAACCAATATTGCTCTCTGGACTTTTTCCTAAAATGCGGATTTTTGTGAATTAAAAATTTCTAGAAAATACATAAAATAAAACTAAGAATTACGGTGCAAACTCAGGTGAGTAATTCGTTTGAACGGCGGCGGAACCGCGGCATAAGCACTGCTTATGCGGCGGTTCAGCGCTACATTGGTGACGTCATCGTACCTGCTCTGCACAGTAATTCCTATTATTTTATGCTGAGTTTTCTGGGAATATTTAAAACTTATTCCAGAGTTGAAATTTCTGCAGTTGTTTTGGGGATTCGGTGTTTCGATCGGGGTATCAAATTTTGTCTGTTTGGCTTTCCGGATAAATCTTAGAATATGTTAAAAAGTTCGACCGGATATAAATACCCAATTTTTCCCCTGTCGGGAAATTTCCAAGTGTTGGATTTTTCCGAAGTTTAACGACGTTCTAAGTAGTGCAAGTAACGCGATGGTCCCTCTAGAAGACAACAAACCTTAACTCGATTATGTGACCGTCTTGAACTGCCCTTTGAACCTTCGGGTTTGGGGCAGTACGGCGTGCCACATGTGAGGCGTTGGCTTGACCCTTCTACGGCTGGACCGTTGGTACTGAGGTACGAACTGAATGTTGTTAGACTTATTTCATATGTTGATCTGTATCGGGAAAAGTTGGGTGTTCGATTGTTCGATCGGAAAGTTTAACATTTTCTGTTTATCTGGAATGTGATACAATAATTGGAATTCACAAAGAGTTATGAGATAACTAAATGAATGTTATAAACACAGCAGTTTAGTCTCACTTGATCGGTTGCCACGGAATTTTGATGTGATCAAAATTCCGTCGCAATCACGTAGCGTACGCGGATACTCGCCGGGTAAACTTAATAGACAACCTCACTCCATAGCCCCGACCAAGTGACTGTAGGAGAACCCCGTCGCCGAAAGCATCCGTCCGGGTGCTCCCGGTAACGGTGTTCCGCCTTGGTGCACTTCGTCGACGGTATCGGGGGTGCGACTGTCTACTGAAGTTTGCGACGAGCATTCGATCAGGATGCCGGGAATCTTGTTGAATTACCCGACTTGATATTGAAAAGTGTTTTCGATAATGAGACTAAAATGCGGGGTTTATAATTGTTAGGCATGCGATGTCTAAGTGATTCATTTGGTCAGGCATGCGATGTCTGAGGTGGTTGCGGATTCCAACTGTTGTAGTTTTACACTTTCTTTTCTGTGACCGTAAGTGTAATATGTGATATCGCCGGTTTCGTTGCTATATGTCAACGAAAATTGGGATGCGCATATTTACTTACGTTGATGACATGTGATGTTATGTGTTGCTGGATATGTTATATTGGATCGTAGTGTTTGAATAGCCGGGGTTTTTTATGTGAGATGAGTGTTTTCTTATTCATTCATGTAAAAACTTGTATATAATATTCTTTTATTGGGGCACTTCCAGGTTGCGGAAGTTGTCACCTTTTGTATATTATTTACTCTTCCGCACTAGGATAGACCTAAGGAGTAGGGCACAAGTAACCGGGTTCTGGAGTCCAGTGGGAGACCAACTCGAGGAGTCGAGTCCGGGTCTCCTAACTCTAGAATTGGTAGGGTTGCTTGCCGCTCTCATAGGGGTCTAGGGGTGTGGGTTTGGCTATTCATCGCGACAGTGGAATCCGTGTTTTATACTGGCTCGTATTGAAAACACGGACGTCTTAGTATATCCAATATTTCATATGTTTCTTCTGCCGCGTTATTTGTGATGTGATCATGTGATGTTCTGTGATAGATACAGTATATAGTATATATGATATATTATATAGATGTTACTTATGTTTTACACCCGCGCTAGCCCTGCCCCGCTCTGCCGTTAGTTACCTAACCTAACGGTGCACGAGGGGACATCGAGGCGAATGCGGATGGCATAAGTGTACGTCGTATTTATCTGTGATGTTTAGGTACTTAAATGATGGGACTTCATTAATGTGATTAATGAAATAAAAGAAACCTAAGATGTTGTAGAATCGAATTTCTAAATAAAACAGGTAGCTACAGTTCTTGCTTTGCACAGCGGTATATATGATATATCCTGCACCTTATTCGATGAGGAAAGGACCGAGATCCCTTCACCGGGAGTGACTCCTTTAGCAATAACTGGCAGATGCTACACACTCGGTTTGTTTTTTGATTGCTTTTAAGTGTTTTTGCTTTGCACAGTGATATATATGATATATCCCGCACCTTATTCGATGAGGAAAGGACCGACGATCCCTTCACCGGGAGTGACTCCTTTAGCAAAACTAGAAAAGCCTCAAAAGCACTCCATTTTAAAATCATTTGATTCTACAACGATATAAAGTTCATTACGCAAAAGGTTTTCATAAAAACCTGTCGTAGCCCTCCGTCATTTCAGATAGGTACTAGTTAGTATTCGTGCTGCGTTTGTTGACTCAGTCAAGGCG
The DNA here is from genome assembly GCA_030015575.1 of Agapanthus africanus. NCBI lineage: Eukaryota > Viridiplantae > Streptophyta > Magnoliopsida > Asparagales > Amaryllidaceae > Agapanthus > Agapanthus africanus. The sequence continues at coordinate 522,009,010 of CM057344.1, forward strand.
TAGTGTGCGGTAGCTGATTATTGCTTATCTGCAAAGCATATGATGCGATTGGATTAGGGTAGTCGTGCGGCCTTGTTGACTCAGTCAAGGGTCGTGCGGGTGGGTTTAATTCAATTGAGAAATGACGGGTTGAACTTTACTTGCGGTCTATGGTTTGTTGACTCAGTCAAGGTCATAGATCGCATGGGGCAAAATATTATCGGGAATTTCAAGTGTTGAAATTTGCAATGAGATTGCATACCTCCTATGAGATAGTTGGATCCCGATACCCGCTGCGAGTAAGAGTTACTCCTGGGAGAGTTTTATACATTACAATTAGCCGATCAAGTAGGTGTCTAGAAAGGTGTCAACGGGGTTACGCCTCTGGGAAAACGAGGTTTACTGTAATTAGGTTCGTGCGAAAGCACGGGGGACCTCCCTCAAAGTACCGACACTGGCCTGGCTGAAAGATTGGCGAACTTGTAGTGTGTAATTAATCCCGGCTAGTCTTTCCTTTTAGGGTTTGAAGGAAGATTTGATAAAAAGAAGTGGGAGCCATCCTGATTAGATAAAATAATAACCAATCTATTCTTGCAAGAGCGCACGCTGAGTGTTTTCTTCTCTCTCTCTCCAGGTAGCGACCATATCACGCCTTAATCAAGATAATAATACGGATAATTGACCGAACCCACTTGTTATACTGAGCTGGGGAACGTTGGTCCCGCTCCAACTTATAAATGTTATAAGACAGAGCAGGAAATAGGGGATTACCAGAATTCCCGTACCGCCCAAACGAAGAAAGTGCATGCTGATGCATCATCTTCGGGTGTGTTCATTACAGAGAACTGTTTCTCAGTATCCTCTGCGTCCTGGTTATTTGATACCAGATCAGGATCCCAGATATGTAATTTGTTACATAGGGCTACAGAAAGGTAGAGAACTGAGAACGGGTGATAAGTTTCATGAGGCAGAAAACGGGGCAAGTGTTGCAGCCAAGTCTGTTGGTCACTGTCATCCTATATTACGAATACATTGATTCTGAACGAATGTTATTAGATACCGAACCTGATATACAAAATCATATCTGTCTCTTTATTAGTAAAGAAACGATATAATTTTGTATTGTTGGATAATGTTTTGAACATTTCCTATATCAAAAGTTGATCGGTTCAGGCACGTTATCTAAAAGTATTAATGTTCTAAATCAAACTACAGTTCTTAGTATACTGAACACACACAAGAGGAAGAGTTCAGAAATGAATGAATCCTTCTTGAGGCATTGTAGACAAGGTCATATCAATGCGACCCGACTAGCTGAAGTTACATGTAGATGCATATTTAAATTAGTTTGAATCTACATATTGTGAAACTTGCCAGTCATGTCACAAAGATATAATGACACCAGCTCTATTTATTGGAAATAGAGAAAGAGTTAGTGAACTCTTGGGATGATACATGTTGATGTATGTAAGGTCCCTTGTCTACAAATGCCAGGACTGGTTCTTTGTACTTCATTGTATTATCTGATAATCTCTCAAGATTCAGACATATGTTCCTGTTGAAACACAAGTCCGAACCTTTTGAGATATTCACAGAATATGAGTTAGAAGTAGAGAACCAAAATACGGGTATAAGTATTATGCCCTATGATGAGATCAGGGAGGAGAATACTTGAGCACGGAAATCCTGGACTATTCTAAAGGAGAATGAGATTCTCTCTCAGCATTACTCCTTCGTATACACCATGGCACGATGGTATATCGGGGCAGAGCAATCACACCCTATATGATATGGTGTGCTCTATGATGAGTATTACTGAGTCACCTATTTCCTTTTAGGGGTTATGCACTTGAGAAGCTGCATACCTATTGAATAGGGTTCCAATCAAATCAGTTGCCTACCACTTCATATGTGATATGGAAAGGGAAGAGCCCATCTCTTAAGTTAGTTAAGATTTGGGGTTGTCCGGCCAATGTCTAAAAGCAAAATCCGGACAAGCTCGAGGCAAGATCTGTTATGTAGAACTGGAAATATTCCAGCTATGCAAATTGCAGCTGATGATTTGATAGAACCAAAGGATTCAGTAGATACCAATGAACCTCAGCCTCTCCGCCGATCTAGTAGGGTTCCTCACCCACCTGAGAGATACTTCGGTTTCTCTATGACAGTGGGAGTGAGGATTGCATCATGAGATGATGACCCAATTAGCTTCGAGCTGGCCATCAGGAGTGAGACTCTGTAAGAATGGCTGGATGTTTATCGATCTGAGATGGAATCCTTATACACCAACAAAGTATGGACTTTGGTTGCTATATCTGAAGGGTTAAATCCCCATCAGGAGCAAGTATATCTTGAGAAGATTACTTGGTGTACATGGAAAGGTTGAGACTTTCAAAGCTAGACTTGTTAAAGGTTTTCGTCATCGACCAGGCGTGGATCATGATGAAACCTTTTCAAGTGACTATGCTTAAGTCCATCCAGATCCTACTTGCCACGGCTACATAACATGACTGCGATATCTGGTGGTTGGGTGTCTTGACTGCTTTTTTAAATGATGATTTAGAAGAGAGCGTCTATAAGTACACAGCCAGAGGGCCTCGTAGACAGTGGGAGCAGCGGAAACGTGTGCAAGATGTTTTATATGATAAAGCAGGCATCGCGGAGTTGGAACATCTGTTTTGATGAATTAGTCAAAGAAGTTGACATCATCAAAATGGTAGATGAACCTTGTATAAACAAAAAGGTAGTAGGGAGTATGGTGACGATCCTCGTAGAGTACGTGGATGACATACTCTTGATAAGGAAGGAGTTTCCTATGCTACGCTCGATCAATCTCCGCCTATCACCATAATTCTCCATATAGGATCAAAGTGATACCTACTAAATCTTGGATTTTGGATCTATGAGATAGATCTAATTGGATGTTAGCATTCTTACTAGTTGTAGTGAGATAGTATCAAACGATCCTGGGGAGAATCACTGGAAGGGTTCCATGGTGATAATGATGACTGAGTGTTAGTCACAGGCATTGTCTTTACCCTCAGTACAGGGACGGTATATTGGAAGAGTTCCAAGCTAGATACCGTGACATACTAGACGATAAAGGCAGGATACATCGCTACTTAAGATGCTACCAAAGAGGCTGTTTGGGTGTATATTGGTTCATGAGATGAACTATGTTCCTCCCATTGTGTGACAATGGAGTTGTGGCTTATGCCAAGGAACGCCCGTCCCATTAGTGATCCAGACATATTCTAAGGCAGTATCACTTGATCATGGAGATGGTTGATCTCCAAGGTGATCGAGGTTTGGAGAGTAGACTCAGAGGACAACACAGCGGATCCACTCACAAAGGCCTGTTCCCAGAGAGAGATTTTCATGGGATGGTTGAGTATGAGATACTGCAACCACTGCTACAGATGGCCCTAGTGCAAGTGGGAGATTGTTAGTTATATGTATGCCCTGGAGGCCATTACTGTACATTGGATGTATATTATAGTGGATGCTAGGACATATATAGGGAGGACTTTCTTGCTCGACATGATAGTATGCTATCTGGTTACACTTTACCTTAACGTGTACACTGATTGTCTCTCTGTTACATGTTGGTAAAGCCCTTAGGATCTGTACTTGACTACCTGGACTATGATGCGGATCATACTAGTGGGGACATGGTAGTCCATAAGTACATCCTTCAAAGTCCCTAGTCGTGGGTGTATCGAGACGGGGCATCGATATACCAGAGTAGACTAGCGTGTACCTTCTCGACCCATACAGATGGGCGATGGATGATCCCATATCCATCGGTGTTTGACATCAGAGGAGATATACGGGTGCTCAATAGAGACTGGGTACACTGGACGGACTCGCCGAGAACTCCCAGATGGTATTATACCTCACGTCAGATGGCAGTTCTCTGGTGACACTGGTACAGAGTAGTCTGTTGACCCGAGATCGTCATAGAGTCTTGTGTGGTTCCCACTGTGCTTTGATTTCCATCTTACCACGTCCAAGAGGGCGTGCAAAACGGTGGTTTTTGGGTACAGTCCCGAGTCACATGGAGGCAATGAGCGATAGGAGGGGATTCGTCTCTCCCGGTATAGGGGGTTGATGTTGCGCTGTGTTCGATTGGCTATAACAGGAAATCCCTGGCCAGGGTTGCTGAGATTTACTGGTAAGTGTTACCAGTAGTTTCTCGAATAGTTATAGACCTCATATCGACACGACTTATCGAGCTATTGGGGTCTGACGTTTACCACCCCTAGGCGAGATATGCGACAGATCAGACGATCAGACCGGACTGTACGGTAGTGTTACTGGTCGGATTCACTGGAGTGTGAGCGGGCTTGCTCGTCGATCTTCAGATCGCTCAATACCCTGGTGGCCGTTACGTTTAGCAGACCGCTTGCGGCTTGTGGGTGTTTGATATGATCATCGCCTGCTGCCGGCGTATTGACGAGTCTTTAGAGTCCTACACAGAGGTTTCCTGGCTCAAGCGAAACGAAATAGGAGCGCATATGAGATATGTGCGGGACCGAGAATAATGCGTGTATGTGATACCGTATTCCATTCTCGCGATGAATGTATCGATTAGGTTATATGCGATATACCCTAGTTATCGAATCAAAGGTTGATTTGATAAGCCGATACATTATATACTAGTCGGTTGTGTGCGACATGACCGGGTCATTGAATCAAGTGTTGATTTAATGATTTAATGCATAATTATATATTTGATATATTACTTTGCGTTAACTAGTATTGGTTCACTTTATATGGATTTTCTCACTTATAATGTGCACATTGTATATGTGATATACATTTGTACATTTTCTTGTATCATGTTTGATGATACATGATTGTTTAAGTGTATGTTAAGAATAAACCATGGTTATTTATATGATTAGGGTTTTATTTCCTTTTCTTATTTATTTATCTATTTTGGAAATAATTAGAAATGGCATAAAGAGAAAATGGTGGCTAATTTTGTTTCATATTGAAGCTTCTTGAAGACTTTGACCTAGTGACCATTTTGTTCTTATCCTTAACCCTAACCATTCCATTAACCATGGTCTTTTCTCTACACTTAACTAAGGTTGAATATATGATAAGTATTGATTTACTTTTTCTTTTTAATAAACTTATCATATAAGCTTCTTCTTCTTCCTTGAACTTGAAGAAGAAAGCTTACCTCATCAATGGTGATTGATGAATTAGAGTGAGAAATCCAATTCTAAAGTTAACCCAACTCCTATTTCTTCATCCTCTACCTCTTGCCAAGTAGTAGAGTGTGTTTACTTCACAAGTTTCATGACTTGGTGAAGTGAGAGCTTGATTTAGCGATGCCTCGACGTAGATCATCTTCGGCATGGACATCGACGACCTAGCTTGCCCATTCTCCGACGAAGCCGACGCTAGAGCCCGGATTTGATTTGGACAGCGGAGAGGACCTCGTTGCGGAGCTATGGAGGTGGAGCACCGGATCTACAAAGGTTGTATTTCCGTATCTTGTATTTAAGTGTTAACTAGTTAGCTTTTTCGCCTAAATATCTAGCAAACGATCCGTACACTAGGGTTTGTAGGCACCATAATTTTTGAAATTGGCATGTTCGATGCCTTGTGAGACCTCTTGGGAGTGCCTAGGAACCCTACACTTAGCCCCGAAGCGAGCAATCTCCCGTTTCATACCTTCCCACCAGAAGTGCTGTCGAATATCTCGGTACATCTTTGTCCCTCCAGGATGTACAGAGTAAGCTGAACTGTGTGCCTCCTTCATAAGCTCTTCACGCACATCCCCTTTTGGCACACACACACGGCTACCATACCTCTACGAACCATCTCCGTGGATCACTAAATCGGTTCTTAGTCCGGCTTCAACCTGCTCTCGAAACTTTTGCAGTCTAGGATCCTGCGATTGTGCCGCTTTAATCTTCTCAACCAAGGACGACTGTACTTGCAACTGCATCAACTGTCCCGTAGCATGTGGTAGCACAACCTCCAAGTCAAATCTCCGAAAATCCGCAATGATCTCCCTCTGTGCAGTCAATACCTGAATTGCTGGTAACCGACTAAGCGCATCCGGCACGACGTTAACCTTTCCCGGATGGTACTTAAGATCAAGGTCGTAGTCGGCCATCAGCTCCAACCATCTACGTTGCCTCATGTTCAACTCCTTCTGAGTGAACACACACTTCAAACTCTTATGATCTGTAAAGACTTCGACTCTCTCGCCCAAAAGGTAGTGTCTCCAAATCTTCAAGGCGAAGATCACGGCCGCAAGCTCCAAGTCATGAGTCGGATAATTCTTCTCATGAGTCTTCAGTTGTCTCGATGCGTAAGCTACGACCTTCCCATTCTGCATCAAACACATCCCAATCCTTTTCCAGATGCGTCGCTGTGAATCACCAGTCCTCCGGAATTATCTGGTACGGTCAGGATCGGGGCGGTTATCAATTTCTGCTTCAACATCTCGAAGGCCAATGCACATCCATCCGTCCAAATAAAAGGTACTTCCTTACGCGTAAGCTTAGTCAACGGTTCTGCCAAGCGAGCGAAATTCTCCACAAATCTTCTGTAGTATCCGGCGAGTCCAAGAAAACTTCTTATCTCCGCAACATTCCTTGGAATTGGCCAATCTCGAACTGCTGCAATCTTCTCGGGATCAACGGCGATTCCATCGCCCGACACGACATGTCCCAGAAATTTCACTTCTTCCAGCCAGAATTCGCACTTACTCATCTTCGCATACAATTTCTCCTGTCTCAGCGTCTGCAGTACGATCTTCAAATGCTCAGCATGCTCCTCCGGACTCTTCGAGTACACCAGAATATCGTCAATGAATACTACAATAAACTGATCCAAGAATGGTGAAAAGATTCTGTTCATCAAATCCATGAATATTGCCGGCGCATTCGTTACTCCGAAGGGCATCACCAGATACTCGAAATGTCCATATCGAGGGCGAAACGCCGTCTTGCAAATATCTTCTGCTTTCACTCGGACCTGATGATATCCGGATCGCAGATCCAGTTTCGAGAATACTCTCGCGCCACTAAGCTGCTCAAAAAGTTCTCCAATACGAGGGATCGGGTACTTGTTCTTAATAGTCACCCGGTTCAATTCTCGATAATCAATGCACATCCTTCTCGTTGTTAGTGTATATGCCCTAGAGGCCATTACTGTATCATACTAGTTTGTATATTACTTAATGGAAGCTTGGGATATTCACCTTGTACAAACAATCTTGCTCAAAATAGTAGTATGCTACTTGGTTTGTCTCTACTTCAATGTGTACTTGTGTTTATTTTAGTATATCACTTATACGCATTAGTGGAGCCCTTAGGATCTTTGCTTGATTACCAGCGTTGTGATGGCAGTCACACTAGTGGGGGCTGGGTAATATATAAGCACATCCTTATACAGGTCCCTGGTCGCAGGACTATCGAGACAGGGCATCGATACTCCGGAGTAGACTAGCGTATGCGCTTCTCATCCCAGTGTGGGAGATGGTCTGTCCCACAGCCATCAGTACGTCGTACTGGAGATAGTATACGGGTGCTCGTTGGGTTACGAGTACACTGGACAGGACTCGTCGGGAACTGACAGGTTGGTATTATACCTATCGTCAGTTATCAGTTCCCAGGTGACATGAGTACAGCATAGTCCGCTGACTTGACACTGGCACTTCGCCTCGAGTGTGTTCCCACTGCACTTTAATCACTACCCTACCACGGCTCAAAGGAGTCGTGCAAACAGGTGATGGTTGGGTGCAGTCCCGAAGCACTTGGAGGCAGTGACGGTTAGACAGGATTCGTCTCTCCCGGTATTGGGGGTTGACATCGCGCTGTGTCTAGGAGAGCCATTACATGAGTAGTCCCTGGCCAGGGCAAGCGAGATATACTGGTAGGCTTCCAGTGTTATCTCAGGGTGTTTTGGGCTTCACTCCGACACGACTTGTACCGCTATTAGGGGACTGACGTTTTACCGCCCCCTAGGCCCGACATGCGATATATTAGACGAACAGACCGGACTGTACGGAGACTGTCACATTCAGACTCAGTAGGAGTTCAGATGGGGTTTCACCTCGTCAGCCTTCTTGTCGGCATCTACCTGGGGATCGTTACGCACAGCTAGTGCCGCTTGCGGTCTGTGGTTAAACCCACTGCCAGCGTAGTGTCGAGTCTTTAGAGTCCCACACAGAGGGTATTCGCCTCTGGGCAAAACAGAGTAGAGGTCGCATGGTTTTGCGACAGGGTTCGTTCTCATCCGCGCACTTGTGAACGTTTTGGAGTCCGGACGGATATTACTGGCTGGCTCTGGTTTGAGTCAGATGCTGGTATAAGTTTTGGGGTTGCTTTTATCTCTCAGTATTCATGTTCCTCGGAACAAGAATGCAGGTGTGTATGCACAGTTATTTGAGGAAGAGGAAGAGGACTTTCATTAGGGTTTCGGAACGGGTGCATATGCACAGTTGACAGTCGTCTTTTTCCAAACACTAATGGATTTATGTTATATCAATTAATAATATTAATAAAATGAAATTGTGTCATGGTGGGTTTTTATGTTGACTTGTTGACCATGGTTGACTTGTTGACCATGGTTGAAGTTTTGACCATCATCATTATAAAAGAAAGATGCTCTTTGATTCTAGCAAATTCATTTAATGTTTGAAATGATAATGGTCATTCCTAAACCTTCCATCAACCTTTTTCATTTTCATTATTATTATTATTTGATAATTCTTTTGCTTTATGTTATGGTTGCAAAAAGAAAATAGCTCACTTTTTCATTTGGCTTCTCTCTCCTCACTTTATCTTCTTCTTCCTCTAGCAAAAGGGGAACCCTTCTCATGTGTTGAGAATCCCTCTCCTTAAAAGAAAAGCACCCCTTTGACACTCTCTACTCACTCTAGGATCAAGGGTTTAGCAAGCCGGAGATTCTAGTTCACTCAAAGTTCGAGAAAGAGCCCGAAGGTTGAACCCTCAGGTGGATCCATCTTCGACGGAAGAAGGCTACGAGGCAAGAACCATCAACCTCTACAAGGTTTCAAGAAGAAGGAGTTCAAGTTAGGTATAACTCTTCATCCGAGTAGCTAACACTCCTTTGTATGCTTGCTAGTTTAGTTTAGACACGATCCCGACCTTGTTTAGTCCATGTTGCCCCTTGCGATAAAAATTTGTTTTTTATACCGTTTCCGCCTCCCCGTAAGCACCGGGGGTCGCAACGTGGACTTACAGTGGTATCAGAGCCAAACTAAACTTAAACTAGTTTGGTAGTGAAGTGTAACGAAGTTCGGAACCGGAAAAATCCAAAAACCAAACTTTTACAAAACCCTAGTTTCTGTTAAATTTTTTTCTGGTCAAAACAAGATTTGTTATACACCTAAATTCGGCTCAGGGTTTTGTGTGAACACCCAAGAAAAACGATCCCCTAATTCGTTCAAACCGCCGCGGATCCGCGGCCTCACCTATTCTTCGAGCCGCGGATCCGCCGCCGTTTAGTGTCTTCTGGTGATCGGGTTTTGTGCAGTGTGTCTCTGTGTTGGTTTTGGGATTTTTAAAATATGTTATATGTGCCCAGATTTTCCAGAGCAGAAATTTACTTTTGGGGTCCTATAATTCCGTATTTTTTTCCGAACTTCACTGCACTTTGACTATGATGGTTATATCTGTGATGTTTGCATGTATTGAACGTCGGCTAATCGCTATAAGTCGATTAGTCGGGGTTATACATCTCTGTGATATGTGTTTGATGTTGGAATGTGTATATGAATGTGTTGGACTGTCGCGGGTGAATAGCCGGGGTGGATGTGAGATGAGCTTTTGTTTTTCTTTCATTCATTGTAAATGTAAATTGATGTAATATTATTATTTGTTTGGCCGCACAACCGGGTCGGGGTTGTAGCCGTCATTGTATAATTCTTTATACTGTTTTTGCTCCTAGGATAGACCCATGGAGGGGTGCACAAACTGCCAAGTACTTGGCGGGTAGTTTGCCGCACCCGTAGGGGTCTTGGGTGGGGTATTTGGCTATTCACCGTGACCGTGTAATCCGCTTTTCGTTGCAGGCTCGAAAGGATTGCGGATTGCTAGTATATCCAATGTATTCATCTGTGATCTGTAATGTCTATCATTGCTTTCTATTTAGGCGTTGCTTATGTTTTACAGCCGTGCTAGCCCAGCCCCCGCTCTGTCGTTAGTTAAGTAACCTAACGAGTGATGACGGGACCCCGTGGCGAATGCGAATGGCATAAGCGTACGTCATATTTTGGTTGTTTTCTGCAATGGTAGGATTTAATGATGTGACGCATTAAAAGAACTAATGCAAGAATATCACGCATTAAAAGAACTAATGCAAGATAATAAACCAAGTTAAAGTCGTTGGAACACTTTCGAAAAACCACTCGGTTCTTTTCAAAACTAACTTTTAAATGCGGAGCTTGAGCCACTCCTTCTAAAAGCTATCTCGTTCCATCGATTATATCAAGTTCACTACGTTCACGATTTTACCAAAACCATTCATAGCCCTCCGTTGTTTCACATGAATAGTCAATAGTATTCAAGCTGCGTTTGTTGGCCAAAGTCAAGGCATAGTGATTGGTAGCTATTGGATATTCATGTGCAGCATAGATAGATGCGTTGATTTGGAACAGTCGTACTGCCTTGTTGGCCAAAGTCAAGGGTATGTACGGGTGGATTCAAATTAACCTGGAGAACGACGGGAAGAACTTGACATGTGACTTATGATTTGTTGGCCAAAGTCAAGGTCATAAGAGCATGGGGCAAAAATCCACCTCGGGAGTTTCATAAGTACTGAAACTTGCTAGATTTGCATACCATTTGGAGTATGATGATTATGGTAGGATTCCTTCATTTTCGTCACACGATGATATTTGGATCCCGATCCTACTGTGAGTATATGCTACTCCTCGGGAAATTTCTCACTAAACGATCAATGCTATAAACCTAGTAGGTGCCTAGAAAGGTGTTAGCGGGGCTACGCCCCCAGGGAAAAGAGGTTCTTAAATTAAGGAACTTCGCGAAAGCGTTGGAAAACCTCCCTCGAAGTACCGACACTGGCCTGGCTGAACGGTTAAGCAAGTATTGTGCGGTGGGATTGATCCCGGCTAATCCTTCCTTTGTGGTTTGAGGAGGGATTCGAGAGACAGTGGGAGCCATCCTGTTTAGACAAATTAAAAACCATTCTAAACTTGCAAGAGCATCGTGCTAAAGTGTTTCTTCTCTCCCCCCTGCAGCGACCAAATTCGAAATGACTGGACTTAAGTTACTTCTAGATAAAAACATACTGACAGGGCCAAACTACAAAGATTGGCTCAGGAATGTCAAATTGGCAATCGCTTACGACAAGCTGGGGTATCTTCTTACCACCAAAGCTCCCCCCGTCCCAGGTCCCACCTCCAGCGTCGCGGATAAGGAAATCCGTAAGACTTGGGAGATTGATTGTGCGAAGGCCAGGTGCCTCGTGCTTGCCTCTATGGACAACGAACATCAGAGGAGGCATGAGAATATGGACCTTGAGTCCATATTTCTCCATACAAAAGAACTGTATGGAGAGCAGTCTCGTATCGCAAGATACGAAGTGTCGAAGAAGTTATTTTCGACAAAGTTGGCCGCCGGATCATCGGTAGCGGACCACGTGCTTAAGATGATTGGCTACACTGAGGAGCTCGCGGAACTTGGGACCACGTTGGACAGTGAACTCTATACGGATTTAATTCTCCAGTCCCTTCCATCCACTTACGCCCAGTTTATACTGAACTTCAACTTACAAGAAAAGGAAGTTGAACTTTCAGAACTCCTCAACCTGTTGAGGAGCGCAGAGGGCACCCTACAGAAGGGTAGGGAAAACACCCGCTTTGTTTGTAGGAGGATCTTCTTCCTCTAGGTCCAAGGCGAAAGCCAAGGGAAAGAGGAAGAAAGCCCCCGCCAAACCAAGAGGCGGTGTTAGTAAAGTGGGTACGAAGGGAAAGGAAAAGGCAACAAAGATTGCGGGGAAGCTTGTTGGAAAGGAAGAATGCTTCTATTGTCATAAGAGTGGACACTGGAAGAAAGATTGCAGGGCTTGGAAGGCCAGGACACAGGAACTGAAGCAGGTTGCGGCTTCAGCTTCAGGTGTGTATGTTATTGAAAACTGTCTTTCTATAAACTCTACTTCCTGGGTATTGGATACCGGATCAGGATCTCATATCTGTAATTCTTTGCAGGCATTGAGAAACCGTAGGTTTTTGAAGGAAGGTGACATGACCCTCAGAGTTGCAAACGGAGCTAGCATAGATGCTAAAGCCGTGGGGGACTATCACCTGGGAATGTCAGATGGGCATGTTTTGGTTTTGCGTAATTGCTTTTTTGTACCCAACGCAACTTGTAATATCATTTCTGTATCTTTGGTTTCTAAAGAAGGTTATGAATTTGCGTTTGTAAGTAATGTTGTAAACATTCACCTTAATCAAGTTCTGATTGGGTCAGGTACATTGAGCAATGGTATATACGTATTGAACCAACCACAGATTTTTAATGTCCAGAATACACACGAAAGAAAGTCTCCAGATATCAATCAGACTTTCTTATGGCATTGTAGACTGGGTCACATCAATGAGAGAAGGTTGACTAAGTTACATACAGAAGGATATTTGGATCCGTTCGAATATCAATCGTATGCCACTTGTCAATCCTGTCTCAAAGGAAAGATGACAAAGACTCCGTTCACTGGACACGGAGTAAGAGCGAGCGAGCTCTTGGGACTCGTACACAGCGACGTGTGCGGTCCAATGTCTACACATGCGCGAAGCGGTTATTCTTACTTCATTACCTTTACGGATGATTTTTCAAGGTACGGTTATGTCTTCTTAATGAAACATAAGTCCGAAGCTTTTGAAAAATTCCAGGAATATAAGAATGAAGTAGAAAAACAAACCGGCAAAAGTATCAAGATTCTAAGATCGGATCGAGGTGGAGAATACTTAAATGCCGAGTTCCTGAATTATTTAAAAGAGAACGGGATTCTCTCTCATCTTACTCCTCCATACACTCCGCAACACAACGGTGTATCGGAGAGACGGAACCGAACCCTATTGGTTATGGTACGGTCCATGATGAGTAACGCTGAGTTACCGCGATCATTCTGGGGGTATGCACTAGAATCAGCTGCGTACCTTTTGAACCGAGTTCCTACTAAGACTGTGCCTACTACACCATATGAGATGTGGTGTGGGAAGAGGCCCCATCTCAGTCACATCAAGACTTGGGGATGTCCACCTTTTGTTAAAAAGCAGCATGCGGACAAGCTCGAGGCACGCTCAGTACAGTGTAAGTTTATGGGATATCCAAAGAACTCCAAGGGATATTTCTTCTACTGTGAAGAGGAACAAAAAGTTCTTGTTTCTCGTCATGCCTACTTCTTGGAAACTGAGTTTTTGGAAAACCAGATAAGTGGGAGCACAGTAGAACTGGAAGAAATTCCAGAACCACGAGCTATTATTGAAAGCTTATTGGAACCAGAAGGTTCAAAAGAACAGGAAATTCCTATGCCGCTCCGCAGAAGTAGTAGGCAGTCTCATCCGCCCGAGAGATACTACGGTTTTCTCATAGACGGGGATAGAGAGGATTGCATCATAGACTATGATGAGCCTACTAGCTTCCAGCAGGCCGTTCAGAGCATTGACTCGGTAAAATGGCTGGATGCAATGCGGACCGAAATGGAGTCCATGTACACCAACAAAGTATGGACGTTGGACATTGCTCCAGACGGGGTAAAACCCGTAGGATGCAAGTGGATCTTCAAAAGGAAGATTGGTGTAGATGGACCGGTTGAGACCTATAAAGCTAGACTTGTAGCAAAGGGTTTCCGTCAAAGACCTGGCTTGGACTATGACGAAACCTTTTCTCCAGTGGCTATGCTGAAATCCATTCGGATCCTTCTTGCCATTGCTGCCTTCCACGATTATGAGATTTGGCAGATGGACGTAAAGACCTCTTTTCTAGATGGAAATTTAGAGGAGTGTGTCTATATGGATCAGCCGGAGGGTTTCATTCAGAGTGGGAGCAGCGGAAAGGTGTGCAAGTTGCTTAAGTCCATCTATGGACTAAAGCAGGCATCGCGGAGTTGGAACATCTGTTTTGATGAGACGGTCAAGTAATTTGGCTTTATCAAAAATCCAGATGAACCATGCATATATAGTAGATTTGTAGCGAGAACTGTAGTATTCCTCGTTTTATACGTGGATGACATTCTCTTAATAGGAAATGACATTCCTATGCTACAATCTGTCAAGGGGTTCTTGTCACAAAGGTTCTCCATGAAAGACCTGGGTGATGCCTCATACATCCTGGGGATCCGGATCCATCGTGATAGATCCAAGAGGATATTAGGACTTTCACAGTCCAGGTACATCGACACCGTACTGAAAAGATTCAGTATGGAAGATTCCAAGCGCGGTAATCTACCGGCTTGTCACGGGATCACCCTCTCTAAAGAGATGTCTCCCAAGACTGATTTGGAGAGGGATCGCATGTCTATTATACCCTACGCTTCTGCGGTAGGCTCTATAATGTATGCGATGTTGTGTACCAGACCGGATGTAGCTTATGCACTGAGTGTGGTAAGCAGGTATCAGTCAAACCCTGGGGAGAAACACTGGATAGCGGTAAAGAACATTCTCAAGTACCTGAGAAGGACTAAGGAGATGTTCTTAGTGTATGGCGGAAAAGACCTCCAGATCGAGGCCTTTGCTGACTCCAGCTTCCAGAGTGACAAGGATGATTCCAAATCCATGTCGGGTTTCGTCTTTACCCTCAATGGAGGGGCGGTGTGTTGGAAGAGCTCCAAACAGGAAACCGTTGCGGACTCGACTATGGAAGCGGAATATATCGCTGCATCTGATGCCGCAAAAGAAGCTGTCTGGATGGGGAAGTTCTTGAAAGAACTTCAGGTGGTTCCGTCCATTGTTGACCCAATACCTCTGTATTGCGACAACAACGGGGCTATAGCTTTAGCAAAGGAACCCAGGTCCCATCAGAGATCCAGGCACATCTTAAGGCGGTATCACCTAATTAGGGAGATCGTGGATCGCAAGGAGATCGAGGTTCGGAGGGTTGCTTCAGAAGAGAACACTGCAGATCCATTCACCAAGGCCCTACCCCAGACTCAGTTCGAGCGGCTGATCGAGATGATAGGTCTTCGATACGCCAGTACATGGCCTTAGTGCAAGTGGGAGATTGTTAGTGTATATGCCCTAGAGGCCATTACTGTATCATACTAGTTTGTATATTACTTAATGGAAGCTTGGGATATTCACCTTGTATAAACAATCTTGCTCAAAATAGTAGTATGCTACTTGGTTTGTCTCTACTTCAATGTGTACTTGTGTTTATTTTAGTATATCACTTATACGCATTAGTGGAGCCCTTAGGATCTTTGCTTGATTACCAGCGTTGTGATGGCAGTCACACTAGTGGGGGCTGGGTAATCTATAAGCACATCCTTATACAGGTCCCTGGTCGCAGGACTATCGAGACAGGGCATCGATGCTCCGGAGTAGACTAGCGTATGCGCTTCTCATCCCAGTGTGGGAGATGGTCTGTCCCACAGCCATCAGTACGTCGTACTGGAGATAGTATACGGGTGCTCGTTGGGTTACGAGTACACTGGACAGGACTCGTCGGGAACTGACAGGTTGGTATTATACCTATCGTCAGTTATCAGTTCCCAGGTGACATGAGTACAGCTTAGTCCGCTGACTTGACACTGGCACTTCGCCTCGAGTGTGTTCCCACTGCACTTTGATCACTACCCTACCACGGCTCAAAGGAGTCGTGCAAACAGGTGATGGTTGGGTGCAGTCCCGAAGCACTTGGAGGCAGTGACGGTTAGACAGGATTCATCTCTCCCGGTATTGGGGGTTGACATCGCGCTGTGTCTAGGAGAGCCATTACACGAGTAGTCCCTGGCCAGGGCAAGCGAGATATACTAGTAGGCTTCCAGTGTTATCTCAGGGTGTTTTGGGCTTCACTCCGACACGACTTGTACCGCTATTAGGGGACTGACGTTTTACCGCCCCCTAGGCCCGACATGCGATGTATTAGACGAACAGACCGGACTATACGGAGACTGTCACATTCAGACTCAGTAGGAGTTCAGATGGGGTTTCACCTCGTCAGCCTTCTTGTCGGCATCTACCTGGGGATCGTTACGCACAGCTAGTGCCGCTTGCGGTCTGTGGTTAAACCCACTGCCAGCGTAGTGTCGAGTATTTAGAGTCCCACACAGAGGGTATTCGCCTCTGGGCAAAACAGAGTAGAGGTCGCATGGTTTTGCGACAGGGTTTGTTCTCATCCGCGCACTTCTGCACGTTTTGGAGTCCGGACGGATATTACTGGCTGGCTCTGGTTTGAGTCAGATGCTGGTATAAGTTTTGGGGTTGCTTTTATCTCTCAGTATTCATGTTCCTCGGAACAAGAATGCAGGTGTGTATGCACAGTTATTTGAGGAGGAGGAAGAGGACTTTCATTAGGGTTTCGGAACGGGTGCGTATGCACAGTTGACAGTCGTCTTTTTCCAAACCCTAATGGATTTATGTTATATCAATTAATAATATTAATAAAATGAAATTGTGTCATGGTGGGTTTTTATGTTGACTTGTTGACCATGGTTGACTTGTTGACCATGGCTGAAGTTTTGACCATCATCATTACAAAAGAAAGATGCTCTTTGATTCTAGCAAATTCATTTAATGTTTGAAATGATAATGGTCATTCCTAAACCTTCCATCAACCTTTTTCATTTTCATTATTATTATTATTTGATAATTCTTTTGCTTTATGTTATGGTTGCAAAAAGAAAAGAGCTCACTTTTTCATTTGGCTTCTCTCTCTTCACTTCATCTTCTTCTTCCTCTAGCAAAAGGAGAACCCTTCTCATGTGTTGAGAATCCCTCTCCTTAAAAGAAAAGCACCCCTTTGACACTCTCTACTCACTCTAGGATCAAGGGTTTAGCAAGCCGGAGATTCTAGTTCACTCAAAGTTCGAGAAAGAGCCCGAAGGTTGAACCCTCAGGTGGATCCATCTTCGACGGAAGAAGGCTACGAGGCAAGAACCATCAACCTCTACAAGGTTTCAAGAAGAAGGAGTTCAAGTTAGGTATAACTTTTCATCCGAGTAGCTAACGCTCCTTTGTATGCTTGCTAGTTTAGTTTAGACACGATCCCGACATTTTTTAGTCCATGTTGCCCCTTGCGATAAAAATTTGTTTTTTATACCGTTTCCGCCTCCCCGTAAGCACCGGGGGTCGCAATGTGGACTTACACTCGTGCCATCCTTCTTCTTTACTAAAAGAACTGGAGCTCCCCAAGGTGAGTTGCTGCTTCGAATCCAACCCTTCTCAAGTAATTCACCAACTTGCTTCTTAACTTCTTCCAATTCTACTGGTGCCATCGGATAATAAGATGTTGATACTGGCGCTGCACCAGGGATAAGGTCAATCGCGAACTCCACGTCTCGCTCCGGCGGTAAGCCCGATATATCTTCAAATACATCCATAAAGTCGCGAACGACTGCCGGCTCTTCACTACTATCAACTTCCATTGCCGCAAGAACACTGTTTGTTGGCCTAGCCCTAAACTCGACTGGCCCGACAGAACTGCTTCCTTACCACAACTGCTGTCTACATCGTTGGCCGTGAAAGGTCCAGCGAGACTACTGAGTCTCCTCCATTCTGCTGCATGCACGTCCACGGTTGCTCCATTCTGCCTTAGTCCGATAAATTTCTTCCCTTTCCTCCGCGCAGTCTGCGGGAAGAACTTCTCCAGGGATTCTTAGAAAACTTTGCCCAACTGATCGGCTTGGGCAAGCGGGTCTCTTCCGCAAGCCACCACTCTCGGGCGTAATCCACTAGTTGAATGCGCACCACATCAACTCCTTTGTCCTCTGGGATCTGTGCCGCAATCAGCAAATTCTCCGTGTCCACTAGCCACGGCTCGGCTGGCAACGGCTCCTCCAGACCAGTGAAAGTAGTAGGACCCAAACGTCTGAAATCTGCCACGGTCCCTACTCGGCTAACTGGTCTAGTTCCAACCTAGTTCACAGACTGCTGAACGATCTGCAAACCTTCCTGAAACAAGTCCGCTTGCTGCTGGATTAGCTCGGTCTGTTTCTTTGATTTCCAGCATTCCCCTTATCACTCCAAGCATGGCGGCTTCGTTCACACGCCTCTGGTACGTCTTCAACTTCTTACTTGTCATAATCCTGAACTCAAAACACCCAACATTAGCATGATGATAGATTCTGAATGTGGATCAAGGCTAGAACTCCAAGATACTTAAATAGAGTACCGCATTGTAGCTATGCCGCGGTATCATAGCCGCAATTACTTAACTCCACCCAAGTCGCCCAAGTCCTAGGGATAACAAGAAATCAGGTTTCCGAGTCGACATGAAAAGTAAGTTTGCACGTCGTAAAAGATATAATCAGGAAGAATGTGATTCAAGAATGGTAAAACGGTCAAGGTGGCAGGACATGTTTCCTAAGCACGGGTATTCTGATTCGTGTATCGGGTACAATACCCAACTACAAAAGAATCAACCCAACTACCCTATGGCTCTGATACCAAAAGAACCATGTAACGCCCCGCTTCCCAGAGTACGCAAGATTGGGCACGTGACATAGCCAACCATGCTACCTGTGGGTAGGAAGTATCCATCCACAGTCACATTACGGCTGTAGGGATATCAAGAACAAGATAAATAAACTAATCTAACACATGTCTAAATCCATAATAACAAGAGTCAATGAACAATAAGTGCGGAAGCCAATGATCCAATATAATAATAGAAAGGTACGTCCCATAATGCGGGATCCCACCTGGAAATAGAATGCAATAAATGAACTAACCACTACAGAACTCACAAATCAGCCTGCTGGCTGAAGTACTCCTGCTCGGTCGGCGACAGTGGTAAAGAATCTGGGCCATGCAAAACCCAGACGTCAGCGCGTCGTGTCAACCAATAATATAATATGAACATGGTAATAAGCAATGCAGAAAGTAAACATGAATAAGCAGCAATATGGAACAACAGTGCAGGGTAGTGTGTAGTGGGTAACTAAACTGTTCTATCAGGTTTGCTATTCTAAAGTCTTTGAAATCAATTGATGACTCGTCGATGTAACTCAATAGTATCCCGTGCATGCCCGAGACCACGGTCAAGACCCTCGGGGCTGAATCCGAGACGTGCCGCTAGGCAGTAATAGGTAGCAGGATGGACGAGTGATGTCAGCATCATCACTCCCGGACTGGCCAAGCCCGTAAGACTGATCAGAACAGGTATCGAACTGTTGAGTTACAAATCAGTTTCACCTTTGATTTCCCCATACCCCCAAGTTATGTATGTCAGGTCAGGTATTCAGTAATCAAGAACTAATGCCAACACATGAACAGGTAAAAGCAGGTTTGTCTGGATAGACAACAGGAATGGTCCATGAGGACCCCAAGTCAGGTTTGTTGGCATTAGGCATGAGATCGGGTAACAGGTCAGGTCATGGTACAACAGGTTGAGTTGGTAGTAAAGGGTACCATGTCCGGTGCATCGGTATGTATGTATATGTCATGTGTAGCAGGGTCAGGTCAATATGTAATGTAATCGAAGGTGTGCTCACAACAGGTATAAAGTCGAATAAGGAACAACAGCAGGAAATAAAGTAAATAACAATAACAGTTCATTTAATCACAATGGTGCATGAATATGGTGCAGTTGTATTATATTAACAGGTTCGAGCACCCGTGGGGTGCACTAATCACAGGGTAGCGCAATATTAATAACAGAAAATTAATGAAGATATATGTGTACGGCTATCGACCTTTAAATAACAAAATGATTAACAGGTAGTTGTTATTAAGGTTATGGTGGCAAAATACGATTTAGGTGGCAGTATTATGATGTATATCATATTTCTTCCAATGAGACGAGTAACTATACTTAGTTATTATTGCAAGTTTTATGAGTCAAACACTTAATTAGTTTAACGTAGCATGTAGCAAGAAATCTTGCCTTGAGGATCCCCAGGACGGAAAGCGTACAACACGTCGGTAAAAGTCGGTATGCACGCTCGCGTGTGCGAAACGGAACCAGGCAATATAAGAGAGTGACCGTGCTGGTTAGGAACGTCCACAGGGTTGCTCGGATCGTCGACAGCGACACGGTTCCGGCGGTGATCACTTAGGCGACAGATAAAACACGACAAGCACGGAGATGTGAACACGGCCCAAACAAGGTCTTGGCTTGGACGTCGGCTCTGGTGAGGTCTCGGCCAAGGAAGAAGACTGCAGTGATGCGGCAACTCGAATCGACGGCGACGATGGGTGAACCGGCGGCGGGCTATGGTGGTCGAAGGTTGATGGAATGTGCTGCAGTGGTAGTAAGGGGTGCGGGTTCTGGAGTTTGAAGGAGACGACGACAGCGACGCGCCGACTGCGGCCTCGAAGACAATGGCGACGAGGTCGGGTGATGGGTTCTTGGGCGTTGCGACGACGGCAAGAGGTGCTCGGTGAACGGGTGTAGGTTGCTCGATCGGTTGTGAGGAGGCGAGGGCAGCGGCTCGAGGTGGCAGTGGCAATGGTGGTGGAGATGATGGCTGGAATTAGCTCGTCTGGTTGCTGGCCGAGAGCTGCGGGTTGATGGAGGTGGCTGGTGCGACGGCAGGGTGAAGGTGAGGCGCCGGTGATGCCGGCGGTTGATGGGCTTCGATGGAGGAGGTCCGGTGATGATTGGTGGTGTGAAAGAGGGTGAGGAGGTGGAGGCGATGTCGAGGTTGAGGATCGACGACGATGGCAGGCGGGGTCGGGACTATGGGTTCGAGAGGGGAGAGGCGTCGGGAAAAGGGAGGAAGGTGAGGAAGGAGAGGGGGCGCGGCCGAGGGTGAGGTCGACGAGGATGCTGCGGCGGCGACTGCAAGCGGGGACGGCGAAGGTGCTGCGGAGCTAGGGTTCCTCGTGTGGTTATCTCGAAGGAAGACGAGGCGAGGAAAAATGTATGCGAGAGAGAGAGAGTGAGTCAGTTAGAGAGAGAGAGAGAAGGAGAATTTAGAGAGATATAGGGAAGGGATAAAGGTTGAGAGAGAGTATCGTAGAGGAGAGAGAGAGAGAGAGAGTATAAGAGAGAGTGGCAGAGATGGAGCCCACGAGAATTAACCCTCTCGTGATTGGCTGCGCACGAAATCTTTGAAGATTAAAAATTAAAGGATTTAACAAACAGTAAGATTTATGTATATATTATGGTTTTAAATATATTATTAAATTGGGATTTTGGCGCTAAATGAAACATTTCCAAATCGCGTCCGGGTTGCGCCCAAATGTATCAAATTCAAATAATAGGATTTTAAGAGGGTTCCAAATTTTAAAATGAGATGTCTTATGATTATAATGCATGCCCCCAAGTCGGACACTTGCATGCGCGCGTAGCCATCCAAACTCGCCCGTTTCACCGAACGGGATGAAATCTTGACGCGCGGACGCTACCACGCGACTAGTGGTGACGAGTAGGCCAACACGGATATTTTATTTTTCATTTTAGGTGTTAAAATTTGTTATAGGCAAAATGACTTAGCCGGTTAAACATTTAGCAACAAGCACCAAACAAACAAGATAATTGAAATGAGCATTGTCTAACCCTCAACCAGTAGTAGAAATAGTATTATTGGGCTCGGGTGTTACATTTTTATTAAAGTGTAAGTCTGAAAAATAATCTCTAAGCTTAAGTTTAAATTCTGAAAATATATATCCTACAAATTGCACAAACACGAACCTTGAAACTTGGAATAGTACAAGAGACCTTGAAATCCTCTTGTCTAAAGTCCTTAGTATGAAAGAAAATAAAATAAAAATACAAGTGTGAATAAAGAGATAAAAAAAATGAACACTGGTTTTTTTAATTACTTAAGGCTGCATAAATAGAAAAAAATATTTAGCGAGGTTGCTTTATCACCTAATGCCTTAGACCAACTGGTTTGGGAGTCACTGCTAAAGCCTTAGGTGTTACAAGACTAGGAATTACGCCTTAATGTGAAAACACATTTTGTAATCGGTCGTTAGTATCTCAAGAAGTATTAACGGTCGCATGAAGGATGTGTGAGCAATTTCATCTAAAAAATTCACCAACTAAAAGTACTTTGGACGATGGACAAGAGTATAAGAGCTTGAATTGAATTTCCAAGTGTAGGGGTGATACATACACACACGTAGGGGTATGTGATTGGGGTTTAGATGAGAGATAGGAATGAAATATTGGATTTATATTTTTAGTAGAGTTGATAAAAATTCCTAAGTTGAGATGAGACCTGGATGGAAAACTCAAAAGATGCTAAAAGCTAAATAAATCTACAGAACATATACAATCTTAAGATAAATGATAAGAAAGCGTGAAAAATATGGGTGGATAATTTCTGAGTCGAAGATAATTGAATTTCTTGTTAGAAAACCAAATTGGAGAATAAAAGTCATTAGGCCGAATTGATAGGATTTTGTCGGTAGTATCCGCTGAAAACCCTCAGGAGACAACGCTCCTCCTACTAGGGACACCTAGAGGTTTAACGGCTTATTGCACGAGCTCAGTGCAATCGCGTTTCCCTGCGGAAGTGAGGCTAGGTCTTTTTCGAGAAGAAAACTAGTTTTGCTCGAGGACGAGCAAAAGATAAGTTTGGGGGTATTTGTTCATATCATAATTTTTCATTATTATATTCTCCATTCTTAATCATTTTACAAATAAATAGGTGCTTTTGATCCATGTCTGCTACATAGTTGCAGGTTACAGGTTCTCGGAACAAAACAGTGAAAATGATGAAAAGACGCTATAAAAGTGAGTCTTCGACCAACAAACAGAGAATCTTTATTATGCCTACAGTTTGATGAACAAACAAAGATCAATGAACAATTTCACAAAGTACAAAAGGCAGCGCAAGATTCAAGACTTCAATACGAAGCGAACGGTAAAACTCCACAACATTATGCACTGTGGAAATCTGGAAGAAACTAGAAGACATTCTGAAGAACCAAGGGAAGAAAAATCAAGTAAAAAGCAACATGAAAATTACCAGAGAAACAGAGCCTAGAAGCCTCCAAGATGGCCGCGGATCCACGGCTAAACATGGCTCTTGGCCGCGGTTCCGCGGCCATGATAAGCCCGTGTCGGTGCATTTTTTACGGTGTGGTGGTGCGTTGACTAGGCTTCTCAGGGTAGTTCTGTAAATGTAGATAGGGATCAGATGTAACCCTAGGGTTTCTATAATTTATAAATAGGAACCCTACAGCTATTTTTGGAGCATGCCTCTTCTTGTACCTCTATTTATTGAAAAAATTCAGAATCTATTGTATTGCTTTGAAGAGTGCATCGAATAAAGTAAGTAGATCTTTTTTACCTTGCCCTAGTTCTTAAATTCTTTTCTGCCCTAGTATAGATTTTATTATCTGCCCTAGTTAATTAGCTTAGAACTTTTATTCATCTGTCGTAGCTTAGATAATTAGGTTATTGAATTGAAAACTCATTAAAAAATGTCTTTTATCAATCCCCTAATGAGTGAGTAGTTCCTCACTTGTTAGGGTTAGGAATAGGAAAGGTTTGAGAGATGAAAATCTCTCACCCCTTTCTTACCCATCGCATATTTTTTATAGGACTCCATGCATACATACACACACCGCTCACTACCGCACCCTACCCATGAGATAACGGTGATACCGTAGTTTAAACGACTGGTTGTGCATGTTTTCCATGGAGGTTAGGGTAAGAATTAAGAAAGGACGGACAAGGACCTAGAGCAAGAAATATCATTTCTTCCCGATCGTCATAATCCCTTTTATTAATTATTACCATAACACCTAAATAGATCTAAATTAGGGCATTGAAAGCGGTGAGAAATCTTAACTTTCCAAACTTAACCTAAACCTAACCCTAGCAAGGCATTAATCCTCGTTTAAATCAACTTTAGTTTTTAGTGATAATCAATCCAACACCATTTAGAATTAACTCGTTAGAAAAAATTGAGAATACATAAAATCCCTGTGGACCGACCCGTTCTAACCAGCTAGCTACCAAGCGACGCCGTTCTTGATTGCGGAAATTAATTCTTTGATCACAAAACATCGTACAAATCAATCCGTTGTTATGCACCAATTTCAAACTGATATATCTGTACGTTTATTTTATGAAGTGAGATATAACTTTTTGAAATTATGTCCATGACATTTACCTATATCAGTTGATGGTTAGGTAAGGAGCATTCAACAGCGGTGTAATTCTTCTTAACCATAAATACAGTTTTCAACCGATGATGCACAGGGTATGAGTTATTAGACTCAGGGGACTTATACAGAGTATTGTATGTTGTCCAGTGTCCATTAGGACTGAGGGGTTGGTACTCGTATTATATTCTGTTTACTTGTGACTTCCCTAGTTCTCATGTGTTTCGTAGAAATAAAAGGTCCAAGTTTTGAGAAGCTATAGATATATGAATAAAGTAGCGAACCAGGTGTTGCAAGTATCAGGATTCTTCAAGGTGATTGAAGATGTAGATACTTGTGTATGGTATTCAGTTGATAGTAATGATTTTGAGAACTTGCTTCTCTTTCAGGTTACTCATAATTGGATAAACTCCTAAGTTGAGTAATACAGATCGGCCTCTCTCCATTCAGTTGACATGCACTGGAGACAGCTGCATGATTTGAATATGTTTCCAATTAAATCAGTGCCTCTATTTCTATATGATATATAGATTGGATCATATCTTAACGATGTTAAGGTATATGGAGTTGTCCGGCTTATGCTTGAAACCAGACTCTGGATAACTCAAGGCATGTTTCTGTAAGGGCTGTTTGTGGGTTAACCCGGGTTATGACGAGGGTTAACTTTCTACCATCTGGAAGATCAATAGTGATATTGGTCTTAACTCGTCATAGTTTTAATAAAATAGACTTTTTCGGAAAATAGTAGTGTGAGTATGGTAGAACTGGAAGTGATTCCAGAACCGCAAACGATTACTGAAAATTTGATAAGAACCTAAAGATTCAATCAGGTTTGACATTCCATTAGCCACTCCACAGATATGGTAGGTAACCTCAGGTGCCCGAGAGGTACTTCGGTATTCTCAAATACAGTGACAGGGAGGTTCTTGTTTACTAAGACTTGCCATTACTGCTGTTCCAGACTATGAGACCCGACAGGAGGATGAGTATAACGTCATTCTAAACTAGCTTTAGAAATGCATGTGTATATGACTCTGCCAGAGGGTTGTCGTAGTCAGTGGGAGCAGCGGAAGCATAGTGGACAAGTGGTTTGTGTCTATTTATAAATTAAAGCAGATATAGCGGAGATAGATCGTCTATTTTTTATGTGATAGTCATACGTTATGACTTCATCAGAATAGGGGATAGATCTGTTAAGAAGGTAGTAGGGTGTGATGTCCTGGTATTTGGATGACATACACAGTGTAGGAAGTGAAATTCCTATCCTACGATCGGTTATACTGTGGTTGTCACACAGTGGTTTCTCCACATGGGATATGAATATAATATCAGGCATTCTGGTTACTAGATCTATGATTTTAGATCTAGATTTGGGTAGTTTCCTAATCTGGGTACTTAGACAATATTCTAAAGGTGCTTTAGAATGGACGACTCCTGGCACAGTAGAGTACCTGCAGGTGATGGAGTCACCCTCTCTAAAGGTGTCTTACAGACTAAAGGGGAAAGGGATGTGCATGATTGACATATCACTCACTTAGGCAATCGGGTCAATCATGAGATGTTAAGTGCCACACCGAATGTTGTATTTGAACTAGTTGCAATAAGTTGATTATAATCCAATCCTGGAGGAACGTTCGGAAGCAGTTTTAGAACATAAGTGGATGTTCTAGGGATATGATAACAGCAGTCTTTTTCGGGAGACAGTTATCATTCCATGCTTCCAAGGTGACCTGGATGACAGAGTGACTGTCAGAGTTATAGTTTTCCATCTGACGAGGGACATCAGTTTGGACAGGTGGTCCAAGCAAATACTGAGAGAGGCATGACGCGGGATATTGATTATGTTAAGTTGACGATACAGTCTAAGAAGTTTGCTGGATTTGGAGTTCACTTGTTAACTAGGTCCCAACAGATATCCAGACATATTCTAAGACAGGTGTTGCTCATTTCGGGAGATGGCTTTCTCCGCGAACTTGAGATAAAGAGAGCATAGAAAGAAATATCAGGGCGGATCCACTCACTAAGGCTGTTTCTTGAATGCAATAGTTTTACAAACGAGCTTTATGAAACTGATCAGTAGAGGAGTTGGGTGTTCAGTATCACACAGGCTGTGAGTATGCAACATCGTAATAATTTGCCTTAAGTGCAAGTGGGAGATTGTTGGATATAGTGCCCTTAAAGTCAATTATTGGATGGCAGGCACGTGATTGCAATAATTGATGGAGGACCTATACCGGTAGGACAGTCTTACTCGAGATGATAGTATGCTATCTGGTTTGCCTTTATCATCGTATGCATGCTTTAGGTGATATTATAGATCACTATTACACGTTGATAGAGCCCATAGGATTCTTGCTTGACTGCCAGCAGTATGATGGCGATCATATACGTGAGAGCTAGGGTCTATAAGCACATCCTTAAAAGGTCCCTAGTCGAGGGAGTTTCGAGACAGGGCATCGATACTCCAGAGTAGACTAGTGACGAGGGGCAGTGGCTGGTCTCACAGGCCATTGGTGTCAGTTGATTCACCTAAGACGTCTACAGGTGCTCATTGGGTTATGAGTACACCGGACAGGACTCGCCGGGAACATGCTAGTTGGTTTTATACCTAGCATCAGATAGCATTCCCTGGTGACATGTGTACTGGTTAGTCTATCGTCCTGAGATCATCATTTGTCTCGTGTAAGTTCCCACTGTGCTTTGATTACTACCCCACCATGGCTCAAAAAGAGTCGTGCAAACAAGTTTTAGTTGGGTACAGTCCCGAGCCATATAGAGGCAGTGAGCGGATCGGTAGAGGATTCGTCTCTCCCGGTATTCGGGGTGAGATCGCGCTGTGTCTGGAGAGCCATTAAAAAAGTCCTTGTCCAAGGCAAGTGAGATTTGCTGGTAGGTATTCCAGTGATATCTCAGGGTGTTCTGGGCTACACTCCGAAACGTTTATACCGGTTTTGGGGGTCTGACATTTACCAGCCTCCTAGGCCCGATATGTGATACTCATAGACGAACGTACCGGACTGTACGGATATTGTCACTAACAGGCTCAGTAGGGTTTCTGGATGAGTTCGCTCATCAGCCTACCTTTTGGTCAATACATGGGTAGCCGTTATGTATAGCTAGTACCACTGACGTGCTTGTGGTTACACCCACTGCCAGCGTATTGACGAGTCTTTAGAGCCCACCACAGAAAGTTTCCCAAGTTCGGGCAAACGTTGTAGAGTCCGTACGGTTTTATGGCAGGGTTCGATCATATATGTGCACTTATGCACGGATCATGATCGGACGGATCATACTAGTGGGCTTTGGTTTAAGCCAGATCCTAGTATTAGATTTGTTGGATTACTTTAGTCTCATCGCATTTGCATTCAGTCGGAATGCGGATGCAGGTATGTATATACAGGTGAGGGTTATCCTTGTGATCCGTCACAAGTTTACTTTAGATGTTGCCATATCTTTTTGTTGGACTCGACATTTGGGTTAATATTTAGATGGTGGAAATTGTGAGTGGGAGTGATGATTTTGCCCATTAAATAAGACATGTGCTTCATTGGTGACTCATGGTCTTATTTCTTGTGCAAATGTCACATTAGTGATTTTTTGTTGTATTGAAATAAGAGGTGGAGAGAGAGTGGACAGCTACTAACCCTTGGGTTAACTCTTGAGATTATTCTATGGCTCTCACAACTTATTCCAACACAAGAGAAAAGAAAAAGCTTCATCTTCTTCTTCTTCCTCTAGCTCACAAGTTCCACCATGGCTTCATCTTCAACCTCCACCCATACACTCTCATGAGTTGAGAATCAATGGATGCTTAGATAAAGTTATCACACATATTCTCTACATCACTTTGGACATGTCGGCTAGCAAACTTCATGTCCGAGTTGTTTCGGTTTGAAGCGGGAGCCCGTAAAAAGCCTTCTTGACGTAGTGCCATTCCGACGAGGAGACCGGAGATCGGAGATGCTGCAAGGAGCTAAAGATGGGGGCTAAAGACCGAAGGACACGGATCGATCGGTATAGCCTGTCTAACCCTTTTGTAGATAGCTAGTTTAGTGTTAATGGTTCGATCCAGGTGAAAGACTATGATAGCGCCAGTTTAGTAAAAAGTTTTTGTTTCCGCGTTTGGCCTCGGAATAACGGCCGGGGCGCTAACGTAGACTTACAAGAGGCAGTGAGTGGATCGTCAGACGATTCGTCTTTCCCAGTATTGGGGGTTAATGTCACAGTGTGCACGAATGGTCATCACAAGAAATCCTTGGCCAATGTAGTCAAGAATTACTGATCTAGGATCGGTAGTTTCTCAGGTGGTGATAGGCTTCATACCGACACTAAATATCGCGTTATTTGGGGTCTGACTTTATCCACCTCTTAGAGCCGATATGCGATACTCATAGACGAATGGACCGGACTGTATGGATATTGTCGCTGTCAGGCTCAGTAGAGTTTTAGGATGAGTTCGCTCGTCGGCCTCCCTTTCGCTCAGTACCTGGGCAGCTGTTACGTTCAGGTAGTGTCACTTACGTGCTTGTGGTTAAACCCACTGCCAGCGTATTGACGAGTCTTTAGAGTCCCACACAGAGGGTTTCCCTGGTTCGGGCGAAATGTTATAGATGTTGTAAGGTTTTATGGTAGGGTTCAATCATAAACGTGCACTTATGCAGGGATCATGATCGGACGGATAATATTAGTGGGCTTTGGATTAAGCCGGATTCTAGTATTATATTGTTGAATTATTTTCGTCTCGTTGTATTCGTATTCAGTCGGAATACGGAGCAGGTATGTATATACAGATGAGGGGTATTCTTGTAATCCGTTACAAGATTACTTTTGGAGATGCCATTTCTTTTTCTTGTATTAAACATTAAGGATTTTATAAATGTTTAATATTTTGTTGTGGTGTAAAATGGGAGTTTAAGTCTTGGCATGGGGCATTTAATGATGGCATGGCTCAAGTGGTGACTCATGGTGACACTATTGAACCATGCTTGACATTATTGGGATTGTGAGATATTTTGTGGAGGTTGATTTTTCTTTAGTTGCTATTAACACAAAATATCACACAACACCAAGTGGTGGCAGCCAACTTCATATTCTTTTGTTGCTATTATCTTTATATGCTAAGTCTTGAGCTCACACTCTTCACTACACATGGCTTCTTCTTCACCTCCATCCATACCCTCTCATGTGTTGAGAATCCATGGATGTATTGAGACAAAATGATCACACAGTCTCTCTACTTCATCTTGTGCATCTAGGATAGCAAACTGGATGCCCGAGTTGCTTCGGTTTTGAAGCGGGAGCCCGTATTAAGAATCATCGACGTAGATCGTCTTCGGCGAGGGAGACCGGAGAGCGAACTTGTTTGGGGCAGCCGCGAGGAGCTTGGGAAGAGGTTGAAGACCGAAGGACATGGATCAATCGGTATAATTTCTTAAACTCCTCTTTACAGATTACTAGTATAGTGTTAATGGCACGATCCGGGAATCGGGTAACGTTAGCGCCAAGTTTCAAATGTTTTTGTTCCGCGTTTGGCCACGGATTGATGGCCGGGGCGCTGGCATAGTCTTACACAAGCAGGCAGCGACGGCCGTCCACATGTCGGACACTCGTCCCGCGATATCAAATGTACAAATAAAACTAAACTGTACTAACATTGCACCCAAGCTATCCACCACAACGATTCCGCCACAACACAGCACAATACAGAACATCAACGTGAATGTCACGTTCGCAAACCCGTCTAAAAGAACTATAGCAATTAGACAAGTTGTACCGCTCTAATGACAGTCACGGTCACAAATAGTAATGCATGTACTGTAACACTTTAAACAATGTTTGAAATATCGACTTCGAAAACATCACGAATAGCCCCCAAACCAAAAGATAAATCCATATCCAAACTGGGCTAAACAAGCAATACCACTGAACCAATATTCCAGAGACTAGACCACACCCAAAATACGAAGTCCCAATTCACCTCAAAAACCGGCCAGACCAGTTTTTACGCAAATGTGGCCGGGTATAAATTTGTTGGAATGGGTTCATATTTGGGGTATGTTCTAGTTGTCATCAGAGTAGTCTTCTGCAGTTGCTTAAATATTTTTAGAAAACTCGAAAAAATATGACAGAGAATGGAATATGAGTTGGTATTGTTTCGGAGTTGTTTCGGTTTCAATACATTAACATCAACTAAATAAACTATTATGCGGTTAATGGGTTGGCTCTGGTACCATATTGGGTTACGCCAGCACCCCGGCCATCAATCCGTGGCCAAATGCGGAACAAAAACTTTTGGAAACCGGCGCTAACGGAACCCTAATCTACGGATCGTACCATTAACCCTACACTAGGTATATGAAAGGAGTTTAAAGAGGTTATACCAAACGATCCGTGTCCTTCGGTCTTCAACCTCTGTCCCTGTTGGATATATATGCCTTAGAGGCCTTCATTGTATAGGATGCTAGGGATATGTATGTACATGACAGTCTTGCTTAATATGATAGTACGCTATTTGGTTTGTCTTTATCTTAACATATGATATATTTTGCGTAGTATTCATATATATATATACATGTTGATAAAGCCAATAGTGTGTTTTCCTGACTACCTGCGTTGTGATGGCAGTCATACTTGTGGGAGCTGGATAGTCAATAGGCATATCCTTAGATGTCCCTGGTCGCAGGATTATCGAGACTTGGTATCGATACTCCGGAGTAGACTAATGTATACATATCTAGACCCTGAGGAGGGGCGATGGATTGGTCCCGCAGTGTCACGTCCCGAAAGTACGGAACATGACCGACACTTAAACTACAAAACGTCTCGAGGCGTACGTAATCCAAGTAAGCCGAAAACCCAGAAATGTAAACCAAGAAAAGTAGTAGAGTGAAGGAAAACCAATTTAAATATGTAGTTTTAATAGCATAAGCCGAATTATGCGGGTTTCTAAAAACATCAAAAATTTCCTGAAAATTTCGGCAGAGTCTCCTTTGTAAATACTGGGCCCCAAACGGGATACAACATGAATAGTATACGAAATCAATAAAAAGGCATCCCCAAGAGGGAGCTAGCTCTTCGTCAATCGACGGTCACAACCACACAAGCAATAAAATATACAACGCCAACGGCGAGGATCAAAACTCAAAAGGAAACTCAAAACCACAAGAAAACCATAGAAATATAACGCGCGACTCTAAGGTCGAAAAAATAAACATCACTGGTCTCTATCTCAAATAAATACATGTTTGGTTGATGGAACTTCTAGATACAACAGAATAATAATATACAAGATATATAATGGGGGTACGATACAAGTAACCCACCTACTAGCAAATCACCCGAAGGAAACTATGCCCGCAAGCCGTAATGAAATCTGTACGGCAAACCTGCAAGAAACTGGGGCACAACGGGGGTGAGTTGCCAACTCGTGAATAGAAAAACATCTACGCACAGAAATCGCATAAATAACGCAACCTAGGTCAATGATCATAATATATATCCTCAAATATATGTATAACATGCAGCCTATAACAATGGCTAGGGTAATATCTAACCCGAGTGTGATCTCATGTGCCCGTGTTAGTGCCTCAAGTAGCCATATATCATATGAATGAGGTATGAATGCATGAAAACAGATTACATGTAAATGAAGAAACTGTTTTCATAAATTAGTGAGATTTCCATTGTATTTTTAAAATGAGATATCATAAATGAACTCAGCATCAACAGTGTCTAGCATCGACACAAAACATAAATCTCAATGTCTCAAAAGCTCAGGCTCCGGCTATCCGGACTGGCCTGTATCATCAAATCTCAGTACCTCAATATCTCGAAATCTCAATGTCTCAATCTCAATATCTTGGGCGCCGTCAGTCCAGACCGGCCCCTACCATCCATCTCAAGACCACGACGGTATCCTCCGGATATTCGACGCGTCGGGTAATATCACCGGTAGGTAGTCTCCCCTGCCAGGCTCACATCGTCATCATCACGCGCTTCTTGCCCCGGGGTACCTTACCGGGCCCACAATGTACCCGAGACGGTTCATCCGTCTCCTCGAATCGGGTCTCGAAATCCATCAGCAAACTCATGGTGGGCGACTCATACATCATGGAAAAACAGCACTTTTTATTTAAAAAGAGAGACAAAAGGTTTATTTATGTTTTTGCGGTTTTCCTCCAAATCCAAGAAATCTTATGAAATCCGTATCCAAATCATCAATAGCATGTAAACAGTGAATATAGGCATGAAAATCCATGAATGCGGCACAACAGTGAATAATAACATGCATGAAGTAGCAGGCAATAACTACAATGTCTAAACTATTAGCTAACAACCTATGTCAATGAAATAGTATTTCTAAAGTATTCGTGACATGGCAATTACCGATGAAGATGTGTGTGAGCCGGCAAGTAAGTGTACGTGGTACATACGCATCATCGGTAATGGTGCTGGTGTTCTAACCACAAGATATCAACAGTAGAATATGAAGCATAATATCCGCATGTGATGCGGAGCGAACAACAATAATGAGCGGGAGCTGAATACTAGACGCAACTATAACTAATCTGCATTAATCTAATATAAGTCCTACAAATGGTGCCTTTTGAAATAACACGAATCATGGGGTTTTGAAAATAGGGGCTACGGTGTTTTTATGAAAAGATACGACTTTTGAAATATCCGTAGGATCCCTTGGGCTGTCTTTTAAAATACCCATGATTCGTTTAGTTTTAAAATAGGTAAGAATCGAATCTAATCTAACAACTAAACTAAACTAAAGGGCTAAGCTTACAAGCTGGACTACAGGTAAGGAAACCGCCTAATATATGAGTCGATCCATATACATACCTGTATATATATTAGTCGGTGATCCCGCCTCAATGGTATCATATCCGATACCATATCTATAATCATACATCCCAAGTCAAGAGTGCGGATCAATCATCAAGATATAGCTCGTACGTAAATCCATCGTACGACATCCCCAAATCTGGGTACGGGTCAATATCATACTCATCACACTGTTCATCTGGTATCCCCTTTATCAAGATCATCATCTGGGGTACTGACCTACGTCTAGTACACTACTAATATCACTATTCACATGGCATTGTCATCCAAAAATCCGCTATAATATCAGGACGTATCTCAAGTACGAATCCTGCCATATCACCGATCTCACGGCCTCAACTCAAATCTCATCGACTCATCTCAAACCCAAGTATCATCCGCAAATCCAGTATGTGAACACCTAGTCCCATACCCAGGTGAACACATAACCACCTCTCCCCATATACGCACAGGTAATAACATAGATGTATGCATATGTGTGCGTGTGTGTGTGGGTGTAACAACTACTCTAGGCTTTGGAAACTAACACTAAACTAATCCATGAACACCTAGAATCCACCTTTATCATCAAGTCTCATATCAACATAATATATATAATCAAAATATATGTGTGTATACGTATTCATATACATCACCACGAACTGCGGGGGTGCTATACGCCATCCACCCGACTTCTCCCCGTAGATATAAATCTACTCACCTGGTCCTCGCTCGCCGGTGCCGACGTCGCCACGCGCTTGCTTGTCGTCTCGAAGTCCGCATGGGGTACCTACATATCATAATGCCTCGTATTGCATTAAAATACGACTCATGACCAAAACGACTCACGAATCTGTAAGTCTACGTTAGCGCCCCGGCAGTCTACAGACGCCAAATGCGGAATAAAACTTTTAACTTGGCGCTATCGTATACTTTAACCCGGATCTGCCATTATTGCTAAACTAACAAACTGTAAAGAGTGTAGAAAGGTTATACCGAACGATCCGAGTCCTTCGTTCTTTAACCATCATCCCACGCTCCGTTGCGGCTGCTCCGATCTCGTCGATCTCCGATATCCTCGTCGAGGTGACACCACATCACCGATTCTTTAAACGGGCTCCCGCCTCTGACTTGAGGCAACTCGATCGTCAAGTTTGCTAAAAGAGACGACCAAGATTGATGTAGAGAATGAGTAGATGACTTTGTCTCGTTCCGTCCAAAACTGTGGACGGACGGTTAATGAAGTTGCCGAGGGAATTGGGTGATGGAATGAAATGAACTGTAAAATTCCATGCACCCCAAATACTATCATATCTTTTTACAACCATGAAAAACTATCAAGTGAGAGAGAGTGAGGAGGAGAGAGAGGGCCGGCCTTCTTATAGAAGAGGAGGAGGTGACCGTAGGAGAAAGAGAGTAACCATAGGATAAATATCATGTGTGAACACAAAATAAATATTCTTAGCTAAACAAGAAAGTAATGAAATCAAAGCATGAGTCACTTTGCCTTGTCACAAATTCTAGAACCTTCTAGAACCTTCTAGAAGCACGACTCACTCTCATCCAAGAAAAGATAAATCCGCCTTTAACCAAATGTTAAAAGACGGCTGATAGAAAACTGGAAACTGGCAACTTCCAAAAGTGATCCTGAAACAACTTTCAGGATAACCCCGAAACTGTATAAATATACCCGCATTTGTATTACGACCGAATACAAATGCAACTGAGACAAAGATATTATACCTACTCAATATAATACTCGGATCCGGCTTAAACCAAAGCCGACCAGTATTATCTGCCCGAAAAATAACACGTGCGTAAACGCACGTGCATTTTCCGAACCCTGCCATAAAACCATACGGCCTCTACAACGTTTCGCCCGAACTTGGGAAACTGTCTGTGGGGGACTCTAATGACTCGTCAGTACCCTGGCAGTGGGTTTAACCACAAACCGTCAGCTGCACTAGCTATGCGTAACGGCTGCCCACGGACTGACCTCAAGGGAGACTGATGAGCAAACTCAAGGGTGGCCGATGAATGAACTCATCCAGAAAACCCTACTGAGCCTAACAGTGACAATGTATATACAGTCCGGTCCGTTCGTCAATGAGTATCGCATATCCGCCTAGGGGGCTAGTAACGTCAGACCCCCAGAAGCAGTATAAGTCGTGTCGGAGTGAAGCCCAATAACACCCTGAGATACTACTGGAGTACCTACCAGTAAATCTCCTGCCACGGCCGTGGGCTTTGTGTAATGGCTCTCCTAGACACAGCACGATCTCGCCCCCAATACCGGGAGAGACGAATCCCCTGCCGATCCGCTCACGTGCCTCCATATGGCTCGGGACTGTACCCAAAAACTACCTGTTTGCACGACTCCTTTGAGCCGTGGTAGGGTAGAAATCAAAGCACAGTGGGAACTCACACGAGAAAAATGACGACCTCAGGTCGATGAACTAACCTGTACACATGTCACCAGGGAACTGCTATCTGACGGTAGATATAATACTAACTAGCAGATTCCCGGCGAGTCCTGTCCGGTGTACTCATAACCCAATGAGCACCTGTATACATCTTAGGTGATCCAACTGACACCAGTGGCTTGTGAGACCGGCCACCGCCCCTCGTCGGGGTCTCGACTGTATACACTAGTCTACTCCGGAGTATCGATGCCCTGTCTCGAAACTCCCACGACTAGGGACCACAATTAAGGATATGCATATAAACTACCCAACTCTCACGTATATGATCGCCATCATACTGTTGGTAGTAAAGCAAGATCCTAAGGGCTCTATCAAAGTGTAACATGCAATCAGTCACCTGAACATGTACACGACTGATAAAGGCAAACCAGATAGTATACTATCATCTCGAGTAAGACTGTCCTACCGGGATAGGTCCTCCGCAATCATTGCAATCACGTACCTGCGATCCAATAATTGACTATGAGGGCACTATCTCCAACAATCTCCCACTTGTACTCAAGGCTAATTATTGCGATGTCGACTACTCACAGCCCGTGTGAAACCGAACATCCAACTCCTCTACTAATCAGTTTCACAAAGCCCGTTTGTAAAACTATTGTGTTCGAGAAATAGCCTCAGTGAGTGGATCCGCCTAGAAGTATCTTTCTATATCTCTCTTAATCTCAAGTTCGCGGAGAAAGCCATCTCCCGAATTGAGTAGTACCTGTCTTAGAATATGTCTGGATATCTGATGGGACCTTAGTTCATAAATGAACTCCATATCCAAACTTCTTAGACTGTATGGATCACTGAACCTAATCAGTATCCGGCACCATGCCACCCACAGTATCCTCTGGAACCACCTGTCCATAATACTGTCCCTCGTCAGAGGGAAAACTAAAACTCTGACAATCACTCTGTCATCCATGTCACCTTTGAAGCCTGGAATGATAACCGTCTCCCGAAAGAGGCTGCCGTTATCAAATCCGTAGAACATGTACTAGTGTTCTAAAACTGCTTCCTTATGTTTCTCCAGGATTGGATTAATACAAACTTATTGCATCTAGTGCAAAAACAACATTTGGTGCGGTACTTGACATCTCATGATTGACTCAATTGCCTAAGCAAGTGATCTGCCAATCATGCATATCCCTCTCCCCTTTAGTCTATACGACACCTTTAGAGAGGGTGACTCCATCACCTGCAGGTACACCACCATGCTAGGAGTCAACTATTCCAAAAACCATTAGAATATCTGTCAAAGTACCCACATTGGGAAACTACCCAAATCCAGATCTAAAACCATAGATCTAGAAACCAGAATGTCGAATATTATATCCATGTCCTGTCTGGAGAAACAACTGTGTGACGACCACAGTTCAACCGATCGTAGTATAGGAATTTTACTTCCTACTCTGTGTATGTCATCCAAATACCATGACATCACACCCTACTACCTTCTTAACAGATCCATCCCCTATTCTGATGAAGTCAAACCTATGACTTTCACATCAAAATTAGATGATCTATCTCCGCTATAACTGCTCAAGCCTATAAATAGATATAAGCTACTTGCCCACTATGCTTCCGATGCTCCCACTGACTACGACAACCCTCCTACCGGGTCTCATAACCTGGAACAACAGTAGTGTCAAGTCTGGGTAGATAAGAACCTCCCTGTCACCGTCCTTGAGCCTACCGAAGTACCTCTCGGGTGTCTGAGGTTACCTACTATATCTGCGGAGTGGCTATTGGAATGTCAAATCTGATTGAATATATAGGTCCTATTAAATTTTTCCGTAATCGTTTGCGGTTCTGGAATCACTTCCAGTTCTACCATACTCCCACTACTGTTTTCTGAAAAAGATCCATTTTACTAAAACTGTGGCGAGTCAAGAACAATATCACTATTGATCTTCCAAATGGTAGAATATCAACCCTCGTCATAGCCAGGGTCAACCCACAAACAGCCATTATAGAAACGTGCCCTGAGTTATCCAGAGTCTGGTTTTAAGCATAAGCTGGACAACTCCCCGTACCTTAATTTCTTTTAAGGTACGATCCATTCTATATCCAATACAGAAACTTTGGCACTTATTTAATTGGAACCATATTCAAATCATGCAGCTGTCTCCAGTGCATATCACTTAATGGAAAAAGGCTAATCAGTATCACTCAACTTAGGAATCCATCCAATTATGAGTAACCTGAAAGAGAAATACGTTTCTCAAAACCATCACTATCATCTGAATACCAATCACAAGAATCTACATCTTCGATCTCTTTGAAGAATCCCGATACTTGTGATACCTGGTTCTCTACTTTATTCTTATACCCACAACTTCTCAAAACTTAGACCTTGTATTTCTACGAAACACTTGTCTAAAAACTAGAGAAGTTATAAGTAAACATAACATAGTACGAGGACCTACCCCTTTGTCCTGATGGACACTGGACAACATACAATACTCTGTATAAGTCCGCTGAGTTGAACAACTCAAAACCTGTGCGTTGTAGGTGGAAAACTGTACCCTGGCGATTTCCTCAAATATCACCAATTACAACGAATTCCGATATAACGAGGATGATCACCTATTTCCCAATATCTTACTCCCACTCATCATCTGTAAAACCATACATATATGAGAATGAAACCTGGTAAATACATACCCTTGGAGTAAGTGTCTAATCGGGAAAACAGTTTTTCTTTAACAATGCACTGAAACATAAAAATGTTTCGTAGGGGTATCCTGGTATTCATAGCAATGCCTCTTCCATAATCCAATTCATGACTTCAACCGTATATTTTATTGCCATCTCTCCAAATCCCTTTATTTGTCTTTAGTCGTTACCTTCTGTACACCATCGTTAGGCTAAATGGTTTTCTTCCTTCTCTACCGTTCGGCACCAGCCTATGGTTTGGAAGAAGACTATCCAGTAAGCATAATAGGTGTACCCTCCTAAACCAAGGAGTACTCGCATCTCGAGAGAAGGTGATGATAAAAGACAACTGAATAATACCTTATTCTTTTAAAGGTGAGATAGGAGTGGCGATGAGGTACGCGGTTTTGGTCGTGAATGATATCAGTCGGAGTTTACTTTGCCCTCTTTCTAATCCCTTTATTTTGTCTTTACATATTACCTTCTGCACACCCTACTTAGGCTAATTGGCTTTCTTCATTCCCTACCTTTCGGCACCAGCCTATGGTTTGGAATAAGACTATCCAATAAGCGTAATAGGTGTACTCTCCTAAACCAAGGAGCTCTCGCAACCTGAGAGAAGGTGATAATAAAAGACAACTGAATAAACCAATTCTATTTCTCCTGAACCTGGATCCATCCTCGAAGAAGTCCCTTCGAGTTCGTATATAACCATACGATGGATCTATCCAATGGAAGTGGATATTCGTAGTAATACGGGTGTTCTGAGAAATACAAAGGGTAAAAGAAGGAGTGGCAATGACTTATGCAACATTGACAATCCAAAAGCCAGTATTTTTAAGAAGGTTCGGTCAACCTGGTCACTGAGTCATAGTCTCGGGTCGGTCAAAGGTCGCTGCCAAAGAGAGAGAGAGAAAAGAAACACTCTGCGTGCACTCTAACCTAGATCAGAATGGTTATAACTTTATCTAATCCAGAAACCTCCCACTGTCCTGTCAAATTCTCCTCCAAACCTAAAGAAGAATTAATCGGGATGACCCGAAGAGTAAACCAACTCATCAGTGGGAATCGGGATCCAACTCTCATCGCATGATAACGTGATGGAATGCATCCACGTTACTCATACTCCACAAGGTATGCGCATACTTGGCAAGTTTCAGTTTCTTTAGAAACTCCCGATCTGATTTTTGCCCCATGCTCTTATAACCTTGGCGTTAGGTCAAAATGTCATAAGTCACATGCCAAGTTCTACCCATCACTATCTTGTTAATTTGAACCCACCCGCACATGCCCTTGGCGTTAGGTCAAAATGGCAGAACGGCTGTCCCAAACCAACTCATCTATCTATGCAACAATTGAATACCCAGCAGCTACCAAACACTATGCCTTGGCATTAGGTCAAAATACATAGCTTGAATACTACTGAATACCCAAAAGAAGTGACGGAGGGCTACGGCTGGTTTTTGGCGAAAAACCTTTAGCGTAGTGAACTTGATATCGCTGAAGGAACCTGATAGCTTTTTAAAATATAGTGACGAAAACCTTTGCTAAAGAGGTCACTCCCGGTGAAGGGATCTCGGCTCTTTCCTCGTGGAATGAGGTGCAGGATATTCCACTGAATACCGCTATGCAAAGCAACTTGTAATCGACTATAGTGAAGTTATTACCCTGACGCAAACTTCTGTCCAAGGGGTCTTTCCCGGTGAAGGGATATCAGCCCTTGCCTCGTCGAATGAGGTGCTGGATATTCCACTGAATACCGCTATGCATAACAAAAGAAAATGTCTTTGCAATAACACTTTTTAAATTTGTTCCAACAACTAAAACAGGTTTGTTTTTACTTTGCATTGATCAGAATCAATGCAGTCCCATCAATCAATCACACCAGAAAAGAACGAAAAATAAAATGTACGTATATGCCATCCGCATTCGTCACTGGGTCCCGTCATCACCCGTTAGGTTACTTAACTAACGACAGAGCGGGGACTGGACTAGCGCGGGTGTAAAACATATACAACATTTAATAGTATATAAACCAATATACATAATCGCTCCAGGCGTGATAATATGCAACATTACAGAAAAGTAATAAGCATCACAGAACAATACAGATAAACTGGGATCCCCGGGTTTCACAGAGCCGCTGCTGAAACCCGACGTTCCCCTGTCGTGTGGATAGCCTGTGCAATGAAACCTAGACCCCTACGGGTGCAGCAAGTTACCCGCCAAAACCTGAAGCGAGGTAGTCCCCACAGCATAGTGAATGGAACACCCGGCACTTCACGGAATCCGGTAAATTGAGCACCCCTCCTTGGGTCAACCTGTACCCCCTACGAGTGCGGCGAATAGTCTGCCAATTTTAGAGTGGGGACCCTCTGCCTCTCAAAGCCATGAGATGCGGACCCGTTGCCCTCCAGAACCCGGCTGTCCGTGCACTCCGTCGCGGGGTAAAACCTAGTACAGTAATGAAAAATAGTACAACAGGTACATCGACCGCAACCTGGTCGTGCCCCAAAAGAATATTATACAACAGGCAGTGACGGCAGTCCACATGTTGGACGCTCGCCCCGCAATATCAAATGTACAAATAAACTCAAACTGTACTACCATTGCACACTACTATCCATCACGACAAATCCGCAACATCACAGCACAACACAGAACATCAACGCGAATGTCACGTTCGCAAACCCGTCTAAAAGAACTATAGCAATCAGACGCGGTTTACCGATCAAATGACATTCCCGGTCGGAGATATAATGTAAGCACAGTAAACTAACGTGTTTAAATTTCGATCGACCAAATATCAAAAAGTGGGCCCCACGACTTACTGGTGAACAGTAACAAAACCTGGGCCAAAACGATATTTACCAAAAACCCCAAAATCCAAAGAAGAACCCACTGAAAAAATTTGGGAGCACGTGCTTCCCACGTGGCGGCGGATGCGCGGCCAAACCATGGGTTTGGCCGCGTTTCCGCGGCAACTTGGAGGAATCACGACCCCAAATTTTGTCGTGGATCTTAAAAACGCGTGCACAGATTTTTAAGATATACAGAAATGATTTTCGAGACCATTTAAAATCAACAGAAACTGTCAAGCAAGGATTTTGTCGTTTTTGATTTTCGGTCGGATCGATGTTTTG
The DNA here is from genome assembly GCA_030015575.1 of Agapanthus africanus. Taxonomy (NCBI): domain Eukaryota; kingdom Viridiplantae; phylum Streptophyta; class Magnoliopsida; order Asparagales; family Amaryllidaceae; genus Agapanthus; species Agapanthus africanus. Next base: position 522,050,328 of record CM057344.1, read on the forward strand.
AACGCGTTAGCACAAGTTAGCATAGCAAAATGGTGAGGCTTTGATACCACTGTAAGTCTACGTTAGCGCCCCGGCAGTCTACAGACGCCAAATGCGGAATAAAACTTTTAACTTGGCGCTATCGTATACTTTAACCCGGATCTGCCATTATTGCTAAACTAACAAACTGTAAAGAGTGTAGAAAGGTTATACCGAACGATCCGAGTCCTTCGTTCTTTAACCATCATCCCACGCTCCGTTGCGGCTGCTCCGATCTCGTCGATCTCCGATATCCTCGTCGAGGTGACACCACATCACCGATTCTTTAAACGGGCTCCCGCCTCTGACTTGAGGCAACTCGATCGTCAAGTTTGCTAAAAGAGACGACCAAGATTGATGTAGAGAATGAGTAGATGACTTTGTCTCGTTCCATCCAAAACTGTGGACGGACGGTTAATGAAGTTGCCGAGGGAATTGGGTGATGGAATGAAATGAACTGTAAAATTCCATGCACCCCAAATACTATCATATCTTTTTACAACCATGAAAAACTATCAAGTGAGAGAGAGTGAGGAGGAGAGAGAGGGCCGGCCTTCTTATAGAAGAGGAGGAGGTGACCGTAGGAGAAAGAGAGTAACCATAGGATAAATATCATGTGTGAACACAAAATAAATATCCTTAGCTAAACAAGAAAGTAATGAAATCAAAGCATGAGTCACTTTGCCTTGTCACAAATTCTAGAACCTTCTAGAACCTTCTAGAAGCACGACTCACTCTCATCCAAGAAAAGATAAATCCGCCTTTAACCAAATGTTAAAAGACGGCTGATAGAAAACTGGAAACTGGCAACTTCCAAAAGTGATCCTGAAACAACTTTCAGGATAACCCCGAAACTGTATAAATATACCCGCATTTTTATTACGACCGAATACAAATGCAACTGAGACAAAGATATTATACCTACTCAATATAATACTCGGATCCGGCTTAAACCAAAGCCGACCAGTATTATCTGCCCGAAAAATAACACGTGCGTAAACGTACGTGCATTTTCCGAACCCTGCCATAAAACCATACGGCCTCTACAACGTTTCGCCCGAACTTGGGAAACTGTCTGTGGGGGACTCTAATGACTCGTCAGTACCCTGACAGTGGGTTTAACCACAAACCGTCAGCTGCACTAGCTATGCGTAACGGCTGCCCACGGACTGACCTCAAGGGAGACTGATGAGCAAACTCAAGGGTGGCCGATGAATGAACTCATCCAGAAAACCCTACTGAGCCTAACAGTGACAATGTATATACAGTCCGGTCCGTTCGTCAATGAGTATCGCATATCCGCCTAGGGGGCTAGTAACGTCAGACCCCCAGAAGCAGTATAAGTCGTGTCGGAGTGAAGCCTAATAACACCCTGAGATACTACTGGAGTACCTACCAGTAAATCTCCTGCCACGGCCGTGGGCTTTGTGTAATGGCTCTCCTAGACACAGCACGATCTCGCCCCCAATACCGGGAGAGACGAATCCCCTGCCGATCCGCTCACGTGCCTCCATATGGCTCGGGACTGTACCCAAAAACTACCTGTTTGCACGACTCCTTTGAGCCGTGGTAGGGTAGAAATCAAAGCACAGTGGGAACTCACACGAGACAAATGACGACCTCATGTCGATGAACTAACCTGTACACATGTCACCAGGGAACTGCTATCTGACGGTAGATATAATACTAACTAGCAGATTCCCGGCGAGTCCTGTCCGGTGTACTCCTAACCCAATGAGCACCTGTATACATCTTAGGTGATCCAACTGACACCAGTGGCTTGTGAGACCGGCCACCGCCCCTCGTCGGGGTCTCGACTGTATACACTAGTCTACTCCGGAGTATCGATGCCCTGTCTCGAAACTTCCACGACTAGGGACCACAATTAAGGATATGCATATAAACTACCCAACTCTCACGTATATGATCGCCATCATACTGTTGGTAGTAAAGCAAGATCCTAAGGGCTCTATCAAAGTGTAACATGCAATCAGTCACCTGAACATGTACACGACTGATAAAGGCAAACCAGATAGTATACTATCATCTCGAGTAAGACTGTCCTACCGGGATAGGTCCTCCGCAATCATTGCAATCACGTACCTGCGATCCAATAATTGACTATGAGGGCACTATCTCCAACAGAATCCCACATAAGTCAAAACCTATGGTTGCCTTTATAAATCAACCCCAAAACCCTCGATGTCGGCGTACAAACGCCAAACCATCGAGAAAACCAAAACACACTCATTTGCACAATCACATGCACTAATTATAATATAAAATAGGTTAAAATTCACAAAAAACTCAAACTCACTTTAAAAGCCATTTTTCCGAAAATCTAGCAAGCAGAAATTTACCGTTTTAGTACAAAAATCGAAGTTTAAAAAAATCTAGCAGCCGCAATATCCACTCAATATCATAACCAAGTCATATAAACCATTACAATAATTTATTCTCATCAAAATATATATATTTACAAAACCTAGTTAACAAAACTAGCACAATTTTCCATTTTAGCTCAAAACTTGGTGTTTTAATCAACTTTAACTATTTTAACAATTCTAGTGGCTAAAATGCCTACTAAATAACTTAATTAAGTCACCCAAACCCAAACTAAATTTTAAACTCACTAATTATGATAGATCTAAAAAAACTAGTTTGCAATTAGCTTAATTATGATAATTTAGATGTAGAAATTAGCAAATTTGGCACTTAGATTACACTTTGCATGACTTAGCATGATAACTACACTATACAATCATAAACAATGTTAAAAACCCTCACTTGATTTTAAAAACCCAATTCTAGAATTTCCAAACCCTAACTTTAAAATTCTAACTAGCAATTCAAAACTTAATTTAAACCACTCATTAACTTAATTGAAGAAATAATCAAACAATTTAAAAAAAAGCCAAGATTTATTATACCTCAAGAACAATGGAACATACATAGAACATGGCCTCCAAATTGAAATCTTTGCATCAAGATCCATGCTAAAAGAGATAAGGGAAAATGGGTAGGGATTGGATTTTTATTTTGTGGGATTTTTGTGTTGATTTTTGGGCATTTTGTGATGAAATTTTGATGAGAAATGAGAGGAAAAGAGAGAGGGGCTGCTGTTGTGGGAAGGAGAGAGAGAGAGAGGGTCGGCTGAATGGGGAGGGGGGAGAGAGAGGGAGGTGGGGAAAAAGTCAAGGCAATACCCAAAAGTCAAAGCCCAAACTCCTTTTGCCCAATTTCTTTCATTCCTTTGTTCTCTTTTCTTTGTTTTTTTTTTGTGAGATGAGAGGACCAAGAATGGTGGGTTGTAAAGGGGCCGGCCAGAGCTATAGGGGAGGGGGTGTGGGTTTTGTTTGGGTGAGAAAAAAAGATAAATATTGTACCCCACTTCCATTAACACTAATTTCACCGAAAAAAGCCTTTTTTCGATATTTTCTAAACCGTTTTGGCAAACGATTTCATTTCAAAAACCACATGATAAAATTTTATTTAATGTGTCATGATGCAAAAAATTTGTTTCAACTCATTCCAATTTGTAATTTTCCCTAATTAAATGTATTAGTGACGGCTTAAAATAATAATAAAATAAATTTTTTTTCAGAAAAAATTTGAAATTTCACCAGTGGCTCAATAAATACCAAATACTAGCCATTACATAGCTAGAATATGTATATTTAATTTTTATAATAAGATATTTGCATTTTGACTTTTTACAGAAAACCCTCTTATTTTACCGATTTTCCGAAATTTCACCGAAACGATTTTCAAAACGCTACAATCTTCCCCCTTAAAAAAATTCGGTCCCTGAATTTAAAGTAAAACTCCCCCCAAATAATAAAACATCTAAACCAAAACCATCAAGTCGTCGGGGCTCCGAAATTGTAAATACATAAAACAAATCGTAGCGCAGCACATGCGCATGAAAAATGAGCATATAACTCAAATCAAAACTCCGTCAAGTATCCCGCAATCATCGGAGTCATGGGGAAGACATCAATATCAAATCCAAAGCAAAAGAAATATGATATAACTCGAAACTATACATGTAAATATCGAATCTATATATGTAAGTATCTGAAGGAAATGTATGCCAAATCTCTTTAAGTCGCTGTGCAACGCGTATAACACTGCACAGTGGCGGACGTCTATCATAAGAAAATAACTATATACATATATACCTTTGTTTGAAATGTACGTTCCACTGTTTTGGAAACAATTTAGAAGGGTCTCCTTGTTTTAAACATTTCGTGTCAGATCAGACACGTAGGTAAATGCTGAGACTATAGCTCGCTTTTTTTGGAAATCCCTTCAATAACTATCAATGCATGCAAAATATATTCAGGTACTGTCCTCTAACTAGTCCTGCTCAGTACGAAAACACATAGCAATATCATAAAAACGTACTGCTCTATAAGAAAAATCAATCCCAAAATACGCGTATGAATACTACGTGCGTCTGGTGCGCATGGAAATCAAAATCCAAATATGTGCCATACATATGCACAGAAACAACATCTAAGTGCATCGGGTGTGCACAAAACATCTGTCGTAGGCAACATGTGTGCCTGACAGCAAAATCAGGTGCATCTGACATGCACGAAAAATCTCGATTTAGTGCATCTGGTGTGCACCAAAATCACACTTCAAAACATCCACCCAACATGCGCGAAAATCCAAATCAGGTGCATCTATCGTGCACGAAATCATGAAATCCAATATCAAGCGCCGAATATACGCAAAATCCAATCAGGTGCACAAGGTGCACAAAACAAATATCGAACATCACCATCGAAATCGAAGTCCAGGGCATCTAAATGCACAACATACGCAACACTGCACTGCAAACATATATGAACTATACCGAGTGCAAAAACCAAATCGTGTGCTTATATACGCACAAATCAGCTCAACTGTATGAAATCCATATAATCACAAACATGAGAACCAAGGCACGAAAACGATATCAAGTGCAACAACCGTGCAAAAATCGTAAATACTCAGCAGGTGCAACCATGGTCCATGAAGACAAATATCATGAAACTCAATCATCAAAATCAATCATGTGAATAAATCGCCCAAAATACGCAAATCAAGTATGGCGGAATAGTCCCGCTCAAGCACATCCTCCAAGAATCTCTGGCCAACTGCCGTGGTCACCCATAGCATGTCTCGTCGACGATCCTGAACTCTGGCCTGCCGGTGTGCATAACATGACCACTACTGGGTCCAAGTCTTCTCGTAATTTATTCCAGAAAGGTCCTATCGAGATCTCTCCCAAATCTCGTCTCTGCCGAACTGTCCGGAAGTCATCGTCCCTTACTAGATCTGTTCTCGTTCTGGAACGGCTGCATTGTAGGGTTCCTAGGCACTCCCAAGAGGTCTCCCAAGCCATCAACCATGGCAATTTCAAAAATTATGGTGCCTACAAACCCTAAACTACGGATCGTTTGCTAGATGTCTAGGCGAACATAGAACTAGTTAACACTTAACTAATGAGAAAACGGAAATACAACCTTTGTAGATCCGGTGCTCCACCTCCATAGCTCCGCAACGAAGTCCTCTCCGCTGTCCAAGTCAAATCCGGGCTCTAGGATCGGCTTCGTCGGAGAATGGGCAAGCTAGGTCGTCGATGTCCATGCCGAAGATGATCTACGTCGAGGCATCGCTAAATCAAGCTCCGACTTCACCAAGTCAAGAAACTTGTGAAGTAAACACACTCTACTACTTAGCAAGAGGTAGAGGATGAAGAAATAGGAAGTGGGTTAACTTTAGAATTGGATTTCTCACTCATTTCCATCACTTTCCATTGATGGGGCAAGCTTTCTTCACTTGAAGAAATGGAAGAAGAAGAAGATGATATATGATAAGTTAATTAAAAATCAATAGAAAAACAATACTTATTATCGGGAATTTCAAGTGTTGAAATTTGCAATGAGATTGCATACCTTCTATGAGATAGTTGGATCCCGATACCCGCTGCGAGTAAGAGTTACTCCTGGGAGAGTTTTATACATTACAATTAGCCGATCAAGTAGGTGTCTAGAAAGGTGTCAACGGGGTTACGCCTCTGGGAAAACGAGGTTTACATTAATTAGGTTCGTGCGAAAGCACGGGGGACCTCCCTCAAAGTACCGACACTGGCCTGGCTGAAAGATTGGCAAACTTGTAGTGTGTAATTAATCCCGGCTAGTCTTTCCTTTTAGGGTTTGAAGGAAGATTTGATAAAAAGCAGTGGGAGCCATCCTGATTAGATAAAATAATAACCAATCTATTCTTGACAGAGCGCACGCTGAGTGTTTTCTTCTCTCTCTCTCCTGGTAGCGACCATATCATGCCTTAATCAAGATAATAATACGGAATATTTGACCGAACCCGCTTGTTATACTGAGCTGGGGAACGTTGGTCCCGCTCCAACTTATAATTGTTATAAAACAGAGCAGGAAATTGGGGAATACCAGATTTCCCGTGCCGCCCAAACGAAGAGAGTGCATGCTGATGCATCATCTTCGGGTGTGTTCATTACAAAGAACTGTTTCTCTGTATCCTCTACGTCCTGGGTATGTGATACCAGATCAGGATCCCAGATATGTAATCTGTTACATAGGGCTACAGATAGGTAGAGAACTGAGAACGGGTGATAAGTTTCATGAGGCAGAAAACGGGGCAAGTGTTGCAGCCAAGTCTGTTGGTCACTGTCACCCTGTATAGTAATACATTGATTCTGAACGAATGTTATTAGATACTGAACCTGATATACAAAATCATATCTATCTCTTTATTAGTAAAGAAATGATAAAATTTTGTATAGATGGATAATGTTTTGAACATTTCCTATATCAAAAGTTGATCGGTTCAGGCACGTTATCTAAAAGCGTTGATGTTCTAAATCAAACTACAGTTCTTATTATATGGAACACACACAAGAGGAAGAGTTCAGAAATGAACGAATCCTTCTTGAGGTATTGTAGACTAGGTCAGATCAATGCGACCCGACTGGCTAGAGTTATATATAGATGTATATTTAAATCAGTTTGAATTTACATCTTGTGAAACTCGCCAGTCATGTCACAAAGATAAGATGACCACAGCTCTGTTTATTGGAAACAGAGAAAGAGTTAGTGAACTCTTGGGATGATACATGTTGATGTATGTAAGGTCCCCTGTCTACACATGCCAAGACCGGTTCTTTGTACTTCATTACATTCTCTGATAATCTCTTAAGATTCAGACATATGTTCCTGTTGAAACACAAGTCCGAACCTTTTGAGATATTCACAGAATATAAGCGAGAAGTAGAGAACCAGAATACGGGTATAAGTATTATGTCCTTTGATGAGATCAAGGAGGAGAATACTTGAGCACGGAATTCCTGGACTATTCTAAAGGAGAATGAGATTCTCTCTCAGCATTACTCCTTCGTATACACCATAGCACGATGGTATATCGGGGCGGAGCAATCATACCCTATATGATATGGTGTGCTCTATGATGAGTAGTACTGAGTCACCTATTTCCTTAAGGGAGTTGTGCACTTGAGAAGTTGCATACCTATTGAATAGGGTTTGAATCAAATCAGTTGCCTACCACTCCATATGAGATATGGAAAGGGAAGAGTCCATGTCTTAAGCTAGTTAAGATTTGGGGTTGTCCGGCCAATGTCTAAAAACAAAATTCGGACAAGCTCGAGGCAAGGTCTGTAATGTAGAACTGGAAAGGTTCCAGCTATACAAACTACAGCAGATGATTTGATAGAACCAAAGGATTCAGTAAATTCCAACGAACCTCAGCCTCTCCGCCGATCTAGTAGGGTTCCTCACCCACCTGAGAGATACTTTGGTTTCTCTATGACAGTGGGAGCGAGAATTGCATCATGAGATGATGACCCAACTAGCTTCGAGCTGGCCATCGAGAGTAAGACTCTGTAAGAATGGCTGGATGTTTAGCGATCTGAGATGGAATCCTTATACACCGACAAAGTATGGACTTTAGTTGCTATATCTGAAGGGTTAAATCCCCATCAGGAGCAAGTATATCTTGAGAAGATTACTTGGTGTAGATGGAAAAGTTGAGACTTTCAAAGCTAGACTTGTTAAAGCTTTTCGTCATCGACCAGGCGTGGATAATGATGAAACCTTTTCAAGTAGCTATGCTTAAGTCCATCCAGATCCTACTTGCCACGGCTACATACCATGACTGCGATATCTGGTGGTTGGGTGTTTTGACTGCTTTTCTAAATGATGATTTAGAAGAGAGCGTCTATAAGTACACAGCCAGAGGGCTTCGTAGACAGTGGGAGCAGCGGAAACGTGTGCAAGATGCTTTATAGGATAAAGCAGGCATCGCGGAGTTGGAACATCTGTTTTGATGAAGCGGTCAAAGAGTTTGACATCATCAAAATAGTAGATGAACCTTGTATATACAAAAAGGGTAGTAGGGAGTATGGTGACAATCCTCGTAGAGTACGTGGATGACATACTCTTGATAAGAAAGGAGTTTCTTATGCTACGCTCGATCAATCTCCGCTTATCACAAAGATTCTCCACATAGGATTAAAGTGATACCTACTAAATCCTGGATTTTGGATCTATGAGATAGATCTAAATGGATGTTAGGAAACTCACTAGATGTAGTGAGGTGGTGTCAATCGATCCTGAGGAGAATCACTGGAAGGGTTCCAGGGTGATAAAGAAGACTGAATGTCAGTCACAGGCATTGTCTTTACCCTCAGTAAAGGGACGGTATGGTGGAAGAGTTCCAAGCTAGATACCGTGACATACTAGACGATAAAGGCACGATACATCGCTACTTAAGATGCTACCAAAGAGGCTGTTTGGGTGTATAATGGTTCATGAGATGAACTACGTTCCAACCATTGTGAGACAATGGAGTTGTGGCTCATGCCAAGGAACGCCCGTCCCATCAGTGATCCAGACATATTCTAAGGCAGTATCACTTGATCATGGAGATGGTTGATCTCCAGGGAGATCGAGGTAAGGAGAGTAGACTCAGAGGACAACACAGCGGATCCACTCATAAAGGCCTGTTCCCAGAGAGAGACTTTTATGGGATGGTTGAGTATGAGATACTACAACCACTGCTACAGATGGCCCTAGTGCAAGTGGGAGATTGTTAGTTATATGTATGCCCTAGAGGCCATTACTGTACATAGGATGTATATTGTAGTGGATGCTGGGACATATATAGGGAGGACTTTCTTGCTCGACATGATAGTATGCTATCTGGTTGATCTTTACCTTAACGTGTATGCTGATTGTCTCTCTGTTACATGTTGGTAAAGCCCTTAGGATCTGTACTTGACTACCTGGACTATGATGCGGATCATACTAGTGGGGACATGGTAGTCCATAAGTACATCCTTCAAAGTCCCTAGTCGTGGGTGTATCGAGACGGGGCATCGATATACCAGAGTAGACTAGCGTATACCTTCTCGACCCATACAGATGGGCGATGGATGATCCCATATCCATCGGTGTTTGACATCAGAGATGATATACGGGTGCTCAGTAGAGACTGGGTACACTGGACGGACTCGCCGAGAACTCCCAGATGGTATTATACCTCACGTCAGATGGCAGTTCTCTGGTGACACTGGTACAGAGTAGTCTGTTGACCCGAGATCGTCATAGAGTCTCGTGTGGTTCCCACTGTGCTTTGATTTCCATCTTACCACGTCCAAGAGGGCGTGCAAAACGGTGGTTTTTGGGTACAGTCCCGAGTCACATGGAGGCAATGAGCGATAGGAGGGGATTCGTCTCTCCCGGTATAGGTGGTTGATGTTGCGCTGTGTTCGATTGGCTATAACAGGAAATCCCTGGCCATGGTTGCTGAGATTTACTGGTAAGTGTTACCAGTAGTTTCTCGAACAGTTATAGACCTCATATCGACACGACTTATCGAGCTATTGGGGTCTGACGTTTACCACCCCTAGGCGAGATATGCGACATATCTGAAGATCAGACCGGACTGTACGGTAGTGTTACTGGTCAGATTCACTGGAGTGTGAGCGGGCTTGCTCGTCGATCTTCAGATCGCTCAATACCCGGGTGGCCGTTACGTTTAGCAGACCGCTTGCGGCTTGTGGGTGTTTGATATGATCATCATCCGCTGCCGGCGTATTGACGAGTCTTTAGAGTCCTACACAGAGGTTTCCTGGCTCAAGCGAAACGAAATAGGAGCGCATATGAGATATGTGCGGGACCGAGAATAATGCGAGTATGTGATACCATATTCCATTCTCGCGATGAATGTATCGAATGGTTGTATGCGATATAACCTAGTTATCGATTCAAGCGTTGATTCGATAAGCCGATACATTGTATACTAGTCGGTTGTGTGCGACATGACCGGATCATTGAATCAAGTGTTGATTTAATGATTTAATGTATAATTATATATTTGATATATTACTTTGCATTAACTAGTATTGGTTCACTTTAAATGGATTTTCTCATTCGGGTGTGCGCATTACATATGCGATATGATTTTGTGCACTTGCTTGTATCATGTTTGATGATGCATGCTTTTTGGTTAAGTGTAAAGTATTAAACCTTGGTTAATGAAATGGTTAGGGTTTATCATTTAGTTATTCATTTATCTTATTTAGTTATCCATTTATTTTTGATAAATGAATAAAAGAAAATGAGAAAAAGAATGGTGGCTTCTTTTGTTCTTTAGTTGAAGCTTCAAGAAGCTTTGTTCAAGTCAACCATTCTTATCTCATTCTTAACCCTAACCATTCCCACTAACCATGATTGATTCTCTACACTTGACTAGAGTTAATATTATGGTTAGTGGGAATGGTTAGGGTTAAGAATGAGATAAGAATGGTTGACTTGAACAAAGCTTCATGAAGCTTCAACTAAAGAACAAAAGAAGCCACCATTCTTTTTCTCATTTTCTTTTATTCATTTATCAAAAATAAATGGATAACTAAATAAGATAAATGAATAACTAAATGATAAACCCTAACCATTTCATTAACCAAGATTTAATACTTTACACTTAACCAAAAAGCATGCATCATCAAACATGATACAAGCAAGTGCACAAAATCATATCGCATATGTAATGCGCACACCCGAGTGAGAAAATCCATTTAAAGTGAACCAATACTAATTAATGCAAAGTAATATATCAAATATATAATTATACATTAAATCATTAAATCAACACTTGATTCAATGATCCGGTCATGTCGCACACAACCGACTAGTATACAATGTATCGGCTTATCGAATCAACGCTTGAATCGATAACTAGGTTATATCGCATACAACCATTCGATACATTCATCGCGAGAATGGAATACGGTATCACATACTCGCATTATTCTCGGTCCCGCACATATCTCATATGCGCTCCTATTTCGTTTCGGTTGAGCCAGGAAACCTCTGTGTAGGACTCTAAAGACTCGTCAATACGCCGGCAGCGGATGATGATCATATCAAACACCCACAAGCCGCAAGCGGTCTGCTAAACGTAACGGCCACCCGGGTATTGAGCGATCTGAAGATCAACGAGCAAGCCCGCTCACACTCCAGTGAATCTGACCAGTAACACTACCGTACAGTCCAGTCTGATCGTCTGATATGTCGCATATCTCGCTTAGGGGTGGTAAACGTCAGACCCCAATAGCTCGATAAGTCGTGTCGATATGAGGTCTATAACTATTCGAGAAACTACTGGTAACACTTACCAGTAAATCTCAGCAACCCTGGCCAGGGATTTCCTGTTATAGCCAATCGAACACAGCGCAACATCAACCCCCTATACCGGGAGAGACGAATCCCCTCCTATCGCTCATTGCCTCCATGTGACTCGGGACTGTACCCAAAAACCACCGTTTTGCATGCCCTCTTGGACGTGGTAAGATGGAAATCAAAGCACAGTGGGAACCACACGAGACTCTATGACGATCTCGGGTCAACAGACTACTCTGTACCAGTGTCACCAGAGAACTGCCATCTGACGTGAGGTATAATACCATCTGGGAGTTCTCGGCGAGTCCGTCCAGTGTACCCAGTCTCTACTGAGCACCCGTATATCATCTCTGATGTCAAACACCGATGGATATGGGATCATCCATCGCCCATCTGTATGGGTCGAGAAGGTATACGCTAGTCTACTCTTGTATATCGATGCCCCGTCTCGATACACCCACGACTAGGGACTTTGAAGGATGTACTTATGGACTACCATGTCCCCACTAGTATGATCCGCATCATAGTCCAGGTAGTCAAGTACAGATCCTAAGGGCTTTACCAACATGTAACAGAGAGACAATCAGCATACACGTTAAGGTAAAGATCAACCAGATAGCATACTATCATGTCGAGCAAGAAAGTCCTCCCTATATATGTCCCAGCATTCACTACAATATACATCCTATGTACAGTAATGGCCTCTAGGGCATACATATAACTAACATGCATACTCAACGCGACTCCTTCTGGAAGGTATATCCAAGTACAATGTCTCGGCATACGTATCGCATCTCTAATGTCGGCGGAGTGGAACCTCGTTTCATCTAGATCTGGTACGAACCTCTTACTTCACCTTTCTCTAATGTTGACCGCTTCGGACTCGTCTCGTCGTGGCTGCATAGACTGAGCTCCAACGGCTATCCTCGTATCAGGAGTCTCCCAAGAAATGCATCTCACCACCTAGCATCCGAATTAAGTCGAGCCATCCGATCGAGTCGTCAAAACCTCATAATCCCCCAAGAGCTCAACATCTTGGTACAGTTTAATAGTATCGAGTACATACCACAGCATCGATGGTCCAGCCATAGAAGGGCAAACCCAAGCCTCACTAATGGCGCCGGGGAACTGCCGCAAACCCTAAAGTTCAAAGGCTTTCACACGGTCATTAAGTCGAGTTATGGTTTCATTCTTCTAGAGAGTCCATAAAATTGCATGCATGTCTTTCCGAATACTTTAAACTTGGAATAATAGGTTGCTGATATTCGATCATCTCTGTCGACTTTCAACGTCTCCGCGTGAAGTCGTCTCTAGCTGGAATCAATCTATCTGATGACCTCGCATTGGGCTAGCGAACGAACCATATGTCCTACTCATTCATCGTTGGTGACTAGCGACCTTCTATCATCTCTTAATACAACTCATACTGCAATAGCTCCAACATCTGGGGCGATATCTCGTCGTTCACAGCTATAACTGGCTCACTCGTCTGCATGCTGAACAGTGCCTCAAACCTCATGAATAAGCAATACACCAACAGTCATCAAAATCTCGTTGGCCTCTATCATTGGCTCAATCCTCTGGTACTGATCGGCACGTCCGAGAAATCTCGTAAAGGCGATCCGCCAAACGCTCGTGGCGCGAAAACACAGTAAAAAGACACATCTCCACAATCGTGTGTCGCCGGAATTATGCCCTGGTCTGTCCTCGTTTGTGAAGAGCTCGTGCTAACCGCAACTCTAGCCGTAGCTCTCCCTGCCAGTAATCGTGGCAGCAAAACCATAACTAGTACCGATGAGGCTAGATCAGGAATGAATATAATACTGAGCAAAGAAATGTACATCCTAAGGCTTCTTAAATGGAGTAGCGTATCGTAAGTTTGCCGCGGAACATACCCACGGTACGTCACTCTACTTTTGTCACCTATTCCATCAGCCAAGGGTCATCCTACGCTCCGAAGGTAAAACCTAAGGCTCTGATACCAACTTTGTCACGTCCCGAAAGTACGGAACATGACCGGCACTTAAACTACGAAACGTCTCGAGGCCTACGTAATCCAAGTAAGCCGAAAACCCAGAAATGTAAACCAAGAAAAGTAGTAGAGTGAAGGAAAACCAATTTAAATAAGTAGTTTTAATAGCATAAGCCGAATTATGCGGGTTTCTAAAAACATCAAAAATTTCCTGAAAATTTCGGCAGAGTCTCCTTTGTAAATACTGGGCCCCAAACGGGATACAACATGAATAGTATACGAAATCAATAAAAAGGCATCCCCAAGCGGGAGCTAACTCTTCGTCAATCGACGGTCAAAACCACACAAGCAATAAAATATACAACGCCAACGGCGAGGATCAAAACTCAAAAGGAAACTCAAAACCACAAGAAAACCACAGAAATATAACGCTCGACTCTAAGGTCGAAAGAATAAATATCACTGGTCTCTATCTCAAATAAATACATGTTTGGTTGACGGAACTTCTAGATACAACAGAAAAATAATATACAAGATATATAATGGGGGTACGATACAAGTAACCCACCTACTAGCAAATCATGTAGGGTTCCTAGGCACTCTAGTGAAGTCTTACATGTGATCAAACATGCACAAATCAAATTTTACGGGTGCCTACAAACCCGACTACGGATCGTTTACTAGATATTTAGGCGAAACAAGCAAACTAGTTAACATTTTAACTAAGGGAACGGATATACAACCTTTGTAGATCCGGTCCACCACCTCCACGGCTCCGCAATGAAGTCCCCTTGCTATCCAAATCATGTCTTAGGCTCTAGCGTCGGCATCATCGAAGAATGGGCGGGCTTGATCGTCGGTTCGATGCCGGAGATGATCTACGTCGAGGCATCGCTAGGACAAGCTCCAACTTCACCAAGTCGGAAAAACTTGTGAAGGAAACACACTCTACTACTTGGCAAGAGGTAGAGGATGAAGAAATAGGAAGTGGGTAGACTTTAGTTTTGGATTTCTCACTTGATTTGGCTAGTTGCCATTGAAGTAGAAAGCTTTTCTTCATGTTGAAGAAGATGAAGAAGAAGAAGAAGATATGATAATATTATTAAAAAAGAAAAAAAAATACTTATCATGACTTCAACCATGGTTTAGTGTAGAGATTTAACCAAGGTTTAGATGAGTGGTTAGGGTTAGAGAAAAGACAAGAATGGTGGACTTAGTAAAGGTTTCAAGAAGCTTCAAAGAAAAAGACAAACTAAGCCACCATTTCATTTTCTCTTTATCTTTTCCAAAACAATAATAAATGGATAAATAAATAAGAGAAAAGAAACCCTAACCATTCACTAAACATGGTTTAATCTTTACACAAACCCAAAAGAGCAAGTATCATCAAACATGATACAATCTTGTGCACAAAAGTATATCACATATACAATGTGTACAAACCAAGTGAGTAAATCCATTTAAAGTGAACCAATACTAGTTAATGCAAAGTAATATATCAAATATATAATTATACATTATATCATTAAATCAACACTTGATTCAATGATCCGGTTATATCGCATATAACCGGCTAGTATCCAACGTATCGGCTTAACGAATCAATCCTTGATTCGATAACTAGGTTATATCGCATACAACCATTCGACACATTCATCGCGAGAATGAAATACGGTATCATATACACGCATTATTCTCGGTCCCGCACATATCTCATATGCGCTCCTATTTCGTTTCTCTTGAGCCAGGAAACCTCTGTGTAGGACTCTAAAGACTCGTCAATACGCCGGCAGCGGATGATGATCATATCAAACACCCACAAGCCGCAAGCGGTCTGCCAAACGTAACGGCCACTCGGGTATTGAGCGATCAGAAGATCGACGAGCAAGCCCGCTCACACTCCTGTGAATCCGACCAGTAACACTTACCGTACAGTCCGGTCTGTTCGTCTGATATGTCGCATATCTCGCCTAGGGGTGGTAAACGTCAGACCCCAATAGCTCGATAAGTCATGCCGACTTGAGGTCCATAACATTCGTGAAACTACTGATAACTCTTACCAGTATATCACAGCAACCCTGGCCAGGGATTTCCTGTTATGGCCAGTCGAGCATAGCACAACATCAACCCCCAATACCGGGAGAGACGAATCCCCTCCTATCGCTCATTGCCTCCATGTGAATCGGGACTGTACCCAAAAACCACCTGTTTGCACAACTCAGTAGAGCCGTGGTAGGGTGGAAATCAAAGCACAGTGGGAGACACACAAGACTCTATGACGATCTCGGGTCAACAGACTAAGCTGTACCAGTGTCACCAGAGAACTGCCATCTGACGTGAGGTATAATACCATCTGGGAGTTCTCGGCGAGTCCGTTCAGTGTACCCAGTCTCCACTGAGCACCCGCATACCATCTTCGATGTCAAACACCAATGGATATGGGATCATCCATCGCCCATCGCATGGGTCGAGAAGATATGCGCTAGTCTACTCTGGAATATCGATGCCCCGTCTCGATATTCCCTCGACTAGGAACATTTCAAGGATGTACTCATGGACTACCCAGGCCCCACTAGTATGATCTACATCATAGTCCTGGAAGTCGAGTACACATCCTAAGGGCTTTATCAACATGTAATCAGAGAGAAAGAAAGTATACATGTTAAGATAAAGTGCAACCAGATAGCGTACTATCATGTCGAGCAAGAAAGTCCTACCTATATATGTCCCAGCATCCACTACAATATACATCCAATGTACAGTAATGGCCTCTAGGGCATACATATAACTAACAATCTCCCACTTGCACTAGGGCCATCTGTAGCAGTGGTTGCAGTATCACATACTCAACCATCCCCTAAAAGTCTCTCTTTGGGAAAAAGGCCTTCGTGAGTGGATCCGCCGTGTTGTCCTCTGAGTCTACTCTCCTAACCTTGATCAACCTGGAGATCATCTATCTCCATGATCAGGTGATGCTTCCTCAGAATATGTCTGGGTCACTGATGGGACCAGGGTTCCAGGGCCTAAGCCACACTTCCATTGTCATACAATGGCAGGAACCAAGTTCATCTTATGAACCAATATACACCCAAACTGCCTCTTTGGTAGTATCTTCAATAGCGATGTTACCAGCCTTTATCGTCTAGTTTGCCCCGGTATCTAGCTTGGAACTCTTCCAACATACCGTCCCTATACTGAGGGTAAAGACAGTGCCTGTGACTGACATTCAGTCATCTTTATCACCCTGGAACACATCCAGTGATTCTCTCCAGGATCGATTGATACAATCTCACTATACCTAGTGAGAACCCTAATATCCCTTTAGATCTATCTCATAGGTCCAAATCTCAGGATTTAGGAGGTATCATCTTTATCCTATTTGGAGAATCCTTGTGATAATAGGAGATTGACCGATCGTAGTATAGGAAACTCTTTTCCTATCAAGAGTATGTTGTCTACGTACAATACGAAGATGACCATCTTACTCTCTACTACCCCTTTTTTATATACAAGGTTCGTCTACCATTTTGATGAAGTCAAACACTTTGACTATCACATCAAAACAGACGTTCCAACTCCGCGATGCCTGCTTCATTATGTAAAGCAACTTGCACACGATTCCGCTGCTCCCACTGTTTACGAAGACCTCTGGCTGTGTTCTTATAGACGTTCTCTTCTAAATCAGTATTTAGAAAAGCAGTCATGGCACCCAACCGCCAGATATCATAGTCATGGTATGTAGCCGTGGTAAGTAGGATCTGGACAGACTTAAGCATAGCTACTGGAAAAAGGTTTCATCATTATCCACGCCTAGTCGATGACGAAAACCTTTAACAAGTCTAGCTTTGAAAGTCTCAACTTTTCCATCTACACCAAGTAATCTTCTCAAGATATACTTGCTCCTGATGGGGATTTAACCCTTCTGATATAGCAGCCAAAGTCCATACTTTGCTGGTGTATATGGATTCCATCTCAGATCGCTAAGCATCCAGCCATTCTTACAGAGTCACACTCCTGATGGCCAGCTCGAAACCAGTTGGGTCATCATCTTATGATGCAATCCTTGCTCCCACTGTCATCGAGAAACCGAGGTATCTCTCAGGCGGATGAGGAACCCTACTAGATCGGCGGAGAGGCTGAGGTTCGTCGGGAACTATAGAATGTTATGGTTCTGTCAAATCATCAACTGCAGTTTTGTATAGCTGGAACCGTTCCAGTTCTACAGAACTGATCCTGCCTCGATCTTGTCCGGATTTTGCTTTAAACATAGGCCAGACAACCCCAAATCTTAACTCGCTTAAGAGATAGGATCTTCCCACACCATATCTTATATGGAGTAGTAGGCAGTGATTTGATTCAAACCTAATTCAATAGGTATGCAGCTTCTCAAGTGCATAACCCCAAAAGGAAATAGGTAACTCAGTAATACTCATCATAGAGCACACCATATCTAACATTGTGCAATTGCTCCGCCCTGATACACCGTTGTGCTGTGATGTATTCAGAGGAGTAATACTGAGAGAGAATCTCATTTTCCTTTGGAATAGTCCAAGGATTCCATGCAAAAGTATTCTCCTCCCTGATCTCATCATAGGACATAATACTTATACCCGGTTATTGGTTCTCTACTTCTAACTTATATTCTGTGAATACCTCAAAAGGTTCGGACTTATGTTTCAACAGGAACATATGACTGAATCTTGAGAGATTATCAGAGAATATAATGAAGTAAAAAGAACCAGTCCTGGCATGTGTAGACAGGAGACCTTACATACATCATCATGTATCAGTCCCAAGAGTTTACTAACTCTTTCTCTGTTTCCAGTAAACAGAGCTGGTGTCATTATATCTTTGTGACATGACTGGCAAGTTTCACAAGATGTAAATTCAAACTGATTTAAATATGCATCTAAATGTAACTTCAGCTAGTCGGGTCGCATTGATATGACCTAGTCTACAATACCTCAAGAAGAATTCGTTCATTTCTGAACTCTTCCTCTTGTGTGTGTTCTGTATACGAGGAACTGTAGTTTGATTTAGAACGTCAATGCTTTTAGATAACGTGCCTGAACTGATCAACTTTTGATATAGGAAATGTTCAAAACATTATCCATCAATACAAAATTATATCCTTTCTTTACTAATAAAGAGACTGATATGATTTTGTATATCAGGTTCGGTATCTAATAACATTCGTTCAGAATCAATGTATTGGTAATACAGGGTGACAGTGACCAACAGACTTGGCTGCAACACTTGCCCCGTTTTCTGCCTCATGAAACTTATCACCCGTTCTCAGTTTTTCTACTCTCTTGTAGCCCTATGTAACAGATTACATATCTGGGATCCTGATCCGGTATCATATACCCAGGATGCAGAGGATACTGAGAAACAGTTCTTTGTAATGAACACACCCGAAGGAGATGCATCATATGCACTTTCTTCGTTTGGGCGGCATAGGAATTCTGGTATTCCCCAATTTCCTGCTCTGTCTTATAACAATTATAAGTTGGAGCGGGACCAACGTTCCCCAGCTCAGTATAACAAGCGGGTTCGGTCAATACATCCGTATTATTATCTTGATTAAGGCGTGATATGGTCGCTGCCTGGAGAGAGAGAGAAGAAAACACTCAGCGTGCGCTCTTGCAAGATCAGATTGGTTGTATATTTTATCTAATCAGGATGGCTCCCACTGTTCTTATCAAATCTTCCTTCAAACCTTAAAAAGAAAGACTAGCCGGGATTAATTACACTCTACAAGTTCGCCAATCTTTCAGCCAGGCCAGTGTCGGTACTTTGAGGGAGGTTCCCCGTGCTTTCGCACGGACCTAATTACTGTAAACCTCGTTTTCCCAGAGGCGTAACCCCATTGACACCTTTCTAGACACCTACTTGATCGGCTAATTGCAAAGTGCAAAACTCTCCCAGGAGTAACAATTACTCGCAGTGGGTATCGGGATCCAACTATCACATAGAAGGTATGCAATCTCATTGCAAATTTCAACACTTGAAACTCCTGATAATGGTTTTTACCCCTAGCACCTATGACCTTGGCTAAGGTCAACAAATCATAGGTACTAGTCAAGTTCTACCCGTCATTTCATGATTAATTAGACCCATCCGCATGACCCTTGGCTAAGGTCAATAAAGCCACATGACTGTCCTAACTAATCGCATCATATGCGGTGTAGGAAGACATCACTTAGCTACCGTACACTGTGCCTTGACTATGGTCAAAAAACACAGCACGAATACTAAGTACTCTACTTCCTAAAATGACGGAGGGTTGCGAATGGTTTTTGTGAAAACCTTTAACGCTTTAAACTTGATCTCGTTGCGGAATCAAATGGTTTTTAAATGGAATGTTTTTGAGGCTTTTCTAGTTTTGCTAAAGGGGTCACTCCCGGTGAAGGGATCGTCGGCCCTTTCCTCGTCGAATGAGGTGCGGGATATATCATATATATCACTGTGCAAAGCAGAAACTATAGAAGCGATCAAATACAAACCGAGTGTGTAGCATCTGCCAGTTATTGCTAACGGAGTCACTCCCGGTGAAGGGATCTCGGTCCTTTCCTCATCGAAGAAGGTGCAGGATGTTCTATAATGAACACCACAATGCAAAGCAAGAACTGTAGCTACCTGTTTTTATTTTGAAATTCGATTCCACAACATCAATTAGGTTTATTTTCTTTCATTAATCTCATTAATGAATATCCCATCATTTAAGTCCACCTAACCATCACAGATAAATATAACGTACGCTTATGCCATCCGCATTCGTCTCGATGTCCCGTCTGCACCGTTAGGTTAGGTAACTAACGCCAGAGCGAGGCAGGGCTAGCGCGGGTGTAAAACATAAGCAACGTCTATATAATATATCATATATACTATATATAATACCTGTCACAGAACATCACATGATCACAGATAAATCACAGCAGAAGAAACATATGAAATATTGGATATACTAGGACGTCCGTGTTTTCAATACGAGCCAGTATAAAACACGGATTCCACCGTCGTGATGAATAGCCAATCCCACACCCCTAGACCCCTACGAGAGCGGCAAGCAACCCTACCAATTCTAGGGTTAGGAGACCCGGACTCGACTCCTCGAGTTGGTCTCCCACTGGACCCTAGAACCCGGTTACTTGTGCTCCCCTCCTTGGGTCTATCCTAGTGCAGAAAAGTAAATAATATACAACGGGTGACGACTTCCGCAACCTGGATGTGCCCTAATAAAAGAATATTACATACAAGTTTTTACATGAATGAAAATGAAAAACACTCATCTCACATAAAAAAACCCCGGCTATTCAAACACGACGATCCAATATAACATATCCAGCAAAACATAACATCATATGTCATCAACGTAAGCAAACATGCGTATCCCAATTGTCGTTGACATATAGCAACGAAACCGGCGATATCACATATTACACTTACGGTCACAGAAAAGAAAGTGTAAAACTACAACAGTTGGAATCCGCAACCTCCTCAGACATCGCATGCCTGACCAAATGAAATACTTAGACATCGCATGCCTAACAATTATAAACCCCGCATTTTAGTCTCATTATCGAAAACTCTTTTCAATATCAAGTCGGGCAATTCAACAGGATTCCCGACATTCTGATCGAATGCTCGTCGCAAACTTCAGTAGACGGCCGCACCTCTGACGCCGTCGACAAAGTGCACCAAGGCGGAACACCGCTACCGCGAGCACCCGAACGGATGCTTTCGGCGATGGGGTTCTCCTACAGTCACTTGGTCGGGGCTATGGAGTGAGGCTGTCTATTAAGTTTACCCGGCGAGTATCCGCGTACGCTACGTGATTGCGACGGACTTTTGATCACATCAAAATTCCGTGGCAACCGATCAAGTGAGACTAAACTGCTATGTTTATAACATTCATTCAGTTATCACATAACTATTTGTGAATTCCAATTATTGTATCACATTCCGAATAAATAGAAAATGCTAAACTTTTCGATCGAACAATCGAACACCCAAGTTTTCTCGATACAGCTCAACACATGAAATAAGTCTAACAACATTCAGTTCGTGCCTCAGTACCAACGGTCCAGCCGTAGAAGGGTCAAGCCAACGCCTCACATGTGGCACGCCGTACTGCCCCAAACCCGAAGGTTCAAAGGGCAGTTCAAGACGGTCACATAATCGAGTTAAGGTTTGTTGTCTTCTAGAGGGACCATCGCGTTACTTGCACTACTTAGAACGTCGTTAAACTACGGAAAAATCCAACAATTGGAAATTTCCCGGCAGGGGAAAAAGTGGGTATTTATACCCGGTCGAACTTTTTAACATATTCTAAAAATACCCGGAAAGCCACACCGACAAAATTAGACAGTCCGATCGAATATACAGAGTTCCCAATACAAGCCAGAAAATAAAACTCTGGAATAAATATTAAAATAATCCCAGGAAACCCAGCACTACTTACTAAGAGTTACTGTGCAAACGTCGATGCACAAAACGACAAACTAGCCGCGGAACCGCCGCATGAGCATGCTCATGCCGCGGATCCGCGGTGACTTTAAGGAATCAGTACACCGAATTTTGCAGTAACCCTTACATTTTCCTGCTGAATTTTCTGGATATTTTTAATTTCGAAAAATCCACATTTTACAGAAAAGACCAGAGAGCAATTTTCAAAGTCGGGTTTTGGGTCGATCGGACTTCTAACTCCGTCGGGACTTCGCCTAAGGCTCTAGCTAGGCTCTGATACCACTGTAGGGTTCCTAGGCACTCTAGTGAAGTCTTACATGTGATCAAACATGCACAAATCAAATTTTACGGGTGCCTACAAACCCGACTACGGATCGTTTACTAGATATTTAGGCGAAACAAGCAAACTATTTAACATTTTAACTAAGGGAACGGATATACAACCTTGGTAGATCCGGTCCACCACCTCCACGGCTCCGCAATGAAGTCCCCTTGCTGTCCAAATCATGTCTTGGGCTCTAGCGTCGGCATCATCGAAGAATGGGCGGGCTTGATCGTCGGTTCGATGCCGAAGATGATCTACGTCGAGGCATCGCTAGAACAAGCTCCAACTTCACCAAGTCGGAAAAACTTGTGAAGGAAACACACTCTACTACTTGGCAAGAGGTAGAGGATGAAGAAATAGAAAGTGGGTAGACTTTAGTTTTGGATTTCTCACTTGATTTGGCTAGTTGCCATTGAAGTAGAAAGCTTTTCTTCATGTTGAAGAAGATGAAGAAGAAGAAGAAGATATGATAAGATTATTAAAAAAGAAAATAAAAAATAATACTTATCATGACTTCAACCATGGTTTAGTGTAGAGATTTAACCAAGGTTTAGATGAGTGGTTAGGGTTAGAGAAAAGATAAGAATGGTGGACTTAGTCAAGGTTTCAAGAAGCTTCAAAGAAAAAGACAAACTAAGCCACCATTTCATTTTCTCTTTATCTTTTCCAAAACAATAATAAATGGATAAATAAATAAGAGAAAAGAAACCCTAACCATTCACTAAACATGGTTTAATCTTTACACAAACCCAAAAGAGCAAGTATCATCAAACATGATACAATCTTGTGCACAAAAGTATATCACATATACAATGTGTACAAACCAAGTGAGTAAATCCATTTAAAGTGAACCAATACTAGTTAATGCAAAGTAATATATCAAATATATAATTATACATTATATCATTAAATCAACACTTGATTCAATGATCCGGTTATATCGCATATAACCGGCTAGTATCCAACGTATCGGCTTATCGAATCAATCCTTGATTCGATAACTAGGTTATATCGCATACAACCATTCGACACATTCATCGCGAGAATGAAATACGGTATCATATACACGCATTATTCTCGGTCCCGCACATATCTCATATGCGCTCCTATTTCGTTTCGCTTGAGCCAAGAAACCTCTGTGTAGGACTCTAAAGACTCGTCAATACGCCGGCAGCGGATGATGATCATATCAAACACCCACAAGCCGCAAGCGGTCTGCCAAACGTAACGGCCACCCGGGTATTGAGCGATCAGAAGATCGACGAGCAAGCCCGCTCACACTCCTGCGAATCCGACCAGTAACACTTACCGTACAGTCCGGTCTGTTCGTCTGATATGTCACATATCTCGCCTAGGGGTGGTAAACATCAGACCCCAATAGCTCGATAAGTCATGCCGACTTGAGGTCCATAACATTCGTGAAACTACTGATAACTCTTACCAGTATATCACAGCAACCCTGGCCAGGGATTTCCTGTTATGGCCAGTCGAGCATAGCACAACATCAACCCCCAATACCGGGAGAGACGAATCCCCTCCTATCGCTCATTGCCTCCATGTGAATCGGGACTGTACCCAAAAACCACCTGTTTGCACAACTCAGTAGAGCCGTGGTAGGGTGGAAATCAAAGCACAGTGGGAGACACACAAGACTCTATGACGATCTCGGGTCAACAGACTAAGCTGTACCAGTATCACCAGAGAACTGCCATCTGACGTGAGGTATAATACCATCTGGGAGTTCTCGGCGAGTCCGTTCAGTGTACCCAGTCTCCACTGAGAACCCGCATACCATCTTCGATGTCAAACACCGATGGATATGGGATCATACATCGCCCATCGCATGGGTCGAGAAGATATGCGCTAGTCTACTCTGGAATATCGATGCCCCGTCTCGATATTCCCTCGACTAGGAACATTTCAAGGATGTACTCATGGACTACCCAGGCCCCACTAGTATGATCTACATCATAGACCTGGAAGTCGAGTACACATCCTAAGGGCTTTATCAACATGTAATCAGAGAGACAGAAAGTATACATGTTAAGATAAAGTGCAACCAGATAGCGTACTATCATGTCGAGCAAGAAAGTCCTACCTATATATGTCCCAGCATCCACTACAATATACATCCAATGTACAGTAATGGCCTCTAGGGCATACATATAACTAACAAATCACCCGAAGGAAACTATGCCCGCAAGCCGTAATGAAACCTGTACGGCAAACCTGCAAGAAACTGGGGCACAACGGGGGTGAGTTGCCAACTCATGAATAGAAAAACATCTACGCACAGAAATCGCATAAATTACGCAACCTAGGTCAATGATCATAATTTATATCCTCAAATATATGTATAACATGCAGCCTATAACAATGGCTAGGGTAATATCTAACCCGAGTGTGATCTCATGTGCCCGTGTCAGTGCCTCAAGTAGCCATATATCATATGAATGAGGTATGAATGCATGAAAACAGAATACATGTAAATGAAGAAACTGTTTTCATAAATTAGTGAGATATCCTTTGTATTTTTAAAATGAGATATCATAAATGAACTCAGCATCAACAGTGTCTAGCATCGACACAAAACATAAATCTCAATGTCTCAAAACCTCAGGCTCCGGCTATCCGGACTGGCCTGTATCATCAAATCTCAGTACCTCAATATCTCGAAATCTCAATGTCTCAATCTCAATATCTAGGGCGCCGTCAGTCCAGACCGGCCCCTACCATCCATCTCAAGACCACGACGGTATCCTCCGGATATCCGATGCGTCGGGTAATATCACCGGTAGGTAGTCTCCCCTGCCAGGCTCACATCGTCATCATCACGCGCTTCTTGCCCCGGGGTACCTTACCGGGCCCACCATGTACCCGAAACGGTTCATCCGTCTCCTCGAATCGGGTCTCGAAATCCATCAGCAAACTCATGGTGGGCGACTCATACATCATGGGAAAACCGCACTTTTTATTTAAAAAGAGAGACAAAAGGTTTATTTATGTTTTTGCGGTTTTCCTCCAAATCCAAGAAATCTCATGAAATCCGAATCCAAATCATCAATAGCATGTATACAGTGAATATAGGCATGAAAATCCATGAATGCGGCACAACAGTGAATAATAACATGCATGAAGTAGCAGGCAATAACTACAATGTCTAAACTATTAGCTAACAACCTATGTCAATGAAATAGTATTTCTAAAGTGTTCGTGACATGGCAATTACCGATGAAGATGTGTGTGAGCCGGCAAGTAAGTGTACGTGGTACATACGCATCATCGGTAATAGTGCTGGTGTCCTAACCACAAGATATCAACAGTAGAATATGAAGCATAATATAAGCATGTGATGCGGAGCGAACAACAATAATGAGCGGGAGCTGAATACTAGACGCAACTATAACTAATCTGTATTAATCTAATATAAGTCCTACAAATGGTGCCTTTCGAAATAACACGAATCATGAGGTTTTGAAAATAGGGGCTACGGTGTTTTTATGAAAAGATACGTCTTTTGAAATATCCGTAGGATCCGTTGGGCTGTCTTTTAAAATACCCACGATTCGTTAGTTTTTAAAATAGGAAAGAATCGAATCTAATCTAACAACTAAACTAAACTAAAGGGCTAAGCTAACAAGCTGGACTACAGGTAAGGAAACCGCCTAATATCTGAGTCGATCCATATACATACCTGTATATATATTAGTCGGTGATCCCGCCTCAATGGTATCATATCCGATACCATATCTATAATCAGACATCCCAAGTCAAGAGTGCGGATCAATCATCAAGATATAGCTCGTACGTAAATCCGTCGTACGGCATCCCCAAATCTGGGTACGGGTCAATATCATACTCATCACACTGTTCATCTGGTATCCTCTTTATCAAGATCATCATTTGGGGTACTGACCTACGTCTAGTACACTACTAATATCACTATTCACATGGCATTGTCATCCAAAGATCCGCTATAATATCAGGACGTATCTCAAGTACGAATCCTGCCATATCATCGATCTCACGGCCTCAACTCAAATCTCATCGACTCATCTCAAACCCAAGTATCATCCGCAAATCCAGTATGTGAACACCTAGTCCCATACCCAGGTGAACACATAACCACCTCTCCCCATATACGCACAGGTAATAACATAGATGTATGAATGTGTGTGCGTGTGTGTGTGGGTGTAACAACTACTCTAGGCTTTCGCAACTAACACTAAACTAATCCATGAACACCTAGAATCCACCTTTATCATTAAGTCTCATATCAACATAATATATATAATCAAAATATATGTGTGTATACGTATTCGTATACATCACCACGAACTGCGGGGGTGCTATACGCCATCCACCCGACTTCTCCCCGTAGATATAAATCTACTCACCTGGTCCTCGCTCGCCGGTGCCGACATCGCCACGCGCTTGCTTGTCGTCTCGAAGTCTGCATGGGGTACCTACATATCATAATGCACCGTATTGCATTAAAATCCGACTCATGACCAAAACGACTCACGAATCCCACATAGGTCAAAACCTATGGTTGCCTTTATAAATCAACCCAAAAACCCTCGATGTCGGCGTACAAACGCCAAACCATCGAGAAAACCCAAACACACTCATTTGCACAATCACATGCACTAATTATAATATAAAATAAGTTAAAATTCACAAAAAACTCAAACTCACTTTAAAAGCCATTTTTCCGAAAATCTAGCAAGCAAAAATTTACCGTTTTAGTACAAAAATCGACGTTTAAACAAATCTAGCAGCCGCAATATCCACTCTATATCATAACCAAGTCATATAAACCATACAATAATTTATTCTCATCAAAATATATATATTTACAAAACCTAGTTAACAAAACTAGCACAATTTTCCATTTTAGCTCAAAACTTGGTGTTTTAATCAACTTTAACTATTTTAACAATTCTAGCGGCTAAAATGCCCACTAAATAACTTAATTAAGTCACCCAAACCCGAACTAAATTTTAAACTCACTAATTATAATAGATCTAAAAAAACTAGTTTGCAACTAGCTTAATTATGATAATTTAGATGTAGAAATTAGCAAATTTGGCACTTAGATTACACTTTGCATGACTTAGCATGATAACTACACTATACAATCATAAACAATGTTAAAAACCCTCACTTGATTTTAAAAACCCAATTCTAGAATTTCTAAACCCTAACTTTAAAATTCTAACTAGCAATTCAAAACTTAATTTAAACCACTCATTAACTTAATTGAAGAAATAATCAAACAATTTAACAAAAAGCCAAGATTTATTATACCTCAAGAACAATGGAACATACATAGAACATGGCCTCCAAATTGAAATCTTTGCATCAAGATCCATGCTAAAAGAGATAAGGGAAAATGGGTAGGGATTGGATTTTTATTTTGTGGGATTTTTGTGTTGATTTTTGGGCATTTTGTGATGAAATTTTGATGAGAAATGAGAGGAAAAGAGAGAGGGGCTGCTGTTGTGGGAAGGAGAGAGAGAGGGTCGGCTGAATGGGGAGGGGGAGAGAGAAGGAGGTGGGGAAAAAGTCAAGGCAATACCCAAAAGTCAAAGCCCAAACTCCTTTTGCCCAATTTCTTTCATTCCTTTGTTCTCTTTTCTTTGTTTTTTTTTTGTGAGATGAGAGGCCCAAGAATGGTGGGCTGTAAAGGGGCTGGCCAGAGCTATAGGGGAGGGGGTGTGGGTTTTGTTTGGGTGAGAAAAAAAGATAAATGTTGTACCCCACTTCCATTAACACTAATTTCACCGAAAAAAGCCTTTTTCTTCGATATTTTCTAAACCGTTTTGGCAAACGATTTCATTTCAAAAACCACATGATAAAATTTTATTTAATGTGTTATGATGCACAAAATTTGTTTCAACTCATTCCAATTTGTAATTTTCCCTAATTAAATGTATTAGTGACGGCTTAAAATAATAATAAATTAAATTTTTTTTCCAGAAAACTTGAAATTTCACCAGTGGCTCAATAAACACCAAATACTAGCCATTACATAGCTAGAATATGTATATTTAATTTTTATAATAAGATATTTGCATTTTGAATTTTTACAGAAAACCCCCTTATTTTACCGATTTTCCGAAATTTCACCGAAACGATTTTCAAAACGCTACACGCAGCCATTAGTGGAGTGCACCTAAGATTGTATACATATGCTCACTGGGTGTGAGTACACCGGACAGGACTCGCCGAGAACTGACTGGATGGTATTTATACCTAACGTCAGATAGCAGTTCTCAGGTGACATGTGTGCAGATAGTCCGTTGACTTAAGGTCGTCATTTGTCTCGTATGAGTTCCCACTGTGCTTTGATTACTACCCTACCACGGTTCAAAAGAGTCATGCAAACAGGTTTTAGTTGGGCGCAGCCCCGAGCCACGTGGAGGCAGTGAGTGACTGTTAGGGATTCGTCTCTCCCGGTATAGGGAGTTGATATCGCACGGTGATCGGTTGGTTATTACCATAAGTCCCTGGCCAGGGCTGATTGAGAATTACTGATAAACTGATCAGTAGATTCTCGGATGGTAATTGAGCCATGCCGACACGACTTGTACGGTTATTAGGGGTCTGACGTTTACCACCTCCCTAGACCATACATGAGATACTCTCAGACGAACAGACCGGACTGCGCGGATATTGTCACGGACAGGCTCAGTAGGAGTTCGGATGGGTTTCCTCATCGGCCTTCTTATCGACATCTACCTGGGGCCCGTTACGTACAGCTAGTGCCGCTTGCGGTCTGTGGTTAAACCCACTGCCAGAGTAGTAGTCGAGTCTTTAGATTCCCACACAGAGATTTCCCAACTCCAGGCAAAACGATATAGAGGTTGTACGGTTTTACGACAAGTGTTTGGATGCATACGTGTTTAAACGCACGTACGACATTCGGACAGTTTTTACTAGACGGCTTTGGTTTAAGCCAGATTCTAGTATCAGGTTATTGGATTTATACAGTCTAAAGTTTTTCCGTGTTTTCACGGATAGGAGGGGCGTTCTCGTAATTTCCGGGAAGCTTCTAGAAGCATGGTGACTTGAGGGTTTACGTGGCATTGTCATTAAATGATATTGTGACTCATTTTGTGTGATTCATTATGTCATTAATGCATTATTAAATGCTTAATGACTCACATAGTGAATCACTCATAATACATTTATGTAGCATGATGAATAATCTCATTTTATTCATTTTTTCATTTATTCATTATGCTTCATATATCAAGTGAGAAACAATATCATTATCATTATTCTAGTTCACCTTCTCTCTCCTCAAGCTCACTCTCTCTTCAAACTCTAATCCTACCACTCATGAGTTGAGAACAAGGATTAGAATAGACTAAACATTCCATAACCTAACTCTATATGATCTATGTTCCTTTGATTAGCAACTAGAGAAACTTAGTTACCTCAAGTTTGCAGGTGAAGCTTGGATTAGGGTTCTCGGGTGGATCATCTATCACTCAGAGGAGGCCGAGGAGGACGTAGAGATCGTAAAGACGAAGGACACGATTCACTAGGTATAATCTCTTTACATAGTAGCTAAGAACTTCTATGGTGGTTGTTAATTATCGCCTAGCAAAGATCTTCGGTTAGTCGATGTATGCTTAAAGAACAAGATCGTTTTTCATATTTCTGCCTCCCCGCAACTCGTGGGGTGTTGCACATCGAGTTACAGTCCCAAGCTCCTCGCGGCTTCCTTGATCATGTTTGATCTTCGATCTCCCCACATCGAAGAAGATCCACGTCGAGGGTTAGTAATACGGGCTCCGACCTCAAAACCGAAGCAACTCGGGTATTTAGTTTACTAGCCTAGATAGCCAAGATGAAGTAGAGAGAGTTTGTGATTAATTTGTCTCAATACACCCAAGGATTCTCAACTCATGAGAGGGTTTGGGTGGAGGTTGAAGAAGATGCCATGGGTGAAGAAAGTGTGAGCTCACGAGAAAAGAAAGTGAAGAAAAGTGTCTGCTCTTTTCTTAAGTTGTTTTGGCTTAGTTCTTTGTGTGTTATATTTTGTGAGCACTTAAAGAAAAACCAACTTAAGAAAGTATCTGCCTTTGCTCACCACAATAATATCTCACACAAAAACAAAATCCCATCATACCACCATGACTCATCACATGACTCAACACCATGAGTCACTAAGTGCATGCATGAACCATGACACACAACAATGAGTCACACTTCCACACAAATAAACATTTAAACCAAAATGTTTAACATAAAAAGGAATGGCATTATCTAAAGTAATCTTGTAACAGAATTACAAGAATACCCATCATTCGTATATACAAACCCGCATGATTATTCTGAAAGAATACGAATACAACGAGATGAAAGTAATCCAACAATATAATACTACGATCCAGCTTAAACCAAAGCCCACTAGTATTATCCGTCCGATCATGATCTGTGCACCAGTGCATGTATACGATCGAACCCGGCCATAAAACCATACGGCCTCTAAAACGTTTTGCCCGAAGCTAGGAAACCCTCTGTGTGGGACTCTAAAGACTCGTCAATACGTTGGCAGTGGGTTTATCCACAAGCACGTCAGTGGCACTAGCTGTACGTAAAGACTACCCAAGTATTGAACGAAAGGGAGGCCGACGAGCAAACTCATCCTGAAACCCTATTGAGCCTGACAGTGACAATATCCGTACAGTATGGTCCATTCGTCTACAAGTATCACATATCGAGTCTAGGGGGTGGATAAAGTCAGACCCCTAATAACGCGACATTTAGTGTCAGAATGAAACCTATCACCACCTAAGAAACTACCGATCCTAGATCAGTAATTCTCGACTACCTAGGCCAAGGATTTCTGGTGATGGCCACCCGTGTACACCGCGACATCAACCCCCAATACCAGGAGAGATGAATCCTCTGACGATCCGCTCATTGCCTTCATGTGGCTCGGGACTGTACCCAACTAAAACCTGTTTGCACGACTCCTTTGAGCCGTGGTAGGGTAGTAATCAAACCACACTATGAACTCATACGAGAAAAATGATGATCTCAGTTCGATAGACGAACCTGTACACATGTTACCAGGGAACTGCTATCCGACAATAGGTATAATACCAACTAGCATATTCCCGGCGAGTCCGTCAAGTGTACTCATAACCTAATGCACACCTGTATACATCTTAGGTGAACCAACTGACACCAATGTCTTGTGAGATCGGCCACCACCCCTCGTCTGGGTCTCGATCAGTATACACTAGTCTTCTCTTGGAGTATCATACTTCTGGCAGTCAAGCAAGAATCCTATGGGCTCTATCAACATGTAATAGTGATCTGTAATGTCACCTAAAGCATGTACACGATGATAAAGGCAAACCAGATAGCATAATATCATCTCGAGTAAAACTGTTCTACCGGTATAGGTCCTCCCTCAATCATTGCAATCACGTGCCTGCGATCCAATAATTGACTTGAGGGCAATATAGCCAACAAGGGTGACTCCATCACCTGCTGGTACACCACCACGTCAGGAGTCTTCCATTCTAAAACACTTTAGAATAGTGTCAAAATACCCGAGTTGGGCCACTTCCCAAATCTAGATCTAAAACCATAGATCTAGTCACCAGAATCCCTGATATTTTAATCCAGATCCTATGTGGAGAAACACCTTGAGACAACCATAGTATAACCGATCATAGTATAGGAAGATCTCTTCCTATTAAGTGCATGTCACCAAATACCAGGACATCACTCCCTACTACCTTCTTACCAGATCTATCTTTTATTCTGACGAAGTCAAACTTTATGACCGTCACATCAAAAATAGATGATCTATCTCCGCTATATCTTCTTTAGTCTATAAATAGACATAAGCTACTTGCCCACCATGCTTCCGCTGCTAGAACTGACTACAACAATTCTCTGGAAGAGTCATACACTCGTACACTTCTAAAGCTAGTTTAGAACGATATTATACTCATCCTCCTGCCAGATCTCATAGTCTAGAATAGCAATAGTGGCAAGTATGTGTAATCAAAAACCTCCATGTCACTGTGTTTGAGGAGACCGAAATACCTCTCGGGTGCCTGAGTTTACCCACCAAATCTGCGGAGTGGTTAATGGATCGTTGAATCCAATTGAATCATTAGGTTATAATAAATTTTCAGTAATCGTTTGTGGTTCTAGAATCACTTCCAGTTATACCATACTCCTACTAATGTTTTCTGAAAAGAATCCATTTTACTAAAACTATGGCGAGTCAAGAACAATATAACTATTGATCTTCCAGATGGTGGAGTGTTAACCCTCATCAAAACCCGGGATAACCTACAAACATCCATTACTAAAACGTGCCTTGAGTTTGTCAAGATTCTAGTTTTAAGCATCAGCAGGAAAACTCCAGATACCTTAACATCATTAAGATATGAATCCATTCTATATATCTAATATAGAAACAAAAGAACTAATTTAATTGGAACAAGATTCAAAAATCATGCAGCCGTTTCCAGTGCATATCAACCAAATAGAAGAAAGCCATATAGCATTACTCAACCAGGAATACATCCACGTATGAGTAACCTGAAAGAGAAGCAAGTTCTCAAAACTATTATTTACAACGGAATACCAAACACAAGTATCTACATCTTCGATCACCTTGAAAAATCCTGATACTGGCAACATATGGTTCTCTACCTTATTCTTATGGCTATAACTTCTCAAAATTTGGACCATGTATTTCAACGAAATACTTGTCTAAAACTAGAGAAGTCATGAGTAAACAGAATATAGTACGGGCACCAACCCCTTTTTCCTGACGGACATCAGAAAACATACAATACTTTGTATAATTCCACTGAATTTCAATAACTCAAACACTGTGCGTCGTAAGTTGAAAACTGTACTATGGTTAAGAAGAATTACACCGTTGTTGAATGCAGCTTACCTAACCATCAGCCGATATAGGTAAACGTCATAGACAGAATTTCAAAAAGTTATATCTCACTTTATAAAATAAAAGTATAGATATATCAGTTTGAAAATGGTGCATAACGACGGATATTCAAAACCAAAAATTTTCCGTTAGGAAAAACCTTGGTGATTTCCTCAAATATCACCAATTACAAAGAATTCCGATATGATGAGGATCTAATCACCCAATTCCCAATATGACACTCCAACTCAGCATCCGTAACGCCATACAGATGTGGGAATCAAATTTGGTAAATACATACCCTGCAGTTAGAATCTAATTGGGAAAATAGTTTTCACTTAACACCGCACAGAAAAAATAAAACATGAAAATGTTTTGAAGGGGTGGCCGGGTATTTCTATTAATGCCTCTTCCACTATCCAGATTAATGACTGTAACCGTATATCTCCTTGCCCTCACTCCAATCCCTTTATATGTCTTTAGGTATTACCTTCTGTACACCACACT
Organism: Agapanthus africanus; assembly: GCA_030015575.1. Classification (NCBI taxonomy): domain Eukaryota; kingdom Viridiplantae; phylum Streptophyta; class Magnoliopsida; order Asparagales; family Amaryllidaceae; genus Agapanthus; species Agapanthus africanus. The sequence goes on from CM057344.1 coordinate 522,084,278, forward strand.
TAGGCTAATTGATTTTCTTCCTTCCCTACCCTTCGGCACCAGCCTAAGATTTGGAAGAAGACTATCAAATAAGCGCAATAGGTGTACTCTCCTAATACCAGGAACCATCGTAACCTGAGAGAAGGTAAAGAGAAAAGACAACCGAATAATCCTATTCAATTTCACCCGAACCGGAAACCATCCTCGAACTGGAACAAGTTCCTTCGAGTTCGTATGTAACTATACGATGGCATACCCAAGAAATATGGATCTTCATAGTGATACGGAGTGTTCTTGAGAAAATGCAAAGAGGAGGTATGAGTGGCAGAGATATACGCGGATTAATCGTGAATGATAGCAGTCGCAATTTCTTTTGCTCTTTATCTAATCCCTTTATATGTCTTTACTTATTACCTTCTGTACACTACGGTTAGGCTAATTGGTTTTCTTCCTTTCCTACCTTTTGGCACCTGCCTATGATTTGGAAGAAGACTATCCAATAAGCGCAATAGGTGTACTCTCCTAATACTATGAGCCATCACAACCTGAGAGAAAGTAAAGGGAAAAGACAACCGAATAATCATATTCAATTTCTCCAAAACCATAATCCATCCTCGAGCTAGAACAAGTTCCTTCGAATTTGTATGTAACTATATGATGGCATATCCAATCAATATGGATCTTCATAGTGATACGGAGTGTTCTGAAGGAATGCAAAGGGTATATAGGAGGGGCAATGATATATACGACTAAATGACAATCCAAAAGCCAAAGTGTTTTAAGAAGGTTCAGTTAACTTGGTTCATGAGTTATTAAGGTCAGGCCATGGTCGCAGCCAAAGAGAGAGAGAAAAGAAGCACTCCGCTTGCACTCTAACCTAGATTAGATTAGTTAATCACTTTATCTAATAAGGATGGCTCCCGCTGTTTCCTCGAATTCTCCTTCAAACCCAAAAAGGAGAATTAGTCGGGATCATCTAAAATCACCCGAGGAGTAATACCTACTTATCAATGGGAATCGGGATCCAACTATCATCGCATGATACCTTGATGGAAGCCACTCAAGTCACCACACTCTAGAAGGTATGCGCATGCCTGGCAAGTTTCCTGTATGTTTGAAACTCTCGATGTGATTTTTGCCCCAAGCGTCTTATAACCTTGACAAATGCCAACAAATCATAAAGCGCAAGTCAAGTTCTACCAGTCATTGTCCTGATTAATTTAGACCCACCCGTACTCTCCCTTGATGAATGCCTACAAGGCTGTACGACTATCCTAGATTAATGCAAATCCATGCTACAGAAAAGTAACACATAGCTACCGCACACTATGCCTTGACGGAAGCCAGCAAACATAGCACGAATACTAAGTGCTACTTTTCTGAAATGACGGTGGGCTACTGCTGGTTTTTAGCGAAAAACCATTAACGTAATGAACTTGATATCGTTGAAGGAACCGAGTGGTTTGTTAGTTGTATGTATGCCCTAGAGACCATTGTTGTACATGATTGTATATTATAATGGATGCTTGGACATATATAGAGAGGACTTTCTTGCTCGACATGATAGTATGCTATCTGGTTGTTCTTTATCTTAACATGTAGACTAGTATTGTGATGCTTTCTTGCTCTTACATGTTGGTAAAGCCCTTAGGATGTATACTTCACTACCAGGATTGTGATGCAGATCATACTAGTGGGGCAAGGGTAGTCCACAAATTCATCCTTTAATTGTTCCGAGTTGAGGGTGTATCGAAACGGGGCATCGATATTTCAGAGTAGACAAGCGTATACGCTTCTTGACCCATTTGATGGGCGATGGATGATCCCATATCCATTGGTGTTTGACATCAAAGATGGTATACGGGTGCTTAGTGGAGAATGGATACACTGAACAGGACTCGCCGAGAACTCCTAAATGGTATTATACCTATAGTCAGATAGCAGTTCTCTGGGGACACTGGTACAGGTTAGTTTGTAGACCTGAGATCGTCATAGAGTCTTGTGTGATTCCCACTGTGCTTTGATTTCCACTCTACTACGTTCAAGAGAGCGTGCAAACAAGTGGTTTTTGGGTACAGTTCCAAGTCACATGGAGGCAATGAGCAATATGAGGGGTTTCGTCTCTCCCGGTATTAGGGGTTGATGTTGCACTTTGCTCGATTGGCCATAACAAGAAGTCCCTGGCCAGGGCTGATACTGAGATTTATTTGTAAGTGTTATCAGTAGTTTCTCGACCCGTTATGAGCCTCGTATCGGCATGACTTATCAAGTTACTGGGGTCTGACGTTTACCACCGATAGACTCAATATGTGACATATTAGACGAAGAGACCGGACTGTACGGTAGTGTTGTTGTTGGATTCACAGGAGTATGGACAAGCTTGCTTGTTGATCTTCTGATCGCTCAATACCCGGATAGCCATTACGTCCAGCTAGTACTGCTGAAGGCTTATGGGTGACTGATATAACTATCACCTACTGTCGGCGTATTGACGAGTCATTAGAGTCCTACACAGAGGTTTCTTAGCTCATGCGAAATGAAGTAGGGAACATATGTGATATGTGAGAGACCAAGATTAATACGTGTATAGGGTGTTTTTCGTCACCCCATTGAGATAGGAATACGCGCGCGCTTGTCAGGCATACTACAGATTCCCCATGCCTAGGGTAGGCCGGGATTTAATGATTGTGGGGATTCGAATCTCCGGCAGCCGCGGACTAAGCTGCCGTTAATTACCCCTCGCCTTTGGAGAGAGGGAACCTCCGATTAATGGGTTAAACTAGTCATGCGAACACAATGTGCAGCGTGCGTGCGTTGTGTTTTGAAAGGGGGTTTTGGATACATCGGGAGCCACACAGAGTTTTTACGGGGGTCCCGCTACCCGGATACGGGCTGAGGGTCAAGGGGGCTAGCAGACCCCTTGCGGGGTGCGGGGCAGCGCCCCGTTAGAATTTTTTTCTAACAGGGACAGTGTCGTGGAGTATGTGTGTGTGTACATATGTAAACATATATATTTATATATATATATATATAAAAAAGAGGGGAAAGGCATCCAAAGGATGCGTGGGTCAAGCGCCAGCGCTTTGAGCGCAAGAGCGCTAGCGCACCACGTGTCAGCACGTAGGCGCTCGGGCGCTAGCGCACTGAGCGCTAGCACGCCACGTGTCAGCACGTGGGCGCTCGGGCGCTAGCGCACTGAGAGCTAGCGCTCTGAGCGTAAGAGCGCCGGCGTACTGAGCGCTCGCGCGCCACGTGTCAGCACGTGGGCGCTCGGGCGCTAGCGCTCTGAGCGCAAGAGCGCTAGCGCACGTGGGCGCTCGGGCGCTAGCGCTTGGAGCGCTAGCACGCCACGCGTCAACACGTGGGCGCTCGGGCGCTAGCGCTTTGAGCGCTAGTGCGCCACGTGTCGACACGTTGGTGCTCGAGTGCTAGCGCTCTGGGCGTTAGAGCGCTAGCCCACCACGTGTCAGCATGTGGGCGCTCGAGCGCTAGCGCTCTGGGCATAAGAGCGCTAGCCCATCACGTGTCAGCACGTGGGCGCTCGAGCAGCGAAAGGGACTTGGTCTCTGCAATGGGAGTTGTACTCCTAGAAAGGAGCACTTATTATTCTGTATGTATATATATATATATATATATTTATATATATATATATTTATATATATATATTTATATATTTATATATATATATATGAGGAGTTAAACTCCTAAGATGTTTTGAAGCTGATGAAGGGCTTCTCCCCTTGAGCCCTAGTTCTTCCCCAAAGTGAGGTTTCTGGAGATGGGTCTCCTTCTTCTTCCTTTGTTGGCCGGATCTTGAAGATCAAGAAATATGAGATTCTAAAAATCTCCCCTTTCTGAGATCTGATGGCAGATCTGAGTTCCCCTTTATGGGTTTTGTGGTGAAAAACTATTTAGTTTTGGAAAAGGAAGAGTAAAACTCTTGATTTAATTTAAAAAAAGAGAAGGTTTAGAACCTTGGAGAGGGAGCTGGAGGCACAAAGAACCCTACTTTTTGAGGGAATGAAAATTGCATTAGATATTTTCATCATGTTGCCTTTTATAGGCTTACATATTTGCATATAGCCCCTTGGGCATTACAAATTGGCATTTTGCCCATCTCATGGCTCATGTGCCATTTCTTTTTGCACATAAGCCATGGACTTACAAAAATTTGGCTTTATGCCCATTTTGTTTACATTCATGCATAAAAAATTACATAAAAATAATTTATTACATGATTTTGTTGTTGGCATGGGGAGGCTTGGCCGCGGGCTCGGCTTGGGCATGGGCCCGCTTGACCTGGGCTTCGGCCCACCTGGCTTGGGGTTGACCTTGATTTTGACTTGGAAAACCGAGTTGTAAATTTTTACCCCAACAAAGTGCCCCCCATCAATAAATGCACACCATATATGTGGGTCTTGTGCATGATATTGATGGATCTTCTTTCACGTAGAGGCGACTTGATTTGGTTCCCACTTTTTTGGGGATGCACTGCCCTTTTAATGACATGGACGGTAGACGCTTGACGCTTCTCCGAGACGGAGTATCTGTGTTAGACTTTTCCCTGGCCCGGAGTTATCTGGTTCCTGCTTTGTGGGCAGCCTGTGCTGCCCTTTTTGCGACATGGACGGTCGACGCTCTGATCCGGAGCGATTTGGTTCCCGATTTGTGGGAAGCATGCACTGCCCTTTTTACGACCTGGACGGTCGACGCTCTGATCCGGAGCGATTTGGTTCCTGATTTGTAGGAAGCCAGCACTGCCCTTTTTGCGACATAGACGGTCGACGCTCTGATCCGGAGCATTTGGGTTCCCGATTTGTGGGAAGCCTGCACTGCCCTTTTTGCGACCTGGACGGTCGACGCTCTGATCCGGAGCGATTTGGGTTCCCGATTTGTGGGAAGCCTGCACTGACCTTTTTACGACCTGGGCGGTCGACGCTTTGATCCGGAGCGATTTGGGTTCCCGATTTGTAGGAAGCCTGCACTGTCCTTTTTGCGACATGGACGGTCGACGCTCTGATCCGGAGCGATTTGGTTCCCAATTTGTGGGAAGCCCGCACTGCCATTTTTGCGACATAGACGGTCGACGGTCTGATCCGGAGCATTTGACCATAGTGCCCTCAAGGCAATTATCATAGTCACGGACTTGTGATTATGATGATTGAGTGAGGACCTATACCGATAAAAGAGTCTTACTCAAGATGATAGTGTGCTATCTGGTTTGTCTTTATCATCATGTTGATAAAGCCTATAGGATTCTTGCTTGACTTCCAGCATTATGATGGCGATCATATATGTGGGAGCTAGAGTCTATAAGCACATCCTTAAATGTCCCTAGTCGTAGGAGTATCAAGATCGGGCATCGATACTCCAGTGTAGACTAGTGCATACTGATCGAGACCCCGACGAGGGGTGGTGGCCAGGTCTCACAAGCCATTGGTGTTAGTTTGTTCACCTAAGATAGTATACAGGTGCTCATTGGGTTATGAGTATACTGGACGGACTCGCCGGGAACCTGCTAGTTGGTATTATACCTATTGTCAGATAGCAGTTCCCAGGTGACATGTGTACAGGTTAGTCTGTCGACCTGAGATCGTCATTTGTCTCGTGTGAGTTCCCACTGTGCTTTGATTACTACCCTACCACGGCTCAAAGGAGTCGTGCAAACAGGTTTTAGTTGGGTACAGTCCCGAGCCACATGGAGGCAGTGATCGGATCGTCGGGGATTCGTCTCTCCCAGTATTGGGGGTTGATGTCGCGTTGTGTATGGATGGCCATCACCAAAAATCCGTGGCCACGGTGGACGAGAATTACCGATCCAGGATCGATAGTTTCTCAGGTGGTGATGGGTTTCATACCGACACTGAATATCGCGTTGTTGGGGGTCTGACTTTATCCACCCCCCTAGACTCAATATGCGATACTCTTAGACGAACAGACCGGACTGTACGGATATTGTCACTGTCAGGCTCAGTAGGGGTTCAAGATGAGTTTGCTCGTCGGCCTCCCTTTCGCTCAATACCTGGGTAGCCGTTACGTACAGCTAGTGCCGCTGACGTGCTTGTGGTTAAAACCACTGCTAGCGTATTGAAGAGTCTTTAGAGTCCCACAAAGAGGGTTTTCACGGTTCAGGCGATATGGTGTACATGAGGTATGTTGATACATACAGATGTCCGATTAAATATGTGCACTTGCTGCGCAGACTTTAATTGGACGGTTGATAATACTAGCGGCTTAGGATTAAGCCAGTTTATTAAATCAGGTCTTGATTTAATAATTTATATATTTATTTGTATATACGTATTCTAGTATTATTGTTCACTATTCGTTTTCTCTCTCGGCTGTTCGTATTTTGGTACGAATACGCGTATATGTATTTCGGTACATGTACCAGGAAGTATTCCGTATTTTATACGGAATAGCTTCTAGAAGATGCCACCTCATTTATATCATTTTCCATTTCTGGAAATTCATTTGTTTTTTATTTATGAGGTGGAAAAGGTGATGTGATTTGTGGCATGGTTTTGTGCATGTAGCATGGTATGGTCTCATTTGTTTATTGCTTTAATTAAAAAGGAAATGATATTTTTTTTTGGGTGAAAGAGAGAGGAGGGGCCGGCCATTCTTTTTAGGGTGGTTAATTTCATTTGTCTCATTTTACACTTGCATGATTCCCACTCTCTCATTCACACAAAAAGAGTTAGCCATTTTTCTTTGCTCATGCCAAAAGCTTCATCATCTCCATTTCATCTTCTATGATTGCTCATTTGAGTTTTTTGTTGAGAGAAAATCATAGTGGCACTTTCATACACCCCCACTCTCCATCGCTAGTGACGTTAGAGCGTCGGTTACCTCGTTCGACGAGGTTGGAGCTTGCGCTGTTTCCTTCGGGTGGATCATCGGAGACGAAGGAAGACCGGCAACCAAACGACATCAAGGAATCGCTAGGAGATTGGAATAAAGACCGAAGGACTCGGATCAACTCGGTATAACGATTCTAACTCTTAGTTAGTTTGCTAGTTTTGGGTTTAAGGTTGATCCGTAAATCGGGTAGCGGTAGCGCCCGTTTAAAAAAATTTCGTTCCGTATTTTGGCCGCGTTTCGACGGCCGGGGCGCTGCCGGGACCCAACATGGTATCAGAGCCACCATTTAAACCTTTTACTAGCTTGTTTATGTAGGGTTCCTAGGCACTCTAATGAGGTCTCACAAGGCATCAACCATGCCAATTTCAAATTTTAGAAGTGCCGAGAGACCCTAATACGGATCGTTAACTAGATATATAGGCTATGCGATGCAACTAGTTAACAACTTAACTAAGTGAACGAAAATACAACCTTTGTAGATCCGGTGCTCCACCTCCATAGCTCCGCAATGATGTCCCTCCGCTGTCCAAATCGGATCCCGGACTCTTGCGTCGGCTTCGTCGGAGAAATGGGCGGGCTAGGTCGTCGATATCGATGCCGAAGATGATCTACGTCGAGGCATCACAAGATCAAGCTCCCACTTCACCAAGTCATGAAACTTGTGAAGAAAACACCCTATACTACTTGGCAAGAGGTAGAGGAAGAAAAAATAGGAAGTGGGTTCATTTTAGAATTGGATTTCTCACTCACTTCATCAAGTCACCATTGATGAAGTCATGCTTTCTTCATTGAAGAAGATGAAGAAGAAGAAGAAAGAATATTATGATAAGTTATTTTCTAAACTAAATAAAATCCACACTTATCATATCATAACCAAGGTCAAGTGTAGAGAGTTAACTTGAGTTAGGTTGAATGGTTAGGGTTAGAGAAGAAGACAAGAATGGTTGCTTTGGTCAAAGCTTCATGAAGCTTCAACAAGCTTCATGAAAGAATGAAAGAAACCATTTTTGTTTTTCTTTTATCTACAATTCAAAAATGAATAGATAAATAAATAAATGAATAAAACTAAAACCCTAACCATTAACATAACAATGGTATAAGTCTTTACACAAACCCTAGCTATCATGTATCATCAAACATGATACAATCAAGTGCACAAAAAATATATCACATATACGATGTGCACAGCCGAGTGAGAAAATCCATCTTAAGTGAACCGATACTAGTTAATGCAAAGTAATATATCAAATATATAATTATGCATTAAATCATTAAATCAATACTTGATTTAATGATCCGGTCATATCGCATATAACCGACTAATATCAATAGTAACAACTTATCGAATCAACACTTGATCCGATAACTCGGCTATATCGCATATAACCGATCAATGTTACATCTCGCGAAAATCAAATACAGTATCACATACTGGTATTATTCTCGGTCCCACACATATCTCATATGCGCTCCTATTTCGTTTCGCTTGAGCCAGGAAACCTCTGTGTAGGACTCTAAAGACTCGTCAATACGCCGGCAGCAGATGATGATCATATCAAGCACCCACAAGCCGCAAGCGGTCTGCTAAACGTAACGGCCATCCGGGTATTGAGCGATCAGAAGATCGACGAGCAAGCCCGCTCACACTCCTGTGAATCCAACCAGTAACACTTACCGTACAGTCCGGTCTGTTCGTCTGATATGTCGCATATCTCGCCTAGGGGTGGTAAACGTCAGACCCCAATAGCTTGATAAGTCATGTCGATTTGAGGCCTACAACAGTTCGAGAAACTACTGATAACACTTACCAGTAAATCTCAGCAACCCTGGCCAGGGATTTCCGGTTATAGCCAATCGAACACAGCGCAACATCAACTCCCTATACCGGGAGAGACGAATCCCCTCCTATCGCTCATTGCCTCCATGTGATTCGGGACTGTACCCAAAAAACACCGTTTTGCACGCCCTCTTGGACGTGGTAAGGTGGAAATCAAAGCACAGTAGGAACCACACAAGACTCTATGACGATCTCGGGTCAACAGACTACTCTGTACCAGTGTCACCAGAGAACTGCCATCTGACGTAAGGTATAATACCATCTGGGAGTTCTCGGCGAGTACGTCCAGTGTACCCAGTCTCCACTGAGCACCCATATATCATCTCCGATGTCAAACACCAATGGATATGAGATCATCCATCGCCCATCTGTATGGGTCGAGAAGGTATGCGCTAGTCTACTCTGGTATATCGATGCTCCGTCTCGATATACCCACGACTAGGGACCTTGAAGGATGTACTTATGGACTACCATGTCCCCACTAGTATGATCCGCATCATAGTCCAGGTAATCAAGTACACATCCTAAAGGCTTTACCAACATGTAACAGAGAGACAATCAGTATACACGTTAAGGTAAAGAGTAACCAGATAGCATACTATCATGTCGAGCAAGAAAGTCCTCCCTATATATGTCCCAGCATCCACTACAATATACATCCTATGTATAGTAATGGCCTCTAGGGCATACATATAACTAATAATCTCCCACTTGCACTAGGGCCATCTGATAGCAGTGGTTGCAGTATCTCATACTCAACCATCCCATAAAAGTCTCTCTCTGGGAAAAGGCCTTTGTGAGTGGATCCGCCGTGTTATCCTCTGAGTCTACTCTCCGAACCTCGATCACCCTGGAGATCAACCATCTCCATGATCAGGTGACACTGCCTTAGAATATGTCTAGATCACTGATGGGACGGGCGTACCTTGGCATAAGCCACAACTCCATTGTCACACAATGGGAGGAACTAAGTTCATCTCATGAACAAATATACATCCAGACTGCCTCTTTGGTAGCATCTTAAGTAGCCATGTATCGAGCCTTTATCGTCTAGTATGCCACGGTATCTAGCTTGAAACTCTTCCAACATACCGTCCCTTTACTGAGGGTAAAGACAATGCCTGCGACTGACTCTCAGTCGTCCTTATCACCGTGGAACCCTTCCAGTGATTCTCCCCAGGATCGGTTGATACCATCTCACTACAACTAGTGAGAATTCTAGCATCCATTTAGATCTATCTCATAGATCAAAAACCCAGGATTTAGGAGGTATCACTTTGATCCTATATGGAGAATCCTTGTGATAAGCGGAGATTGACCGGGCGTAACATAGGAAACTCCTTCCCTATCAAGAGCATGTCATCCACGTACTCTACGAGGATCGTCACTATACTCCCGACTACCTTTTTATTTATACAAGGTTCATCTACCATTTTGATGATGTCAAACTCTTTGACTAACACATCAAAATAGATTTTCCAACTCCGCGATGCCTGCTTTAACCTATAAAGCATCTTGTGCACGTTTCCGCTGCTCCCACTGTCTACGAAGCCCTCTGGCTGTGTACTTATAGACGTTCTCTTCTAAATCATTATTTAGAAAAGTAGTCATGGCACCCAACCGCTAGATATCGTAGTCATGGTATGTAGCCGTGGCAAGTAGGATCTGGATGGACTTAAGCATAGCCACTGGAAAAGATTTCATCATTATCCACGCCTGGTCGATGACGAAAAACTTTAACAAGTCTAGCTTTGAAAGTCTCAACTTTTCCATCTACACCAAGTAATCTTCTCAAGATATACTTGCTCCTGATGGGGATTTAACCCTTCAGATATAGCAACCAAAGTCCATACTTTGTTGGTGTACATGGATTCCATCTCAGATCGCTAAGCATCCAGCCATTCTTACAGAGTCCCACTCCTGATGGCCAGCTCGAAACTGGTTGGGTCATCATCTCATGATGCAATCCTCGCTCCCACTGTCATAGAGAAACAGAAGTATCTCTCAGGTGGGTGAGAAAACCCTACTAGATCGACGGAGAGGCTGAGGTTCGTTGGTAACTATTGAATCCTTTGGTTCTTTCAAATCATCTGCTGCAGTTTGTATAGCTGGAACATTTCCAGTTCTACATTACAGAGCTTGCCTCGAGCTTGTCCGGATTTTGCTTTTCAGACATAGGCTGGACAACCCCAAATCTTAACTAACTTAAGAGATGGGCTCTTCCCTTATCATATCAAATATGAAGTGGTAGGCAACTGATTTGATTTGAACCCTATTCAATAGGTATGCAGCTTCTCAAGTGCATAACTCCCAAAAAGGAAATAGGTAACTCAGTAGTACTCATCATAGAGCACACCTTATCATATAGGGTGTGATTGCTCCGCCCCGATATACCATCGTGCTATGGTGTATACGGAGGTGTAATGCTGAGAGAGAATCCCATTCTCCTTTAGAATAGTCCAGGAATTCCATGCTCAAGTATTCTCCTCCTCGATCTCATCAAAGGACATAATACTTATACCCGTGTTTTGGTTTTCTACTTCTAAATCATATTCTGTGAATATCTCAAAAGGTTCGGACTTGTGTTTCAACAGGAACATATGTCTGAATCTTGAGAGATCATCAGAGAATGTAATGAAGTACAAAGAACCGGTCTTGGTATATGTAGACAGGGGACCTTACATACATCAACATGTATCATCCCAAGAGTTCACTAACTCTTTCTCTGTTTCCAATAAACAGAGCTATGGTCATCTTATCTCTGTGACATGACTTGCAAGTTTCATAAGATGTAAATTCAAACTAATTTAAATATGCATCTATATTTAACTTCAGCTAGTCGGGTCGCATTGATATGACCTAGTCTACATATCTCAAGAAGGATTCGTTCATTTCTGAACTCTTCCTCTTGTGTGTGTTCTGTATACTAAAGAACTGTAGTTTGATTTAGAACATCAATGCTTTTAGATAACGTGCCTAAACCGATCAACTTTTGATATAGGAAATGTTCAAAACATTATCCAACAATACAAAATTTTATCATTTCTTTACTAATAAAGAGACTGATATGATTTTGTATATCAGGTTCGGTATCTAATAACATTCGTTCAGAATCAATGTATTTGGAATACAGGGTGACAGTGACCAACAGACTTGGCTGCAACACTTGCCCCGTTTTCTGTCTCATGAAACTTATCACCCGTTCTCAGTTCTCTACCTATCTGTAGCCCTATGTAACAGATTACATATCTGGGATCCTGATCCGGTATCATATACCCAGGATGCGGAGGATACTGAGAAACAGTTCTTTGTAACGAACACACCCGAAGATGATGCATCAGCATGCACTCTCTTCGTTTGGGCGGCATAGGAATTCTGGTATTCCCCAATTTCCTGCTCTGTCTTATAACAATTATAAGGTGGAGCGGGACCAACGTTCCCCAGCTCAGTATAACAAGCGGGTTCGGTCAATAATCCGTATTATTATCTTGATTAAGGCGTGACATGGTCGCTACCTGGAGAGAGAGAGAAGAAAACACTCAGCGTGCGCTCTTGCAAGATCAGATTGGTTATTATTTTATCTAATCAGGATGGCTCCTACTGCTTTTTATCAAATCTTCCTTCAAACCCTAAAAGGAAAGACTAGCCGGGATTAATTACACACTACAAGTTCGCCAATCTTTCAGCCAGGCCAGTGTCGGTACTTTGAGGGAGGTCCCCCGTGCTTTCGCACGAACCTAATTAATATAAACCTCGTTTTCCCAGAGGCGTAACTTCGTTGACACCTTTCTAGACACCTACTTGATCGGCTAATTGTAATATGTAAAACTCTCCCAGGAGTAACTCTTACTCGCAGCGGGTATCGGGATCCAACTATCTCATAGAAGGTATGCAATCTCATTGCAAATTTCAACACTTGAAATTCCCGATAATTTTGCCCCTAGCGTCCTATGACCTTGACGCAGGCCAACAAACCATAGTGCGCTAGTCAAGTTCAACCCGTCATTTCCTGATTGAATTAAACCCACCCGCACGACCCTTGACGCAGGCCAACAAAGTCGCACGACTACCCTAATCCAATCTGCATCATATGCATAAGCAGATAAATACTAGTTAGCTACCGCACACTACGCCTTGACGCAGGCCAACAAACGTAGCACGAATACTAACTAGGACTTATCTGAAATGACGGAGGGCTACGACAGGTTTTTCTGAAAACCTATTGCGTAATGAACTTGATATCGTTGTAGAATCAAATGATTTTGAAATGGAGTGCTTTTGAGGCTTTTCTAGTTTTGCTAAAGGAGTCACTCTCGGTGAAGGGATCGTCGGTCCTTTCCTCGTCGAATGAGGTGCGGGATATATCATATATATCACTGTGCAAAGCAAAAACTCTTAAAAGCAATCAGAAGACAAACCGAGTGTGTAGCATCTGCCAGTTATTGCTAAAGGAGTCACTCCCGGTGAAGGGATCTCGGTCCTTTCCTCATCGAATAAGTTGCAGGATATATCACATATACCGCTGTGCAAAGCAAGAACTGTAGCTACCTGTTTTATTTTGAAATTCGATTCTACAACATCTTTAGGTTTCTTTTATTTCATTAATCTCATTAATGAAGTCCCATCATTTATGTACCTAAACATCACAGATAAATACGACGTACACTTATGCCATCCGCATTCGCCTCGATGTCCCCTCGTGCACCGTTAGGTTAGGTAACTAACGGCAGAGCGGGGCAGGGCTAGCGCGGGTGTAAAACATAAGTAACGCCTATATAATATATCATATATACTATATACTGTATCTATCACAGAACATCACATGATCACATCACAGATATCGCAGCAGAAGAATCATATGAAATATTGGATATACTAGGACGTCCGTGTTTTGAATACGAGCCAGTATAAAACACGGATTCCATGGTCGCGATGAATAGCCAAACCCACACCCCTAGACCCCTACGAGACCGGAAAGCAACCCTACCAATTCTAGAGTTAGGAGACCCGGACTCGACTCCTCGAGTTGGTCTCCCACTGGACTCCAGAACCCGGTTACTTGTGCTCCCCTCCTTGGGTCTATCCTAGTGCGGAAAAGCAAATAATATACAAAGGGTGACATCTTCCGCAACCTGGAAGTGCCCCAATAAAAGAATATTACATACAAGTTTTTACATGAATGAAAATGAAAAACACTCATCTCACATAAAAAACCCCGGCTATTCAAACACGACGATCCAATATAACATATCCAGCAACACATAACATCACATGTCATCAACGTAAGTAAATATGCGCATCCCAATTATCGTTGGCATATAGCAACGAAACCGGCGATATCACATATTACACTTACGGTCACAGAAAAGAAAGTGTAAACTACAATAGTTGGAATCCGCAACCTCTTTAGACATCACATGCCTAATCAAATGAATTCCTTAGACATCACATGCCTAACAATTATAAACCCCGCATTTTAGTCTCATTATCGAAAACACTTTTCAATATCAAGTCGGGAAATTCAACAAGATTCCCAATATCCTGATCGAATGGTCGTCGCAAACTTTAGTAGGCGGCCGCACCCCCGATACCGTCGACGAAGTGCACCAAGGCGGAACACCGCTACCGCGAGCACCCGGACGGATGCTTTCGGCGACGGGGTTCTCCTATAGTCACTTGGTCGGGGCTATGGGGCGAGGCTGTCTATTAAGTTTACCCGGCGAGTATCCGCGTACGTTACGTGATTGCGACGGACTTTTGATCACATCAAAATTCCGTAGCAACCGATCAAGTGAGACTAAACCTCTATGTTTATAACATTCATTCAGTTATCTCATAACTTTTTGTGAATTCCAATTATTGTATCACATTCCGGATAAGATAGAAAATGTTAAACTTTCCGATCGAACAATCGAACACCCAAGTTTTCCCGATACAGCTCAACTCATGAAACAAGTTTAAAAAACATCCAGTTCATGCCTCAGTACCGACGGTCCAGCCGTAGAAGGGTCAAGCCAACGCCTCACATGTGGCACGCCATACTGTCCCAAACCCTAAGGTTCAAAGGGCAGTTCAAGACGGTCACATAATCGAGTTAAGGTTTGTTGTCTTCTAGAGGGTCCATCGCGTTACTTGCACTACTTAGAACGTCTTTAAACCACGGAAAAATCCAACACTTGAAAATTTTCCGGCAGGAGAAAAATTGGGTATTTATATCCGGTCGAACTTTTTAACATATTCAAAAAATTATTCGGAAAACCACATAGACAAAGTTTGATAATCCGATCGAATCTACGATTCCCAATACAATCCCAGACCACTAACTCTTGAGTCAAATTAAAAATTCCCAGAAAATACAGCAATAAAATTTAAGAGTTACTGTGCAAAAATTACTGGGAGAAGGGACAAAGTTTCCGCGGAACCGCCGCATTAGCCATGCTAATGCCGCGGTTCCGCCGCAATGTTGTGGAATCTTGGGTACGGGATTCACAGTAATTCTTACAATTCCTTGCTGCATTTTCTGCATATTTTTAATGTGGAAAAATCCCCAAAATTGGAAAAAGTACAGAGAGCAATTTTGGGTTTAGTGTTTCGGTTCGATCGGGTTTCTAACATCGTCTAAGCATCGCCTAAGGCTCTAGCTAGGCTCTGATACCACTGTAGGGTTCCTAGGCACTCTAATGAGGTCTCACAAGTCATCAACTATGCCAATTTCAAATTTTACAAGTGCCGAGAGACCCTAATACGGATCGTTAACTAGATATATAGGCTATGCGATGTAACTAGTTAACAACTTAACTAAGTGAACGAAAATACAACCTTTGTAGATCCGGTGCTCCACCTCCATAGCTCCGCAATGATGTCCCTCCGCTGTCCAAATCGGATCCCGGACTCTTGCGTCGGCTTCATCGGAGAAATGGGCGGGCTAGGTCGTCCATGTCGATGCCGAAGATGATCTACGTCGAGGCATCACAAGATCAAGCTCCCACTTCACCAAGTCATGAAACTTGTGAAGAAAACACCCTATACTACTTGGCAAGAGGTAGAGGATGAAGAAATAGGAAGTGGGTTCATTTTAGAATTGGATTTCTCACTCATTTCATCAAGTCACCATTGATGAAGTCATGCTTTCTTCATTGAAGAAGACGAAGAAGAAGAAGAAAGAATATTATGATAAGTTATTTTCTAAACTAAATAAAATCCACACTTATCATATCATAACCAAGGTCAAGTGTGGAGAGTTAACTTGAGTTAGGTTGAATGGTTAGGGTTAGAGAAGAAGACAAGAATGGTTGCTTTGGTCAAAGCTTCATGAAGCTTCAACAAGCTTCATGAAAGAATGAAAGAAACCATTTTTGTTTTTCTTTTATCTACAATTCAAAAATGAATAGATAAATAAATAAATGAATAAAACCAGAACCCTAACCATTAACATAACAATGGTATAAGTCTTTACACAAACCCTAGCTATCATGTATCATCAAACATGATACAATCAAGTGCACAAAAAATATATCACATTTACGATGCGCACAGCCGAGTGAGAAAATCCATATTAAGTGAACCGATACTAGTTAATGCAAAGTAATATATCAAATATATAATTATGCATTAAATCATTAAATCAATACTTGATTTAATGATCCGGTCATATCGCATATAACCGACTAATATCAATAGTAACAACTTATCGAATCAACACTTGATCCGATAACTCGGCTATATCGCATATAACCGATCAATGTTACATCTCGCGAGAATCAAATACAGTATCACATACTGGTATTATTCTCGGCCCCGCACATATCTCATATGCGCTCCTATTTCGTTTCGCTTGAGCCAGGAAACCTCTGTGTAGGACTCTAAAGACTCGTCAATACGCCGGCAGCAGATGATGATCATATCAAGCACCCACAAGCCGCAAGCGGTCTGCTAAACGTAACGGCCACCCGGGTATTGAGCGATCAGAAGATCGACGAGCAACCCCGCTCACACTCCTGTGAATCCAACCAGTAACACTTACCGTACAATCCGGTCTGTTCGTCTGATATGTCGCATATCTCGCCTAAGGGTGGTAAACGTCAGACCCCAATAGCTTGATAAGTCGTGTCGATTTGAGGCCTATAACAGTTCGAGAAACTACTGATAACACTTACCAGTAAATCTCAGCAACCCTGGCCAGGGATTTCCGGTTATAGCCAATCGAACACAGCGCAACATCAACTCCCTATACCGGGAGAGACGAATCCCCTCCTATCGCTCATTGCCTCCATGTGATTCGGGACTGTACCCAAAAACCACCGTTTTGCACGCCCTCTTGGACGTGGTAAGGTGGAAATCAAAGCACAGTGGGAACCACACAAGACTCTATGACAATCTCGGGTCAACAGACTACTCTGTACCAGTGTCACCGGAGAACTGCCATCTGACGTAAGGTATAATACCATCTGGGAGTTCTCGGCGAGTCCGTCCAGTGTACCCAGTCTCCACTGAGCACCCGTATATCATCTCCGATGTCAAACACCAATGGATATGGGATCATCCATCGCCCATCTGTATGGGTCGAGAAGGTATGCGCTAGTCTACTCTGGTATATCGATGCCCGTCTCGATATACCCACGACTAGGGACCTTGAAGGATGTACTTATAGACTACCATGTCCCCACTAGTATGATCCGCATCATAGTCCAGGTAATTAAGTACACATCCTAAAGGCTTTACCAACATGTAACAGAGAGACAATCAGTATACACGTTAAGGTAAAGAGTAACCAGATAGCATACTATCATGTCGAGCAAGAAAGTCCTCCCTATATATGTCCCAGCATCCACTACAATATACATCCTATGTACAGTAATGGCCTCTAGGGCATATATATAACTAACAGTTTAAACGTGCTTAAAAGATCGATCGACGGAATTTACAAAAAACACGATTTCGGATTTGGGTTTGCTGTCGATTTTCAAAAGTGGTCAAAAATTATTTCATGCATCTTAAAAATCCGTGCAGGCAAATATAAGGCTACACAAAAAATTTTAGCTCGTGATTCCACTAAAGTGCCGCAGATCCGCCGCACTAACCCCCTATTTGCGGCGGTTCCGCGGCCATTTAGTAGCTAAGGGCTTCCAAATTTTTACTGTAGCCTCCTAATGTAAAATTGTGATTTTTGTGATATTCTGTTTTGGCCTAAGTTTCAGTGAAGTGTTGTTTTGCTATTGGGGCCAATTTGGAACTTAGTCGATTGATATTTAAGTGTGCGTTTATCAGTACTTACATTTATATCTGCGACCGTGGATGTCATTTGATCGTTAAACTCGCCTAATTGCTATATGTCTTTTAGACGGGTTTGCGAACGTGACATTCATGTTGATGTTCTGTAATGTGCTGTGATGTTGGTTGGATCGTCGTGGTGGATCGCAATGGTGCAATGATAATACATTTTTATTTCATTTGTACATTTGATATTGCAGGGCGAGCGTCCGACATGTGGACTGCCGTCACTTCCCGTTTGTATATTATTCTTTTGGGGCACGACCGGGCTGAGGTCGATGTCACCCTTGTATATTATTTTCTTTTCTGTACTAGGACTGTCCCGTGGTGGGGTGCAAGAATAGCCGGATTCTAGCGGGCAACTGGTTCGCATCTCATGGCGTGGGATGGAGGGGACCTTATTCTAGAATTGCCGGGCTGTTCGCCGCACTCGTAGGGGGTATAGGTGACCCAGGAGGGGTGCTCAAGTTACCAGATTCCGTGAAGTGCTGGGTGGTCCATTCACGTTGCTGAAGAGGGCTGCCTCACTTCTGGTTTTGGCGGGTAACTTGCCGTGCTCGTAGGGGTCTAGGTTTCATTGCACATGCTATCCACACGACAGGGAACGTCGGGTCTCACTTGCGGCTCAAGTGAAACCCGGGGGTCCAGATTATCCACCATTCTGTGATGTTTCTGTGATGTTGCTTTATATCATTCCTGGGACGAATGTTATATATATTTATATATACTAGTAGATGTTGTATATGTTTTGCACCCGCGCTAGCCCAGTCCCCGCTCTGTCGTTAGTTAAGTAACCTAACGGGTGATGACGGGACCCAGTGGCGAATGCGGATGGCATATACGTATATTTTATTTTCGTTCTTTTCTGGTGTGATTAATTGATGGGACTGCATAGATTCTTATCAATGCAAGGATAAAACAAACCTATATATATGATGTTGTTGGAACCAAGTTTTTAAAAAAAATCTGACATTACAGACGTTCTCTTTTGCTTTGCACCGTGGTATTCATTTTGGAATATCTTGCACCTCATTCGACGAGGCAAGGGCCGAGATCCCTTCAAAGGGAGTGACCCCTTGAGTAAAAGTTTGCGTCAACGTAATAACTTTACTATAGTCGATTATTTTTGCTTTGCATCATGGTATTCATTTGGGATATCCTGCACCCCATTCGACGGGGAAAGAGCCGAGATCCCTTCACCGGGAGTGACCTTTTTAGCAAAAGCTTTCTCCAGTATATATTTATAAAACCACTCGGTTCTTTCAACGATATCAAGTTCATTACGTTAAAGGTTTTTCGCCAAAAACCAGTCGTAGCCCTCCGTCATTTCATACAGGTATTACATAGTATTCATGCTGTATATGTTGACCTCTGTCAAGGCACAGTGCTTGGTAGCTGGGTAATGCTTGTTTGTTGCATAGATATGCGATTATTTAGGACAGTCGCACGGTCATGTTGACCTCTGTCAAGGGCTCGTGCGGGTGTGTCTAAGTTAATCCAGGACAATGACGGGTTGAACTTGACTTGCGACTTATGATATGTTGACCTCTGTCAAGGTCATAAGCCGCTTGGGGTAAAAATCATATCGTGAGTTTCAAACATACAGGAAACTTGCCAGGCTTGCGCATACCTTCTGGAGTGTGGTGACTTGAGTGGCTTCAATCAAGTTATCATGCGATGATAGTTGGATCCCGATTCCCACCGATGAGTAGGATTACTCCTCGGGTGATTCCGACTAATTCTCCTTTTGGGTTTGGAGGAGAATTCGAGGATACAGTAGGAGCCATCCAGATTAGATAAAATGATTAACCATTATGATCGAGGTTAGAGTGCACGCTGAGTCTTTCTTCTCTCTTTCTCTCTCTGGCTGCGACTATGACCCGACCTTTGACTAAAACTCATGAAACCAAGTTAACCGAACCTTCTTAAAACACTTTGGCTTTTGGAATGTCACGGTGTCGCATACATCATTGCCACTTCTATATCGCCTTTGCATTTTTCCAGAACACCCCGTATTACTACGAAAATCCACTTCCATTGGATAAATCCATCGTATAGTTACATACGAACTCGAAGGAATTTTTTCGAGGATGGATTCTGGTTCTGGAGAGAATGAATAGGACTATTCGGTTGTCTTTTCTCTTTACCTTCTCTCAAGTTGTGAGGGCTCCTAGGATTAGGAGAGGGTACACCTATTGAGTTTATTGGATAGTCATCCTCCAAACCATAGGCAGGTGCAGAACGGCAGGGAAGGAAGAAAACCAACAAGCTTAACTGTTGTGTACAGAAGGTAATAAGTAAAGACATATAAATGGATTAGAATAATGGCAAAGAAAGTTGCGAACACCATTATTCAGGACAAAATCCGTGTATACCCCTGCCACTCCTAAATCCACTTTGCTTTTCTCTAGGACACTCCGTATCGCTACGGATATCCACTTCCATTGGATAAATCCATCGTATAGTTACATACGAACTCGAAGGAACTTTTTCGAGGATGGATTCTAGTTCAGGAGAAATTGAATAGGATTATTCAGATGTCTTTTCTCTTTACCTTCTCTCAGGTTGCGAGGGCTCCTAGGATTAGGAGAGTACACCTATTACGCTTATTGGATAGTCTTCTTCCAAACCTTAGGCTGGTGCCGAAGGGTAGAGAATGAAGAAAACCAATTAGAGTAAAGGAGGTGTACAGAAAGTAATAAGTAAAGACATAATAAAGGGATTGCAGTAAGGGCAGGTAAGTATATGCTTACTGTCATGATTCAGGATAATGGAAGAGGCGTTACTAGGAATACCAGTTAACACCTTTGAAACATTTTCATGTTTCAGTCTGACTGTGCGATGTTAATTGAAAACTGTTTTCCCAATTGGAATCTAACTCCCGGGTATGTATTTACCAGATCAGTTTCTCACATATGTATGATATTATAGATGGTGAGTGGGAGTAAGATATTAGGAATTGAGTGATTAGATCCTCATTATATCGGAATTCGTAGTAATTGGTGATATTTGAGGAAATCATCTGGATTTTGCTGGATGGAAAATATTTGGTTTTGAATATCCGTTGTTATGCACCGATTTCAAACTGGTATAACTGTACATTTATTTTATAGAGTGAGATATAACTTTTTGACATTGTGTCTATGACACTTACCTATATCAGTTGGTGATTCGGTAAGGTGCATTCAACAGAGGTGTAATTCTTCTTAACCACACTACAGTTTTTCAACCTACGACGCACAGGGTTTGAGTTGTTGAACTCAGGGGACTTGTACAAAGTATTGTATGTTGTCCAATGTCCATTAGGACAAAGGGGTTGGTACTCGTACTATATTCTGTTTACTTGTGACTTCTCCAATTCTGGACAAGTATTTCGTTGAAATGCATAGTCCAGATATTGAGAAGTTATAGGTATAAGAATAAAGTAGAGAACCATTTATTGTAAGTATCAGGATTCTTCGAGGAAGTCGAAGATGTAGATACCTGTGTTTGGTATTCCATTGATAGTAATGGTTTTGAGAACTTGCTTCTCTTTCGGGTTACTCATATATGGATGCACTCCTAGATGAGTAATGTTGATTAACCTCATTCCATTTGGTTGATATGCACTGGAGACAGCTGCATGATTTTTGAATCTGGTTCCAATTAGATTAGTGCTTTTGTTTCTATATTACATAAATATAGAATCAATTTATATCTTAACGATGTTAAGGTATAGGGAGTTGTCCGGCTGATGCTTAAAACCAGAATCCAGATAAACTCAAGGCACGTTTCAGTAATGGCTGTTTGTGGATTATCCCGGGCTTTGACGAGGGTTAACTTTCTACCATCAGGAAGATCAATATTTTATATTGTTCTTGACTCGCCACAGTTTTAATAAAATGGATTTTTTCAGAAAACAGAAGTGGGAGTATGGTAGAACTGGAAGTTATTCCAGAACCACAAACGATTACTAGAAATTTAATAAAATCTAAGGATTCAATTGGATTTGATGTTCCATTAGCCACTCCGCAGATTTGGTGGGTTACCTCAGGCACCCAAGAGGTACTTTGGACTTCTCAGAGACGGTGACAAGGAGGTTCTTGTTTACCCAGACGTGCCAATGCTGCTGTTGTAAGTGCACGGCGGCGCCCCGGCCGTTAATCCAAGGCCAAAAATGCGGAAACGATAATTTACTTTAACTTTTGAACCGGCACCACCGCGCAATTTAAACCCGGATCGGGCCATTAACATAGTCCTAGCTAACTAGAGAAAGGGTAGAGAGATATACCGAGCGATCTGTGTCCTTCGATCTTCTCGTCAACGTCCCGATCTCCCCGCGGAATCTCCGGTCTTCATCGCCTCATCGGAAGGGCACCACATCACCGGGTTCTTTTACGGGCTCCTACCTCTAGACCGAGGCAACTCGGGCACGAAGTTGGCGAGCCGACGTGCCCAAGAAGTGCTGTAGAATAGTGTAGTGTGGTTTGTCTCAATGGGGTTTGTGAAGTTGCCTTGTCAAGTGGAGGTGAAGAATGGACTTTTGGAGATGAACTAGAGAGAGCTTTTTTCTAGCAAAATGAGAAACAAAAATACCACATGAATAATGAATCCCTTCTCACCACAATAGTGGCCGGCTCCTCACCAAAGGAATGGGAATCTAGAAAAGTCAAGGGGGGGAAGCCATCATGCAAGAAAGAGAGAGAAAGGTGATAATTAGAAGAAACGATCACCACCCAAAACCAACACTCCAACAACCATCATCACTCCCAAAGTCAAGCAATCATGAAGTGAAGAAGTCAAATGATGGTGCAACCATCATGAAGCATCAATATGCAAAGACCACCCTCCATAATGCTAATTTGCACAATTGCAAATAAGCCCTCCTCCACCAATTTTTAGCCAAGGAAAGAAACAAAGGAAAATGGCCGAAACAGAAAACAAACTGGCAACTTCAAGAAACAGATCCCGTACTAAATTACAGGAAACCCCGCTACTGTATATACATACCCGCATTTGTATTCCGACCGAATACAAATGCAATGAGACAAAATCCACACTTTACAATACTAGGATCCGGCTTAAACCAAAGCCCGCTAGTATTATCCGTCCGATCATGATCCGTGCAATACCGCACGTATATGATCGAACCCTGCTATATCTCCATACGGCCTCTACAGCGTTTCGCCCGAAACTTGAGAAACTGGTCTGTGGGGGACTCTAAAGACTCGTCAATACTTTGGTTGTGGATTTAACCACTAGCACGTCAGAGGTATTAGCCTTACGTAACGGGCTACCAGGTATTGACCAAAAGGGACGTCAATGAGCGAACTCATCCTGACACCCTACTGAGCCTGTCAGTGACAATATCTGTACAGTCCGGTCCGTTTGTCTATGAGCATCGCATGGCGGGCCTAGGGGGTTGGTAAAAGTCAGACCCCCAAAAGCGGTACAAGTCGTGTCGGAGTGTAGCCCAGAACACCCTGAGATACTACTAGAATACCTACCAGTAAATCTCCTGCCTTGGCCAAGGACTTCGTGTAAGGGCTCTCCTAGACACAGGGCGACCTCACCCCCAATACCGGGAGAGACGAACCCCTGCAGATCCGCTCACTGCCACCATGTGGCTCGGGACTGTACCCAACTAAAACCTGTTTGCACGTCTCCTTTGAGCGTGGTAGGGTAGTAATCAAAGTACAGTGGGAACTCACACGAGACAAATGACGATCTCAGGTCGATGAACTAACCTGTACACATGTCACCAGGGAACTGCTATCTGACGTTAGGTATAAGACCAACTAGCATGTTCCCGGCGAGTCCTGTCCGGTGTACTCATAACCCATTGAGCACCTGTATACATCTTAGGTGAACCAACTGACTCCAGTGGCTTGTGAGACCGGCCACCGCCCCTCGTCGGGGTCTCGACTGTATACACTAGTCTACTCTGGAGTATCGATGCCCTGTCTCGAAACTCCCACGACTACGGACCTTTTAAGGATGTGCTTATAGACTACCAGCTCCCACGTATACGATCGCCCTCATACTGCTGGCAGTCAAGCAAGAATCCTAGGGGCTCTATCAACGCGCAATAGTGACCTGTAAGGTCACCTAAAGCAGTACACGATGATAAAGATAAACCAGATAGCATACTATCGTCTCGAGTAAGACTGTCATATCGCGATAGGTCCTCCATCAATCATTGCAATCACGTGCCTGTGATCCAATAATTGACTCTGAGGGCACTATCTCCAGCAATCTTCCACTTGCACTCAAGGCTAATTATTGCGATGTCGCATACTCACAGCCCGTGTGATACCGAACACCCAACTCCTCTACTAATCTGTCTCACAAAACCCGTTTGTGAAACTATTACGTTCGATGAATAGCCTCAGTGAGTGGATCCGCCTTGATGTTTCTTTCCATGTCTCTGTTTATCTCAAGTTCGCGGAGCAACCCATCTCCCGAAATGAGCAATACCTGTCTTAGAATATGTTTGGATGTCTTATGGGACCTAGTTCATAAGTGAACTCCAAATCCAAACTTCTTAGACTGTATCATCGACTGAACTTAATCAGTGTCATGCGCCATGCCTCCCTCAGTATCCGTCTGGACCACCTGTCCAAAATACTGCCCCTCGTCAGAAGGAAAACTATAACTCTGACAGTCACTCTGTCATCCAGGTCACCTTGGAAGCCTGGAATGATAACTGTCTCCCGAATGAGGCTGTCGTTATCATATCCTTAGAACATTCTCTTATGTTCTAAAACTGCTTCCGATCGTTTCTCCAGGATTGGATTAATATCAACTTATTGCATCTACTGTAAAAACAACATCTGGTGTGGTACTTGAAATCTCATGATTGACTCAACTGCCTAAGCAAGTGATCTGCCAATCATGCACATCCCTCTCCCCTTTAGTCAGTAAGACACCTTTAGAGAGGGTGACTCCATCACCTGCAGGTACACTACCGTGCCAGGAGTCGTCCATTCTAAAACACCTTTAGAATGATGTCTAAATACCCAGATTGGGAAACTACCCAAATCTAGATCTAAAACCATAGAGCCAGTAACCAGAATGTCTGATATAATATCCAAGTCCTTTGTAGAGAAACCACCGTGTGACAGCCAAAGTATAACCGATCGTAGTATAGGAATATCACTTCCTACTCTGTGTATGTCATCCAAATACCAGGACATCACACCCTACTACCTTCTTAACAGATCCATCCCATATTCTGATGAAGTCAAACCTATGACTGTCACATCAGAAATAGATGATCTATCTCCGCTATATCCGCTTTAGTCTATAAATAGACATAAGCCACTTGTCCACCATGCTTCCGCTGCTCCCACTGACTACGAGAACCTCTGGCAGAGTCATATAGACGTACACTTCTAAAACCAGTTTAGAACGACGCTATACTCATCCTCCTGCGGGGTCTTACAGTCTGGAACAACAGCAATGGCAAGTCTGGGTAAACAAGAACCTCCCTGCCACCGTCCTTGAGCATACCGAAGTACCTCTCGAGTGCCTGAGGTTACCCACCATATCTGCAGAGTGGCTAATGGAATATCAAACCAGATTGAATCTTCAGGTTCTTATCAAATCTTCAGTAATCGTTTGTGGTTCTGGAATCACTTCCAGTTCTACCATACTCCCACTACTGTTTTCTGAAAAAATCCATTTTTTATTAAAACTGTGGCGAGTCAAGAACAATATCACTATTGATCTTCCTGATGGTAGAAAATCAACCCTCGTCATAGCCTGGGTCAACCCACAAACAGCCATTACAGAAACGTGCCTTGAGTTATCCAGAGTCTGGTTTTAAGCATAATCTGGACAACCCCCCGTATCTTAACAATGTCAAGATATGAACTGTTCTATATCCAATATAGAAACAGAGGCACTGATTTAATTTAACCAGATTCAAATCATGCAGCTGTCTCCAGTGCATGTTAACTAAATGGAAAGAGGCCGATCAGCATTACTTAACTTAGGAGTGCTTCCAATTATAAGTAATCTGAAAAAGAAGTAAGTTCTCTTAATCATTACTATCAACTGAATACCATCCACAAGTATCTACATCTTCGATCACCTTGAAGAATCCCGATACTTGCAATACCTGGTTCTCTACTTTACTCTTATACCTATAACTTCTCAAAACTTGGACCCTGTGTTTCTACGAAACACTTGTCTAAGAACCAGAGAAGTCATAAGTAAACCGAATATAGTACGAGGACCAACCCCTCTGTCCTAATGGACACTGGACAACATACAATACTCTGTATAAGTCCCCCGAGTCTAATAACTCATTCACTGTGTGTCGTAGGTTGAAAAATGTACTTATGGTTAAGAAGAATTACACCGCTGTTCAATGCTCCTTACCTAACCATCCACTGATATAGGTAAATGTCCTGGACATAATTTCAAGAAGGTATATCTCACTCTAAAAAATAGACGTACAGATACATCAACTTGAAATTGGTGCATTACAGCGGATATTCAAAACCAAATATTTGCCGTCCGGCAAACAACCCAGGTGACTTCCTCAAATATCACCAATTACAACGAATTCCGATAAAATGAGGATGATCAACTAATTCCCAATAACTTACTCCCACTCATCATCTGTAAAACCATACAGATGTGAGAATCATACCTGGTAAATACATACCCTGGAGCAAGGGCTAATTGGGAAATCAGTTTTCTTTTAACAGTACGCAGTGAAACTGAAACATATAAATGTTTCGAAGGAGTACCGAGGTATTCCTAGTAATGCCTCTTCCATTATCCAGATTCACAACTGTAACCGTATATTTCTTTGCCATCTCTCCAAATCCCTTCATATGTCTTTAGTCATTTCCTTCTGTACACCCCTTTAGGCCAAATGGTTTTCTTCCTTCCCCACCTTTCGGCACCAGCCTATGGTTTGGAAGAAGACTATCCAATAAGCATAATGGGTGTACTGTCCTAATCTTAGGAGCACTCGCAATGCGAGAGAAGGTGAAGATAAAAGACAACCGAATAAAACCTTATTCTTATTTCTCCTGAACCGGAATCCATCCCCGAACTGGAACAAGTTCCTTTCGAGTTCGTATATAACCATACGATGGAGTTTCCAATAAACTGTGGATATTCATAGTGATACGGAGTGTTCTGGAGAAATACAAAGGTGATATAGGATTGGCGAAGAAATACTTGGTTTGGTCGTGAATAGCAGTCGCAGTTTACTTTGCCCTCTTATTAATCCCTTGATATGTCTTTACTTAATACCTTATGTACACCGTTTAGGCTAATTGGTTTTCTTCATTCCCTACCGGTCGACACCTGCCTATGGTTTGGAAGAAGACTATCCAATTTGCGTAATAGGTGTACTGTCCTAATCCAATGAGCACTCGCAACATGAGAGAAGGTAAAAGGAAAAGACAACTGAATAGTCCTATTCGTTTTCTCCAGAACTGGAAACCAACCTCGAATAAATTCCTTCGAGTTCGTATATAACCATACGATGGTTTTATCCAAGGGAAGTGGACGTTTGTAGTAATACGGGGCGTCTTAGAGAAAAGGGTAAAAGTAGGAGTGGCTATGAGGTTTGCAGCTCAGACAATCCAAAAGCCAATGTTTAAGAAGGTTCGGTTAATTTTGGTCACTGAGTCATAGTCAAGGGTCGGGTCATGGTCGCTGCCAGAGAGAGAAAGAAAAGAAACTCTCAGCGTGCACTCTAACCTAGATCAGAATGGTTACCAATTTATCTAATCAGGAAACCTCCCACTGTACCGTCAAATTCTCCTCCAAACCTGAAAGAAGAATTAGTCGGGATCACCCGAGGAGTAAACCAACTCATCAGTGGGAATCAGGATCCAACTATTATCGCATGATAATGTGACGGAATCCGGTCACGTTATCACACTCCAGAAGGTATGCGCATATCTGGCAAGTTTCAG
Organism: Agapanthus africanus; assembly: GCA_030015575.1. Taxonomy (NCBI): domain Eukaryota; kingdom Viridiplantae; phylum Streptophyta; class Magnoliopsida; order Asparagales; family Amaryllidaceae; genus Agapanthus; species Agapanthus africanus. The sequence continues at coordinate 522,112,151 of CM057344.1, forward strand.
TTTCTTTAGAAACTCCCGATGTGATTTTTGCCTCATGCTCTTATGACCTTGACGAAGGTCAACAAATCATAAGTCACATGTAAAGTTCTACCCGTCATTGTCCAGGTTAATTTGAACCCATCCGTACAAGCCTTTGACGAAGGTCAACAAGGCTATTCGACTATCCCAAACCAACGCATCTATCTATGCAGCAGAAAAGTAACAAGCAGCTACCATACACTATGCCTTGACGAAGGTCAACAAACATAGCATGAATACTACGTGCTACCCGTCTGAAACGACGGAAGCCTACGAATGGTTTCTGGCGAAAAACCTTTAACGTAATGAACTTGATATCGTTGAAGGAACCGGATAGCTTTTAGAAAAATATAGTGACGAAAACCTTTGCTAAAGAGGTCACTCCCGGTGAAGGGATCTCGGCTCTTTCCCCGTAGAATGAGGTGCAGGATATTCCAACTGAATACCACGATGCAAAGCAAAAGTAAACGACTATAGTGAAGTTATTGCCCTGATGCAAACTTCTGTCCAAGGGGTCACTCCCGGTGAAGGGATCTCGGCCCTTGCCTCGTCGACTGAGGTGCAGGTTATTCCAACTGAATACCACTGTGCAAAACAAAAGAGAACGCCCTTGCAATAACAGCTTTTTGAAAAGTGTTCCAACAACATCAGAATAGGTTTGTTTAACTTGTATTGATCCGAATCAACGCAGTCCCATCAATTGATCACACCAATAAAGAACGAAAATAATTATGTACGTATATGCCATCCGCATTCGCCAAACTAACGACAGAGTGGGACTGGACTAGCGCGAATGCAAAACATATACAACATCTACTATTATATATATCAATATATAATATTCGCTCAAGGCGTGATAAAATGCAACATCATAGAAATGTAATAAGCATCACAGAACAATACAGATATCTGGGATCCGCGGGTTTCATAGAGCCGCTACTGAAACCCGACGTTCCCATGGTCGTGTGAATAGCCTGTGCAATGAAATCCTAGACCCCTACGGGCGCGGCAAGTTACCCGCCAAAACCTGAAGCGAGGCAGCCCCCTTCAGCAACGTGAATGGACCACCCAGCACTTTACGGAATCCGGTAACTTGGGCACCCCTCCTGGGTCAACCTGTACCCCCTACAAGTGCGGCGAATAGCCCGCCAATTCTAGAGTAAAGCCCCCTCTGTCTCAATGCCATGAGATGCGGGCCCGTTGCCCTCTAGAACCTGGCTATCCATGCACCCCACCTTGGGGTAATCCTAGTACAGAAAGTAAAATATGCATACAACGGGTATATCGACCTCACCCCGGTCGTGCCCCAAAAGAATAATATACAAACAGGCAGTGACGGCAGTCCACATGTCGGACGCTCGCCCCGCAATATCAAATGTACATAATAAAGCAAACTGTACTAACATTGCATCCAGGCTATCCCCCGTGACCAATCCGCAAAATCACAGCACAACACAGAACATCAACGTGAATGTCACGTTCGCAAATCCGTCTAAAAGGGCTATAGCAGTTAGACAGGATTTACCGATCAAGTGACATTCACGGTCACAGATATAATGTAAATACTGTGAACTAACATGTTTAAAATTTTCGATCGATCAAATTTTCTCATGTGGGCCCCAAGCACAACTGTAGCACTCAAAAACATCTGGGCCCAAAAAGAATATACCAGAAACCCTATTTCCATGTCAGTAGACCACTGTAGAAATTTGGTGCGGTTTGGCCACAAAACGGCGGCGGTTCCGCAGCCAAAATGAGGCTTTGGCCGCTGAACCGCCGTGCTACAGTAATATCAGCCGACCAAATTTTCACAGAATGCATAAAAAACCCTGCACGTATTTTTCCAATATACCAAATAATTTTTAGAGCAAGGAAAAATTCGACAGAAAGTGCGACATGGAAATGTGGATTTTGGAAATTCCGATCGATCGAATTTGTAAACACATTAGAGCAAGCAAGACTAGGTTAATGGCGTGGCTCTGATACCAATGTAAGTGCACGGCGGCGCCCCGGCCGTCAATCCGAGGCCAAAAATACGGAAACGATAATTTACTTTAACTTTTGAACCGGCACCACCGCGCACTTTAAACCCGGATCGGGCCATTAATATAGTCCTAGCTAACTAGAGAAAGGGTAGAGAGATATACCGACTGATCCGTGTCCTTTGGTCTTCTCGTCGATGTCCTGATCTCCCCGCAGAATCTCCGGTCTTCATCTCCTCGTCGGAAGGGCACCACATCGCCGGGTTCTTTTACGGGCTCCCACCTCTGGACCGAGGCAACTCGGGCACGAAGTTGGCGAGCCGACGTGCCCAAGAAGTGCTGTAGAATAGTGTAGTGTGGTTTGTCTCAATGGGGTTTGTGAAGTTGCCTTGTCAAGTGGAGGTGAAGAATAAACTTTTGGAGATGAACTAGAGAGAGCTTTTTTCTAGCAAAATGAGAAACAAAAATACCACATGAATAATGAATCCCTTCTCACCACAATAGTGGCCACCCCCTCACCAAAGGAATGGGAATCTAGAAAAGTCAAGGGGGGGAAGCCATCATGCAAGAAAGAGAGAGAAAGATGATGATTAGAAGAAATGATCACTACCCAAAACCAACACTCCATCAACCATCATCACTCCCAAAGTCAAGCAATCATGAAGTGAAGAAGTCAAATGATGGTGCAACCATCATGAAGCATCAATATGCAAAGAACACCCTCCACAATCCTAATTTGCACAATTGCAAATAAGCCCTCCACCACCAATTTTCAGCCAAGGAAAGAAACAAAGGAAAATGGCCGAAACGGAAAACAAACTGTCAACTTCAAGAAATAGATCCCGTAATAAATTACAGGAAACTCCGTTACTGTATATACATACCCGCATTTGTATACCGACCGAATGCAAATGCAATGAGACAAAATCTACACTTTACAATACTAGGATCCGGCTTAAACCAAAGCCCGCTAGTATTATCCGTCCGATCATGATCCATGCAATACCGCACGTATATGATCGAACCCTGCCATATCTCCATACGGCCTCTACAGCATTTCGTCCGAAACTTAAGAAACTGGTCTGTGGGGGACTCTAAAGACTCGTCAATACTTTGGTTGTGTATTTAACCACTAGCACGTCAGAGGTATTAACCATACGTAACGGGCTACCATGTATTGACCAAAAGGGAAGTCGATGAGCAAACTCATCCTAACACTCTACTGAGCCTGTCAGTGATAATAACCGTACAGTCCGGTCCGTTCGTCTATGACCATCGCATGGCGGGCCTAGGGGGTTGGTAAAAGTCAGACCCCCAAAAGCGGTACAAGTCGTGTTGGAGTGTAGCCCAGAACACCCTGAGATACTACTAGAATACCTACCAGTAAATCTCCTTTCTTGGCCAAGGACTTCGTGTAAGGGCTCTCCTAGACACAGCGCGACCTCACCCCCAATACCGAGATAGACGGACCCCTGCAGATCCGCTCACTGCCTCCATATCGCTCGGGACTGTACCCAACTAAAACCTGTTTGCACGTCTCCTTTGAGCGTGGTAGGGTAGTAATCAAAGTACAGTGGGAACTCACACGAGACAAATGATGATCTCAGGTCGATGAACTAACCTGTACACATGTCACCAGGGCTGCTATCTGATGTCAGGTATAAGACCAACTAGCATGTTCCAGGCGAGTCCTGTCCGGTGTACTCATAACCCAATGAGCACCTGTATACATCTTAGGGGAACCAACTGACACCAGTGGCTTGTGAGACCGGCCACCGCCCCTCGTCGGGGTCTCGACTGTATACACAAGTCTACTCTGGAGTATCGATGCCTTGTCTCGAAACTCCCACGACTAGGGACCTTTTAAGGATGTGCTTATAGACTACTAGCTCCCACATATATGATCGCCCTCATACTGCTGGCAGTCAAGCAAGAATCCTAGGGGCTCTATCAACGCGCAATAATGACCTGTAAGGTCACCTAAAGCAGTACACAATGATAAAGATAAACCAGATAGCATACTATCATCTCGAGTAAGACTGTTCTATCGGGATAGGTCCTCCATCAATCATTGCAATCACGTGCCTATGATCCAATAATTGACTCTGAGGGCACTATCTCCAACAGCTGTTCTAGATTATAAGACCCGGCAGGAGGATGAGTATAGCGTCGTTCTAAACTAGTTTTAGAAGTGCACGTGTATATGACTCTGCCAGAGGGTTGTTGTAGTCAGTAGGAGCAGCGGAGGCATAATAGGCAAGCTGCTTATGTCTATTTACAGACTAAAGCAGGTATAGCGGAAATATACCATCTATTTTGGATGTGACGGTCATAGGCTTTGACTTCATCAGAATTGGAGATGATCTGTTAAGAAGGTAGTAGAGAGTGATGTCTAGGGATTGGGGTGACATGCACTTGATAGGAAGAGATATTCCTATACTACGATCGGTTATACTGTGGTTGTCATAAAGTTGTTCCTCCACATAGGATATGGAAATAATATCAGGTTTTCTGGTTACTAGATCTGGATTTGGGAAGTATCCCAATCTGGGTACTTTGAAATTATTGTAAAGGGATTTTAGGATGGACGACTCCTGGCATGGTGGTCTACGTGCAGGTGATGGAGTCACCCTCTCTGAAGGTGTCTTATAGACTAAAGTGGAGAGGGATCTGCAGGATTATCATATCACTTGCTTAGGCAATTGAGTTAATCATGAAATGTCGAGTACCACAACAGATATTGCTTTTGCACTAGATGCAATAAGCAGATATATTAATCCAATCCTGGAGAAACATTGGGAAGCAGTTATTGAGCATAAATGGATGTTCTTGGGAAATGATTATGGTAGCTTCCTTCGGGAGACGATTATCATTTCAGGCTTCCAAGATGACCTGGATGACAGAGTGTCTGTCAGAGTTATAGTTTTTTCCTCTTTTGATGGACGGTATGTTGTACAGATGGTCCAAGCGGATACTGAGGAAAGGCATGGCGCAGGATACTGATTAAATTCAGTAGTCAATACAGTCTAAGTAGGTTGCTGGATTTGGAGTTCTTTTATGAATTGGGTCCAATCAGATATCCAGACAAATTCTAAGACAAGTATTGCTCATTTCGGGAGATAGTTTTCTCCGCGAAGTTGAGATTAAGAGAGATACAGAAAGAAATATTGGAGCAGATCTACTCATTGAGGCCATTTCTCGAACGCAATCATTTTCACAAACGGGCTTTGCGAAACTGATTAGTAGAGAAGTTGGGTGTTCGGTATCACACGGGCTGTGAGTATACGACATCGCAATAATTGGCCTTAAGTGCAAGTGGGAGATTGTTGGCCATAGTGCCCTCAAGGTAATTATCATAGTCGCGGACTTGTGATTATGATGATTGAGTGAGGACCGATACCGATAAAACAGTCTTACTCAAGATGATAGTATGCTTTCTGGTTTGTCTTTATCATCATGTTGATAAAGCCCATAGGATTCTTGCTTGATTGCCAGCATTATGATGGCGATCATATATGTGGGAGCTGGGGTCTATAAGCACATCTTTAAATGTCCCTAGTCGTAGGAGTATCGAGACCGGGAATCGATACTCTAGTGTAGACTAGTGTATATTGATCGAGACCCCGACGAGGGGCGGTGGCCAGGTCTCACAAGCCATTGGAGTTAGTTTGTTCACCTAAGATAGTATACAGGTGCTCATTGGGTTATGAGTACACTAGACGGACTCGCCGGGAATCTGCTAGTTGGTATTATACCTATTGTCAGATAGCAGTTCCCAGGTGACATGTGTACAGGTTAGTCTGTCGACCTGAGATCGTCATTTGTCTCGTGTGAGTTCCCACTGTGCTTTGATTACTACCCTACCACGGCTCAAAGGAGTCGTGCAAACAGGTTTTAGTTGGGTACAGTCCCGAGCCACATGGAGGCAGTGATCGGATCGTCGGGGATTCGTCTCTCCCAGTATTGGGGGTTGATGTCGCGTTGTGTACGGATGGCCATCACCAAAAATCCGTGGCCACAGTGGACGAGAATTACCGATCTAGGATCGATAGTTTCTCAGGTGGCGATGGGTTTCATACCGACACTGAATATCACGTTGTTGGGGGTCTGACTTTATCCACCCCCCTAGACTCGATATGCGATACTCTTAGACGAACAGACCGAACTGTACGGATATTGTCACTGTCAGGCTCAGTAGGGGTTCAGGATAAGTTTGCTCGTCGGCCTCCCTTTCGCTCAATACCTGGGTAGCCGTTACGTACAGCTAGTGCCGCTGACGTGCTTATGGTTAAACCCACTGCCAGCGTATTGACGAGTCTTTAGAGTCCCACACAGAGGGTTTTCACGGTTCAGGCGATATGGTGTACATGAGGTATGTTGATACATACAGATGTCCGATTAAATATGTGCACTTGCTGCGCAGACTTTAATTGGACGGTTGATAATACTAGCGGCTTAGGATTAAGCCAGTTTATTAATCAGGTCTTGATTTAATAATTTATATATGTATTTATATATACGTATTCTTGTATTATTATTCATTATTCGTTTTCTCTCTCGGCTGTTCGTATTTTGGTACGAATACGCGTATATGTATTTCGGTACATGTACCGGGAAGTATTCCGTATTTTATACGGAATAGCTTTTAGAAGATGCCACCTCATTTATATCATTTTCCATTTATGGAAATTCATTTGTTTTTTATTTATGAGGTGGAAAAGGTGATGTGATTTATGGCATAGGTTTGTGCATGTAGTATGGTATGGTCTCATTTGTTTATTGCTTTAATTAAAAAGGAAATGATATTTTTTTTGGGTGAAAGAGAGAGGAGGGGCCGGCCATTCTTTTAAGGGTGGTTAATTTCATTTGGCTCATTTTACACTTGCATGATTCCCACTCTCTCATTCACACAAAAAGAGTTAGCCATTTTTCTTTGCTCATGCCAAAAGCTTCATCATCTCCATTTCATCTTCTATGATTGCTCATTTGAGTTTTGTGTTGAAAGAAAATCATAGTGGCACATTCATACACCCCCACTCTCCATCGCTAGCGACGTTGGAGCGTCAGTTACCTCGTTCGACGAGGTTGGAGCTTGCGCAGTTTCCCTCGGGTGGATCATCGGAGACGAAGGAATACCGGCAACCAAACGACATCAAGGAATCGCTAGGAGCTTGGAATAAAGACCGAAAGACTCGGATCAACTCGATATAACGATTCTAACTCTTAGTAAGTTTGCTAGTTTAGGGTTTAAGGTCGATCCGTAAATCGAGTAGCGGTAGCGCCAGTTTAGAAAATTTTCGTTCCGCATTTTGGCCGCGTTTCGATGGCCAGGGCGCTGCCGGGACCCAACAGGAGCGATTTGGGTTCCCGATTTGTGGGAAGCCTGCACTGCCCTTTTTGTGACCTAGACGGTCGACGCTCTGATTCGGAGCGATTTGGGTTCCCGATTTGTGGGAAGCCTGCACTGCCTTTTTTACGACCTGAACGGTCGACGCTCTGATCCGGAGCGATTTGGGTTCTCGATTTGTGGGAAGCCTGCACTGCCCTTTTTACGATCTGGACGGTCGGCGCTCTGATCCGGAGTGATTTGGGTTCCCCATTTGTGGGAGGCCTGAACTGCCTTTTTTACGACCTGGACGGTCGACGCTCTGATCCGGAGAGATTTGGGTTCCCGATTTGTGGGAAGCCTGCTCTGCCCTTTTTACGACCCGGACGGTCGACGCTCTGATCCGGAGCGATTTGAGTTCCCAATTTGTGGGAAACCTGCACTGCCCTTTTTACAACCTGGACGGTCGACGCTCTGATCCGGAGCGATTTGGGTTCCCGATTTGTGGGAAGCCTGCACTGCCCTTTTTGCGACATGGGCGGTCGACGCTCTGATCCGGAGCGATTTGGGTTCCCAATTTGTGGGAAGCCTGCACTGCCCTTTTTACGACCTGGATGGTCGACGCTCTGATCCGGAGCGATTTAGGTTCCCGATTTGTGGGAAGCCTGCACTGCCCTTTTTGCAACATAGACGGTCGACGCTCTGATCCGGAGCGATTTGGGTTCCCGATTTGTGGGAAGCCTGCACTGCTGATTGATCATTTTCGATTGTGTCGGTATTTAGAAACATGTATGAAATCACAACCAAAAATATTTGACCGCAATCAATAACGGTGTCGGTTTGTAGCGCATTAGTGAGTGCGAATCGTCCACAGGGATTGCGCGATTCGTTCGTATTTTGTTTTGTTTGAATCGAAAATTTAATGAAAAGAAAGCAAACAATTCATGATTTGTAATTGAAGTTGAAGAATTAGAAAATCTAGATCTAATAACAAGAAAACGATAGAATCAAGAATTGAGAATTTGTTGATTTTCCAAACCAAATATCAAGAATCGAAATGAGGCTCGTAGGAATCGATCGGATCTTTAGATGTGATGAAATCTTGTGGTTACGTATTCTTATCTTTTGATGAATTGATACTAGATCGATGATGATCGACGAGAATTAGGAATTTCTAGTGAAACTAGGGTTTCATCATTTATCCCTTGTTCCTTCGTCGATATCATTCACATTCTAGCCTCTAGTAAATTCAAGAATCGATCGTGGATCCCTAATTTCGAGCGATCACAATCAAGAAAGCATCGCAAAGAAACTAGGTCGTCGATTCTTCAATTTGCTAGGGTTTACAAAACTCGTAGGACTTAAGAATCGTTTTAAGATTTGTTACATCATCATTCTATTGATCGTCTCGACTCCTTTACGAGCGGAGTTTTACTCAAACATCACAATAAGAACCACAATCACAAATTTAGATCGAATCATGATGCAAGAATTTAAAGAAAGCAAGATTAAAGAATTTCACATTTTATTTATATCAACAATTCCGTTACAATCGCTCAAGAACTGCAAGAGGAAGAACTCGATCGTCGATTTGGCTTCGCTCGTCTCCTTGAGTCGCGGATCGGCTTGGATCACTTGCTTGATTGAAGATCGGCTCCGCTCCTAAAAGGTTGAAAGCTTCTCGCTTGAATGGTACTCGAGATCTTGAATTTTGTTTTGGATTTTGGAATTAGGGCTACAAGATGTGTCCCTCAACTTGTAGGTGAAATAGGGGGATTGGAGATTAGACATTTCAAGAGAGGCCTAGGGTCTTTTTATAAGTTTCCCAAACCCTAGGTCTAGGATTCAAAATTTGAATTTCCCTCCAAAAGTTTGTTAAAGGGAAAGGCTTCTAGAAGTAGTTAGTTAGGAGGGAGCTTCTAGAAATAGTTTGTTAGGAGCTTAATCAAGATTAGCTTGCTTAATGATCTTTGCTGATCTGGCAGAAGCTTCGAGAGAATTCTGGAATTTGCCGTGTCTTGCTGAAGTGTTGGCACTGACAGAAGAATAATGCACCGAAATTGGAGTGATGATGTGGCAGAGCTGCAGCGGATCCGCGGCGCAAGCAGGCTCCCGCCGCAGATCTGCGGCGCTATTGAAGCCTTAGGGCTTAGGCTCTCTGTTTTCGCTTTGGTCCGATGTTTGGGCCTTTTTATGATATGTTGAATTTTATTTTCATTTCTGCATCACTCCCAGATCTAAAATCGTGGAGTTGGTGTAACTTTGATCAGCTCTTTGCTCTGTTCCTCTAGAATTTCCTGCACAGACTTCGAAACACAAGTTGCGCAATATAGGAATGATGCGATGCTATAAAATACAGTCAATTTCCCTAGAAATGCCGGTTTTAAAGTCTGACACATGCAATCTGATATTTTACGACTGATTTGCTAATATGTGCCATATGAATTCCGAACAGCTCTAGATGAGTGCAAATGATAGGGAAATTGCCGTGTTAAAAATGCAGTATTTTCGATTGATCAAATTCCCCCAAACTTATTTTCGGTCGTCTCGAGCGAACTGTTTTATTAAAAAGAGAAGGAGAAAAATAAAGAAAGAGAAAAACTAACTAGCACACTTTCGTAGGCAACACGATTGCACTGAGCACATGCAACAAGCCTTTAAACCTCTAGGTGTCCCTAGTAGGAGGAGTGTTGTCTCCTGAGGGTTTTCAGCGGATTGCACCTGCAAAATCCAATAATAAAAGGAAGATCATGAAATTTACATTTAAAGAAAAGAATTGTAAAAGAAAAGCTTTGAAAATTAGTGTTTCCAACTAAGCTAGCTTTTCGGTTGTCATGAGCCATATCTTAATAGTCATGAAAAGATGTCAGAAATCACATCCTCCCTCAATAAAACATCGTCTTTATTCTTCATTCCTATCTTTCTTCCAAACATCGATCATATAACCCTGCGTGTGTGTAAAGACATCCCTACACCCGGAGAATTCAATTCAAGCTATCATACTCTTGCCCATCAGCCTCAGTACTTTTTAATTAATGAATATTTAGATGAGATTGCTCACACATTTTCATGCTACCGTTATTACTTCTTGAGGTACTAACCGATCGATTACTCATGTGCTTGCTTATTTGATGTATTTCCTCGTCTTGCACCACCTAAGGCTTAGCAGTGACTCCCAGACCTGTTGGCCTTAGGGCACTAGGTGAAGAGGCACCCTCGCTATATTTTTTATTGCTGCCTTGGGGATAACAAAACCAGTGTTTATTTTTTTCACCATTTTATATTTTCTTCATTTTTTTTATTTTCTTCATACATCGGCTTTTAGACAAGAGCATTTCAAAGTATCCCCTACTATCCCGGGCTTCAAGACGTGTGTAAGTGCGAATAGCAGGGTATCAACGTTCAAATGTTTGGCTTCCAGAATAGGAACTATTTTTCAGACTTATTTTTATCCCCAGATTAGTGACGTCCTTCATCTTACTAACCCTTGGGACAATGGCTCATAACTACTTATTACTAGTTCGTATAAGAAATTTTTTAATTTTGTTGGTTTTCTTAAATTTTTCTAATCTCATGGATGTAATTTTTCACTATCTAATCTTTTATTATCTTATTTATGTACAAAAATATTTTTATTTTTGAAAATTTTTAAATTTTTATAGGTTTTGAAATGTTTTGTGCTTATGCAAAGTATGATGCAAATGATGCAAAAATAAGCACAAACCTCCCCCAAACTTGTTTTCAACAGTATCCTCACTGTTGCCTTCTGCTAAATCTGAAAAACCTGTAAGCTTGGGAGGAAATTTATTAATGGAGGCAAAATATATAAGTGAAAATCCTTCCCCAAACTTATTCTTGGCTCATCATTTTGTAAAAAATTTCTTTTCAAGAGCCAGAAAATATACCCCCCCCCAAACTTGAGTTATGCAATGTTAATCTTTTGAAAATCACATGAGGGGGTCAAAAATCATTGGTCGATGCCAAGCTTTGCAAAGACTGAAAGATAACATCAACCATTCAAAAATTTTATCAATGCAGTGCTCGGGTTGGTGGACGAAGAAGTGGGGAAAGGGTAAGTGGTGGAATAGAATGTGTGTGCGTCTCATTTCGGAGAGATGATGAAGTGAATGTGATGGATTACTCATAATCTTTTTACAATTCAGAAGAAGGGGTGGAGGTTCAATTTCATTGATTGGGAGATGATCCATCTCAACACCCGTGTCATTCAAAAATGCGAGTTCATCAGCGAAGATTTCCTCAAAAGTTCCATCAATACTCCGATGAATAATGTCATCACAAAGTGCGGGGTGATCTTCAGACTTTAAGAACGGTCCATAATCAGTGATAGTTGTTGACCCAGACATCTCGGTGGAAGAGTCCGTATGTGTATGATACATAATTGGGTCAAACAATAACGTATGAAAAGAGTCTAGATCAGTATCATGAGGATCATCAAATTCGCTGCTGTCGACATCCATTAAGTCAACAGAACAGACCTGAGCAGTAGGTTCGGAGGGTACACTTCCCAACTTGTAAATGTTCAGCTCTATTGACCTATTCCCGAAAGATAGGGTCATAGAACCGTTACGACAGTTGATAATAGCATTGGAAGTGGCCAAAAAGGGGCGACCTAAGATCACCAGAATTTGATTCCGTGGGTTCTCTACAGGCTGTGTATCAATTACAATAAAGTCCACAGGGAATATAAATTCCCCGATTTTTATTAACACATCCTCCAGTTCACCACTAGATTTGGTGATTGATCGGTCGGCCATCTGGAGAGTGCAATGGGCTGGTTTCAACTCTCCGATCCCTAACTGCTCATAGACTGAGAAAGGAAGCTGGTTAACACTTGCGCCAAGGTCTAGTAGAGAACGGTTAATGTGTTTTTCCCCAATAGAAATGGAAATAGTAGGATATCCAGGATCCTTACGTTTCCTCGGTAATTGCTGGGGGAATGCCGTGTCTACAGTCTTTGCTATGAATATCTTCTTAGGCACTTGTTTCTTCCTCTTTCTAGTGCACAAGTCTTTAAGAACTTTCGCATACGCGGGGACTTGTTGGATAGCATCTAGAAGAGGGATGTTGATGTTAACCTGTTTAAACATTTCAGTGATCTTCTCCATTTGTGGACTTGGTCTGTTTCCCCTTAACCGATTCGGGTAAGGAGCTTGGGCAATAAGGTCGGGGTCCAACATTGGAGAAGATCGTGTGGGTAGACCCGATCCCAGAATATAAGTGGGGATCATCCGTGGAGAACTAGAAGAGATGGGCTGAGGTGGCGAGCCTTGTGGGAAACGAAGAATAGGCTCGTAAGAAGGTGGTGGGGTAGAAGAACTGGGTAAGAATTAGAAGTAGAAGTGGAAGAAAAGGTCTCAGCCGAGGTATCATTGATAGATTTTTCAGTGTCATCAATATCTTCCCCAACGTGATTGTCAAGGACTCTTCCAGATCTCAATGTGGTGATTGCATTCACATGATGCGAATAGCCAGGATTGGGTAAGGGTTGAGCTGGAAGTTTCCCTTTCTCTCTTGCACAAATTTCGGCTTTTAATCGTGCAATTTCTTCTTCCATCGATTTAATACTCTCGCTTTGGGACGCAGAGTTTTTCTCAATTTTATCGACAGAAGATTTCATTTCAGCCGAAACTTTCATGATATTTGTTAAGACCAAATTCATGTATTGTGCAAATGAAGAGGATTCATCAGTCCCGGTCAACTGTAAATGACTAGACAGTGCAGGCGTGTTGACCGGATATTGGAAGTTTTGTGCTTGGAAGGGGTGCTGACTCAATTGTGGTGGTTGCTGTTGTGGTGGAGGGACCCTTTGGAAATTGAGTTGGTTTGGAACCGTATTTTGATTTTGTGATTGTTTCCAAGAAAAATTTAGGTGATTCCTCCAACCTTGATTATATGTGGAAGAAAATGGATCGTTCCTAGGTCGTTGTTGGAAAGCAGAATTGATATGCTCATGACCTTGAAATGGAGAATTTCGTGAACATTCTTCCGTCAAATGAGAAGGATCAGAACATCAGCCACATACAGTTTTGGAGAGTGATATTTGACTTAGGGCGGCTAAAAATTTGTTTTACATAGTCTCGGGTTTCTTTTGAATAGCTGAAATGTCAGCTCTAACTCATATGGAAATATTATTGCCATCCCTAGACGATTGACTCACACCCTCCTACTGTAAAGATTTTTCAGCGAAATCTTCTAGAAATTTCCAGGCTTCCCCATCATCTTTAGTCATGAAGTTGCCTTGACACACGGATTCAAGGGTCTGTCTTGTGTTAGGATTAATGCCCTCATAAATGATTCGGCACAGTTCCTATCTCGGGATTCCGTGATGTGGACATTGGACTAACAGATCCTTGAAGCATTCAAGACATTTTGAAAATGGTTCATTTGGAAGCTGGGTGAATTGATTTATTTCACTACGGACTCGAGCTGTTTTATGATGTGGGTAGAATTTCTTAAGGAATGCTTTGACGAATTCTTCCCAGTTTGAAATGGAATGTGCGGTAGTGTTATAAAGCCACTTCTCGGCTATATCGCACAAGGTAAATGGGAGAAGACGTAGACGCATAGCATCCATAGAAAGCTGTAAGGTACCCATCATTGCGCATACATTTTCAAATTTGGTGATAAAGGCATATGCGTCTTCAGTCTTGAGACCGTGAAATTTTGGTAGAAAGTTGATGTATTGGGGTTTAATTTCAAAATTTTCCCCGTTGGCTGGTTGAATGGAGAGACAGGTGGAAAGGGGACCTCGTGTAGGATAGCACCTCTCTTGGAGAGAGATGCGGGGTGGATTCTGCGCACCAACGGACGGCGAAAGAATAGTGGTAAAGAAATTCGATGGAGACGGATCCATCAATGTCGGTGTGGTGGTGGGTAAAGAAAAGGTAAATGTAGAAATACCGACTTTTGAGTCGATCGGGGAAAATACGGACAAGTCGGGCACTGGAATCCCGTGTCCAGCCTATCTTGCACTAAAAAGGGTTAGTACAAGTGGCAGCGTGACTTATAATTAGGGGAAAGAATGAATGTGGTGTTTGTTTTGAAAAATATACGGATTTTTTTTTTAAAAATGATGCAAATCACAAAATGCAACAAGCAAAACCCTAATTCTAGGGGTCACCTAGGTCAAAGCTCTAGACCGCTCCTAACTGCCAAAAGACAAGTCGCGGGATAAATCCTCCACTGCCTCTTTGTCTCTCCTATGGCCAGGTAAGTGCCAGGTAAGTGGGAGGTTCTCCACTACGTAAGTAGTGGGCCTAATTAAGTAACCACTAGCCTTCGACACACTTGCCTTAGACACCACAAGAGAAACGCGGATAAGCAATGAATTACCCACGGCCTTCTCTTATCCTAAGTGAGCGCGACGGTCCTTAGAGTCATCTCTAGATATTTTTTTAGTTAATTAGGGTAAATGTGGATGCAATTTTGCGATTTTCAGGGCTTAGGAAGGGTAATGAACTCCCCACCTAATCTGGATTTGGTCTTTGCCTCTTAATGTCCGTATTAATTATGCAAACAACCACAAAAATCAAAACACGCACAATTTAATTTTCTTTTTGCAGCGCTGCGAATTTTGCAAAGAAACCTGCAGCAAATTGTTATTTGGAGCTGATGAGGAAGAAGATAAGAAAGTATGAAATTTTCAGAGGAGTTTTTGTTCTGAGATGCTACTGTAGCACCGTGATTCCGCCGCACAAGTCGCCTAATGCCGCGATTCCGCCGCTGTTTAAGCTCTTCTCTGCGCAAACATTTAGTAGCAAGCTACTGTTCACTTTCTCAGTCCTCTGGAATACACTGAAATTTTTTTCTCCAGCTCCAATGATTCCAGATTTCCTCGCAACAAATCACAACAACTCGTATTAGTGTTTGCGCGAATTTTGATCTAAAAATTGTAATGGAATAAATCTTTCAATTCAAATTTCAATATAGAACGAATTAGCGCGCGATCCCCGGCAACGGCGCCATTTGATTGAAACGATTTCGGATGTGTATGTTGGAAAATTGTATGAAATCACAACCAAAAATATTTGACCGCAATCAATAACGGTATTGGTTTGTAGCGCATCAGTGAGTGCGGATCGTCCACAGGGATTGCTCTATTCGTTCGTATTTTGTTTTGTTTGAATCGAAAATTTAATGAAAAGAAAACAAACAATTCATGATTTGTAATTGAAGTTCAAGAATTAGAAAATCTAGATCTAATAACAAGAAAACGATAGAATCAAGAATTGAGAATTTGTTGATTTTCCAAACCAAATATCAAGAATCGAAATGAGGCTCGTAGGAATCGATCAGATCTTTAGATGTGATGAAATCTTGTGGTTACGTATTCTTATCTTTTGATGAATTGATACTAGATCGATGATGATCGACGAGAATTAGGAATTTCTAGTGAAACTAGGGTTTCATCATTTATCCCTTGTTCCTTCGTCGATATCATTCACATTCTAGCCTCTAGTAAATTCAAGAATCGATCGTGGATCCCTAATTTCGAGCGATCACAATCAAGAAAGCATCGAAAAGAAACTAGGTCGTCGATTCTTCAATTTGCTAGGGTTTACAAAACTCGTAGGACTTAAGAATCGTTTTAAGATTTGTTACATCATCATTCTATTGATCATCTCGACTCCTTTACGAGCGGAGTTTTACTCGAACATCACAACAAGAACCACAATCACAAATTGAGATCGAATCATGATACAAGAATTTAAAGAAAGCAAGATTAAAGAATTTCACATTTTATTTACATCAACAATTCCGTTATAATCGCTCAAGAACTACAAGTGGAAGAACTCGATCGTCGATTTGGCTTCGCTCGTCTCCTTGAGTCGCGGATTGGCTTGGATCACTTGCTCGATTGAAGATCGGCTCAGCACCTAAAAGATTGAAGGCTTCTCGCTTGAATGGTACTCGGGATCTTGAATTTGGTTTTGGATTTTGGAATTAGGGCTACAAGATGTGTCACTCAACTTGTAGGTGAAATAGGGGGGATTGGAGATTAGCCATTTCAAGAGAGGCCTAGGGTCTTTTTATAAGTTTCCTAAACCCTAGGTCTAGGATTCAAAATTTGAATTTCCCTCCAAAAGTTTCTTATAGGGAGAGGCCTCTAGAAATAGTTAGTTAGGAGGGAGCTTCTAGAAAGAGTTTGTTAGGAGCTTAATCAAGATTAGCTTGCTTAATGATCTTTGCTGATCTGGCAGAAGCTTCGAGAGAATTCTGGAATTTGACGTGTCTTGCTGAAGTGTAGGCACTGACAGAAGAATAATGCACTGAAATTGGAGTGATGACGTGGCAGAGCTGCGGCGGATCCGCGGCGCAAGCAGGCTCCCGCCGTGGATCCGCGGCGCTATTGAAGCCTTAGGGCTTGGGCTCTCTGTTGCTGCTTTGGTCTGATGTTTGGGCCTTTTTATGATATGTTGAATTTTATTTGTCTTTCTGCATCACTCCCAGATCTCAAATCTTGGAGTTGGTGTAATTTTGATCAGCTCTTTGCTCTGTTCCTCTGGAATTTCCTGCACAGACTTCGAAACACAAGTTGCGCAATATAGGAATGATGCGATGCCATAAAATACAGTCAATTTCCCTAGAAATGCCGGTTTTAAAGTCTAACACATGCAATCTGATATTTTACGACTGATTTGCTAATATGTGCTATATGAATACCGAACAGCTCTAGATGAGTGCAAATGATAGGGAAATTGCCGTGTTAAAAATGCAGTATTTTCGACTGATCAACTGCCCTTTTTATGACCTGGATGGTCGACGCTCTATTTGACTTGCTCTGCTTCCTGGAGTGTCGGGGGTGAACTTGACTTGCTCCGCTTCTTGCGGTGTCGAGACTAGATTCTGACTTGCCCCACTATCTGCGGTGTCGGAGTTGAAGTTGACTTGTTGATTGTGATTTGGGCTGACATCAGCATCGCTATACTGGAATATGGTACCAAGAGCGAATCATTATTTTCCATGAGTGGATTTGGAGATTTTGGTTTTGGTCGGCATCTGCATTCCTGCACTGGAATAATGCCGGAGCAACTCATCATTTGCCCCGAGCGGATTTGGGAATTGGTGGCTTAGGAGACAGGTTTAGATCTCTATCACCTAAGGCTTTTCAATTTTATCGGCCGTAAGGGTCCCATAATAGCATTTTCTCCCTACGAGTCGAAAGGATCTCATTGGTGTATTTTCTCCTTAGGAGTCGTGGGGATTCCTAAGGGTGTTACTCCTTTGTGAGTCGTAAGGATCTCACACGGGAATTTTCTCCTCGCAAAATCGAGAAGACTTTGCGAGTGCATTTCATCTCTTTTTTTTTACGAGTTTGTGCCCTTTCGGGTTTTCACAAACTCGTCGGCAGTCCTGCTGTTTTTACTCACGGAGCCCTTTCGGATTTTCATCCGTGCCCATTTTTCTTGTGGACATACCATTTTTTATTATATATATATTTTTATTTTTTTATTTTTTTTTTATTATTTATTTTTATTTTTATTTTTGGTGGGACTTTGAATGTAGTCTCACTGGTACGACTTGAAAGAGATAGGGATCGTTTTACGCCCGTGGATTGTATACGGTTTTGCAGGATGCATGATCCAGACCGTAGGGCCGGAAAATTTTCGGGACTTTGTCGGCGTCTGCATCGCTGCACTGGAATATGGTACCAGGAGCGACTCATCATTCACCGTTGGGGTTTAGGATTTAGAACATGGTTGGCGTCTGCATCGCTGCAATGGAATATGGTACCAGGAGCGACTCATCATTCACCGCTTGGGGATTTGAGTTTTGGACGGCGTCTGCATCGCTGCACTGGAATATGGTACCAGGAGCGACTCATCATTCGCCGTTGCATATTGGAAAGCGGTGGCTTAGGAGACAGGTTTAGATCCCTATCACCTAAGGCTTTTCAATTTTATGGGCCGTAAAGGTCTCATAAAAGCATTTTCGCCCTATGGGGCATAAGGATCCCGTAGGTGTATTTTCTCCTTAGTAGTCATGAGGACTCCCAAGTGTGTTTCTCCTCTGTGAGTCATAAGGATCCCACGAAGGTTTGTTCTCCTCATGCATCGTGAGGACACATGAGTGGGTCTTTCCAATGGACCATAATTCCAAGGGCAGAGACTAGCCGCGTAACTGGTGGTTGCGGTGGGGCATGGGTATGACGAGAATTATTTGAGCCCGTGGATTGTATACGGTAGTCAATTTGGGGACTAACCGTAGGGCCGGAAGAATTTTGGGAAACTGAATTTTGGTTGGCGTCTGCATCGCTGCACTGGAATATAGTACCAGGAGCGACTCATCATTCGCCGTTTTTTTTGTATTCTTTTTGTTTTAACGCGATTGCTCTATCATTTCATCTTTTCTTATCGCGAAGATCACGATTTCCCTATCATTTAGGCTTTTTTTCGCGGTTGCCCCATCATTTCGTCTTTATTTTCATCTTTATTTTACTCGCTGATTTTTATTGCGAGTTGCCCCATCATTTCGGCTTTTATTTTTCTTTTATTTACACTTTTTTTTATTTACACAGATATATATATATATATGTATATATTTTTACATTCCAAGTTTAACGACTTAGAGGTCGATTATTCCCAGTTTAATGATGTGGTGGTCGATTGTTCCCAGTTTAATGACATGGTGGTCCTCTGGTGTTCCCAGTTTAACGACGTGGTGGTCCTTTTTGCTTATCACAGCTCCTTGAACTTTGATCTTGGCGGAGCTGTGTTGACGACCTAGCTCTGTGGCTTGCCGATACATCCGAGGATTGTGAGGATCTTCCAAGCTTATATTGGTCCTCTGCCCAATCTTTGAAAACACAGCAGTCTTCAATGGTATGACTCAGCACTCTATGGTTGGGCAGTATATGGGATTGCCGGTCATATTCATTTCATGTGGCATCTTCGGAATAGGCAATTGTAGACCGTTGTTCAAGGCTTTCTCGAATATATTGCGGACATCCTCCCTCTTGAAGGAGTACACCTTCTTCTTTCTCTCCATTAGAGTAGGTGCCCTTACTGATGCTGGTTCTTGAGGCCGATCAGTCTTTGGTTCGCCCTTTTCAGATAGTGGCACATGTCTGAGAGGATTAGGTTCTCGAAAGGCTTAGGTCTCCATTTGTATGGAATAGGCGGTCGTAGCTTGACTGTTTGCTAACACGCCTTTAGACAGTTCTATCTCTCCCGTTTTGTATTGCCTTTCGACCCAATCTTTGAAGACGAAGCAGTCATCAATTGCATGACCTATCACTCTGTGATAGGGGCAGTATTTAGGGTCGTCGGTCATATTCGCTTCCTGCGGTCTTTTTGACTCTGGCAGTTGTAGACCGTTTCTTAGGGCGTCCCTGAATATCTTGTGGACTTTTTCCCTTTTGAAAGAATAGACTTTTTCCAGTTTCTCTTTAAGAGGCGATTTCCCCTGGCGTATGTATCGGAGGGACTGGAGGCTGATTGCGGCCGTTTTTCGCGAAGGTGCTCCGCTCTTAGGTTGAAAGGGGTATCAATTGGCTGCCTCCGGGTATCAATCCCTGGTTCATGAACCAAAATTTGATTCTGCTGTAATTGCAATGGGGCGACTAGGGTCACGAGATCTGCCGTGACGTTTGCCAATTCGTCGACCTTGGACTGTACCTTGGCTAACTTCTCGTCCCTGTCCTGAAGCTGCCTCTGAAGCCATCGGAATAACGCTTGTTCTGTAGTTCTGGCTATGACAACCGGGTCATCTTTATTACCTAAGCTCAATTCCGCAGGAACCATGGGCTCCTCTGGCTTATCGGTCTGAGCGGGCTCTTCATCACTTAGATCGAGCCGATGCTGGGTAGCGTCAATCATATCGTCACCATGGCAGTGAAGAAGAGTAGGATTTGTTTCTTCATGTCTGACCATGTAGACAGTGCGAACCACATACCCAGCCATCTCTTTATCTTTGGCGGCTGATTTCGCGGAGCGGTCTGGGCTTTGAAAATTCATAAATTTTAACATAGCCAGAGCCCTGGCCCTTTTGTTGGCTCTGTATCTGAGCCGCTTCTGCCTCAGGTTCTCTGCCTTGAGTGCTTGGAAGGCTTTTGCTCTTCGGGAAGCCTCCATAGGCTGAGTGATAGGGAGGCTTGAAAAGACACCTAATCGAGCAGTTGTCAGAGGCGCCACTGGAGCTTGCCCGAGATGCCTTTTTGCTTTTTTGGTGTTGACGGCCATGCCGCCAGCTGGGGCCAAGGAAAGTTATTTAAACACCGACTTGCATTTGAGTTGGGGCGCATTCGAGACCACCACATTTGGCCTCTTGCCTTTCGAGACCGGCTTGTCTGTCACCGTTGCTTGAGGAGATGGGATGGCGTAAGCTGACACGAACAGAATAGAGCCGAATGGTAGCGGCGGCTCCTCCCACTGTCGCCCAAGACTAGCCGGAAGGACTGTCCTGGCGTCCATCTTCATCGTGTAGAAGATGGGAGCTGAGTTCATCTTCGGAGACATTGTTGAAAGGTGATTGCTTGAAAATCTGCATGAAAGAGCATTATTTTAGTATAAATATAGATATGTATATTGATTGAGTTCGCATGAACATTTAACCCGAAATATGAGAGGAGAGATTGGTCCCACCGGGCGTGCCAGAATCTTTAGGGTGTTTTTTGTCACCCCATTAAGATGGGAATACGCGCGCTCTTGTCAGGCGTACTACAGATTCCTCCTGCCTAGGGTAGGCCAGGATTTAATGATTGTGGGGATCCGAATCTCCGGCAGCCGCGGACTAAGCTGCCGTTAATTACCCCTCGCCTTTGGAGCGAGGGAACCTCCGATTAACGGGTTAAACTGGTCATGCGAACTCAATGTGCAGCATGCGTGCGTTGTGTTTTGAAAGGGGGTTTTGGATACATCGGGAGCCACACAGAGTTTTTACGGGGGTCAGTGTCGTGGAGTATGTGTGTGTGTACATATGTATACATATATGTATATATATAAAAAAAAAAGGTGAAAAGGCATCCAAAGGATGCATGGGGCCAGCGCCAGCGCTTTGAGCGCAAGAGCGCTAGCGCACCACGTGTCGGCACGTGGGCGCTCGGGCGCTAGCACACTGAGCGCTAGTGCGCCACGTGTCGGCACGTGGGCACTCGGGCGCAGGCGCACTGAGCGCCGGCGCACTGAGCGCTGGCACGCCACGTGCCAGCACGTGGGCACTCGGGCGCTAGGGCTTTGGACGCTAGCGCTCTGAGTGCAAGAGCGCTAGCGCGTCACGTGTCAGCATGTGGGCGCTCGTGCGCTAGCGCTTTGGGAGCGCAAGAGCGCTAGCGCTCTGAGCGAAAGAGCGCTAGCGCTTTGAGCGCTGGCGCGCCACGTGTCAACACGTGGGCGCTCGAGCGCTAACGCTTTGGGCGCCAGCGCTGTGAGCGCAAGCGCGCTAGCGCGCCAAGTGTCAGCACGTGGGTGCTCGAGCGCTAGCGCTATGGGCGCAAGAGCGCTAGCGCAACACGTGTCAGCACGTGGGCGCTCGAGCAGCGAAAGGGACTTGGTCCCTGCAATGGGAGTTGTACTCCCAGAAAGGAGCACTTATTATTTTGTGTGTGTGTGTGTGTGTATATATATATATATATGAGGAGTTAAACTCTTAAGCTGTTTTGAAGCTGATGAAGGGCTTCTCCCCTTGAGCCCAATTTCTTCCCCAAAGTGGGTTTTCTGGAGATGAGTCTCCTTCTTCTTCCTTTGTTGGCCGGATCTTGAAGATCAAGAAATATGAGATTCTAAAAATCTCTCCTTTCTGAGATCTGATGGCAGATCTGAGTTCCCCTTTGTGGGTTTTGTGGTGAAAAACTATTTAGTTTTGGAAAAGGAAGAGTAAAACTCTTGATTTAATTTTAAGAAAAAGAGAAGGTTTAGAACCTTGGAGAAGGAGCAGGAGGCATAAAGAACCCAAGTTTTTTGGGGAATGAAAATTGTATTAGATATTTTCATCATGTTCCCTTTTATAGGCTTACATATTTGCATATAGCCCCTTGAGCATTACAAAATGGTATTTTGCCTATCCCATGGCTCATGTGCCATTTCTTTTTGCACATAAGCCATGGGCTTACAAAAATTTGGCTTTATACCCATTTTGTTTACATTCATGCATAAAAAATTACATAAAAATTATTTATTACATGATTTTGTTGTTGGCATGGGGAGGCTTGGCCGCGGGCTCGGTTTGGGCATGGGCTCGCTTGACCTGGGCTTGGGCCAACCTGGCTTGGGGTTGACCTTTACTTTGACTTGGTTAACCGGGGTGTAAATTTTTACCCCAACAACGTGTATATGATATAGTATTCTAATGTCGCGATATACGTTATATGTGATATAACCGGATTGTTGAATCATGTGTTGATTCAATGATATGTTATATGTATATGTGATATGCATATAAATGATATTAGTCGATTGTATGCCATACAGCCGGGTTATTAAATCAAGTGTTGATTTAATAATTTAATGTGTAATTATATATTTGATATATTAATATACATTAACTAATATTAGCTCACTTATGAAAATGTTTTCTCTTTATACATTTAATATATATATGATATATGTTAATGTATTTATTTTGTGTCATAGTAGATGATACATTGGACTTGGGTGTGTGAGACTCATACCTAACTAGAGATAATTTAAGTGTTTAAATATTAAGGGAAAAATCAAAATTATATGGAAATTAGCATGGCTAAGATGCTTGTGGAAGTATGGAGAAGCTTTGACTAAATTCCGCTAATTTTGTTTTACTCTAGATATTTATTACCATAACCATTATCTTTAGCCATGATTTAGCCTCTACATGAGTTATATGAGATATTTTCTCACCCATGGATCACTTGATCATTTTCTTCATCTACTTCACTTGCTCTCTAGCTTTGAGTGAGTGAAGAAAAGAAAGAGAGAAAAATTATTCTAAATTGAGTAAAATTCCTATTTCACCGATCTATACAAAACTAGACATTTAGTATAGCTTGTTTCTTCACTAGTTCATCAAATTAGTGAAGAGGTAGCTTGAGTTAGAGATTCTTCGATGTAGATCATCTTCTGCTTGGATGATCCATGATCAAGCATGTTCTTTTCACCTAGTGGAGCTAAAGGAGAGCCCGGGACACCACTACTTGGAGCAAAGGGACCACTACACGGAGCTTTAAAAGTGAAGGACCGGTCTACAAAGGTTGTATTCCCATTTCAATTAGTGTAAAGTTATTTACATGTTTTATTAACCCTAATTCTCTAGTTAGATCCTCGGTTATGGGTTTCTTAGCATACTAGAGTTTTTAAAATTGCATGCTTGATACCTTAGAAAACATAGTAAGGATGCTAAGGAACCCATCATGGTTTTACAAACATTTAGTGGCTCAAACTTTTGCTAAAGAGGTCACTCCCTGTGAAGGGATCTTGGCACTTTTCACATCGAACGAGGTGCAGGATATTCCTAACTTAATACCATGAAGCCAAGCAAAAGAATCGAATATAGTAAAGTTATTACACTAACGTAAACTTTTGCCCAAGAGATCTCTCCTTATGAAGAAATCTTGGCTCTTGCCTCGTCGAATGAGGTGTTGGATATTCAGAACAGAATACCGCTGTGCAAAGAAAAAGAGAACGTCTCTGATGTAAGTTTTAAAAAAACTTGGCTCCAACAACATCATATATAGGTTTGTTTTCCTTGCATTAATCAGAATTCATGCGGTCCCATCAATTAATCCATATCACACAAGAAAAGAACGAAAATACAATGTACGTATATGCCATCCGCATTCGCCATGGGTCCAGTCATGCACCGTTAGGTTACTGTTGGCTATAGTGCTCTCAAGTCAATTATTGAATCGCTGGTATGTGATTTTGATGATTGAGGCAGGACCTATACCGGTAGAACTGTTTTACTCGAGATGATATTATGCTATCTGGTTTGTCTTTATCATCACTACTACATGTTGATAGAGCCCATAGGATTCTTGCTTGACTACCATCATTATGATGGCGATCATATACGTGAGATCTAGATGGTCTATAAGCACATCCTTAAATGTCCCTAGTCGTGGGAGTTTCGAGACTGGGCATCGATACTCCAGAGTAGACTAGTGTATACTGATCGAGACCCCGACGAGGGGCGGTGGCCAGGTCTCACAAGCTATTGGTGTTAGTTTGTTCACCTAAGATAGTATACAGGTGCTCATTGGGTTATGAGTATACTGGACGAACTCGTCGGGAACCTGCTAGTTGGTATTATACCTATTATCAGATAGCAGTTCCCTGGTAACATGGGTATAGGTTAGTCTGTCGACCTGAGATCGTCATTTGTCTCGTATGAGTTCCCACTGTGCTTTGATTAATACCCTACCACGGCTCAAAGGAGTCGTGCAAACAGATTTTAGTTGGGTACAGTCCCGAGCCACATAGAGATAGTGAGCGGATCGTCGGGGATTCGTCTCTCCCGGTATTAGGGGTTGATGTCGCGTTGTGCACGGGTGGCCATCACCAAAAATCCTCAGCCGGGGTAGACGAGAATTACCGATCCAGGATCGATAGTTTCTCAGATAGTGATGGGTTTTATGCCAACACTAAAGGTCACGTTATTAGGGGTCTGACTTTATCCAACCCTTAAACTCGATATGCGATACTCTTAGATGAACAGACCGGACTGTACGGATATTGTTACTGCCAGGCTCAGTAGGGGTTTGGATGAGTTTGCTCATCGGCCTTCCTTTCGCTCAATACCTGGGTAGCTGTTACATACAGCCAGTGTCGCTGACGTGCTTGCGGTTAAACCCACTACCGGCGTATTGATGAGTCTTCAGAGTCCCACATAGAGGGTTTTCACGGGTCAGGCTATATGGTGTAAATGACGTATGTTGGTACATTCAGGTGTCCGATTAAATATGTGTAAGGCTGCACAGATTTTAATCGGACGGTTGATAATACTAGCGGTTTAGGATTAATTCGGATTATTAAATCGGGTTTTGATTTAATAATTTATATATGTATTTATATATATGTATTCTAGTATTTTTGTTCACTATTCATTTTCTCTCTTGGCTATTCGTATTTTGGTACGAATACGCTTATATGAATTTCGATACGTGTACCAGGTTGTATTCCGTATTTATACGGATTAGCTTCTAGAAGATGGCCACCACATTAATTAATTTTCATTTTAGAAAATCAATTATGGAAATGAGGTGGAGGGTGAGTTGGCATGAGCATGGGTTTGAGCATATAGAGAGGTATGGCATTTATTTATTTATTTGGCAAATGAAATGAGATATTTTTTGTGTGCATGAGAGAGAGAGAGAAAGGGGGCAGCCTCATCTACAACATGCCTTGCTCATTTTTCTTTTCTTCACATTCTTCATTATTCTCATTCTCACTTGAGAAAACACTTAGCCATTTTTCTTAAGTTGCTCATGCTACTTGGTTTTCTCACCTCCTCTTCATCTTCCTAAGTTACTCATGGAGCATTTGTGATGAGAGAAAATTATAGTGACACATTCCTACACCTCCACTCTCCATTGCTAGAAACCTTGGAGCGTCGGTTACCTCGCTTAGTGAGGTTGAAGCTTGCGCCGTTTCCCTCAGGTAGATCATCGTAGATGGAGGAAGACCGACAACCAAACTCGATCTGCAACCACTAGGAGCTTGGGATGAAGGTTGAAGACCGAAGGACACGGATCAACACGGTATAACCATTCCTAATTCTTTATATTGCTTTCTAGTATAGGGTTTAGGGTAGATCCGGGCATCGGGTCATAGTAGAGCCAGTTTAGAAAAATTTTGTTCCGCATTTGGCCACGGTTTGATGGCCGGGGCGCTGCCGTAACCCAACATGGTATCAGAGCCAACCCGTTAACCCCTTACTAGAAGTTTTAGACAATGTTAAAGTATCCAAATCGAAACAACTCCGAAATGACACCCCGATATATTCAAGTTTCTGTCGATTTTTCAAAGTCTTCAAAAAAAATTTAAAGCAATTGCAGAAGGCTATTTATGAGACCACCAGAACACACCACAAATACGAACCCAAACCGCCGGATTTCACCCGGCGAGATTAGCAAAAAAATGGGTGAGGACGGTTTTTCTATGGTGTTTGGACTTGAGAATTTTGGTGTTTTCTAGTCTCTGGAATATTGGTTTAGTGGTATTGCTTGTTTTGACCATTTTGGATATTATGTTATCTTTTCTTCATGGGAAATTGGGGTGTTTCAAAGTCGATAATTTAACATTGTTTAAATGTTTACCGTACATACATTACTATCTGCGACCGTGAATGTCATTAGAGTGGTACAACTCGTCTAATTGTTGTATGTCCTTTTAGACGAGTTTGCGAACGTGACATTCACGTTGATGTTCTGTATTGTGCTGTGTTGTGGTTGGATCATCGTGGTGAATAGCTTGGGTGAAATGTTATTACGTTTAGTTTCATTTGTACATTTGATATTGCGGGGCAAGCGTCCGACATGTGGACTGCCGTCACTGCCAGTTTGTATATTATTTGTTTGGGGCACGACCGGGTTGAGGTCGATGTCACCCTTATACATATTCTTTTCTTTTTGTACTAGGATTACCCCACAATGGAGTGCACGAATAGCCGGGTTATAGAGGGAAACGGTTCCACATCTCATGGTGTTGAGACGGAGGCGGCCTTACTTTAGAATTGGCGGTCTATTCGCCGCACTCGTAGGGGTATAGGTTGACCTACGGAGGGGTTCCCAAGTTATCTTATTCCGTGAACTGCTGGGTGGCCAATTCACGTTGTTGATTGGGGTTGCCTCACTTCTGGGATTTCCGGGTAACTTACCGCACTCGTAGAGGTCTAGGTTTTCATTGCACAGGCTATCCACACGACAGGGAACGTCGGGTCTCATTTGCGGCTCAAATGAAACCCGGGGCTCCAAGATTATCCACCCTTCTGTGTTGCTTCCATGATGCTTCTGTGATGTTGCTTTATGTCATACCTGGGACAATTGTTATATATATTTATATATATACTAGTAAAGGTTGTATATGTTTTGCACCCATGCTATTCCAGTCCCCGCTCTGTCGTTAGTTAAGTAACCTAACGGGTGATGATAGGACCCAGTGGCGAATGCGGATGGCATATACGAACATCATATATTTCGTTCTTTTCTGGTGTGATTAATTGATGGGTCTGCGTTGATTCTGATCAATGCAAAGAAAACAAACCTATTTGATGTTGTTGGAAAAAAGTTTTTTAAAAACTAACATTACAGACGTTTTCTTTTGCTTTCCACGGTGGTATTGATTTATGAATATCCTGCACCTCATTCGACGAGGCAAGGGCCGAGATCCTTTCATCGGGAGTGACCCCTTGGGCAGTAGTTTGCGTCAACATAATCACTTCACTATAGTCGATTCTTTTGCTTTGCATCGTGGTATTCAGTTTGGAATATCCTGCACCTCATTCGATGAGGAAAGAGCCGAGATCCCTTCACCGGGAGTGACCTCTTTAGCAAAAGTTTTCGCCACTATATATTTGTAAAACAACTTAGATTCCTTTGACGATATCAAGTTCATTACGTTAAAGGTTTTTCGCCAAAAACCAACCGTAGCCCTCCGTCATTTCTTTCGAGTAGTACCTAGTATTCATGCAGCGTTTGTTAGCCTTTGTCAAGGCGTAGTGTACGGTAGATGGATATTGCTTGTCTATTGCATAGTGTTGCGATTATCTAGGACAGTCGTATAACCTTGTTGGCCTTTGTCAAGGGTTAGTACGGGTGGGTCTAGATTAATCTTGGATAATGACGGTTGAACTTGACTTGTGGTTTATGATTTGTTGGCCTTTGTCAAGGTCATGAACCACTTGGGGTAAAAACCACATCGGGGGTTTCAAACATACAGAAAACTTTCCAGGCATGCACATACCTTCTGGAGTATGATAACTTGAGTGGCTTCTATCAAGTTATCATGCGATGATAGTTGGATCCCGATTCCCATTGATGAGTTGGATTACTCCTCGGGTGATTTTAGATGATCCCGACTAATTCTCCTTCTGGGTTTGGAGGAGAATTCGAGGAAACATTGAGAGCCATCCTGATTAGATAAAATGATTAACCATTCTGATCTAGGTTAGAGTGCACGCTGAGTGTTTCTTTTCTCTCTCTCTCTCTCTCTCTCTGGCAGCGACCATGGCCCGACCCTTGACTAAAACTCATGAACCAAGTTAACCGAACACTCTTAAAACATTTTGGATTTTTGGAATGTCACGGTGTCGCATATATCATTGGCACTTCTATATCACCTTTGCATTTCTCCATAACACCCTGTATTACTACGAACATCCACTCCTATTGGATAAATCCATCGTATAGTTACATACAAACTCGAAGGAACTTGTTCCAGATTCGAGGATGGATTCTAGTTCTGGAGAGATTGAATAGGATTATTCGGTTGTCTTTTCTCTTTAACTTCTCTCAGGCTGTGAGGGCTACTAAGATTAGAAGAGTGTACACCTATTGAGCTTATTGGATAGTCTTCCTCCAGACCATAGGCAGGTGCCTAAAGGTGGGGAAGGAAGAAAACCAATTCGCCTAAAGGTGGCATACAGAAGGTAATAAGTAAATACATATAAAGGGATTAGAATAACGGTAAAGAAAATTGCGACTGTTATCGTTCACGACAAAACCGTGTATACACCTGCCACTCACACATCCACTTTGGATTTCTCCAGAACACTTCGTATCACTACGAACGTCCATAATACTTGGACATGCCATCGTATATTTACATACGAACTCGAAGGAATTTGTTCCAGATCCGAGGATAGTTTCCGGTTCAGGAGAAATAGAATAGGATTATTCAGATGTCTTTTCCCATTACCTTCTCTCAGGTTACGAGGGCTCCGTGTATAAGGAGTGTACACCTATTACGCTTATTGGATAGTCTTCTACCAAAGTTTAGGCTGGTGCCGAAGGGTAGGGAAGAAAGAAAACCAATTAGCCCAAAGAAGGTGTACAGAAGATAATAAGTAAAGACTAAATAAAGGGATTGCAGTGAGGGCATGTAAGTATATTGTCACGACCCGAAAGTACGGAACGTGACCGACACTTAAACTACGAAACGTCTCGAGGCATACGTAATCTAGGTAAGCCGAAAACTCAGAAATCCAAACCAAGAAAAGTAGTAGAGTAAAGGAAAAACC
The DNA here is from genome assembly GCA_030015575.1 of Agapanthus africanus. Taxonomy (NCBI): domain Eukaryota; kingdom Viridiplantae; phylum Streptophyta; class Magnoliopsida; order Asparagales; family Amaryllidaceae; genus Agapanthus; species Agapanthus africanus. The sequence goes on from CM057344.1 coordinate 522,141,644, forward strand.
AATTTAAATCAAGTAGTTTGCAACATACGCCGAAATATGCATTTTGAAATCACAAGTCTTTTCTAAAAATTTCGGCAGAGTTTCCTTTGTAAAAACAGACCCCAAACGGGTACAAAACCTGATAAAGCATATACAATGAATAAAGGCATCCCCAAGCGGGAACTAGCTCTTCGTCAATCAACGGTCACAACCACGCAGGCAATATAATATACAACGCCGAAGGGCGAGGATCACAACAGAAAAGGAAACTGAAAACAGCATGAAATCCATAGAAATACAATGCGCGACTCTAAGGTCGAAAGAATAAACATCACTGGTCTCTATCTGAAATAAATACATATTTGGTTGATGGAGCTTCTAGATACAACAAAATAATAATATACAAAGTATAATGATGGTCACGATACAAGTGAACCCACCTACTAGCAAAGCACCCGGAAAGGAAGCAGTGTGCCAGCAAAGCCGTAATGAAACCTATACGGCAAAACCTGCAAGAAACTGTGGCACAACGGGGGTGAGTTGCCAACTCGTGAATAGAAAACATCTACAAGCAGAAATCGCATGTATGACGCAGTCCCAGGTCATACGATCAATATCTATATAATCCTCAAATATAACAAGTCTGGAGCATGAAAAGGTGGCAAGGGTAAATATCTAACCCAAGTGTAATCCCATGTGCTCGTGTCAGTGCCTCTGGTAGCAATATGTCATATGGATGATGTATGAATGCATGAAAATAGAATACATGATAATGAAGAAAAGTGCTTCCATAACTTAGTGAGATTTCTGTATATTTAAAACGAGGTATCATAATTGAAATCAACATAAACAGTGTCTGGCATCGACAAAAAACATAAATCCTAATATCTCAATATCTCAGTGTCGCAATCTCACTATCTAGGGCGCCGTCGGTCCAGACCGGCCCCTACCATCAATCTCAAGACCACAACGGTATCCTCCGTATATCCGACGCGTATGGTAAAATCACCGGTAGGTAGTCTTCCCCTTCCATGCTCAACGATATCATCTGCGACCTTCTCGCCCCGGGGTACCATACCGGGTCCACCATATACCCGAGATGGTTCATCCAACTCCTCGAATCGAGTCTCGAAATCCATCAGCAAACTCATGGTGGACGACTCATACATCATGGGAAAAACCGCACTTTTCATTTTAAAAAGAGAGAGAAGAAGTTTATATATGTTCTTGCGGTTTTCCCCCAAATCCAGGAAATCTCAAGAAAATCCGAATCCAAATCATCAATAGCATGTAACAGTGAATATAGGCATAATAATCCACGAATGCGGCATAACAGTGAATAACAATATGCATGAAGTAGCAAATAATTATTGCAATGTCTAAACTGGTATATAAGGCAAGTACACTAATATCATGTCGAAGCTACTAGCTAACAAGCTATGTCAATGTAATAGTATTTTCTAAAGTGTACGTGACGTGGCAATTACCGATGATGATGTGTGTGGGCCGGCAAGTAAGTGTACGTGGAACATACGCATCATCGGTAATGGTGCTGGTGTCCTAACAGCATGATATCAATAATGGTATATGAATCACAATATAAGTATTAATGCGGAGCGAACAACAATAATGTGCGGGAGCTGAATACTAGACACAACGATAACTAATCTGCATTTAATATAAATATAAACATAATTCATACAGTAGCCCTTTTGAAATAATACGAATCGCGGTGTTTTGAAATAGGTAAGAATCAAATCTAGTCTAACAACTACCCTAAACTATAGGGCTGATCTAACATGCTAAACAAAAGGTAAGGAAACCGCCTAACATATGAGTCGATACATACATACATATATATATATATATAAATATACATATATATATATTAGTCGGTGATCCCGCCACAATAGTATCACATCCGATACAACATCTATAATCAAACATCCCCAAGTCAAGAGTGCGGATCTATCAACAATATATAGCTCGTACGTAAATCCATCGTACGGCATCCCAAATCGGGGTACGGGTCAATATCACATTCATCATATTATTCATCTGATATCCTCTTTATCAAAAATCATAATCCGGGTACTGATCTATGTCTAGTACAATACTGATATCATCAATGTATTCATGATCTGACTACTGATCTACAGCATCGTACAAACCGATATCATCACGCATATCATCATAAAGAAGTATACATCGCCCAATGTGACCTATTATAAATATCTTAACATATCTTATCTCATATCTCGATCACCAGTCAACTATTCTATATATATATTACTATTCACGTGGTATCGTAATCCAAAGATCCGTTATAATATCATGGCATATCTCCAATACTAACCCTGCCAAATCACCGATCTCACGGCCTCAAATCAAATCTCATCGACTCATCTTAAATCCCAAGTAATATCCTCAAATCCAGTATATGAACACATAGTCCCGTACCCATGTGAACACATAAATATATATTCCCATATACGCACATGTGAAAGAAAGAATGTATGCAAGTATATGTGTGTGTGGGTGTGGGTGCAACCACCACTCTAGGGTTTCGCAACTAACACTAAACCAATCCAAGAACACCAAATATCCATCTTCATCATCATTCAACTCAAACAACAAATAATAAATATATGTGTGTATACGTATTCGTATACATCACCACGAACTGCGGGGGTGCTATACGCCATCTACCCGACTTCCCCCGTAGATATAAATCTAGTCACCTTGCTTCTTGTGTGCCGATGCCGATGTTGCCATCTTCATCTTCAACGCCTAGACATCACGTGGGGTACCTATAAGGATAACACAATCGCAAAAGCATATGAAAATCACATCGGAAATCAAAACGGCACACGCTACTCTCATAGGTAAAAACCTATAGTCTCGCATGCAAACACGACCAATAACCCTTTGTCGTTGACGTTCAAACGCCACCCGACAGAAACGAATCATCAAATACCCAAATCCATGTTAAAACAAGTCGTAAAACAATGCGCCAACATAAGAAAATTACCCTAGATTCTACCCTATGTGGAATCAGTTAAAATTGCATATGCCAAGGGTCAAATTTACTGGAGACAAGGCCCTGAAACAAAACGAGACGATTCCCACCTGCTCTGGCCGCAAATTGCGGTCAGAAAGAGTTTATTTGCATCCTAAAAAAGGTGGTAGGGGCTAAGGTTTTGGGTGGTGGTTCCTAGGTGCCTGCATGTATCATTGTCAATCCAAAATAATTTTCAGGTGGCTCGGGTGTTAGCAGATTTCCAAAAACACTCACAGAATTACAGTTTTTCCCGATATCGATTTTCTAAATCTGTATTCCGGGTTCTAGTTTCTGGTTTTGTCCAATATAACATCACAACAGGGGTTGTAGTCTCTAATTACACCTCAATTCACCTTCGATTTCAATTCAAACCCTAAACCTTAACTTGGAATTTCCAAAGTCCTCAAAACGACACGATATCGACATGAAACAAGTATAGATGCACAAGAAATTGAAATACTACTCTAATGGTGCAGAAATTACTTTGGCTGCTCAAAGTCCTCAAAATCCATTCTTTCTTGGTCCATGGTGTTCCTCTCGAGCTTGTGAACAATTTTTTTGAAGTGGGAATAGGGTTTTGGGGTTGGATCCATGGTGTTTTGGGGGATTGAAGATGGAGGAAGAAGAGGGGGAGGGCAGCAGCAGCAGCTCATGGGAAGAAGGAGAGAGGAAATGGGTTGAAAGAATGATGGGAATGGCTCAAAACAAAAGGGTTGACCTACTCTTTCTCTCTCCTCATCATACCTTACCTCTTTCTTTTCTTTTCTTTTCCTTTATTTCCTTCTCCTCACACTAGTAAACCCTAAGCAACCATGCACCCAGAACATGTAAGAAAATGTAGCAAGTGTGGAAAAATGATATGTGCCTGTTTTGCACCAAAAAGCTAAAAATCCGATTAGCGATTTTTATTCGCGATTAGCACTAAATTAGCATATAATTCATCATAAAAACTTTTAAATGGCATAATTCTATAAAATACCCTATTTTAGAATTTTCCATAACTTTTCCAACATTTTTCCCATTTATCGGTATTTAATTATACCAAAATATTAAAATATTCATTAAAATAATATTAAATTTTAAAAATTCCCAAAAATAATATTTTATTTTTTTGAAATGTTACAATCTTCCCCCCTTAAAGAAATTCGGTTCCCGAATTTAAATTTACACCCCATATTCTAAAACATTTCAAATGAAAGTCCAAGTCGTCGGGGCTCCGGAATTATCAATACATAAAACACATCATAGCGCAATACATGCGCATGAGTAATGAGCAGATAACTCAAAAAAAAAACTCCGTCAAGCATCCCGCAATCATCGGAGTTATGGTAAAGACACAAAGGTCAAATCCAAAACAAGACCAATATGATATAAGTCAGAACTATACATGTAACTATCAAATCTATACAGGTAAATATCTGAAGGAAATGCATGCCAAATCCTTTAAAGTCACTGTGCAATGAGCATAACACTGCACAGTGGCGGACGTCTATCGTAAGAAAATAACCATATACGTATATATCTTTTGTTTAATATGTACGTTCCGCCGTCTTGGAAACAATTTAGAAGGGTTTCCTTATTTTAAACGTTTCGTGTCATATCAGACACGTAGGTAAAAACTGAGACTATAGCTCGATTTTTGGAAATCCCTTCAATAACTATCAATGCATGGAAAATATATTCAGGTATTGTCTTCTGACTAGTCCTGCTCAGTACAAAAACACATAGCAATTATCATAAAAATGTACCATAAGAAATCAATACCAAAATATGCATATGAATACTACGTGCGTCTGGTGCGCACGGAAATCAACATCCATATATGTGCCATACATGTGCACAGAAACAACATCTAGGTGCAACGGGTGTGCACACAACATCTGTCATAGGCAACGTATGTGCCTGACAGTAAAATCAGGTGCATCTGACATGCACGAAGAATCTCGATTTAGTGCATCTGGTGTGCGTCAAAATCGCATCTCATAACATGCACCCAAAATGCGCGAAAACCCAAATCAGGTGCACAAGGTGCACAAAACAAATATCGAACATCACAATCGAAATCGAAGTCCAGTGCAACTATGGTGCACAAATGCGCATCCCTACACTGCAAGCATATGCGAACTACACCGAGTGCAAAAACCAAATCGTGTGCGTACATATGCACAAAATCAGCTCAGCTATATGAAACCCATAAAATCATAAACATGTGAAACCAAGGCACGAAAACGATATCGAGTGCAACAAACGATATCAAGTGCAACAACTGTGCAAAAATCGTAAATACCCAGTAGGTGCAATCATGGTGCATGAAAACAAATATCATGAAACTCAATCATCAAAATCAATCATGCGAATAGATCACCCAAAATACCGAAATCAAATATGGCGGAATAGTCCCGCTCAAGCACATCCTTCAAGAATCTCTGGCCAACTGTCGTGGTCACTCATAACATGTCTCGTCGACGATCCTGAAATCTGGCCTGCTAGTGTGCGTAACATGACCACTCCTGGGTCCAAGTCTTCTTGTAATTTATTCCAGAAAGGTCCTGTCGAGGTCTCTCCTAAATCTCGTCTCTGCCGAACTGTCCGGAAGTCATCGACTTTTACTAAATCTGTTTCTGGCTTCGGAACGGCTACATACTCATCGCGACTCCTTCTGTAAGGTATATCCAAGTACAATGCCTAGGCATGCGTATCGCATCTCTGATGTGGGCGGAGTGGAACGTCATCTTATCCAGATCTTGTACAAACCTCTTACTCCACTTTTCTCAATGTCGACTGCTTCGGACTCGTCTGGTCGTGGCTGCATGGACTGAGCTTCAACGGCTATCCTCGTATCTGGAGTCTCCCAAGAAGTGCATCTCACCACCTAGCATCCGAATGAAATCGAACCATCCGATCGATACGTCAAAACCTCATAATCCCCCAAGAGCTCAACATCTTGGGTACAGTTTAATAGTATCGAGTACATACCACAGCATCGATGGTCCAGCCGTAGAAGGGCTAACCCAAGCCTCACTAATGGCGCCGCGGAACTGCCGCAAACCCTAAGGTTCAAAGGCTTTCACACGGTCATTATGTCGAGTTAGGGTTTCATTCTTCTAGAGGGTCCATAGAATTACCTGCATGTCTTTCCGAATACTTTAAACTTGGAATAATAGGTTTCTGACATTCGATCGCCTCTATCGACTCTCAACGTATCCGCGTGAAGTCATCTCTAGCTGGAATCAATCTATCTGATGACTTCGAATCGGGGTAGGCGAACGAACCACATGTCCTAGTCATTTATCCTCGGTGACTAGGGACCTTCTATCATCTCTTAGTACAACTCGTACTGCAAAAGCTCCAATATCTGGGGCGATATCTCGTCATTCGCAGCAACAACTGGCTCACTCGTATGCACGCTGAACAGTGCCTCAAACATCATGAATAAGCAATACTTCAACGGTTATCAAAATCCGGCTGGCCTCTATCAGTGGCCTAATCCTCTGGTGCTGATCTGCACGTCCGAGTAATCTCATACAGCGATCCATCAAACGCTCGTGGCACGGAAACACCATAAAAAGACACATCTCTGCAATCGTGTGTCGCTGGAATTAAGCCCTGGTCAGTCCTCGTTCGTAACGAGCTCGTGCTGACCACAACTCTAGCCGTAGCTCTCCCTGCCTGTAATCGTGGCAGCAAAAACATAACTGGTACTGATGAGGCTAGATCATGAATGAATATAATACTGAATAAAGAAATGTATATTCTAAGGCTTCTTAAGTGGAGTAGCGTATCGTAAATATGCCGCGGAACATACGTACGGTACGTCACTCTACTCAAGCTACCTACTCCATCAACCAAGGGTCATCCTATGCTCCGAAGGTAAAACCTAACGCTTTGATACCAACTTTGTCACGACCCGAATGTACGGAATGTGACCGGCACTTAAACTATGAAACGTCTCGAGGCGTACGTAATCTAAGTAAGCCGAAAACCCAGAAATCCAATCCAAGAAAAGTAGTAGAGTGAAGGAAAAACCAATTTAAATCAAGTAGTATGCAATATACGCCGAAATATGCATTTTGAAATCACAAGTCTTTTCTAAAAATTTCGGCAGAGTTTCATTTGTTAAAAAAGACCCCAAACGGGTACAAAACCTGATAAAGCATATATAATGAATAAAGACATCCCCAAGAGGGAGCTAGCTCTTCGTCAATCGACGGTCACAACCACGCAAGAAATATAATATACAACGCCGAAGGGCGAGGATCACAACAGAAAAGGAAACTCAAAACAGCATGAAGTCCATAGAAATACAACGCGCGACTCTAAGGTCGAAAGAATAAATATCACTGGTCTCTATCTGAAATAAATACATGTTTGGTTGATGGAGGTTCTAGATACAACAGAATAATAATATACAATGTATAATGATGGTCACGATACAAGTGAACCCACCTACTAGCAAATCACCCGGAAAGGAAGCAGTGTGCCAGCAAAGCCGTAATGAAACCTATACGGCAAAACCTGCAAGAAACTGTGGCACAACGGGGTGAGTTGCCAACTCGTGAATAGAAAACATCTACGAGCAGAAATCGCATGTATGACGCAATCCTAGGTCATACGATCAATATCTATATAATCCTCAAATATGACAAGTCTGGAGCATGAAAAGGTGGCAAGGGTAAATATCAAACCCAAGTGTAATCCCATGTGCTCGTTTTAGTGCCTCAGGTAGCAATATATCATATGGATGAGGTATGAATGCAGGAAAACAGAATACATGACAATGAAGAAAACTGCTTCCATAACTTGGTGAGATTTCTGTATATTTAAAACGAGGTATCATAAATGAAATCAACATAAACAGTGTCTGGCATCGACACAAAACATAAATCCTAATATCCCAATATCTCAGTGTCGCAATCTCACTATCTAGGGCGCCGTCGGTCCAGACCGGCCCCTACCATCAATCTCAAGACCATGACGGTATCCTCCGGATATCCGACGCGTCGGGTAAAATCTCCGGTAGGTAGTCTTCCCCTGCTAGGCTCAACGCCATCATCTGCGACCTTCTCGCCCCGGGGTACCATACCGGGTCCACCATGTACCCGAGACGGTTCATCCAACTCCTCGAATCGAGTCTCGAAATCCATCAGCAAACTCATAGTGGACGACTCATACATCATGGGAAAAACCGCACTTTTCATTTTAAAAAGAGAGAGAGAAGAAGGTTATATATGTTCTTGCGGTTTTCCCCCAAATCCAGGAAATCTCATGAAAATCCGAATCCGAATCCAAATCATCAATAGCATGTAAACAGTGAATATAGGCATAATAATCCTTGAATGCGGCATAACAGTGAATAACAATATGCATGAAGTAGCAAATAATAACTACAATGTCTAAACTGGTATATAAGGCAAGCACACTAATATCATGTCGAAGCTACTAGCTAACAAGCTATGTCAATGTAATAGTATTTTCTAAAGTGTACGTGACATGGCAATTACCGATGATGATGTGTGTGGGCCGGTAAGTAAGTGTACGTGGAACATACGCATCATCGGTAATGGTGCTGGTGTCCTAACAGCATGATATCCATAATGATATATGAATCACAATATAAGTATTGATGCGAAGCGAACAGCAATAATGTGCGGGAGCTGAATACTAGACACAACGATAACTAATCTGCATTTAATATAAATATAAACATAATTCATACAGTAGCCCTTTTGAAATAATACGAATCGCGGTATTTTGAAATAGGTAGGAGTCAAATCTAGTCTAACAACTACCCTAAACTATAGGGCTGAGCTAACAGGCTAAACAAAAGGTAAGGAAACCGCCTATCATCTGAGTCGATATATATATATATATATATATATATATATATATATATATATTAGTCGGTGATCCCGCCTCAATAGTATCACATCCGATACAACATCTATAATCAAACATCCCCAAGTCAAGAGTGCGGATCTATCATCAATATATAGCTCGTACGTAAAACCGTCGTATGGCATCCCAAATCGGGGTACGGGTCAATATCACATTCATCATATTATTCATCTGATATCCTCTTTATCAAAAATCATAATCCGGGTACTGATCTATGTCTAGTACAATACTGATATCATCAATGTATTCATGATCTGACTACTGATCTACAGCCTCGTACAAACCGATATCATCACACATATCATCATAAAGAAGTATACATCGCCCAATGCGGCCTATTATAAATATCTTAACATATCTTATCTCATATCTCGATCACCAGTCAACTATTCTATATATATCACTATTCACGTGGTATCGTCATCCAAAGATCCGTTATAACATCATGGCGTATCTCAAATACTAACCCTGCCAAATCACCGATCCCACGGACTCAAATCAAATCTCATTGACTCATCTCAAATCCTAGGTACTATCCTCAAATCCAGTATATGAACACATAGTCCCATACCCATGTGAACACATAAATATATATTCCCATATACGCACATGTGAAAGAAAGAATGTATGCAAGTATATGTGTGTGTGTGGGTGTGGGTGCAACCACTACTCTAGGTTTCGCAACTAACACTAAACCAATCCAAGAACACCAAATATCCATCTTCATCATCATTCAACTCAAACAACATATAATAAATATATGTGTGTATACGTATTCGTATACATCACCAAGAACTGCGGGGGTGCTATATGCCATCCACCCGACTTCTCCCCGTAGATATAAATCTACTCACCTTGCTTCTTGTGTGCCGATGCCTATGTCGCCATCGTCATATTCAACGCCTCGACATCACGTGGGGTACCTACAAAGATAACACAATCGCAAAAGCATCTGAAAATCACATTGGAAACAAAAACGGCACACGCTACTCTCATTGGTAAAAACCTATAGTCTCGCTTGCAAACATGAACAATAACCCTTTGGCGTTGACGTTCAAATGCCACCCGACAGAAAAGAATCATCAAATACCCAAATCCATGTTAAAACAAGTCGTAAAACAATGCGCCAACACAAGAAAATTACCCCAGATTCTAACCTATGTGGAATCAGTCAAATTTGCATATGCCAAGGGTCAAGTTTACTGGAGACAAGGCCCTGAAACAAAAACGAGACGATTCCCACCTGCTCTGGCCACAAATTGCGGCCAGAAAGAGTTTATTTGCGGCCTGAAAAAGGTGGTAGGGGCTAGGGTTTTGGGTGGTGGTTCCTAGATGCCTGCATGTATCACTGTCAATCCAAAATAATTTTCAGGTGGCTTGGGAGTTAGCAAATTTCCAAAAACACTCACAGAATTACAGTTTTTCCCGATATTGCTTTTCTAAATCCGTATTCCGGGTTCTAGTTTCTGGTTTTGTCCAATATAACATAACAACAGGGGTTGTAGTCTCTAATTACACCTCAATTCACCTTCGATTTCAATTCAAACCCTAAACCCTAACTTGGAATTTCCAAAGTCCTCAAAACGACACGATATCGACATGAAACAAGTATAGATGCACAAGGAATTGAAATACTACTCTAATAGTGCTTAAATTATCTCCTTTGGTTGCTCAAAGTCCTCAAAATCCATTCTTTCTTGGTCCATGGTGTTCCTCTCGAGCTTGTGAACAATTTTTATGAAGTGGGAATAGGGTTTTGGGGTTGGATCCATGGTGTTTTGGGGGATTGAAGATGGAGGAAGAAGAGGGGGAGGGCAGCAGCAGCAGCTCATAGGAAGAAGGAGAGAGGAAATGGGTTGATGGAATGATGGCAATGGCTCAGAACAAAAGGGTTGACCTACTCTTTCTCTCTCTTCATCATACCTTACCTTTTTCTTTTCTTTTCTTTTCCTTTATTTCCTTCTCCTCACAGTAGTAAACCCTAAGCAACCATGCACCCAAAACATGTAAGAAAATGTAGCAGGTGTCGAAAAATGATATGTGCATGTTTTGCACAAAAAGCTAAAAATCCGATTAGTGATTTTTAATCGCGATTAGCACTAAATTAGCATATAATTCATTATAAAAAATTTAAAATGGCATAATTCCTTAAAATACCCTATTTTATAATTTTCCATAATTTTTCCATAATTTTTCCCATTTATCGATATTTAATTATACCGAAATATTAAAATATTCATTAAAATAATATTAAATTATAAAAATTCCCAAAAATAATATTTTATTTTTTTGAAATGTTACATATATGGTTACAGTCATGGATCTGCATCGTGGAAGAGGCATTACTAGGAATACCCGGATACCCATTCGAAACATTTTCATGTTTCAGTCCGACTGTGCGATGTTAAGTGAAAACTGTTTTCCCAATTGGATTCTAACTCCAGGGTATGTATTTACCAGATTCGTTTCTCACATCTGTATAGTGTTACAGATAGTGAGTGGGAGTAATATATTAGGAATTGGGTGATTAGATCTTCATTGTATGGGAATTCGTTGTAATTGGTGATATTTGAGGAAATCTTCTGGTTTTTGCCTATCGCCAAATTTTTGGTTTTGAATATCCGATTGTTATGCACCAATTTCAAACTGATATATCTGTACATTTATTTATAAAGTGAGATATAACTTTTTAAAATTATGTATATGACATTTACCTATATCAGTTGGTGATTAGGTAAGGTGCATTCAATAGTGGTGTAATTCTTCTTAACCATAGTACAGTTTTCAACCTACGTCGCACAAGGTTTGAGTTATTGAACTCAGGGGGTTTGTACAAAGTATTGTATGTTGTCCAGTGTCCATTAGGACAATAGGGTTGGTACTCGTACTATATTCTGTTTACTCATGACTTCTCCAGTTCTAGACAACCATTTCGTTGAAATACAAGGTCCAGATTTTGAAAAGTTATAGGTATAAGAATAAAGAAGAGAACCATTTGTTGGAAGTATCAGGATTCTTTAAGATAGTCGAAGATATAGATACTTGTGTTTGGTATTCCGTTGATAGTAATGGTTTTGAGAACTTGCTTCCCTTTTAGGTTACTCATATATGGATGCACTCCTAGATGAGTAATACTGATTGACCCCTTTTCATTTGGTTGATATGCACTAGAGACAGCTGCATGATTTTGAATCTGGTTCCAATTAAATCAGTGCCTTTATTTCTATATGGTATATAGAATCAATTTATATCTTAACGATGTTAAGATATAGGGAGTTGTCCGGCTGATGATTAAAACTAGAATCCAGATAAACTCAAGGCATGTTTCAGTAATGGAAGTTTGTGGGTTATCCCGGGCTTTGACGAGGGTTAACTTTCTACCATCAGGAAGATCAATAGTGATATTGTTCTTGAATCGCCACGGTTTTAGTAAAATGGATTTTTTCAGAAAACAGAAGTGGGAGTATGGTAGAACTGGAAGTGATTCCAGAACCACAAACGATTATTGAAAATCTAATAGAACCTTAGGATTCGATTGGATTTGACATTCAATTAGCCACTCCGCAGATAGAGTGGCTAACCTCAGGCACCCGAGAGATACTTCGGTCTTCTCAGAGACGGTGACAGGGAGGTTCTTGTTTACCCAGACTTGCCATTGCTGATGTTCTAGACTATGAGACCCGGCAAGAGGATGAGTATAGCGTCGTTCTAAACTAGATTTAGAAGTGCACGTGTATATGACTCTGCCAGAGGGTTGTTGTAGTCAGTGGGAGTAGCGGAAGCATAGAGGGCAAGTAGCTTATGTCTATTTATGGACTAAAGCAGGTATAGCGGAAATAGATCATCTGTTTTTGATGTGACAGTCATAGGTTTTGACTTCATCAGAATAGGAGATGAATCTGGTAAGAAGATAGTAGGGAGTGATGTCCTGGTATTTAGATGACATACTCTTGATAGGAAGAGATCTTCCTATACTATGATCGGTTATACAGTGGTTGTCACAAGGTGTTTCTCCACATAGGACATGGATATAATATCAGGGTTTCTGGTTACTAGATCTATGGTCTTAGATTTAGATTTGGGAAGTGTCCCAATTTGGGTACTTGACACTATTCTAAAGTGTTTTAGAATGGACGACTCCTGGCATGGTGTTTTAGAATGGACAACTTCTGACATAGTTTAAAAGCATCCATCACATGCTACAGTACCAATGGACCAGCCGTAGAAGGGTCAAACCAACGCCTCACATGTGGTAACGTTGAACTACCACAAAACCTAGGGTTTAGAGGCGGTTCTGATGGTCACATAATAGAGTTAAGGTTTCGTTCTTCTAGAGACTCCACCGCGTCACTTGCATGATATTTGAATGTTCTTTAACTATGAAAAAGATCCAACTCTTGAAAAATTTTCCGGCAAGGGTTAAAGTGGGTATTTGATATCCGATCGAACTTTTTAACACCGTTTAAACAACCCAAAACAGAACCTAGAATTACGAATACAAAACACTTTGAATTGCCTTTGCTAAAAAATAACATCACATGTAAAATTAGCAAACACAAACAACACCTAAAGTATCAAAACCCAGAGCCTTAAACACTGTGCAAATTTCAGCCCCAAGGGGTCCAATCTGGCCGGTTTTCAGAGTGGTGATCTCGGCCAAATTTTCAGGGAATGTGCTAAAATTTGTTCGGTGTTCATATTGTATAACATACATCATTCTGCAATTGTTTGAAAAAAATTCTGACACTCTGAAAAATTTACAGAAACTAGGGTTTTACGTCGAGTGTTTCGGAGTTGTTTCGGTTTCGTAATCCTACACAATCCGTCTAATTCTCTAGCTAGGCTCTGATACCACTGTTGGGTTACCTACAATAGCAGCAAGGTTTCGGGTAGCATCATCCATGCCAAGTTTAAATTTTGCCATTATAAATAACCCTAAACCTAGGATCTTAACTAGAGAATCAAACTAAAACTGCAAGTAAACAACTTTACTTCTAAGAGTTAGAGATTACAACCTTTGTAGTCCGTTCCTTCGCTTCATAAGCTCCGGGTTGAGGTCCCTTCACTGCGATCATCATGCTACCGGACTATAGAGAGGCTCCATGAAGAGAATGATGCATCTTTGCTAGTAATCTTCAAAATCCAAGATGATCTACCTTGAAGAATCACAAACCCATGCTCTCACTTCACTAATGAGGTATTAGTGAAGTAAACACCCTAATCTAAGTGGCTAGAATAGATGAGGATGATGAAGTAAGAATTTTGCTCCCTTTTGTTTTCTATTTCTTACAATATTTCATCACAAATAAAAAACAAGCAAGCCTTTTGTGAAGAGGAGAAAGAAGATGAAGTTGTGATGAAAAATGAATTATTGTTTAGGTTAGAATTGCAACCTAGGGTTAAGCATGTCATGCTTAACCCTTGTAGAGACTTTACCATGGTCTAAGGTTAGGGTTTGGTTTAGAAATATCTAAGCAAAATATCAAGAGAGAAGACTTAGTCAAAGGAAACTCTTTTTCCAAAAGTCTTTTCTTTTTGAATTTTGCTAAAATAAATAAATATATATATATATATATATATGATAATAATCTCAAAACCCTAGTTCCAAGTTTAACCCTAACATGTTACAATATTATATATCACATATATAATATATAATGTAACAAAAGAAAATAATACAATTAACATATATCACATATATATCAATGTATCATCAAGTGAGAAAAACAATCATATAAGTGAGCTTATATTAGTTAATGTAATGTAATATATCACATATATAATTATACATTAAATTATTAAATCAACACTTGATTTAATAACCGGGCTATTTAACATATAACCGACTAATATAATATGTACCTTTTTATCGAATCAACACTTGATCCGATAACCCGGCTATATCACATATATCCGGCCGATATCTCATATCGCGAGAATAGAATACGGTATCACATACACGTATTATTCTCGGTCCCGCACATATCACATATGTGCTCCTACTCCGTTTTGCTTGAGCCCGGAAACCTCTATGTAGGACTCTAAAGAATCGTCAATTTGCCGGCAATAGGTGATGATCATATCAAACACCCACGCTGCAAGTGGTCAGCTAGATGCAACACCCACCCGGATATTGAGCGATTAGAAGATCAACAAGCAAGCTTGTACATTCTCCTGTGAATCCAATCAGTAACACTACCGTACAATCCAGTCTCTTCGTCTGATATGTCGCATATCCAGTCTAGGGGTGGTAAACGTCAGACCCCAGTAACCGATAAGTCGTGTCGATGTAAGGCTCATAACGGGTCAAGAAACTATTGATAACACTTACCCGTAGATCTCCATATCAGCCCTGGCCAGGGACTTCCAGTTATAGCCAATTGAACACAGCGCAATATCATCTCCCAATACTGGTAGAGACGAAACCCCTCCTAACGCTCATTGCCTCCATGTGATTCGGGACTGTACCTAAAAGTCACCGTTTTGCACGTTCTCAAGAACATGGTAAGGTGGAAATCAAAACGCACAGCGGGAATCACAAAAGACTCTATGACGATCTCAGGTCTACAGACTAACCTGTACCGGTGTCACCAGAGAACTACTATCTGACGATAGGAATAATACCATCTAGGAGTTCTCGGCGAGTCCGTTCAGTGTACCCAGTCTTCACTGAGCACCCGTATACCTTCTCTAATGTCAAACACTAATGGATATGGGATCATCCATCGCCCATCATATGGGTCGAGAAGCGTATACGCTAGTCTACTCTCGAGTATCGATGCCCTGTCTCGATACTCCCTCGACTAGGAACAGTTATAAGATGTACTCTTGGACTACCCTGGCACCACTAGTATGATCTGCATCATAGTCCTAGTAGCCGAGTATATATCCTAAGGGCTTTATCAACATGTGAGAGCAAGACAGTAAACCAATACAAGTCAACATGTTAAAACAAAGTGAAACCAAATAGCATACTATCATGTCGAGCAAGAAAGTCCTCTCTATATATATCGAAGCATCCACTTTAATATACATCATATGTACAACAATGGCCTCTAGGGTATATATATAACTAACAATCTCCAACTTGTACTAAACTCAGCTGTTGTAGTATCGCATACCCAATATCCCGAAGAGTCTCTCAAATTGTATCTTGGGTATGGCCTTCGTGAGTGGATCCGCAGTGTTGTCCTTCGTGTCAACTCTCTTGAACTTGATCTCTCGGTGATCAACTGTAAGTGCACGGCGGCGCCCCGGCCGTCAATCCGACGCCGGAATGCGGAAACGAAAAGGTTTTCAAACTAGAAAACCGGCACCACCGCGTACTAGAAAACCCGGATCGGGCCATTAACCTAACTACTAGCAAACTAAAAGATGGGTAGAGAGATATACCAAGCGATCCGTGTCCTTCGGTCTTCGTCTCCACTCCGATCTCCTCGCAGAATCTCCGGTCGTCGCCTCCTCATCGAAACGGGCACCACATCGCCAGGTTCTTTTACGGGCTCCCACCTCTGGACCGAGAAAACTCGGGCACGAAGTTGGCGAGCCGACGTGCCCAAGAATTACTGTAGGCAAGTGTAGAAAAGATTGTCTCTTTGGGGTTTGAAGTTGCCTTTGGATGGAGGGATGAATGAACTTTGGAGTGAAGTGTGGAATTTTTGTAGCAAGAAGAATGAGATGAAATGAAAAATTCCTCATACTAGAAATGAACCCTCTCAATTCCTACAAGTGGCCGGCCCCTCCTCATGATGGTGGTGAGAAAAAGAATGAATAATCAAGAGAAGAAAAAGTAAGCCAAAAAAGAGAAGGAAAAAAATGGTCACACCATTTCTCATCAAATCCTTTCACACACCATCACATTCAATGCAATGGAAGAGACTAAAAAAGAATCTCATCATGAAGCCACACAATTACAAAGGACCCCCTCCACTAATGCTAATTTGCGAACTTGCAAATTAGCCCCTCCAAAGGAAAAGTCCGGCCGGGAAGGAACAAAGGAAAAACGGCCGAAACATAATGCAAACTGGCAACTTCAGAAAACTGATCCCGTAATAAATTACAGGAAAACCCCGCGACTGCATATACATGCCCGCATTTGTATTCCCACTGAATACAAATGCAAAGAGACAAAATTACACTGTCTAATACTAGGATCCGGCTTAAACCAAAGCCCGCTTGTAAAATCCGTCCGATCACGATCCGTGCAATACCGCACGTATCTGATCGAACCCTGACATATCTCTATACGGCCTCTACAGCGTTTCTCCTGAAACTTGAGTAACTGTGTGTGGTGGAATCTAAAGACTCGTCAATACTATGGCTGTGGATTTAGCCACTAGCACGTCAGAGGTATTAGCCATACGTGACGGGCTACCGGCTATTGACCAAAAGGTACGTCGATGAGCGAACTCATCCTGACATCCTACTGAGCCTTTCAGTGACAATATCCGTACAGTCCGGTCCGTTCGTCTATGAGCATCGCATGGCGGGCCTAGGGGGTTGGTAAAAGTCAGACCCCCAAAAGCGATACAAGTCTTTTCGGAGTGTAGCCCAGAACACCCTGAGATACTACTGGAATACCTACCAGTAAATCTCCTTCCTTGGCCAAGGACTTTTCATATACCGGCTCTCCTAGATACAGCGCGACCTCACCCCTAATACCGGGAGAGACGAACCCCTGCTGATCCGCTCACTGCCTCCATGTGGCTCGGGACTGTACCCAACTAAAACCTGTTTGCACATCTCCTTTGAGCGTGGTAGGGTAGTAATCAAAGCACAGTGGGAACTCACATGATACAAATGACGATCTCAGGTCGATGAACTAACCTGTACACATGTCACCAGGGAACTGCTATCTGACGTCAGGTATAATACCAACTAGCATGTTCCTGGCGAGTCCTGTCAGGTGTACTCATAACCCAATGAGCACCTGTATACATCTTGGGTGAACCAACTGACACCAGTGGCTTGTGAGACCGGCCACCGCCCCTTGTCGGGGTCTCGACTGTATACACTAGTCTACTCTGGAGTATCGATGCCCTGTCTAGAAACTCCCTCGACTAGGGACCTTTTAAGGATGTGCTTATAGACCCTAGCTCCCACGTATATGATCGCCCTCATACTGCTGGTAGTCAAGCAAGAATCCTAGGGGCTCTATCAACATGCAACAGTGACTCGTAAGGTCACCTAAAGCAGTACACGATGATAAAGATAAACCAGATAGCATACTATCATCTTGAGTAAGACTGTCCTACCAGGATAGGTCCTCCCTCAATCATTGCAATCACGTGCCTGTGATCCAATAATTGACTCTGAGGGCACTATCTCCAACAATCTCCCACTTGCACTCAAGGCTAATTATTGCGATGTCGCATACTCACAGCCCGTGTGATACCGAACACCCAACTCCTCTACTAATCAGTCTTACAAAGCTCGTTTGCGAAACTGTTGCGTTCGAGGAATAGCCTCATTGAGTGGATCCGCCGTGATGTTTCTTTCTATGTCTCTCCTTATCTCAAGTTCGCGGAGAAAGCTATCTCCCGAAATGAGCAATACCTGTCTTAGAATATGTCTGGATGTCTGATGGGACCTAGCTCATAAATGAACTCCAAATCCAAACTTCTTAGACTGTATCGTCAACTGAACTTAATCAGTATCCTGCGCCATCCTTCCCTCAGTATCCTCCTGGAGCACCTGTCCAAAATACTGCCCCTCGTCAGAGGGAAAACTATAACTCTGACAATCACTCTGCCGTCTTGGTCACCTTGGAAGCCTGGAATGATAACTGTCTCCCGAAGGAGGATGCGGTTATCATATCCCTAGAACATTCACTTATGTTCTTAAACTTCTTCCGAATGTTTCTCCAGGATTGGATCAATATCATCTTATTGCACCTACTGCAAAAACAACATCTGGTGTGGTACTTGACATCTCATGATTGACTCAATTGCCTAAGCAAATGATCTGCCAATCATGCACATTCCTCTCCTCTTTAGTCTGTAAGACTCCTTTAGAGAGGGTGACTCCATCACCTGCAGGTACACCACCATGCCTGGAGTCGTCCATTCTAAATACTCTTAGAATGCTGTCAAGTACCCTAATTGGGAAACCACCCAAATCTAGATCTATAAATCTAGTAACCAGAATGTCTGATATAATATCCAATTCCCATGTGAAGAAACTACTGTGTGACAACCAAAGTATAACCGATCGTACTATAGGAATATCATTTCCTACTCTGTGTATGTCATCCAAATACCAGGACATCACACCCTACTACCTTCTTAACAGATCCATCCCTTATTCTGATGAAGTTAAACCTATGACTGTCACATCAGAAATAGATGATCTATCTCCGCTATATCTTCTTTAGTCTATAAATAGACATAACTTACTTGTCCACCATGCTTCCGCTGCTCCCACTGACTACGACAACCCTCTGGCAGAGTCATATAGACGTACACTTCTAAAGCCAGTTTAGAACGACGCTATACTCATCCTCATGCCGGGTCTCACAGTCTGGAACAACAGCAATGGCAAGTCTGGGTAAACAAGAACCTCCCTGTCACCGTCCTTGAGGCTACCGGAGTACCTCTCGAGCGCCTGAGGTTACCCACCGTATCTGCGGAGTGGCTAATGGAATGTCAAACCAGATTGAATCTTTAGGTTCTTATCAAATCTTCAGTAATCGTTTGCGGTTCTGGAATCACTTCCAGTTCTACCATACTCCCACTACTGTTTTCTGAAAAAAAATCCATTTTTGTTAAAACTGTGGCGAGTTAAGACAATATCACTATTGATCTTCCAGATGGTAGAAAGTCAACCCTCGTCATAGCCCGGGTCAACCTACAAACAGCCATTACAGAAACGTGCCTTGAGTTGTCCAGTGTCTGGTTTTAAGCATAAGCTGGACAACTCCCCGTACCTTAACAATGTCAAGATATGAACTGTTCTATATTCAATATAGAAACAGAGGCACTGATTTAATTGAACCAGATTCAAATCATGCAGCTGTCTCCAGTGCATGTCAACTAAATGGAAGGAGGCCGATCAGCATTACTCAACTTAGGAGTACTTCCAATTATGAGTAACCTGAAAGAGAAGCAAGTTCTCTTAATCATTACTATCAACTGAATACCATATACAAGTATCTACATCTTCGATCACCTTGAAGAATCCCGATACTTGCAATACCTGGTTCTCTACTTTAATCTTATACTTATAACTTCTCAAAACTTGGACCCTGCGTTTCTACGAAACACCTGTCTAAGAACTAGAGAAGTCACAAGTAAACAGAATATAGTACGCGTACCTACCCCTCTGTCCTAATGGACACTGGACAACATACAATACTCTGTATAAGTCCCTTGTGTCAAATGACTCATTCACTGTGTGTCGTAGGTTGAAAACTGTACTTATGGTTAAGAAGAATTACACCGCTGTTTAATGCTCCTTACCTAACCATCTACTGATATAGGTAAATGTCATAGACATAATTTCAAAAAGGTATATCTCGCTCTATAAAAATAGACGTACAGATATATCAATTTGAAATTGGTGCATTATAACGGATATTCAAAACCAAATATTTGCCGTCCGGCAAACAACCCAGGTGACTTTCTCAAATATCACCAATTACAACGAATCCCGATATAATGAGGATGATCACTTAATTCCCAATAACTTACTCCCACTCATCATCTGTAAAACCATACAGATGTGAGAATCAAACCTGGTAAATACATACCATGGAGTAAGTGTCAAATTGGGAAATCAGTTTTCTTTTAACAGTACATAGTGAAAATGAAACATTGAAATGTTTCGACGGGGTATCCCGGTATTCCTAGTAATTCCTCTTCCATTATCCAGATTCACAACTGTAACCATATATTTCTTTGCCATCTCTCCAAATCCCTTTATATGTCTTTAGTCATTACCTTCTGTACACCCCTTTAGGCCAAATGGTTTTCTTCCTTCCCTACCATTCGGCACCAGCCTATGGTTTGGAAGAAGACTATCCAATAAGCATAATGGGTGTACTGTCCTAATCCTAGGAGCACTCTCAATGCGAGAGAAGGTGAAGATAAAAGAAAACCGAATAAACCTTATTCCTATTTCTCCTGAACCATAATCCATCCCCGAACTGGAACAAGTTCCTTTTGAGTTCGTATATAACCATACGATGGAGTATCTAAATAAACTGTGGATCTTCGTAGTGATACAGTGTGTCCTGGAGAAATACAAAGGTAAATTGGGAGTGGTAATGAAATAATTGGTTTGGTCGTGAATAGCAGTCGCATTTTACTTTACCCTCTTACTAATCGCTTGATATGTCTTTACTTAATACCTTCTGTACACCTTCGTTATGCTAATTGGTTTTCTTCATTCCCCACCGTTCGGCACCAGCCTAAGGTTTGAAAGAAGACTATCTAATTTACGTAATAGGTGTACTATCTCCTAAACCAAGGAGTACTCGCAACCTGAGAGAAGGTAAAAGGAAAAGACAACTAAATAGTCCTATTCATTTTCTCCAGAACCGGAAACCATTCTCGAATAAATTCCTTCGAGTTCATATATAACCATACGATGGAGTATCCAAATAAACTATGGATTTTCGTAGTGATACGGTGTGTCCTGGAGAAACACAAAGGTGAATTGGGAGTGGTAATGAAATACTTGGTTTGGTCGTGAATAGCAGTCGCATTTTACTTTGCCCTCTTACTAATCCCTTGATATGTCTTTACTTAATACCTTCTGTACACTTTTGTTATGCTAATTGGTTTTCTTCATTCCCCACCGTTCGGCATCAGCCTAAGGTTTGGAAGAAGACTATCCAATTTGCGTAATAGGTGTACTATCTCCTAAACCAAGGAGTACTCGCAACCTGAGAGAAGGTAAAAGGAAAAGACAACTGAATAGTCCTATTCGTTTTCTCCAGAACCGGAAACCATCCTCGAATAAATTCCTTCGAGTTCGTATATAACCATACGATGGTTTTGTCCAATCGAAGTAGACGTTCGTAGTAATACGGGGTTTCCTGGAGAAAAGGGTAAAAGTAGGGGTGGCAATGTGATTTGCAACTCTGACAATCCAAAAGCCAATGTTTAAGAAGGTTCGGTTAATTTTGGTCACTGAGTCATAGTCTTAGGGTCGGGTCATGGTCGCTGCCAAAGAGAGAGAGAAAAGAAACACTCAGCGTGCACTCTAACCTAGATCAGAATGGTTATCACTTTATCTAATCAGGAAACCTCCCACTGTAACGTCAAATTCTCCTCCAAGCCTGAAAGAAGAATTAGTCGGGATCACCCGAGGAGTAAACCAACTCATCAGTGGGAATCGGGATCCAACTCTTATCGCATGATAATGTGACGGAATCCGCTCATGTTATCACACTCCAGAAGGTATGCACATATCTGGCAAGTTTCAGTTTCTTTAGAAACTCCCGATGTGATTTTTGCCCCATGCTCTTATGACCTTGGCGTGAGGTCAAAATATTATAAGTCACATGTCAAGTTCTGCCCATCATTATCCAGGTTAATTTGAATCCACCCGTACATACCCTTGACGTAGGCCAAAATAGTAGTACGACTGTCCCAAACCAACTCATCTATCTATGCAACAGATAAATATCCGGCAGCTACCAATCACTATGCCTCGGCATGAGGTCAAAATACATAGCTTGAATACTACCGAATATTTAACCGAAATGATGGAGGGCTACGAATGGTTTCTGTCGAAAACCATTAACGTAATGAACTTGATATTGTTGAAGGAACCAGACAGCTTTTAAAAATATAGTGACGAAAACCTTTGCTAAAGAGGTCACTCCCGATAAAGGGAACTCGGCTCTTTCCCCGTAGAATGAGGTGCAGGATATTCCAACTGAATACCACGATGCAAAGCAAAAGTAATCGGCTATAGTGAAGTTATTGCCCTGACCCAAACTTCTGTCCAAGGGGTCACTCCCGGTGAAGGGATCTCGGCCCATGCCTCGTCAAATGAGGAGCAGGATATTCCAACTGAATATCACTGTGCAAAACAAAAGTGAACGTCCTTGCAATAACAACTTTTTGAAAAATGTTCCAACAACATCATAATAGGTTTGTTTAGCTTGCATTGATCCGAATCAACGCAGTCCCATCAATTGATCACACCACAAAAGAACGAAAATAATGATGTACCTATATGCCATCCGCATTTGCCACTGGGTCCCGTCATCACCCGTTAGGTTACTTAACTAACGACAAAGCGGGGACTGGACTAGCGCGGATGCAAAACATATACAACATCTACTAGTATATATATCAATATATAATATTTCCCTCAAGGCGTGATAAAATGCAACATCACAGAAATGTAACCAGCATCACAGAACAATACAGATATTTGGGATCCCCGGGTTTCACAGAGCCGCTACTGAAACCCGACGTTCCCCTGGTCGTGTGGATAGCCTGTGCAATGAAATCCTAGACCCCTACGGGAGCGGCAAGTTATCCGCCAAAACCTGAAGCGAGGCAGCCCCCTTCAGCAACATGAATGGACCACCCAGCACTTCACGGAATCCGGTAACTTGGACACCCCTCCTTGGGTCAACCTGTACCCCCTACGAGTGCGGCGAATAGCCCGCCAATTCTATAGTGAAGCCTCTTCCGTCTCAAAGCCATGAGATGCGGGCCCGTTTCCCTTTAGAACTCGGCTATCCGTGCACCCCTCCGCGGGGTAATCCTAGTACAGAAAGTAAAATATACATACAACGGGTACATCGACCTCAACCCGGTCGTGCCCCAAAAGAATAATATACAAACTGGCAGTGACGGCAGACCACATGTTGGACGCTCGCCCCGCAATATCAAATGTACATATAAAACAAAACTGTACTACCATTGCATCCAGGCTATCCCCCACGACCAATCCGCAACATCGCAGCACAATACAGAACATCAACGTGAATGTCACGTTCGCAAATCCGTCTAAAAGGGCTATAGCAGATATACTGGATTTACCGATCGAATGACATTCACGGTCGCAGATAGAATGTAAATATTGTGAACTAACATGTTTAAAATTCTCGATCGATCAAATATACCCAAGTGGGCCCCAAGCACTACTGTAGCACTCACAGAAAATCTTGGCCCAAAAAGAATGTTCCAGAACCCCTATTTCCATGTAGAAAGCCCTCTGGAAAAATTTGGTACGGTATTGACATTCTTCCACCGCGGAACCGTGGCCAAACCAGGGGTTTGGCCGCGTTTCCGCCATCGTACTGAAGCGTCACGTCACCAAATTTTTGCAGAACGCTTAAAATTTCCTGCACATTATTCTGAAACAACCTGAAAAATTTTTAGAGCCCAAAAAAATTTCGACAGAAACATGTGCAATGAAAATGTGGTTTTGGGATTTTTTTGTTCGATCGAGTTCTAAACATACTAGAGCAAGCTAGACTAGGTTAATGGCGAGGCTCTGATACCACTGTAAGTGCACGGCGGCGTCCCGGCCGTCAATCCGACGCCGGAATGCGGAAACGAAAAACTTTTCAAACTAGAATACCGGCACCACCGCGCACTATAAAACCCGGATCGGGCCATTAACCTAACTACTAGCAAACTAAAAGATGGGTAGAGAGGTATACCAAGCGATCCGTGTCCTTCGGTCTTCGTCTCCACTCCGATCTCCTCGCGGAATCTCCGGTCGTCGCCTCCTCGTCGAAACGGGCACCACATCGCCGGGTTCTTTTACGGGCTCCCACCTCTGGACCGAGGCAACTCGGGCACGAAGTTGGCGAGCCGACGTGCCCAAGGATTACTGTAGGCAAGTGTAGAAAAGAATGTCTCTTTGGGGTTTGAAGTTGCCTTTGGATGGAGGGATGAATGAACTTTGGAGTGAAATGTGGAATTTTTGTAGCAAGAAGAATGAGATGAAATGAAAAATTCCTCATACTAGAAATGAACCCTCTCCATTCCTACAAGTGGCCGGCCCCTCCTCATGATGGTGGTGAGAAAAAAAATGAATAATCAAGAGAAGAAAAAGTAAGCCAAAAAAGAGAAGGAAAAAAATGGTCACACCATTTCTCATCAAATCCTTTCACACACCATCACATTAAATGCAATGGAAGAGACTAAAAAAGAATCTCATCATGAAGCCACACAATTAGAAAGGACCCCCTCCACTAATGATAATTTGCGAACTTGCAAATTAGCCCCTCCAACGGAAAAGTCCGGCCGGGAAGGAACAAAGGAAAAACCGGCCGAAACAGAATGCAAACTGGCAACTAATAAATTACAGGAAAACCCCGCGACTGCATATACATGCCCGCATTTGTATTCCCACTGAATACAAATGCGAAGAGACAAAATTACACTGTCTAATACTAGGATCCGGCTTAAACCAAAGCCCGCTAGTAAAATCCGTTTGATCACGATCCGTGCAATACCGCACGTATCTGATCGAACCCTGCCATATCTCCATACGGCCTCTACAGCGTTTCTCCCGAAACTTGAGTAACTGTGTGTGGTGGACTCTAAAGACTCGTCAATACTATGGCTGTGGATTTAACCACTAGCACGTCAGAGGTATTAGCCATACGTGACGGGCTACCAACTATTGACCAAAAGGGACGTCGATGAGCGAACTCATCCTGACACCCTACTGAGCCTGTCAGTGACAATATCCGTACAGTCCGGTCCGTTTGTCTATGAGCATCGCATGGCGGGCCTAAGGGGTTGGTAAAAGTCAGACCCCCAAAAGCGGTACAAGTCGTGTCGGAGTGTAGCCCAGAACACCCTGAGATACTACTGGAATACCTACCAGTAAATCTCCTGCCTTGGCCAAGGACTTTTCACTTTCTGGCTCTCCTAGACACAGCGCGACCTCACCCCCAATACCAGAAGAGACGAACCCCTGCAGATCCGCTCATTGCCTCCATGTGGCTTGGGACTGTACCCAACTAAAACCTGTTTGCACGTCTCCTTTGAGCGTGGTAGGGTAGTAATCAAAGCACAGTGGGAACTCACACCAGACAAATGACGATCTGAGGTCGATGAACTAAACTATACACATGTCACCAGGGAACTGCTATCTGACGTTAGGTATAATACCAACTAGCATGTTCCCGGCGAGTCCTGTCCGGTGTACTCATAACCCAATGAGCACTTGTATACATCTTAGGTGAACCAACTGACACCAGTGGCTAATGAGACCGGCCACCGCCCCTCGTCGGGGTCTCGACTGTATACACTAGTCTACTTTGGAGTATCGATGCCCTGTCTCGAAACTCCCTCGACTAAGGACCTTTTAAGGATGTGCTTATAGACCCTAGCTCCCACGTATATGATCGCCCTCATACTGCTGGTAGTCAAGCAAGAATCCTAGGGGCTCTATCAACGTGCAATAGTGACTCGTAAGGTTACCTAAATCAGTACACGATGATAAAGATAAACCAGATAGCATACTATCTTCTTGAGTAAGACTGTCCTACCGGGATAGGTCCTCCCTCAATCATTGCAATTACGTACCTGTGATCCAATAATTGACTCTGAGGGCACTATCTCCAACATCAATTATCTCCCGGATCAGGTGATACCGCCTCAGAATATGTCTGGATCTCTAATGGGACCTGGATTCCTTGGCCAAAGCCACGGCTCCATTGTTATCACAATACAAAGGTATTGGATGCACAATGGACGGAACCACACCAAGTTCAGTGATGAACTTCTTCATCCAGACAGCCTCTTTGGCAGCATCGTTGGCAGCGATGTATTCAGCCTCCATCATCGAGTCTGCCACGGTTTCTTGTTTGGAACTCTTCCAACAAACCGCCCCTCCATTTAGGGTAAAGACAAATCCCGAGTGTGACGTAGAGTCATCCTTATCACTTTGGAAGCTTGAATCGGTAAAGGACTCCACCTGGAGTTCTCCGTTACCATACACCAAGAACGTCTCTTTAGTCCTTCTCAAGTACTTGAGAATGTTCTTCACAGCTGTCCAGTGACTCTCTCCTGGATCTGCTTGATACCTACTCACTAAACTTAGTGAGTATGCTACATCGGGTTTGGTACATATCATCGCGTACATGATAGATCTTACTGCCGAAGCATAAGGTATCCCATGCATGCGAGCTCTTTCCAAATCAGTCTTGGGAGACATCTCTTTGGAGAGAGTGAGTCCAGAGATCGTGGGTTAGTTCCCACGCTTGGATTCTTCCATACTAAACATCATTAGTATGGTGTCAATGTACCAGGATTGGGACAATCCCAGTATCCTTTTAGATCTATCTCTATAGATCCTAATCCCCAAAATGCAGGAGGCATCACCTAGTTCTTTCATTAAGAATCTATGTGATAAGAAAAGCTTGACCGAGTGCCGCATAGGAATATCATTTCCTATCAACAGTATGTCATCCACATACAATACGAGGAAGACAACCTTACTCTCTGCCACCTTCTTGTAGATACAAGGTTCATCTACGATTTTTATGAAGTCAAACTCTTTGACTATAACATCAAAACAGATGTTCCAACTCCGCGATGCCTGCTTTAACCCGTAGATGGATTTAAGCAGCTTGCACACCTTTCCGCTGCTCCCACTGTCTACGAAGCCCTCTGGCTGAGTCATGTACACGCACTCCTCTAAATCACTATTTAGAAAGGCGGTCTTAACATCCATTTGCCAGATTTCGTAGTCATGGTATGCAGCAATGGCAGGTAGAATCCGGATAGACTTAAGCATAGCTACTGGAGAAAAGGTTTCGTCATAATCCACACCTGGTCGTTGACGAAAACCCTTTGCAACAAGTCTAGCTTTGAAAGTCTCAACTTTTCCATCTACACCAAGTTTCTTCTTAAAGATCCACTTGCTCCCAATGGGTTTTACCCCTTCAGGAGCAACTTCCAAAGTCCATACTTTGTTGGTGTACATGGATTCCATCTCAGATCGCATTGCATCCAGCCATTTCACAGAGTCCCCACTCGTGATATCCTGCTCGAAACTAGTCGGGTCATCATCTTCCATGATGCAATCCCCGCTCCCACCGTCTATGACAAAACCGTAGTATCTCTCAGGTGGATGAAGAACCCTACTAGATTGGCGGAGAGGCTGGGGTTCGTTGGGAGCTATCGAATTCTCTGGTTCCACTAAATCTTTCATGTAGTTTGTTCTGCTGGAACTTCTTCCAGCTCTACCTCTTCGCCACTAATTTCTTTTGCCAGAAATTCCTTTTCTAAAAAGGTGGCATGTTGTGCAACAAACACCTTTTGTTGTTCATCGTGGTAGAATAGATATCCATTCGAATGTTTAGGATATCCAACAAACTTACAAAGAACTGATCGTGCCTCGAATTTGTCCGGATTTTGCCTTTTGACAAAAGCCGGACAACCCCATATCTTAACTCGTTTAAGACATGGTCTCTTCCCACTCCATATCTCATATGGTGTGGTAGGTACAGATTTTGATAGAACCTGATTCAATAGGTATGCTGCTGCTTCAAGCGCATAACCCCAAAAGAAAATAGGTAACCCAGCGGTGCTCATCATAGAGCGCACCATATCTAATAGGGTGAGATTCCTCTGTTCTGATACACCATTGTGCTGTGGTGTATACGGTGGAGTAAGCTGAGAGAGAATCCCATTTTCTTTTAGATAATCCAGGAAATCATTGCTCAAGTATTCCCCTCCACGTTCAGATCGAAGGATCTTAATACTTTTACCCGATTGGTTCTCTACTTCGTGCTTATATTCTCTGAATTTCTCAAAAGATTCAGACTTGTGTTTCAATAGGAGCACATGTCCGTATCTTGAAAGATCGTCAGTAAATATAATGAAGTACGAGGAATCATTCCTGGCATGTGTAGACATGGGACCACATACATCACTATGTATCAGTCCCAAGAGTTCAGTAACTCTTTCTCCGTGTCCACTAAACGGAGTTTTGGTCATCTTGCCTTTGAGACATGACTAGCAAGTATCATAAGACGATAATTCGAATGAATTCAAATAACCATCCTTATGTAACTTAGCTTGTCGTGTCGCATTGATATGACCTAGTCTACAATGCCACAAGATGGATTCGTTCATTTCTGAACCCTTCCACTTGTGTGTGTTCTGTACATTAAGAACCGTGGTTTGATTCAGAACGTATATGCCAATATTTAACGAGCCTGATCCAATCAACTTTTGATTCAGAAAGATGTTCATAACATTATCCTATACTACAAAATTAAATCCTTCTTTACCCAATAAAGAAACGGATATAATATTGCATATTAGGATCGGAATGTAATAGCATTCGTTCAGAATCATTGTATTACCATTTGGCAACATAAGGTGATATTCGCCAACAGCCTTGGCTGCAACATTTGCACCATTCTCTACTCTTATGGAATGATCACCCTCTCCCAGTTCTCTACCTTTACGTAGCCCATGTAACATATTACATATATGGGATCCCGATCCGGTATCTAATACCCAGGAAGTAGAGTGAACTGAAAAACAGTTCTCGATAACTAACACACCCAAAGAAGATGCATCAGCATGCTTATTCTTCATTTGGGCGGCGTGAGAATCCGGATATTCTCTTATTCCTTGCTCGGACTTATAACAATTATAAGTTGGAGCGGGACCAACGTTCCTCTGCCCAGTATAACAAGCGGGTTAGGTCAATACATCCATATTATTATCTTGATTAAGGCCTGACATGGTCGCTACCTGGAGAGAGAGAGAAGAAAACACTTTAGCGTATGCTCTTGCAAGATTAGATGGTTATTATCTTATCTAATCAGGATGGCTCCCACTGCTTTTATCAAATCTTCCTTAAAACCCTAAAAGGTAAGACTAGCCGGGATTAATTACACCTTACAAGTTCACCAATCTCTCAGCTAGGTCAGTGTTGGTACTTTGTAGGAGGTTCCCTGTGCTTTCGCAGGGACCTAATTAAAATAACCTCATTTTCCCAGAGGCATAAACCCGTTAACACCTTTCTAGACACCTACTTGATCGGCTAATTATCATGTGTAAAACTCTCCCAGGAGCAACTCTTACTCACAGTGAGTATCAGGATCCAACTATCTCATAGAAGGTATGCAATCTTATTGCAAATTTCAACATTTGAAATTCCTGATAATGCTTTTGCCCCTAGCGTGCTATGACCTTGACAGAGGTCAACAAACCTTAGTGCACTAGTCAAGTTCAACCCGTCATTTCCTGATTGAATCAAACCCACCCGCACGACCCTTGACAGAGGTCAATAAGGTCGTATGACTACCCTAATCCAATCTCATCTCATGTTTTACAGATAAGTACTAATCAGCTACCGCACACTACGCCTTGACAGAGGTCAACAAACGCAACACGAATACTAAATAATCTTTTTCTGAAATGACGGAGGGCTATGCAGGTTTTCCAGAAAACCATGAGCGTAATGAACTTGATATCGTTGTAGAAACAAGTGATTTTGAAAAAGGAGTGTTTTTTAGGCTTTTACTAGTTTCGCTAAAGAGGTCACTCCCGGTGAAGGGATCTCGGCTCTTTTCTTATAGAATAAGGTGCAGGATATTTCACAAATACCACTATGCAAAGTAAGAACTATAGAAGCAATCAAAAACAAAACCGAGTGAGTTATAGCATCTACTAGTTTCTCTAAAGAGGTCACTCCCGATGAAGGGATCTCGGCTCTTTCCTTATCGAATAAGGTGCAGGATATTTCACAAATACCACTATGCAAAGCAAAAACTAGAGCTACCATTTTTATAAATTTGATTCTACAACATCCTTTATGTTTCTTTTCTTTTATTAAACTCATTAATTAATCCCATCATTTAAGCTTCCTAAGCATCACAGAAGAAACGAAAATACAACGTACGCTTATGCCATCCGCATTCTCCACTGTCCCGTTATGCACCGTTAGGTTACTTAACTAACGGTATACCGGGACGGAACTAGCGCGGGTGCAAAACATAAGCAACGTTTATTATATATCATATATATAATAATAAAGCATTCATCTCAGGCATATAAAATTATCACATCACAGTATATAAGAAGCAGAAGAAACATATGAAATATTTGATATACTAGGAGGTCCGTGTTTTATTTTGAGCATGTATAAAACACGGATTCCACGGTCGCGATGAATAGCTAAACCCACATCCCCAGACTCCTACGAGACTGGCAAGCAACCCTCATAATGTTGGAGATAGTGCCCTCAGAGTCAATTATTGGATCGCAGGTACGTGATTGCAATGATTGCGGAGGACCTATACCGGTAGGACAGTCTTACTCGAAATGATAGTATGCTATCTGGTTTGCCTTTATCAGTCGTTTACAGGTTCAGGTGACTGATCACTGTTACAGTTTGATAGAGCCCTTAGGATCTTGCTTTACTACCAACAGTATGATGGCGATCATATACGTGAGAGTTGGGTGGTTTATAAGCATATACTTAATTGTGGTCCCTAGTTGTGGGAGTTTCGAGACAGGGCATCGATACTCCGGAGTAGACTATTGTATATAGTCGAGACCCCGACGAGGGGCGATGGCCGGTCTCACAAGCCACTGGTGTCAGTTGGATCACCTAAGATGTATACAGGTGCTCATTGGGTTATGAGTACACCGGACAGGACTCGCCGGGAACCTGCTAGTTGGTATTATACATATCGTCAGATAGCAGTTCCCTGGTGACATGTGTACAGGTTAGTTCATCGACTTGAGGTCTTCATTTGTCTCGTGTGAGTTCCCACTGTGCTTTGATTTCTACCCTACCACGGCTCAAAGTACTCGTGCAAACAGGTAGTTTTTGGGTACAGTCCCGAGCCATATGGAAGCACGTGAGCGGATCGGCAGGGGATTCGTCTCTCCCGGTATTGGGGGTGAGATCGTGTTGTGTCTAGGAGAGCCATTACACAAAGCCCACGGTCGTGGCAGGAGATTTACTGGTAGGTACTCCAGTAGTATCTTAGGATGTTTTTAGGCTACACTCCGACACGACTTATACTGCTATTGGGGGTCTGACGTTACTAGCCTCCTAGGCAAATATGCGATACTCATAGACGAACGGACCGGACTGTATATACATTGTCACTGTTAGGCTCAGTAGGGTTTCCGGATGAGTTCGCTCATCGGCCTCCTTTGAGGTCAGTCCATGGGCAGCCATTACGCACAGCTAGTGCCACTGACGGCTTGTGGTTAAACCCACTTCCAGGTTACTGATGAGTCATTAGAGTTCCCTACAGACAGTTTCCCAAGTTCGGGCGAAACGTTGTAGAGGTCGTATGGTTTTATGGCAGGGTTCGGAAAATGCACGTGCGTTTACGCACGTGTCATATTTCGTGCAGATAATACTGGTGGGCTTTGGTTTAAGCCGGATCCGAGTATTATATTGAGTAGATATAATATCTTTGTCTCAGTTGCATTTCTATTCGGTCGTAATACAAATGCGGGTATATTTATACAGTTTCGGGGTTATCCTGAAATTCGTTTCAGGATCACTTTTGGAAGTTGCCAGTTTTCAGTTTTCTATCAGCCGTATTTAACATTCGGTTAAATATGGATTTATCTTTTCTTGATATGAGTGTAGAAGCTTCTAGAGGCTTCTAGAAGGTGGTGACTAGGTTCATGCATCTTTGTGGCTCATTAGTGCATTTAATGATGTTTGATGACTAGGGTTAATGATTCATCACTTGCATTAATGGTGTTCATACACGGTGTTATGATAAGCTTCATTGTTGTGATCACCCCCCTTGCTCCTACACTCACCCCCTCCTCTTTATATGGCTGGCCACCCCTTGGTGGAGGGTTATGGTTGTTGTTTTAAAAAGGATGATAGTTATGTGGTGTATGGAAATTTCATAGCTTCTTTCATTCCATCACCCGATTCAAATGGCAACTTCATTAACCGATTGTCCACGGCTTTGGACGAAGTGAGACAAAGTATTCTACTCATTCTCTACATCAATCTTGGTCGTCTCTTTTAGCAAACTTGACGACCGAGTTGCCTCGAGTCAGAGGCGGGAGCCCGTTTAAAGATCCGTTGACGTGGTGCCACCTGGACGAGGAGATCGGAGATCGGAGATCGACGAGAACGGAGCAGCCGCAACAAAGCGTGGGATGATGGTTAAAGAACGAAGGACTCGGATCGTTCGGTATAACCTTTCTACCCTCTTTACAGTTTGTTAGTTTAGCAATAATGGCAGATCCGGGTTATAGTATACGATAGCGCCAGTTAAAAAGTTTTTGTTCCGCATTTGGCATCTGTAGACTGCCGGGGCGCTACCGTAGACTTACAGTGGTATCAGAGCCTCACCATTTTGATTTACTAATTTGTGCTAACGCGTTTAAAACATCGATCGGATCGAATATAAAAAACTACAACTTTTCAGTTCTGAGTTTCTGTCGATTTTAAAATGGTTTTAAAAATAATTTTACACATCACAGAAAATTCAGCAGGCTTTTCTAAGCACATGGTAGAAATTTGGTCACGTGACCCTTCAAGACCGCCGTAGAATCGCGGTCAAACCTAGGGTTTGACCGCGCATCCGCGGCCAATCTTTGGGATCATTGATCCAAATTTGTACAGTTGCTTCTACAGGGTAAATTATGGTTTTTGGTATATATCTTTTGGGCCCAGCATTTGTTACTGTACAACAGATGTACGTGGGGCCCACTTCGTGATATTCAGTCGATCGAAATTTAAACATGTTAGTTTAAAATGCTTACATTATATCTCCGACCGTGAATATCATTTGATCGGTAAACCGCGTCTGATTGCTATAGTTCTTTTAGACGGGTTTGCGAAAATGACATTCGCGTTAATGTTCTGTGTTGTGCTGTGATGTTGCGGATTTGTCGTGGTGGATAGCAGTGTGCAATGGTAGTACAGTTTGGATTTTTTTTTGTACATTTGATATTGCGGGGCGAGCGTCCAACATGTGGACTGCCGTCACTGCCTGTTGTATAATATTCTTTTGGGACACGACCGGGCTGAGGTCGATGTACCCGTTGTACATATTTTTCATTTCTGTACTAGGTTTGCCCCGCGACGGAGTGCACGGATAGCCGGCTTCCGGAAGGCAACGGGTCCGCATCTCATGGCTTTGAGAGGCAGAGGGGCCTCACTCTGGAATTGGCAGACTATTCGCCGCACTCGTAGGGGGTACAGGTTGACCCAAGCTGGGGTGCCCAAGTTACCGGATTCCGTGAAGTGCAGGGTGGTCCATTCACTTTGCTGTAGGGGGCTGCCTCGCTTCAGGTTTTGGCGGGTAACTTGCCGCACCCGTAAGGGTCTAGGTTTCATTGCACATGCTATCCACACTGTTAGTGTATATGCCCTAGAGGCCATTACTATATCATACTAGTATGTATATTATTTGATGGAAGCTTGGGATATTCACAGTTGTATAGACAATCTTGCTCGAAATGGTAGTATGCTACTTGGTTTGTCTCTGCTTTAATGTGTGTACATGTGTTTCTTATATTATATCACCTATACGCATTAGTGGAGCCCTTAGGATCTTCGCTTGATTACCAGCGTTGTGATGGCAGTCACACTCGTGGGGGCTGGGTAATCTACAAGCACATCCTTATTTACACGTCCCTGGTCATAGGATTATCGAGACAGGGCATCGATACTCCGGAGTAGACTAGCGTATGCGCTTCTCATCACAGCGTGGGAGACGGCCAGTCCCACAGCCGTCAGTACGTCGTACTTGAGATAGTATACGGGCGCTCGTTAGGTTACGAGTACACTGAACAGGACTCGTCGGGAACTATTGGTTGGTATTATACCTATCGTCGGTTATCAGTTCCCATGTGATATGAGTACAGCTTAGTCCGCTGACTTGACACTGTCACTTCGCCTCGAGTGTGTTCCCACTGTACTTTGATTACTACCCTACCACGGCTCAAAAGAGTCGTGCAAACAGGTAGTAGTTGGGTGCAGTCCCGAAGCATTTGGAGGCAGTGACGGTTAGACAGGATTCGTCTCTCCCGGTATTGGGGGTTGACATCGCGCTGTGTCCAGGTGAGCCATTACATAAGTAGTCCCTGGCCAGTGTAGGGTTCCTAGGCACACTAATGAAGTCTCACAAGTGATCAAGCATGGCTAATTCAAATTTTACAAGTGCCTACAAACCCTAATACGGATCGTTAAATAGATATATAGGCGATGCAAGCAAGTAAACGGAAATATAGCTAAGGGCAAGGGGATACAACCTTTGTAGATCCGGTCCTCCACCTCCTAGGCTCCGCGATGAAGTCCCCTCGCTGTCCAAATCGGATTCCGGACTCAAGCATTGGCTTCATCGAAGAAATGAACGGGCTTGGTCGTCGGCTTCGATGCCGAAGATGATCTACGTCGAGGCATCACTAGATCAAGCTCCACCTTCACAAAGCCATGAAAACTTGTGAAGGAAACACCCTATACTACTTGGCAAGAGGTAGAGGATGAAGAAATAGGAGGTGGGTTCACTTTAGAATTGGATTTCTCATTCAATTTCATCACTTGCCATTGGAGTAGCAAGCTTTTCTTCATGGAAGAAGAAGATGATGGAGGAAAAAAGAATATGATAAGTCTTTTATGATTAGATAAATAAATCAATACTTATCATATATTAACCCTTGGTTAATTGTAGAGAATGGACCATGGTTAACTTGAATGGTTAGGGTTAAGTATAAGACAAGAGTGGTGACTTAGTCAAGGTTTCAAGAAGCTTCAACTAAAAACAAAACAAGTCCACCATTTATCTTTCTCTTTTCCAAAAAGAAAAAGATAAATAAATAGATAAATGAATAAGTAAGTGAAATGAAACCCTAATCATTAACTTAACCATGGTTTAATTCTTTACACTTAACCAAGTAAACATGTATCATCAAACATGATACAATCATGTGCACAAATGTATATCACATATACAACTTGCACAATTCAAGTGAGAAAATCCATCTAAAGTGAACCAATACTAGTTAATGAAAAGTAATATATCAAATATATAATTATACATTAAATCATTAAATCAACACTTGATTCAATGATCCGGACATGTCGCATATAACCGGCTAGTATCCAATGTATCGGCTTATCGAATCAATCCTTGATTCGATAACTAGGTTATATCACATACAACCATTCGATACATTCATCGCGAGAATGGAATACAGTATCAAATACATGCATTATTCTCGGTCCCGCACATATCTCATATGCACTCCTATTTCGTTTCGCTTGAGCCAGGAAACCTCTGTGTAGGACTCTAAAGACTCGTCAATACGCCGGCAGCAGATGATGATCATATCAAACACCCACAAACCGCAAGCGGTCTGCTAAACGTAACGGCCACCCGGGTATTGAGCGATCAGAAGATCGACGAGCAAGCCCGCTCACACTCCTGTGAATCCAACCAGTAACACTTACCGTACAGTCCGGTCCGTTCGTCTGATATGTCGCATATCTCGCCTAGGGGTGGTAAACGTCAGACCCCAATAGCTCGATAAGTCATGCCGACATGAGGTCCATAACTATCGTGAAACTACTGATAACTCTTACCAGTATATCACTACAACCCTGGCCAGGGATTTCCTGTTATGGCCAGTCGTGCATAGCGCAACATCAACCCCCAATACCGGGAGAGACGAATCCCCTCCTTTCGCTCATTGCCTCCATGTGAATCGGGACTGTACCTAAAAACCACCTGTTTGCACGACTCAGTAGAGCCATGGTAGAGTGGAAATCAAAGCACGGTGGGAGACACACAAGACTCTATGACGATCTCGGGTCAACAAACTAAGCTGTACCAGTGTCACCAGAGAACTGCTATCTGACGTGAGGTATAATACCAACTGGGAGTTCTCGGCGAGTCCGTTCAGTGTACCCAGTCTCCACTGAGCACCCGCATACCATCTCTGATGTCAAACACCAATGGATATGGGATCATCCATCGCCCATCACATGGGTCGAGAAGATATACGCTAGTCTACTCAGGAATATCGATGCCCCGTCTCGATATTCCCTCGACTAGGAACATTGAAGGATGTACTCATGGACTATCCAGGCCCCACTAGTATGATCTGCATCACAGTCCTGGAAGTCGAGTACACATCCTAAGGGCTTTATCAACATGTAACAGAGAGACAGAAAGTATACACGTTAAGATAAAGAGCAACCAGATAGCGTACTATCATGTCGACCAAGAAAGTCCTACCTATATATGTCCCAGCATCCACTACAATATACATCCAATGTACAGTAATGGCCTCTAGGGCTTACATATAACTAACAATCTCCCACTTGCACTAGGGCCATCTGTAGCAGTGGTTGCAGTATCACATACTCAACCATACCATATAAGTCTCTCTCTGGGAAAAAGCCTTCGTGAGTGGATCCGCCGTGTTGTCCTCTGAGTCTACTCTCCTAACCTCGATCAACCTGGAGATCAACTATCTCCATGATCAGGTGATGCTGCCTCAGAATTTGTCTGGGTCACTGATGGGACCAGGGTTCCAGGGCCGAAGCCACACTTCCATTGTCATACAATGGCAGGAACCTAGTTCATCTTATGAACCAATATACACCCAAACTGCCTCTTTGGTAGTATCTTAAATAGCGATGTTACCAGCCTTTATCGTCTAGTTTGCCACGGTATCTAGCTTGGAACTCTTCCAACATACCGTCCCTTTACTGAGGGTAAAGACAATGCCTGTGACTGACATTCAGTCGTCTTTATCACCCTGGAACCCTTCCAGTGATTCTCCCCGGGATCGATTGATACCATCTCACTACATCTAGTGAGAATCCTAGCATCCATTTACATCTATCTCATAGATGAAAACTCAGGATTTAGGAGGTATCACTTTGATCCTATATGGAGAATCCATGTAATAAGAGGAGATCGACTGATCGTAGTATAGGAAACTCTTTTCCTATCAAGAGTATGTTGTTCACGTACGATACGAGGATGACCACCTTACTCTCTACTACCGTTTTGTATATACAAGGTTCATCTACCATTTTGATGATGTCAAACTGTTTGACTAACTCATCAAAACAGATGTTCCAACTCCGCGATGCCTGCTTCATCACATAAAACATCTTGCACACGTTTTCGCTGCTCCCACTGTTTACGTAGCCCTCTGGCTGTGTTCTTATAGACGTTCTCTTCTAAATCATTATTTAGAAATGTAGTCATGGCACCCAACCACCAGATATCGTAGTCATGGTATGTAGCCGTGGCAAGTAGGATCTGGATGGACTTAAGCATGGTCCCTGGAAAAGGTTTCATCATTATTCGTGCCTGGTCGATGACGAAAACCTTTAACAAGTCTAGCTTTGAAAGTCTCAACTTGTCCATCTACACCAAGTAATCTTCTCAAGATATACTTGCTCCTGATGGGGATTTAACCCTTCAGATACAGCAACCAAAGTCCATACTTTGTTGGTGTATATGGATTCCATCTCAGATCGCTAAGCATCCAGCCATTCTTACAGAGTCCCTACTCTCGATGGCCTGCTCGAATCTAGTTGGGTCATCATCTCATGATGCAATCCTTGCTCCCACCGTCATCGAGAAACCGAAGTATCTCTCAAGCAGGTGAGGAACCCTGCTAGATCGGCGGAGAGGCTGAGGTTCGTCGGGAACTATTGAATCCTTTGGTTCTCTCAAATCATCAGCTGCAGTTTTGTATAGCTGGAACCTTTCCAGTTCTACACAACAGACCTTGCCTTGAGCTTGTCCGGATTTTGCTTTTAGACATAGGCCGGACAACCCCAAATCTTAACTAGCTTAAGACATGGGCTCTTCCCTTTCCATATTACATATGAAGTGGTAGGTAACTGATTTGATTCGAACCTAATTCAATAGGTATGCAGCTTCTCAAGTGCACAACCCCAAAAGGAAACAGGTAACTCAGTATTACTCATCATAGAGCGCACCATATCGAATAGGGTGCAATTGCTCCGCCCCGATATACCATCGTGCTATGGTGTATTCGGAGGAGTGATGCTGAGAGAGAATCTAATTTTCCTTTAGAATAGTCCAAGGATTCCATGCACAAGTATTCTCCTCCCTAATCTTATCATAGGACATAAAACTCATACCCGGTTATTGGTTCTCTACTTCTAACATATATTCTGTGAATATCTCAAAAGGTTCGGATTTGTGTTTCAACAGGAACATATGTCTGAATCTTGAGAGATTATCAGAGAACGTAATGAAGTATAAAGAACCAGTCCTGGCATGCGTAGACAGGAGACCTTACATACATCATCATGTATCAGTCCTAAGAGTTCATTAACTCTTTCTCAGTTTCCAATAAGCAGAGCTATGGTCATCTAATCTTTGTGACATGACTGGCAAGTTTCATAAGATGTAAATTCAAACTGATTTAAATATGCATCTAAAAAGTAACTTCAGCCAGTCGGGTCGCATTGATATGACCTAGTCTACAATGCCTCAAGAATGATTCGTTCATTTCTGAACTCTTCCTCTTGTGTGTGTTCTATATACTAGGAACTGCAGTTTGATTTAGAACGTCAATGCTTTTAGATAACGTGCCTGAACCGATCAACTTTTGATATAGGAAACGTTCAAAACATTATCCAACAATACAAAATTTTATCATTTCTTTACTTATAAAGAGACTGATATGATTTTGTATATCAGGTTCGGTATCTAATAGCATTTGTTCAGAATCAATGTATTGGTAATACAGGGTGACAGTGACCAACAGACTTGGCTGCAACACTTGCCCCGTTTTCTGTCTCATGAAACTTATCACCCGTTCTCAGTTCTCTACCTAACTGTAGCCCTATGTAACAGATTACATATCTGGGATCCTGATCCGGTATCAAATACCCAGGACGTAGAGGATACAGAGAAACAGTTCTGTATAATGAACATGCCCGAAGATGATGCATCAGTATGCACTTTCTTCGTTTGGGCGGCACGGGAAATCTGGTATTCCCCAATTTCCTGCTCTGTCTTATAACAATTATAAGTTGGAGCGGGACCAACGTTCCCCAGCTCAGTATAACAAGCGGGTTCGGTCAATACATCCACTTTATTATCTTGATTAAGGCGTGATATGGTCGCTACCAGGAGAGAGAGAAGAAAACACTCAGCGTGCGCTCTTGCAAGATTAGATTGGTTATGTATTTTATCTAATCAGGATGGCTCCCACTGTTTTTATCAAATCTTCCTTCAAACCCTAAAAGGAAAGACTAGCCGGGATTAATTGCACTCTACAAGTTCGCCAATCTTTCAGCCAGGCCAGTGTCGGTACTTTGAGGGAGGTTCCCCGTGCTTTCGCACGGACCTAATTATAGTAAACCTCGTTTTCCCAGAGGCGTAACCCCGTGGACACCTTTCTAGACACCTACTTGATCGGCTAATTGCAAAGTGCAAAACTCTCCCAGGAGTAACAATTACTCGTAGTGGGTATCGGGATCCAACTATCATATAGAAGGTATGCAATCTCATTGCAAGTTTCAACACTTGAAACTCCCGATAATGGTTTTTACCCCTAGCACCTATGACCTTGGCTAAGGTCAACAAATCATAGGTACTAGTCAAGTTCTACCCGTCATTTCGTGATTAATTAGACCCACCCATATGACCCTTGGCTAAGGTCAACAAAGCCACATGACTGTCCTAACTAATCGCATCATATGCTGTGTAGGAAGACATCACTTAGCTACCGCACACTACGTCTCGGCTATGGTCGACAAACGTAGCACGAATACTAAGTACTCTACTTCCTAAAATGACGGAGGGTTGCGAATGGTTTTTATGAAAACCTTTAACGCTTTGAACTTGATCTCGTTGAGGAATCAAATGGTTTTTAAATGGAATGTTTTCGAGGCTTTTCTAGTTTTTCTAAAGGGGTCACTCCCGGTGAAGGGATCGTCGGCCCTTTCCTCGTCCAATGAGGTGCGGGATATATCATATATATCACTGTGCAAAGCGGAAACTATAGAAGCGATCAAAGACAAACCGAGGGTTGTAGCATCTGCCAGTTATTGCTAAAGGAGTCACTCCCGGTGAAGGGATATCGGTCCTTTCCACATCGAATAAGGTGCAGGATGTTCTATAATGAACACCGCGATGCAAAGCAAGAACTGTAGCTACCTGTTTTTATTTAGAAATTCGATTCCACAACATCAATTAGGTTTATTTTCTTTCATTAATCTCATTAATGAATATCCCATCATTTAAATCCACCTAAACATCACAGATAAATATAACGTACGCTTATGCCATCCGCATTCGCCTCGATGTCCCGTCTGCACCGTTAGGTTAGGTAACTAACGCCAGAGCGAGGCAGGGCTAGCGCGGGTGTAAAACATAAGCAACGTCTATATAATATATCATATATACTATATACAATATCTGCCACAGAACATCACATGATCACAGATAAATCACAGCAGAAGATACATATGAAATATTGGATATACTAGGACGTCCGTGTTTTCAATACGAGCCGGTATAAAACACGGATTCCACGGTCGTGATGAATAGCCAATCCCACACCCCTAGACCCCTACGAGAGCGGCAAGCAACCCTACCAATTCTAGGGTTAGGAGACCCGGACTCGACTCCTCGAGATGGTCTCCCACTAGACCCCAGAACCCGGTTACTTGTGCTCCCCTCCTTGGGTCTATCCTAGTGCAGAAAAGTAAATAATATACAAAAGGTGACATCTTCCGCAACCTGGAAGTGCCCCAATAAAAGAATATTACAAACAAGTTTTTACATGAATAAAAATGAAAAAACACTCATCTCGCATAAAAAACCCCCGGCTATTCAAACACGACGATCCAATATAACATATCCAGCAACACATAACATCACATGTCATCAACGTAAGTAAATATGCGCATCCCAATTGTCGTTGACATATAGCAACGAAACCGGCGATATCACATATTACACTTACGGTCACAGAAAAGAAAGTGTAAAACTACAGCAGTTGGAATCCGCAACCTCTTTAGACATCGCATGCCTAATCAAATGAATTCCTTATACATCACATGCCTAACAATTATAAACCCCGCATTTTAGTCTCAAAATCGAAAACACTTTTCAATATAAAGTCGGGCAATTCAACAAGATTCTCGACATCCTGATCGAATGCTCGTCGCAAACTTCAGTAGGCGGCCGCACCCCCGACGCCGTCGACAAAGTGCACCAAGGCGGAACACCGCTGCCGCGAGCACCCGAACGGATGCTTTCGGCGACGGGGTTCTCCTACAGTCACTTGGTCGGGGCTATGGAGTGAGGCTGTCTATTAAGTTTACCCGGCGAGTATCCGCGTACGCTACGTGATTGCGATGAACTTTTGATCACATCAAAATTCCGTGGCAACCGATCAAGTGAGACTAAACTACTAGATTTATATCATTCATTCAGTTATCTCATAACTACTTGTGAATTCCAATTATTGTATCACATTCCGGATAAATAGAAAATGTTAAACTTTCCGATCGAACAATCGAACACCCAAGTTTTCCCGAAACAGCTCAAAACATGAAATAAGTCTAACAACATTCAGTTCGTGCCTCAGTACCAACGATCCAGCCGTAGAAGGGTCAAGCCAACGCCTCACATGTGGCACGCCGTACTGCCCCCAAACCCGAAGGTTCAAAGGGCAGTTCAAGACGGTCACATAATCGAGTTAAGGTTTGTTGTCTTCTAGAGGGACCATCGCGTTACTTGCACTACTTAGAACGTCGTTAAACTACGGAAAAATCCAACACTTGGAAATTTCCCGACAGGGGAAAAATTGGGTATTTATATCCGGTCGAACTTTTTAACATATTCTAAAAATATCCGGAAAAACACACAGACAAAATTAGACAATCCGATCGATACACCGAATCCCCAAAACAACCCAGAATATAAAACTCTGGAATAAATATTAAAATATTCCCAGGAAAACCAGCACTAAAAACTAGGAGTTACTGTGAAAATTTAAACAGATGATGGGATAGCTTGGCCGCGGAACCGCCGCACAAGCCATGCTTGTGCCGCAGTTCCGCCGCACATTAGAGGAATCATGCTCTCGAATTTCACAGTAATTCTTAGGAATACCTGCTAATTTTTCTTCATATATTTAATTCACAAAAATCCACGAATTTCAAAAATGTCCATAGAGCATGTTAAAATCGGGGTTTCGGATCGATCGGACTTCTAACTCCGTCTACGCATCGCCTAAGGCTCTAGCTAGGCTCTGATACCACTGTAGGGTTCCTAGGCACACTAATAAAGTCTCACAAGTGATCATGCATGGCTAATTCAAATTTTACAAGTGCCTACAAACCCTAATACGGATCGTTAACTAGATATATAGGCGATGCAAGCAAGTAAACGGAAATATAGCTAAAGGCAAGGGGCTACAACCTTTGTAGATCCGGTCCTCCACCTCCTAGGCTCCGTGATGAAGTCCCATCGCTGTCCAAATCGGATTCCGGACTCAAGCTTCGGCTTCATCGAAGAAATGAACGGGCTTGGTCGTCGGCTTCGATGCCGAAGATGATCTACGTCGAGGCATCACTAGATCAAGCTCCACCTTCACAAAGCCATGAAAACTTATGAAGGAAACACCCTATACTACTTGGCAAGAGGTAGAGGATGAAGAAATAGGAGGTGGGTTCACTTTAGAATTGGATTTCTCACTCAATTTCATCACTTGCCATTGGAGTAGCAAGCTTTTCTTCATGGAAGAAGAAGATGATGGAGGAAAAAAGAATATGATAAGTCTTTTATGATTAGATAAATAAATCAATACTTATCATATATTAACC
Organism: Agapanthus africanus; assembly: GCA_030015575.1. Classification (NCBI taxonomy): domain Eukaryota; kingdom Viridiplantae; phylum Streptophyta; class Magnoliopsida; order Asparagales; family Amaryllidaceae; genus Agapanthus; species Agapanthus africanus. The sequence goes on from CM057344.1 coordinate 522,185,358, forward strand.
CTTGGTTAATTGTAGAGAATGGACCATGGTTAACTTGAATGGTTAGGGTTAAGTATAAGACAAGAGTGGTGACTTAGTCAAGGTTTCAAGAAGCTTCAACTAAAAACAAAACAAGTCCACCATTTATCTTTCTCTTTTCCAAAAAAAAAAAGATAAATAAATAGATAAATGAATAAGTAAGTGAAATGAAACCCTAATCATTAACTTAACCATGGTTTAATTCTTTACACTTAACCAAGTAAACATGTATCATCAAACATGATACAATCATGTGCACAAATGTATATCACATATACAACTTGCACCATTCAAGTGAGAAAATCCATCTAAAGTGAACCTATACTAGTTAATGCAAAGTAATATATCAAATATATAATTATACATTAAATCATTAAATCAACACTTGATTCAATGATCCGGTCATGTCGCATATAACCGGCTAGTATCCAATGTATCGGCTTATCGAATCAATCCTTGATTCGATAACTAGGTTATATCACATACAACCATTCGATACATTCATCGTGAGAATGGAATACGGTATCACATACACGCATTATTCTCGGTCCCGCACATATCTTATATGCGCTCCTATTTCGTTTCCCTTGAGCCAGGAAACCTCTGTGTAGGACTATAAAGACTCGTCAATACGCCGGTAGCAGATGATGATCATATCAAACACCCACAAACCGCAAGCGGTCTGCTAAACGTAACGGCCACCCGGGTATTGAGCGATCAGAAGATCGATGAGCAAGCCCGCTCATACTCCTGTGAATCCAACCAGTAACACTTACCGTACAGTCCGGTCTGTTCGTCTGATATGTCGCATATCTCGCCTAGGGGTGGTAAACGTCAGACCCCAATAGCTCGATAAGTCATGCCGACGTGAGGTCCATAACTATCGTGAAACTACTGATAACTCTTACCAGTATATCACTGCAACCCTGGCCAGGGATTTCTTGTTATGGCCAGTCGTGCATAGCGCAACATCAACCCCCAATACCGGGAGAGACGAATCCCCTCCTATCGCTCATTGCCTCCATGTGAATCGGGACTGTACCCAAAAACCACCTGTTTGCACGACTCAGTAGAGCCGTGGTAGAGTGGAAATCAAAGCACAGTGGGAGACACACAAGACTCTATGACGATCTCGGGTCAACAGACTAAGCTGTACCAGTGTCACCAGAGAACTGCCATCTGACGTGAGGTATAATACCAACTGGGAGTTCTCGGCGAGTCCGTTCAGTGTACCCAGTCTCCACTGAGCACCCGCATACCATCTCTGATGTCAAACACCAATGGATATGGGATCATCCATCGCCCATCACATGGGTCGAGAAGATATACGCTAGTCTACTCAGGAATATCGATGCCCCGTCTCGATATTCCCTCGACTAGGAACATTGAAGGATATACTCATGGACTATCCAGGCCCCACTAGTATGATCTGCATCACAGTCCTGGAAGTCGAGTACACATCCTAAGGGCTTTATCAACATGTAACAGAGAGACAGAAAGTATACACGTTAAGATAAAGAGCAACCAGATAGCGTACTATCATGTCGAGCAAGAAAGTCCTACCTATATATGTCCCAGCATCCACTACAATATACATCCAATGTACAGTAATGGCCTCTAGGGCATACATATAACTAACAGCCAGGGCAAGCGAGATATACTGGTAGGTTTCCAGTGTTATCTCAGGGTGTTCTGGGCTACACTCCGACACGACTTGTACCGCTATTAGGGGACTGACGTTTACCGCCCCCCTAGGCCCGCCATGCGATGTATCAGACGAACAGACCGGACTGTACGGAGACTGTCACATTCAGGCTCAGTAGGAGTTCAGATGGGTTCACCTCGTCAGTCTTCTTATCGGCATCTACCTGGGGACCGTTACATACAGCTAGTGCCGCTTGCGGTCTGTGGTTAAACCCACTGCCTGTGTAGTGTCGAGTCTTTAGAGTCCTACACAGAGAGTTATTCGCCTTTAGGCAAAATGAGTAGAGGTCGCATGGTTTTGCCACAGGGTTCGTTCACATCCGCGCACTTATGCATGTTTGCTGTCCGGACAGCTTATACTAGCGGGCTTTGGTTTAAGCCGGATCCTAGTATATGATTTGGGATTGGTTTTATCTCATTGTATTCATGTTTCTCGGATCACGGATACGGGTGCGTATGCACAGTTGACTGAGACAGAGGCAGAGGACTTTGATTATGGTTGATGACCATTGTCATTTTCTTAACCCTAATGCTTATGTGAGAATTATGATTAATTGATATTAGTTAAATATAATTGTGCATGGTTAGGGTTGTTGACCATTTGACTATATTTGACTTGTTGACCTAGGTTGACATGTTGACCATCATCATTCCATATGAAAGATACTCTTTGATCCTTGCAAATTGCATTTAAAGTGAAATGATAATGGTCAAGTCTTGATTAAACATGACAATTATCTTAGCTAATTATCTAATTTCCATAATTCACATATATGAGGAGAATGGTTCATATTATTCTCATTCTATCATTTTAGTTCTCTCTCCTCGTCTTCCTCTCTCTCTAGCTCTCCCCTCTCATGAGTTGAGAATCTCTTGAGCTTGAGATAAATCCCTCTAAAATACTCTCTACTCTTTTCTAAGGTTCTAGGATTAGCACTCCAAGCATCTTAGTTACTTCTAGTTTGAAGTTGAAGCCAAAGGTTGAGGCTCTCGGGTGGATCCTTCTTCGACAAGAGAAGGCGACAAGGAGATCACTTTCATTCACTCCAAGGAGCAAGGAGAGAAGGACTAGAAGCCCTAGGTATAACCTCTTTTCCGAGTATCTAAACTTTTTAGCTTTGTAGTTAGTTTTTGTTTAGCAAAGATCCTCCTTTAGTTAGTCCATGTTGCCTTGAGTGCTAAAAATCCGATTTTTATACCGTTTCTGCCTCCCCACAAGCACCGGGGTGGGCAACGTGGACTTACACATACGACCAGGGGAACGTCGGGTTTCAGCAGCGGCTCTGTGAAACTCGGGAATCCCAGATTATCTGTATTGTTCTGTGATGCTTATTACTTCTCTGTAATGTTGCATATTATCACGCCTGCAGCGATTATTGTATAGTGGTATATATACTATTAGATGTTGTATATGTTTTACACCCGCGCTAGTTCAGTCCCCGCTCTGTCGTTAGTTAAGTAACCTAACGGGTGATGACGGGACCCAGTGACGAATGCGGATGGCATATACGTATATTTTATTTTCGTTCTTTTCTGGTGTGATTGATTGATGGGACTGCGTTGATTCTGATCAATGCAAAGGAAAAAAAACCTTTTTGGATGTGGTTGGAACAAATTTAAAAAGTGTTATTACAAAGATGTTTCCTTTTGTTTTGCATAGCGGTATTCGGTTGGAATATCCTGCACCTCATTCGACGAGGAAAGAGCCGATATCCCTTCACCGGGAATGACCCCTTGGGCAGAAGTTTGCATCAGGGTAATAACTTCACTATAGTCGATTACAAGTTGCTTTGCATCGCGGTATTCAGTTGGAATATCCTGCACCTCATTCCACGAGGAAAGAGCCGAGATCCCTTCACCGGGAGTGACCTCTTTAGCAAAGGTTTTCGCCACTATATTTTTATAAAAAACTATCAGGTTCGTACAGCGATATCAAGTTCACTACGTTAAAGGTTTTTCGCCAAAAACCAGCCTTAGCCCTCCGTCATTTCTTTTGGGTATTCAGTAGTATTCAAGCTATGTATTTTGACCAACGCCAAGGCATAGTGTTTGGTAGCTGCTGGTTATTCATTTGTTGCATAGATAGATGAGTTGGTTTGGGACAGTCGTTCTGCCATTTTGGCCAACGTCAAGGGCATGTGCGGATGGATTCAAATTAACAAGATAATGACGGGTAGAACTTGGCATGTGACTTATGACATTTTGACCAACGCCAAGGTCATAAGAGCATGGGGCAAAAATCTTATCGGGAGTTTCTAAAGAAACTGAAACTTGCCAGGCATGCGCATACCTTCTGGAGTGTGATAACGTAAGTGGATTCCGTCACGTTATCATGTGATGAGAGTTGGATCCTGATTCCCACTGATGAGTTGGTTTACTCTTCGGGTGATCCCGATTGATTCTTCTTTCAGGTTTGGAGGAGAATTTGACAGTACAGTGGGAGGTTTCCGGATTAGATAAATTGATAACCATTCTGATCTAGGTTAGAGTGCACGCAGAGTGTTTCTTTTCTCTCTCTCTTTGGCAGCGACCTTTGACCGACCATAGACTATGACTCAGTGACCAAGTTGACCGAACCTTTTTTAAATACTGGCATTTGGATTGTCTGAGTTGCTTAAGTCATTGCCACTCCTTTTTTTACCCTTTGAATTTCTCAGAACACCTTGTATCACTACGAGTATCCACTTCCATTGGATAGATCCATCGTATGGTTATATACGAACTCAAAGGGACTTCTTCGAGAATGGATCCAAGTTCAGGAGAAATAGAATTGGTTTATTCAGTTGTCTTTTATTATCACCTTCTCTCAGGTTGCGAGGGCTCCTTGGTTTAGGAGAGTACACCTATTACGCTTATTGGATAGTCTTCTTCCAAACCATATGTAAGTCCACGTTGCCCACCCCGGTGCTTACGGGGAGGCGGAAAACATAATAAAAATTGGATTTTTATGGACTTAGGCAACATGGACCAAGCATGTGAGGATCTTTGCTAAACATAAACTTGCTAGAGCTAACTACAAAGTAGCTAAGTGATGGAAAGGTTATACCTTTGGTCTTTAGTCCTTCTCTCCTTGCTCCTAGGAATGGTAGAAAGAGGTCACCTTGCTTGTCTTCTCCCGTCAAAGAAGGATCCACCCGAAAGCCTCGACCTTTAGCTTCAACTCCAAGCTAGGAGTAACTAGAGTGCAAGAAATGCTAAGACTTGAACCCTAGAAGAGAGTAGAGAAGATCAAGTGAAGGTTTTTCTCAAGCTTTTTTGTTTCTCAACACATGAGAGGGAGAGAGCTTGAGGGAGAGGATGAGCAAGAGAGAGAAATGATATGAGAGAATGAGAAAATAATAGAGCCCTTCTCACTAATATGTGTGAATTAATTTAATTGAATAATTAGCTAGATAATTATCATGGTAAATCATGACATGACCATTATCATTTCAATTTGCAAAGATCAAAAAGCATCTTCCAAAAGAAATGATGATGGTCAAAGTGTCAACCTAGGTCAACAAGTCAAAGAAGTCAAATGGTCAACAACCACAACCATGGACAATTATTAAACTAATTACTAATTAGCAATAACACACACATAAACATTAGGGTTAATAAAATGACAATAGCCATTAACCCTAATCAAGGTCCTCTCCCTCAATCTCAAGCAACTGTGCATACGCACCCGCATTCGTGATCCGAGGAACACGAACACAATGAGAAAAACCAATCTCAAAACATATACTAGGATCCGGCTTAAACCAAAGCCCTCTAGTATAAACTGTCCGGACAGCAAACGTGCACAAGTGTGCGAATGTGAACGAACCCTGTCGCAAAACCATGCGACCTCTACTCATTTAGCCTAAAGGCGAATAGCTCTCTGTGTGGGACTCTAAAGACTCGACACTACGCTGGCAGTGGGTTTAACCACAGACCGCAAGCGGCACTAGCTGTACGTAACGGTCCCCAGGTAGATGTCGATAAGAAGACTGACGAGGTGAACCCCATCTGAACTCCTACTGAGCCTGTATGTGACAATCTCCGTACAGTCCGGTCTGTTCGTCTGATACATCGCATGGCGGGCCTAGGGGGCGGTAAACGTCAGTCCCCTAATAGCGGTACAAGTCGTGCCGGAGTGAAGCCCAGAACACCCTGAGATAACACTGGAAACCTACCAGTATATCTCGCTTGCCCTGGCCAGGGACTACTCGTGTAATGGCTCTCCTAGACACAGCGCGATGTCAACCCCCAATACCGGGAGAGACGAATCCTGTCTAACCGTCACTGTCTCCAAGTGCTTCGGGACTGCACCCAAAAACTACCTGTTTGCACGACTCCTTTGAGCCGTGGTAGGGTAGTAATCAAAGTGCAGTGGGAACACACTCGAGGCGAAGTGACAGTGTCAAGTCAGCGGACTAAGCTGTACTCATGTCACCTGGGAACTGATAACTGACGATAGGTATAATACCAACCAACAGTTCCCGACGAGTCTTGTCCAGTGTACTCGTAACCCAACGAGCACCCGTATACTATCTCAAGTACGACATACTGACGGCTGTGGGACAGACCGTCTCCCACACTGGGATGAGAAGCGCATACGCTAGTCTACTCCGGAGTATCGATGCCCTGTCTCGATAGTCCAACGACTAGGGACCTGTATAAGGATGTGCTTATAGATCACCCAGCTCCCATGAGTGTGAGCGCCATCACCACGCTGGTAATCAAGCAAAGATCCTAAGGGCTCTACTAATATGTATATCAGCAATATGCTAAAAGAAACACATGCACATATTAAAGCAGAGACAAACCAAGTAGCATACTACCATTTCGAGCAAGATTGTATATACAACTGTGAATATCCCAAGCTTCCATCAAGTAATATACAAACTAGTATGATACAGTAATGGCCTCTAGGGCATATACACTAACAATCTCCCACTTGCACTAAGGCCATGTACTGGCGTATCGAAGACCTATCATCTCGATCAGCCGCTCGAACTGAGTCTGGGGCAAGGCCTTGGTGAATGGATCTGCTGTGTTATCCTCTGATGCAACTCTCCGGACCTCGATCTCCTGGCGATCCAGGATCTCCCTGATCAGGTGATACCGCCTTAAGATGTGTCTGGATCTCTGATGGGATCTGGGTTCCTTTGCTAAAGCTATAGCCCCGTTGTTGTCGCAATACAGAGGTATTGGGTCAACAATGGACGGAACCACCTGAAGTTCTCTCAAGAACTTCCTCATCCAGACAGCTTCTTTTGCGGCATCAGATGCAGCGATGTATTCCGCTTCCATCGTCGAGTCAGCAACAGTTTCCTGTTTGGAGCTCTTCCAACACACCGCCCCTCCATTGAGGGTGAAGACAAAACCCGACATGGACTTGGAATCATCCTTGTCACTCCGGAAGCTGGAGTCAGCAAAGGCCTCAATCTGCAGGTCTTTTCCGCCATACACCAAGAACATCTCCTTAGTCCTTCTCAGGTACTTGAGAATGTTCTTTACTGCTATCCAATGTTTCTCCCCTGGGTTTGACTGATACCTGCTTACCACACTCAGTGCATAAGCCACATCCGGTCTGGTACACAACATTGCATACATTATAGAGCCTACCGCAGAAGCGTAGGGTATAATAGACATGCGATCCCTCTCCAAATCATTCTTGGGAGACATCTCTTTGGAGAGGGTGATCCCGTGACAAGCCGGTAAATTACCACGCTTAGAATCTTCCATACTGAATCTCTTCAGTATGGTGTCGATGTACCTGGACTGCGAAAGTCCTAATATCCTCTTGGATCTGTCACGGTAGATCCGGATACCCAGAATGTAAGAGGCATCACCCAGGTCTTTCATGGAGAACCTGTGTGACAAGAACCCCTTGACAGATTGTAGCATAGGAATGTCATTTCCTATTAAGAGAATTTCATCCACGTATAAAACGAGGAATACTACAGTTCTCGCTACAAATCTACAATAGATGCATGGTTCATCTGGATTTTTGATAAAGCCAAATTCCTTGACCGTCTCATCAAAACAGATGTTCCAACTCCGCGATGCCTACTTTAGTCCATAAATGGACTTAAGCAACTTGCACACCTTTCCGCTGCTCCCACTCTGAATGAAACCCTCTGGCTGATCCATATAGACACACTCCTCTAAATGACCATTTAGAAAAGCTGTCTTTACGTCCATCTGCCAAATCTCATAATCGTGGAAGGCAGCAATGGCAAGAAGGATCCGAATGGATTTCAGCATAGCTACTGGAGAAAAGGTTTCGTCATAGTCCAAACCAGGTCGCTGACGAAAACCCTTTGCTACCAGTCTAGCTTTATAGGTCTCAACCTGTCCATCTACACCAATCTTCCTTTTGAAGATCCACTTGCATCCTACGGGTTTTACCCCGTCTGGAGCAATGTCCAACGTCCATACTTTGTTGGTGTACATGGACTCCATCTCGGTCCGCATTGCATCCAGCCATTTTACCGAGTCAACGCTCTGTATGGCTTGCTGGAAGCTAGTAGGCTCATTACAGTCTATGATGCAATCCTCTCTATCCCCGTCAATGAGAAAACCGTAGTATCTCTCGGGCGGATGAGACTGCCCACTACTTCTGCGGAGTGGCGTGGGAATGTCCTGATCTTTCGAACCCTCTGGATCAACCAAGCTTTCAGTAATAGCTCGTGGTTCTAGAATTTCTTCCAGTTCTATTGCGCTCCCACTTGATTCTTTTTCTATGAACTGGTGTTCTAGAAAGTGGGCATGGCGAGAAACAAGGACTTTTTGTTCCTCTTCGCAATAGAAGTAATATCCCTTGGAGTTCTTTGGATATCCCACAAACTTGCACTGTACTGAGCGTGCCTCGAGCTTGTCCGCATGCTGCTTTTTTACAAAAGCTGGACATCCCCATGTCTTAATATGATTAAGATAGGGTTTCTTCCCACACCACATCTGATATGGTGTAGTAGGCACAGTCTTAGTTGGAACCCGGTTCAAAAGGTATGCCGCTGATTCTAGCGCATATCCCCAAAACGATCGCGGCAACTCAGCATTACTCATCATGGACCGTACCATATCCAATAGGGTTCGGTTCCGTCTCTCCGATACACCATTATGTTGCGGAGTGTATGGAGGAGTAAGCTGAGAGAGAATTCCATTCTCTTTTAAGTAACACAGGAACTCGGCACTCAAGTATTCACCACCTCGATCAGATCTCAGTGTCTTTATACTTTTGCCTGTTTGTTTTTCTACTTCATTCTTATATTCCTGGAATTTTTCAAAAGCCTCGGATTTATGTTTCATTAAGAAGACATAACCGTACCTTGAAAAGTCATCCGTAAAAGTAATGAAGTAAGAATAACCGCTTCGCGCATGTGTAGACATTGGACCGCACACGTCGCTGTGTACGAGTCCCAAGAGCTCGCTCGCTCTTTCTCCGTGTCCAGTAAACGGAGTCTTTGTCATCTTTCCCTTGAGACAGGATTGACAAGTTGCATACGATTGATATTCGAACGAATCCAAATATCCTTCTGTGTGTAACTTAGTCAACCTTCTCTCATTGATGTGACCCAGTCTACAATGCCATAAGAAAGTTTTATTAATTTCTGGAGACTTTCTTTTGTGTGTATTCTGGACATTGAAAATCTGTGGTTGGTTTAATACGTATATACCGTTGTTCAATGTACCTGACCCAATCAAAGCTTGATTAAGGTGAATGTTCACTACATTACTTACAAATGCAAATTCATAACCTTCTTTAGATAATAAAGATACAGAAATGATATTACAGGTTGCATTTGGTACATAATAACAACTACGCAAAACCAAAAAATGTCCATCTGACAATCCCAGGTGATTGTCCCCCACGGCCTCAGCATCCATGCTAGCACCGTTCGCAACTCTGAGGGTCATGTCACCTGCCTTCAAAACTCTACGCTTTCTCAACGCCTGCAAAGAATTACAGATATGAGATCCTGATCCGGTATCCAATACCCAGGAAGTAGAGTTTATTGATAGACAGTTTTCAATAACATACACACCTGAAGCTGAAGCTGCAACTCGCTTCAAATCCTGTGTTCTGGCTTTCCAAGCCTTGCAATCCTGTTTCCAGTGACCACTTTTATGACAATAGAAGCATTCTTCCTTCCCCGCCAGCTTCCCCGCTATCTTTGTTGCTTTACCTTTTCCCTTCGTATCCACTTTACCGACACCTCCTCTTGGTTTGGCGGGGGCTTTCTTCTTCTTACCCTTGGCTTTCGCCTTGGATCTAGAAGAGGAAGATCCTCCTACAAACAAAGCGGATGTCTCCCTACCTTTCTGTAGGGTGCCCTCAGCACTCCTCAACATGTTCAGAAGTTCGGAAAGTTCTACCTCCTTTCCTTGCATGTTGAAGTTCAGAATAAACTGGGCGTAAGTGGAAGGAAGGGACTGGAGAATCAAATCAGTATAGAGCTCATTCTCCAACGTGGTCCCAAGGTCCGCGAGCTCCTCAATGTAGCCAATCATCTTAAGCACGTGTTCCGCTACCGATGATCCGACGGCCAACCTTGCCGAAAATAGCTTCTTCGACACTTCGTATCTTGCGATACGAGACTGCTCCCCATACAGTTCTTTTGTATGAAGAAATATGGACTCTAGGTCCATATTCTCGTGCCTCCGCTGATGTTCATTGTCCATCGAGGCTAATACGAGGCATTTGGCCTTCGCGCAATCTATCTCCCATGTCTTACGGATTTCCTTATCCGCGACGCTGGAGGTGGGACCTGGGACAGGGGGTGCTTTGGTGGTAAGGACATACCCCAACTTGTCGTAAGTGATTGCCATCTTGACATTCCTGAGCCAATCTTTGTAGTTTGGCCCTGTCAATATGTTTTTATCTAGTAATAACTTAAGTCCGGTCATCTTGAATGGTCGCTGCAATTAGGAGAGAGAAAAGAAACACTTTAGCATGATGCTCTTGCAAGTTTAGAGTGGTTTTTAATTTGTCTAAACTGGATGGCTCCCACTGTCTCTCGAATCCCTTCTCAAACCGTAAAGGAAGGATTAGTCAGGATTACTCTCACCGTACAATACTTGCTTAACCGTTCAGCCAGGCCAGTGTCGGTACTTCGAGGGAGGTTTTCCAACGCTTTCGCGAAGTTCCTTAATTAAGTAACCTCTTTTCCCTGTGGGCGTAGCCCCGCTAACACCTTTCTAGACACCTACTAAGTTTATAGCATTGATCGTTAAGTGAGAGTTTTCCCGAGGAGTAGCATATACTCACAGTAGGATCGGGATCCAAATATCATCGCGTGATAAAACCGAAGGAATCCTACCAGAATCATCACACTCCAAATGGTATGCAAAGCTAGCAAGTTTCAGTACTTATGAAACTCCCGATGTGGATTTTTGCCCCATGTTCTTATGACCTTGACTTTGGCCAAAATATCATAAGTCACATGTCAAGTTCTACCCGTCATTCTCCTGGTTAATTTGGACCCACCCGTACCTACCCTTGACTTTGGCCAAAATGGCAGCACGACTGTCCCAAACCAACGCATCTATCTATGCTGCACATGAATACCCAATAGCTACCAATCACTATGCCTTGACTTTGGCCAAAATACATAGCTTGAATACTTTTTGACCATTCATGTGGAATGACGGAGGGCTACGGATGGTTTTGGCGAAACCGTGAACGTAGTGAACTTGATCTAATCGATGGAACGAGATAGCTTTTAAAAGGAGTGGTTCAAGCTCCGCGTTTAAAAGTTTTAGTTTTGAAAAGAACCGAGTGGTTTTCAAAGTGTTCCAATCGACTTTTACTTGGTTTATTTTCTTGCATTAGTTCTTTTAATGCATCCCATCATTTAATCCTACCATTGCAGAAAACAACCAAAATATGACGTACGCTTATGCCATTCGCATTCGCCACGGGGCCCCGTCATCACCCGTTAGGTTACTTAACTAACGACAGAGCGGGGGCTGGGCTAGCGCGGCTGTAAAACATAAGCAACGCCTAAATAGTTATTATATATAAGTATATAGCAATGATAGACATTACAGATCACAGATGAATACATTGGATATACTAGGAATCCGCAATGCGTTCGAGCCTGCAACGTAAAGCGGATTACACGATCGCGGTGAATAGCCAATACCCCACCCAAGACCCCTACGGGTGCGGCAAACTACCCGCCAAGCACCCGAAGCGAAGCAACCTCCCTCACCACCATGAGTAGGCCACTCGGCACTTCGAGATACCCGGTAGTTTGTGCACCCCCTCCATGGGTCTATCCTAGGAGCAAAAACAGTAAAAAGAATTATACAAATGACGGCTACAACCCCGACCCGGTTGTGCGGCCATACAAATAATATTATTACATCAATTTACAGGTTACAAATGAATGAAAGAAAAATAACGCTCATCTCACATCCACCCCGGCTATTCACCCGCGACAATCCAATCCATTCATATCCACAAACCAATAACAATCACAGATCACAGAGATGTATAACCCCGACTAATCGACTTATAGCGATTAGCCGACGTTCAATACATACAAGCATCACAGATATAACCGATATAGTTAAAGTGTAGTGAAGTTTCGAAAAAATACGGATTTATAGGCCCCCAAAAGTAAATTTTAGTTCTGGAAAATCTGGGCACATATAACATATCCTAAAAATCCCAAAACCAACACAGAAACATACTGCACCAAAAACGATGCAGAGAGGGGACAATACGGCCGCGCTTCCGCGGCAAGAGCTTCCTATTGCCGCGGATCCGCGGTCCTTTAGTCGCCTCTCTGGTTCGTCTTTGGTGGTTTTTTACACAAAACCCTGAGATAATTTTTGGTGTATAACAAATTTTATTTTGACCAGAAAAAATATTAACAGAAACTAGGGTTTTGCGAGTTTGGTTTTTCGATTTTCCGGATTCGAAACTTCGTTACACTTAACTACTTAGCTAGTTTAGGTTTAGTTAGGCTCTGATACCACTGTAAGTCCACGTTGCCCACCCCGGTGCTTACGGGGAGGCGGAAAACATAATAAAAATTGGATTTTTATGGACTTAGGCAACATGGACCAAGCATGTAAGGATCTTTGCTAAACATAAACTTGCTAGAGCTAACTACAAAGTAGCTAAGTGATGGAAAGGTTATACCTTTGGTCTTTAGTCCTTCTCTCCTTGCTCCTAGGAATGGTAGAAAGAGGTCACCTTGCTTGTCTTCTCCCGTCAAAAAAGGATCCACCCGAAAGCCTCGACCTTTAGCTTCAACTCCAAGCTAGGAGTAACTAGAGTGCAAGAAATGCTAAGACTTGAACCCTAGAAGAGAGTAGAGAAGATCAAGTGAAGGTTTTTCTCAAGCTTTTTTGTTTCTTAACACATGAGAGGGAGAGAGCTTGAGGGAGAGGATGAGCAAGAGAGAGAAATGATATGAGAGAATGAGAAAATAATAGAGCCCTTCTCACTAATATGTGTGAATTAATTTAATTGAATAATTAGCTAGATAATTATCATGGTAAATCATGACATGACCATTATCATTTCAATTTGCAAAGATCAAAAAGCATCTTCCAAAAGAAATGATGATGGTCAAAGTGTCAACCTAGGTCAACAAGTCAAAGAAGTCAAATGGTCAACAACCACAACCATGGACAATTATTAAACTAATTACTAATTAGCAATAACACACACATAAACATTAGGGTTAATAAAATGACAATAGCCATTAACCCTAATCAAGGTCCTCTCCCTCAATCTCAAGCAACTGTGCATACGCACCCGCATTCGTGATCCGAGGAACACGAACACAATGAGAAAAACCAATCTCAAAACATATACTAGGATTCGGCTTAAACCAAAGCCCGCTAGTATAAACTGTCCGGACAGCAAACGTGCACAAGTGAGCGAATGTGAACGAACCCTGTCGCAAAACCATGCGACCTCTACTCATTTAGCCTAAAGGCGAATAACTCTCTGTGTGGGACTCTAAAGACTCGACACTACGCTGGCAGTGGGTTTAACCACAGACCGCAAGCGGCACTAGCTGTACGTAACGGTCCCCAGGTAGATGTCGATAAAAAGACTGACGAGGTGAACCCCATCTGAACTCCTACTGAGCCTGTATGTGACAATCTCCGTACAGTCCGGTCTGTTCGTCTGATACATCGCATGGCGGGCCTAGGGGGCGGTAAACGTCAGTCCCCTAATAACGGTACAAGTCGTGCCGGAGTGAAGCCCAGAACACCCTGAGATAACACTGGAAACCTACCAGTATATCTCGCTTGCCCTGGCCAGGGACTACTCGTGTAATGGCTCTCCTAGACACAGCGCGATGTCAACCCCCAATACCGGGAGAGACGAATTCTGTCTAACCGTCACTGTCTCCAAGTGCTTCGGGACTGCACCCAAAAACTACCTGTTTGCACGACTCCTTTGAGCCGTGGTAGGGTAGTAATCAAAGTGCAGTGGGAACACACTCGAGGCGAAGTGACAGTGTCAAGTCAGCGGACTAAGCTGTACTCATGTCACCTGGGAACTGATAACTGACGATAGGTATAATACCAACCAACAGTTCCCGACGAGTCCTGTCCAGTGTACTCGTAACCCAACGAGCACCCGTATACTATCTCAAGTACGACGTACTGACGGCTGTGGGACAGACCGTCTCCCACACTGGGATGAGAAGCGCATACGCTAGTCTACTCCGGAGTATCGATGCCCTGTCTCGATAGTCCAACGACTAGGGACCTGTATAAGGATGTGCTTATAGATCACCCAGCTCCCACGAGTGTGAGCGCCATCACCACGCTGGTAATCAAGCAAAGATCCTAAGGGCTCTACTAATATGTATATCAGCAATATGCTAAAAGAAACACATGCACATATTAAAGCAGAGACAAACCAAGTAGCATACTACCATTTCGAGCAAGATTGTATATACAACTGTGAATATCCCAAGCTTCCATCAAGTAATATACAAACTAGTATGATACAGTAATGGCCTCTAGGGCATATACACTAACACCATAGGCAGGTGCCGAAAGGTAGGGAATGAAGAAAACCAATTAGCCTAAGTAGGATGTACAGAAGGTAATATGTAAAGACAAAATAAAGGGATTAGAAAGAGGGCAAAGTAAATTGCGACTGATATCATTCATGACCAAACCGCGTACTTCATCGCCACTCCTATTTTACCTTTAAAAGAATAAGGTATTATTCAGTTGTCTTTTATCATCACCTTTTCTCAAGATGTGAGTACTCCTTGGTTTAGGAGAGTATACCAATTACGCTTATTGGATAGTCTTCTTCCAAACCATAGGCTGGTGCCGAACGGTAGGGAAGGAAGAAAACCATTTAGCCTAACGATGGTGTACAGATGGTAACGACTAAAGACAAATAAAGGGATTTGGAGAGATGGCTAAGAAATATACGGTTAAAGTCATGAATTGGATTATGGAAGAGGCATTGCTATGAATACCAGGATACCCCTACGAAACATTTTCATGTTTCAGTGCATTGTTAAAGCAAAACTGTTTTCCCGATTAGATACTTACTCCAGGGTATGTATTTACCAGGTATGATTCTCATATCTGTATGGTTTTACAGATGATGAGTGGGAGTAAGTTATTGGGGATTAGGTGATCATCCTCATTATATCGGAATTCGTTGTAATTTGTGATATTTGAGGAAATCGCCAGGGTACAGTTTTGCACCTACGACGCACAGGTTTTGAGTTGTTCAAACTCGGCAGACTTATACAGAGTATTGTATATTGTCCAAGTGTCCATCAGGACAAAGGGGTAGGTCCTCGTACTATATTCTGTTTACTTATGACTTCTCTAGTTTTTAGACAAGTGTTTCGTAGAAATACAAGATCTAAGTTTTGAGAAGTTGTAGGTATAAGAATAAAGTAGAGAACCAGGTGTCACAAGTATCGGGATTCTTTAAAGAGATCGAAGATGTAGATTCTTGTGATTGGTATTCAGATGATAGTAATGGTTTTGAGAAACTTGTTTCTCTTTCAGGTTACTCATAATTGGAAGGATTCCTAAGTTGAGTAATACTGATTAGCCTCTTTTCCATTAAGTTGATATGCACTGGAGACAGTTGCATGATTTGAATCTGGTTCCAATTAAATAAGTGCCAAAGTTTCTATATTAGATATAGAATGGTTCATACCTTAACGATGTTAAGGTACGGGGAGTTGTCCAGCTTATGCTTAAAACCAGACTCTGGATAGCTTAGGGCACGTTTCTGTAATGTCTGTTTGTGAGTTGACCCTGGCTATGACGAGGGTTGATTTTCTACCATTTGGAAGACCAATAGTGATATTGTTCTTGACTCGCCACAGTTTTAGTAAAAATGGATTTTTTCAGAAAACAGTAGTGGGAGTATGGTAGAACTGGAAGTTATTCCAGAACCGCAAACGATTACGGAAAATTTAATAGGACCTAAAGATTCAATCAGGTTTGACATTCTAATAGCCACTCCGCGGATATGATGGGTAACCTCAGACACCCGAGAGGTACTCAGGTAGCCTCAAGGACGGTGACAGGGAGGTTCTTGCTTACCCAGACTTGACACTGCTGTTGTTCCAGACTATGACACCCGGCAGGAGGTTAAGTATAGCGTCGTTCTAAACTAGCTTTAGAAGTGCACGCATATATTATTCTGCCAGAGGGTTGTTGTGGTCAGTGGGAGCAGCGGAAGCATAGTGGGCAAGTAGCTCATGTCTATTTATAGACTTGAGCAGATATAGCGGAGATAGATCATCTATTTTTGATGTGACAGTCATAGGTTTGACTTCATCAGAATAGGGGATGGATCTGTTAAGAAGGGAGTAGGGTGTGATGTCATGGTATTTGGATGACATACACAGAGTAGGAAGTAAAATTCCTATACTACAATCGGTTGTACTGTGGTCGTCACACAGTTGTTTCTCCAGACAGGATATAGATATAATATCAGACATTCTGGTTTCTAGATCTATGGTTTTAGAACTGGATTTGGGTAGTTTCCCAATGTCGTTACTTTGACAGTATTCTAATGGTTTTTAGAATATGTGACTCCTGGCATGGTGGTGTACCTGCAGGTATGGAGTCACCCTCTCTAAACGTGTCTTACAGACTAATGAGGAGAGGGATGTGCATGATTGACAGATCACTTGCTTAGGAAATTGAGTCAATCGTGATATGTCAAGTACCACACCAGATGTTGTTTTTGCACTAGATGCAATAAGTTTGTATTAATCCAATCCTGTAGGAACATAAGGAAGCAGTTTTAGAACTGTTAGTTGTATGTATGCCCTAGAGGCCAGTATTGTACAGATGATGTATATTATATTGGATGCTTGGACATATATAGAGATGACTTTCTTGCTCGATATGATAGTATGCTATCTGGTTACTCTTTATCTTAACATGTACACTTGTCTCTTTAAACTGTCTTATAGTTACATGTTGATAAAGCCCTTAGGATGTGTACTTGACTACCTGGACTATGATGCAGATCATACTAGTGGGGACATGGTAGTCTATAAGTACATCCTTCAAGGTCCCTAGTCATGGGTGTATCGAGACAGGGCATCGATATACCAATATAGACTAGCGTATACGCTTCTCGACCCATGAGATGGGCGATGGATGATCCCATATCCATTGGTGTTTGACATCAGAGATGGTATACGGGTGCTCAGTGGAGACTGGGTACACTGGACGGACTCGCCGAGAACTCCCAGATGGTATTATACCTCACGTCAGATGGCAGTTCTCAGGTGACACTTGTACAGGTTAGTCTGTAGACCCGAGATCGTCATAGAGTCTTGTGTGATTCCCACTATGCTTTGATCTCCACCTTACCACGTCCATGAGGGCGTGCAAAACGGTGGTCTTTGGGTACAGTCCCGAGTCACATGGAGGCAATGAGCAATAGGAGAGGTTTCGTCTCTCCCGGTATTGGGGGTTGATGTTGCGCAGTGCTTGATTGGCCGTAACAGGGAAGTCCCTGGCCAGGGATGATCAGAGATTTGCTGGTAAGTGTTACCAGTAGTTTCTCGACCCGTTATGAGCCTCACAGCGGCACGACTTATCGGTTATTGGGGTCTGACGTTTACCACCCCTAGACTTGATATGCGACATATCAGACGAACAGACCGGACTGTACGGTAAGTGTTACTGGTTGGATTCACAGGAGTGTGAGAGGGCTAGCTCGTCGATCTTCTGATCGCTCAATACTCGGATGGCCGTTACGTTTAGCAGACCGCTTGCGGCTTGTGGGTGCTTGATATGATCATCATCTACTACCGGCGTATTGACAAGTCTTTAGAGTCCTACACAGAGGTTTCCTGGCTCAAGCGAAACGAAATAGGAGCGCATATGAGATATGTGCGGGACCGAGAATAATGCGTGTATGTGATACCGCATTTCATTCTCGCGATGAATGTTTCGATTGGTTGTATGCGATATGACCTAGTTATCGAATCATTGATTCGATAAATCGATACATTCGATACTAGTCGGTTATGTGCGACATGACCGGATCATTGAATCAAATGTTGATTTAATGATTTAATATATTACTTTGCATTAACTAGTATTGGTTCACTTTAAATGGATTTTCTCACTTGAAGTTCACACATTGTATATGTGATATGTTTTGTGCGCACTTGATTGTATCATGTTTGATGATACTTGCTCAGTTGGGTTTATGTAAAGATTAAACAATGGTTATATGAATGGTTAGGGTTTTGTTTATTTGCTTATTTATTTATTTATTCATTTTTGGAAATAAATGAGAATGGTGGCTTATTTTGTTTGTATATGTTGAAGCTTCTTGAAGCTTTGAAAAGTCCACCATTCTTATCTCATCCTTAACCCTAACCATTCCTACTAACCCTAGTTTACTCTCTACACTTGACTATGGTTAGGATATGATAAGTATTCATATTAGTTTCTTTTTAAATAAGAAACTTATCATATTCTTCTTCTTCTTCAAGATAGAAAGCTTGATGCCATCAATGGCAACTTGAGATCTAAAGTGAGAAATCCAATTCTAAAGTGAACCCACCTCCTATTTCTTCACCCTCTATCTCTTGCCAAGTTGTTTTGGGTGTTTTCTTCACAAGTTTCACAAATTTGTGAAGTCGGAGCTTGAACTTGTGATGCCTCGACGTAGATCATCTTCGGCACGAAGCCGACGACCTAGTCCGCCCTATTCTCCGATGAAGCCGACGTTTGAGTTCGGGATTCTAGATGGACAGCGAGAGGACGCCTACGTGGAGCTAAGGAAGTGGAGAACCGGATCTACAAAGGTTGTAGCCTCTCTCCTTTAGTTAAGTTGTTAACTAGTTTACTGTTTCGCCTAAACTTCTAGTCAACAATCCGTATTAGGGTTTCTCGGCACCCATAAAATTTGAAATTGGCATGGTTGATGCCTTGTGAGACCTCTATAGTATGCCTAGGAACCCTACAGTGGTATCAGAGCCTAGCTAGAGCCTTCGGCGAAGTCTAGACGGAGTTTGAAGTCCGATCGACCCGAAACCCCAACTCAAATATTGCTCTCTGGACTTTTTCTAAAAAATGGGATTTTTCCATATTAAAAATTCTTAAAAATATCAGCATGAAGATATAAGAATTATGGTGCAAAACGAGCTCATGATGCGTCTAAACCGCCGCGGAAACGCGGCAGAAGCATGGCTTCTGCCGCGTTTCCGCCGCCTACTGTTCACAATGCGCAATAATTTTTGCACAGTAATTCCTCTTTTCTGGTGTTGAGTTTTATGGGAATTTTTAATATTTATTCAAGAGTTGAATTTCCTGGGGTTGTTTTGGGGATTCGGTGTTTCGATCGGAGTATCAGATTTTGTCTATGTGGCTTTCCGGATAAATTTTAAAATATGTTAAAAAGTTCGACCGGATACAAATACCCAATTTTTCCCCTGTCGGGAAATTTCCAAGTGTTGGATTTTTCCGTAGTTTAACGACGTTCTAAGTAGTGCAAGTAACGCGATGGACCCTCTAGAAGACAACAAACCTTAACTCGATTATGTGACTGTCTTGAACTGCCCTTAGAACCTTCGGGTTTGGGGCAGTACGGCGTGCCACATGTGAGGCGTTGGCTTGACCCTTCTACGGCTGGACCGTTGGTACTGAGGAATGAACTGAATGTTGTTAGACTTATTTCATGTGTTGAGCTGTATCGGGAAAACTTGGGTATTCGACTGTTCGATCGGAAAGTTTAACATTTTCTGTTTATCTGGAATGTGATACAATATTGGAATTCACAAACAGTTATGAGATAACTGAATGAATGTTATAAATCTAGCGGTTTAGTTTCACTTGATATTGAAAAGAGTTTTCGATAATGAGACTAAAATGCGGGGTTTATAACTGTTAGGCATGTGATGTCTAAGTATTTCATTTAATTAGGCATGTGATGTCTAAAGAGGTTGCGGATTCCAACTGTTGTAGTTTTACACTTTCTTTTCTGTGACCGTAAGTGTAGTATGTTCATATCGCCGGTTTCGTTGCTATATGTCAACGACAATTGGGGTATGCATACTTACTTACGTTGATGACATGTGATGTTATGTGTTGCTGGATATGTTATATTGGATTGTCGTGTTTGAATAGCCGGGGGTTTTTATGTGAGATGAGTGTTTTTCATTTTCATTCATGTAAAAAAACTTGTATGTAATATTCTTTTATTTGGGGCACTTCCAGGTTGCGGAAGATGTCACCTTTTGTATATTATTTACTTTTCCGCATTAGGATAGACCCAAGAAGGGGAGCATAAGTAACCGGGTTCTAGGGTTCAGTGGGAGACCATCTCGAGGAGTCGAGTCCGGGTCTCCGAACCCTAGAATTGGTAGGGTTGCTTGCCGCTCTCGTAGGGGTCTAGGGGTGTGGGATTGGCTATTCATCACGACCGTGGAATCCGTGTTTTATACTGGCTCGTATTGAAAACACGGACGTCCTAGTATATCCAATGTTTCATATGTTTCTTCTGCTGCGATATCTGTGATGTGATCATGTGATGTTCTGTGATAGATACAGTATATAGTATATATGATATATTATATAGACGTTACTTATGTTTTGCACCCGCACTAGCCCT
Source organism: Agapanthus africanus (assembly GCA_030015575.1). Lineage (NCBI taxonomy): Eukaryota > Viridiplantae > Streptophyta > Magnoliopsida > Asparagales > Amaryllidaceae > Agapanthus > Agapanthus africanus. The sequence goes on from CM057344.1 coordinate 522,206,158, forward strand.
GCCCTGCTCTGTCGTTAGTTACCTAACCTAACGGTGCATGAGGGGACATCGAGGCGAATGCGGATGGCATAAGTGTACGTCATATCTATCTGTGATGTTTAGGTATTTAAATGATGGGAATTCATTAATGTGATTAATAAAAGAAAAGAAACCTAAGATGTTGTAGAATCAAATTTTAAACAAAACAGGTAGCTACAGTTCTTGCTTTGCATAGCGGTATATATGATATACCCTGCACCTTATTCGACGAGGAAACGACCGAGATCCCTTCACCGGGAGTGACTCCTTTAGCAATAACTGGCAGATGCTAGATACTCGGTTTGCTTTTGATTGTTTTTTGAGTTTTGCTTTGCACAGTGATATATATGATATATCCCGCACCTCATTCGACGAGGAAAGGGCCGACGATCCCTTCACCGGGAGTGACCCCTTTAGCAAAACTAGAAAAACCTCAAAATCACTCCATTTCAAAACTTCATTTGATTCTACAACGATATCAAGTTCATTACGCAATAGGTTTTCAGGAAAACCTGTCGTAGCCCTCCGTCATTTCAGATAAGTCCTGTTTAGTATTCGTGCTGCGTTTGTTGACCTTGTCAAGGCGCAGTGTGCGGTAGCTAACCAGTATTTATCTGTTTATGCATATGATGCAGATTGAGTTAGGGTAGTCGTACGGCCTTGTTGACCTTGTCAAGGGTCGTGCGGGTGGGTTTAATTCAATCAAGAAATGACGGGTTGAACTTGACTTACGGTCTATGGTTTATTGACCTTGTCAAGGTCATAGATCGTTTGGGGCAAAATATTATCGGGAATTTCAAGTATTGAAATTTGCAATGAGATTGCATACCTTCTATGAGATAGTTGGATCCCGATACCCACTGCGAGTAAGAGTTACTCCTGGGAGAGTTTTACACATTATGATTAGCCGATCAAGTAGGTGTCTAGAAAGGTGTCAACGGGGTTACGCCTCTGGGAAAACGAGGTTTACATTAATTAGGTTCGTGCGAAAGCACGGGGGACCTCCCTCAAAGTACCGACACTGGCCTGGCTGAAAGATTGGCGAACTTGTAGTGTGTAATTAATCCCGGCTAGTCTTTCCTTTTGAGGTTTGAAGGAAGATTTGATAAAAACCAGTGGGAGCCATCCTGATTAGATAAGATAATAACCAATCTGATCTTGCACGAGCATACGCTAAAGTGTTTTCTTCTCTCTCTCTCCAGGTAGCGACCATTTCATGCCCTAATAAAGATAATAATATGGATGTATTGACTGAACCCGCATGTTATACTGTGCTGGGGAACGTTGGTCCCGTTCTTTCTTATAAGAGTTATAGGAATGAACAGGAAATAGGGGAATACCAGGATTCCCATGCCACCCGATTGAAGAAAGTACATGATGATGCATTTTCTTCGGGTGTGTTCTTTACAGAGAACTGTTTCTCCATTTGCTCTACGTCCTGGGTATTAGATACCGGGTCAGGATCCCATATATGTAATCAGTTACATGGGCTTAGAAAAGGTAGAGAACTTGGAGAAGGTGATAAAGACATAAGAGTTGGAAATGGTGCAATTATTGCAGCCAAGACAGTCGGGGAATATCACCTTGTATTGCCAACTGGTAATACATTGGTTCTGAACGAATGCTATTACATGCCGAACCTGATATGCAACATTATATCGGTTTCTTTATTAAGTAAAGAGGGATATAATTTTTTATTACAGGACAATGTTATGAATATTTTCCGTAACCAAATGTTGGTTGGATCAGGCACGTTGTGCAATGGCATTTATGTTCTAAATCAATCAACAGTTCTGAGCATAACAAACACACACAAGAGGAAGAGTTCTGAACTGAACGAATCCTTCTTGTGGCATTATAGACTGGGTCACATCAATGCGACACGACTGGCTAAGTTGCATAAGGATGGATATTTGAAACCATTCGAATTTTCATCTTATGACACTTGCCAGTCATGTCTCAAAGGCAAGATGACCAAAACTCCGTTTACGGGACACGGAGAAAGAGTTACCGAACTCTTAGGACTGATACATAGTGATGTATGCGGTCCTATGTCTACACATGCCAGGGATGGTTCTTCATACATCATTACATTCACTGACGATCTCTCTAGATTCGGATATGTGTTCCTCATGAAACACAAATCGGAAGCTTTTGAGAAATTTAGAGAATATAAACAAGAAGTTGAGAACCAAACCGGAAAAAGTATTAAAATCCTACGATCTGATCGAGGAGGTGAATACTTAAGCAATGAATTCCTGGACTTCCTAAAAGAGAATGGGATTCTCTCTCAGCTGACTCCTCCATATACACCACAGCACAACGGTGTATCAGAACGGAGGAACCGCACCCTATTAGATATGGTGCGCTCTATGATGAGCACAGCTGAGTTACCTATTTCCTTCTTGGGATATGCACTGGAGACAGCAGCATACCTATTGAATCAAGTTCCATCTAAATCTGTACCTACCACACCATATGAGATATGGAGTGGGAAGAGGCCATATCTTAAACGAGTTAAGATATGGGGTTGTCCAACCTATGTCAAAAGACAAAATCCGGACAAGCTCGAGGCACGGTCAGTTCTTTGCAAGTTTGTGGGATATCCAAAGAACTCCTATGGGTATTTTTTCTACCACAGTGAGGAACAAAAAGTGTTTGTTGTTCAACATGCCACCTTTTTAGAAAAGGAATTCCTTGAAAAAGAAATTGGTGGCAAAGTGGTAGAGCTGGAAGAAGTTCCAGATACAAAAACCGTAACTGAAGATTTAGTGGAACCAGAAGATTCAGTAGCTCCCGACGAACCCCAGCCTCTCCGCCGATCTAGTAGGGTTCCTCGCCAACCTGAGAGATACTATGGTTTTCTCATGGATGGTGGGAGCGAAGATTGCATCATGGAGGATGATGACCCAACTAGCTTCGAGCAGGCCATCATGAGTAGGGACTCAGTGAAATGGCTGGATGCTATGCGGTCCGAGATGGAATCCATGTACACCAACAAAGTATGGACTTTGGAAGTTGCTCCTGAAGGGGTAAAACCCATCGGGAGCAAGTGGATCTTCAAGAAAAAACTTGGTGTAGATGGGAAAGTGGAGACTTTCAAAGCTAGACTTGTTGCAAAGGGTTTTCGTCAAAGACCAGGTGTGGACTATGACGAAACCTTTTCTCCAGTGGCTATGCTTAAATCCATCCGGATCATGCTTGCCATCGCTGCGTATTATGATTACGAAATCTGGCAAATGGATGTTAAGACCGCCTTTCTAAATGGTGATTTAGAAGAGTGCGTGTACATGACTCAGCCAGAGGGCTTCGTAGACAGTGGGAGCAGCGGGAAGGTGTGCAAGCTGCTTAAATCCATTTATGGATTAAAGCAAGCATCGCGGAGTTGGAACATCTGCTTTGATGTCGTTATCAAAGAGTTTGATTTCGTCAAAAACCCAGATGAACATTGTATTTACAAGAAGGTGGCAGGGAGTAAGGTTGTCTTCCTCGTATTGTACGTAGACGACATACTCTTGATAGGAAATGATATTCCTATGCTGCAATCGGTCAAGCTCTTCTTATCACAAAGATTCTCGATGAAAGATCTTGGTGATGCCTCCTGCATATTGGGAATTAGGATCTATAGAGATAGATCCAAACGGATTTTGGGATTGTCCCAATCCAGGTACATTGACACCATACTAAAGAGGTTTAGTATGGAAGAATCCAAGCGTGGGAACTTGCCCACGATCTCTGGAGTCACTCTCTCCAAAGAGATGTCTCCCAAGACTGATTTGGAGAGAGCTCGCATGCAAGGGATACCCTATGCTTCGGCTGTAGGCTCTATCATGTATGCGATGCTATGTACCAGACCCGATGTAGCATACTCACTAAGTATAGTGAGCAGGTATCAAGCTGATCCTGGAGAGAGTCACTGGACAGCTGTGAAGAGCATTCTCAAGTACTTGCGAAGGACTAAAGAGATGCTCTTGGTGTATGGTAATGGAGAACTCCAAGTGGAGTCCTTTACCGATTCGAGCTTCCAGAGTGATAAGGACGACTCTAAGTCACAGTCGGGATTTGTCTTTACCCTTTACGGAGGGGCGGTTAGCTGGAAGAGTTCCAAGCAGGAAACCGTGGCAGACTCGACGATGGAGGCTGAATACATCGCTGCCAACGATGCTGCTAAAGAGGCTGTCTGGATCAAGAAGTTCATTACTGAACTTGGAGTGGTTCCATCCATTGAGCATCCAATACCTTTGTATTGCGATAACAATGGAGTGGTGGCTTTGGCCAAGGAACCCAGGTCCCATCAGCGATCCAGGCATATTCTGAGGCGGTATCACCTGATCCGGGAGATAGTTGATCGCCAGGAGATCGAGGTCAGGAGGGTTGACACGAAGAACAACACGGCGGATCCACTCACGAAGGCCATTCCCCAGATACAGTTTGAGAGACTCTTCGGGATGCTCGGTATGCGATACTACAGCAGCTGGCCCTAGTGCAAGTGGGAGATTGTTAGTTGTATGTATGCCCTAGAGGCCAGTATTGTACAGATGATGTATATTATATTGGATGCTTGGACATATATAGAGATGACTTTCTTGCTCGATATGATAGTATGCTATCTGGTTACTTTTTATCTTAACATGTACACTTGTCTCTTTAAACTGTCTTATAGTTACATGTTGATAAAGCCCTTAGGATGTGTACTTGACTACCTGGACTATGATGCAGATCATACTAGTGGGGACATGGTAGTCTATAAGTACATCCTTCAAGGTCCCTAGTCGTGGGTGTATCGAGACAGGGCATCGATATACCAGTGTAGACTAGCGTATACGCTTCTCGACCCATGAGATGGGCGATGGATGATCCCATATCCATTGGTGTTTGACATCAGAGATGGTATACGGGTGCTCAGTGGAGACTGGGTACACTGGACGGACTCGCCGAGAACTCCCAGATGGTATTATACCTCACGTCAGGTGGCAGTTCTCAGGTGACACTTGTACAGGTTAGTCTGTAGACCTGAGATCGTCATAGAGTCTTGTGTGATTCCCACTGTGCTTTGATCTCCACCTTACCACGTCCATGAGGGCATGCAAAACGGTGGTCTTTGGGTACAGTCCCGAGTTACATGGAGGCAATGAGCGATAGGAGGGGTTTCGTCTCTCCCGGTATTGGGGGTTGATGTTGCGCAGTGCTCGATTGGCCGTAACAGGAAAGTCCCTGGCCAGGGCTGATCAGAGATTTGCTGGTAAGTGTTATCAGTAGTTTCTCGACCCGTTATGAGCCTCACATCGGCACGACTTATCGGTTATTGGGGTCTGACGTTTACCACCCCTAGACTTGATATGCGACATATCAGACGAACAGACCGGACTGTACGGTAAGTGTTACTGGTTGGATTCACAGGAGTGTGAGCGGGCTAGCTCGTCGATCTTCTGATTGCTCAATACCCGGATGGCCGTTACGTTTAGCAGACTGCTTGCGGCTTGTGGGTGCTTGATATGATCATCATCTACTACCGGCGTATTGACGAGTCTTTAGAGTCCTACACAGAGGTTTCCTGGCTCAAGCGAAACGAAATAGGAGCGCATATGAGATATGTGCTGGACCAAGAATAATGCGTGTATGTGATACCGCATTTCATTCTCGCGATGAATGTTTCGATTGGTTGTATGCGATATGACTTAGTTATCGAATCATTGATTCGATAAATCGATACATTCGATACTAGTCGGTTATGTGCGACATGACCGGATCATTGAATCAAATGTTGATTTAATGATTTAATATATTACTTTGCATTAACTAGTATTGGTTCACTTTAAATGGATTTTCTCACTTGAAGTTCACACATTGTATATGTGATATGTTTTGTGTGCACTTGATTGTATCATGTTTGATGATACTTGCTCACTTGGGTTTATGTAAAGATTAAACCATGGTTATATGAATGGTTAGGGTTTTGTTTATTTTCTTATTTATTTATTTATTCATTTTTGGAAATAAATGAGAATGGTGGCTTATTTTGTTTGTATATGTTGAAGCTTCTTGAAGCTTTGAAAAGTCCACCATTCTTATCTCATCCTTAACCCTAACCATTCCTACTAACCCTAGTTTACTCTCTACACTTGACTATGGTTAGGATATGATAAGTATTCATATTAGTTTCTTTTTAAATAAGAAACTTATCATATTCTTCTTCTTCTTGATCTTCTTCTTCAAGATAGAAAGCTTGATGCCATCAATGGCAACTTGAGATCTAAAGTGAGAAATCCAATTCTAAAGTGAACCCACCTCCTATTTCTTCACCCTCTACCTCTTGCCAAGTTGTTTTGGTTGTTTTCTTCACAATTTTCACAAATTTGTGAAGTCGGAGCTTGAACTTGTGATGCCTCGACGTAGATCATCTTCGGCACGAAGCCGACGACCTAGTCCGCCCTATTCTCCGATGAAGCCGACGTTTGAGTTCGGGATTCGAGATGGACAGCGAGAGGACGCCTACGTGGAGCTAAGGAAGTGGAGAACCGGATCTACAAAGCTTGTAGCCTCTCTCCTTTAGTTAAGTTGTTAACTAGTTTACTGTTTCGCCTAAACTTCTAGTCAACGATCCGTATTAGGGTTTCTCGGCACCCATAAAATTTGAAATTGGCATGGTTGATGCCTTGTGAGACCTCTATAGTGTGCCTAGGAACCCTACAAGAACATAAGTGCATGTTCTACGGACTTGATGACGGCAGCCTCCTTCGGGAGACGGTTATCATTCCAGGCTTCAAAGGTGACATGGATGATAAAGAGACTGTCAGAGTTATAGTTTTCCTTCTGACGAGGGACAGTATTATGGACAGATGGTCCAAAAGGATACTGTGGGAGGCATGGTGCTTGATACTGATTAGGTTCAGTTATCGATACAGTCTAAGAAGTTTGGATATGGAGTTCATTTATGAACTAGGTCCCATCAGATATCCAGACATATTCTAAGACAGGTATTACTCAATTCGGGAGATGGCTTTCTCCGCGAACTTGAGATTAAGAGAGACATAGAAAGAAACATCAGGGAGGATCCACTCACTGAGGCTATTTCTCGAACACAATAGATTTACAAACGGGCTTTGTGAAACTGATTAGTAGAGGAGTTGGATGTTCGGTTTCACACGGGCTGTGAGTAGTCGACATCGCAATAATTAGCCTTAAGTGCAAGCGGGAGATTGTTGGAGATAGTGCCCTCAGAGTCAATTATTGGATCGCAGGTACGCGATTGCAATGATTGCGGAGGACCTATACCGGTAGGACAGTCTTACTCGAAATGATAGTATGCTATCTGGTTTGCCTTTATCAGTCGTGTACAGGTTTAGGTGACTGATCACTGTTACACTTTGATAGAGCCCTTAGGATCTTGCTTTACTACCAACAGTATGATGGCGATCATATACGTGACAGTTGGGTGGTTTATAATCATATCCTTAATTGTGGTCCCTAGTCGTGGGAGTTTCGAGACAGGGCATCGATACTCCGGAGAAGACTAGTGTATACAGTCGAGACCCCGACGAGGGGCGGTGGCCGGTCTCACAAGCCACTGGTATCAGTTGGATCACCTAAGATGTATACAGGTGCTCATTGGGTTATGAGTACACCGGACATGACTCGCCGGGAACCTGCTAGTTGGTATTATACATATCGTCAGATAGCAGTTCCCTGGTGACATGTGTACAGGTGAGTTCATCGACCTGAGGTCATCATTTTTCACGTGTGAGTTCCCACTGTGCTTTGATTTCTACCCTACCACGGCTCAAATTACTCGTGCAAACATGTAGTTTTTTGGTACAGTCACGAGCCACATGGAGGCACGTGAGCGGATCGGCAGGGGATTCGTCTCTCCCGGTATTAGGGGTGAGATCGTGCTGTGTCTACGAGAGCCATTACATAAAGCCCACGGCCGTGGCAGGTGATTTACTGGTAGGTACTCCAGTAGTATCTCAGGGTGTTTTTAGGCTACACTCCGACACGACTTATACTGCTATTGGGGGTCTGACGTTACTAGCCCCTAGGCAGATATGCGATACTCATAGACGAACGGACCGGACTGTATATACATTGTCACTGTTAGGCTCAGTAGGGTTTCCGGATGAGTTCGCTCATCGGCCTCCCTTGAGGTCAGTCCATGGGCAGCCATTACGCACAGCTAGTGCCACTGACGGCTTGTGGTTAAACCCACTTCCAGGTTACTGACGAGTCATTAAAGTTCCCCACAGACAGTTTCCTAAGTTCGGGCGAAACGTTGTAGAGGTCGTATGGTTTTATGGCAGGGTTCGGAAAATGCACGTGCGTTTACGCACGTGTCATATTTCGGGCAGATAATACTGGTGGGCTTTGGTTTAAGCCGGATCCGAGTATTATATTGAGTAGATATAATATCTTTGTCTCAGTTGCATTTCTATTCGGTCGTAATACAAATGCGGGTATATTTATACAGTTTCGGGGTTATCCTGAAATTCGTTTCAGGATCACTTTTGGAAGTTGCCAGTTTCCAGTTTTCTATCAGCCGTATTTAACATTCGGTTAAATACGGATTTATCTTTTCTTGAGATGAGTGTGGAAGCTTCTAGAAGCTTCTAGAAGGTGGTGACTAGGTTCATGCATCTTTGTGACTCATTAGTGCATTTAATGATGTTTGATGACTAGGGTTAATGATTCATCACTTGCACTAATGGTGTTCATACAAGGTGTTATGATAAGCTTCATTGTTGTGATCACCCCCCCTTTGCTCCTACACTCACCCCCTCCTCTTTATATGGCCGGCCACCCCTTGGTGGAGGGTTATGGTTGTTGTTTTAAAAAGGATGATAGTTATGTGGTGTATGGAAATTTCATAGCTTCTTTCATTCCATCACCCGATTCAAATGGCAACATCATTAACCGATCGTCCACGACTTTGGACAAAGTGAGACAAAGTATTCTACTCATTCTCTACATCAATCTTGGTCGTCTCTTTTAGCAAACTTGACGACCGAGTTTCCTCGAGTGTCATGACCCAAAGTTTGGCCCGTAACCGGCACTTAACCACGTAACGTCTACAGGCGTAACGCGACTTAGTGAACCGAAAACACAGAAACCAAACCAGTAAAAAATATAGAGTGTTTTAAGTTTTAAAAGGAAGCATTTAGAATTGATAAGAAATCTTAAGTAAACAATCTCCAAGATAGCAATATATGACGCCGTAGCGAAGATCAAGATCCATAAGTGGGGACATCACAGATAGAATAAACTGCAAGTACAGTCGGCTCACAACGAGATCGACACCAGAATACAATTAATATACATCATCGTCCTCACACTGTCTCTAAGTCAAATACATACATGGTAGATGGAGAATACTAGATACAACAATATACATAACTGAAAGATAAACATATACCGCACAAAACCCACCTATCAGCAAAAGAGCTAGTACACCAACTATGGGGGTATCTGTGTCAAAAGATGCAAAACGCAGCCTGCCGCGACTACTCCGAAGGGCAACCTGTAAACACTGTGGCACAATGGGGGTGAGTTGCCAACTCGTGAATAAAGATAACATATAAAGGTAATCGCGAGCATGCACGTGCAGCGCTACTCTATCATATGCCAACAGATGATATCAATATGTCATAAGCAGTATGTGCAATAATCATGCAAGTGCCCTATCAGGTAATATAACTACAGGATGAGATACAATAATGAATGCTGAGAATGGGAAGTATAACATCTACACGGAATGCCAACGTGGAATATGTAATCGGTGTCCATCAACGCACCCCAAATTCCAACAACCCAGACGCCAGCACTCCCATCGGCCCTCAAATCCCGTACATCACTGAGAATCACGAGTGCCCAACATCGGCACCCAAATATCATAAATACTCGTGTCTAGCATCGACACGCAAATCTTCCTATATCGGGCATCCGTCAGTCCGGGTCAGCCCCCCCTCATATGTCTATCGGGCATCCGTCAGTCCGGGTCAGCCCCCTCTCTCATATATATCGGGCATCCGTCAGTCCAGGTCAGCCCCCTCTATCTCATATATATCGGGCATCCGTCAGTCCAGGTCAGCCCTCTCTCTCATATATATCGGGCATCCGTCAGTCCGGGTCAGCCCTCTCTCTCATATATATCAGGCATCCGTCAGTCCGGTTCAGCCCCCTCTATCTCATATACATCGGGCATCCGTCAGTCCAGGTCAGCCCTCCCTCTATCTCATATATATCTCGCTCTAGCACCGAGAAAACATAGGATATACGCACCAAAATATCATATCAAGGGAACCGGGTTTTGAAATGATGACATGTTTGAAATAGCCACGGTTCCCAAATCCAAAAATCACATATAAACCAACCCAATATGCATGTCAATGTGATGTGATATGTGCATCAGGTATGAATATCATGTCAAGTCAAATACAGATGAGCTACAACATAACGATCCGATGTGATATATGCATCAAGTATGAATATCATGTCAAGTTCTACAATGTGAGAGTCATGGCAATTACTAACGGTGTGTGTGTAGCATGCAAGATAGTGCTCGTGCAACATGAACCGTTAGTAATGGTGGGGTGTTCTATCAATTCTAGTTCATATACATATATCAGGGAATGTGGTATGCACTAAATAGTAGCCATGAACAGTCAATGTATGGAAATGCAACTACAAGATCCTATCAGCCCTGACGTAGAACGCCATGCGGGCGATATCCCCGTAGATGTTAAATCTACTCACCGTAGTCTCTCGCTAGGTGTAGCCGATGACTTGTTTCCACTTCTTTGCGGCGTCCGTCGCACTCGCCTGCGAACCTAGAATTCCACAGTATATCACGCATAAGCTCAAAACCATACAAACACGACATTTAAGATCAAATAGAAACCCGTGTCGCAAACCAAGCGCGCGTGTGCGCAATACGCTAAAACGTGTGATTACGCGCCTGAAGTCGCTCCGACGCGTCGCGATACGCAGAAACCCCAAACCCACACACAAGTATCACGCGTGTCGCGAAAGATTAAAAATACGGGAAATAGGGTATTCTACTCCAGATTTTGCTACAGAACAGATATTAAAAAAATAGATATACCAAAACACTCCACATAGCAGCAGACTCCTGTGACCCAAACCCAACCCTCTATTCACTAATCTGGCCGCAATTTGCGGCCAGAACTCATTTTTCGGCGGCCTGGGTAGGGAGGTGGGACCCCGGGTTTGGTGTGTGCACTCTTTACTCCCTGTGTATGCTACAGTAAATCCAATTTCACTCTGAAACATCTCGGGTAGTAGCAGATCCTACAGAGCCTTATTTCTAGTTAAAATCCACACTTTTGCACAAAAATGAATCTTTACGGTATTTTTGTGGAACCTGAAGCAAACCCAGGTCTAAACCCACACTAATAACTCATTAACAAGCTAATCAAGCCACAACAACATAAATTTTAACATATCAACACTAAATCCCTTCAATTGCACTAAAATTGCACAAAAAGGTGATATTTTGAAACTAAACATGCATGTTATGGAGATAGGGTGCTAGGAGTGAGATTTATACCTTCAAATGACCTTAGAAAAACCAAAAGTTCTAGCTTTAACCTCAAGTGGGCAGATCTACCACCAAACACCTCAAATAAGCCCCTTTTTCCAAGGTTTTGTGAAGGAAAAGTGTTGATTTGTGTAGGGTTTTGTGTAAAGATCAAAAGGAAAAGAAAAGAGAAGGAAAATGTGATGAATTTCTGGTGTTGCTGCTGTTGGAGATAGTGCCCTCAGAGTCAATTATTGGATCACAGGCACGTGATTGCAATGATTGAGGGAGGACCTATCCCGGTAGGACAGTCTTGCTTAAGATGATAGTATGCTATCTGGTTCATCTTTATCATCGTGTACTGCTTTAGGTTACCTGACAGGTCGCTATTACACGTTGATAGAGCCTCTAGGATTCTTTCTTGACTGTCAGCAGTATGAGGGCGATCATATACGTGAGAGCTGGTAGTCTATAAGCACATCCTTAAATGGTCCCTAGTCGTGGGAGTTTCGAGACAGGGCATCGATACTCCAGAGTAGACTAGTGTATACAGTCGAGACCCCGACGAGGGGCGGTGGCCGGTCTCACAAGCCACTGGTGTCAGTTGGTTCACCTAAGATGTATACAGGTGCTCATTGGGTTATGAGTACACCGGACAGGACTCGCCGGGAACATGCTAGTTGGTCTTATACCTGACGTTAGATAGCAGTTCCCTGGTGACATGTGTACAGGTTAGTTCATCGACCTGGGAATCGTCATTTGTCTCGTGTGAGTTCCCACTGTACTTTGATTACTACCCTACCACGCTCAAGGGAGACATGCAAACAGGTTTTAGTTGGGTACAGTCCCGAGCCACATGGACGCAGTGAGCGGATCTTCGGGGGTTCGTCTCTCCCGGTAATGGGGGTGAGGTCGCGCTGTGTCTAGGAGAGCCAGAACATGAAAAGTCCTTGGCCAAGGCAGGAGATTTACTGGTAGGTATTCCGGTAGTATCTCAGGGTGTTCTGGGCTGTTCTCTGACATGACTTGTACCGCTTTTGGAGGTCTGACTTTTACCAACCCCCTAGGCCCGCCATGCGATGCTCATAGACGAACGGACCGGACTGTACGAATATTGTTACTGACAGGCTCAGTAGGGTGTCAGGCTGAGTTCGCTCACAGACGTCCCTTTCGGTCAATAGCTGGTGGCCCGTCACGTATGGCTAATACCTCTGACGTGCTAGTAGTTAAATCCACAGCCATAGTATTGACGAGTCTTTAGAGTCCACCACACATTCAGTTACTCATGTTTTCGGGCGAAACGCTGTAGAGGCTGTATGGAGATATGGCAGAGTTCGATCAGATACGTGCGGTATTGCACGGATCAGGATCGGACGGTTAGTACTTGAGGCCGTATGGATATATGGCAGGGTTCGATCAGATACGTGCGGTAGTGCACGGATCAGGATCGGACGGATAATACTAGCCGGCTTTGGTTTAAGCCGGATCCTAGTATAGTACAGTGTAGATTTTGTCTCATTGCATTTGTATTCGGTCAGAATACAGATGCGGGTGTGTATACACAGCATCGGGGTTTTCCTGTAATTTATTACGGGACCAGTTTTCTGGAGTTGCCAGTTTGCTTTCCGTTTCGGCCAATTTTCTTTGTATCGTTCATTGGCCGAAGATTGGTGGAGGAGGGCTTATTTGCATTTGTACAAATAAGCAATTTGGAAGGGGGTCTTTGCATATTATTGTATCATGATACTTGCACCATCATTGCTTGACTTTCTTTAGTCATCATGGCTAGTCATGTAGTATCATGATGGCATGACTTTTTGGTGATGGGAGTTGATTTGTTTTGGAGTGTGGTTTTGTTTGTGATCATTTCCCTTCATGATTATCTTTATTCCCTTGCATTATGGGTGTGGTTCTATCATCCATTGACCTGACTCTCATTCTCACTCTCCCCTCACTTTGCATGGCCGGCCACTTCCTCAAGTGGGCTGTCCCAATTTTTTGTGTAGGGATTTCATCTCTTTTGGCTTGTAAAAAATCCCATAGCTCCACAAAAAAATTCCACAACTCATCCCTCCACCAAATGGCAACCTCCATAAACCACAAATGAGACATATAGATCTTCACTATATTCTACAGCAAATCTTGGGCACGTCGACTCGCTAGCTTCGTGCCCGAGTTGCCTCGGTATAGAGGCCGGAGCCCGTAAAAGAACCCGGCGACGTGGTGCCCTTTCCGGCGAGGAGGTGGAGACCGGACATTCCGCGAGAGATCGGGACGACGGCGAGAAGACCGGAGGACACGGATCGCTCGGTATATCTCTCTTCCCCATCTTGTAGTTAGTTAGGACTAGTTAATGGCCCGATTCGGGTATTTAGTGCGTGGTGGTGCCGGTTTGAAAATTAAAATTAACCACCGCTTCCGCATTTGGCCTCGGGATGGAGGCCGGGGCGCCGCCTTGCACTTACAGTGGTATCAGAGCCTCGCCATTAACATAGTCTAGCTTTGTCTAATGTGTTTTACATTTCCGATCGAACAAAATTCCAAAAACCCGCGTTTTCTTCACATCAGTTTCTGTCGAAATTTTTTTAAGTCCAAAAATTTTTCAGGTTGTTTCAGAATGATGTGTAGGACATTCTAAGAGTTCTGGGAAAATTTGGTCTCGTGAACAGTCTAAACGACCGCGGAACCGCGGCCAAACCCATGCTTGGGCCGCGGTTCTGCCGCGACTTGAACTGTTCAGTGTACCAAAATTTTGCAGAAAGCTCCTGACTTGGAAATAGGGATTTTGGAATATTATTTTTGGGCCCAGAATTTCTTGATGTGCTACAGTAGTACTTGGGGGCCCACTTGGTAAATTTGATCGATCGGATATTTTAAACACATTATTTCACAGTATTTACATTATATCTGCGACCGTGAATGTCACTTGATCGGTAAATCCAGTCTAACTGCTATAGCCCGGTTAAACGGATTTGCGAACGTGACATTCACGTTGATGTTCTATGTATTGCTGTGATGTTGCGGATCGGTCGTGGGGGATAGCCTGGATGCATGCTAGTACAGTTGTTTTTGTTGTATTATGTACATTTGATATTGCGGCGCGAGCGTCCGACATGTGGACTGCCGTCACTGCCTGTTTGTATTAATATTTTGGGGCACGACCAGGTTGCGGTCGATGTACCCGTTGTATGTATATTTTACTTTCTGTACTAGGATTACCCCGCGGAGGGGTGCCCGGATAGCCAGGTTCTAGAAGGCAACGGGCCCGCATCTCATGGCATTGAGACGGAGGGGGCTTCACTCTAGAATTGGCGGGCTATTCGCCACACTCGTAGGGGGTACAGGTTGACCCAGGAGGGGTGCCCAAGTTACCGGATTCCGTGAAGTGATGGGTGGTCCATTCACGCTGCTGAAGGGGGCTGCCTCATTTCAGGTTTTGGCGGGTAACTTGCCGCGCCCGTTGGGGTCTAGGATTTCATTGCACAGGCTATCCACACGACCAGGGGAACGTCGGGTTTCAGTAGTGGCTCTGTGAAACCCGGGGATCCCAGATATCTGTATTGTTCTGTGATGCTGTACATTTCTGTGATGTTGCATTTTTATCACGCCTTGAGAGAATATAATATATTGGTATATATATTAGTAGATGTTGTATATGTTTTGCATCCGCGCTAGTCCAGTCCCCGCTCTGTCGTTAGTTAGCTAACCTAACGGGTAATGACGGGACCCAGTGGCGAATGCGGATGGCATATACGTACATCAGTATATTTTCGTTCTTTTTGGTGTGATCAATTATTGGGACTGCGTTGATTCGGATCATTGCAAGTTAAAAACAAACCTAATCTGATGTTGTTGGAACGCTTTTCAAAAAGCTGTTATTGCAAGGACGTTCACTTTTGTTTTGCATCGTGGTATTCAGTTGGAATATCCTGCTCATCAGTCGACGAGGCAAGGGCCGAGATCCCTTCACCGAGAGTGACCCCTTGGACAAAAAGTTTGCGTCAGGGCAATGACTTCACTATAGCCGATTAATTTTGCTTTGCATCGTGGTATTCAGTTGGAATATCCTGCACCTCATTCTACGGGGAAAGAGCCGAGATCCCTTCACCGGGAGTGACCTCTTTAGCAAAGGTTTTCGTCACTATATTTTTTAAAGCTATCTGTTCCTTCAACGATATCAAGTTCATTACGTTAAAGGTTTTCGCCAGAAACCATTCGTATCCCTCCGTCGTTTCATATGGGTGGTCAATAGTATTCAAGCTGTGTATGTTGGCCAAAGTCGAGGCACAGTGATTGGTAGCTATTGTGGTATTCATATGTAGCATAGATAGATGCGTTGGTTTAGGACAGTCGTACTGCCATTTTGGCAAAAGTCAAGGGTAGGTACGGGTGGGTTCAAATTAACCTGGAGAATGACGGGTAGAACTTGACATGTGACTTATGATATGTTGGCCAAAGTCAAGGTCATAAGAGCATGGGGTAAAAATCACATCGGGAGTTTCGAAAGAAACTGAAACTTGCCAGATATGCGCATACCTTCTGGAGTGTGATAACGTGAGAGGATTCCGTCACGTTGTCATGCGATGATAGTTGGATCCCGATTCCCACTGATGAGTTAGTTTACTCCTCGGGTAACTCCGACTAATTCTCCTTTCAGGTTTGGAGGAGAATTTGAGGTTACAGTGGGAAGTTTCCAGATTAGATTAATTGGTAACCATTCTGATCTAGGTTAGAGTGCACGCTGAGTGTTTCTTTTCTCTCTCTCTTTGGCAGCGACGATTGACCCGACCCTAAGACTTTGACTCAGAGACCAATATTGACCGAACCTTCTAAAACACTGGTTTTTGGATTGTCAGAGTTACAGACCTCATTGCCACTCCTACTTTTACCCTTTTCTCCAGGACACCCCGTATTACTACGAACGTCCACTTCCATTGGATAAAACCATCGTATGGTTAGATACGAACTCGAAGGAATTTATTCGTGGATGGTTTCAGGTTCTGGAGGAAACGGATAGGACTATTCAGTTGTCTTTTTCTTTTACCTTCTCTCAGGTTGCGAGTACTCCTTGGTTTAGGAGATAGTACACCTATTACGCAAATTGGATAGTCTTCTTCCAAACCATAGGCAGGTGCCGACCGGTAGGGAATGAAGAAAACCAATCAGCATAACGATGGTGTGCAGAAGGTATTAAGTTAAGACAAAGCAAGGGATTAGTAAGAGGGCAAAGTAAACTGTGACTTCTATTCACGACCAAACCAAGTATTTCTTCGCCAATCCTAAATCACCTTTGTATTTCTCCAGGACACTCCATATCACTACGAAGATCCACAGTTTATTGGATACTCCATCGTATGGTTATATACGAACTCGAAAGGAACTTGTTCCAGTTCGGGGATGGATTCTGGTTCAGGAGAAATAGGAATAAGGTTTATTCGGTTGTCTTTTATCTTCACCTTCTCTCGCTTTGCGAGTGTTCCTAGGATTAGGACAGTACACCCATTATGCTTATTGGATAGTCTTCTTCCAAACCATAGGCTGGTGCCGAACGGTAGGGAAGGAAGAAAACCATTTGGCCTAAAGGGGTGTATAGAAGGTAATGACTAAAGACATAGAAAGGGATTTAGAAAGATGGCAAAGAATTACACGGTTACAATTGTGAATCTGGATAATGGAAGTGGCATTACTAGGAATACCAGGATACCCCATCGAAATATTTCAATGTTTCAGTTTCACTGTGTACTGTTAAAGGAAAACTGATTTCCCAATTAGTCCTTACTCCAGGGTATGTATTTACCAGGTATGATTCTCACATCTGTATGGTTTTACAGATGATGAGTGAGAGTAAGCTATTGGGAATTGGGTGATCATCCTCATTATATCGGGATTCGTTGTAATCAGTGATATTTGAGGAAGTCACCTGGTTGGTTGCCGGTCGGCAAGTATTTAGTTTTGAATATCCGCTGTTGTGCACCAATTTCAAATTGATATATCTGTACGTCTATTTTCATAGAGTGAGATATACCTTTTTGAAATTATGTCTATGACATTTACCTATATCAGTGGATGGTTAGGTAAGGAGTATTGAACAGCGGTGTAATTCTTCTTAACCATAAGTACAGTTTTCAACCTACGACACACAGTGAATAAGTTATCAGACTCAAGGGACTTATACAGAGTATTGTATGTTGTCCAGGGTCCATCAGGACAGAGGGGTTGGTCCTCGTACTATATTCGGTTTACTTATGACTTCTCTAGTTTTTAGACAGGTGTTTCGTGGAAACACAGGGTCCGAATTTTGAGAAGTTATAGGTATTTGAATAAAGTAGAGAACCAGGTATTGCAAGTATCGGGATTCTTCAAAGTGATCGAAGATGTAGATACTTGTGTATGGTATTCAGTTGATAGTAATGATTAAGAGAACTTGCTTCTCTTTCAGGTTACTCATAATTGGAAGCATTCCTAAGTTGAGTAACGCTGATCGGCCTCTTTCCATTTAGTTGACATGCACTGGGGACAGCTGCATGATTTGAATCTAGTTCAATTAAATCAGTGCCTCTGGTTCTATATTGGATATAGAACAGTTCATACCATAACATTGTTAAGGTACGGGGAGTTGTCCGGCTTATGATTAAAACCAGACCCTGGATAACTCAAGGCACGTTTTCTGTAATGGTTGTTTGTGGGTTGACCCAGGCTATGACGAGGGTTGACTTTCTACCATCTGCAAGATCAATAGTGATATTGTTCTTGACTCGCCAAAGTTTTAATAAAAATGGATTTTTTCAGAAAACAGTAGTGGGAGTATGGAAGAACTGGAAGTGATTCCAGAACCACAAACGATTATTGAAGATTTGATAGGAACCTAAAGATTCAATCTGGATTGACATTCCATTGGCCACTCCGCAGATAAGGTGGGTAACTTCAGGCACCCGAGAGGTACTCCGGTAGCTTCAAGGACGGTGACAGGGAAGTTCTTGTTTACCCAGACTTGCCATTGCTGTTGTTCCAGACTGTGAGACCCGGCAGGAGGATGAGTATAGCATCGTTCTAAACTGGCTTTAGAAGTGTACGTCTATATGACTCTGCCAGAGGGTTGTCGTAGTCAGTGGGAGCAGCGGAAGCATTGGTGGACAAGTGGCTTATGTCTATTTATAGACTAAAGCAGATGTAGCGGAGATAGATCATCAATTTCTGATGTGACAGTCATAGGTTTTACTTCATCAGAATAGGGGATGGATCTATTGAGAAGGTAGCAGGGTGTGATGTCATGGTATTTGGATGACATACACAGAGTAGGAAGTGATATTCCTATACTACGATCGGTTATACTTTGGTCGTCATACAGTGGTCTCTCCACATGGGACTCGGACATTATATCAGACATACTGGTTACTAGATCTATGGTTTTAGATCTAGATTTGGGTGGTTTCCCAATCAGGGTACTTAGACAGCATTCTAAGAGTATTTAGAATGGACGACTCCTAGCACTGTAGTATACCTGCAGGTGATGGAGTCACCCTCTCTAAAGGTGTCTTACAGACTAAAGGGGAGAGGGATGTGCATGATTGGCAGATCACTTGCTCAGGCAGTTGAGTCAATCATGAGATCTAAGTACCACACCAGATGTTGTTCTTGCACTAGATGCAATAAGTTGACATTGATCCAATCCTAGAGAAACAGTCGGAAGCAGTTTTAGAACATAAGTGGATGTTCTAGGGATATAATAACGACAGCCTCATTCGGGAGACAGTTATCATTCCAGGCTTCCAAGGTGACCTGGACGACAAGGAGGTTGTCAGAGTTATAGGTTTTCCTTCTGACGAGGGGCAGTATTTTGGACAGGTGATCCAAGGCAATACTGAGGGAGGCATGGCGCAGGATACTGATTAAGTTCAGTTGACAATACTGTCTAAGAAGTTTGGATTTGGAGTTCATTTATGAGCTAGGTCCCATCAGACATCCAGACATATTCTAAGACAGGTGTTGCTCATTTCGGGAGATAGGTTTCTCCGCGAACTTGAGATATAGAGAGACATAGAAAGAAACATCAAAGCGGATCCACTCACTGAGGCTATTCCTCGAACGCAATAGTTTCGCAAGCGAGCTTTGTGAGACTGACTAATAGAGGAGTTGGGTGTTCGGTACCACACGAGCTGTGAGTATGCGACATCGCAATAATTAGCCTTGAGTGCACGTGGGAGATTTTTGGAGATAGTGCCCTCAGAGTCAATTATTGGATCACAGGCACGTGATTGCAATGATTGAGGGAGGACCTATCCCGGTAGGACAGTCTTACTCAAGATGATAGTATGCTATCTGGTTCATCTTTATTATCATGTACTGCTTTAGGTTACCTGACAGGTCCCTATTACACGTTGATAGAGCCCCTAGGATTCTTGCTTGCCTGCCAGCAGTATGAGGGCGATCATATACGTGAGAGCTGGTAGTCTATAAGCACATCCTTAAATAGTCCCTAGTCGTGGGAGTTTCGAGACAGGGTATCGATACTCTAGAGTAGACTAGTGTATACAGTAGAGACCCCGACGAGGGGCGGTGGCCGGTCTCACAAGCCACTGGTGTCAGTTGGTTCACCTAAGATGTATACAGGTGCTCATTGGGTTATGAGTACACCGGACAGGACTCGCCGGGAACATGCTAGTTGGTCTTATACCTGACATCAGATTGCAGTTCCCTGGTGACATGTGTACAGGTTATTTCATCGACCTGGGGATCGTCATTTGTCTCGTGTGAGTTCCCACTGTACTTTGATTACTACCCTACCACGCTCAAAGGAGACGTGCAAACAGGTTTTAGTTGGGTACAGTCCCGAGCCACATGGAGGCAGTGAGCGGATCTTCGGGGGTTCGTTCCCGGTATTGGGGGTGAGGTCGCGCTGTGTCTAGGAGAGCCAGAACATGAAAAGCCCTTGGCCAAGGCAGGAGATTTACTGGTAGGTATTCCAGTAGTATCTCAGGGTGTTCTGGGCTGATCTCTGACACGACTTGTACCGCTTTTGAAGGTCTGACTTTTACCAACCCCCTAGGCCCGCCATGCGATGCTCATAGACGAATGGACCGGACTGTACGGATATTATCACCGACAGGCTCAGTAGGGTGTCAGGCTGAGTTCGCTCACAGACGTCCCTTTCGGTCAATAGCTGGTGGCCCATCACGTATGGCTAATACCTCTGACGTGTTAGTGGTTAAATCCACAGCCATAGTATTGACGAGTCTTTAGAGTCCACCACACATTCAGTTACTCAAATTTTCGGGCGAAACGCTGTTGAGGCCGTATGGAGATATGGCAGAGTTCGATCAGATACGTGCGGTATTGCACGGATCAGGATCGGACGGTTAGTACTTGAGGCCGTATGGATATATGGCAGGGTTCGATCAGATACGTGCGGTATTGCACGGATCAGGATCGGACGGATAATACTAGCCGTCTTTGGTTTAAGCCGGATCCTAGTATAGTACAGTGTAGATTTTGTCTCATTGCATTTGTATTCGGTCAGAATACAGAAGCGGGTGTGTATACACAGTATCGGGGTTTTCCTGTAATTTATTACGGGACCAGTTTGCTTTCCGTTTCGGCCAATTTTCTTTGTATCGTTCATTGGCCGAAGATTGGTGGAGGAGGGCTTATTTGCATTTGTACAAATAAGCAATTTGGAAGGGGGTCTTTGCATATTATTGTATCATGATACTTGCACCATCATTGCTTGACTTTCTTTAGTCATCATGGCTAGTCATGTAGTATCATGATGGCATGACTTTTTGGTGATGGGAGTTGATTTGTTTTGGAGTGTGGTTTTGTTTGTGATCATTTCCCTTCATGATTATCTTTATTCCCTTGCATTATGGGTGTGGTTCTATCATCCATTGACCTGATTCTCATTCTCACTCTCCCCTCACTTTGCATGGCCGGCCACTTCCTCAAGTGGGCTGTCCCAATTTTTTGTGTAGGGATTTCATCTCTTTTGGCTTGTAAAAAATCCCATAGCTCCACAAAAAAATTCCACAACTCATCCCTCCACCAAATGGCAACCTCCATAAACCACAAATGAGACATATAGATCTTCACTATATTCTACAGCAAATCTTGGGCACGTCGACTCGCTAGCTTCGTGCCCGAGTTGCCTCGGTATAGAGGCCGGAGCCCGTAAAAGAACCCGGCGACGTGGTGCCCTTTCCGGCGAGGAGGTGGAGACCGGACATTCCGCGAGAGATCGGGACGACGGCGAGAAGACCGGAGGACACGGATCGCTCGGTATATCTCTCTTCCCCATCTTGTAGTTAGCTAGGACTAGTTAATGGCCCGATCCGGGTATTTAGTGCGCGGTGGTGCCGGTTTGAAAATTAAAGTTAACCATCGCTTCCGCATTTGGCCTCGGGATGGAGGCCGGGGCGCCGCCGTGCACTTACAGCTGCTGCCTCTCTGTAGAGAGTTCCAGAAAAAAAGAGAAAGAGAGAAAAGAGAGAGAAAGAAATGGGTCAAAAGTCAATTCCCTCTACCTAACACCATGCTTCTATATTCTAATACATTTTGAATTTTAAAAAGGGTTTTGTTTTGATAAAAGGGTGTGGAAAATAACAACCATGCATGAAAGAAAATGGTTAACATGCTAACACTTTTTACCTGGGTCACAAAAATTGTGCTAAGTGTGCATGTGTGCACTTAACACAAAAATTCCCAATTAGGGTAAACACGACTAAATTATAAATAATAATCCCATGCACACAAATGAAATAACACTTTCAATTGCTAATTAACACGAAAACATTCTAACGAAAATCCAAAGTGTTGCATCGAGTCAGAGGCGGGAGCCCGTTTAAAGATCCGTTGATGTGGTGCCACCTGGAAGAGGAGATCGGAGATCGGCGAGAACGGAGCAGCCGCAACAAAGCGTGGAATGATGGTTAAAGAACGAAGTACTCGGATCGTTCGGTATAACCTTTCTACCATCTTTACAGTTTGTTAGTTTAGCAATAATGGCAGATCCGGGTTATAGTATACGACAGCGCCAGTTAAAAAGTTTTTGTTCCGCATTTGGCGTCTGTAGACGGCCGGGGCGCTACCGTAGACTTACACCTAATTCTAGGGTTACAAGACCCAGTCTCGACTCCTCGAGATGGCCTCCCACTGAACCCTAGTTACTGGCTGCTTGTGCTCTCCTCCTTGGGTCTATCCTAATGCTGAAAAGTAAATAATATACAATGGTGACAGCATCCTCAACCAGGAAGTGCCCCAATAAAAGAATATTACATACAATGAATTTTACATGAATGAAAATAAAATCCCTCATCTCACATAAAACCCCCGGTTATTCAAAACACGACGATCCAATATAACATATCACAGCAACACATAACATCACATGTCATCAACGTAAATAAATATGCGTATCCCAATTGTCGTTGATGTATAGCAACGAAACCAGCGATACACCATATATTACACTTACGGTCGCAGAAAAGAAAGTGAAAAACTACAACATTTGGAATCCACAATGACTTTAAACATCGTAAACTCGAAATATCACATATTACGGATTTTATGCCTAACTATATGAATTCCACATATTGTATCACATTCCAGAAAAAGCTAGACGACGTTAAACATTCCGATCGAATCAACAAATACCCAAAATTTCCCTAAATGCTTAACACTTGAACTTAGTTTAAAAACATCCAACACACTCCACAGTACCAATGGACCAGCCGTAGAAGGGTCAAACCAACGCCTCACAAGTGGCAACGCTGAACTACCACAAACCCTAGGGTTTAGAGGCGGTTCTGACGGTCACATAATCGAGTTAAGGTTTCATTCTTTTAGAGGGTCCACCGCGTCACTTGCACGATATTTAAATGTTCTTTAACTATGAAGAAGATCCATCTCTTGAAAAATTTTCCGGCAAGGGTTAAAGTGGATATTTAATATCCGATCAAACTTTTTAACACCGTATAAACAACCCGAAACAAAACCTACAATTACGAATACGAAACACTCTGAATTGCCTTTGAAAAAAAGATAACATCATATGCAAAATTAGCAAACACAAACAACATCTAATGTATCAAAACCCAGAGCCTTAAACACTGTGCAAATTTCAACCCCAAGGGGTCCGATCTGGCCGGTTTTGGGAGTGGTGATCTCGGCCAAATTTTCAGCGAATGGGCTAAAATTTGTACGGTGTTCTTATTGGATAACATTCATCATTCTGCAATCGTTTGAAAAAAAATTTGACACTCTGAAAAATTTACAGAAACTAGGGTTTTACGTCGGGTGTTTCGGAGTTGTTTCGGTTTCGTAATCCTACACGATCCGTCTAATTCTCTAGCTAGGATCTGATACCACTGTTGGATTACCTACAACGGCAGCAAGGTTTTGGGTAGCATCATCCATGCCAAGTTTAAAATTTTCCATTATAGATAATCCTAAACCTAGGATCTTAACTAGAGAATCAAACTAAAACTACGGGTAAACAACTTTACTTCTAAGAGTTAAGGATTACAACCTTTGTAGTCCGTTCCTTCGCTTCATAAGCTCTGGGTTGAGGTCCCTTCGCTGCGATCATCATGCTACCGGACTGTAGAGAGGCACCATGAAGAGAATGATGCATCCTTGCTAGTAATCTTCAAAATCCAAGATGATCTACCTTGAAGAATCACAAACCCAAGCTCTCACTTCACTAATGAGGTATTAGTGAAGTAAACACCCTAATCTAAGTGTCTAGAATAGATGAGGATGATGAAGTAGGAATTTTGCTCTCCTTTGTTTTCTATTTCTCACAATATTTCATCATAAATTAAAAACAAGCAAGCCTTTTGTGAAGAGGATGAAGAAGATGAAGTTGTGATGAAAAATGAATTATTGTTGAGGTTAGAATTGCAACCTAGGGTTAAGCATGTCATGCTTAACCCTTGTAGAGACTTTACCATGGTGTAGGGTTAGGGTTTGGTTTAGAAATATCTAAGCAAAATATCAAGAAAGAAGACTTAGTCAACAAAGGCAACTATTTTGCCAAAAGTCTTTTCTTTTTAATTTTGCTAATATATATCAAACCCTAATCTTAGCCTTGGTAATAATCTCAAAACCCTAGTTGCAAGTTTAACCATAACATGTTACAATATTATATATCATATATATAATATATAATGTAACAAAAGAAAATAATACAATTAACATATATCACATATATATCAATGTTTCATCAAGTGAGAAAAAGAATCATATAAGTGAGCTTATATTAGTTAATGTAATGTAATATATCACATAAATAATTATACATTAAATTATTAAATCAACACTTGATTTAATAACCAGACTATTTAACATATAACCGACTAACACTTGATCCGATAACACGGCTAAATAACATATACCCGGCTGATATCTCATATCGCGAGAATAGAATACGATATCACATACTCGTATTATTCTCGGTCCCGCACATATCACATATGTGCTCCTACTCCGTTTTGCCTGAGCCCGGAAACCTCTGTGTAGGACTCTAAAGAATCGTCAATACGCCGGTAGTAAGCGGTGATCATATCAAACACCCACAAGCCGCAAGCGGTCAGCTAAACGTAACAGCCACCCGGGTATTGAGTGATCAAAAGATTAACAAGCAAGCCTGTACATTCTCCTGTGAATCCAATCAGTAACACTACTGTACAGTCCGGTCTCTTCGTCTGATATGTCGCATATCCAGTCTAGGGGTGGTAAACGGCAGACCCCAGTAACTGATGAGTCGTGTCGATGTAAGGCTCATAACGGGTTGAGAAACTACTGATAACACTTACCAGTAGATCTCCATATCAGCCCTGGCCAGGGACTTCCAGTTATAGCCAATCGAAAACAGCGCAACAACAACCCCCAATACCGGGAGAGAAGAAACCCCTCCTATCGCTCATTTCCTCCATGTGATTCGGGACTGTACCCAAAAGCCACCGTTTTGCACGTTCTCATGAACGTGGTAAGGTGGAAATCAAAGCACAGTGGGAATCACAAAAGACTCTATGACGATCTCGGGTCCACATACTAACCTGTACAAGTGTCACTAGAGAACTGCTATCTGACGATAGGTATAATACCATCTAGGAGTTCTCGGCAAGTCCGTTCAGTGTACCCAGTCTCCACTGAGCACCCATATACCTTCTCTGATGTCAAACACCAATGGATATGGGATCATCCATCGCCCATCATATGGGTCGAGAAGCATATACGCTAGTCTACTCTGGAGTATCGATGCCATGTCTCGATACTCCCTCGACTAGGAACAGTTATATAATGTACTCTTGGACTACCCTGGCCCCACTAGTATGATCTGCATCATAGTCCTAGTAGTCGAGTACATATCCTAAGGGCTTTATCAACATGTGAGAGCAAGACAGTAAACCAATACAAGTCAACATGTTAAGGCAAATTGAAACCAAATAGCATACTATCATGTCGAGCAAGAAAGTACTCTCTATATATATCCAAGCATCAACTATAATATACATCAAATGTACAAAAATGGTGTGACATTTCAGAAAAAATAAAATATTATTTTTGAGAATTTTTATAATTAAATAATAAATATATTGAATATTTTAATGAGGCGGTATAATTAAATACCGATAAATTGTGAAAATTTTGGAAAATTATAGAAATTTCTGAAATGATGGGTTTTTTCTGTGATTTAAGCAAATTATAAGTTTTTATGATTAATGATATTCACTTTTAATGCTAATCGCAATTAAATCTCGTTAATCGTGCATTAAGCTAGTTTTGTGCACATTATATGCACCAAGTCATTTTCACACTTGTTACATTTTCCTACATGATATTTTGTTTTGGGTGGTGTTATTTTGAATTTAAGATAAAAGAGAAGAGAAGAAAACAAAACAAAAGAAAAGAATATTTTAAGAGGGATGGGCATGAGAGAGAGAGGTGAGGGGTTAACTTTGACTTGGCCATTCTCTCTTCACTTCATCATCCTTATCATTTCTTCCTCCTTTACTCTAATGGCAGCACACTTCATCCCCCCTCCGCTTCAATCCTCATAACATCATCTAAAATAACCCAAAACCCCATCTCCATTTCATTAAAAATGTGCACAAGCTCATGGCAAACACTTTGGACCAAGCAAGATTTGATTTTGGACACTTGGGGCAACTCAAGAAATTTCTTGAGTTGCCAAATAAGGTAAATTCTGCACCATTAGATTAGTATTTCAATTTCTTAATCATCCATACTTGTTTAGAATCGATATTGTGTGGTTTTATGAACTTAGAAAATTCCTAGATGAGGTTTGAGGGAATGTTGAGTTGTGGTCATGCTAATAAGCCTTATTGGTGACTAAAAAACCCCTTAAAGTGTAAAACCTGGACCAAACCAGTAACTTAACCCAAAATATGGAATTTGTAAACTTTCGTGTCGGTTTTGTGACGATATAGAGGGTGTAGGGAAATCTGGAGTGATCCGAGACCAATACTAGAAAAGCAAACAACTCTACTAGCCTAGATGGACCACCACGAGACCACCCTATAAAGACGAGACCCCATCTCCCCTGAAAATCTGAGCAGGCCAGATTTTGCATGGGTTTGGCCGGCCATATTGGTGAATTGGGTGCCCAGGTTGCTGCTGTAGGTCATATACCCTATATACATCACCCAAGTACTGTTTGTGCACCTTGTTTTTCTCTGAACTAAAATCTGGAGCATGTTTTCTTGGTTTCTGCCTTATGATTTGAGATGGTTATGGATTTAAGTTTTGGTATTTGGTATTGTATTTGGTCACTTGACGTTTGTACGTCGATATCAGGTGTTTTGGGGGCTCTTTTGTGTGAGTAGACCATATGTTTTGACCTATATGAGATTCGCGTGTCGTTTTTGTTTTGAATTGGATTTTAATGCGATACGATACATTATTATATATAGGTACCCTCATGAGAACTTCGAGGCGACAAGCAAGCGCGTGGCGATATCGGCATCGGCAAGCGAAAATCAAGGTGGGTAGATCTATATCTACGGGGGAAGTCGGGTGGATGGCGTATAGCACCCCCGTAACCTTTGATGGAAACCGATTATATAGAATATGGTTAAGGAAACCTTTAATAGAAAACTAGGGATAGGGTTATAAGATAGTTAGAGAACCATATTAGAAACTAAAGGATTGTTAGTAGTGATATAATACGATTGATACGTGATGACGGGTTTTGACGACGATGTTCGAAGATGTTGTCGTATTGGATATTATAGACTAGATAGCCGACGTAAATGTGTCATCCGAACCATATCTATTTTCAAACTGAAGAGTCGTATGCATCTTTTATACAGATACCTTAAGGGACGTTACGGATTTTCAAATGATATCTTTTTCTTGTAAAGCACTGTAGCCCCTACCTTAAAAACTATGATTCACCCCTTTGAAAACTGATTATATGGTTCGTGTGTGTGTGTGTTAGATTTGATATGTATGCTTATAGTAAAGATAGATTGGATATGTGAAATTTACTTAATGTGAGATATAAATGCGATGAATGGAATAGACGACGTGATATGATGATTTGATGAGATGTTGGTATACAGATGCGAGTCGATTGAGATGATTGATACCTTTGCCGGTCCCCTGATATGAGATTGTTATGGATGTGACCTGGGACATAGGTATATAGATAATTATAATGTGTGAATCTTGAATGATATGCCGTACGAGACGTTAGGTCCGTACCCTCATTGTCGTAAAGGTTGACAGGATTCCTATTGGTTTTATGCCGCCGTACGATGATTTTCCATACGTGATAAGTTGACTTGATGATTGATCCATACCCTTGACTAGAGGATGTTGTACGATGGATTATACCGTACGTGATGCTGTGAGGCTAGATTCTGATTGATAGATTCACCGACTCAGACATATGATAGATACGTATACCTGTCAGCATTTGCATATGATTTACCTTATGCTGCATTCATGTTATTCTCATCGCATTGCATATACCTTTGCTAGTACACTTACACCATTATCATTGATGCGTTTTTTACACGTACACAGATTTGCCGGCTCACACACTTCATCATTGATGATTGCCATGTCACTACACAGTAGGATTGCTGCATCATGATATGATATGACTCCTTGCATAATTTACTTGCTATAGTTACATATGCACCTTTCTGCGATGTTGCATTGGACTTTGGAGAATTTGGGAACCACAGGATATATTTTAAAAACTGGATTTATTTAAAAGAGCGGTTTTCCTTCGAAATGTGCATATTTCTGTTATATATCGCATACATCATGCTTTATGATTACACGCATTGAGATATGTTGTGTTCATGAGATTTCTGGATTTGAGAACCGTTCATTTCAAAAGAATGTATGTATTCTTTTAAAAACCCGGTTTCTCTTGATATGATATTTCAGTGCGTCCACCATGCGTTTTCTCGGTTCTAAGACGTGTGACATGTGAAACCCGATTCGAGGAGGAGGATGATCCGTTTGCGGGTTCATGGTGGACCCAGTACGGTACCCCGGGGCAAAAAGATCATGGGGATGACGATGATCCTGGCAGAGGGACTACTACCTACCGGTGATTGGTTGGGACTGGCGGTTATCCGGAGGATACCGACCGGGTCGAGAGATGGATATTGGGCCGACCCATCTGCCGGAGCCCGCGGGCCGATCCCACAGACGGAGCCCGAGGGCCGATCTGGACTGACGGGGCTTGAGAGATATGAGGATTTACGTGCCGATGCTGGGCACAGGTTTCATGATGTTTTCGAGTGTCGATGCTTGGCACTCAGGTTCCATGATTTTGATGTGTCGCGAGGGACACACCTTTACTTATATCCTCATATTTTCATGCATATACTTTTATGATATTTACATGCATGATGATGTTGTGTCTGGACGAGATCCGCATGCATACAGGCATTGATTATATGGTTGGACGAGATCCGCATGCATACAGACATTGATCATATGATTGGATGATATCCGCATACATATAGGTGTTGATTACATTGTTGGCACACATACAGATATGGTCAACCTAGATATCATAGTATTACCTTTATGATACAGTTGACTTAGGAGTCGTTGTTTATTCGATTTCTACCTGTTGATATATTTCTATTCATGAGTTGGCAACTTACCCCCGTTGTGCCATAGTTCTTGCAGGTTGACCGCATAGATCCGTAGCGGCATCGCGGCACATAGATACATTTGGGTGATATGCTTGGTAGGTGGGACATTTATATCGTACCCACTCTTGTTTTTACATTTCATATTGTATCTAGTCAACTCCATCAATCAAAACTAGTGTTTGTATAACTAATGAGATTTAGTGAGACTCGTGGTTGCGAGACTTAGAGCGAGAGGTATTCCGCTACTTGTGGTTTTGATGTCTTGCATTTTTTTTTATCTTTTGTGGTGAACTTCGCCGTTGGGCGTCGTATACTTGTTATATTACCTGCGTGGTTGTGATCCGCCGTTTGGCGAAGAGCTAGCTCCCGCTTGGGGATGCCCTTATTATTATCTTGTATTTGTGGTTTTGGATCAAAATATACAAGGGATGTGCTGCCGAATTTTTTTAAAAGACGAAACATGATTTCAAACTAATAATTTCCACTTGCATTTTTCATGTTCCTTTTCTATGCTTTTAAGAAAACTTTATTTTATTATACCTTTATTTCAAAACTTCACCTCTTTTATTTTCTTAAAAAGGTTTATCTTTCTGGGTTTTGGCTTACTTGAATTACGTTACGCCTTTAGACTTGGCGTGATTTAAGTGCCGGTCATGAGCTTATTTCGGGTCATGACAAATTGCCTCTAGGTCATATATATAACTAACATTGAAAACTTATAAACGGTGTTAAAAATAGCGACTTCGAAATACTCTGTATTACTCCCAAACTAAAGATAACATAATATGCAATCTGGGCAAAAACAAAAAATACCAGAAACCCAATATTCAAGAGTTCAGAACACACCCAATACACCAAGACTCAACTCCCTCACAAAACCGGCGGCGCTGGGAAAACAACCGATCTCGCCAGCCAAAACATGGAGTTTGGGGCTCGTTTTCAAACTGTGTTCTAGTTACAATATAAATAGCCTTCTGCAATTGTTTAAAAAAATTTTGAAGACTATAAAAAATCGACAAAAACTTGAATATATTCTGTATTGTTTCGGAGTTGTTTCAGTTTCGTTACTTTAAACGTTGTTTATACTGCTAGTTATGGGTTTATGAGCTGGCTCTGATACCATGTAAGGTTATGCCAGCGCCCTGTCCATTTACCGTGACCATTTGTGGAACAAAAATTTTATAAACTAGCGCTAGAACAACCCGATAACCCGGATCTACCATAAACCTATAAGCTAGCTAACTAAAGAAGAGTTAGAATGGTTATACCGAATGATCCAAGTCCTTCGGTCTTCTACCATCTTCATAATCTCCTTGAGGCGTCATGGATCGAGTTTGGCCTCCGGTCTCCATCCATCGAAGATGATCCACCTGAGGATTTGTAGTTCGAGCTCCAACCTCAATACCGATGTAACTAGGGTACCTAGTTCGCTAAACTAGATAGCCTAGAGGATGTAGATTCTAATGATAGATTAATATGTCTCAAAATACCCTAAGTTTCTCAATACATGAGACATTAAGGGTTGAGAAAGAAGAAGAAAGCTTGATAGGATGAGAGTGTAGTCATGAGCATTTCTTGAAGAATGGCTAAGTGTTGTGAAAGATCCCTTAAAGCAAACCAATAATTCACTTCACAAATATCAAGCATGTCACAATAGTAAACCATGAGTCATCCCATGAGTCACCAAGTGAGTCATGCTTCATTTAACGCCACAACACAACTCATCCCTCCACCTCATTTAACCATTTAACCAAAATGATTAAAACTAAAATGAGGTGTTATCTTCTATAAGAACCATGTAATAAATTACAAGAATACCCCACACCGTATATACATACCCGTATCCGTATTCCGAAAATTATGAAAAAAGATAGGAAAATAATCCAATAATATAATGCTAGGATCCGGCTTACACCAAAGCCCACTAGTATTATCCGTCCGAATCATGATACATGCACAAGTGAACGTATATGATCGAACCCCGCCGTAAAACTATACGGCCTCTACATCGTTTCTCCCGAAGTAGGAAAACCCTCTTTGTGGGACTCTAAAGACTTGTCAATATGCCGGCAGTAGGTTTAACTAAAAGCACGTCAGCGGCAATAGCTGTACGTAACGGCTATCCAGGTATTGAGAGAAAGGAAGGCCGACGAGCAAACTCATCCGAACCCTTACTGAGCCTGTCCGGGAAAATCTCCATACAGTTCTGTCTGTTCGTCTAAGAGAATCGCATATCGATTCTGGGGGGTGGATAAAGTCAAATCCATAATAACGTGATATTTCGTGTCGGTATGAAGCCCATCACCAAGTGAGAAACTACTGATCCAAATCAGTAATTCTCATCCACGTTGGCCAAGGATTTCTCGTGATGGCCACTCATGCACTACGCGACATCAACCCCTAATACCGGGAGAGACGAATCCCCGACGATCAGCTCACTGCCTCCATGTGGCTCGAGACTGTACCCAACTAAAACCTGTTTGCACAGCTCTTTTGAGCCATGGTAGAGTAGTAATCAAAGCACAGTGGAAACTCACACGAGAAAAATGACAAACTCAGGTCAAAAGACTAACCTGTACACATGTCATCTTGGAACTGCTATCTGACAATAGATATAATACCAACTAGCATGTTTCCAGTGAGTCCATCCAGTGTACTCATAACCAAATGAGCACATGTATTCTATCTTAGGTGACTAACTGACACCGATGGCTTGTGAGACCGGCCACCGCCCCTCGTCGGGGTCTCGATAAGTATACGTTAATCTACTCTGGAGTATGGATGCCTAGCCTCGATACTCTCTCGAACATTTAAGGATGTGCTTATAGACCACCAAGCTCCCATGTATATGATCGCCATCATAATGATGGTAGTCAAGCACGAATCCTATGGGCTCTATCAATATGTAATAGTGGTCTATAATATGACATAATGCATGTACGTGATGATAAAGGCAAACCAGATAGCATACTATCATTTTGAGTAAGACTGGATCTATCTGTATAGGTCCTCCCTCAATCATCATAATCACCTTCTGCGATTACAATAATTGCCTTGAGGGCACTATAGCCAACAATTCATTTTTCTCTTTGGTGCTATTCGTATTTTTATACTGATACACGTATATGTAGCGATACGTATACAGGATGAAGTATTCTGTATTTATACATGAATGCTTCTAGAAGGAGGACACCTCATATTGTTTTTCCATTTTTGGAAAATCAAGTAATGAGGTGGCTTGATGATGTCACATGGTGCATGTTAAGAGGTATGGCTTGGGGATTTAATGTTGATTATTTATGGTTGCACTATTTCAACTATGGATGTAAATTTGTAGCCATGCTTTTCTTCATTTTTGAGAGATTAATTCATCCCACTCTCTAGCTTCATGCTTCATAAGATACTAAGCCATTCTCCTCACCTCTCTTTCTTTCTTCTTCTTGCTCTCTAGTGAGCATGGTTTAGAGAGGAAAATTTAGTGGAAAAATTCCTACATCACTCACCATCCATCCTTAGCAAGTTTGGATCGTCGGTTAGAGTATCTTCCAGTTTGCCTCAGGTGGATCTTCTTCAGCGACGGTGGTCGACCTTCAAGCGCAATCCCAGCATCTACAAGCTTGGTGGGGTCTTCCATAATTGGGTGGACACACGTCGAAGGTTGTAATTTCATATACTTGCATATTTTAGTTTGCTAGTTTAGGTGTATGGATCGTATCCTGGGTTTTGTGTGTTCGGTTCTCGTGTAAAATTTTTGTTATCGCTTCCGCCTCAGCCACGGCTTCCGCGGCGCGAGCACCGAACTCCAACACAAGCAACTATTAGAGAAAACGGTTTCCAAAAACCGTAAAATCTTGTCTTTAAAATTAATTGATGCCCTTTGGGCATTCCGAATTACGTACAAGACTAATCTTGGCATATCTCCCTATCGGCTTGTGTACGGAAAGGCTTGCCACCTCCTGTTGAAATCGAGCATCGCGCATTTTAGGCGATCAAAGATCTGAACTTCAATCTTGAAGATGCGGGCAGCTATCGGATATTGCAACTTAACAAATTAAACGTGCTTCGAGATGAGACTTACGAAAACGCGGTTGTTATAAAGAACTGAACGAAGGTGTTTCATGATAAACACCTTATGCGCAAAATTTTCATGCCTGGACAACAAGTACTTCTTTACCACACAAGACTCCATTTCCATCCTGGTAAGCTTCGTTCTCGCTAGAAGGGATCTTTTCTTGTGCGGTATGTATACCCGCACGGTGCGGTGGATTTGGAGAATCCGAAGGACAATTCACTATTCAAAGTGAACGGACACAGAGTAAAACCGTTCCTTACCGCAGAACCATCAGAGGAGCTCCTGATGTTGCAAGAGCCAGTTTACATTTCCTGATCTTCCTCCATTTACAACCAAACTTCGGTTATCCAACCATAAACAGTGGAAACACCGTTTCAAATAAGTTTGGGGGTATATACCATCTTGTGTGTTTGTGTGTATGGATATTTTTGTCCGGTACGTATCTATTTATTTTCCCTTCTGACGAGCATCCATGTCTTATAAATGCTCGGTTTTGTGTGTCGGGATATTTCTTGCCTCGTGAAATTCCCTTTTGTAAAAAAAACAAAAAAAATTATAAAAGAAGGGGAGGGTTCTTTTGTAAGTATTCAAAGTATATGAGAAGAGGAATTTTTTTAAAATAAAAGTCCAAATTTTAGAGGGGTTTTAGTGCAAAAGAGGTGCCTTTTTTGACCAACCTTTAACTTCCCCTTTAAAACCCCTATGTTC
Organism: Agapanthus africanus; assembly: GCA_030015575.1. Classification (NCBI taxonomy): domain Eukaryota; kingdom Viridiplantae; phylum Streptophyta; class Magnoliopsida; order Asparagales; family Amaryllidaceae; genus Agapanthus; species Agapanthus africanus. The sequence continues at coordinate 522,240,626 of CM057344.1, forward strand.
TTCTTTATCCCCAACCAGAGACTTCAGCCCCCTTTTCTCACAAAGCCCTAGCCTCCAACGAGAGTTTCACCGGAGATCTTACGACTTTTGATCAGCATATTATGAGTTTAGAGTTGTTGATGTCTACCCTGTTAGCACGTGGTGAGAGAGCGAGATCCAGGGATCGTGGTGCTGATACTAGTGGAGCTGGCATGAATAGTGCCGGCATGAGTGGTATTGCAACTGGTTCTAGGAGATGTAGTAGGCAGCAGTGAGGGTACTGTTGTGAGTAAGTTTAAGGTGAGGTTTATTGTAAATAGTTATCCACGTATTGTGCATTTGCACGTAATTTTTTTGTAAATATTTGTTCTTTTGTTTACATATTTAAATTCTGTATTGTATTATGTTTATATTTCCGCATTGCATTGTTATCCCTAAAACCTAAAAAAATTGAAACTTAAAAAAAAACCAAAAAAAATCAAAGTTGGTATTTAGACTCAACTTCGACATGATAGTTGACTAGTTAGATATAACTAGATTCTAGGCTTAGTAATTGAAAACCCTAAAAATAAACCTTCTTGAAGTATAATTGTAGTAAATATATATCCTTGCAATTTGTTTAGAAGTAAGTAATCTTGAGTTCAGTTCTTGAGTTTAGTTGAAATGAAGGGAAAGTATTAAAAGCTTTATTGAAGAATAAATCTGAAAAATAGTTTCTATTCTCAAGTCCAAATTTAGAAAGTATATATCCTACAAACTATACTTACACACATCTTGAAACTTGGGATAGTATAGGATACCTAGAAATACTCTTATCTGAAAGCCATGTATGAAAGAAAAAATGGTATTTGGAACTAACCACCAAAAGAGCGTCGCTGAAAAATATATCTGGTCTTGAAAAAAATTATATATGTTACAAGACTTGGACACTGCTATTTACACCTTAATAAGCTCACACACTCGGTAATCAGCTAATTGGTGCCTCAGGAAGCAGTAGTAGTCGCATGAAAGGTGTGTGAGTAAATCCACCCATCATTAATAAAAAAAAGTAGTGCTAGGTATCAGGGAAATGGTACTATAGCTTGAATTGAATTTCTAAGTGTAGAGGTGAAATTACACACACGTAAGGGTATATGATCGATATATGGAGGAGAGATAAAAATGAAAAATAAGGCTTATATCTTCCTCAAAGATGATAGAAATTCTGGATTGGAGACTACGCTTTAAAAGAAAAACTGAAGAGAAACTGAGATCTTTTAAACTAACAAAACGTTTAGGATCTTAAGTTAAATGAATAGGAGGTGTGAAGAATAAGGGGTGGATATTTCTAACTTAGGATGATAGAGTTTCTAATTAGAATGTTGAACTGTAGCATCAGAGTCGACGACAAACTTGACAGGATTTTGTGGGTAGTATTGATTGGATCTCAAAAAAATATGATATAGTAGTAATGAAGAGATGTTTTAGTAGTAAAGTAACTGCAATCAATAACGGTGTCGCGTGTAGCTAGACCTTTAGTGAGTATGGGTCGTCTTCTGGGATTCGTGGAATTTTATCATTTTTTCTTTAGATCGGTTGAAAGAAATAGTAAAGAAAATCAAGAAAATGGTTCAAGATTTAGTTGAAGTAATAGTTTCAAGAAAATCAAGAAATTGTTTTCAAGAAAGGAAATCAAGAAAATGTTCAAGATCTAATTATCAAGAAAATATGAAGAAGGCTCGTAGGATTCGATCGGATTTAGTAGCCATGGATGACAAATAAAGATGACTCATCTTATCTATTGACAGTTTAACACTAGATTGATGACGATGAATGCGGATTAGGGTTTTTGGAAGAAAATAAGGTTTCTTCACTATAGTCCCTTGTCCTTTCATTGATCCCATTCATTTTCTAGCCCTTCACAAAAAGATCGTCAATCTTATCTCAAATTGTGGTCAAGATTATCAAGAATTTGATATCGTGCCCGATGAGGATGTTAATGATTCTTTTGCTAAAGTTTATAAACTTCATAAGACTTAAAAAAAGTATAGAATTATATCATCCATCGATCTACCGTAATCCTACGAATCCTATCAAGCGGAGATTTACTCGCGCATCATGAAAATCGAAAAAAGATTAGAGAAAGAATTCATAATGCATAAATTAAAAGAAAGCGAAATTTGTTAGTGTATATGTCCTAGAGGCCATTATTGTATCATACTGGATTGTATATTACTTAATAGAAGCTTGGGATATTCACAGTTGTATTGACAGTCTTGCTAAAAATGGTAGTGTGCTACTTGGTTTGTTTCTACTTTAATATGTGCATGTGTTTCTTTTAACATATCGCTTATACATATTAGTAGAGCCCTTAGGATCTTTGCTTGATTACCAGCTTGTGATGGCAGTCACACTAGTGGGGCTGGGTAGTCTACAAGAACATGTTATATAGGTCCCTGTTCGTTGGATTATCGAAACGGGGCATCGATACTCCGGAGTAGATTGGTGTATACGCTTCTCATCCCAGGTCGGGAGATGGTCTGTCCCATAGCCATCAGTACGTCTTACTAGAGATAGTATGCAGGTGCTAGTTAGGTTACGGGTACACCGGACAAGACTCGCCGGGAACTCCAGGTCAGTACTATACCTATCGTCAGATTGCAGTTCCCAGGTGACAAGAGTACAACGTAATCCATCGACTTGACACTGCTACTTCGCCTCGATTGTGTACCCACTGTACTTAGATCACTACCCTACCACGGCTTAAAGGAGTCGTGCAAACAGGTAGTAGTTGGGTATAGTACTGAAGCACTTGGAGGCAGTAGCGGTTAGACAGGATTCGTCTCTCCCGATACAGGGGGTTGATATCGCGATGTTTATGGAAAGCCATTACGCAAAGTCCCTGGTAAAGGCAAGCGAGATTTACTGGTAGGTGCTCCAGTAGTTTCACAAGGTGTAATAGGCTACACTCCGACATGACTTATACCGTTATTAGGGGTCTGACGTTTATCGCCCCCCTAGGCCCGATATGCGATTGTCCTAGACGAACATACCGGACTGTACGGAGATTGTCACATACAGGCTCAGTAGGAGTTCGGATGGGTTTACTCATCGGCCTTCTTATCGACATCTACCTGGGGACCGTTATGTACAGCTAGTACCTGTAGGGTTCCTATCGATGGCAACGAGGTTTCGAGAGGCATCGTCCATGTCATTTTCAAAAAATTATCGTTTCAAGGAACTCTAAACTAGAATCGTTAACTAGAAATTCATACGGAAACAAATGTAAACAGTTTTACATCTAAGTGAAATAGAAATACAACCTTTATAGATCGGTCCTTCACTTCAATAGCTCCTTGTTCTGCGATCGTCAAACTCCTAGACTCTTAAATGGCTTCACGAGGTGAAAAGTACGATCCTGCTTGATGTCTTCGAGGCCGAAGATGATCTACGTCGAGGGGATACCAACTCAAGCTACTACTTCACTAATGAATGATTGGTGAAGCTAACACCCTATACTAAAGTGCTAATCTAGTAGAGGATGATGAAATAGGAAGTGGGCTTACTTTAGATTTATTTTTCTCACTATATTTTTCTCTCTTTTGAAAACCTAGCAAGCTTTTCTCATGGAAGAAGAAGATGAGCTCAAGAGAAAAATGAGAATGAACATGTGTGGTGAGATAGAAAAACCATGGGTGAGTTTTTATCATATAATAACTCATGTAGAGACATAACCATGGCTTAATTACAATGGTTAGGTTAATAAATATCTCAAGTAAAACAAAACTAGTGGACTTAGTCAAAGAATCCACAAGCTTCTCAAAGCTTCATGCATGAGAATAATTATACACTAATTTGGAATTACTTTTAATATTAAAACCTTACATTATAATTAGTATGGTGTAAGTCTCATACACCCATGTAGTATGTATCAACAACCATGATACAAAAACAAAACACAAATTAATATATATCACATATATATTAAGTGTGCACATGTGAGAAAATAAATGCTTAAGTGAGCAAATGTTAGTTAATGTAAATTAGTATATCAAATATACAATTACACACTAAATTATCAAATCAAGACTTGATTTAATAATCCGTCTATATCACATATAACCAACTAACATTCAATGTATCGACTTATCGAATCAACACTTGATTCGATAACCCGGCTATATCACATATAACCGACCGATACAAAAGTCGCGAGAATAGAATACTGTATCACATACACGCATTATTCTCGGTCCCGCACATATCACATTTGTGCTCCTATTTCGTTTTGCCTAAGCCAGTAAAACCTCTATGTATGACTCTAAAGACTCGTCAATACGCCGGAAGTAGGTGATGATCGCATCAAGCACCCATAAGCCGTCAGCTGTACTAGATGGAGGTAACGGCTACCAGGGTATTGAGCGATCAGAAGATCAACAAGCAAGCCCGCTCCAACTCCTACAAAAGCCTAACGGTAACACTTGCCGTACAGTCCGGTCTCCTCGTCTGATATGTCGCATATCAAGTCTAGGGGTGGTAAACGCCAGACCCCAATAACCGATAAGTCATGCCGATATGAGTCTCATAACGGTTCAAGAAACTACTGGTAACACTTACCAGTAAATCTCTAAATCAGCCCTGGCCAGGTACTTCCCTGTTATGGCCAATCGAGCACAGCGCAACATCAACTCCCAATACCGGGAGAGACGATCGCTCATTACCTCCATGTGACTCGGGACTGTGTCCAAAAAACAATGCTTTGCACGCCCTCTTGGACGTGGTAAGGTGGAAATCAAAGCACAGTGGGAATCACACAAGACTCTATGACGATCTTGGGTCTATAGACTAACCTGTACAAGTGTCACCAGAGAACTGCCATCTGACGTAAGGTATAGTACCATCTGGGAGTTCTCGGCGAGCCCGTCTAATGTACCCAGTCTCTACTGAGCACCCGTATATCATCTCTGATGTCAAACACCAATGGATATGGGATCATCCATCACCCATCTCATTAGTCGAGAAGCGTATACGCTAGTCTACTCTCGAATATCGATGCCCTGTCTCGATACATCCACGAGTAGGAACATTAAAGGATGAACTTCTGGACTACCATGGCCCCACTAGTATGATCTGCATCATAGTCCTGGTAGTCAAGTACACATCCTAAGGGCTTTACCAACATGTAACCATAAGACAGTATCAAGAGACAAGTATACATGTTAAGATAAAAAGCAACCAGATAGCATACTATCATGTCGAGCAAGAAAGTCCTCTCTATATATGTCCAAGCATCCAATATAATATGCATCATATGTACAATACTGGCCTCTAGGGCATACATACAACTAATAATCTCCAACTTGCACTAGCGCCAGCTGCTGTAGTATCTCATACCGAGCATCCCGAAGAGTCTCTCGAACTGTATATCGGGAATGGCCTTCATAAGTGGATCCGCTGTGTTGTTCATCGTGTCAACCCTCCTGACCTCGATCTTCCGGCGATCAACTATCTCCCGGATCAGGTGATACCGCCTCAGAATGTGCCTGGATCGCAGATGGGACCTGGGTTCCTTGGCCAAAGCCACCGTTCCATTGTTATCACAATACAAAGGTATTGGATCCTTAATGGATGGAACCACTCCAAGTTCAGTTATGAACTTCTTGATCCAGACAGCCTCTTTGGCAGCATCGTTGGCAGCGATGTATTCAGCCTCCATCGTCGAGTCTGCCATGGTTTCCTGCTTGGAACTCTTCCAGCATACCTCTCCTCCATTGAGGGTAAAGACAAATCCCGAGTGCGACTTAGAGTCTTCCTTATCACTCTGGAAGATCGAATCGGTAAAGGACTCCATTTGGAGTTCTCCATTACCATACACCAAGAGCATCTCTTTAGTCCTTCTTAAGTACTTGAGAATGCTCTTCACAGCTGTCCAGTGACTCTCTCCAGGATCTTCTTGATATCTACTCACTACACTTAGAGAGTATACTACATCGGGACTGGTACATAGTATCGCGTACATGATAGAGCCTACTGCTGAAGCATAGGGTATCCCTTGCATGCGGGCTCTCTCCAAATCAGTCTTGGAGACAACTCTTTAGAGAGAGTGAGTCCAGAGATCGTGGGTAAAAACCCACGCTTGGATTCTTCCACACTAAACCTCTTTTGTATAATGTCAATGTACCTGGATTGGGACAATCCCAGTATCCTTTTAGATCTATCTCTATAGATCTTAATCCCCAAGATGTAGGAGGCATCACCTAGATCTTTCAATGAGAATCGTTGTTATAAGAAGAGCTTGACCGATTGTAGCATATGAATGTCATTTCCTATCAAGAGTATGTCGTCCACGTACAATACGAGGAAGACAATCTTACTCTCTGCTACCTTCTTGTATATACAAGGTTCATCTACGTTTTTGACGAAATCAAACTCTTTCATAACGACATCAAAGCAGATGTTCCAACTCCGCGATGCTTGATTTAATCCATATATGGATTTAAGCAGCTTGCACACCTTCCCGCTGCTCCCACTAGCTATGAAGCCCTCCGGCTGAGTCATGTACACGATCTCTTCTAAATCACCGTTTAGAAAGGCGGTCCTAACATCCATTTGCCAGATTTCGTAGTCATGATATGCAGCGATGGCAAGCATGATCCGGATGGATTTAAGCATAGCCACTGGAGAAAAGGTTTCGTCATAATCGACACCCGGTCGTTGACGAAAACCCTTTGCAACAAGTCTAGCTTTGAAAGTCTCCACTTTCCCATCTACGCCAAGTTTTTTCTTGAAGATCCACTTGCTCCCAATGGGTTTTACCCCTTCAGGAGCATCTTCCAAAGTCCATACTTTTTTGGTGTACATGGATTCCATCTCGGACCGCATTGCATCCAGCCATTTCACTAAGTCACTACTCGTGATGGCCTGCTCGAAGCTAGTTGGGTCATCATCCTCCATGATACAATCCTCGCTCCCACCATCCATGAGAAAACCATAGTATCTCTCAGGTGGGTGAGGAACCCTACTAGATCGGCGGAGAGGCTGAAATTCGTTGGGAACTACCGAATCCTCTGGTTCCACCAAATCTTCAGTTGCAGTTTGTGTAGCCGGAATTTCTTCCAGTTCTACCTTGTTGCCACTAATTTCCTTTGCAAGAAATTCCTTTTCTAAAAATGTGGCATGTCGAGAAACAAACACCTTTTGTTCCTCGCCAAGGTAGAAAAGATATCCATGTGAATATTTGGGATATCCCACAAACTTGCATAGAACTGACCGTGCCTCGAGTTTGTACGGATTTTGCCTTTTGACATAGGCCGGACAACCCCATATCTTAACTCGTTTAAGATATGGTCTCTTCCCACTCTATATCTTATATGGTGCGGTAGCTACAGATTTAGATGGAACTTGATTCAATAGGTATGATGTTGTCTCCAGCGCATACCCCCAGAAGGAAATAGGTAACTCAGCTGTGCTCATCATAGAACGCACCATATCGAATAGGGTGCGGTTCCACCATTCCGATACACCGTTGTGCTGTGATGTATATGGAGGAGTTAGCAGAGAGAGAATCCCATTCTCTTTTAGGAAGTCCAGGAATTCATTGCTCAAGTATTCACCTCCTCGATCAGATCGAAGGATTTTAATACTTTTCCTGGTTTGGTTCTCGACTTCTTGTTTATATTCTCTAAATTTCTCAAAAGCTTCTGATTTGTGTTTCATCAGGAACACATATCCGAATGTAGAGAGATCGTCTGTGAATGTAATGAAGTACAAAGAACCATTCCTGGGATGTATAGACATGGGACCGCATACATCACTATGTACCAGCCCCAAGAGTTCAGTAACTCTTTCTCTATGTCCTGTAAACAGAGTTTTGGTCATCTTGCCTTTGAGACATGACTGGCAAGTGTCATAAGATGAAAAATCGAACGGATTCAAATATCCATCCTTATGCAACTTAGCTAGCCGTGTCGCATTGATGTGATCTAGTCTACAATGCCATAAGAAGGATTCGTTTAGTTCTGAACTCTTCCTCTTGTGTGTGTTTGTTATGTTCAGAACTGTTGATAGATTTAGAACATAAATGTCATTGCACAACGTGCCTGATCCAACCAACTTTTGATTCAGGAAAATGTTCATAACATTATCCTGTAATACAAAATTATATCCCTCTTTACTTAACAAAGAAACCGATATAATGTTGCATATCAGGTTCAGCATGTAATAGCATTCGTTCAGAATCAATGTATTACCAGTTAGTAATACAAGGTGATATTCCCCGACGGTTTTAGCTACAACAATTGCACAATTTCCAACCCTTATGTCTTTATCACCTTCTCCAAGTTCTCTACCTTTTCTCGGCCCATATAACTGATTACATATATGGGATCCTGACCCGGTATCTAATACCCAAGACGTAGTGCAATTGGAGAAACAGTTCTCTGTAACGAACACACCCGAAGAAAATGCATCAACATGTACTTTCTTCATTCGGGCGGCATGGGAATCCTGGTATTCCCCTATATCATGTTCAGTCTTATAACTTTTATAAGAAAGAATGGAACCAACGTTCCCCAGCACAGTATAACGTGCGGGTTCAGTCAATACATCCATATTATTATCATGATTAAGGCATGATATGGTCGCTACCTGGAGAGAGAAAGAGAAGAAAACACTTTAGCGTATGCTCTTGCAAGATCAGATTGGTTATTATTTTATCTAATCAGGATGGCTCCCACTGTTTTTATCAAATCTTCCTTCAAACCCTAAAAGGAAAGACTAGCCGGGATTAATTACACCTTACAATTTCGGCAATTTTTTAGCCAGGCCAGTGTCGGTACTTTGAGGGAGGTTCCCCGTGCTTTCGCACGGACCTAATTAAAATAAATCTCGTTTTCCCATAGGCGTAACCCCGTTGACACCATTCTAGACACCTACTTGATCGGCTAATTGTCCTGTGTAAAACTCTCCCAGGAGTAACAATTACTCGCACTGGATATCGGGATCCAACTATCTCATAGAAGATATGCAATCTCATTACAAATTTCAACACTTGAAATTTCCGATAATATTTTGCCCTAAACCCCTATGACCTTGACAAAGGCCAACAAATCATAGGATGCTAGTCAAGTTCAACCCTTCATTTCTTTATTGAATCAAACCCACCCGTACGACCCTTGACAAAGGCCAACAAGGTCGTACGACTACCCTAAAACAATCTGCATCTTATGCATAAACAGATAATCACCATTCAGCTACCGCACACTACGCCTTGACAAAGGCCAACAAACGCAGCACGAATACTCTAAAATGACGGAGGGCTACGACAGGTTTTTCTGAAAACCTATTGCGTAATGAACTTGATATCGTTGTAGAAACAAGTGAATTTTGAAAAGGAGTGTTTTTTAGGCTTTCATTAGTTATGCTAAAGAGGTCATTCCCGGTGAAGGGATCTCGGTTCTTTCCTCATCGAATAAGGTGCGGGATATATCATATATATCACTATGCAAAGAAAAACTCCAAAAGCAATCAAAATACAAACCGAATGTTGTAGCATCTGCCAGTTTTGCTAAAGAGGTCATTCCCGGTGAAGGGATCTCGGCTCTTTCCTCATCGAATAAGGTGCGGGATATATCATATATATCACTATGCAAAGCAAAATTGTAGCTACCCTTTTTGAAAACTTGATTCTACAACATCTTTTAGGTTTCTTTTCTTTCATTAATCATATTAATAAAGTCCCATCATTTAAGTCACCTAAACATCACAAATAAATACGACGTACACTTATGCCATCTGTATTCGCCTCGATGTCCCGTCATGCACCGTTCGGTTAGGTAACTTACGGCAGAGTAGGGTAGGGCTAGCGCGGGTGTAAAACATAAGTAACATCTATATAATATATCATATATACTATATACAGTATCCATCTAAACATATCAAATAATCACATCACAGATATCGCAGCAGAAGAAACAAATGAAATAATGGTTATACTAGGAGGTCCGTGTTTTATTTTGAGCCTCTGTAAAACACGGATTCAACGGTCATGATGAATAGCCAAATCCACACCCCTAGACCCCTACGAGAGTGGCAAGCAACCCTACTAATTCTAGAGTTAGGAGACCTGGACTCGACTCCTCGAGTTGGTCTCTTACTGGACTCTAGAACCCGGTTACTTGTGCTCTCCTCCTTGGGTCTATCCTAATGCGGAAAGGTAAATAATATACATCAATGGTGACATCAACCTCAACCCTGAAGTGCCCCAATAAAAGAATATTACATACATTTAATTTTACATGAATGAAAATAAAAACTCTCATCTCACATAAAACCCCCGGCTATTCAAAATGCGAAGATCCAATATAACATATCCAGCATCACAGAACATCACATGTCATGACATCACAGAGAAAACTAGATGATGTTAAACATTCCAATCGAATCATTAAACACCCAAAATTACCCAGAAAGCTCAACACTTGAGCGTAGTTTAAATTTATTCAGCACACGCCACAGTACCAATGGACCAGCCGTAGAAGGGCAAACCCAAGCCTCATTTGTGGCGCCACTAACTATGGTAAACCCTAAGGTTTAGTCGCATTTTGGTGGTCACATCTCGAGTTAGGGTTTCATTCTTCTAGAGGGTCCATCGAATAAATTGCATGATCTTTGAAAGCTTTTTAACTACGGGAAAAATCCAACACTTGGAAATTTTCCTGGCAAGGGTTAAAGCGGGTATTTGACATCCGATTGAACTTTTTAACAACGTCTAAAGTATCCCGAAAACAGTTAAAATTACGACTATGAAAGACTCCGAGTTGCCTTTGCATTGAGTTAATCATCACATGAAAAAGTAGCAAAAATAAACAACACCTGAAATACCAAAACCCAGAGACCAAAACATTGAAAAAATTTGGGACCATAATACCTTACCGGGGCCGGCCTCCCCGGTTTTCATGCCCATGTGCTCGGTCCAAATCTGAGCACATGGTCCCAACTTTCTCCCATGTTCATTGTTTAGCCCATAGATTATTCTATACATGTTTGCAAAATTTTTGGAGCTCATTTGAAAATCGAAAGAATGCACGTTTTAGTATTTCAAGTTTCGAAGTTCGTTTCGTTTTCGTAATCTAACAATATCCGTATAATTTACTAGCTAGGCTCTGATACCACTGCAGGGTTCCTATCGACGGCAGTGATGTTTCGGGAGGCATCGTCCATGCCATTTTCAAAAAATTGCCGTTTCAAGGAACTCTAAACTAGAATTGTTAACTAGAAATTCATACGGAAACAAATGTAAACAGTTTTACATCTAAGTGAAATAGAAATACAACCGTTGTAGATCGGTCCTTCACTTCAATAGCTCCTTTTTATACTCCCTCCCCTGCGATCGCCAAACTCCCAGACTCTTGCATGGCTTCACGAGGTGAAAAGAGCGATCCTGCTTGAAGTCTTCGAGGCCGAAGATGATCTATGTCGAGGGGATACCAACTCAAGCTACTACTTCACTAATGAATGATTAGTGAAGCTAACACCCTATACTAAAGTGCTAATCTAGTAGAGGATGATGAAATAGGAAGTGGGCTCACTTTAGTTTTATTTTTCTCACTATATTTTTCTCACTTTCGAAAACCTAGCAAGCTTTTCTCATGGAAGAAGAAGATGAGCTCAAGAGAAAAATGAGATTGAACTTGTGTGGTGAGAAAGAAAAACCATGGGTGAGTTTGTATCATATATTAACTCATGTAGAGACATAATCATGGCTTAATTACAATGGTTAGGTTAATAAATATCTCAAGTAAAACAAAACTAGTGGACTTAGTCAAAGCATCCACAAGCTTCTCAAAGCTTCATGCATGAGGTTAATTATCCACTAATTTGGAATTACATTTAATATTAAAACCTTACATTATAATTAGTATGGTGTAAGTCTCATACACCCATGTAGTGTGTATCAACAAACATGATTCAAAAACAAAACACAAATTAATATATATCACATATATATTAAGTGTGCACATGTGAGAAAATAAATGCTTAAGTGAGAAAATGTTAGTTAATGTAAATTAGTATATCAAATATACAATTATACACTAAATTATAAAATCAACACTTGATTTAATAATCCGGCTATATCACATATAACCGACTAATATCCAATGTATCGACTTATCGAATCAACACTTGATTCGATAACCCGGCTATATCACATATAACCGACCGATACAAAAGTCGCGAGAATATAATTCTGTATCATATACACGCATTATTCTCGGTCCCGCACATATCACATATGTGCTCCTATTTCATTTTGCCTGAGCCAGTAAAACCTCTATGTAGGACTCTAAAGACTCGTCAATACGCCGGCAGTAGGTAATAATCGCATCAAGCACCCACAAGCCGTCAGCGGTACTAGCTGGACGTAATGGCTACCAGGGTATTGAGCGATCAGAAGATCAGCAAGCAAGCCCGCTCCAACTCCTGCAAAAGCAAAACGGTAACACTTGTCGTAAAGTCTGATCTCCTCGTCTAGGGGTGGTAAATTTCAGACCCTAATAACCGATAAGTCATGCCGATGTGAGGCTCATAACGGGTCGAGAAACTACTGGTAACACTTACCAGTAAATCTCAAAATCAGCCCTGGCCAGAGACTTCCCTGTTATGGCCAATCGAGCACAGCGCAACATCAACTCCCAATACCGGGAGAGACAAAACCCCTCCTATAGCTCATTGCCTCCATGTGACTCGGGACTGTACCCAAAAACCACCGCTTTGCACGCCCCTTGGACGTGATAAGGTGGAAATCAAAGCACAGTGGGAATCACACAAGTCTCTATGATGATCTCAGGTCAACAGACTAACCTGTACAAGTGTCACCAGAGAACTGCTATCTGACGTGAGGTATAATACCATCTGGGTGTTCTCGGCGAGTCCGTCCAGTGTACCCAGTCTCTACTGAGCACCCGTATACCATCTCTGTTGTCAAACAATAATGGATATGGGATCATCCATCGCCCATCTTATAGGTCGAGAAGCGTATAAGCTAGTCTACTCTGGTATATCGATGCCCTGTCTCGATACACCCATGACTAGGAACATTAAAAGATGAACTTATGGAATACCATGGCCCCACTAGTATGATCTGCATCATAGTCCTGGTAGTCAAGTACATATCCTAAAGGCTTTACCAACATGTAACCATAAGACAGTATCAAGAGACAAGTGTACATGTTAAGATAAAGAGCAACCAGATAGCAAACTATCATGTTGAGCAAGAAAGTCCTCTCTATATATGTCCAAGCATCAAATATAATATATATCATATGTACAATACTGGCCTCTAGGGCATACATACAACTAACAGTACCGCTTGCGGCCTATGGTTAAACCTACTGCCAGCGTAGTGTCGAGTCTTTAGAGTCCACACAGAGAATTTCCTTGCACCGGGCAAAAGGTGTAGAGGCCGTATGGTTTTACGGCAGGGTCGCGATTACATACGTACACTTGTGCACGTACTGTGACCGGGCAGATAATACTAGTGGGCTTTGGTTTAAGCCGGATCCTAGTATTATATAGATAGATTTATTCAATCTCAGATTATCCGTGTTTTTCGGAAATATGGATAGGAGGGGCAGTCTCGTAATTTGTCGGGAAGCTTCTAGAAGGAGGTGACTCATTTGTGTTTATTTCTTTTTAGATTTAAACTAAATGAGGTGGAGAAGATGAGGTGTAAGTTTCATTAAATGATCCATGACTCATTAGATGATTCATCTTGTGAATTAAATGAAGCTTGATGAATATTGGCTAGATAATTATTTTGGTGAGATATTATTATGCTTCATGATATTCACAAATGAGAATGGTTCATTCATTCATCACAAGCACTCTCTCTCTCTCCTCAAGTCTTCATCTTCTTCATCAAACCCTAATAGCTCTCATGTGTTGAGAATCCTAGGGTTTAAAGTGACTAAGTAATCCATCTAAATACTCTACACCCTCTAGGACTTCTAGATTATCAAACTAGAAGCCGTAGTTATCTCAGATTCAAGATAGGAGCTCGGACTATAGATTCTCGGGTGGATCGTCTTTGACTCGAGGAGGCCGTTGAGGTACCCATGTTCCATAGAGCCGACGAGGTGTGGAGGACAGCGATGAAGACCCAAAGGACATGTAACGTGAGGTATAACTTCGAATCCGAGTAGTTAGACCTCTCGTAGTTTGCTAGTAATGGTTTAGACACGATCCGTGTGCTCAAGTCTGTGTTACGAAGCTTTGATAATTGTTTTTCATATATTCCTCCTCCCTACGAACATGTGGGGTGCGTGATATGGACTTACAGTGGTATCAGAGCCTACTAAACCTTTACTAGCTTGTTAGCAACTTATTAGAACTTCAATCGTCGGAATAACATGAAAACTTAACCCGGACCCCTATAATCACCGGTGGTTTCCAGAAATTCTTGGTAAAGTGGAAGGGTAAGTTTGTATATATCTGTCCGAGAATACATGGATCGCAGCGACTGATCTTTGTCGATTTTAAACCTGTCGAAAAAAATATTTCATAGGCATGAAAATTCACATCAGGGAATTAAAAGAATACTGGAGAAATATGAGACCCTAACTCGGTTAGACGACCATGGAAGCACGGCGAGTTGGTGCAATTCGCCGCGGATCCGCGGCCGAGTCGACTCCGAGTTGACTCGTATTTATACAGTTTATCTTATTTTTGGGTGTTCTGTTTTCCTGTATATTTATTTCTACCCAAGTCTTTTCAGTGCTAGCTTGCAATCGGGGTAGACACGAAAAATTGTTGTCGGTCGAAATTCTAAGTTATTTGCTAATCAGGTTTTATCTGTGATGTTTATGTGTTCGTAAACCTCCGCTAATTGCTATTATGTCGGTTAGTTGGGGGTTGCACATTTCTGTGATGGATATTGGTTTGTGGATATGAACATCATTGGATCGTCGTGGATGAATAGCCGGGGATGTGAGATGATAGTTTTTTTATCTTTCATTCGATGTAAATTGTAATATGTTGTATTATTCTTTTCCGGGGCACATCCGGGTTGAGGTTGTAGCCACCATTGTATTATTTTATTTACTGTTTTTTGCTCCTAGGATAGACCCAAGATGGGGTGCACAAACTACCGGGTATTTTGAAGTGTTAAATGGCCTACTCACGTTATTGAGGGAGACTGTTTCACTTCTGGTACTAGGCGGGTAGTTTGTCGCACCCGTAAGGGTCTAGAGTGGGGTTTGGCTATTCATCACGACCGTGCAGACCATCTTTTGTTGCAGGCTCAAACGAAACGCGGATTCCTAGTATATCCAATATGTTCATCTGTGATCTGGAATGCCTATTATTGCGTCTGACGAATGTACAATATCTATATATGATATCTAGTAGGCGCTGCTTATGTTTTGCATCCGTGCTAGCCTAGCCCCCGCTCTGTCGTTAGTTAATTAACCTAACGGGTGAATGAAGGGACCCAGTGGCGAATGCGGATGGCATAAGCAGACGTTGTATTTTCGTTGTTTTCTGTAATGATAGGATAAATGATGGGACACAGTATATTAATACAAAGAAAACAAACCAAAGCTGAATCGGTGAAACAAATTTAAAAGAAACCACTCGGTTATTTTTAAAAAGAGTATAATTTTTAATTGCGGAGCTTTAACTACTCCTTTTAAAAAGCTATCAGGTTCCTTCAGTTATATCAAGTTCACTACGTTCATGGTTTCGCCAAAACCAGTCGTAGACCTCCGTCATTTCATATGAATAGACAGTAGCATTCAAGCTATGTTTGTTGGCCTTCGTCAAGGCATAGTATTTGGTAGCTGCTGGAGTATTCATATGTAGTATAGAAAGATGCGTTGGTTTGGGACAGTCGTATTACTTTGTTGGCCTTCGTCAAGGGTATATACGGGTGAGTTCAAATTAACAGGGATAATGATGGGAAGAACTTGACATATGACTTATGATTTGTTGGCCTTCGTCAAGGTCATAAGAGCATGGGGCAAAAATCCACATCGGGAGTTTCTAATGAAACTGAAACTTGCTAGTGTTGCATACCATTTGGAGTTTGATACTGTTGGTAGGATTCCTTCAGCATTATCACACAATGATATTTTGATCCTGATCCTACTGTAAGTATAAGCTACTCGTCAGGAGATTCGTCACTTAACGATCAAATGCTATAAACGAAGTAGGTGTCTAGAACAGTGTTAGCAGGGCTACGCCTCCAGGGAAAAGAGGTTATTTAATTAACGAACTTCGCGAAAGCGTCGTAAAACCTCCCTCGATGTACCGACACTAACCTGGATAAACGGTTAAGCAAGTATTGTACGGTGAGATTAGTCCTAACTAATTCTTCTTTTATGGTTTGAGGAAGGATTCGAGAAACAGTGGGAGCCATCCTGTTTAGATAAACTAAAAACCAATCTAAACTTGCAAGAGTATCATGCTAAAGTGTTATCTTCTCTCTCCCAACTGCAGCGACCTTGTGACCATGAGTATGTTACATCTAGATAACAATTTGACTGAATCTGACTTTTATGACTGGCAATGGTCTGTCCAGATGTCCATTGCCTATGACAAGCTGGACCACCCTATTACTACTCAAGCCCCCGCCGTCCCAGGTCCCGTTTCTACCGTCACGGATATGGATATCTGTCAGACAAGGGAAAAGGATAGTGCGAATGCCAAGTGCCTCGTGTTGGCTTCAGTTGATGGTGTATACCAGAATCAGCATGAGAAGATGGACTTAGTTTCCATCTTCCTCCATAAAAAAGATTTATATGGAGAGCAATCTCGTGTCGTAAGATATAAGATCTCGAACGAATTGCTTCAAGCGAGGTTGGTTGTCGTGTCATCTGTAGGGGACGACGTCCTTACGATGACTAGCTATATTGATGAGCTCACGGACCTGGAGACCACGTTGGGAAACAGGTAATATGCTGACTTGTTTCCACAGTCCCTACCCTCTACTTACACCCTGAAAGAAACCAGGGAGACACCTGCTCTGCTTAATGGGGGACATTCTTCTTATACATCCAAGGTGAAAGCAAAGGATGAAAAGAAGAAGACCTCCACAAAGCCGATAAGCAGTGTCAGTAAGGTAAAAGGAAAGGGAAAGGAAAAAGTTTCGGGACTTGGTGTAGGGAAGGAGGGATGTTCCTGTTGTTATGGGAACGGGCATTGGTAGAAGGATTGCATTGCTTTGGAAGCCAGTAGCCAGGATTCGAAGCATGTTGTGGCTTCGGCCTCGAGTGTGTTTGTAATTGAGAATTGTTTGTCAATTAACTCTACTTCCTGGGTACTAGATACCGGATCAGGATCTCATATCTGTAATTCATTACATTCTTTGAGAAATCGTAGACTTATCAGGGTAGGTGATATGTCTCTCAGAATTGCGAACGGAATGAGCATGGACGCTGAATCCGTAGGGGAATATCGCCTAGGATTGACAAGTGGGCAGATATTGAATCTACGTAACTGTTTGTATGTACCTGGTTTGACTTGTAATATCATATCAGTATCCTCACTTTCTAAAGAGGGATATGATTTTACATTCGTAAGCGATGTGGTAAACATCCACTTATTTCAAGTTCTGATTGGGTCCGGTATATTAGATAACGGTATATACGTATTAAATCAAGCTCAGGTTTTCAATGTTCAGAACACACTTAAACGAAAGTCTCCGGAAATAAATCAGGCTTTCTTATGGCATTGTAGACTAGGTCACATCAATGAAACACGGTTAACTAAGTTACATAGAGAAGGATATTTAAATCCATTCGAATATCAATCTTATGCTACTTGTGAATCTTGTCTCATGGGAAAGATGACAAAGACTCCGTTAACTGGACACGGAGTAAGAGCGAGCGAGCTCTTGGGACTCATAGACAGTGACGTGTGCGGTCCAATGTCCTCACATGCAAAAGGTGGTTATTTCTACTTCATTACTTTTACGGATGAGTTCTCTAGGTATGGACATATCTTCTTGATGAAGCATAAATACGAGGCCTTTGAGAAATTCCGGGAATATAAGAATGAAGTAGAAAACCAAACAGGCAAAAGTATTAAAACACTGAGATCTGATCGAGGTGGTGAATACTTAAGAGCCGAGTTCCTGGGATACTTAAAAGCGAATGGAATTCTCTCTCAGCTTACTCCTCCATACACATCACAACACAACGGTGTATCGGAAAGGCGGAATCGAACCCTATTGGATATGGTTCATTCCATGATGAGTAAGGCTGAGTTACCGCGATCCTTCTGGGGTTATGCACTAGGATCGGCTGCATATCTTTTGAACAAGGTTCTAACCAAGACTGTGCCTACTACACCATATCAGATGTGGAGTCGGAAAAAACCCCATCTTCAGTACCTGAAGACATGGGGATGTCCAGCTTTTGTAAAAGAGCAGCATGCGGACAAGCTTGAGGCACGCTCAGTACAGTGTAAGTTTGTGGGATATCCAAAGAACTCCAAGTGGTACTGTTTCTATTACGCAGAGGAACAAAAGGTTTTTGTTTCTCGTCATGCCCACTTCTTGGAAGCTGAATTTTAAGAAAATCAGAAGAGTGGGAGCGTAATAGAATTGGAAGAAATTCCAGAATCAAAAGCTGTTACTAAAAGTTTGGTAGAACCAGAAGTTTCAGAGGAAAGGGACATCCCAGCGCCACTCCGCAGAAGTAGTAGGAAGTCTTATCCGCCCGAGAGATACTACAGTTTTCTCATAGACGGGGATCGAGAAGATTGCATCATTGATAATGATGACCCTACTAGCTTCCAGCAGGCCATTCAGAGCGGCGACTCGGTAAAATGGCTGGATGCAATGCAGACCGAAATGGAGTCCATGTAAACCAACAAAGTATGGACTTTGGACATTGCTCCAGATGGGGTAAAACCTGTTGGCTGCAAATGGATCTTCAGAAAGAAGATTGGTATAGATGGACAGGTTGAAACCTATAAGGCTAGACTTGTTGCAAAGGGTTTTCGTCTAAGATCTGGTTTGGACTATGACGAAACTGTAAGTCGACGTTAGACACCTTACAAGATGCGGGGAGGCGGAATAGGTAAAACAATCATTTTGTTTAAACTAACATCGACTAACTTTACGGATCTTTGCCAAACCCTAACTAACAACTATATAGAAGTGATTAGCTACTATGATAGATGATTATACCTAATGAATCAAGTCCTTCTTGTTCTCGTTGATCACCTCCTCGTCGGCCTCCTCGATGTGATAGAAGATCCACCCGAGAGCTACTTCTCCAAGCTTTAACCTCTCACTTGAGGTAACTAGGTGACTATGAGTGCTAATCAAAGTAACCTAGAGGATATAGAAGAGGATTAGGGATCTATTAGTCTTGCTAACCCTAGGATCTCAACAAATGAGAGGATTAGGGTTAGGGTTGAAGAGAGAGAGCTTGAGGAGAGAGAATGTGTAAGTGAGAATGAGTAAATATCTCAAGTCATTTGGATAAATAACGAAGCATCAAAATATCTGGAAATAATATCTCAAAATATCAACCATGCTTCATTAATTACTTTGAGGTGAATCACCTCATGACTCATGATGTAATTAATGCAAATCACACATCATCTCCTCGAGCAATTATGAAAATGCCCCTCCTATCCGTGAAAACACGAAAATACTAAGACTGTATAAATCCAATAATCCAATACTAGAATCTGGCTTAAACTAAAGCCCGCTAGTAAAAACTGTCCGAACATCGTATGTGCATAAATACACGTATATGTCCGAACCTTGTCGTAAAACCATACGACCTGTACATCGTTTCGCCCGAAGCTGGGAAACTCTCTGTGTGGGACTCTAAAGACTCTACACTACGCTAGCAGTGGGTTTAACCACAGACCGCAAGCGGCATTAGCTGTACGTAACGGTCCCCAGGTAGATGTCGATAAGAAGGCCGATGAGGAAACCCATCCGAACTCCTACTGAGCCTGATATGACAATCTCCGTACAGTCCGGTCTGTTCGTCTATGACTATCGCATATCAGGCCTAGGGGGCGGCAAGCGTCAGTCCCCTAAAAGGCGGTATAAGTCATGTCGGAGTGAAGCCCATTACACCTTGAGAAACTACTGGAAATCAAACCAGTAAATCTCGTTTACCCTGGCCAGGGACTTTGCGTAATGGCTCTCCAGACAAAGCGCGATATCAACTCCCTATACCGGGAGAGACGAATCCTATCTAACCGCCACTGCCTCCAAGTGCTTCGGGACTGCACCCAACTGCTACCTGTTTGTATGACTCCTTTGAGCCGTGGTAGGGTAGCAATCTAAGAACAGTGGGAACACACTCGAGGCGAAGCAGCAGTGTCAAGTCTGGGGACTATGCTGTACTCATGTCACCTGGGAACTGTTAACTGACGACGGGTATAATACCAACCAACAGTTCCCTGCGAGTCCTGTCCGGTGTACCCATAACCCAACGAGCACCTGTATACTATCTCCAATACAACGTACTGATGGCTGTGGGACAGACTATCTCCCCAACTGGGATGAGAAGCGTATACACTAGTCTACTCCGGAGTATCGATGCCCTGTCTCGATAATCCTACGACTAGGGACCTGAAAAAGGATGTACTTGTAGACTACCCAGCCCCCACTAGTGTGACTGCCATCACAACGCCGGCAGTCAAGCAAGATCCTAAGGGCAGTATCAATATGTATTCTCGATATGCTAACATATACACATATTAAGATAGATATAAACCAAGTAGCGTACTACCATGTTTAGCAAGACTGTTAATATAACTGTGAATATCCCAAGCTTCCATTAAGTAATATACAAGCTAATATGATACAATAATGGCCCCTAGGGTATATACACTAACAATCTCCCACTTGCACTAGGGCCATGTACTGGCGTATCGAAGACCTATCATCTTGAGTAGCCTCTCGAACTGAATCTGAGGTAAGGCCTTAGTGAATGGATCTGCAGTGTTCTCCTCTGTAGTAACTCTCCGGACCTCGATCTCCTGGCGATCTATGACCTCCCTGATCAGGTGATACCGCCTCAAGATGTGTCTGGACTTCTGATGGGATTTGGGTTCCTTCGCTATAGCTATAGCTCCGTTGTTGTCGCAATACAGCGGTATTGGATCAACAATGGTAGGAACCACCTGAAGTTCTGTTAGGAACTTCTTCATCCAGACTGCTTCTTTTGCGGCATCGCAAGCAGCGATATACTCCGCTTCCATCGTCGAGTCAGCAACGGTGTCCTGCTTGGAACTCTTCCAACACACTGCCCCTCTATTGAGGGTAAAGACATAACCTGACATGGACTTGGAGTCATCCTTGTCACTCTGGAAGCTGGAGTCAGCAAAAGCCTCGATCTGGAGGTCTTTTCCGCCGTAAACCAAGAACATATCCTTAGTCCTTCTCAGGTACTTGAGAATGTTCTTTACTGCTATCCAGTGCTTCTCACTTGGGTCTGACTGATACCTGCTTACCACGCTCAGTGCGTAAGCTACATCTGGTCTGGTGCACAACATCACATACATTATAGAGCCTACCGCAGAAGCGTATGGTATAACTGACATGCGATCCCTTTCCAAATCAGTCTTGGGAGACATCTCTTTGGATAGGGTGATTCCGTGACAAGCCGGTAAAGTACCGCGCTTAGAATCTTCCATACTGAATCTTTTCAGTATAGTGTTGATATACCTGGACTGCTAAAGTCCCAACATCCTCTTAGATCTATCACAATAGATCTGGATCCCCAGAATGTAAGAGGCATCACCCAGGTCTTTCATGGAGAACCTGTGTGACAAGAATTCATTGACAGATTGTAGCATAGGAATGTCATTTCCTATTAATAGAATGTCATCCATGTACAAGACGAGGAATACGACAGTTCGTGCTTCAATTTTACTATATATACATGGTTCATCTGGATTTTTGATAAAGTCATATTCTTTGACCGTTTCATCAAAACAGATGTTCCAACTCCGCGATGCCTGCTTTAGTCCATAAATGGACTTAAGCAACTTGCACACTTTCCCGCTGCTCCCACTCTGATTGAAACCTTCAGGCTGATCCATATAGACGCACTCTTCTAAATTACCATTTAGAAAAGTCGTATTTACGTCCATCTGCCAGATCTTATAATCATGGAAAGCGGCAATGGCAAGGAGGATCCGAATGGATTTGAGAATAGCCACTGGAGAAAAAGTTTCGTCATAGTGCAAACCAGGTCTTTGACGAAAACCCTTTGCAACAAGTCTAGCCTTATAGGTTTCCACCTGTCCATCTACACCAATCTTTTTCTTGAAGATACATTTGCATCCTATGGGTTTTACCCCACCTGGAGCAAAGTCCAAAGTCCATACTTTGTTTGTGTACATGGACTCCATCTCGGTCCGCATTGCATCCAGCCATCTTACCGAGTCGCCACTCTGAATGGCCTGCTGGAAGCTAATAGGTTCATCATTATCAATGACGCAATCCTCTCTATCCCCATCTATGAGAAAACCGTAGTATCTCTCAGGCGGATGAGACGGCCTACTACTCCTGCGGAGGGGTGCGGGAATGTCCTGTTCTTCTTAAACTTATAGTTCTACCAAACTTTCAGTAGTAGTTTGTGGTTCTGGAATTTCTTCCAGTTTTATTGCGCTCCCACTTGTTTCCTTTTCTAAAAACTGCTGTTTTAGAAAATGGGCATTACGAGAAACAAAAACCTTTTGTTCCTCTGCGTAATAGAAGAAATACCCCTTGGAGTTCTTTGGATATCCCACAAACTTACACTGTATTGATCATGCCTCGAGTTTTTCTGCATGCTTCTTTTTAATAAAAGCTGGACATCCCCATAACTTCAGATACTGAAGATAGGGTTTCATCCCACTCCACATCTGATATGGAGTGGTAGGTACAGTCTTGGTAGGAGCCCTGTTCAAAAGATATGCAGCTGATTCTAGTGCATAACCCCAGAAAGATCGCGGTAACTCGGCATTACTCATCATGGAACGTACCATATCCAATAGGGTTCGGTTTCATCTCTCCGATACACCGTTATGCTGTGGAGTGTATGGAGGAGTAAGCTGAGAGAGAATTCCTTTCTCTTTTAGGTAACCTAGGAACTCGGCACTTAAGTATTCACCACCGCGATCAGATCTCAGTGTCTTGATACTTTTGCCGGTTTGGTTTTCTACTTCATTCTTATATTCTTGGAATTTCTCAAAGGCCTCGGATTTATGTTTCATTAAGAAAATGAATCCATACCTAGAGTAATCGTCCGTAAAATTAATGAAATATGAAAAACCACCTCCTGCATGTGTAGACATTGGACCACATATATCGCTGTGTATGAGTCCTAAGAGCTCGCTCGCTCTTACTCCATGTCCAGTGAATGGAGTCTTTGTCATCTTTTCTTTGAGACATGATTGACAAGTTGCATAAGATTGATATTCGAATGGATCCAAATATTCTTCTCTATGTAACTTAGTTAACCTTGTCTCATTGATGTGACCCAGTCTACAATGCCATAAGAAAGCCTGATTTATATATGGAGACTTTCTTTTTAGTGTGTTCTGGACATTGAAAATCTGTAATTGGTTTAGCACGTATATACCGTTATCTAGTGTACCGGACCCAATCAAACCATGATTAAGGTGGATGTTAACAACATCGCTTACAAACGTGAAATCATAACCTTCTTTTGATAACAACGATACTGATATGATATTACACGTTAAACTAGGTACACAAAAGCAGTTGTGCAAAACCAAAATATGTCCACTCGTCAATCCTAGGTGATAATCCCCTATGGACACAGCACCCATGCTAGCTCCGTTAAAAACCTGGTGGGTCATATCACCAACCTTAAGCACTCTAGGGTTTCTCAGTGCCTGCAATGAATTGCATATATGAGATCCTGATCCGGTATCCAATAACCAGGAAGTAGAGTTGATTGACAGACAATTTTCAATTACAAACACACCTGAAGTCGAAGCCACAGCTTGCTTCGGGTCATGGTTCTTGGATATCCAAGCTTTGCAATCTTTCTTCCAATGGCCTTTCCTACGAAAGTGGAAGTACTCGTCCTTTTCCACTACTGGCACCGCAACCTTTGCCTTTCCCTTAACTCCCACCTTACCAACACCACCTCTCGGTTTGGTAGCGGCCTTCTTCTTTCTTCCTTTGGCCCTTGCCTTGGACCCGGAAGAGAAAGCACCGCGAACAAACATAGTGGGTGTTTCCCTTGCTTTCTGCAAGGTGCCCTCTGCACTCCTCAACATGTTAAGGAGTTCTGGAAGTTCAACTTCTTTTCCTTGAATGTTGAAATTTAGAATAAACTGGGCGTAGGTGGAAGGAAGGGACTGAAGAACCAAGTCTGTATAGAGCTCGTTCTCTAAATTCGTCCCGAGGTTCGCGAGCCCTTCTATATAGCCAATCATATTTAGGACATGTTCTCCTACAGATGATCCGACGGCCAGCCTCGACTGAAACAAGTTCTTCGAGGTCTCATATCTAGCTATACGAGATTGCTCTCCATACAGTTCCTTGGTGTGGGGAAATATGGATTCAAGATCCATATTCTCGTGCCTCCTCTGATGTTCATTATTCATAGAGGCAAACACGATGCATTTGGCCTTCACGCAATCAATCTCCCAGGTCTTGCGGATTTCCTCATCCGCGACACTGGATTCTGGACCAGGGGCAGCAGGTGCCTTAGTGGTAAGGACATACCCTAATTTATCATAAGTAATAGCCATTTTAACATTCCGGAACCAATCTTTATAGTTTGGCCCTGTCAAAATATTTTTATCTAATAGTAACTTAAGGCCTGTCATGTTCTGGGTCGCTGCAATGAGAAAGAGAAGGAACACTTTAGCATGACGCTCTTGCAAGTTTAGAGTGGTTTTTAATTTATCTAAACAAGATGGCTCCCACCGTTTCTCGAAACCCTCCTGAAACCAAAATGGAAGAACTAGTCAGGACTATTCTCACCGTACAATACTTGCTTAACCGTTCAGCCAGGCCGGTGTCGGTACTTCGAGAGTGGTTTTACGACGCTTTCGCGAAGTTCCTTAATTAAATAACCTCTTTTCTCTGGGGGCGTAGCCCCGCTGACACCTTTCTCGATACCTACTTGGTTTATAGCATTGATCGTTAAGTGACGAATCTCCTGATGAGTAGCGGATACTCACAGTAGGATCGGGATCCAAATATCATCGTGTGATAAAGCTGAAAGAATCCTACCAAAATTATCACACTCCAAATGGTATGCTACTCTTAGAAAATTTCAGTTTCTTTAGAAATTCCCGATATAAATTTCTGCCCCATGCTCTTATGACCTTGGCGTTGGTCAAAATGTCATAAGTCACATGTCAAGTTCTATCCATCATTGTCTTGTTAATTTGAACCCATCCGTACATACCCCTGACGTTGGCCAAATAATAATACGACTGTCCCAAACTAACTCATCTATCTATGCAACAAATGACTACCCAGCAGCTACCAAACACTATGCCTTGGCGTTGGTCAAAATAGATAGCTTGAATACTACTGAATATCCAAATGAAATGAAGGAGGGCTAAGAATGGTTTTGGCGAAATCGTGAACGTAGTGAACTTGATATGATCGAAGGAACCTGATAGCTTTTAAATGGAGTGACTTAATGTAACCCTTCGAAAATCGTTTAGGCAGTTTTCGGTAATCGGCTAATTTTTCGGCTTTTTCCGTAAAAAGTCAAAATAGGTATTTTTCATTGTAGACCTAATTATACAAAATTTAGATAAGATATTACTATAAATTTGTCACCAAAATGTCACTTATAATTATCTAGTTAAATAAAAAAAAATTTCGTAATTAATTTTTTTTTATATTATTTTAAGCCTTTTTAAATACATTAAATTAGTGATAAATACAAATTTAATTAGGTAAATTTCATAATTAGGAGTCTTTATAAGATAAAATATGGTGTTAATAAAATTATATCATGTCTTGCAAACTTTTGGTTTTAGGGTGGGAAAATTTGTGAAAAAATGAAGTAAAAATGGGTTTTTTTGTAAAAAGGTTGACATGAAAGCATTAAATGATAATATGGGGTGTTTTTGGACCTAGAAACTTCTCCAATTTTCCCCACCTCCTCACCCTTGCTGCTGGCCGACCCCCATTTCAGCAGAATTCCCCATCTCCCCACCTCTTTTTGCTTCTTTTTCTTGCTAAAAATTCAACTAAAATTCACAATTTCCATCTCTATTCAAACCAAAACCCTAATCCAACCTTTCCCAAACCCTAATTTGTTTGAGAACTTGATGAAAGGAGGCTTCTTGGTGACTTGATCATGCTAGGATTCAATTGGTGAGGTAAAAATTCTAAACTAGTTTGCTAACTTGTAGTTTATTTGTGCAAAAATCTAATTTTGAAGTATTAATTTAGTGTAAATCCTTGTTCATGAAAAATCAAGAATGGGTTTTGAGGTTGAGTTAGGGTTTGAAACATGGTTGTAAAAATTAAGTTAGGGTTTTGGTTATATAATTTATTAGAATGGTTAATTGTGTAATGATACGCTTGCTAAATCGACAAATTGCGATGTTTGTATCGAATCGGCTAGAAAATTGCTTGCTAGATTTTTACGAAAATTAGAATGCGATCAAATTGCGTTATGTTAGCGATATAATTAGCTTCGTATAGGCCTATTAGAGTGCATGAACGCGGGATTTCGTCTAGTCGGGTTGTAGTTTTGTCGATTTCCCCGAAATGACGATTCTAGTTAAAGGATTGCGATTTTCGTGCGTTTTCCCGCGCACCGAGTGCATGCTATGAGTAATTCGAGAGCGTTGATAATTGTATATTGTGACTTGCATCGTCTTAGGTTTTGTAATCTTATGCTTGATATTGTGCAAATATAGGATCGATCGGGGAAACATCGGACACGGCGCGAAAAGGCAAGGCGGTGGCCGGATCGGATTGGCGGAGATTTCAGGTGAGTAGATGTATTCATCTATGGGGGAATCGTCTGAATGGCACGAGGTGCCCCCCCTCTAGTTAGGATTACCCTACTTTTTGCAAGATTCATATTGTTAGCTAGCTTATCCATTCATGTACACTGCATACCCTTATAGCGAACAGTATATTAGATTGCATGGACATTCATCCATACTTATGCGATATCACTTTGTAGGACACGAACACCATTACCATTGGCATCTGTTGCACGCGCACTATTCATGTGACACACACGCCTTTGGTAATTGCCATGCCACGTGCACTATAGAACCTGTTTATCATAATATCGCCACTTGCATTCATACTTGATATATGAAATTGCATAGCATACGTATACCTCGCATCATCATCATATTTATATAGATTTCTAGCAAAATTCACATCGTATGCATTGATATCATAGACATTTATCATATATAACATGTGGACATTATGATTTTCTTGATGATTTCAGTATTGCTGCGATTTCTGGATTTTTGGGGAAAACCGCAAGATTTTAACAAAACCTTATATTTATCATTTTCAAAACAAAGTTGCGGTTTTCTCGTGATGTATGTGTCGACCACCATGAGTTTTCATGTTTTCTGTTGGATTTCGAGACCCGATTCGAGGAGTGGATGAACCGTCTCGGGTACATGGTGGGCCCGGTATGGTACCCCGGGGCAAGAAGATCGAGTTGTAGACGATGAGCCTGGCAGGGGAAGACTACCTACCGGTGATGTCTGGCGCGGCGGATATCCGGAGGATACCGACCGTTGTCGTGAGATTTATGATATGGGCCGATCCGGACTGACGGAGCCCGATATTGAGACAGATATGATTCATATTTAGTGTCGATGCTTGACACGGGCTTTCAGATGATTTCTTGATGGTACTTAGCTATTATACAGATATTCATGTTTTAAAAAGTTAAGAATTCAATACCCTTAGCATTTAAAACACTTAAAGACTTAATAATGACATTGCATACCTGTGCACGCATATTAGAGATATTATATCACATATGGACATGCATGTTGTGGTGCATTGCGTGCATTCTTACGATTGCCTTATTAGATGTTATATTCTACTCACGAGCTGGCAACTCACCCCCGTTGTGCCACAGTGTCTTGAAGGTCGGACCCGTCACCCTTGTAGCGACGGGCTATCTTATCATCAGCTTCTTTTGCTCAGACTCGCGACATCGCCCGTAGGTGGGTTGCGAGTATACTTTATTTCTTTTTGCGTTATCATTGTATCTAGTATTCTCCATCTACCACTTTATATTGTATATGCGACCTAGTGATGAGACTGAGAGATATGTATATTTGTGGTTTCTTTTGGGTCGAGCTCACTTGAGCCGACGTGTGTTTTCTGGTATTTTGCGTTTCTTTATGCTCTTTTCTTGATATTACTATTATATTGCATGTGGTTGTGATCCGCCTTGGGCGAAGAGCTAGCTCCCGCTTGGGGATGCCATTTTATGATTACAGGTTTATTATCTTGTTGTACCCATTTTGGGGGATAGAAAATACAGGGGAGACTTTGCCGAAATTTTCAGAAATTTTTGATGTTTTAAAAAGGGATTCTATGCAACTTAAATGATTTTAAAAACCATTTTCATTAAAGGTTTTCCTTCACTCTCTTTTGATTTTGGTTTAGATTCTTCTGGGCTTTGGCTGACTTAGGTTACGGTACGCCTTTAGACGTCTCGTAATCTAAGTGCCAGTCGTGTTCCGTACTTTCGGGTCGTGACACTTAAGCTCCGCAATTTTAAAAAATATCTTCTGTTTTAAAATAACCGAGTGGTTTCTTTTAAACTGTTCCAACGATTCAACTTTGGTTTATTTTCTTTGCAATAATATAATGCGTCCCATCAATTAACCTATCATTGCAGAAAACAACGAAAATACAACGTCCTCTTATGCCATCAGCATTCGCCACTGGGTCTCGTCATTCACCCGTTAGGTTACTTAACTAACGACAGAGCGGGGGCTGGGCTAGCGCAGGTGTAAAACATAAGTGACGCCTAATAAATATCATATATAGATATTGTACATTCATCAGACGCAATAATAAGCATTCTAGATCACAGATGAACATATTGGATTTTCTACGAATCCACATTCCTTTTGAGCCTGCAAAGAAAGACGGATTACACAGTCGCGATGAATAGCCAAAACCCCACCCTAGACCCCTACGGGTATGGAAAACTACCCGCCTAGTACCCGAAGTGAAGCGGTCTCCCTCAACAACGTGAGTAGGCCACTAAACACTTCAAAGTACCCGGTAGTTTGTTTACCCCGCCTTGGGTCTATCCTAGGAGCAGAAAACAGTAAATGAAATAATACAACGGTGGCTACAACCTCAACCCGGATGTGGCCCGCAAAAGAATATTACAACAATTTACAAATTACATTTGAATGAATGAAACACTCGTCTCACATCCCCGGCTATCCATTCACGACAATCCAACAAGTCCACAAACACAAACCAGTAAAAACCATTACAGAAATGTGCAACCCCCGGTTTACGAACACATTAAACACATCACATATATAATCAAATTAGCCAAACATCTTAGAATTTTGATCAAGCAAACACAAATGATTCAACTCCAAATATTTCTCTGTGCACCTGAAACCTGAGCTGAAACAAAACATCCCAGAAAATACAACATTAACACAGAAGAGTTACTGGGCAAATTTGGGATGACTCGGCTTCAACTCGGCCGCGGATCCACGGCGGATCGCTTGGATCGGCCGTGGTTCCGCGGCGGTTTGGCCGAGTCACGATCCCAAATTTCTCCAGTAATCTTATAATTCCCTGCTTGTATTTTTAAGGTTCCCTGAAAAAATTTTAAACCCCGTTTTAAAATCGGCAGAAACTTGGTTAAAATGATGTTTTTTCGGGTTCGTTTTGCGATCGAATTTCTAACAACTTTGCTAACAAGTTAGTTATGGTTTAGCGAGGCTCTGATACCACTGTAAGTCGACGTTAGACACCCCACAAGATACGGGGAGGCGGAATAGGTAAAACAATTATTTTGTTTAAACTAACATCGACTAACTTTACGGATCTTTGCCAAACCCTAACTAACAACTATATAGAAGTTATTAGCTACTATGATAGATGATTATACCTAATGAATCAAATCTTTCTTGTTCTCATTGATCACCTCCTCGTCGGCCTCCTCGATGTGATAAAAGATCCACCCGAGAGCTACTTCTCCAAGCTTTAACCTCTCACTTGAGGTAACTAGGTGACTATGAGTGCTAATCAAAGTAACCTAGAGGATATAGAAGAGGATTAGGGATCTATTAGTCTTGCTAACCTTAGGATCTCAACACATTAGAGGATTAGGGTTAGGGTTGAAGAGAGAGAGCTTGAGGAGAGAGAATGTGTAAGTGAGAATGAATAAATATCTCAAGTCATTTGGATA
This sequence comes from Agapanthus africanus, assembly GCA_030015575.1. NCBI lineage: Eukaryota > Viridiplantae > Streptophyta > Magnoliopsida > Asparagales > Amaryllidaceae > Agapanthus > Agapanthus africanus. Next base: position 522,270,988 of record CM057344.1, read on the forward strand.
AATAATGAAGAATCAAAATATCTAGAAATAATATCTCAAAATATCAACCATTCTTCATTAATTACTTTGAGGTGAATCACCTCATGACTCATGATGTAATTAATGCAAATAACACATCATCTCCTCCACCTCATTAAGATTAATTCAAAAATGAATTAAAGAATAATGAGTCATCTTTCTTCTAGAAGCTTCTCGAGTAATTATGAGAACGCCCCTCCTATCCGTGAAAACACGGAAATACTGAGACTGTATAAATCCAATAATGCAATACTAGAATCTGGCTTAAACTATAGCCCGCTAGTAAAAACTGTCTGAATATCGTACGTGCATAAATACACGTATGTGTCCAAACCTTGTCGTAAAACCATACGACCTCTATATCGTTTCGCCCGAAGAAGGGAAACTCTCTATGTGGGACTCTAAAGACTCGACACTACGCTGGCAGTGGGTTTAACCACAGACCGCAAGCAGCACTAGCTGTACGTAACAGTCCCCAGGTAGATGTCGATAAGAAGGCCGATGAGGAAACCCATCCGAACTCCTACTGAGCCTGATGTGACAATCTTCGTACAGTCCGGTCTGTTCTTCTATGACTATCGCATATCGGGCCTAGGGGGCGGCAAGCGTCAGTCCCCTAAAAGGCGGTATAAGTCGTGTCGGAGTGAAGCCCATTACACCTTGAGAAGCTACTGGAAATCCTACCAGTAAATCTCGTTTTCCCTGGCTAGGGACTTTGCGTAATGGCTCTCCAGACACAGCGCGATATCAACTCCCTATACCAGGAGAGATGAATCCTATCTATCCGCCACCGCCTCCAAGTGCTTCGGGACTGCACCCAACTGCTACCTGTTTGCACAACTCCTTTGAGCCGTGGTAGGGTAGCAATCTAAGAACAGTAGGAACACACTCGAGATGAAGCAGTAGTGTCAAGTCTGCGGACTATGCTGTACTCATGTCACCTGGGAACTATTAACTGACGACGGGTATAATACCAACCAACAGTTCCCTGCGAGTCCTCTATGGTGTACCCATAACCCAACGAGCACTTGTATACTATCTCCAGTACAACGTACTGATGGCTGTGGGACAAACCATCTCCCCAAGTTGGATGAGAAGCGTACACACTAGTCTACTCCGGAGTATCGATGCCCTGTCTCGATAATCCTACGACTAGGGACCTGAAAAAGGATGTGCTTGTATACTACCCAGCCCCCACTAGTGTGACCGCCATCACAACGCTTGTAGTCAAGCAAGATCCTAAAGACTCTATCAATATGTATTCTTGATATGCTAACATATACACATATTAAGATAGATATAAACCAAGTAGCGTACTACCATGTTTAGCAAGAATGTTAATATAACTTTGAATATCCCAAGCTTCCATTAAGTAATATACAAGCTAGTATGATACAATAATGGCCCCTAGGGCATATACACTAACTGAAACCTTTTCTCCAGTAGCTATTCTCAAATCCATTCGGGTCCTTCTTACCATTGCTGCCTTCCACGATTATGAGATCTGGCAGATGGACGTAAAAACGGCTTTTCTAAATGGAAGCTTGGATGAGTGCGTCTATATGGATCAGCCAGAGGGATTCATTCAGAGTGGGAGCAGCGGGAAAGTGTGCAAGTTGCTTAAGTCCATTTATGGACTAAAGCAGGCATCGCGGAGTTGGATCATCTGTTTTGATGATACTGTTAAAGAATTTAACTTTATTAAAAATCCAGATGAACCATGTATATATAGTAAGATTGTAGGAAGAACAGTAGTATTCCTCGTCTTGTACGTGGATGACATTCTTTTAATAGGAAATGATATTCCTATGCTATAGTCAGTCAAAGGATTCTTGTCACAGAAGTTCTCAATGAAGGACCTGGGTGATGCCACCTACATTCTGGGGATCCAAATATATCGTGATAGATCAAAGAGGATGTTGGAACTTTCATAGTCCGGGTACATAGACACCATATTGAAAAGATTCAGCGTGGAAGATTCTAAGCGCGGTAACCTATCGGCTTGTCACGGAATCACCCTCTCCAAAGAGATGTATCCCAAGACTGATTTGGAAAGGGCTCGCATGTCGATTATACCCTACGCTTCTGTGGTAGGCTCTATAATGTATGCGATGTTATGTACCAGACCAGATGTGGCATACGCATTGAGCGTTGTAAGCCGGTATCAATCAAACCTATGGCGAGAAGCACTGGATAGCAGTAAAGAACATTCTCAAGTACCTAAGGAGGACTAAGGAGATATTCTTGGTGTATGGCGGAAAAGACCTCCAGATCGATGCCTTTGCTGACTCCAGCTTCCAGAGTGACAAGGATGACTCCAAGTCCATGTCGGATTATGTCTTTACCCTCAATGGAGGGGCGGTCTGTCAGAAGAGTTCCAAGAAGGACACCGTTGCTGACTCAACGATGGAAGCGGAGTACATAGCTGCTTGCGATGCTGCAAAAGAAGCTGTCTGGATGAAAAAGTTCCTCACAGAACTTCAGATGGTTCCTACCAGTGTTGATCCAATACCTCTATATTGCGACAACAACGGCGCTATAGCTTTAGCAAAGGAACCCAGGTCCCATCAGAAGACCAGACACATCTTAAGGCGGTATCACCTGATCAGGGGGATCGTAGATCATCGGGAGATCGAGGTGAAGAGAGTTGATACGGAGAATAACACTGCTGATCCATTCACAAAGTCCATTCCTCAGACGCAGTTCGAGAGGCTATTCGAGATGATAGGTCTGCGATATGCCAGTACATGGCCCTAGTGCAAGTCGGAGATTGTTAATGTATATGCCCTAGAGGCCATTATTGTATCATACTGGATTGTATATTACTTAATGGAAGCTTGGGATATTCACAGTTGTATTGACAGTCTTGATAAAAGTGGAAGTATTCTACTTGGATTGTTTCTACTTTAATATGTGCATGTGTTTCTTTTAACATATCGCTTATACATATTACTAAAGCCCTTAGGATCTTTGCTTGAGTACCAGCGTTGTGATGGCAGTCACACTAATAGGGCTGGGTAGTCTACAAGCACATCCTATACTGGTCCCTGGTCGTTGGATTATCGAGATGGGGTATCGATACTCCGGAGTAGACTGGTGTATACGCTTCTCATCCCAGGTCGGGAGATGGTCTGTCCCATAGCCATCAGTACGTCTTACTGGAGATAGTATGCAGGTGCTCGTTAGGTTACGGGTACACCGGACAGGACTCGCCTGGAACTGCAGGTTGGTACTATACCTATCCTCAGATTGCAGTTCCCAGGTGACATGAGTACAGCTTAGTCCGTCGACTTGACACTGCTACTTCGCCTCGAGTGTGTTCCCACTGTACTTAGATCACTACCCTACCACGGCTCAAAGGAGTCGTGCAAGCAGGTAGTAATTGGGTACAGTCCCGAAGCACTTAGAGGCAGTGGCGATTAGACAGGATTCGTCTCTTCCGATGTTGGGGGTTGATATCGCGCTGTGTTTGGAGAGCCATTACGCAAAGTCCCTGACTAGGTCAAGCGAGATTTACTGGTAGGTGCTCCAGTAGTTTCTCAAGGTGTAATGGGCTACACTCTGACATGACTTATACCGCTATTAGGGGTCTGACGTTTATCGCCCCTAGGCCCGATATGCGATAGTCCTAGACGAACAGAACGGACTGTACGGAGATTGTCACATACAGGCTAAGTAGGAGTTCGGATGGGTTTACTCATCGGCCTTCTTATCGACATCTACCTAGGGACCGTTATGTACAACTAGTACCGCTTGCGGCCTGTGGTTAAACCCACTGCCAGCGTAGTGTCGAGTCTTTAGAGTCCCACACATAGAGTTTCCCTGCACCGGGCAAAAGGTGTAGAGGCCGTATGGTTTTACGACAGGGTCACGATCACTTACGAACACTTGTGCACGTACTGTGACCGGGCAGATAATACTAGTGGGCTTTGGTTTAAGCCGGATCTTAGTATTATACAGATGGATCTATTCAGTCTCAGATTATCCGTGTTTTTCGGAAATACGGATGTGAGGGGCAGTCTCGTAATTTGTCGGGAAGCTTCTAGAAGGTGGTGACTCATTTGTGTTTATTTCTTTTTAGATTTAAACTAAATGAGGTGGAGGTGATGAGGTGTAAGTTTCATTAAATGATACATGACTCATTAGATGATTCATCTTGTGAATTAAATGAAGCATGATGAATATTAGCTAGATATTTAATTTGGTGAGATATTATTATGCTTCATGTAGGGTTGTTAGGCACACGCATAAGGGTCTACGAGGCATCAACCATGCCCGATTTAAAATTTATTCGTGCCGAACAACCCAAAGCCGGATCTTTAAACTAGAGTTTAAGTGAAAACAAGCATGTTAAACTCTTTAACACTAAGTGAGAGGGATTAAAACCTTTGTAGATCCGGTCCTTCACTTCTTAAGCTCCGTGTTGAGGTCCCTTCGCTGCGATCATCGTGTTCCGGACTCTCGAGAGGCTTCATGAAGAGAAAGATGCAGTCTTGCTTCCGATCTTCAATAACAAAGATGATCTACCTTGAAGTTTCATTAACACAAGCTAACACTCACTAAATGAAGTGAACACTCTCATCTAAAGGGCAAGGATAGATGAGAATGATGAAGTAGGATTTTTTCTCTCTTTTATTTTCTTATTCTCACTTATTTTCATCACTTGGAAAAAAGCTATAAAGATTTTTCCATGAAAAGAAGAAGGAAGAAGAAAATGAATCAATCATAGAATCCTTTTGTGATGAATAATGTAAAGAAGATAATGATGAATAATGCAACCATGGTTGCTAAACCTTTGTAGAGAATTAACCAAGGGCTAGGGTTTGGGTTGGGTTAAAGCATGAGTCATTGGAAATTATCTTGCACAAAACAAAAAGAAACCTTCTAGAATCATCAAGAAGGAACTAACCCAAAACAAACCCTAACCTTGTTTAATCTCCACTAAACATGTTGCATTAGTTATCATATCATGTTACAATATTATATATCACATATATAATATTTATCGTAACAATATAAAATAATACAATTAACATATATCGCATATATATCAATGTATTACCCGAGTGAGAAAAAGAATCTTTTAGGGAGCTAATATTAGTTAATGTAATTTAATATATCATATATATTATTATACATTAAATTATCGAATCAACACTTGATCCGACAATCCGGCTGTATCGCATATAACCGACTAATACGATGACCCGGCTATATTACATATACCTGGCCGATTTCTCATATCGCGAGAATCCAATACGGTATCACATACCGCATTATCCATGGTCCCGCACATATCACATATGTACTCCTACTCCATTTTTCCTGAGTCAAGAAACCTCTGTGTAGGACTCTAAAGAATCGTCAATACGCCGGCAGTAGGTGATGATCATATCAAACACCCACAAGCTGCAAGCGGTCAGCTAAACGTAACAGCCACCCAGGTATTGACCGCTCAGAAGATCAACGAGCAATCATGTACATTCTCCTGCGAATCCAATCAGTAACACTCCCGTACAGTCCGGTCTCGTCGTCTGATATGTCGCATATCTCGCCTAGGGGTGGTAAACGTCAGACCCTAGTAGCTTGATAAGACGTGTCGATATGAGGTCTATAATAGTTCGAGAAACTACTGATAACATTTACCAGTAAATCTCAGCAACCCTGGCCAGGGATTTCTGGTTATAGCCAATCAAACACAGCACATCATCAACTCCCTATACCGGGAGAGACGAATCCCCTCCTATCGCTCATTGCCTCCATGTGATTCGGGATTGTACCCAAAAGCAACCTTTTTGCACGCCCTCTTGGACGTGGTATGATGGAAATCAAAGCACAATGGGAATCACACAAGACTCTATGACAATCTCGGATCAACAGATTACTCTGTACCAGTGTCACCGGAGACCTGCCATCTGACGTGAGGTATAATACCATCTGGGAGTTCTTGGCGAGTCCGTCCAGTGTACCCAGTCTCTATTGAGCACCCGTACACCATCCTTGATTTCAAACACCAATGGATATGGGATCATCCATCGCCCATCATATGGGTCAAGATGCGTATACGCTAGTCTACTCTGGTGTATCGATGCCCTGTCTCGATACACCCTCGACTAGGAACAATTATAGGATGTACTCGTCGACTACCGTGGCCCTACTAGTATGATCTCATCATAGTCCCAGTAGTCGAGTATATTTCCTAAGGGCTTTATCAACATGTAATATAGAGACAATCAGAATACATATTAAGATAAAGTACAACCAGATAGCATACTATCATGTCGAGCAAGAAAGTCCTCCCAATATATGTCCAAGCATCCATTACAATATACATCATATGTACAGTAATGGCCTCTAGGGCATACATATAACTAACAATCTCCCACTTGCACTAGGGCCATCTGTTGTGGTATCACATACCCAACAATTTGCTGTGGTTGAAGTATCTCATACTCAACCATCCCATAAAGGTCTCTACTGGGAAAAAGGCCTTTGTGAGTGGATCCACGTTGTTGTCCTCTTTGTCTACTCTCCTAACCACGATCTCCCTGGAGATCAACCATCTCCATGATCAGGTGATACTACCTAAGAATTATATCCGGATTTCTGATGGGATGGGGGTTCCTTGGCATAAGCCACAACTCCATTGTCACATAATGGTAGGAACAAAGTTCATCTCATGAACTTATATATCCAGACTGTCTCTTTGGTAGCATCCTTGGTAACGATGTATCTTGCCTTTAATCGTCTAGTAAGTCACGGTATCTAGCTTGGAACTCTTCCAACATATCGTCCATCCACTGAGGGTAAAGACAATGCCTGCGACTGACTTTCAGTCGTCCTTATCACCCTAGAACCTTTCCAGTGATTCTCCCCAGGATCGATTGATACTATCTCACTACAACTAGTGAGTATCCTAACATCCAATTAGATCTATCTCATAGATCCAAAACCCAGGATTTAGGAGGTATCACCTTGATCCTATACAGAGAATCCTTGTGATAAGCGGAGATTGACCGAGCGTAGCATAGGAAACTCCTTCCCTATCAAGAGTATGTCATCCATGTACTCTACGAGGATCACCACCATAATCCCTACTACCTTTTTTTATATACAAGGTTCATCTACCATTTTGATGAAGTCAAACTCTTTGACTTCAACATCAAAACAGACGTTCCAACTCCGCGATGCCTGTTTTATCACATAAAACATCTTACACACATTTCCGCCGCTCCCACTGTCGACGAAGCCCTCTGGCTGTGTACTTATAGACGCTCTCTTCTAAAACATCATTAAGAAAAGTAGTCATGACACCCAACCACCAGATATCGTAGTCATGGAATGTAGCCATGGCAAGTAGGATCTGGATGGACTTAAGCAAAGCTTTGAAAGTCTCAACTTTTCCATGTACACCAAGTAATCTTCTCAAGGTATACTTGCTCCTGATGGGGATTTAACCCTTCAGATAAAGCAACCAAAGTCCATACTTTGTTGGTGTATAAGGATTCCATCTCAGATCGCTAAGCATCCAGCCATTCTTACAGAGTCCCATTCCTGATGGCCAGCTCGAAACTAGTTGGGTCATCATCTCATGATGCAATCCTCGCTCCCACTGTCATAGAGAAACCGAAGTATCTCTCAGGTGGATGAGGAACCCTACTAGATCGGCGGAGAGGCTGAGGTTCGTTGGAAACTATTGAATCCACATTCAATAGGTATGCAGCTTCTCAAGTGCATAACTCCCAAAAGGAAATAGGAAACTCAGTAGTCCTCATCATAGAGCACACCATATCACATAGGGTGCTATTGCTCCACCTCGATATACCATCGTGCTATGGTGTATACGGAGGAGTAATGCCGAGAAAGAATCTGATTCTCCTTTAGAATAGTCCAGGAATCCCGTGCTCAAGTATTCTCCTCCTTGATCTCATCAAAGGACATAATACTTATACCCGTTTTTGGTTCTCTATTTCTTACTTATATTCTGTGAAAATCTCAAAAGGTTCAAACTTGGGTTTCAACAGGAACATATGTCCGAATCTTGAGAGATCATCAGAGAATGTAATGAAGTATAAAGAACTAGTCTTGGCATGTGTAGACAGGGGACCATCATACATCATCATGTATTAATCCCAAGAGTTCACTAACTCTTTCTCTGTTTCCAACAAACAGAGCTATGGTCATCGTATCTTTGTGACATGACCGGCAAGTTTCACAAGATGTAAATTCAAACTAATTTAAATATGCATCTATATGTAACTTCAGCCAGTCGGGTCGTATTGATATGACCTAGCCTACAATGCCTCAAGAAGGATTCATTCATTTCCGAACTCTTCCTTTTGTGTGTGTTCTATACGTTAAGAACTGTGGTTTGATTTAGAACGTCTATGCTTTTAGATAACGTGCCTGAACCGATCTACTCATGATATAAGAAATGTTCAAAACATTATCCAACAATACAAAATTATATCCTTTCTGTACTAATAAAGAGACTGATATGATGTTGTATATCAGGTTCGGTATCTAATAGCATTCGTTCAGAATCAATGTATTCTGGTAATACAGGGTGATAGTGACCAACAGACTTGGCTGTAACACTTGCATCGTTTCTATCTCATGAAACCTATCACCCGTTCTCAGTTCTCTACCTATCTGTAGCCCATGTAACAAATTACATATGTGGGATCCTGATCCAGTATCACATACTCAGGACGTAAAGGTTACTGAGAAACAGTTCTCTGTAATGAACACACCCGAAGATGATGCATCAGCATGCACTTTCTTCATTTGGGCGGCGCGGGAATTCTGGTAATCCCCTTTATCCTGCTCTATCTTATAACAATTATAAGTTGGAGCGGGACCAACGTTCCCCAGCTCAGTATAACAAGCTGGTTCGGTCAATACATCCGTATTATTATCTTGATTAAGGCGTGACATGGTCGCTACCTGGAAAGAGAGAGAAGAAAACACTCAGCGTGCGCTTTTACAAGATTAGATTGGTTATCAATTTATCTAATCAGAATGTCTCCCACTGTTTTAGTCAAATCTTCCTTCAAACCTTAAAAGGAAAGACTAGCCGGGATTAATTACACCCTACAAGTTCGCCAATCTTTCAGCCAGGCTAGTGTCGGTACTTTGAGGGAGGTTCCCCGTGCTTTCGCACGGACCAAATTAAAATAAACCTCGTTTTTCCAGGGGCGTAACCCCATTAACACCTTTCTAGACACCTACTTGATCGGCTAATTGTAATGTGTAAAACTCTTCCAGGAGTAACTCTTACTCGCAGCGGGTATTGGGATCCAACTATCTCATAGAAGGTATGCAATCTCATTGCAAATTTCAACACTTGAAATTCCCAATAATATTTTGCCCCTAGCAGCTATATGACCTTAACATAGTCAACAAATCATAAGTGCTAGTAAAGTTCAACCCGTCATTTCCCGATTGAATTAAACCCACCCGCACGACCCTTAACATAGTCAACAAAGTCGCATGACTACCCTAATCCAATCGCATCATATGCTTATACAGATTAGCACTAATCAGCTACCGCACACAACGCCTTAACATAGTCAACAAACGTAGCACGAATACTAACTAGTACTTATCTGAAATGACGGAGGGCTACGACAGGTTTTTAAAAAAACCTTTTGCGTAATGAACTTGATATCGTTATAGAATCGAGTGATTTTAAATGGAGTGTTTTTGAGGCTTTTCTAGTTTTGCTAAAGAGGTCACTCCCGGTGAAGGGATCGTCGGCTCTTTCCTTATCGAATAAGGTGCAGGATATTTCACAAATATCACTATGCAAAGCAAAAACTATAGAAACAATCAAAAGACAAACTGAGTTTGTAACATCTGCCAGTTATTGCTAAAGAGGTCACTCCCGGTGAAGGGATCTCGGCACTTTCCTTATCGAATAAGGTGCTGGATGTTTTACAAGGAACACCGCTATGCAAAGCAAGAACTAGAGCTACCAATTTTTAAACAAGTTTCTACAACATCTTAGGTTTCTTTTATTTCATTAATCTCATTAATGAAGTCCCATTTTATTATGCTTCACAAGCATTATATTTGAAACGAAATATGCAATATAACATATATCTCATATATATAATATAAACATTCGTCTCAGGACGTAATATGATCTCATCACAGAACATTGCAGCAGAAGAACATATATGAAATATTGGATATACTAGGACGTCCTTGTTTTAATACGAGCCTGTATAAAACACGGATTCCACGTTCACGATGAATAGCCAAACCCACATCCCTAGACCCCTACAAGAGCGGCAAGCAACATAGCCAATTCTAGGTTTAGGAGACCCGGTCCCGACTCCTCGAGATGGTCTCCCACTGGACCATAGAACCCGGTTACTTGTGCTCACCTCCTTGGGTCTACCTAATGCGGAAAAGTAAATAATATACAATGGTGACATCATCCTCAGCCCGGAAGTGCCTCAATAAAAGAATATTACATACAAATGAATTTTAAATGAATGAAAAAGAAAAACTTTCATCTCACATAAAACCCCCGGCTATTCAAACAGGACGATCCAATATAACATATCACAGCAACACATAACATCACATGTCATCAAAGTAAGTAAGTATGCATACGCCGATTGTCGTCGATATATAGCAACAAAAACCGGCGATACAACTACATACTATACTTACGGTCACAGAAAAGAAAGTGTAAAACTACAACAGTTGGAATCCGCAACCTCTTTAGACATCGCATGCCTAACCAAATGAATTCCTTAGATATCTCATGTCTAACAATTATAAACCCCGCATTTTAGTCTCATTTATCGAAAACTCTTTTCAATATCAAGTCGGGTAATTCAACAAGATTCCCGACATCCTGATCGAATGCTCGTCGCAAACTTTAGTAGACGGCCGCACCCCGATGCCGTCGACGAAGTGCACTAAGGCGGAACATCGCTGCCGCGAGCACCCGAACAGATACTTTTGGCGACGGGGTTCTCCTATAGTCACTTGGTCGGGGCTATGGGGCGTGGCTGTCTGTTAAGTTTACCCGGCGAGTATCCGCGTACGCTACGTTATTGCGACGGACTTTTGATCACATCAAAATTCCGTGGCAACCGATCATTTGAGACTGAACTGCTAGATTTATAACATTCAAATTAGTTATCTCATAACTACTTGTGGATTCCAAATATTTTATCACATTCCAAATAAATAGACAATGTTAAACTTTCCGATCGAATAATCAAACATCCAAGTTTTCCCAAATAGTTCTCAACACTTGAAATTAGTTTAAAATCATCCATCACATGCTACAGTACCAATGGACCAGCCTTAGAAGGGTCAAGTCAACGCCTCACATGTGGCACGCCGTACTGCCACAAACCCTAAGGTTCAGAGGCTGTTCAAGACGGTCACATAATCGAGTTAAGGTTTGTTGTCTTCTAGAGGGTCCAGCGCGTTACTTGCACGACTTAGAACGTTCTTAAACTATGAAAAAATCCAACGCTTGGAAATTTTCCGCCAGGGGAAAAAGTGAGTTATTGATATCCGTTCGAACTTTTTAACACGTTCTAAAAATTACCCGAACAAACTAAACAAAGTTAAATTATCTGATCGAATCAATGAGTCCCCAATACAACCCTAGAAAACCCAACACTTGAGTGGAATTAAAAAATTACCAGAAAAAAAATGACAAGAAAGGACCCAAGAATGAATATATGAAGTATGAGGGACTAAGTTATAATTTTGGCCGCGGAACCGCCGCTAAACCCTTGGTTTGGACGCGGTTCCGCGGTCATATAAGAGCATTAGTGGGCCGTACTTCACAGTAATTCTTAGTTTTTCCTGCTTGTTTTTCTGAGCATTTTTAATGCAGAAAAAATCAAATTTTTAGAAAATGTCCCGAGAGGGGTATACTCGGGTGTGTCGGAGTTCGATCGGACTTTAAACTTCGTCTAGACTTCGCCTAAACCTCTAGCTTATCTCTGATACTACTGTAGTGTTGCTAGGCACACGCACAAGGGTCTACGAGGCATCAACCATGCCCGATTTAAAATTTAGCCGTGCCGAACAACCCAAAGCCGGATCTTTAAACGAGAGTTTAAGTGAAAACAAGCATGTTAAACTCTTTAACACTAAGTGAGAGAGATTACAACCTTTGTAGATCCGGTCCTTCACTTCTTAAGCTCCGTGTTGAGGTCCCTTCGCTGCGATCATCGTGTTCCGGACTCTCGAGAGGCTTCACGAAGAGAAAGATGCAGTCTTGCTTCCGATCTTCGATAACAAAGATGATCTACCTTAAAGTTTCATTAACACAAGCTAACACTCACTAAATGAAATGAACACTCTCATCTAAAGGGCAAGGATAGATGAGAATGATGAAGTAGGATTTTTGCTCTCTTTTATTTTCTTATTCTCACTTATTTTCATCACTTGGAAAAAAGCTAGAAAGCTTTTTCCATGAAAAGAAGAAGGAAGAAGAAGATGAATCAATTATAGAATCCTTTTGTGATGAATAATGTAAAGAAGATAATGATGAATAATGCAACCATGGTTGCTAAAACTTTGTAGAGAATTAACCAAGGGCTAGGGTTTGGGTTGGGTTAAAGCATGAGTCATTGGAAAATATCTTGCACAAAACAAAAAGAAACCTTCTAGAATCATCAAGAAGGAACTAACCCAAAACAAACCCTAACCTTGTTTAATCTCCACTAAACATGTTGCATTAGTTATCATATCATGTTACAATATTATATATCACATATATAATATTTATCGTAACAATATAAAATAATACAATTAACATATATCGCATATATATCAATGTATTACCCGAGTGAGAAAAAGAATCTTTTAGTGAAATAATATTAGTTAATGTAATTTAATATATCATATATATTATTATACATTAAATTATCGAATCAACACTTGATCCGACAATCCGTCTATATCGCATATAACCGACTAATACGATGATCCGGCTATATTACATATACCCGGCCGATATCTCATATCGCGAGAATCCAATACGGTATCACATACAGCATTATCCTCGGTCCCGTACATATCACATATGTGCTCCTACTCCGTTTTGCCTGAGTCAAGAAACCTCTGTCTAGGACTCTAAGGAATCGTCAATACGCTGGCAGTAGGTAATGATCATATCAAACACCCACAAGCTGCAAGCGGTCAGCTAAACGTAACAGCCACCCAGGTATTGAGCGCTCAGAAGATCAACAAGCAAGCCTGTACATTCTCCTGTGAATCCAATCAGTAACACTCCCGTACAGTCCGGTCTCGTCGTCTGATATGTCGCATATCTCGCCTAGGGGTGGTAAACGTCAGACCCCAGTAGCTTGATAAGTCGTGTCGATATGAGGTTCTATAACAGTTCGAGAAACTACTGATAACACTTACCAGTAAATCTCAGCAACCCTGGCCAGGGATTTCCGGTTATAGCCAATCGAACACAGCACAACATCAACTCCCTATACCGGGAGAGACGAATCCCCTCCTATCGCTCATTACCTCCATGTGATTCGGGACTGTACCCAAAAGCCACCTTTTTGGATGCCCTCTTGGACGTGGTATGATGGAAATCAAAGCACAGTGGGAATCACACAAGACTCTATGACGATCTCGGGTCAACAGACTACTCTGTACCAGTGTCACCGGAGAACTGCCATCTGACGTGAGGTATAATACCATCTGGGAGTTCTCGGCGAGTCCGTCCAGTGTACCTAGTCTCTACTGAGCACCCGTACACCATCCTCGATGTTAAACACCAATGGATATGGGATCATCCATCGCCCATCATATGGGTCAAGATGCGTATACGCTAGTCTACTCTGGTGTATCGATGCCCTGTCTCGATACACCCTCGACTAGGAACAGTTATAGGATGTACTCGTCGACTACCGTGGCCCCACTAGTATGATCTCATCATAGTCCTAGTAGTCGAGTACATATCCTAATGGCTTTATCAACATGTAATATAGAGACAATCAGAATACATGTTAAGATAAAGTACAACCAGATAGCATACTATCATGTCGAGCAAGAAAGTCCTCTCTATAAATGTCCAAGCATCCATTACAATATACATCATATGTACAGTAATGGCCTCTAGGGCATACATATAACTAACACTTCATGATATTCACAAATGAGAATGGTTCATTCATTCATCACAAACACTCTTTCTCCTCAAGTCTTCATCTTATTCATCAAACCCTAATAGCTCTCATGTGTTGAGAATCCTAGGGGCTAAGTGACTAAGTAATCCATCTAAATACTCTACACCCTATAGGACTTATAGATTAGCAAACTGGAAGCCGTAGTTATCTCAGATTCGAGATAAGAGCTCGGACTATAGACTCTCGGGTGGATCGTCTTTGACTTAAGGAGGCCATTGAGGTACCCATGTTCCATAAAGCCGACGAGGTATGGAGGACAACGATGAAGACCCGAAGGACATGTAACGTGAGGTATAACTTCGAATCCGAGTAGTTAGACCTCTCGTAGTTTGCTAGTAATGGTTTAGACACGATCCGTGTGATCAAGTCCGTGTTACGAAACTTTGATAATTGTTTTTTTATATATTCCGCCTCCCCGCGAACACGTGGGGTGCATGACATGGACTTACAAAATTGAAACTAATTATCACCTTTATTATTCAACTTCAAATTACTTCTTCTTCAATCCAAGATTACAAGAAGAATTGCTCTCTATCGCTCCCTTGAAGAGGTAATTTTTCCGTCGATCTTCACGTCGCTCGATCACCGTGAGTCTTGGACCTATCGTGGATCGCATGCTCGTCGTTGATGATCGGCTTCGTATAAAGGAGTCTTGAATGATATCGCTCGATGAATTTCTCAATAATTCTTGATCTTGGATCCTTGATTTGTTGAATTTTTTAGCTCTTTTCTTGATTTGATTTGATCAAGAATTGGGTTAAAATTGGGGGGGGGGAGAATTGGAATAAAATTCGAATCTTTTTTATGTATCCCTAGGTCCATTTTATAGCCCCTAATCAAGCTTCCTTTACAAGCTAGGTTGTTATAAAGAAGATTTCAGAGAACTAGGTTGTAACAAAGAAGCATCCTCAATAAGCTAGGTTGTTACAAAGAAGCTTCCAGAGAACTCCCGAACCCCATGTCCCTGAATCGGCCGCGGATCCACGGCGACTCGGCCTGACTCGGCCGCGGTTCCGCGGCCTATTGGTGAGCTCATTGCTTCAAACTTCTGTGGTCTTTTTCTGTTGATCTCTGGGTCTTTATATGATATATGGAATCTTCTTATCTCTTCTGAATTTCTGCCAGTATTTGATTCTTCGACTTTCTTGTATTTTATTGGCAGATTCCTGATTCCCGATATCTGACCGGAGCTAATCTTGCACAAGATCTCAATGAAGAATGTAAGATACAAAATATTATGCGTAAAAATATTAAACATACAATTTCCTTCATAATGTTGATTATAATGTATAACACATGGTAAATGATATTTTGCAGATGAACTTCTAATATGTGTTATATTTATAGCAAATACCTTTAGATGATTAAGAAAAGTAAAGAATTTGTCATGTTAAAAATGCAATAATTTAACTGAAAAAATTCCCCCAAACTTGATTTTGATTGTCCCGAGCAAACTTTATTTATTCAAGAGAAGGAGAAAAATAGAAAGAAATAGAAAAAAATTAGCACACTTTCGTAGACAACACGATTGCACTGAGTACGTACAACAAGCCTTTAAATCTCTAGGTGTCCCTAGTAGGAGGAGGAGTGTTGTCTCCTGAGGGTTTTCAGCGGATTGCACCCATAAAATCCAATAATAAAAGAAATATGGTGAAAGTTACATATAAAGATAAGAACTATAAAATAAAAAACTTGAAAATAAGAGTTTCCAACTACACTAGCTTTACGGTTTTCATGAGCCATATCTTAATGGTCATGAAAAGATGTTAGTAATCACATCATCTCTCAATAAAATATTGCATTTATTCTTCATCCCTATCTTTCTTCCAAACACCGATCATATATCCCTACGTGTGTGTAAAAGACATCCCTACACTCGGAGAATTCAATTCAAGTTATCATACTCTTGTCCATCTACCTCAGTACTTTTTAGTCGGTGGATATTTTGGATGGAATTGCTCACACATTTTTCATGCGACCGTTAATACTTCTCGAGGTACTAACCGACCAATTACTAAATGTGCTCACTTATTAGGCGTAATTAGCAATTTTCTCGTCTTGCAACACCTAAGGCTTAGCAGTAACTCCCAAACCAGTTGTTCTAACGAACTAGGTGATGAAGCACCCTCGCTATATTTTTTTATGCTGCCTTGGTGATTACAAAACCAGTGTTCATTTTTCTTCACCGTTTTAACTTTTATGCTTCATTTATTATTTATTTTTTTCGTACTTTGGCTTTTAGACAAGAGCATTTCAAGGTATCCTCTACTATCTCGAGTTTCAAGACGTGTGTAAGTGCGTATAGTAGGGTATCAACGTTCAGATGTTTGGCCTCAAGAATAGGAACTATTTTTCAGACTTATTTTTATCCTTAGATTAGTGACTTCCTTCATCTTACTAACCCTTGGGACAACGGCTCATAACTACTTATTACTAGTTTCGTTTCAGAAAACATCTAACTTTCTTTTTTTTCTCAAACTATTGCAATCTTTCAAATGTAATTTTTCACTTTCTAATCTTTCATTATAAAAGAAAAAATTTTGTGTTTATGCAAAGTGTAATGCAAAGTAATGCGTAAATAAGCACAAAATTCCCCCAAACATGTCCTCACTGTTGTCATCTTTTAAATCTCAAAAACCTGTAGACTTGGGAGAGAAAGTTATTAACGGTGTACAAGAATAAATGAACGTGAAAACCTCCCCCAAACTTATTTTTGGCTCACAATTTTGTGTACAAATTTTATTTTCAAGAGCTAAATATATAACCCCCCCCCCCAAACTTGATTTAAACAATATTAAACTTTTTTTATAAAATCATAAGAGGGGGGTAAAGTTATTGGTCTATGCAAAGTTTTACAAAGGCCAAAAGTCAACACCAACCATTCGAATATTTTATCAATATAACGCACCGGTTGGTGGAAGAACATGTTAGATATAGCCAAGAAGAAGTGGAGAAGAGATAAGTGGTGTAATAGAACGGGTTTACATCTCTGTTTATAGAGACGAAACAGTGATGATGGATTACTCGTATTCTTGTTATTGTTAGTGTATATGCCCTAGAGGCCATTATTGTATCTGTAACGTTTTGAAAATCGTTTAGGTGAGATTTCGGATAATCAGTAAAATACGGGTGTTTTCCGTAAAATTCAAGATATAATTATCTTTTCACATAAACTTAAAATTACATATTCTAGTTATGTAATTGCTAGTATTTGGTGGTTAATGGGTCACTTATAAAATTTCCGGTTTACAAAAAATTTTCCGTAATTAAATATTTTTTTAATATTATTTTAAGCCTTCGCTAATACATTTAATTAGGGATAATTACAAATTGGAATGGTCCAAGTTTTGTGCATCATAACACATTAAACCAAATTGTAACATGTTGTTTTTGAAATGAAATGAAATTGTTAAGATGGTTCTAAAAATATGATAGAAAAGGCTTAAATAGTGAAAATTAATGTAAATGGAAATTGGGGTATAGTATTTATCTTTTTTTTTCTTACCCATACTCACCCACACCCTCTCTCTTCCCCCCTAGGCTGCTAGCCGAGCCCCCTTGGCAGCCCCAAAATCTTAGTCCCCTCATTTCACCTCAAATGAAAAAGAAAAGAAAATGGGAAAGAAAAGATTAATATATGAGGCATGGGTTTTTAGTTGACTTGACCAAATGATACCCACATCTCTCTCCACCCCCCTCCCTCACCAAATTCTGGCCGAGCCTCATCAAAACAGCCCCCCAAATTTTCCCATCTCATTTCCTCATCAAAAACCCATCAAAAATCCACAAATGTTCTCATAAATTCAAAGCTAATTCCAAATCCAAGCTTTACCCATTATTCTTTAGCTAATCTAGCATGGATCTTGGGGGATGGAAGCAAATTTGGGAGGCTAAGATTCATGTTTGATCTACAAATCTTGAGGTATAAATCTTATCCAAATGGTTAAATTGTTGGTATTTTGCTTAAAGCTAAAGTAGTTAAATGTTAATTGGGTTCTAATTTCAAGTTGAGAATTTAAAGCGAGGGTTTGGAATTTCAAGAATTGGGTTTGGACCAAGATAAGGGTTTTGATCATTTGATTGTGGTTAGGAGATGTAATTTAATACATCAAAGCATGTAAAACCTAATTTAGTTGCTACTTTGCAAATTGTTAATTTAAATGTATACTAATTAAGCTATTTTGCAAACTAGGTTTTAGAATTAAATCAAATTTGTAAGATTAAAATATGGTTATGGTTTTCATCACATCATTAACATTATAATTTGTAGTTTACCACCTTAGATCATGCAAAACCTAGTCTAGTTGTTGATTTGCGTATTGTTACTTTGAAAATTGCTAAAATTGGATAATTTTGCAAACTAGAATTTTAGGGTTAATGAAATTGATGAGATTAAATTATAGTAATAGTTTGTATGATCTAGTTGTAATATTTAGTGAATATTGTAGCTGCTAGATTTGTTTAGACATCAAGTTTTGTACTAAAACGGTAAATGAATGCTTTCTAGGTTTTCGGAAATAAATCGATTTGATTTATTTTGAGGTTTTGATGAGTTACAACTTATTTCATATTATATTTAGTAAGTTGTGAAACCACGATTGGTACGTTTAGTTTTCTCTCGATTAATCGGTGTTTTGTACGCCGATGTCGAGGGTTATTTGGTTTTTTACATGAGTGGGCCATAGGTTTTGACTTATGTGAGATTCGTGTGTCGTTTTGTCATGAGTCGGATTTTAATGCGATACGATATGTTATGATATGTTGATACCCTCACGAGGACTTCGAGATGACAAGCAAGTGTGTGGCGACATCGCCATCGGCAAGCGAAGATGAGGTGAGTAGATATATATCTACGGGGGAAGTCGGGTGGATGGCGTATAGCACCCCCGCAGTTCGTAGTGCTATACGAATACGTATACATATTTATATAGATATGTTTATTATGAGACTAGATAATTATCTAGATAGACTTTAGGAGTTCGTGGATAAATTTTAGTGAAATTGGATGATAGTGTTGATAGTAAGTTTTAGTCGCGAACCCTAGATTAATGATTTACATACACGCACGCACACACTTGCATACCTTTTATTACTGTGCGTATATGGGGATATGTATGTATATATAAATACACATAGGTATGGGACTATGTGTGTGTGTATATATATATATATATATATATATATATATATATATATATATATATGCGTATACATATACATGAATGATGAGGATAGTACATGATATTTGGATATGAGTCGATGAGATTCGGCATGATGCCATGAGATCGATGATGTGACATGGTTCGTATTTGAGATATGACCTGATATTATAGCGGGTCCTTGGGCGATGTGTTTTCATACACACGCATACATATATGTAGATGGTATCAGTATGTACTAGATTTTAGATCAATACCCAGATCATGATATGATGATAAGGATACCAGTTGAATAATGAGATAAATGTGATATTGACCCGTATCCCGATTGGGATGTCGTACGATAGATTTACCGTACGAGCTATATATTGATGATAGATTCGCACTCTTGACTCGAGGATGTCATGTTATATATTGTATTATATGTGATACTATTGAGGCGGGATCACCGACTATTATATGTTATATATATATCGACTCAGATTTAGGTGGTTTCCTTACCTTTTTGATTAGCCTGTTAGTTTAGTCATGTAGTTTACTTATAGATGTTAGACTAGACTCGAGTTAGACCTATTTCAAAAGTAACGAATCGTGATTATTTTAAAGACAGAACAAGGGATTCTACAGATATTTCAAAGGACGTACCTTTTCTTAAAAACACCGTACTCCCCATTTTATAAACACACGATTCGGGTTATTTCAAATGGCAAAACTTTATGACTCATATTTATATAAAATGCAGATTCCTTGTTATTCATGTTCTGCATATTCAAACTGTTCGCATCGCATTGCATGTTTATATTGTGTTTTTCGGTAGTTATTATCAAAATCATGATGTCGGGACACCAGCACCCTTAACGATGATGCGTATTCTCCACGCACACCTACTTGCCGGCTCACACACATCATCATCGATAATTGCCATGTCACGTATATTAATTCATTGATATCGCTTGTTAGCTGATAGTTTCGAGATGATACTAGTGAGCCTGCCATTATAGGATAGCTTAGACATTGTATTTATTTTCTGCGTTATCTCATGTATATATATTCATATATTCATTGCCATGCAATAATTTGGGTCAGTCCGGAGTGCCGGAGCCCAATATTCATTATTTACTTACGTCGTGATTTATGATTTCGGATTTCCATGAGATTTCTGGATTTAGAGAAACCGCAAAGATTTTATAAACTTATCATCTTTTTAAAAGATAGAAAATTAGGTTTTCTCATGATATGATTTGAGATATATCCACCATGAGTTTTCTTAGCTCTTGAGCGATATCATAAACCCGATTCGAGGAGGAGGAGGAACCGTCTGTGGGTGCATGGTGGACCCGGTGCGATACCCCGGGGCAAGATGGTCACAAATAATGGCGTTGAGCCAGAGACAGGGGAGCATTGCTGACCGGTGATTGTATTGTGACTCGACGGATATCCGGAGTATACCTATCGGAGTACAGGCCAGTCCGGATAGCCGGAACCTGAGGTATTTGAGATTTGATGATATGGGCCAGTCCGGATAGCCGGAGGCCTAGATTTTGAAATTCGAGGTTACAGGCCAATACGGATTGCCGGAGCCTGAGATATTGAGATATGAGATTTATGTTTTGTGTCGATACTTGACACTGTTTTCATGTTGATTTTATTGTTGATACCTCGATTTATAATTATACAGAAATCTCACTAAATAAAGAAAATAGTTGTCACATTCATGATGCATTCTGTTTTCATTATATTGCATTCATACCTCATATTTATGATATGTTGCTATCTGAGGCACTGACACGAGCACATGGTATAACACTTATGCATAGATGTTTACCCTTGCCACCTTTCATGCTTCAAACCTTATCATTTTAAGGATATATTATGATCGTATGACCTAGGATTGAGTCATACATTCGTTATCTGCTCTGTGATGTTTTCTACTCACGAGTTGGCAACTCACCCCTGTTGTGCCACAGTTTCTTGCAGGTTTTGCCGTACAGGTTTCATTACGGCTTTCTGGCTCACTGCTTCCATTCCTGGTGATTGCTTTGGTATGTGGGTTCACTAGCATCGTGACCACCCTCCTACATTATTATATTCATTTGTATCTAGTAACTCCATCAACCAGACTTGTATATTTATTCGACTTAGCAGACCAGTTGTATATTGTTTCGACGGTAGAGTCGGCTTGTATTTGTTGGTTATAGTGCCCTCAAGGAAATTATCATAGTGGCGGACTTATGATTATGATGATTGAGTGAGGACATATACCGATATAGCAGTCTTACTCAAGATGATAGTATGCTATCAGGTTTGTCTTTATCATCATATACATGTTGATAGATCCCGTAGGATTCTTGCTTGACTGCCAGCATTGTGATGGCGATCACATACGTGGGATCTGGGGGTCTATAAGCACATCCTCAAATGTCCCTAGTGGTAAGAGTATCGAGACCGGGCATCAATACACCAGTGTAGACTAGTGTATACTGATCGAGACCCCGACGAGGGGCGGTGGCCAGGTCTCACAAGCCATTGGTGTTAGTATCTTCACCTAAGATAGTATACAGGTGCTCATTGGGTTATGAGTACACTGGACGTACTCGCCGGGAATCTGCTAGTTGGTATTATACCTATTGTCAGATAGCAGTTCCCAGGTGACATGTGTACAAGTTAGTCTATTGACCTGAGATCGTCATTTGTCTCGTGTGAGTTCCCACTGTGCTTTGATTACTACACTACCACGTCTCAAAGGAGTCGTGCAAACAGGTTTTAGTTGGGTACAGTCCCGAGCCATATGGAGGCAGTGATCGGATCGTCGGGAATTCGTCTCTCCCGGTATTGGGGGTTGATGTCGCGTTGTGTACGGATGGCCATCACCATAAATCCGTGGCTACGGTGGACAAGAATTATCGATCCAGGATCAATAGTTTCTCAGGTGGTGATGGGTTTCATACAGACACTAAATGTCGCGTTGTTAGGGGTCTGACTTTATCCACCCGCTTAGACTCGATATGCGATAGTCTTAGATGAACATACCGGACTGTACGGATATTGTCACTGATAGGGTCAGTAGGGGTTCAGCATGAGTTTGCTCGTCGGCCTCCCTTTCGCTCAATACCTGGGTAGCCGTTACGTACATCTAGTGCCGCTGACGTGCATGTGGTTAAACCTACTGCCAGCGTATTGACGAGTCTTTAGAGTCCCACACAGAGGGTTTTCATGGTTCAGGAGATATGGTGTACATGAGGTATGTTGATACATACAGGTGTCCGATTAAATATGTGCAAGTGCAGCGCAGACTTTAATCGGACGGTTGATAATACTAGCGGCTTAGGATTAAGCCGGATTATTAAATTGGGTTTTGATTTAATAATTAATATATGTATTTGTATATACGTATTCTAGTATTATTGTTCACTATTCGTTTTCTCTCTCGGCTATTCATATTTTGGTACGATTACGCGTATATGTATTTCGATACATGTACCGAAAAGTATTCCGTATTTTATACGGAATAGCTTCTAGAAGCTTTGACATCTCATTATTTGATTTTCCATTTATGGAAATTCATTTTGTTTAATAATGAGGTGGAGGGTGTGAGGTGGCATTTGCATAGTGTTATGCATGGTCAAAGCATGGAGCAAAGTATGGTTTGGTTTATTTTATTTGATTAATTGGAAATGATATTTTTTGTGGGGAAGAGAAAGGGGGGCGGGCCAACTTATCATAGGGATTGGGGTTCATTTGGTTTGGATTAATTCACACAAAAGACTTAGCAAACTTTTGCTCATGCCATTTTGTTTTTCACCTCTTTCATCTTCTTCTTGCATTGCTCTTTTGAGTTATGAGTTGAGAGAAAATTATGGTGACACTCTACTACACCCCCACTCTCCATCGCTAGAGACTTTGGAGCATAGGTTACCTCGTTTGTCGAGGTTGGAGCTTGTGCCGTTTCCCTCGGGTGGATCATCGGAGATGAAGGAAGACCGGCAAGCAAACTTCGTCAAAGAACCGCTAGGTGCTTGGAATGAAGACCGAAGGACTCGGATCAACTCGGTATAACATTTATAACTTTTACCTAGTTTGCTAGAATAGGGTTTAAGGTCGATCCGGAAATTGGGTAGCGGTAGCGCCGGTTTAGGAAAAAAAAATTCCGCATTTTGGCCGCGTTTCGACTGCCGGGGCACTGCCGGGACCCAACATGGTATCAGAGCCACCCTTTAAACCCCTTACTAGCTTGGTTAAACGCGCTTAAAAGATTGATCGACGGAAATTGCCAAAAACACGATTCCATTGTTCTGTTCTCTGCCGATTTTCAAAAGTGGTAAAAAAATATTTTCCAGTGGCTTAAAAATCCGTGCAGGCTTTTTGTAGGGTACAGAAAAAATTTGGTCTCCTGAAGATTCAAAAGCGCCGTGAAACCGCCGCACTTACCCCCTATTGGCGGCGGTTCCGCGTCCACTTAGAGGCGACGGGCTTCCAAAATTTTCCTGTAGCCCTCTGACTTGGAATTGTGATTTTTAACATATTCTGTTTTAGCCCAGTTTTCTGTGCAGTGCTGTTTTGCTATTGGGGGCAATTTGGAATTTTTTCGATCGATATTTAAGTGTGCATTTATCAGTACTTAAATTTCTATCTACGACCGTGAATGTCATTTGATCGGTAAACTCGTCTAATTGCTATATGTATTTTAGACGGATTTGCGAACGTGATATTCACGTTGATGTTCTGTGTTGTGCTGTGATATTGGTTGGATCGTCGTGGTGGATAGAAATGGTGCAATGTTAGTACAGTTTTATTTCATTTGTACATTTGATATTGCGGGGCAAGCGTCCAACATGTGGACTGCCGTCACTGCCAGTTTGTATATTATTCTTTTGGGGCACGACCGGGCTGAGGTCGATGTCACCCTTGTATATTATTTTCTTTTCTGTACTAGGATTACCCAGCGGTGGGGTGCACGAATAGACGGATTCTAGAGGGCAACGGGTCCGCATCTCATGGATTTGGGACGGAGGGGACCTTACTCTAGAATTGGCGGGCTATTCGCCGCACTCGTAGGGGGTATAGGTGACCCAGGAGGGGTGCTCAAGTTACCGGATTCCGTGGAGTGTTGGGTGGTCCATTCATGTTGCTGAAGGGGGCTGCCTCACTTCTGGTTTTGGCGGGTAACTTGACGCGCTCGTAGGGGTCTAGGTTTCATTGCACATGCTATCCACACGATAGGGAACGTCGGGTCTCACTTGCGACTCAAGTGAAACCCGAGGCTCCAGATTATACACCATTCTGTATTGCTTCTGTGATGTTTTCTGTGATGTTGCTTATATTATGACTCGGACGATTGTTATATATATTTATATATACTAGTAGATGTTGTATATGTTTTGCACCCACGCTAGCCCAGTCCCCGCTCTGTCGTTAGTTAAGTAACCTAATGGGTGATGACGGGACACAGTGGCGAATGCAGATGGCATATACGTAATTTTATTTTCGTTCTTTTCTGGTGTGATTAATTGATGGGATTGCATAGATTCTTATCAATGAAAGGATAAAACAAACCTATATATGATGTTGTTGGAACCAAGTTTTTTAAAAACTGACATTACAGACGTACACTTTTTGCTTTGCACAGTGGTATTCGGTTATGAATATCCAGCACCTCATTCGACGAGGCAAGGGCCGAGATCCCTTCATCGGGAGTGACCCCTTGGGTAAAAGTTTGCGTCAACGTAATAACTTTACTATAGTCAATTATTTTTGCTTTGCATCGTGGTATTCAGTTTGGGATATCCTGCACCCCATTCGACGGGGAAAGAGCCGAGATCCCTTCACCAGGAGTGGCCTGTTTAGCAAACGTTTTCGCCACTATATATTTATAAAACCACTTGGATTCCTTCAACGATATCAAGTTCATTACGTTAAAGGTTTTTCGCCAAAAACCAGCCATAGCCCTCCATCATTTCAGATTAGTATTGCTTAGTATTCGTGATACGTTTGTCGTTGCTATTCACCGAGGCGTAGTGTGCGGTAGCTCTGTAATGCTTTTCTGTCGCATGGATATGTGGATTGGTTAGGACAGTCGTACGACTTTGTTGATTATTTGTCAAGGGTCGTGAGGGTGGGTTTAATGCAATCAAGATAATGACGGGTTGAACTTGACTAGGACCTTTTGATTTGTTGATTATTCATCAAGGTCACTTCGGTCCTAGGGGTAAAAACACATATCGGGAGTTTCAAACATAGAGAAAACTTGCTAGGCTTGCGCATACCTTCTGGAGTGTGGTGACTTGAGTGGCTTCCATCAAGTTATCATGCGATGAGAGTTGGATCCCGATTCCCACTGATGAGTAGTATTACTCCTCGGGTGACTCCAACTAATTCTCCTTTTAGGTTTAGAGGAGAATTCGAGGAAACAGTGGGAGCCATCCAGTTTAGATAAAATGATTAACCATTCTGATCTAGGTTAGAGTGCACGCTGAGTGTTTCTTCTCTCTCTCTCTCTCTCTCTCTGGCTACGACTATGACCCGACCTTTGACTAAAACTCATGAACCCAATTAACTGAACCTTCTTAAAAAAATTTAGCTTTTGGAATGTCACGGTGTCGCATACATCGTTGCCACTTCTATATCAACTTTGCATTTCTCCAGAACACCTCGTATCACTACGAACGTCCACTTCCATTGGATAAATCCATCCTATAGTTACATACGAACTCGAAAGAACTTTTTCGAGGATGGATTCTGGTTCTGGAGAGATTGAATAGGATCATTCGGTTGTCTTTTCTCTTTACCTTCTCTCAGGTTGCGAGGGCTCCTAGGATTAGGAGAGGGTACACCTATTGAGCTTATTGGATAGTCTTCCTCCAGACCATAGGCAGGTGCCGAACGGTAGGGAAGGAAGAAAACCAACAAGGTTAACTGTGGTGTACAGAAGGTAATAAGTAAAGACATATAAAGGGATTATAATAATGGCAAAGGAAATTGCGATCACCATCATTTACGACAAAAAACCGTGTATACCCCTGCCACTCCTACATCCACTTTGCTTTTCTCTAGAACACTCCGTATCACTACGGATATCTACTTCTATTGGATAAATCCATCGTATAGTTACATACGAACTCGAAGGAACTTTTTCGAAGATGGATTCTGGTTCAAGAGAAATTGAATAGGATTATTCAGATGTCTTTTCTCTTTACATTCTCTCAGGTTGTGAGGGCTCCTAGGATTAGGAGAGTACACCTATTACGCTTATTAGATAGTCTTCTTCCAAACCTTAGGCTTGTGCCGAAAGGTAGGGAATGAAGAAAACCAATTTGCGTAAAGGAGGTGTACAGAAAGTAATAAGTAAAGACATAATAAAGGGATTGCAGAGAGGGCAGGCAAGTATATGGTTACGGTCGTGAATCAGGATAGTGGAAGTGGCATTACTAGGAATAACCAGTTAACCCTTTTGAAACATTTTCATGTTTCAGTCTGACTGTGCAATGTTAATTGAAAACTGTTTTCCCAATTGGAATCTAACTCCAGGGTATGTATTTACTAGATAAGTTTCTCACATCTTCATGTTATTACGGATGGTGAGTGGGAGTAAGATATTGGGAATTGGGTGATTAGATCCTCATTATATCGGAATTCGTTGTAATTGGTGATATTTGAGGAAATCATCTGGATTTTGCCGGATGGCGAATATTTGGTTTTGAATATCCGTTGTTATGCACAAATTTCAAACTGATATATCTGTACATTTATTTTATAAAGTGAGATATAACTTTTTGATATTGTGTCTATGACATTTACCTATATCAGTTGGTGATTAGGTAAGGTGCATTCAACAGCGGTGTAACTCTTCTTAACCAAAGTACAGTTTTTCAACCTACGACGCACAGAGTTTGAGTTATTGGACTCAGGGGACTTATACAAAGTATTGTATGTTGTCCAATGTCCATTAGGACAAAGGGGTTGGTACTCGTACTATAATCTGTTTACATGTGACTTCTCCAGTTCTGGACAAGTATTTCGTTGAAATGCAAAGTCCAGATATTGAGAAGTTATAGATATAAGAATGAAGTAGAGAACCATTTATTATAAGTATCAGGATTCTTCGAGGAAGTCGAAGATGTAGATACTTGTGTTTGGTATTCCATTGATAGTAATGGTTTTGAGAACTTGCTTCTCTTTCGGGTAACTCATATATGGATGCACTCCTAGATGAGCAATGTTGATTGTCCTTTTTCCATTTGGTAGATATGCACTGGAGACAGCTGCATGATTTTGAATCTGGTTCCAATTAAATTAGTGCTTTTTTTCTATATTTGATATATATAGAATCAATTTATATCTTGACGATGTTAAGGTATAGGGAGTTGTCCGGCTGATTCTTAAAACCAGAATCCTGATAAACTCAAGGCACGTTTCAGTAATGGCTGTTTGTGGGTTATCCCGGGCTTTGACGAGGGTTAACTTTCTACCATCAGGAAGATCAATATTTATATTGTTCTTGACTCGCCACAGTTTTAATAAAATGGATTTTTTCAGAAAACACAAGTGGGAGTATGGTAGAACTGGAAGTTATTCCAGAACCACAAACGATTACTGGAAATTTAGAAGAACCTATGGATTCAATTGTTTTTGACGCTCCATTAGCCACTCAGCAGATTTTGGTGGGTAACCTCAGGCACCCGAGAGGTACTTCGGTCTTCTCAGAAATGGTGACAGGGAGGTTCTTGTTTACCCAGACTTTCCATTGCTGTTGTTCTAGACTATAAGACCCGGCAGGAAGATGAGTATAGCGTCATTCTAAACTAGCTTTAGAAGTGCACGTGTATATGACTCTGCCAGAAGGTTGTTGTAGTCAGTGGGAGCAGCGGAAGCATAGAAGGCAAGTAGCTTATGTCTAATTATAGACTAAAGAAGGTATAGCGGAAATAGATCATCTATTTTTTTTGTGACAGTCATAGGCTTTGACTTCATCAGAATAAGAGATGAATCTGCTAAGAAGGTAGTAGAGAGTGATGTCCAGGTATTTGGGATGACATGCACTTGATAGGAAGAGATATTCCTATACTACGATCGGTTATACTTTGGTTGTCACACAGTTGTTTTCTCAACGTAGGATATGGATATAATATCAGGTTTTTTGGTTACTAGATCTATGGTTCTGGATCTAGATTTGGGAAGTATCCTAATCTGGGTATTTTGACATTAAATGGACGACTTCTGGCATGGTGGTCTACCTGCAGGTGATGGAGTCAACCTCTCTAAAGGTGTCTTACAGACTAAAGGGGAGAGGACTCTACATGATTAGCATATCACTTTCTTAGGCAATTGAGTTAATCGTGAAATGTCAAATACCACACCAGATATTGTTTTTGCACTAGCTGCAGTAAACATATATTAATCCAATCCTGGAGAAACATCGGGAAGCAGTTTATGAACATAAGTGAATATTCTTGGGATATGGTAACGGCAGCCTCCTTCAGGAACGATTATCATTTCAGGCTTCCAAGATGACCTGGATGACAGAGTGAATGTCAGAGTTATAGTTTTTCCCTCTTTTGAGGGACAGTATGTTGGACAGGTAGTCCAAGCTGAAACTGGGGAAAGGCAAGACGCGGGATATTGATTAAATTAAGTCGACGATATAGTCTAAGTAGTTTGCTGGATTTCGAGTTCATTTGTGAACTGTGTCCCATCAGATATCCAGACAAATTCTAAAACAAGTATTGCTCATTTCGGGAGATAGTTTTCTCCGCAAAGTTGAGATTAAGAGAGATACAGAAAGAAACATTGGAGCGGATCCACTCACTGAGGCTATTTCTCGAACGCAATCATTTTCGCAAACAGGCTTTGCGAAACTGATTAGTAGAGAAGTTGGGTGTTCGGTATCACAAGGGCTGTGAGTATGCGACATCGCAATAATTGGCCTTAAGTGCAAGTGGGAGATTGTTGGCTATAGTGCCCTCAAGGCAATTATCATAGTCGCGGACTTGTGATTATGATGATTGAGTGAGGACATATACCGTTATAGCAGTCTTACTCAAGATTATAGTATGCTATCTGGTTTGTCTTTATCATCATATACATGTTGATAGAGCCCGTAGGATTCTTGCTTGACTGCCAGCATTATGATGGAGATCACATACGTAGGAGCTGGGGGTCTATAAGCACATCCTTAAATGTCCCTAGTCGTAGGAGTATCGAGAACGAGAATCGATACTCCAGTGTAGACTAGTGTATACTGATCGAGACCCCAACGAGGGGCGGTGGCCAGGTCTCACAAGCCATTGGTGTTAGTATGTTCACCTAAGATAGTATACAGGTGCTCATTATGTTATGAGTACACTGGACGGACTCGCCGAGAACCTGCTAGTTGGTATTATACTTATTGTCAGATAGCAGTTCCCAGGTGACATGTGTGCAGGTTAGTCTGTAGACCTAAGATAGTCATTTGTCTAGTGTGAGTTCCCATTATGCTTTGATTACTACCCTACCACGGCTCAAAGGAGTCGTGCAAACAGGTTTTAGTTGGGTACAGTCCCGAGCTATATGGAGGCAATGATCGGATCGTCGGGGATTCGTCTCTCCTGGTATTGGGGGTTGATGTCGCGTTGTGTATGGATGGCCATCACCATAAATCCGTGGCCACGGTGGACGAGAATTATCAATCCAGGATCAATAATTTCTCTGGTGGTGATGGGTTTCATACCGACACTAAATATCGCGTTGTTAGGGGTATGACTTTATCCACCCCCTTAGACTCGATATGCGATACTCTTAGACGAACAGACCGGACTTTACGGATATTGTCACTGACAGGCTCAGTAGGGGTTCAGGATGAGTTTGCTCGTCGGCCTCCCTTTCGCTCAATACCTGGGAAGCCGTTATGTACAGCTAGTGCCGCTGACGTGCTTGTGGTTAAACCCATTGTCAGCGTATTGACAAGTCTTTAGAGTCCAACACAGAGGGTTTTCACGGTTCAGGCGATATGGTGTACATGAGGTATGTTGATACATACAGGTGTCCGATTAAATATGTACAAGTGTTGCGCAGACTTTAATCGGACGGTTGATAATACTAGCGGCTTAGGATTAAGCCGGATTATTAAATCGGGTTTTGATTTAATAATTAATATATGTATTTGTATCTACGTATTCTAGTATTATTGTTCACCATTCGTTTTCTCTCTCGGCTATTCGTATTTTGGTACGAATATGCGTATATGTATTTCGATACATGTACCGGGAAGTATTCCGTATTTTATACGGAATAGCTTCTAGAAGCTTTTCCACCTCATTATTTGGTTTTCCATTTATGGAAATTCATTTTGTTTAATAATGAGGTGGAGGGTGTGAGGTGGCATTTGCATAGTGTTATGCATGGTCAAAGCATGAAGCAAAGTATGGTTTGGTTTATTTTATTTGATTAATTGGAAATGATATTTTTTTGTGGTGATGAGAGAGAGGGGGCCGACCAACTTATCATGGGGATTGGGGTTCATTTGGTTTGGATTAATTCACACAAAAGACTTAGCAAACTTTTGCTCATGCCATTTTGTTTTTCACCTCTTTCATCTTCTTCTTGCATTGCTCTTTTGAGTTATGAGTTGAGAGAAAATTATGGTGACACTCTACTACACCCCCACTCTCCATCGCTAGCGACTTTGGAGCATAGGTTACCTCGTTTGTCGAGGTTGGAGCTTTCGCCGTTTCTCTCGGGTGGATCATCGGAGATGAAGGAAGACCGGCAACCAAACTTCGTCAAAGAACCGTTAGGAGCTTGGAATGAAGACCGAACAACTCGGATCAACTCGGTATAACATTTCTAACTCTTAGTTAGTTTGCTAGAATAGGGTTTAAGGTCGATCCGGAAATTGGGTAGCGGTATTGCCAGTTTAGAAAAATTTTGTTCTGCATTTTGGCCGCGTTTCGACGGCCGGGGCGCTGCTGGGACCCAACAATATTATTATGGTTTTCATATTGATTTGAGTTTCCTTTTGAGACTTGATCATCGCCCTTCGGCATTGTATATTATAATGCTTGAATGGCTGTGACCGTCAATTGACGAATAACTACCTCTCGCTTGGGGATGCCTTTATTCATATTATGCATGTTGTACCCTTTTGGGGCCAGTATTTACAACGGAAACTCTGCCGAAATTTTCAGAAAAGACTTGAGATTTTTAAAAATGCATATTAAGCTTATGTTATTAAAACCACTTGCTTTAAAATATGTTTTCTTCACCCTCTTATTTTAAAATGGTTTAGATTTCTGGGATTTTTTTGGCTTACTTGAATGAGATGGGGTCTTATAGACTTCATATGATTCAAGTGCCAGTCACGTGCCATTTCTGGGTCGTGACAAACTTGGTATCAGAGCACTAGGTTTAACCTTGGTTCGAGTCTATGTTACTATGCGGAGTCTAAGGCGTTTATATATATTCGGAACCTGGGCTTGATCTTACGGAACTTAGACTTAGTCAAGGGGGTATTAGACTCGAACTTTCGTCGCATAGGTTGACCTTGGTTGATGGAGCAGGTGACTTAAGGAGAGTGACGTACCGTATATATATTCCGCGGCATACTTACGATACGCTACTCCGCTTAAGAAGCCTTAGGATGTACATTTCCTTTCAACGCATTATATTCATTCATGATCTATCCTCATCGATATCGGTTTATGGTTTTGCTGCCACGATTACATGGGCAGAGAGAGCTACGGCTAGAGTTGCGTTAGCACGAGCTCGTCACGGACGAGGACTGACCAGGGCGTGATTCCAAGGACACACGATTGCATAGATGTATCGTTTATTTGTGTTTTCGCGCCATGAGCGTTTGATGAATCGCTTTTATGAGATTTCTCGGACGTGCAGATCAGCACCAGAGGATTGGGCTACCGCTAGCGGCCAGCCAGAATGTGATGACCGCCAACGCACTATTGTTCGTGATGATTGAGGCACTGTTTAGCGTGCAGTCGAATGAGCCAGTTGTTGATGCGACTGACAAGATATCGCCCCAGATGCTTGGAGCTATTGCAGCACGAGTTGAGCTTAGAAATGTGATAGAAAATCGCTAGTCACCCATGGAGGAAGAACTATGACTTGTGGTTACTTGCATACCCCTATGCGAGATTGTAACAACCCTAATTTTCCGATACACTTTTCTATACAAATTTTTTTTTAAAATTTTTAAAAATCCATAATGGAGTATTTTAATCTGAGCACAATATATATATAAGTAATTATTTTGTTTTTAAATAATTCCATTTTTAGTGTACATAAAATTGTTTTAAAATTAAAGTGTATTTGGGGTATTTAATGTTGCTGTTATCACTTTAAGTAGTTATTTTCCCACAATAATTACAAGAAGGAGCTTATAGCTCATTGGCAATACCTTGCACTGCTGAACCAAGCCACCAGAGTTCAAATCCCAGGCCCCACATTATTTTTTATATTTATTTTGTTTTAAAATTTTTGGAAAGTCAACAATCAAACCGTCATAATTCACAAAATTTATACTGAACATAAGAAGTTAGATGCACCAAAATTCCCCCCAGATGATCCCCCACCCGACGAGCCCTTGACTCGGCCGGACTCGGCCGAGTCGGCCGGCGGACCGGCCGACTCGGGCTGGCGCCTCCGGCCGGACTCGGCCGGATGGCCAAGTCGTCAATACGGAATTTTTCCGTGTTGACCTGGTCTTCTCACCTGCATACACTAAATTCCCAGATCGGTTATCAAATTCTCAATAAATCACTTTTACTCCAAAATTTAATGATTTTTAATGTTTTTTAAATATATTTTTTATATTTTTCTAATTAAAACCCTAACCCTAGCCTAACCCTATATAAACACCCCTACCCTCTACCCTCTTACCCTACATTCCTAAGTCCACTCTCTAAAAATTTCAAGAGAACTTGGTACGTTAGAAAACGTGCGAAAGGCGAAGCGCTGCCGAAATCGACGACGAATCCCGGCGATCGTACAGGACTTCTTCACGACATTTCGACGCACCGACAAATTCACTACCTCCCTCTCACTCTCTAGCGTTGTCCAACCCCGTAAGTACCTCTTTTCTACCTTTCTATTCTTTCATAAAATACGACTTTTTAAAACCCGACGGAAATCGGAACAAACCGATTTTCGATTCGGTTTTCTATCAAAACTCACTTGTCACTAATTCCATAACGCTTAAACATATTCATGTTGACTACTAATCACTTAAAAATCAATTTGGATAAAGTTTCTCACATGAAATGATAACTTTTGCTAAATACCGTATTTTCGCACTTAAATACCATCATGTTTAGTTTATCACATTTTTGTTAGTGTATATGCCCTAGAGGCCATTACTGTATCATACTAGCTTGTATATTACTTAATGGAAGCTTGGGATATTCACAGTTGTATATACAATCTTGCTCGAAATGGTAGTATGCTACTTGGTTTGTCTCTGCTTTAATATGTGCATGTGTTTCTTTTAGCATATTGCTGGTATACATATTAGTAGAGCCCTTAGGATCTTTGCTTGATTACCAGCGTTGTGATGGCGCTCGCACTCGTGGGAGCTGGGTAATCTATAAGCACATCCTTATACAGGTCCCTGGTCGTTGGACTATCGAGACAGGGCATCGATACTCCGGAGTAGACTAGCGTATGCGCTTCTCATCCCAGTGTGGGAGACGGTCTGTCCCACAGCCGTTAGTACGTCGTACTTGGGATAGTATGCGGGTGCTCGTTAGGTTACGAGTACACTGGACAGGACTCGTCGGGAACTGTTGGTTGGTAATATACCTATCGTCAGTTATCAGTTCCCAGGTGACATGAGTACAGCTTAGTCCGCTGACTTGACACTGTCACTTCGCCTCGAGTGTGTTCCCACTGCACTTTGATTACTACCCTACCACGGCTCAAAGGAGCTGTGCAAACAGGTAGTTTTTGGGTGCAGTCCCGAAGCACTTGGAGGCAGTGACGGTTAGACAGGATTCGTCTCTCCCGGTATTGGGGGTTGACATCGCGCTGTGTCCAGGAGAGCCATTACACGAGTAGTCCCTGGCCAGGGCAAGCGAGATATACTGGTAGGTTTCCAGTGTTATCTCAGGGTGTTCTGGGCTACACTCCGACACGACTTGTACCGCTATTAGGGGACTGACGTTCACCGCCCCCCTAGGCCCGCCATGCGATGTATCAGACGAACAGACCGGACTGTACGGAGACTGTCACATACAGGCTCAGTAGGAGTGCAGATGGGGTTCACCTCGTCGGTCTTCTTATCGACATCTACCTGGGGACCGTTACGTACAGCTAGTGCCGCTTGCGGTCTGTGGTTAAACCCACTGCCAGCGTAGTGTCGAGTCTTTAGAGTCCCACACAGAGAGCTATTCGCCTTTAGGCAAAACGAGTAGAGGTCGCATGGTTTTGCGACAGGGTTCGTTCGCATCCGCGCACTTGTGCACGTTTGCTGTCCGGACAGTCTATACTAGCGGGCTTTGGTTTAAGCCGGATCCTAGTATATGATTTGAGATTGGTTTTTCTCATTGTGTTCGTGTTCCTCGGATCACGAATGCGGGTGCGTATGCACAGTTGCTTGAGATTGGGGGAGAGGACCTTGTTTAGGGTTAATGGCCTTTGTCATTTTATTAACCCTAATATTTATGTGTGTGTTATTGTTAATTAGTAATTAGTTTAATAATTATCCATGGTTGTGGTTGTTGACCTTTTGACTTCTTTGACTTGTTGACCAAGGTTGACACTTTGACCATCATAATTTCTTTTGGAAGATGCTTTTTGATCTTTGCAATTTGAAATGATAATGGTCATGTCATGATTTACCATGATAATTATCTAGCTAATTATTCAATTAAAAATTATACACACATATTAGTGAGAAAGGCTCACAAATAATTCATTCTCTCATTCTATTTCTCTCTCTTGCTCATCCTCTCCCTCAAGCTCTCTCCCTCTCATGTGTTGAGAAACAAAAAGCTTGAGAAAAACCCTCTCTTGATCTTCTCTACTCACTTCTAGGGTTCAAGTCTTAGCATTTCTTGCACTCTAGTTACTCCTAGCTTGGAGTTGAAGCTAAAGGTGGTGGCTTTCGGGTGGATCCTTCTTTGACGGGAGAAGACAAGCAAGGTGACCCTTTTCTACCATACCTAGGAGCAAGGAGAGAAGGACTAAAGACCAAAGGTATAACCTTTCTTCCCTTAGCTACTTTGTAGTTAGGGTTAGCTAGTTTATGTTTAGCAAAGATCCTCACAAGTTTAGTCCATGTTGCCTAAGTCATAAAAAATCCGATTTTTATTATGTTTTCCGCCTCCCCGTAAGCACCGGGGTGGGCAACACGGACTTACAGTGGTATCAGAGCCTAACTAAACTCAAACTAGCTAAGTAGTTAAGTGTAACGAAGTTTCGAAACCGAAAAAAACCCTAAAACCAAACTTTTTCAAAATCCAACTTTCTGTTAAAATTTTTCCTGGTTAAAATGAAAAACTGTATACTTGTAAAATTGTCTCAGGGTTTTGTGTGAAACACCACCAAATACGAACCAGAGAGGAGCCAAGAGGACCGCGGTTCCGCGGCATAAGGAAGCTCTTGCCGCGGAAGCGCGGCCGTCTTGTCAACTCTCTGTATCGTTTTTGCTGCAGTTTGTTTCTGAGTTGGTTTTAGGATTTTTTGGATATGTTATATGTGCCCAGATTTTCCAGAACTAAAATTTACTTTTGGGGGCCTATAAATCCGTATTTTTCGGAACTTCACTACACTTTAACTATATCGGTTATATCTGTGATGCTTGTATGTATTGAACGTCGGCTAATCGCTATAAGTCGATTAGTCGGGGTTATACATCTCTGTGATCTGTGATTGTTGGTTTGTGGATATGAATGGATTGGATTGTCGCGGGTGAATGGCCGGGGTGGATGTGAGATGAGCGTTGTTTTTCTTTCATTCATTTGTAACATGTAAATTGATGTAATAATATTCTTTGTATGGCCGCACAACCGGGTCGGGGTTGTAGCCGCCATTGTATAATTCTTTTTACTGTTTTTGCTCCTAGGATAGACCCATGGAGGGGGTGCACAAACTACCGGGTATCTCGAAGTGCCGAGTGGCCTACTCACGGTGGTGAGGGAGGTTGCTTCGCTTCGGGTGCTTGGCGGGTAGTTTGCCGCACCCGTAGGGGTCTTGGGTGGGGTATTGGCTATTCACCGCGACCGTGTAATCCGCTTTGCGTTGCAGGCTCGAACGCATTGCGGATTCCTAGTATATCCAATGTATTCATCTGTGATCTGTAATGTCTATCATTGCTATATATTTATATATAATAACTATTTAGGCGTTGCTTATGTTTTACAGCCGCGCTAGCCCAGCCCCCGCTCTGTCGTTAGTTAAGTAACCTAACGGGTGATGACGGGGCCCCGTGGCGAATGCGAATGGCATAAGCGTACGTCATATTTTGGTTGTTTTCTGCAATGGTAGGATTAAATGATGGGACGCATTAAAAGAACTAATGCAAGAAATAAACCAAGTAAAAGTCGATTGGAACACTTTGAAAACCACTCGGTTCTTTTCAAAACTAAAACTTTTAAACGCGGAGCTTGAACCACTCCTTTTAAAAGCTATCTCGTTCCATCGATTATATCAAGTTCACTACGTTCACGGTTTCGCCAAAACCATCCGTAGCCCTCCATCATTTCGGTTAAATATTCGGTAGTATTCAAGCTATGTATTTTGACCTCACGCCAAGGCATAGTGATTGGTAGCTGCCGGATATTTATCCGTTGCATAGATAGAATGCGTTGATTTGAGACAGTCGTACTGCCGTTTTGGCCTACGTCAAGGGTAGGTACGGGTGGGTTCAAATTAACCAGGATAATGATGGGAAGAACTTGACACGTGACTTATGACATTTTGACCTCACGCCAAGGTCATAAGAGCATGGGGCAAAAATCCACATCGGGAGTTTCATAAGTACTGAAACTTGCTAGCGTTGCATACCATTTGGAGTGTGATAATTCTGGTAGGATTCCTTCGGTTTTATCACGCGATGATATTTGGATCCCGATCCTACTGTGAGTATATGCTACTCCTCGGGAAAACTCTCACTTAACGATCAATGCTATAAACCTAGTAGGTGCCTAGAAAGGTGTTAGCGGGGCTACGCCCACAGGGAAAAGAGGTTACTTAATTAAGGAACTTCGCGAAAGCGTTGGAAAACCTCCCTCGAAGTACCGACACTGGCCTGGCTGAACGGTTAAGCAAGTATTGTACGGTGAGAATGATCCCGGCTAATCCTTTTCTTTACGGTTTGAGAAGGGATTCGAGAGACAGTGGGAGCCATCCAGTTTAGACAAACTAAAAACCACTCTAAACTTGCAAGAGCATCATGCTGAAGTGTTTCTTTTCTCTCTCCTAATTGCAGCGACCATTCAAGATGACCGGACTTAAGTTACTATTAGATAAAAACATATTGACAGGGCCAAACTACAAAGATTGGCTCAGGAATGTCAAGATGGCTATCACTTATGACAAGCTGGGGTATATACTTACCACCAAAGCTCCCCCCGTCCCAGGTCCCACCTCCAGCGTCGCGGATGTAGAAATCCGTAAGACATGGGAGATAGATTGCGCGAGGGCCAAATGCCTCGTACTAGCCTCGATGGACAATGACCATCAGAGGAGGCACGAGAATATGGACCTAGAGTCCATATTTCTCCATACAAAAGAACTGTATGGAGAGCAGTCTCGTATCGCAAGATACGAAGTGTCGAAGAAGCTCTTTTCGGCAAGGTTGGCCGTCGGATCATCGGTAGCGGACCACGTGCTTAAGATGATCGGCTACATAGAGGAGCTCGCGGACCTTGGGACCACGTTGGAGAATGAACTCTATACTGATCTGATTCTCCAATCCCTTCCTTCCACTTACGCCCAGTTCATTCTTAACTTCAACATGCAAGGAAAGGAGGTAGAACTTGCCGAGCTTCTGAACATGTTGAGGACTGCTGAGGGCACCCTACAGAAGGGTAGGGAGACATCCACTTTGTTTGTAGGAGGATCTTCCTCTTCTAGGTCCAGGGCGAAAGCCAAGGGCAAGAAGAAGAAAGCCCCCGCCAAACCAAGAGGCGGTGTCGGTAAAGTGGATACGAAGGGAAAGGGTAAAGCAACAAAGGTAGCGGGGAAGCTGGTGGGGAAGGAAGAATGCTTCTATTGTCACAAAAGTGGCCACTGGAAACAAGATTGCAAGGCTTGGAAAGCCAGAACACAGGATTTGAAGCGAGTTGCAGCTTCAGCTTCAGGTGTGTATGTTATTGAAAATTGTCTATCAATAAACTCTAATTCCTGGGTATTGGATACCGGATCAGGATCTCATATCTGTAATTCTTTGCAGGCGTTGAGAAAGCGTAGATTTTTGAAGGTAGGTGACATGACCCTCAGAGTTGCGAACGGTGCTAGCATGGATGCAGAGGCCGTGGGGGACTATCACCTGGGATTATCAGATGGACACTTTTTGGTTTTGCGTAGTTGTTATTATGTACCAAATGCAACCTGTAATATCATTTCTGTATCTTTATTATCTAAAGAAGGTTATGAATTTGCATTTGTAAGTAATGTAGTGAACATTCACCTTAATCAAGTGTTGATTGGGTCAGGTACATTGAACAACGGTATATACGTTTTAAACCAACCACAGGTTTTCAATATCCAGAATACACACAAAAGAAAGTCTCCAGAAATTAATAAAACTTTCTTATGGCATTGTAGAATGGGTCACATCAATGAGAGAAGATTGACTAAGTTACATACTGAAGGATATTTGGATCCGTTCGAATATCAATCGTATGCAACTTGTCAATCCTGTCTCAAAGGAAAGATGACAAAGGCTCCGTTTTCTGGACACGGAGAAAGAGCGAGCGAGCTCTTGGGACTCGTACACAGTGACGTGTGCGGTCCAATGTCTACACATGCGCGAAGCGGTTTTTCTTACTTCATAACTTTTACGGATGATTTCTCAAGATTCGGACATGTCTTCTTAATGAAGCATAAATCCGAAGCTTTTGAAAAGTTCCAGGAATATAAGAGTGAAGTAGAGAAACAAACCGGCAAAAGTATCAAGATCCTAAGATCGGATCGAGGAGGAGAATACTTAAGTGCCGAATTCCTGAATTACTTAAAAGAGAATGGAATTCTCTCTCAGCTTACTCCTCCATACACCCCGCAACATAACGGTGTATCGGAGAGACGGAACCGAACCCTATTGGATATGGTACGGTCCATGATGAGTAATGCTGAGTTACCGCGATCTTTCTGGGGATATGCGCTAGAAACAGCTGCATACCTTTTGAACCGTGTTCCCACTAAGACTGTGCCTACCACACCATATGAGTTATGGAGTGGGAAGAAACCCTATCTTCAATACTTGAAGATTTGGGGATGTCCAGCTTATGTCAAAAAGCAGCATGTGGACAAGCTCGAGGCACGCTCAGTACTGTGCAAGTTTGTGGGATACCCAAAGAACTCCAGGGGGTATCTTTTCTATTACGCAGAGGAACAAAAAGTCCTTGTTTCTCGCAATGCCCACTTTCTGGAACATCAGTTCATAGAAAAAGAAATAAGTGGGAGCGCAATAGAACTGGAAGAAATTCCAGAACCACAAACTATTACTGAAAGTTTAGTGGAACCAGAAGGTTCAAAAGAACAGGACATTCCTACGCCGCTCCGCAGGAGTAGTAGGCAGTCTCATCCGCCCGAGAGATACTACGGTTTTCTCATTGACGGGGATAGAGAGGACTGCATCCTAGATTGTGATGAGCCTACTAGCTTCCAGCAAGCCATTCAGAGCGTCGACTCGGTAAAATGGCTGGATGCAATGCGGACCGAGATGGAGTCCATGTACACCAACAAAGTATGGACGTTGGACATTGCTCCAGACGGGATAAAACCCGTAGGATGCAAGTGGATCTTCAAAAGGAAGATTGGTGTAGATGGACAGGTTGAGACCTATAAAGCTAGACTGGTAGCAAAGGGTTTTCGTCAGCGACCTGGTTTGGACTATGACGAAACCTTTTCTCCAGTAGCTATGCTGAAATCCATTCGGATCCTTCTTGCCATTGCTGCTTTCCACGATTATGAGATTTGGCAGATGGACGTAAAGACAGCTTTTCTAAATGGTCATTTAGAAGAGTGTGTCTATATGGATCAGCCAGAGGGTTTCATTCAGGGTGGGAGCAGCGGAAAGGTGTGCAAGTTGCTCAAGTCCATTTATGGACTCAAGCAGGCATCGCGGAGTTGGAACATCTGTTTTGATGAGACGGTCAAAGAATTTGGCTTTATCAAAAATCCAGATGAACCATGCATCTATTGTAGATTTGTAGCGAGAACTGTAGTATTCCTCGTTTTATACGTGGATGACATTCTCTTAATAGGAAATGACATTCCTATGCTACAATCTGTCAAGGGGTTCTTGTCACACAGGTTCTCCATGAAAGACCTGGGTGATGCCTCCTACATTCTGGGTATCCGGATCTACCGTGACAGATCCAAGAGGATATTAGGACTCTCGCAGTCCAGGTACATCGACACCATACTGAAGAGATTCGGTATGGAAGATTCCAAGCGCGGTAATCTACCGGCTTGTCACGGGATCACCCTCTCCAAAGAGATGTCTCCCAAGACTGATTTGGAGAGGGATCGCATGTCTATTATACCCTACGCTTCTGCGGTAGGCTCTATAATGTATGCGATGTTGTGTACCAGACCGGATGTGGCTTATGCACTGAGTGTGGTAAGCAGGTATCAGTCAAACCCTGGGGAGAAACATTGGATAGCAGTAAAGAACATTCTCAAGTACCTGAGAAGGACTAAGGAGATGTTCTTGGTGTATGGCGGAAAAGACCTGCAGATTGAGGCCTTTGCTGACTCCAGCTTCCAGAGTGACAAGGATGATTCCAAGTCCATGTCGGGTTTTGTCTTTACCCTCAATGGAGGGGCGGTGTGTTGGAAGAGCTCCAAACAGGAAACCGTTGCTGACTCGACTATGGAAGCGGAATACATCGCTGCATCTGATGCCGCAAAAGAAGCTGTCTGGATGAGGAAGTTCTTGAAAGAACTTCAGGTGGTTCCGTCCATTGTTGACCCAATACCTCTGTATTGCGACAACAACGGGGCTATAGCTTTAGCGAAGGAACCCAGGTCCCATCAGAAATCCAGACACATCTTAAGGCGGTATCACCTGATCAGGGAGATCGTGGATCGCCAGGAGATCGAGGTCCGGAGAGTTGCATCAGAGGATAACACAGCAGATCCATTCACCAAGGCCTTGCCCCAGACTCAGTTCGAGCGGCTGATCGAGATGATAGGTCTTCGATACGCCAGTACATGGCCTTAGTGCAAGTGGGAGATTGTTAGTGTATATGCCCTAGAGGCCATTACTGTATCATACTAGCTTGTATATTACTTAATGGAAGCTTGGGATATTCACAGTTGTATATACAATCTTGCTCGAAATGGTAGTATGCTACTTGGTTTGTCTCTGCTTTAATATGTGCATGTGTTTCTTTTAGCATATTGCTGGTATACATATTAGTAGAGCCCTTAGGATCTTTGCTTGATTACCAGCGTTGTGATGGCGCTCGCACTCGTGGGAGCTGGGTAATCTATAAGCACATCCTTATACAGGTCCCTGGTCGTTGGACTATCGAGACAGGGCATCGATACTCCGGAGTAGACTAGCGTATGCGCTTCTCATCCCAGTGTGGGAGACGGTCTGTCCCACAGCCGTTAGTACGTCGTACTTGGGATAGTATGCGGGTGCTCGTTAGGTTACGAGTACACTGGACAGGACTCGTCGGGAACTGTTGGTTGGTAATATACCTATCGTCAGTTATCAGTTCCCAGGTGACATGAGTACAGCTTAGTCCGCTGACTTGACACTGTCACTTCGCCTCGAGTGTGTTCCCACTGCACTTTGATTACTACCCTACCACGGCTCAAAGGAGCTGTGCAAACAGGTAGTTTTTGGGTGCAGTCCCGAAGCACTTGGAGGCAGTGACGGTTAGACAGGATTCGTCTCTCCCGGTATTGGGGGTTGACATCGCGCTGTGTCCAGGAGAGCCATTACACGAGTAGTCCCTGGCCAGGGCAAGCGAGATATACTGGTAGGTTTCCAGTGTTATCTCAGGGTGTTCTGGGCTACACTCCGACACGACTTGTACCGCTATTAGGGGACTGACGTTCACCGCCCCCCTAGGCCCGCCATGCGATGT
The DNA here is from genome assembly GCA_030015575.1 of Agapanthus africanus. NCBI lineage: Eukaryota > Viridiplantae > Streptophyta > Magnoliopsida > Asparagales > Amaryllidaceae > Agapanthus > Agapanthus africanus. The sequence continues at coordinate 522,313,609 of CM057344.1, forward strand.
ATCAGACGAACAGACCGGACTGTACGGAGACTGTCACATACAGGCTCAGTAGGAGTGCAGATGGGGTTCACCTCGTCGGTCTTCTTATCGACATCTACCTGGGGACCGTTACGTACAGCTAGTGCCGCTTGCGGTCTGTGGTTAAACCCACTGCCAGCGTAGTGTCGAGTCTTTAGAGTCCCACACAGAGAGCTATTCGCCTTTAGGCAAAACGAGTAGAGGTCGCATGGTTTTGCGACAGGGTTCGTTCGCATCCGCGCACTTGTGCACGTTTGCTGTCCGGACAGTCTATACTAGCGGGCTTTGGTTTAAGCCGGATCCTAGTATATGATTTGAGATTGGTTTTTCTCATTGTGTTCGTGTTCCTCGGATCACGAATGCGGGTGCGTATGCACAGTTGCTTGAGATTGGGGGAGAGGACCTTGTTTAGGGTTAATGGCCTTTGTCATTTTATTAACCCTAATATTTATGTGTGTGTTATTGTTAATTAGTAATTAGTTTAATAATTATCCATGGTTGTGGTTGTTGACCTTTTGACTTCTTTGACTTGTTGACCAAGGTTGACACTTTGACCATCATAATTTCTTTTGGAAGATGCTTTTTGATCTTTGCAATTTGAAATGATAATGGTCATGTCATGATTTACCATGATAATTATCTAGCTAATTATTCAATTAAAAATTATACACACATATTAGTGAGAAAGGCTCACAAATAATTCATTCTCTCATTCTATTTCTCTCTCTTGCTCATCCTCTCCCTCAAGCTCTCTCCCTCTCATGTGTTGAGAAACAAAAAGCTTGAGAAAAACCCTCTCTTGATCTTCTCTACTCACTTCTAGGGTTCAAGTCTTAGCATTTCTTGCACTCTAGTTACTCCTAGCTTGGAGTTGAAGCTAAAGGTGGTGGCTTTCGGGTGGATCCTTCTTTGACGGGAGAAGACAAGCAAGGTGACCCTTTTCTACCATACCTAGGAGCAAGGAGAGAAGGACTAAAGACCAAAGGTATAACCTTTCTTCCCTTAGCTACTTTGTAGTTAGGGTTAGCTAGTTTATGTTTAGCAAAGATCCTCACAAGTTTAGTCCATGTTGCCTAAGTCATAAAAAATCCGATTTTTATTATGTTTTCCGCCTCCCCGTAAGCACCGGGGTGGGCAACACGGACTTACAATTTAACCCTTTAACATTGGTATACCTTAAAGTAGATCACGAGGTAATGACCTACCTCCACACACACGCAAATACAACCCTAATTGATATCATCAAAACTTAGAATACGATAATATAAGATTTTACATTAAAATACCATTTTCTTTATAAACCTTTTCTAAAAGTTCTAAGTTGTATACAATTTTAAAACAAAATCTTTTAATAGGAAAATACGATATGTCATGGACATCGATCGTTTATCTAAATCTGACTTTGTGGTGTCTAGGCAAGTGTGTCTAAGACGAGTGGTTACTTAATTAGGACCACTACTTGTAGTGGAGAGCCTCCCACTCACCTGGCACTTACCTAGCCGCAATTGGCGGTGAAGAGGCGATTTGAGGCTTCTAATGACGTGTAGTTTAGACCATTTAGAAATAGGCTAGTTGGCTTAGGAAACCCTAGAATCTAAAATACGGAAATTTACACCCTTTTACAAATAAATACCTTATTTTTATAAAACCGTTTTCTAAATGATTAGTATTTTACAATCTTTGCAAAGCGCCGCTACAACCTATCTTTGGGAAACCCGTTCAGGATTGTACGGTTTATCGTGTACCCTCGGGCTTAGTAGTGCGAGATTCAGACCTCCGCAAGGAGCATTCGGTCTCGAAAGGTTTAAAATACGACATTTAAGAAAAATAAGATTTTTGGAAAATAAAATATTTATTAAAAATTATTCTTGTATAAACATATATATATTTATCATTTAAACACCTATTTTATTATAAGATAAAGTTTCACCTTTTCCAAAAAATTACAAGATTAAAAGTTACATTAAAATACCATGAATTTCAAATAAATCAATATTACAGATTAATACCTTTATTAGGATATATTCACTAGAAATATCACTAAATAAAATCACGCTCATTATAACTATAAAGACGAATAATAAATACTTGCGGTGTATCTTGGAAACTATGCAAAAGTAATTTTACATAAAACCCCCTCAAGTTTTATAAATTACAATAAAGACCCTAACAAATAAAGAACATCGACTTACATTTCTTTTAGTCTGACTCGGCGTTGAGTCTGATTATTTCTGACTTGAATATGATTCAAGTTAATCTATATTCCTTAATATTCCAACTCAATATGAACACATGAATCCCAGAATCCAGTTAACAATCTATACAACTTGACTAAATCAAACCATGGATATACATCCATTATTCCATTATTCCATTTACCTGATTATGCAGTTACAATCCGTTTACTGATATCATGGTTTTGGTCAGTCATCCAACTTACACAATACAATACAACAATACTATCAAAACACTACGGGGTTTAAGGGGTAGATTGGTATGGAAGCTGTTAAAAGTGGCACGAGACGGTCAGACTTAAGACACCTAACATGAATCCAATTGCCGTTGTTCCGGGTTGTATAACGGAGCCTTGTACTCTATATTCCGTTTGCCCTGGTCTCTAGCATATAGAGACCCCTCTCGTATACACTGGCATTCTTCTGTACCAAGCTACAAACAACAGCGTTAATATAACATTACATCAAATAATATACAACTCTAGAAGATAACTCTTATTCTGTCTTTTCAAAAACCTTCTTTATCTATGGGACTTACCGAGCGACCTGTTCGCTGACGACATTCTATTTCTTTCTTCTTGAATGTCGTCAGGTGCTTTGGACCCAGCAGAGATCGAGCCCACCGGTGAAGATTTGAAGCAGTTTCACGAATACCCCGAGCTCTAGATATTGTACCTTGTTCTATTCAGTATTTTCATTTCCTGTTATGCTACTATTTAGGAAACGCTTTTCATTTCAGTTGTATTTACTTTTCATGCATTGTACAAAAGAATGTTATTAATAAAGTTGCTGTTATTTCTATATCTCTTGTCTCTTGTGATTTACTTTTATATTGCTTAGATACGCTTAGTGTATGTACTTCTGAGTACATACGCAGCGGACCCCGTCGCGTCTCCTTAGCCGTACACCGGGAATCGGGGCGTGACAGGTTTTGTTGGTGGCCCATGCAGGTCAGAGCCGTATGAATCCCTATCATGCAGTTCTGGTCTGCGTGAACAACCTAAGCAATATAACACAAGAACCAGCAATTAAAACATTCTTTACAATTCATGTTTCTTGAATCTTACAAATTTCCATTCTTTGAAACTTATCATTTCATGTGCTTGAATCTGTCCTAACCCAAATTTTTCTTCAGGGTTATGGATTCCCTGAACAACACCAGCACCAACGTCAACAACACACCTCCAGCACTACCCTCACACCTGCTGTTCCTGCACCACCCACCGAGCAAACAGTGTTACTTGAAGAGATCCGCAGCCTTCTCGAGGGACAACAACAACTTCTGAACCGTCCTGAGACCGACGCACCAGGAGTAAAGCAATTCAGGGCTTTACATCCCAAGCAGTTCTCCGGTAAAGGAAGCCCTCTTGAAGCTGAAGAATAAGCACAAAGCATCGAAGATGATCTGGCAGCAGCTCAAGTGCCAGACATCGCTTGGGTCCGTGTAGCAAAACTACAGCTCACGGATAATGCTCGCAACTGGTGGAAGGCGGAAGAAAGCCGTCTGGTACAGCCGATTGAATGGAAGACTTTTCATGAGAAGTTCGACGCGAAATACTTCCCTGTGACTGCCAGGTTTGCAATGGAGCAGCAGTTCATTCATCTACAATAGGGTTCAATGTGGGACAAATCAGTAGATGAATACGACGCTGAATTCACCATGTTAAGCCGATTCGCGGCACACTTGATACCGACGGACGAGATCAGAGCCCGTCGCTTTCAACAGCGACTAGACATGGAGATTCAGGCTGCCCTAGCCACGGGAAAATTTCTGACTCATGAGGATGCTCTGGAAGCTGCCCGCGGTTATGAGGCAGTGATAAAAGCAAGAGGCAGACCTCAGTCTGCAGGAGTCAAACGCCCTGCCAACCAAATGGCAGGTGGAGCCTCTTCCAGGCCATCGTTTGAACCCAGGAGAACTGAAGAAATTTGCCATTACTGCCATAGAAATGGACACTTGTGGAAGGACTGTAGGCGCGCAAAAGGCCTGTGTCTAATTTGTGGCGCATCCAACCACGGAATTAGGAACTGTCCTTACAACAGCAACTCAACTCACACACCCACCAACTACCCGCAGAGGCCAACCATCTAGGCTCCTGCAACTCGTCCTGCACTACCTGCTCCACCACCTGCACAGCCTACTCGCCAATTCCAACAAGCAATGAGGGACATGCCTAGAAGGCAGAGAAACAGGCCTCAAAGGCAGAATGTGCCTCCAGCTAGAAGGAATATAGCACGGCGACAGACCTTCACATTAGAAGCCTTAGAAGCCGAGACTGTAGGTCAAGGTAACACTGGTAAGCCTTTTTCACCATCGTATCACTTTTATTCGCCAAACTTCCTAGCACTGTTACACCTTCCCTTTACAAATTTCGAGAACGAAATTTTTATAAGGAGGGTAGAATGTAACAACCCTAATTTTCCTATACACTTTTCTATATAAATTTTTTTTAAAAAAATTTTAAAATCCATAAAGGAGTATTTTAACCTAAGCACAATATATATATAACTAATTATTTTGTTTTTAAATAATTCCATTTTTAGTGTACATAAAATTGTTTTAAAATTATAGTGTACTTGGGGTATTTAATGTTGCTGTTATCACTTTAAGTAGTTATTTTCCCACAATAATTACAAGAAGGAGCTTGTAGCTCATTGGTAATACCTTGCACTGCTGAACCAAGCCACCAGAGCTCAAATCCCATGCCCCACATTATTTTTTATATTTATTTTGTTTTAAAATTTTTGGAATGTCAACAGTCAAACCGTTATAACTTACAAAATTTATACTGAACATATAAAGTTAGATGCACCAAAATTCCCCCCAGATGATCCCCCACCCGACGAGCCCTTGACTCTGCCCGACTCGGCCGAGTCGGCCGGCCGACTCGGGCAGGCGCTGCCGGCCGGACTCGGCCGGACGGCAGAGTCGTCAACACGGAATTTTTCCGTGTTGACCTTGTCTTCTCACCTGCATACACTAAATTCCCAGATCGGTTATCAAATTCTCAATAAATCACTTTTACTCCAAAATTTAATGATTTTTTAAATATTTTTTGGTATTTTATTTAATTAAAACCCTAACCATATCCTAACCCTATATAAACACCCCTACCCTCTACCCTCTCACCCTATATTCTTAAGTCCACTCTCTAAAAATTTCAAGAGAACTTGGTACGTTAGAAAACGAGCGAAATGCGAAGCGCTGCCGAAATCGACGGCGAATCCCGGCGATCATACTAGGACCTCTTCACGACATTTCGACATACCGACAAATCCACTACCTCCCTCTCACTCTCTAGCGTTGTCCAAACCCATAAGTCCCTCTTTTCTACCTTTCTATTCTTTCATAAAATACGACTTTTTAAAACCTGACAGAAATCGGAACAAACCGATTTCCGATTCGGTTTTCTATCAAAACTCACTTGTCACTAATTCCATAATGCTTAAACATATTCTCGTTGACTACTAATCACTTAAAAATCAATTTGGATAAAGTTTCTCACATGAAATTATAACTTTTGCAAAATACCGTATTTTCGCACTTAAATACCATCATATTTAGTTTATCACATTTAACCCTTTAACATTGCTATACCTTAAAGTAGATCACGAGGTAATGACCTACCTCCACACACACGCAAATACAACCCTAATTGATATCATCAAAACTTAATATACGATAATATAAGATTTTACATTAAAATACCATTTTCTTTATAATCCTTTCCTAAAAGTTCTAAGTTGTATACAATTTTAAAACAAAATCTTTTAGTAGGAAAATACGATATGTCATGGACATCGATCATTTATCTAAACCTGATTTTGTGGTGTCTGGGCAAGTGTGTCTAAGGCGAGTGGATACTTAATTAGGACCACTACTTGTAGTGGAGAGCCTCCCACTCACCTGGCACTTACCTGGCCGCAATTGGCGGTGAAGAGGCGATTTGAGACTTCTAATGACGTGTCATTTAGACCATTTAGAAATAGGCTAGTTGTCTTTGGAAACCCTAGAATCTAAAATACGGAAATTTACACCCTTTTACAAATAAATACCTTATTTTTATAAAACCGTTTTCTAAATGATTAGTATTTTATAATTTTTGCAAAGCACCGCTACAACCCATATTTGGGGAACCCGTTCGGGATTGTACGGTTTATCGTGCAAACTCAGGCTTAGTAGTGCGAGATTCAGACCTCCGCAAGAAGCATTCGGTCTCGAAAGGTTTAAAATACGACATTTAAGAAAAATGAGATTTTTGGAAAATAAAATATTTATTAAAAATTATTCTTGTATAAACATATGTATATTTAACATTTAAACACCTATTTTATTATAAGATAAAGTTTTCACCTTTTCCTAAAAATTACAAGATTAAAAGTTACATTAAAATACCATGAATTTCAAATAAATCAATATTACAGATTAATACCTTTATTAGGATATACTCACTAGAAATATCACTAAATAAAATCACGCTCATTATAACTATAAAGAAGAATAATAAATACTTGGGGTGTATCTTGAAAACTATGCAAAAGTAATTTTACATAAAAAACCCTCAAGTTTTATAAATTACAATAAGGACCCTAAAAAAATAGAACTTCGACTTACATTTCTTTTAGTCTGACTCGGGGTTGAGTCTGATTATTTCTGACCTGAATATGTTTCAAGTTAATCTATATTCCTTAATATTCCAACTCAATATGAACACATGAATCCCAGAATCCAGTTAACATCTATACAACTTGACTAAATCAAATCATGGATATACATCCATTATTCCGTTATTCCATTTACCTGATTATGCAGTTACAATCTGTTTACTGATATCATGGTTTTGGTCAGTCATCCATCTTACACAATACAATACAACAATACTATCAAAACACTACGGGGTTTAAGGGGTAGATTGGTACGGAAGGTGTTAAAAGTGGCACGATACGGTCAGACTTAAGACACCTAACATGATCCAATTGCCGTTGTTCCGGGTTGTATAATGGAGCTTTGTACTCTATATTCCGTTTGCCCTGATCTCTAGCATATAGAGACCCCTCTCGTATACACTGGCATTTTTCTGTACCAAGCTACAAACAACAGCGTTAATATAACATTACATCAAATAATATACAACTCTAGAAGATAACACTTATTTTGTCTTTTCAAAAACCTTAATTATCTATGGGACTTACCGAGCGACCTGTTCGCTGACGACATTCTATTTCTTTCTTCTTGAATGTCGTCAGGTGCTTTGGACCCAGCAGAGATCGAGCCCACCGGTGAAGATTTGAAGCAGTTTCACGAAGACCCCGAGCTCTAGATATTGTACCTTGTTCTATTCAGTATTTTCATTTCCTGTTATGCCACTGTTTAGGCAACGCTTTTCATTTCAGTTGTATTTACTTTTCATGCATTGTACAAAAGAATGTTATTAATAAAGTTGCTGTTATTTCTATATCTCTTGTCTCTTGTGATTTACTTTTATATTGCTTAGATACGCTTAGCGTATGTACTTCTGAGTACATACGCAGCGGACCCCGTTGCGTCTCCTTAGCCGTACACCGGGAATCGGGGCGTGACAGAGATCATTAGATTGATTGATTCCAGCTAGAGGAGATTGTTCCCCTCCGAAAGACGGCGACGACGTGAAAGACGTCTTACCTGAGATTCGGGACAGATGCTATTTAGTTTTATCCGTCTACTTCTCCGAAGATGCCAAGTTGATTTATGGCACCGTGTATCGGAGGTTTAGGAGGATGCGACCGATGTAGCAGACTTCGTTAGATTCCCCCTCGTTTGAAGGGTTTTTGATTGTGGTTACGCTCTTCCCTGCAGGCGCAAGCCCCTGCAGTTAATTACACTACCGCATCACGGTAACCACTTTCTCCTTCTCCAGAATTTCACTTCATGTCATGTGTGTTTGTTTTGTTTATGGATGCCGTGGATTGTATACGGAGACTAAGTTATGCCGTCGCCCGTAGGACGTGGATTAGTCCAAATCCGTATTTACTTAGATTTGGGTTTGCGGTTTTAGTTTAAAGATACGTTAGCCGTATTTGAGGCTAAGATCAACATAAACGTTCGTTAAGGATACGTTAGTCTGATTTGAGACTAAGATCAACTTAACGGGATCGTTTGGATCCGACAAAAGAGCATTTGGGGGCTCTATTGTTCCAGTTTAGGGACGTAGTGGTCCATAGGTAGTTTAAGGACATTGCGGTCCATATTCTAGTTTAGGGACATGGTGGTCCATTGGTAGTTTAAGGACGCTTAAGTCCGTGGGTTTAAGGACCTCACAGTCCGTATTTTAGTTTAAGGACGCATAAGTCCGCGGGTTTAAGGACCCCACAGTCCGTGTTTTGGTTTAAGGACGCATAAGTCCATGAGTTTAAGGACCCCACAGTCCGTGTTGATGTGTGGTTGTCGGGACCCGTCACCTCTCTGATGTCGTTGAAGGATTACAACGATAAGAGTCAGAGGAGTTCGGAGATGTACCCTCGAACCGGATGTAAATTGATTTAGGGGAGCAATCTTGCTCAGTCAATTTAATTTGAGGACTTGCGGCCATGATTGGGCTAAATCCAGTTTAGAAATGTTTAACATCTTATTTGTCTCTGGCCTATTAGGCCTGTGCTAGGGCTTGGCCCCTTTTTAAATAATGCATTGCATTTTTTATTTTGTTTGGGCTCTGCCCATTTATAAATGATGCAGAGCATCAATTTTGTTTGGGCTCTGCCTTTTTTATTGCATTTTCACCTTTGTTTGGGCTCTTCCCTTTTATAAATGATGCAGAGCATCAATATTGTTTGGGCTCTGCCCCTTTTATTGCAATTTAATTTGGCTTACTAGGCCTTTTTGATTTGGGCCTGGCCCTTTAGTAAACAATGCATTGCATTTGTCAGGCGCTTTGCGCCAATCAATGAGCGCAAGCGCTTATGGTGATGACACGTGTCACGCAAGCGCAGTGCGCTGCGCCAGTACGCTGCGCCATTGCTGCTGACACGTGGCGCGCTCTGGTGAGGTGCGCCAATTTCAGAGAGCAAGGCTTTATCTCAAAAGCGTATAGCGCAAGTGGTTCAGGTGCTGACACGTGGCGCTGTATGGTGGCTTGCGCCAACCCGGGAGTGCAACAGTACAGTTTTTGCAAGTGCAAGGCACTATTTCAATAACTTGAGAATCTTTAAGATTCCAGAACCAACGGTTCATAAAAAGTGCAAGGCACTGTTTGATTTCTTGATCCAATTTAGATCAAAGAAAACAAGTTTTTTTCTTATTTTTCTTGTTTTCAGAGAACCAGTGGTTCATAAAAAAGTGCAAGGCACTTATTATTATTTGAAGATTATTAATCTTGTTCTTAGATCAATGATCTATTAGAAGAAACTCTTCTATTTTATGAAGGTTTTTACATTTTTCTTGAACTTTCTTCAGAGTTCTCTCTGTTTTGAGGTTCTTAATCTCTTACAATATTGATGATTTGAATTGGGGTCTAGGGGCCTTTATATAGTGCCTATAAATTTGTTAAATTTGTTAAAGAGATCTTTCTCTGAGTGATTTGGGGAATTTTCCCCACCGTTGGATCTTTGATCCAAGGGCTTCTGTTTTACAGAAGGCAGTCTTCTTGTTTTAATAAGAACAGAAAGATCTTACTAGAATTTAATTCTGTTTGGCGCAAACGCCCCAGCGCGTGACACGTGTCACGCAGCGCAGAGCGCAGCACAACTGCACTTGCGCAACTGCGCTGACACGTGTCGTACAGCGCAACTGCGTTTGCGCCGACACGTGTCGCGCAGCGCAGCGCTTGCGCCGCTGCGCTGACATGTGTCGCGCAGCGCTTGCGCAACTGAAGCGTTGCTTCCTTTAATTTTTGTTTTAAATAGAGCCTTCCTCTGATTGGGCTCGCTGCCTTGGGCGCTGCGCTGACGTATCAGCTTTTGACACGTGGCGCGTTGCGCGCAGCGCAAGGAATTTGAAGCGTTGCTTCGAATTTTGAATTTTTGAAATTCAAACAGAGCTTTGCTCTGATTGGGGGAAACAAATGCCCCTCCACTGTTGCGCTCACGTGGCGCACACGTGAGTGCAGCAGTGGCAAGATCCTGACCGTTGGATCAACTCAGGAGCTGAAGGGGCGCAAGCGCCTTTATATAGGACCCTTGGCCCTTTAGAAAATCTTCACTATTTTTTAAGATTTTGATTTTCAGAGCTTTGCTCTTATTTCCAGAACTCTAGAGCTTTGCTCTCATTTCCAAAGTTAGAAAAACTTTAGGTAAAATTAATTTAAATTAAATTAAATTAATTTAAATCAATCTTAACCAACAGAGCCTTGCTCTCATAGATCTTTTGATCTAAAGAAATCCCCTTTGGGGTTTCATAAACAGAGCTTTGCTCTCAAGAATTTGTTTCAGGGTTTCTTAACCCATGAACAGAGCTTTGCTCATTGACAGAATATAGATCTTTTGATCTTCTGATGATGAACTCTTAACAGTTTTTTTTATATGGATCTTTAAGATTCCAGAACTTTAATTTAATATTTTTTTTTAGGAATTAATTAATTTTTTCTTTGATGGATTTTTTTATCATTCTTACAGAGCTGGGCTCTTTTAAGGAATTTTATTTCCCTGAGACCAGAGTTGGACAAGTGTCACTCTGTGACAGAGCTTTGCTCTGAAAGAGGAGATTTTCTCCTTGTCTCTAGGGATTTTTTTTATTATTAGTGAGAATGTTCTCTTGGGGTTTAATTGACAATCTCATCCAATGATGGGGTTGTCTTATTAACTGATGCATTGTCATCAAGATTTTGTGGGTCCCCTTTGGTCTCCTACCCACTGCACTGCTGTGTGGTGTAATTAATTTTAATTTAATTTCAATTAATCTTTAATTTAATTAATTAATTAATTAAAATTTTCAAACGCCAAGCGTTGGAATTACAACACCAACGGCTTATTTTGTTCCCTTGCAGTGACTATGTCTTTCGATACTTCATTCCTGTTTGCTCGTTCGGATGAAGGATTGCCTGAAGCGCCCTTGGACCGTGAAGTTCTACCTATGATCAGGGACCACGACCCGGAATATAAGAGTCTCCACCTTTGGGGGTCGTGGTACAACCAGATTATCATGGGTCGACGGAGCTTCACGTGCGCAGTACCGTCAGAGCCCATTACGGCGATCCATTATGCCAGCCCACCCCCGGTGCAGTATGCCGTGGAGATGGTTGATTGGACCTCGAAGGGCTTTCTTCATCCTGCCATAGATGCAATTCCGGTTCAGCGTCCTATGGTTTTGGATATCCTGGGACGCCGTATCTGTCAAGGCGAGGCGCGACCTTGGGGGCAATCATATAACATAGGTATGATCCCCCGGCACCGATCGGCTATCTGCCGTGGGCATGCTATATCTTGTCGGCGAAGAAATCGCAGTTGATAAGGTTAGGGTTTTGCACTGCGGTTTACGTCTCCCTCTTCCAGTATCCCACGCTTCCCACCCGGTGGTTCAAGGCCTTCTTGGAGCAGTGGAACATTCCTACTCACACTTTCCTCGCAATGGACCGGGAAGTGTCAATTTCTCTGGATGAATTCATATAGGTCTCCGGCTTACCAGTTATAGGGAAGCACTATGAGGAATTGCTTCCTACAGACGAGTATGTCTTCGGTGCTAAGCCGGCAGTAAGGGGCCTCACTCCGGAGAATGCTGTTCAACACCAATTCCCAAGTTTGATCAAAGTGTTGAACATCTATAAGGCCCTTTTCATCGAACGTGGGAGTCGCGGAGTTAGCTTTGAGGATTTCATCGCTCGGTTCCTTCACCCAAGCTTCCTCTCGGCAGAATCTGCCAAGTTTGCCACCCTTAATGACCCTTTCGGTCTAGGTTTGGATAACCTGCCGGCGAAGGAAATAGACCCGAAGGGTTTTTTCCTTCCTAACTCCCCAACTGTGTCTTTTACGGAAGTTGCAGCCCCCGGGATGGACGAAGAGGCCTTCTTCTTAGGATTTCTTGGGCTATGGCTGAGTTGGTTTGCGCTCCCGATGCATTCTCACCATATGCGGCCCTCTGTCTTTTACCCAGCTCACCGGATGACCATCGGGGTAAAAGTGGCCGTTGGGATCGCCGGCTTGGCACACTTGTATCACGGTCTCAGTCGAGCGGCGGATGTTAATAAGCCTGGGGTGCTGCACGTGATCTTCCCGATGCACTACTTCGTATCATGGCTCGAGCTATACACATCGGGTGTCTTCGGCATGCACAAAAGGCCCTTGTTCTATGACAGGTGCAGCTTCCCTCGCATCATACAGTTGATTGGCGCATCAATTGTGACTCCATCGCCACGGAATGCCAGGGGTTTACTCCTTCGCCCCCACACCGTTGGAGACGGGGTGTCTTTCATCGACAAGGTGTTGACTATTGGAAAGGCATCTACCACTGCAGTGCGGCCATTACAAGACACTTTTAAAGATGGAGCCTCAGTTTTGATGGCCCGGGAGACCCTCCACTTATATTCTATCAGACCGGGCTTCCTGGTGTTCAGGCAGAACGGTGCGGCGATTTTCATAAGATACAACCCGCATCGTTTCGCCTAACAACTGAGCTACAATCAAGGGGTACCACTGGAGGCTTTCCTATCGGAACCAGCTGCTACCCAAGAAGGGATGGAGAGCGCGCTGCATCACTTCATGTGTCTGAATACGGGTTCCCACTTTTTTATCAGTGAGTCGGCTTGCGCCCCACGACTCCTCAAGGTATATACAGAATGGTACAGTCATTCGACGGGAGCCGTCATAAAGGAGGAAAAGCGATTGTTGGTCGACCGTAAGGGTGTGCCTCCAGGTAGCGACCGCAACGCTCCTTTAGTGCCAAGGACCCCGGTAGTTCCCCCTCTAAAGGATGCTAGAGCCGGACCATCGCGTGTGCAGGGTCCTCCATGCGGATTGCCGCTTCCCGATATTGCGGATGCACCACCAGCGCCCTCTGCTCCTGTGGAGACAGTGGTTGTAGCCTCGCCGGAGTCTGGTGTGGGTGCGGACATCGGGACCCGCAGCCCCAAGGTGCCTGCAAAGCGCAAGTCGATCCCGGGTGCACCTATGGTTGGTGGGCAGAAGAAGAAAAAGAAGTCGCTCTTCGCCGCTGACGTCGCGTTCGTTCAGGAACCCCACGCTCCCTATGGTGAGGGCCTGAGTGAATATGTGACTAACAGGGGATTAGTCATGCCGCCGGATGACACGGACTTGGACGCCGCCATCGTAGCTTCAAAGCGGTTGGCGAGGCGTGACGCGTGGCTAGCTAAGCTTGCGCAATCAGGTAATCACTAGTCATATTTTTTATTGCATCATATCTTTATTATTGCCTATGACTAACGTTTTTCCTTCTTTTCTTCCAACAGGCATCACCACTGAAGAAGCCATTGCTGCTTCCCTCAAGACTTTCCAAGAGGAGGAACGCCTTAGAGCGTCCTTAGGCCTTGGTAAATTTTGATTCATCAAGTCTTCATTTTCCTTGTGTTATGGTCGATCTAATCTCCCCATTTTTTTATCGCAGGAACCATAATGCCGATCCCGCCAAGTGACGCGGAGACTCTTCCCGGGCCAGCCGCCGATGTTTCTGCCTCCTCGGGGCTACCGTGAGAGGTCCGTCTTGAAGAGCCGATGAGAGATGCCTTAAAGGCTCTGGAGGCAACTCTAAATGAGGACGACGACACCTTGATGAAGGAAGCGTCGAAGAGATCCATCGCGACAGCCCGGGAGGAGAGGAAGAGGTTGAGGCGTGAAGCGAAGGCACGCAGGGCCGCTTTGGCCATTGGAGCGGGCCCAAGCACCGTCCCTCGTGCTGATACTCCCTCAGAGGAGCTCCCGGTTGCCTTGTCTACAGCTCACAGACAGGCGGTGCGCGCCAATAGGGAGGCTAACAATAAGTCCACCTCAGGTAATATTTCTTTCAGAATTTTGTTGTAAGAATTATAAAGCTGTCGGTTCTTATATATTCTATCCTGCAGGGCCAATTCCAACCGAGGGGGAGGCGGAGACCGTCGAACCTGAGGGGCTAGAAGGAGTGGTATTGGTCGAAGCCGAGCCGATGGCGGATGACACAACCGGGATTGCTGGGCCCGAGCTAGTGGCTGACGAAATGGTCACGTCCACTATGCCTGAGCAAGTAGTTGATGCCGAGCCCGAAGTAGCAGCGGACGGAGCGCCTGAGACCGATGACCTCATGGCGATGGTGGACGAGACAACCGTGACTGCTGAGCCTGAGGGAGTAGCGGGTGAGGTGGACATGATTCCTGAGGAGGAGCCGACCGCTCTTTCCCAGGAGTCTGGCAATGCTCCGGTCATAGCTCTCCCCGCCTATGGCCCTCCGCCGTCTCCTGGCCTCGCGAGCACGACGACGGCCCCCATGGAGTCTGGGGATGAGGCCACGGGTGGTGGACTTATGTTGATGGAGGAGGGAGACACCTCCGTCTCGGCTAGAGGCTCATCAGGTAAATTTCGGATTACCGTCCCCCTTTTTTATCTTGCAATCTTTCCTGAAAGGTTTACCCTTGTTTTTTAACGCAGGTGCGGCCAGTGTCAATGCTCCATTGCTTGAGGGAGCGACGTCAACAACTGTTTTGGCGGTGGTCACCTCTCAGCCCTCTCTCGTACCATCGAAGATGCTGGAAGGTATGGGTCTGCAACTTATTAGTCTTATTTTTCAGACGCATAATTTATGTGCTAAAGTCGTACTGTTGTGTCTTTTCAGGAGTGCTTTTTGATCAACTTTATCAAGTGTTGCTCCCACACTTCTCCTTCCCATCTGAATTCGCTTCTCCCTCTAGTGGCACTGGTGAGTATAGTTTCCAACTGATATCTTTCTTTTTCAGTGATGGAATTCTTTCTAACTTTTTCTCGTCTTGACTGCAGTGTTACAAATCGAAGGAGGAGACGAAAGATCGGTCGCGCCACCGGCCCTTCCGGCCTTGTCACCTGCTACAGCTGGTATAATAGACTATCTCATCAATGACTTTTTCATTTTTCTTGAACTGTTATCTGATCGTATCTTGTTTTTTCAACTGTCGTTCCAGTCTCGGCGCCCTTCGAGCCTCGTGTTATAATACCGGCGGGCCCTTTCCTGAGACGTCCGTCCTCGAAAGGCGCCGCGAATAGTCTGCGCATGTTGAGCGATTACATCGAGGAACTCGACGTCGAGACTCCTACATCTGCTGCAGACTTTGCTACGGCGGTTAACCCGATGCTGGTGATACTCGTAAATTTCCATGACGAGGGCATCGTTGCGTCTTCGGTTAACCACTGCAGAGAGATCGAGGCTCACCTGCATCAGCTGGAGTCGATGCGTCCTGCCCCTGAGGTTTTGGCCGTGAGCACTCAACGGGCAGCATGGCTCGAGCAAAGCACTTCTCATTTCCGCCAATTGGAACAGGAAGCAGCTTTAAGGCTGAAGGATTGTCAGGAGTCTTCAAGCGAAACTGCTCGCCTACGTGCCGAAGTTGAGGCAAATGCTGCCGAGGTGAAGGCTGTCTTCGAGGGCCTTCTGGAGCGTATTTCAAATAGGCTGAACTTGAAGCAGAAGCTTGACGCTACAGAGCGTAATGCCCAAGGCCGTGAAGCAGTTCAGCAGACCGTTGGGGAGAAGCTTGCATCTCTCTTGCGGCAAAGGGCTCAGGTGGAGGCAGAACTAGCGGTGATGGCCGTTCGGGAAAAGGCATGGAAGGAAGTGTGCGAACAACTGACAGAGCTATTTAAGACGCTTCCTTCCCAGTAACTGCCTTTATATCAATGTATTTGTAAAAATTTTCTTCTCACTTTTTTTAATAATATGTATCCATTCTTTATTCTTTTATACGATTCACCTTGTATTTGATTGAAGTCAATAAATAAAGATACACATTTTTCTTTGCAATGTCTTGTACTATTTCTTTGCTTTCTCCCTTCTCTTATTATCAGCATGCTGTCTTGATAAACACAATTGACAGATAATAGAGTAAGCATCTAGATTTCTCCAAGAGATAACGATGGCTTAGGCCGCATGTTCAGATCTGCTGCCTAAGACTTTTCAACTCTATGAGCTGTGAGGGTCTCATAGAGACTTTTCTCCCTACGGATCGAGAGGATCTCGTAGGTGGATTTTCTCCTTAGGAATCGTGAGGATTCCTAAGTGTGTTTTCTCTTATAAGTCGTAAGGATCTTATAAGAGAATTTTCTCCCTTCCAAGTCGAGAGGACTCGTAAGTGGTTGGTGAGTTGACTTGTTTCCGAGTCAAAGTATTGCTCCGACAGGGAGGTCGTTGGCTGACTTCTTTCCGGGTCGGAGCGTTGTTCCGACGAGGAGGTCATTGGGTGACTTATTTCCGAGACGGAGGTCGTTGGTTGACTTGTTTCCACGACGGAGGTCATTTGCTGACTTGTTTCCGAGACGGAGGTTGTTGGCTGACTTGTATCCGAGACGGAGTTGGTTGGCTGACTTGTTTCCGAGAAGAAGGTCTTTGGCTGACTTGTTTCCAAGACGGAGGTTGTTGGTCGACTTGTTTCCGTGACGGAGGTCATTGGCTGACTTGTTTCCAAGACGGAGGTCATTGGCTGACATGTTTCCGCAATGGAGGTCATTGGCTGACTTGTTTCCAAGACGGAGCTCATTGGCTGACTTGTTTCCGAGACGGAGCTCATTGGCTGACTTGTTTCCGCAATGGAGGTCATTGACTGACTTGTTTCCACGACGGAGGTCATTGGCTGACTTGTTTTCACGATGGAGGTCGTTGGCTCACTTGTTTCTGCGACGGAGGTCATTGGCGACTTGTTTCCGAGACGGAGGTCATTGGCTGACTCTAGGTTGTCTGTGAACCGTAGAGTCTTGGAACTGGGGACTTTGCCGTAGCTCCGATTGGTGATGTCACGTCCATGTCCTGCTGGAATGAGGAGGAACGCCGTTGTTGGTCTCCAGGATGCAGATGTGGTCGTCGAGATATGACTTCCCTTTGACACAGCCTGGCGGGAAAATGTAGTCCCCTTTTTGTTTGTGCCCTTGGATTGTATACAGGGATCGATGTGATCTCAACTGTAGGGCAAAAGTTTCATTCATTTTTATTGTTTTTATTTCCGCGATGCTCTATCATTTCAGCTTTTGATCGCGAAAGTCGCGACTGCCCAATCATTTCGGCTATTTTCCATGGTGCCCAATCATTTCGGCTATTTATTTTATTTTTACCCGCTGCTTTTTATTGCGAGTTGCCCAATCACTTTGGCTGTTTTATATGCATACGTTTTTACTTGCTGCTTTTTATTGCAAGTTGCCCCATTATTTCGGCTATTTCGTATGCATGTGCGGCCTACCGGCTTTTCACCGTAAACCTGAAATTAGACACCGATTTCGGCATCAGCACCGCTACAAATGGGATATTGCCAGGAGCGAATCATCATTTGCCTCCGTCGATGTCGAACAAAGGTGGCTTAGCGAACAGGGTTAAGGTCCTGTCGACTAAGGCTTTTAACTTCATTGAACCATAAGGGTCTCACAAAGGTACTTCTCCATACAAGTCGTTAGGATCTTGTAGGTGTATCTTCTCCTTAGGAATCGTGAGGATTCCTAAGTGCGTGTTCCTCTGTACGTCGTAAGGATCCTACAAGAGGGTTTTCTCTTAATAAATCGAGATGACTTACAAGGGTTGTTCATCATGCGCACATATCCCCGGTCATGGATGAGACTTGGTTAGGGAAATGTTTATTCGCGCCCGTGGATTGTATACAAGGGTCAGTATTGATCCACTTGTAAGGCAATATCGAAAGTTATGGGGGGTTTGCTTAAGCACAGTTTTAGGTCTCTGTAACTTAAGACTTTCAAATCTTATGAGCCGTGAGGGTCCCATAAGAGAGTCCTCCTTACGAGTCGTAAGGATCTCGGAAGTGTATTTTCTCCTTAGGAATCATTGGGATCCCTAAGTGTGTTGCTCCCTTGTGAGTCGTAGGGATCTCACGCAGGTGGTTTCTCCTTACAAGGTCGAGAGGACCCTGTAAGTGTTCTTTAACGAGGTTGCGCCCTTTCAGGTTTTCATAAACACTCGCTGATAGTCCTGCTGTTTTTACTCACGGAGCCCTTTCGGGTTTTCATCCGTGCCCATTTTGCTTATGGACATACCGTTTTTTTTTATTCTTTTTTTTTCTCTTTTTTTTTACGAGGTCGCGCCCTTTCAGGTTTTCACGAACACTCGCCGGTAGCCCTTCTGTTTTTACTCGCGGAGCCCTCTCGGGTTTTCATCCGTGCCCATTTCGCTTATGGACATCCGTTTTTATTATTTTTATTTTTTTTTATATTTTTATTTTTTCTCTCTCTTTGTTTTATTCATCTCATCAGCCTAAGGATGCTGCGGTAGTAGTATAAAGACGTTTCGATCCTTCAGTAGTTTAAGGACGTTTCGGTCCGCCATTAGTTTAAGGATGTTTCGGTCTGCCCAGGAGAAGGCTGGATACTGCTTATAAAGTTTGAGCTTAGGAAGATAGCGAGCGGACATAATCGTCGTCATCTATCATTGACCTAGGCAGTAACTCGCTAAGCGTAGTATTTCTTTAGGAATCGGCCATTTATTGGCCTGTAAGGCCTTTCACCGTGCATATCCATGAGTAGATAGGCTCCACCTTAGTAGACCATGTCTATGATGTACGGGCCTTCATAGTTTGGCTCGAATTTTCCCCGTTTGGCACGATTGGGGATCATAGGCCTTTTGACCACTGGCACGAGTTCGCCTTGGCGGAATGTCCTCGGCCGGGTCAATCTTTCATATGAGCGCGTCATCTTTGCTTTATAGGCCTCAAGATTTTGTTGCGCTATGAGCCGGGTTTCATCAAGGGCATCAAGTTCTTCAAGCCGAAGGTGAGCATTTTCTTCGTCCGTCAGCTCGCAATGGACTGTCACTCGTAGAGAGGGTAACTTTATCTCGAGGGGGAGTACTGCTTCTGTACCGAATACCAACGCATATGGCGTTGTGTTTGTGGCTGTCTTGAACGTATTTCGATACGCCCAAAGAGCTTCTTGTAGCCTATCATGCCAGTCCTTCTTATTTCGGGACACCGTCTTCTTCATGATCTTTGTCAAGGTCTTGTTGAAGGCCTCGGCTAGACCATTAGCTCACGGATTATAAAACGAGGAATATCTCCAGTCTATATTGTGTTGTTGCGCGAAGCGACTGATCTTGTGGCTTCTATAAGCTGGCCCGTTATCGGAGATGATCCGTCGCGGAGTTCCAAACCGATATATGACGTGCTTCTTGAAGAAATGGAGGATATTCTCTGTCTTCACTTCACTCAGCGGTACTGCTTCTGTCCATTTGGAGAAGTAGCCAGTCGTCGCCAGGATGAAACTATGTCCTCTAGACGATGCTGGTTAGATGGGGCTGACTATGTCAGTTCCCCACATTTCGAATGGCCAGCTAGCCACTGTCGGGTGTAGCAGATTTGGATGCTGGTGGATGAAATCCCCATGGATTTGGCATGAGTGGCACTGCTTCGCATACTCAAGGCAGTCTTGAATCATCGTGGGCCAGTAGTAGCCCATCTGTTTGATCTTCAACTTCATCTTTGGGCCTGCTTGGTGAGAACCGCAGAGTCCGTCATCAACTTCCTGAATGACTCTTTTCGCTTCGTCAGGTCCCAGGCATCTCAACCACAAAGAATCAAACGACCTCTTGTATAGAGTATCATTGACGAAGGCGAAAGACATCGCTCGTTTCATAAGCTGATGTCTTAAGGACGCATCTTTGGGTGCTCGACGGTATTTGAAGTAGTCTATAAAGACTTCTCTCCAATCCTCGGTATTTTCCCGATCTTTTATTTGCAGGGTCGTCTGCTCAGTCGCTCCCTTTTCTTCGGATGATTCCGGAGATATTTCCGCTGGGGCAAGTACCTGACGGCTTTGTACCACGATTCTGACGTCGTCGAGGTTCTCATCAGCCAGTTCTTTAGCGAGTTTGGCCAATGCGTCCGCTTTGCTGTTTCCACGCGCGGTATGCTTTCCAAAGTATAGGAGGGAATTTGGGTCAACAGTTGTTGCACCTTTTCTCCATACATCACCAACTCTGGCTTGCATGTTTGGTAGTCGCCGTTTACTTGACTAACGACCAGCTGGGAGTCTCCGTATATGAGGAGGTTTTCAATTCCCATGTCGATGGCGATCTCGAAACCTGCTATCAAAGCTTCGTATTCGGCTTCATTGTTTTTCCTCGGCCCTGTTAGGGCGAAAGCAAAGCGCATTATCCCTCCTTGTGGAGTTACAAAGATGAGTCCTACCCCCGATTTGATTATAGGGGTACTTTGTTTGCGTTTCTTCACGGAAGATGCTCCATCGAAATAAAGCTTCCATCGGGTATCACCACCATTGATCGCATCAAACGCATGTTCGTCTTGAAGATCGCAATTCAGAGGAGAAACGGTGGGTATCGGATGCTCAGCGAGGAAGTCGGCGATGGCCTGGCCTTTCACTGCCTTGAAAGGTTGATACGTTATCGAGAACTCCATAAAGAGCAGGGCCCATTTAGCGAGTCGCCCCGTCAATATTGCCTTTGACATTAAATATTTAAGAGGGTCCACCTTCGAAATGAGATGGACCTCATGCGCCAACACATAGTGCCTGAGTTTTGTTATCGCGAAGATCAACGCCAGGCAGTGTTTTTCAATGGGGGAGTAGTTGCTTTCTGCCCCCAGTAGAACTCGACTCAAATAGTAGAGCGCTCTTTCCTTCCCTTGGTCGTTCTCTTCCGCCCATAATGCACCTAAGGAACCTTCGAGGGCGGCTGTATAAAGAATGAGGGGCTTTCCCTTGACCGGAGAAGCCAACACTGGCGGGTTCTGCAGGTATTGCTTGATCTCATCTAGCGCGCTTTGGCATTTTTGGTCCCAGACGAACAGGGTTCCCTTCTTCATCAGGTGGCTATAAGGATGGCACTTGCCTGACAGGTTGGCTATAAATCGCGGTATATACGCGAGCTTCCCTTGGAGAGACCGCAGCTGTTTGAGAGTCCTTAGCGGAGGCATTTCCATGATCTCCTTGATCTTTGACGAATCTATCTCGATACCTCGGTGTCGGATGATGAATCCTAGGAATTTGCCCGAGGAAACTCCGAATGCACACTTGAGAGGGTTCATCTTCAAGTTGTATTGTCGAAGGCGTTGAAATACGGTCTTCAGGTGCTCGAGATGTTCCTCGTATGATTTTCTTTTCACCACGAGATTGTCGATATAACATTCGACGATTTCATGTATAAGGTCATCGAAGATCTTCGTCATGGCCCTCTGATAGGTGGCACCGGCGTTCTTTAGACCGAAGGGCATCACCTTGTAGCAGATATGCCTAAAGGGGTCCTGATGGCGGTGTGCTTCTGGTCTTCGGGATGCATCTTTATCTGATTATACCCCGACGAGCCGTCCATGAAGGAGAAAACCTCATGTGTGGACGTATTGTCTATCATCAGTTCGGTGACTGGCACTGGGAAATCATCCTTTGGGCAGGCTTTATTGAGATCCCGGAAGTCCACGCATATGCGCACTGTCCCATTTTTCTTCATCACCGGGACGATGTTCGCGATCCATTGAGGACATTGAACCTCCTTGATAAAGCCGGAGTCGATCAGCTTCTTGACCTCGGCGTTGATGTTCATCTCAAGCTCGAGCCGCATTCTTCTTGGTTCCTGCTTGACTTGCTTGACGTCCGGGGATATTGCCAATTTGTGCACGGCAATTTCTGGATCTAGTCCCGGCATTTCGGAATAGTTCCATGTGAAGCAATCTTTATGCTGCATAAGCAGGTCTTTTAATAAAGCTACCCTCTCTTCAGACAGCAGCTCGCTAATGAATGTCGGTCGCGGGTCGTTCGCCGTTCCCAACTCAATTTTCTTGAGGTTATCTGCAGTGGTATGGATTCCATCTTCCAGCTCTTTTGGCGCTGGTGGAAATTCTGAGATTACCTCATCGTTGCTTTTTTCGAAGCACCAGGGAAAGTCATCCACGTTCTCGGGCTTTTCTTTTGATATTGTTATCATGTGACAAGTACGAATTCGCTTCCAATCCCAATGTGGAACTAGTTCTTCTTTCGTGGCCTTAGGTTCGTGCTTCTGTGGCGGCGTTACCCTCCAGTTGTCAGACAGAGCGAACTTGCCAAGCTGATACTGATCTTCAACCCAATTCTTGAAGGTGAAGCAGTTCTCGAGAGGGTGCCCTATCACTCGGTGATAAGGGAAATAGTCCGGGTGAGAGACTTCGCCTGCTTGTTCGGGGTGTTTAGACTCCGGCAGTGTAAGTATCTGATGTTTTAGAGTGAGGTCAAGTATTTTCTTCGTCTTGTCCCGAGAAAAAGAGTATGCTCGACCCATTTTTTTCATGAGGGATAGATCGGAACCGCTCGATCCCAGCTTGTGTGGCCTCTTAGCCCTACTTTGTTGCTTTTGAGCGCCTTTTTCTCCTCTCGGCTTGTTTCTGCCTCTGCGTCGAGCCTTTTTTACAACAGGTTGACAGGGAGCGGCATTTTCATCTTTCACAGCCTATTGGAGGAGGCGTTGCATTTTGGCTTTCTCGTAGATGGCCATCTCGCGGTTATGATCGTCTCGGACTTTTTGACCAGCTTCCCTTATAAGCTTGTCCATTTGCTCTTCGACCGACGGACTGGGCACTTTAGCATCAGGAACTTTCACTGGTTCAGGATTAACGTCCTCCCACTGAGCGTCCGCTTCTTTATTGAAGTCATGCACGACGTAGCAACCATGGAGTAGTTCTCGTTTCTTGGACCGAATGTATCCAAGCCCGATCGTTTCCATTCTCCCATTAGGTAACTTGTGCTGAATCCCGCGAACGTTCCAGACCCTGGCGTAGAATTTGGCTTTCCGAGCGGTCTGTTTGAAGGATATCCCGTGGCACTTCATCAGCCTTTTCAAGCCTTCTGTATAATATCTGGGGAGACGGATGGGCTGAAACCTGTCAAGCGTAAGATCCGCGCCATGCCAGATTTCTTTCTCCACTCTGGTTTCATCAGAGCGGTAGAATAGAATTGCTTTTTCGCCTTCTCTCCTGGGAAGGATATAGAACGTCCGCAGCTCTTCTACACTGTAGATATCAAGTGCATCCAGTTCTTTACGGTGTTTAAGCGGCACCATGGCGACTTGTAGACTTTGCTCTTCGTCAGCGGACGTTTGTATTGAAGGTTGAGCAGAGAATACAACATGGACCTCATCTTCCGAGTCGCTACCAAAGATCAACGTAGGAGCGGATGGTCCTGACTTGTTGTGTCGAGACGGCCCAGAGTAAACTAACTCTTCTTCTTCTTCGGTATCAATCCCGAAAACAGGGATGGTGGCATTAGCTTTGTTCTCCGGCTTGTGACACCTCTCCGTATCCTCGAAATCCGGTAAGAAGTATTTGGCATCTTCATATTTGCAGACCTCGTTCACGGAGAACGGGTTCAGTTCTCCCATCACGGTATACTCGAGACCATCCTTAAAATACTTCATACACTGATGTTGTGTAGAAGGGATGATGTTGTACTCATGTAACCATGGTCGGCCGAGTAGAGCGTTGTAGCATGTCTTGGCGTCTATGACATGGAACTTAATGTCCGTGACGAGTAGCCCAAAGCGTAGCGTCAGTATCATAGACCCAAGAGTTCTTGATGATTGGGAGTCGAACCCGGAAATGGTAATCTTATCCCGAGCAAGGTGGTGGACGCTCATGCAGATTTCTTTTAGCACCCGCACATTGAGGACATTAACGGAGGATCCATTGTCAATCAAGATTTTGCCTATCTTTATATCGTGGCAGTATCCTGAGACATAAAGTTGGCGATTGTGTTCGCACGTCCCCAGGAGAAGGTCTTCATCACCAAAAGCGACATCGGCCGTGTGCACTTCCTCCAATTCATCCTTCATCTTTTCCTCGGCCAGGAAAGCTTGGAATTGCTCCGGATCCTGTAGTGCTTTGATTAACGAATCTCTCGCCTCCTTTGATAGCAAAAGGGCGTCAAGAATGCTGAGCTGCGAGGGCAGTTTCCTCAGATGCGCTAAGATATTGGAATCCACCTTATTTCTCTTCGGCGGGTCCTTGACACTTAGCTCCTCCACAACTTGGTCATCTAAGACGATATCTTCAGAGACCTTTTCTTTCCCTTTATCTTTTTTGTTTGAGGGTCCGAGATTCTTTTCGGGCAGCGTCCGATTACGCAGCCAGATATTTTCGCAGACTTTCGGCTCTTCTTCTTTTCCCAAGGTGAACTCTTTAAAGAGAGGGCCAAGCTCCAGCTCCTAATCAGAATCGCTCCCGAATATAAGCACTTGTGATCCCCCAGCGTTAGCCATGCGACAATCGCCAGTAGTTCTTTTAAGCCCTTCGGTCGTATTTTTCCGCTCACGACGAGTTTTGCGCTTTTCCCGCTTAAAATGTTGTCGGTGAGCAACATATCCTTGCCACCATCTATCGAATGCTTTGCACTCTTCGGTGGGGTACGAAATCTTCTGATGATACAAGCAATAGGAGGGGTGCATTTCCACTTCACCAGTAATGTTTCCTTCGGAGGATGGTAGCTTCATGCCCATTGATATGGCCTTAGCAAACCTTTTCCTCATCTTGAATTTGCTTTTGTCCGTAGTGGATGTATTTTGCTCCAGCGGAAGTGTCTCAGCTCTTTCGTCAAGTCGCTGGGGCTTGGCCTTTTCAAATATAGCCGTCTCGCGTTCCCGGTCAGCTTTACTTTTCAACAGTGCTTCATTGAGAAATGCGTCAATTACCTCATCTGATGGCCCTAGAATTTTTGGTTCAGGATTTTCCCGTC
Source organism: Agapanthus africanus (assembly GCA_030015575.1). Lineage (NCBI taxonomy): Eukaryota > Viridiplantae > Streptophyta > Magnoliopsida > Asparagales > Amaryllidaceae > Agapanthus > Agapanthus africanus. The sequence continues at coordinate 522,338,637 of CM057344.1, forward strand.
ACTTTTCAGTGCAAGGAGTCTCTTCATCGTCCGTCAACGAATGGGAGATCATATGGCAGCTTGCCACATATTCCTCAGACTCATCCGACGAACCTTCTCCCTCATCTTCCTCTTGAAAGACGTGGTTGAGAAACTCTTGGAATGTAATGGGAGTCCGTTCTTTCTGATTGTATTCTTCCAGCGTGTCAATTTTTTTTTGTAAGTCCGTGCGCTTGTCGCCAGGCTTCACAGGCTTCTTGGATTTCTTCTTCTTCTTCTTCGAAGATTTTGACGGCTGGTTGCGAATGCTTGGGCCACCACCATCGGTCTTTGGAGTTAGATGCGGCTTCAACATCCCCTCAATGACCTGCGGTTCCAACGGGTTCATCCACTTAATCGCTGGGCATGTCTGAAGATCGTTCAGCATTCTCTTCATCTTATCTGACAGCACAACCTCCCATGGGGCTTCTTCGACGAGAGAGCACGTTGCCCTCGGCATATTCATCCTCTTAGAGGCGTGAGGTTGCAGCGGATTCACCTTCCATCTATCGGATAACGCGAACTTGCCCTGTTGGTACTGGTCCTCAACCCAATTTTTGAAGACGTAGCAATCTTCGATCGGATGACCCAGAACTCGCTGATTGGGACAGTAGTTGGGCTCATTAACATCATTTGGTTGAGACGGACGTTTTGGCTCCGGCAGATTTATGAGTCGGTTGCGCAACACCAGCTCGAATAATCTTCTCGTTTTATCTCGGGGAAACGAGTAAGGACGTCCTAGTCTCTCCTCAAGGGGTACCTGTGGACGCATATTATCTTGACAAACAACCGGCTTCGGGTTGCTCGGCTGTTGTTGAGCATTAGCGACAACGATCGCTTTTCCCTTCCCCTTTTCATTTCGGGAGTTCGGCTTTGGAAGAGGGGGTCTATGGCCTATCTGATCCATTTGCGCTAGCTTGTCAATCAAGGCCTGGAAGGTAGTCGACTTGAAGAACATAATAAATTGCGAGATGGTTGCTTGCGGATCAAGGGTTCTCACAAACATACCCACTGCAGGACCTTCTTCAATGCGTTGCTCGCATTTTGACCATAAGTTCCGCCACCGTATAGCATATTGGACCTATGTCTCGCCTGGCTTCACCCTGGCATTAATCAATGCTGTCATCGGGGTGCGTTCACTGGCGCTTGCAAAACGCTGGGTAAACAACAGCTCCATCTCCGCAAAGGTCTTGATAGAGTCGTTTGGGAGCTTAGAGTACCACTCGAACGCTGTATCTGACAAGCTGCCGACGAACTGGTGAAGCAATAGTTTGTCATCACCGCCGGAGTTGCCGCAAAGTGCCCTGAACTGGGCAACATGCTGGTGGGGATTTCCCGTCCCCTTATAGACATGGAACTTAAGAATTGTGTAGCCCGGCGGGTACTTGATCTGGTCGTACCAGCTCGGATATGGTCGTCCTGTTTTTTCGACCTGGCCGGCTGCTTCAGTCGCATGATGAACCCGTATTTGTTGGGCTATGTACTCGTCCAAGTCAGCTTTGGAGATTGTCTCCTCCTTAGCTGTTGACAGAGCTAGCGGAGGATTCGACGTTTCTCCCCTATCGTCTTCAAGGACGATCGGGGGATCTTCGGCGGGAGGATCTTGTTGGATCATCATCCCCACCATGTCTTGGAACAGGAGGCCCATACGCTTTATGTTGGCTGCTTGTTCAGCAGCCTCTTTATCCTTCTTCTCCAATATCTAACGAAAGAATTCGGCGTCAGTTTCTTGCTCCTGGCGTTCATTTGAGGATGTTTCATGGCTTTCTTTTGGCCCAGTAAGTGCAGCCATCGCGGTCATATTTCTTGGAGCTTCTGCTGTTGCTCATGCGCTTTGGTCACCGATCGCGTGAGCGGTCTATGACCTGTGGATATACGGCTGTCCTCTTTACCAGACGCCATGTAGACGGTATGAACGACGATGCCCCCGGACTTAGGGCGTTTGGATTCACCACCTTAGATATTCGCCGTCGGCGTGAGGACTTTCTCCGGCCTTCTCCTCTTATGGGCCGTAGAAGTTGAGGGGCCGTTGCTTTGGGCACCCAAGTGGTCGTCGCCTTTCGTTGCTTGATCGGGGGATTTTCTTCTTGCCGACCTTTCGACTTCTAGTGTTGGCGAGAGAAATTAGGATCAATCACAGATTCTCGGACTCGTCGCCATGTCTTGTAGATCCTGGAGTACAGCGATCGAGGAGACTGCTCCGGCTTTTCTGCTTCCACGGTAGTCTCTACTGGTGGAGGAAGATCGGTCGCGCCACCGGCCCTTCCGGCCTTGTCACCTGCTGCAGCTGGTATAATAGACTATCTCATCAATGACTTTTTCATTTTTCTTGAACTGTTATCTGATCGTATCTTGTTTTTTCAACTGTCGTTCTAGTCTCGGCGCCCTTCGAGCCTCGTGTTATAATACCGGCGGGCCTTTTCCTGAGACGTCCGTCCTCGAAAGGCGCCGCGAATAGTCTGCGCATGTTGAGCGATTACATCGAGGAACTCGACGTCGAGACTGAAAGGTTCCTAGGCACCCTATAGTGGTCTCACAAGGCATCGAACATGCCAATTTAAAATTTTTTGTGCCGAGAAACCCTAGACTACGGATCTTAAACTAGATGTTTAGGCGAAATATAAAGCTAGTTAACTATTTAACTAAAGTTGAGATGCTACAACCTTTGTAGATCCGGATTTCCGCCTCCTTAGCTCCACGTGGTCATGTCCTCGCTGTCCATCATGAATCCTCGACTCGATCATCGGCTTCATCGGGAAAACAAGCGGAATAGGTCGTCGGCATTGTGTCAAAGACGATCTACGTCGAGGTTGCACAAACTCAAGCTCCGACTTCACAAACTTGTGAAACTTGTGAAGTAAACACCCAAAACAACTTGGCAAGAGGTAGAGGGTGAAGAAATAGGAGGTGGGTTCACTTTAGAATTGGATTTATCTCACTAGATCTCAAGTTGCCATTGTTGTAGCAAGCTTGAAGAAGAAGAAGAAGATGAGCTAGTTATGATAAGTTATGATAAAAAGAAAATAGAAAATCAAATACTTATCATAACTAAACTAGGGTTAAGTGTAGAGAATAAACCATAGTCACTTTAGAGGGTTAGGGTTAAGCATGAAGATAAGGATGGTTAGCAAAGTCAAAGCTTCATGAAGCTTCAACTTTAAAACAAAAAGAGCCACCATTCTCATCATAATCCATTTCAAATAAATAAATAAACAAATAAATAAATAAATGAATATGCAAAACCCTAATTATCAAATTAACCATGGATTAATTCTATACACTTAACATAATGATCAAGTATCATCAAACATGATACAAAAAAGTGCACGAAAGCATATCACATATACAATGTGCATCAAGTGAGAAAAATCCGTTTAAAGTGAACCAATACTAGTTAATGTAAAGTAATATATCAATTATATAATTATACATTAAATCATTAAATCAACACTTGATTCAATGATCCGGTCATGTCGCACATAACCGACTAGTATTCAATGCATCGATTTATCGAATCAATGATTCGATAACTAGGTCATATCGAATATAACCAATCGAAACATATGTCGCGAGAATGAAATGCCGTATCACATACACGCATTATTCTCGGTCCTGCACATATCTCATATGCGCTCCTATTTCGTTTGGCTTGAACCAGGAAACCTCTGTGTAGGACTCTAAAGACTCGTCAATACGCCGGTAGCAGATGATGATCATATCAAGCACCCACAAGCCGCAAGCGGTCTGCTAAACGTAACGGCCACCCGGGTATTGAGCGATCAGAAGATCGACGAGCTAGCCCGCTCACACTCCTGCGAATCCGACCAGTAACACTTACCGTACAATCCGGTCTCTTCGTCTGATACGTCGCATATCAAGTCTAGGGGTGGTAAACGTCAGACCCCAATAACCCGATAAGTCATGCTGATGTGAGGCTCGTAACGGGTCGAGAAACTACTGGTAACACTTACCAGCAAATCTCTGATCAGCCCTGGCCAGGGACTTCCCTGTTACGGCCAATCGAGCACAGCGCAGCATCAACCCCCAATACCGGGAGAGACGAAACCCCTCCTATCGCTCATTGCCTCCATGTGACTCGGGACTGTACCCAAAGACCACCGTTTTGCACGCCCTCATGGACGTGGTAAGGTGGAGATCAAAGCACAGTGGGAATCACACAAGACTCTATGACGATCTCGGGTCTACAGACTAACCTGTACAAGTGTCACCTGAAAACTGCCATCTGACGTGAGGTATAATACCATCTGGGAGTTCTCGGCGAGTCCGTCCAGTGTACCCAGTCTCCACTGAGCACCCGTATACCATCTCTGATGTCAAACACCAATGGATATGGGATCATCCATCGCCCATCTCATGGGTCGAGAAGCGTATACGCTAGTCTACTCTGGTATATCGATGCCCCGTCTCGATACACCCACGACTAGGGACCTTGAAGGATGTACTTATGGACTACCATGTCCCCACTAGTATGATCTGCATCATAGTCCAGGTAGTCAAGTACAAATCCTAAGGGCTTTACCAACATGTAACTATAAGACAGTATAAAGAGACTAGTGTACATGTTAAGATAAAGAGTAACCAGATAGCATACTATCATGTCGAGCAAGAAAGTCATCTCTATATATGTCCAAGCATCCAATATAATATACATAATCTGTACAATACTGGCCTCTAGGGCATACACACAACTAACAATCTCCCACTTGCACTAGGGCCAGCTGCTGTAGTATCTCATACCGAGCATCCCGAAGAGTCTCTCAAACTGTATCTGGGGAATGGCCTTCGTGAGTGGATCCGCCGTGTTGTTCTTCGTGTCAACTCTCCTGACCTCGATCTCCCGGCGATCAACTATCTCCCGGATCAGGTGATACCGCCTCAGAATATGCCTGGATCGCTGATGGGACCTGGGTTCCTTGGCCAAAGCCACCGCTCCATTGTTATCGCAATACAAAGGTATTGGATGCTCAATGGATGGAACCACTCCAAGTTCAGTAATGAACTTCTTGATCCAGACAGCCTCTTTAGCAGCATCGTTGGCAGCGATGTATTCAGCCTCCATCGTCAAGTCTGCCACGGTTTCCTGCTTGGAACTCTTCCAGCTAACCGCCCCTCCTTAAAGGGTAAAGACAAAGCCCGACTGCGACTTAGAGTCGTCCTTATCACTCTGGAAGCTCGAATCGGTAAAGGACTCCACTTGGAGTTCTCCGTTACCATACACCAAGAACATATCTCTAGTCCTTCGCAAGTACTTGAGAATGCTCTTCACAGCTGTCCAGTGACTCTCTCCAGGATCAGCTTGATACCTGCTCACTACACTTAGTGAGTATGCTACATCGGGTCTGGTACATAGCATCGCATACATGATAGAGCCTACTGCCGAAGCATAGGGTATCCCTTACATGCGAGCTCTCTCCAAATCAGTCTTAGGAGACATCTCTTTGGAGAGAGTGACTCCAGAGATCGTGGGCAAGTTCCCATGCTTGGACTCTTCCATACTAAACCTCTTTAGTATGGTGTCAATGTACCTGGATTGGGACAATCCCAAAATCCGTTTGGATCTATCTCTATAGATCCTGATCCCCAATATGCAGGAGGCATCACCAAGATCTTTCATTGAGAATCTTTGTGATAAGAAGAGCTTGACCGATTGCAGCATAGGAATATCATTTCCTATCAAGAGTATGTCGTCCACGTACAATACGAGGAAGACAACTTTACTCTCTGCCACCTTCTTGTAGATACAAGGTTCATCTGGATTTTTGACGAAATCAAACTCTTTGATAACGACGTCAAAGCAGATGTTCCAACTCCGCGATGCTTGCTTTAATCCATAAATGGATTTAAGCAACTTGCACACCTTCCCGCTGCTCCCACTGTCTACGAAGCCCTCTGGCTGAGTCATGTACACGCACTCTTCTAAATCACCAATTAGAAAGGCGGTCTTAACATCCATTTGCCAGATTTCGTAATCATGATAAGCAGCGATGGCAAGCATGATCCGGATGGATTTAAGCATAGCCACTGGAGAAAAGGTCTCGTCATAGTCCACACCTGGTCTTTGACGAAAACCCTTTGCTACAAGTCTAGCTTTGAAAGTCTCCACTTTCCCATCTACACCAAGTTTCTTCTTGAAGATCCACTTGCTCCCAATGGGTTTTACCCCTTCAGGAGCAACTTCCAAAGTCCATACTTTGTTGGTGTACATGGAATCCATCTCAGACCGCATAGCATCCAGCCATTTCACTGAGTCCCCACTCGTGATGGCCTGCTCGAAGCTAGTTGGGTCATCATCCTCCATGATGCAATCCTCGCTTCCACCGTCCATGAGAAAACCGTAGTATCTCTCAGGTTGGCGAGGAACCCTACTAGATCGGCGGAGTGGCTGGGGTTCATCGGGAACTACGGAATCCTCGGGTTCAACCAAATCTTTTGTTGTAGTCTGTGTCGCTGGAACCTCTTCCAGTTCTACCTCAATGCCACTTATCTGTTTCATAAGAAAACCTTTTTCTAAGAAAGTGGCATGTCGAGAAACAAACACCTTTTGTTCCTTGGGGTGGTAGAAGATATACCCTTGTGAATTTTTGGGATATCCTACAAACTTACATAAGACAGATCTTGCCTCGAGTTTGTCCGGATTTTGTCTTTTGACATAGGCTGGACAACCCCATATCTTAATATAATTAAGATGTGGTCTCTTCCCTTTCCATATCTCATATGGAGTGGTAGGCACTGATTTGGTAGGAACTCTATTCAATAGGTCCATGGCTGTCTCAAGCGCATGTCCCCAGAAGGAAATAGGTAACTCAGCTGTACTCATCATTGAGCGCACCATATCTAATAGGGTGCGGTTTCTCCGTTCAGATACACCGTTGTGCTGTGGTGTATAAGGAGGAGTCAGCTGAGAGAGAATCCCATTCTCTTTTAGGAAGTCCAGGAATTCATTGCTCAAGTATTCCCCTCCTCGATCAGATCGTAGGATTTTAATACTTTTTCCGGTTTGGTTCTCAACTTCTTGCTTATATTCCCTAAATTTCTCAAAAGCTTCTGATTTGTGTTTCATCAGGAACACATACCCGAACCTAGAGAGATCGTCAGTGAATGTAATGAAGTATGAAGAACCATCCCTGGCATGTGTAGACATGGGACCGCATACATCACTATGTATTAGTCCTAAGAGTTCGGTAACTCTTTCTCCGTGTCCCGTAAACGGAGTCTTGGTCATCTTGCCTTTGAGACATGACTGGCAAGTGTCATAGGATGAAAATTTAAACGGATTTAAATATCCATCCATATGCAACTTAGCTAGTCGTGTCGCATTGATGTGACCCAGTCTACAATGCCACAAGAAGGATTCGTTGAGTTCAGAACTCTTCCTCTTGTGTGTGTTTGTTATGCTCAGAACTGTTGATTGATTTAGAACATAAATGCCATTGCACAACGTGCCTGATCCAACCAACTTTTGGTTATGGAAAATGTTCATAACATTGTCCTGTAATACAAAATTATATCCTTCTTTACTTAGCAAAGAAACCGATATAATGTTGCATATCAGGTTCGGCATGTAATAGCATTCGTTCAGAACCAATGTATTACCAGTTGGTAATACAAGGTGATATTCCCCGACAGTCTTAGCTGCAACAATTGCACCATTTCCAACTCTAATGTCTTTATCACCTTCTCCAAGTTCTCTACCTCTCTTTAGCCCATGTAACTGATTACATATATGGGATCCCGACCCGGTATCCAATACCCAGGACGTAGAGCAAATAGAGAAACAGTTCTCGGTAACGAACACACCCGAAGAAAATGCATCAACATGTACTTTCTTCATTCGGGTGGCATGGGAATCCTGGTATTCCCCTATATCCTGTTCAGTCCTATAACTCTTATAGGTAAGAACGGAACCAACGTTCCCCAGCACAGTATAACATGCGGGTTCGGTCAATACATCCATATTATTATCTTGATTAAGGCATGAACTGGTCGCTACCTGGAGAGAGAGAGAAGAAAACACTTTAGCGTATGCTCGTGCAAGATCAGATTGGTTATTATCTTATCTAATCAGGATGGCTCCCACTACTTTTTATCAAATCTTCCTCCAAACCCTAAAAGGAAAGACTAGCCGGGATTAATTATACACTACAAGTTCGCCAATCTTTCAGCCAGGCCAGTGTCGGTACTTTGAGGGAGGTCCCCCGTGCTTTCGCACGAACCTAATTTATGTAAACCTCGTTTTCCCAGAGGCGTAACCCCGTTAACACCTTTCTAGACACCTACTTGATCAGCTAATTGCAATGTGTAAAACTCTCCCAGGAGTAACTCTTACTCGCAGTGGGTATCGGGATCCAACTATCTCATAGAAGGTATGCAATCTCATTGCAAATTTCAACACTTGAAATTCCCGATAATCTTTTGCCCCTAGCGTGCTATGACCTTGACGCATGCCAAACAACCCATAGTCCGCTAGTCAAGTTCAACCCGTCATTTCCTGATTGAATTAAACCCACCCGCACGACCCTTGACGCATGCCAAACAACGCCGTGCGAATACCCTAATCCAATCTGCATCATATGCATAAGCAGATAAATACTAGTTAGCTACCGTACACTACGCCTTGACGCATGCCAAACAACCGCAGCACGAATACTAAATAGTACTTATCTGAAATGACGGAGGGCTACGACAGGTTTTTCTGAAAACCTATTGCGTAATGAACTTGATATCGTTGTAGAATCGAATGAATTTTTTAAAAATGGAGTGATTTTGAGGCTTTTCTAGTTTTGCTAAAGGAGTCACTCCCGGTGAAGGGATCTCGGTCCTTTCCTGGTCGAATGAGGTGCGGGATATATCATATATATCGCTGTGCAAAGCAAAAACGCAAAAGCAGTCAAAAGCAAACCGAGTGTGTAGCATCTGCCAGTTATTGCTAAAGGAGTCACTCCCGGCGAAGGGATCTCGGTCCTTTCCTCGTCGAATGAGGTGCGGGATATATCATATATATCGCTGTGCAAAGCAAAAAACCCAAAAGCAGTCAAAAGCAAACCGAGTGTGTAGCATCTGCCAGTTATTGCTAAAGGAGTCACTCCCGGTGAAGGGATCTCGGTCCTTTCCTCATCGAATAAGGTGCGGGGTATATCATATATACCTCTATGCAAAGCAAGAACTGTAGCTACCTGTTTTGTTTTAAAATCTGATTCTACAACATCTTAGGTTTCTTATCTTTCATTAATCACATTAATGAAGTCCCATCATTTAAATACCTAAACATCACAGATAGATATGACGTACACTTATGCCATCTGCATTCGCCTCGATGTCCCCTCGTGCACCGTTAGGTTAGGTAACTAACGACAGAGCAGGGCAGGGCTAGCGCGGGTGTAAAACATAAGTAACGTCTATATAATATATCATATATACTATATACTATATCCATCACAGAGTCACAACACAGATATCGCAGCAGAATAAACATATGAAATATTGGATATACTAGGACGTCCGTGTTTTCAATACGAGCCAGTATAAAACACGGATTCCACGGTCGTGATGAATAGCCAATCCCACACCCCTAGACCCCTACGAGAGCGGCAAGCAACCCTGCCAATTCTAGGGTTAGGAGACCCGGACTCGACTCCTCGAGTTGGTCTCCCACTGGACCCCAGAACCCGGTTACTTGTGCTCCCCTCCTTGGGTCTATCCTAATGCGGAAAAGTAAATAATATACAAAGGGTGACTGCTTCCGCTACCTGGAAGTGCCCCAAATAAAAGAATATTACATACAAGTTTTTACATGAATGAAAATGAAAAACACTCATCTCACATAAAAACCCCCGGCTATTCGAACACAACGATCCAATATAACATATCCAGCAACACATAACATCACATGTCATCAACATAAGTAAGTATGCATACCCCAATTGTCGTTGACGTATAGCAACGAAACCGGCGATATGAACATACTACACTTACGGTCACAGAAAAGAAAGTGTAAAACTACAACAATTGGAATCCGCAACAGCTTTAGACATCACATGCCTAATCAGATATAAATCCCGCATTTTAGTCTCATTATCGAAAACTCTTTTCAATATCATATGGGACTAAATTGCTAGATTTATAACATTCATTCAGTTATCTCATAACTACTTGTGAATTCCAATTATTGTATCACATTCCAGATAAACAGAAAATGTTAAACTTTCCGATCGAACAATCGAACACCCAAGTTTTCCCATTACAGATCAACACATGAAATAAGTCTAACAACATTCAGTTCGTACCTCAGTACCAACGGTCCAGCCGTAGAAGGGTCAAGCCAACGCCTCACATGTGGCACGCCGTACTGCCCCAAACCCGAAGGTTCAAAGGGCAGTTCAAGACGGTCACATAATCGAGTTAAGGTTTGTTGTCTTCTAGAGGGACCATCGAGTTACTTGCACTACTTAGAACGTCGTTAAACTACGGAAAAATCCAATACTTGGAAATTTCCCGACAGGGGAAAAATTGGGTATTTATATCCGGTCGAACTTTTTAACATATTCTAAAATTTATCCGGAAAGCCAAATAGACAAAATTTGATACCCCGATCGAAACACCGAATCCCCAAAACAATTGCAGAAAATTCAACTCTTGAATCAATATTAAAAATTCCCAGAAAACTCAGCAGAATTTATCAGGAGTTACTGTGCAAACAAAGTGGGCTGACGTCACCAATTGGCCGCTGATCAGCCGCAGAAGCCATGCTTCTGCCGCTGATCCGCCGCGAAAAACACTGTTCACCAGAAACTTTTTGCACCGTAATTCTTATTTTTTCCTGCTGAATTTTTTAGCAATTTTTAATTTGGAAAAATCCACTGTTTTCAAAAAAGTACAGAGAGCATATTTTGGGTTTCGGTTTTGGGTCGTTCGGACTTCAAATTCCGTCTACGCTTCGCCTAAGGCTTTAGCTAGTCTCTGATACCAGTGAAAGGTTCCTAGGCACCCTATAGTAGTCTCACAAGGCATCGAACATGCCAATTTAAAATTTTTTGTGCCGAGAAACCCTAGACTACGGATCTTAAACTAGATGTTTAGGCGAAATATAAAGCTAGTTAACTATTTAACTAAAGTTGAGATGCTACAACCTTTGTAGATCCGGATTTCCGCCTCCTTAGCTCCACGTGGTCATGTCCTCGCTGTCCATCATGAATCCTCGACTCGATCATCGGCTTCATCGGGAAAACAAGCGGAATAGGTCGTCGGCTTTGTGTCAAAGACGATCTACGTCGAGATTGCACAAACTCAAGCTCCGACTTCACAAACTTGTGAAACTTGTGAAGTAAACACCCAAAACAACTTGGCAAGAGGTAGAGGGTGAAGAAATAGGAGGTGGGTGTAGGGTTCCTAGGCACTCTATTGTAGTCTCACAAGTGATCAAATATGCACAAATAAAATTTTACGGGTGCCTACAAACCCTAATACGGATCGTTTACTAGATATTTAGGCGAAACATAAACTAGTTAACATTTAACTAAGGGAACGGACATACAACCTTTGTAGATCCGGTCCACCACCTCCACGGCTCCGCAACGAAGTCCCCTCGGCTGTCCAAAATGAATCCGGAACTCAAGTATCGGCTTCGTCGAAGAAATGGGCGGGCTTGATCGTCGGTTCGATGCCGAAGATGATCTACGTCGAGATATCGCAAGAACAAGCTCCAACTTCATCAAGCTTGGAAAACTTGTGAAGGAAACACCCTATACTACTTGGCAAGAGGTAGAGGATGAAGAAATAGGAGTTGGGTTCACTTTAGATTTGGATTTCTCACACTTTTTCAACACTTGCCATTGGAGTAGCAAGCTACATCCATAGAAGAAGAAGATGAAGAAGAAGAAGATGATATGATAACTTCATTAAAAAAGAAAAGAAAATACAATACTTATCATATCTTCTACTATAGTTAAGTGTAGAGAATTAACATGGGTTAGTTAAATGGTTAGGGTTAAGGAAAACAACAAAAGAGTGACTTAGTCAAAGTTTCAAGAAACTTCAACTAAAAGACAAAATATGCAACCATTCATTTATCTTTTCCTTTTTCCAAAATAAATAAGAAAAAGATAAATAAATAATCAAAACCCTAATCATTAACTTAAATCATGGTTTGATTCTTTATACTTAACCAAGCAAACATGTATCATCAAACATGATACAAAAATGTGCACAAAGCTATATCACATATACAATGTGTACAATTCAAGTGAGAAAATCCTTTTAAAGTGAACCAATACTAGTTAACGCAAAGTAATATATCAGATATATAATTGTACATTAAATCATTAAATCAACACTTGATTCAATGATCCGGTCATGTCGCATATAACCGGCCAGTATCCTATGTATCGGCTTATCGAATCAATCCTTGATTCGATAACTAGGTTATATCGCATATAACCAATCGATACACAGATCACGAGAATGGAATACGGTATCACATACACGCATTATTCTCGGTCCCGCACATATCTCATATGCGCTCCTATTTCGTTTCGCTTGAGCCAGGAAACCTCTGTGTAGGACTCTAAAGACTCGTCAATACGCCGGCAGCAGATGATGATCATATCAAACACCCACAAGCCGCAAGCTGTCTGCCAAACGTAACGGCCACCCGGGTATTGAGCGATCAGAAGATCGACGAGCAAGCCCGCTCACACTCCTGCGAATCCGACCAGTAACACTACCGTATAGTCCGGTCTGTTCGTCTGATATGTCGCATATCTCGCCTAGGGGTGGTAAACGTCAGACCCCAATAGCTCGATAAGTTATGCCGACTTAAGGTCCATAACATTCGTGAAACTACTGATAACACTTACCAGTATATCACTGCAACCCTGGCCAGGGATTTCCTATTATGGCCAGTCGAGCATAGCACAACATCAACCCCCAATACCGGGAGAGACGAACCCCCTCCTATCGCTCATTGCCTCCATGTGAATCGGGACTGTACCCAAAAACCACCTGTTTGCACAACTCAGTAGAGCCGTGGTAGGGTGGAAATCAAAGCACAGTGGGAGACACACAAGACTCTATGACGATCTCGGGTCAACAGACTAAGCTGTACCAGTGTCACCAGAGAACTGCCATCTGACGTGAGGTATAATACCATCTGAGAGTTCTCGGCGAGTCCGTTCAGTGTACCCAGTCTCCACTGAGCACCCGCATACCATCTTCGATGTCAAACACCAATGGATATGGGATCATCCATCGCCCATCGCATGGGTCGAGAAGATATGCGCTAGTCTACTCTGGAATATCGATGCCCCGTCTCGATATTCCCTCGACTAGGAACATTTCAAGGATGCACTCATGGACTACCCAGGCCCCACTAGTATGATCTACATCATAGTCCTGGAAGTCGAGTACATATCCTAAGGGCTTTATCAACATGTAATCAGAGAGACAGAAAGTATACATGTTAAGATAAAGTGCAACCAGATAGCGTACTATCATGTCGAGCAAGAAAGTCCTTCCTATATATGTCCCAGCATCCACTACAATATACATCCAATGTACAGTAATGGCCTCTAGGGCATACATATAACTAACAATCTCCCACTTGCACTAGGGCCATCTGTGGCAGTGGTTGCAGTATCACATACTCAACCATCCCCTAAAAGTCTCTCTTTGGGAAAAAGGCCTTCGTGAGTGGATCCGCCGTGTTGTCCTCTGAGTCTACTCTCCTAACCTCGATCACCCTGGAGATCAACTATCTCCATGATCAGGTGATGCTGCCTTAGATTATGTCTGGGTCACTGATGGGACCAGGGTTCCAGGGCCAAAACCACAGTTCCATTGTCATACAATGGCAGGAACCTAGTTCATCTTATGAACCAATATACACCCAAACTGCCTCTTTGGTAGTATCTTTAATAGCGATGTTACCAGCCTTTATCGTCTAGTTTGCCACGGTATCGAGCTTGGAACTCTTCCAACATACCGTCCCTTTACTGAGGGTAAAGACAATGCCTGTGACTGACATTCAGTCGTCTTTATCACCCTGGAACTCTTCCAGTGATTCTCCCCAGGATCGATTGATACCATCTCACTACAGCTAGTGAACATTCTAACATCCATTTAGATCTATCTCATAGATCCAAAATCCAGGATTTAGTAGGTATCACTTTGATCCTATTTGGGGAATCTTAGTGATAATAGGAGATTGATCGATCGTAGTATAGGAAACTCTTTTCCTATCAAGAGTATGTTGTCTACGTACAATACGAAGATGACCACCTTACTCTCTACTACCCTTTTGTATATACAAGGTTCGTCTACCATTTTGATGAAGTCAAACACTTTGACTATCACATCAAAACAGACGTTCCAACTCCGCGATGCCTGCTTCATTATGTAAAGCAACTAGCACACGTTTCCGCTGCTCCCACTGTTTATGAAGACCTCTGGCTGTGTTCTTATAGACGTTCTCTTCTAAATCAGTATTTAGAAAAACAGTCATGGCACCCAACCGCCAGATATCGTAGTCATGGTATGTAGCCATGGTAAGTAGGATCTGGATAGACTTAAGCATAGCTACTGGAAAAAGGTTTCATCATTATCCACGCCTGGTCGATGACGAAAACCTTTAACAAGTCTAGCTTTGAAAGTCTCAACTTTTCCATGTACACCAAGTAATCTTCTCAAGATATACTTGCTCCTGATGGGGATTTAACCCTTCAGAAATAGCAACCAAAGTCCATACTTTGTTGGTGTATATGGATTCCATCTCAGACCGCTAAGCATCCAGCCATTCTTACAGAGTCCCTACTCTCGATGGCCTGCTCGAAACTAGTTGGGTCATCATCTCATGATGCAATCCTTGCTCCCACTGTCATCGAGAAACCGAGGTATCTCTCAGGTGGGTGAGGAACCCTACTAGATCGTCGGAGAGGCTGAGGTTCGTCGGAAACTATTGAATTTTATGGTTCTGTCAAATCATCAACTGCAGTTTTGTATAGCTGGAACCTTTCCAGTTCTACAGAACTGATCCTGCCTCGATCTTGTCCGGATTTTGCTTTAAACATAGGCTGGACAACCCCAAATCTTAACTTACTTAAGAGATATGATCTTCCCGCACCATATCTTATATGGAGTGGTAGGCACTGATTTGATTCGAACCTAATTCAATAGGTATGCAGCTTCTCAAGCGCATAACACCCAAAAGGAAATAGGTAACTCAGTAATACTCATCATAGAGCACACGATATCTAATATTGTGTGATTGCTCCACCCCGATACACCATTGTGCTGTGGTGTATGCAGAGGAGTAATACTGAGAGAGAATCTCATTTTCCTTTAGAATAGTCCAAGGATTCCATGCTCAAGTATTCTCCTCCCTGATCTCATCATAGGACATAATACTTATACCCGGTTATTGGTTCTCTACTTCTCACTTATATTCTGTGAATACCTCAAAAGGTTCGGACTTATGTTTCAACAGGAACATATGACTGAATCTTGAGAGATTATCAGAGAATATAATGAAGTAAAAAGAACCAGTTCTGGCATATGTAGACAGGAGACCTTACATACATCATCATGTATCAGTCCCAAGAGTTTACTAACTCTTTCTTTGTTTCCAGTAAACAGAGCTGGTGTCATTATATCTTTGTGACATGACTGGCAAGTTTCACAAGATGTAAATTCAAACTAATTTAAATATGCATCTAAATGTAACTTCAGCCAGTCGGGTCGCATTGATGTGACCTTGTCTACAATGCCTCAAGAAGAATTTGTTCATTTCTGAACTCTTCTTCTTGTGTGTGTTCTGTATACTAGGAACTGTAGTTTGATTTAGAACTTCAATGCTCTTAGATAACGTGCCTGAACCGATCAACTTTTGATATAGGAAATGTTCAAAACATTATCCATCAATACAAAATTATATCATTTCTTTACTAATAAAGAGACTGATATGATTTTGTATATCAGGTTCGGTATCTAATAGCATTTGTTCAGAATCAATGTATTCATAATACAGGGTGACATGTGACCAACAGACTTGGTTGCAACACTTGCCCCGTTTTCTGTCTCATGAAACTTATCACCCGTTCTCAGTTTTTCTACCTTTTTGTAGCCCTATGTAACAGATTACATATCTGGGATCCTGATCCGGTATCATATACCCAGGATGCAGAGGATACTGAGAAACAGTTCTTTGTAATGAACACACCCGAAGGAGATGCATCATATGCACTTTCTTCGTTTGGGCGGCATAGGAAATCTGGTATTCCCCTATTTCCTGCTCGGTCTTGTAACAATTATAAGTTGGAGCGGGACCAACGTTCCCCAGCTCAGTATAACAAGCGGGTTCGGTCAATACATCCATTTTATTATCTTGATTAAGGCGTGATATGGTCGCTACCAGGAGAGAGAGAGAAGAAAACACTCTGCGTGCGCTCTTGCAAGATTAGATTGGTTATATATTTTATCTAATCAGGATGGCTCCCACTGTTTTTATCAAATCTTCCTTCAAACCCTAAAAGGAAAGACTAGCCGGGATTAATTACACTCTACAAGTTCGCCAATCTTTCAGCCAGGCCAGTGTCGGTACTTTGAGGGAGGTTCCCCGTGCTTTCGCACGGACCTAATTACTGTAAACCTCGTTTTCCCAGAGGCGTAACCCCGTTGACACCTTTCTAGACACCTACTTGATCGGCTAATTGTAAAGTGCAAAACTCTCTCAGGAGTAACAATTACTCGCAGTGGGTATCGAAATCCAACTATCACATAGAAGGTATACAATCTCATTGCAAATTTCAACACTTGAAACTCCCGATAATGGTTTTTACCCCTAGCACCTATGACCTTGGCTAAGGTCAACAAATCATAGGTACTAGTTAAGTTCTACCCGTCATTTCGTGATTAATTAGACCCACCCACATGACCCTTGGCTAAGGTCAACAAAGTCACATGACTGTCCTAACTAATCGCATCATATGCGGTGTAGGAAGACATCACTTAGCTACCGCACACTACGCCTCGGCTATGGTCGACAAACGTAGCACGAATACTAAGTACTCTACTTCCTAAAATGACGGAGGGTTGCGGCTGGTTTTTGTGAAAACCTTTAACGCTTTGAACTTGATCTCGTTGCGGAATCAAATGGTTTTTAAATGGAATGTTTTTGAGGCTTTTCTAGTTTTGCTAAAGGGGTCACTCCCGGTGAAGGGATCGTCGGCCCTTTCCTCGTCGAATGAGGTGCGGGATATATCATATATATCACTGTGCAAAGCAGAAACTATAGAAGCGATCAAAGACAAACCGAGTGTGTAGCATCTGCCAGTTATTGCTAAAGGAGTCACTCCCGGTGAAGGGATCTCGGTCCTTTCCTCATCGAATAAGGTGCAGGATGTTCTATAATGAACACCGCGATGCAAAGCAAGAACTGTAGCTACCTGTTTTATTTTGAAATTCGATTCCACAACATCAATTAGGTTTATTTTCTTTCATTAATCTCATTAATGAATATCCCATCATTTAAATCCACCTAACCATTACAGATAAATATAACGTACGCTTATGCCATCCGCATTCGCCTCGATGTCCCGTCTGCACCGTTAGGTTAGGTAACTAACGCCAGAGCGAGGCAGGGCTAGCGCGGGTGTAAAACATAAGCAACGTCTATATAATATATCATATATACTATATATAATATCTGTCACAGAACATCACATGATCACAGATAAAACACAGCAGAAGAAACATATGAAATATTGGATATACTAGGACGTCCGTGTTTTCAATACGAGCCAGTATAAAACACGGATTCCACGGTCGTGATGAATAGCCAATCCCACACCCCTAGACCCCTACGAGAGCGGCAAGCAACCCTGCCAATTCTAGGGTTAGGAGACCCGGACTCGACTCCTCGAGTTGGTCTCCCACTGGACCCCAGAACCCGGTTACTTGTGCTCCCCTCCTTGGGTCTATCCTAGTGCAGAAAAGTAAATAATATACAAACGGTGACTACTTCCGCAACCTGGAAGTGCCCCAATAAAAGAATATTACATTCAAGTTTTTACATGAATGAAAATGAAAAAACACTCATCTCACATAAAAAAAACCCCGGCTATTCAAACACGACGATCCAATATAACATATCCAGCAACACATAACAACAGATGTCATCAACGTAAGTAAATATGCGCATCCCAATTGTCGTTGACATATAGCAACGAAACCGGCGATATCACACATTACACTTACGGTCACAGAAAAGAAAGTGTAAAACTACAACAGTTGGAATCCGCAACCACCTCAGACATCGCATGCCTGACCAAATGAATTACTTAGACATCGCATGCCTAACAATTATAAACCCCGCATTTTAGTCTCTTTATCGAAAACACTTTTCAATATCGAGTCGGGCAATTCAACAAGATTCCCGACAGTCTGATCGAATACTCGTCTCAAACTTCAGTAGACAGTCGCACCCCCGATACCGTCGACGAAGTGCACCAAGGCGGAACACCGCTACCGCGAGCACCCGAACGGATGCTCTCGGCGACGGGGTTCTCCTACAGTCACTTGGTCGGGGCTATGGAGTGAGGTTGTCTATTAAGTTTACCCGGCGAGTATCCGCGTACGCTACGTGATTGCAACGGACTTTTGGTCACATCAAAATTCCGTGGCAACCGATCAATTGAGACTAAATTTCTACGTTTATAACATTCATTTAGTTATCTCATAACTTTTGTGAATTCCAATTATTGTATCCCATTCCAGATAAATAGAAAATGTTAAACTTTCCGATCGAACAATCGAACACCCAAGTTTTCCCGATACAGATCAACACATGAAATAAGTCTAACAACATTCCGTTCGTACCTCAGTACCAACGGTCCAGCCGTAGAAGGGTCAAGCCAACGCCTCACATGTGGCACGCCGTACTGCCCCAAACCCGAAGGTTCAAAGGGCAGTTCAAGACGGTCACATAATCGAGTTAAGGTTTGTGTCTTCTAGAGGGACAATCGCGTTACTTGCACTACTTAGAACGTCGTTAAACTACGGAAAAATCCAACACTTGGAAATTTCCCGACAGGGGAAAAATTGGGTATTTATATCCGGTCGAACTTTTTAACATATTCTAGAATTTATCCGGAAAACCAAATAGACAAAATTTGATACCCCGATCGAAACACCGAATCCCCAAAACAACTGCAGAAAATTCAACTCTTGAATAAAATTTCAAAACATCCAGAGAACTCAGAACCAGAAACAATGAATTACAGTGTAAAAATTTAGGGCTGACGTCATCAATGTGCGGCGGAACCGCCGCATAAACCTATCTTATGCCGCCCTTCCGCCGCAGTTTTAACTGTTCATCAAAAAATTTTTTAGCCGTAATTCTTATAATTCCCTCCTGAGTTCTCTGCATATTTTTAATTTGGAAAAATCACTGTTTTTGAAAAAAGTACAGAGAGCAATTTCCCGGGTGAGGTTTCGGTTCGATCGGACTTCAAATCGCGTCTAGACTTCGCCTAAGGCTCTAGCTAGGCTCTGATACCACTGTAGGGTTCCTAGGCACTCTATTGTAGTCTCACAAGTGATCAAATATGCACAAATAAAATTTTACGGGTGCCTACAAACCCTAATACGGATCGTTTACTAGATATTTAGGCGAAACATAAACTAGTTAACATTTAACTAAGGGAACGGACATACAACCTTTGTAGATCCGGTCCACCACCTCCACGGCTCCGCAACGAAGTCCCCTCGGCTGTCCAAAATGAATCCGGAACTCAAGTATCGGCTTCGTCGAAGAAATGGGCGGGCTTGATCGTCGGTTCGATGCCGAAGATGATCTACGTCGAGATATCGCAAGAACAAGCTCCAACTTCATCAAGCTTGGAAAACTTGTGAAGGAAACACCCTATACTACTTGGCAAGAGGTAGAGGATGAAGAAATAGGAGTTGGGTTCACTTTAGATTTGGATTTCTCACACTTTTTCAACACTTGCCATTGGAGTAGCAAGCTACATCCATAGAAGAAGAAGATGAAGAAGAAGAAGATGATATGATAACTTCATTAAAAAAGAAAAGAAAATACAATACTTATCATATCTTCTACTATAGTTAAGTGTAGAGAATTAACATGGGTTAGTTAAATGGTTAGGGTTAAGGAAAACAACAAAAGAGTGACTTAGTCAAAGTTTCAAGAAACTTCAACTAAAAGACAAAATATGCAACCATTCATTTATCTTTTCCTTTTTCCAAAATAAATAAGAAAAAGATAAATAAATAATCAAAACCCTAATCATTAACTTAAATCATGGTTTGATTCTTTATACTTAACCAAGCAAACATGTATCATCAAACATGATACAAAAATGTGCACAAAGCTATATCACATATACAATGTGTACAATTCAAGTAAGAAAATCCTTTTAAAGTGAACCAATACTAGTTAACGCAAAGTAATATATCAGATATATAATTGTACATTAAATCATTAAATCAACACTTGATTCAATGATCCGGTCATGTCGCATATAACCGGCCAGTATCCTATGTATCGGCTTATCGAATCAATCCTTGATTCGATAACTAGGTTATATCGCATATAACCAATCGATACACAGATCACGAGAATGGAATACGGTATCACATACACGAATTATTCTCGGTCCCGCACATATCTCATATGCGCTCCTATTTCGTTTCGCTTGAGCCAGGAAACCTCTGTGTAGGACTCTAAAGACTCGTCAATACGCCGGCAGCAGATGATGATCATATCAAACACCCACAAGCCGCAAGCGGTCTGCCAAACGTAACGGCCACCCGGGTATTGAGCGATCAGAAGATCGACGAGCAAGCCCGCTCACACTCCTGCGAATCCGACCAGTAACACTACCGTATAGTCCGGTCTGTTCGTCTGATATGTCGCATATCTCGCCTAGGGGTGGTAAACGTCAGACCCCAATAGCTCGATAAGTTATGCCGACTTAAGGTCCATAACATTCGTGAAACTACTGATAACACTTACCAGTATATCACTGCAACCCTGGCCAGGGATTTCCTGTTATGGCCAGTCGAGCATAGCACAACATCAACCCCCAATACCGGGAGAGACGAATCCCCTCCTATCGCTCATTGCCTCCATGTGAATCGGGACTGTACCCAAAAACCACCTGTTTGCACAACTCAGTAGAGCCGTGGTAGGGTGGAAATCAAAGCACAGTGGGAGACACACAAGACTCTATGACGATCTCGGGTCAACAGACTAAGCTGTACCAGTGTCACCAGAGAACTGCCATCTGACGTGAGGTATAATACCATCTGGGAGTTCTCGGCGAGTCCGTTCAGTGTACCCAGTCTCCACTGAGCACCCGCATACCATCTTCGATGTCAAACACCAATGGATATGGGATCATCCATCGCCCATCGCATGGGTCGAGAAGATATGCGCTAGTCTACTCTGGAATATCGATGCCCCGTCTCGATATTCCCTCGACTAGGAACATTTCAAGGATGCACTCATGGACTACCCAGGCCCCACTAGTATGATCTACATCATAGTCCTGGAAGTCGAGTACATATCCTAAGGGCTTTATCAACATGTAATCAGAGAGACAGAAAGTATACATGTTAAGATAAAGTGCAACCAGATAGCGTACTATCATGTCGAGCAAGAAAGTCCTTCCTATATATGTCCCAGCATCCACTACAATATACATCCAATGTACAGTAATGGCCTCTAGGGCATACATATAACTAACAGTGGGTTCACTTTAGAATTGGATTTATCTCACTAGATCTCAAGTTGGCATTGTTGTAGCAAGCTTGAAGAAGAAGAAGAAGATGAGCTAGTTATGTAAGTTATGATAAAAAGAAAATAGAAAATCAAATACTTATCATAACTAAACTAGGGTTAAGTGTAGAGAATAAACCATGGTCACTTTAGAGGGTTAGGGTTAAGCATGAAGATAAGGATGGTTAGCAAAGTCAAAGCTTCATGAAGCTTCAACTTTAAAACAAAAAGAGCCACCATTCTCATCATAATCCATTTCAAATAAATAAATAAACAAATAAATAAATAAATGAATATGCAAAACCCTAATTATCAAATTAACCATGGATTAATTCTATACACTTAACATAATGATCAAGTATCATCAAACATGATACAAAAAAGTGCACGAAAGCATATCACATATACAATGTGCATCAAGTGAGAAAAATCCGTTTAAAGTGAACCATGTAGGGTTCCTAGGCACACTAGTGAGGTCTCCCAAGCCATCAACCATGGCAATTTCAAAAATTATGGTGCCTACAAACTCTAAACTACGGATCGATAACTAGATGTCTAGGCGAACATTGAACTAGTTAACACTTAACTAATGAGAAAACGGAAATACAACCTTTGTAGATCCGGTGCTCCACCTCCATAGCTCCGCAACGAAGTCGTCTCCGCTGTCCAAGTCAAATCCGGGCTCTAGGATCGGCTTCGTCGGAGAATGGGCAAGCTAGGTCGTCGATGTCCATGCCGAAGATGATCTACGTCGAGGCATCGCTAAATCAAGCTCCGACTTCACCAAGTCAAGAAACTTGTGAAGTAAACACACTCTACTACTTGGCAAGAGGTAGAGGATGAAGAAATAGGAAGTGGGTTAACTTTAGAATTGGATTTCTCACTCAAATCATCAATCTACCATTGATGACCTCAAGCTTCTTCACTTGAAGCAAGGAAGAAGAAGAAGCAAATGTTATGATAAGTTAAAAGAGTAATAAAAGAAATTGAATTCTTATCATAATTTTAACTAGAGTCAAGTGTAGAGAATGAATCATGGTTAGTGGGAATGGTTAGGGTTAAGGATGAGATAAGAATGGTTGACTTGAACAAAGCTTCAAGAAGCTTCAACTAAAGAACAAAATTAGCCACCATTCTTTTCTCTTTTCTTTTATTCATTTATCAAAAATAAAAAGGATAATTAAATAAGATAAATGAATAATAAATAATAAACCCTAACCATTTCATTAACCAAGGTTTAATCTTTACACTTGAACCCTAGCATGACATGTATCATCAAACATGATACAATCAAGTGCACTAAAGTATATCGCATATACAATGCGCCCATCCGAGTGAGAAAATCCATCTTAAGTAAACCGATCCTAGTTGATGCAAAGTAATATATCAAATATATAAATATGCATTAAATCATTAAATCAACACTTGATTCAATGATCCGGTCATGCGCACATAACCGACTGGTATCATTAGTAACATCTTATCGAATCAACACTTGATCCGATAACCCGGCTATATCGCATATAACCGATCAATGTCACATCGCGAGAATCGAATACAGTATCACATACTCGTATTATTCTCGGTCCCGCACATATCTCATATGCGCTCCTATTTCGTTTCGCTTGAGCCAGGAAACCTCTGTGTAGGACTCTAAAGACTCGTCAATACGCCGGCAGCAGATGATGATCATATCAAACACCTACAAGCCGCAAGCGGTCTGCTAAACGTAACGGCCACCCGGGTATTGAGCGATCTGAAGATCGACGAGCAAGCCCGCTCACACTCCAGTGAATCCGACCAGTAACACTACCGTACAGTCCGGTCTGATCGTCTGATATGTCGCATATCCCGCCTAGGGGTGGTAAACGTCAGACCCCAATAGCTCGATAAGTCGTGTCGATATGAGGTCTATAACTGTTCGAGAAACTACTGGTAACACTTACCAGTAAATCTCAGCAACCCTGGCCAGGGATTTCCTGTTATAGCCAATCGAACACAGCGCAACATCAACCCCCATATACCGGGAGAGACGAATCCCCTCCTATCGCTCATTGCCTCCATGTGACTCGGGACTGTACCCAAAAACCACCGTTTTGCACGCCCTCTTGGACGTGGTAAGATGGAAATCAAAGCACAGTGGGAACCACACAAGACTCTATGACGATCTCGGGTCAACAGACTACTCTGTACCAGTGTCACCAGAGAACTGCCATCTGACGTGAGGTATAATACCATCTGGGAGTTCTCGGCGAGTCCGTCCAGTGTACCCAGTCTCTACTGAGCACCCGTATATCATCTCTGATGTCAAACACCAATGGATATGGCATCATCCATCGCCCATCTGTATGGGTCGAGAAGGTATACGCAAGTCTACTCTGGTATATCGATGCCCCGTCTCGATACACCCACGACTAGGGACTTTGAAGGATGTACTTATGGACTACCATATCCCCACTAGTATGATCCGCATCATAGTCCAGGTAGTCAAGTACAGATCCTAAGGGCTTTACCAACATGTAACAGAGAGACAATCAGTACACACGTTAAGGCAAAGATCAACCAGATAGCAAACTATCATGTCGAGCAAGAAAGTCCTCCCTATATACGTCCCAGCATCCACTACAATATACATCCTATGTATAGTAATGGCCTCTAGGGCATACATATAACTAACAAACCAATACTAGTTAATGTAAAGTAATATATCAAATATATAATTATACATTAAATCATTAAATCAACACTTGATTCAATGATCCGGTCATGTCGCACATAACCGACTAGTATTCAATGCATCGATTTATCGAATCAATGATTCGATAACTAGGTCATATCGAATATAACCAATCGAAACATATGTCGCGAGAATGAAATGCGGTATCACATACACGAATTATTCTCGGTCCTGCACATATCTCATATGCGCTCCTATTTCGTTTCGCTTGAACCAGGAAACCTCTGTGTAGGACTCTAAAGACTCGTCAATACGCCGGTAGCAGATGATGATCATATCAAGCACCCACAAGCCGCAAGCGGTCTGCTAAACGTAACGGCCACCTGGGTATTGAGCGATCAGAAGATCGACGAGCTAGCCCGCTCACACTCCTGCGAATCCGACCAGTAACACTTACCGTACAATCCGGTCTCTTCGTCTGATACGTCGCATATCAAGTCTAGGGGTGGTAAACGTCAGACCCCAATAACCCGATAAGTCGTGCTGATGTGAGGCTCGTAACGGGTCGAGAAACTACTGGTAACACTTACCAGCAAATCTCTGATCAGCCCTGGCCAGGGACTTCCCTGTTACGGCCAATCGAGCACAGCGCAACATCAACCCCCAATACCGGGAGAGACGAAACCCCTCCTATCGCTCATTGCCTCCATGTGACTCGGGACTGTACCCAAAGACCACCATTTTGCACGCCCTCATGGACGTGGTAAGGTGGAGATCAAAGCACAGTGGGAATCACACAAGACTCTATGACGATCTCGGGTCTACAGACTAACCTGTACAAGTGTCACCTGAGAACTGCCATCTGACGTGAGGTATAATACCATGTGGGAGTTCTCGGCGAGTCCGTCCAGTGTACCCAGTCTCCACTGAGCACCCATATACCATCTCTGATGTCAAACACCAATGGATATGGGATCATCCATCGCCCATCTCATGGGTCGAGAAGCGTATACGCTAGTCTACTCTGGTATATCGATGCCCCGTCTCGATACACCCACGACTAGGGACCTTGAAGGATGTACTTATGGACTACCATGTCCCCACTAGTATGATCTGCATCATAGTCCAGGTAGTCAAGTACAAATCCTAAGGGCTTTACCAACATGTAACTATAAGACAGTATAAAGAGACTAGTGTACATGTTAAGATAAAGAGTAACCAGATAGCATACTATCATGTCGAGCAAGAAAGTCATCTCTATATATGTCCAAGCATCCAATATAATATACATAATCTGTACAATACTGGCCTCTAGGGCATACACACAACTAACAGAGACTCCTACATCTGCTGTAGACTTCGCTACGGTGGTTAACCCGATGCTGGTGATACTCGTAAATTTCCATGACGAGGGCATCGTTGCGTCTTGGGTTAACCACTGCAGAGAGATCGAGGCTCGCCTGCATCAGCTGGAGTCGATGCGTCCTGCCCCTGAGGTTTTGGCCGTGAGCACTCAACGGGCAGCATGGCATGAGCAAAGCACTTCTCATTTCCGCCATTTGGAACAAGAAGCAGCTTTAAGGCTGAAGGATTGTCAGGAGTCTTCAAGAGAAACTGCTCGCCTACGTGCCGAAGTTGAGGCAAACGCTGCCGAGGTGAAGGCTGTCTTCGAGGGCCTTCTGGAGCGTATTTCAAATAGGCTGAACTTGAAGCAGAAGCTTGACGCTACAGAGCGTAATGCCCAAGGCCGTGAAGCAGTTCAGCAGGCCGTTGGGGAGAAGCTTGCATCTCTCTTGCAGCAAAGGGCTCAGGTGGAGGCAGAACTGGCGGTGATGGCCGTTCGGGAAAAGGCATGGAAGGAAGTGTGCGAACAACTGACAGAGCTATTTAAGACGCTTCCTTCCCAGTAACTGCCTTTATATCAATGTATTTGTAAAAATTTTCTTCTCTCTTTTTTTTAATAATATGTATCCATTCTTTATTCTTTTATACGATTCACCTTGTATTTGATTGAAGTCAATAAATAAAGATACACATTTTTCTTTGCAATGTCTTGTACTATTTCTTTGCTTTCTTCCATCTCTTATTATCAGCATGCTGTCTTGATAAACACAATTGACAGATAATAGAGTAAGCATCTAGATTTCTCCAAGAGATAACGATGGCTTAGGCCGCATGTTCAGATCTGCTGCCTAAGACTTTTCAACTCTATGAGCCGTGAGGGTCTCATAGGGACTTTTCTCCCTATGGATCGAGAGGATCTCGTAGTTGGATTTTCTCTTTAGGAATCATGAGGATTCCTAAGTGTGTTTTCTCTTATAAGTCGTAAGGATCTTATAAGAGAATTTTCTCCCTTCCAAGTCGAGAGGACTCGTAAGTGGTTGGTGAGTTGACTTGTTTCCGAGTCGAAGTATTGCTCCGACAGGGAGGTCGTTGGCTGACTTCTTTCCGGGTCGGAGCGTTGTTCCGACGAGGAGGTCATTGGCTGACTTGTTTCCGAGACGGAGGTCGTTGGTTGACTTGTTTCCACGACGGAGGTCATTTGCTGACCTGTTTCCGAGACGGAGGTCGTTGGCTGACTTGTATCCCAGACGGAGGTCGTTGGCTGACTTGTTTCCGAGACGAAGGTCTTTGGCTGACTTGTTTCCAAGACGGAGGTTGTTGGTCGACTTGTTTCCGTGACGGAGGTCATTGGCTGACTTGTTTCCGAGACGGAGGTCATTGGCTGACATGTTTCCGCAAGGGAGGTCATTGGCTGACTTGTTTCCGAGACGGAGCTCATTGGCTGACTTGTTTCCGAGACGGAGCTCATTGGCTGACTTGTTTCCGCAATGGAGGTCATTGACTGACTTGTTTCCGCGACGGAGGTCATTGGCTGACTTGTTTTCACGATGGAGGTCGTTGGCTGACTTGTTTCCGCGACGGAAGTCATTGGCGACTTGTTTCCGAGACGGAGGTCATTGGCTGACTCTAGGTTGTCTGTGAACCGTAGAGTCTTGGAACTGGGGACATTGCCGTAGCTCCGATTGGTGATGTCACGTCCATGTCCTGCTGGAATGAGGAGGAACGCCGTTGTTGGTCTCCAGGCTGTAGATGTGGTCGTCGAGATCTGACTTCCCTTTGACGCAGCCTGGCGGGAAAATGTAGTCCCATTTTTGTTTATGCCCTTGGATTGTATACAGGGATCGATGTGATCTCAACTGTAGGGCAAAAGTTTCATTCATTTTTATTGTTTTTATTTCCGCGATGCTCTATCATTTCAGCTTTTGATCGCGAAAGTCGCGACTGCCCCATCATTTCGGCTATTTTGCACGGTGCCCAATCATTTCGGCTATTTATTTTATTTTTACCCGCTGCTTTTTATTGCGAGTTGCCCAATCACTTCGGCTGTTTTATATGCATACGTTTTTACTTGCTGCTTTTTATTTCAAGTTGCCCCATCATTTCGGCTATTTCGTATGCATGTGCGGCCTACCGGCTTTTCACCGTAAACCTGAAATTAGACACCGATTTCGGCATCAGCACCGCTACAACTGGGATATTTCCAGGAGCGAATCATCATTTACCTCCGTCGATGTCGAACAAAGATGGCTTAGCGAACAGGGTTAAGGTCCTGTCGACTAAGGCTTTTAACTTCATTGAACCATAAGGGTCTCACAAAGGTACTTCTCCATACAAGTCGTGAG
The DNA here is from genome assembly GCA_030015575.1 of Agapanthus africanus. Classification (NCBI taxonomy): domain Eukaryota; kingdom Viridiplantae; phylum Streptophyta; class Magnoliopsida; order Asparagales; family Amaryllidaceae; genus Agapanthus; species Agapanthus africanus. Next base: position 522,366,826 of record CM057344.1, read on the forward strand.
GATCTTGTAGGTGTATCTTCTCCTTAGAAATCGTGAGGATTCCTAAGTGCGTGTTCCTCTGTAAGTCGTAAGGATCCTACAAGAGGGTTTTCTCCTTATATATCGAGAGGACTTACAAGGGTTGTTCATCATGCGCACATTTCCCCAGTCATGGATGAGACTTGGTTAGGGAAATGTTTATTCGCGCCCGTGGATTGTATACAAGGGTCAATATTGATCCACTTGTAGGGCAATATCGAAAGTTATGGGGGGTTTGCTTAAGCACAGTTTTAGGTCTCTGTAACTTAAGACTTTTAAATCTTATGAGCCGTGAGGGTCCCATAAGAGAGTTCTCCTTACGAGTCGTAAGGATCTCGGAAGTGTATTTTCTCCTTAGGAATCATGGGGATCCCTAAGTGTGTTGCTCCCTTGTGAATCGTAAGGATCTCACGCAGGTGGTTTCTCCTTACAAGGTCGAGAGGACCCTGTAAGTGTTCTTTAACGAGGTTGCGCCCTTTCAGGTTTTCACAAACACTCACTGGTAGTCCTGCTGTTTTTACTCACGGAGCCCTTTCGGGTTTTCATCCGTGCCCATTTTGCTTATGGACATACCGTTTTTTTTATTCTTTTTTTTTCTCTTTTTTTTTACGAGGTCGCGCCCTTTCTGGTTTTCACGAACACTCGCCGGTAGCCCTGCTGTTTTTACTCGCGGAGCCCTCTCGGGTTTTCATCCGTGCCCATTTCGCTTATGGACATCCGTTTTTATTATTTTTATATTTTTATTTTTTCTCTCTCTTTGTTTTATTCATCTCATCAGCCTAAGGATGCTGCGGTAGTAGTATAAAGACGTTTCGATCCTTCATTAGTTTAAGGACGTTTCGGTCCGCCATTAGTTTAAGGATGTTTCGGTCTGCCCAGGAGAAGGCTGGATACTGCTTATAAAGTTTGAGCTTAGGAAGATAGCGAGCGGACATAATCGTCGTCATCTATCATTGACCTAGGCAGTAACTCGCTAAGCGTAGTATTTCTTTAGGAATCGGCCATTTATTGGCCTGTAAGGCCTTTCACCGTACATATCCATGAGTAGATAGGCTCCACCTTGGTAGACCATGTCTATGATGTACGGGCCTTCATAGTTTGGCTCGAATTTTCCCCGTTTGGCACGATTGGGGATCATAGGCCTTTTGACCACTAGCACAAGTTCGCCTTGGCGGAATGTCCTCGGCCGGGTCAATCTTTCATATGAGCGCGTCATCTTTGCTTTATAGGCCTCAAGATTTTGTTGCGCTATGAGCCAGGTTTCATCAAGGGCATCAAGTTCTTCAAGCCGAAGATGAGCATTTTCTTCGTCCGTCAGCTCGCAATGGACTGTCACTCGTAGAGAGGGTAACTCTATCTCGAGGGGGAGTACTGCTTCTGTACCGAATACCAACGCATATGGCGTTGTGTTTGTGGCTGTCTTGAACGTAGTTCGATATGCCCAAAGAGCTTCTTGTAGCCTCTCATGCCAGTCCTTCTTATTTCGGGACACCGTCTTCTTCATGATCTTTGTCAAGGTCTTGTTGAAGGCCTCGGCTAGACCATTAGCTCACGAATTATAAAACGAGGAATATCTCCAGTCTATATTGTGTTGTTGCGCAAAGCGACTGATCTTGTGGCTTCTATAAGCTGGCCCGTTATCGGAGATGATTCGTCGCGGAGTTCCAAACCGATATATGACGTGCTTCTTGAAGAAATGGAGGATATTCTCCGTCTTCACTTCCCTCAGTGGTACTGCTACTTCCCATTTGGAGAAGTAGTCAGTCGTCGCCAGGATGAAACTATGTCCTCTAGACGATGCTGGTTCGATGGGGCCGACTATGTCAGTTCCCCACATTTCGAATGGCCAGCTAGCCACTGTCGGGTGTAGCAGATTTGGATGCTGGTGGATGAAATCCCCATGGATTTGGCATGAGTGGCACTGCTTCGCATACTCAAGGTAGTCTTGAATCATCGTGGGCCAGTAGTAGCCCATCCGTTTGATCTTCAACTTCATCTTTGGGCCTGCTTGGTGAGAACCGCAGAGTCCGTCATGAACTTCCTGAATGACTCTTTTCGCTTCGTCAGGTCTAAGGCATCTCAACCACAAAGAATCAAACGACCTCTTGTATAGAGTATCATTGACGAAGGCGAAAGACAGCGCTCGTTTCATAAGCTGATGTCTTAAGGTCGCATCTTCGGGTGCTCGACGGTATTTGAAGTAGTCTATAAAGACTTCTCTCTAATCCTCGGTATTTTCCCGATCTTTTATTTGCATGGTCGTCTGCTCAGTCGCTCCCTTTTCTTCGGATGATTTCGGAGATATTTCCGCTGGGGCAAGTACTTAACGGCTTTGTACCACGATTCTGACGTCGTCGAGGTTCTCATCAGCCAGTTCTTTAGCGAGTTTGGCCAATGCGTCCGCTTTGCTGTTTTCCGCGCGCGGTATGCTTTCCAAAGTATAGGAGGGAATTTGGGTCAACAGCTGTTGCACCTTTTCTCCATACATCACCAACTCTGGCTTGCTTGTTAGGTAGTCGCCGTTTACTTGACTAACGACCAGCTGGGAGTCTCCGTATATGAGGAGGTTTTCAATTCCCATGTCGATGGCGATCTTGAGACCTGCTATCAAAGCTTCGTATTCGGCTTCATTGTTTGTCCTGGCTCTGTTAGGGCGAAAGCAAAGCGCATTATCCCTTCTTGTGGAGTTACAAAGATGAGTCCTACCCCCGATTTGATTATAAGGGTACTTTGTTTGCGTTTCTTCACGGAAGATGCTCCATCGAAATAAAGCTCCCATCGGGTATCACCACCATTGATCGCATCAAACGCATGTTCGTCTTGAAGATCGCAATTCAGAGGAGAAACGGTGGGTATCGGATGCTCAGCGAGGAAGTCGGCGATGGCCTGTCCTTTCACTGCCTTGAAAGGTTGATACGTTATCGAGAACTCCATAAAGAGCAGGGCCTATTTAGCGAGTCGCCCCGTCAATATGGCCTTTGACATTAAATATTTAAGAGGGTCCACCTTCGAAATGAGATGGACCTCATGCACCAACGCATAGTGCCTGAGCTTTGTTATCGCGAAGATCAACGCCAGGCAGTGTTTTTTAATGGGGGAGTAGTTGCTTTCTGCCCCCAGTAGAACTCGACTCAAATAGTAGAGCGCTCTTTCCTTCCCTTGGTCGTTCTCTTCCGCCCATAATTCACCTAAGGAACCTTCGAGGGCGGTTGTATAAAGAATAAGGGGCTTTCCCTTGACCGGAGTAGCCAACACTGGCGGGTTCTGCAGGTATTGCTTGATCTCATCTAGCGCGCTTCGGCATTTTTGGTCCCAGACGAACGGGGTTCCTTTCTTCATCAGGTGGCTATAAGGATGGCACTTGCCTGACAGGTTGGCTATAAATCGTGGTATATACGCGAGCTTCCCTTTGAGAGACCGCAGCTGTTTGAGAGTCCTTGGCGGAGGCATTTCCATGATCGCCTTGATCTTTGACGGATCTATCTCGATACCTCGGTGTCGGATGATGAATCCTAGGAATTTGCCCGAGGAAACTCCGAATGCACACATGAGAGGGTTCATCTTCAAGTTGTATTGTAGAAGGTGTTGAAATACGGTCTTCAGGTGCTCGAGATGTTCCTCATATGATTTGCTTTTCACCACGAGATTGTCGATATAACATTCGACGATTTCATGTATAAGGTCATCGAAGATCTTCGTCATGGCCCTCTAATAGGTGGCACCGGCGTTCTTTAGACCGAAGGGAATCACCTTATAGCAGAATATGCCCAAAGGGGTCCTGATGGCGGTGTGCTTCTGGTCTTCGGGATGCATCTTTATCTGATTATACCCAGACAAGCCGTCCATGAAGGAGAAAACCTCATGAGTGGACGTATTGTCTATCATCAGTTCGGTGACTGGCACTGGGAAATCATCCTTTGGGCAGGCTTTATTGAGATCCCGGAAGTCCACGCATATGCGCACTGTCCCATTTTTCTTCATCACCGGGACGATGTTCGCGATCCATTCAGGACATTGAACCTCCTTGATAAAGCCGGAGTCGATCAGCTTCTTGACCTCGGCGTTGATGTTCATCTCAAGCTCGAGCCGCATTCTTCTTGGTTCCTGCTTGACTTGCTTGACGTCCGGGGATATTGCCAATTTGTGCACGGCAATTTCTGGATCTAGTCCCGGCATTTCGGAATAGTTCCATGTGAAGCAATCTTTATGCTGCATAAGCAGGTCTTTTAATAAAGCTACCCTCTCTTTAGACAGCAACTCGCTAATGAATGTCGGTCGCGGGTCGTTCGCCGTTCCTAACTCAATTTTCTTGAGGTTATCTGCAGTGGTATGGATTCCATCTTCCAGCTCTTTTGGCGCTGGTGGAAATTCTGAGATTACCTCATCGTTGCTTTTTTCGAAGCACCAGGGAAAGTCATCCACGTTCTCGGGTTTTCTTTTGATATTGTTATCATGTGACAAGTACGAATTCACTTCCAATCCCAATGTGGAACTAGTTCTTCTTTCGTAGCCTTGGGTTCGTGCTTCTGTGGCGGCGTTACCCTCCAGTTGTCAGACAGAGCGAACTTGCCAAGCTGATACTGATCTTCAACCCAATTCTTGAAGGTGAAGCAGTCCTCAAGAGGGTGCCCTATCATTCGGTGATAAGGGAAATAGTCCGGGTGAGAGACTTCGCCTGCTTGTTCGGGGTGTTTAGACTCCGGCAGTGTAAGTATCAGATGTTTTAGAGCGAGGTCAAGTATTTTCTTCGTCTTGTCCCGAGGAAAAGAGTATGCTCGACCCAATTTTTTCATGAGAGATAGATCGGAACCGCTCGATCCCCGCTTGCGTGGCCTCTTAGCCCCACTTTGTTGCTTTTGAGCGCCGTTTTCTCCTCTCGGCTTGTTTCTGCCTCTGCGTCGAGCCTTTTTTACAACAGGTTGACAGGGAGCGGCATTTTCATCTTTCACAGCCTGTTGGAGGAGGCGTTGCCTTTTGGCTTTCTCGTAGATGGCCATCTCGCGGTTATGATCGTCTCGGACTTTTTGACCAGCTTCCCTTATAAGCTTGTCCATTTGCTCTTCGAACGACGGACTGGGCACTTTTCCATCAGGAACTTTCACTGGTTCAGGATTAACGTCCTCCCACTGAGTGTCCGCTTCTTCATTGAAGTCATGCACGACGTAGCAACCATGGAGTAGTTCTCGTTTCTTGGACCGAATGTATCCAAGCCCGATCGTTTCCATACTCCCATTAGGTAACTTGTGCTGAGTCCCGGGAACGTTCCAGACCCTGGCGTAGAATTTGGCTTTCCGAGCGGTCTGTTTGAAGGATATCCCCTGGCACTTCAGCAGCCTTTTCAAGCCTTCTGTATAATATCTGGGGAGACGGATGGGCTGTAGCCTGTCAAGCGTAGGATCCGCGCCATGCCAGATTTCTTTCTCCACTCTGGTTTCTTCAGAGCAGTAGAATAGAATTGCTTTTTCGCCTTCTCGCCTGGGAAGGATATAGAACGTCCGCAGCTCTTCTACAATGTAGATATCAAGTGCATCCAGTTCTTTACGGTGTTTAAGCGGCACCATGGCGACTTGTAGACTTTGCTCTTCGTCAGCGGACGTTTGTATTGAAGGTCGAGCAGATAATACAACATGGACCTCATCTTCCGAGTCGCTACCAAAGATCAACGTAGGAGCGGATGGTCCTGACTTGTTGTGTCGAGACGGCCCAGAGTAAACTAACTCTTCTTCTTCTTCGGTATCACTCCCGAAAACAGGGATGGTGGCATTAGCTTTCTTCTCCGGCTTGTGACACCTCTCCGTATCCTCGAAATCCGGTAAGAAGTATTTGGCATCTTCATATTTGCAGACCTCGTTCACGGAGAACGGGTTCAGTTCCCCCATCACAGTATACTCGAGACCATCCTTAAAATAATTCATACACTGATGTTATGTAGAAGGGATGATGTTGTACTCATGTAACCATGGTCGGCCGAGCAGAGCGTTGTAGCATGTCTTGGTGTCTATGACGTGGAACTTAATGTCCGTGATGAGTAGCCCAAAGCGTAGCGTCAGTATCATAGACCTAAGAGTTCTTGATGATTGGGAGTCGAACCCGGAAATGGTAATCTTATCCTGAGCAAGGTGCTGGACGCTCATGCAGATTTCTTTTAGCACCCGCACATTGAGGACATTAACGGAGGATCCATTGTCAATCAAGATTTTGCCTATCTTTATATCGTGGCAGTATCCTGAGACATAAAGTTGGCGATTGTGTTCGCACCTCCCAAGGAGAAGGTCTTCATCACCAAAAGCGACATCGGCCGTGTGCACTTCCTCCAATTCATCCTTCATCTTTTCCTCGGCCAGGAAAGCTTGGAATTGCTCCGGATCCTGTAGTGCCTTGATTAACGAATCTCTCGCCTCCTTTGATAGCAAAAGGGCGTCAAGAATGCTGAGCTGCGACGGAAGTTTCCCCAGATGCGCTAAGACGTTGCAATCCACCTTATTTCTCTTCGGCGGATCCTTGACACTTAGCTCCTCCACAACTTGGTCATCTAAGACGATATCTTCAGAGACCTTTTCTTTCCCTTTATCTTTTTTGTTTGAGGGTTCGAGATTCTTTTCGGGCAGCGTCCGATTATGCAGCTGGATATTTTCGCAGACCTTCGGCTCTTCTTCGTTTCCCAAGGTGGACTCTTTAAAGAGAGGGCCAAGCTCCAGCTCCTAATCAGAATCGCTCCCGAATGTAAGCACTTGTGATCCCCCAGCGTTAGCCATGCGACAATCGCCGGTAGTTCTTTTAAGCCCTTCGGTCGTATTTTTCCGCTCCCGACGAGTTTTGCGCTTTTCCAGCTTAAAATGTTGTCGGTGAGCAACATATCCTTGCCACCATCTATCGAATGCTTTGCACTCTTCGGTGGGGTGCGAAATCTTCTGATGATACAAGCAATAGGAGGGGTGCATTTCCACTTCACCAGTAATGTTTCCTTCGGACGATGGTAGCTTCATGCCCATTGATATGGCCTTAGCAAACCTTTTCCTCATCTTGAATTTGCTTTTGTCTGTAGTGGATGTATTTTGCTCTAGCGGAAGTGTCTCAGCTCTTTCGTCAAGTCGCTGGGGCTTGGCCCTTTCAAATATAGCCGTCTCGCGTTCCCGATCAGCTTTACTTTTCAACAGAGCTTCATTAAGAAATGTGTCAATTACCTCATCTGATGGCCCCAGAATTTTTGGTTCAGGATTTGCCCCTCGCTTTTCAGTGCAAGGAGTCTCTTCATCGTCCGTCAACGAATGGGAGATCATATGGCAGCTTGCCACATATTCCTCAGACTCATCCGACGAACCTTCTCCCTCATCTTCCTCTTGAAAGACGTGGTTGAGAAACTCTTGGAATGTAATGGGAGTCCGTGCTTTCTGATTGTATTCTTCCAGCGCGTCAATTTTTTTTGTAAGTCTGTGCGCTTGTCGCCAGGCTTCACAGGCTTCTTGGATTTCTTCTTCTTCTTCTTCGAAGATTTTGATGGCTGGTTGCGAATGCTTGGGCCACCACCATCGGTCTTTGGAGTTAGACGCGGCTTCACCATCCCCTCAATGACCTGCGGTTCCAACGGGTTCATCTACTTAATCGCTGGGCATGTCTGAAGATCGTTCAGCATTCTCTTCGTCTTATCTGACAGCACAACCTCCCATGGGGCTTCTTCGACAAGAGAGCACGTTGCCCCCGGCATATTCATCCTCTTAGAGGCGTGAGGTTGCAGCGGATTCACCTTCCATCTATCAGATAACGCGAACTTGCCCTGTTGGTACTGGTCATCAAGCCAATTTTTGAAGACGTAGCAATCTTCGATCGGATGACCCAGAACTCGGTGATAGGGACAGTAGTTGGGCTCATTAACATCATTTGGTTGCGACGGACGTTTTGGCTCCGGCAGATTTATGAGTCGGTTGCGCAACACCAGCTCGAATAATCTTCTCGTTTTATCTCGGGGAAATGAGTAAGGACGTCCTAGTCTCTCCACAAGGGGTACCTGTGGACGCATATTATTTTGACAAACAACCGGCTTCGGGTTGCTCGGCTGTTGTTGAGCATTAGCGACAACGATCGCTTTTCCCTTCCCCTTTTCATTTCGGGAGTTCGGCTTTGGAAGAGGGGGTCTATGGCCTATCTGATCCATTTGCGCTAGCTTGTCAATCAAGGCCTGGAAGGTAGTCGACTTGAAGAACATAATAAATTGCGAGATGGTTGCTTGCGGATCACGGGTTCCCACAAACATACCCACTGCAGGACCTTCTTCAATGCGTTGCTCGCATTTTGACCATAAGTTCCGCCACCGTATAGCATATTGGACCTATGTCTCGCCTGGCTTCACCCTGGCATTAATCAATGCTGTCATCGGGGTGCGTTCACTGGCGCTTGCAAAACGCTGGGTAAACAACAGCTCCATCTCCGCGAAGGTCTTGATAGAGTCGTTCGGGAGCTCAGAGTACCACTCGAACGCTGTATCTAACAAGCTGCCGACGAACTGGTGAAGCAATAGTTTGTCATCACCGCCGGAGTTGCCGCAAAGTGCCCTGAACTGGGCAACATGCTGGTGGGGATTTCCCGTCCCCTTATAGACATGGAACTTAAGAATTGTGTAGCCCGGCGGGTACTTGATCTGGTCGTACCAGCTCGGATATGGTCGTCCTGTTTTTACGACGTGGCCGGCTGCTTCAGTCGCATGATGAACGCGTATTTGTTGGGCTATGTACTCGTCCAAGTCAGCTTTGGAGATTGTCTCCTCGTTAGCTGTTGACAGAGCTAGCGGAGGATTCGACGTTTCTCCCCTATCGTCTTCAAGGACAATCGGGGGATCTTCGGCGGGAGGATCTTGTTGGATCATCATCCCCACCATGTCTTGGAACAGGAGGCCCATACGCTTTATGTTGGCTGCTTGTTCAGCAGCCTCTTTATCCTTTTTCTCTAATATCCAACGAAAGAATTCGGCGTCAGTTTCTTGCTCCTGGCGTTCATCTGAGGATGTTTCATGGCTTTCTTTTGGCCCAGTAAGTGCAACCATCGCGGTCATCATTTCTTGGAGCTTCTGCTGTTGCTCCTGCGCTTTGGTCACCGATCGCGTGAGCGGTCTATGACCTGTGGATATACGGCTGTCCTCTTTACCAGACGCCATGTAGACGGTATGAACGACGATGCCCTCGGACTTAGGGCGTTTGGATTCACCACCTTAGATATTCGCCGTCGGCGTGAGGACTTTCTCCGGCCTTCTCCTCTTATGGGCCGTAGAAGTTGAGGGGCCGTTGCTTTGGGTACCCAAGTGGTCGTCGCCTTTCGTTACTTCACCGGGGGATTTTCTTCTTGCCGGCCTTTCGACTTCTAGTGTTGGCGAGAGAAATTAGAATCAATCACAGATTCTCGGACTCGTCGCCATGTCTTGTAGATCCTGGAGGACAGCGATCGAGGAGACTGCTCCGGTTTTTCTGCTTCCGGTTGGAACAGCAGCGTTAATTTCCATCGTTGGAGCTGGCGGAGTTGTCCCAGAGGGGGAGCTGCCCCCGGTCTTCCTTATCCGGCGCCAGTGGCGTCATCGGGCATGACGAGTTGTCGGTATTGGTTCAGTGACGGAGATGGCCTTGTCTTGCTCCCTGTTCGGGTGTGGGGCTGTTGCCGGCGTCAGCCTATTGAAGACTGATGTCTTTTGAGCAGTAGGAGCAGGAGTGGGAGTTAGGACGGTCAGTCTTGTAAAGACCGATCTCTTAGCAGGAGAAGCCGCCTTGACGACTTCAGGAGCAGGTTTGGCTACTCTTTTTGGAATAACCTTTTCTGGGACCGCAAGCTTCATTGTAGGCCCACAGGAGTTTTGGCTCAGTCTGGAGAAGACCGAGGCACTGGTGTTGGGTGACCCGTTGAGAGGGGCCGCAGTAACTGTAAGTCGATCGAAGACCGACTTCTTAGGAGCTTCTTGTACGGGCACGAGGATGCTGAAGCTTGTTGGCGGAAGCATGGCTCCGAAAAACAGCCCCGTGGTGGCTTGAGTAATCTGCTCCACGGGCATCGTGAACAAAGAGGCCGCTAGGGCCCGTAGGTTATGCCCCCAGTTAAGGCAGGACGTGATTTGCAGCTGCAATTGGAGCACTTCGAACAGGTGAATGCCATTGCAGTTTTGCTTTCTGCGCCAAGCAAGAGACCAAATCTTAGTAACTTGAAACCTAAGGGCAACCATTAACAAACCGCCATTCGTTCGCGAATACGACACACGAAGTGTAGAGTGGAAAGAGGAAAAGGTCCCACCGGGCGTGCCAGAATCTGTTCCCCTCCGAAAGACGGCGACGACGTAAAAGACGTCTTGCCTGAGATTCGGGGCAGATGCTATTTTGTTTTATCCGTCTACCTCTCAAAAGATGCCAAGTTGATTTATGGCACCGTGTATCGGAGGTTTAGGCGGATGCGACCGATGTAGCAGACTTCGTCAGATTCCCCCTCGTTTGAAGGGTTTTTGATTGTGGTTACGCTCTTCTCTACAGGCGCAAGCCCCTGCAGTTAATTACACTACCGTATCGCAGTAACCACTTTCTCCTTCTCCAGAATTTCACTTCATGTCGTGTGTTTTTGTTTTGTTTGTGGATGCCCGTGGATTGTATACGGAGACTAAGTTATGCCGTCGCCCGTAGGACGTGGATTAGTCCAAATCCGTATTTACTTAGATTTGGGTTTACGGTTTTAGTTTAAAGATACGTTAGCCGTATTTGAGGCTAAGATCAACATAAACGTTCGTTAAGGATACGTTAGTCTGATTTGAGACTAAGATCAACTTAACGGGATCGTTTGGATCCGACAAAAGAGCATTTGGGGGCTCTATTGTTCCAGTTTAGGGACGTAGTGGTCCATAGGTAGTTTAAGGACATTGCGGTCTATATTCCAGTTTAGGGACATGGTGGTCCATTGGTAGTTTAAGGACGCTTAAGTCCGTGGGTTTAAGGACCTCACAGTCCGTGTTTTAGTTTAAGGACGCATAAGTCCGCGGGTTTAAGGACCCCACAGTCCGTGTTTTGGTTTAAGGACGCATAAGTCCATGAGTTTAAGGACCCCACAGTCCGTATTGATGTGTGGTTGTCGGGACCCATCACCTCTCTGACGTCGTTGAAGGATTACAACGATAAGAGTTAGAGGAGTTCGGAGATGTACCCTCGAACCGGATGTAAATTGATTTAGGGGAGCAATCTTGCTCAGTCAATTTAATTTGAGGACTTACGGCCATGATAGGGCTAAGTCCAGTTTAGAAATATTTAACATCTTATTTGTCTCTGGCCTATTAGGCCTGTGCTAGGGCTTGGCCCCTTTTTAAATAATGCATTGTATTTTTTATTTTGTTTGGGCTCTGCCCATTTATAAATGATGCAGAGCATCAATTTTGTTTGGGCTTTGCCCTTTTTATTGCATTTTCACCTTTGCTTGGGCTCTTCCCTTTTATAAATGATGCAGTGCATCAATGTTATTTGGGCTCTGCCCCTTTTATTGCAATTTATTTTGGCCTACTAGGCCTTTTTGATTTGGGCCTGGCCCTTTAGTAAACAATGCATTGCATTTGTCAGGCGCTTTGCGCCAATCAATGAGCGCAAGCGCTTATGGTGATGACATGTGTCACGCAAGCGCAGTGCGCTGCGCTTGCGCTGCTGACACGTGGCGTGCTCTGGTGAGGTGCGCCAATTTCAGAGAGCAAGGCTTTATCTCAAAAGCGCATAGCGCAAGTGGTTCAGGTGCTGTCACGTGGCGCTCTCCGGTGGCTTGCGCCAACCCGGGAACGCAACAGTGCAGTTTTTGCAAGTGCAAGGCACTATTTCAGTAACTTGAGAATCTTTAAGATTCCAGAACCAATGGTTCATAAAAAGTGCAAGGCACTGTTTGATTTCTTGATCCAATTTAGATCAAAGAAAACAAGTTTTTTCTTATTTTTCTTGTTTTCAGAGAACCAGTGGTTCATAAAAAAGTGCAAGGCACTTATTATTATTTGAAGATCATTGATCTTGTTCTTAGATCAATGATCTGTTAGAAGAAATTCTTCTATTTTGTGAAGCTTTTTACCTTTTTCTTGAACTTTCTTCAGAGTTCTCTCTGTTTTGAGGTTCTTAATCTCTTACAATGTTGATGATTTGAATTGGGGTCTAGAGGCCTTTATATAGTGCCCATAAATTTGTTAAATCTGTTAAAGAGATCTTTCTCTGAGTGATTTGGGGAATTTTCCCCACCGTTGGATCTTTGATCCAAGGGCTTCTGTTTTACATAAGGAAATCTTCTTGTTTTAACAAGAACAGAAAGATCTTACTAGAATTTAATTCTGTTTGGCGCAAACGCCCCAGCGCGTGACACGTGTCACGCAGCGCAGAGCGCAGCGCAACTGCGCTGACACGTGTCGCGCAGTGCACAGCACAGCGCCACTACGCTTGCGCTGACACGTGTCGCGCAGCGCAGCGCTTGCGCCACTGCGCATGCGCAACTGCGCTGACACGTGTCGCGCGGCGCAGCGCTTGCGCAACTGAAGCGTTGCTTCTTTTAATTTTTGTTTTAAATAGAGCCTTGCTCTGATTAGGCGCGTTGCCTTGGGCGCTGCGCTGACGTATCAGCTTTTGACACGTGGCGCATTGCGCGCAGCGCAAGGAATTTGAAGCGTTGCTTCGAATTTTGAATTTTTGAAATTCAAACAGAGCTTTGCTCTGATTGGGGGAAACAGAGACTTCAGGAAGATACGTTGATGAGTCGAAAGGAAATGATCAAATGTCAGAAACCCATTTTTCCAAGTTTAAAGTATTCGGAAAAATATGCAAGTAATTCGGTGGACCCTCTAGAAGAATGAAACCCTAACTCGACATAATGACCATGAGAACGTTTTGGAACCTTAGGGTTTGCGGCAGTTCAGCGGTGCCATTAGTGAGGCTTGGGTTTGCCCTTCTACGGCTGGTCCATAGGTACTGTGGCATATACCGAATATTATTAAACTGTGCACGAGTGTTGAGCTCTCGAAAATTTTAGGACTTTGATGAATCGATCGAAAAATTCGACGTCTTCCGGATATCATATGATGGGATACTTCACGAGAAGACTTGGACCCAGGATCGGTCATATTACGCACACCAAGTAGGCCAGAGTTCGGCATCATTGACGAGATATGTTATGAGTGACCATGATAGTTAGCCAGAGATCTTTAGAGGATGTGCTAGAGCGGAGCTGTTCCCATCATCATTCCATATTGAGCCGTCGAACCGAAGAGTTATGCAGCTGGAAATTCACAGTGACAGGAGAGAGCCTAAGCGCGCCAGGCGCTAAGACATGAGCAGGAGGTAAGAAGATATCTTGCTCTGCTAGCTTTGGATACACCGACACCTTCTCGACTGGGAAGGAAGGACATATCGATGGCAGTGTTTACGAGTTGCGATTTGGTGATTCGAATATCACATGTCTGTTATTACGTATTTCGTTGTTTTTGGGCAATTTATTTGCATGATTAAGATTTTGTGCACCACAGTTGCACTTGACTTCGATTTGATGTCATTCGAGATGTTGATTTTGATTTCATGCCTATGGTATCTATGTGATTTGATTTGTGCCTTAGGAATAGTTTTCATACACTTTTAGTATTTGATTCGGTTTTGTGCACGCTGATGCACATGGTTATGAGATTATATACCGCCGTATACCTGATTTGGATTGAGGTTTACTGTATACCGTCGATTTCGATTCTGATATTGATATTTATTTCGTGAACCCTGTGCACTTGATTTGGATTCTTGCGCATACTTGACGCGCTTGATGCGATTTTGGTGCACGCCAGATTCACTAAATCGGGATTCTTCGTGCATATCAGATGCACCTGATGTTGCTGTCAGGCACACCCGTTGCCCTTGACAGGTGTTTTCGTGCACACCCGTTGCACTTAGATTTTGTTTTTGTGCGCATGTATGGCACATTCATTGATGCTGATTTCTGTGCGCACCAGACGCACGTGGCATTATTACATATACTATTGAGTATGATTTCCTTCGAGCAATGTGTTTTCATGATATTTAATATTTGGTAGTAGCTGAGCAGGGCTAGTCAGAGGACAGTACCTGAATATGTTTTGCATGAATTGGTAGTTATCGAAGGGATTTCCAAAAAGGAGCTATAGTATCAGTATTTACCTACGTGTCCGAGATGACACGAAACATTTTATAAAGGAAACCCTTCTAAAGTTTTTTTTTCTTTTTTTTCCAAAAATGGCAGGACGTGTATGTTAAACAAAGGATATATACATATAGTTATTTTCTTACAATAAACGTCCGCTACTTGTGCTGTGATACGCGCATCGCACAACAATTTGAAAAAGGTTTGGCATGCATTCCTTCAGTTGTTTTGACGAGTTTATGATGATGCATACTAGGTACATGTTATAGTTTCGATGTTTATCACGTCGGATTTCGTATTAGGCTTTGACTTTGGTGTCTTCGCTATAACTCCGATGATTGCGGGAGGCTTGACGGAGTTTTGATTTTTTTTGAGTTATACACTCTTTTTCATGCACATGCATTGCGCTACGATATGTTTTATGTATTGATGATTTCGGAGCCCCGCCGGTTTGAGTGTTTTGCTAAAATGTTTTGGTATTTGGGGGAGTTTTAAATTTAAATTCGGGGACCGAATTTCATTAAGGAAGGAAGATTGTAACGTTTTGAAAATCTTTTAGGTGAGATTTCGGATAATCGGTAAAATACGGGTGTTTTCCGTAAAATTCAAGATATAATTATCTTTCCACATAAACTTAAAAATACATATTCTAGTTATGTAATTGCTAGTATTTGGTGGTTAATGGGTCACTTATAGAATTTCTGCTTTACAAAAAATTTTCCGTAATTAATTATTTTTTTAATATTATTTTAAGCCTTCGCTAATACATTTAATTAGGGATAATTACAAATTGGAATGGGTTAATACAAGTTGTGTGCATCATAACACATTAAACCAAATTTTAACATGTTGTTTTTGAAATGAAATGAAATTGTTAAAATGGTTCTAAAAATATGATAGAAAAGGATTAAATAGTAAAATTAATGTAAATGAAAATTGGGGTATAGTATTTATCTTTTTTTTCCACACCCACACTCACCCACACCCTCTCTTCTCCCCCCTAGGTTGCTGGCTGAGCCCCCTTGGCAGCCCCAAAATCTTGGTCCGCTCATTTCATCTCAAATGAAAAAGAAAAGAAAATGGGAAAGAAAAGGTTAATATATGAGGCATGGGTTTTTAGTTGACTTGACCAAATGATACCCACATCTCTCTCTCTCTCTCTCTCTCCCCCTCACCAAATTCTGGACGAGCCTCATCAAAACAGCCCCCCAAATTTTTCCCTCTCATTTCCTCATCAAAAACCCTTCAAAAATCCAGAAATGTTCTCACAAATTCAGAGCTAATTCAAATCCAAGCTTTACCCATTATTCTTTAGCTAATCTTTCATGGATCTTGGGGGATGGAAGCAAGTTTGGGAGGCTAAGATTCATGTTTGATCTACAAATCTTGAGGTATAAATCTTATCCAAATGGTTAAATTGTTAGTATTTTTCTTAAAGCTAAAGTAGTTAAATGTTAATTGAGTTTTAATTTCAAGTTGAGAATTTAAAGTGAGGGTTTGGAATTTCAAGATTTGGGTTTGGATCAAGGTAAGGGTTGTGATCATTTGATTGTGGTTAGGAGATGTAATTTAACACATCAAAGCATGTAAAACCTAATCTAGTTGCTAGTTTACAAATTGTTAATTTAAATGTATACTAATTAAGCTATTTTGAAAACTAGGTTTTAGAATTAAATCAAATTTGTTAGATTAAAATATGGTTAGGGTTTTTATCACATCATTAACATTATAATTTGTAGTTTACCACCTTAGATCATGCAAAACCTAGTCTAGTTGTTGATTTGTGTATTGTTACTTTGAAAATTGTTAAAATTGGATAATTTTGCAAACTAGAATTTTGGGGTTAATGAAATTGATGAGATTAAATTATAGCAATGGTTCGTATGATCTAGTTATGATATTTAGTGAATATTGTAGCCGCTAGATTCGTTTAAACATCAAGTATTGTACTAAAACGGTAAATGAATGCTTTCTAGGTTTTCGGAAATAAATCGATTTGATTTATTTTGAGGTTTTGATGAGTTACAACTTATTTCATATTATATTTAGTAAGTTGTGAAACTACGATTGGTACGTTTGGGTTTTTCTCGATTAATCAGAGTTTGTACGCCGATGTCGAGGATTATTTGGTTTTTTTGTATAAGCGGACCATATGTTTTGACCTATGTGAGATTCGTGTGTCGTTTGGTCATGAGTCGGATTTTAATGTGATACGATATGTTATGATATGTAGGTACCCTCACGAGGACTTCGAGATGGCAAGCAAGCGCGTGGCGACATCGGCATCGGTAAGCGAAGATCAGGTGATTAGATATTTATCTACGGGGGAAGTCGGGTGGATGGCGTATAGCACCCCCGCAGTTCGTAGTGGTATACGAATACGTATACATATTTATATAGATATGTTTATTATAAGACTAGATGATTATCTACATAGAATTTAGGAGTTCGTGGATAAATTTTAGTGAAATTGGATAATAGTGTCGATAGTTAGTTTTAGTCGCGAACCCTAGATTCATGATTTGCATACACGTACACACACACTTGCATACCTTTTATTACTGTGCGTATATGGGGATATGTATGTATATATAAATAAACATAGGTGTGGGACTATGTATATATATACGTATACATATACATGGATGATGAGGATAGTACATGATATTTGGAGACGAGTCGATGAGATTGGGCATGATGCCATGAGATCGGTGATATGACATGGTTTGTATTTAAGATACGACATGATATTATAGCGGGTCCTTGGGCGATGTGTTTTCATACACACGCATACATATATGAAGATGGTATCAGTATATACTAGACTTTAGATCAGTACCCAGATCTTGATATGATGATAAGGATACCAGTTGAATAATGAGATAAATGTGATATTGACCCGTACCCAGATTGGGATGCCATACGATGGATTTACCGTACGAGCTATATATTGATGATAGATCCGCACTCTTGACTCGAGGATGTCATGTTATATATTGTATCATATGTGATACTATTGAGGCAGGATCACCGACTATTATATGTTATATATATCGACTCAGATTTAGGTGGTTTCTTTACCTTTTTGATTAGCCTGTTAGTTTAGTCCTGTAATTTACTTGTAGATGTTAGACTAGACTAGAATCATACCTATTTCAAACGTAACTAATCGTAAGTATTTTAAAGACAGAACAAGGGATTCTACGAATATTTCAAATGACGTACCTTTTCTTAAAAACACTGTACTCCCTATTTTATAAACACACGATTCAGGTTATTTCAAATGGCAAAACTGTATGACTCATATTTATATAAAATGCAGATTCCTTGTTATTCATGTTCTGCATATTCATACTGTTCGCATCGCATTGCATGTTTATATTGTGTTTTTCGGTAGTTATTATCAAAATCATGCTGTCCGGACACCTGCACCCTTACCAATGATGTGTATGCTCCACGCACACCTACTTGCCGGCTCACACACATTATCATCGGTAGTTGCCATGTCACGTACACTTTAGAGAATATTAATTCATTGATATCGCTTGTTAGCTGATAGTTTCGACATGATACTAGTGAGCCTACCATTATATGATAGCTTAGACATTTCTTTTATTTACTGCGTTATCTCATGTATATATATTCATTTATTCATTTCCATGCAATAATTTGAGTCAGTCCGGATTGCCGGAGCCCAGTATTCATTATTTACTTACGTCGTGATTTATGATTTCGGATTTCCATGAGATTTCTGGATTTAGAGAAACCGCAAAGATTTTATAAACTTATCATCTTTTTAAAAGATAGAAAATGCGGTTTTCTCATGATATGATTTGAGATATGTCCACCATGATTTTTCTCGGCTCTTGAGCGATATCATACACCCGATTCGAGGAGGAGGAGGAACCGTCTGTTGGTGCATGGTGGACCGGGTGCGGTACCCCGGGGCAAGATGGTCGCAGATGATGGTGTTGAGCCTGAGACAGGGGAGCATTGCTGACCGGTGATTGTATTGTGACTCGTCGGATATCCGGAGGATACCGATCGGAGTACAGGCCAGTCCGGGTAGCCGAAGCCTGAGGTATTTGAGATTTGATGATATGGGCCAGTTCAGATAGCCGGAGCCCTAGATTTTGAAATTCGAGATTACAGGCCAGTCCGGATTGCCAGAGCCTGAGATATTGAGATATGAGATTTATGTTTTGTGTCGATGCTTGACACTGTTTTCATGTTGATTTCATTGATGATATCTCGATTTATAATTATACAGAAATCTCACTAAATAAAGAAAACAATTGTCACGTTCATGATGCATTCTGTTTTCATTATATTGCATTCATACCTCATATTTATGATATGTTGCTATCTAAGGCACTGACACGAGCACATGGTATTACACTTATCCATAGATGTTTACCCTTGCCACCTTTCATGCTTCGGACCTTATCATTTTGAGGATATATTATGATCGTATGACCTAAGATTGAGTCATACATTCGATTTCTGTTCTGTGATGTTTTCTACTCACGAGTTGGCAACTCGCCCCTGTTGTGCCACAGTTTCTTGCAGGTTTTGCCGTACAGGTTTCATTGCGGCTTTCTGGCACACTGCTTCCATTCCGGGTGATTGCTTTGGTAGGTGGGTTCACTAGTATCGTGACCACCCTCGCACATTATTATATTTAGTTGTATCTAGTAACTCTATCAACCGGACTTGTATATTTATTCGACTTAGCAGACCAGTTGTATATTGTTTCGACCGTAGAGTCGCTCTTGTATTATTATGGTTTTCATGTTGATTTGAGTTTCCTTTTGAGTCTTGATCCTCGCCCTTCGGCGTTGTATATTATATTGCTTGCGTGGTTGTGACCGTCAATTGACGAAGAGCTAGCTCCCGCTTGGGGATGCCTTTATTCATATTATGCTTGTTGTACCCTTTTGGGGCCAGTATTTACAAAGGAAACTCTGTCGAAATTTTCAGAAAAGACTTGAGATTTCTTAAAATGCATATTCGGCTTATGTTATTAAAACCACTTGCTTTAAAAAAAAATTTCTTCACCTTCTTCTTTTAAAATGCTTTAGATTTCTGGGATTTTTTTGGCTTGCTTATATTAGATGGGGTCCTATAGACTTCATATGATTCAAGTGCCAGTCACGTGCCATTTCCGGGTGGTGACAGTATCATACTGGTTTGTATATTACTTAATAGAAGCTTGGAATATTCACAGTTGTATTAACTGTCTTTCTCAGAATGGTAGTATTCTACCTGGTTTGTTTCTACTTCAATATGTGCATGTGTTTCTTTTAGCATATCGCTTATACATATTAATAGTGCCCTTAGGATCTTTTCTTGATTACCAGCGTTGTGATGGCAGTCACACTAGTGGGGGTTGGGTAGTCTGTAAGCACATCCTTATACAGGTCCCTAGTCGTAGGATTATCGAGATTGGGCATCGATACTCCGGAGTAAACTGGTGTATACGCTTCTTATCCTAGCAGGGGAGATGGTCTATCCCACAGCTATTAGTACGTTGTACTGGAGATAGTATGTAGGTGCTCATTAGGTTATGAGTACACTGGATAGGACGCTTTGGAAACTGTTGGTTGGTATTATACCTATCGTCAGGTAGCAGTTCCCAGGTGACATGAGTACAGCTTAGTCAGTCGACTTGACACTGCTGCTTTGCCTCGAGTTTGTTCCCACTGTACTTTGATTATTACCCTACCACACTCAAAGGAGTTGTGCAAAGTGGTAATAGTTGGGTGAAGTCCTGAAGCACTTGGAGGCAGTAGCGGTTAGATAGGATTCGTCTCTTCCGGTATTGGGGGTTGATATCGCGCTGTGTTTGGAGAGCCATTACGCAATGTCCCTGGCCAGGGCAAGAGAGATTTACTGGTAGGTACACCAGTAGTTTCTCAGGGTGTAATGGGCTACACTCCGACATGACTTATACCGCTATTAGGGGTCTGAAGTTTACCTCCACCCTAGGCCCGATATGCAATTGTCACGACCCAAAAATTTAGCTCATGACCGGCACTTAAATCACGCCACGTCTACAGGCGTAACGTAATTCATGTATGCCGAAGCCCGGAAATCTAAACCATTTTAAAGAAAATAAAGAGGTGATGTTTTGAAATAAAGGTATGATGAAATCAACGTTTTCTTAAATACATAAATAGTGGAACATGAAAAATGCAAGTGGGTGTTACTAGTTAAAAATATGTTTTGTCTCTTTTAAAAAAAATTTGGGCAGCACCTCCTTTATATATTTTGATCCAAAACCACATGCATATGATAATATAAAAGGCATCCCCAAGCAGGAGCTAGCTCTTCGCCAATCGGCAGAATCACAACCATGCAAGTCATAATATATGTATACGACGCCCAACGGCGAAGACCAACACAAAGGAATAACGTAAATAAAGAAAGACATCAACCCAACAAGCGAGCATATAACCCATCGCTCTATGTCTCGCTACCACAAGTCTTTCTAAGTCTTACTACTTATACAAACACTAGTTTCCGATTGATGGAGTTGACTAGATACAATAAGAATAATAATACAAGAGGGGCACGATCCAACAAGTACCACCTACCAAAGCAAATCACCCGAATGCAAGCTGTGTACCAGCGATACCACTACTGATCCATGCGGTCAACCTGCAAGAACTGTGGCACAACGGGGGTGAGTTGCCAACTCGTGAGTAGAAAACATCATCAGGTAGAAATCGAATAAAACAACGATTCTTAGGTCAACTATATCATAAAGGTAATAATATGATATCTAGGATGACCGTATCAGCATATATGCCAACAATAATCAATGCCTGTATGCATGTGGATATCATCCAACAATATAATCAATGCCTGTATGCATGTGGATATCATCCAACAATATAATCAATGCCTGTATGCATGTGGATCTCGTCCGCTCCAAACATCATGAAAGCATATGCATGTAAATATATGAGAATATCAAAGAACGTGTGTCCATCAATGACACATCAAATCATGGAACCTAGGTGTCCAACACCGACACTCGAAACATCATGAAACCCGTGTCCAGTATCGACACGTAAATCCTCATATCTCTGGCACCGCAACCTCAGATCGGCCCTCAGGCGCCGCATACTCTGGTCGGCCCTTATATCCATCTCACGACTCCGGTCGATATCCTCTGGATAACCGCCGAGTCCAAATACTATCACCGGTAGGTAGTGCCCCCCTGCCAGGCTCACCGCCTAACAATATGATTCTTCATGCCCCGGGGTACCTCACCGGGTCCACCATGTACCCGTAGACGGTGCCTAATGCTACTCGAATAGGGTTTCACATTCCATTCTCAGAACCGAGAAAACACATGGTGGACGCACCGAAATATCATATTAAGAGAAACCGGGTTTTCAAAACAATGCATACTTTCTTGAAATATCCCCACGGTTCTCAAATCCATAAATCACATGAAATCCGTATCTCAATGCGTAAATCAATCAAACATGATATATGCAACATAAACAAGTAATATGAGCATATTAAGGAAAAACCGCTCTTTTAAATGAATCCTGTTTTTAAATATATCATGTGGTTTCCAATTCCTCCAAAATCAATACAACATCATTTAAAGGTGTACATGTAGCTCTAGCAAGATGTGTGTATATACATGTAAGTATGTAAGCATGATGCATTTCATATGCGCAATAGCACAAGAATCAACGTCTAAATGTCAATAATGATACAATACCACATAGGTGTATGTGTAGCTATAGCAAGGTATGTCATGCAACATAGCATAATGATGTGAGCATAGCAAGTATATCATAGCATGATGTAGCAACTCTACTGTGTAAGTAACAAAGCAATTATCGATGAAGAAAGTGTGTGAGCCGGCAAATCTGTGTAAGTGTAACATACGCATCATCGATAATGGTATAGGTGTACTAGCACAGGTATATATATATATAATGAAATGAGAATATCATGAACGTAGCAGCAAGTCAATCATAAGCGCAATGCTAATAGGTACGCTTATCTAATCCAACATCTACGTAAAAGCTAAACTAAGCGGTGTATGGAAGGATTAAATATCTATAGCCTATCCGAGTCGGTGAATCTGTCAATCGGCATCCAGCCTCACAACATCACGTACGGTACAATCCATCGTACGACATCCTCTAATCAAGGGTATGGGTCAATCATCAGGTAAAACTCATCACGTATGGTAATCCATCGTACGGCGGCATTAACCAATTAGGGATTCTATCAACCTATACAACAATGAGGGTACAGATCTAAGTCTTGTACGGCATATCAATCATCAATATCATAATTATATATAAATATCTCGTTTTACCGATCTCATAACACATACATCTCAATCTTATCATATTCATTGATCTCATGTCATATCCTTATACATCTCATTTAATATCTCATCGTATACTCTTTTCATCACATTAATATCTCACATCAATCCATCTTACATATGCAACTATCTTTTAGATCTTATGTTGTATTTATCGATCTCACGTCACACAACTACAATTCTCATACTTAGTCTCTTACAACTACATATCAATATGTCGTGATTCACATTCGCTTTTCATATCTTTATATATCAATTCGAGACATCATTTCTATCATATCATGTCAAAGAGTCATATCCCTATAGCTTTCATCTCATATCTCGATATATATATTCAATCATTCATATGATCTCTAACTATCTTTTTAACCATATCCATAGTTTTCTAATATAGGTTCCTACGACTGTATTCTTATAGATCGGTTTCCATTCATAATTTGCAGGGGTGCTATAAGCTATCCACCTGAATTCCCCCGTAGATATAAATCTACTCACCCGTGGAACTCGTCATTCAGACGTAGTCGATGTGCTTCGTCGTCTTGGAAGTCTACGCGAGGTACATACGAATCAACACATATTGTAATGTTATGAAAACCATGTCCGAAAAACCGATACGGCACACGGTGCGCTCATAGGTTAGAACCTATAGCCTACGCATGAAAAAATAACCAAACAACCCTCGTCGTTGACGTACAAACATCAAACGGCCAAATAGAATATCAAATCTCAAAACCAAGAATCCCAATACCGGAGAACATAGCCAAAACCATAACTAGGGTCGCTATTCGTGAAAACCACCAAGCCTAAAACCCAATCGTACCGATTGCTCATTCACAACATAATATATATCGTAGAAGATAATATATATATATTATCACAACGTTAATTAAAACCCACGTCTAATTATACCGAAAACCTAGTAAGCAACCCAAAGGAGTTTTGGTGCAAAACCTCGTGGATTAGCGATCTAGTGGCTACCATATTCGTCTAATATCATAATTAGGCATCACAACTCTTAACTATATTTTAAGCTAAATTATTTTCATTGATTCTAAAAACTTAGTTTGCACAATTATACCATTTAGACAATTTCAAAGTAACAATTAGCTTAGATTTTTCATGTCTAAACATGTTAAACTACACATATAACCATATCCAATTAATCAAAACCCTAACTTGATTTCAACACCCTCTCTTGAATTTCTAAACTTACTAATTAACACCATATTTAAACACCCAATATGCTAAATTAAAGTAATTAACTAACAATTAACCCTTAGGGTTAGGATTTATACGTCACAAACTTGACATCAAACTTGCAAATTTGACTCCCAAAACGGCCTCCAAAATGCTAACTTACTCCTTGATCCAAGCTAAATTAGGCTAATGAATAATGGTTAGGGATTTGATTTGGAATTTTTGCGATTAAATGTGGATTTTTGATGGATTTTTGGAGCTTTTTGAGTTGAAAATGGAGGTGGGGAAAATTTTAGGCTACCACAATTAGGCTCGGCCAAGAGGAAGAGAGAGGAGAGTGTTGTGTGTATGTGTGTGTCAAAAATTCTAGATTAAGTTAACCATTAAACCTTAATTAATGCACCTCACATCAATCTATCTCTAAATCATTTTCTTTTCTATTTTTCTTTAACCCTAGAAAAGTCTAGAACCCTTAAGATATTTGGAGAAAAGAAAACAATTTGTAAACTTTTATTTAAGTTGACATGGTTCGTATTTGTATATTTAACCCATTCCAATTTGTAATTACCACTAATTAAGCGTATAAATAAAAGCTTATAATAATATTTTAATTAAGGAAAAATATTCAAGAGAACTAATAATTATAAGTAACTAAATAAATACCATATACTAGCAATTTCCTAGTTAAAATAGGCGCATTCAAGTCTATATTGAAAAATTATTATATCTCGGTTTTTACGGAAAACACAAATTATTTACCGATTAACGGAAAATTCTCCTAAACGATTTCTGAAACGTTACAATCTTCCCCCCTTAAATAAATTCGGTCCCCGAATTTAAGTTTAAATCCCCAAATACAAAAACATTTCAATAATCAGCTCAAATCAATGGGGCTCCGAAATCACGGAAGATACAGAAATAACACAGCGCTTCGTGTGTGCCTGAAAATGAGTTTGAAACTCAAAATTGAAATCCGTCAAGCGTAACGCAATCATCGGAGTTATAATAGAGATACAGATTTTGAAATCCACTACTGAAATCCAATATACACTAGTCGAATACTATCATACGTATATAGTACGCATCCTTGAAAAATCTTCGAAAAACTAAATAAAAATCATGCAAAATCTTTTCTGAATAGCCGCATGATGCGTAACTTCCGGCGCAAGTGACGGACGTTCATTGTAAAGTAGTAAGTATACATTCATATATGTTTTACTCAAATATACGTTCCGCACCTTTTGAAATATCCCAAAAGGTTTTCCTTTATAAACGTCTGTGTCGCTCGCGGACACGTAGGAAATAGCGAGACTATAGCTCATTTTTGAAAACCTCTTGTTAAACTTTTAATGCATGCAAACTACTCAGGTACTGTCCTTAGATCAGTCATGTTCGGCTACTATATAATATAGTGCACATCATGAAAACAAAGTGCTCAAGAGCAAAATCAGTCTCAAATGGCGTATCCAACAATCACGTGCATCTGGTGCGCACGGAAATCAAAGCTAAATACAAGTGCTTCGAACGTGCACAAAACCAAACTAAGTGCAACGGGTGTGCACGAAAACATCTGTCCAGTGCAACGGATGTGCACGACAATAATATCAAGTGCTTCTATAGTGCATAAAAATCTCAATCCAGTGCAACTAACATGCACAAATGAAAATCCTAATCGAGTGCACCCGGTATGCACAAAATCACATCTCATATCATGCGCCCAACATTCGTGAAAATCCAAGTCAAGTGCATCCGTCATGCACAAATAAAATCTAAATCAAGTGCATCTAACATGCACGAATAAAATCTAAATCAAGTGCATCCGATGCACACAAATCCAATACCAAGCGCCTAATATGCGCAAAAATCCAACCCGAGCGCGTCAGGTCCGTCTAAAGCATCTAGTGCAGTAGCATGCACGAAAACGAATCAGGTGCAACAAATGGACAAAACACAATTCCGGTGCATCCAGTGCACGAAATACCAATCCAGTGCAACAAATGCACAAAAATATAAATCTAGTGCAAAATATGCACGAAATACAAATCTGGTGCAACAAGTGCATGGAAACTCATCAATAACTCAAATGCGTATAAAAACAACACCGAGTGTAATAAGGTGTATAAATATCATAAGCATGTGTAACTATGTGCACAAAATCCATCCCAATGCACTTCAAGCACATATAAGCTATACCGAGTACAAAAACCAAATCGATCGATGGTATTGAAATCCATAATCATAAGTACGTGCAGCCAACGCACAAAATCAATATCAAGTGCAATAACTGTGCATAAAAGAAAAAATCCAATTGGTGCAGCCAAGGTGCACGAAAACAATATCATGAAACCCAATCATCAAAACTCAATCCAAGCGATAAAAGTGTGATACTCGGATCACAAAACATAAATTGCAACAAATGACATTGAGATACACCTCCTACAATGTCGAAGAATGTCGGTGCGCCCAAAACTGGCGGAGCAAGAACGTCCGCTTGCCTCCCGCTCATGGTCTGGCGTCCTCTGTCCCTGGGTCCTCATTTTCTCTGTGGATTACGAATCTCGCAATCCATCGGCTTATCGGCTCGGTCAGGTGTGCTAACGGAAACGATTCCGCTCTACTCCTGTGGTCATCTCTCGGCCAATTTGCATGACCACTCGTAAAGCAGCACGTCACTGGCGTCGGCCTCCGGCCCTCTGAATACATGTGACTCAACTGATCTTTGGTGAAAATCTTATCGCAGCAGTGTCCTGGAAGGAACCTGCTCAGGGTCTCTTCCGATCTCACCTATGCCGAACTTTCCGGAGGCAAGTATTCTTACATAATCTTTTCTCATTTTCTAGACATCTGCGTTCTCAGCACAGTATTTCCTCAGGAACTGGTCGTATCCCAACGCTTCTGTACACATCAGATCTCTAATCTCAACGGGGAGTAACAACAGCTCGTTAACATCTCGCACGAACCTCTTGTTCCACTCGTCTTTATTATCGTCCACTTCGACGTCACGTCATTCTATCTGCGTGCTGCAATTGTTCTCGGCTACAGTCAATCTGGACTCTCTCACATGGACTCGAAATTACGAACTCGGTATATTCATCACTCTATAGAAGATATCTAACCGAACACGTCCTCGGGAACTCGTCCTAACCATCGGAGGAATACTCAATACTCGTCCGTTCCCGATCAACTCACAACGCAGCTGGGTGAGGTCCTCTATCCGTAACTGGACATCTTACTGACCTCCTATCGGATCATCTAACAACAACGTCATCTCTGGATCGATCTACTTTAGATCTGAGTATGATTCTCCACACTGGAAATCTTCAACTCAACTAGGCCTGCGCCGGCGCATCAAATCAGAGGAATCACCTTTGTCTCTCAACTCCACTCAAGATAGACTTGCTATCTTCTGTCGCATCTCTGCTTGGAAGCTCCAGCGATCTCAGCTCGTAAGCTCTGGAAGTGACATCCCATCCATCTCAGCAACAGCTGGGTCATCTATCTGCACGGTAGACGACATCACAAACTCTGATGTAGGATGTATATCCACAGTCCTTTCACAACTGGTAGCCTCTAACAATAGCCCGATCATCCGGTGCAAAACCGAACACTCGCCTCAAACGAGAGGTCACAATACAAACACTAAATCGATACGTTCCCATGTCACCAGAAAACACGATGGTCAGTCCTCGTCCATGCCGAGCTCGTCCTGACCGCATCACTAGCAGCAGCTCAATCTGCGCTCAAACCATGGTGACAGGAACCTCAAGCATGTATCGATGAAGATATATCAAAGGGATGGAAAGAATCAACAGATCCCAAAATGGATACATGATCATTAGGAGGAACGAAATCAGTGAGAGCATGATCATGGAAATGAATAGAATCAAGGATCTCAAAGGGATGTATGATCAAGGGAACGAAGAGAATGACAGATCTCAAGCTATGTATATCCTAAGGATTCTTAAGTGGAGTATCGTATCGTAAATATGCCGCGGAACATGTTGGAGATAGTGCCCTCAGAGTCAATTATTGGATCACAGGCACGTGATTGCAATGATCGAGGGAGGACCTATCCTGGTAGGACAGTCTTACTCGAGATGATAGTTTGCTATCTGGTTTACTTTTATCATCGTGTACTGCTTTAGGTAACCTGACAGGTCGCTATTGCACGTTGATAGAGCCCCTAGGATTCTTGCTTGACTGCCAGCAGTATGAGGGCGATCATATAAGTGAGAGCTGGAGTCTATAAGCACATCCTTAAAAGGTCCCTAGTCGTGGGAGTTTCGAGACAGGGCATCGATACTCCAGAGTAGACTAGTGTATACAGTCGAGACCCCGACGAGGGGCGGTGGCCGGTCTCACAGGCCACTGGTGTCAGTTGGTTCACCTAAGATGTATACAGGTGCTCATTGGGTTATGAGTACACCGGACAGGACTCGCCGGGAACCTGCTAGTTGGTCTTATACCAGATGTCAGATAGCAGTTCCCTGGTGACATGTGTACAGGTTAGTTCATCGACCTGGAGATCGTCATTTGTCTCGTGTGAGTTCCCACTGTGCTTTGATTACTACCCTACTACGGCTCAAAGGAGTCGTGCAAACAGGTTTTAGTTGGGTACAATCCCGGGCCACATGGAGGCAGTGAGCGGATCTTCAGGGGTTCGTCTCTCCCGGTATTGGGGGTGAGGTCGCGCTGTGTCTAGGAGAGCCATTACACGAAGTCCTTGGCCAAGGCAGGAGATTTACTGGTAGGTATTCCAGTAGTATCTCAGGGTGTTCTGGGCTACACTCCGACACGACTTGTACCGCTTTTGGGGGTCTGACTTTTACCCACCCCCTAGGCCCGACATGCGATGCTCATAGACGAACGGACCGGACTGTACGCATATTGTCACTGACAGGCTCAGTAGGGTGTCAGGATGAGTTCGCTCATCCACGTCCCTTTTGGTCAATAGCTGGTGGCCCGTTACGTATTGGCTTATACCTCTGACGTGCTAGTGGTTAAATCCACAGCCATTGTATTGATGATTCTTTAGAGTCCACCACACTTTCAGTTACTCAGCTTTCGGGCGAAACGCTGTAGAGGCCGTATGGAGATATGGC
The DNA here is from genome assembly GCA_030015575.1 of Agapanthus africanus. Lineage (NCBI taxonomy): Eukaryota > Viridiplantae > Streptophyta > Magnoliopsida > Asparagales > Amaryllidaceae > Agapanthus > Agapanthus africanus. The sequence goes on from CM057344.1 coordinate 522,395,638, forward strand.
AGGGTCCGATCAGATACGTGCGGTATTGCACGGATCAGGATCGGACGTTTTGTACTAGAGGCCGTATAGATATATGGCAGGGTTCGATCAGATACGTGCGGTATTGCACGGATCAGGATCGAACGAATATTACTAGCCGGCTTTGGTTTAAGCCGGATCCTAGTTTAGTACAGTGTAGATTTTGTCTCTTTGCATTTGTATCCGGTCGGAATACAGATGCGAGTGTGTATGCACAGTTTCGGGGTTTTTCTGTAATTTATTACGGGACCAGTTTTCTGGAGTTGCCAGTTTGCATTCCGTTCCGGCCGGTTTTCCTTTGTTCTTTCCCGGCCGGACTTTTTCGATGGAGGGTGTTATTTGCAAGTTTGCAAATAACACATTGTGGAGGGGTTTCATGCAAATGGTTTGATTATGATAGGATTAGAATCTTTCATCCATGCTTTTGCTTTAATGAGATTTGATGTGGATGTAAGTAATAAGCATGGTTAATGTTTGTTTGTGGTCACCTCTTGATTTCTCCTACCCTCACCTCCCTTCATGATTTATTCTTTCCCTCCACCATTTTCCATAAGGAATGGCCGGCCACAATTTGTGAGAATGAGAGAAATTTCCATTCTTTGGTAGCACACATTTCATCATCTCATTCATCTAGTTTTGGAAAAATGAAAGCACCATTTTTCCATAACCTTATTCCTCCATCAAGGCAAGTACAAATCCCAAATGAGACAAGCATCATCTACACTACATTCTACAGCAAATCTTGGGCACGTCGACTAGCCAGCTTCGTGCCCGAGTTGCCTCGGTATTGAGGTGGGAGCCCGTAAAAGATACAGACGATGTGGTGCCCTTCCGGCAAGGAGGCGACGACCGGAGTTTCCGCGGGAGATCGGGACGACGACGAGAAGACCGGAGGACTCGGATCACTCGGTATATCTCTTCTCATCTTGTAGTTAGCTAGATATAGTTTAATGGCCCGATCCGGGTGTTTAGTGCGCGGTGGTGCCGGTTTGCAAAGTCCGCAAAATTAAAGTTTATCACCGTTTCCGCATTTGGTCGTCGGATTGACGACCGGGGCGCCGCCGTGCACTTACAGTGGTATCAGAGCCTCGCCATTAACTTCATCTAGCTTCGTTTGATGTGTTTTTCAGTTCCGATCGACCAAACTTCCAAAAACCCAATTTTAGCTCACATCAGTTTTCTGTCGATTTTTTCCTTGCTCTAAAAATTTTTCAGGTAGTATAAAATTGATGTACATGAAATTCTAAGAGATCTGGGAAAATTCGACAAATTGATCTGCTAAGTGGAGCGCGGAACCGCGGCCAAACCCCACCTCCGGCCGCGGTTCCGCCGCACTATGGTATGGTCAATTGGTCAAATTTTTCCAGTGGGATTCTGGGGTGTTTTTAGGGTTTCTGGAATATTAATTTTGGGCCCAGAATTTCTGTGAGTGCTACAGTATTGCTTGGGGGCCCACTTGTTAATTTTTGATCGATCGGATATTTTAAACACATTATTTCACAGTATTTACATTATATCTGCGACCGTGAATGTCACTCGATCGGTAAATCCGGTCTAACTGCTATAGCCCGGTTAGACGGATTTGCGAACGTGATTTTCACGTTGATGTTCTGTGTTTTGCTGTGATGTTGCGGATCGGTCGTGGGGATAGCCTGGATGCAATGCTAGTACAGTTTTGTTGTATTATGTACATTTGATATTGCGGGGCGAGCGTCCGACATGTGGACTGCCGTCACTGCCTGTTTGTATTATTATTTTGGGGCACGACCTGGTTGCGGTCGATGTACCCGTTGTATGTATATTTTACTTTCTGTACTAGGATTACCCCGCGGAGGGGTGCACGGATAGCCGGGTTCTAGAAGGCAACGGGCCCGCATCTCAGGGCATTGAGACGGAGGGGGCTTCAGTCTGGAATTGGCGGGCTATTCGCCGCACTCGTAGGGGGTACAGGTTGACCCAGGAGGGGTGCCCAAGTTGCCGGATTCCGTGAAGTGCTGGGTGGTCCATTCACGGTGCTGAAGGGGGCTGCCTCGCTTCAGGTTTTGGCGGGTGACTTGCCGCGCCCGTAGGGGTCTAGGTTTTCATTGCACAGGCTATCCACACGACCAGGGGAACGTCGGGTTTCAGTAGTGGCTCTGTGAAACCCGGGGATCCCAGATATCTGTATTGTTCTGTGATGCTGTACATTTCTGTGATGTTGCATTTTTATCACGCCTTGAGCGAATACTATCTATTGGTATATATATTAGTAGATGTTGTATATGCTTTTCATCCGCGCTAGTCCAGTCCCCGCTCTGCCGTTAGTTAGCTAACCTAACGGGTGATGACGGGACCCAGTGGCGAATGCGGATGGCATATACGTACGTCAGTATATTTTCGTTCTTTATGGTGTGATCATTTGATGGGACTGCATTGATTCGGATCAATGCAAGATAAACAAACCTATTCTGATGTTGTTGGAACACTTTTCAAAAAGCTGTTATTGCAAGGACGTTCACTTTTGTTTTGCATCGTGGTATTCATTTGGAATATCCTGCTCCTCAGTCGACGAGGCAAGGGCCGAGATCCCTTCACCGGGAGTGACCCCTTGGACAGAAGTTTGCATCAGGGCATTAACTTCACTATAGCCGATTACTTTTGCTTTGCATCGTGGTATTCAGTTGGAATATCCTGCACCCCATTCTACGGGGAAAGAGCCGAGATCCCTTCACCGGGAGTGACCTCTTTAGTAAAGGTTTTCGTCACTATATTTTCAAAAGCTATCAGTTCCTTCAACGATATCAAGTTCATTACGTTAAAGGTTTTCGCCAGAAACCATTCGTAGCCCTCCGTCGTTTCAGACGGGTAGCACGTAGTATTCATGCTATGTTTGTTGACCTTCGTCAAGGCATAGTGTATGGTAGCTGCTTGTTGCCTTTCTACTGCATAGATAGATGTGTTGGTTTGGGACAGTCGTATAGCCTTGTTGACCTTCGTCAAGGGCTTGTACGGGTGGGTTCAAATTAACCTGGACAATGACGGGCGGAACTTGATATGTGACTTATGATTTGTTGACCTTCGTCAAGGTCATAAGAGCATGGGGCAGAAATCACATCGGGAGTTTCAAAAGAACTGAAACTTGCCAGATATGCGCATACCTTCTGGAGTGTGATAACGTGAGCGGATTCCGTCACTTTATCATACGATGAGAGTTGGATCCCGATTCCCACTGATGAGTTAGTTTACTCCTCGGGTGACCCCGACTAATTCTTCTTTCAGGTTTGGAGGAGAATTTGAGGTACAGTGGGAGGTTTCCAGATTAGATAAATTGGTAACCATTCTGATCTTGGTTTGAGTGCACGCTGAGTGTTTCTTTTCTCTCTCTCTTGGCAGCGACCATTGACCAGACCCTAAGACTATGACTCAGTGACCAAGTTGACCGAACCTTCTTAACACTGGCTTTTGGATTGTCAGAGTTGCAGACCTCATTGCCACTCCTACTTTTACCCTTTTCTCCAGGACACCCCGTATTACTACGAACGTCCACTTCCATTGGACAAAGCCATCGTATGTTTATATACGAACTCGAAGGACTTCGAGGATGGTTTCTGGTTCTGGAGAAAACGAATAGGATTATTCAGTTGTCTTTCCTTTTACCTTCTCTCAGGTTGTGAGTACTCCTTGGTTTAGGAGATAGTACACCTATTACGCAAATTGGATAGTCTTCTTCCAAACCTTAGGCTGGTGCCGAACAGTGGGGAATGAAGAAAACCAATTAGCATAACGATGGTGTGCAGAAGGTATTAAGTTAAGACAACGCAAGGGATTAGTAAGAGGGCAAAGTAAATTGCGACTAATGTTCACGACCAAACCAAGTATTTCTTCGCCAATCCTTAAATCACCTTTGTATTTCTCCAGGACACTCCGTATCACTACGAAGATCCACAGTTTATTGGATACTCCATCGTATGGTTATATACGAACTCGAAAGGAACTTGTTCCAGTTCGGGGATGGATTCTGGTTTAGGAGAAATAGGAATAAGGTTTATTCGGTTGTCTTTTATCTTCACCTTCTCTCGCATTGCGAGTGCTCCTAGGACTAGGACAGTACACCCATTATGCTTATTGGATAGTCTTCTTCCAAACCATAGGCTGGAGCCGAACGGTAGGGAAGGAAGAAAACCATTTGGCCTAAGGGGTGTGCAGAAGGTAACGACTAAAGACATATAAAGGGATTTGGAGAGGTGGCAAAGAATTATGCGGTTATAGTTGTGAATCTGGATAATGGTAGAGGCATTACTAAGAATACCAGGATACCCCATCGAAACATTTCAATGTTTCAGTTCACTGTGTACTGTTAAAAGAAAACTGATTTCCCGATTAGATACTTACTCCAGGGTATGTATTTACCAGGTATGATTCTCACATCTGTATGGCTTTACAGATGATGAGTGGGAGTAAGTTATTGGGAATTGGGTGATCATCCTCATTATATCGGGATTCGTCGTAATCGGTGATATTTGAGGAGATCATCTGGGCTGTTTGCTGGTCGGCAAATATTTGGTTTTGAATATCCGCTGTTGTGCACCAATTTCAAATTGATATATCTGTACGTCTATTTTTATAGAGTGAGATATACCTTTTGATATTATGTCGATGACATTTACCTATATCAGTGGATGGTTAGGTAAGGAGCATTAAACGACGGTGTAATTCTTCTTAACCATAAGTACAGTTTTCAACCTACGACACACAGTGAAAGAGTTGTCAGACTCAGCGGACTTATACAGAGTATTGTATGTTGTCCAGTGTCCATTAGGACAGAGGGGTTGGTCCTCATACTATATTCTGTTTACTTTTAACTTCTCTAGTTCTTAGACATGTGTTTCGTAGAAACACAGGGTCTAAGTTTTGAGGAGTTATAGGTATTTGAATAGAGTAGAGAACCAGGTGTAGCAAGTATCGGGATTCTTCAAAGTGATCGAAGATGTAGATACTTGTGTATGGTATTCAGTTGATAGTAATGATAAAGAGAAATTGCTTCTCTTTCAGGTTACTTATAATTGGAAGCATTCCTAAGTTGAGTAACGCTGATCGGCCTCTCTCCATTTAGTTGACATGCACTGGAGACAGCTGCATGATTTGAATCTGGTTCAATTAAATCAGTGCCTCTGGTTCTATATTGGATATAGTACAGTTCATATCTTAACATTGTTAAGGTACGGGGAGTTGTCCGGCTTATGATTAAAACCAGACTCTGGATAACTCAAGGCACGTTTCTGTAATGGCTGTTTCTGGGTTGACCCAGGCTATGACGAGGGTTGACTTTCTACCATAAGAAAGATCAATAGTGATATTGTTCTTGACTCGCCATAGTTTTATTAAAAATGGATTTTTTCAAAAAGAGCAGTGGGAGTATGGTAGAACTGGAAGTAATTCCAGAACCGCAAACGATTACTGAAGATTTGATAAGGAACCTAAAGATTCAATCTGGTTTGACATTCCATTGACCACTCCGCAGATACGGTGGGTAACTTCAGGCACCCGAGAGGTACTCCGGTAGCCTCAAGGACGGTGACAGGGAAGTTCTTGTTTACCCACACTTGCCATTGTTGTTGTTCCAGGTTGCGAGACCCGGCAGGAGGATGAGTATAGCGTCGTTCTAAACTAGCTTTAGAAGTGCACGTCTGTATGACTCTGCCAGAGGGTTGTCGTAGTCAGTGGGAGCAGCGGAAGCATTGGTGGACATCAGGCTTATGTCTATTCATAGACTAAAGCAGATATAGCGGAGATAGATCATCTATTTCTGATGTGACAGTCATAGGTTTGACGTCATCAGAATAGGGGATGGATCTGTTGAGAAGGTAGTAGGGTGTGATATCCGGGTTTTGGATAACATACACAGAGTAGGAAAGGAAACTCCTATAATACGATCGGTTATACTTTGGTCGTCACACAGTGGTTTCTCCACATGGGACTTGGACATTATATCAGACATACTGGTTACTAGATCTATGGTTTTAGATCTAGATTTGGTTGGTTTCCCAATCAGGGTACATTGACAGCATTCTAAGAGTATTTAGAATGGACGACTCCTGGCATGGTAGTGTACCTGCAAGTAATGGAGTCACCCTCTCTAAAGGTGTCTTATAGACTAAAGTAGAGAGGGATGTGCATGATTGGCAGATCACTTGCTTAGGCAATTGAGTCAATCATGAGATGTCAAGTACCACACCAGATGTTGTTCTTGTACTAGATGCAAAAAGTTGACATTGATCCAATCCTGGAGAAACAGTCGAAAGCAGTTTTAGAACATAAGTGTATGTTCTAGGGATATGATAACGACAGCCTCTTTTGGGAGACAGTTATCATTCCAGGCTTCCAAGGTGACATGGACGACAAGGAGGTTGTCAGAGTTATAGTTTTCCTTCTGACGAGGGGCAGTATTTTGGACAGGTGGTCCAAGGAAATACTGACGGTGGCATGGCGCAGGATACTGATTAAGCTCAGTTGACGATACAGTCTAAGAAGTTTGGATTTGGAGTTCATTTATGAGCTCGGTCCCATCAGACATCCAGACATTCTAAGACAGGTATTGCTCATTTCGGGAGATGGCTTTCTCCACGAACTTGAGATATAGAGAGACATAGAAAGAAACATCAGAGTGGATCCACTCGCTGAGGCTATTCCTCGAACACAATAGTTTCACAAACAGGCTTTGTGAGACTGACTAGTAGAGGAGTTGGGTGTTCGGTATCACACGGGCTGTGAGTATGCGACACCGCAATAATTAGCCTTGAGTGCAAGTGGGAGATTGTTGGAGATAGTGCCCTCAGAGTCAATTATTGGATCACAGGCACGTGATTGCAATGATTGAGGGAGGACCTATCCCGGTAGGACAGTCTTACTCGAGATGATAGTTTGCTATCTGGTTTACCTTTATCATCGTGTACTGCTTTAAGTAACCTGACAGGTCGCTATTGCACGTTGATAGAGCCCCTAGGATTCTTGCTTGACTGCCAGCAGTATGAGGGCGATCATATAAGTGAGAGCTGGAGTCTATAAGCACATCCTTAAAAGGTCCCTAGTCGTGGGAGTTTCGAGACAGGGCATCGATACTCCAGAGTAGACTAGTGTATACAGTCGAGACCCCGACGAGGGGCGGTGGCCGGTCTCACAGGCCACTGGTGTCAGTTGGTTCACCTAAGATGTATACAGGTGCTCATTGGGTTATGAGTACACCGGACAGGACTCGCCGTGAACCTGCTAGTTGGTCTTATACCAGATGTCAGATAGCAGTTCCCTGGTGACATGTGTACAGGTTAGTTCATCGACCTGGGGATCGTCATTTGTCTCGTGTGAGTTCCCACTGTGCTTTGATTACTACCCTACCACGGCACAAAGGAGTCGTGCAAACAGGTTTTAGTTGGGTACAGTCCCGAGCCACATGGAGGCAGTGAGCGGATCTTCAGGGGTTCGTCTCTCCCGGTATTGGGGGTGAGGTCGCGCTGTGTCTAGGAGAGCCATTACACGAAGTCCTTGGCCAAGGCAGGAGATTTACTGGTAGGTATTCCAGTAGTATCTCAGGGTGTTCTGGGCTACACTCCGACACGACTTGTACCGCTTTTGGGGGTCTGACTTTTACCCGCCCCCTAGGCCCGACATGCGATGCTCATAGACGAACGGACCAGACTGTACGGATATTGTCACTGACAGGCTCAGTAGGGTGTCAGGATGAGTTCGCTCATCGACGTCCCTTTTGGTCAATAGCTGGTGGCCCGTTACGTATTGGCTTATACCTCTGACGTGCTAGTGGTTAAATCCACAGCCATTGTATTGACGAGTCTTTAGAGTCCACCACACTTTCAGTTACTCAGCTTTCGGGCGAAACGCTGTAGAGGCCGTATGGAGATATGGCAGGGTCCGATCAGATACGTGCGGTATTGCACGGATCAGGATCGGACGTTTTGTACTAGAGGCCGTATAGATATATGGCAGGGTTCGATCAGATACGTGCGGTATTGCACGGATCAGGATCGAATGAATATTACTAGCCGGCTTTGGTTTAAGCCGGATCCTAGTTTAGTACAGTGTAGATTTTGTCTCTTTGCATTTGTATCCGGTCGGAATACAGATGCGAGTGTGTATGCACAGTTTCGGGGTTTTCCTGTAATTTATTACGGGACCAGTTTTCTGGAGTTGCCAGTTTGCATTCCGTTCCGGCCGGTTTTCCTTTGTTCTTTCCCGGCCGGACTTTTCCGATGGAGGGTGTTATTTGCAAGTTTGCAAATAACACATTGTGGAGGGGTTTCATGCAAATGGTTTGATTATGATAGGATTAGAATCTTTCATCCATGCTTTTGCTTTAATGAGATTTGATGTGGATGTAAGTAATAAGCATGGTTCATGTTTGTTTGTGGTCACCTCTTGATTTCTCCTACCCTCACCTCCCTTCATGATTTATTCTTTCCCTCCACCATTTTCCATAAGGAATGGCCGGCCACAATTTGTGAGAATGAGAGAAATTTCCATTCTTTGGTAGCACACATTTCATCATCTCATTCATCTAGTTTTGGAAAAATGAAAGCACCATTTTTCCATAACCTTATTCCTCCATCAAGGCAACTACAAATCCCAAATGAGACAAGCATCATCTACACTACATTCTACAGCAAATCTTGGGCACGTCGACTAGCCAGCTTCGTGCCCGAGTTGCCTCGGTATTGAGGTGGGAGCCCGTAAAAGATACAGACGATGTGGTGCCCTTCCGGCAAGGAGGCGACGACCGGAGTTTCCGCGGGAGATCGGGACGACGACGAGAAGACCGGAGGACTCGGATCACTCGGTATATCTCTTCTCATCTTGTAGTTAGCTTGATATAGTTTAATGGCCCGATCCGGGTGTTTAGTGCGCGGTGGTGCCGGTTTGCAAAGTCCGCAAAATTAAAGTTTATCACCGTTTCCGCATTTGGTCGTCGGATTGACGACCGGGGCGCCGCCGTGCACTTACAGAACATACGTACGGTACGTCACTCTACTCAAGCTACCTACTCCATCAATCAAGGTCAACCTATGAAATGAAAGTTTGGGTCTAATACCTCCCTGTTCAAGTCTAAGTTCTGTAAGGTCAAGCCTAGGTTCCGAAATAAATTACGCTTCCGCTCAGGTGTGCTAACGGAAACGATTCCGCTCTACTCCTCTGGTCATCTCTCGGCCAATTTGCATGACCACTCGTAAAGCAGCACGTCACTGGCGTCGGCCTCCGGCCCTCTGAATACACGTGACACAACTGATCTTCGGTGAAAATCTTATCGCAGCAGTGTCCTGTAAGGAACCTGCTCAGGGTCTCTTCCGATCTCACCTATGCCGAACTATCCGGAGGCAGGTATTCTTACATAATCTTTTCTCGTTTTCTAGACATCTGCATTCTCAGCACAGCATTTCCTCAGGAACTGGTCGTATCCCAACGCTTTTGTACACATCAGATCTCTAATCTCAACGGGGAGTAACAACAGCTCGTTAACATCTCGCACGAACCTTTTGTTCCACTCGTCTTTATTATCGTCCACTTCGACGTCACGTCATGCTATCTGCTTGCTGCAATTGTTCTCGGCTACAGCCAATCTGGAGTCTCCCACATGGACTCGAAATTACGAACTCGGTATATTCATCACTCTGTAGAAGATATCTAACCGAACACGTCCTCGGGAACTCGTCCTAACCATCGGAGGAATACTCAATACTCGTCCGTTCCCGATCAACTCACAATGCATCTGGGTTAGGTCCTCTATCCGTAACTGGACATCTTACTGGCCTCATATCGGATCATCTAAGAACAACGTCATCTCTGGATCGATCTACTTTAGATCTGAGTAAGATTCTCCACACTGGAAATCTTCAACTCAACTAGGCCTGCGCCGGCGCATCAAATCAGATGAATCACCTTCGTCTCTCAACTCCACTCAAGATAGACTAGCTATCTTCTGTCGCATCTCTGCTTGGAAGCTCCAGTGATCTCAGCTCGTAAGCTCTGGAAGCGACATCCCATCCATCTCAGCAATAGCTGGGTCATCTATCTGCATGGTAGACGACATCACAAACTCTGAGGTAAGTTGTACATCCACAGTCCTCTCACAACTGGCAGCCTCTAACAATAGCCCGATCATCCGGTGCAAAACCGAACACTCGCCTCAAACGAGAGGTCACAACACGAACACTAAATCGATACGTTCCCATGTCACCAGAAAAAACGATGGTCGGTCCTCGTCCATGCCGAGCTCGCCCTGACCGCATCACTAGCAGCAGCTCAATCTGCGCTCAAACCATGGTGATAGGAACCTCAAGCATGTATCGATGAAGATATATCAAAAGGATGGAAAGAATCAACAGATCCCAAAATGGATACATGATCATAAGGAAGAACGGAATCAATGAGAGCATGATCATGGAAATGAATAGAATCAAGAATCTCAAAGGGATGTATGATCAAGGGAACGAAGAGAATGACAGATCTCAAGATATGTACATCCTAAAGTTTCTTAAGTGGAGTATCGCATCATAAATATGCCGCGGAACATACGTACGGTACGTCACTCTACTCAAGCTACCTACTCCATCAATCAAGGTCAACCTATGAAACGAATGTTTGGGTCTAATACCTCCCTGTTCGAGTCTAAGTTCTGTAAGGTCAAGCCTAGGTTCCGAAATTAATTACGCCCCAGACTCCACATAGTCAAACCTAAACTCGAACCAAGTTTAAACCTAGCGCTCTGATACCAACTTTGTCACCACCCGAAAATTTAGCTCATGACCGGCACTTAAATCACGCCACGTCTATAGGCGTAACGTAATTCAAATAAGCCAAAGCCCAGAAATCGAAACCCTTTTAAAGAAAATAAATAGGTGATGTTTTGAAATAAAGGTACGATGAAATCAACGTTTTCTTAAATGCATAAATAGTGGAACATGAAAAATGCAAGTAGATGTTACTAGTTGAAAACATGTTTCATCTCTTTAAAAAAAAATTGGGCAGCACCACCTTTGTATATTTTGATCCAAAACCACATACATATGATAATATAAAAGGCATCCCCAAGCGAGAGCTAACTCTTCGCCAATCGGCAGAATCACAACCACGCAAGTCATAATATATGTATATGACGCCCAACGGCGAAGACCAACACAAAGGAATAGCGTAAATAAAGAGAGGCATCAACCCAACAAGCGAGCATATAACCCATCGCTCTAAGTCTCATTACCACAAGTCTTTCTAAGTCTTATTACTTATACAAACACTAGTTTCTGATTGATGGAGTTGACTAGATACAATAAGAATAATAATACAAGAGGGGCACGATCCAACATGTACCACTTACCAAAGCAAATCACCTGAATGCAAGCTGTGCGCCAGCGATACCGCTACTGATCCATACTTTCTTGAAATATCCCCATGATTCTCAAATCCATAAATCACATGAAATCCGTATCTCAATGCGTAAATCAATGAAATATGATATATGCAACATAAAGGAGTAATATGAGCATATTAAGGGAATACCGCACTTTTAAATTAATCTGATTTTTAAATATATCATGCGGTTCCCAATTCCTCTAAAATCAAATGCAACATCATTTAAAGGCGTACATGTAGCTCTAGCAAGATGTGTGTATATACATGTTAGTATGTAAGCATAATGCATTTCATATGCGCAATAGCACAAGAATTAACTTCTAAATGTCAATAATGATACAATACCGCATAGCTGTATGTGTAGCTATAGCAAAGTATGTCATGCAACATAGCATAATGAGGTCAGCATATCAAGTATATCATAGAATGATGCACCAACTCTACTGTGTAAGTAATATAGCAATTATCGATGAAGAAGTGTGTGAGCCGACAAATCTGTGTAAGTGTAACATACGCATCATCGATAATGGTGTAGGTGTACTAGCACAGGTGTGTGTGTGTATATATATATATGTATATATATATATATATAACGAAATGAGAATATCATGAACGTAGCAGCAAGTCAATCGTAAGAGCAATGCTAATAGGTATGCGTATCAAATCTAGCATCTACGTAAAAGCTAAACTAAGCGGTGTAGACAGGGATTAAATATCTATAGCCAATCTGAGTCGGTGAATCTGTCAATCGGCATCCAGCCTCACAATATCACGTACGGTACTATCCATCGTACGACATCCTCTAATCTAGGGTAAGAATCAATCATCAGGTAAAACTTATCATGTACGGTAATCCATCGTACGGCGGTATTAACCAATTATGGATTCTATCAACATATACAACAATGAGGGTACGGATCTAAGTCTTGTACGGCATATCACTCATCAATATCATAATTATATATAAATATCTCGTTTTACCGATCTCATAACACATCCATCTCAATCTTATCATATTCATTGATCTCATGTCATATCCTTATACATCTCATTTCATATCTCATCGTATACTCTTTTCATCACATTAATATCTCACGTTAAGTCATTTTACATATGCAACTATCTTTTAGATCTTATGTTGTATTTATCGATCTCACGTCACGCAACTACAATTCTCATACTTAGTCTCTTACAACTACATATCAATATGCCGTGATTCACATTCGCTTTTTATATCTTTATATATCAATTTGAGACATCATTTCTATCATATCATGTCAAAGAGTCATATCCCTATAGCTTTCATCTCATATCTCGATATATATATTCAATCATTCATATCATCTCTAACTATCTTTTTAACCATATCCATAGTTTTCTAATATAGGTTCATACGACAGTATTCTTATAGATCGGTTTCCATTCATAATTTGCGGGGATGCAATACGCTATCCACCCGAATTCCCCCATAGATAAAAATCTACTCACCCATGGAACTCCTCGTTCAGGCGTAGTCGATGTGCTTCGTCGTCTTGGAAGTCCACGCGAGGTACATACGAATCAACACATATTGCAATGTTATGAAAACCAAATCCGAAAAACCGATATGGCACACAGTGCGCTCATAGGTTAGAACGTATAGTCTACGCATGCAAAAATAACCAAACAACCCTCGTCGTTGACGTACAAACATCAAACGACCTAATAGAATATCAAATCTCAAAACCAAGATTCCCAATACCGAAAAACATAGCCAAAACCATAACTAGGATCGTTATTCGTGAAAACCACCAAGCCTAAAACCCAATCATACCAATCGCTCATTCACAACACAATATATATCGTAGAAGATAATATATATATCATCACAATGTTAATTAAAACCCACGTCTAATTATACTGAAAAGCTAGTAAGCAACCCAAAGAAGTTTTGGTGCAAAACCTCGTGGATTAGCGATCTAATGGCTACCACATTCATCTAATATCATAATTAGGCTTCACAACCCTTAACTATATTTTAAGCTCAATTATTTTCATTGATTCTAAAAACTTAGTTTGCACAATTATACCATTTAGACAATTTCAAAGTAACAATTTGCAAACTGACAACTAGCTTAGATTTTTCATGTCTAAACATATTAAACTACACATATAATCATATCCAATTAATCAAAACCCTTACTTGATTTCAATACCCTCTCTTGAATTTCTAAACTTGCTAATTAACACCATATTTAAACACCCAATAAGCTAAATTAAAATAATTAACTAACAATTAACCCTTAGGGTTAGGATTTATACCTCACAAACTTGATATCAAACCTGCAAATTTGACTCCTAAAATGGCCTCCTAAATGTTAACATGCTCCTTGATCCAAGCTAGATTAGGCTAATAAATAATGGGTAGGGATTTGATTTGGAATTTGTGAGATCAAATGTGGATTTTTGATGGATTTTTGGAGCTTTTTTAGTTGAAAATGGTGGTGGGGAAAATTTTGGGCCGCCACAATTAGGCTCGGCCAAGAGGAAGAGAGAGGAGAGTGTTGTGTGTGTGTCGAAAATTCTAGATTAAGTTAACCATTAAACCTTAATTAATGCACCTCACATCAATCTATCTCTAATTCATTTTCTTTTCTATTTTTCTTTAACCCTAGAAAAGTCTAGAACCCTTAAGATATTTGGAGAAAAGAAAACAATTTGTAAACTTGTATTTAAGTTGACGTGGTTCGCATTTGTATATTTAACTCATTCCAATTTGTAATTACCACTAATTAACAGTATAAATAAAAGCTTATAATAATATTTTAATTAAGGAAAAATATTCAAGTAAACTAATAATTATAAGTAACTAAATAAATACCACATACTAGCAATTTCCTAGTAAAAATAGGGGCCTTCAAGTCTATATTGAAAAATGATTATATCCCGGTTTTTACGGAAAACACAAATTATTTACCAATTAACGGAAAAATCGCCTAAACGATTTCTGAAACGTTACAGCGATACTCGTAGACGAACAAACCGGACTGTATGGAGATTGTCACAGATAGGCTCAGTTGGAGTTCGGATGAGTTACTCTCATCGGCCTTCTCATCGACATATACCTGGGGGCCGTTACGTACAGCTAGTATCGCTTGCGGCCTGTGGTTAAACACACTGCCAGCGTAGTGTCGAGTGTTTAGAGTCCCACACAGAGGATTTCCCTGTATCGGGTAGAACATATAGAGGTCGTATGGTTTTTACAATAGGGTTCGGTCACATACGTGTACTTGTACACGGATGATGATACGGACGGGAAATACTAGTGGGCTTTGGTTTAAGCCGGATCCTAGTATTGTATTGATGAATTGTTTTCGTCTTTTGTATTCGTATTTTTCGGAATACGGATACGGGTATGTATATACGGACGAGGGGCGTTTTTTGTAATTTGTACAAAAATGATATTGAAGGTGACATGACATAATTGTATTATTCATTTTAGTTTAAATTAATAATACATTTATGTAAATGAGAAATGATGTGGATATTGCATGAATTTTGACTTGGATGCTTATGACACATGGTGGATTTTAAACCTGTAACGTTTTAGAAATCGTTTTGCGAATTTTCCGTTTTTAGGGAAAAATATTCGGTATTTTCCGTTTTAATCCGATTGTGATCAAACTTCCATATAAACTTGCCGACACCCAGTTTAGCTAAAATAAAGCTAGTGCACGAGCTTTAGGGGTCTATGGGAAGTTTTGGTTCATATAGAATTTTTCCCTAATAAAATATTATTTTAATACTTTATTTGTGCACTTTATTAGTGGTAATTACTTTTTCATGCGGGTAAATTACTACTAATGTGCTTTTATGCTAAGTTAATCACTAAATTTATGTTTAGAACCTTCTCTCCAAATATCTTGATATTTTGTGTAATTAAATGAATTTTCAAGAAAAGAAATGGTGACTAATGCTATTTTTTTGTTTTATTATGCAATTATTGCAATTATCTTATAGATTTTTCTCCAAAATTCCACAACACCCTATCCTTTCCTTTCATGGCCGGCCACTTCTTCTTCTTGCTGCCCAAGAATTTTCTCATCTCATTTCTTCTCTTTTTGCTTCAAATAAATCATGAAAAATCCAAATTAATTCATAGAAAATCAAATATAACCCAAAACCTTCATTCTTCTTCACAAATCTTGCTTAGGTCTTCATTCTAGTGAGGATTTTGGAGCCAAAAGTATGGATTGTTCTTGTTTCAAGTTGTGTTCTTGGAAGGTATAAAAGCTTAACCCTAATCTCTTTTGGTTGCTTAATACCTTTATTTAGCTTAATTAGATGTTTAATTTAAGCTTTTAAATTAATATTTAGAAATTCAAGATATCATTTGTTAATCAAATTAGGGTTTTGATTAGTGAAAGGGTTAGTTAATATGTTAAACTTGAAGAAAATTAAATCAAGTTGCTAATTTGTTAAATGATATTTTCCTAATCGGCCAATTAAGCTAATTAACAAACTAAACTTTTCCTAATCCTAATTAGTGAAATCTAAAATTTTAGTAAATGTATAAGTGGTTTAACCTTGCTATTTGAAGATGTTTGTAAGTTCTAGTTTTGGTAAAACTTGTAGTTTGTGCTAAAATGAAAAATACTGCTTACTAGATTTACGGATATTTTAGGCGTGGGATTCTTTTGACGTTGCGACGTTATGTATATTGATTCCACGCTATATCTTGTGTTGTGAATGTGCGATCGGTACGATCAGGGTCTAGACTTGGTGGTTGCGTCGCGTTGCGTTCCTAGTTAGGGTCGTGCCGATGTCGTTCGTGTCTTTGTGTAGCTTTTGCTCTTGAGTTTGTTTCGTAGTGTCGCTACGCGCGTTAGCCACTAAAATGAACACTTGGGAGTATGTTTGGAGTTGGTGCTTCGGTCAAACGTAGTTATACGTATTTTTGGTCGATTGCTTATATACACTTTCTTTATTGTTATATGTGTTCAGAATCGCAGGCGGGGACTTCGGACGTTGCGAAGAAAGGAAAACAGGTGGTTGGCTTTACTTAGCCACGATGGTTGGTGAGTAGATTTAATATCTACAGGCGAATCGCCCGCATGGCGTTATGCGTCTGGGCTAGAGATGTTATGTTATTGTCGCATATTCTATTTCATAAATAGAGTTGCGCATACACCTTATTGCTTAGTTACTAGTTGTGCCTCGACTTGTACCCTTAGGACACTGCACTATTATTGACGGCTCTTGTTGCATGAACACTGATTGTATGCCACACACACCGTCAATAATTGCCATGACACGCACAACACACATATAGAAATGATATTGTTTGGTTAGGGACATTGTGACATTGATTCATATTCCTTTACGCATATGACATATAGCATACTTGTATACCTACATGCTTACACATATGCCTTGACATGCTTACATGCTAGATACCTCTATATTTATAGGGTATTGTACCATTAGCGATAGGTACATACACACATAATGACATAGTTACTTTTATACCTTGCATACATACTTAGACTTATATCTGGAGAGTATATTACATCATTACTGATAGGTAGATACATATACCTTGCTATACCTTCATGTTTACACATATATCTGGCTATAGCTACATGTTCACCTTTATTTGATGTTATATTGGACTTGGAGAAATTAGGAACCGTATGATTTATATATTTACTTGTTGCAGTTAAATAGCGGCTTTTCCTTTATATGCTCCCATTACAGTTTTATGTTGCATATATTATATTCATAGATTTTCGCATTGAGATATGGATTTTTTCATGATGTTTTCTGGATTTGAGGACCGTTGTGGTTTCATGAAATTATGCAAGTATTTTTTATTCTTTACTTGATATTTGGATGCATCCACTCAGAGATTTGTTTTAAACCGATACGTGGATCACGGGTGTCGATACCGGACACTTACGATTCGAGGAACGTATATACCGATACGTGGATCACGGGAGTCGATACCGGACACTTACGATTCGAGGAACGTATGAATATGAGAAAGACCGATACGTGGATCATGCGTGTCGATGCCGGATACTTACGATTCGAGGAACGTATGGATATGTATATTTATGTGTCGAAACTAGACACTTGTTTTCATTATATTTTTACTCCTAATTATATATAACAGTGGAATGGGACGCTGTTATATATATATATATATATATATATATATATACAACAGTGGAATGGGACGCTGTTATATATGCATATATATATATATATATATATTAGTGGAATGGGACGCTAATATATATATGTATACATATCTAATTTATATACTTCATCATAATTATTGATGCAAATATACTTAGAATATATGAGATTTACTTGATATTGGATACATGATATATGAGATTTGCTTGATATTGGATACATGATATATGAGATTTACTTGATATTGGATACATGATATATTAGATTTACTTGATATTGTACATTTAGGATATATGAGACTTACAGGATATGAGAGCCAATTTGAGGGCTGATTTGAGGAAATTAGGATTGGGATTGTCTTAATGGACTTTTGTTCTAGCACGATGTCAGAATTCCGTGGAAATGACATGTTTTATTCCATACTCCACATTTATTGTATATGCACTGCTTCATGTATTTGCAGTACCTGATAGGTTATCCTTCATGACTGTTGCATATATACATTGTCATATCTTCGCTTCACGTATTAGTTGTACCTGATAGAGTACCTTACATGATTGTTGCATACAGATTGTCATATTATTGCTTCATGTATTAGATGTGCCTGCTAGAGTATCTTTCATGACTATTGCATTCATATGACCATTTATTGCTATTGGTTGCATATGTTATATTCGCGCTGTACGTGCATGCTTGCGATTACCTGCATATGTTATTTACTATTCACGAGTTGGCAAATCACCCCCGTTGTGCCACAGGGTTTTGCAGGTTGTTTCTCCAGAGTAGTCAAGGCAGGTTATTCATCTATTTTATCATCTTTTGCTGAGGGTACCGCTTCGGCTCACAGTGTGCAGTTTGCTTTAGGTAGGTTTGTGGTTATCCGTTCATATTTATTGTATATTCATTGTATCATGTACTCTCATCTGCCATTATCAGGTATTAACTTAGAGACTTGATGTGAGGACGATATTGTATATTTTGGTGACTTGGATGTCCTTTATGTAGTTTTACTTATATTGTCTTTTATTTCTTCGCTATGGCGTCGTATATCTGTTGTGGTGGTTGTTTTCCGCCGTTGGGCGTGGATTTGCTCCCATTGGGGATGCTTTACTTATATTTATGTTGTACCCATTTTTGGGGTTGGTTTTTATAAAGGAGGTGCTGCCAAAATTTTAAAGGAAGAAAAGTTGGACTTTAATGAATTTGGGTTGAGATTTCAAAGGTTTTGAAAATGCTATTATCACTTTCTTACTACTTTTGATGGTTTAGATTGCTGGGTTTTTGGCTTACTTAAATTGCGTTACGCCTGTAGACGTTGCGTAGTTTAAGGGCCGTCACGTGCCAATTTCGGGTCGTGACAAAGTTGGTATCAAAGTGCTAGGTTTTACCTTTCGGAGTGTAGGATGACCTTGGTATGATGGAGTAGGTAGCTTAAGCAGAGTAGCATAGCGTGTGTATGTTCCGCGGCATACTTACGACACGGTACTCCGCCTAAAGTGACCTAAGTACTAATTGCTTGAAATTCCTTCCTTGATGATATATATCCTTGTGATTCGATTTCCGTGTTCCTGTCAAATCCTATTTCCATTTATAGCCTTATGCCGCCGATGACTGTGGGGACTCAGAGAGGTGCAGCGAGAGCCGAGGTCAGAGTTGACTCGTGTGGGAAGAGGTTTGACCAGGATGGTACGCTCGCTGTACAGAAGCAGATGGATCCGCCTTCGACAGATCATCTTGCTAGGCTTGTGGCTGAGATGCAGGACTTGCGCCAGACGATGAGGTCTTTAGTTGAGGCCATTCGTGCACTGCGACAGGAGGTTGTAACCCCTGTTACCCAGTTGTTCCTGGCGATCAGCACTCTGCATAGTGTTACGTATACCGCACCAGTGGATGCAGCCCCAGTTGACGAGGTACGTCTTCCAGAGACTTTGGGAGTTTCGGAACCATGGAGGACTCATACCGGTGTACCAGCCCAGAGACGGAAGCGTAGTCGTCGAGACAGATTTCGTGACCATCGCGGGAGTAGCTGAGGCTTAGGACGAGATGAGTTGTGTTAGCTAGATCAGCCGTTTGTTGTGTTAACTTCTGTCAGCAATTCTTTTATTGCGCGACACGTATTTCGGTCGTGTGCCAATCGGATAGGAGATAAAGATTCGTCCGTCGTTTTGATCCTTCTAGAGATGTTGGATTTGACGTTCTCCTGGGCACGGACTGGTTAGCTATGTGCTATGCGTCTGTGGACTGCCGTGAGAAAACAGTCAGGTTTTGTTTCCCGGCGAGTTAGTTCTTGTTGTGCAGGGAGACAGTGGTGCCGCCCATCAAAGCTTGAATTCAGCATTTTTCGCTTGTCGGCTTTTGAGGAGAAGATGTCGAGGATTCTTGTCTTTCATTCGTGATGCTGGAGCCACAGTAGGTTTGTGCACCGGGTTCCTATCGTGCGAGATTTTTTCGACGTGGTTCCAGATGAGCCGGCGGAGCTTAGGGAGCTTAAGGATCAGCTGCAGAGTTACTAGATAGGAGTCTAAGTGTTTCACTTTGGGGAGCTCCTGTTCTGTTCGTCAGGGAGAAAGACGGCGGTTTGCGGTTGTGTGTTGATTGATCGTCAATTGAACCGAGTTACGGTGCGGATAGGTATCCTTTACCTCGCATTAACAATTTGTTCTAATTGCTCCAGAGTGCGAGACATTTTCTAGGTTTGTTCGGGATCAGGTCATCATTAGTTGCAGGTTCGGAGTGATGAAATTCCGAAGACGGATTTTTGTGCGCGTTACGGGCAGTATGTGTTTTGGTGGTGTCGTTGGACTCACCAATGCCCTAGCAGCATTCGTGGATGTGATGAACCAAATTTCTTCAGGCCGTTCCTTGACCAGTTGATTGTTGTGTTATTGATGACATTCTGGTCTATTCCAATGTGTCGTGAGGAACGTGAGAAGCACTTGAGGATTTGTTTTGCAGACATTGGGAGAGCCCCAGCGGTTTGCTAAATTCTCGGAGTGTTCATTCAGGCTTGATTGTGTTGACTCCTAGGTCTTTTAGTTACGGGAGACGGTTTTCGTATGGTCCCGAGGAAGATCGAGGTCGTATAGCTTTGTCCCAGACTTATGTACGGGGCGGAGGTCCGCAGATATTTGGGCTTAGCAGGTTTTTACCGCCGTTTCGTACAGGATTGCTAGTGTATCGCTGCACCGTTGACTGGACTGACCGGAAAGGAGGTTCTTTTTCTTTGGACTGTGGCATGCGTGCGGAGTTTTCGGCAGTTGAAGACTCGGTTGACAACTGCACCAGTTCTTTCTTTTCTTTCTGGTTCGGGCTACTTTGTTGTTTTACTGTGATGTTTCACGAGTGGGGCTCGATTTTGCACTGATGTGGAATTTTAGAGTTATCGCTCATGCTTCCCGATAGTTGGAGGAAGTACGAGCAGGATATCCTACTCATGATTTGGAGATCGTCGCGGTGGTCGTGCGTTGAAGATTTGGGACACTACTTGTGTGGTGAGTCGTGTCAGATCTTCACGGACCACCAGAGCTTAATGTACATCTTCCTGCAGCGGGTTTTGAGTGTTGAGACAGCCTTCTGCAGATTTATAGTTCTTGTGTGATCGTTGAGTATAGCTTAATGTTCGCCTCTACTGAGGGGACAACTTGGTCATGTCCGCGCCCGACCACTTTTCCATAATCGCTTTTGCGAGGCACAGCCCGCCGATGCTCGTTCGTCAGAGATTCTTGAGCATACTCGGCTGGGTAAAGATTCAGAGTCCTTGATTTATGACCTGGGTGTGCTACGTTTAGGTACGCGTTTGTGTATACCTACTACTGATGGGTAGAGACGCAAAATCCTAGAGCAGGCACATCAATCGGCTTTCTGTGTTCATTCTAGTCCACCAATATGTGACGTGACTTGTGAGATAGTTACGGGTGGACAGGGATGAAGAGTGAAGTTTCGGATTTCGTTTCAAGGTGTATGTCTTGTTGTGAGCTAAGGTTGAGCACTTGAGACCGGCTGGAGAGTTGCAACCTTTAACCGTTCCAGAGTGGGAATGGGAGCAGATCTCCATGAATATTCGTTGTGGCGTCTACCCAGGTTTAGACAGGGTGTGACTCCATTTGGGTGTTTGTTGTCCGGTTATGCTCAGTTTGCTCACTTGTTCTTTGTTAAGTTGTACGTTTGCATGGAGTTCCTTCATGCGTTGTATCAAATAGAGACACCCTGTTCGCTTGCCGTCTTGGGCAGAAGTTTTAGGAAGCCTTGGGTACTGGCTGAGCATTAGCTCCGCTTTTCCATCCGCAGGATGAGGGTTTGTGAGAGCGGGCTATACAGACTCTGGAGGATATGCTTGTACGTACGTACTAATTGTTGTTTGCATTTGGGATCGTCACTATCCATTGTTAGGGTTCTCCTTCGATAGCTATTATCAGGAGGCACTCCAATTGGAAACCTTTAGGTTTATTTGTTAGGTCGTGTCGATCGCCATTCTGTTTTTTTGACTCTGCGTAAGTAGGATATTTGGACCCCAACTAGTCCAGAGATGTCGGAGAATATCCAGTTGATCCAGGTCAGGATGAGGGTAGCCCAGTGCAGACAGAAGTCTTATGTCGACCGTGGTGGTCGCAGACTTGAGTTCGCAGTGGGAGATCATGTATTCCTATGGATTTTTCCGATAAAATGGCGTGTTGAGTTTTTGGAAGCTTAGTCCCAAAAAAATTGTAGGTCCTTTTGAGATCCTTGAAGTGAGTTAGTACCGTTTCCTATAATATGGCACTTCCGCCCAGATTTTTGAGTATTCACCCCGTATTCCGTGTGTCGATACTTCGCAATTACTTTCATGACCTTTTTCACATGATTCAGCATCAGACTATTTATCTTGGACACGATCTTTCGTTCACCAGCAGCCGATGGTTATAGTGGATCGGCAGGTGGAGGAACTTCGGTCAAGGGTCATGCCATCTGTGAGGGTTCTTTTTCATAGCCGTATGGTGAGGTGATCACTTGGGAGGCTGCCAGCGAGATTTGGGAGTTTTGTACTCATCTCTTTGAAGGTACGTTTAGTGAGAATTTTAAATTCGGGGACCGAATTTCTTTAAGGGGGAAAAATTGTAACGTTTTAGAAATCGTTTTGCGAATTTTCCGTTTTTAGGGCAAAATAGTCGGTATTTTCCGTTTTAACCCGATTTTGATCAAACTTCAATATAGACTTCCCGGCACCTAGTTTAGCTAAAATAAAGCTAGTGCGTGAGCTTTGGGGGTCTTTAGGAAGTTTTGGTTCACATAGAATTTTTCCCTAATAAAATATTATTTTAATACTTTATTTGTGCACTTTATTAGTGGTAATTACTTTTTTATGCGGGTAAATTACTACTAATGTGGTTTTATACTAAGTTAATCACTAAATTTATGTTTAGAACCTTCTCTCCAAATATCTTGATATTTTGTGTAATTAAATGAATTTTCAAGAAAAGAAATGGTGACTAATGCTATTTTTTTTGTTTTATTATGCAATTATTGCAATTATCTTCTATATTTTTCTCCAAAATTCCACAACACCCTATCCTTTCCTCTCATTGACGGCCACTTCTTATTCTTGCTGCCCAAGAATTTTCCCATCTCATTTCTTCTCTTTTTGCTTCAAATAAATCATGAAAAATCCAAATTAATTCATAGAAAATCAAATATAATCCAAAATCTTCATTCTTTTTCACAAATCTTGCTTAGATCTTTATTCTAGTGAGGATTTTGGATGCAAAAGTGTGGATTGTTCTTGTTTCAAGTTGTGTTCTTGGAAGGTATAAAACCATAACCCTAATCTCTTTTTGTTTCTTAATACCTTTAATTAGCTTAATTAGATATTTAATTTAAACTTTTAAATTAATATTTAGAAATTCAAGATATCATTTTTTTAATCAAATTAGGTTTTGATTAGTGAAAGGGTTAGTTAATATGTTAAGCTTGAAGAAAATTAAATCAAGTTGCTAATTCGTTAAATAATATTTTCCTAATCGGCTAATTAAGCTAATTAACAAACTAAAGTTTTACTAATCCTAATTAGTGAAATCTAAAATTTTAGTAAAGGTATAAGTGGTTTAACCTTGCTATTTGAAGATGTTTGTAAGTTCTAGTTTTGGTAAAACTTGTAGTTTGTGCTAAAATGAAAAATACTGCTTACTAGATTTACGGATATTTTAGGCGTGGGTTTCTTTTGACGTTGCGACGTTATGTATATTGATTCTACGCTATATCTTGTGTTGTGAATATGCGATCGGTACGATCAGGGTCTAGACTTGGTAGTTGCATCGCGTTGCGTTCCTTGTTAGGGTCGTGCCGATGTCGTTCGTGTCTTTGTGTAGCTTTTGCTCTTGAGTTTGTTTCGTAGTGTCGCTACGTGCGTTAGCCACTAAAACGAACACTTGAGAGTATATTTAGAGTTGGTGCGTCGTTCAAACGTAGTTATACGTATTTTTTGTCGATTGCTTATATACACTTTCTTTATTGTTATATATGTTCAGGATCGCAGGCGGGGACTTCGGACGCTGCGAAGAAAGGAAAATAGGTGGTTGGGTTTACTTAGCCAGGATGGTTGGTGAGTAGATTTAACATCTACAGGGGAATCGCCCACATAGCGTTATACGTCTGGGCTAGAGATGTTATGTTATTGTCGCATATTCAATTTCATATATAGAGTTGCGCATACACCTTATTGCTTAGTTACTAGTTGTGCCTCGACTTGTACCCTTAGGACACTGCACTATTATTAACGGCTCATGTTCCACGAACACTGATTGTATGCCACACACAACGTCAATAATTGTCATGACACGCACAACACACATATACATATGATATTGTTTGGTTAGGGACATTGTGACATTGATTCATATTCCTTTACGCATATGACATATGGCATACCTGTATACCTACATGCTTACACATATGCCTTGACATGCTTACATGCTAGATACATGTATATCTATAGGGTATTGTACCATTAGCGATAGGTACATACACACATAATGACACAGTTACATGTATACCTTGCATACATACTTACACTTATACCTGGAGGGTATATTACATCATTACTGATAGGTAGATACATATACCTTGCTATATCTTCATGTTTACACATATATCTGGCTATAGCTACATGTTCACCTTTATTTGATGTTAATTGGACTTGGAGAAATAAGGAACCGCATGATTTATATATTAACTTGTCGCGGTTAAATAGCGGCTTTTCCTTTATATGCTCACATTACAGTTTTATTTTGCATATATTATATTCATGGATTTTCGCATTGAGATATGGATTTTTTCATGATGTTTTCTGGATTTGAGGACCGTGGTGGTTTCATGAAATTATGCAAGTATTTCTTATTCTTTACTTGATATTTAGATGCATCCACTCAGAGATTTGTATTAAACCGATACGTGGATCACGAGTGTCGATACCGGACACTTACGATTCGAGGAACGTATATACCGATACGTGGATCACGGGTGTCGATACCGAACACTTACGATTCGAGGAATGTATGAATATGAGAAAGACCGATACATGGATCATGGGTGTCGATGCCGGACACTTACGATTCGAGGAACGTATGGATATGAGTATTTATGTGTCGATGCTAGACACTTGTTTTCATGATATTTTTACTCCTAAGTATATATAACAGTGGAATGGGACGCTGTTATATATGCATATATATATATATATGTAGGGTTACTAGGCACTCTCACAAGGGTCTACAAGGCATCAACCTTGCCCGATTTAAAATTTAGACGTGCCTAACAGCCCTAACCAAGATCTTTAAACTAGAGATTAGGCGAAACAAAGCATGTTAAGCACTTTAACATCTAAGAGTTTGGGATTACAACCTTTCTAGTCCGGTCCTTCACTTCTAAAACTCCGTGTTGAGGTCCCTTCGCTGCGATCATCATGTACACGGACTCTAGAGAGGCTCCACGAAGAGAATGATGCAAACTTGCTTCCGATCTTCGATAACAAAGATGATCTACCTTGAAGTTTCTTTAACACAAGCTCTCACTCACAAAAATAAGTGAACACCCTAATCTAAATGGCTAGGATAGATTAGGATGATGAAGTAGGATTTTTGCTCTCATTTGTTTTCTATTTCTCACTCAAAATCATCACTAATGAAAAAGCTAGTAAGCTTTTCCATGAAAGAAGAAGAAGGAAGAAGAAGAACCATCTCTTTTGTGATGAATAATGAAAGTATGGTATAATTACAAATGCAACCATGGTTAAATAAAGAAAGACTTAACCATTGTAGAGATCTAACCATAGTAAAGGGTGTGGGTCGGATTAAGTAAATATCTTGCAAAATATCTAAACTAAATATCTTTGCAAGAAACAAACTAAAAGCTTCTAGAAAAGTTTAACCCAAATCAAACCCTAACCTCGTTTAATCTCCACTAAACATGTTGCATTATTAATTATAACATATTACAATATTATATATCACATATATAATATTTATTGTAACAAAATAAAATAATACAATTAACATATATCGCATATATATCAATGTATTACCCGAGTAAGAAAAAGAATCTTTTAGTGAGCTTATATTAGTTAATGTAATTTAATATATCAAATATATAATTATACATTAAATTATCAAATCAACACTTGATCCGATAATCCGGCTATTTCACAAATAACCGACTAATATAATCTGTATCAGTTCATCGAATCAATACTTGATCCGATGACCCGGCTATATCTCATATACCCGGCCGATATCTCATATCACGAGAATCTAATACGGTATCACATACACGTATTGTTCTCGGTCCCGCACATATCATATATGTGCTCCTACACCGTTTTTCCTGAGCCAAGAAACCTCTGTGTAGGACTCTAAAGAATCATCAATACACTGGCAGTAGGTGATGATCATATCGAACACCCTCAAGCTGCAAGCGGTCAGCTAAACGTAACAGCCACCCAGGTATTGAGCAATCAGAAGATCAACAAGCAAGCCTGTACTTTCTCCTGCGAATCCAACCAGTAACACTCCCGTACAGTCCGGTCTCTTCGTCTGATATGTCGCATATCTCGCCTAGGGGTGGTAAACGTCAGTTCCCAGTAACTTGATAAGTCATGTCGATATGAGGTGTATAACAGTTCGAGAAACTACTGATAACACTTACCAGTAAATCTCAGCACCCTGGCCAGGGATTTCCAGTTATAGCCAATCGAACACAGCGCAACATCAACTCCCTATACCGGGAGAGACGAATCCCCTCCTATCGCTCATTGCCTCCTTGTGATTCGGGACTGTACCCAAAAGCCAGCTTTTTGCACGCCCTCTTAGACGTGGTATGATGGAAATCAAAGCACAGTGGGAATCACACAAGACTCTATGACGATCTCGGGTCTATACAGACTAACCTGTACCAGTGTCACCAGAGAACTGCCATCTGACGTGAGGTATAATACCATCTGGGAGTTCTCGGCGAGTCCGTCCAGTGTACCCAATCTCCACTGAGCACCCGTATACCTTCTCTGATGTCAAACACCAATGGATATGAGATCATCCATCGCCCATCATATGGGTCAAGAAGCGCATATGCTAGTCTACTCTGGAGTATCGATGCCTTGTCTCGGTACTCCAACGACTAGGAACATTTGAAGGATGTACTTGGCGACTACACTGTCCCCACTAATATGATCCGCATCATAGTCCTGGTAGTTAAGTACTCATCCTAAGGGCTTTATCAACATGTAACATAGAGACATTCAGAGTACATGTTAAGATAAAGAGCAACCAGATAGCGTACTATCATGTCGATCAAGAAAGTCCTCCTTATATATGTCTAAACATCCACTACAATATACATCATATGTACAGTAATGGCCTCTAAGGCATACATATAACTAACAATCTCCCACTTGCACTAGGTCTATCTGTTGTGGTATCGCATACCCAACAATCAGCTGTGTTTGAAGTATCTCATACTCAACCATCCCATAAAAGTCTCTACTGGGTAAAAAGGCCTTTGTGAGTAGATCCGCGATGTTTTCCTCTTTGTCTACTCTCCTAACCTCGATCTTCCTGGATATCAACCATCTCCATGATTAGGTGATACCGCCTAAGAATTATATCTGGATTTCTGATGGGACGGGGGTTCCTTGGCATATGCCACAACTCCATTGTCACACAACTCCATTGTCACACAATGGTAGGAACGAAGTTCATCTCATGAACTTATATTTATCCAGACTGCCTCTTTGGTAGTATCTTTAGTAACGATGTATCTTGCCTTTAATCGTCTAGTAAGTCAGGGTATCTAGCTTAGAACTCTTCCAACATACCGTCCCTCCACTGAGGGTAATGATAATGCCTGCGACTGACATTCAATCGTCCTTATCACTCTGGAACCTTTCCAGTGATTCTCCCCAGGATCAATTGATACCATCTCACTACAACTAGTGAGAATCCTAACATCTAATTAGATCTATCTCATAGATCCAAAACCTAGGATTCAGTAGGTATCGTTTTGATCCTATATGGAGAATCCTTGTGATAAGCGGAGATTGACCAAGCGTAGCATAGGAAACTCCTTTCCTATCAAGAATATGTCATCCACGTACTCTACGAGGATCACCACCATACTCCCTACTACCTTTTTGTATATACAAGGTCATCTACCATTTTGATGAAGTCAAACTCTTTGACTACCACATCAAAACAGACGTTCCAACTCCGCGATGCCTGATTTATCACATAAAACATCTTGCTCACGTTTCCGCTGCTCCCACTATCTACGAAGCCCTCTGGCTGTGTACTTATAGACGCTCTCTTCCAAATCATCATTTAGAAAAACAGTCATGACACCCAACCGCCAGATATCGTAGTCATGGTATGTAGCCGTGACAAGTAGGATCTGGATGGACTTAAGCATTGCTTTGAAAGTCTCAACTTTTTCATGTACACCAAGTAATCTTCTCAAGATATACTTTCTCCTGATGGGGATTTAACCCTTCAGATAAAGCAACCAAAGTTCATACTTTGTTGGTGTATAAGGATTCCATCTCAGATCGCTAAGCATCCAGCCATTCTTACAGAGTCCCACTCCTGATGGCCAGCTCGAAACTAGTTGGGTCATCATCTCATGATGCAATCCTCGCTCCCATTGTCATAGAGAAACCGAAGTATCTCTCAGGTGGGTGAGTAACCCTACTAGATCGGCGGAGAGGCTGAGGTTCTTTGGAAACTATTGAATCCTTTGGTTCTACCAAATCATCAGCTACAGTTTGTATAGCTGGAACTCTTTCCAGTTCTACCTCATGACCAATAATTTCTTCACAATAAATTCCCTTTCACAAAGGTGGCATGCTGAGAAACAAAACATCTTTGGTTCCTCGGTTAGGTAGAAGATATTCCCTTGCGAATGCTTAGGATATCCAACAAACTTCCACAGAACTGACTTTGCCTCGAGCTTGTCCGGATTTTGCTTTTAGACATAGGCCGGACAACCCCAAATCTTAACTTACTTAAGATATGGGCTCTTCCCATTCCATATCACAAATGAAGTGGTAGGCAACTGATTTGATTGGAACCCTATTCAATAGGTATGCAGCTTCTCAAGTGCATAACTCCCAAAAGGAAATAGGAAACTCAATAGTACTCATCAAAGAGCGCACCATATCAAATAGGGTGTGATTGCTCTGCCCCGATACACCGACGTGCTGTGGTGTATACGGAGGAGTAATGCTGAGAGAGAATCTCATTCTACTTTAGAATAGTCCAGGAATCACATGCTCAAGTATTCTCCTCCTTGATCTCATCAAAGGACATAATACTTATACCCGTTTTTGGTTCTCTACTTCTAACTTATATTCTCTGATTATCTCAAAAGTTTCGGACTTGTGTTTCAACAGAAACATATGTCTGAATCTTGAGAGATCATCAGTGAATGGAATGAAGTACAAAGAACCGGTCCTGACATGTGTAGACATGGGACTTTCATACATCAGCATGTATCAATCCCAAGAGTTCACTAACTCTTTCTCTGTTTCCAATAAACGGAGCTATGGTCATCTTATCTCTGTGACATGACTGGCAAGTTTTACAAGATGTAAATCCAAACTAATTTAAATATGCATCTTTATGTAACTTCAGCTAGTTTTGTCGCATTGATATGACCAAGTCTAGAATGCCTCAAGAAGGATTCGTTCATTTCTGAACTCTTCATCTTGTGTGTGTTCTGTATGTTAAGAACTGTGGTTTGATTTAGAACGTCTATGCTTTTAGATAACGTGCCTGAACCGATCAACTCTTGATATAGGAAATGTTCAAAACATTATCCAACAATACAAAATTATATCCTTCTTTACTAATAAAGAGACTGATATGATGTTGTATATCAGGTTCGGTATCTAATAACATTCGTTCAGAATCAATGTATTATGGTAATACAGGGTGATAACTGCCAACTCACTTGGCGTGCAACAATTGCACCGTTTCCAACTCTTGAAACTTATCACCCGTTCTCAGTTCTCCACCTATCTGTATCCCATGTAACAAATTACAAATGTGGGTCCTGATCCGGTATCTCATACCCAGGATATAAAGGATACTGAGAAACAGTTCTCTGTAATGAACACACCCGAAGAAGATACATCAGCATGCACTTTCTTCGTTTGGGCGGCACGGGAATTCTGGTAATCCCTAATTTCCTGCTCTATCTTATAACAATTATAAGTTGGAGCGGGACAAACGTTCCCTAGCGCAGTATAACAAGCGGGTTCGGTCAATACATCTGTATTATTATCTTGATTAAGGTGTGACATAGTCACAACCAGGAGAGAGAGAGAAGAAAACACTCAGCGTGCGCTTTTACAAGATTAGATTGGTTATCAATTTATCTAATCATGATGTTTCCTACTGTTTTAGTCAAATCTTCCTTCAAATCCTAAAAGGAAAGACTAGCCGGGATTAATTACACTCTACAAGTTCGCCAATCTTTCAGCCAGGCTAGTGCCGGTACTTTGAGGGAGGTTCCCCGTGCTTTCACACGGACCTAATTAAAGTAAACCTCATCTTCCCAGGGGCGTAACCCCGTTAACACCATTCTAGACACTTACTTGATCGGCTAATTGTAATGTGTAAAACTCTCCCAGGAGTAACTCTTACTCGCAGCGGGTATCGGGATCCAACTATCTCATAGAAGGTATGCAATCTAATTGCAAATTTCAACATTTGAAATTCCCAATAATATTTTACCCCTAGTGACTTATGACCTTAACTATGGTCAACAAATCATAAGCACTAGTCAAGTTGTACCCGTCATTTCTTGATTAAATAGACCCACCCACATGACCCTTAACTAAGGTCAACAAAGTCACATGACTGTCCTAACTAATCGCATCATATGCTATATAGGAAGACATCACTTAGCTACCGTACTTCCTAAAATGACGGAGGGTTACGTCAGGTTTTTATGAAAACCTTTTGCGTAATGAACTTGATATCGTTGTAGAATCGAGTGATTTTAATTGGAATGTTTTTGAGCCCTTTTCTAGTTTTGCTAAAGAGGTCACTCCCGGTGAAGGGATCGTCGGCTCTTTCCTTATCGAATAAGGTGCAGGATATTTCACAAATATCACTATGCAAATCAAAAACTATAGAAACAATCAAAACACAAACCGAGTTTGTAGCATCTGCTAGTTTCGCTAAAGAGGTCACTCCCGGTGAAGGGATCTCGGCTCTTTCCTTATCGAATAAGGTGCCGGATGTTCTACAAGGAACACCGCTATGCAAAGTAAGAACTAGAAGTACCAGTTTTTAAATAAGTTTCTACAACATCTTTAGGTTTCTTTTAGTTTCATTAATCTCATTAATGAAGTCCCATTTTATTATGCTTCACAAGCATCACATTTGAAACGAAATCTGCAATATAATATATATCTCATATATATAATAAAAACATTCATCTCAGGCAGTAATATCTCATCACAGAACATTGCAGCAGAAGAACATATATGAAATATTGGATATACTAGGACGTCCGTGTTTTAATACGAGCCTGTATAAAATACGGATTCCACGGTCGCGATGAATAGCCAAACCCACATCCCTAGACCCCTACGGGAGCGGCAAGCAACACTGCCAATTCTAGGGTTAGGAGACCCGGTCTCGACTCCTCGAGATCGTCTCCCACTGGACCCTAGAACCCGGTTACTTGTGCTCCCCGCCTTGGGTCTACCTAATGCGGAAAAGTAAATAATATACAATGGTGACATAATCCTCAGCCCGGAAGTGTCCCAATAAAAGAATATTACATACAAATGAATTTTACATGAATGAAA
The DNA here is from genome assembly GCA_030015575.1 of Agapanthus africanus. Lineage (NCBI taxonomy): Eukaryota > Viridiplantae > Streptophyta > Magnoliopsida > Asparagales > Amaryllidaceae > Agapanthus > Agapanthus africanus. The sequence goes on from CM057344.1 coordinate 522,427,559, forward strand.
ATAAAAAAACTCTCATCTTACATAAAACCCCCGGCTATTCAAAACACGACGATCCAATATAACATATCACAGCAACACATAATATCTCATATCATCAACGTAAGCAAGTATGCGTATCCCGATTGTCATTGATGTATAGCAACGAAACCGGCGATACACCACATACTACGCTTACGGTCACAGAAAAGAAATTGTAAAAATACAACATTTGGAATCCGCAACCACCTTAGACATCGCATGCCAAACCAAATGAATTCCTGTCATGACCCGAAATTGGCACATGACGGCCCTAATACTAGGCAACGCCTAAAGACGTAACGCAGTAAAAGAAAGCCAAAACTCAGAAATCTAAACCATTAAAATACGGAAAAGATAATAAAAGTTTTTGAAACATTTGAAATCACAATCCAAATTCTTTAAAAGTCCAACTTTCTTTCTTTAAAATTTTGGCAACACCCCCTTTGTAAAAACTAGTCCAAAGACGGAAAACAGTCATATCATAAATATACGACGCCGTAGCGAAGAAATAAGAGGCAATAGGAAGGAAGCTGTATATAAAAGACAACAAATCCACAAATAATATACAATAACGTCCTCACCAAGTCTCTAAGTCAATCAACATAATAGTAGATGGAGAGTACAATATACAACGAATGTACAATACAAAATACAGATAACCACCAAAACCCACCTAAGCAAAATAGCACGCTGTGAGCCGATGCGGTATCTGTAGCAAAAGATGATGGATGAATAGCCTGCCTCGACTACTCCGGGGAAACACCCAGCAAAACAACTGTGGCACAACGGGGGTGAGTTACCAACTCGTGAATAGTAGATAACATGTGCAGGTAATCGCAGGAATGTACGTACAGCATGAATCTAAGATATACAATTTACAGTAATAACAGGTCATGTGAATGCAGAATAATGGAAAGTACACTAGCAGGTACAATCAATATGTGAAGAAATAATAACATGACAGTTGTATGCGATAACCATGCAATAGGGATATGAGAATGTAAATATGCAAAAATCATGAAAGGTACACTAACAGGTGCTCCTAATACATGGAACAGTGCATAAGTGAAAAGGTATGAGGTATGGAGTGAAATATGTCATCCCACGGAATCCTGTCATCGTGGTAGGATCACAATCCATCAAGACACTCAAATCCCAATTCCTCAAATCAGCCCCCAAGTTGGGCTCTCACATCATATAAGTCTCACATCTCCCAAATATACAATATCGAGTAATCTCCTATATCCCGAATGTACAAATCAGTAATCTCATATGGTATCCAATCTCAATGAATCACCTAATATCCCAAGTCAAAATCTCAAGTAAGATTCTAGCATCCTAAATATATATATATATATATATATATATATATATGCAGAAATAAATATGATGGGGTCAATACACATATATTAGCGTCCCATTCCACTAATATTGGTGTAAGGGTATATATAACAACGGCTAAATCCCCTGTTATATATACAAAGGTGTTGAAAAAAATATCATGAAAACAAAGTGCCAAGCATCAACACAGAAATCCGGATCTATCAGATACCGTCACCAAGACTAGCATCCTGATAGGTACGTATCATACGCTATCCCGAAAGCACGAGTGCCTAGCTCTGACCCTCGATTTTAGACCTATGCATACGAGCATTACTCCCAAAGGTATCTCCATGATCCCCGCCGAGTCATTGGTACTATCACTGGTAGGTACTAGCCCGCCTCCAGGCTCAATCGGCAAAGTCCATCGATCTTCTTGCCGAGGGGAACCATACTGGGCCCCACCATGTACCCACATACGGCAACCACACCTCATATGGAGTATATAAATAGAACCGATAAATCTCATGGTGGCTACGCAAATATCATATCAAGGAAACCGGGTTCTCAATGTATGCATGATTTCATGAACTCCCACGGTTCCCAAATCCAGAAAACAACATGTAAAATCCAAATAACAATGCGTAAATCGAGGAATAAATATGTGCGATATATCTGAAATACGAGTATATAAATGAAATTATATAGCTGAACCAGACGTATGCGAAATCAATAAGGTACAACTAAGTATAGGTGTCTACCTATAAGTAAATGATATGGTATACCCCACTGGGTATAAGTAAAATATGAGCAAGGTATACCTGTAGATGTATCGTAAAGGGTATATGTACCTATCACTAATGGTACGATACTCTATAGGTATACAGGTATGGTAAATGTCATATGTGATAAGCAGTACAAGTCAATGTCATAAGGTCCCTAACCAAGCAATACAGTATCTATAATGGTTTGTGTGTGACATGGCAATTATTGACGGTGTGTGTGTAGTATACAATCCGTGCTCGTGCAACATGAACCGTCAATAACATGTGTAGTGTCCTACGGCTACTAGTCACAGTACTACTATATCTAAGTAATATGGTAAAGGCGCAATTCTAACAATGACGTAGAATATGCGACAAGTATTAGAATTCTAGCCTGGACGCATAACACCATGCTGGCGATTCCCCTGTAGATGTTAAATCTACTCACCTACACTCCACGCTAGGTGAATCCTGCCACCTGTCTCCCTCTGTAGCCGTGTCCGTAGTCCCGGCCTGCAAACCTGAAAATGAGACAAGGAAATCATATATAAGCCAAATATTCCGCAAAACGCTATATCGAACCCAAACGAGAAACTCACGTCGTGAACTAAACGCGCGTGTGCACGATACGCTAAAACGTGTGTATACGCGTCTAAAACTGTCCGATACGCCGCGACACGCTGGATCACAGAACCCACTCACGTATCGCGCGTATCGCGTAACTAAAACGAACAAGCAAATCGATATATGATCCCAGATTTTTCTACAGGTAAAATCATACAAAAGTGCACATGCCAAAACACTAGATAACACTGTAGACAACCATAGGAAAACCCCCAACACCCTAGCCCCTAACCTGGCCGCAATTTGTGGCCAAACCTAATAAAACTGCGGCCAAGACTTGGAAAGGGTGGCTCATGTTCTGGTGGTGTAATCTAGACCTAGTGTGCATGCTCCAGTTTTCCCAATTTTGTCCTGAAGGCCCCGGGTCAAAAGCAGATTACAGAATGCCAATATATCGCCAACAAAAACACCGATTTTGCACAAAACACAAACCCTATGGTATTTTAGTGAAATCTGGGTAAATTCTCAGTTAAAGTAACCCTAACAACACTAAAATAGACTAGGTTAACTAACACAATCATCACTTAATCAACATTCCACATAAATCACCTTAATTAGCACTAAACTCATAATTAACATAAACCGACACAAATTACACACAAGCTAAGCAACTAGGAAATTGGGTTAAGGAAATATACCCCATAGGATCCTAGAAAGCAGGTGAAGAAGTGTGTGGAGGAGGAAGAGCTGCTGCAAGTGCTGGTGCTGCTGTTGCTACAGCTGCTGATGCTGCCAGTGCTGATGTTGATGTTGCATGAGCTGCTGCTGATGCTGCTGCCTGCTCGAGCTGCTGCTGTTGGTGTTGTCTCGAGCTGTTCCTGCTGCTTCTTCTGGTGCTGCTGTTGTTTCTGCTGTTGTTGCAGTTATTGCTGATGTTGTTGTTGCTGCCACTCCTGCTTGCTGCTGATGCTGAGGCTGCTGCTTCAGCTGAAGATGATTGTGTGTGTGTGTGCGAATGAGAGAAAAGAGAGAACAAAGGGAGAAATGAGAGAATAATCAAAGACCCCTCCCATTCTCACTCTCTCTCTTCATTAAATGGGCATGGCACAAGCCATGTAGCCCCATGCCCATCTCTCTCTCTCAAGTCAACCATTCAAACCATTTCAAAATCACTTTTTATTTTATAACAACCATGCAACTTAAAACCCAAAAGCACCAAATACAAATTATAAAATTAGCTTAAAGAAAAATGGTTAGCTAACCATGGTTGCTAATCATGGTTAACCTCTAAATTAGCACCCTAGTTATCATGCACAAGTGTGTGCAAGCCTAGGAAAAATCTAATACAATATTCATTAAATAGGATAAAATAATTAAAAACCAATTTGGTAAGCTTTTTATTAAAAACTATATATTAAAATATAATTAGCCACAAAACACATTCTAAGGTGTTACAATCTCCCCCCTTAAAAGAAATTCGTCCCCGAATTTACAATATACTGCTACGTGTACCTTCAAAGAGAAGATTGCAACTCTCAAATCTCGCTCGCAGCCTCCCAAGTGATTACCTTACTATACGGCTACGTCCAAGAAAACCCTTCACAGATGGGAAGACCCTTGACCGAAGTTTCTCCACCTGCCGAGCCCTTAACACAATGGCTGCCGGTGAGCGAAACGATCGCGTCCAAGCCAAATGGTCTGGTGCCATATCATGTGAGAAAGGTTATGAAGTGTAGGGTTACTAGGCACACTAAGGAAGCTCTACAAGACATCGACCATGCCGGATTAAAATTTTTAGGTGCGTAACAACCCGATGCAAGATCGTTAACTAGAGATTAGGCGATAACTATGGCAAGTAAATCACATTTACACTAAAGAAAAGGGACTACTACCTTTGTAGATCCGGTCCTCCATTTCCATAGCTCCGTGACGACGTCCCTTCGCTGCGATCAACCAACTCCCGGACTCTCGGACGGCTCCATGAGGAAATTGCAATGGGATCGCTTGGAGTCTTCGGTGCCGAAGATGATCTACGTCGAGGGAATACGGACTCAAGCTTCTACCTCACTAACCATAGAATTAGTGAAGCAAACACCCTAAACTAAAATGCTAGTCTAGTAGAAGATGGTGAGATAGGAAGTGGGTACTCTTTAGATTTTGATTTCTCACTCTAAATCTTCACTTAAAATTTTTTAGCAAGCTATCTCTTTTTCTTCAAGAAGAAGAAGAAGAAGAAAAGTAAAGAATGAAAGAATAATCCCATAATAGAAAATCAAGTGAAGACTTATCATAATGCAACCATGGGTGAGGGTAACTCATGTAGAGAATAAACTAGGGTTTAGGTTGATGGTTAGGTTAAGGAGAAAAAACAAAATGGCAAGACTTTTTCAAAGATGCTAGCATGCTTCATGAAGCTTCTAGCAAAGAAACAAAAAAGCCACCATTTAGTTTTTCCTAAATTAAATAAATAAATAAATAATTAAAACCTTAACCATTAACCTAAACTATGGTTTAAAGCTTACACACCCAAGTTTGCATATATCATCAAACATGATACAATCTTGTGTACAAAAATATATCACATATACAAGTTGTGCACATCAAGTGAGAAAATCAATCTTAAGTGAACCAATACTAGTTAATGTAAAGTAATATATCAAATATATAATTATACATTAAATCATTAAATCAACACTTGATTTAACGATCCGGTCATATCGCATATAACCGACTAATATCCAATGTATCGACTTATCGAATCAATCCTTGATTCGATAATTAGGTTATATCGCATACAACCAATCGATACAATCATCGCGAGAATTGAATACGGTATCACATACTCGCATCATTCTCGGTCCCGCACATATCACATATGCGCTCCTATCTCATTTTGCCTGAGCAGTAGGTGATGATCATATCGACCACCCACAAGCCGTCAGCGGTACTAGATGGACGTAACGGCTACCCAGGTATTGAGCGATCAGAAGATCAGCAAGCAAGCCCGCTCCAACTCCTGCAAAAAGCCTGACAGTGACACTACCGTACAGTACGGTCTCCTCGTCTGATATGTCGCATATCAAGTCTAGGGGTGGTAAACGTCAGACCCCAAAAACCGATAAGTCGTGCCGATATGAGGCGCATAACGGGTCGAGAAACTACGGGTAACACTTACCAGTAAATCTCTAAACCAGCTCTGGCCAGGGACTTCCCTGTTATGGCCAATCGAGCACGGCGCAACATCAACCCCCAATACCGGGAGAGACGAAACCCCTCCTATCGCTCATTGCCTCCATGTAACTCGGGACTGTACCCAAAAACCACCGTTTTGCATGCCCTCTTGGACGTGGTAAGGTGGAAATCAAAGCACAGTGGGAATCACACAAGACTCTATGACGATCTCGGGTCTACAGACTAACCTGTACCAGTGTCACCAGAGAACTGCCATCTGACGTAAGGTATAATACCATCTGGGAGTTCTCGGCGAGTCCGTCCAGTGTACCCAGTCTCCACTGAGTACCCGTATATCATCTCTGATGTCAAACATCAATGGATATGGGATCATCCATTGCCCATCTATATGGGTCGAGAAGGTATACGCTAGTCTACTCTGGTATATCGATGCCCCGTCTCGATATACCCACGACTAGGGACCTTGAAGGATGTACTTATGGACTACCATGTCCCCACTAGTATGATCCGCATCACGGTCCAGGTAGTCAAGTACACATCCTAAGGGCTTTACCAACATGTAACAGAGAGACAATCAGTGTACACGTTAAGGTAAAGAGTAACCAGATAGCATACTATCATGTCGAGCAAGAAAGTCCTCCCTATATATGTCCAAGCATCCACTACAATATACAACACATGTATAGTAATGGCCTCTAGGGCATACATATAACTAACATGAAGGTAATTGTAAAGTATCATCACAAGGAATACGGGATGAAAACTCAGTAATCTGGGCAGAAGTGCCGAATTAAAGGCAACGAAACGAACCCGCTTATAGGATCTCAGAAGAACTTAAATCCTGGGACAAGCTTCCCAAACTCCAACATGTCATTCATCGGAAAAAATCCGCAGGTATACATGATTTGCCACTGCGCACTTAAGTCTACGGCCAACACAGTCGGCATAAGACCTCTATTTGCACCGGGCTACTCTCATCCTGACCTGAATCAACTGGATCATCTCTGAAGTCTCTAGACTAGCTGGGGTCCCAAAAATCCTACAACGCAGAGTCAGAAAACAACAGACTGGTGATCGACACGACCTAACCCCTAAACCTAAAGGTTGCCAATTGGAGTGTCTCCTGATAACAGCTATCGAAGGAGAACCCTAACGATGGCGAGTGACGATCCCCAACTGCTGAAAACAATCAATACAACACACAACTTAACAAAGAACAACTGAGCAAACTGAGTATAACCGGGTGACAAGAATACGAATGGAGTCACACCCTGACTAAACTTGGGTAGACACCATAACAAAATTCATGGAGATCTGCTCCCACTCCTACTTCGGAACGGTAAAAGGTTGCAACTCTCCAGCCGGCCTCAGATGCTCGACCCAAGAACACAACAAGACAGACACCTTGAAACGAAACCTGAAACTTCTCTTTACATTCGTGTCCACCCGTAACTATCTCACAAGTCACGTCAATATTGGTGGAACTTGAATGAATACAGAGAGTTGACTGATGTGCTTACTCTAGGATTGCACGTCTCTACCTGATAATATCAGGTACATAAACGCGACCCTAACTTACCACACCATTGTCACAAATTAAGAACTCTGAATCATTTCCCAGCCGAGTATGCTCAAGTATCTCTGAAGAATGAGCATCGGCGGGCAGTGTCTCACGAAAGCGATTTAAGAAAAGTGGTCGGGCACGGACATGAGCAAGCTGTCCCCTCAGTAGAGACGAACTTAAGCTGTACTCAACGATCGCACAAGAACTGTAAATCTGCAGAAGACTATCACGACAATCAAAATCCGCTGCAGGAAGATGTACATTAAGCTCTGGTGGTCCGTGAAAATCTGACACGACTCTCGAACCAGTAGTGTCTCCAAATCTCCAATGCAAAACCACCACGGCCATCCCCAGATAATGAGTGGAATATCCTTCTCGTACTTCCTCCAAATGTAGGGAAGCAAAAGCGATATCTCTATAGTGTCACCTCAGTACACAATCGAGCCCACTCAAGAAACATTACAGTTAAACAACAAAGTTGCCCGAACCAGGAAGCAAAGAAAGAACTGGTGCAGTTGTTAACAGAATCTTCAACTTCTAAAATCTCCGCACACATGCCTCTGTCCCAAGAAAGGAACCTCCTTTCCGGTCAATTCCTTCGACGGTGCAGCACTACTCTAGTAATCCTGCACGAAACGGCGGTAAAAACCCGCTAAGTCCAAAAATCTGCGGATCTCCGTCCTGCACACAAGTCTGCACCTAAGCTGTACGGCCACGATCTCCCTCGGAACCATACGAAAGCGTCTCCCATGACAACAAGACCTAGGAGTCAACACAAAACAAGCCTGAAGAAACACTCCGAGAATTTAGCAAACTGTTGGTGCTCTCCCAGTATCTGCATAATAAATCCTCAAGTGCTACTACTGTCCCTCAAGACACATTAAATAGACCAGAATATCGTAAATAACACAACAATAACTGGTCGAGGAACGGCCTGGAGAAATCCGGTTCATCATATCTACGAATGCTGCCAGGACATCAGTGAATCCAATGACTCACTAATACACACAAAGCTCGTAGGACGCATAAGGCAGTCTTCGGAATGCCATCACTCCGAACCCGCAATAATGATGACCTGATTCCAAACAAACTTAGAAAATGTCTCGCACTATGGAGCTGATTGAAGAAATTGTCAATGCGAGGTAAAGGATACCTATCCGCACCGTAAGCCGGTTCAATTAACGATCCGTCGATACCCAACCCTAAATTGCCGTCCTTCTCCTTGACAAACAGAAATAGGATCTTCCGAAAGCGAAACACTCAGCCGTACAAAACTCCCCAAACAACCACTCTGCAGCTGATCCTTAAGCTCCCTAAGCTTCGCCGACTCATCTGGAACAACGTCGGAAAATTCTCGCACGAAAGGAACCCGGTCCAACAAACCAACCATGGCTACGGTATCACGAATGAACGCCAAGAATCCACGACATCTCCTCAGTAGCTGACAAGCGAAAAGGCTGAATTCAAGCTGTGAGAGGCGGCACAACTATCTACCAGCACAACAAGAACTGACCTGCCGGGGAAAACAAACCTGACTGTTTCCTCACGGTAGTCCATAGACGCCTAGCACGTAGTTAATCAGTCCGTGCCAGGAGAATGTCAAATCCAACATCTGTAGAAGGATCAAATTGATGGACGAACCTCTATCTCCTACCCGATTGGCACACGACTGAAATACGTATCGTGCAACAAAAGAATCGCTGACAGAAGTTAACACAACAAACGGCTAATCTACCTAACACGACTCTCGTCCCAACCACGGCACAAGTGTGGAAAACAACGAATACATCAAAGAACATGCGAATTAAGGATACCTGAAAACTCCACATTGGACGCCCACGCGTCCCGATGAGTAGAAGCAAACCCCTGTGTCTGCCCTCTACCCACAACAGGCTGAACTCCTATGGTAGACTGACTCCTATGAGCGAACCTTCCACGTCCACGGCCTCTCTGAGTACGATCCTGACGCCGTGCTAAGGAACAATCCCTGACGAAGTGCTGAAGGCTTCCGCATCGAAAACATCCACACGCTGACTGCTGACCATCCTGCGGACGAGAGATGAACTACTGTCCTTGTCCTAAGCCTCTGCTACTCCCGCGACGGCCACGAAATCTGTCTCAATAACCAAACCTCTGTCCCTGGGCTGGTACACTGGTACGAGTCCTCTACTGTCCTGGAACTCTCTGAGCCTCTGGAATATGCGCCTCGTCAACTGGAGCTGCAACCACTGGTGCTATGTAGGTGACGGACTGCTGCATGCTGATCGTAAGTGACAACTGAGTAACAGGGGTGACAACCTCCTGTCGTAGCTTCCGAACGACATCAACCAATGAACTCATAGTCTGGCGGAAGTCTTGCATTTCTGCCACAAGCCTATCGATACTATAAGTCGAAGGCTGATCCGCTTGCACCTGTGCAACTAGAGTGCCATCCTGGTCAGTACTCGTCTCACCCGAGCCAACTCTAGCCTCGGCCCTCGCTGCATCACTCTGAGTCCCCATAGTCATCGGCGGCAAGGCTATAAATAGATATAAGATTCGATGAGAATAAGGAATCGAATCTCAAGGATATGAATCATCAAGGAAGGAAATTCAAGCAATTTGTACTTAGGTCACTTTAGGTGAAGTATCGCATCGTGGGTATGCTGCAGACATACACACACTACGTTACTTTGCTTAAGCTACCTACTCCATCATACTAAGGTCATCCTACACTCCGAAAGGTAAAACCTAGCGCTTTGATACCAACTTTGTCACGACCCAAAATTGGCACGTGACGACCCTAATACTACGTAACGTAGTAAAAGAAAGCCAAAACCCAGAAATCTAAACCATTAAAATACGGAAAAGATAATAAAAGTTTTTGAAACATTTGAAATCACAACCCAAATTCTTTAAAAGTCCAACTTTCTTTCTTTAAAATTTTGGCAACACCCCCTTTGTAAAAACTAGCCCAAAGACAGAAAACAATCATATCACAAATATACGACGCCGTAGCGAAGAAATAAGAGACAATAGGAAAGAAACTGTATATAAAAGACAACAAATCCATAAATAATATAGAACAACGTCCTCACCAAGTCTCTAAGTCAATCAACATAATAGTAGATGGAGAGTACAATATACAATGAATGTACAATACAAAATACAGATAACCACCAAAACCCACCTAAGCAAAATAGCACGCTGTGAGCCGATGCGGTATCTGTAGCAAAAGATGATGGATGAATAGCCTGCCTCGACTACTCCGGGGAAACACCCTGCAAAACAACTGTGGCACAACGGGGGTGAGTTTCCAACTCGTGAATAGTAGATAACATATGCAGGTAATCGCAGGAATGTACGTACAGCATGAATCTAAGATATACAATTTACAGTAATAACAGGTCATGTGAATGCAGAATAATGGAAAGTACACTAGCAGGTACAATCAATGTGTGAAGAAATAATAACATGACAGTAGTATGCGATAACCATGCAATAGGGATATGAGAATGTAAATATGCAGAAATCATGAAAGGTACACTAACAGGTGCTCCTAATACATGGAACAGTGCATAAGTGAAAAGGTATGAGGTATGGAGTGAAATATGTCATCCCACGGAATCCTGACATCGTGGTAGGATCACAATCCATCAAGACACTCAAATCCCAATTCCTCAAATCAGCCCCTAAGTTGGGCTCTCACATCATATAAGTCTCACATCTCCCAAATGTACAATATCGAGTAATCTCCTATATCCCGAATGTACAAATCAGTAATCTCATATGGTATCCAATCTCAATGAATCACCTAATATCCCAAGTCAAAATCTCAAGTAAGATTCTAGCATCCTAAATATATATATATATATATGCAGAAATAAATATGATGGGGTCATTACACATATATTAGCGTCCCATTCCACTAATATTGGTGTAAGGGTATATATAACAACGGCTAAATCCCCTGTTATATATACAAAGGTGTTGAAAAAATATCATGAAAACAAAGTGCCAAGCATCAACACAGAAATCCGGACCTATCAGATACCATCACCAAGACTAGCATCCTGATAGGTACGTATCATACACTATCCCGAAAGCACGAGTGCCTAGCTCTGACCCTCGCCTTTCGACGTATGCATACGTGCATGACTCCCAACGGTATCTCCCTGATCCCCGCCGAGTCATTGGTACTGTCACCGATAGGTACTAGCCCGCCTCCAGGCTCAATTGGCAAAGTCCATCGATCTTCTTGCCGAGGGGAACCATACCGGGCCCCACTATGTACCCTCATACGGCACCCACATCTCATATGGAGTATATAATCAGAACCGATAAATCTCATGGTGGCTGCGCAAATATCATATCAAGGAAACCGGGTTCTCAATGTATGCATGATTTCATGAACTCCCACGGTTCCCAAATCCAGAAAACATCATGTAAAATCCAAATAACAATGCGTAAATCCAGGAATAAATATGTGCGATATATCTGAAATGCGAGTATATAAATGAAATTATGTAGCTGAAACCAGACGTATGCGAAATCAATAAGGTACAGCTAAGTATAGGTGTCTACCTATAAGTAAATGATATGGTATACCCCACTGGGTATAAGTAAAATATGAGCAAGGTATACCTGTAGATGTATCGTAAAGGGTATATGTACATATCACTAATGGTACGATACTCTATAGGTATATAGGTATGGTAAATGTCATATGTTATAAGCAGTACAAGTCAATGTCACAAGGTCCCTAACCAAGCAATACAGTATCTATAATGGTTTGTATATGACATGGCAATTATTGACGGTGTGTGTGTAGCATACAATCCGTGCTCGTGCAACATGAACCGTCAATAACATGTGCAGTGTCCTACGGCTACTAGTCACAGTACTACTATATCTAAGTAATAGGGTAAAGGCGCAATTCTAACAATGACGTAGAATATGCGACAAGTATTAGAATTCTAGCCTAGACGCATAACGCCCTGCGGGCGATTCCCCTGTAGATGTTAAATCTACTCACCTACGCTCCACGCTAGGTGAATCCTACCACTTGTCTCCCTCTGTAGCCGTGTCCGTAGTCCCCGCCTGCAAACCTGAAAATGAGACAAGTAAATCATATATAAACCAAATATTCCGCAAAACGCGATATCGAACCCAAACGAGAAACCCGCGTCGCGAATTAGACGCGCGTGTGCACGATACGCTAAAACGTGTGTATACGCGTCTAAAACTGTCCGATACGCCGCGACACGCTGGATCACATAACCCACTCACGTATCGCGCGTATCGCGCAACTAAAACGAACTAGCAAATCGATATATGATCCCAGATTTTGCTACAGGTAAAATCATACAAAACTGCACATGCCAAAACACTATATAACACAGCAGACAACCATAGGAAAAACCACAACACCCTAGCCCCTAACCTTGCCGCAATTTGCGCCCAAACCTAATAAAACTGCGGCCAAGACTTGGAAAGGGTGGCTCGTGTTCTGGTGGTGTAATCTAGACCTAGTGTGCATGCTCCAGTTTTCCCAATTTTGTCCTGAAGGCCCCTGGTCAAAAGCAGATTACAGAATGCCAATATATCGCCAACAAAAACACCGATTTTGCACAAAACACAAACCCTATGGTATTTTAGTAAAATCTGGGTAAATTCTCAGTTAAACTAACCCTAACAACACTAAAATAGGCTAGGTTAACTAACACAATCATCACTTAATCAACATTCCACATAAATCACCTTAATTAGCACTAAACTCATAATTAACACAAACCTACACACAAGCTAAGCAACTAGGAAATTGGGTTAAGGAAATATACCCTATAGGATCCTAGAAAGCAGGTGAAGAAGTGTGTGGAGGAGGAAGAGCTGCTGCAAGTGCTGGGGCTGCTGTTGCTACAGCTGCTGATGCTGCCAGTGCTGATGTTGATGTTGCATGAGCTGCTGCTGCCTGCTCGAGCTGCTGTTGTTGGTGTTGTCTCGAGCTGCTGCTGCTGCTTCTTTTGGTGCTGCTGTTGTTTCTGTTGTTGTTGCAGTTATTGCTGATGTTGTTGTTGCTGCCACTGCTGCTTGCTGCCGATGCTAAGGCTGCGGCTTCAGCTGAAGATGAGTGTGTGTGTGTGTGTGTGTGAATGAGAGAAATGAGAGAACAAAGGGAGAAATGAGAGAATTATCAAAGACCCCTCCCATTCTCACTCTCTCTCTTCACTAAATGGGCATGGCACAAGCCATGTAGCCCCATGCCCATCTCTCTCTCTCTCTTAAGTCAACCATTCAAACCATTTCAAAATCACTTTTTATTTTACAACAACCATGCAACTTAAAACCCAAAAGCACCAAATACAAATTATAAAATTAGCTTAAAGAAAAATGGTTAGCTAACCATAATTGCTAATCTTGGTTAACCTCTAAATTAGCACCCTAGTTATCATGCACAAGTGTGTGCATGCATAGGAAAAATCTAATAAAATATTCATTAAATAGGATAAAATAATTAAAAACCAATTTGGTAAACTTTTTATTATAAACTATATATTAAAATATAATTAGCCACAAAACACATTCTAAAGTGTTACAATTCCTCAGACATCGCATGCCTAACAATTATAAATCCCGCATTTTAGTCTCATTATCGAAAACACTTTTCAATATCAAGTCGGGCAATTTAACAAGATTCCCGACATCCTGATCGAATGCTCGTCGCAAACTTTAGTAGACGGCCGCACCCCCGGATGCCGTCGATGAAGTGCACTAAGGCGGAACACCGCTGCCGCGAGTACCCTAACGGATGCTTTTGGCGACGGGGTTCTCCTACAGTCACTTGGTCGGGGCTATGGGGCGTGGCTGTCTATTAAGTTTACTCGGCGAGTATCCGCGTACGTTACGTGATTGCGACGGACTTTTGATTGTTGGATATATATATGCCCTAAAGGCCATTATGTGATAGTGGATGTATCTGTACATATATATATATTCAGTATGCATTCTTGCTCGACATGATAGTATGCTATCTAGTTTTTCTTTATCTGACATGTTGATTTGATCATGCTTATTATTCACTCATACATGCTGATAAAGCCCTGAGGATATTGGCTTGACTACTCTGATTATGATGCAGATCATACTAGTGGGACATCTGTAGTCTATAAGCATATCCTGGAAAGTCCCTAGTCGTAGGTATATCGAGACGGGGCATTGATATAACAGAGTAGACTAGCGTATATGATACTAGACTCATGTGATGGGCGATGGATGATCCCATATCCATTGGTGTTTGACATCAAGATCATATACGGGTGCTCAGTGGTGACTGGGTACACTGGACGGACTCGCCGAGAACTCCTATATGGAATTATATCTATCGTCGGATAGCAGTTCTCAGGTGACACTGGTGCAGGTTAGTCTGTAGACCCGAGATCGTCATAGAATCTTGTGTGTTCTCCCACTGTACTTTGATTGCCACCCTACCACGGCTCTACTGAGTCATGCAAACAGGTGGCCGTTGGGTACAGTCCCGAGACACACGAAGACGATGAGCGATAGGAGGGGTTTCGTCTCTCCCGGTATTGGGAGTTGATGCTGTGCTGTGCCCGACTGGTTATAACAGCAAGTCCCTGGCCAGGGCTGCTGAGATTTGCTGATAAGTGTTATCAGTAGTTTCTCGATCTGTTATAGACCATTCACCGGCACGACTTATTGAGTTATTGGGGTCGACGTGACCATCCCTAGGCTCGATATGCAGCATATCTGACGAAGAGACCGGACTGTACGGTAGTGTTGTCGGTTGGCTCGACGGGAGTTGTAGCAGGTTCGCTTGTTTTCTTCTGATCGCTCAATACCTGGGTGGCCGTTACGTTTAGCTGACCGCTTGCGGCTTGGGGGTACCTGATATGATCATCACCCTCTGCCGGCGTATTGACGAGTCTTAGAGTCCCACAAAGGAGCTACCCATTCCAGGCGAAACGTTGTGGTGCGCGTATGCGATATGCGCATGCAACCGATTGAAATGTGCGTATATGATACCGAACATTGATCGGGCGGCTTGCTTTTGGTGGGGTCATATGTGATATGGCCGGATTGATGAATCAAGTGTTGATTTATCATTTAACCATTAGTTTTCTCACTTAAAACCTTTCTAGTATGTGATGGATGTATGTAAGCATGCATGTGTTTCTTTCTTTCATTCTAGTTTCATGCACATGTGGATGTGCATACATGCATACATACATACACCCATCCATCATGGTTGTTAGCATATGGAAATGGTGGCAATATAAGACTCACACCATGGATTAAATAATGGATTATTATTTGATTTTGGATTTAAAATAAAATGAAAAGGAAAGGATAATCATTCTAGCTTCTACATTCTTCCTTTGACCGAACCATGCTCAACTACCACTAACCTAGGGTTCTCCTTCTCTTTATCATTTAAAACCCAAGTTAAATTAACTATCCATCATTTAATCATGGTTGAAAGCAAGAAGGAATAAAATATAAAAGGTTATATTTCATTTCTTTGCAACTAAGGGTTATCTTTTTACCTCTTGTTAAAAATAGCCACCATCTTCATCCTCCTTCATCTTTTTCCTCTCTAGTTTTTCTATTGAGTTAAACACAAATAAAGAAAGGTTTTTGAAGTGAGATCCTTAGCCACAACATCATTCTACTCAAGTCTAGCCAACTTGATTAGAGTGTTCTCTTTGCTTTTCCAAAGTTGCAAGCTTGGACGGGAAACTTCGGGTGGATCGTCGTGGACGAAAGAAGACTACAAGTGGACCTTCTTCCAACACCCTAGAGACTAAAGAGTCAAGCAAAACGGGAGCTACAAAGGTTGTAGCCTTCAAACCCTAATTTTTATTAGCTTAAAGTTTCGAAACCCTAATTTTCTAGGATCGATTCCTTTGCATGTTCGTTTAGCACCATAAAAATATATACTTTGAGACATGTGATGCTTCAAAACTCTTCATAGGGTGCTACACAAACCTTTCATTGGTATCAGAGCCGACCTAGAACATTAGGCGACGCTTTTACGAAGTAAAAATCCCGATCGGACAAGCAAGGAATTGCCGCGGTTCCGCGGCCATATGAACAGTACACTTCATCGTTTTTCACCATTATTCTTAGTTTTCCCTGCTGTATTTTTTAAGTATGTTTAAGTCTGAAAATAGTTCTGTATTTTCTGGAGATGGTTTTGGACGCATAGATTCGATCGGTATTTTCATTTCGTTGCTTTTCCGAGTAAATTAGAAAGTATTGAAGGGTTTGAACGAGTATCATTTGCTCATTATTCACGGGGTTTAAGTACTTTGGAGATACGTGCAAGTCTTTTTGTGGTGGTCCCTCTAGAAAACAACAAACCTTAACTCGATTATGTGACCGTCTTGAACTGCTCTTTGAACCTTAGGGTTTGGGGCAGTACGGCGTGCCACATGTGAGGCGTTGGCTTGACTCTTCTACGGCTGGACCGCTACTACTGTGTCACACTCCAGGTGTTTGAACTCTGCTCAAGTGTTGGGCTTTAGTGAATCCTGGGTATTTGATCGTTCGTTCGAAAACTTCGATACTGTCTGTTTATCCGGAATGTGATGCAATGTGTGGAATTCATATTACTAGACATGAAATATGGAATATGTGATATTTTGCATTTGAGATGTCTAAAGAGAATGTGGATTCCAGATATTGCAGTTTTACACTTTCTTTTCTGTGACCGTAGGTGTAGTATGTACGATATCGCCGGTTTCATTGCTATACATCAACGACAATTGGGGTATGCATACTTACTTACGTTGATGATATGAGATGTTATGTGTTGCTGAGATATGATGTGCATGATTGTTGCGATTGAATAGCCGGGGTTTTTTTATGTGAGATGAGAGTTTTATATTTTCATTCATGTAAATTCAAATGTAATGTAATATTCTTTTATTTGGGGCACTTCCGGGTTGAGGTTGTGTCACCAGTGCTGTATATTATTTACTTTTCCGCATTAGAATAGACCCAAGGAGGGGAGCATAAGTGACCGGGTTCTGGGGTTCAGTGGGAGGCCATCTCGAGGAGTCGAGACCGGGTCTCCTAAACTCCAGGATTGGTAGGGTCACTTGCCGCTCTCGTAGAGGTCTAGGGGTGTGGGCTTGGCTATTCATCGCGACTGTGGAATCCGTATTTTCTATTCTGGCTAAATACTAAATACGGACGTCCTAGTATATCCCACGTTATATCTATATTTCTGCTGCCTGTGTTCTGTGATATCTGAGATGAATGACATATTATATATATGATATATAGTAGACGTTGCTTATGTTTTACACCCGCGCTAGTCCCGTCCCGGTATGCCGTTAGTTAAGTAACCTAACGGTGCATAACGGAACATTGCGGCGAATGCGGATGGCATAAGCGTACGTGTTATTTTCGTTTCTTTTCTGTGATTGGCTTAAGGACTTAAATGATGGGATTACATTAATGTGATTAATGTAAAGAAAATAAACCTAAAAAGATGTTGTAGAATCGGATTTGAAAACTACTCGGCTATTTATGAAAAAGCTATATTTCAAAACTGCGGAGCTTAAGCCACTCCTTTTGGAAACCGTTTGATTCTACAACGATATCAAGTTCAAAGCGTTAAAGATTTTCTTAAAAATCATCCGCAACCCTCCGTCATTTTAGGAAGTAGAGTACTTAGTATTCGTGCTACGTTTGTTGACCTTAGCGAAGGCGTAGTGTACGGTAGCTAAGTGATGTCTTCCTACAAACGCATATGATGCAGATTAATTAGGACGGGCATATGACTTTGTTGACCTTAGCCAAGGGTCATGTGAACGGGTCTAATTAATCAAGAAATGACGGGTTGAGCTTGACTAGTGCTCGTGATTTGTTGACCTTAGCCAAGGTCACGAGTATTAGGGGTAAAAACCACATCGGGAATTTCAATAGTTGAAATTTGCAATGAGATTGCATACCTTCCATATGATGGTTGGATCTCGATCCCACTGTGGGCAATAGTTGCTCCTAGGAGAGTTTTATAGTTTACAATTAGCTAACTCATTAGGTGTCTAGAAAGGTGTTAACGGGGCTCCGCCTCTGGGAAAACAAGGTTTGCTCTAATTAGGTCCGTGCGAAAGCACGGGGAACCTTCCTCAAGTACCGACACTGGCCTGGCTGAACGGTTAGCGAAGTTGTAGACTGTAATTAATCCTGGCTAGTTTTCCTTTTTAAGGTTTGAAAGAAAAACTCGATAAAAGCAGTGGGAAACATCGGTTAGACAAGATAATAAACCAATCTAATCTATGCAAGAGCTTTCGCTGAGTGTATTCTTTTCTCTTTCTTAATGGCAGATACCCATGACTAGACTCAAGCTTTTACTAGATAAAAACAAACTGAATGGGACCAACTATAAAGACTGGCTGAGGAATCTGAAAATCTCCTTGACTTATGATAAAGTATCATATGTCCTCACGGCTTCAGCCCCGCCCGTCCCTGGTCCAAAATCCTCAGTTGCGGACATTGAAGTCCGCAAGACATGGGACGCTGACTGTGCCACGGCCACATGCCTCGCACTTGCATCAATGGATAACACGCATCAAAAGCAACACGAGGACATGGACATTCACGGTATATTGCTCTATACAAAAGAGTTGTATGGGGAGCAATCCCGCGTATTACGATACGAAGCATCAAAGAAATTATTTCAGATGCGAATGGCCCCTGGCACACCAGTAGGAGACCTTGTTCTGAAGATGATAGCTCTAATAGAAGAGCTTGAGGACCTTGGATGGACGATGGACAATGAGCAATATATAGATATTATTCTGCAGTCCCTCCCCTCCACCTTTGCTCAGTTCATAGTGAACTTCAACATGCATGGCATGGAGAAGGACCTCCCTGAACTCCTTAATATGTTAAGGAGTGCAGAGAGCACTATGAAGTCAGCAAAAACTCCCGTTATGACTATTGGACCGTCTTCCTCTTCTCGCCCGAAAGCCAAGGCCAAGGGAAAGAAAAAGAAGAAACCCACTAATCCTAAGGGCGGAGTTAAAAAGGTGAAGGGAAAGGGAAAGTCCAAGGCTTGAGACTCGGGGAAGGGCGAATGTTTTCACTGCCACAAGACAGGACATTGGAAGCGCAATTGCACGGAGTACTTAAGTCTCAAGAAGAAGCATGGTGATGCTTCTGCTTCAGGTGCGTTTGTGAATGAAAACTGTTTTTCTATAAACTCTGCTTCCTGGGTATTAGATACCGGTTCAGGTTCTCATATTTGCAATTCTATGCAGGGGCTGAGAAATAGCAAGGTTTTGAGGACAGGTGACCATACTCTCCGCGTTGGAAATGGTTCCAATGTACATACAGTCGCAGTGGGAGAGTATCACTTGGGGTTGCCATCTGGATATATTTTGGTTTTAAATCCATGTTATTTTGTACCAAGTATGCTATGTAATATAATATCCGTTTCTTTGTTGGACAATGAAGGGTATAATTTTGTATTGCAGAACAATGTTATGAACATTAACCTGAATCAAATGTTGGTTGGGTATGGTACGCTTAACAACGGAATATATGTCCTAAATCAACACACAGTTTTCAATATACAACACACTAATAAAAGAAAACTTTCAGAATTAAATGAAACTTTTCTTTGGCACTGTAGACTTGGTCATATTAACGAAACAAGACTAAACAAGTTACACAAAGATGGATATTTAAATTCTTTTGAATATAAATCTTATGCGACTTGCCAGTCTTGTATCAAGGGTAAAATGACCAAAACTCCGTTTACCGGACACGGAGAAAGAGCTACTCAGCGCCTGGGCCTCATACATAATGATGTATGTGGGCCTATGTCTACACAGGCTAGAGGCGGTTTTTCATACTTCATTACATTCACTGATGATTTCTCAAGATTCGGTCATGTATTTTTATTAAAACACAAGTCCGAAGCTTTTGAGAAATTCATTGAATATAAACAAGAAGTAGAAAAACAAACCGGCTTGAGTATCAAGATGCTTCGATCAGATCGAGGTGGTGAGTATCTCAGTGCAGAATTTGCAAACTTCTTGAAAGAGAATGGGATTCTCTCTCGGCTCACTCCTCCTTACACACCACAGCACAACGGTGTGTCAGAACGAAGGAATAGGACCCTATTAGATATGGTCCGGTCCATGATGAGTGACGCTGAGTTACCCGTCTCGTTTTGGGGGCATGCATTAGAGACTGCAGCGTTTCTGTTGAACAGGGTTCCAACCAAAGCCGTGTCCACCACACCATATGAGATATGGCATGGGAAGAGACCATCTCTTAAGAGAATTAAGATTTGGGGTTGCCTGGCCTATGTTAAAAAGCAGAATCCGGACAAACTCGAGACACGGTTAGTCATGTGTAACTTTGTAGGATATCCAAAGAATTCTTATGGATATCTATTCTACCACAAAGAGAAACAAAAAGTGTTCGTTTCTCAACATGCCACATTCTTGGAAAAAGAGTTTTTCACAGACAAAGATAATGGCAAGGTGGTGGATCTAGAAGATGTTCTAGAGACACAAACTACAAATGACAATTTGGTTGAACCGGCTGTTGCAGCAGAAACTGAAGAACCTCGGCCACTCCGTAGGTCTGGTAAAACTTCTCGCCCACCGGAGAGGTACTACGGTTTCCTCATTGATGGTAACGGAGAAGATTGCATCATGGATGATGATGATCCTACCAGTTTTCAGCAAGCTATCACGAGTAAAGACTCTGTGAAGTGGCTGGATGCCATGAGATCCGAAATGGAGTCTATGTACACCAACAAAGTGTGGACTTTGGATGTTGTACCCCCTGGGGTAAAACCTGTAGGGTGCAAATGGATCTTTAAAAGAAAGATTGGTGTAGATGGGCAGGTGGAGACCTATAAGGCAAGACTTGTGGCGAAGGGTTTTCGTCAAAGACCAGGTTTGGACTATGACGAGACTTTTTCTCCCGTAGCCATGCTTAAATCCATTCGGATCCTACTTTCTATTGCTGCTCACTACGACTATGAAATCTGGCAGATGGACGTTAAAACCGCATTTCTAAATGGAAATTTAGAAGAATGTGTTTATAGGGATCAGCCAGAGGGTTTCATTGACAGTGGGAGCAGCGGGAAAGCATGTAAATTGCTTAAATCCATATATGGGTTAAAGCAGGCATCATGGAGTTGGAACATCTGTTTCGATGATGTCATCAAAGAGTTTGATTTCATCAAAAATCCAGATGAACCTTGTGTTTATAAGAAGGCTGTAGGGAGAGCTGTCACATTCCTCGTATTGTACGTGGACGACATTCTTCTGATAGGAAATGATATTCCTATGCTACAGTCGGTCAAATCTTTCTTATCACTAAGGTTCTCCATGAAGGACCTGGGTGATGCCACGTACATTCTGGGCATATGGATCTATAGGGATAGATCCAAAAGGTTATTGGGATTGTCCCAAACCAGGTATATTGACACCATCCTAAAATGGTTTAGTATGGAAGACTCCAAACGGGATGCCTTACCTGCTTGCCATGGGGTCACTCTCTCCAAGGATTCTTGTCCAAAGACCGATGAAGAGAGAGCTCGCATGAGTATTATACCCTATGCTTCGGCAGTAGGATCTATAATGTATGCGATGTTATGTACACGCCCAGATGTAGCTTACGCACTTAGTGTTGTAAGCAGGTATCAATCCAACCCAGGGGAGAATCACTGGACAGCAGTGAAGAACATTATTAAGTACTTGCGAAGGACTAAAGAATTGTTCTTGGTGTATGGTAATGGAGATCTCCAAATGGAGGCCTTTACCGATTCGAGCTTCCAGAGCGATAAGGACGACAGCAAATCTATCTCTGGGTTTGTATTTACCCTCAATGGAGGGGCGGTGAGTTGGAAAAGTTCCAAACAAGATACCGTTGCAGACTCTACGATGGAAGCTGAGTACATTGCTGCAAATGATGCCGCCAAGGAAGCCGTCTGGATGAAGAAGTTCGTCTCGGAGCTAGGAGTAGTTCCAACCATTATTGATCCAATACCTTTGTATTGTGACAATAATGGGGCTATGGCGTTAGCCAAGGAGCCCAGATCCCATCAGCGGTCTAGACACATCCTGAGGCGTTTTCATTTGATCCGGGAGATTGTTGATCGCCGCGAGATCGAGATTAGGAGGGTAGACAAAAAGAATAACGCCGCGGATCCATTCACCAAGGCCCTCCCTCAGTCGCAGCATGAGCGACTTTTTGAGATGATGGGTATGAGATACGCCAATAACTGGCCTTAGTGCAAGTGGGAGATTGTTGGATATATGTATGCCCTAAAGGCCATATGTGATAGTGGATGTATCTGTACATATATATATATATATTCAGTATGCATTCTTGCTCGACATGATAGTATGCTATCTGGTTTTTCTTTATCTGACATGTTGATTTGATCATGCTTATTATTCACTCATACATGCTGATAAAGCCCTGAGGATATTGGCTTGACTGCTCTGATTATGATGGAGATCATACTAGTGGGACATCTGTAGCCTATAAGCATATCCTAGAAAGTCCCTAGTCGTAGGTATATCGAGACGGGGCATTGATATACCAGAGTAGACTAGCGTATATGATACTAGACCCATGTGATGGGCGATGGATGATCCCATATCCATTGGTGTTTGACATCAAGATCATATACGGGTGCTCAGTGGTGACTGGATACACTAGACGGACTCGCCGAGAACTCCTAAATGGAATTATATCTATCGTCGGATAGCAGTTCTCAGGTGACACTGGTACAGGTTAGTCTGTAGACCCGAGATCGTCATAGAGTCTTGTGTGTTCTCCCACTGTACTTTGATTGCCACACTACCACGGCTCTACTGAGTCGTGCAAACCGGTGGCCGTTGGGTACAGTCCCGAGACACACGAAGACGATGAGCGATAGGAGGGGTTTCGTCTCTCCCGGTATTGGGAGTTGATGCTGTGCTGTGCCCGACTGGTTATAACAGCAAGTCCCTGGCCAGGGCTGCTGAGATTTGCTGATAAGTGTTATCAGTAGTTTCTCGATCTGTTATAGACCATTCACCGGCACGACTTATTGAGTTATTGGGGTCGACGTGACCATCCCTAGGCTCGATATGCAGCATATCTGACGAAGAGACCGGACTGTACGGTAGTGTTGCCGGTTGGCTCAACGGGAGTTGTAGCAGGTTCGCTTGCTTTCTTCTGATCGCTCAATACCCGGGTGGCCGTTACGTTTAGCTGACCGCTTGCGGCTTGGGGGTACCTGATTGATCATCACCCTCTGCCGGCGTATTGACGAGTCTTAGAGTCCCACAAAGGAGTTACCCAGTCCAGGCGAAACGTTGTGGTGCGCGTATGCGATATGCGCATGCACCCGATTGAAATGTGCGTATATGATACCGAACATTGATCGGGCGGCTTGCTTTTGGTGGGGTCATATGTGATATGGCCGGATTGATGAATCAAGTGTTGATTTATCATTTAACCATTAGTTTTCTCACTTAAAACCTTTCTAGTATGTGATGGATGTATGTAAGCATGCATGTGTTTCTTTCTTTCATTCTAGTTTCATGCACATGTGGATGTGCATACATGCATACATACATACACCCATCCATCATGGTTGTTAGCATATGGAAATGGTGGCAATATAAGACTCACACCATGGATTAAATAATGGATTATTATTTGATTTTGGATTTAATAGAAAATGAAAAAGAAAAGATAATCATTCTAGCTTCTACATTCTTTCTTTGACCTAACCATGCTCAACTACCACTAACCTAGGGTTATCCTTCTCTTTATCATTTAAAACCCAAGTTAAATTAACTATCCATCATTTAATCATGGTTGAAAGCAAGAAGGAATAAAATATAAAAGGTTATATTTCATTTCTTTGCAACTAAGGGTTATCTTTTTACCTCTTGTTAAAAATAGCCACCATCTTCATCCTCCTTCATCTTTTTCCTCTCTAGTTTTTCTAGTGAGTTAAACACAAATAAAGAAAGGTTTTTGAAGTGAGATCCTTAGCCACAACATCATTCTACTCAAGTCTAGCCAACTTGATTAGAGTGTTCTCTTTGCTTTTCCAAAGTTGCAAGCTTGGATGGGAAACTTCGGGTGGATCGTCGTGGACGAAAGAGGACTACAAGTGGACCTTCTTCCAACACCCTAGAGACTAAGGAGTCAAGCAAAAGGGGAGCTACAAAGGTTGTAGCCTTCATACCCTAATTTTTATTAGCTTAAAGTTTCGAAACCCTAATTTTCTAGGATCGATTCCTTTGCATGTTCGTTTAGCACCATAAAAATACATACTTTGAGACATGTGATGCTTCAAAACTCTTCATAGGGTGCTACACAAACCTTTCATTGATCACATCAAAATTCCGTGGCAACCGATCATCTGAGACTGAACTGCTAGATTTATAACATTCAAATTAGTTATCTCATAACTACATGTGGATTCCAAATATTGTATCACATTCCAAATAAATAGACAATGTTAAACTTTCCGATCGAATAAACAAACACCCAAGATTTCCCAAATAGTTCTCAACACTTGAAATTAGTTTTAAAACATCCATCACATGCCACAGTACCAATGGTCCAGCCGTAGAAGGGTGAAGCAATGCCTCACATGTGGCAACGCCGTACTGCCCCAAACCCTAAGGTTTAGAGGCAGTTCAAAACGGTCACATAATCGAGTTAAGGTTTGTATTCTTCTAGAGGGTCCATCGCGTTACTTGCACGACTTAGAACATTCTTAAACTACGGAAAAATCCAACACTTGAAAATTTTCTGGCAGGGGAAAAAGTGAGTTATTGATATCCGGTCGAACTTTTTAACACGTTCTAAAATTACCCGGAAAAACTTAAACGAAGTTAAACTTTCCGATCAAATCAACGAGCTCCCAATACAACCCAGAAAACTCAACACTTGAGTAATGATTAAAAATTCCCAGAAGCAGTAGGTAACACATACGGATGTTACTATTGGAAAAAGATACCCTAATTCTCAATTCTTGCCGCGGAACTGCCGCCAATACCCCAGTTTGGCCGCGGTTCCGCGGCGCTATAGTGGAATTAGGGTGTCGTTTTTCACAGGTCTCCATAAAATCACCTGCTTGATTTTCTAAGTATTTTTAATATGAAAAATGCCAACTTTTTGAAAAATTTCCAGAAACTAGGGTTTTACAGGTATTCGGAGTTCGATCGGACTTTAAATTTCGTCTAGAGTTCGCCTAAAGCTCTAGCTTGGCTTTGATACCACTGTAGGGTTACTAGGCACTCTCACACGGGTCTATAAGGTATCAACCATGCCCGATTTAAAATTTAGACGTGCCGAACAACCCTAACCAAGATCTTTAAACTAGAGATTAGGCGAAACAAAGCATGTTAAACACTTTAACATCTAAGAGTTTGAGATTACAACCATTGTAGTCCGGTCCTTCACTTCTAAAGCTCCGTGTTGAGGTCCCTTCGCTGCGATCATCATGTACCCGGACTTTAGAGAGGCTCCACGAAGAGAATGATGCAAACTTGCTTCCGATCTTCGATAACAAAGATGATCTACCTTGAAGTTTCTTTAACACAAGCTCTCACTCACAAATGAAGTAAACACCCTAATCTAAATGGCTAGGATAGATTAGGATGATGAAGTAGGATTTTAGCTCTCATTTTTTTCTATTTCTCACTTAAAATCATCACTAATGAAAAAGCTAGTAAGCTTTTCCATGAAAGAAGAAGAAGGAAGAAGAAGAACCATCTCTTTTGTGATGAATAATGAAAGTATGGTATCATTACAAATGCAACCATGCTTAAGTCAAGAAAGACTTAACCATTGTAGAGATCTAACCATAGTAATGGGTATGGGTTAGGTTAAGTAAATATCTTGCAAAATATCTAAACTAAATATCTTTGCAAGAAACAAAATAAAAGCTTCTAGAAAAGTTTAACCCAAATCAAACCCTAACCTCGTTTAATCTCCACTAAACATTTTGCATTAGTAATTATAACATGTTACAATATTATATATCACATATATAATATTTATTATAACAAAATAAAATAATACAATTAACATATATCGCATATATATCAATGTATTACCCGAGTGAGAAAAAGAATCTTTTAGTGAGCTTATATTAGTTAATGTAATTTAATATATCAAATATATAATTATACATTAAATTATCGAATAAACACTTGATCCGATAATCCGACTATTTCACAAATAACCGATTAATATAATCTGTATCAGTTCATCGAATCAACACTTGATCCGATGACCTGGCTATATCTCATATACCCGGCCGATATCTCATATCGCGAGAATCTAATACGGTATCACATACACGTATTGTTCTCGGTCCCGCACATATCATATATGTGCTCCTACTCCGTTTTTCCTGAGCCAAGAAACCTCTGTGTAGGACTCTAAAGAATCGTCAATACGCCGGCAGTAGGTGATGATCATATCAAACACCCACAAGCTGCAAGCGGTCAGCTAAACGTAACAGCCACCCAGGTATTGAGCGATCAGAAGATCAACAAGCAAGCCTGTACTTTCTCCTGCGAATCCAACAAGTAGCACTCCCGTACAGTCCGGTCTCTTCGTCTGATATGTCGCATATCTCGCCTAGGGGTGGTAAACATCAGACCCCAGTAGCTTGATAAGTCGTGTCGATATGAGGTCTATAACAGTTCGAGAAACTAATGATAACACTTACCAGTAAATCTCAGCAACCCTGGCCAGGGATTTCCAGTTATAGCCAATCGAACACAGCGCAACATAAACTCCCCATACTGGGAGAGACGAATCCCCTCCTATCGCTCATTGCCTCCATGTGATTCAGGACTGTACCCAAAAGCCACCTTTTTGCACACCCTCTTAGACGTTGTTCAGTTGATAAAACTGCACATTTGTATTACATTTTTCCTACCATTTTCATATTAAAAAAGGACTTTATTATAATATATTATACATATGAGAGTTTATGTGTAAAATCATTATTTTCCATGCGTTAATATATTTTAATTAGCATTTGGTAGAAAAATGTATGCAAATAAATTCATTGACCTAATCCTAGTAAAACTAAGTCTACTAAATATCATTTGAGTTGTTGTGCAAAAGATTTCCAAGTGTGCAGAATTTTTCAAAGACTAGAATCAAGCAAATCAAGTTGTTGAAGAAGACTTGCCAAATTAAGTAGCAAAACTTGGAGACCAAGTCTGGCAGCAACCACGAGAGGATTTCAAAGATACAAAGGTTCCATAGACGTACACATGTCACATAGAGACAGCCCATGAAAAATGATCAACGGCGGAGATGATAAGGCCGTGGATCCGCGGCATTAACCCCTTTATGCCGTGGATCCGCCGCGGTTCAGGAGAGATAGAGGCGGAGGATTTTTGGGGTGAATCTCTTCTATATTTTACCAACTTTTGAAGCAAATGATTCTGGCTTTGCACTATAAAAAGGCACCGAGAGCCTCTTGAAAAATTCATCAAGCCGACGCGATCACGAAGCCCCAGAAGCTCACGCATCCAGGCTGATCATCAACTGTTCGTCTACCTCCTTAGGAAAGATCGAGAAGCAACTAGTTTGTAATCATTTTCTACGGAATAAAAGTGTAGATTGTTCAAGTGATTAATAAAGTTAGTTATTTTATTTAATTCTTTTGCATTTTACATTATGTTTCCCCTCTCTGTCTTTTCATCTTCTTCTCCCACCATGCGTACGTAATTCTCCGCTTGTTAGGGTTCGTAGGATTATGGTAGGCTAATGGATGATAAACATCCCTAAACCTTTTTTAAGTCCTATAAAGTTTATGAACTTTATCAAAAGAATCATTAACATCCTAATCGGGCGCGCTAGCAATTCTTTGCTAGTTCCGATCGCGATTAGAGATTAGATTAATGATTGTTTTGGTAAAGGCTAGATTTGAAAGGATTTCCGTATCGAGATAAGGGTTAAAGTGGGATTCCTTTTCCCTCCAGAAACCCTAATCTACGCGCATCACCATCGTTCTGGTTTTAAATCTATTAATGGATAAAAAGGGTAACTTTTAATTAATCGTCCATGACTACTAAATCCTAACGAACCCTACAAGCCCTCTTATTATATTATCTAAATCTCTAAAATAATCTAGATCTATATTTTTGCATTCTTGCTTAACGTAGATCTAGAAACTTTTCACAAAATTCTTATTTCCTCCTCTCTTTCAACACATCTAAAGTAAGAGTAAAAGGTTCCACGTTTCCCTAAGGACGACCCGTACTCACCTCGGTCTAGCTACGCGCGACACCGTTCTGATTGCGGTTAAACTACAAAAAAACACACTCTTTCGTATCAATCAAATGGCGCCGTTGCCGGGGATACGTGCGTAATTTTTATTTTTACTATTTGTGTTGGATCCTTAGACGAGTCATATCATTATTAACACAAAACTGCAAATTGCATATTTAACGATTTGTGCGTGAATTTTTGCAAGGAGATCTGGAGTCACAGAATTAAGGAAAACAGGAAACAGAGACATTTTTAGAGATCCAGAGGAGCACAGAAGGATATACAAAAAATTTCATCAAGCAATCCCTCTACCACGCGGCGGAACCACGGCACAAGGGTACTTCCTGCGGCGGAAACGCGGCGGTTTAGAGGGATTAGGGCTACAGAACTCTCTGGTAAGATTCTCAACTCCTTCTCTCTCCTCTCAAATCCAATAAAATCTATCTTCTGCAGGATTCTTTGCAAAATCGCGCCGCTCAAAAATCTTTTTGCAAAAGTTTTGTGATTGGTTTTGTTTTGCATATTTTAATATGGACTTTAAGGGGCAAAGACCAAATCAAGATTAGGTGGGGATTTCATCACCCTTCCTAAGCCCTACAAATCACAAACCGAGCATCTGCATCAACCCTACAATAATTTAAAAAATATCTAGACCAGACTCTAAGGACTGTCGCGCTCATTAAGGACAGAGGAAGGTCGTGGGTAATCTATCGTTTATCCGTATTACTTTTGTAGTGCCTAGGCAAGTGTGTCAAAGGCTAGTGGTTTTTAATTAGGCCCACTACTGTGGTTCCTTCCCAATTACCTGGTACTTACCTGGCTACAAGGGTACTACGGAGGCGGTAGAGGATTGATCCTGCGGCTTGTCCTTTGGAAGTCTAGGAGCGGTCTAGAGACTGGACCTAGGTGGCCTTAGTTCAAGGGTTTCTTGTGCATCTTAGGGTGATTTGTCTTGAGTCCCACTTTTTCAAAACAAGCCAATTTTAAATCACACACACGCTGCCACTTGCACTAAACCCGCTTAGTGCATGCTCGGCTAGACACGGGATCCTAGTGCCCGTCTTGTCCGCGTTCCTGCTATCGACCCTGAAGTCGGTACTTCTTCATCTTCTTTTCCCCCACCACACACCACATCGACCGAGATGGACGACACTCCATCAAATTATAACACCACGCTGCCACCGCCCGAAGGTGCGCAGAATCCACCGCGCATTTCTCTCCAAGAGAGATGCTATCCTATCCGTGATTCTCTTCCCACTTATCTATCTCTTCCACCACCTAATGGGGATAATTTCGAAATTAAACCCCACTACATCAATCTGCTTCCCAAATTTCACGCGCTTGAGTCGGAAGACGCGTACGTTTTCATTACCAAATTCGAGAACGTATGCGCAATGATGGGAACTTCACAATTGACTTTAGATGCTATGCGCTTACGTCTTCTCCCATTTACACTGTGCGACTTGGCAGAAAAATGGCTTTACAATACTGCCGCACACTCTATCACTAATTGGGATGAATTTGTCATAGCATTTCTTAAAAAGTTTTACCTAAACCACAAGACTGCCCATATTAGGAGCGAGATCAACCAGTTCACCCAGCTTCCCAATGCCCGTTTTGGAAGTGCTTTGAACGTTTCAAAGATCTGCTTGTCCAATGCCCCCATCACGGAATACAAAGATGGGATTTATGTCAGATTATATATGAGGGCATTAATCCAGCGACAAAGCAGATGCTTGAAACAATGTGTCAATGCAATTTCATGTCTAAAGATGACGGTGAAGCGTGGAAATATCTGGAAGACCTTGCTGAACACACGTTGCAGTGGGAAAGCGTAAGACCACCTTCAACTAAGGGAGGTATTCACCAGCTTGATGTTTCTATCGCAGTGAAAGCCGAAATGGCAGCGATACAGAAGAAACTCGATGCTATTGAGAACAAATTCTCATCATTCTCCCTAAATCAGGTCACGTTTCCTAAGACCGTCTGTGGTTGCTGTTCGGATCCTTCACACTTAACGGAAGAATGTCCTATGAATGCATCGTTTCAAGCGAATGCTGCTTTTCAGCAGCGACCTAGAAACGACCCTTATTCTTCCACGTACAATCAAGGATGGAGGAATCATCCTAACTTTGCTTGGAATCAAAACCAACAAAGCAATTATCAAAGACCTCCTCCACAGCAACCACAACCACAGAATCAGCCCCACTTTCAGTCACAGAATTTCCAAAATCCGGCCAACATTTCTATACCACAAGTGGCCGGTACTGACAACTCACTTGCACAAACTTTGGATATGTTCATGAAACAATCCATGCAAATTTCGGCTAAGATGAGGTCTTCTATTGATACCATAACGAAAAACTCCGCCTCTCATGGTGAGAGTATTAAATCATTAGAAAACCAAATCGCACAGTTAAACGCCGCAACAATTGCGAAAGAGAAAGGGAAACTCCCATCTCAACCCCTACCGAATCCTGGCCATTCACAAAATCATAATGTGAATGCCGTTACTACGTTGAGATCGGGGAGAGAGCTGAATAACCGTGTAGGTGACCAGTTTGATGTTAGTGACACATTTGATACCCCAGCTTCATCTTCTTCTTCCCCTAATTCGTCTAGTCCCCCACCTTCATCCGAGCCTATTCTCCGTTTTCCCCAAGGCTTGAACATTTCGCCAAATCTATCTAAGTCGATGCCAACTCCAATTTTGGGATCGAATCCGTCGCCACAGTCTTCTCCACAAATGTTGGACCCAAAACTTATTGATCGAGCTCCATTTCCAAACCGATTAAGGGCCAACAGAGCTAACCCGCAAATGGAGAAGATTGTGGAAATGTTTAAGCAAGTTAGCATGAATATTCCTCTCCTAGATGCTATTCAACAAGTCCCATCTTATGCAAGAATCCTTAAAGACTTGTGCACTAGGAAGAGAAAAACTCAAGTGCCTAAAAAGGTTTTCATGATGAGTAATGTTAGCACAGCTTTTACCCAACAAATACCAAAGAAACGTAAGGACCCCGGCTGTCCTACAATCTCTATTTCTATTGGGGGTAAAAATATTAATCGTGCTTCACTCGATCTAGGCGCTAGCGTCAACTTGCTTCCTTATTCAGTTTACGAGCAGTTAGGAATTGGAGAGTTAAAACCCGCCCATTGTACTCTCCAGATGGCAGACCGATCTATCACCAAACCTCGGGGCGAACTAGAGGATGTGTTAATTAAAGTCGGGGAATTCATATTTCCCCTGGACTTTATTTTTTTAGATACACAACCTGTGGTAAACCCACGCAATCA
The DNA here is from genome assembly GCA_030015575.1 of Agapanthus africanus. Lineage (NCBI taxonomy): Eukaryota > Viridiplantae > Streptophyta > Magnoliopsida > Asparagales > Amaryllidaceae > Agapanthus > Agapanthus africanus. Next base: position 522,459,563 of record CM057344.1, read on the forward strand.
AATCCCGGTGATACTTGGTCGACCCTTCCTAGCAACTTCTAACGCTGTGATTAATTGTCGTAACGGTTCTATGAACTTATCCTTCAGGAAAATGACAATTGAGCTTAATATTTACAAGCTAGGAAGTCAGCCATCAGAACCTTCTGCTCATTTGCTGGATGTTTGTTCCATCCACGAGATAGCTTCCGAAAGCTGCATGGATGAGGAACTTTGCTTTGATGTTCTCGACAACACTAAAGAGACATCGTTTGATCTTGCACCACTTCACAATGAGGATATGTTCAATGAGTCCGACCTTGAGATTGAACCCATTGACTCGTTGCAAAAGTCAGCAGCACTTTCCGAGTCAATATCTTATGCAAGTTTTGAACCTCTTAAGGAGTCCGAATATCATTCCGTTACCCCTCCTTCTATTGTCACTCCGCCAATTCTTGATCACAAACCGCTACCTTCTCATCTTAAATATGCATATTTAGGAGAGAATGAGACTTTGCCCGTGATTATATCCGCTTCTCTAGCCTTAGAGCAAGAGAATGCACTTTTGGTAGTGTTGAGATCGAATCGGTAGGCATTTGGTTGGACAATGGCCGACATCAAAGGGATTAGTCCCTTAATTGTTGAACATCACATACATCTGATGGATGAAGCCAAACCAACCCGAGACCCACAAAGACGGTTAAATCCCGTTATGAAGGAGGCGGTAAAGAAAGAAATCGTCAAGTGCCTTGATAGTGGAATAATTTACCCCATATCTGATAGCCAATAGGTAAGTCCAATTCAAGTGGTCCCTAAAAAGTCTGACATCACGGTCATCACTAATGAGGCTAATGAGTTAATCCAAACACGCACCCAAATTGGGTGGCGCGTATGTATTGATTACAGGAAACTCAATGCCGCGACGAGGAAAGATCACATCCCTCTACCTTTCATTGACCAGATGTTGGAACGATTAGCGGGACACGATTACTACTGTTTCTTGGACGGATACTCTGGCTACAACCAGGTCCCCATCGCCGAAAAGGATCAAGATAAAACCACTTTTACTTGTCCTTTCGGAACTTTTGCTTATAGACGCATGCCCTTTGGGTTATGCAACGCTCCCGCTACATTTCAGCGGTGCATGATGGGGATATTTTCAGATATGGTGGAAAATTTTCTAGAAATTTTAATGGACGATTTCTCCATTTTTGGGGACTTCTTTGAGGACTACCTTCGTAATCTTGACGCGGTTCTTACCCGCTGTAAGGATAAGAACTTGACTTTGAATTGGGAAAAATGCCATTTTATGGTCCAGGAAGGTATTGTACTTGGACATATAATTTCACGAAAAGGCATTGAGGTTGACAGAGCTAAAATAGATGTCATTCATAACCTCCCTCGTCCCAACTGCGTCAAAGATATATGATCCTTCCTTGGCCATGCAGGATTTTATAGGAGATTTATTAAGAACTTTAGCAAAATTGCTAGACCCTTAACCCTTCTATTGGCCAAGGACACTACTTTTCACTTCAATTCGGATTGTGAGGCTGCTTTTGAATCGCTTAAAGAATCACTCACTACAGCCCCCGTTCTATCATCTCCGGATTGGAACCACCCGTTCGAGCTTATGTATGACGCATCAGATTTTGCTATTGGTGCTGTCTTGGGACAGCATATTGATAAGATGCCACATGTAATTTACTATGCAAGTAGGACCTTGAATGATGCACAAATAAATTACACAACTACCGAGAAAGAACTCTTGGCAGTTGTATTTGCATTAGAGAAATTCAGGCCCTACTTGATTGGCTCGCCTATTGTGGTTTACACAGATCACTCCGCCCTACGACATCTTTTAACGAAGAAGGATGCAAAGGCCAGGCTAATACGTTGGATCCTATTGTTACAAGAATTTGATCTTGTTATCAAAGACAAGAGTGGATGTGAAAACGTAGTAGCCGACCATCTTTCACGCATCACTTCTTCGCCAACTGTGACCATGCCGATAAATGACTCAATTCCTGACGAACAGCTCTTGAATGTATCCTACGAACCTTGGTTCGTGGATATCGTGAACTATCTTGCTACGGGACTTATTCCTAGTGATTGGTCGAAACAAGAGAAACTTCGATTTCTATCCCAAGTAAAATATTTTTACTGGGATGAACCTTATCTATTCAAGTATTGTTCCGATCAAATCATTCGCAGGTGTGTCCCTAACGATGAATTCAAGAGCGTGTTATCATTTTGTCATGATCAGGCATGCGGCGGTCACTTTGGACCTCGAAAAACGGCGGAGAAAGTTTTGCAATGTGGTTTTTATTGGCCAACATTATTTAAAGATGCATTTGAACATTGCAAAACTTGTCCGCGATGTCAGCATTTGGGTCGGATTTCACGAAGTAACGAGATGCCGCTCCAACCTATATTGGTTGTGGAAATATTTGATGTTTGGGGTATTGATTTTATGGGCCCTTTTTTCAACTCCTTTGGAAATCTATATATCTTGTTAGCGGTTGATTATGTCTCGAAGTGGGTGGAAGCTACACCGTGTCGCACTAATGACAACAAAGTTGTCATTAAGTTCCTTAAAGAAAATATCTTTTCGCGATTCGGACACCCTCACGCTATCATTAGCGACAACGGGACACATCTCTGCAATAGGTCTTTCGAGGCCTTGATGCGGAAATATTCAATCACTCACAAGCTTTCTACGCCTTATCATCCCCAAACAAGCGGGCAGGCTGAGATCTCAAATAGGCAGATCAAACAGATATTGGAGAAGACGGTTTCTAAGAACCGTAAAGATTGGTCAACCAAATTGACGGATGCTCTTTGGGCATTCCGCACCGCTTATAAGACCGATCTTGGTATGTCTCCATACCGCCTTGTGTTTGGGAAGGCATGCCACCTCCCTGTTGAGATTGAACATAAGGCAATGTGGGCTATTAAAGAGCTTAATTTTGATCTTGAACATGCAGGCAGCTATCGGAAGCTGCAGTTGAATGAGCTAAGCGAACTCCGCGATGAAGCTTACGATAATGCGGTGATAGTAAAGAATAGGACTAAAGTGTTCCACGATAAAAATCTTTTTAGAAAAACCTTCACATCGGGGCAACAAGTCCTTCTTTACAATTCCCGTCTCCATCTTCATCCAGGTAACCTTAAATCTCGTTGGAAAGGACCTTTTGTGGTGCGGTATGTACACCCGCACGGGGCAGTTGAAGTCGAAAATTTGAAAAACGGTTCGATTTTTAAAGTGAACGGGCATAGATTAAAACCGTATTTTTCTACTGACCCTGCGGAGGAGCTCCTGTTTTTACAGGAGCCACTTTATCAAAACTAAAACTCCTCCGCCTCACCTCCATGTTTTTGTAACATTTTCTCATTTTAAGAATGGAGGTTAGTAAAAATGGATTTGATTGAATATCTGTGCGTGTCAAAGAATATGTTTGGGGGAATTTTTCATTTAACTATTATTTTACCCCTTGTATCTCTCCCTTAGTATACAGGTCCATATTCTAAAAAGGCTACATCAGTGAGGACACTGCTGAAAACAGGTTTGGGGGGGAGGTTTGTATTCACTGAATTATCTTTGACACTGGGCATTAAAATTTTTTAATATAACAAAAGAGTAGAAAGTGAAAAATTACATCCAAAAGATAGGAATAGTTTAAGAAAACCAAGAAAATTAGAAGTTTTCTTAAACGAACTGGTAATAAGTAGTTATGAGCCGTTGTCCCAAGGGTTAGTAAGATGAAGGAAGTCGCTAATCTGAGGATAAAAATAAGTCTGAAAAATAGTTTCTATTCTGGAAGCCAAATATTTGAATGTTGATACCCTACTATATGCTTTTACACACGTCTTGAAACTCGGGATAGTAGAGGATACCTTGAAATGCTCTTGTCTAAAAGCCAAAAAATGAAGAAAATATAAAAATGGTGAAAAGAAAAAATGAACACTGGTTTTGTATCGCCAAGGCAGCAATAAAAAAAATATAGCGAGGGTGCCTCTTCACCTAGTGCCCTAAGGCCAACTGGTCTGGAAGTCACTGCTAAGCCTTAGGTGGTGCAAGACGAGGAAAATATTATCACCTAATCAGCAAGCACATGAGTAATCGGTCGGTTAGTGTTAGTGTATATGCCCTAGAGGCCATTACTGTATCATACTAGTTTGTATATTACTTAATGGATGCTTGGGATATTCACCTTGTATATACAATCTTGCTCAAAATAGTAGTATGCTACTTGGTTTGTTTCTACTTCAATGTGTACTTGTGTTTATTTCAGTATATCACTTATACGCATTAGTGGAGCCCTTAGGATCTTTGCTTGATTACCAGCGTTGTGATGGCAGTCACACTAGTGGGGGCTGGGTAATCTATAAGCACATCCTTATTCAGGTCCCTGGTCGCAGGACTATCGAGACAGGGCATCGATACTCCGGAGTAGACCAGCGCATGCGCTTCTCATCCCAGTGTGGGAGACGGTCTGTCCCACAGCCGTCAGTACGTCGTACTTGAGATAGTATGCGGGTGCTCGTTAGGTTACGGGTACACTGGACAGGACTCGTCGGGAACTGACTAGTTGGTATTATACCTATCGTCAGTTATCAGTTCCCAGGTGACATGAGTACAGCTTAGTCCGCTGACTTGACACTGTCACTTCGCCTCGGGTGTGTTCCCACTGTACTTTGATCACTACCCTACCACGGCTCAAAGGAGTCGTGCAAACAGGTGGTGGTTGGGTGCAGTCCCGAAGCACTTGGAGGCAGTGACGGTTAGACAGGATTCGTCTCTCCCGGTATTGGGGGTTGACATCGCGCTGTGTCTAGAAGAGCCATTACACGAGTAGTCCCTGGCCAGGGCAAACGAGATATACTGGTAGGTTTCCAGTGTTATCTCAGGGTGTATTGGGCTTCACTCCGGCACGACTTGTACCGCTATTGGGGGACTGACGTTTACCGCCCCCTAGGCCCGCCATGCGATGTATCAGACGAACAGACCGGACTGTATGGAGAATGTCACACTCAGGCTCAGTAGGAGTTCAGATGGGTTTCGCCTCGTCGGTCTTCTTGTCGGCATTACCTGGGGACCGTTACGCACAGCTAGTGCCGCTTGCGGTCTGTGGTTAAACCCACTGCCAGCGTAGTGTCGAGTCTTTAGAGTCCCACACAGAAAGCTTTTCGCCTTTAGGCAAAAGAGTAGAGGTCGCATGGTATTGCGACAGGTCGCATGGTTTTGCGACAGGGTTCGGTCACATCCGTGCACTTGTGCACGTACAGTGTCCGGACAGTTTACACTAGCGGGCTTTGGTTTAAGCCAGATCCTAGTGTACCTTATGGGATTGGATTTATCCAGTTTGCATTCGTGTTCCTCGGAACGCGGATGCGGGTGTGTATGCACAGTTGACAGGGAGGCACAGACAGCGGATTCTCATTAGGGTTGTTGACAGTTGACCGTTGACTTTTTGACTTTTTGCTCAACCCTAATGAGAATATGATATGTGATTAACTATTATATTAATTAAGTATTATGGTGATATGGTTGTTGACTTGTTGACTTTTGTTGACTTGTTGACTTTGGTGACTTGTTGACTTTTGTTGACTTGTTGACCGGTTGACTAGGCTTGACTAGTTGACCATCATGATGACCATGGTTATCATTTCATGCCAAAGACTTTTTTCTTGCTTGCTTTTTGAGTAAAATGAGTGCATGATATGATAACCTTATGGTTGCTTCTAACCATTACCAAAAGACTTTTTTGATATGATGAGTTATGATCACTTTGGATTATGAGAGGGTGAAAGGAAAAAGAGAGCCTCATTCTTTCTTGCTCATTCTCTCTCTTGTTCTTGAGCTCTCCCCTTGCTCTCACCCTCAACCTCTTGCTCCCTCTCTTGATCTATGGTTCTCTTGTCTCATGAGTTGAGAATCAAGAACCATAGATAAAATCCCATTCTATTTCCTCTCTACTCATTCTAGTTCACTAGGTTTAGCAAACCAAGTGAACTAGTTTCTTCAAAGACCGAAGAAGGAGCTAAAGGTTGGAGCTTTCAAGTGGATCTATCTTCGGCGTACGGAGACGACGAGAAGGAGCCATCGGACCACCACCGGAGCTTGAAGACGAAGGAGTTCAAGACAAGCTAGGTATAACCATCTCTATCCGAGTAGCTAAATATCTTTAGCTTAGTATGCTAGTTTTAGTTTAGGTAAAGATCCCGACCTAGCTTAGTCCATGTTGCCTCTTGCGTTAAAATTTTGATTTTATACCGTTTCCGCCTCCCCGTAAGAACCGGGGGTCGCAACGTGGACTTACAGTGGTATTAGAGCCTAACTAAACTTAAACTAGCTTGGTAGTGAAGTGTAACGAAGTTCGGAACCGAAAAAAATCACAAAACCGGATAATCACAAAAACTGAGTTTCTGTTGAAATTTTTTCTGCTCAAAATGAAAAACTTTATACTCCTAAATTCGGCTCAGGGTTTTGTGTGAACACCCAAGAAAAACGATACAGTGATTCGCCTAAAGTGCCGCGCTTCCGCCGCGTGATCCTTCTTAGACGCCGCTGAACCGCCGCGACTTGGTGTCTTCTCTGCATCGTTTTTCGTGCAGTGTGTTTGTGTGTTGGTTTTGGGATTTTTAAAATATATTATATGTGCCCAGATTTTCCAGAAAAGAAATTTCCTTTTGGGGTCCTATAATTCCGTATTTTTTCCGAACTTCACTGCACTTTGACTATGATGGTTATATCTGTGATGCTTGCATGTATTGAACGTCGGCTAATCGCTATAAGTCGATTAATCGGGGTTATACATGATCTGTAATGTGCTGGAATGTGTATATGAATGTGTTGGACTGTCGCGGGTGAATAGCCGGGGTGGATGTGAGATGAGCTTTTGTTTTTCTTTCATTCATTGTAAATGTAAATTGATGTAATAATTATTATTTGTTTGACCGCACAACCGGGTCGGGGTTGTAGCCGTCATTGTATAATTCTTTTTACTGTTTTTGCTCCTAGGATAGACCCATGGAGGGGTGCACAAACTACCGAGTACTTGGCGGGTAGTTTGCCGCACCCGTAGGGGTCTTGGGTGGGGTATTTGGCTATTCACCGCGACCGTGTTATCCGCTTTTCGTTTCAGGCTCGAAAGGATTGCGGATTGCTAGTATATCCAATGCATTCATCTGTGATCTGTAATGTCTATCATTGCTTATTATTTAGGCGTTGCTTATGTTTTACAGACGCGCTAGCCCAGCCCCCGCTCTGTCGTTAGTTAAGTAACCTAACGGGTAATGACGGGGCCCAGTGGCGAATGCGAATGGCATAAGCGTACGTCATATTTTGGTTGTTTTCTGCAATGGTAGGGTTAAATGATGGGACGCATTAAAAGAACTAATGCAAGAATATCACGCATTAAAAGAACTAATGCAAGATAATAAACCAAGTTAAAGTCGTTGGAACACTTTCGAAAAACCACTCGGTTCTTTTCAAAACAAACTTTTAAAATACGGAGTTTGAGCCACTCCATTTAAAAGCTATCTCGTTCCATCGACCATATCAAGTTCACTACGTTCACGGTTTTGCCAAAACCATCCGTAGCCCTCCGTCGTTTCACATGAATAGTCAATAGTATTCAAGCTGTGTATGTTGGCCAAAGTCAAGGCACAGTGATTGGTAGCTATTGGGTGTTCATGTGTAGCATAGATAGATGCGTTGGTTTGGGACAGTCGTACTGCCATTTTGGCCAAAGTCAAGGGTAGGTACGGATGGATCCAAATTAACCTGGATAATGACGGGTAGAACTTGACATGTGACTTATGATATTTTGGCCAAAGTCAAGGTCATAAGAGCATGGGGCAAAAATCCACATCGGGAGTTTCATAAGTACTGAAACTTGCTAGATTTGCATACCATTTGGAGTGTGATGATTCTGGTAGGATTCCTTCAGTTTCGTCACGCAATGATATTTGGATCCCGATCCTACTGTGAGTATATGCTACTCCTCGGGAAATTTCTCACTTAACGATCAATGCTATAAACCTAGTAGGTGCCTAGAAAGGTGTTAGCGGGGCTACGCCCCCAGGGAAAAGAGGTTCTCTAATTAAGGAACTTCGCGAAAGCGTTGGAAAACCTCCCTCGAAGTACCGACACCGGCCTGGCTGAACGGTTAAGCAAGTATTGTACGGTGGGATTGATCCTGACTAATTCTTCCTTTATGGTTTGAGGAGGGATTCGAGAAACAGTGGGAGCCATCCTGTTTAGACAAACTAAAAACCACTCTAAACTTGCAAGAGCATCATGCTGAGTGTTTCTTCTTCTCTCTCCTAATTGCAGCGACCAATCAACATGACTGGACTTAAGTTACTCCTAGATAAAAACAAACTGACAGGGCCAAACTACAAAGATTGGCTCAGGAATGTCACGATAGCAATCACTTATGACAAGCTGGGGTATCTTCTTACCACCAAAGCTCCCCCTGTCCCTGGTCCAACTTCCAGCGTCGCGGATAAGGAAATCCGTAAGACTTGGGAGATTGATAGCGCGAAGGCCAAATGCCTCCTGCTTGCCTCGATGGACAACGAACATCAGAGGAGGCATGAGAATATGGACATGGAGTCCATATTGCTCCATACAAAAGAACTGTATGGAGAGCAATCACGTATCGCAAGATACGAAGCGTCGAAAAAGTTATTTTCGACAAGAATGGCCGTCGGATCATCAGTAGCCGAGCATGTGCTAAAGATGATCGGCTTCATTGAGGAGCTCGCTGACCTAGGGATCACATTGGAGAGTGAGCTATATACGGATATAGTTCTCCAGTCCCTTCCTTCCACTTACGCCCAGTTTATACTGAACTTCAACCTACAAGAAAAAGAGGTTGAACTATCAGAGCTCCTCAACATGCTGAGGAGCGCAGAGGGCACCCTACAGAAAGGTAGGGAAACATCCACTTTGTTTGTAGGAGGATCATCTTCTTCTAGGTCCAAGGCGAAAGCCAAGGGAAAGAAGAAGAAGGCCCCCGCCAAACCAAGGGGCGGTGTTGGTAAAGTGGATACGAAGGGAAAAGGCAAAGCAACAAAGATAGCGGGGAAGCTTGTGGATAAGGAAGAATGCTTCTATTGTCATAAGAAAGGACACTGGAAGAATGATTGCAGGGCCTGGAAGGCCAGAACACAGGAATTGAAGCAGGTTGCAGCTTCAGCTTCAGGTGTGTATGTTATTGAAAACTGTCTTTCAATAAACTCTACTTCCTGGGTATTGGATACCGGATCAGGATCTCATATCTGTAATTCTTTGCAGGCGTTGAGAAACCGTAGTGTTTTGAAGGCAGGTGACATGACCCTCAAAGTTGCGAACGGAGCTAGCATGGATGCTAAAGCCGTGGGGGACTATCACCTGGGAATGTCAGATGGACATGTTTTGGTTTTGCGTAATTGCTTTTTTGTACCCAACGCAACTTGTAATATCATTTCTGTATCTTTAGTTTCTAAAGAAGGTTATGAATTTGCGTTTGTAAGTAATGTTGTAAACATTCACCTTAATCAAGTTTTGATTGGGTCAGGTACATTGAGTAATGGTATATACGTGTTAAACCAACCACAGATTTTCAACGTCCAGAATACACACAAAAGAAAGTCTCCAGAAATAAATCAGACTTTCTTATGGCATTGTAGATTGGGTCACATCAATGAGAGAAGGTTGACTAAGTTACATACAGAAGGATATTTGAATGCGTTCGAATATCAATCGTATGCCACTTGTCAATCTTGTCTCAAAGGAAAGATGACAAAGACTCCGTTTACTGGACAAGGAGTAAGAGCGAGCGAGCTCTTGGGACTCGTACACAGTGACGTGTGCGGTCCAATGTCTACACATGCCCGAAGCGGACATTCTTACTTCATTACTTTTACGGATGACTTCTCAAGGTACGGTTATGTCTTCTTAATGAAACATAAGTCCGAGGCCTTTGGAAAATTCCAGGAGTATAAGAATGAAGTAGAGAAACAGACCGGCAAAAGTATTAAGATTCTAAGATCGGATCGAGGTGGAGAATACTTAAGTGCCGAGTTCCTGGACTATTTAAAAGAGAACGGAATTCTTTCTCAGCTTACTCCTCCATACACCCCGCAACATAACGGTGTATCGGAGAGACGGAACCGCACCCTATTGGATATGGTGCGGTCCATGATGAGTAACGCTGAGTTACCGCGATCATTCTGGGGGTATGCGCTAGAATCAGCCGCATACCTTTTGAACCGAGTTCCCACTAAGACTGTGCCTACCACGCCATTTGAGATGTGGTGTGGGAAGAGACCCCATCTTAATCACATTAAGATATGGGGAAGTCCAGCTTTTGTCAAAAAGCAGCATACGGACAAGCTCGAGGCACGCTCAGTACTGTGCAAGTTTGTGGGATATCCAAAGAATTCCAAGGGATATTTCTTCTACTGTGAAGAGGAACAAAAAGTTCTTGTTTCTCGACATGCCCACTTTCTAGAACACCAGTTCATAGAAAAAGAAATAAGTGGGAGCGCAGTAGAACTGGAAGAAATTCCAGAACCACAGACTGTTACTGAAAGCTTAATGGAACCAGAGGGTTCAACAGAACAGGACATTCCTACGCCGCTCCGCAGGAGTAGTAGGCAGTCTCATCCGCCCGAGAGATACTACGGTTTTCTCATAGACGGGGATAGAGAGGATTGCATCATAGATTATGATGAGCCTACTAGCTTCCAGCAGGCCGTTCAGAGCGTTGACTCAGTGAAATGGCTGGATGCAATGCGGACCGAAATGGAGTCCATGTACACCAACAAGGTATGGACGTTGGACATTGCTCCAGACGGGGTAAAACCCGTAGGATGCAAGTGGATCTTCAAAAGGAAGATTGGTGTAGGTGGACAGGTTGAGACCTATAAAGCTAGGCTGGTAGCAAAGGGTTTTCGTCAAAGACCTGGCTTGGACTACGATGAAACCTTTTCTCTAGTAGCCATGCTGAAATCCATTCGGATCCTTCTTGCCATTGCTGCCTTCCACGATTATGAGATCTGGCAAATGGACGTAAAGACAGCTTTTCTAAATGGAAATTTAGAGGAGTGTGTCTATATGGACCAGCCAGAGGGTTTCATTCAGAGTGGGAGCAGCGGAAAGGTGTGCAAGTTGCTTAAGTCCATCTATGGACTAAAGCAGGCATCGCGGAGTTGGAACATCTGCTTTGATGAGACGGTCAAAGAATTTGGCTTTATCAAAAATCCAGATGAACCATGCATCTATAGTAGATTTGTAGCGAGAACTGTAGTATTCCTCGTTTTATACGTGGATGACATTCTCTTAATAGGAAATGACATTCCTATGCTACAATCTGTCAAGGGGTTCTTGTCACACAGGTTCTCCATGAAAGACCTGGGTGATGCCTCATACATTCTGGGTATCCGGATCTACCGTGACAGATCCAAGAGGATATTAGGACTTTCACAGTCCAGGTACATCGACACCATACTGAAGAGATTCAGTATGGAAGATTCCAAGCGCGGTAACCTACCGGCTTGTCACGGGATCACCCTCTCTAAAGAGATGTCTCCCAAGACTGATTTGGAGAGGGATCGCATGTCTATTATACCCTACGCTTCTGCGGTAGGCTCTATAATGTATGCGATGTTGTGTACCAGACCGGATGTAGCTTATGCACTGAGTGTGGTAAGCCGGTATCAGTCTAACCCAGGGGAGAAACACTGGATAGCGGTAAAGAACATTCTCAAGTACCTGAGAAGGACTAAGGAGATGTTCTTGGTGTATGGCGGAAAAGACCTCCAGATCGAGGCCTTTGCTGACTCCAGCTTCCAGAGTGACAAGGATGATTTCAAGTCCATGTCGGGTTTTGTCTTTACCCTCAATGGAGGGGCGGTGTGTTGGAAGAGTTCCAAACAGGAAACCGTTGCAGACTCGACGATGGAAGCGGAATACATCGCTGCATCTGATGCCGCAAAAGAAGCTGTCTGGATGAGGAAGTTCTTGAAAGAACTTCAGGTGGTTCCGTCCATTGTTGATCCAATACCTCTGTATTGCGACAACAACGGGGCTATAGCTTTAGCGAAGGAACCCAGGTCCCATCAGAAATCCAGGCACATCTTAAGGCGGTATCACCTGATCAGGGAGATCGTGGATCGCCAGGAGATCGAGGTTCGGAGAGTCGCTTCAGAAGATAACACTGCAGATCCATTCACCAAGGCCTTGCCCCAGACTCAGTTCGAGCGGCTGATCGAGATGATAGGTCTTCGATACGCCAGTACATGGCCTTAGTGCAAGTGGGAGATTGTTAGTGTATATGCCCTAGAGGCCATTACTGTATCATACTAGTTTGTATATTACTTAATGGATGCTTGGGATATTCACCTTGTATATACAATCTTGCTCAAAATAGTAGTATGCTACTTGGTTTGTTTCTACTTCAATGTGTACTTGTGTTTATTTCAGTATATCACTTATACGCATTAGTGGAGCCCTTAGGATCTTTGCTTGATTACCAGCGTTGTGATGGCAGTCACACTAGTGGGGGCTGGGTAATCTATAAGCACATCCTTATTCAGGTCCCTGGTCGCAGGACTATCGAGACAGGGCATCGATACTCCGGAGTAGACCAGCGCATGCGCTTCTCATCCCAGTGTGGGAGACGGTCTGTCCCACAGCCGTCAGTACGTCGTACTTGAGATAGTATGCGGGTGCTCGTTAGGTTACGGGTACACTGGACAGGACTCGTCGGGAACTGACTAGTTGGTATTATACCTATCGTCAGTTATCAGTTCCCAGGTGACATGAGTACAGCTTAGTCCGCTGACTTGACACTGTCACTTCGCCTCGGGTGTGTTCCCACTGTACTTTGATCACTACCCTACCACGGCTCAAAGGAGTCGTGCAAACAGGTGGTGGTTGGGTGCAGTCCCGAAGCACTTGGAGGCAGTGACGGTTAGACAGGATTCGTCTCTCCCGGTATTGGGGGTTGACATCGCGCTGTGTCTAGGAGAGCCATTACACGAGTAGTCCCTGGCCAGGGCAAACGAGATATACTGGTAGGTTTCCAGTGTTATCTCAGGGTGTATTGGGCTTCACTCCGGCACGACTTGTACCGCTATTGGGGGACTGACGTTTACCGCCCCCTAGGCCCGCCATGCGATGTATCAGACGAACAGACCGGACTGTATGGAGAATGTCACACTCAGGCTCAGTAGGAGTTCAGATGGGTTTCGCCTCGTCGGTCTTCTTGTCGGCATTACCTGGGGACCGTTACGCACAGCTAGTGCCGCTTGCGGTCTGTGGTTAAACCCACTGCCAGCGTAGTGTCGAGTCTTTAGAGTCCCACACAGAAAGCTTTTCGCCTTTAGGCAAAAGAGTAGAGGTCGCATGGTATTGCGACAGGTCGCATGGTTTTGCGACAGGGTTCGGTCACATCCGTGCACTTGTGCACGTACAGTGTCCGGACAGTTTACACTAGCGGGCTTTGGTTTAAGCCAGATCCTAGTGTACCTTATGGGATTGGATTTATCCAGTTTGCATTCGTGTTCCTCGGAACGCGGATGCGGGTGTGTATGCACAGTTGACAGGGAGGCACAGACAGCGGATTCTCATTAGGGTTGTTGACAGTTGACCGTTGACTTTTTGACTTTTTGCTCAACCCTAATGAGAATATGATATGTGATTAACTATTATATTAATTAAGTATTATGGTGATATGGTTGTTGACTTGTTGACTTTTGTTGACTTGTTGACTTTGGTGACTTGTTGACTTTTGTTGACTTGTTGACCGGTTGACTAGGCTTGACTAGTTGACCATCATGATGACCATGGTTATCATTTCATGCCAAAGACTTTTTTCTTGCTTGCTTTTTGAGTAAAATGAGTGCATGATATGATAACCTTATGGTTGCTTCTAACCATTACCAAAAGACTTTTTTGATATGATGAGTTATGATCACTTTGGATTATGAGAGGGTGAAAGGAAAAAGAGAGCCTCATTCTTTCTTGCTCATTCTCTCTCTTGTTCTTGAGCTCTCCCCTTGCTCTCACCCTCAACCTCTTGCTCCCTCTCTTGATCTATGGTTCTCTTGTCTCATGAGTTGAGAATCAAGAACCATAGATAAAATCCCATTCTATTTCCTCTCTACTCATTCTAGTTCACTAGGTTTAGCAAACCAAGTGAACTAGTTTCTTCAAAGACCGAAGAAGGAGCTAAAGGTTGGAGCTTTCAAGTGGATCTATCTTCGGCGTACGGAGACGACGAGAAGGAGCCATCGGACCACCACCGGAGCTTGAAGACGAAGGAGTTCAAGACAAGCTAGGTATAACCATCTCTATCCGAGTAGCTAAATATCTTTAGCTTAGTATGCTAGTTTTAGTTTAGGTAAAGATCCCGACCTAGCTTAGTCCATGTTGCCTCTTGCGTTAAAATTTTGATTTTATACCGTTTCCGCCTCCCCGTAAGAACCGGGGGTCGCAACGTGGACTTACAGTTAGTACCTCAAGAAGTATTAACGGTCGCATGAAAAGGTGTGAGCAAACCTAAATATTCATGAAGTTAAAAAGTACTAAGGCAAATGGACAAGAGTATGAAAGCTTGAATTGAATTCTCCGAGTATAGGGATGTTCTATTCACACATGTAGGGGTATATGATCAATGTTTGGACGAAAGGTAGGAATAAAGAATAAAGACGATGTTTTATTGAGGGATAATTTGATTTCTAACATTTTTTCATGACTATTAAGATAGGGCTCATGACAACTGAAAAACTAGTGTAGTTGGAAACTCTCATTTTCAAAGTCTTTCTTTCATGGTTCTTATCTTTATATGTAAATTTCACTATCTCTCTTTTGTTTTGGGATTTTGTGGGTGCAATCCGCTGAAAACCCTCAGGAGACAACACTCCTCCTACTAAGGACACCTAGAGGTTTAACGGCTTGTTGCACATGCTCAGTGCAATCGTGTCTGCCTACGAAAGTGTGCTTAGTTTTCTCCTTTCTTTTTCTCCACTTGAATGAACTAGTTTGCTCGGAACGATCAAAGATAAGTTTGGGGGTATTTGTTCAGTGGATAAGACTGCACATTTGTATTACATTTTTCCTACTATTTTCATATTAAAAAAGGACTTTATTATAATATATTATACATATGAGGGTTTATGTGTAAAAACATTATTTTCCATGTGTTAATATATTTTTAATTAGCATTTGGTAGAAAAATGTATGCAAATAAATGCATTGACCTAATCCTAGTAAAACTAAGTCTACTAAATATCATTTGAGTTGTTGTACAAAAGATTTCCAAGTGTGCAGAATTTTTCAAAGACTAGAATCAAGAAAATCAAGTTGTTGAAGATGACTTGCCAAATTAAGAAGCAAAACTTAGAGACCAAGTCTGGCAGCAACCACGAGAAGATTTCAAAGATACAAAGGTTCCATAGACGTACACATGTCACTTAGAGACAGCCCATGAAAAATGATCAACGGCGGAGATTATAAGGCCGCGGATCCGCGACATTAACCCCTTTATGCCATGGATCCGCCGCGGTTCAGGAGAGATAGAGGCGGAGGATTTTTGGGGTGAATCTCTTCTATATTTTACCAACTTTTGAAGCAAATGATTCTGGCTTTGCACTATAAAAAGGCACCGAGAGACTCTTGAAAAATTCATCAAGCCGACGCGATCACGAAGCCCCAGAAGCTCACGCATCCAGGCTGATCATCAACTGTTCGTCTACCTCCTTAGGAAAGATCGAGAAGCAACTAGTTTGTAATCATTTTCTACGGAATAAAAGTGTAGATTGTTCAAGTGATTAATAAAGGTTGTTATTTTATTTAATTCTTTTGCATATTACATTATGTTTCCCCTCTCTGTCTTTTCATCTTCTTCTCTCAACATGCGCGAGTAATTCTCCGCTTGTTAGGGTTCGTAGGATTATGGTAGGCTAATGGATGATAAACATCCCTAAACCCTTTTTAAGTCCTATAAAGTTTATGAACTTTATCAAAAGAATCATTAACATCCTAATCGGGCGCGCTAGCAATTCTTTGCTAGTTCCGACCGCGATTAGAGATTAGATTAATGATTGTTTTGGTAAAGGCTAGATTTGAACTGATTTCCGTGTCGAGATAAGGGTTAAGAGTGGGATTCCTTTTCCCTCCAGAAACCCTAATCTACACGCATCATCGTCGTTCTAGTTTTAAATCTATTAATGGATAAAAAGGGTAACTTTTAATTAATCGTCCATGACTACTAAATCCTAACGAACCCTACAAGCCCTCTTATTATATTATCTAAATCTTTAAAATAATCTAGATCTATATTTTTGCATTCTTGCTTAACGTAGAACTAGAAACTTTTCACAAAATTCTTATTTCCTCCTCTCTTTCAACACATCTAAAGTAAGAGTAAAAGGTTCCACGTTTCCCTGAGGACGACCCGTACTCACCTCGGTCTAGCTACGCGCGACACCGTTCTGATTGCGGTTAAACTACAAAAAAACACACTCTTTCGAACCAATCAGAAGTGGTATGATGGAAATCAAAGCACAGTGGGAATCACATAAGACTCTATGACGATCTCGGGTCTACAGACTAACCTGTACCAGTGTCACCAGAGAACTGCCATCTGACGTGAGGTATAATACCATCTAGGAGTTCTCGGCGAGTCCGTCCAGTATACCCAGTCTCTACTGAGCATCCGTATACCTTCTCTGATGTCAAACACCAATGGATATGAGATCATCCATCGCCCATTATATGGGTCAAGAAGCGCATTCGCTCGTCTACTCTGGAGTATCGATGCCCTGTCTCGGTACTCCCACTACTAGGAACATTTGAAGGATGTACTTGGCGACTAGACTGTCCCCACTAGTATGATCCGCATCATAGTCCTGGTAGTCAAGTACTCATCCTAAGGGCTTTATCAACATGTAACATAGAGACATTCAGAGTACATGTTAAGATAAAGAGCAACCAGATAGCGTATTATCATGTCGAGCAAGAAAGTCCTCCCTATATATGTCCAGGCATCCACTACAATATACATCGTATGTACAGTAATGGCCTCTAGGGCATACATATAACTAACAATATATATATATATATATAACAGTGGAATGAGACGCTGTTATATATATGCATATATATAACTAACAATATATATATATATATATAACAGTGGAATGAGACGCTGTTATATATATATATATATATATATATATATATATATATATATGGGACGCTAATATATATGTATACATATCTAATTTATATACATCATCATATTTATTCATGCAAATATACTTAGGATATATGATATTTACTTGATATTGGATACATGATATATGAGATTTACTTGATATTGGATACATGATATATGAGATTTACTTGATATTGGATACATGATATATGAGATTTAGTTGATATTGGATATATGAGATTTACTTGATATTGTACATTCAAGATATATGAGACTTACAGGATATGAGAGCCAATTTGGGGGCTGATTTGAGGAAATTAAGATTCGGATTGTCTTGATGGACTTTGGTCCTACCACGATGTCGGGATTCCATGGAAATGACATGTTTCATTCCATACTCCACATTTATTGTTTATGCACTGCTTCATGTATTTGTAGTACCTGATAAGGTATCTTTCATGACTGTTGCATATATAAAATGTCATATCATCGCTTCACGTATTAGTTGTACCTGACAGAGTACCTTACATGATTGTTGCATACAGATTGTCATATTATTGCTTCATGTATTAGATGTACCTGCTAGAGTATTTTTCATGACTATTGCATTCATATGACCATTTATTGCTATTAGCTTGCATATGTTAGATTCGCGCTGTACGTGCATACTTGCGATTACCTGCATTTGTTATTTACTATTCACGAGTTGGCAAATCACCCCCGTTGTGCCACAAGGTTTTGCAGGTTGTTTCCCCAGAGTAGTCGAGGCAGGCTATTCATCTATTTTATCATCTTTTGCTGCGGGTACCGCTTCGGCTCACAGTGTGCAGTTTTGCTTTAGGTGGGTTTGTGGTTACCCGTTCATGTTTATTGTATATTCGTTGTATCATGTACTCTCCATCTACCATTATCATGTATTGACTTAGAGACTTGATGTGAGGACGATATTGTATATTTTGGTGACTTGGATGTCCTTTATGCAGTTTTACTTATATTGTCTTTTATTTTTTCGCTATGGCGTCGTATATCTGTTGTGGTGGTTGTTTTCCGCCGTTGGGCATGGATTTTCTCCCGTTGGGGATGCTTTACTTATATTTATGTTGTACCCCTTTTTGGGGTTGGTTTTTACAAAGGAGGTTCTGCCAAAATTTTAAAAGAAGAAAAGTTGGGCTTTAATGAATTTGGGTTGAGATTTCAAAGGTTTTGAAAATGCTATTATCACTTTCTTACTACTTTTGATGGTTTAGATTGCTGGGTTTTCGGCTGACTTAAATTGCGTTACGCCTGTAGACGTTGCGTAGTTTAAAGGCCGTCACGTGCCAATTTCGGGTCGTGACAAAACCCATGACTCATTCTTTAGTAAATTGAGCCCCTTTTAATAATTGCCATTAGATTTATCTAAGGAATTATCAAAAGAGTTCAGTTGAGAAAAAAACAAAAGCAAGACATCTCCTTCTTCAAGCTCTTACACACTAGCTTTTCTTCTTGTCACCTTCATCACCTTCATACCCTAGAACACTCATGTGTTGAGTAACCTAGGAAGAAAAGAGAGTCCCCAATCCATCTACATAATCTACACACCTTAGGTCATTTAGTGTGGCATACTACTTGACTTAGTTTCTTCGGTAAAGAAGAAGGAGTTCGATACACAAACACTCGGGTGGATCATCTTCGATTTGAGAAGGCCGACGAGGAAACGGCGATCCGATACGATCCATGGAGTCGACGATGAGGTGGAGGACAGCCAGGAATGAAGACCCGAAGGACATGAACGTGAGGTATAACTTCTGTACATGTAGTTAGATCCCATGCTCTTGTTGTTAGTACACCTTTAGCAACGATCTTGGCGTATAGTATATGTCACAAAGCTTTTGAAAACAGTTTTTTGAAAATTCCGCCTCTCCGCGATCCCGTGGGGTGCATGGCATGGACTTACAGTGGTATCAGAACCAACAAAACCCTTACTAGCTCGTTATCAAGTTATTAGAATATCGATCGTCGGAAAAACCGAAAACTATACACTTTGCACCCTCACAGTTTCTGTCAATTTTTTAACTGTTCTAAAAATTATTTCAGTAGCATGAAAATTCTGTGCAGGGAATTCTACGAACACAGAAGAAAAATGAGTCACCGACTCGTCACAACCACCGCGGAACCACGGCGAATCATAGGATTTGCCGCCGATCCGCGGCCGAGTTGTGGCCGAGTTGGCCCGTTCTTCTTCTGTTTGTCTTATTTTTAGGTGTATAGTTATTTAGAATATTTGGTTTCTACCCAGAATTTTTTGGAGTGCTGGTTTGCATTTGGGGTAGATACGGAAAATATATTTCGATCGAAATTCTAATGTACTTGGCTAATCGGGTTTTATCTGTATTGTTTATATGTGTTTTTAAACTTCATCTAATTTCTATATGTTGGTTAGTTTGAAGCTGTTGGTTTATGAATATGGACTTTATTGGATCGTCGTGGACAAATAGCCGGGGATGTGAGATGAGTGATTTTATCTTTCATTCGATGTATATTGTAATTTGATGTAATATTATTTCGCGGGGCACATCCGGGTTGAGGTTGTATCTACCGTTGTATTATTTCTTTTTACTGTTTTTTGCTCCTAGGATAGACCCAAGGTGAGGTGCACAAACTACCGGGTTCTTTGAAGTGCCGAGTAGCCTATTCACTTTGTTGTGGGAGGTTGCTTCACATCTGGAATTTGACGGGTGGTTTGCCGCACCCGTAGGGGTCTGGGGTGGAGTTTGGATATTCATCACGACCATGAAATCCGTCTTTCGTTACAGGCTTAAACGAAACGCGGAATTCCTAGTATATCCAATATGTTCATCTATGATCTAGAATGCCTATTATTGCGTCAGACGAATGATATTATTATATATGTATTATATAATAGACGCTGCTTATGTTTTGCATCTGTGCTAGTCCAGCCCCTGCTCTGTCGTTAGTTAAGTGACCTAACGGGCGATGACGGGGCTCCGTGGCGAATGCGGATGGCATAAGCGTACGTTGTATTTTCGTTGTTTTCTACAATGGTAGGTTAATTGATGGGACTGCATTACATTAATGCAAAGCAAACAAACCAAAGTTGAATCATTGGAACAAATTTTAAAACCACTCGGTTATTTTAAAATAGTAGACTTTTAAATGCGGAGCTTAAACCACTCATTTTAAAAGCTATCAGGTTCCTTCGATTATATCAAGTTCACTACGTTCACGGTTTTGCCAAAACTATTCGTAGCCCTCCGTCATTTCATATGAATGTTCAGTAGTGTTCAAGTTATGTTTGTTGACCTTCGTCAAGGCATAGTGATTGGTAGCTACTGAATATTCATATGTAGCATAGATAGATGCGTTGGTTTAGGACAGTCGTATTACCTTGTTGACCTTCGTCAAGGGTATGTACGGGTGGGTTCAAATTAGTCTGGACAATGATGGGTAGAACTTGACATGTGACCTATGATTTGTTGACCTTCGTCAAGGTCATAAGTGTTAGTTATATGTATGCCCTAGAGGCCATTACTATACATGGGATGTATATTGTAGTGGATGCTGGGACATATATAGGGAGAACTTTCTTGCTCGACATGATAGTATGCTATCTGGTTACACTTTACCTTAACGTGTATGCTGATTGTCTCTCTGTTACATGTTGGTAAAGCCCTTAGGATCTGTACTTGACTACCTGGACTATGATGCGGATCATACTAGTGGGGACATGGTAGTCCATAAGTACATCCTTCAAAGTCCCTAGTCGTGGGTGTATCGAGACGGGGCATCGATATACCAGAGTAGACTAGCGTGTACCTTCTCGACCCATACAGATGGGCGATGGATGATCCCATATCCATCGGTGTTTGACATCAGAGATGATATACGGGTGCTCAGTAGAGACTGGGTACACTGGACGGACTCGCCGAGAACTCCCAGATGGTATTATACCTCACGTCAGATGGCAGTTCTATGGTGACACTGGTACAGAGTAGTCTGTTGACCCGAGATCGTCATAGAGTCTTGTGTGGTTCCCACTGTGCTTTGATTTCCATCTTACCACGTCCAAGAGGGCGTGCAAAACGGTGGTTTTTAGGTACAGTCCCGAGTCACATGGAGGCAATGAGCGATAGGAGGGGATTCGTCTCTCCCGGTATATGGGGGTTGATGTTGCGCTGTGTTCGATTGGCTATAACAGGAAATCCCTGGCCAGGGTTGCTGAGATTTACTGGTAAGTGTTACCAGTAGTTTCTCGAATTGTTATAGACCTCATATCGACACGACTTATCGAGCTATTGGGGTCTGACGTTTACCACCCCTAGGCGGGATATGCGACATATCAGACGATCAGACCGGACTGTACGGTAGTGTTACTGGTTGGATTCACTGGAGTGTGAGCGGGCTTGCTCGTCGATCTTCAGATCGCTCAATACTCGGGTGGCCGTTACGTTTAGTAGACCGCTTGCGGCTTGTGGATGTTTGATATGATCATCATCCGCTGCCGGCGTATTGACGAGTCTTTAGAGTCCTACACAGTGGTTTCCTGGCTCAAGCGAAACGAAATAGGAGCGCATATGAGATATGTGCGGGACCGAGAATAATGCGTGTATGTGATACCGTATTCTATTCTCGCGATAAATATATCGAATGGTTGTATGCGATATAACCTGGTTATCGATTCAAGCGTTGATTCGATAAGCCGATATATTAGATACCAGTCGGTTATGTGCGCATGACCGGATCATTGAATCAAGTGTTGATTTAATGATTTAATGCATATTTATATATTTGATATATTGCTTTGCATCAACTAGTATCGGTTTACTTAAGATGGATTTTCTCGCTCGGGTGTGCACATTACATATGCGATATGATTTTGTGCACTTGATTGTATCATGTTTGATGATACAAGTTTACTTGGTTAAGTGCAAAGAATAAACCATGGTTAAAAGAATGGTTAGGGTTTTATTTTCCATTACTTATTTATTCATTTATTTATTTGTTTATTCACTTTGGAAATAAAAAAGAAAAGAATGGTTGCTAGATTTGGAGTTTAGTTGAAGCTTCATGAAGCTTTGATAAAGTCAACCATACTTATCTCATCCTTAACCCTAACCATTCTCACTAACCATGATTCATTCTCTACACTTGACCATGGTTAGAATTATGATAAGAATTCATTTTCTTTTCTTTTTCTAAAAACTTATCATATCATTTTCCTTCTTCTTCTTCATTCTTCAAGTGAAGAAAAGCAAGGTCCATCAATGGTGATTGTTGGAAAAGAGTGAGAAATCCAATTCTAAAGTTAACCCAACTCCTATTTCTTCATCCTCTACCTCTTGCCAAGTAGTAGAGTGTGTTCTCTTCATAAGTTTTTGGACTTGGTGAAGTCGGAGCTTGATTTAGCGATGCCTCGACGTAGATCATCTTCGGCATGGACATCGACGACCTAGCTTGCCCATTCTCCGACGAAGCCGACTCTAGAGCCCGGATTTGATTTGGACAGCGGAGACGACATCGTTGCGGAGCCGTGGAGGTGGAGCACCGGATCTACAAAGGTTGTATTTCCGTATTCTCATTAGCTAAGTTGTTAGCTAGTTCATGTTTCGCCTAGACATCTAGCAAACGATCCGTACACTAGGGTTTGTAGGCACCATAATTTTGAAATTGCCATGGTTGATGGCTTGGGAGCCCTCACTAGCGTGCCTAGGAACCCTGCAGTGGTATCAGAGCCTAGCTAGAGCCTTAGGCGAAGTCCAGACGGAAATTGAAGTCCGAACGAACTCGAAACCCCGATTCAAATTTGCACTCTGTACAATTTTTAAAATCTGGGATTTTTCAACATTAAAAATATTCAGAAAAATCAGCAGGCAATTCTAAGAAAGACTGTAAAATTCAGATTCCTAATTCGAACAGTGCGCCGCGCTTCCGCGGCACGAGCTTGGCTCGTGCGGCGCAAGCGCGGCCATTTTGTCGTTTCTGGCATCCTAATTTCTACAGTAATTCATATTGTTCTGTGATGGTATTCCTGGGTATTTTTAATATTTTTTCAAGAGTTGAATTTTTCTGAGTTGATTTGGGGATTCGGTATTTCGATCGGGGTATCAAATTTTGTCTGTGTTTCTTTCCGGATAAATCTTAGAATATGTTAAAAAGTTCGACCGGATATAAATACCCAATTTTTCCCCTGTCGGGAAATTTCCAAGTGTTGGATTTTTCCGTAGTTTAACAACGTTCTAAGTAGTGCAAGTAACGCGATGGTCCCTCTAGAAGACACAAACCTTAACTCGATTATGTGACCGTCTAGAACTGCCCTTTGAACCTTCGGGTTTGGGGCAGTACGGCGTGCCACATGTGAGGCGTTGGCTTGACCCTTCTACGGCTGGACCGTTGGTACTGAGGCACGAACGGAATGTTGTTAGACTTGTTTCATGTGTTGATCTGTATCGGGAAAACTTGGGTGTTCGATTGTTCGATCGAAAAGTTTAACATTTTCTATTTATCTGGAATGTGATACAATAATTGGAATTCACAAGTAGTTATGTGATAACTAAATGAATGTTATAAACATAGCAGTTTAGTCTCACTTGATCGGTTGCCACGGAATTTTGATGTGATCAAAAGTCCGTCGCGATCACGTAGCTTACGCGGATACTCGCCGGGTAAACTTAATAGACAGCCTCACTCCATAGCCCTGACCAAGTGACTGTAGCAGAACCCCGTCGCCGAAAGCATCCGTCCGGGTGCTCGCGGTAGCGGTGTTCCGCCTTGGTGCACTTCGTCGACGGTATCAAGGGTGCGGCCGTCTACTGAAGTTTGCGACGAGCATTCGATCAGGATGTCGGGAATCTTGTTGAATTGCCCGACTTGATATTGAAAAGTGTTTTCGATTTTGAGACTAAAATGCGGGGTTTATAATTGTTAGGCATGCGATGTCTAAGTAATTCATTTGGTCAGGCATGTGATGTCTGAGGTGGTTGCGGATTCCAACTGTTGTAGTTTTACACTTTCTTTTCTGTGACCGTAAGTGTAATATGTGATATCGCCGGTTTCGTTGCTATACGTCAACGACAATTGGGATGCGCATATTTACTTACGTTGATGACATGTGATGTTATGTGTTGCTGGATATGTTATATTGGATCGTCGTGTTTGAATAGCCGGGGGTTTTTATGTGAGATGAGTGTTTTTCATTTTCATTCATGTAAAAACTTGTATGTAATATTCTTTTATTGGGGCGCTTCCAGGTTGCGGGAGTTGTCACCTGTTGTATATTATTTACTTTTCCGCACTAGGATAGACCCAAGGAGGGGAGCATAAGTAACCGGGTTCTGGAGTCCAGTGGGAGACCAACTCGAGGAGTCGAGTCCGGGTCTCCTAATTCTAGAATTGGTAGGGTTGCTTGCCGCTCTCGTAGGGGTCTAGGGGTGTGGGTTTGGCTATTCATCACGACCGTGGAATCCGTGTTTTATACTGGCTCGTATTGAAAACACGGACGTCCTAGTATATCCAATATTTCATATGATTCTTCTGCTGCGATATCTGTGATGTGATCATGAGATGTTCTGTGATAGATACAGTATATAGTATATATGATATATTATATAGGCGTTACTTATGTTTTACACCCGCGCTAGCCCTGCCCTGCTCTGCCGTTAGTTACCTAACCTAACGGTGCACGAGGGGACATCGAGGCGAATGCGGATGGCATAAGTGTACGTCATATCTATCTGTGATGTTTAGGTACTTAAATGATGGGACTTCATTAATGTGATTAATGAAATTAATAGAAACCTAAGATGTTGTAGAATCGAATTTCAAAATAAAACAGGTAGCTACAGTTCTTGCTTTGCACAGTGGTATATGTGATATATCCTGCACCTTATTCGATGAGGAAAGGACCGAGATCCCTTCACCGGGAGTGACTCCTTTAGCAATAACTGGCAGATGCTACACACTCGGTTTGTCTTTTGATTGCTTTTAAGTGTTTTTGCTTTGCACAGTGATATATATGATATATCCCGCACCTCATTCGACGAGGAAAGGACCGACGATCCCTTCACCGGGAGTGACTCCTTTAGCAAAACTAGAAAAGCCTAAAAAACACTCCATTTCAAAATTCATTCGATCCTACAACGATATCAAGTTCATTACGCAATAGGTTTTCAGAAAAACCTGTCGTAGCCCTCCGTCATTTCAGATACGTACTAGTTAGTATTCGTGCTGCGGTTGTTTGGCCTCCGTCAAGGCGTAGTGTACGGTAGCTAACTAGTACTTATCTGCTAGCATATGATGCGATTGGATTAGGGTATTCGTACGGCGTTGTTTGGCCTCCGTCAAGGGTCGTGCGGGTGGGTTTAATTCAATCAGGAAATGACGGGTTGAACTTGACTAGCGGACTATGGGTTGTTTGGCCTCCGTCAAGGTCATAGCGAGCTAGGGGTAAAATATTATCGGGAATTTCAAGTGTTGAGATTTGCAATGAGATTGCATACCTTCTATGAGATAGTTGGATCCCGATACCCGCTGCGAGTAAGAGTTACTCCTGGGAGAGTTTTATACATTACAACTAGCCGATCAAGTAGGTGTCTAGAAAGGTGTCAACGGGGTTACGCCTCTGGGAAAACGAGGTTTACATTAATTAGGTTCGTGCGAAAGCACGGGGGACCTCCCTCAAAGTACCGACACTGGCCTGGCTGAAAGATTGGCGAACTTGTAGTGTGTAATTAATCCCGGCTAGTCTTTCCTTTTAGAGTTTGAAGGAAGATTTGATAAAAAGCAGTGGGAGCCATCCTGATTAGATAAAATAATAACCGATCTATTCTTGCAAGAGCGCACGCTGAGTGTTTTCTTCTCTCTCTCTCCAGGTAGCGACCATATCACGCCTTAATCAAGATAATAAAACGGATTATTGACCGAACCCGCTTGTTATACTGAGCTAGGGAACGTTGGTCCCGCTCCAACTTATAATTGTTATAAGACAGAGCAGGAAATTGGGGAATACCAGATTTCCCGTGCCGCCCAAACGAGGAGAGTGCATGATGATGCATCATCTTCGGGTGTGTTCATTATATAGAACTGTTTCTCAGTGTCCTTTACGTCCTTGGTATGTGATACCAGATCAGGATCCCAGATATGTAATCTGTTACATAGGGCTACAGAAAGGTAGAGAACTGAGAACGGGTGATAAGTTTCATGAGGCAGAAAACGGGGCAAGTGTTGCAGCCAAGTCTGTCGGTCACTGTCACCCTGTATTAAGAATACATTGATTCTGAACGAATGTTGTTAGATACCGAACCTGATATACCAAATCATATCACTCTCTTTGTTAGAAAAGAAAGGATATAATTTTGTATTATTGGATAATGTTTTGAACATTTCCTATATCAAAAGTTGATCGGTTCAGGCACGTTATCTAAAAGCATTAATGTTCTAAATCAAACCACAGTTCTTCGTATACAGAACACACACAAGAGGAAGAGTTCGGAAATGAACGGATTCTTCTTGAGGTATTGTAGACTAGGCCAGATCAATGTGACCCGACTAGCTGAAGTTACATTTAGATGTATATTTAAATCAGTTTGAATTTACATCTTGTGAAACTCGCCAGTCATGTCACAAAGATAAGATGACCACAGCTCCGTTTACTGGAAACAGAGAAAGAGTTATTGAACTCTTGGGATGATACATGTTGATGTATGTTAGGTCCCCAGTCTACACATGCCAGGACTGGTTCTTTATACTTCATTACGTTCTCTGATGATCTTTCGAGTTTCAGACCTATGTTCCTGTTGAAACACAAGTCCGAACCTTTTGAGATATTCACAGAATATAAGTTAGAAGTAGAGAACCAATACGGGTATAAGTATTATGTCCTATGATGAGATCAAGGAGGAGAATACTTGAGCACGGAAATCCTGGATTATTCTAAAGGAGAATGAGATTCTCTCTCAGCATTACTCCTCCGAATACACCATAGCATGATGGTATATCGGGGCGGAGCAGATACACCCTATTTGATATGGTGTGCTCTATGATGAGTACTACTGAGTCACCTAATTCCTTTTGGGAGTTATGCACTTGAGAAGCTGCATACCTATTGAATAGGGTTCCAATCAAATCAGTTGCCTACCATTTCATATGTGATATGGAAAGGGAAGAGCCCATGTCTTAAGTTAGTTAAGATTTGGGGTTGTCCGGCCTATGTCTGAAAAGCAAAATCCGGACAAGCTCGAGGCAAAGTCAGTTATGTAGAACTGGAAATGTTCCAGCTATACAAACTGCTGCAGATGATTTGATAGAACCAAAGGATTCAGTAGATTCCAACGAACCTCAGCCTCTCCGCCGATCTAGTAGGGTTACTCACCCACCTGAGAGATACTTCGGTTTCTCTATGACAGTGGGAGCGAGGATTGCATCATGAGATGATGACCCAACTAGTTTCGAGCTGGCCATCAGGAGTAAGACTCTGTAAGAATGGCTGGATGTTTAGCGATCTGAGATGGAATCCTTATACACCAACAAAGTATGGACTTTGGTTGCTATATCTGAAGGGTTAAATCCCCATCAGGAGCAAGTATATCTTGAGAAGATTACTTGGTGTAGATGGAAAAGTTGAGACTTTTAAAGCTAGACTTGTTAAAGCTTTTCGTCATCGACCAGGCGTGGATAATGATGAAACCTTTTCAAGTAACTATGCTTAAGTCCATCCAGATCCTACTTGCCACGGCTACATACCATGACTACGATATCTGGCGGTTGGATGTCATGACTACTTTTCTAAATGATGATTTGGAAGAGTGCGTCTATAAATACACAGCCAGAGGGCTTCGTAGACAGTGGGAGCAGCGGAAACGTGTGCAAGATGTTTTATATGATAAAGCAGGCATCGCGGAGTTGGAACATCTGTTTTTGATGAATTAGTCAAAGAGTTTGACATCATCAAAATGGTAGATGAACCTTGTATAAACAAAAAGGTAGTAGGGAGTATGGTGACGATCCTCGTAGAGTACGTGGATGACATACTCTTGATGGGGAAGGAGTTTCCTATGCTACGCTCGATCAATCTCCGGTTATCACTAGGATTCTCCATATAGGAACAATGAGATACCTACTAAATCCTGGATTTTGGATCTATGAGATAGATTTAAATGGATGTTAGGATTCTCACTAGTTGTAGTGAGATGGTATCAATCGATCCTGGGGAGAATCACTGGAAGGGTTCCAGGGTGATAAGGACGACTGAATGTCAGTCGCAGGCATTGTCTTTACCCTCGGTAAAGGGACGGTATGTTGGAAGAGTTCCAAGCTAGATACCATGACATACTAGACGATAAAGGCTGGATACATCGCTACTTAAGATGCTACCCTAGAAGCTGTTTGGGTGTATATTGGTTCATGAGATGAACTATGTTCCTACCATTGTGAGACAATGGAGTTGTGGCTTATGCCAAGGAACGCCGGTCCCATCAGTAATCCAGACTTATTCTAAGGCAGTATCACCTGATCATGGAGATGGTTGATCCCCAGGGTGATCGAGGTTAGGAGAGTAGATTCAGAGGACAACACAGCGGATCCACTCACAAAGGCCTGTTCCCAGAGAGAGACTTTTATGGGATGGTTGAGTATGAGATACTTCAAACCACTGCTACAGATGGCCCTAGTGCAAGTGGGAGATTGTTAGTTATATGTATGCCCTAGAGGCCATTACTATACATGGGATGTATATTGTAGTGGATGCTGGGACATATATAGGGAGGACTTTCTTGCTCGACATGATAGTATGCTATCTGGTTACACTTTACCTTAACGTGTATGCTGATTGTCTCTCTGTTACATGTTGGTAAAGCCCTTAGGATCTGTACTTGACTACCTGGACTATGATGCGGATCATACTAGTGGGGACATGGTAGTCCACAAGTACATCCTTCAAAGTCCCTAGTCGTGGGTGTATCGAGACGGGGCATCAATATACCAGAGTAGACTAGCGTGTACCTTCTCGACCCATACAGATGGGCGATGGATGATCCCATATCCATCGGTGTTTGACATCAGAGATGATATACGGGTGCTCAGTAGAGACTGGGTACACTGGACGGACTCGCCGAGAACTCCCAGATGGTATTATACCTCACGTCAGATGGCAGTTCTATGGTGACACTGGTACAGAGTAGTCTGTTGACCCGAGATCGTCATAGAGTCTTGTGTGGTTCCCACTGTGCTTTGATTTCCATCTTACCACGTCCAAGAGGGAGTGCAAAACGGTGGTTTTTGGGTACAGTCCCGAGTCACATGGAGGCAATGAGCGATAGGAGGGGATTCGTCTCTCCCGGTATATGGGGGTTGATGTTGCGCTGTGTTCGATTGGCTATAACAGGAAATCCCTGGCCAGGGTTGCTGAGATTTACTGGTAAGTGTTACCAGTAGTTTCTCGAATTGTTATAGACCTCATATCGACACGACTTATCGAGCTATTGGGGTCTGACGTTTACCACCCCTTGGCGGGATATGCGACATATCAGACGATCAGACCGGACTGTACGGTAGTGTTACTGGTTGGATTCACTGGAGTGTGAGCGGGCTTGCTCGTCGATCTTCAGATCGCTCAATACCCGGGTGGCCGTTACGTTTAGCAGACCGCTTGCGGCTTGTGGATGTTTGATATGATCATCATCCGCTGCCGGCGTATTGACGAGTCTTTAGAGTCCTACACAGAGGTTTCCTGGCTCAAGCGAAACGAAATAGGAGCGCATATGAGATATGTGCGGGACCGAGAATAATGCGTGTATGTGATACCGTATTCTATTCTCGCGATAAATATATCGAATGGTTGTATGCGATATAACCTGGTTATCGATTCAAGCGTTGATTTGATAAGCCGATATATTAGATACCAGTCGGTTATGTGCGCATGACCGGATCATTGAATCAAGTGTTGATTTAATGATTTAATGCATATTTATATATTTGATATATTGCTTTGCATCAACTAGTATCGGTTTACTTAAGATGGATTTTCTCGCTCGGGTGTGCACATTACATATGCGATATGATTTTGTGCACTTGATTGTATCATGTTTGATGATACATGTTTACTTGGTTAAGTGCAAAGAATAAACCATGGTTAAAAGAATGGTTAGGGTTTTATTTTCCATTACTTATTTATTCATTTATTTATTTGTTTATTCACTTTGGAAATAAAAAAGAAAAGAGAAAAGAATGGTTGCTAGATTTGGAGTTTAGTTGAAGCTTCATGAAGCTTTGATAAAGTCAACCATACTTATCTCATCCTTAACCCTAACCATTCTCACTAACCATGATTCATTCTCTACACTTGACCATGGTTAGAATTATGATAAGAATTCATTTTCTTTTCTTTTTCTAAAAACTTATCATATCATTTTCCTTCTTCTTCTTCATTCTTCAAGTGAAGAAAAGCAAGGTCCATCAATGGTGATTGTTGGAAAAGAGTGAGAAATCCAATTCTAAAGTTAACCCAACTCCTATTTCTTCATCCTCTACCTCTTGCCAAGTAGTAGAGTGTGTTCTCTTCACAAGTTTTTGGACTTGGTGAAGTCGGAGCTTGATTTAGCGATGCCTCGACGTAGATCATCTTCGGCATGGACATCGACGACCTAGCTTGCCCATTCTCCGACGAAGCCGACTCTAGAGCCCGGATTTGATTTGGACAGTGGAGACGACATCGTTGCGGAGCCGTGGAGGTGGAGCACCGGATCTACAAAGGTTGTATTTCCGTATTCTCATTAGCTAAGTTGTTAGCTAGTTCATGTTTCGCCTAGACATCTAGCAAACGATCCGTACACTAGGGTTTGTAGGCACCATAATTTTGAAATTGCCATGGTTGATGGCTTGGGAGCCCTCACTAGCGTGCCTAGGAACCCTGCAATAAGGGCATGGGGCAGAAATCCACATCGGGAGTTTCTAAAGAAACTGAAACTTGCTAGTGTTGTATACCATTTAGAATGTGATAATTTTGGTAGGATTCCTTCAGCTTTATCACACAATGATATTTGGATCCCGATCCTACTCTGAGTATATGCTACTCCTCGGAAGATCTTTTCACTATCACAATCAATGCTATAAACCAAGTAGGTGTCTAGAACGGTGTTAGCGGGGCTACGCCTTCTAGGGAAAAGAGATTATATAATTAAGGAATTTCGTGAAAGCGTTGGAAAACCTCCCTCGAAGTACCAACACCAGCCTGGCTGAACGGTTAAGCAAGTATTGTAGGTTGAGATTAATCCTGATTAGTTCTTCCTTTATGGTTTGAAGAGGGATTCGAGAAACAGTGGGAGCCATCCTGTTTAGATAAACTAGAAACCAATCTAAACTTGCAAGAGCATCATGCTAAAGTGTTTCTTCTCTCTCTCCTAATTGCAGCGACCAGGTGACCGGACATAGGTTACAGCTAGACAATAATTTGACTGAAGCGGACTATATTAACTGTCAAAGGTTTTTCCAGATGTTCGTTGCCTATGAAATGCTGGACCACCTCATTACTTCTCACGCCCCGGCCGTCCTAGGTCCAGTTTCCACCATTACGGATGATATCCGTAAGACAAAAGGAAAAAACTGAGCGAATGCCAAGTGTCTCGTGTTGGCCTCAGTAGACGGTGAAAACCAGAGGGAACACGAGAAGATAGACTTTTCTTCTATCTTCCTCCATAACAAAATTTTATATGGAGAGCAATCTCGTATCGCAAGATATAAGACCTCGAAAGAATTGCTTCAAGCGTGGTTGGCTGTCGGATCATATGTAGGGGACCACGTCCCTACAATGATTAGCTATATTAAACAGCTCAAGGACCTGGAGACCATATTGAAGAACAAGTCGAGTGATGACTTGATTCGACAGTCCCAACCTTCTACATACGTCCAGGGGAAGAAAGTTATACTTCCAGAAAAGGGCACCCTAAAGGAAACCAGGGAAACACCTGTTCTGTTTATTGGAGGATCTTCTTCTTCTGGATCCGAGGCGATAGCCAAGGGTGAGAAGAAGAAAACCTCTGAAAAGCTGATAAGCGATGTTAGTAAGGTAGAATGAAAAGGAAGGGCAAAAGTTTCAAGGCTAACAGCAGCAAAGGAGGATTGTTCCTATTGTCACAGGAAAAGGCATTGGCAGAAGAGATGCAGGGCTTGGAAAGCCAGAATCCAGGATCCAAAGCACGTTGTGGCTTCGACTTCGGGTGTGTTTATGATTGAAAACTGCATGTCAATTAAATCTACTTCCTGGGTACTAGATACCGGATCAGGATCTCATGTCTGTAATTCGTTAAAGGCTTTGAGAAACCGCAGAGTTATCAGGGCAGGTGATATGACTCTCAGGGTTGCTAACGGAATGAGCGTGGACGCTGTATCCATAGGGGAGTATCATCTAGGATTAACAAGTAGGCAGATATTGATCTTACGTAACTGTTTGTGTGTACCTAGTATGGCTTGTAATATCATATTTGTAACCTTACTTTCTAAGGAAGGGTATGATTTTACATTTGTAAGCGATGTGGTCCACATCCACCTAAATCAAAATTTGATTAGGTCAGGTACACTAGATAACGGTATATACGTATTAAATCAAGCTCGGGTTTTCAACGTCTAGCACAAACTTAAAAGAAAGTGTCCAGAAGTAAATAAGGCTTTCTTATGGCATTGTAGACTGTGTCACATCAATGAAACAAGGTTGACGAAGTTACATAAAGAGGGATATTTAGATCCGTTCGAATATTAGTCGTATACTACTTGTCAATCATGTCTCATGGGAAAGATGACAAAGACTCCGTTTACTGGACACGGAGTAAGAGCGAGAGAGCTCTTGGGACTCATATACAGCGACGTGTGTGGTCCAATGTCTACACTTGCACGAAGTGGTTATTCCTATTTCATTACTTTTACGGATGATTTCTATAGGTATGTGTTCATATCATAATTTTGCATTACTATATTCCCCATTCTTATTCATTTTACAAATAAACAGGTCCTTTTGATCCATGTCTGCTACATAGTTGCAGGTTACAGGTTCTCGGAACAAAAACAGTGAAAATGATGAAAAGACAGCATAAAAGTGAGACTATGACCAACAAATGGAAGAATCTTGAATATTCCTACAGTTCGAAGAATAAACAAAGATCAATGGACAATTTCACAAAGCACAAAAGCAGCGCAAGGTTCAAGACTTCGACACGAAGCAAAGGGTAAAAGTCCACGACATTATGCACTGTGGAAATCTGGAAGAGAACTAGATGACAATCTGAGAAACCAAGTGAAGAAACAAGAAGCCAAATGCAAACAGAAGAAGTCCAGAGAAATGCAGCCCAAGACCCCACCATTTGGCCGCGGATCCGCGGCCAAACAGGGCATACGGCCGCGGATCCATGGCCGTGCTAGACACGTGTCGATGGGAATTTTGATAGTGTGGTGGTGCATTGACTAGGCTTCTTTGGGGTATATTTGTAAATGCAGATGTGAATCGAATGTAACCCTAGGGTTTCTATGATCTATAAATAGAAGCCCTAAACCTGTTTTTGAGGTATGCCTCTTTTCATTGATCAAAATTCAGAATTCTATTGTAATGTTTTGAGAGCATCGAATAAAGTAAGTAGCTTTTTTTCATTGCCCTAGTTCTTAAATTCTTATTTGCCCTAGTATAGATTTTATTATCTGCCCTAGTTAATTAGTTTAGCACTTTTATTAATCTGCCATAGTTTAGATAGTTAGTCTTTTAAAAACAAATCATAAAAAATGTTTTTATCAATCCCCTAATGAGTGAGTAGTTCCTCACTTGTTAGGGTTAGGAATAGGAAATGTTTGAGAGATGAAAATCTCCCACCCCTTTCTTGCCCATCAAATATTATTCATAGCTCCATGCATTCATACACACACCGCTCTCTATGGCAGCCTACCCCACGAGGTAACGGTGACACCGTAGTTTAAAAGACCGGTTGTGCATGTTTTCTATGGAGGTTAGGGTAATAATTAAGAAAGGACGGATAAGGACCTAAGGGAAGAAACATCGTTTCTTCCCGATCGTCCTAATCCCCTTTATTAATTATTACCATAACACCTAAATAGATCTAAATTAAGGCATTGAAAGCGGTGAGAAATCTTAACTTTCCTAACTTAACCTAAACCTAACCCTAGCAAGGTGTTAATCCTAGTTTAAATCAACTTCAGTTTTTAGTGATAATCAATCCAACACCATTTGGAATTAACTCGTTAGAACAAATTGAGAATACACAAAATCCCTGTGGACCGACCCGTACTCACTGGCTAGCTACCAAGCGACGCCGTTCTTGTTGCGGTAATTAATTCTTTGATCACAAACATCGTACAAAAATCAAATGGCGCCGTTGCCGGGGTTGGCGTAGTATTTTCTTTTTGCAATTTCGGGTTAATATAAAATCATAAAAATCATAAAAAATTGAAAAATTGAATAATATAAAAATTTTATCATCTTGTTATTTTTTGAAGGGTGTTTCGTTTGAATTGTACAGGATCGACGAACGAATTCAGATCTGGAAAAATCCAGAGAGCAAAACAGAAAACAGAAAACAGAAGATCTGAATAATAGAGGAGTACCACAATAGAGCAAAAGAAGATGTTTGGAGGCCTGATCTTTTGCTTTGACCGCTGAACCGCCGCTAGAACCTACCTTGTGCCGCGGATCCGCCGCTCTCTGCTGACGACAGCATGTGAAAAAATCGCTGTATGTTTTCACTTCTTCTCTGTAACCCCCTGATATCTCTTCTGTAAAATTTTCCTGCAGGGTTCTTTGGTCAAAAACTTCTCCCCCTTCTCAATAACTTGATCTTGTGCAGGATTCTTTGCGCCGCGCTAAAAAAAATTTGTTTGCAAGTGATTGTGTTTACTGCTTTGCATATCTAAATTGACTTTAAGGGGCTTGAACACCAATCCAGATTGGGTGGGAATTTCATCACCCTTCCCAGGACCCCAAAAATCACGTAAAGCATATTGCATTGACCATCAAGTTAATTAAAAAAGATTAGACTCAGCCCGTAGGACTTCGCGCTCAATAGGACAAAGGAATAGTTGTAGGCATCGACCGTTGATCCTAACCTGACTTTGTGGTGCCTAGGCTAGACAGGTAGGGGAAGGTAAGTTTAAAAGGCCCATTTCACGGTGATTCGTGAGAGGATCCCTCCTCTCTCTACTTGTGCTTATCTGGCCACAATTGGCGGTGAAGAGGCGGTTTGAGGTCCTCACATCTTGCCCTTTGGAACAGTTAGGAGCTGTCTAGCTGACCTAGGTGACCCTAGATCTAGGCTTGATTGTGCATTTGTGATTGATTGAACATGTGTCTAAGCCTTTTATTGAAAATATTTTTGCAAAAAAAGCTCCGTATAAAAAAAACACAAAAAGGAAATTTTTTTACAAAAACTTGCAACTTGTCGCTAAGAAATCCGTGCACCTCACTTACACCCACTTCTTCTCATTGACGTTTTATTACCCCAACCTTCTGTTTTTTCACCTTGTTGACTACACTACCACTTTAGTGTATGTCCGGTTGGACTAGGGACACTAGTGCCCGATTAGTCCGTGTCACGTTAGTGCCGACTGACGACGCTTTCGACTCCGAAGTCGAAATCCCTTCCACTTCTTTACCTACACCTTCACATTCTTCGTCTTCTAAGGAGATGTCGGGATTCAATCCTAACAACCCCTTACCCACGGGACAGATTCCACCTCCGCTAGGTGCGAATAACCCACAACACCCACCTGTTGAAGCGCCCCAACGAATTGCGCTCCAGGATCTTTTCTGCCCTATCCGCACCGCCTTACCTACTTGTCTTTCACTCCCACCGGCAAATGGGGACAACTTTGAGATCAAACCCCACTTCATCAACATGTTGCCAAAATTTCATGGACTGGAATCCGAAGATGCCTATATCTTCATAAACAAATTCCAAATGTTTGCGCAATGAAGAAGACAACACAACTGTCTGATGATGCTATAAGGCTACCTGTCATTCCATTCACCTTATGTGACCTAGCCAAGAAATGGTTGTATATCACAACATCACACTCGCTTAAAAATTGGGAAGAGTTTGTTAAAGCTTTTCTTAAAAAGTTTTATCCACATCACAAGACCGCGAGAATTCGCAATGAGATTATTCAATTTTCCCAGCTTCCTTCCGAACCCTTTTGGAAGTGTTTTGAAAGATTTAAAGACCTACTTGTTCAATTCCCTCACCACGGCATCGAAAATTGGCGACTTTGACAAACTTTATACGAAGGATTGAACCCAGCAATGAAGCAGTTGTTGGAAACCATTTGTCAAGGTCACTTTCTATCAAAATCTAGCGACGAAGCTTGGCAGTTTCTCGACGATCTTGCTGAACAAACACTTCAGTGGGAGAGCACTAAGACCACCTCATCTTCTTCAACAGGTCAGTCTAGGGCAAGCATACATCAACTAGATATGTCGATTGCAATGAAGGCCGAAATGGCCGCACTTACGAAAAAGCTAGAAGCAATTAAGACCAAAATCTCATCGCCTTCTCCTGCCCCTACTTTACCCCCACGAACTGTTTGTGCTTGTTATTCGGATCCATCCCACCTTACTGAATAATGTCCTTACAATCCACCTGTTCAAGGAAAAGATCAAGTCAATGCTGCCTTTCAGCAAAGACAAAGAAATGATCCATACTCTTCGACTTATAATCCTGGTTGGAGGAGCCACCCAAATTTTTCTTGGAATCAAAATCAACAATTCCAAGGAAATTACAACTTTCAAAGGACTCCTCCTCTACAACAACAAGCACCCCAACAAACTCAATCCCAGCAACCTTTCCAACCACAACCTTACCCAAACCAAATGAACAATTTTGTGCCTAACAACTCTTACCCTCACAACAATTTTGTTCAACCAAATAACGATAAGGTTACCTCGCTAGAAAGAAGTCTAGATGCGTTTCTAAAACAATCCACAACAAGGTTGGAGACTTCCATTCAATCTTTGGTGCAAAACAGTGCTTCACATGATCAAAGC
This sequence comes from Agapanthus africanus, assembly GCA_030015575.1. Classification (NCBI taxonomy): domain Eukaryota; kingdom Viridiplantae; phylum Streptophyta; class Magnoliopsida; order Asparagales; family Amaryllidaceae; genus Agapanthus; species Agapanthus africanus. The sequence continues at coordinate 522,496,775 of CM057344.1, forward strand.
ATCAAATCAATTGAGGCCCAAATTGCACAACTAAATGCTGCGTTGAGCGAGCGAGAAAAGGGAAATCTTCCATCTCAACCATTGCTAAATCCCGGTCACATACACAATGCACATGTTGCATATGAACAACAAAATCATAATGTAAATGATGTGACCACGTTGAGATCTGGAAAAGTGTTGCACAATAACATGGGTATTAGTAATGACACCCCTGCCGGTGCTTCTTCTTCTTCATCTTCTTCTTCTTCATCTTCTTCGTTAGAGCCTATTCTTCATTCTTCAAAAGGCTCTACTTCTTCTAACTCGAACGGACCCACATCTCATTTCATGAATACACCAACACGAGGATCCGTTCCAACACCACAATCTACTCCACAGACATTGGACTCAACAAACTTTCAAAATATTCCCTTTCCAAACAGGTTGAGATCCAATAAACCAATTCCACAAATGGAGAAGATTGTAGAATTGTTCAAACAGGTTAGCATAAACATACCTCTCTTGGATGCAATCCAACAAGTCCCTTCTTATGCAAAAATCTTAAAGGACTTATGCACCAAGAAGAGGAAGTCACAAGTACCAAAGAAAATTTTTGTAGCTAGTGCTGTTAGTGATGCTCTTGTCCAATCTTTACCCCAAAAACATAAGGACCCCGGCGGTCCTCCAATTTCGATAAAAATTAGGGATAAGAACATCAATAGAGCACTATTAGATCTTGGTGCTAGTATCAATTTTCTACACTATTCAGTATACGAACAATTAGACGTTGGAGAGCTTAAACCCACTCATTGTACTCTCCAAATGGCCGACCGATCCATCACCCATCCTAGGGGTAAGTTAGAGGATGTGTTAATTAAAGTAGGGGACTTCATTTTCCCCGTTGACTTCATTGTTATGGATAAACAACCTGTAGCTAACCCCCGGAGTCAAATTCCGGTGATACTCGGTTGACCATTCCTTACGACATCTAATGCGGTGATCAATTGTCGTAATGGTTCAATGAACCTATCTTTTGGAAATATGAAAATTGAACTCAATATTTTTAAGTAGGGGAATCAGCCCTACGAGCCTAATGCTTGTATACTTGATGTTTGCTCGATCCATGAGATCACACAGAAGGACTGTGAGCTCGAAAAATTTCTGTTCGATCAAAGCAGTTTTGACGCCTCTAGTGCGTTCCTCCTAGAATCTGACACAGCTTTCATGCCGGAAAACGACTACGAGTGTTTCACTTTTTTGGACGATTTTGAAGACTCACCACCCGAGTTTGAGTATTTTGATTTTTTGGATGAGTTAGTTGAACCATCCTACTCGGTTGCTTACACTCCATTTGAACCATTGTTGGAATCCTTCGAGTTCGAGACAGTTTCACCAATGTTACCATCAATTGTTTCACCTCCAAAACTCGAACTCAAGCTTTTGCCATCTCACCTTAAATATGCTTACTTAGGTGAGAATGAGACCCTTCCCGTTATCATATCGGCCTCTCTAGCTCTCGAGCAAGAGAAAGCCCTTTTAATGGTCTTACAAAACAACCGGCAAGCTTTTGGCTGGACTATGGCGGACATCAAGGGGATTAGCCCCCTCATAGTTGAACATCATATACATATGATGGATGATGCCAAGTCAGTAAGGGATCCACAAAGACGCCTCAACCCCATAATGAAGGAGGCGGTCAAGAAGGAGATTGTCAAATGTCTTGATAGTGGTATCATTTACCCTATCTCAGATAGCCAGTGGGTTAGCCCCATTCATGTCGTCCCAAAGAAATTGGGCATTACGGTGATAACCAATGAGGTAAATGAGTTAATACCTACTCACACCCAAACTGGGTGGCGAGTTTGCATCGACTATAGAAAACTCAATGCCGCGACAAGGAAAGACCACTTTCCTTTACCTTTCATCGACCAAATGCTAGAACGATTGGCTGGGCACGAATTTTACTGCATTTTGGATGGCTATTCCAGTTATAATCAAGTCCCCATCACCGAAAAGGATCAAGACAAGACCATATTTACTTGTCCTTTCGGTACTTTCGCTTACCGTTGTTGGAGATAGTGCCCTCAGAGTCAATTATTGGATCACAGGCACGTGATTGCAATGATTGAGGGAGGACCTGTCCCAGTAGGACAGTCTTACTCGAGATGATAGTATGCTATCTGGTTTATCTTTATCATCGTGTACTGCTTTAGGTGACCTGACATGTCGCTATTACACGTTGATAGAGCCCCTAGGATTCTTGCTTGACCACCAGCAGTATGAGGGCGATCATATAAGTGGGAGCTGGGGTCTATAAGCACATCCTTAAAAGGTCCCTAGTCGTGGGAGTTTCGAGACAGGGCATCGATACTCCAGAGTAGACAAGTGTGTACATTCGAGACCCCGACGAGGGGCGGTGGCCGGTCTCACAAGCCACTGGTGTCAGTTGGTTCACCTAAGATGTATACAGGTGCTCATTGGGTTATGAGTACACCGGACAGGACTCACCGGGAACATGCTAGTTGGTCTTATACCTGACGTCAGATAGCAGTTCCCTGGTGACATGTGTACAGGTTAGTTCATCGACCTGGGGATCGTCATTTGTCTCGTGTGAGTTCCCACTGTACTTTGATTACTACCCTACCACGCTCATGTTGGATATATGTATGCCCTAGAGGCCATTATATGATAGTGGATGTATCTATACATGTATATATTCAGTATGCATTCTTGCTCGACATGATAGTATGCTATCTGGTTCTTCTTTATCTGACATGTTGATTTGATCATGCTTTTATTCATTCATACATGCTGATAAAGCCCTGAGGATATCGGCTTGACTACTCTGATTATGATAGAGATCATACTAGTGGGACATTTGTAGTCTATAAGCATATCCTGAAATGTCCCTAGTCGGAGGTGTATCGAGACGGGGCATCGATATACCAGAATAGACTAGCGTATATGATACTAGACCCATGTGATGGGCGATGGATGTTCCCACATTCATCGATGTTTGACATCAAGATCATATACGGGTGCTCAGTGCTGACTGGGTACACTGGACGGACTCACTAAGAACTCCTATATGGAATTATATCTATCGTCGGATAGCAGTTCTCAGGTGACACTGGTACAGGTTAGTCTGTAGACCCGAGATCGTCATGGAGTCTTGTGTGTTCTCCCACTGTACTTTGATTGCCACCCTACCACGGCTCTACTGAGTCGTGCAAACAGGTGGCCGTTGGGTACAGTCCCGAGACACACGAAGGCAATGAGCGATAGGAGGGGTTTCGTCTCTCCCGGTATTAGGGGTTGATGCTGTGCTGTGCCCGACTGATTATATCAGTAAGTCCCTGGCCAGGGCTGCTGAGATTTGCTGATAAGTGTTATCGGTAGTTTCTCGATCTGTTATAGACCATTCACCGGCACGACTTATTGAGTTATTAGGGTCGACGTGACCATCCCTAGGCTCGATATGCAGCATATCTGACGAAGAGACCGGACTGTACGGTAGTGTTGCCGGATGGCTCGACGGGAGTTGTAGCAGGTTCGCTTGTTTTCTTCTGATCGCTCAATACCCGGGTGGCCGTTACATTTAGCTGACCGCTTGCGGTTTGGGGATACCTGATATGATCATCACCCTCTGCCGGCGTATTGACGAGTCTTAGAGTCCCACAAAGGAGTTACCCAGTCCATGCGAAACGTTGTGGTGCGCGTATGCGATATGTGCATGCACCCGATTAAAATGTGCGTATATGATACCGAACATTGATCGGGTGGCCTGCTTTTGGTGGGGTCATATGAGATATGACTGGATTGATAAATTAAGTGTTGATTTATCATCTAACCATTAGTTTTCTCACTTGAAACCTTTCTAGGGTTTGATGGATGTATGCATGCATGCATGTGTTTCTTTCTTCCATTCTAGTTTCATGCACATGTGGATGTGCATACATGCATACATACATACACCCATCCATCATGGTTGTTAGCATATGGAAATGGTGGCAATATAAGCCTCACACCATAGATTAAATAATGGATTGTTATTTAATTTTGGTTTTAAAACAAAATGAAAAAGAAAAGGATAATCATTCTTGATTCTACACTCTTCTTCTAACCTAACCTATCTCAACTACCACTAACCTATGGTTATCCTTCTCTTTATCATTTAAAACCCAAGTTAAACTAACTATCCATCATTTTAATCATGGTTGAAGTTAAGAAGGAAATAAATATATATAGTGATATATATTTCATTTTCTTTTTAACTCAAGGTTATCTTTTTACACCTCTTGCTAAAATTAGCCACCATCTTCATCCTCCTTCATCTTTTCCTCTCTAGTTTTTTCTAGTGAGTTAAACACCATTAAAGAAAGGTTTTTGAAGAGAGATCCTAAGCCACAACCTCATTCTACTCAAGTCTAGCCAACTTGATTAGAGTGTTTCCTTCGGTTTTCCAAAGTAGCGAGCTTGGACGGAGAACTCCGTGGTGGATCGTAGTGGACGCAAGGGGACTTCAAGAGGACCTTGATTCAACAACCCAAGACACCAAGGAGTCTAGCAAAGGGGAGCTACAAAGGTTGTAGCCTTCAAACCCTAATCTTTACTAGCTTAAAGTTTCATAAGCCTAATTTTCTAGGATCGATTCCTTTGCGTGTTTGTTTAGCACCATAAAAATTTAAACTTTTGGACATGTGATGCTTCAAAACTCTTCATAGGGTGCTAGACTAACCTTACATTGGTATCAGAGCCGACCTAGAACATTAGGCGACCCTTTTATGAAGTCAAAACTCCGATCGAACCGAAATACGGTTTTTTTTTGGGTGCTCTCTGGAAATTTTCTAAAATTTGATATTTTTCAGAATTAAAAATATTTAAAAAATACAGCAGGTAAAACTAAGAATTACGATACAAAAATTTTCCAATGAACAGTGAAAGTTGCCGCGGAAACGCGGCCTAAGCTTGCTTAGGCCGCGGTTCCGCGGCCATATATATGAATTATTGGATAATTTTTATATTGTAATTTTTGAATCTGATTGTATAAATTTTTGGGTATTTTTAATCTGTATTTAGTATTGAAAAATTCTGGAGATGATTTTGGACCCGTCGATTCGATCGGAATTTCGTTTTCGTGGCTTTTCCGGGTAAATTAGAAAGTATTGAAGTGTTTGAACGAGTATCATTTGCTCATTATTCACGGGGTTTAAATACTTTAGAGATACGTGCAAGTCTTTTTGTGGTGGTCCCTCTAGAAGACAACAAACCTTAACTCGATTATGTGACCGTCTTGAACTGCCCTTTGAACCTTAGGGTTTAGGGCAGTACGGCGTGCCACATGTGAGGCGTTGGCTTAACCCTTCTACGGCTGGACCGCTACTACTGTGTCACACTCCAGGTGTTTGAGCTCTGCTCAAGTGTTGGGCTTTAGTGAATCCTGGGTATTTGATCGTTCGTTCGAAAACTTCGATACTGTCTGTTTATCCGGAATGTGATGCAATGTGTGGAATTCATATTACTAGACATGAAATACGGAATATGTGATATTTTGCATTTGAGATGTCTAAAGAGAATGTGGATTCCAGATATTGCAGTTTTACACTTTCTTTTCTGTGACCGTAAGTGTAATATGTACGATATCGCCGGTTTCGTTGCTATACATCAACGACAATTGGGGTATGCATACTTACTTACATTGATGATATGAGATATTATGTGTTGCTGAGATATGATGTGGAGGATTGTCGCGATCGAATAGCCGAGGGTTTTTGTGAGATGAGAGTTTTATATTTTCATTCATGTAAATTCAAATGTAATGTAATATTCTTTTATTTGGGGCACTTCCGGGTTGAGGTTGTGTCGCCAGTGTTGTATATTATTTACTTTTCCGCATTAGGATGGACCCAAGGAGGGGAGCACAGGTGACCGGGTTCTGGGGTTCAGTGGGAGGCCATCTCGAGGAGTCGAGACCGGGTCTCCTAAACTGCAGAATTGGTAGGGTCACTTGCCACTCTCGTAGGGGTCCAGGGTGTGGGCTTGGCTATTCATTGCGACTGTGGAATCCGTATTTTCTATTCTGGCTAACAACTAAATACGGACGTCTTAGGATATCCCACGTTATATCTGTGTTTCTGCTGCCTGTGTTCTGTGATATCTGAGACGAATGACATATTATATATATGATATATAGTAGACGTTGCTTATGTTTTGCACCCGCGCTAGTCCCGTCCCGGTATGCCGTTAGTTAAGTAACCTAACGGTGCATAACGGAACATTGCGGCGAATGCGGATGGCATAAGCGTACGTGTTATTTTCGTTTCTTTTCTGTGACTGACTTAAGGACTTAAATGATGGGATTACATTAATATGATTAATGTAAAGAAAATAAACCTAAAAAGATGTTATAGAATCGGATTTGAAAACCACTCAGCTATTTATGAAAAAGCTATATTTCAAAACTGCGGAGATTAAGCCACTCCTTTTGAAAACCATTTTGATTCTACAACGATATCAAGTTCAAAGCGTTAAAGATTTTCTTAAAAATCATTCGCAACCCTCCGTCATTTTAGGAAGTAGAGTACTTAGTATTCGTGCTACGTTTGTTGACTTTAGTTAAGGCGTAGTGTACGGTAGCTAAGTGATGTCTTCCTACACTGCATATGATGCAGATTGATTAGGACATTCATGCGACTTTGTTGACCATAGTTAAGGGTCATATGGGTGGGTCTAATTAATCAAGAAATGACGGGTAGAACTTGACTGGTACTTATGATTTGTTGACCATAGTTAAGGTCATAAGTACTAGGGGTAAAAATTACATCGAGAATTTCAAGTGTTGAAATTTGCAATGAGATTGCATACTATTCATGTGATGGTTGGATCCCGATCCCACTGTGGGCAACAGTTGCTCCTAGGAGAGTTTTACAGTTTACAATTAGCTAACTCATTAGGTGTCTAGAAAGGTGTTAACGGGGCTCCGCCTCTGGGAAAACGAGGTTTACTCTAATTAGGTCCGTGCGAAAGCACGGGGAACCTCCCTCAAAGTACCGACACTGGCCTGGCTGAACGGTTAGCGAAGTTGTAGACTGTAATTAATCCTGGCTAGTTTTTCTTTTTAAGGTTTGAAAGAAAAACTTGATAAAAAGCAGTGGGAAACATCGATTAGACAAGATAATAAACCAATCTAATCTATGCAAGAGTGATCAGTCGAAAATATTGCATATTTTAACTGGCAATTTCCTTATCATTTGCATCCATATAGAAGTGTACGGTATTCATAATTCACATATTAGCAAATCGGTCGCAAAATATCAGATTACATGTATTCGACCTTAAAACCGGCATTTCTAGGGAAATTGACTGCATTACATTACATAGCATATTTTCCATATCTTGCAACCCCTGTTTCGAAGTCTATGCAGGAAAAGAGATGCTTGCTCGATCATTACATCGCTCGACCATTACAATTGCTCGTAAACTCACTCAACTCAAATCTGGTATCAACACAGAAGGGAAACTGAAATTCTAAACATCAGAGAAAAGCCCAAACAGAAGTACCAAGCAGCAGAAGAAGGCACAAATCCCAAGGCCAACAATGCGCGGCGGAAGCGCGGCATATAGGCACATTGTGCGGCGGTTGCGCGGCGGGCCCAGTAACTCAGCTCCTCAAATTTCACCAAAACTCCTGTTTCAGTTCCCACTGCTCAGAAATGCTCACAAACTTCCAGAATATCCCAGATACTTCCTCCAGATCAGCAAACACCCAAACTAGCCTAATCTTTCTAGAACTTTCCCTAAACCCTAGCTTAAACCCTAAGCTAACTCCTAACAAACTCCTTCTAGAAACCCTTCAACAAACTTTGGGAGGGAAAGTTCTAATTCAAATCTAACCTAGGGTTTGGGAGCTCTATAAATAAGACCCTAGGCTCATCATTATTGGAGGATTGAACCATATTATTCAACCTTAGGATTCAACCTTGGGAAAGTTTAGAAAATCAATCTCTTTCTTCATCCCCTCTTCCTCAAGTTTAGTGAGAGAGCTTGTAGGAAACCCTAACCCTAAATCCAACAACAATTCAAGATCTTGAGTGCAAGCCAAGCAAGATGCCTTCAACCTTTTTATGAGCCGAGCCGATCTTCAATCGGGCAAGAGATCAAAGTAGATCCACGATCCACGGAGACGAGCGAAGCCGAGTCAACGATCGATTTCTTCTTCTTGTAGATTCTTGAAAGAATGTATTGAAATTGTTGATTAAATAAAAGGTGATATTCTTTTATCTTGTTTTCTTTAAATTCCGCATCATGTTATCATTACTATTCTTGAATATTGTCTTTGTGGTGATGTGTGAATAAAACTCCGCTCGTCGGGGAGTCGAAACGATCTTTAGTATGATGATGTAACAAATTTGTAATCGATTCTTGAATCCCACGAGTTTGTAAACCCTAGCAAGTTCAAGAATCGACGACCCAATTCGTTGCGATGCTTTCTAGATCGACATCGCTCGAGATTGGGGAGTCCCGATCGTTTCTTGAAATTGCTAGAGGCTAGAATATAAATGGTATCCTCGAAAGAACAAGGGTTAAGAGATGAAACCCTAATTTCATCAAGAAAACCCTAACTCTCGTCGATCACCATTGATCTAGTATCAATTCTTCGAAGGACAAGAACACGAAACCCTTTAGATTACATCACGTCTAAAGATCCGATCGATTCCTACGAGCCTCTCTTATATTCTTGATTGTTGATTGGAAATATTATCAAAACAACCGATTCTTGATTGTTTATAGTTTCTTGATTCTTGAGTAAAGGATAGTGACACTGGAATACAAATCACATCTTGAATCATGTTTTCGTTTATTGTTGTTTAACATTTCATTTCAAAAGTATCAAAATACAATTGAATTGCACAATCCCTGTGGACGATCCGCACTCATTCATTAACTACATCCGACACCGTGGTTTGATTGCGGTCAATATAATTTTTTGATTGTGATATCTTTACAAGTTTATTTTACACATCAGAAAAAATGTCAATCAAAATGGCGCCGTTGCCGGGGATCGCGCTAATTCATTTGCATTTATAGTTTGAAGTGAAAGAATTATTACGTTTTACTTCTTGAAATCAAAATTCGTACAAACTCTTACACGTGTGTTGTAATTTGACTGCAAGGTGATCTGGAGCATTTTGTGCTGTTGAAAAATTATTTGGGATATACCAGAGAGCTGGAGATAGGAACAGGAAGCAGCTGAAAAAGTTTGGTACAGTGAATCCATCATCAAGCCGCGGAAGCGCGGCATATACATGCATATTGCGGCGGAAGCGCCGCAGTCTTGAGGGATCACTGAAATATTTTCAGTGCAGGTATTTTCTGTCTCTCTCCCCTCTCCCTTTTTAGCTCCAATTAACCCTTTGCTGCAGGATTCTTTGCAAATAAATCGCAGCGCGCAAAAGCAAAATAAAATTGTGTGTGATTTTGATTTCTTGGTTGTTTGCATTCTAATACGGAAATTTAAGGGGCACGGCCAAATCCAAATTAGGTGGGGATTTCATTACCCTTCCTAGGCCCCGAAAATCGTCAAACTTGCATCCGCATTACCTCCATTAACTAAAAGAAATCTAGAGAAGACTCTAAGGACTGTCGCGCTCAATAGGACAAGAGAAGGTCGTGGGTAATTCATTGCTTATCCGCGTTTTCTTGTGGTGCCTAAGGCGAGTGTGTCTAAGGCTAGTGGTTATTAATTAGGTCCACTGTAGTGGTGGTTCCTTCCCACTTACCTGGCACTTATCCGGCCACAGGGGGACAAAGAGGCAGTGGAGGATTCTATCCTGCGGCTTGTCTTTTGGCAGTTAGGAGCGGTCTAGAGATCGGGCCTAGGTGACCATTAGATTCTAGGGTTTGTGTGCTGCATTTGTTTTGTCGCATCATTTTTTCAAAATCCGTCCCTTTTTAAAGCAAGCACCGCATTCATTTTACCCCTAATTATAAGTCAACGCTGCCACTTGTACTAACCCTTTTTAGTACAAGATAGGCTGGACACGGGATTCTAGTGCCCGTTTAGTCCGCGTACCTTTTATCGACTCCGAAGTCGATAGTTCTCCATTTACCTTTTCTTTACCCACTACCACACCCACACCGATGGATCCGAATCCATCAAACTTCTTTAACCCTAATCTGCCACCGTCCGTTGGTGCGCAGAATCCTACTCCACCCCACATTTCTCTCCAGGAAAGATGCTATCCACATAGAGGTCCTCTTTCGACCTGCTTATCCACACCACCAGCCAATGGGGATAATTTTGAGATTAAGCCCCAGTATATCAATCTTTTACCCAAATACCACGGACTCGAGACCGAGGACGCTTACGTTTTCATTACCAAATTTGAAAACGTTTGCGCAATGATGGGTACGTCTCAACTTTCAGTGGATGCGATGCGTCTACGACTTCTTCCATTTACTTTGTGCGATATAGCCGAGAAGTGGCTATATAACACCACCGCACACTCTATTACGAATTGGGAAGAATTCGTCGCTGCATTCCTTAAGAAATTTTACCCAGTCCAAAAGACGGCTCGAATCCGTAGCGAACTGAACCAATTTGCCCAGCTCCCTGCCGAACCATTTTCAAAATACTTTGAACGTTTCAAGGATCTATTGGTTCAATGTCCTCACCACGGCATCCCGAGATGGGAGCTTTGCCGAATCATATATGAGGGCAGTAACCCTAGCACTAAACAGAGCCTTGAAAACATGTGTCAAGGTACATTTATGACCAAAGATGACGGGGAAGCCTGGCGATACTTAGAAGAGTTCGCTGAAAAGTCACTAATTTGGGAGAGTGGAACACAACCATTGAATAGAGGTGGCGTACACCAAATAGATGTGTCCATAGGTGTCCGAGCTGAAATGGCAGCAATGCAAAAGAAGCTCGACGCTATGGAACACAAATTTGCAGCAGCCTCCCTAAACCCAATGTCACTCCCCAAAACTGTTTGTGGGTGCTGTTCTGATCCATCACATTTAACGGAAGAATGTCCATTAAACTCTGCGTTTCAAGGTCACGAGCATTCTAATGCCGCATTTCAACGACCTCGAAACGATCCATATTCTTCCAGTTACAATCAGGGTTGGAGGAACCACCCGAATTTTGCTTGGAACCAAAACCAATCTCAAAACACGGTTCCAAACACGAATCAATTTCAACGGGCTCTTCCTCCACCACAACAGCAACCCCTACAACTCACTCAGCACCCCTATCAGTCACAAAATTTCCAAAATCAGGGCAACACCCCTGCACAGTCTAATCCTATGCAGCCCTGTTCTGACGAGTTCTCTCAATTCACTCAAACCATGAAATCACTTTTATCAAATTTCATGGATGTTTCGACTGAAGTTAGATCTTCCGTCAGTGAAATAAAGAAAAACTCAGCATCCCAAGCTGAGAGTATTCGCACGATGGAAGCTGAAATCGCACGCTTAAAAGTCGAAATGAGTGCGAGAGAAAAAGGGAAACTTCCCTCTCAACCCCTACAGAATCCTGGGCATTACAATGTAAATGCCATCACAACGTTGAGATCGGGAAGAGTGCTGAACAATCATGTCGGGGAAGATATTGATAATACTGAAAATCATATCAACACCCCGGCTGAGTCTTTCCCACATACACACACTTCACCTTCTGATCCTTCTTCTTCTACCAAACCACCTTCGCACGAGCCTATTCTCCATTTCCCTTTAGGCTCAACACCTTCATCCAACCCTTATAGTTCTCCACAGACGGTCCCCACACCTCCTTTGGGACCTCGTCTACCCCCCTTTCCTTCTCCTATGATGGACCCCGCGCTTATTGCGAAAGCACCTTACCCGAACCGGCTAAGGGCTAATAGAACGAGTCCTCATATGGAGAAAATTTTAGAGATGTTCAAACAGGTTAACATCAATATCCCTCTCTTAGATGCGATTCAGCAAGTCCCCGCTTATGCGAAGATTTTAAAGGACTTGTGCACTAGGAAGAGGAAGACCCAAGTGCCGAAGAAGGTCTTTATGTCTAATAACATCAGCACTGCTTTTATACCCCAGCTTCCAAAGAAAAGAAAGGACCCAGGTTGTCCTACGATATCGATTTCGATTGGGGGTAAAAACATAAATCGTGCTCTGTTAGACCTTGGCGCGAGTGTTAACCTGTTACCTTATTCTGTCTATGAGCAATTAGGGATTGGAGAGCTGAAACCTGCTCATTGCACTCTCCAGATGGCAGACCGATCTATCACCAAACCAAGGGGTGAATTAGAGGATGTGTTAATAAAGGTCGGGGAATTTGTTTTCCCCGTAGACTTCATTGTGCTCGACACACATCCTGTAGCAAACCCCCGGGGCCAAATTCCGGTGATTCTAGGTCGTCCTTTCCTTGCCACTTCCAACGCTGTTATAAACTGTAGAAATGGTTCAATGAATTTATCATTTGGAAATATGACCATTGAACTAAATATCTATAGAGTTGGAAGTCAGCCGTCAGAACCCTCTGCTCATATTTTAGATGTGTGCTCTGTCCATGAGATCGCTCCCGATAGTTGTGGAGCTGAGGATCTTTGCTTGACTGATCTCGATGACATTAGCACATCTCTGTTTGATTTCACACATGATCTTAGTGAGGACACTTTAGCTACACATGAGTCCTGCACTTCTGACTTTTCTCCACCCGAGTCTGTATCTTTCACAGGCTCTGAGCTTCTTTGTAGATCCAAAAATCAATCTATGACCCTTCCTTCTATCATTTCTCCGCCTGAGTTAGATCTCAAAGTTTTACCTTCTCACCTGAAATATGCATATCTTGGTGAGAACGAGTCATTACCGGTTATCATTTCTGCTTCTCTTGCATCAGAGCAAGAGAATGCCCTTTTATCGGTATTGAGATCTAACAAAGAGGCGTTTGGTTGGAGTATGGCGGACATCAAAGGGATTAGTCCCTTGATAGTTGAACATCATATACATGTGATGGATGATGCCAGACCAACCCGAGAACCACAGAGACGGTTGAATCCCGTCATGAAGGAAGCTGTCATGAAAGAAATCGTCAAGTGCTTAGATAATGGTATTATCTACCCCATTATCTACCCCATCTCCGATAGCCAGTGGGTGAGTCCTATACATGTCGTTCCTAAGAAATCCGGCATCACAGTTATCACAAATGAAGCGAATGAGTTGATTCAGACACGCGCCCAAACTGGGTGGCGTGTATGCATCGATTATAGAAAACTCAACGCTGCTACGAGGAAAGACCATTTTCCTCTACCATTTATTGATCAAATGCTGGAACGCTTAGCGGGACGAGAGTTTTATTGTTTTATGGACGGTTACTCAGGCTACAATCAGGTCCCCATCGCCAAAAAGGATCAAGATAAAACCACTTTTACTTGTCCTTTTGGTACCTTTGCTTACAGTCGCATGCCCTTTGGGTTATGCAATGCTCCCGCTACCTTTCAGCGGTGTATGATGGGGATATTCTCTGATATGGTAGAGAATTTCTTGGAGATCTTTATGGACGACTTCTCGATTTTTGGAGACTCTTTTTCTGATTGCCTAGCGAATCTAGACGCTGTTCTTACTCGTTGCAAAGAGAAGAACTTGACATTGAACTGGGAAAAATGCCACTTTATGGTCCAAGAAGGAATAGTCCTTGGACATGTCATTTCACAAAAAGGCATTGAGGTTGACAGAGCTAAAGTAGATGTCATTCAAAATCTGCCTCATCCCAAAAGCGTCAAAGATATTCGCTCTTTCCTTGGCCATGCAGGCTTTTATAGGAGATTCATAAAGGACTTTAGCAAAATTGCTAGACCTTTAACACTACTCCTGGCCAAGGATACGACCTTCCACTTTGACTCGGATTGCGAGACAGCTTTCGACTCACTTAAACACTCACTCACTTCAGCCCCCGTTTTATCATCACCAAATTGGGACTACCCCTTTGAGCTGATGTGTGACGCATCTGATTTTGCAGTAGGTGCAGTCTTAGGACAGCACATCGATAAGATGCCACACGTGATTTACTATGCCAGTAAGACCCTGAATGATGCGCAAATCAATTATACAACCACCGAGAAAGAGCTTTTAGCGGTTGTATTTGCATTAGAAAAATTCAGGCCTTACTTAATCGGCTCACCTATAGTTGTATATACTGACCATTCCGCTTTAAAACATCTTCTGGCGAAGAAAGATGCAAAAGGTCGACTAATACGTTGAATCCTACTGTTACAAGAATTTGATCTTGTTATCAAAGATAAGAAAGGATGTGAAAACGTAGTAGCTGACCACCTTTCACGCATCGTTTCTTCCCCTGTGACCCTACCGATCAATGATTCATTCCCTGATGAACAACTCTTGAGCATATCCGCTGAACCATGGTTCAGGGATATTGTGAACTATCATGCCACGGGACTTATACCGAGCGATTGGTCAAAACAGGACAAATATCGTTTTCTTTCCCAAGTAAAACACTTTTACTGGGACGAGCCCTATTTGTTTAAATATTGTCCTGATCAGATCATTCGCCGGTGCGTCCCAAATGAAGAGTTCAAGAGTGTTCTTTCATTTTGTCATGATCAGGCTTGTGGGGGTCACTTTGGTCCTAGAAAGACAGCGGAAAAGGTTTTGCAATGTGGATTTTATTGGCCGACCTTATTCAAGGACGCATTTGAGTATTGCAAAACCTGTACACAATGTCAGTATACGGGTAGAATATCCCAGAGGAATGAAATGCCTCAGCAACCCATTCTGGTTGTTGAAATGTTTGATGTTTGGGGCATTGATTTTATGGGTCCTTTTCCCAACTCCTTTGGGAATCTGTACATTTTGCTGGCGGTTGATTATGTCTCAAAGTGGGTAGAAGCCATTCCATGTCGCACTAATGACAGGAAAGTTGTCATTAAGTTCTTGAAAGAGAATATCTTTTCGCGATTTGGACACCCACGCGCTATCATTAGCGATAATGGGACGCACTTCTGCAACAGATCTTTCGAGACTCTGATGCGAAAATACTCAATCAACCACCGTCTTTCTACACCCTATCATCCCCAAACAAGCGGGCAGGCTGAGATCTCAAACAGACAAATCAAACTTATCCTGGAGAAAACTGTTGCTAAGAATAGAAAAGACTGGTCGACCAAATTGACGGATGCTCTTTGGGCATTCAGGACTGCATATAAGACCGACCTAGGAATGTCTCCATATAGGATAGTTTTTGGTAAAGCATGTCATCTACCTGTTGAGATAGAACATAAAGCATTGTGGGCTATAAAAGAAATAAATTTTGATCTAAACCTTGCTTGCAACTTTCGGAAGCTGCAACTTAACGAGCTAAGCGAACTCCGCGATGAAGCTTATGATAATGCTGTAATCACAAAGAATAGGACTAAGGTTTTTCACGATAAAAGCATTTTAAGGAAAACATTTTTACCTGGTCAACAAGTCCTTCTTTATGATTCACGTTTACACCTTCATGCGGGTAAGCTCCGATCTCGTTGGAAGGGACCTTTTGTTGTGCGGTCTGTATTCCCGCACGGGGCAGTAGAAGTAGAAAATGTTACAAACGGCACAGTTTTCAAAGTAAATGGACATAGACTAAAGCCGTATTTTTCCACTGACCCCACGGAGGAGCTCTTGTTCTTACAAGAGCCAGTTTATTTGGATTAAAATTCCTCCGTCTCACCTTCATATCCTGTATATCATTGC
This sequence comes from Agapanthus africanus, assembly GCA_030015575.1. Lineage (NCBI taxonomy): Eukaryota > Viridiplantae > Streptophyta > Magnoliopsida > Asparagales > Amaryllidaceae > Agapanthus > Agapanthus africanus. Next base: position 522,512,486 of record CM057344.1, read on the forward strand.
ATCATCTTTTGAATGAAGGTGAGTGAAAGATAAGTTTGGGGGAAGTTCTTCACTTATATATTTTGCCCCCACTAATAATTCCCCCCAGATTTACAGGTTTTGTAGATATAGCTGTCGGCAACAGTGAGGACACTGTTGAAAACAAGTTTGGGGGAGGTTTGTGCTTATTTTCGCATCATGTGCATATCATCTGCATAAGCACAAAACATTTCTTTTAAAAATCTATAAAAATTGAAAAATTTTCAAAACCCATAAAAATTTAAAAATTTTCAAATATAAAAATAATTTTAATATTTACACCTTTTTTGTATATAAATAAGATAATGAAAGTTTAGATAGTGAAAAAATTGCATCCATGAGATTAGAAAATTTTTAGAAAACTAAGAAAATTAGAAGTTTTCTTATACGAACTAGTAATAAGTAGTTATGAGCCGTTGTCCCAAGGGTTAGTAAGATGAAGGACGTCACTAATCTGAGGATAAAAATAAGTCTGAAAAATAGTTTCTATTCTGGAAGCCAAACATTTTGAACGTGGCTACCCTGCTATTCGCACTTACACACGTCTTAAAGCCTGGGATAGTAGAGGATACCTTGAAATGCTCTTGTCTTAAAGCCAAAAGTATGAAAAAAAAAATATGTGTTTTAAAGTGGTGAGAAAAATGGATACTGGTTTTGTTATCACCAAGGGAAATAAAAATATATAGCAAAAGGGTGCTTCTTCACCTAGTGCCCCAAGGTCAACTGGTCTGGGAGTCACTGCTATGCCTGAGGTGGTGCAAGACGAGGAAAATACACCAAGCATGCAAGCACATTAGTAATCGGTCGGTTAGTACCTCAAGAAGTATTGACGGTCGCATGAAAGTGTGTAAGCAATCTCGTTTGCCAAGAAGTACTGAGGCCGATGGGTAAGGGTATGATAGCTTGAATTGAATTCTCCGGGTGTAGGGATGTCTTTACACACACGCAGGGTTATATGATCGATGTTTGGAATACAGATAGGAATGAAGAATAAGACGATGTTTTATTGAGGGAGGACGTGATTTCTAACATCTTTTCATGACCATTAAGATAGGGCTCATGACAACCGAAAAGCTAGCTTAGTTGGAAACCCTAATTTTCAAGGCTTTTCTTTTACAATTCTTTTCTTTAAATGTAATATTCATGATCTTTCTTTTATTATTGGATTTTGTGGGTGCAATCCGCTGAAAACCCTCAGGAGACAACACTCCTCCTACTAGGGACACCTAGAGGTTTAAAGGCTTGTTGCACATGCTCAGTGCAATCGTGTTGCCTACGAAAGTGTGCTAGTTAGTTTTTCTCTTTCTTTATTTTCTCCTTCTCTCTTTTTAATAAAACATTCTCTCGAGACGATCGAAATTAAGTTTGGGGGTATTTGATCAGTCGAAAATATTGCATATTTTAACTGGCAATTTCCTTATCATTTGCATCCATATAGAAGTGTACGGTATTCATAATTCACATATTAGCAAATCGGTCGCAAAATATCAGATTACATGTATTCGACCTTAAAACCGGCATTTCTAGGGAAATTGACTGCATTACATTACATAGCATATTTTCCATATCTTGCAACCCCTGTTTCGAAGTCTATGCAGGAAAAGAGATGCTTGCTCGATCATTACATCGCTCGACCATTACAATTGCTCGTAAACTCACTCAACTCAAATCTGGTATCAACACAGAAGGGAAACTGAAATTCTAAACATCAGAGAAAAGCCCAAACAGAAGTACCAAGCAGCAGAAGAAGGCACAAATCCCAAGGCCAACAATGCGCGGCGGAAGCGCGGCATATAGGCACATTGTGCGGCGGTTGCGCGGCGGGCCCAGTAACTCAGCTCCTCAAATTTCACCAAAACTCCTGTTTCAGTTCCCACTGCTCAGAAATGCTCACAAACTTCCAGAATATCCCAGATACTTCCTCCAGATCAGCAAACACCCAAACTAGCCTAATCTTTCTAGAACTTTCCCTAAACCCTAGCTTAAACCCTAAGCTAACTCCTAACAAACTCCTTCTAGAAACCCTTCAACAAACTTTGGGAGGGAAAGTTCTAATTCAAATCTAACCTAGGGTTTGGGAGCTCTATAAATAAGACCCTAGGCTCATCATTATTGGAGGATTGAACCATATTATTCAACCTTAGGATTCAACCTTGGGAAAGTTTAGAAAATCAATCTCTTTCTTCATCCCCTCTTCCTCAAGTTTAGTGAGAGAGCTTGTAGGAAACCCTAACCCTAAATCCAACAACAATTCAAGATCTTGAGTGCAAGCCAAGCAAGATGCCTTCAACCTTTTTATGAGCCGAGCCGATCTTCAATCGGGCAAGAGATCAAAGTAGATCCACGATCCACGGAGACGAGCGAAGCCGAGTCAACGATCGATTTCTTCTTCTTGTAGATTCTTGAAAGAATGTATTGAAATTGTTGATTAAATAAAAGGTGATATTCTTTTATCTTGTTTTCTTTAAATTCCGCATCATGTTATCATTACTATTCTTGAATATTGTCTTTGTGGTGATGTGTGAATAAAACTCCGCTCGTCGGGGAGTCGAAACGATCTTTAGTATGATGATGTAACAAATTTGTAATCGATTCTTGAATCCCACGAGTTTGTAAACCCTAGCAAGTTCAAGAATCGACGACCCAATTCGTTGCGATGCTTTCTAGATCGACATCGCTCGAGATTGGGGAGTCCCGATCGTTTCTTGAAATTGCTAGAGGCTAGAATATAAATGGTATCCTCGAAAGAACAAGGGTTAAGAGATGAAACCCTAATTTCATCAAGAAAACCCTAACTCTCGTCGATCACCATTGATCTAGTATCAATTCTTCGAAGGACAAGAACACGAAACCCTTTAGATTACATCACGTCTAAAGATCCGATCGATTCCTACGAGCCTCTCTTATATTCTTGATTGTTGATTGGAAATATTATCAAAACAACCGATTCTTGATTGTTTATAGTTTCTTGATTCTTGAGTAAAGGATAGTGACACTGGAATACAAATCACATCTTGAATCATGTTTTCGTTTATTGTTGTTTAACATTTCATTTCAAAAGTATCAAAATACAATTGAATTGCACAATCCCTGTGGACGATCCGCACTCATTCATTAACTACATCCGACACCGTGGTTTGATTGCGGTCAATATAATTTTTTGATTGTGATATCTTTACAAGTTTATTTTACACATCAGAAAAAATGTCAATCAAAGAGCTTTCGCTGAGTGTATTCTTTTCTCTCTCTTAATGGCAGATACAAATGACTGGACTTAAGCTTCTACTAGATAAAAACAAACTGAATGGGACCAACTATAAAGACTGGCTGAGGAATCTGAAAATCGCCTTGACTTATGATAAAGTATCATATGTCCTCACGGCTTCAGCCCCGCCCGTCCCTGGTCCAAAATCCTCAGTTGCGGACATTGAAGTCCGCAAGACATGGGACGCTGACTGTGCCACGGCCACATGCCTCGCGCTTGCATCGATGGATAACACACATCAAAAGCAGCACGAGGACATGGACATTCACGGTATATTGCTCCATACAAAGGAGTTGTATGGGGAGCAATCCCGCGTATTACGATACGAAGCATCAAAGAAATTGTTTCAGATACGAATGGCCCCTAGCACACCAGTAGGAGACCATGTTCTGAAGATGATAGCTCTTATAGAAGATCTTGAGGACCTTGGATGGACAATGGACAATGAACAATATATAGATATTATTCTGCAGTCCCTCCCCTCCAGCTTTGCTCAGTTCATAGTGAACTTCAACATGCATGGCATGGAGAAGGACCTCCCTGAACTCCTTAATATGTTAAGGAGTGAAGAGAGCACTATGAAGTTAGCAAAAACTCCCGTTATGACTATTGGACAGTCTTCCTCTTCTCGCCCGAAAGCCAAGGCCAAGGGAAAGAAAAAGAAGAAACCCACTAATCCTAAGGGAGGAGTTAAAAAGGTGAAGGGAAAGGGAAAGTCCAAGGCTGGAGACTCAGGGAAGGGCGAATGTTTCCATTGCAACAAGACAGGACACTGGAAGCGCAATTGCACGGAGTACTTAAGTCTCAAGAAGAAGCATGGTGATGCTTCTGTTTCAGGTGCGTTTGTGACTGAAAACTGTTTTTCTATAAACTCTGCTTCCTGGGTATTGGATACCGGTTCAGGTTCTCACATTTGCAATTCTATGCAGGGGCTGAGAAATAGCAAGGTTTTGAAGACAGGTGACCATACTCTCCGCGTTGGAAATGGTTCCAATGTACATACAGTCGCAGTGGGAGAGTATCACTTGGGGTTGCCATCTGGATGTATTTTGATTTTGAATCCATGTTATTTTGTACCAAGTATGCTATGTAATATAATATCCGTTTCTTTGTTGGACAATGAAGGATATAATTTTGTGTTGCAGAACAATGTTATGAACATTCACCTAAATCAAATGTTGGTTGGGTATGGTACGCTTAATAACGGAATATATGTCCTAAATCAACACACAGTTTTCAGTATACAACACACTAATAAAAGAAAACTTTCAGAATTAAATGAAGCTTTTCTTTGGCATTGTAGACTTGGTCATATTAATGAAACAAGACTAAACAGGTTACACAAAGTTGGATATTTAAACTCTTTTGAATATAAATCTTATGCGACTTGCCAGTCTTGTATCAAGGGTAAAATGACCAAAACTCCGTTTACCGGACACGGAGAAAGAGCTACTCAGCTCCTTGGCCTCATACATAGTGATGTATGTAGGCCAATGTCTACACAGGCTAGAGGCGGTTTTTCATACTTCATTACATTCACCGACGATTTCTCAAGATTCGGTCATGTATTTTTATTAAAGCACAAGTCCGACGCTTTTGAGAAATTCGTTGAATATAAACAAGAAGTAGAAAAACAAACCGGCTTGAGTATTAAGATGCTTCGATCAGATCGAGGTGGAGAGTATCTCAGTACAGAATTTGCAAACTTCCTAAAAGAGAATGGGATTCTCTCTCAGCTCACTCCTCCTTACACACCACAGCACAACGGTGTGTCAGAAGGACGGAATAGGACCCTATTAGATATGGTCCGGTCCATGATGAGTGACGCTGAGTTACCAGTCTCGTTTTGGGGGCATGCATTGGAGACTGCAGCTTTTCTGCTAAACAGGGTTCCAACCAAAGCCGTGTCTACCATGCCATATAAGATATGGAATGGGAAGAGACCATCTCTTAAGAGAATTAAGATTTGGGGTTGCCCGGCCTATGTTAAAAAGCAGAATCCGGACAAACTCGAGACACGGTCAGTCATGTGTAACTTTGTGGGATATCCAAAGAATTCATATGGATATCTGTTCTACCACAAAGAGGAACAAAAAGTGTTTGTTTCTCAGTATGCCACATTCTTGGAAAAAGAGTTTTTCACAGATAAAGATGATGGCAAGATGGTAGATCTAGAAGAGGTTCTGGAGACACAAACTACAAATGACGATTTGGTTGAACCGGCTGTTGCAACAGAAACTGAAGAACCTCGGCCACTCCGGAGGTCTAGTAGGACTTCTCGCCCACCGGAGAGGTACTACGGTTTCCTCATTGATGGTGACAGAGAAGATTGCATCATGGATGATGATGATCCTACCAGTTTTCAGCAAGCTATCACGAGTGGTGACTCTGCGAAGTGGCTGGATGCCATGAGATCCGAAATGGAGTCTATGTACACCAACAAAGTATGGACTTTGGACGTTGTACCCCATGGGGTAAAACCTGTAGGGTGCAAATGGATCTTTAAAAGAAAGATTGGTATGGATGGGCAGGTAGAGACCTATAAGGCAAGACTTGTGGCGAAAGGTTTTCGTCAAAGACCAGGTTTGGACTATGACGAAACTTTTTCACCCGTAGCCATGCTTAAATCCATTCGGATCCTACTTGCTATTGCTGCTCACTACGACTATGAAATCTGGCAAATGGACGTTAAAACAGCATTTCTAAATGGAGATTTAGAGGAATGCGTTTATATGGATCAGCCAGAGGGCTTCATTGACAGGGGGAGGAGCGAAAAAGCGTGTAGATTGCTTAAATCCATATATGGGTTGAAGCAGGCATCTCGGAGTTGGAACATCTGTTTAGATGATGTTATCAAAGAGTTTGATTTCATCAAAAATCCAGATGAACCTTGTGTTTATAAGAAGGCTGTAGGAAGAGCTGTCACATTCCTCGTATTGTACGTGGATGACATTCTTCTGATAGGAAATGATATTCCTATACTACAGTCGGTCAAATCATTCTTATCACTGAGGTTCTCCATGAAGGACCTGGGTGATGCCACATACATCCTGGGCATAAGGATCTATAGGGATAGATCCAAAAAGTTATTGGGATTGTCCCAAACCAGGTACATCAACACCATCCTAAAAAGGTTTACTATGGAAGACTCCAAGCGGGGTGCCTTACCCGCTTGCCATGGAGTCACTCTCTCCAAGGATTCTTGTCCAAAGACCGATGAAGAGAGTGCTCCCATGAGCATTATAACCTATGCTTCGGCAGTAGGATCTATAATGTATGCGATGTTATGTACACGCCCAGATGTAGCTTATGCACTCAGTGTTGTAAGCAGGTATCAATCCAACCCAGGGGAGAACCACTGGACAGCTGTGAAGAACATTCTTAAGTACTTACGAAAGACTAAAGAATTGTTCTTAGTGTATGGTAATACAGATCTCCAAATGGAGGCATTTACTGATTCGAGCTTCCAGAGCGATAAGGATGACAGCAAATCTATCTCAGGGTTTGTATTTACCCTCAATGGAGGGGCGGTAAGTTGGAAGAGTTCCAAACAGGATACCGTTGCAGACTCTACGATGGAAGCTGAGTACATTGTTGCAAATGATGCCGCCAAGGAAGCCGTCTGGATGAAGAAGTTCATCTCGGAGCTAGGAGTAGTTCCAACCATTATTGATCCAATACCTTTGTATTGTGAAAATAATGGGGCGATGGCGTTAGCCAAGGAGCCCAGATCCCATCAGCGGTCCAGACACATCCTGAGGCGCTTTCATTTGATCCGGGAGACTGTAGATCGCCGCGAGATCGAGATTAAGAGAGTAGACACAAAGAACAACGCCGCGGATCCATTCACCAAGGCCCTCCCTCAGCCGCAGCATGAGCGACTTTTTGAGATGTTGGGTATGAGATACGCCAATAACTGGCCTTAGTGCAAGTGGGAGATTGTTGGATATATGTATGCCCTAGAGGCCATTATATGATAGTGGATGTATCTATACATGTATATATTCAGTATGCATTCTTGCTCGACATGATAGTATGCTATCTGGTTCTTCTTTATCTGACATGTTGATTTGATCATGCTTTTATTCATTCATACATGCTGATAAAGCCCTGAGGATATCGGCTTGACTACTCTGATTATGATAGAGATCATACTAGTGGGACATTTGTAGTCTATAAGCATATCCTGAAATGTCCCTAGTCGGAGGTGTATCGAGACGGGGCATCGATATACCAGAGTAGACTAGCGTATATGATACTAGACCCATGTGATGGGCGATGGATGTTCCCACATTCATCGATGTTTGACATCAAGATCATATACGGGTGCTCAGTGCTGACTGGGTACACTGGACGGACTCACTAAGAACTCCTATATGGAATTATATCTATCGTCGGATAGCAGTTCTCAGGTGACACTGGTACAGGTTAGTCTGTAGACCCGAGATCGTCATGGAGTCTTGTGTGTTCTCCCACTGTACTTTGATTGCCACCCTACCACGGCTCTACTGAGTCGTGCAAACAGCTGGCCGTTGGTTACAGTCCCGAGACACACGAAGGCAATGAGCGATAGGAGGGGTTTCGTCTCTCCTGGTATTGGGGGTTGATGCTGTGCTGTGCCCGATTGGTTATATCAGTAAGTCCCTGGCCAGGGCTGCTGAGATTTGCTGATAAGTGTTATCGGTAGTTTCTCGATCTGTTATAGACCATTCATCGGCACGACTTATTGAGTTATTAGGGTCGACGTGACCATCCCTAGGCTCGATATGCACCATATCTGACGAAGAGACCGGACTGTACGGTAGTGTTGCCAGATGGCTCGACGGAAGTTGTAGCAGGTTTGCTTGTTTTCTTCTGATCGCTCAATACCCGGGTGGCCGTTACGTTTAGCTGACCGCTTGCGGTTTGGGGGTACCTGATATGATCATCACCCTCTGCCGGCGTATTGACGAGTCTTAGAGTCCCACAAAGGAGTTACCCAGTCCAGGCGAAACGTTGTGGTGCGCGTATGCGATATGTGCATGCACCCGATTAAAATGTGCGTATATGATACCGAACATTGATCGGGTGGCCTGCTTTTGGTGGGGTCATATGAAATATGACCGGATTGATAAATTAAGTGTTGATTTATCATCTAACCATTAGTTTTCTCACTTGAAACCTTTCTAGGGTTTGATGGATGTATGCATGCATGCATGTGTTTCTTTCTTCCATTCTAGTTTCATGCACATGTGGATGTGCATACATGCATACATACATACACCCATCCATCATGGTTGTTAGCATATGGAAATGGTGGCAATATAAGTCTCACACCATAGATTAAATAATGGATTGTTATTTAATTTTGGTTTTAAAACAAAATGAAAAAGAAAAGGATAATCATTCTTGATTCTACACTCTTCTTCTAACCTAACCTATCTCAACTACCACTAACCTATGGTTATCCTTCTCTTTATCATTTAAAACCCAAGTTAAACTAACTATCCATCATTTTAATCATGGTTGAAGTTAAGAAGGAAATAAATATATATAGTGATATATATTTCATTTTCTTTTTAACTCAAGGTTATCCTTTTACACCTCTTGCTAAAATTAGCCACCATCTTCATCCTCCTTCATCTTTTCCTCTCTAGTTTTTTCTAGTGAGTTAAACACCATTAAAGAAAGGTTTTTGAAGAGAGATCCTAAGCCACAACTTCATTCTACTCAAGTCTAGCCAATTTGATTAGAGTGTTTCCTTCGGTTTTCCAAAGTAGCGAGCTTGGACGGAGAACTCCGTGGTGGATCGTCGTGGACGCAAGGGAACTTCAAGAGGATCTTGATTCAACAACCCAAGACACCAAGGAGTCTAGAAAAGGGGAGCTACAAAGGTTGTAGCCTTCAAACCCTAATCTTTACTAGCTTAAAGTTTCATAACCCTAATTTTCTAGGATCGATTCCTTTGCGTGTTTGTTTAGCACCATAAAAATTTAAACTTTTGGACATGTGATGCTTCAAAACTCTTCATAGGGTGCTAGACTAACCTTACAGCTCAAAGGAGACGTGCAAACAGGTTTTAGTTGGGTACAGTCCCGAGCCACATGGAGGCAGTGAGCGGATCTTCAGGGGTTCGTCTCTCCCGGTATTGAGGGTGAGGTTGCGCTGTGTCTAGGAGAGCCATTACACGAAGCCTTCGGCCGAGGCAGGAGATTTACTGGTAGGTATTCCAGTAGTATCTCAGGGTGTTCTGGGCTACACTCTGACACGACTTGTACCGTTTTTGGGGGTCTGACTTTACCAACCCCCTAGGCCCGCCATACGATGCTCATAGACGAACGGACCGGACTGTACGGATATTGTCAGTGACAGGCTCAGTAGGGTGTCAGGATGAGTTCGCTCATCGACGTCCCTTTTGGTCAATACCTTGTAGCCCGTTACGTATTGCCTTATACCTCTGACGTGCTAGTGGTTAAATCCACAACCAAGGTGTTGACGAGTCTTTAGAGTCCCCCACATTCAGTTGCTCAAGTTTTCGGGCGAAACGCTGTAGAGGCCGTATGGAGATATGGCAGGGTTCGATCAGATACGTGCGGTATTGCACGCATCAGGATCGGACGGTTAGTACTAGAGGCCGTATGGAGATATGGCAGGGTCCGATCAGATACGTGCGGTATTACACGGATCAAGATCGGACGGATTTTACTAGCCGGCTTTGGTTTAAGCCGGATCCTAGTATAGTACAGTGTAGATTTTGTCTCATTGCATTTGTATTCGGTCGGAATACAGATGCGGGTGTGTATACACAGTATCGGGGTTTTCCTGTAATTTATTACGGGACCAGTTTTCTGGAGTTGCCAGCTTGCTTTCCGTTTCGGCCAATTTCCTTTGTTTCGTTCATTGGCCGAAGATTGGTGGAGGAGGGCTTATTTGCATTTGTGCAAATAAGCAATCTGGAAGGGGGTCTTTTGCATTTTGTTGCATCATGATGGGTGCACCATCCTTTGACTTGATTTATTCATCATGGCTTGACTTTTGTATGATCATGGTTAATGATGATGGAGGGTTATGATAATGGAGTGAGGATTGGTTTTTGATGATCACACTTTCTCTCTCCTTGTTGTATGATTGCTCCCCCTTTTGTTTCCCTCTCTCATTCTCTCCATTTTCATATGCATGGCCGGCCAAAGCTCATGGGGCTTTCCAAAATTTGAGATGTGGGATTTTGTTCTCTTTTGGCTTTGGAAATTTCCCACAACACCATCTCCAAAAGTTTATATGATTTCCTCCACCAAATGGCAACTCCCTCAACCTCAAAATGAGACATGAGTTCTACACACATTCTACAGCAAACCTTGGGCACGTCGGCTCGCCAACTTCGTGCTCGAGTTGCCTCGGTATAGAGGCGGGAGCCCGTAAAAGTAGCAGGCGGCGTGGTGCCCTTCCAGCGAGGAGGTGGAGACCGGACATTCCGTGGGAAATCGTGACGACGGCGAGAAGACCGGAGGACTCGGATTACTCGGTATATCTCTCTTCCCCACCTTGTAGTTAGCTAGGACTAGTTAATGGCCCGATCCGGGTTTATAGTGCGCGGTGGTGCCGGTCAAGGAAAATCAAAATTAACCATCGCTTCCGCATTTGGCCTCGGGATGGAGGTCGGGGCGCCGCCGTGCACTTACAGTGGTATCAGAGCCTCGCCATTAACCTATTGTAGCTTTTTCTAATGTGTTTTTCACTTCCGATCGAACAAATCTTCCAAAACCGTGTTTTTCAAAACAACAGTTTTCTGTCGAAATTTTTTTGTCTCGAAAATTTTTTCAGGTAGTCTCAGAATACTTTGTATGGAATTATAAGCCTACTGTAAAAATTTGGTGGCGCGATCTCATTATTCGACCGCGGAACCGCGGCCTATGCTTGGGCCGCGGTTCCGCCGCTGTTTTGAGTGATCAGTGCACCAATTTTTTACAGAGGCCTCCTGTGATGAAAATAGGGGTTTTGGAATATTAATTTTGGGCCCAGAATTTATTGATGTGCTACAGTAGTACTTGGAGGCCCACTTGGTAAATTTGATCGATCGGATATTTTAAACACATTAGTTCATAGTATTTACATTATATCTGCGACCGTGAATGTCACTTGATCGGTAAATCCTGTCTAACTGCTATAGACCGGTTAGACGGATTTGCGAACGTGACTTTCACGTTGATGTTCTGTGTTATGCTGTGATGTTGCGGATCGGTCGTGCAGGATAGCCTGGTTGCAGTGGTAGTACAGTTTTGTTGTATTATGTACATTTGATATTGCGGGGCGAGCGTCCAACATGTGGATTGCCGTCACTGCCTGTTTGTATTATTATTTTGGGGCACGATCAGGTTGCGGTCGATGTACCCGTTGTATGTATATTTTACTTTCTGTACTAGGATTACCCCAAGGTGGGGTGCATGGATAGCCGGATTCTAGAAGGCAACAAGCCCGCATCTCATGGCAATGGGACGGAGGGGGCTTCACTCTAGAATTGGCGGGTTATTCGCCGCACTTGTAGGGGGTACAGGTTGACCCAGGAGGGGTACCCAAGTTACCGGATTCCATGAAGTGTTGGGTGGTCCATTCACGTTGCTGAAGGGGGCTGCCTCGCTTCAGGTTTTGGCGGGTAACTTGCCGCGCCCGTAGGGGTCTAGGATTTCATTGCACAGGCTATCCACACGACCAGGGGAACGTCGGGTTTCAGTAGTGGCTCTGTGAAACCCGGGGATCCCAGATATCTGTATTGTTCTGTGATGCTGTACATTTCTGTGATGTTGCATTTTATCACCCCTTGAGCGAAATATAATATATTGGTATATATATTAGTAGATGTTGTATATGTTTTGCATCCGCGCTAGTCCAGTCCCCGCTCTGTCGTTAGTTAGCTAACCTAACGGGTAATGACGGGACCCAGTGGCGAATGCGGATGGCATATACGTACATCAGTATATTTTCGTTCTTTGTGGTGTGATCAATTGATGGGACTGCGTTGATTCAGATCAACGCAAGTTAAAAACAAACCTAATCTGATGTTGTTGGAACACTTTTCAAAAAGCTGTTATTACAAGGACGTTCACTTTTGTTTTGCATCGTGGTATTCAGTTGGAATATCCTGCTCCTCAGTCGAAGAGGCAAGGGCCGAGATCCCTTTACCGGGAGTGACCCCTTGGACAAAAAGTTTGCGTCAGGGGAATAACTTCACTATAGCCGATCACTTTTGCTTTGCACCATGGTATTCAGTTGGAATATCCTGCACCTCATTCTACGGGGAAAGAGCCGAGATCCCTTCACCGGGAGTGACCTCTTTTGCAATAGTTTTCGTCACTATATTTTTTAAAAAGCTATCCGTTCCTTCAACGATATCAAGTTCATTACGTTAAAGGTTTTCGCCAGCAACCATTCGTAGCCCTCCGTCGTTTCATATGGGTGGTCAATAGTATTCAAGCTGTGTATGTTGGCCAAAGTCAAGGCACAGTGATTGGTAGCTATTGGGTATTCATATGCAGCATAGATAGATGCGTTGGTTTGGGGCAGTCGTACTACTATTTTGACCAAAGTCAAGGGTATGTACGGGTGGGCTCAAATTAACCTGGAGAATGACGGGTAGAACTTGACATGTGACTTATGATATGTTGACCAAAGTCAAGGTCATAAGAGCATGGGGCAGAAATCACATCGGGATTTTCTAAAGAAACTGAAACTTGCCAGATATGCGCATACCTTATGGAGTGTGATACCGTGAGCGGATTCCGTCACATTATCATGCGATGATAGTTGGATCCCGATTCCCACTGATGAGTTAGTTTACTCCTCGAGAGACCCCGACTAATTCTTCTTTCAGGTCTGGAGGAGAATTTGAGGTACAGTGGGAGGTTTCCAAATTAGATAAATTGGTAACCATTCTGATCTAGGTTAGAGTGCACGCTAAGTGTTTCTTTTCTCTCTCTCTGGCAGCGACCATTGACCCGACCCTAAGACCATGACTCAGTGACCAAATTAACCGAACCTTCTAAACATTGACTTTTGGATTGTCAGAGTTGCAAACCTCATTGCCACTCCTACTTTTACCCTTTTTCTCCAGGACACCCCGTATTACTACGAACGTCCACTTCCATTGGACAAAACCATCGTATGGTTAGATACGAACCCGAAAGAATTTATTCGAGGATGGTTTCAGGTTCTGGAGAAAACGGATAGGACTATTCAGTTGTCTTTTCCATTTACCTTCTCTCAGGTTGCGAGGACTCCTTGGTTTAGGAGATAGTACACCTATTACGCAAATTGGATAGTCTTCTTCCAAACCTGGCTGGTGCCGAACGGTGGGGAATGAAGAAAACCAATTAGCATAACGATGGTGTACAGAAGGTATTAAGTTAAGACAAAGCAAGGGATTAGTAAGAGGGAAAAGTAAATTGCAACTGATATTCACGACCAAACCAGGTATTTCATTACCACTCCCACTTCACCTTTGTATTTCTCCAGGACACTCCGTATCACTACGAAGATCCACGGTTTATAGGATACTCCATCGTATGGTTATATACGAACTCGAAAGGAACTTGTTCCAGTTCGGGGATGGATTCTGGTTCAGGAGAAATAGGAATAAGATTTATTCGGCTGTCTTTTATCTTCACCTTCTCTCGCATTGCGAGTGCTCCTAGGATTAGGACTGTACACCCATTATGCTTATTGGATAGTCTTCTTCCAAACCATAGGCTGGTGCCGAACGGTAGGGAAGGAAGAAAACCATTTGGCCTAAGGGGTGTGCAGAAGGTAATGACTAAAGACATATAAAGGGATTTGGAGAGGTGGCAAAGAATTATACGGTTACAGTCGTGAATCTGGAAGAGGCATTACTAGGAATACCGGGATACCCCATCGAAACATTTCAATGTTTCAGTTTCACTGTGTACTGTTAAAGGAAAACTGATTTCCCGATTAGATACTTGCTCCAGGGTATATATTTACCGGGTTTGAGTCTCACATCTGTATGGTTTTACAGATGATGAGTGGGAGTAAGTTATTGGGAATTAGGTGATTGTCCTCATTATATCGGGATTCGTTGTAATCGGTGATATTTGAGGAAATCACCTGGGCTGTTTGCCGGTCGGCAAATATTTGGTTTTGAAAATCCGCTGTTATGCACCAATTTCAAATCAATGTATCTGTACGTCTATTTTCACAGAGTGAGATATACCTTTTTTGAAATTATATCTATGACATTTACCTATATCAGTGGATGGTTAGGTAAGGAGCATTAAACAGCAGTGTAATTCTTCAAAACCATAGTACAGTTTTTCAACTTACGACACACAGGGAATGAGTTATCAGACTCAAGGGACTTATACAGAGTATTGTATGTTGTCCAGGGTCCATCAGGACAGAGGGGTTGGTCCTCGTACTATATTCAGTTTACTTATGAATTCTTTAGTTTTTAGACAGGTGTTTCGTGGAAACACAGGGTCCGAATTTTGAGAAGTTATAGGTATTTGAATAAAGTAGAGAACCAGGTGTTGCAAATATCGGGATTCTTCAAAGTGATCGAAGATGTAGATACTTGTGTATGGTATTTAGTTGATAGTAGTGATTAAGAGAACTTGCTTCTCTTTCAGGTTACTCATAATTGGAAGTGCTCCTAAGTTGAGTAACACTGATCAGCCTCCTTCCATTTAGTGGATATGCACTGGAGACAGCTGCATGATTTGAATCTGGTTCAATTAAATCAGTGCCTCTGGTTCTATATTGGATATAGAACAGTTCATATCTTAAGGATGTTAAGGTACGGGGAGTTGTCCGATTTATGATTAAAACCAGACACTGGACAATTCAAGGTACGTTTTCTGTAATGGCTGTTTGTGGGTTGACCCAGGCTATGACGAGGGTTGACTTTCTACCATCTGGAAGATCAATAGTGATATTGTTCTAGACTCGCCACAGTTTTAATAAAAATGGATTTTTTCAGAAAACAGAAGTGGGAGTATGGTAGAACTGGAAGTGATTCCAGAACCACAAACGATTACTGAAGATTTCATAGGAACCTAAAGATTCAATCTGGATTGACATTCCATTGGCCACTCCGCAGATACGGTGGGTAACTTCAGGCACCCGAGAGGTACTCCAGTAGCCTCAAGGACGGTGACAGGGAAGTTCTTGTTTACCCAGACTTGTCATTGCTGTTGTTCCAGACTGTGAGACCCGGCAGGAGGATGAGTATAGCGCCGTTCTAAACTTGCTTTAGAAGTGTACGTTTATATGACTCTGCCAGAGGGTTGTCGTAGTCAGTGGGAGCAGCGGAAGCATTGGTGGACAGGCAGCTTATGTCTATTTATATAGACTAAAGCAGATGTAGCGGAGAAAGATCATCTATTTCTGACGTGACAGTCATAGGTTTGACTTCATCAGAATAGGGGATGGATCTGTTGAGAAGGTAGTAGGATGTGTGTAAGTGCACGGCGGCGCCCCGGCCTCCATCCCGAGGCCAAATGCGGAAGCGATGATAAACTTTAATTTTCTTGAACCGGCACCACCGCGCACTAAAACCCGGATCGTACCATTAACTAGTCCTAGCTAATTACAAGATGGGGAAGAGAGATATACCGAGTGATCCGAGTCCTCCGGCCTTCTCGTCGTCGTCCCGATCTCCCCGCGGAATCTCCGGTCTCCACCTCGTCGCCGGAAGGGCACCACGTCGCTTGCTTCTTTTACGGGCTCCCACCTCTATACCGAGGCAACTCGGGCACGAAGTTGGCGAGTCGACGTGCCCAAGGTTTGCTGTAGAATGTGTGTAGAACTTGTGTCTCATTTTGGGGTAGTGGATGTTGCCTTTTTGGTGGAGGAAATGATATGGACTTTTGAAGATGGAGTTGTAGGGATTTTACAAAGCCAAAGATACCAAAATCCCCACCAAAATAAAAATGGGCAGCCCCCATCTCCTATGGCCGGCCATGCAATCTAGAATGGAGAGAATGAAAAATATGAGTGAGGCAAAAGTCCAAAAGGGGGGGGTCTCACCATGCAAGGAAGAGAGAGAAAAGTCATGATATCAAGAAATGATCACAAATAAATCCAACACTCAAACCCATCATCATGTCCCTCCATCATTATACAAAAGTCAAGCCATGATGAGGTTATGAAGTCAAATGAAGGCTACCCATCATGAAGCAACAAAATGTAAAGAACACCCTCCACAAATACTTATTTGCACAAATGCAAATAAGCCCTCCTCCACCAATCTTTGGCCAATGAACGATACAAAGGAAATTGGCCGAAACCGAAAGCAAACTGGCAACTCCAGAAAACTGGTCCCGTAATAAATTACAAGAAAACCCCGATACTGTGTATACACACCCGCATCTGTATTCCGACCGAAATACAAATGCAATGAGACAAAATCTACACTGTACTATACTAAGATCCGGCTTATACCAAAGCCGGCTAGTAATATCCGTTCGATCCTAATCCGTGCAATACCGCACGTATCTGATCGAACCCTGCCATATATCCATACGGCCTCTAGTACAAACTGTCCGATCCTGATCCGTGCAATACCGCACGTATCTGATGGGACCTCGCCATATCTCCATACGGCCTCTACAGCTTTTCGCCCGAAAGCTTGAGCAACTGAATGTGGGGGACTCTAAAGACTCGTCAACACCTTGGTTGTGGATTTAACCACTAGCACGTCAGAGGTATAAGCCAATACGTAACGGGCCACCAGCTATTAACCAAAAGGGACGTCGATGAGCGAACTCATCCTGACACCCTACTGAGCCTGTCAGTGACAATATCTGTACAGTCCGGTCCGTTCGTCTATGAGCATCGCATGGCGGGCCTAGGGTTGGTAAAAGTCAGACCCCCAAAAGCGGTACAAGTCGTGTCGGAGTGTAGCCCGGAACACCCTGAGATACTACTGGAATACCTACCAGTAAATCTCCTGCCTCGGCCGAGGGCTTCGTGTAATGGCTCTCCTAGACACAGCGCGACCTCACCCCTAATACCGGGAGAGACGAACCCCTGAAGATCCGCTCACTGCCTTCATGTGGCTCGGGACTGTACCCAACTAAAACTTGTTTGCATGTCTCCTTTGAGCGTGGTAGGGTAGTAATCAAAGTACAGTGGGAACTCACACGAGACAAATGACGATCCTCAGGTCGATGAACTAACCTGTACATATGTCACCAGGGAACTGCTATCTGACGTCAGGTATACGACCAACTAGCATGTTCCCGGCGAGTCCTGTCCGGTGTACTCATAACCCAATGAGCACCTGTATACATCTTAGGTGAACCAACTGACACCAGTGGCTTGTGAGACCGGCCACCGCCCCTCGTCGGGGTCTCGACTGTATACACTAGTCTACTGTGGAGTATCGATGCCCTGTCTCAAAACTCCCACGACTAGGGACCTTTTAAGGATGTGGTTATAGACTACCAGCTCCCACGTATATGATCGCCCTCATACTACTGGCAGTCAAGCAAGAATCCTAGGGGCTCTATCAACGTGTAATAGCGACCTGTCAGGTCACCTAAAACAGTACACGATGATAAAGATAAACCAGATAGCATACTATCATCTCGAGTAAGACTGTCCTACTGGGACAGGTCCTCCCTCAATCATTGCAATCATGTGCCTGTGATCCAATAATTGACTCTGAGGGCACTATCTCCAACAATCTCCCACTTGCACTCAAGGCTAATTATTGCGATGTCGTATACTCACAGCCCGTGTGATACCGAACACCCAACTCCTCTACTAGTCAGTCTCACAAAGCTCGTTTGCGAAACTATTGCGTTCGAGGAATAGCCTCAGTGAGTGGATCCGCTTTGATGTTTCTTTCTATGTCTCTCTATAACTCATGTTCACGGAGAAACCCATCTTCCGAAATGAGCAATACCTGTCTTAGAATGTGTCTAGATGTCTGATAGGACCTAGCTCATAAATGAACTCCAAATCCAAACTTCTTAGACTGTATCGTCAACTGAACTTAATCAGTATCCTGTGCCATGCCTCCCTCAGTATTGCCTTGGATCACCTGTCCAAAATACTGCCCCTCGTCGGAAGGAAAACTATAACTCTGACAACCTCCTTGTCGTCCATGTCACCTTGGAAGCCTGGAATGATAACTGTCTCCCGAATGAGGCTGTCGTTATCATATCCCTAGAACATCCACTTATGTTCTAAAACTGCTTCTGGCTGTTTCTCCAGGATTGGATCAATGTCAACTTATTGCATCCAGTGCAAGAACAACATCTGGTGTGGTACTTGACATCTCATGATTGACTCAATTGCCTAAGCAAGTGATCTGCCAATCATGCACATCCCTCTCCCCTTTAGTCTGTAAGACACCTTTAGAGAGGGTGACTCCATTACCTGCAGGTACACTACCGTGCCAGGAGTCTTCCATTCTAAATACTCTTAGAATGCTGTCTAAGTACCCTGATTGGGAAACCACCCAAATCTAGATCTAAAATCATAGATCTAGTAACCAGTATGTCTGATATAATGTCCAAGTCCCATGTGGAGAAACCACTGTGTGACGATCAAAGTATAACCGATTGTAGTATAGGAGTTTCTTTTCCTATTCTGTGTATGTCATCCAAATACCATGACATCACACCATACTACCTTCTCAACAGATCCATCGCCTATTCTGATGAAGTCAAACCTATGACTGTCACATCAGAAATTGATGATCTATCTCCGCTACATCTGCTTTAGTCTATAAATAGACATAAGCCACCTGTCCACCAATGCTTCCGCTGCTCCCACTGACTACGACAACCCTCTGGCAGAGTTATATAGACGTATACTTCTAAAGCCAGTTTAGAACGACGCTATACTCATCCTCCCGCCGGGTCTCGCAACCTGGAACAACAGCAATGGCAAGTGTGGGTAAACAAGAACTTCCCTGTCACCGTCCTTGAGGCTACCGGAGTACATCTCGGGTGCCTGAAGTTACCCACCTTATCTGCGGAGTGGCCAATGGAATGTCAAACCAGATTGAATCTTTAGGTTCCTATCAAATCTCCAGTAATCGTTTGTGGTTCTGGAATCACTTCCAGTTCTACCATACTCCCACTACTGTTTTCTGAAAAAATCCATTTTTATTAAAACTGTGGTGAGTTTAGAACAATATCACTATTGATCTTCCAGATGGTAGAAAGTCAACCCTCGCCATAGCCTGGGTCGACCCACAAACAGCCATTACAGAAACGTGCCTTGAGTTGTCCAGTGTCTGGTTTTAATCATAAGCCGGACAACTCCCCGTACCTTAACACCGTTAAGATATGAACTGTTCTATATCCAATATAGAACCAGAGGCACTGATTTAATTGAACCAGATTCAAATCATGCAGCTGTCTCCAGTGCATGTCAACTAAATGGAAGGAGGCCTATCAGCGTTACTCAACTTAGGAATGCTTCCACTTATGAGTAACCTGAAAGAGAAGTAAATTCTCTTAATCACTACTATCAACTGAATACCATACTCAAGTATCTACATCTTCGATCAACTTGAAGAATCCCGATACTTGCATCACCTGGTTCTCTACTTTATTTAAATACCTATAACTTCTCAAAATTCGGACCCTGTGTTTCCACGAAACACCTGTCTAAAAACTAGAGAAGTCATAAGTAAACCGAATATAGTGCGAGGACCAATCCCTCTGTCCTGATAGACCCTGGACAACATACAATACTCTGTATAAGTCCCTTGAGTCTAATAACTCATTCTCTGTGTCGTAGGTTGAAAACTGTACTTATGGTTAAGATGAATTACACCGTTGTTTAATGCTCCTTACCTAACCATCCACCGATATAGGTAAATGTCATCGACATAATTTCAAAAAGTATATCTCATTCTATGAAAATAGATGTATAGATATATCGATTTGAAATTAGTGCATAACAGCAGATATTCAAAACCAAATATTTGCCGACCGGCAAACAGCCCAGGTGATTTCCTCAAATATCACCGATTACAACGAATCCCGATATAATGAGGATGATCACCTAATTCCCAATAACTCACTCCCACTCATAACCTGTAAAACCATACAGATGTGAGAATCATACCTGGTAAACACATACCCTGGAGTAAGGACTAATTGGGAAATCAGTTTTCCTTTAACAGTACACAGTGAAACTGAAACATTGAAATGTTTCGATGGGGTATCCCGGTATTCCTAGTAATGCCTCTTCCAGATTCACAACTGTAACCGTATAATTCTTTGCCACCTCTCCAAATCCCTTTATATGTCTTTAGTCATTATCTTCTGCACACCCCTTAGGCCAAATGGTTTTCTTCCTTCCCTACCGTTCGGCACCAGCCTATGGTTTGGAAGAAGACTATCCAATAAGCATAATGGGTGTACTGTCCTAATCCTTGGAGCACTCGCAATGCGAGAGAAGGTGAAAATAAAAGACAACCGAATAAACCTTATTCCTATTTCTCCTAAACCAGAATCCATCCCCGAACTGGAACAAGTTCCTTTCGAGTTCGTATATAACCATACGATGGAATATCTAATAAACTGTGGATCTTCGTAGTGATACGAAGTGTACTGGAGAAATACAAAGGTGATTTAGGATTGGCGAAGAAATATTTGGTTTGGTCGTGAATATCAGTCGCAATTTACTTTGCCCTCTTACTAATCCCTTGCTTTGTCTTAACTTAATACCTTCTGTACACCATCGTTATGCTAATTGGTTTTCTTCATTCCCCACCGTTCGGCACCAGCCTAAGGTTTGGAAGAAGACTATCCAATTTGCGTAATAGGTGTACTATCTCCTAAACCAAGGAGTACTCGCAACCTGAGAGAAGGTAAAAGGAAAAAACAACTGAATAGTCCTTATCCGTTTTCTCCAGAACCGGAAACCATCCTCGAATAAATTCCTTCGAGTTCGTATATAACCATACAATGGTTTTGTCTAATGGAAGTGGACGTTCATAGTAATACGGGGTGTCCTGGAGAAAAGGGTAAAAGTAGGAATGGCAATGAGGTTTGCAACTCTGACAATCCAAAAGCCAGTGTTTAAGAAGGTTCGGTTAATTTTGGTCTCTGAGTCATAGTCTTAAGGTCGGGTCAATGGTCGCTGCCGAAGAGAGAGAGAGAAAAGAAACACTCAGCGTGCACTCTAACCTAGATCAGAATGGTTACCAATTTATCTAATCTGGAAACCTCCCACTGTCACCTCAAATTCTCCTCCAAACCTGAAAGAAGAATTAGTCGGGGTCACCCGAGAAGTAAACTAACTCATCAGTGGGAATCGGGATCCAACTATCATCGCATGATAACGTGACGGAATCCGCTCACGTCATCACACTCCAGAAGGTATGCGTATATCTGGCAAGTTTCAGTTTCTTTAGAAACTCCCGATGTGATTTCTGCCCCATGCTCTTATGACCTTGGCGTGAGGTCAAAATATCATAAGTCACATGTCAAGTTCTACCCATCATTGTCCAGGTTAATTTGAACCCACCCATACATACCCTTGACGTAGGCCAAAATAGTAGTACGACTGTCCCAAACCAACGCATCTATCTATGCAACAGATAAATACCCGTCAGCTACCAAACACTATGCCTTGGCGTGAGGTCAAAATACATAGCTTGAATACTACCGAATATTTAACTGATATGATGAAGGGCTACGAATGGTTTCTGGCGAAAACCTTTAACGTAAAGAACTTGATATCGTTGAAGGAACTGATAGCTTTTAAAAAATATAGTGACGAAAACCGTTGCTAAAGAGGTCACTCTCGGTGAAGGGATCTCGGCTCTTTCCCCATAGAATGAGGTGCAGTATATTCCAACTGAATACCACGGTGCAAATCAAAAGTAATCGGCTATAGTGAAGTTAATGCCCTGACGCAAACTTTTTGTCCAAGGGGTCACTCCCGGTGAAGGGATCTCGGCCCTTGCCTCATCGACTGAGGAGCAGGATATTCCAACTGAATACCACGATGCTAAATAAAAGTGAACGTCCTTGCAATAACAGCTTTTTGAAAAGTGTTCCAACAACATCAGATTAGATTTGTTTTTAACTTGCATTGATCCGAATCAACGCAGTCCCATCAATTGATCACACCACAAAGAACGAAAATATACTGATGTACGTATATGCCATCCGCATTCGCCACTAGGTCCTGTCATTACCCGTTAGGTTAGCTAACTAACGACAGAGCGGGGACTGGACTAGCACGGATGCAAAACATATACAACATCTACTAATATATATACCAATATATTATATTTCGCTCATGGCGTGATAAAAAATGCAACATCACAGAAATGTACAGCATCACAGAACAATACAGATATCTAGGATCCCCGGGTTTCACAGAGCCACTACTGAAACCCGACGTTCCCATGGTCGTGTGGATAGCCTGTGCAATGTAATCCTAGACCCCTACGGGCGCGGCAAGTTACCCGCCAAAACCTGAAGCGAGGCAGCCCCCTTCAGCAACGTGAATGGACCACCCAGCACTTCACGGAATCCGGTAACTTGGGCACCCCTCCTGGGTCAACCTGTACCCCCTACGAGTGCGGCGAATAGCCCGCCAATCCTAGAGTGAAGCCCCCTCCGTCTCAATGCCATGAGATGCGGGCCCGTTCCCCTCTAGAACCCAGCTATCCGTGCACCCCTCCTTGGGGTAATCCTAGTACAGAAAGTAAAATATACATACAACGGGTACATCGACCGCAACCTGGTCGTGCCCCAAAATAATAATACAAACAGGCAGTGACGGCAGTCCACATGTCGGACGCTCGCCCCGCAATATCAAATGTACATAATACAACAAAACAGTACTATCATTGCATCCAGGCTATCCCCCACTGTTAGTTATATGTATGCCCTAGAGGCCATTACTGTACATTGGATGTATATTGTAGCGGATGCTGGGACATATATAGGGAGGACTTTCTTGCTCGACATGATAGTATGCTATCTGGTTACTCTTTACCTTAACGTGTACATTGATTGTCTCTCTGTTACATGTTGGTAAAGCCCTTAGGATGTGTACTTGACCACCTGGACTATGATGCGGATCATACTAGTGGGGACATGGTAGTCCATAAGTACATCCTTCAAGGTCCCTAGTCGTGGGTGTATCGAGAGGGGCATCGATATACCAGAGTAGACTAGCGTATACCTTCTCGACCCATACAGATGGGCGATGGATGATCCCATATCCATTGGTGTTTGACATCAGAGATGATATACGGGTGCTCAGTGGAGACTGGGTACACTGGAAGGACTCGCCGAGAACTCCCAGATGGTATTATACCTTACATCAGATGGCAGTTCTCTGGTGACACTGGTACAGAGTAGTCTGTTGACCCGAGATCGTCATAGAGTCTTGTGTGATTCCCACTGTGCTTTGATTTCCACCTTACCACATCCAAGAGGGCGTGCAAAACGGTGTTTTTTGGGTACAGTCCCGAATCACATGGAGGCAATGAGCGATAGGAGGGGATTCGTCTATCCCGGTATAGGGAGTTGATGTTGCGCTGTGTTCGATTGGCTATAACCGGAAATCCCTGGCCAGGATTGCTGAGATTTACTGGTAAGTGTTACCAGTAGTTTCTCGAACTGTTATAGACCTCATATCGACACGACTTATCGAGCTATTGGGGTCTGACGTTTACCACCCCTAGGCGAGATATGCGACATATCAGACAAACAGACCGGACTGTACGGTAAGTGTTACTGGTTGGATTCATAGGAGTGTGAGCGGGCTTGCTCGTCGATCTTCTGATCGCTCAATACCCGGGTGGCCGTTACGTTTAGCAGACCGCTTGCGGCTTGTGGGTGCTTGATATGATCATCACCTGCTGCCGGCGTATTGACGAGTCTTTAGAGTCCTACACAGAGGTTTCCTGGCTCAAGCGAAACGAAATAGGAGCGCATATGAGATAGGTGCGGGACCGAGAATAATGCGTGTATGTGATACCATATTCTATTCTCGCGATGAATGTATCGATTGGTTGTATGCGATATAACCTAGTTATCGAATCAAGAATTGATTTGATAAGCCGATACATTGAATATTAGTCGGTCATATGCGATATGACCGGATCGTTAAATCAAGTGTTGATTTAATGATTTAATGCATAATTATATATTTGATATATTACTCTGCATTAACTAGTATTGGTTCACTTTAAATGGATTTTCTCACTTGAAGTTTCACAAGTTGTATATGTGATATACCTTTGTGCACAAGATTGTATCATGTTTGATGATACATGCTAACTTGGTTAAGTGTATGATTAAACCATGGTTGTGTAATGGTTAGGGTTTTGATTTTATTTATTTATTTATTTATTCTTTTTGGAATATGAAAAGAATAAAGAGAAAATGGTGGCTAACTTTGTTTGATTTTGAAGCTTCATGAAGCTTTGACTAAGTCACCATTTTGTCTCATGCTTAACCCTAACCATTCCACTTAACCATGATTCATTCTCTACACTTAACCATGGTTTGAATATGATAAGTATTCATTTTTCTTTTGGATTTAAATAACTTATCATATTCATTTTCTTTCTTCTTCTTCTTCATGAGCAAGAAAGAAAAGCTTTCTACTTCAATGGTAACTTGAGCAAATGAGTGAGAAATTCAATTCTAAAGTGAACCCACCTCCTATTTCTTCATCCTCTACCTCTTGCCAAGTAGTATAGGGTGTTTCCTTCATAAGTTTTCAAGGCTTGGTGAAGTTGGAGCTTGATCTTGTGATGCCTCGACGTAGATCATCTTCGGCATCGAACCGACGACCAAGCCCGCCCATTTCTCCGATGAAGCCGATGCTAGAGTCATGGATTTGATTTGGACAGCGGAGGGACCTCATCACGGAGCTATGGAGGTGGAGAACCGGATCTACAAAGGTTGTATTTCCGTTCACTTAGAGTAAAGTCGTTTATTTGTTTTTGTTTCGCCTAAAATCTAGTTAACGATCCGTATTAGGGTTTCTCGGCACTCGTAAAATTTTAAATTGGCATGGTTGATGCCTTGTGAGACCTCTTATGAGTGCCTAGGATCCCTACAGTGGTATCAGAGCCTAGCTAGAGCCTTAGGCGATGCGTAGACGGAATTAGAAGTCCGATCGAATCAAAACCCTAACCCCAAAATAGCTCTCTGGACTTTTTCTAAAAACTGGGATTTTTCCAAATTAAAAATATGCAGAAAAATCAGCAGGGAATCCTAAGAATTACTGTGCAACACGTGTCCATGATTCCTCCAAAGTGCGGCGGAACCGCGGCAGAAGCCTGGCTTCTGCGGCGGTTCCGCGGCCGTATGATGACGTCACCCACCCAATTTTGCACAGTAACTTCCTTTATTCAGTGCTGAGTTCTCTGGGTATTTTTAAATATTATTCAAGAGTTGAATTTTCTGGGGTTGTTTTAGGGATTCGTTTATTCTATCGGAATGTCAAACTCTGTCTATGTGTCTTTCCGGATAATTTTTTGAATATGTTAAAAAGTTCGACCGGATATAAATACCCACCTTTTCCCCTGTCGGGAAATTTCCAAGTGTTGGATTTTTCCGTGGTTTAACGACGTTCTAAGTAGTGCAAGTAACGCGATGGTCCCTCTAGAAGACAACAAACCTTAACTCGATTATGTGACCGTCTTGAACTGCCCTTTGAACCTTCGGGTTTGGGGCAGTACGGCGTGCCACATGTGAGGCGTTGGCTTGACCCTTCTACGGCTGGACCGTTGGTACTGAGGCACGAAGTGAATGTCTTTGAACTTGTTTCATGTGTTGATCTGTTTTGGGAAAACTTGGGTGTTCGACTGTTCGATCGGAAAGTTTAACATTTTCTATTTATCTGGAATGGGATACAATAATTGGAATTCACAATTAGTTATGAGATAACTGAATGAATGTTATAAACATAGCACTTTAGTCTCACTTGATCGGTTGCCACGGAATTTTGATGTGATCAAAAGTCCGTCGCAATCACGTAGCGTACACGAATACTCGCCGGGTAAACTTAATAGACAGCCTCGCTCCATAGCCCCGACCAAGTGACTGTAGGAGAACCCCGTCGCCGAAAGCATCCGTTCGGGTGCTCACGGTAGCGGTGTTCCGCCTTGGTGCACTTCGTCGACGGTATCGGGGGTGCGGCCGCCTACTAAAGTTTGCGACGAGCATTCGATCAGGATGTCGGGAATCTTGTTGAATTGCCCGACTTGATATTGAAAAGAGTTTTCGATAATGAGACTAAAATGCGGGGTTTATAATTGTTAGGCATGTGATGTCTAAGAAATTCATTTGTTTAGGCATGCGATGTCCATGGAGGTTGCGGATTCCAACTGTTGTAGTTTTACACTTTCTTTTCTGTGACCGTAAGTGTAATATGTGATATCGCCGGTTTCGTTGCTATATGTCAACGACAATTGGGATGCGCATATTTACTTACGTTGATGACATGTGATGGTATGTGTTGCTGGATATGTTATATTGGATCGTCGTGTTTGAATAGCCGGGGTTTTTTTATGTGAGATGAGTGTTTTCATTTTCATTCATGTAAAAACTTGTATGTAATATTCTTTTATTGGGGCACTTCCAGGTTGCGGAAGATGTCACCCTTTGTATATTATTTACTTTTCCACACTAGGATAGACCCAAGGAGGAGGGCACAAGTAACCGGGTTCTGAAGTCCAGTGGGAGACCAACTCGAGGAGTCGAGTCCGGGTCTCCTAACTCTAGAATTGGTAGGGTTGCTTGCCGCTCTCGTAGGGGTCTAGGGGTGTGGGTTTGGCTATTCATCACGACCGTGGAATCCGTGTTTTATACTGGCTCATATTGAAAACACGGACGTCCTAGTATATCCAATATTTCATATGTTTCTTCTGCTGCGATATCTGTGATGTGATCATGTGATGTTCTGTGACATCGAGGCGAATGCGGATGGCATAAGTGTACGTCGTATTTATCTGTAATGTTTAGGTACTTAAATGATGGGACTTCATTAATGTGATTAATGAAAGAAAAGAAACCTAAGATGTTGTAGAATCGAATTTCAAAAATAAAACAGGTAGCTACAGTTCTTGCTTTGCACAGAGGTATATGTGATATATCCTGCACCTTATTCGATGAGGAAGGGACCGAGATCCCTTCACCGGGAGTGACTCCTTTAGCAATAACTGGCAGATGCTACACACTCGGTTTGTCTTTTGATTGCTTTTAAGAGTTTTTGCTTTGCACAGTGTTATATATGATATATCCCGCACCTCATTCGACGAGGAAAGGACCGACGATCCCATCACCGGGAGTGACTCCTTTAGCAAAACTAGAAAAGCCTCAAAAACACTCCATTTTAAAATCATTTGATTCTACAACAATATCAAGTTCATTACGCAATAGGTTTTCAGAAAAACCTGTCGTAGCCCTCCGTCATTTCAGATAAGTTGTATATAGTATTCGTGCTGCATTTGTTGGCTTTCGTCAAGGTGCAGTGTGCGGTAGCTATATGCTGCTTATCTGCTGCATACGATGCGATTGGATTAGGGTAGTCGTGCGACTTTGTTGGCTTTCGTCAAGGGTCGTGCGGGTGGGTTTAATTCAATCAAGAAATGTACGGGTAGAACTTGACTAGCGGGCTATGGTTTGTTGGCTTTCGTTAAGGTCATAGCACGTTAGGGGCAAAATATTATCGGGAATTTCAGGTGTTGAAATTTGCAATGAGATTGCATACCTTCTATGAGATAGTTGGATCCCGATACCCACTGCGAGTAATTGTTACTCCTGCGAGAGTTTTACACATTATAATTAGCCGATCAAGTAGGTGTCTAGAAAGGTGTCAACGGGGTTACGCCTCTGGGAAAACGAGGTTTACTGTAATTAGGTTCGTGCGAAAGCACGGGGGACCTCCCTCAAAGTACCGACACTGGCCTGGCTGAAAGATTGGCGAACTTGTAGTGTGTAATTAATCCCGGCTAGTCTTTCCTTTTAGGGTTTGAAGGAAGATTTGATAAAAAGCAGTGGGAGCCATCCTGATTAGATAAAATAATAATCAATCTATTCTTGCAAGAGCGCACGCTGAGTGTTTTCTTCTCTCTCTCTCCAGGTAGAGACCATATCACGCCTTAATCAAGATAATAATACGGATTATTGACCGAACCCGTTTGTTATACTGAGCTGGGGAACGTTGGTCCCGCTCCAACTTATAATTGTTATAAGACAGAGCAGGAAATAAGGGATTACCAGAATTCCCGTGCCGCCCAAACGAAGAGAGTGCATGCTGATGCATCATCTTCGGGTGTGTTCATTACAGAGAACTGTTTCTCAGTATCCTTTACGTCCTGGGTATGTGATACCAGATCAGGATCCCAGATATGTAATCTGTTACATAGGGCTACAGAAAGGTAGAGAACTGAGAACGGGTGATATGTTTCATGAGGCAGAAAACGGGGCAAGTGTTGCAGCCAAGTCTGTTGGTCACTGTCACCCTGTATTCCAAATACATTGATTCTGAACGAATGTTATTAGATACCGAACCTGATATGCAAAATCATATCACTCTCTTTGTTAGTAAAGAAATGATAAAATTTTGTATACTTGGATAATGTTTTGAACATTTCCTATATCAAAAGTTGATCGGTTCAGGCACGTTATCTAAAAGCATTGATGTTCTAAATCAAACTACAATTCTTTGTATACAGAACACACACAAGAGGAAGTGTTCAGAACTGAACGAATCCTTTTTGAGGTATTGTAGACTAGGTCATATCAATGCGACCAGACTAGCTGAAGTTACATATAGATGCATATTTAAATCAGTTTGAATTTACATCTTGTGAAACTTGCTAGTCATGTCACAAAGATTAGATGACCGTAGCTCTGTTTATTGGAAACGGAGAAAGAGTTAGTAAACTCTTGGGATGATACATGTTGATGCATGCAAGGTCCCCTGTCTACATATGCCAGGACTGGTCCTTAGTACTTCGTTACATTCTCTGATAATCTTTCGAGATTCAGACCTATGTTCCTGTTGAAACACAAGTCCGAACCTTTTGAGATATTCACAGAATATGATTTAGAAGTAGAGAACCAAAATGCGGGTATAAGTATTATATCCTTTGATTCGATCAGAGAGGAGAATACTTGAGCACGGAAATCCTGGACTATTCTAAAAGGAGAATGAGATTCTCTCTCAGCATTACTCCGGATACACCATAGCACGATGGTATATCGGGGCGGAGCAATAGCACCCTATGAGATATGGTGTGCTCTATGATGAGTACTACTGAGTTTCCTATTTCCTTTTTGGGAGTTATGCACTTGAGAAGCTGCATACCTATTGAATAGGGTTCAAATCAAATCACTGCCTACCACTTCATATAAGCTATGGAAAGGGAAGAGCCCATATCTTAAGTTAGTTAAGATTTAGGGTTGTCCGGCCTATGTCTAAAAGTATAATCCGGACAAGCTCGAGGCAAGGTCTGTTATGTACAACTGGAAAGGTTCCAGCTATACAAACAACAGCTGATGATTTGACAGAACCAAAGGATTCAATAGTTACCAACGAACCTCAGCCTCTCCGCCGATCTAGTAAGGGTTCCTCACCCACCTGAGAGATACTTCGGTTTCTCTATGACAGTGGGAGCGAGGATTGCATCATGAGATGATGACCCAACTAGTTTCGAGCTGGCCATCTGGAGTGGGACTCTGTAAGAATGGCTGGATGCTTAGCGATCTGAGATGGAATCCTTATACACCAACAAAGTATGGACTTTGGCTGCTATATCTGAAGGGTGAAATCCCCATCAGGAGCAAGTATATCTTGAGAAGATTACTTCGTGTAGATGGAAAAGTTGAGACTTTCAAAGCAAGACTTGTTAAAGCGTTTTCGTCATCGACCAGGCGTGGATAATGATGAAACCTTTTCAAGTGGCTATGCTTAAGTCCATCCAGATCCTACTTGCCACGGCTACATACCATGACTACAATATCTGGCGGTTGGGTGTCATGACTGCTTTTCTAAATAATGTTTTAGAAGAGAGAGTCTATAAGTACACAGCCAGAGGGCTTCGTAGACAGTGGGAGCAGCGGAAACGTGCACAAGATGCTTTATAAGATAAAGCAGGTATCGCGGAGTTGGAACATCTGTTTTGATGTAGTAGTCAAACAGTTTGACATCATCAAAATGGTAGATGAACCTTGTATATACAAAAAGGTAGTAGAGAGTATGGTGGTGATCCTCGTAGAGAACGTGGATGACATACTCTTGATAAGAAAGGAGTTTCCTATGCTACGCTCGATCAATCTCCATTTATCATAATGATTCTCCATATAGGATCAGAGTGATACCTACTAAATCCTAAGCTTTGGATCTATGAGATAGATCTAAATGAATGTTAGGATTCTCGCTAGTTGTAGTAAGACGGTATCAATTGATCCTGGGGAAAATCACTGGAAAGGTTCCAGGGTGATAAGGACGACTGAATGTCAGTCACAGGCATTGTCTTTACCCTCAGTAAACGGACGGTATGTTGGAAGAGTTCCAAGCTAGATACCGTGGCTAACTAGACGATAAAGGCAGGATACATCGCTACTTAAGATGCTACCAAAGAGGATGTTTGGGTGTATATTGGTTCATGAGATGAACTACGTTCCAACCATTGTGAGACAATGGAGTTGTGGCTTATGACAAGGAACGCCGGTCCCATCAGTGATCCAGACATATTCTAAGGCAGTGTCACCTGATCATGGAGATAGTTGATCTCCAGGGTGATCGAGGTTAGGAGAGTAGACTCAGAGGACAACACGGCGGATCCACTCACAAAGGCCTTTTCCCAGAAAGAGACTTTTATGGGATGGTTGAGTATGAGATACTACAACCACTGCTATCAGATGGCCCTAGTGCAAGTGGGAGATTGTTAGTTATATGTATGCCCTAGAGGCCATTACTGTACATTGGATGTATATTGTAGCGGATGGTGGGACATATATAGGGAGGACTTTCTTGCTCGACATGATAGTATGCTATCTGGTTACTCTTTACCTTAACGTGTACATTGATTGTCTCTCTGTTACATGTTGGTAAAGCCCTTAGGATGTGTACTTGACTACCTGGACTATGATGCGGATCATACTAGTGGGGACATGGTAGCCCATAAGTACATCCTTCAAGGTCCCTAGTCGTGGGTGTATCGAGACGGGGCATCGATATACCAGAGTAGACTAGCGTATACCTACTCGACCCATACAGATGGGCGATGGATGATCCCATATCCATTGGTGTTTGACATCAGAGATGATATACGGGTGCTCAGTGGAGACTGGGTACACTGGACGGACTCGCCGAGAACTCCCAGATGGTATTATACCTTACGTCAGATGGCAGTTCTCTGGTGACACTGGTACAGAGTAGTCTGTTGACCCGAGATCGTCATAGAGTCTTGTGTCATTCCCACTGTGCTTTGATTTCCACCTTACCACGTCCAAGAGGGCATGCAAAACGGTGTTTTTTGGGTACAGTCCCGAATCACATGGAGGCAATGAGCGATAGGAAGGGATTCGTCTCTCCCGGTATAGGGAGTTGATGTTGCGCTGTGTTCGATTGGCTATAACCGGAAATCCATGGCCAGGGTTGCTGAGATTTACTGGTAAGTGTTACCAGTAGTTTCTCGAACTGTTATAGACCTCATATCGACACGACTTATCGAGCTATTGGGGTCTGACGTTTACCACCCCTAGGCGAGATATGCGACATATCAGACGAACAGACCGGACTGTACGGTAAGTGTTACAGGTTGGATTCACAGAAGTGTGAGCGGGTTTGCCCGTCGATCTTCTGATCGCTCAATAACCGGGTGGCCGTTACGTTTAGCAGACCGCTTGCGGCTTGTGGGTGCTTGATATGATCATCACCTGCTGCTGGCGTATTGACGAGTCTTTAGAGTCCTACACAGTGGTTTCCTGGATCAAGCGAAACGAAATAGGAGCGCATATGAGATATGTGCGGGACCGAGAATAATGCGTGTATGTGATACCGTATTCTATTCTCGCGATGAATGTATCGATTGGTTGTATGCGATATAACCTAGTTATCGAATCAAGGATTGATTTGATAAGCCGATACATTGAATATTAGTCGGTCATATGCGATATGACCGGATCGTTAAATCAAGTGTTGATTTAATGATTTAATGCATAATTATATATTTGATATATTACTTTGCATTAACTAGTATTGGTTCACTTTAAATGGATTTTCTCACTTGAAGTTTCACAAGTTGTATATGTGATATACCTTTATGCACAAGATTGTTTCATGTTTGATGATACATGCTAACTTGGTTAAGTGTATGATTAAACCATGGTTGTGTAATGGTTAGGGTTTTGATTTTATTTATTTATTTATTTATTCTTTTTGGAATATGAAAAGCATAAAGAGAAAATGGTGGCTAACTTTGTTTGATTTTGAAGCTTCATAAAGCTTTGACTAAGTCACCATTTTGTCTCATGCTTAACCCTAACCATTCCACTTAACCATGATTCATTCTCTACACTTAACCATGGTTTGAATATGATAAGTATTCATTTTTCTTTTGGATTTAAATAACTTATCATATTCATTTTCTTTCTTTTTCTTCTTCATGAGCAAGAAAGAAAAGCTTTCTACTTCAATGACAACTTAAGCAAATGAGTGAGAAATCCAATTCTAAAGTGAACCCACATCCTATTTCTTCATCCTCTACCTCTTGCCAAGTAGTATAGGGTGTTTCCTTCATAAGTTTTCAAGGCTTGGTGAAGTTGGAGCTTGATCTTGTGATGCCTCGACGTAGATCATCTTCGGCATCGAACCGACGACCAAGCCCGCCCATTTCTCCGATGAAGCCGATGCTAGAGTCATGGATTTGATTTGGACAGCGGAGGGACCTCATCACGGAGCTATGGAGGTGGAGAACTGGATTTACAAAGGTTGTATTTCCGTTCACTTAGAGTAAAGTCGTTTACTTATTTTTGTTTCGCCTAAAATCTAGTTAACGATCCGTATTAGGGTTTCTCGGCACTCGTAAAATTTTAAATTGGCATGGTTGATGCCTTATGAGACCTCTTGTGAGTGCCTAGGATCCCTACACCCACGACCAATCCACAACATCACAGCAATACACAGAACATCAACGTGAAAGTCACGTTCGCAAATCCGTCTAACCGGGATATAGCAGTTAGACTGGATTTACCGATCAGGTGACATTCACGGTCGCAGATATAACGTAAATACTGTGAACCAATGTGTTTAAAATATCCGATCGATTAAATTTACCAAGTGGGCCCCCAAGTACTACTGTAGCACATCAAGAAATTCTGGGCCCAAAATTAATATTCCCAAACCCCTATTTTCATCCCAGGAGCATTCTGTAAAATTTTGGGGGACTGAACAGTTCAAGTCGCGGCGGAAACGCGGCCCAAGCATGGGTTTGGCCGCGGTTCCGCGGTGGTGTGGACTGTTCACGAGCCCAAATTTTCACAGAACTCTTAAAATTCCCTGCACATCATTATGAGACATCCTGAAAAAATTTTCGAGCCAGAAAAAAATCGACAGAAAACTGATGTGAAGAAAACGCGGGTTTTTGGAATTTTGTTCGATCGAAAATGTAAAACAAATTAGAAAAAGCTAGACTATATTAATGGCGAGGCTCTGATACCACTGTAAGTGCACGGCGGCGCCCCGGCCTCTATCCCGAGGCCAAATGCGGAAGCGATGATAAACTTTAATTTTCTTGAACCGGCACCACCGCACACTAAAACCCGGATCGTACCATTAACAAGTCCTTGCTAACTACAAGATGGGGAAGAGAGATATACCGAGTGATCCGAGTCCTCCGGCCTTCTCGTCGTCGTCCCGATCTCCCCGCAGAATCTCCGGTCTCCACCTAGTCGCCGGAAGGGCACCATGTCGCCTGCTTCTTTTACGGGCTCCCACCTCTATACCGAGGCAACTCGGGCACGAAGTTGGCGAGTCGACTTGCCCAAGGTTTGCTGTAGAATGTGTGTAGAACTTGTGTCTCATTTAGGGGTAGTGGATGTTGCCTTTTTGGTGGAGGAAATGATATGGACTTTTGAAGATGGAGTTGTAGGGATTTTACAAAGCCAAAGATACCAAAATCCCCACCAAAATAAAAATGGGCAGCCCCCATCTCCTATGGCCGGCCATGCAATCTAGAATGGTGAGAATGAAAAATATGAGTGAGGCAAAAGTCCAAATGGGGGGGTCTCACCATGCAAGGAAGAGAGAGAAAAGTCATGATATCAAGAAATGATCACAAGTAAATCCAACACTCAAACCCATCATCCTGTCCCTCCATCATCATACAAAAGTCAAGCCATGATGAGGTTATGAAGTCAAATGAAGGCTACTCATCATGAAGCAACAAAATGTAAAGAACACCCTCCACAAATACTTATTTGCACAAATGCAAATAACCCCTCCTCCACCAATCTTCGGCCAATGAACGATACAAAGGAAATTGGCCCAAACGGAAAGCAAACTGGCAACTCCAGAAAACTGGTCCCGTAATAAATTACAGGAAAACCCCGATAATGTGTATACACACCCGCATCTGTATTCCGCCCGAAATACAAATGCAATGAGACAAAATCTACACTGTACTATACTAGGATCCGGCTTATACCAAAGCCGGCTAGTAATATCCGTTCGATCCTAATCCGTGCAATACCGCACTTATCTGATCGAACCCTGCCATATATCCATACGGCCTCTAGTACAAACTGTCCGATCCTGATCCGTGCAATACCGCACGTATCTGATGGGACCTCGCCATATCTCCATACGGCTTCTACAGCTTTTCGCCCGAAAGCTTGAGCAACTGAATGTGGGGGACTCTAAAGACTCGTCAACACCTTGGTTGTGGATTTAACCACTAGCACGTCAGAGGTATAAGCCAATACGTAACGGGCCACCAGCTATTGACCAAAAGGGACGTCGATGAGCGAACTTATCCTGACACCCTACTGAGCCTGTCAGTGACAATATCCGTACAGTCCGGTCCGTTCGTCTATGAGCATCGCATGGCGGGCCTAGGGGGTTGGTAAAAGTCAGACCCCCAAAAGCGGTACAAGTCGTGTCGGAGTGTAGCCCAGAACACCCTGAGATACTACTGGAATACCTACCAGTAAATCTCCTGCCTCGGCCGAAGGCTTCGTGTAATGGCTCTTCTAGACACAGCGCGACCTCACCCCCAATACCGGGAGAGACGAACCCCTGAAGATCCGCTCACTGCCTCCATGTGGCTCGGGACTGTACCCAACTAAAACCTGTTTGCACGTCTCCTTTGAGCGTGGTAGGGTAGTAATCAAAGTACAGCGGGAACTCACACGAGACAAATGATGATCCCGACGAGGGGCGGTGTGTACATTCGAGACCCCGACGAGGGGCGGTGGCCGGTCTCACAAGCCACTGGTGTCAGTTGGTTCACCTAAGATGTATACAGGTGCTCATTGGGTTATGAGTACACCGGACAGGACTCGCCGGGAACATGCTAGTTGGTCTTATACCTGACGTCAGATAGCAGTTCCCTGGTGACATATGTACAGGTTAGTTCATTGACCTGGGGATCATCATTTGTCTCGTGTGAGTTCCCGCTGTACTTTGATTACTACCCTACCACGCTTAAAGGAGACGTGCGAACAGGTTTTAGTTGGGTACAGTCCCGAGCCACATGGAGGCAATGAGCGGATCTTCAGGGGTTCGTCTCTCCTGGTATTGGGGGTGAGGTCGCGCTGTGTCTAGGAGAGCCATTACACGAAGCCCTCGGCCAAGGCAGGAGATTTACTGGTAGGTATTCCAGTAGTATCTCAGGGTGTTCTGGGCTACACTCCGACACGACTTGTACCGCTTTTGGGGGTCTGACTTTACCAACCCCATAGGCCCGCCATGCGATGCTCATAGACGAACGGACCGGACTGTACGGATAGTGTCACTGACAGGCTCAATAGGGTGTCAGGATGAGTTCGCTCATCGACGTCCCTTTTGGTCAATACCTCATAGCCCGTTACGTATTGGCTTATACCTCTGACGTGCTAGTGGTTAAATCCACAACCAAGGTGTTGACGAGTCTTTAGAGTCCCCCACATTCAGTTGCTCAAGTTTTCGGGCGAAACGCTGTAGAGGCCGTATGGAGATATGGCAGGGTTCGATCAGATACGTGCGGTATTGCACGCATCAGGATCGGTCGGTTAGTACTAGAGGCCGTATGGAGATATGGCAGGGTCCGATCAGATACGTGCGGTATTGCACGGATCAGGATCGGACGGATTTTACTAGCCGTCTTTGGTTTAAGCCGGATCAAAGTATAGTACAGTGTAGATTTTGTCTCATTGCATTTGTATTCGGTCGGAATACAGATGCGGGTGTGTATACACAGTATCAGGGTTTTCCTATAATTTATTACGGGACCAATTTTCTGGAGTTGCCAGTTTGCTTTCCGTTTCGGCCAATTTCCTTTGTTTCGTTCAATAGCCGAAGATTGGTGGAGGAGGGCTTATTTGGATTTGTACAAATAAGCAATCTAGAAGGGGGTCTTTTGCATTTTGTTGCATCATGATGGGTCCACCATCCTTTTACTTGATTTATTCATCATGGCTTGACTTTTGTATGATCATGGTTAATGATGATGGAGGGTTATGATAATGGAGTGAGGATTGGTTTTTGATGATCACACTTTTTCTCTCCTTGTTGTATGATTGCTCCCCCTTTTGTTTCCCTCTCTCATTCTCTCCATTTTCACATGCATGGCCGGCCAAAGCTCATGGGGCTGTCCAAAATTTGAGATGTGGGATTTTGTTCTCTTTTGGCTTTGGAAATTTCCCACAACACCATCTCCAAAAGTTTATATAATTTCCTCCACCAAATGGCAACTCCCTCAACCCCAAAATGAGACATGAGTTCTACACACATTCTACAGCAAACCTTGGGCACGTCGGCTCGCCAACTTTGTGCCCGAGTTGCCTCGGTATAGAGGCGGGAGCCCGTAAAAGAAGCAGGCGGCGTGGTGCCCTTCCGGCGAGGAGGTGGAGACCGGACATTCCGCGGGAGATCGGGACGACGGCGAGAAGACCGGAGGACTCGGATCACTCGGTATATCTCTCTTCCCCATCTTGTAGTTAGCTAGGACTAGTTAATGGCCCGATCCGGGTTTATAGTGCGCGTTGGTGCCGGTCAAGGAAAATCAAAGTTAACCATCGGTTCCGCATTTGGCCTCGGGATGGAGGCCGGGGCGCCGCCGTGCACTTACAACCGTCGCATGCCCTTTGGGTTATGCAATGCACCCGCTACATTCCAGCGGTGTATGATGGGGATCTTTTCTGACATGGTTGAAATTTTTATGGATGATTTCTCCATTTTCGGTGACTCCTTCGATGAGTGTTTGCTGCACTTAGACGCGGTTCTTACCCGCTGTAGGGATAAGAACCTCACTTTAAATTGGGAGAAGTGCCACTTTATGGTACGAGAGGGCATTGCCATAGGACATGTCATCTCGGAAAACGGCATAGAGGTTGATAAAGCCAAGATTGAAATCATTTCCAATCTTCCTCCTCCTAAATGCGTCAAGGACATCCGAGCCTTCCATGGCCATGCCGGTTTTTATAGACGGTTCATCAAGGATTTTAGCAAGATAGCTAGACCCTTGACTCTTTTATTGGCCAAGAACACAACATTTGATTTAGACTCAACTTGTATGGAAGCGTTCGAGTCATTGAAACACTAACTCATTTCTGCGCCCATTCTTTCATCTCCCGACTGGACGCATCCAATTGAAATTATGTGCGACGCATCGGATTTCGCCATTGGTGCTGTTCTTGGACAACACATTAATAAGATGCCACACATAATTTATTATGCTAGCCGAACATTAAATGAGGCCCAATTGAATTACAAAACAACATAAAAAGAATTTTTAGCCGTTGTGTTTGCACTTGAAAAATTCCGGCCCTATTTAATCGGCTCTCCAGTGATTGTCTACACGGACCATTCACCTCTTCGCCGCCTTTTTGCGAAGAAGGATGCTAAATCGCGGCAAATACGTTGGATCCTTTTGCTACAAGAGTTTGACCTTGTCATAAGGGACAAAAAGGAATGTGAAAATGTAGTTGCCGACCACCTTTCACGACTTCCTTCTTCGCCTACACTTGAAATTCCAATTAAAGATGTTTTTCCCGATGAGCAGCTCTTGAACGCTGTAAGTCCACGTTGCCCACCCCGGTGCTTGCAGGGACGCGGAAAATGGAATAAAAAACAAATTTTTACTATTCTAGGCAACATAGACTAGACAAAGTCGGGATCTTTTCTAAACAAAACTAGCTAAAAGCTAAAGAGAGTAAGCTATAGGGTAGAAAGGTTATACCTTGGGCTTTATGTCCTTCTCTCATTGCTCCTTGGAGTGGTAGGAAGTGATCACCTTGTCGCCTTCTCTAGTCGAAGAAGGATCCACCCGAGAGCTTCAACCTTTGGCTTCAACTTCAAGCTAGAAGTAACTAAGGTGCTAGAAGTGCTAATCCTAGAACCCTAGATGAGAGTAGGGATTACTATGGAGTGGTTTTTCTCAAGCTCAAGTGTTTCTCAACACATGAGAGGGGAGAGCTTGAGGAAGAGGAAGAGCAAGAGAGAGAAAGAATATGATAGAATGAGAGAATTATGAAGCATTCTCACATATATGTGTGAATTATTGTAAATTGATAATTAGTGAGATAATTGTCATGGCTTAATCAAGACATGACCATTATCATTTCATTTTTAATGCAAATTGCAAGGATCAAAGAGTATCTTTCAAATGAAATGATCATGGTCAAAGTGTCAACCTAGGTCAACAAGTCAAGGGTGGTCAAAAAGTCATCAACCCTAACCATGCATAATTATATATAACTAATATCAATTAACCATAATACACTCATAAGCATTAGGGTTCATAAAATGACAATGGTCATTAACCCTAATCAAAGTCTTCTCCCTCTGTCTCAATCAACTGTGCATACGCACCCGTATTCGTGATCCGAGGAACACGAATACAAAGAGATAAAACCAATCCCAAATCATATACTAGGATCTGGCTTAAACCAAAGCCCACTAGTATAAGCTGTCCGGACAGCAAACGTGCACAAGTGCGCGGATGTGAACGAACCCTGTCGCAAAACCATGCGACCTCTACTCATTTTGCCTAAAGGCGAATAGCTCTCTGTGTGGGACTGTAAAGACTCGACACTACGCTGGCAGTGGGTTTAACCACAGACCGCAAGCGGCACTAGCTGTACGTAACGGTCCCCAGGTAGATGCCGATAAGAATTCTGATGAGGTGACCCCATCTGAACTCCTACTGAGCCTGTATGTGACAGTCTCCATACAGTCCGGTCTGTTCGTTTGATACATCGCATGGCGGGCCTAGGGGGCGGTGAACGCCAGTCCCCTAATAGCGGCACAAGTCTTGCCGGAGTGTAGCCCAGAACACCCTGAGATGACACCGGAAACCTACCAGTATATCTCGCTTGCCCTGGTCAGGGACTACTTGTGTAATGGCTCTCCTGGACATAGCACGATGTCAACCCCCAATACCGGGAGAGACGAATCATGTCTAACCGTCACTGCCTCCAAGTGCTTCGGGACTGCACCCAAAAACTACCTGTTTGCACGACTCCTTTGAGCCGTGGTAGGGTAGTAATCAAAGTGCAGAGGGAACACACTCGAGGCGAAGTGACAGTGTCAAGTCAGCGGACTAAGCTGTACTCATGTCACCGGGGAACTGATAACTTATGATAGGTATAATACCAACCAACAGTTCCCGACGAGTCCTGTCCAGTGTACTCGTAACCTAACGAGCACCCGCATACTATCTCAAGTACGACGTACTGACGGCTGTGGGACAGACCGTCTTCCCTGCTGGGATGAGAAGCGCATACGCTAGTCTACTCCGGAGTATCGATGACCTGTCTCGATAGTCCAACGACTAGGGACCTGTATAAGGATGTGCTTATGGATTACCCAGCCCCCACGAGTGTGAGCGCCATCACAACGCTGGTAATCAAGCAAAGATCCTAAGGGCTCTACTAATATGTATATAAGCGATATGCTAAAAGAAACACATGCACATATTGAAGTAGAGACAAACCAAGTAACATACTACCATTTCGAGCAAGATTGTATATACAACTGTGAATATCCCAATCTTCCATCAAGTAATATACAAACTAGTATGATACAGTAATGGCCTCTAGGGCATATACACTAACAATCTCCCACTTGCACTAAGGCCATGTACTGGCGTATCGAAGACCTATCATCTCGATCAGCCGCTCGAACTGAGTCTGGGGCAAGGTCTTGGTGAATGGATCTGCAGTGTTATCTTCTGAAGCAACCCTCCGAACCTCGATCTCCTGGCGATCCACGATCTCCCTGATCAGGTGATACCGCCTTAAGATGTGTCTGGATTTCTGATAGGACCTGGGTTCCTTCGCTAAAGCTATATCCCCGTTGTTGTCGCAATACAGAGGTATTTGGTCAACAATGGATGGAACCACCTGAAGTTCTTTCAAGAACTTCCTCATCCAGACAGCTTCTTTTGCGGCATCAGATGCAACGATGTATTCCGCTTCCATAGTTGAGTCAGCAACGGTTTCCTGTTTGGAGCTCTTCCAACACACCGCCCCTCCATTGAGGGTAAAGACAAAACCCGACATGGACTTGGAATCATCCTTGTCACTCTGGAAGCTGGAGTCAGCAAAGCCCTCAATCTGGAGGTCTTTTCCGCCATACACCAAGAACATCTCCTTAGTCCTTCTCAGGTACTTGAGAATGTTATTTACTGCTATCCAATGTTTCTCCCCAGGGTTTGACTGATACCTGCTTACCACACTTAGTGCATAAGCCACATCTGGTCTGGTACACAACATCGCATACATTATAGAGCCTACCACAGAAGCGTAGGGTATAATAGACATGCGATCCCTCTCCAAATCAGTCTTGGGAGACATCTCTTTGGAGAGGGTGATCCCGTGAAAAGCCGGTAGATTACCGCGCTTGGAATCTTCCATACTGAATCTTTTCAGTATGGTGTCGATGTACCTGAACTGTGAAAGTCCTAA
Source organism: Agapanthus africanus (assembly GCA_030015575.1). Classification (NCBI taxonomy): domain Eukaryota; kingdom Viridiplantae; phylum Streptophyta; class Magnoliopsida; order Asparagales; family Amaryllidaceae; genus Agapanthus; species Agapanthus africanus. The sequence goes on from CM057344.1 coordinate 522,553,880, forward strand.
TATCTTCTTGGATCTGTCACGGTAGATCCGGATACCCAGAATGTATGAGGCATCACCCAGGTCTTTCATGGAGAACCTGTGTGACAAGAACCCCTTGACATATTGTAGGATAGGAATGTCATTTCCTATTAAGAGAATGTCATCCACGTATAAAACGAGGAATACTACAGTTCTCGCTACAAATCTACAATAGATGCATGGTTCATCTGGATTTTTGGTAAAGCCAAATTCCTTGACCGTCTCATCAAAACAGATGTTCTAACTCCGCGATGCCTGCTTTAGTCCATAAATAGACTTAAGCAACTTGCACACCTTTCCGCTGCTCCCACTCTGAATGAAACCTTCTGGCTGGTCTATATAGACACACTCCTCTAAATGTCCATTTAGAAAAGCGGTCTTTACGTCCATCTGCCAAATTTCATAATCGTGGAAGGCAGCAATGGCAAGAAGGATCCGAATGGATTTCAGCATAGCTACTGGAGAAAAGGTTTCGTCATAGTCCAAACCAGGTCGCTGACGAAAACCCTTTGCAACCAGTCTAGCTTTATAGGTCTCAACCTGTCCATCTACACCAATCTTCCTTTTGAAGATCCACTTGCATCCTACGGGTTTTACCCCATCTGGAGCAATGTCCAACGTCCATACTTTGTTGGTGTACATGGACTCCATTTCGGTCCGCATTGCATCCAGCCATTTTACCGAGTCGACGCTCTGAATGGCTTGCTGGAAGCTAGTAGGCTCATCACAATCTATGATGCAATCCTCTCTATCCCCGTCAATGAGAAAACCGTAGTATCTCTCAGGCGGATGAGACTGCCTACTACTCCTGCGGAGTGGCGTGGGAATGTCCTGATCTTTCGAACCCTCTGATTCTACTAAGCTTTCAGTAATAGCTCGTGGTTCTGGAATTTCTTCCAGTTCTATTGCGCTCCCACTTAGTTCTTTTTCTATGGACTGGTGTTCAGGAAAGTGGGCATGGCGAGAAACAAAGACCTTTTGTTCCTCTTCGCAATAGAAGAAATATCCCTTGGAGCACTTTGGATATCCCACAAACTTGCACTGTACTGAGCGTGCCTCGAGCTTGTCCGCATGCTGCTTTTTTACAAAAGCTGGACATCCCCATGTCTTAATGTGATTAAGATAGGGTCTCTTCCCACACCACATCTGATATGGTGTAGTAGGCACAGTCTTAGTTGGAACTCGGTTTAAAAGTTATGCAGCTGATTCTAGCGCATATCCCCAGAACGATCGCGGCAACTCAGCGTTACTCATTATGGACCGTACCATATCCAATAGGTTTCGGTTCCGTCTCTCCGATACACCGTTATGTTGCGGAGTGTATGGAGGAGTAAGCTGAGAGAGAATTCCATTCTCTTTTAAGTAACATAGGAACTCGGCACTCAAGTATTCACCACCTCGATCAGATCTCAGTGCCTTGATACTTTTGCCTGTTTGTTTTTCTACTTCATTCTTGTATTCCTGGAATTTTTCAAAAGCCTCGGATTTATGTTTCATTAAGAAGACATAACCGTACCTTGAAAAGTCATCCGTAAAAGTAATGAAGTAAGAATAACCGCTTCGTGCATGCATAGACATTGGACCGCACACGTCGCTGTGTACGAGTCCCAAGAGCTCGCTCGCTCTTAGTCCGCGTCCAGTGAACGGAGTCTTTGTCATTTTTCCTTTGAGACAGGATTGACAAGTTGCATACGATTGATATTCGAACGGATCCAAATATCCTTCTGCATGTAACTTAGTCAACCTTCTCTCATTGATGTGACCCAGTCTACAATGCCATAAGAAAGTTTTATTGATTTCTGGAGACTTTCTTTTGTGTGTATTCTGGACATTGAAAATCTGTGGTTGGTTTAATACGTATATACCATTGTTTAATGTACCTGACCCAATCAAAACTTGATTAAGGTGAATGTTGATTGATAGGATACGAGCGTGTTCAAGTTTAAGTTTAAATACCGCAATCAAGACGGTTTCGCACGTAGCTAGCCGGTTGAGTACGGGTCGTCCGCAGGGAGATGGGAATCTTTTTCTATGTGTTTTTCGACGAGTTAAGTCCGGTTGTTCAGATTTTGTTTGTAACTATCTAAGTGCAAGTTGATATTTAAAGAGAGCTTGTTAGGGTTAGGATTAGGTTAGTTTGAGTTAGGAGTCTCCACATCTTTCGTTGCCCCACTTAATATCGGTCTTACGGTAATCGGCAACAACGGGGATTAGCACGACTAGGAAGGAACTTGCGAGTATAAGCTAGGCTTTCCAACGCATAGTCCTTCCTTTTGGTGCTTGTCCGTCCGTTCTTGGCTCTTATCCATAACCTCCGGTTAATTCAACCACAACCGGTCTCACTACGGAATCACCGCTATCATGTAGGATAGGGTGCCGTAAGGAGCGGATTGTGGTTCAATTAACGGGAGTCGATTTAAGTTGTTGGGCAAGGAAAGAGTGAGAGAGATTTCCTTTTCTCAAACTTCCCTTATCCTACCCTAACAAGTATAAAACTACTCACACTTCATAATACGGAAAAATAAAACAAACAAAAGAGGAAGATAGAAAGAAGGAGACTAGAAGAATACGACTAACTATTTGCGACCTCACCTTGGCGAGGATCAAGCGTAAGTATCATGGTCGTATGAATGATAAAGAAAAAGAGAGAAGAAAGAAACAATCAAGCAAATAACAACAACTACTTAACAATTAAAATTACAACAAATTACAACAAGTAAAGAAAGAGACAAGCATGATAATAAAAATGGTCTTCTTTATTCATCACTCTTCACTCAAAAGCTCACTACAAGTTTAATGGAGAAGAGGTGAGAAGAGGAAGAAGAACAACACTAAAACTAGGCAAAATGAAGATACAAAATTGGACCCCCTCTTCACAGAATTCTGGGGTATTTATAGGGTGAGAAATGAGAATCTAGGGCAACAATACGGGGCCATATGAAAAGACCAGAGTGCCCCCAAAATTTCTGCGTAATTGGCGCCAAGATGGCCGCGGAAGCGCGGCCAAGACCCCCATTTGGCCGCGCTTCCGCGGCCGTTTAGAGGAATTGGGCTTGGGGATTTCTTGTGGTGGCCTGATCTGCAGTGTACTTCATTCTGGTACATATATTTTCTCAGTTTGGCTCCCCGATTTTTCCAGAATTTCTGTTGAGGGAAAGGTGGACTTTTTGTCAAGATTTTGTCATGATTGCCTCGAGCTCCGCGTAGATCTCTTGGATTTTGTGCTACCATTGAGCCTTGTGCATGAAGGTGACATTGATTTGACCTTTTGTCTTCCTATTGATATCTGGCAACATGCGGATGAAGAGCAGAGACCGTGTTTTATCTGTGGTTGGCAGGAACCCGGATTTTTTCGTGTTTTCCATGAATTTCATCGTTTTGGAACCGAGAACCTGTATCCTGCAATTGACTAGCAAACACGGCTCAAGAGTATCTATGGATATGCAATGTGATAAAAATTGGGCGGTATGAAAATGCAAAAATCTGATATGAACAAATACCCCCAAGCTTATCATTTTCTCGTCCCGAGCAAAGTCCATTTATTCACAAAAAATTTCCTAACCTCACTTTCGCAGGGAACGCGATTGCACTGAGCATGTGCAACAAGCCGTTAAACCTCTAGGTGTCCCTAGTAGGAGGAGTGTTGTCTCCTGAGGGTTTTCAGCGGATACTACCCACAAAATCCGGTCAAGTTGGTTTGTAAAAATGACTAAGTTTCAAACCCTAAAGTTTTGTTTTAGAAAATAACAATTCTATAATCCTAAGTCTAGACTCTCGAACCTTTATTTTTCACACCCCGCTTCTTATTTAACTACAGATTTTATATGTCTTTACGTGCAGTGCAAATAGTGTCGTTAAGTTCCCGAAAGGTCGAATAAAGTCATCATGTCTCACAATAAAGCCCAGATAACAATTTAAAAAGGATCACATAAGTTTTATAAAGAGTTAAGCATTTTTCAAGTTTCGTTTTCCAGTAAGGTTTCAACTTCAGAATTTCTATCTTCCTTAACAGGAAGCTAAGTCGTATTTTTCACTCCACCTTTTTCTTGTTTTCATTTCATACACACCTCTGTGAATGTGCAATAGTCTTTATCATAGAATAAAACCTTCATATCTCCGCTAAAATTTTTATAAAAGCCTGTCTTTTATCAAGATTATTCTCACACAAAGAACCGTTAGGAATTTTAACTCGGAGAGAACACTTGCTTGACTTTGTTTTAAACTGGACTTTCTAGGCTTCTTAGCGAGCTTTGGGCCAATGCACCCAAACCAGTTGGTTTTAGGGCATTAGGTGTAGAAACACCCCAGCGGACTTAATTACTCAAGTTACCTAGGTCCAAAAACAAAAGACAGTTTGGCGTGAAAATCAGATGATTTAATACGAACGGAGATATAACCGGCAGTTCAAATATTTTTTTGGATAAAAGACGTGTCTAGTGGGTTTGGTGTGTAATCATTCCAATCAAATTTTAGATGGGTTATTTTTCAGACTTAGCTCTAATTACGGCATCAATAACATTCCTTCATATTCGCTTTACTTCATAAACTATTCTTGACATTACTTATTTCAGAACAAACCTATTTGATCCTCAGAAAATCATTTATCTGTTTAAAAGTTTAAACATGAAAAACTTGTCATCTAATTCCCAAAACTCACGACACGTGTAGTGTGATGTAAAGACTTATATCAGCTATAGTTAACTTCAAAGGAGAGTTATCTTTCAGGTTTTCAAAATCCAAACATAAGATCTAGTTATTCCTATTTTTTCAAACGAAAACCGTCGAATGTTGAGTCAGAGTTCTTTCACAAGCTAACTTGACAAAAAGTTTTTATATTTTTAGAAAATTTTCAAATTTTTATGGATTTTATGGATTTTAATATGCAGGTGCAAAATATACATATGAATGCGAAGGTAAGAAATGCGTACCGAGCGTACCCCCAAACTTAAACTGGACAGTGTCCTCACTGTCGTTGCATGAAGAGATCAGTTTGAAGGTTTAAAGTGAGATTCTTGTCCTTGCATCGGGTAAGGACAGTGTCAAGATGCAGCAAACACTCGTCAAAGGAGTCGCCGAAGATGGAGAAGTCATCCATGAAAATCTCCAGAAATTTTTCCACCATGTCTGAGAAAATTCCCATCATACACCGCTGGAAGGTAGCGGGCGCATTGCATAACCCAAAGGGCATGCGTCGATATGCAAACGTGCCGAAAGGACAAGTGAAAGTGGTCTTGTCCTGGTCTTTTTCGGCGATGGGAATTTGATTATAGCCAGAGTAGCCATCAAGAAAGCAATAGTACTCATGTCCGGCCAATCGTTCGAGCATCTGGTCAATAAAAGGTAGCGGAAAGTGGTCTTTCCGCGTTGCAGCGTTGAGTTTTCTGTAATCAATGCAAACTCGCCACCCGGTTTGGGTGCGAGTAGGGATTAACTCATTCGCCTCGTTGGTTATGACCGTGATGCCCGACTTCTTGGGGACAACGTGAATGGGGCTAACCCACTGGCTATCAGAGATAGGGTAAATGATACCACTATCTAGACATTTGACGATCTCCTTCTTCACAGCCTCCTTCATGACTGGATTAAGACGTCTTTGTGGATCCCGGGCTGGTTTGGCATCATCCATCAGATGAATGTGATGCTCAACGATCAGGGGACTAATCCCCTTGATGTCCGCCATGGACCAGCCAAAAGCTTGCCTGTTGCTGTGCAAGACCGCGAGAAGGGCTTTCTCTTGCTCGGGAGCTAGAGAAGCCGAGATGATGACAGGGAGGGTCTCGTTCTCACCTAAGTAAGCATACTTAAGGTGAGACGGCAACGGCTTGAGTTCGAGCGTTGGAGGTGAAATGATGGAAGGCAAGACCGGTGCAAAGGTCTCGAACTCAAAGGACTCCAGCAAAGGTTCAAAGCGAGTGTAGGCAACCGAGTTGGATGGTTCAGGTAACTCATCCGGAATGTCGAAAGATTCAAACTCGGGTTGTGCGCGGCTAAGATCGTTCAAGAACGTGAAACACTCGTATTCGTTGTCGGGCGCAGAGGCAGCAGCAGGTTCGAAGAGAAACGCACTAGTGGCGTCAAGATTATCGTGTTCAAACAGAAACTCCTCGAATTCACACTCTTCTGGTGTGATCTCCTGGATCGAGCAAACATCCAGTATATGAGCATTAGGTTCGGCGGGCTGATTCCCCAACCTAAAAATGTTGAGTTCAGTCGTCATATTTCCAAATGAGAGGTTCATTGAACCATTGCGACAATTGATCACAGCATTTGAGGTTGCGAGAAATGGGCGACCGAGTATCACCGGAATTTGATTCCGGGGGTTAGCTACAGGCTGTGTATCTAAGACAATGAAGTCGACGGGGAATATGAAGTCCCCGACTTTTATTAACACATCCTCTAGCTCACCCCTAGGATGGGTGATCGATCGGTCGGCCATCTGGAGAGTGCAGTGTGTGGGTTTCAGCTCTCCGACGCCTAATTGCTCGTATACTGAATACGGAAGCAAGTTAACACTGGAACCAAGATCTAATAGTGCGCGGTTGATGTTCTTATCCCCAATAGTAATTGAAATCGTAGGACAGCCAGGGTCCTTCCGTTTTTGTGGTAAAGATTGGGTAAGGGCATCACTCACAGCACTAGCCAAGAAAACTTTCTTGGGTACCTGAGACTTCCTCTTTTTCGTGCACAAGTCCTTTAAGATTTTCGCGTAAGACGGGACTTGTTGGACAGCATCTAAAAGAGGAATGTTAATGTTAACTTGCTTGAATAACTCCAAAATCTTCTCCATTTGTGGATTTTGTTTGTTAGACCTCAACCGGTTTGGAAATGGAACATTTTGAAAATTGGTTGAGTCTAATGCTGGAGGAGGAGATTTTGGAGTTGGAACGGATCCCAGAATAGGTGTTTTTGTGGAGTGAGAAGTGGGTCCGTTCAGAGCAGAAGAAGAAGAGGGAGAGCCTTGTGAAGAACGGAGAATAGGCTCGGAAGACGAAGAAGAAGAAGAAGCAGAAGAAGAAGAAGAAGAAGCGGCCGGGGCATCATCGTTGATCCGTTTGCCAATGTTGTTTTGCAGCACCCTCCCCGATCTCAGTGTGGTCACGGCACTCACATTATGGTTTTGTTGTTCAAGAGCAACATGTGCATTATGTGGGTGACCGGGATTTGGAAGTGGCTGGGACGGGAGCTTCCCCTTCTCTCGCTCGCTCAAGGCCGCATTCAGTTGAGCAATCTGGGCCTCGATGGTCTTGATGCTTTGCCCGTGTGCGGCAGTGTGTTGCACTAAAGATTGAATCGAAGACTGGATGTTGGCGGTGGATTGAGTCGATTGTTTAACAAACGCCTCCAGACTTCGCTCGAGCGAGGAAACCTTATCAGTGTTTGACGGAACAAAATTGTTTGGTGGAAAAGAGTTGTTTGGTGCAAAGTTGTTCGTCTGGTTTTGGAAAGGCTGGGGTTGGAAGGGCTGCTGATATTGGTGTTGAGTTTGTTGCTGCGCTTGTTATTGCGGCGGAGGGGCCCTTTGAAAATTGTTGCCCTGGAATTGATTCTGATTCTGATTCCAGGCGAAATTGGGGTGGTTCCTCCAACCGGGATTATAGGTGGAAGAGTATGGATCATTCCTCGGTCTTTGCTGGAAGGCAGCATTAACCTGATCCTGTCCTTGCGGGGGTGGATTGTAAGGACACTCTTCGGTCAAGTGGGAAGGATCGGAACAACAAGCGCAGATGGTACGAAGGGGGAGAACAGGGGCAGGAGCAGAAAATTTGCTCTCTATTGCTTCAAGCTTTCTTGTTATAGCAGCCATTTCAGCTTTCATCGCAATAGAGACATCGAGTTGGTGGATTCCTACCCTAGACTGACCGGTAGAAGTGGAGGTAGAAGAAGAAGACGTCGGTCTGGTGCTCTCCCACTGTAGCGTTTGCTCCGCAAGATCGTCAAAGAACTGCCACGCTTCCTCGTCAGATTTGGATAGGAAGTGGCCCTGACAGATGGTTTCCAGCAACTGCTTCGTTGCTGGGTTCAGTCCCTCGTATAAGGTTTGGCAGAGTTGCCATTTCTCTATACCGTGGTGAGGACACTGAACAAGAAGGTCTTTGTACCGGTCAAAGCACTTCCAGAAGGGTTCAGAAGGAAGCTGGGAGAATTGGTTGATCTCATTTCGAATTCTTGCGGTCTTATGATTTGGATAGAATTTTTTCAGAAACGCTTTAACAAACTCGTCCCAGCTGGTGATTGAGTGGGAAGCGGTGCTATACAGCCATTTTTCAGCGAGATCGCATAGAGTGAACGGAATGACCCGTAGACGTATAGCATCGTCCGACAGCTGGGTGGTTTTCATCATGGCACAGACGTTTTGAAATTTGTTTATGAAGATATAGGTATCTTCAGATTCAAGCCCATGAAAACGTGGAAGCATGTTGATGAAATGAGGCTTAATTTCAAAGTTGTCCCCATTGGCCGGAGGAAGAGAAAGGCAGGTGGGAAGTGCAGAACGGGTAGGATAGAAACGATCCTGGAGCGCAATTCGCTGCGGCGCTACAACAGGCGGAGGTGGTGGAAGATTGGTCTCCGTAGGAGGTGGAGCCAATCCAGGGGTGGTCAACGAGATGTTCGGATTAAATCCCGACATCGCGGAAGAAGAGGAAGGTGAAGGTGAAGGTGAAGATGTATGAACAGAATTCCGGTCAACGTCGGAGTTGGCCGGCAAAGGAAGGGGTGAAAGAGGAGTGGACGGAGTATCGACTTCGGAGTCGATCGCGTAGTCAGTCGCGACTAATGTAACGCGGACTAGACGGGCGCTAGTGTCCCGAGTCCAAGCGGACATACACTAAACGAGTTTAGTATAGTCAAAGCGGAGAAGGTGAGGGTAAGAAAACGTCAATGAAGAAAGGCGATGGGTGTTGGGTGAAAATGGATTTGGCGACAAAAGAGCAAGTTTTTATAAAAGTTTTTTTTTTGATTTTTTTTTTTTTTTTTTAGAAAGAGATTTACAGAAGTATGTACGGAAATACGGCTTAAGCAATCACAAACAAGATATGCACAATCACACCTAGATCTAGGGTAACCTAGGTCTACTAGACCTGCTCCTAAACTTGATTGTCGAAGTTAAACAGTGTCGAGAAACAGGCTTAAAAATACACTGATCACGATGCCAGGTAAGTGCAGAGATAAGGGGAGGTTGTCCAACGCTTTCGCGAAGTTCCTTAATTAAATAACCCTTTCTCTTTCGGCGGTTGCGCCTTTAACACTTTCCTAGACACCCCGTAAACAATATACGGTTAAGCAAGGTTCTAAACAAGGTTTATCTTCTCCTAATGAGCGCGAAGTCCTTAGGGCTGAAGTCTAGTATTTTTTTAATTTACAATGGACAATGCATATGCTTTAGTGATTTCCGGGGTCCTGGGAAGGGTGATGAAATCCCCACCCAATCTGGATTGGTTTCAAGCCCCTTAAGTCCGTATTAAAGAATGCAAAACAGTAACAAATCAACTGCAAACAATTTTTATTTGCGGCGCAAAGAATCCTGCACAAGAACAGTTTATTGGAAGGGGGAGAAGAATTTGCGCAAAGAAGACTGCAGAAAACACAATTCAGTGGAGTTCAGAGGAGTGGAGAGAGGCAGAGAACTTACAGAGAAAATTGGGTCCCTGAAGGCACTGAATGGCCGCGGTTCCGCGGCCAAACACCTACTTAGGCCGCGGATCCGCGGCTAAGTCGAGGAATTAGGGCTCTGAAAATTTTGGGTGTCCTCTGCTTGGTGTCTTCTGCTTGTCTGGATGTGGGTAATTCTGATTTGCTCACTGTAACAGTTCCAGATTTGTACAGTAGACCGGATGCTTCGTTTTCGTCCGTCGCGGTGTAGCCACGAAAATGTGGGTCTATCTTCCCACGTCTTTGGCACTGTACTTGAACTCCGTATTTTCAACGTCCTTGGCGTCGATCGTGAACTTCGTATTTTCCTTCACACTTGTACAAAAACTAATCAAAAATAAAAAGATGGTTTTGTTTACAATGTATATATTTTTTTTGTTTTTCGGTTAGAGTTATACTTACAAATTAACCCGAAATTTCACAAAGAAACAAACTACCGTCTCCCCGGCAACGGCGCCATTTGATTGATAGGATACGAGCGTGTTCAAGTTTAAGTTTAAATACCGCAATCAAGACGGTTTCGCACGTAGCTAGCCGGTTGAGTACGGGTCGTCCGCAGGGAGATGGGAATCTTTTTCTATGTGTTTTTCGACGAGTTAAGTCCGGTTGTTCAGATTTTGTTTGTAACTATCTAAGTGTAAGTTGATATTTAAAGAGAGCTTGTTAGGGTTAGGATTAGGTTAGTTTGAGTTAGGAGTCTCCACATCTTTCGTTGCCCCACTTAATATCGGTCTTACGGTAATCGGCAACAACGGGGATTAGCACGACTAGGAAGGAACTTGCGAGTATAAGCTAGGCTTTCCAACGCATAGTCCTTCCTTTTGGTGCTTGTCCGTCCGTTCTTGGCTCTTATCCATAACCTCCGGTTAATTCAACCACAACCGGTCTCACTACGGAATCACCGCTATCATGTAGGATAGGGTGCCGTAAGGAGCGGATTGTGGTTCAATTAACGGGAGTCGATTTAAGTTGTTGGGCAAGGAAAGAGTGAGAGAGATTTCCTTCTCTCAAACTTCCCTTATCCTACCCTAACAAGTATAAAACTACTCACACTTCATAATACGGAAAAATAAAACAAACAAAAGAGGAAGATAGAAAGAAGGAGACTAGAAGAATACGACTAACTATTTGCGACCTCACCTTGGCGAGGATCAAGCGTAAGTATCATGGTCGTATGAATGATAAAGAAAAAGAGAGAAGAAAGAAACAATCAAGCAAATAACAACAACTACTTAACAATTAAAATTACAAAAAATTACAACAAGTAAAGAAAGAGACAAGCATGATAATAAAAATGGTCTTCTTTATTCATCACTCTTCACTCAAAAGCTCACTACAAGTTTAATGGAGAAGAGGTGAGAAGAGGAAGAAGAACAACACTAAAACTAGGCAAAATGAAGATACAAAATTGGACCCCCTCTTCACAGAATTCTGGGGTATTTATAGGGTGAGAAATGAGAATCTAGGGCAACAATACGGGGCCATATGAAAAGACCAGAGTGCCCCCAAAATTTCTGCGTAATTGGCGCCAAGATGGCCGCGGAAGCGCGGCCAAGACCCCCATTTGGCCGCGCTTCCGCGGCCGTTTAGAGGAATTGGGCTTGGGGATTTCTTGTGGTGGCCTGATCTGCAGTGTACTTCATTCTGGTACATATATTTTCTCAGTTTGGCTCCCCGATTTTTCCAGAATTTCTGTTGAGGGAAAGGTGGACTTTTTGTCAAGATTTTGTCATGATTGCCTCGAGCTCCGCGTAGATCTCTTGGATTTTGTGCTACCATTGAGCCTTGTGCATGAAGGTGACATTGATTTGACCTTTTGTCTTCCTATTGATATCTGGCAACATGCGGATGAAGAGCAGAGACCGTGTTTTATCTGTGGTTGGCAGGAACCCGGAATTTTTCGTGTTTTCCATGAATTTCATCGTTTTGGAACCGAGAACCTGTATCCTGCAATTGACTAGCAAACACGGCTCAAGAGTATCTACGGATATGCAATGTGATAAAAATTGGGCGGTATGAAAATGCAAAAATCTGATATGAACAAATGTTCACTACATTACTTACAAATGCAAATTCATAACCTTCTTTAGATAATAAAGATACAGAAATGATGTTACAGGTTGCATTTGGTACATAATAACAACTACGCAAAACCAAAAAGTGTCCATCCGACAATCCCAGGTGATAGTCCCCCACGGCCTCAGCATCCATGCTAGCATCGTTTGCAACTCTGAGGGTCATGTCACCTGCCTTCAAAACTCTACGCTTTCTCAACGCCTGCAAAGAATTACAGATATGAGATCCTGATCCGGTATCCAATACCCAGGATGTAGAGTTTATTGATAGACAGTTTTCAATAACATACACACCTGAAGCTGAAACCGCAACTCGCTTCAAATCCTGGGTTTTGTCCTTCCAAGCCTTGCAATCCTGTTTCCAGTGTCCACTTTTGTGACAGTAGAAGCATTCTTCCTTCCCCACTTGCTTTCCCGCTACCTTTGTTGCCTTTCCTTTTCCCTTCGTATTCACTTTACTGACACCGCCTCTTGGTTTGGCGGGGGCTTTCTTCTTCTTGCCCTTGGCTTTCGCCCTGGATCTAGAAGAGGAAGATCCTCCTACAAACAAAGTGGATGTCTCCCTACCCTTCTGTAGGGTGCCCTCAGCACTCCTCAACATGTTCAGAAGTTCGGAAAGTTCAACCTCCTTTCGTTGCATGTTGAAGTTAAGGATAAACTGGGCGTAAGTGGAAGGAAGGGACTGGAGAATCAAATCAGTATAGAGTTCATTCTCCAACGTGGTACCAAGGTCCGCGAGCTCCTCAATGTAGCCAATCATCTTAAGCACGTGTTCCGCTACCGATGATCCGACGGCCAAGTTTGCCGAAAATAGCTTCTTCGACACTTCGTATCTGGCGATACGAGACTGATCTCCATACAGTTCTTTTGTATGGAGAAATATGGACTCTGGGTCCATATTCTCGTGCCTCCTCTGATGTTCGTTGTCCATCGAGGCAAGTACGAGGCATTTGGCCTTCGCGCAATCTATCTCCCATGTCTTACGGATTTCTACATCCGCGACGCTGGAGGTGGGACCTGAGACAGGGGGAGCTTTGGTGGTAAGGATATACCACAACTTGTCGTAAGTGATTGCCATCTTGACATTCCTGAGCCAATCTTTGTAGTTTGGCCCTGTCAGTATGTTTTTATCTAGTAATAACTTAAGTCGGGTCATGTTGAATGGTCGCTGCAATTAGGAGAGAGAAAAGAAACACTTTAGCATGATGCTCTTGCAAGTTTAGAGTGGTTTTTAGTTTGTCTAAACTGGATGGCTCCCACTGTTTCTTGAATCCCTTCTCAAACCGTAAAGAAAGGATTAGTCGGGATCAATCTCACCGTACAATACTTGCTTAACCGTTCAGCCAGGCCAGTGTTGGTACTTCGAGGGAGGTTTTCCAATGCTTTCGCGAAGTTCCTTAATTAAGTAACCTCTTTTCCCTATGGGCGTAGCCCCGCTAACACCTTTCTAGACACCTACTAGGTTTATAGCATTGATCGTTAAGTGAGAGTTTTCCCGAGGAGTAGCATATACTCACAGTAGGATCGGGATCCAAATATCATCGCGTGATAAAACCGAAGGAATCCTACCAGAATTATCACACTCCAAATGGTATGCAGCGCTAGCAAGTTTCAGTACTTATGAAACTCCCGATGCGGATTTTTGCCCCATGCTCTTATGACCTTGACTTTGGCCAAAATATCATAAGTCACATGTCAAGTTCTACCCGTCATTCTCCTGGTTAATTTGGACCCACCCGTACCTACCCTTGACTTTGGCCAAAATAGCAGCACGACTGTCCCAAACCAACGCATCTATCTATGCTGCACATGAATACCCAATAGCTACCAATCACTATGCCTTGACTTTGGCCAAAATACATAGCTTGAATACTTTTTGACCATTCATGTGGAATGACGGAGGGCTACGAATCGTTTTGGCGAAACCGTGAACGTAGTGAACTTGATATAATCGATGGAACGAGATAGCTTTTAAAAGGAGTGGTTCAAGCTCCGCGTTTAAAAGTTTAGTTTTGAAAAGAACCGAGTGGTTTTCAAAGTGTTCCAATCGACTTTTACTTGGTTTATTTTCTTGCATTAGTTCTTTTAATGCGTCCCATCATTTAATCCTACCATTGCAGAAAACAACCAAAATATGACGTACGCTTATGCCATTCGCATTCGCCACGGGGCCCCATCATCACCCGTTAGGTTACTTAACTAACGACAGAGCGGGGACTGGGCTAGCGCGGCTGTAAAACATAAGCAACGCCTAAATAGTTATAGTATATAAATATATAGCAATGATAGACATTACAGATCACAGATGAATACATTGGATATACTAGGAATCCGCAATCCGTTCGAGCCTGCAACGAAAAGCGGATTACACGGTCGCGGTGAATAGCCAATACCCCACCCAAGACCCCTACGGGTGCGGCAGACTACCCGCTAAGTACCCGAAGCGAAGCAACCTCCCTCAACACCGTGAGTAGGCCACTCGGCACTTCGAGATACCCGGACGTTTGTGCATCCCCTCCATGGGTCTATCCTAGGAGCAAAAACAGTAAAAAGAATTATACAATGACGGCTACAACCCCGACCCGGTTGTGCGGCCAAATAAATAATAATACATCAATTTACATATTACAATGAATGAAAGAAAAAGAAACACTCATCTCACATCCACCCCGGCTATTCACCCGCGACAATCCAACGCATTCATATACACATACCATCAACAAACACAGATAACAGATATGTATAACCCCCACTAATCGATATATAGCGATTAGCCGACGTTCAATACATATAAACATCACAGATATAACCCATTAGTCAAAGTGTAGTGAAGTTCGATCAAAAATACGGATTTATAGGCCCCCAAAAACAAATTTCTTTTCTGGAAAACCTGGGCACAAATAAACCATCTTAAAATCCCAAAACCAAGTCATAAGAACACTGAACCAAACCCGGTCCAGAACAGACTCAAAACGGCCGCGGTTCCGCGGCAATAGTCATGCTTTTGCCGCGGAACCGCCGCGTATTGAACTGTTCACTTGACCGTATTTGGTGTGCTTCTTCACAAAACCCTGAGCGATTTTTGAAGTATGATTTTTTATTTTTAGAGCAAAAAAAATTTCAACAGAAACTTATGGTTTTGTGTTTTTAGTTTTGTAATTTTTTCCGATTGAACTTCCATACACTTTACTACCTAGCTAGTTAATGTTTAGTTAGGCTCTGATACCACTCTAAGTCCACGTTGCCCACCTCGGTGCTTGCGGGGAGGCGGAAAATGGAATAAAAAATGGATTTTTACTACTCTAGGAAACATGGACTAGACAAAGTCGGGATCTTTTCCAAACAAAACTAGCTAAAAGCTAAAGAGAGTTAGATATAGGGTAGAAAGGTTATACCTTGGGCTTTATGTCCTTCTCTCCTTGCTCCTTGGAGTGGTAGGAAGTGATCACCTTGTCGCCTTCTCTAGTCGAAGAAGGATCCACCCGAGAGCCTCAACCTTTGGCTTCAACTTCAAGCTAGAAGTAACTAAGGTGCTAGAAGTGCTAATCCTAGAACCCTAGATGAGAGTAGAGATTACAATGGAGTGGTTTTTCTCAAGCTCAAGTTTTTCTCAACACATGAGAGGGAAGAACTTGAGGAAGAGGAAGAGCAAGAGAGAGAAAGTATATGATAGAATGAGAGAATTATGAAGCATTCTCACATATATGTGTGAATTATTGTAAATTGATAATTAGTGAGATAATTGTCATGGCTTAATCAAGACATGACCATTATCATTTCATTTTTAATGTAAATTGCAAGGATCAAAGAGCATCTTTCAAATGAAATGATGATGGTCAAAGTGTCAACCTAGGTCAACAAGTCAAGGGTGGTCAAAAAGTCATCAACCCTAACCATGCACAATTATATATAACTAATATCAATTAACCATAATACACTCATAAGCATTAGGGTTCATAAAATGACAATGGTCATTAACCCTAATCAAAGTCCTCTCCCTCTGTCTCAATCAACTGTGCATACGCACCCGTATTCATGATCCGAGGAACACGAATACAAAGAGATAAAACCAATCCCAAATCATATACTAGGATCTGGCTTAAACCAAAGCCCACTAGTATAAGCTGTCCGGACAGCAAACATTCACAAGTGCGCGGATGTGAACGAACCCTGTCGCAAAACCATGCGACCTCTACTCATTTTGCCTAAAGGCGAATAGCTCTCTGTGTGGGACTCTAAAGACTCGACACTACGCTGGCAGTGGGTTTAACCACAGACCGCAAGCGGCACTAGCTGTACGTAACGGTCCCCAGGTAAATGCCGATAAGAAGACTGACGAGGTGACCCCATCTGAACTCCTACTGAGCCTGTATGTGACAGTCTCCGTACAGTCCGGTCTGTTCGTCTGATACATCGTATGGAGGGCCTAGGGGGGCGGTGAACGTCAGTCCCCTAATAGCGGTAGAAGTCGTGTCGGAGTGTAGCCCAGAACACCCTGAGATAACACTGGAAACCTACCAGTATATCTCGCTTGCCCTGGCCAGGGACTACTTGTGTAATGGCTCTCCTGGACACAGCGCGATGTTAACCCCAAATACCGGGAGAGATGAATCCTGTCTAACCGTCACTGCCTCCAAGTGCTTCGGGACTGCACCCAAAAACTACCTGTTTGCACGACTCCTTTGAGCCGTGGTAGGGTAGTAATCAAAGTGCAGTGGGAACACACTCGAGACGAAGTGACAGTGTCAAGTCAGCGGACTAAGCTGTACTCATGTCACCTGGGAACTGATAACTGACGATAGGTATAATACCAACCAACAGTTCCCGACGAGTCCTGTCCAATGTACTCGTAACCTAACGAGCACCCGCATACTATCTCAAGTACGACGTACTGACGGCTGTGGGACATACCGTCTCCCCTGCTGGCATGAGAAGCGCATACGCTAGTCTACTCCGGAATATCGATACCCTGTCTCGATAGTCCAACGACTAGGGACCTGTATAAGGATGTGCTTATGGATTACCCAGCCCCCACGAGTGTGAGCGCCATCACAACGCTGGTAATCAAGCAAAGATCCTAAGGGCTCTACTAATATGTATATAAGCGATATGCTAAAAGAAACACATGCACATATTGAAGTAGAGACAAACCAAGTAGCATACTACCATTTCGAGCAAGATTGTATATACAACTGTGAATATCCCAAGCTTCCATCAAGTAATATACAAACTAGTATGATACAGTAATGGCCTCTAGGGCATATACACTAACACGTGTCATGCAAGCCTTGGTTCGCAGATATAGTAAACTACTTGGCCACCGGACTAATACCAAAAGATTGGTCGAAACAAGACAAACTCCGATTCCTATCCCAAGTAAAACATTTTTACTGGGATGAACCTTATCTTTTTAAAAACTGTTCCGACCAAATCATTCGTCGGTGCGTCCCGGAAAACGAGTTTAAGAGTGTGCTGTCTTTTTGCCACGATCAAGCGTGTGGCAGGCATTTTGGCCCTAAGAAGACAGCAGAAAAGATCTTGCAGTGTGGCTTCTACTGGCCATGAATTTTTAAAGATGCATACGAATACTGCAAGACATGCTCCCGGTGCCAACAGTTGGGCCAGATATCGCGGAGGAATGAAATGCCGCACCAACCAATTTTGGTTGTGGATATTTTTGATTTTTGGGGAATAGACTTCATGGGACCATTTCCAAATTCCTTTAGGAATATGTATATTCTTTTGGCTGTTGACTATGTGTCAAAATGGGTCGTGGCTGTGCCTAGCCGAACGAATGACAACAAGGTTGTCGTTCGATTTCTTAAAGAAAATATCTTTTCTCGGTTTTGGCACCCTCGAGCAATTATAAGTGATAATGGATCTCACTTCTGTAATAGGACTTTTGAGTCCTTAATGCGCATATATTCCATTACTCACAAATTGTCAACACCATATCATCCCCAAACTTGTGGGCAAGCCGAGGTGTCGAATCGGCAAATTAAACAAATTTTGGAGAAAACGGTTTCTAAAATCCGTAAAGATTGGTCACACAAACTGATTGATGCACTATGGGCATTCCGCAGTGCCTACAAGACCGATCTTGGTATGTCTCCATACCAGCTTGTTTATGGGAAGGCTTGCCACCTCCCAGTTGAAATTGAGCACAAGGCATTTTGGGCGATTAAAGAGTTAAACTTATCGTTGGGAGATACGGGCAGCAATAGAAGGCTGCAATTGAATGAATTAGATGAGCTGCGGGATGAGGCCTACGAAAATGCGGTAATTGTTAAAAACCGAACGAAGGTGTTCCATGACAAACACCTTATGCGCAAAACTTTTAAACCTGGTCAACAGGTTTTGCTCTATGACACTCGGTTACACTTCCACCCCGGCAAGCTCAAATCCAGATGGAAATGGCCGTTTTTGATACGCACCGTATATCTGCACGGTGCAGTAGATCTTGAAAACCCGGAGGACGGTACTTTATTTAAATTAAACGGACATCGACTGAAACCGTTCCTCACTGCGGACCCGTCGGAGGAGCTCCTGTTTTTGCAGGAGCCGATTTACACTGACTGATCTTCCTCCATTTTACCCCCAAATTTTTGATCATCTAGCCAAGACTTTGTTTCACACAAGTTTGGGGGTATGTATCATTTGTAAATATGTAAATACAAAATAAAATTAAAAAAAAAATTTGAAAATAAAAAAAAATGGGTATTTTTGTAAATTTACAAATTAAATAAATAAAATAAAATTTTTATTTGCAAATAATTTTCTCTTTTTAGAGGGGTTTATTTGCAAATATCCATCATTTCCCACCTATATAAAGAACCCGACCCCCCTGTTTGCACAAACCCAAATTTTAATCCCTTTAGAAACCCTAGCGCCACCACCGCTTCTTATGCAGAGAGATCTCGTCGCGCCGCCGCCGATTCGCCGCGATTCCGCCGCACGAAGCGCCTTCTGGCCGCTGATCCGCCGCGCGTCTGTCTCTTCGCCCCCTGAATTTTTCAGGGGAGGTTTGATCTTTCCATACCCTCTCTGTTTTTATATTTCTAGATCTGTAGAACACCTGATGGCACACAGCATGCAACTTGAACGTGATTTTTCGCAAGTATTTTCACACGAGGTGTACGGTAGTTATTTTGCGAACGAAATAGCGCTTAGGGGTTAGAACTTTCTGATTTATAATCACCCTAACGCTTATGCATTGCCGGAATTAGTCACTCGTTTTTTACGAGTGTATGGAGGATGGGTGTCTTACCCAATTCGGGTTTATTAAATTGCAATAGGGTGAGAGGGAAATTATCATCGATAGGGATATCATATACGAAGTCACATTAATCCCTCGCATACCCGCACATCACCAACCTTTACAATTTGAGGATTACATGCCCTTGATGGGCAACGATTGCTCAAGGGAGCCGCGGAAGGGTATCCAAGCGAGAACCCTTTTCGCAAATGTCTTAACTGTGTGCCGATGGGCACAAAATAATATTTTCGGTAGCTCCCACAACACAACATTGTTTACACCCTCATTGCATATTGTGCATACCCTCATGACAAGAAACCCCCGTTTCGACATGTGCACAGTTTTGCTAAACTCTATATGTGCGGGAAAACGAGCCACAAATTACCCTTGCCCCATGCTTGTTACACAACTCTGTCGATATTTCCTCCCCGTGGAGGAGTTCGATTTTTACATGCATGGAGGCATACCTGTCAGGTCTCTTATTGAGGGCATTTCTACGTCCTATTCACGATTGACAGATGTATGGTCGAGAACTGAACCGGCAGAGCATTTTCCCGCCCGCACACCTAGCTCTAGCTCGACCGCGAGCGAAGGAGAAATGACCCCTCTAGAACATGCACAGTTGATGCGGAGAGCTATGAGGGGCATAGAGGAGTTGAGGGCGACATCGAGGGAGCACGATAGGTGGTTGATGGAGGTTGAGCAGGGGATTTGAACCCTGCTGGGTAGGGCTGAGCGTTCACGTTCACGCTCGAGAGCACGGGGTGGGACCGAGCAGTGAGGGCACTGCTTTGGGTAAGTTTGCGGGGTTTGATGGTTGTATATAGTTATCTTATGCATTGCATATTTTTTTTAATTTTTGTATATATTTTTTTCTTTTTCTTTTGCATGTTTAAATTCTGCATTGCATCCTTATATAAAAATCATAAAAAGTAAAAAAAGTAAAAAAAAACAAAAACAAAAATAAAAATCAAATACAAACTGAAAAAAATTGAAAAATTATAAAAATTTAAAAATTAAATTTTGGCCATAATTGATTTAAGTTTATCAAGACGGTTAACTAGCTAGGAAAAACTAGATCCAAAACTTAGTAAATTAAAAACCCTAAAAATAACCTTTCTTAAAATTTAACGGTAGAAAAATATATGTTTTTTTAGTTTACTTAGAAATAGGCAAATTTTGAGTTCACGTCTTGGGCTAAGTCAAAATAAAAGGAAGAGTATTGATATTTTTATTAAAGTATAAGTCTGAAAAATAATTCCTAAGCTTAAGTCTAAATTCTGAAAATATATACCCTACAAATTGCACAAACACGAACCTTGAAACTTGGAATAGTAGAAAAGACCTTGAAATGCTCTTGTCTAAAGTCCTTAGTATGAAGGAAAATAAAATAAAAAATACAAGTGTGAGTAAAGAGAAAAAAATTAACACTGGTTTTTGTAATTATTTAAGGCTGCATAAATAGAAAAAAATATTTAGCGAGGGTGCTTTATCACCTAGTGCCTTAGACCAACTAGTTTGGGAGTCACTGCTAAAAGCCTTAGGTATTACAAGACTAGGAATTACGCCTTAATGTGCAAACACATTTTGTAATCGGTCGTTGGTACCTCAAGAAGTATTAACGATCGCATGAAGAATGTGTGAGCAAATTTCATCTAAAAATTCACCAATTGAAAAGTACTTTGGACGATGGACAAGAGTATAATAGCTTGATTTGAATTTCCAAGTGTAGGGGTGATATATACATACACGTAGGGGTATGTGATTGGGGTTTAGATAAGAGATAGGAATGAAAAATAGGACTTATATCTTTAGTAGAGATAATAAAAATTCCTAAGTTGAGATGGAACTTTAGAAAGAAAACTCAAAAGATGCTAAAAGCTAAGTAAATCTACAAAACATATATAATCTTAAGTTAAATGATAAGGAAGCGTGAAAAATACGGGTTGAAAATTTCTGAGTTGAAGGTGATAGAGTTTCTTGTTAGAAAACCTAATTGGAGAAAAAAGTCAATAGGCTGAATTGATATGATTTTGTGGGTAGTATCCGCTGAAAACCCTCAGGAGACAACACTCCTCCTACTAGGGACACCTAGAGGTTTAACGGCTTGTTGCACGAGCTCAGTGCAATCGCGTTCCCCTGCGAAAGTGAGGATAGGTCTTTTTCAAGAATAAAACTAGTTTTTCTCGAGGACGAGCAAATGATAAGTTTGAGAGTATTTGTTCATATCATAATTTTGCATTACTATATTCCCCATTCTTATTCAGGTGCTTTTGATCCATGTCTGCTACATAGTTGCAGGTTACAGGTTCTCGAAACAAAAACAGTGAAAATGATGAAAAGACGGCGCAAAAGTGAGACTATGACCAACAAATGGAAGAATCTTGAACATGCCTACAGTTCGAAGAATAAACAAAGATCAATGGACAATTTCACAAAGCACAAAGGCAGCGCAAGGTTCAAGACTTCGACACAAAGCAAAGGGTAAAAGTCCACGACATTATGCACTGTGGAAATCTGGAAGAGAACTAGATGACAATCTGAGAAACCAAGTGAAGAAACAAGAAGCCAAATGCAAACAGAAGAAGTCCAAAGAAATGCAGCCCAAGACCCCACCATTTGGCCGTGGATCCGCGGCCAAACAGGGCATACGGCCGCGAATCCGCTGCCGTGCAAGACACGTGTCCGTGGGAATTTTGATGGTGTGGCGGTGCGTTGACTAGGCTTCTTTAGGGTATATTTGTAAATGCAGATGCGAATCGAATGTAACCCTAGGGTTTCTATGATCTATAAATAGAAGCCCTAAACCTCTTGTTGAGGTATGCCTCTTTTCATTGATCAAAATTCAGAATTCTATTGTAATGTTTTGAGAGCATCGAATAATGTATGTAGCTTTTTTTCATTGCCCTAATTCTTAAATTCCTATTTGCCCTAGTATAGATTTTATTATTTGTCCTAGTTAATTAGTTTGGCACTTTTATTAATCTGCCATAGTTTAGATAGTTAGTCTTTTGAAAACAAATCATAAAAAATGTTTTTTATCCATCCCCTAATGAGTGAGTAGTTCCTCACTTGTTAGGGTTAGGAATAAGAAAGGTTTGAGAGATGAAAATCTCTCACCCCTTTCTTGCTCATCACATATTATTGATAGGACTCCATGCATACATACGCACACCGCTCTCTACGGCACCCTACTGTTAGTGTATATGCCCTAGGAGCCATTATTGTATCATACTAGTTTGTATATTACTTAATAGAAGCTTGGGATATTCACATGTATATAACAGTCTTGCTAAACATGGTAGTATGCTACTTGGTTTTTCTATCTTAATATGTGAGTATACGTATTGATAGAGCTCTTAAGATCTTGCTTGACTACCGGCGTTGTGATGGCAGTCACACTAGTGGGGGCTGGGTAGTCTACAAGCACATCCTTATTCAGGTCCCTAGTCGTAGGATTATCGAGACAGGGCATCGATACTCCGGAGTAGACTAGTGTGTACGCTTCTCATCCCAGTTGGGGAGATGGTCTATCCCACAGCCCGTCAGTACGTCGTACTGGAGATAGTATGCAGGTGCTCGTTGGGTTATGGGTACACCGGACAGGACTCACACGGAACTGTTGGATGGTTTTATACCAGTCGTCAGTGAACAGTTCCCAGGTGACATGAGTACAGCATAGTCCGCAGACTTGACACTGCTACTTCGCCTCGAGTGTGTCCCACTATTCTTAGATTGCTACCCTACCACGGCTCAAAGGAGTCGTGCAAACAGGTAGCAGTTGGGTGCAGTCCCAAGCATTTGGAGGCAGTGGCGGTTAGACAGGATTCGTCTCTTCCGGTATTGGGGGTTGATATCGCGCTGTGTCAGAGAGCCATTACGCAAAGTCCCTGGCCAGGGCAAGCGAGATTTGCTGGTAGGTTCCAGTAGTTTCTCAGGGTGTAATGGGCTTCCCTCCGACACGACTTATACCGCTATTAGGGGACTGACGCTTGCCGCCCCCTAGGCCCGATATGCGATAGTCTTAGACGAACGGACCGGACTGTACGGAGATTGTCACATCAGACTCAGTAGGAGTTCGGATAGGTTTCCTCATCGGCCTTCTTATCGACATCTACCTGGGGACCGTTACGTACAGCTAGTGCCGCTTGCGGTCTGTGGTTAAACCCACTGCCAGCGTAGTAGTCGAGTCTCTAGAGTCCCACACAGAGAGTTTCCCTACTCCAGGCGAAACGATATACAGGTCGTATGGTTTTACGACAAGGGTTCGGACGCATACGTGTGTTTACGCACGTACGACTTTCGGACAGTTTTTACCAGTCGGCTTTGGTTTAAGCCAGTTACTGGTATCCGGTTATTGGATTTATACAGTCTAAAGTTTTTCCGTATTTTTGCGGAAAGGAGGGGCGTTCTCGTAATTGCACGAGAAGCTTCTAGAAAGTGGTGACTAAGAAGGTTTAGGTGGCATATACAATGAATGTGATTAGTGAGTCATATGGATGATTCATCCATGCCATTAATGCATCATAAATGCTTAATGACTCATGGAGATGAATCATCACTAGATATTATCAAGCATGGTTGTTAAATTGTTTTATTTTCTTTTCTTGATAAAAAGAAATGCTTGATATATATTATCATAACTCATTATTCTCACTTCATTATTATGTTCATCTTCTCTCTCCTCAAGCTCTCCCTCTTCAAACCCTAATCTTCCCCTCTCATGTGTTGAGTACAAGGATTAGTTAGACTAATTAAACCATAACCCTCACTCTATATCACCTAGCTTCTTTGATTAGCACTTAAAGAAAGTTAGTTGCCTTAAGTTTAGAGGCTAAGCTTGGTGTAAAGCTCTCGAGTGGATCGTCTACTACTTCGAGAAGGCCGAGGAGGAGGTGGAGTTCGTAAAGGCGAAGGACACGATTCGTTAGGTATAATCCCTAAACATAGTAGTATAGAACTTCTATGTTTCTTGTTAGTTATCGTTTAGCTTCGATTCATGCGGTTAGTCGAGGTTTAGCATATAAACAAGATCGTTTTTCATATTTCCGCCTCCCCGCAAGTCGTGGGGTGTTGTACATCGACTTACAGTGGTATCAGAGCCTCGCTAAACAATAAATAACTTACTTGCAAATTTGTATGAATGTCGAACGGAAAAAACGAAACCGGAAAAGCCCGAAATCACAAGTTTCTGTCGATTTTTATATGAAGTCCAAAATTTTTTCAGGGATGTTCAGAAAGCTTGAAAAGACAGTAGAAGAACACCCAAGAAAATTGGGCCCCTGAATCGCCTAAAGCGCCGCGGAACCGCGGCGGATCCCACCGATCCGCCGCGATTCCGCCGCCGAGTTGGCGATTCAGGAACCCAATTTTCCTGTGTTGCTTCTCTGTCATATTTGTTATTTTCTGGAATTTTTTATTTTTGCTCAGGTTTCAGATCTACAGAGAAGTATTGGAGCAAAATTAAAAGTGTTTAATCGATCGAAATTATACAGTATTTGCTTGTTGGATTATATCTGTGTTTGTATAATGTGTTCGTAAACCTCCCCTAACTGCTAGTATGTCGGTTGGCAGGGGGTTGCACATTTCTGTAATGGTTTTTACTGTTTGTGGATATGAACTGTGTTGGACTGTTGTGATATATAGCCGGGGTTATGTGATGGGTTATTATTTAATTCATTTGATGTAAATGTAATTTGTTGTAATATTATTTTGCGGGGCACATCCAGGTTGCGGTTGTAGCCACCGTTGTATTATTTCATTTTACTGTTTTTGCTCCTAGGACAGACCCAAGGTGGGGTGCACAAACTGACGGGTGGGTAGTTTGCCGTACCCGTTGGGGTCTTGGGTGGGGTAATGGCTATTCATCACAACTGTATAATCTGTCTTTTGTTGCAGGCTCAAAACAAACACGGATTGCTTGCAAATCCAATAAAGTTCATCTGTGATCTGGAATGCCTATTATTGCGTCTGACGAATGTACAATATCTATATATGATAGCTATTTAGACGTCACTTATCTTTTACACCCGCACTATCCCAGCCCCCGCTCTGTCGTTAGTTAAGTAATCTAACGGGTGATGACGGGACTCCGTGGCGAATGCGGATGGCATAAGAGGACGTTGTATTTTCGTTGTTTTCTGCAATGATAGGTTAATGATGGGACGCATTATTTATAATGCAAAGAAAATAAACCAAAAAGTTTAATCGTTGGAACAATTTAAAAGAAACCACTCGGTTAATTTTAAAAACAGATATTTTTAAATGCGGAGCTTTAACCACTCCTTTTAAAAGCTATCAGGTTCCTTCGGTTATATCAAGTTCACTACGTTCACGGTTTCGCCAAAACCATTCGTAGCCCTCCGTCATTTCATCTGGGTATTCAGTAGTATTCAAGCTATGTATTTTGACCAAACGCCAAGGCATAGTGTTTGGTAGCTACTGGGTATTCATTTGTTGCATAGATAGATGAGTTAGTTTGGGACAGTCGTATTATCATTTTGGCCGAACGTCAAGGATATATATGGATGGGTTCAAATTGACAAGATAATGATGGGTAGAACTTGACATGTGACTTATGACATTTTGACCTAACGCCAAGGTCATAAGAGCATGGGGCAGAAAAATATATATCGGGAATTTCTAAAGAAACTGAAATTTGCAAAGAGTTGCATACCTTTTGGAGTTTGATGAATGTTGGTAGGATTCCTTCAACATTATCATACAATGATATTTGGATCCCGATCCTACTGTGAGTATATGCTACTTATCAGGAGATTCGTCACTTAACGATCAATGCTATAAACCAAGTGGGTGTCAAGAAAGGTGTCAGCGGAGTTACGCCCCCAGAGAAAAGATGTTATTTAATTAAGGAACTTCGCGAAAGCATTGGAAAACCTCCCTCGAAGTATCGACACTAGCCTGGCAGAACGGTTAAGCAAGTATTGTACAGTGAGAATAGTCCTGGCTAATTCTTCTTTTATGGTTTGAGGAAGGATTCGAGAAACAGTGGGAGCCATCCAGTTTAGATAAACTAAAAACCACTCTAAACTTGCAAGAGCATCATGCTAAAGAGTTTTCTTCTCTCTCTCCTAATTGCAGCGACCCTGAAAATGACTGGACTTAAGTTACTTTTAGAGAAAAATATACTGACAGGGCCAAACTATAAAGATTGGCTGCGGAATATCAAAATGGCTTTGACCTATGACAAATTAGGGTACGTCCTCACCGCTACGGCACCTGCTGTCCCTCGTCCCAAATCCAGCAATGCGGATAAGGAAATCCGCAAAACCTAGGATTTAGATTGCGCGAAAGCCAAGTGCATCGTGCTTGCCTCGATGAACAATGAACATCAGAGGAGGCACGAGGATATGGACCTAAATGGCATATTTCTCTATACAAAGGAACTTTATGGAGAGCAATCTCGTATAGCAAGATACGAGACCTCTAAAAACTTGTTTCGAGCGACGTTGGCTGTCGGGTCATCGGTAGGAGAACATGTCCTAAAGATGATCGGCTATATTGAAGAGCTCGCAGACCTTGGGACGACTTTGGATAATGAGCACTATACAGACCTTATTCTCCAGTCCCTTCCTCACACCTATGCCCAGTTTATCCTTGTCATGACCCGAAGGTACGGATCGTGACCGGCACTTAGATTACGAAGCGTCTAGAGGCGCCACGTGACCTAAGTAAGCCGAAGCCCAGAAATCTAAACCATAAAAGAAGAAAAAGAAGAAAAGAAAAGAAAACAAGTATGAAAACATCAGCAAATTTTACCAAAAATTTCGGTAGAGTCTCCTCTGTAAAAACTGGCCCCCAAACGGGTACAACAAGTATAATATACATAAACAATAAAAATCATCCCCAACGGGAGCTAGCTCAACGCCAACAGGCGGAGACAACCACAACAATCACAATAATATACAACGCCAAAGGGCGAGGCTCAAAACTCAAAAGAAAACAAAAACCACCAGATCAGAATAACACCTGCGCGACTCTAAGGTCGAAATAAAAGACTGGTCCAATAAACTTATCAATTAATACAAGTATGGTTGATGGAGCTTACTAGATACAAATGAATGAATAAAAGTACAATGGTGGTTCGGATACAAGTGAACCAACCTACCGTGCAAATCACCCTGAAAGAATAGATGTGCCAGCAAGCTGCCAGGGAAACCTGTACACCGAACCTGTAATAAAATTTGGCACAACGGGGGTGAGTTGCCAACTCGTGAGTAGAAGACATCTACGAAAAGAAATCGAATGCACGACGCTATCCTAGGTCATAATAATAATACACTACTAAGTCTCAAACCTCAAGTAATAGCAGGGTAATAATACGTGTAAGTGCCGATACTCCGTGCTCGTGTCAGTGCCTCATATAGTACTATGTCATATAAATGGATATGCATGCACTATGAATGTAAAATAAGCAATCCTGAAATCCAGGTATATCTGTATAAGAAATCTTTGGCTGTTATCATAGCAAAATGTGTATAAGAATCTGAAATCTCAACAATGAAATCCATGGAAACCCGAGTCAAGCATCGACACAAATATGTAAATCTCAAGTCTCAATATGTCGGGCTCCGTCAGTCCGGATCGGCCCATATCATCAAATCCCACGACAACGGTCGGTATCCTCCGGATATCCGCCGCGCCAGACATCACCGGTAGGTAGTCTTCCCCTGCCAGGCTCATCGTCTACAACTCGATCTTCTTGCCCCGGGGTACCATACCGGGCCCACCATGTACCCGAGACGGTTCATCCACTCCTCGAATCGGGTCTCGAAATCCAACAGAAAACATGAAATACTCATGGTGGACGACATATACATCACGAGAAAACCGAATCTTATTTTAAAAAAGAGAAGAGGAGAGAGAGAAGTTTTTATATATTTTTGCGGTTTTCCCCAAAAATCCAGAAATCTCATAGAAATCCAAATCTCAAAATCATGAGTAAGTATATGATAAGTATCGGCATATGCCCATACTACTATGCGATAACATGAAAATATGAATGCATGAATGTCTAAGTAATAAATATCATGTCTATACTAACATCAGAGAATAATCACAATAATATATTGGTCAAGTTGTTAACTGATTCTATCAATGAATGATAATATAATTTAAAGTGTACGTGACATAGCAATTACCGATGATGATGTGTGTGAGCCGGCAAATAAGTGTGCGTGGAATATGCGCATCATCGGTAATAGTGCTGGTGTCCTAACAAGTAAAGTTTATACTGATTATAGCAACATATAAAAGAACATGCACCATGATGATTACAGTATGAATGTAAATACAAGTGTGCATTATCCACTCCTCTGCGAGATACGAGTACAACTACCACTATGTGAGTCGAACCTAAACTAGTGTCCATCTAACATCCTAAGGAACTAAACATAATAGACTAGTCAGTAAGAAACTAGAGTCTACCTAGGGTCTAAATCAATATCTCTAATAGTCGGCGATCCTGCCTCAATAGCGTCACGTACGTAGTACGGCTTCCTCGAATCAAGAGTGCGGATCAATCATCAAATCTAAGCCTCGTACGTAAAAATCCATCGTACGGCATCCCAATATCGGGGTACGGTCAAGTATCTCCTAGGTGTCTCATTATTCGTATAATATCATCACCAACGCATCTCATGATTAAGGTGTTAAACTGTAATCGCCTGCATCGATCATATATCATTGCCATCATAATATGCATCATTAGTTTATCCTCAGAAGTATCATGTCATATGTATCATATTATGATTAAGTCATACCGATATCTTATCGTCATCAAGTCACAAGCTACAGCCCAGGTACTATTTTAGCATCCCATGTACCTCAATATCACCACCACCCTTTATAGTATATATGTTCATGTTCATTATCTCATTCTCTAATGATCCGCTAACACTTTAATACGACTGTATAGTCAAGAATCACGGCATCAAGCCCAGTTATACTGTTTCATCATGCCTCAGATATCATATCACATCAATGAATCCCATATACGTGTTGTGTATATATATACACCTATACCTAGTTTTATATATATACACACATATACGTATACGCCATGTCAAGTTTTAGTGTGTGCGTGTGTTTTTACCTGAAACCTAAGAACTTTTCCAAGGTACTCATCCCCTGATAAGGTTTTCCTAAATCAGTCTAGTTCAGCCTAGGGTTATTACTAGGGTCCTACGCGTTAAGTATCTAGGGTCACATCTGGTTTCCTACTGACAATAAATACTATTCCTATTCTACGTTGCGGGGGTGCTAAACGTCATCCACCCGACTTCCCCCCGTAGATATGCATCTACTCACCTGGTCCATGTCTGCCGAAGACAGTGTCGCCATCATCCTCTTCATCGCCCGCAGTCCACGTGGGGGGGTACCTAGACGCAAACATATAAATAGCATCGTAAACTGAATCACATACGAAAGTCAAACCATCTAAAGGAACAAGCATAGGTTAAAACCTATGCCCCGCCCACGCGAAAGAACCAAATACCGCTCGATATTGGCGTACGAACTCCGATGGATCGAGATAACATCATCAAACAACTTGTAGTTTTAAAACACATTACTTATACCATAAAACACGATTAAATCCATCGAAACCCTAAAATCCATCAAACCGTCCAATTTCGTAAAACCCGAAAATGCCAGTATACCGTTTTTCATCAAAACATGACATTTAAATGAAACTAATGGTCATAAAACTCATTAAATAGCATTACTAGACTATACAAACCATTACTATATTTTTATTACACAATTTTGCATTTATTTGAAATTTCTAGTTTGCAACTTTCAACAATTTTAACATTTTTCAAGCAAAATACCACAATTCCACCACAAAACATGATTTTGCATGAATTAATGTATTAAACCACAATTCATGATGATAATGATTTAATGAAACCATAAATTATATTTTTAATCTCATTTATTTAGGAATTTTCAAAATCTAGTTTACAAAATAATAACATTTTATTAGTATTTTCCAATTCTCAAAGTAATCTAGTGATCAAACTAAGTTTTTCTTTCCATTTACATGCTAATATTCTCACTAAAACTACAATCTAATGATAGCAACTTTAATTGGAATTTTATATTCACCCACAAACACATTTTAGAAAAATCTAGTTAGCTAATTTCCTTATTTAAAACAATTTTAAATGAAAATTTTACAATTTAACAACCATGCAATATTTTCCAATTATAAAAGTGTTAAACTAACTATTATAACCCTAATTAATTATTAAAAACCCTAACTTGAATTTACAACCCTAACTTGCATTTTTTTTAAAAAACATAGAATTAATTCATTAAATCTAATTAAGCTTAAATGAACATCTAAAACAATAAATCAAAAGAAAGAAATTATACCTCCCAAAATATGAAATCCAAATAAGAAATGAGCCTCCAAAATGCATGCTTTCCATCTCCAAATTTCATATAAAAATGAGCAAGGAATAAAGAGTATGGAATAAATAGGATTTTGTGGAATTTTAATTGAATTTTTGATGTGTTTTTAATGAATTTTGGATAAAAATGAGGTGGGAAAAGGGGAGGGGCAGCCATGGGGGGTTGTGGCCGGCCTTGATGAGGTGAGGGAGAGAAAGAAGTGAGTGTGAAAGTGTGTAGAAGTTTCAAGAGGAGAAATATCACTTAAAGGTCTTTTCATGGTTTAATTAATTAATTATTTATTTGTTTACTATAGCAACTCAAGAAAGCTCTAGAAAATAGGAAAAATTTGCAAATAAATTTTGCATGATACACACTAATTTCTAATATGCTATGGTTCATTTTTACAAATTAAAACGATTTAAATTTGTAATTTACACTAATTTAGTGTAAAAATAAAGCTTATGTTAATATTTAAAATAATTAATTTAGGAAAAATATTTTATTAAACTAAAAATTTATAAGTGGCTAAATAAACACCATTTACTAGTAATTTCATAATTAAAATAGATATTTTAAAATTTATAATGAAAACAATCACGGTTTGGTTTTACGAAAAATACATTTTACTTTACCGAAAATCCTAAAATTCACTTAAACACTTTTATTCATTTAATTATTTATTTAATCATTTTTTAAACGTTACAATCTTCCCCCCTTTAAGAAATTCGGTCCCCGAATTTAAATTAAAACCCCCCCTCCAAATACTAAAACGTTTAGCAAAATATCCAAATCGTCGGGGCTCCGAAATCATCAATACATAACAAAAATCAACTCCATCAAGCATAACGCAATCATCGGAGTTATGGCGAGAATAAAATATCAAAACTCAATATGAAAACCATCATAATATACATCAATCTGTAACTTATATTTAGTGCGCATCATAGTAAAACCGTACAATTATCTGGATAAGGCAATATGCAAACACCCCTTTTTGAAAATTGCCGTCTGATGCACGTGTGACGGCATAAGTAGCGGACGTTTAAATAAAAAAAAATAGCTATATATATATATATATATATCTTTTATTTAACATACACGTCCCGCCTGGTTACTAAATCAAATAATAATGATTATGAAAACATACTGCTCAAACTGAAATCAATCCCAATCACATCGTAAAAATATCATGTGCGTCCGGTGCGCACTGAAATCGAAACCAACTAAAGATACCATGAATACACACAAAAAAAAAACTAAGTGCAAAAGGTGTGCACCAAAAACATCTGTCAAGTGCAACGGGCGTGCACGACTCAATATCAGGTGCATCTAATCTGCACAAAACCCCGATTTAGTGCATCTGGTGTGCACAAAATCGCATCAAGTGCGCCAAGTATGCGCAAGAATCCTAATCAGGTGCACATGGTGCACGAAAACTAACCTCGAATATCAAAATCAAAATCACAGTACAAAAAATGCATGAAAACTAAGTCAAAACATATGTCAAAATCATGTGTGACCCCTATGCACGAAATTAATCAAAAATCTCAAAATATATAAAACCAAATTAAGTGTACTGGGTGCGTACTAAACCACATCATACGACTGATATATGAAACACAGATAGAATGAAGGTACACACAGGAAATACCAATCGTAGAACAAAGTCCTCAAAATACAAAAATCCAATCAACGAAAATATGAAATTCAAATCACTAAATCACAATCGTAAACACTATCGTCAATGTGCGCCTCTTTCCTCTGATGTCGATTGCTTCGAACTCGTCTCTTCGTAGCTGTGCTGACTGCGCTACCAACGGCAATACTCATATCTAGAGTCTTCCACATAGTCGATTCCTTCACATGATATCCGGACTACATTAAACTTTTCGATCGATCCATCAAATCCCATAATTCCCCGAGAGCTCAACACTCAAGTACAGTTTAAAAATATCCGGTACATACCCCAGCATCGATGATCCAGCTGTAGAAGGGCAAACCCAAGCCTCACTAATGGCACAGCGGAACTGCCGTAAACCCTAAGGTTCAAGGGCGTTCTCGTGGTCATTATGTCGAGTTAGGGTTTCACTCTTCTAGAGGGTCCATCGAAATACCTGCATGTTCTTCCGAATACTTTAAACTTAGGAAAATAGTTTTCTGATAATCGTTCGAACGCTTTAACATCATCCGGACGGCATGTGAATACCCTTCGTCCGCACGCTAAGCAATGCTTCAATCCTCAAGAATAACCAATACTCTAATAGTTATCGCATTCGAGCCGCAGCTCCCTCTGCCCGTGCGCCCGTGGTAACAGAACCACCCTCCGACATCGACGAAGATAGATCAAAGGAACGAATGAAATACGGTGCAAACAAATGTACATCCTAAGGCTCCTTAAGCAGAGTAGCGTATCGTAAGTATGCCGTGGACCATACCCACGGTACGTTACTCTACCTAAATCGCCTACTCCATCAACCAAGGGTCACCTAGACTTATACAAGGTTAAACCTAGCGCTCTGATACCAACTTTGTCACGACCCGAAGGTACGGAACATGACCGGCACTTAGATTACGAAGCGTCTAGAGGCGCCACGTGACCTAAGTAAGCCGAAGCCCAGAAATCTAAACCATAAAAGAAGAAAAAGAAGAAAAGAAAAGAAAACAAGTATAAAAACATCAGCAAATTTTACCAAAAATTTCGGCAGAGTCTCCTCTGTAAAAACTGGCCCCCAAACGGGTACAACAACTATAATATACATAAACAATAAAAAGCATCCCCAACGGGAGCTAGCTCAACGCCAACAGGCGGAGACAACCACAACAATCACAATAATATACAACGCCAAAGGGCGAGACTCAAAACTCAAAAAAAAACAAAAACCACCAGATCAGAATAACACATGCGCGACTCTAAGGTCGAAATAAAAGACTGGTCCAATAAACTTATCAATTAATACAAGTATGGTTGATGGAGCTTACTAGATACAAATGAATGAATAAAAGTACAATGGTGGTTCGGATACAAGTGAACCAACCTACCGTGCAAATCACCCTGAAAGAATAGATGTGCCAGCAAGCTGCCAGGGAAACCTGTACACCGAACCTGTAATAAAATTTGGTACAACGGTGGTGAGTTGCCAACTCGTGAGTAGAAGACATCTACGAAAAGAAATCGAATGCACGACGCTATCCTAGGTCATAATAATAATACACTACTAAGTCTCATACCTCAAGTAATAGCAGGGTAATAATACGTGTAAGTGCCGATACTCCGTGTTCGTGTCAGTGCCTCATATAGTACTATGTCATATAAATGGATATGCATGCACCACGAATGTAAAATAAGCAATCCTGAAATCCAGGTATATCTGTATAAGAAATCTTTGGCTGTTATCATAGTAAAATGTGTATAAGAATCTGAAATCTCAACAATGAAATCCAGGGAAACCCGAGTCAAGCATCGACACAAATATGTAAATCTCAAGTCTCAATATGTCGGGCTCCGTCAGTCCGTATCGGCCCATATCATCAAATCCCACGACAACGGTCGGTATCCTCCGGATATCCGCCGCGCCAGACATCACCGGTAGGTAGTCTTCCCCTGCCAGGCTCATCGTCTACAACTCGAACTTCTTGCCCCGGGGTACCATACCGGGCCCACCATGTACCCGAGACGGTTCATCCACTCCTCGAATCGGGTCTCGAAATCCAACAGAAAACATGAAATACTCATGGTGGACGACACATACATCACGAGAAAACCGCATCTTATTTTAAAAAAGAGAAGAGGAGAGAGAGAAGTTTTTATATATTTTTGCGGTTTTCCCCAAAAATCCAGAAATCTCATAGAAATCGAAATCTCAAAATCAGGAGTAAGTATATGATAAGTGTCGGCATATGCCCATACTACTATGCGATAACACGAAAATATGAATGCATGAATGTCTAACTAATAAATATCATGTCTATACTAACGTCAGAGAATAATCACAATAATATATTGGTCAAGTTGTTAACTGATTCTATCAATGAAAGATAATATAATCTAAAGTGTACGTGACATAGCAATTACCGATGATGATGTGTGTGAGCCGGCAAATAAGTGTGCGTGGAATATGCGAATCATCGGTAATAGTGCTGGTGTCCTAACAGGTAAAGTTTATACTGATTATAGCAACATATAAAAGAACATGCACCATGATGATTACAGTATGAATGTAAATACAAGTGTGCATTATCCACTCCTCTGCGAGATACTAGTACAACTACCACTATGTGAGTCGAACCTAAACTAGTGTCCATCTAACATCCTAAGGAACTAAACATAATAGACTAGTCAGTAAGAAACTAGAGTCTACCTAGGGTCTAAATCAATATCTCTAATAGTCGGCGATCCTGCCTCAATAGCGTCACGTACATAGTACGGCTTCCTCGAATCAAGAGTGCGGATCAATCATCAAATCTAAGCCTCGTATGGAAAAATCCATCGTACGGCATCCCAATATCGGGGTACGGTCAAGTATCTCCTAGGTGTCTCATTATTCGTATAATATCATCACCAACACATCTCATGATCAAGGTGTTAAACTGTAATCGCCTACATCGATCATATATCATTGCCATCATAATATGCATCATTAGTTTATCCTCAGAAGTATCATGTCATATGTATCATATTGTGATTAAGTCATACCGATATCTTATCGTCATCAAGTCACAAGCTACAGCCCAGGTACTATTTTAGCGTCCCATGTACCTCAATATCACCACCACCCTTTATAGTTTATATGTTCATGTTCATTATCTCATTCTCTAATGATCCGCTAACACTTTAATACGACTGTATAGTCAAAAATCACGGCATCAAGCCCAGTTATACTGTTTCATCATGCCTCAGATATCGTATCACATCAATGAATCCCATATACGTGTTGTGTATATATATACACCTATACCTAGTTTTATATATATACACACATATACGTATACGCCATGTCAATTTTTAGTGTGTGCGTGTGTTTTTACCTGAAACCTAAGAACTTTTCCAAGGTACTCATCCCCTGATAAGGTTTTCCTAAATCAGTCTAGTTCAGCCTAGGGTTATTACTAGGGTCCTACGCGTTAAGTATCTAGGGTCACATCTGGTTTCCTACTGATAATAAATACTATTCCTATTCTACGTTGCGGGGGTGCTAAACGTCATCCACCCGACTTCCCCCCGTAGATATGCATCTACTCACCTGGTCCATGTCTGCCGAAGACAGTGTCGCCATCATCCTCTTCATCGCCCGCAGTCCACGTGGGGGGGTACCTAGACGCAAACATATAAATAGTATCGTAAACTGAATCACATACGAAAGTCAAACGATCTAAAGGAACAAGCATAGGTTAAAACCTATATCCCGCCCACGCGAAAGAACCAAATACCGCTCGATATTAGCGTACGAACTCCGATGGATCGAGATAATATCATCAAACAACTTGTAGTTTTAAAACACATTACTTATACCATAAAACACGATTAAATCCATCGAAACCCTAAAATCCATCAAACCGTCCAATTTCGTAAAACCCGAAAATGCCAGTATACCGTTTTTCATCAAAACATGACATTTAAATGAAACTAATGGTCATAAAACTCATTAAATAGCATTACTAGACTATACAAACCATTACTATATTTTTATTACACAATTTTGCATTTATTTGAAATTTCTAGTTTGCAACTTTCAACAATTTTAACATTTTTCAAGCAAAATACCACAATTCCACCACAAAACATGATTTTGCATGAATTAATGTATTAAACCACAATTCATGATGATAATGATTTAATGAAACCATAAATTATATTTTTAATCTCATTTATTTAGGAATTTTCAAAATCTAGTTTACAAAATAATAACATTTTATTAGTATTTTCCAATTCTCAAAGTAATCTAGTGATAAAACTAAGTTTTTCTTTCCATTTACATGCTAATATTCTCACTAGAACTACAATCTAATGATAGCAACTTTAATTGGAATTTTATATTCACCCACAAACACATTTTAGAAAAATCTAGTTAGCTAATTTCCTTATTTAAAACAATTTTAAATGAAAATTTTACAATTTAACAACCATGCAATATTTTCCAATTCTAAAAGTGTTAAACTAACTATTATAAACCTAATTAATTATTAAAAACCCTAACTTGAATTTACAACCCTAACTTGCATTTTTTAAAAAAAACATAGAATTAATTCATTAAATCTAATTAAGCTTAAATGAACATCTAAAACAATAAATCAAAAGAAAGAAATTATACCTCCCAAAATATGAAATCCAAACAAGAAATGAGCCTCCAAAATGCATGCTTTCCATCTCCAAATTTCATATAAAAATGAGCAAGGAATAAAGAGTATGGAATAAATAGGATTTTGTGGAATTTTAATTGAATTTTTGATGTGTTTTTAATGAATTTTGGATAAAAATGAGGTGGGAAAAGGGGAGGGGCAGCCATGGGGGGTTGTGGCCGGCCTTGATGAGGTGAGGGAGAGAAAGAAGTGAGTGTGAAAGTGTGTAGAAGTTTCAAGAGGAGAAATATCACTTAAAGGTCTTTTCATGGTTTAATTATTTATTTATTTATTTGTTTACTATAGCAACTCAAGAAAGCTCTAGAAAATAGGAAAAATTTGCAAATAAATTTTGCATGATACACACTAATTTCTAATATGCCATGGTTCATTTTTACAAATTAAAACCATTTAAATTTGTAATTTACACTAATTTAGTGTAAAAATAAAGCTTATGTTAATATTTAAAATAATTAATTTAGGAAAAATATTTTATTAAACTAAAAATTTATAAGTGGCTAAATAAACACCATTTACTAGTAATTTCATAATTAAAATATATATTTTAAAATTTATAATGAAAACAATCACGGTTTGGTTTTACGAAAAATACATTTTACTTTACTGAAAATCCTAAAATTCACTTAAACACTTTTATTCATTTAATTATTTATTTAATCATTTTTAAAACGTTACAATCCTGAACTTCAACATTCAAAGAAAAGAAGTTGAACTTCCGGAACTCCTGAACATGTTAAGGAGTGCAGAGGGCACCTTGCAGAAGACAAGGGAAACACCCGCTATGTTTGTTAGCGGTACATCTTCTTCCGGGTCCAAGGCAAGGGCCAAAGGAAGGAAGAAGAAGGCCGCCACCAAACCTAGAGGAGGTGCTAGTAAGGTGGGAGGGAAGGGAAAGAAAAAATTTGCGGTACCGGTAGTTGGCTAGGATGAGTGCTTCCATTGTCACAGGAAAGGGCACTGGAAGAAGGATTGCAAGGCGTGGAACGCCAAGAACCAGGAACCGAAGCAAGCTGTGGCTTCGACTTCAGGTGTGTTTGTAATTAAGAATTGTCTGTCGATCAACTCTACTTCCTGGGTATTGGATACCGGATCAGGATCTCATATTTGCAATTCATTGCAGGCACTGAGAAACCGTAGAGTGCTGAAGGAAGGTGATATGACCCTAAAGGTTGCTAACGGAGCTAGCGTGGGAGCTGCGTCCGTCGGGGATTATCACCTAGGATTGACAAGTGGACACATTTTGGTTTTACATAACTGTTTTTTTGTACCAAGCTTAACGTGTAATATCATATCAGTTTCCTTGTTATCAAATAAAGGTTACGATTTCACGTTTGTAAGAGATGTTGTTAACATCCACCTTAATCATGGTTTGATTGGGTCCGGTACACTAAATAACGGTATATATGTTTTAAACCAACTCCAAATTTTCAATGTCCAGAACACACTTAAAAGAAAGTCTCCAGATTTAAATAAAGCTTTCTTATGGCATTGTAGACTGGGTCACATCAATGAGAGAAGGTTGACTAAGTTACATAGAGAAGGATATTTGGACTCATTCGAATATCAAACTTATGACACTTGTCAATCTTGTCTCAAAGGAAAGATGACAAAGACTCCATTTACTGGACATGGAGTAAGAGCGAGCGAGCTCTTAGGACTCATACACAGCGATGTATGCGGTCCAATGTCTACACATGCAAGAGGTGGTTTTTCCTATTTCATTACTTTCACGGATGATTACTCAAGATACGGATTCATTTATCTGATGAAACATAAATCCGAGGCTTTTGAGAAATTCCAAGAGTATAAGAATGAAGTAGAAAACCAAACCGGCAAAAGTATCAAGACACTTAGATCTGATCGAGGTGGTGAATACTTGAGTGCCAAGTTCCTATGTTACCTAAAAGAGAAAGGAATTCTCTCTCAGCTTACTCCTCCATGCACTCCACAGCATAACGGTGTATCGGAGAGACGAAATCGAACCCTATTGGATATGGTACGATCCATGATGAGTAATGCTGAGTTACCGCGATCTTTCTGGGGTTATGCGCTAGAATCAGCGGTATATCTTTTGAACATGGTTCCAACCAAGACTGTGCCTACCACTCCATATCAGATGTGGAGCGGGAAGAAACCCCATCTACAGTATATAAAGATTTGTGGATGTCCAGCTTTTGTTAAAAAGCAGCATGTGGACAAGCTCGAGGCACGATCAGTAAAATGTAAGTTTGTGGGATATCCAAAGAATTCCAGGGGATATCTATTCAATTACGCAGAGGAACAAAAGGTATTTGTTTCTCGTAATGCCCATTTTCTAGAACATCAGTTTTTAGAAAAGGAATCAAGTGGGAGCGAAATAGAACTGGAAGAAATTCCAGAACCACAAACTAATACTGAAAGTTTGGTAGAACCGGTAGTTCAAGAAGAACAGGACATTCCCGCACCCCTCCGCAGGAGTAGTAGGCCGTCTCATCCGCCTGAGAGATACTACAGTTTTCTCATAGATGGGGATAGAGAGGATTGCATCATAGATGATGATGAACCTACTGACTTCCAGCAGGCCATCCAGAGCGGCGACTCGGTACGATGGCTAGATGCAATGCGGACCGAAATGGAGTCCATGTACACCAACAAAGTATGGACTTTGGACTTTGCTCCAGATGGGGTAAAACCCATAGGATGCAAATGGATCTTCAAGAAAAAGATTGGTGTAGATGGACAGGTGGAAACCTTTAAGGCTAGACATATTGCAAAGGGTTTTCGTCAAAGACCTGGTTTGGACTATGACGAAACTTTTTCTCCAGTGGCTATGCTCAAATACATTCGGGTCCTTCTTGCTATTGCTGCCTTCCATGATTATGAAATCTGGCAGATGGACGTAAAGACGGCTTTTCTAAATGGAAATTTAGAAGAGTGCGTTTATATGGATCAGCCAGAGGGTTTCAATCAGAGTGGGAGCAGCGGGAAAGTATGCAAGCTGCTTAAGTCCATTTATGGACTAAAGCAGGCATCGCGGAGTTGGAACATCTGTTTTGATGAGACAGTCAAAGAATATGACTTTAACAAAAATCCAGATGAACCGTGCATATATAGTAAAGTTGTAGCCAGAAGTGTCGTATTCCTCGTCTTGTACGTGGATGACATTCTATTGATAGGAAATGACATTCCTATGCTACAATCTGTCAAAGGATTCCTGTCACACAGGTTCTCCATGAAAGACCTGGGTGATGCCTCTTACATTCTGGGGATCCGGATCTATCGTGATAGATCCAAGAGGATATTGGGACTTTCGCAGTCCAGGTATATCGACACTGTACTGAAAAGATTCAGTATGGAAGATTCTAAGCGCGGTAATCTACCGGCTTGTCACGGAATCACCCTCTCCAAAGAGATGTCTCCCAAGACTGATTTAGAAAGGGAACGCATGTCTATTATACCCTACGCTTTTGCGGTAGGCTCTATAATTTATGCGATGTTGTGCACCAGAACAGATGTAGCTTACGCACTAAGCATGGTAAGCCGGTATCAGTCAGACCCAGGGGAGAAGCACTGGATAGCAGTAAAGAACATTCTCAAGTACCTGAGAAGGACTAAGGAGATGTTCTTGGTTTATGGCGGAAAAGACCTCAGGTTGGGGGCCTTTGCTGATTCCGGCTTCCAGAGTGATAAGGACGATTCCAAGTCCATGTCGGGTTATGTCTTTACCCTCAATGGAGGGACGGTGTGCTGGAAGAGCTCCAAGCAGGACACCGTTGCTGACTCGACGATGGAAGCGGAGTATATAGCTGCTTACGATGCCACAAAAGAAGCAGTCTGGATGAAGAAGTTCCTAACAGAACTTCAGGTGGTTCCTACCATAGTTGATCCAATACCTCTGTATTGCGACAACAACGGAGCTATAGCTTTAGCAAAGGAACCAAGGTCCCATCAGAAGTCCAGACACATCTTTAGGCGGTATCACCTGATCAGGGAGATCATTGATCGTCAGGAGATCGAGGTACGGAGAGTTGCTTCTGAAGAGAACATTGCTGATCCATTCACGAAGGCCTTACCTCAGATTCAGTTCGAGAGGCTACTCGAGATCATCGGTCTTCGATATGCCAGTACATGGCCCTAGTGCAAGTGGGAGATTGTTAGTGTATATGCCCTAGGGGCCATTATTGTATCATACTAGTTTGTATATTACTT
The DNA here is from genome assembly GCA_030015575.1 of Agapanthus africanus. Classification (NCBI taxonomy): domain Eukaryota; kingdom Viridiplantae; phylum Streptophyta; class Magnoliopsida; order Asparagales; family Amaryllidaceae; genus Agapanthus; species Agapanthus africanus. Next base: position 522,594,842 of record CM057344.1, read on the forward strand.
AATGGAAGCTTGGGATATTCACATGTATATAACAGTCTTGCTAAACATGGTAGTATGCTACTTGGTTTTTCTATCTTAATATATGAATATACGTATTGATAGAGCTCTTAGGATCTTGCTTGACTATCGGCGTTGTGATGGCAGTCACACTAGTGGGGGCTGGGTAGTCTACAAGCACATCCTTATTCAGGTCCCTAGTCGTAGGATTATCGAGACAGGGCATCGATACTCCGGAGTAGACTAGTGTGTACGCTTCTCATCCCAGTTGGGGAGATGGTCTGTCCCACAGCCGTCAGTACGTCGTACTGGAGATAGTATGCAGGTGCTCGTTGGGTTACGGGTACACCGGACAGAACTCACAGGGAACTGTTGGATGGTTTTATACCAGTCATCAGTGAACAGTTCCCAGGTGACATGAGTACAGCATAGTCCGCAGACTTGACACTGCTACTTCGCCTCGAGTGTGTCCCACTATTCTTAGATTGCTACCCTACCACGGCTTAAAGGAGTCGTGCAAACAGGTAGCAGTTGGGTGCAGTCCCAAGCACTTGGAGGCAGTGGCGGTTAGACAGGATTCGTCTCTCCCGGTATTGGGGGTTGATATCGCGCTGTGTCAGAGAGCCATTACGCAAAGTCCCTGGCCAGGGCAAGCGAGATTTGCTGGTAGGTTCCAGTAGTTTCTCAGGGTGTAATGGGCTTCCCTCCGACACGACTTATACTGCTATTAGGGGACTGACGCTTGCCGCCCCCTAGGCCCGATATGCGATAGTCTTAGACGAACGGACCGGACTGTACGGAGATTGTCACATCAGACTCAGTAGGAGTTCGGATGGGTTTTCTCATCGGCCTTCTTATCGACATCTACCTGGGGACCGTTACGTACAGCTAGTGCCGCTTGCGGTCTGTGGTTAAACCCACTGCCAGCGTAGTAGTCGAGTCTCTAGAGTCCCACACAGAGAGTTTCCCTACTCCAGGCGAAACGATATAGAGGTCGTATGGTTTTACGACAAGGGTTCGGACGCATACGTGTGTTTACGCACGTACGACTTTCGGACAGTTTTTACCCGTCGGCTTTGGTTTAAGCCAGTTACTGGTATCCGGTTATTGGATTTATACAGTCTAAAGTTTTTCCGTATTTTTGCGGAAAGGAGGGGCATTCTCGTAATTGCGCGAGAAGCTTCTAAAAGGTGGTGACTAAGAAGGTTTAGGTGGCATATACAATGAATGTGATTAGTGAGTCATATGGATGATTCATCCATGTCATTAATGCATCATAAATACTTAATGACTCATGGAGATGAATCATCACTAGATATTATCAAGCATGGTTGTTAAATTGATTTATTTTCTTTTCTTGATAAAAAGAAATGCTTGATATATATTATCATAACTCATTATTCTCACTTCATTATTATGTTCATCTTCTCTCTCCTCAAGCTCTCCCTCTTCAAACCCTAATCCTCCCCTCTCATGTGTTGAGTACAATGATTAGTTAGACTAATTAAACCATAATCCTCACTCTATATCACCTAGCTTCTTTGATTAGCACTTAAAGAAAGTTAGTTGCCTCAAGTTTAGAGGCTAAGCTTGGAGTAAAGCTCTCGGGTGGATCGTTTACTACTTCGAGAAGGCCGAGGAGGAGGTGGAGTTCGTAAAGGCGAAGGACACGATTCGTTAGGTATAATCCCTAAACATAGTAGTATAGAACTTCTATGTTTCTTGTTAGTTATCGTTTAGCTTCGATTCATGCGGTTAGTCGATGTTTAGCATATAAACAGGATCGTTTTTCATATTTCCGTCTCCCCGCAAGTCGTTGGGTGTTGTACATCGACTTACACCTACCCCATGAGGTAACGGTGATATCATAGTTTAAAAGACCGGTTGTGCATGTTTTCCATGGAGGTTAGGATAAGAATTAAGAAAGGACGGACATGGGCCTAGAGGAAGAAACATCGTTTCTTCCCGATCGTCCTAATCCCCTTTATTAATTATTACCATAACACCTAAATAGATCTAAATTAGGGCATTGAAAGCGGTTAGAAATCTTAACTTTCCAAACATAACCTAAACCTAACCCTAGTTTAAATCAACTTTAGTTTTAGTGATAATCAATCCAACACCATTTGGAATTAACTCCTTAGAACAAATTGAGAATACACAAAATCTCTGTGGATCGACCCGTACTCACCGGCTAGCTACCAAGTGACGCCGTTCTTGATTGCGGTAATTAATTCTTTGATCACAAAACATCGTACAAAAATCAAATGGGTATGGACATGTCTTCTTGATGAAAGATAAATCAGAGGCCTTTGAGAAATTCCGGGAATATAAGAATGAAGTGGAAAAACAAATATGCAAAAGTATTAAGACACTAAGATCTAATCGAGGTGGTGAATACTTGAGTACCGAGTTCCTGGATTACCTAAAAGAGAATGGTATTCTTTCTCAGCTTACTCCTCCATACACACCTCAATACAACGGTGTATCGGAAAAGCGGAACAGAACCCTATTCGATATGGTTTGTTCTATTATGAGTAAGGCTGATTTACCGCGATCCTTCTGGGGTTATGCACTAGAATCAGAAAGAGAGAAAGAGAATGTTACATATCTTTTGAATAAAGTTCCTACTAAGTCTGTGCCTACTACACCATATGAGATGTGGAGTAGGAAGAAACCCTGTCTTAAGTACCTTAAGACATAAGGATGTCCAGCTTTTGTAAACAAAGCAGCATACGGACAAGCTCGAGGCACGCTAAGTACTGTGTATGTTTGTGGGATACCCAAGGTACTCCAGGGGGTATCTTTTCTATTGCGCAGAGGAACAAAAGGTTTTTGTTTCTCAGCATCCCCACTTCTTAGAAACTGAATTTTAGAAAATCAGATAAGTTGGAGCGCAATAGAACTGGAAGAAATTCCAGAAACACAAGCTATTACTGAAAGCATAGTGGAACCAGAAATTTCAGAAGAACCAGACATCCCCGCACCACTCCGCAGGAGTAGTAGGCAGTCTCATCCGCCCGAGAGATACTACGGTTTTATCATAGACGGAGATAGTGAGGATTGCATCATTAACAATGATGAGCCAACTAGCTTCCAGCAAGCCATTCAGAGCGGCGACTCAGTAAAATGGCTAGATGCAATGCAGACCAAGATGGAGTCCATGTATACCAACAAAGTATGGACTTTGGACTTTGCTCCAGAAGGGGTAAAACCCATAGGCTGCAAATGGATCTTCAAAAAGAAGATTGGTGTAGATGGACAGGTTGAAACCTATTAGGCTAGACTTGTTGCAAAAGGTTTTCGTTAAAGACCTGGCTTGGACAATGATGAAACTTTTTCTCCAGTGGCTATGCTTAAATCCATTCGGATCATTCTTTCCATTGCTGCCTTCTACGATTATGAGATCTGGAAGATGGACATAAAGACGGCTTTCCTAAATGGAAATTTAGAAGAGTGCGTCTATATGGATCAGCCAGAGGGTTTCATTCAGAGTGGGAACAGCAGGAAAGTGAGCAAGTTGTTTAAGTCCATTTATGGACTAAAGCAGGCATCGCGGAGTTGGAACATCTTTTTTGATGAGACGGTCAAAGAATTCGACTTCATCAAAAATCCAGATGAACCATGCATATATAGTAAGATTGTAGAGAGAACTATGATGTTCCTCGTCTTGTACGTGGATGACTTTCTCTTGATAGGAAATGACATTCCTATGCTACAATCTGTCAAGGGATTCTTGTCACAAAAGTTCTCCATGAAATACCTGGGTGATGCCTCCTACATTCTGGGGATCCGGATCTATCGTCATAGATCCAAGAGGATGTTTGGACTTTCACAGTCCAGGTACATCAACACCATACTAAAATGATTTAGTATGGAAGATTCTAAGCGTGGTAACCTACCGGCTTGTCACGGAATCACCCTCTCCAAAGAGATGTCCACCAAGACTAATTTGGAAAGGGCTCGCATGACATCTATACCCTACGCTTCTACAGTAGGCTCTATAATGTATACGATATTGTGTACAAAACTAGATGTAGTTTACGCACTAAGAGTGGTAAGACGGTACCAGTCAAACCCAGGGGAGAAGCACTGGATTGCAGTAAAGAACATTCTAAAGTACCTAAGAAAGACTAAGGAGATGTTCTTTGTGTACGGCGGGAAGGACTTCTAGATCGAGGCCTTTGCTGACTCCAGCTTCCAGAGTGACAAGGATGACTCCAAGTCTATGTCGGGTTATGTCTTTACCCTCAATGGAGGGGCGGTCTGTTGGAAGAGGTCCAAGCAGGACATCGTTGCAGACTCGACGATGGAAGCGGAGTATATCGCTGCTTGTGACGCCGCAAAAGAAGTTGTCTGGGTGAAGAAGTTCCTAACAGAACTTCAGATGGTTTTGTCCATTGTAAATCCAATACCTATGTATTATGACAACAACGGCACTATAGATTTGGCGAAGGAACCCAGGTCCCATCAGAAGTCCAGACATATTTTGAGGCGCTAACACCTGATCAGGGAGATCGAGGTGCGGAGAGTAGATACGGAGAAAAACACTGCAGATCCACTCACGAAGGCCATCCCTCAGACACAGTTCGAGAGGCTAATCGAGATGATAGGTCTGCGATATGCCAATACATGGCCTTAGTGCAAGTGGGAAATTGTTAGTGTATATGCCCTAGAGGCCATTATTGTATCATACTGGTTTGTATATTAATTAATGGAAGCTTGGGATATTCATAGTTGTATTAAGTGTCTTGCTCAAAATGGTAGTATGCTACCTGGTTTGTTTCTACTTCAATATGTGCATATGTTTCTTTTAGCATATCGCTTATATATATTAGTAGAGCCCTTAAGATCTTTGCTTGATTACCAGCGTTGTGATGGCAGTCATACTAGTGGGGGCTGGGTAGTCTGTAAGCACATCCTTATACAGGTCTCTAGTCATAGGATTATCGAGACGAGGCATCGATACTCCGAAGTAGACTGGTGTATACGCTTCTCATCCCAGCAGGGGAGATGGTATGTCCCACAACCATTAGTACGTTGTACTGGAGATAGTATGCAGGTGCTCATTAGGTTATGAGTACACTGGACATGACTCGTCGGGAACTGTTGGTTGGTATTATACCTATCGTCAAGTAGCAGTTCCCAGATGACATGAGTACAGCTTAGTCCGTCGACTTGACACTGCTGCTTCGCCTCGAGTGTGTTCCTAGTGTACTTTGATTATTACCCTACCACGCTCAAAGGAGTTGTGCAAACAGATAATAGATGGGTGCATTCATGAAGCACTTGGAGGCAGTAGCGGTTAGATAGGATTCGTCTCTCCCAATATTGGGGGTTGATATTGCGCTGTGTTTGGAGAGCCATTACGCAATGTCCTTGACCAGGGCAAGCGAGATTTACTGGTAGGTACTCCAGTAGTTTCTCAGGATGTAATGGGCTACACTCCGACACGACTTATACCATTATTAGGGGTCTGACGTTTTCCTCCCCCTAGGCCCGATATGCGATATTCTTAGACGAACAGACCGGACTATACGGAGATTATCACAGATAGGCTCAGTTGGAGTTCAGATGAGTTGCTCTCATCGGCCTTCTCATCGACATATACCAGGGGGCCGTTACGTATAGCTAGTGCCGCTTGCTGCCTGTGGTTAAACCCACTGCCAGCGTAGTGTCGAGTCTTTGGAGTCCCACACAGAGGGTTTCCCTGTATCGGGCAAAAGATGTAGAGGTCGTATGGTTTTTACGACAGGGTTCGGACACATACGTGTACTTGTACATGGATGATGATACGTACAGACAATACTAGTGGGCTTTAGTTAAGCTGGATCCTAGTATTGTATTGATGGATTGTTTTCATCTTTTGTATTCGTATTTTTCGGAATACGGATACGGGTATGTATATACGGACGAGGGGCGTTTTTTGTAATTTATACAAAAATGATATTGAAGGTGACATGACATAATTGTATTATTCGTTTTATTTTAAATTAATAATACATTTATGTAAATAAGAAATGATGTGGATATTGCATGAATTTGGACTTGGATGCTTATGACACATGGTAGATTTTAAACCCATGACTCATTCTTTAGTAAATTGAACCCCTTTTGATAATTTCCATTAGATTTATTTAAGGAATTATCAAAAGAGTTCAGTTGAGAAAAAACAAAAGCAAGCCATCTCTTTCTTCAAGCTCTTATTCACTAGCTTTTCTTCTTGTCACCTTCATCACCCTCATACCCTAAAACACTCATGTGTTGAGTAACCTAGGAAGAAAAGAGAGACCCCAATCCATCTACATCCTCTACACACCTTAGGCCATTTAGTGTGGCATACTACTTGACTTAGTTTCTTCGGTAAAGAAGAAGGAGCTCGATACATAAACACTCGGGTGGATCATCTTCGATTTGAGAAGGCCGACGAGAGAGCGGCGATCCGATACGATCCATGGAGTCGACAATGAGGTGGAGGACAGTGAGGAATGAAGACCCGAAGGACATGAACGTGAGGTATAACTTCTGTACATGTAGTTAGATCTCATGCTCTTGTTGTTAATAAAGGTTTAGCAACGATCTTGGCGTATAGTCTATGTCATAAAGCTTTTGAAAACAGTTTTTTGAAAATTCCGCCTCCCCGCGATCCCATGGGGTGCGTGGCATGGACTTACAGTTATTGATAAGAATAAGGGGTGGTGGTTCAACTTTTTTGGTTTGGGGTTGATTCATCTCAACTCACATGTCTGCTAAGAATGCGAGTTCATCGGCGAAAATTTCCTCAAAGCTTTCATCGATATCCCGAAGAATAATCTCATCGGAAAGAACGGGATGATACTCAGACAACATAAAAGGTTCGTAATAAGCATTAGATGTTGACCCGGACGACTCGATAGAAGGGTCCGTATGTGTATAATACATAGCGGGGTCAAACAACGTATTAAGGGAGTCTAGATCTATATCGTGAAGCTTTACAAATTCGCTGCTGTCAAAATCCATTATTTTGACAGAACATATTTGAGTATAAGGTTCGGAGGGTTCACTTCCCAACTTGTAAATGTGAAGCTCAATTGATTTCTTCTCGAAGGATAGGTTCATGTTAGTTATATATATGCCCTAGAGGCCATTATTGTACATGAGATGTATATTATAGTGGATGCTTGGACATACATTGGGAGGACTTTCTTGCTCTACATGATAGTATGCTATTTGGTTACTCTTTATCTTAACATATACACTGATTGTCTCTCTGTTACATGTTGATAAAGCCCTTAGGATGTGTACTTGACTACCTAGATTATGATGCGGATCATACTAGTGGGACAAAGGTAGTCTGTGAGTACATCCTTTAATGTCCCTAGTTGTGGATGTATCGAGACGGGGCATCGATATTCCAGAGTAGACTAGCATATAGCTTCTCGACCCATGTAGATGAGCGATGGATGATCCCATATCCATTAGTGTTTGACATCAGAGATGGTATACGGGTGCTCAGTGGAGACTGGGTACACTGGACAGACTCGCCGAGAACTCCTAGATAGTATTATACTTCATGTCAGATGGCAGTTCTCTGGTGACACTGGTACATGTTAGTCTGTCGACCCGAGATCGTCATAGAGTCTTGTGTGATTCCCACTGTGCTTTGATTTCCACCTTACCACGCTCAAGAAATCGTGCAAATCGGTGGTTTTTGGGTACAGTCCCAAGTCACATGGAGGCAATGAGCGATAGGAGGGGATTTCGTCTCTCCCGGTATTGGGGCTTGATGTTGCGCTGTGCTCGATTGGCCATAATGGTAAGTCCCTGGCCAGGGCTGTTTCTGAGATTTACTGGTAAGTGTTATCAGTAGTTTCTCGACCCGTTATGAGCCTCACATCAGCATGACTTATAGAGTTATTGGGGGTCTGACGTTTACCACCCCCAGACGAGATATGCGACATATCAGATGAAGAGACCGGACTGTACGGTAGTGTTACTGATTGGATTCGCAGGAGTATGAGCAGGCTTGCTTGTTGATCTTCTAATCGCTCAATACCCGGGTGGCCGTTACGTTTAGCAGACCGCTTGCGGCTTGTGGGTGTTTGATATGATCATCACCTACTGCCGGCGTATTGACGAGTATTTAGAGTCCTACACAGAGGTTTCCTGGTTCATGAGAAACGAAATAGGAGCACATATGTGATATGCGCAGGACCGAGATTAATACTGTATGTGATACCATATTCTATTCTCGCGATTTGTGTTAACGATTCGTTGTATGTGATATAGCCGGGTTATCGAATCAAGTTTTGATTCGATAAGTTGATACACATGATATTAGTCGGTTATATGTGATATAGCCGGATTATTAAATCAAGTGTTGATTTAATAATTTAATGTATAATTATATATTTGATATATTAAGTTACATTAACTAATATTAGCTCACTTATGATTTCTTTTTCTCACTTTTGTACATTAGTATATATGTGATATATATTAGTGTACATTCTATTGTGTCGTGCTTGATGCCACATAAGACATGGGTGTATGAGACTCACACCATGCTATAAGTAATGAAGGGTTTTATTTATTTAAGGTTAATAAAATTAGTGGAAATTGGTTTAATGGTTGATGCTTGGAGAAGCTTGTGGAACCATTGACCAAGTCCACTCATTTTGTCATATTTAAGATATTTATTAACCCAACCATTACATTAGCCATTGTTTAGTCTCTACAAGGTTTAATATATGATATTAACTCACCCATGGTTATGATTCTACACTTGCAATTTTCCATGGTTGCGTTTCTTCATCTCCTTTCTCAAGCTCACTAGCTTTTGGGAGATGATGAAAATGAGTGAGAAAATTAAATCTAAAGAGAACTCATTTCCTACTTCATCATCCTCTACTATATTAGCCATTTAGTTTAGGGTGTTTGCTTCACTAATCTACCATTAGTGAAGAGATAGCATGAGCTTGAGTCTCCTCGACGTAGATCATCTTCGGCCTCGAAGACTTTGTGCATGCTTGTTCATTTTTTCAAGAGAACCCTTTCAAGAGTTCGGGTGTTCACGATTTGCAGCGAAGGGACTAATACGCGGAGCATTACAAGTGAAGGACTGGTCTACAATTGTTGTATTCCTCATTCACTTAGATGTAAAGTTGTTTATATGTTGTTTCGTCGGATTTTCTAGTAAAGATTCTAAGGGTTAGGGTTAGCTTGCAAGGCAATTTTTTGAAAATGGCATGGACGATACCTCCCGAAACCTTGCTGCCGTGTTAGACAACCTTGCAGTGGTATCAGAGACATGCTAGAAAATTAGACGATGTTTGTTAGATTACGAAACCGAAACGACTCCGAAACTTGAAACACTTGAACTAAGTTTCTGTTTTTTAAAAAGTCTTCAAAATTTTTTTTAGCAACTACAAAATGTTGTATGTGATATAACATGAACACCATACAAATTTGAGGCATTTCCACTGACTTTTGGCCTGCCACATAGGCTCTAAAACTGAGCTCCTCTGTTTTGTTAGGGTATTCTACCTTCAAATTTACATGGTGTTCCCGTCTCTGGGTTTTGGTGTTTCAGGTGTTGGTAGTTTTTGCTAAATTTGCTTGTGATGTTAACTTTTTGCAAAGGCAATTCGGAGTGTTTCGTAATCATAATTCTAACATCTATTCGGGTTATTTAGACGATGTTAAAAAGTTTGAACGGATATCAATAACCCATATTTTCCCTCGTTGGAAATTTTCAAAAGTTGGATTTTTTCCGAGTTTAAAATCTTCAGAAAATCTTGCAAGCGATTCTGTGGACTCTCTAGAAGAACGATACTCGACTTTTTTGGATCGTAGAAACGCGGTCATACCCTAGGGTTTGCCATAGTTCCGTGGCGACATGAGTGAGGCATTGGTCGGCCCTTCTACGGATGGTTAATAGGAGCTGTGGCAGTTTCTGGGTACTTTTTGAACTCCGCTCAAGTGTTGAGCTTGTTGGGAAATTTTGGGTACTTGCTTATTCGATCGAAAATTTTAACTTCGTCTAGCCATCTGTGATTGTGATACAATATTTGGAATCTACAAATTTAGTTATGTTATAACTAGTTTGAATTTTATAAATCTAGCAGTTTAGTCACAGTCGGTTGCCATGGGATTTTGATGTGATCAAAAGTCCGTCGCAATTACGTAGTGTATGCAGATACTCACCGGGTAACCTTACTAGATAGACACGCCCAATAGCCCCGACCAAGTGATTGAAGGAGAACCCCGTCTCCAAAAGCATCCGTTCGGGTGCTCGTGGCCGCGGTGTTCCGCCTCAGTGCACTTCGTCGACGGCATCGGGGGTGCGGCTGTCTACTAAAGTTTCCGACAAGCATTCAATCAGCTTATCGGGAATCTTTTTGAATTACCCGACTGATTATTAGAAAGTGTTTTAGATATCGAGACTAAAATGCGGGGTTTATAATTGTTAGGCATGCGATGTCTAAGGAATTCATTTGGTTAGGCATGAAATCCGGAATATGAGATATTTCGGATTTATGATGTCTAAGGTGGTTGCGGATTCCAATTGTTGTAGTTTTTCACTTTCTTTTCTGCGACTGTAAGCGTAATATGTGGTGTATCGCCGATTTCGTTGCTATATGTCAACGACAATTGGGATACGTATATTTACTTACGTTGATGACATGTGATGTTATGTGTTGCTATGATATGTTATATTGGATCGTCGTGTTTGAATAGCCGGGGTTTTTTATATGAGATGAGAGTTTTTCATTTTCATTCATGTAAAAACTTGTATGTAATATTCTTTTATTGGGGCACTTCCGGGTTGAGGAAAATGTCACCGTTGATGTATATTATTTACTTTTCCGCATTAGGATAGACCCAAGGAGGGGAGCACAAGTAACCGAATTCTAGAGTCCAGTAGGAGACCATCTCGAGGAGTCGAGTCCGGGTCACCTAACTCTAGAATTGGTAGGGTTGCTTGCCACTCTCGTAGGGGTCTAGGGATGTGGGTTTGGCTATTCTCCATGACCGTGGAATCCGTGTTTTATACCGGCTTAATTTAAAACCGAAATCCTAGAATATCCAATATTTCATATGTGTTTTCTGCTGCGATATTCTATGATGTGATCACTTGATATGATGAGATAGATAATGTATATAGTATATGTGATATATTATATAGACGTTGCTTATGTTTTACACCCGTGCTAGCCCTTTCCTGCTCTGCCGTTAGTTACCTAACCTAACGGTGCATGATCGGACATCATGGCGAATGCGGATGGCATAAGCGTACTTTGTATTTATCTGTGATGGTTAGGTAACTTAAATGATGGGACTTCATTAATGAGATTAATGAAAGAAAATAAACCTAAAGAAGTGGTGGAATCGAATTTTCAAAAACAGGTAGCTCTAGTTCTTGCTTTGCATAGCGGTATTCCTTGTAGAATATCCAGCACCTTATTCGATAAGGAAAGAGCCGAGATCCCTTCACCGGGAGTGGCCTCTTTTGCAATAACTAGCAGATGCTACAACTCTCGGTTTCGTCTTTTGATTGCTTTTCTAGTTCTTGCTTTGCATAGTGGTATTATGAATATCCTGCACCTTATTCGACGAGGAAAAGAGCCGAGATCCTTTCACCGAGAGTGACCTCTTTAGCGAAACTAGCAAAAGCCTGAAAAACACTCCATTTAAAATCATTTGATTCTACAACGATATCAAGTTCATTACGCAAAAGGTTTTCTTAAAAACCTGTCGTAGCCCTACGTCATTTCAGATAAGTACTTCATAGTATTCGTGCTACGTTTGTAGGCCTGCGTCAAGGCGTAGTGTGCGGTAGCTATTTAGTGCTTATCTGCTAAAGAATATGATGCGATTGGGTTAGGGTAGCTGTGCGACTTTGTTGGCCTGCATCAAGGGTCGTGTGGGTAGGTTTAATTGTTAGTTGTATGTATGCCCTAGAGGCCAGTATTGTACAGATGATATATATTATATTGGAAAGGCTTCGACATATATAGAGAGGACTTTCTTGCTCGATATGATAGTATGCTATCTGGTTGCACTTTACTTTAACATGTATACTTGTCTCTTTAAACTGTCTTATAGTTACATGTTGGTAAAGCCCTTAGGATGTGAACTTGACTACCTGGACTATGATGCGGATCATACTAGTGGGGACATGGTAGTCCATAAGTACATACTTCAAGGTCCCTAGTCATGGGTGCATCGAGACGGGGCATCGATATACCAGTGTAGACTAGCGTATACGCTTCTCGACCCATGAGATGGGCGATGGTTGTGTTAGTGTATATGCCCTAGGGGCCATTATTGTATCATTCTAGTTTGTATATTACTTAATAGAAGCTTGGGATATTCACATGTATATAACAGTCTTGCTAAACATGGTAGTATGCTACTTGGTTTTTCTATCTTAATATGTGAGTATACGTATTGATAGAGCTCTTAGGATCTTGCTTGACTACCAGTGTTGTGATGGCAGTCACACTAGTGGGGGCTGGATAGTCTACAAGCACATCCTTATTCAGGTCCCTAGTCGTTGGATTATCGAGACAGGGCATCGATACTCCGGAGTAGACTAGTGTGTACGCTTCTCATCCCAGTTGGGGAGATTGTCTTTCCCACAGCAGTCAGTACGTCGTACTGGAGATAGTATGCAGGTGCTCGTTAGGTTACGGGTACACCGGACAGGACTCACAGGGAACTGTTGGTTGGTTTTATACCGGTCGTCAGTAAAAAGTTCCCAGGTGACATGAGTACAGCATAGTCCGCAGACTTGACACTGCTACTTCGCCTCGAGTGTGTCCCACTGTTCTTAGATTGCTACCCTACCACGGCTCAAAGGAGTCGTGCAAACAGGTAGCAGTTGGGTGCAGTCCCGAGCACTTGAAGGCAGTGGCGGTTAGACAGGATTCGTCTCTCCCGGTATTGGGGATTGATATCTCGCTGTGTCAGAGAGCCATTACGCAAAGTCCCTGGCCAGGGCAAGCGAGATTTGCTGGTAGGTTCCAGTAGTTTCTCAGGGTATAATGGGCTTCACTCCGACACGACTTATACCGCTATTAGGTTCCAGTAGTTTCTCAGGGTATAATGGGCTTCACTCCGACACGACTTATACCGCTATTAGGGGACTGACGCTTGCCGCCCCCCTAGGCCCGATATGCGATAGTCTTAGACGAACAGACCGGACTGTACGGAGATTGTCACATGAGACTCAGTAGGAGTTCGGATGGGTTTCCTCATCGGCCTTCTTATCGACATCTACCTGGGGACCGTTACGTACAGCTAGTGCCGCTTGCGGTCTGTGGTTAAACCCACTGCCAGCGTAGTAGTCGAGTCTCTAGAGTCCCACACAGAGAGTTTCCCTACTCCAGGCGAAACGATATAGAGGTCGTATGGTTTTACGACAAGGGTTCGGACGCATACGTGTGTTTACGCACGTACGACATCCGGACAGTTTTTACTCGCCGGCTTTGGTTTAAGCCAGTTTCTAGTATCCGGTTATTGGATTTATACAGTCTAAAGTTTTTCCGTGTTTTCACGGATAGGAGGGGCGTTCTCGTAATTGCGCGAGAATCTTCTAGAAGATGGTGACTTGGGGGTTAAGATGGCATATGCATTAAATGAGATTAGTGAGTCATTTGAGTGATTCATCCATGTCATTAATGCATCATAAATGCTTAATGACTCATGGAGATGAATCACCCTCTTGAATTTATTCAGCATAATGATTAATCCTTTATTTTCTTTTATTGGATAAATGATAATGCTTGATATATATTATGATAAATCATTATCTCATCTCAATCTCTTGCTCACTTTCTCTCTCCTCAAGCTCTCCCGCTTCAAACCCTAATCCTCCCCTCTCATGTGTTGAGACCAAGGATTAGAGTAGACTACTTAATCCTTAACCATTCTCTATATCACCTAGGTTATTTAGATTAGCGATTTAAGAAACCTAGCTACTTCAAGTTAGAGGTGAAGCTTGTAGTTAAGCTCTCGGATGGATCTTCTACTACATAGAGAAGGCCGGAGAGGACGTGGAGAACGACCAGACGAAGGACTGGGTTCTTTAGGTATAATCACTTATCATTGTAGTTAACTCTTCTATGGTTTCTTGTTAGTTATTGTTTATGCAAAGATTCTCGGTTAGTCGATGTTTATGCCTAAAACAAGATCGTTTTTCATTATTCCGCCTCCCCGCAAGTCGTGGGCTGTGGTACATCGACTTACAGTGGTATCAAAGCCTCGCTAAACAATAATTAACTCATTAGCAAAGTCGTATGAATTTCGAACGTAAAACGAACCAAAAAACGACATCGATATCACAAGTTTCTATTGAATTTTAAACTGGCTCTAAAAATTTTTCAGGTTGCTGCAGAGTAACAAGTATAGAAAGATAAGAAAACTGGAGAAAAATGGGTTAGTGAATCGGCCATACAGCCGCGGAACCGCTGCCGATCCCACCGATCCGCCGCGGATCCGCGGCCGAGTTAGGGCCGATTCGACCCAGTTTGCTCCTATTATTCTTTTGTGATATTGTTGTGTTTTTTGGAATGTTTATTTTCTGCTCAAAGTCTCAGGTGCACAGAGAAGTTTTGGGAGTAGAATATGATATGTTTGCTCGATCGAAATTATACGATATTTGCTAATTTGATTATATCTGTGTTTGTATAATGTGTTCGTAAACCTCCCCTAACTGCTAGTATGTCGGTTGGCAGGGGGGTGCATATTTCTGTAATGGTTTTTACTGTTTGTGGTTGTGAACTGTATTGGACTGTTGTGATGATTAGCCGGAGTTTGAGATGGGTTGTTATATTCATTCATTCAATATAATTGTAATATGTTGTAATATTATTTTGCGGGGCACATCCAGGTTGCGGTTGTAGCCACCGTTGTATTATTTCATTTTACTGTTTTTGCTCCTAGGATAGACCCAAGATGGGGTCCACAAACTACCGGATACTTTGAACTGTTTAGTGGCCTACTCACTTTGTTGAGGGAGACCGCTTCACTTCGGGTATTTGACGGGTAGTTTGCCGTACCCGTAGAGGTCTAGGGTGGGGTAATGGCTATTCATCACAACTGTGTAATCCGTCTTTTGTTGCAGGCTCTAAACAAACGCGGATTGCTTGCAAATCCAATAAAGTTCATATGACATCTGGAATGCCTATTATTGCGTCTGACGAATGTACAATATCTATATATGATAGCTATTTGGACGTCACTTATGTTTTACACCCGCGCTAGCCCAGCCCCCGCTCTGCCGTTAGTTAAGTAACCTAACGGGTGATGACGGGACCCCGTGGCGAATGCGGATGGCATAAGAGGACGTTGTATTTTCGTTGTTTTCTGCAATGATAGGTTAATGATGGGACGCATTATTTATAATACAAAGAAAATAAACCAAAAGATGAATCGTTGGAACAATTTAAAAAAACCACTCGGTTATTTTAAAAAAGATGATATTTTAATTGCAGAGCTTTAACAACTCTTTTTAAAAGCTATCAGGTTCCTTCGGTCATATCAAGTTCACTACGTTCACGGTTTCGCCAAAACCATTCGTAGCCCTCCGTCATTTCATTTGGGTACTCAGTAGTATTCAAGCTATGTATTTTGACCAGCGCCAAGGCATAGTGTTTGGTAGCTGCTGGGTATTCATTTGTTGCATAGATATATGAGTTGGTTTGGGACAGTCGTATTATCATTTTGGCCAACGTCAAGGATATGTACGGATGGGTTCAAATTAACAAGATAATGATGGGTAGAACTTGACATGTGACTTATGACATTTTGACCAACGCCAAGGTCATAAGAGCATGGGGCAAAAATATATATCGGGAATTTCTAAAGAAACTGAAATTTGTAATAAGTTGTATACCATTTGGAGTTTGATGAATGTTGGTAGGATTCCTTCAACATTATCATACGATGATATTTGGATCCCGATCCTACTGTGAGTATATGCTACTCATCAGGATATTCGTCACTTAACGATCAATGCTATAAACCAAGTAGGTGTCATGAAAGGTGTCAGCGGGGTTACACCCCCAGAGAAAAGAGGTTATTTAATTAAGGAACTTCGCGAAAGCGTTGGAAAACCTCCCTCGAAGTACCGACACCAGCCTGGCTGAACGATTAAGCAAGTATTGTACAGTGAGAATAGTCCTGGCTAATTCTTCTTTTATGGTTTGAGGAAGGATTCGAGAAACAGTGGGAGCCATCCAGTTTAGATAAATTAAAAACCATTCTAAACTTGCAAGAGCATCATGCTAAAGAGTATTCTTCTCTCTCTCTTAATTGCAGCGACCCTGAAAATGACTGGACTTAAGATACTTTTAGAGAAAAATATACTGACAGGGCCAAACTATAAAGATTGGCTGCGGAATGTCAAAATGGCTTTGACCTATGACAAATTGGGGTACGTCCTCACCGCTAAGGCACCTGCTGTCCCTGGTCCCAAATCCAGTAATGAGGATAAGGAAATCCGCAAAACCTGGGATTTCGATTGCGCGAAAGCCAAGTGCATCGTGCTTGCTTCGATGAACAATGAACATCAGAGGAGGCACGAGGATATGGAACTAGACGCCATATTTCTCCATACAAAGGAACTTTATGGAGAGCAATCTCGTATAGCAAGATACGAGACCTCTAAGAACTTGTTTCGAGCGAGGTTGGCTATTGATCATCGGTAGGAGAACATGTCCTAAAGATGATTGGCTACATAGAAGAGCTCGCAGACCTTGGGACGACTTTGGATAATGAGCTCTATACAGACCTTATTCTCCAGTCCCTTCCTTCCACCTACGCCCAGTTTATTCTGAACTTCAACATTCAAAGAAAAGAAGTTGAACTTCCGGAACTCCTGAACATGTTAAGGAGTGCAGAGGGCACCTTGCAGAAGGCAAGGGAAACACCCGCTATGTTTGTTAGCGGTGCTTCTTCTTCCGGGTCCAAGGCTAGGACCAAAGGAAGGAAAAAGAAGGCCGCCACCAAACCTAGAGGAGGTGTAAGTAAGGTGGGAGGGAAGGGAAAGAAAAAGTTTGCAGTGCCGATAGTGGGCCAGGATGAGTGCTTCCATTGTCACAGGAAAGGGCACTGGAAAAAGGATTGCAAGGCGTGGAACGCCAAGAACCAGGAACCGAAGCAAGTTGTGGCTTCGACTTCAGGTGTGTTTATAATTGAGAATTGTCTGTCAATCAACTCTACTTCCTGGGTATTGGATACCGGATCAGGATCTCATATTTGCAATTCATTGCAGGCACTGAGAAACCGTAGAGTGCTGAAGGAAGGTGATATGACCCTGATGGTTGCTAACGGAGCTAGCGTGGGAGCTGTGTCCGTAGGGGATTATCACCTGGGAATGACGAGTGGACACATTTTGGTTTTACATAACTGTTTTTGTGTACCCAGCTTAACGTGTAATATCATATCTGTTTCCTTGTTATCAAATAAAGGTTATGATTTCATGTTTGTAAGTGATGTTGTTAACATCCACCTTAATCATAGTTTGATTGGGTCTGGTACGCTGGATAACGGTATATATGTGTTAAACCAACCCTAAATTTTCAATGTCCAGAACACACTAAAAAGAATGTCTCCAGATTTAAATAAAGCTCTCTTATGGCATGTAGACTAGGTCACATCAACGAGAGAAGGTTGATTAAGTTACATAGAGAAGGATATTTGGCCTCGTTCGAATATCAAACTTATGCCACTTGTCAATCTTGTCTCAAAGGAAAGATGACAAAGACTCCATTTACTAGACATGGAGTAAAAGCGAGCGAACTCTTAGGACTCATACACAGCGATATATGTGGTCCAATGTCTACACATGCAAGAGGTGGTTTTTCCTATTTCATTACTTTCACGGATTATTACTCAAGGTACGGATTCATTTATCTGAAGAAACATAAATCCGAGGCTTTTGAGAAATTCCAAGAGTATAAGAATGAAGTAGAAAACCAAACCGGCAAAAGTATCAAGACACTAAGATCTGATCGAGGTGGTGAATACTTGAGTGCCGAGTTCCTAGGTTACCTAAAAGAGAAAGGAATTCTCTCTCAGCTTACTCCTCCATACACTCCACAGCATAACGGTGTATCGGAGAGACGGAATCGAACCCTATTAGATATGGTACGTTCCATGACGAGTAATGCTGAGTTACCGCGATCTTTTTAGGGTTATGCGCTAGAATCAGCGGCATATCTTTTGAACATGGTACCTACCAAGACTGTGCCTACCATGCCATATCAGATGTAGAGTGGGAAGAAACCCTATCTTCAGTATCTGAAAATATGGGGATGTCCAGCTTTTGTTTAAAAGCAGCATGTGGACAAGCTCGAGGCACGATCAGTAAAGTGTAAGTTTGTGGGATATCCAAAGAACTCCAAGGGGTATCTATTCTATTACGCAGAGGAACAAAAGGTGTTTGTTTCTCGTAATGCCCATTTTCTAGAAAATCAGTTTTTAGAAAAGGAAATAAATGGGAGCGAAATAGAACTGGATGAAATTCCAGAACCACAAACTAATACTGAAAGTTTGGTAGAACAAGTAGTTCAAGAAGAATAGGACATTCCCGCACCCCTCCGCAGGAGTATTAGGCCGTCTCATCCGCCTGAGAGATACTACGGTTTTCTCATAGATGGGGATAGAGAGGATTGCATCATAGATGATGAACCTACTATCTTCCAGCAGGCCATCCAGAGCGGCGACTCGGTACGATGGCTAGATGCAATGTGGACCGAAATGGAGTCCATGTACACCAACAAAGTATGGACTTTGGACTTTGCTCCAGATGGGGTAAAACCCATAGGATGCAAATGGATCTTCAAGAAAAAGATTGGTGTAGATGGACAGGTGGAAACCTATAAGGCTAGACTTGTTGCAAAGGGTTTTCGTCAAAGACCTGGTTTGGACTATGACGAAACTTTTTCTCCAGTGGCTATGCTCAAATCCATTCGGGCCCTTCTTGCTATTGCTGCCTTCCATGATTATGAAATCTGGCAAATGGACGTAAAGACGGCTTTTCTGAATGGTAATTTAGAAGAGTGCGTCTATATGGATCAGCCAGAGGGTTTCAATCAGAATGGGAGCAGCGGGATAGTATGCAAGTTGCTTAAGTCCATTTATGGACTAAAGCGGGCATCGCGGAGTTGGAACATCTGTTTTGATGAAACAGTCAAAGAATATGACTTTATCAAAAATCCAGATGAACCGTGCATATATAGTAAAGTTGTAGCAAGAACTGTAGTATTCCTCGTCTTGTACGTGGATGACATTCTATTGATAGGAAATGACATTCCTATGCTACAATCTGTCAAAGGATTCTTATCACACAGGTTCTCCATGAAAGACCTGGGTGATGCCTCTTACATTCTGGGTATCCGGATCTATCGTGATAGATCCAAGAGGATGTTGGGACTTTCGCAGTCCAGGTATATCGACACTGTACTGAAAACATTCAGTATGGAAGATTCTAAGCGCGGTAATCTACCGGCTTGTCACGGAATCACCCTATCCAAAGAGATGTCTCCCAAGACTGATTTGGAAAGGGAACGCATGTCTATTATACCCTACGCTTCTGCGGTAGGCTCTATAATGTATGCGATGTTGTGCACCAGACCAGATGTAGCTTACGCACTGAGTGTGGTAAGCCGGTATCAGTTAGACCCAGGGGAGAAGCACTGGATAGCAGTAAAGAACATTCTCAAGTACCTGAGGAGGACTAAGGAGATGTTCTTGGTTTACGACGGAAAAGACCTCAGGATGGAGGCCTATGCTGATTCCGGTTTCCAGAGTGATAAGGATGATTCCAAGTTCATGTCAGGTTATGTCTTTACCCTTAATGGAGGGGCGGTGTGCTGGAAGAGCTCCAAGCAGGACACCGTTGCTGACTCGACGATGGAAGCGGAGTATATAGCTGCTTGCGATGCCGCAAAAGAAGCGGTCTGGATGAAGAAGTTCCTAACAGAACTTTAGGTGGTTCCTACCATTATTGATCCAATACCTCTGTATTGCGACAACATTGGAGCTATAGCTTTAGCGAAGGAACCAAGGTCCCATCAGAAGTCCAGACACATCTTAAGGCGGTATCACCTGATCAGGGAGATCATTGATCGTCAGGAGATCGAGGTTCGGAGAGTTGCTACTGAAGAGAACATTGCTGATCCATTCACAAAGGCCCTACCTCAGATTCAGTTCGAGAGGCTACTCGAGATCATCGGTCTATGATATGCCAGTACATGGCCCTAGTGCAAGTGGGAGTTTGTTAGTGTATATGCCCTAGGGGCCATTATTGTATCATACTAGTTTGTATATTACTTAATGCAAGCTTGGGATATTCACATGTATATAACAGTCTTGCTAAACATGGTAGTATGCTACTTGGTTTTTCTATCTTAATATGTGAGTATACGTATTGATAGAGCTCTTAGGATCTTCCTTGACTACCAGCGTTGTGATGGCAGTCACACTAGTGGAGGCTGGGTTGTCTATAAGCACATCCTTATTCAGGTCCCTAGACGTTGGATTATCGAGATAGGGCATCGATACTCCGGAGTAGACCAGTGTGTACGCTTCTCATCCCAGTTGGGGAGATGGTTTGTCCCACAGCCATCAGTACGTCGTACTGGAGATAGTATGCAGGTTCTCGTTAGGTTACGGGTATACCGGACAGGACTCACAGGGAACTGTTGGTTAGTTTTATACCAGTCGTCAGTAAACAGTTCCCAGGTGACATGAGTACAGCATAGTCCGCAGACTTGACACTGCTACTTCGCCTCGAGTGTGTCCCACTGTTCTTAGATTGCTACCCTACCATGGCTCAAAGGAGTCGTGCAAACAGGTAGCAGTTGGGTGCAGTCCCGAGCACTTGGAGGCAGTGGCGGTTAGACAGGATTCGTCTCTCCCGGTATTAGGGGTTGATATCGCGCTGTGTCAGAGAGCCATTACGCAAAGTCCCTGGCCAGGGCAAGCGAGATTTGCTGGTAGGTTCCAGTAGTTTCTCAGGGTGTAATGGGCTTCGCTCCGACACGACTTATACCGCTATTAGGGGACTGACGCTTACCGCCCCCTAGGCCCGATATGCGATAGTCTTAGACAAACAGACCGGACTGTACGGAGATTATGACATCAGACATAGTAGAAGTTCGGATGGGTTTCCTCATCGGCCTTCTTATCGACATCTACTTGGGGACTGTTACGTACAGCTAGTGCCGCTTGCGTTCTGTGGTTAAACCCACTGCCAGCGTAGTAGTCGAGTCTCTAGAGTCCCACACAGAGAGTTTCCCTACTCCAGGCGAAACGATATAGAGGTCGTATGGTTTTACGACAAGGGTTTGGACGCATACGTGTGTTTACGCACGTACGATATCCGGACAGTTTTTACTAGCCGGCTTTGGTTTAAGCCAGTTTCTAGTATCCGGTTATTGGATTTATACAGTCTAAAGTTTTTCCGTGTTTTCTCGGATAGGAGGGGCGTTCTCGTAATTGCGCGAGAAGCTTCTAGAAGATGGTGACTTGGGGGTTAAGGTGGCATATGCATTAAATGAGATTAGTGAGTCATTTGAGTGTTTCATCCATGTCATTAATGCATCATAAATGCTTAATGACTCATGGAGATGAATTACCCTCTTGTATTTATTAAGCATGATGATTAATCCTTTATTTTCTTTTATTGGATAAATGATAATGCTTGATATATATTATGATAGATCATTATCTCATCTCATTCTCTTGCTCACTTTCTCTCTCCTCAAGCTCTCCCTCTTCAAACCCTAATCCTCCCCTCTCATGTGTTGAGACCAAGGATTAGAGTAGACTACTTAATCCTTAACCATTCTCTATATCACCTAGGTTACTTAGATTAGCGATTTAAGAAACCTAGTTACCTCAAGTTAGAGGTGAAGCTTGTATTTAAGCTCTCGGGTGGATCTTCTACTACATAGAGAAGGCCGGAGAGGACGTGGAGAACGACCAGACGAAGGACTCGATTCTTTAGGTATAACCACTTATCATAGTAGTCAACTCTTCTATGGTTTCTTGTTAGTTATTGTTTATGCAAAGATTCTCGGTTAGTCGATGTTTACGCCTAAAACAAGATTATTTTTCATTATTCCGCCTCCCCGCAAGTCGTGGGGTGTTGTACATCGACTTACAGGATGATCCCATATCGATTGGTGTTTGACATCAGAGATGGTATACGGGTGCTCAGTGGCGACTGGGTACACTGGACGGACTCGTCGAGAACTCCCAAATAGTATTATACCTCACGTCAGATGGCAGTTCTCTGGTGACACTTGTGCAGGTTAGTCTGTAGACCCGAGATCGTCATAGAGTCTTGTGTGATTCCCACCGTGCTTTGATTTCCACCTTACCACGTCCATGAGGGCATGCAAAACGGTGGTTTTTGGGTACAGTCCCGAGTCACATAGAGGCAATGAGCGATAGGAGGGGTTTCGTCTCTCCCGGTATTGGGGGTTGATGTTGCGCTGTGCTCGATTGGCCGTAACAGGGAAGTCCCTGGCCAGGGCTGATTTAGAGATTTGCTGGTAAGTGTTACCAGTAGTTTCTCAACCCGTTATGAGCCTCACATCGGCACGACTTATCGGTTATTGGGGTCTGACGTTTACCACCCCTAGACTTGATATGCGACATATCTGACGAGGAGACCGGACTGTACGGGGAGTGTTACCGGCAGGCTTTTACAGGAGTTGGAGAGGGCTTGCTTGCTGACCTTCTGATCGCTCAATACCCGGGTAGCCGTTACGTCCAGCTAGTACCGCTGACGACTTGTGGGTGCGTGATGTGATCATCACCTACTGCCGGCGTATTGACGAGTCTTTAGAGTCCTACATAGCGGTTTTACTGGCTCAGGCAAAACGAAATAGGGGCGCATATGTGATATGTGCGGGACCGAGAATAATGTGTGTATGTGATACCGTATTCTATTCTCGCGACTTTATGTATCGGTCGGTTATATATATGATATAGCTGGGTTATCGAATCAAGTGTTGATTCGATAAGTCGATACATTGGAAGTTAGTCGGTTATATGTGATATGACCGGATTATTAAGTCAAGTGTTGATTTAATAATTTGTAGTATAATTGTATATTTGATATACTAGTTTACATTAACTAACACATGTTCACTTAGGGTTTTTTCTCACAAGTACACATCTTTACTATATATATGATATATATTAAAATGTGTTATCTAATTGTATCATGGTTGATGATACATCATCCATGGGTGTATGAGACTTACACAATGCTAATTTTTAGTTTGGGTTTTTAATATTTAAAGTAAAAAAAAAATCAAGTGGAGGATTAGAAAATGCATGAAGCTTGTGGAAGCTTGTGGATGCATTGACTAATTCAACTTGAGTTTGAATTTTACTATGGATATTTATTAACCCAACCATAACAATTAGCCTAGGGTTAAGTCTCTACAAGAGTTAGTATATGATACTCACTCACCATGGTTAGATCACACACTTGATCATTATCCTCTTCTCTTTTCTTTTGTTCATCTTCTTCATTGTTCAAAAGAAAAGCTTGCTAGGGTTTGATCTAAAGTGAAAACTAAAGTGAGAAATAAAAATCCAAAGAGAACCCACTTCCTATTTCTCCATCCTCTACTAGACTAGCACTTTAGTATAGGGTGTTTGCTTCACTAATTCTCAAATTAGTGAAGTAGTAGCTTGAGTCGGAATTCCCTCGACGTAGATTATCTTCGGCCTCGGAGACTTCAAGCAAGGTCGCATCTTTCGCCTCGTGAAGCCATGCAAGAGCCCGGGAGAACCTTGATCGCAGCGAAGGGACTTCAACAAGGAGCAAATGAAGTGGAGGACCGATCTACAAAGGTTGTATTTCGTTTTCCCTTAGAAGTAAAGTTGTTTACTTACTATTAGTTTCGCCTAAACTCTAGTATACGATCTTGCTTAGGGTTGTTCGGCACATAAAAATTTAATTTTGGTATGGTCGATGCCTTGTAGAGCCTTGTTAGTGTGCCTAGTAACCCTACAGTGGTATCAGAGCCTAGCTAGAATATTAGGCGATGTGTTAACGAAGTTAAAATTCTGAACGAACCCGAACACGTCAAGATGAACCCCTCTCTATACATTTTTTAAAAACTGTGTATTTTCAGAATTAAAAATACCTAAAAAATTCAGCAGCTAATTTTAAGGGTTACCATGAAAAACGAGCCCTCAAAGCCTCC
This sequence comes from Agapanthus africanus, assembly GCA_030015575.1. NCBI lineage: Eukaryota > Viridiplantae > Streptophyta > Magnoliopsida > Asparagales > Amaryllidaceae > Agapanthus > Agapanthus africanus. Next base: position 522,619,060 of record CM057344.1, read on the forward strand.
ACGTGGCCGCGGAACCGCGGCACTAAGCCACCATTTGCGGCGGTTCCGCGGCAAAGAAGGAGTATTGGGGACGGTTCTTCATGCAGTAATTTCCACTACCATTCCTGCATCTTTCTGGGTATTTTTATTGTGACTCATGTGTTGAGTATTTTTGGGGTTTATTTTGTAATCGTCGATTCGATCGGAGAATTTAATTTTGTTATGTTATTCCGGATAATTTAGAAAGTACTAAAATGTTCGAACGGATATCATTACCTCAATTCTTCCCGGCACAAAAAATATTCAAGTGTTGAATTTTTCTCGGGTTTAAATCTTTCGGAAAAATGTGCATGTGATGCTATGGACCCTCTAGAAGACAACAAACCTTAACTCGATTATGTGACCGTCTTGAACTTCCTTTTGAACCTTAGGGTTTGAGGCAGTACGGCGTGCCGCATGTGAGGCGTTGGCTTGATCCTTCTACGGCTGGACCGTTGCTACTGTGACGTATTCTGGAATTTTTGACCTCCGCTCAAGTGTTGAGCTATTTATGGAAGTCTTGGGTATTTGATTATTCGATCGGAAAGTTTAATACTGTCTATTTATCTGGAATGTGATACAATATGTGGAATTCATACAATTAGGCATGAAATGCGAAATATGTGATATTTCGGATTTACGATGTCTAAAGAGATTGTGGATTCCAAATGTTGTAGTTTTACACTTTCTTTTCTGTGACCGTAAGTGTAATATGTGATATCGCCGGTTTCGTTGCTATATGTCAACGATAATTGGGATGCGCATATTTACTTACGTTGATGACATGTGATGTTATGTGTTGCTGGATATGTTATATTGGATCGTCGCGTTTTGAATAGCCGGGTTTTTTTTATGTGAGATGAGAGTTTTTATTTTCATTCATGTAAAATTAAATGTATGTAATATTCTTTTATTGAGGCACTTCCGGGATGAGGTCGATGTCACCATTTGTATATTATTTACTTTTCCGCACTAGGAAAGACCCAAGGAGGAGAGCACAAGTAACCGGGTTCTAGAGTCCAGTGGGAGACCAACTCGAGGAGTCGAGTCCGGGTCTCCTAACTCTAGAATTGGTAGGGTTGCTTGCCGCTCTCGTAGGGGTCTAGGGGTGTGGGTTTGGCTATTCATCGCGACCGTGGAATCCATGTTTTATAGAGGCTCAAAATAAAACACGGACGTCATAGTATATCCAATGTTTCATATATTTCTTCTGCTGCGATATCTGTGATGTGATCATGTGATGTGTTGTGATAAATACTGTATATAGTATATATGATATATTATATAGGCGTTACTTATGTTTTACACCCGCGCTAGCCCTGCCCCGCTCTGCCGTTATTTACCTAACCTAACGGTGCGTGAGGGGACATCGAGGCGAATGCGGATGGTATAAGTGTACGTCGTATTTATCTGTGATGTTTAGGTGACTTAAATGATGGGACTTCATTAATGTGATTTATGAAAGAAAAGAAACCTAAAAGATGTTGTAGAATCAAATTTTTCAAAAAGGGTAGCTACAGTTTTGCTTTGCATAGCGATATATATGATATATCCCGCACCTTATTCGATGAGGAAAGAGCCGAGATCCCTTCACCGGGAGTGACCTCTTTAGCAAAACTGGCAGATGCTGCAACACTCGGTTTGCTTTTGGAGTTTTGCTTTGCATAGTGATGTATATGATATATCCTGCACCTTATTCCATAAGGAAAGAGCCGAGATCCCTTCACCGGGAGTGACCACTTTAACAAAACTAATGAAAGCCTCAAAATCACTCCATTTCAAAATTCACTTGATTCTACGACGATATCAAGTTCATTACGCAATAGGTTTTCAGAAAAACCTGTCGTAGCCCTCCGTCATTTCAGATAAGTCCTACTTAGTATTCGTGCTACGTTTGTTGGCCTGCGTCAGGCGTAGTGTGCGGTAGCTAACTAGTATTTATCTGCTTATGCATATGATGCAGATTGGATTAGGGTAGTCGTGCGACTTTGTTGGCCTGCGTCAAGGGTCGTACGGGTGGGTTTAATGTTGGAGATAGTGCCCTCAGAGTCAATTATTGGATCACAGGCACGTGATTGCAATGATTGAGGGAGGACCTATCCCGGGACGACAGTCTTACTCGAGATGATAGTATGCTATCTGGTTTACCATTATCATCGTGTACTGCTTCAGGTGACATTACAGGTCGCTATTACACGTTGATAGAGCCCATAGGATTCTTGCTTGACTGCCAGCAGTATGAGGGCGATCATATACGTGGGAGCTGGTAGTCTATAAGCATATCCTTAAAAGGTCCCTAGTCGTAGGAGTTTTGAGACATGGCATCAATTCTCCAGAGTAGACTAGTGTATACAGTCGAGACCCCGACGAGGGGCGGTGGCCGGTCTCACAAGCCACTGGTGTCAGTTGGTTCACCTAAGATGTATACAGGTGCTCATTGGGTTATGAGTACACCGGACAGGACTCGCCGGGAACATGCTATTTGGTCTTATACGTGACGTTAGATAGCAGTTCCCTGGTGACATGTTTACAGGTTAGTTCATCGACCTGGGGATCGTCATTTGTCTCGTATGAGTTCCCACTGTACTTTGATTACTACCCTACCACGGCTCAAAGGAGTCGTGCAAACAGGTTTTAGTTGGGTACAGTCCCGAGCCACATGGAGGCAGTGAGCGGATCTTCGGGGGTTCGTCTCTCCCGGTATTGGGGGTGAGGTCGCGCTGTGTCTAGGAGAGCCATTACACAAAGTCGTTGGCCAAGGCAGGAGATTTACTGGTAGGTATTCCAGTAGTATCTCAGGGTGTTCTGGGCTACACTCCGACACGACTTGTACCGCTTTTGGGGGTCTAACTTTTACCAACCCCCTAGGCCCGCCATGCGATGCTCATAGACGAACGGACCGGACTGTACGGATATTGTCACTGACAGGCTCAGTAGGGTGTCAGGATGAGTTCGCTCATCGACGTCCCTTTTGGTCAATAGCTGGTGGCCCGTTACGTATTGGCTTATACCTCTGACGTGCTAGTGGTTAAATCCACATCCATTGTATTGACGAGTCTTTAGAGTCCACCACACATTCAGTTACTCAGCTTTCAGGCGAAACGCTATAGAGGCCGTATGGAGATATGGCAGGGTCCGATCAGATACGTGCGGTATTGCACGGATCAGGATCGGACCGTTAGTACTGGAAGCCGTATGGATATATGGCACGGTTCGATCAGATACGTGCGGTATTGCACGGATCAGGATCGAACGGATTTTACTAGCCGGCTTTGGTTTAAGCCGGATCCTAGTATAGTACAGTGTAGATTTTGTCCCATTGCATTTGTATCCGGTCGGAATACAGATGCGGGTGTGTATGCACAGTATCGGGGTTTTCCTGTAATTTATTACGGGACCAGTTTTCTGGAGTTGCCAGTTTGCATTCCGTTCCGGCCGGTTTTCCTTTGTTCTTTCCCGGCCGGACTTTTCCGATGGAGGGGGTTATTTGCAAGTTTGCAAATAACATTTGTGGAGGGGATTTCTTGCAAATGTATTCATTATGATAGGATAAACTTCCTTGCTTTTTCATGATGGTTTTTGCATTAATGAGATTTGATGTGAATAGAAGTGATAAGCATGGTTGATGTTTTTTTGCTTTATGGTGTGGTCACCTCTTCTCTTCTCCTACCATCACCTCCCTTCATGCTACACATTTCTTCCTTCCACCATTCTCACATTTGAAGGGCCGGCCACAATTTTGAGAGATTTGAGAGAGTGTTTTCATTTTGAGTGTGGCAATTTTCCTTGATCTCATTCTCATGTTAGGAAAAATGCAAGCACCATTTTTCCTTATCTTGATTCCTCCATTCTCCATGGCAACCAAAACCCTAGAGACAAATTCTACACTACATTCTACAGCATATCTTGGGCACGTCGACTTGCCAGCTTTGTGCCCGAGTTGCCTCGGCATTGAGGTGGGAGCCCGTAAAAGATGCAGACGATGTGGTGCCCTTCCGGCAAGGATGCGACGACCGGAGTTTCCGCGGGAGATCTGGACGACGACGAGATGACCGGAGGACTCGGATCATTCGGGATATCTCTAACCCGTCTTGTTGTTAGCTAGAACTAGTTTAATGGCCTGATCCGGGGTTTAGTGCGCGGTGGTGCCGGTTTGCAAAGTTCGCAAAATTAAAGTTTATCACCGCTTCCGCATTTGGCCGTCGGATTGACGTCCGGGGCGCCGCCGTGCACTTACATTTAATTCAATCAAGAAATGACGGGTTGAACTTGACTAGCGCACTATGGTTTGTTGGCCTGCGTCAAGGTCATGGGACGCTAGGGGAAAAATATTATCGGGAATTTCAAGTGTTGGAATTTGCAATGAGATTGCATACCTTCTATAAGATAGTTGGATCCCGATACCCACTGCGAGTAATTGTTACACCCGGGGGAGTTTTACACAGGACAATTAGCCAATCAAGTAGGTGTCTAGAAAGGTGTCAACGGGGTTATGCCTCTGGAAAACGAGGTTTACTTTAATTAGGTCCGTGCGAAAGCACGGGGAACCTCCCTCAAAGTACCGACACTAGCCTGGCTGAAAGATTGGAGAAGTTGTAGGGTGTAATTAATCCCGGCTAGTCTTTCCTTTTAGGGTTTAAAGGAAGATTTGATAAAAACAGTGGGAGCCATCCTGATTAGATAAAATAATAAACCAATCTGATATTTCAAGAGCATACACTAAAGTGTTTTCTTCTCTCTCTCTCCAGGTAGCGACCATATCATGCCATAATCAAGATAATAATATGGATGTATTGACCGAACCCGCATGTTATACTGTGCTGGGGAACGTTGGTTCCGTTCTTTCTTATAAGAGTTATAAGTCTGAACAGGATTTAGGGGAATACCAGGATTCCCATGCCACCCGAATGAAGAAAGTATATGTTGATGCATTTTCTTCGGGTGTGTTCGTTACAGAGAACTGTTTCTCCATTTGCTCTACGTCCCGGGTATTAGATACCGGGTCAGGATCCCATATATGTAATCAGTTACATGGGCTTAGGAAAGGTAGAGAACTTGGAGAAGGTGATAAAGATATAAGGGTTGGAAATGGTGCACTTGTTGCAGCTAAAACCTCGGGAAATATCACCTTGTATTGCCAACTGGTAATACATTGATTCTGAACGAATGCTATTTCATGCCGAACCTGATATGCAACATTATATCGGTTTCTTTGTTGAGTAAAGAGGGATATAATTTTGTATTACAGGATAATGTTATGAACATTTTCCTAAACCAAAAGTTGGTTGGATCAGGCACGTTGTGCAATGGCATTTATGTTCTAAATCAATCAACAGTTCTGAGCATAACAAACAAACACAAGAGGAAGAGTTCAGAACTGAACGAATCCTTCTTATGGCATTGTAGACTGGGTCACATCAATGCGACACGACTAGCTAAGTTGCATAAGGATGGATATTTGAATCCGTTTGAATTTTCATCTTATGACACTTGCCAGTCATGTCTCAAAGGCAAGATGACCAAAACTCCGTTTATGGGACACGGAGAAAGAGTTACAGAACTCTTAGGACTGATAGATAGTGATGTATGCGGTCCCATGTCTACGCATGCCAGGGATGGTTCTTCATACTTCATTGCATTCACTGACGATCTCTCTAGATTCGAATATGTGTTCCTGATGAAACACAAATCAGAAGCTTTTGAGAAATTTAGAGAATATAAACAAGAAGTCGAGAACTAAACCGGGAAAAGTATTAAAATCCTTCGATCTGATCGAGAAGGTAAATACTTGAGAAATGAATTCCTGGACTTCCTAAAAGAGAATGGGATTCTCTCTCATCTAACTCCTCCATATACACCACAGCACAACGGTGTATCGGAACGGAGGAACCGCACCCTATTAGATATGGTGCACTCTATGATGAGTATAGCTGAGTTACCTATTTCCTTCTGGGGATATGCACTGGAGACAGCAGCATACCTACTGAATAGGGTTCCTACCAAATCTGTGCCTACCACCCCATATGAGATATGGGAGGGAAAGAGACCATATCTTAATTTTATTAAGATATGGGGTTGCCCGGCCTATGTCAAAAGACAAAAACCGGACAAACTCGAGGCAAGGTCTGTTTTGTGTAAGTTTGTTGGATATCCCAAGCATTCGCGATGATATATCTTCTACCACAGTGATGAACAAAGGGTGTTTGTTGCTCAACACGCCACCTTTTTAGAAAAGGAATTTCTTGCTAAAGAGATTAGTGGCTTTGAGATAGAACTGGAAGAGGTTCCAGCTGTACAAACCACAACAGAAGATTTGGTAGAACCAGAGGATTCGGTAGAACCAGAGGATTCGGTAGTTCCCGATGAACCCTAGCCACTCCGCAGATCTAGTAGGGTTCCTCACCCACCTGAGAGATACTACGGTTTTCTCATGGATGGTGGGAGCGAGGATTGCATCGTTGATGATGACCCAACTAGCTTCGAGCAGGCCATCACGAGTAGGGACTCAGTGAAATGGATGGATGCAATGCGGTCCGAGATGGAATCCATGTACACCAACAAAGTGTGGACTTTGGAAGTTGCTCCTGAAGGGGTAAAATCCATTGGGAGCAAGTGGATCTTCAAGAAAAAACTTGGTGTAGATGGGAAAGTGGAGGCTTTCAAAGCTAGACTTGTTGCAAAGGGTTTTCGTAAAAGACCAGGTGTGGACTATGACGAAACCTTATCTCCAGTAGCTATGCTTAAATCCATCCGGATCATGCTTGCCATCGCTGCATATCATTACTATGAAATCTGGAAAATGGATGTTAAGACCGTCTTTCTAAACGGTGATTTAGAAGAGTGCGTGTACATGACTCAGCCAGAGGGCTTTGTAGATAGTGGGAGCAGCGGGAAGGTGTGCAAGATGCTTAAATCCATTTATGGATTAAAGCAAGAATCGCGGAGTTGGAACATCTACTTTGACGTCGTTATCAAAGAGTTTGATTTCGTCAAAAACGTAGATGAACCTTGTATCTACAAGAAGGTGGCAGAGAGTAAGGTTGTCTTCCTCGTATTGTACGTGGACGATATACTCTTGATAGGAAATGACATTCCTATGCTGCAATCGGTCAAGCTCTTCTTATCACAAAGATTCTCAATGAAAGATCTTGGTGATGCCTCCTGCATATTAGGAATTATGATCTATAGTGATAGATCTAAAAGGATATTGGGATTGTCCCAATCCAGGTACATTGACACAATACTAAAGAGGTTTAGTATGGAAGAGTCCAAACGTGGGTTTTTACCCACGATCTCAGGGCTCACTCTCTCCAAAGAGATGTCTCTCAAGACTGATTTAGAGAGAGCTCGCATGCAAGGGATACCCTATACTTCGGCTGTAGGCTCTATCATGTACGCGATGCTATGTACCAGACCCGATATAGCATACTCACTATGTGTAGTGAGTCGGTATCATGCTGATCCTAGAGAGAGTCACTGGACAGCTGTGAAGAGCATTCTCAAGTACTTACGAAGGACTAAAGAGATGCTCTTGCTGTATGGTAATGGTGAGCTCCAAGTGGAGTCCTTTACCGATTCGAGCTTCCAGAGTGATAAGGACGACTCTAAGTCGCAGTCAGGATTTGTCTTTACCCTTCACGGAGGGGCGGTTAGCTAGAAGAGTTCCAAGCAGGAAACCGTGGCAGACTCAACGATGGAGGCTGAATACATCGCTGCCAACGATGCTGCCAAAGAGGCTGTCTGGATCAAGAAGTTCATTACTGAACTTGGAGTGGTTCCATCCATTGAGCATCCAATAATTTTGTAATGCGATAACAATAGAACGGTGGCTTTGGCCAAGGAACCCAGGTCCCATCAGCGATCCAAGCATATTCTGAGGCGGTATCACCTGATCCGGGAGATAGTTGATCGCCGGGAGATCGAGGTCGGGAGGGTTGACACGAAGAACAACACAGCGGATCTACTCACGAAGGCCATTCCCCAGATACAGTTTGAGAGACTCTTCGGGATGCTTGGTATGCGATACAACAGCAACTGGCCCTAGTGCAAGTCGGAGATTGTTAGTTGTATGTATGCCCTAGTGGCCAGTATTGTACAGATGATGTATATTATATTAGATGCTTGGACATATATAGAGAGGACTTTCTTGCTCGATATGATAGTATGCTATCTGGTTGCACTTTACTTTAACATGTATACTTGTCTCTTTAAACTGTCTTATAGTTACATGTTAGTAAAGCCCTTAGGATGTGTACTTGACTACCTGGACTATGATGTGGATCATACTAGTGGGGACATGGTAGCCCATAAGTACATCCTTCAAGGTCCCTAGTCATGGGTGTATCGAGACGGGGTATCGATATACCAGTGTACACTAGCGTATATGCTTCTCGACCCATGAGATGGGCGATGGATGATCCCATATCCATTGGTGTTTGACATCAGAGATGGTATACGGGTGCTCAGTGGAGACTGGGTACACTGTACGGACTCGCCGAGAACTCCCAGATGGTATTATACCTCACGTCAGATGCCAGTTCTCTGGTGACATTTGTGCAGGTTAGTCTGTAGACCCGAGATCGTCATAGAGTCTTTTGTGATTCCCACTGTGCTTTGATTTCCACCTTACCACGTCCATGAGGGCGAGCAAAACGGTGGTTTTTAGGTACAGTCCCGAGTCACATGGAGACAATGAGCGATAGGAGGGGTTTCGTCTCTCCCGGTATTAGGGGTTGATGTTGCACTGTGCTCGATTGGCCGTAACAGTGAAGTCCCTGGCCAGGGCTGATTTAGAGATTTGCTGGTAACTGTTACCAGTAGTTTCTCGATCCGTTATGAGCCTCACATCGGCATGACTTATCGGTTATTGGGGTCTGAGGTTTACCACCCCTAGACTTGATATGCGACATATCTGACGAGGAGACCGGACTGTACGGGAAGTGTTACCGGCAGGCTTTTACAGGAGTTGGAGCGGGCTTGCTTGCTGATCTTCTGATCGCTCAATACCCGGGTAGCCGTTACGTCCAGCTAGTACCGCTGACGACTTGTGGGTGCGTGATGTGATCATCACCTACTGCCGGCATATTGACGAGTCTTTAGAGTCCTACATAGAGGTTTTACTGGCTCAGGAAAAACGAAATAGGGGCGCATATATGATATGTGCGGGACCGAGAATAATGCGTGTATGTGATACCGTATTCTATTCTCGTGACTTTATGTATCGGTCGGTTATATACATATATGATATAGCCGGGTTATCGAATCAAGTGTTGATTCGATAAGTCGATACATTGGAAGTTAGTCGGTTATATGTGATATGACTGGATTATTAAGTCAAGTGTTGATTTAATAATTTATTGTATAATTGTATATTTGATATATTAGTTTACATTAACTAACACATGTTCACTTAGGGTTTTTTCTCACAAGTACACATCTTTACTATATATATGATATATATTAAAATGTGTTATCTAGTTGTATCATGGTTGATGATACATCATCCATGGGTGTATGAGACTTACACTATGCTAATTTTTAGTTTGGGTTTTTAATATTTAAAGTTAAAACAAAATCAAGTGGAGGATTAGAAAATGCATGAAGCTTGTGGAAGCATGTGGATGCATTGACTAATTCAACTTGAGTTTGTATTTTACTATGGATATTTATTAACCCAACCATAACAATTAGCCTAGGGTTAAGTCTCTACAAGAGTTAGTATATGATACTCACTCACCATGGTTAGATCACACACTTGATCATTATCCTCTTCTCTTTTCTTTTGTTCATCTTCTTCATTGTTCAAAAGAAAAGCTTGCTAGGGTTTGATCCAAAGTGAGAACTAAAGTGAGAAATAAAAATCCAAAGAGAACCCACTTCCTATTTCTCCATCCTCTACTAGACTAGCACTTTAGTATAGGGTGTTTGCTTCACTAATTCTCAAATTAGTGAAGTAGTAGCTTGAGTCGGAATTCTCTCGACGTAGATCATCTTCGGCCTCGGAGACTTCAAGCAAGGTCGCATCTTTCGCCTCGTGAAGCCATGCAAGAGCCTGGGAGAACCTTGATCGCAGCGAAGGGACTTCAACAAGGAGCAAATGAAGTGGAGGACTGATCTACAAAGGTTGTATTTCGTGTTCCCTTAGAAGTAAAGTTGTTTACTTACTATTAGTTTCGCCTAAACTCTAGTATACGATCTTGCTTATGGTTGTTCGGCACAAAAAAATTTAATTTTGGCATGGTCGATGCCTTGTTGAGCCTTGTTAGTGTGCCTAGTAACCCTACATTAATTCAATCATAAAATGTACGGGTTGAACTTGACTAGTGGACTATGGTTTGTTGGCCTGCGTCAAGGTCATGGCCTGCTAGGGGCAAAATTATCGGGAATTTCAAGTGTTGAAATTTGCAATGAGATTGCATACCTTCTATGAGATTGTTGGATCCTGATACCCACTGCGAGTATTAGTTACTCCTGAGAGAGTTTTGCACTTTACAATTAGTCGATCAAGTAGGTGTCTAGAAAGGTGTGAACGGGGTTACGCCCCTGGGGAAACGAGGTTTATTTTAATTAGGTCCATGCGAAAGCACAGGAAAGCTCCCTCAAAGTACCGGCACTAGCCCGGCTGAAAGATTGGCGAACTTGTAGGGTTTAATTAATCCCAGCTAGTCTTTCCTTTTAGGGTTTGAAGGAAGATTTGATTAAAATAGTGGGAGCCATCCTGATTAGATAAAATAATAACCAATCTAATCTTGCAAGAGCATACGCTGAGTGTTTTCTTCTCTCTCTCTCTCTCTGCAGGTAGAGACCATGTCACGGCTTAATCAAGATAATAATATGGATGTATTGACCGAACCCACTTGTTATACTAAGCTGGGGAACGTTGGTCCCGCTCCAACTTTTAATTTTTATAAGACCGAGCAGGAAATAGGGGATTATCAGGATTCCCGTGCCGCCTAAATGAAGAAAGTGCATGATGATGCATCTTCTTCGGGTGTGTTCATTACCGAGAACCGTTTCTCAGTATTCTCTACGTCCTGGGTATGAGATACCAGATCAGGATCCCACATATGTAATCTGTTACATGGGCTGCAGATAGGTAGAGAACTGATAATGGGTAATAAGTTTCAAGAGTTGGAAACGGTGCAATTGTTGCAGCCAAGGTGTTGGCGGTTATCACCCTGTATTACCAAATACATTGATTCTGAACGAATGTTTTTAGATACCGAACCTGATATGCAACATTATATCAATCTCTTTATTTTGTGAAGAAGGATATAATTTTGTATTGTTGGATAATGTTTTGAACATTTCCTATATCAAGAATTGATAGCATCAGGCACGTTATCTAAAAGCATATACGTTCTAAATCAAACTACAGTTCTTAACGTACAAAACACACACAAGAGGAAGAATTCAAAAATGAACGAATCCTTCTTGTGGCATTGTAGAATAGGTCATATCAACGCGACACAACTAGCTAAGTTACATTTAGATGAATATTTAAATCAGTTTGAATTTACATCTTGTGAAACTTGCCAGTCATGTCACAAAGATAAAATGACCATAGCTCCGTTTACTGGAAACAGAGAAAGAGTTAGTGAACTCTTGGGACCGATACATGATGATGTATGTGGTCCCCTGTCTACACATACCAGGACTGGTTCATCATACTTCATTATATTCACTGATGATCTCTTAAGATTTGGACATGTGTTCCTGTTGAAACACAAGTCTGAAGATTTTGAGAAATTCAAAGATTATCATTTCGAAGTAGAAAACCAAAACGGGTATAAGTATTAAGTCCTTTGATGTGATCGGGGAGGAGAATACTTAAGCATGGTGATCATGGACTATTCTAAAAGAGAATGAGATTCTCTCTCAGCATTACTCCTCCGTATACACCACAGCACAATGATATATCGGGGCGGAGCAACCGCACCCTATTTGATATGGTGCGCTCTATGATGAGTAATACTGAGTTGCCTATTTCCTTTTGGGAGTTATGCACTTGAGAAGCTGCATACCTATTGAATTGGGTTCCAACCAAATTAGGTTCTTACCACTCCATATGCGATATGGTATGGGAAGAGCCCATCTCTTAAGTAAGTTAAGATTTGGGGTTGTCCGGCCTATGTCAAAAGCAAAATCCGGACAAGCTCGAGGCAAGGTCAGTTCTGTGGAAGTTTGTTGGATATCCCAAGTATTCGCAAGGGAATATCTTCTACCGCACCGAGAAACAAAAGGTGTTTTATTTCTCGGCATGGCCAACTTTTTAGAAAAAAAAATTTATTTTGGAAACAAATTCGTGGTCATGAGGTAGAACTGGAGGAGTTCCAGCTATACAAATTACAGATGATGGTTTGGTAGAACCGGAGGATTCAATAGTTCCCGACGAACCTCAGACTCTCCGCCGATCTGGTAGGGTTCCTCATCCGCCTGAGAGGTACTTCGGTTTTCTCAATGACAGTGGGAGAGAGGATTGCATCATGAGATGATGACCTAACTAGTTTCGAGCAGGCCATCAAGAGTGGGGACTCTGTAAGAATGGCTGGATGCTAAGCGATCTGAGATGGAATCCATATACACCAACAAAGTATGGACTTTGGTTGTTTTATCTGAAGGGTTAAATCCCCATCATGAGCAAGTATATCTTGAGAAGATTACTTGGTATAGATGGAAAAGTTGAGACTTTCAAAGCTAGACTTGTTGCAAAAGGTTCTCGTCATTGACCAGGTGTGGATAATGATGAAACCTTTTCTCCAGTAGTTATGTTTAAGACCATCCGGATCATACTTGCCATTGCTACATACCATGACTACGATATCTGGCGGTTGGGTGTCATGATTGCTTTTCTAAATAGTGATTTAGAATAGAGCATCTATAAGTACACAGCCATAGGGCTTCGTAGACAGTGGGAGCAACGGAAACGTGTGCAAGTTGCTTTACAGGTTAGAGCAGGAATTGCGGAGTTGGAACATCTGTTTTGATGCGGTAATCAAAGCGTTTGATTTCATCAAAATGATAGATGAACCTTGTATATACAAAAAGGTTGTAGAGAGTAAGGTGGTCTTCCTCGTATTGTACGTGGAAGACATACTCTTGATAGGAAAGGAGTTTCCTATGCTACACTTGGTCAATATACTCTTATCACATTGATTCTCCATATAGGATCAAGGTGATACCTCCTAAATCCTAGAATTTGGATCTATGAGATAGATCTAAATGGATATTAGGATTCTCACTAGATGTAGTGAGATGGTATCAATCGATCATCGGGAGAATCACTGGATACCTTCCACGGTGGTAAGGTCGACTGAATGTCAGTCACAGGCATTGTCTTTACCCTCAGTGGAAGGACGGTATGTTGGAAGAGTTCCATGCTAGATAGCGTGGCATACTAGACGATAAAGGCTGGATACATCGCTACCAAACATGCTACCAAAGAGGAAGTATGGGTGTATATTAGTTCATGAGATGAACTTAGTTCCTACCATTGTATGAAAATGGAGTTGTGGCATTGGCCTAGGAACCCCCGTCCCATCAGTGATCTAGACATATTCTAAGGCAGTATCACTTGATCATGGAGATGGTTGATCTCCAGGGAGATCGAGGTTAAGGAGAGTAGACTAAGAGGACAACATGGCGGATGCACTCACAAAGGCCTTTTCCCAAGAGAGACTTTTATGGGATGGTTGAGTATGTGATACTACAACCACTGTTGATTGTTGGGTATTGGATACTACAACATATGGCCCTAGTGCAAGTGGGAGATTGTTAGTTATATGTATGCCCTAGAGGCCATTATTGTACATGAGATGTATATTATAATGGATGCTTGGACATAAATAGGGAGGACTTTCTTGCTCGACATGATAGTATGCTATCTGGTTACTCTTTATCTTAACATGTACACTTATTGTCTCTCTGTTACATGTTGATAAAGCCCTTAGGATGTGTACTTGACCGCCTGAATTATGATGCGGATCATACTAGTAGGACAAAGTTAGTCCATGAGTACATCCTTTATTGTCCCTAGTCGTGGGTGTATCGAGACGGGGCATCGATATTCCAGAGTAGACTAGCGTATAGCTTCTCGACCCATGTAGACGGGCGATGGATGATCCCATATCCATTGGTGTTTGACATCAGAGATGGTAGATGGGTGCTCAGTGGAGACTGGGTACACTGGACGGACTCGCCGATAACTCCTAGATAGTATTATACCTCACGCTAGATGGCAGTTCTCTGGTGACACTAGTACAGGTTAGTCTGTGGACCTGAGATCGTCATAGTGTCTTGTGTGATTCCCAAAGTGCTTTGATTTCCACCTTACCACGTTCAAGAGAACGTGCAAAACGGTGGTTTTTGGGTATAGTCCCGAGTCATATGGAGGCAATGAGCGATAGGAGGGGATTTCGTCTCTCCCAGTATTGGGGCTTGATGTTGCGCTGCGCTCGATTGGCCATAACAGTAAGTCTCTGGCCAGGGTAGTTTCTGAGATTTACTGGTAAGTGTTATCAGTAGTTTCTCGACCTGTTATGAGCCTCACATTGGCATGACTTATCGAGTTATTGGGGTCTGAAGTTTACCACCCCCAGACGAGATATGCAACATATCAGATGAAGAAACTGGACTGTACGGTAGTGTTACTGATTGGATTCGCAGGAGTATGAGCAGGCTTGCTTGTTGATCTTCTGATCGCTCAATACCCGGGTGGCCGTTACGTTTAGCAGACCGCTTGCGGCTTGTGGGTGTTTAATATGATCATCACCTACTGCCGGCGTATTGACGAGTCTTTAGAGTCCTACACAGAGGTTTCCTGGTTCATGCGAAAAAAGTAGGAGCACATATGTGATATGTGCGAGATCGAGTTTAATACTGTATGTGATACCGTATTCTATTCTCGCGATTTGTGTTATCGATCGGTTGTATGTGATATAGCCGGGTTATCGAATCAACTGTTGATTCGATAAGTTGAAACATATGATATTAGTCGGTTATATGTGATATAGCCGGATTATTAAATCAAGTGTTGATTTAATAATTTAATATATAATTATATATTTGATATATTAAGTTATATTAACTAATACTAGCTCACTTATGATTTCTTTTTCTTACTTTTGTGCATTAGTATATATGTGATATATATTAGTGTACATTCTATTATGTCATGCTTGATGCCACATGAGACATTGGTGTATGAGACTCACACCATGCTAGATGTAATGAAGGGTTTTATTTATTTAAGGTTAATCAAAATTAGTGGATATTGGTTTAATGGTTGAAGCTTGGAGAAGCTTTTTGAACCATTGACCAAGTCCACTCATTTTGTCATACTTAAGATATTTATTAACCCAACCATTACATTAGCCATGGTTTAGTCTCTACAAGGGTCAATATATGATATTAACTCACTCATGGTTATGATTCTACACTTGCAATTTTCCATGGTTACATTTCTTCATCTCCTTCCTCAAGCTCACTAGCTTTTGGGAGATGATGAAAATGAGTGAGAAAATTAAATCTAAAGAGAGCCCATTTCCTACTTCATCATCCTCTACTATATTAGCCATTTAGTTTAGGGTGTTTAATTCACTAATCTACCATTAGTGAAAAGATAGCATGAGCTTGAGTCTGCTCGACATAGATCATCTTCAGCCTCGAAGACTTCGAGCAAGCTTGTTCATTTCTTCAAGAGAACCCTTTCAAAAGTTCGGGTGTTCATGATTTGCAGCAAACGGACTACTGCACGGAGCATTAGAAGTGAAGGACCGGTCTACAAAGGTTGTAATCCTCATTCACTTAGATGTAAAGTTGTTTACATGTTGTTTCGTCGGATTTTCAAGTAAAGATTCTAGGGTAAGGATTAGCTAGAAAGGCTGTTTTTTGACAATGTCATGCACGATGCCTCCTGAAACTTTGCTGCCGTGCTAGACAACCCTGCAGTTCATAGAGCCGTTTCGATAATTGATTACAGCATTGGAAGTCGCTAGAAAAAGCCGACTTAGAATCACCGGAATTTGGTTCCGTGGGTTCGCTACAGGCTGTGTATCTAGAACAATAAAGTCCACCGGGAATATAAATTTCCCGACTTTAATCAACACATCTTCTAACTGTTAGTTGTATGTATGACCTAGAGACCAGTATTGTACAGATGATGTATATTATATTGGATGCTTGGACATATATAGAGATGGCTTTCTTGCTCGATATGATAGTATGCTATCTGGTTGCTCTTTATCTTAACATCTATACTTGTTTCTTTATACAGTCTTATAGTTACATGTTGGTAAAGCCCTTAGGATGTGTACTTGACTACCTGGACTATGATGCGGATCATACTAGTGGGGACATGGTAGTCCATAAGTACATCCTTCAAGGTCCCTAGTCATGGGTGTATCGAGACGGGGCATCGATATACCAGTGTAGACTAGCATATACGCTTCTCGACCCATGAGATGGGCGATGGATGATCCCATATCCATTGGTGTTTGACATCAGAGATCGTATACGGGTGCTCAGTGGAGACTGGGTACACTGGACGGACTCGCCGAGAACTCCCAGATGGTATTATACCTCATGTCAGATGACAGTTCTCAGGTGACACTGGTGCAGGTTAGTCTGTAGACCCAAGATCGTCATAGAGTCTTGTGTGATCCCCACTGTGCTTTGATTTCCACCTTACCACGTCCATGAGGGCGTGCAAAACGGTGGTTTTTGGGTACAGTCCCGAGTCACATGGAGGCAAGGAGCGATAGGAGGGGTTTCGTCTCTCCTGGTATTGGGGGTTGATGTTGCACTGTGCTCGATTGGCCATAACAGGAAAGTCCCTGGCCCGGGCTGATTAGAGATTTACTGGTAAGTGTTACCAGTAGTTTCTCGACCCGTTATGAGCCTCACATTGGCATGACTTATCGGTTATTGGGGTCAGAGTTTTACCACCCCTAGACTTGATATGCGATATATCAGATGAGGAGACCGGACTGCACGGGTAGTGTTGCCGGTTGGCTCGACGGGAGTTGTAGCAGGTTCGCTTATTTTCTTCTGATCGCTTAATACCCGGGTGGCCGTTACGTTTAGCTGACCGCTTGCGGCTTGGGGGTGCTTGATATGATCATCACACACTGCCGGCGTATTGACGAGTCTTAGAGTCCCACAAAGGAGTTACCTAGTCCAGGCGAAACGTTGTGGTGCGCGTATGCGATATGCGCATGGACCCGGTTAAAATGCGCGTATGAGATACCGTATATTAATCGGGCGGCTTGCTTTTGGTTGGGTCGTATGTGATATGGCCGGACTGATAAATCAAGTGTTGATTTATCATTTAACTATTAGTTTCTCACTAGAAATCCTTTCTTTTATTTTTGGGATGTATGCATGCATGTATGCATTCTTTCTTGTTTCATGCACATATGGATGTGCATGCACACATACATTCATACATCATCCTTCATGGTTGTATATACATAGAAAATGGTAGCAATATAAGACTCACACCATGGTTTTATATATATGAATTATTATTGCATTTGTTTTAAAACAAAAAGAAAAAGGAAAGGATAATTCATGGTTTCTTTCTACACTCTTCTTTGACATAACCATGCTCACCCACCATTTAACCATCGATTAACTTTCCTTTTGTGTTTTAACTCAAGTTCAATAATATCATTATTGTTTAACCATGGTTTGAGATGATAAGTGGAAAATATATATTCATATATTTTCTATTTTTCAAAGGGGATTATCTTTCTCTTCTTCTTAAAAAGCCATCATCTTCTTCAACCTTGCTCTTTTGCTCTCTAGATCTTTCAAGTGAGAAAAATACTCAACAAGATAGGATTTTGAAGTGAGAAAAATAACCACAACACCATTCTACACAAGTCTTGCCCACTTGTTTAGAGTGTTAGCTTCATTTCATTCTCTTGATAAAGTGAAGTTGCAAGCTTAGACAAAGCGGACTCCGGGTGGATCATCGTGGACCTAGAGGAGATCAAGCGGACTTTTTCCAAACCCCAAGTGGCCGAGGAGTCTAGCGTAGGGAGCTACAAAGGTTGTACTCTCAAAACCCTAGCTTTTCTTACTTGTGATGAAGTGTTGTTTTAGAAACCCTAATTTTCTAGGATTGATTCTTTGTATGCTTACTTAGCACCCTAAAATTTTAATCTTTGGTACATGTGATGCTTCCAATCCCTTCATGAGGTGCTAGGTAAACCCAACATTGGTATCAGAGCCGACCTAGAACATTAGGCGACACTTTAACGAAGTTAAAACTCCGATCGAACCGAAAAATACGGATTTTTAGCACTCTCTGGACATTTTTTCAAAACTGTTGTTTTTCAGAATTAAAAATACTTAAAAAATTCAGCAGGAAAATATAAGCAATACTGTGAAAAACGAACCTATGAACAGTACTTTCCACCGCGGAACCGCGGCAATAGCCTGCTTGGGCCGCGGTTCCGCGGCCGTACTGACGAATCTCTGTGTCGTTTTTGTACAGTAATTATTTTGTCTGCTTGTATAATTTTTGGGGTATTTTTAATCTGAATTTAGTGCTGTATGTTCTGGAGATTGTTTTGGAGTCGGTGATTCGATCGGAATTTTGATTTCGTGTTTCTTTCCGGGTAATTTAGAAAGTATTGAATTGTTCGAACGAGTATCATTTACTCACTCTTTCACGGGGTTTAAATCTTTCGGAAATACGTGCAAGTTTGTTTGTGGTGGACCCTTTAGAAGACAACAAACCTTAACTCGATTATGTGACCGTCTTGAACTGCCTTTTGAACCTTAGGGTTTGGGGGCAGTACGGCATGCCACATGTGAGGCGTTGGCTTAACCCTTCTACAGCTGGACCGCTACTACTGTGTCACACTCCGGGTTTTTGAACTCCGCTCAAGTGTTGAGCTTTAGTGAATTTTGAGTATTTGATCATTCGTTCGAAAACTTTAATACTGTCTATTTATCTGGAATGTGATGCAATGTGTGGAATTCATATAGCTAGACATGAAATACGAAGTATGTGATATTTCGCATTTACGATGTCTAAAGAGAATGTGGATTCCAGATATTGCAGTTTTACACTTTCTTTTCTGTGACCGTAAGTGTAGAATGTATTTACCGATTGTCGTTGCTATACATCGACGACGATCAGTGTATGCATACTTACTTACGTTGATGATATGAGATATTATGTGTTGCTGAGATATGATGTGCAGCATTGTCGCGATTGAATAGCCGGGGGTTTTTATGTGAGATGAGAGTTTTATATTTTCATTCATGTAAATTCAAATGTAATGTAATATTCTTTTATTTGGGGCACTTTCGGGTTGAGGTCGATGCCACCAGTGTTGTATATTATTTACTTTTCTGCATTAGGATGGACCCAAGGAGGGGAGCACAGGTGACCGGGTTCTGGGGTTCAGTGGGAGGCCATCTCGAGGAGTCGAGACCGGGTCTCCTAAACTCCAAAATTGGTTGGGTCGCTTGCCGCTCTCGTAGGGGTCCAGGGTGTGGGCTTGGCTATTCATCGCGACTGTGGAATCCGTATTTTCTATTGTTGGCTAAATACTAAATACGGACGTCCTAGTATATCCCACATTATATCTATGTTTCTGCTGCGATATCTGTGATGTGATCATTAGATATGTTCTGTGATAAATACTGTATATAGTATATATGATATATTATATAGGCGTTACTTATGTTTTACACCCGCGCTAGCCCTGCCCTGCTCTGCCGTTAGTTACCTAACCTAACGGTGCACGAGGGGACATCGAGGCGAATGCGGATGGCATAAGTGTACGTCGTATTTATCTGTGATGTTTAGGTGACTTAAATGATGGGACTTCATTAATGTGATTAATGAAAGAAAAGAAACCTAAAAGATGTTGTAGAATCAAATTTTTCCAAAAAGGGTAGCTACAGTCTTGCTTTGTATAGCGGTATATATGATATACCCTGCACCTTATTCGATGGGGAAAGAGCCGAAATCCCTTCACCGGGAGTGGCCTCTTTAGCAAAACTGGCAGATGCTACAAAACTCGGTTTGGTTTTTGATTGCTTTTAGAGTTTTGCTTTGCATAGCGATATATATGATATACCCCGCACCTTATTCGATGAGGAAAGAGCCGAGATCCCTTCACCGGGAGTGACCTCTTTAGCAAAACTAATGAAAGCCTCAAAATCACTCCATTTCAAAATTCACTTGATTCTACGACGATATCAAGTTCATTACGCAATAGGTTTTCAGAAAAACCTGTCGTAGCCCTCCGTCATTTCAGATAAGTCCTACTTAGTATTCGCGCGACGTTTGTTGGCCTGCGTCAAGGCGTAGTGTGCGGTAGCTAACTAGTATTTATCTGTTTGTGCATATGATGCAGATTGGATTAGGGTAGTCGTGCGACTTTGTTGGCCTACGTCAAAGGTCGTACGGGTGGGTTTAATTTAATGAAGAAATGACGGGTTGAACTTAACTAGCGCACTATGGTTTGTTGGCCTGCATCAAGGTCATGGGACGCTAGGGGCAAAATATTATCGGGAATTTCAAGTGTTGAAATTTGCAATGAGATTGCATACCTTCTATGAGATAGTTGGATCCCGATACCCACTGCGAGTAATTGTTACACCCGGGAGAGTTTTACACAGGACAATTAGCCGATCAAGTAGGTGTCTAGAAAGGTGTCAACAGGGTTACGCCTCTGGGAAAACGAGGTTTACTTTAATTAGGTCCGTACGAAAGCACGGGGAACCTCCCTCAAAGTACCGACACTGGCCTGGCTGAAAGATTGGCGAAATTGTAAGGTGTAATTAATCCCGGCTAGTCTTTCCTTTTAGGGTTTGAAGGAAGATTTGATAAAAACAGTGGGAGCCATCCTGATTAGATAAGATAATAACCAATCTGATCTTGCAAGAGCATACACAAAAGTGTTTTCTTCTCTCTCTCTCCAGGTAGCGACCATGTCATGCCATAATCAAGATAATAATATGGATATATTGACCAAAACCGCATGTTATACTGTGCTGGGAAACGTTGGTTCCGTTCTATCTTATAAGAGTTATAGGACTGAACAGGACATAGGGGAATACCAGGATTCCCATGCCACCCGAATGAAGAAAGTACATGATGATGCATTTTCTTCGGGTGTGTTCGTTACAGAGAACTGTTTCTCCATTTTCCCTACGTCCTGGGTATTAGATACCGGGTCAGGATCCCATATATGTAATCAGTTACATGGTCTTAAGAAAGGTAGAGAACTTGGAGAAGGTGATAAAGAAATAAGGGTTGGAAATGGTGCAATTGTTGCAGCTAAGACCGTCGGGGAATATCACCTTGTATTACCAACTGGTAATACATTGATTCTGAACGAATGCTATTACATGTCGAACCTGATATGCAACATTATATCAGTTTCTTTGTTGAGTAAAGAAGGATATAATTTTGTATTGCAGGATAATGTTATAAACATTTTCCTTAACCAAAAGTTGGTTGGATCAGGCACGTTGTGCAATGGCATTTATGTTCTAAATCAATCAACAGTTCTGAGTATAACAAACACACACAAGAGGAAGAGTTCAGAACTGAACGAATCCTTCTTGTGGCATTATAGACTGGGTCACATCAATGCGACACGACTAGCTAAGTTGCATAAGGATGGATATTTGAATCCGTTTGAATTTTCATCTTATGACACTTGCCAGTCTTGTCTCAAAGGCAAGATGACCAAAACTCCGTTTACGGGACACGGAGAAAGAGTTACGGAACCCTTGGGACTGGTGTATAGTGATGTATGCGGTCTAATGTCTACACATGCCAGGAATGGTTTTTCGTACTTCATTACATTCACTGACGATCTCTCTAGATTCGGATATGTGTTCCTGATGAAACACAAATCAGAAGCTTTTGAGAAATTTAGAGAATATAAACAAGAAGTCGAGAACCAAACCGGAAAAAGTATTAAAATCCTTCGATCTGATCGAGGAGGTGAATACTTGAGCAATGAATTCCTGGACTTCCTAAAAGTGAATGGGATTCTCTCTCAGCTGACTCCTCCATATACACCACAGCACAACGGTGTATCGGAACGGAGGAACCGTACCCTATTAGATATGGTGCGCTCTATGATGAGCACAGCTGAGTTACCTATTTCCTTCTGGGGGTATGCATTAGAAACAGCTGCAGACCTATTGAATATGGTTCCCACCAAATCCGTGCCAACCACACCATATGAGTTATGGAAAGGTAAGAGACCATGTCTTAATTATGTTAAGATATGGGGTTGTCCGGCATATATAAAAACACAGAATCCGGACAAACTCACGACAAAGTCCATTCTGTGTAAGTTTATTGGATATCCCAAACATTCGCGCAGGTATATCTTCTACCACACCGAGGAACAAAAGGTGTTTGTTTCTCGACATGGCACCTTTTTAGAAAAGGAATTTCTTGAAAAAGAGATTAGTTGGATGGAGGTAGAACTGGAAGTGGTTCCAGCAATACAGACTACGACAGAAGATTTTGTTGAACCTGAGGATTCGGTAGTTCCCAACGAACCTCAGCCTCTCCGCCGATCTAGTAGGGTTTCTCACCCACCTGAGAGATACTACGGTTTTCTCATGGATGGTGGGAGTGAGGACTGCATCATGGAGGATGATGACCCAACTAGCTTCGAGCAGGCCATCACGAGTAGGGACTCAGTGAAATGGCTGGATGCTATGCGGTCCGAGATGGAATCCATGTACACCAACAAAGTATGGACTTTGGAAGTTGCTCCTGAAGGGGTAAAACCCATTGGGAGCAAGTGGATCTTCAAGAAAAAACTTGGTGTAGATAGGAAAGTGGAGACTTTCAAAGCTAGACTTGTTGCAAAGGGTTTTCGTCAAAGACCAGGTGTGGACTATGACGAGACCTTTTCTCCAGTGGCTATGCTTAAATCCATCCGGATCATGCTTGCCATCGCTGCATATCATGATTACGAAATCTGGCAAATGGATGTTAAGACCGCCTTTCTAAACGGTGATTTAGAAGAGTGCGTGTACATGACTCAGCCAGAGGGCTTCGTAGATAGTGGGAGAAGCGGGAAGGAGTGCAAGCTGCTTAAATCCATTTATGGATTAAAGCAAGCGTCGCGGAGTTGGAACATCTGCTTTGACGTCGTTATCAAAGAGTTTGATTTCGTCGAAAACGTAGATGAACCTTGTATCTACAAGAAGGTAGCAGAGAGTAAGGTTGTCTTCCTCGTATTGTACGTGGACGACATACTCTTAATAGGAAATGACATTCCTATGCTGCAATCGGTCAAGCTCTTCTTATCACAAAGATTCTCAATGAAAGATCTTGGTGATGCCTCCTACATATTGGGAATTAGGATCTATAGAGATAGATCCAAACGGATATTGGGATTGTCCCAATCCAGGTACATTGACACCATACTAAAGAGGTTTAGTACGGAAGAATCCAAGCGTGGGAACTTACCCACGATCTCTGGAGTCACTCTCTCCAAAGAGATGTCTCCCAAGACTGATTTGGAGAGAGCTCGCATGCAAGGGATACCCTACGCTTCGGCTGTAGGCTCTATCATGTACGCGATGCAATGTACCAGACCCGATGTAGCATACTCACTAAGTGTAGTGAGCAGGTATCAAGCTGATCCTGGAGAGAGTCACTGGACAGCTGTGAAGAGCATTCTCAAGTACTTACGAAGGACTAAAGAGATGCTCTTGGTGTACGGTAATGGTGAGCTCCAAGTGGAGTCCTTTACCGATTCGAGCTTCCAGAGTGATAAGGACGACTCTATGTCGCAGTCGGGATTTGTCTTTACCCTTCACGGAGGGGTGGTTAGCTGGAAGAGTTCCAAGCAGGAAACCATGGCAGACTCGACGATGGAGGCTAAATACATCGCTGCCAACGATGCTGCCAAAGAGGCTGTCTGTATCAAGAAGTTCATTACTGAACTTGGAGTGGTTCCATCCATTGAGAATCCAATACCTTTGTATTGCGATAACAATGGAGCGGTGGCTTTGGCCAAGGAAACCAGGTCCCATCAGCGATCCAGGCATATTCTGAGGCGGTATCACCTGATCCGGGAGATAGTTGATCGCCGGGAGATCGAGGTAAGGAGAATTGACACGAAGAATAACACAGCGGATCCACTCACGAAGGCCATTCCCCAGATACAGTTTGAGAGACTCTTCGGGATGGTCGGTATGCGATACTACAGAAGCTGGCCCTAGTGCAAGTGGGAGATTGTTAGTTGCATGTATGCCCTGGAGGCCAGTATTGTACAGATGATGTATATTATATTGGATGCTTGGACATATATAGAGATGACTTTCTTGCTCGATATGATAGTATGCTATCTGGTTGCTCTTTATCTTAACATGTATACTTGTTTCTTTATACTGTCTTATAGTTACATGTTGGTAAAGCCCTTAGGATATGTACTTGACTACCTGGACTATGATGTGGATCATACTAGTGGGGACATGGTAGTCCATAAGTACATCCTTCAAGGTCCCTAGTCGTGGGTGTATCGAGACGGGGCATCGATATACCAGTGTAGACTAGCGTATACGATTCTCGACCCATGAGATGGGCGATGGATGATCCCATATCCATTGGTGTTTGACATCAGAGATCGTATACGGGTGCTCAGTGGAGACTGGGTACACTGGACGGACTCGCCGAGAACTCCCAGATGGTATTATACCTCACGTCAGATGGCAGTTCTCAGGTGACACTGGTGCAGGTTAGTCTGTAGACACGAGATCGTCATAGAGTCGTGTGGGATTCCCACTGTGCTTTGATTTCCACCTTACCACGTCCATGAGGGCATGCAAAACGGTGGTTTTTGGGTACAGTCCCGAGTCACATGGAGGCAATGAGCTATAGGAGGGATTTCGTCTCTCCCGGTATTGGGGGTTGATGTTGCACTGTGCTCGATTGGCCGTAACAGGGAAGTCCCTGGCCAGGGCTGATTAGAGATTTACTGGTAAGTGTTACCAGTAGTTTCTCGACCCGTTATGAGCCTCACATCGGCACGACTTATCGGTTATTGGGGTCTGACGTTTACCACCCCTAGACTTGATATGCGACATATCAGACAAGGAGACCGGACTGCACGGGTAGTGTTGCCGGTTGGCTCGACGGGAGTTGTAGCAGGTTCGTTTGTTTTCTTCTGATCGCTCAATAGCCGGGTGGCCGTTATGTTTAGCTGACCGCTTGCGGCTTGGGGGTGCTTGATATGATCATCACACACCGCCGGCGTATTGACGAGTCTTAGAGTCCCACAAAGGAGTTACCTATTCTGGGCGAAACGTTGTGGTGCGCGTATGCGATATACGCATGGACCCGGTTAAAATGCGCGTATGAGATACCGTATATTAATCGGGCGGCTTGCTTTTGGTTGGGTCGTATGTGATATGGCCGGACTGATAAATCAAGTGTTGATTTATCATTTAACCATTAGTTTCTCACTGGAAATCCTTTCTTGTATTTTTGGGATGTATGCATGCATGTATGCATTCTTTCTTGTTTCATGCACATATGGATGTGCATGCACACATACATTCATACATCATCCTTCATGGTTGTATATACATAGAAAATGGTGGCAATATAAGACTCACACCATGGTTTTATGTATATGAATTATTATTGCATTTGTTTTAAAACAAAAAGAAAAAGAAAAGAATAATTCATGGTTTCTTTCTACACTCTTCTTTGACCTAACCATACTCACCCACCATTTAACCATGGATTAACTTTCCTTTTGTGTTTTAACTCAAGTTCAATAATATCAATATTGTTTAACCATGGTTTGAGATGAGAAGTGGAAAATATATATTCATATATTTTCTATTTTTCAAAGTGGATTATCTTTCTCTTCTTCTTAAAAAGCCATCATCTTCTTCAACCTTGCTCTTTCGCTCTCTAGATCTTTCAAGTGAGCAAAATACTCAACAAGATAGGATTTTGAAGTGAGAAAAAGAACCACAACACCATTCTACACAAGTCTTGCCCACTTGTGTAGAGTGTTAGCTTCATTTCATTCTCTTGATAAAGTGAAGTTGCGAGCTTGGACAAAGCGGACTCCGGGTGGATCATCGTGGACCTAGAGGAGATCAAGCGGACTTTTTCCAAACCCCAAGTGGCCGAGGAGTCTAGCATAGGGAGCTACAAAGGTTGTACTCTCAAAACCCTAGCTTTTCTTACTTGTGATGAAGTGTTGTTTTAGAAACCCTAATTTTCTAGGATTGATTCTTTGTATGCTTACTTAGCACCCTAAAATTTTAATCATTGGTACATGTGATGCTTCCAATCCCTTCATGAGGTGCTAGGTAAACCCAACACTAACTTATCCCTAGGTTGGGTGTCACGTCCCGAAAGTACGGAACATGACCGGCACTTAAACTACGAACGTCTCGAGGCGTACGTAATCTGAGTAAACCGAGAACCCAGAAATCCAAACCAAGAAAAGTAGTAGAGTGAAGGAAAACCAATTTAAAACAAGTAGTTTCAATAGCATAAGCCGAATTATGCGGTTTTTTAAAAACATCAAAAATTTACTGAAAATTTCGGCAGAGTCTCCTTTGTAAATACTGGCTCCCAAACGGGATACAACATGAATAGTATATGAAATCAATAAAAGGCATCCCCAAGCGGGAGCTAGCTCTACGTCAATCGACGGTCACAACCACACAAGCAATATAATATACAACGCCAACGGCGAGGATCAAAAACTCAAAACCACAAGAAAACCACAGAAATATAACGCGCGACTCTAAGGTCGAAAGAATAACATCACTGGTCTATATCTCAAAAGTAAATACATATTTGGTTGATGGAACTTCTAGATACAACAGAGTTATAATATACAAGTTATATAATGGGGGGTACGATACAAGTAAACCCACCTACTAGCAATTCACCCGAAGGAAACTATGCCCGCAAGCCGTAGTGAAACCTGTACGGCAAACCTGCAAGAAAACTGGGGCACAACGGGGGTGAGTTGCCAACTCGTGAATAGAAAAACATCTACGCACAGAAATCGCAAAAATAACGCAACCTAGGTCAATGATCATGATATATCCTCCAATATATGAATAACATGCAGCCTATAATAACAATGGCTAGTGTAATATTTAACCCGAGTGTGATCTCATGTGCCCGTGTCAGTGCCTCAGGAAGCCATATATTATATGAATGAGGTATGAATGCAGGAAAACAGAATACATGTAAATGAAGAAACTGTTTTCATAAATTAGTGAGATTTCCTTTGTATTTTTAAAATGAGGTATCATAAATGAAATCAGCATCAACAGTGTCTAGCATCGACACAAAACATAAATCTCAATGTCTCAAAACCTCAGGCTCCGGCTATCCGGACTGGCCTGTATCATCAAATCTCAATACCTCAATATCTCGAAATCTCAATGTCTCAATCTCAATATCTAGGGCGCCGTCAGTCCAAACCGGCCCCTACCATCCATCTCAAGACCACGACGGTATCCTCCGGATATCCGACGCGTCGGGTAAAATCACCGGTAGGTAGTCTCCCCCAGCCAGGCTCATCGTCATCACCACAAGCTTCTTGCCCCGGGGTACCTTATCGGGCCCACCATGTACCCGAAACGGTTCATCCAACTACTCGAATCGGGTCTCGAAATCCATCAGCAAACTCATGGTGGACGACTCATACATCATGGGAAAACCGCATTTTTATTTAAAAAGAGAGAAGCAGTTTATATATGTTTTGCGGTTTTCCTCCAAATCCAGAGAATATCATGGAAATCCGAATCGTCAATAGCATGTAAAACCATGAATATAAGCATGAGAATGAATAACAGTATGCATGAAGCGACAAGTAATAACTATAATATCTAAGCTGGCATATAAGGTATGTACACTAATATTATGTCAAACTACTGGCTATCAAGCTAAGTTAAGCAATAATATTTTCTAAGGTGTACGTGACATGGCAATTACCGATAAAGATGTGGGTGAGCCAGCAAGTAGGTGTATGTAGTACATACGCATCATCGGTAATGGTTTTGGTGTCCTAACAGCATAATGTCAACAATGCAATATGAAATAACAATGTAAATATGCGATGCGGAGCGAGCAACCAAAATGAGCGGGAGCTAAATATTAAACAATGGTGCCATTTGAAATAACACGAATCGCGGGGTTTTGAAAATAGGGGCTACGGTGGTTTTTAAGAAAGGATACGTCTTTTGAAATATCCGTAGATCCCTTGACCTATCTTTTAAAATACCCACGATCCGCTAGTTTTGAAATAGGTAGGGGTCTAATCTAACCTAACAACTACACTAAACTATACGGCTGAACTAACAACCTGAACTACAGGTAAGGAAACCGCCTATCATCTGAGTCGATACATATACATACCTGTATACGTATAGTCGGTGATCCTGCCTCAATAATATCATATTCGATACCCTATCTATAATCAGGCATCCCAAATCAAGAGTGCGGATCAATCATCAAGATATAGCTCGTACGTAAATCCGTCGTACGGCATCCCCAAATCTGGGTACGGGTCAATATCACATTCATCATACTATTCACCTGGTATCCTCTTTATCAAATATCATGATCGGGGTACTAATCTACGTCTAGTACAATACTGATACCGCCTAAGTATGCATGCACGTGTGAGAAACACTACGTCAAGGACCCGCTACAACGTCATGTCGTATCTCAAATACGAACCCTGCTATATCACCAATCTTACGGCCTCAAATCAAATCTCATCGACTCATCTTAAATCCCAAGTACTATTCTCAAATCCGTATGTGAACACATAACAATAAAGAATCCCATGAGCACATATAAATAGGAATGTATGCAAGTATGTATGTGTGTATGTGTAGTGCAACACTACCCTAGGGTTCGCAACACTAAAATAATCCAACACACCAATATCCATCCTAAACATCGTTATTAATCCTAAATAACATATAATAATTGTTGGTGTGTATACGCATCCGTATACACCACCACGGACTGCGGGGGTGCTATACGCCATCCACCCGACTTCTCCCCGTAGATATAAATCTACTCACCTGGTCCTCGCTCGCCGGTGCCGACGTCGCCACGCGCTTGCTTGTCGTCTCGAAGTCCACATGAGGGTACCTACATATCATAATGCATCGCATCGCATTAAAATCCGACTCATGACCAAAACGACACACGAATCCCACATAGGTCAAAACCTATGGTTGCTTCCACAAATCAACCCAAAAACCCTCGACATCGGCGTACAAACGTCAGACCATCGAGAAAAACACAAATACACTCATTTGCACATTCACGAACACTAATTTATATATAAAATAGGTTAAAACTCACAAAAACCCCAAATTCACTTTAAAAGCCGTTTTTCCGAAAAACTAGCAAGCAAGATTTCCCGTTTTAGTACAAAACTCGACGTTTAAACAATTCTAGCGGCCATAATACTTATTAAATAACTTAAATAAGTCATATAACCCATAACCACAATTTAATCTCATCAAACTATATACGAAAAACAACTAGTTTGCAATTTTACCCAAATTTCAACCATTTTAGCAAAAATGCATAAACAACAATTTAGTTTGGCTTTGCATGATCTAAAATATTAAAATACAATTTAAAATGTTAATAATACCATGGATACCCTAATTAGATTTTTAATCTCACTGTCTTTCATTAACCCGAAATTCTAATTTACACTTGCTTAATTAGCAAAATTTTGAAATAACAATTTGCATCAAGCTACAAGGTTTGGTTTTAGCATTCCAATAACATGTTAATCTCCTCATTAAAACCATAATTTAATGGTAGAAACCCTCATCATAATTTATCTCACCAATATATGTGATTTATAAAAATCTAGTTTACAAAATTGTACCATTAATACCATTTAAAAGTAACACTTAACCAATTAACAACTAGTTTGCAAAATCTAACAACTAGCCTAAATTTTACATACCCTAATAAGCCAAACTACATGTTGTGACCCCAAATGGTGAGGTAAAAACCCTAACTAGAATTTTAGAAATCCTTCTTATGAAGGTTAAACCTTGCAATAACAACCATAATTGACATCTAATTTAGATGAGTTAAAGTAATAACAAACAATTAACAAAAGAGTCAAAATTTTATACCTAAGGAACCATGGATCAAGCATATAACTTGACCTTCAAATTGAAATTTTTTCACCAAAATCCATGCTAGGTGGGCTAAGGGAAAATGGGTAGGAGTTGGATTTGAGTTTTAACTTGAATTTTGATTGAAATTTGATGAATTTTGATGGAAAGAGATGGGAATTTTTTTTGGGGCTGAACAAGGGGAGCTCGGCCAGAATTTTTTGAGGTGGAGGAGAGAGAGTGAGGTGAGGAATAACAAGTAAGGAAAGTCCAAGTCAACACAAAGTCAAAAGTCCAAACTCATTTATCCATTTTCTTTTCTTTTCTTTCATTTCTTTTCTTTGAAATTCAAGTGGGGAAAAAGGTGGGGGCTGCTGAATTTAGCAAGGGGAGAAGTAAATGGGGGTGTGTGAGTGTGGGTATGGGTGTGGGGTGATGGAAAATGATAAATACAATACCCCAAACATCCAGTTTTACTAAAAAACGCCTTTTTTCTTCAATAATTTCTAAACCGTTTTGGCAAACGATTTCGTTTCAAAAACCACATGATAAAATTTTAGTTAAAGTTTTATGATGCACAAAATTTGTTTCAACTCATTCCAATTTGTAATTTTCCCTAATTAAATGTATTAGTGACGGCTTAAAATAATAATAAAATAAATTTTTTTTTCAGAAAATTTGAAATTTCACCAGTGGCTCAATAAACACCAAATACTAGCAATTACATAGCTAGAATATGTATATTTAATTTTTATAATAAGATATTTACATTTTGACTTTTTTACAGAAAACCCCCTTATTTTACCGATTTTCCGAAATTTCACCGAAACGATTTTCAAAACGTTACAGTCTTTCCCCCTTAAAGAAATTCGGTCCCCGAATTTAAATTAAAACTCTCCCCAAATACTAAAACATCTAAGCAAAACCATCACGTCGTCGGGGCTCCGAAATCGTAAATACATAAAACAAATCGTAGCGCAGCGCATGCGCATGAAAAATGAGCATATAACTCAAGCGAAACTCCGTCAAGCATCCCGCAATCATCGGAGTCATGGGGAAGACATCAATGCCAAATCCAAAGCAAAACCAATATGATATAAAACTATACATGTAAATATCGAATCTATATATGTAAGTATCTGAAGGAAATGCATGCCAAATCTCTTTAAGTCGCTGTGCAAAGCGCATAACACTGCACAGTGGCGGACGTCTATCATAAGAAAATAACTATATACATATATACCTTTGTTTGAAATGTACGTTCCGCCGTTTTGGAAACAATTTAGAAGGGTCTTCTTGTTTTAAACATTTCGTGTCATATCAGACACGTAGGTAAATACTGAGGCTATAGCTCGCTTTTTGGAAATCCTTTCAATAACTATCAATGCATGCAAAATATATTCAGGTACTGTCCTCTGACTAGTCCTGCTCAGTACGAAAACACATAGCAATATCATAAAAACGTACTGCTCTATAAGAAAAAATCAATCGCAAAATACGCGTATGAATACTACATGCGTCTGGTGCGCACGGAAATCAAAATCCATATATGTGCCATACATATGCATAGAAACAACATCTAAGTGTATTGGGTGTGCATGAAACATTTGTCGTAGGCAATATGTGTGCCCGACAGCAAAATCAGGTGCATCTGACATGCACGAAAAAAAATTCTCGATTTAGTGCATCTGGTGTGCACCAAAATCGCATCTCAAGACATGCGCTCAACATGCGCGAAAACCTAAAACCAGGGGCATCCATCATGCACGAAATCATGAAATCTAATATCAAGCGCCGAACATGCGCAAAATCAAATCAGGTGCACAAGGTGCACAAAACAAATATCGAGTATCAATAATGGCGGAATAGTACCGCTCAAGTGCATCCTCTAAGAATCCCGGACCAACTGTCGTGATCACTAGTGGGACGTCTCGTCGATAATCATGAACTCTGGCCTGCTGGTGTGCGTAACAATGACCACTCCTGGGTCAAGGTCTTCACTGTGAATTACCAATCTCTCGGTCCATTGGCTCATCGGCCCTGTCAGGTGTGCTAACGTGGATGATCCCGTTCTGGCACGTCTCTTGTCATCTCCCGGTCAATCATCGCGAGCACTCGTAAGACAGCATATCACTGGCGTCGGCCTCTGGCTCTCTGAATGTACGTGACACATCTGATCCTGGGTGCAAGTATCATTGCAGCAGTGTCCGGAAAGGAATCCTGCTCACGGTCTCTTCCATGTCTCGTCTTTGCCAACTGTCCGGAAGTCATCGTCCTTTCCTATATCTGCATCTTGCTCTGGAACGGCTGCATACCCATCGCGACTCCTTCTGGAAGGAATATCCAGTACTCTGCCTCGGCATGCGCATCGCATCTCTGATGTCAGCGGAGGGGAACGTCATCATATCCAGATCTTGTACGAACCTCTTACTCCATTTTTCTCTAATGTCGTCTGCTTTGGACTCGTCTCGTCGCGGCTGCATGGACTGAGCTCCAACGGCTATCCTCATATCGTGAGTCTCCCAAGAAATGCATCTCACCACCTAGCATCCGAATTAAGTCGAGCCATCCGATCGAGTCGTCAAAACCTCATAATCCCCCAAGAGCTCAACATCTTGGGCACAGTTTAATAGTATCGAGTACATACCACAGCATCGGTGGTCCAGCCGTAGAAGGGCAAACCCAAGCCTCACTAATGGCGCCGTAGAACTGCCGCAAACCCCAAGGTTCAAAGGCTTTCATACGGTCATTAAGTCGAGTTAGGGTTTCATTCTTCTAGAGGGTCCATAGAATTGCCTGCATGCCCTTCCGAATACTTTAAACTTGGAATAATAGGTTTCTGACATTCGATCGTCTCCGTCGACTCTCAACGTCTCCGCGTGAAGTCGTCTCTAGCTGGAATCAATCTATCTGATGACCTCGCATCGGGGTAGGCGAACGATCCACATGTCCTAGTCATTCATCCTCGATGACTAGCGACCTTCTATCATCTCTTAGTACAACTCGTTCTGCACTAACTCCAGCATCTGGGCCAATATCTCGTCGTTCGCAGCAATAACTGGCTCACTCGTCTGCACGCTGAACAGTGCCTCGACCATCATGAATAAGCAACACACCAACGGTCATCAAAATCTGGCTGGCCTCTGTCAGTGGCCCAATCCTCTGATACTGATCGGCACGTCCGAGAAATCTCATACAGGCAATCCGCCAAACGCTCGTGGCGCGGAAACACAGTAAAAAGACACATCTCCGCAATCGGAATTTCGCCCTGGTCAGTTCTCGTTCATGACGAGCTCGTGCTGACCACAACTCTAGCTGTAGCTCTCCTTGCCCGTAATCGTGGCAGCAAACCCATAACTGGTACTGATGAGGCTAGATCGGAATGAATATAATACTGAGCAAAGAAATGTACATCCTAAGGCTTCTTAAGTGGAGTAGCGTATCGTAAATATGCCGCGGAACATACCTACGGTACGTCACTCTACTTTAGTCACCTATTCCATCAACCAAGGGTCATCCTACGCTCCGAAGGTAAAACCTTAACGCTCTGATACCAACTTTGTCACGTCCCGAAAGTACGGAACATGACCGGCACTTAAACTACGAACGTCTCGAGGCGTACGTAATCTGAGTAAACCGAGAACCCAGAAATCCAAACCAAGAAAAGTAGTAGAGTGAAGGAAAACCAATTTAAAACAAGTAGTTTCAATAGCATAAGCCGAATTATGCGGTTTTTTAAAAACATCAAAAATTTACTGAAAATTTCGGCAGAGTCTCCTTCGTAAATACTGGCTCCCAAACGGGATACAACATGAATAGTATATGAAATCAATAAAAGGCATCCCCAAGCGGGAGCTAGCTCTTCGTCAATCGACGGTCACAACCACACAAGTAATATAATATACAACGCCAACGGCGAGGATCAAAAACTCAAAACCACAAGAAAACCACAGAAATATAACGCGCGACTCTAAGGTCGAAAGAATAACATCACTGGTCTCTATCTCAAAAGTAAATACATGTTTGGTTGATGGAACTTCTAGATACAACAGAGTAATAATATACAAGTTATATAATGGGGGGTACGATACAAGTAAACCCACCTACTAGCAATTCACCCGAAGGAAACTATGCTCGCAAGCCGTAGTGAAACCTGTACGGCAAACCTGCAAGAAAACTGGGGCACAACGGGGGTGAGTTGCCAACTCGTGAATAGAAAAACATCTACACACAGAAATCGCATAAATAACGCAACCTAGGTCAATGATCATGATATATCCTCCAATATATGAATAACATGCAGCCTATAACAATGGCTAGTGTAATATTTAACCCGAGTGTGATCTCATGTGCCCGTGTCAGTGCCTCAGGTAGCCATATATCATATGAATGAGGTATGAATGCAGGAAAACAGAATACATGTAAATGAAGAAACTGTTTTCATAAATTAGTGAGATTTCCGTTATATTTTTAAAATGAGGTATCATAAATGAAATCAGCATCAACAATGTCTAGCATCGACACAAAACATAAATCTCAATGTCTCAAAACCTCAGGCTCCGGCTATCCGGACTGGCCTGTATCATCAAATCTCAGTACCTCAATATCTCGAAATCTCAATGTCTCAATCTCAATATCTAGGGCGCCGTCAGTCCAGACCGGCCCCTACCATTCATCTCAAGACCACGACGGTATCCTCCGGATATCCGACGCGTCGGGTAAAATCACCGGTAGGTAGTCTCCCCCTACCAGGCTCATCGTCATCACCACGAGCTTCTTGCCCTGGGTACCTTATCGGGCTCACCATGTACCCTAAACGGTTCATCTAACTCCTCGAATCGGGTCTCGAAATCCATCAGCAAACTAATGGTGGACGACTCATACATCATAGGAAAACCGCATTTTTATTTAAAAAGAGAGAAGCAGTTTATATATGTTTTGCGGTTTTCCTCCAAATCCATAGAATATCATGGAAATCTGAATCGTCAATAGCATGTAAAACCATGAATATAAGCATGAGAATGAATAACAGTATGCATGAAGTGACAAGTAATAACTACAATATCTAAGCTGGCATATAAGGTATGTACACTAATATTATGTCAAACTACTGGCTATCAAGCTAAGTTAAGCAATAATATTTTCTAAGGTGTACGCGACATGACAATTACCGATGAAGATGTGGGTGAGCCGGCAAGTAGGTGTATGTGGTACATACGCATCATCGGTAATGGTGTTGGTATCCTAACAGCATAATGTCAACAATGCAATATGAAATAACAATGTAAATATGCGATGCGGAGCGAGCAACCAAAATGAGCGGGAGCTAAATATTAAACAATGGTGCCATTTGAAATAACACGAATCGCGGGGTTTTGAAAATAGGGGCTACGGTGGATTTTAAGAAAGGATACGTCTTTTGAAATATCCGTAGATCCCTTGACCTATCTTTTAAAATACCCATGATCCGCTAGTTTTGAAATAGGTAGGGGTCTAATCTAACCTAACAACTACACTAAACTATACGGCTGAACTACAGGTAAGGAAACCGTCTATCATCTGAGTCGATACATATACATACCTGTATACGTATAGTCGGTGATCCCGCCTCAATAATATCATATTCGATACCCTATCTATAATCAGGCATCCCAAATCAAGAGTGCGGATCAATCATCAAGATATAGCTCGTACGTAAATCCGTCGTACGGCATCCCCAAATCTGGGTACGGGTCAATATCACATTCATCATACTATTCACCTGGTATCCTCTTTATCAAATATCATGATCGGGGTACTAATCTATGTCTAGTACAATACTGATACCGCCTAAGTATGCATGCACGTGTGAGAAACACTACGTCAAGGACCCGCTACAACGTCATGTCGTATCTCAAATACGAACCCTGCTATATCACCAATCTCACGGCCTCAAATCAAATCTCATCGACTCATCTTAAATCCCAAGTACTATTCTCAAATCCGTATGTGAACACATAACAATAAAGAATCCCATGAGCACATATAAATAGAAATGTATGCAAGTATGTATGTGTGTATGTGTAGTGCAACACTACCCTAGGGTTCGCAACACTAAAATAATCCAACACACCAATATCCATCCTAAACATCGTTATTAATCCCAAATAACATATAATAATTGTTGGTGTGTATACGCATCCGTATACACCACCACGGACTGCGGGGGTGCTATACGCCATCCACCCGACTTCTCCCCGTAGATATAAATCTACTCACCTGGTCCTCGCTCGCCGGTGCCGACGTCGCCACGCGCTTGCTTGTCGTCTCGAAGTCCACATAGGGGTACCTACATATCATAACGCACCGCATCGCATTAAAATCCGACTCATGACCAAAACGACACACGAATCCCACTTAGGTCAAAACCTATGGTTGCTTCCACAAATCAACCCAAAAACCCTCGACATCGGCGTACAAACGTCAGACCATCGAGAAAAACACAAATACACTCATTTGCACATTCACGAACACTAATTTATATATAAAATAGGTTAAAACTCACAAAAACCCCAAATTCACTTTAAAAGCCGTTTTTCCGAAAAACTAGCAAGCAAGATTTTCCGTTTTAGTACAAAACTCGACGTTTAAACAATTCTAGCAGCCATAATACTTATTAAATCACTTAAATAAGTCATATAACCCATAACCACAATTTAATCTCATCAAACTATATACGAAAAAAAAATTGTTTGCAATTTTACCCAAATTTCAACCATTTTAGCAAAAATGCATAAACAACAATTTAGATTGGATTTGCATGATCTAAAATATTAAAATACAATTTAAAATGTTAATAATACCATGGATACCCTAATTAGATTTTTAATCTCACTGTCTTTCATTAACCCGAAATTCTAGTTTACACTTGCTTAATTAGCAAAATTTTGAAATAACAATTTGCATCTAGCTACAAAGTTTGGTTTTAGCATTCCAATAACATGTTAATCTCCTCATTAAAACCATAATTTAATGGTAGAAACCCTCATCATAATTTATCTCACCAATATATGTGATTTATAAAAATCTAGTTTACAAAATTGTACCATTAATACCATTTAAAAGTAACACTTAACCAATTAACAACTAGTTTGCAAAATCTAACAACTAGCCTAAATTTTACATACCCTAATAAGCCAAACTACATGTTGTGACCCCAAATGGTGAGGTAAAAACCCTAACTAGAATTTTAGAAATCCTTCTTATGAAGGTTAAACCTTGCAATAACAATCATAATTGACATCTAATTTAGATGAGTTAAAGTAATAACAAACAATTAACAAACGAGTCAAAATTTTATACCTCAAGAACCATGGATCAAGCATATAACTTGACCTCCAAATTGAAATTTTTGCACCAAAATCCATGCTGGGTGGGCTAAGGGAAAATGGGTAGGAGTTGGATTTGAGTTTTAACTTGAATTTTGATTGAAATTTTATGAATTTTGATGGAAAGAGATAGGAATTTTTTTTGGGGCTGAACAAGGGGAGCTCGGCAAGAATTTTTTGAGGTGGAGGAGAGAGAGTGAGGTGAGGAATAACAAGTAAGGAAAGTCCAAGTCAACACAAAGTCAAAAGTCCAAACTCATTTATCCATTTTCTTTTCTTTTCTTTCATTTCTTTTCTTTGAAATTCAAGTGGGGAAAAAGGTGGGGGCTGCTGAATTCAGCAAGGGGAGAAGAAAATGGGGGTGTGTGAGTGTGGGTATGGGTGTGGGGTGATGGAAAATGATAAATACAATACCCCAAATATCCATTTATACTAAAAAAAAGCCTTTTTTCTTCAATAATTTCTAAACCGTTTTGGCAAACGATTTAATTTCAAAAACCGCATGATAAAATTTTATTTAAAGTTTTATGATGCACAAAATTTGTTTCAACTCATTCGAATTTGTAATTTTTCCTAATTAAATGTATTAGTGACGACTTAAAATAATAATAAAATAAATTTTTTTTCAGAAAATTTGAAATTTCACCAGTGGCTCAATATACACCAAATACTAGCAATTACATAGTTAGAATATGTATATTTAATTTTTATAATAAGATATTTACATTTTGACTTTTTTATAGAAAACCCCCTTATTTTACCGATTTTCCAAAATTTCACCGAAATGATTTTCAAAACGTTACATTGGGTTATAGATCGATCTGCCATCTATAGAGTGCAGTGCGACGGTTTTAACTCTCCGATACCCAATTGCTCATTGACAGAATATGGAAGTAAGTTAACACTAGCACCTAAATCGAGTAGAGCACGATTGATTTTTTTACCCCCAATAGAAATAGATATTGTAGGACTCCCGGGGTCCTTACGTTTCTTAGGTAATTGCTGGGTAAAATCTGTGCTTACATTACTCGTCATGAACACCTTTTTCGGCACTTGAGTTTTCCTCTTCTTAGTGCACAAGTCCTTAAGTATTTTCGCATAAGCCAAACTTGTTGTATAGCATCTAGGAGAGGGATATTTATATTAACCTGCTTAAAAATTTCCACAATCTTCTCCATTTGTGGACTTGGTCTGTTTCCCCTTAACCTATTTGGATAAGGAGCTTTATCAATAAGAGCTGGGTCCAACATTGGAGAAGATCGTGGGGGTGGAAAGGATCCCAGAATTGGAGTTGAGATCGTATTAGGTTGACTCAACGAGGTGGGCGGAAGGTTCGAGCCTTGGAGAAAACGGAGAATAGGCTCAGAAGAAGATGGTGGACTAGACGAAATACGGTTAGAAGTGGAAGCTGGGGTATCATTGATTGATTCCTCATTATCATCCTGTTCACCGACTTGATTATTCAGTACTCTTCCCGATCTCAACGTAGTAACGGCACTCACATTATGATATTGCGAGTACCCAGGATTCGGTAGGGGATGAGATGGAAGTTTCCCTTTCTCTCTAGCACTCATCGCAGCATTTAATTGTGCAATTTGTGCTTCTATCGCCTTTATACTCTCACCGTAGGAGGCAGAGTCCTTCATTATTGTTTCGATAAAAGGCTTTATATCGGCCAACATTTGGATGGACGGTTTCATAAACAAATCCAAGGTTCGTTCGAGTGCAGAGGAGTTTTCGGTACTGGCCATTTGGAAGGAATTATTATAAGGTGCAGAATCGTCGGCCGGATTTTGAAAATTTTGTGGTTGAAAGGGGTGCTGACTCTGTGGTGGTTGCTGTTGCTGTGGAGGAGCCCTTTGATAGTTATTTTGGTTTGGAACCATATTTTGAGTTTGGTGTTGGTTCCAAGCAAAATTAGGTTGATTCCTTCAACCCTGATTATATGTGGAAGAATAAGGATTGTTTTTAGGTCGCTGCTGAAAAGCAGCATTAATGTGTTCTTGACCTTGAAACGGAGAATTCAAAGGACATTCTTCCGTCAGATGTGATGGATTGGAACAGCATCCACACATGGTTTTAGGGAGCGTAAATTGGTTTAGGGAGGCTGAAGAGACTTTGTTTTCTATAGCATTGAGTTTCCTTTGTATCGCCGTCATTTCGGCTTTCATTGCGATGGAAATATCGAGCCGATTGACACCTCCCCTAGATGATTGTGGACTAACGCTTTCCCATTGCAAAGTGTGTTCAGCTAGATCTTCCAGGTATTTCCAAGCTTCACTATCTTCTTTCGACAGGAATTGACATTGACACATGGTTTCAAGCATCTGTTTTGTTGCGGGATCAATACCCTCATATATAATTCGACACATGTCCCATCTATTGATTCCATGATGAGGGCATTGTAAAAGAAGATCCTTAAACCGTTCAAAGCATTTCCAAAACGGTTCATTGGGAAGTTGGTAAAACTGGTTGATCTCGCTTTGAATGCGGGCAGTTTTATGATTTGGGTAAAATTTCTTAAGGAATTCTACAACGAATTCATCCCATTTGGCAATAGAATGTGCGGCAGTGTTATAAAGCCATTTTTTTCGGCTAAATCGCACAAAGTAAAAGGGAGAAGACGTAATTTCATAGCATTCACAGAAATTTGTGACGTGCCAATCATTGCACATACGTTTTCGAATTTGTTTATAAAAACCTATGCGTCTTCGGACTCAAGCCCATGAAATTTGGGCAACAGTTTGATGAAGTAGGGTTCAATTTCATAATTATCCCCATTAGCTGGTGAATAGATAGGCAATCAGGAAGAGGTCTACGCACGGGGTAGCATCTTTCCTGGAAAGAGATGTGTTGTGGATTCTGTGTACCTATGGGTG
Organism: Agapanthus africanus; assembly: GCA_030015575.1. NCBI lineage: Eukaryota > Viridiplantae > Streptophyta > Magnoliopsida > Asparagales > Amaryllidaceae > Agapanthus > Agapanthus africanus. The sequence continues at coordinate 522,659,471 of CM057344.1, forward strand.
GTGGCAGAGTGGTGTTATTAAAATTTGATAGAGAACCATCCATCTCGGTGGATGTTGTGGGTGGTGAGGAAAAAGAAGATGAAGAAATACCGACTTCGGAGTCGATAGAAGAAACACGGACAAGACGGGCACTAGAATCCCGTGTCCAGCCGAGCATGCACTAAGCAGGTTTAGCGTAAGTGGCAGTGTTAATTAATTTTTTTATTATTTTAAACTAAAGAGAAAAGTTTGTTTTGAAGAAGACGGATTTAGAAAAATCACAAAAATGCACAATCAACCCTAGATCTAAGGTCACCTAGGTCAAGTCACTAGACCGCTCCTAGACTTCAAGAAGACAAATCGCAGGATCAATCCTCTACTGCCTCTTTATCTCTCTTGTGGCGAGGTAAGTGCTAGGTAAGTGGGAGGTATTCGCTATACGAATTACCATAAATAGCGGGACTACTTAAGTAACCACTTGTCTTAGACACACTTGCCTAGACACTACGAAAGAAATGCGGATAAGCAGTAGATTACCCACGACCTTCTTCTGTCCTAATTGAGCGCGACGGTCCTTAGAGTCTTGGTCTAGATATTTTTTAATTATTAAAAGGTGATGCGGATGCTATTTTTGTGATTTGTGGGGGCTTAGGAAGGGTAGTGAAATCCTCACCTAATCTGAATTTGGTCTTTGCCCCTTAATTGTCCGTATTACAATATGCACAAACAACCAATATCAAAACACGCGACAATAAAAAATTTAAGCGGCGAATTTTTGCAAAGAATCCTGCAGAAAAATTGTTATTGGACTTTTTAGAGAAGAGAGGAAATATATCAGAGAGACCTGAAAATCTAATTCGCCAAGAACACCGCGCTTCCGCGGCCAATTCTAGCTTCTTTCCGCGGTTCCGCGGTCAATTGGACTTTTCTTTGAACAATTTTTGGTTCTGATGCTCCCCTTGCTCCTATGGTCTTGATGAAATGCTCTGAATATTTATCTCCCTGCCAGAGTGATTCCAGATCCCCTTGCAAAAATTCACACACTAATCGTTAAGTACACGATGCGTTCTTGATTTATATTTCAATGTAATAATAATACTTCAACCCAAATAGCAAGAAAGAACAAATTATGCACGTATCCCCGGCAACAGCGCTATTTGATTGGATCTCAAAAAAAATGTGATGTAGTAGTAATGAATTTTAGTAATAAAGTAACCGCAATCAATAACGGTGTCGTATGTAGCTAGACTTTTAGTGAGTACGGGTCGTCCTCTGGGATTCATGGAATTTTATTATTTTTGCTTTAGATCGGTTGAAAGAAATAGTAAAGAAAATCAAGAAAATGGTTCAAGATTTAGTTGAAGTAATAGATTCAAGAAAATCAAGAAATTGTTTTCACGAAAGGAAATCAAGAAAATGTTCAAGATCTAATTATCAAGAAAATATGAAGAAGGCTCGTAGGATTCGATCGGATTTTGTAGCCATGGATGACTAATAAAGATGGCTCATCTTATCTATTGACAGTTTAACAATAGATTGATGGCGATGAATGCAGATTAGGGTTTTTTGGAAGAAACTAGGGTTTCTTCACTATAGTCCCTTGTCCTTTCATTGATCCCATTCATTTTCTAGCCCTTCACAAAAAGATTGTCAATCTTATCTCAAGTCGTCGTCAAGATTATCAAGAATTTGATATCGCGCCTGATGAGGATGTTAACGATTCTTTTGCGAAAGTTTGTAAACTTCGTAAGACTTAAAAAAAAAGTATAGAATTTTATCATCCATCGATCTACACTAATCCTACGAATCCTATCAAGCGGAGATTTACTCGCGCATCATGAAAATCGAAGAAAGATTAGAGAAAGAATTAATAATGCAGAAATTAAAAGAAAGCGAAATTGAAACTAATTATCACCTTTATTATTCAACTTCAAATTACAACTTCTTCAATCCGAGATTACAAGAAGAATTGCTCTCGATCACTCCCTTGAAGAGGTAATTTTTCCGTCGATCTTCACGTCGCTCGATCACCGTGAGTCTTGGACCTGTCGTGGATGGCGTGCTCATCGATGATGATTGGCTTCGTATAAAGGAGTCTTGAATGATGTCGCTCGATGAATTTCTCAATGATTCTTGATCTTGGATCTTGGATTTGTTGAATTTTTTAGCTCTTTTCTTGATTTGATTTGATCAAGAATTTGGATAAAATTAGGAAAAATTGGAATAAAATTCGAAGCTTTTCTATGTAGCCCTAAGTCCTTTTCATAGCCCCTAATCAAGCTTCCCTTACAAGCTAGGTTGTTACAAAGAAGTTTCTAGAGAACTAGGTTGTTACAAAGAAGCGTCCTCAACAAGCTAGGTTGTTACAAAGAAGCTTCCAGAGAACTCCCGAACCCTAAGTCCTTGAATCGGCCGCAAATCCGCGGAGACTCGGCCTGACTCGGCCGCGGTTCGGCGGCCTATTGGTGAGCTCGTTGCTTCAAACTTCTGTGGTCTTTTTCTGTTGATCTCTGGGTCTTTATGTGATATCTGGAATCTTCTTATCTCTTCTGAATTTCTGCCAGTATTTAATTCTTTGACTTTCTTGTATTTTATCGGCAGATTCATGATTCCCGATATCTGACCTTAGCTAAGCTTGCATAAGATCTCAATGAAGAGTGTGAGATACAAAATATTATGCATAAAAATATTAAACATACAATTTTCTTCATATTGTTGATTATAATGTATAACACATGGTAAATGATATCTTGCAGATGAACTTCTAATATGTGTTATATTTATAGCAAATACTTTTAGATGATTAAGAACAGTAAGGAAATTGTCATGTTAAAAATGCAATAATTTCGACTGAACAAGTATCCACTGAAACCCTCAGGAGACAAAACTCCTCCTCTAGGGCAACGTAGGGGTTTAACGGCTTGTTGCACACGCTAAGTGCAATCGTGATGCCTACAAAAGTGAGCTTAGAAATTTTTGAAAATAAAATGGGTTTGCTCGAGACGAGCAATATATAAGTTTGGGGGTATTTGTTCATGTCAGAATTTTGCACTTTTATACACCCATTCTTGATCGCATTGCATATAGGTAGGTACTTTTGATCCGTTTTTGCTACATAATTATAGGTTGCAGGTTCTCCATCCAAAGCAATGCAAATAACGAACAGTCACGAAAAATTTAGGACAACTGCCAACAACGGATAAAAATATGGGTTCTGCTCACCATCCGTCAAGTCCTCTTACCAGTTCAAGAGACAAGATCAAGCGAGGGTCATTCGTGTCTCAAACAAGCACAGAGCACGAAAGAGACAACACAAAATTCAAGAAGGCAACGCGGAGCTCGAGAAAAATCAAGGTAATAGTCCACTCATTTTCATCTTTGGGACTGTTGTAAATCTGGGAGTAATTTGGAATGATTCAGCAAATAGAAGTGTACTAAATAGAATAATAAAGCAACACAAAACAACCCAAGAAGAATGGAGTTTCAACTCCCAGAATGTCCGCGGTTCCGCGGTCTACATCACCTATAGGCGGCGGATCCGTGGCCAATACGTGGTCTCTTGCGCCAACTTTTCAGGGGTATTTTTTTCATTTTATAAGGGCTCAGAAAAAGCCCATAGGGTTTCACTTCACTGCTTATAAATACTCCAGATCATAGCTATATGAAGAATGTAATTTTTCACTAGTTTTAGTTAGAATTTTATAGACTCTTTCTTCTTCATCATCTTTCCTCCATTAAAATTGTAGTGAGAGTTTTTGAGTGGATGAAAAATGATGTGGCGAATTTTTATATGCATGTCTTATTAATTTGTTAGCTTGTTTTTTATAAATTACTTGTTCTTTTCTTTATTAAGTAGTTGTTGGTTTTATTTGTTCTTTTCTTCTTCTCTTTTCTTTTATCACTACAACCATGATGCTCAAGTGTGATTCTTGTCTAGGTGAGGTCCCAAGTAGCTGGTTGTCACCTTCTACCTCATTTCTTTTTATTTTCTTTACTTGTTTTTATTTTCTTTTTTATATAATGAGTGAGTAGTTTTCTCATCTGTTAGGGTGGGATATGGAAAGTTTGAGAGAAGGAAATCTCCCTAACTCTTTCCTTTGCCAAACAACTTGAGTTAAACTCCCGTCAAGACAAACACTATCCGCTCCTTAGGACACCCTATTCTCTATGATAGCGGTGATACCCTAACGAGACCGGTTGTGATTGAATTGACTGGAGGTTATGGTTAAGAGCCAAGAACGGACGGAAAAAGACCAAAAGGAAAGAACAAAGTATTGGAAAGCCTAGCTTATACTCGCAAGTTTCCTTCCTAGTCGTGGTAATCCCCATTGTTTCCGATTACCGTAACATCGATATCAAGAGTGGAAAACGAAAAAAGTGAGCGAACTCCTAACTCAAACTAACCTAATCCTTGTTAGTGATGTGTATGCCCTAGAGGCCATTATTTTGTGATATAGTGGATGCTTGGACATATATATGGAGGACTTTCTTGCTCGACATGATAATATGCTATCTAGTTGCCTTTATCTTAACATGTTCACTGGTATTATTATACTATCTCTCATATACATGTTGATAAAACCCTTAGGATGTTGGCTTGACTATAAGGACTATGATGCGGATCATACTACTGGGACATGGGTAGTCCACAAGCACATCCTTCAATTGTTACTAGTCGAGGGAATATCGAGACAGGGCATCGATATTCCTGAGTAGACTAATGTGTACGTTTCTTGACCATGTATGAGGCGATGGTTGATCCCATAGCCATTGGTGTTTGAAATCAAAGATTGTACACATGTGCTCATTAGAGAATGGGTACACCGAATAGGACTCGCCGAGAACTCCTAGATGGTACATGATCAGTCGAAAATATTGCATTCTAAACACATCAATTTCCCTACTCTTTGTAGTCATCTAAAGGTGTTTGGTATAAATATAGCACATAATAGCAATTTGTCTGGAAAATACCAAATTACATGTGTTATACATTATAACCAGCATTATGAGGGAAATTGTGTGTTTATTACTACACGCATGATCTTTTGTGTATCAAACACTTGTCTCAAGATTGTGTGCAGGAAATTCTCCAGGTAAAAGAGCCGGAACTGCTAAAAGTACTTATAAAATGCATCAAGACAAAGACTTGAAATCTGGCAGTGAACAAGAAAGTATAAAAATATTCCAGACATCAGAAAAGTGCCATAAAGCCAACACAAATAAACACCGGAAGTTTCATGCAACAACTCCACCAAACGGCCGTGGATCCACGGCCAAGTCAGGACGATCCGCCGTGGATCCGCGGCCGAGTTGACTCGTCGGGGGTGGAAACTTTTGCAGAGGCTTTATTTTAACGACAAAACTTCTTCAAGACGCTTCAAAGTCCCTAGAAATCTCCAGAAGCTTCCCTTCTAACAGCCAAGCTTCTTGTGCAAGCTTAATACCTACCAAGCTTCTCATATAAGCTTCATAACAACCTAGCTTCCGATGCAAGCTTCATAGGAACCTAGCTTCCTATACAAGCTTCATAACAACCTAGCTTCATAACAACCAAGCTTCCAAGGGAAGCTAGACCTAGCTTCTAGGGGAAGCTAAAGGAAAAGCTATGAAAAGGGATCTAGGGCTTCATTACAAAGGTTGTTCGGTGGTTGTTCATTAAGTCAGTTGTTGAATATTGAGCCAAAATTCCGCAAGTTGAGTGACACAACTTGCAACTCAAAACCCTAGCCCAAATCCAATTCCAAAGCCAAATCAAGATCCATTGAGAAGCGAATCAAGCAAGCATTCAACAAGCCTTTGAAGCAACGCCGACCTTCATCCGAGCAAGAGATCCATGATGATCCGTGACTCAAGAAGATCGAGTAGAGCTATCTTCGACGGAATCTAGTTACCTCTTCAAAAGGAGCAATCGAGAGCAACATCTTGTAACCTCGAATTGAGGGAATGTGTAATTAGTCATCGATTCAATAAAGGTGATAATTGTACTTCTTGTTTTCTTTACACTGTTGCGTTATGAAGCTTCTTGATCTTTGATTCATTTATTTTCATGATGCTTGAGTAAATTCTCCGCTTGTGGAGGATCCGAGAGAATTGATAGATCTAATGATGACCAAATCTTAATACTAGTCTTAATTCTTATGAGATTTGTGAACCTTAGTAAAAAGAATCGTTGATGACCTAATTTGGAGCGAAATAACTTCTTGATTATTTTGTTGCAAGTTAGGGATCAAACTATCGGTGATTTTCTTTGTTAGAGGCTAGATCCGAATGATTTTGATTGAAAAGACAAGGGATAGTGAAGGAGAAGCCCTAGTTTCTTCAATTGATCCCCAATCTTCAATCATCATCATCAATCTAGCTACAAATATTCAAAAGATAAGATTAGGAATTATTAGATTCATCATTAGCCATTAACTCAATCGGATCCTACAAGCTACTCTGCATATCTTGATAATTCAATCGATTTGGACATTTCTTGATTCTTGATTCCAGATCTATATTCTTTATGTTTCTTGAAATGAAAACTCACAAATCTTAAATCAATTTTCTTGAATTTTCTTTTATCTTTTATTTTCAACTCAACTAAAATGATAACGAACAAATCATACTTTCTCAGTGGACGATCCGCATTCACCAACGAAAGTACAATAGACACCGTCAATTGATTGCGGTATAAATTTCTTTGGTTGTGATCTTTTACACTTTTCAAAACACGACACGGAAACGAACAATCAAATGGCGCCGTTGCCGGGGATAGTGTGCTAATTTGTTTGTTTTTGTAATTTGAGTTGGAAAATTTAATATTCCATCAGAATTTTTAGATCAAAATTCGCATCAAATGCTTAACGATTTGTTGTGATTTGTTGCAAGGAGATCTGGAATCTGTGGAGCGAGAGGAAAAATTTTCAGGACATCTCAGAGAGTTCAGTGAGTGAACAGGAGCATCTGCACGAATTTTTGTTCAGAGATCTCATCTTCAGACCGCGCATTCGCGGCCAAAGAAGGCATTTCACGGCGGTTCCACGGCGATTCAGAAGCTTCACTGCTTCAAACTTCTCAGGTATACTTCTGTCTTTCTTATCTTCTCCCTGCTCTGTCTGTAAGTCCATGTCACGCACCCCACGAGCTCGCTGGGAGGCGGAATATATGTAAAACAATTATCAAAGATTCGTAACACGGACTTGAGTATACGGATCGTGTCTAAACCATTGCTAGCAAACTACGAGAGGTTTAACTACTTGAATTCGAAGTTATACCTCACGTTACTTGTCATTCGGGTCTTCATTGCTGTCCTCCACACCTCGTAGGCTCTATGGAACATGGGCACCTCAACGGCCTCCTCGAGTCAAAGACGATCCACCCGAGAGTCTATAGTCCGAGCTTCTATCTCGAATCTGAGATAACTACGGCTTCTACTTTGCTAATCTAGAAGTCTTAGAGGGTGTAGAGTATTTAGATGAATTACTTAATCACTTAAACCCTAGGATTCTCAACTCATGAGAGCTTTTAGGGTTTGAGGAAGAAGATGATAACTTGTGGAGAGAGAAAGCTTTTGTGATAATGATAATGAATAATCCTCATGAAAGAATATAATGAAGCATACAAATATCTCTTGATAAATATCTAGAAATATCTTGTGAGCTTCATTTAATCCTAATGGTGAATCACCTCATGAGTCATTAAGCATTTAATGAAAACTTACACCTTTTCTCTCCACCTCATTTGTGTTTAATCCAAAAGAAATAAATACAAATGAGTCACCTTCTTCTAGAAGCTTCCCGAAAAATTACGAGACTGCCCCTCGCATCCGTATTTCCGAAAAACACGGATAATCTTTGACTGAATAAATTCATATGTATAATACTAGAATCTGGCTTAAACCAAAACCCGTTAGTATTATCTGCCCGATCATAATACGTGCACAAGTGAACGTAAGTGGTCACGGCCCTGCCGTAAAACCATACGGCCTATACACCTTTTGCCCGGTGCAGGGAAACTCTCTGTGTGGGACTCTAAAGACTCGACACTACGCTGGTAGTGGGTTTAACTACAGGCCGCAAGTGGTACTAGCTGTACGTAACGGTCCCCAGGTAAATGTCGATAAGAAGGACAATGAGGAAACCCATTCGAACTCCAACTGAGTCTGATGAGACAATCTCCGTACAGTCCGGTCTGTTCATCTAGGACTATCGCATATCGAGTCTAGGGGGCGGTAAACGTCAGACCCCTAATAGCGGTTTAAGTCGTGTCGGAGTGAAGCCCATTACACCTTGAGAAACTACTGGAACCTGCCAGTAAATCTCGTTTTCCCTGGCCAGGGACTTTGCATAATGGCTCTCCATACACAGCGCGATATCAACCCTCAATACCGGGAGAGACGAATCCTGTCTAACCGCCACTTCCTCCAAGTACTTCGGGACTGCACCCAACTACTACCTGTTTGCACGACTCCTTTGAGCCGTGGTAGGGTAGTAATCTAAGAACAGTGGGAACACACCCGAGGCGAAGTAGTAGTGTCAAGTCGACGGACTAAGCTGTACTCATGTCACCTGGGAACTGCTATCTGACGATGGGTATAAAACCAACCTGCAGTTCCCGGCGAGTCCTGTCCGGTGTACTCGTAACCTAACGAGCACCTGCATACTATCTCCAGTACGACGTACTGATGGCTGTGGGACAGACCATCTCCCCAACTGGGATGAGAAGCGTACACACCTGTCTACTCCGGAGTATCGATTCCCCATCTCGATAATCCTACGACCAGGGACCTGTATAGGATGTTGCTTATAGACTACCCAGACCCCACTAGTATGACTGCCATCACAACGCTAGTAATCAAGCAAAGATCCTAAGGGCTCTACTAATTTGTATTAGCGATACGTTAAAAGAAACATATGCACATATTAAAGTAGACACAAACCAAGTAGCATACTACCATTTTTAGCAAGACTGTTAATACAACTGTGAATATACAAACTAGTATGATACAGTAATGACCTCTAGGGCATAAACACAAACAATCTCCTACTTGCACTATGGCCATGTACTGGCATATCGCAGACCTATCATCTCGAATAGCCTCTCGAACTGCGTCTGAAGAATGGCCTATGTGAATGGATCAGCAGTGTTATTCTCCATATCTACTCTCTTTACCTCGATCTCCCGGCGATCTACGATCTCCCTGATCAGGTGATACCTCCTTAAGATGTGTCTGGACTTCTGATGGGACCTGGGTTCCTTCGCTAAAGCTATAGCGCCGTTGTTGTCGCAATACAAAGGTATTGGATGAACACTGGTAGGAACCATCTGAAGTTCTGTTAGGAACTTCTTCATCCAGATAGCTTCTTTTGCGGCATTGCAAGCAGCTATGTACCCCGTTTCCATCGTTGAGTCAGCAACGGTGTCCTTCTTGGAACGCTTCCAACATGTAAGTCCATGTCATGCACCCCACGAACTTGCGGGGAGGCGGAATATATGAAAAATGATTATCAAAGCTTCGTAACACGGACTTGAGTGCATGAATCGTATCTAAACCGTTACTAGCAAACTACAAAAGGTTTAACTACTTGGATTCGAAGTTATACCTCACGTTACTTGTCCTTCGGGTCTTCATCGCGGTCCTCCACTCCTCGTAGGCTCCTTGGAACATCGGCACCTCAACGGCCTCCTCGAGTCAAAGACGATCCACCCGAGAACTCCTATGCCAAGCTTTATCTCTAACTTGAGATAACTAGGTTGCTCAAAGTGCTAATCTAAGCTACCTAGGGGATATAGAGTGAGGTTATGGATGTATTAGTCTAGCTAACTCTTGATCTCAACACATGAGAGGTTATGGTTAGGGTTTCAAGAATGAGAGAGCTTGAGGAGAGAGAAGGTGAAGATTAGAATGAATTGAAATTGTTTCTCACTTGTTATATATTATGAAGCATAAAGAATTATCAAATGAATAATTCAAATGCATTATCATCATGCTTCATTGAATATGTGCAATGAATCATCAAGTGAGTCATTAAGCAATAAATGCTTCATTAACTCACTTGAATGATTCATCTCATGAGTCACAAAAACAATTAATGATAATGCCACCTTACCCTCCAAGTCACCATGCTTCTAGAAGCTTTCCGGAAAATTACGAGAACGCCCCACCAATCCGTAAAAACACGGAAAAACTTTAGACTGCATAAATCCAATAACCTGATACTAGAAACTGGCTTAAACCAAAGCCGACTAGTAAAAACTGTCCGAACGTCGTACGTGCATAAACACACGTATGCGTCCGAACCCTTGTCGTAAAACCATATGAACTCTATATCGTTTCGCCTGGAGCAGGGAAACTCTCTGTGTGGGACTCTAAAGACTCGACACTACGCTGGCAGTAGGTTTAACCACAGACTGCAAGCGGCACTAGCTGTACGTAACGGTCCCCAGGTAGATGTCGATAAGAAGGCCGATGAGGAAAACCATCCGAACTCCTACTGAGCCTGATGTGACAATCTCCGTACAGTCCGGTCTGTTCGTCTAAGACTATCGCATATGGAGCCTAGGGGGCGGCAAGCGTCAGTCCCCTAATAGCTGTATAAGTCGTGTCGGAGCGTAGCCCATTACACCCTGAGAAACTACTGGAACCTACCAGTAAATCTCGCTTGCCCTGGCCAGGGACTTTGCGTAATGGCTCTCTGACACAGCGCGATATCAACTCCCAATACCAGGAGAGACGAATCCTTTCTAACCGCCACTGCCTCCAAGTGCTCGGGACTGCACCCAACTGCTACCTGTTTGCACAACTCCTTTGAGCCGTGGTAGGGTAGCAATCTAAGAACAGTAGGACACACTCGAGGCGAAGTAGCAGTGTCAAGTCTGCGGACTATGCTGTACTCATGTCACCTAGGAACTGTTAACTGACTATGGGTATAATACCAACCAATCAGTTCCCCTGCGAGTCCTGTCCGGTGTACCCGTAACTTAACGAGCACCTGTATACTATCTCCAGTACGACGTACTGATGGCTGTGGGACAAACCATCTCCCCAACTGGGATGAGAACCGTACACACTTAGTCTACTCCGGAATATCGATGCCCTGTCTCGATAATCCTACGACTAGGGAAAAGTATAGGATGTTGCTTATAGACTACCCAGCCCCCACTAGTGTGACTGCCATCACAACGTTGGTAATCAAGCAAAGATCCTATGGGCTCTACTAATATGTATAAGTGATACGTTACAAGAAACATATGCACATATTAAGGTAGACACAAACAAAGTAGCATACTACCATTTTTAGCAAGACTGTATGTACAATTGTGAATATCCCAAGCTTCCATTAAGTAATATATATACAAGTATGATACAATAATGGCCCCTAGGGCATATACACTAACAATCTCCCACTTGCACTAGGGCCATGAGCTGGCATATCGTAGACCTATTATCTCGAATAGCCTCTCGAACTGCGTCTGAGGAAGGGCCTTTGTGAATGGATCAGCAATGTTATTCTCTGTCTCTACTCTTTTCACCTCGATCTCCCGGCGATCTACGATCTCCCTGATCAGGTGGTACCGCCTTAAGATGTGTCTGGATTTCTGACGGGACCTGGGTTCCTTCGCTAAAGCTATAGTGCCGTTGTTGTCACAATACAGAGGTATTGGATCAACACTGGTAGGAACCACCTGAAGTTCTGTGAGGAACTTCTTCATCCAGACAGCTTCTTTTGCGGCATCGCAAGCAGCTATGTACAATGCTTCCATTGTTGAGTCTGCAACGGTCTCCTGCTTGGAACTCTTCCAACAGACCGCCCCTCCATTGAGGGTAAAGACATAATCCGACATGGACTTGGAGTCATCCTTATCACTCTGGAAGCCGGAGTCGGCAAAGGCCTCCATCTGGAGGTCTTTTCCGCCATACATCAAGAACATCTCCTTAGTCCTCCTTAGGTACTTGAGGATTTTCTTTACTGCTATCCAGTGATTCTCCCCTGGGTTTGCTTGATACCGGCTTACAACGCTCAATGCGTATGCTACATCTGGTCTGGTACATAACATCGCATACATTATAGAGCCTACCGCAAAAGCGTAGGGTATAATCGACATGCGATCCCTTTCCAAATCAGTCTTGGGAGACATCTCTTTGGAGAGGGTGATTCCGTGACAAGCCGGTAGGTTACCGCGCTTAGAATCATCCATTTTGAATCTCTTCACTATGGTGTCTATGTACCTGGACTGCGAAAGTCCCACCATCCTTCTTGATCTATCACGATAGATCCGGATCCCCAGAATGTAGGTGGCATCACCCAGGTCTTTCATGGAGAATTTCTGTGATAAGAATCTTTCGACTAACTGTAACATAGGAATATCATTTCCTATTAGGAGAATGTCATCCACGTACAAGACGAGGAATACTACAGCTCTCCCTACAATCTTACTGTATATGCAAGGTTCATCTGGATTTTTGATAAAGTCGAATTCTTTGACAGCATCATCAAAACAGATGTTCCAACTCCGCGATACCTGCTTTAGTCCATAAATGGACTTAAGCAGCTTGCATACTTTACCGCTGCTCCCACTCTGAATGAATCCCTCTGGCTGATCCATATAGACGCTCTCTTCCAAATTACCATTTAGAAAGGCCGTCTTTACGTCTATCTGCCAGATTTCATAATCGTGGAAGGCAGCAATAAAAAGAAGGACCCGAATAGATTTAAGCATAGCCACTAGAGAAAAGGTTTCGTCATAGTCCAAAGCAGGTCTTTGACGGAAACCCTTTGCAACAAGTATAGCCTTATAGGTTTCAACCTGTCTATCTACACCAATCTTCTTTTTGAAGATCCATTTGCATCCTACGGGTTTTACCCCATCTGGAGCAATGTCCAAAGTCCATACTTTGTTAGTGTACATGGACTCCATTTCGGTCCGCATTGCATCCAGCCATTTTACCGAGTCACCGCTCTGAATGGCTTGCTGGAAGCTAGTAGGCTCATCATAATCAATAGTGCAATCCTCTCTATCCCCGTCTATGAGAAAACCGTAATATCTCTCTAGCGGATGAGATTGCCTACTACTCCTGCGGAGTGGCGTCGGGATGTCCTGTTCTCCTGAACCTTCTTGTTCTACCAAGGTTTCAGTAATAGCTTGTGGCTCTGGAATTTCTTCCAGTTCTATTGCGCTCCCATTCTTCTAATTTTCCAAAATTTCAGTTTCCAAGAAGTGGGCATGTTGAGAAACAAAGACCTTTTGTTCCTCTGCGTAATAGAAACAATATCCCATGGAATTCTTTGGATATCCCACAAACTTACACTGTACTGAGCGTGCCTCGAGCTTGTCCGCATGCTGCTTTTTTACAAAAGCTGGACATCCCCATGTCTTAATATACTTAAGACAGGGTTTCTTCCCACTCCACATCTGATATGGTGTGGTAGGCACAGTCTTGGTTGGAACTCGGTTCAAAAGATATGCAGCTGATTCTAGTGCAAATCCCCAGAATGATCACTTCCTTTCGGCCTAAACAGAGTGCCGTTGGCACGAACCCGGTCGAGGCTATGATAGCCGATAGGGAGCGACCGAGGGGAAGCGGACTAGGACGGGCCTCCCGAGTTTCCTGAAAGGACACTCGTTCGGTTCGCCGGGTAAGTACAGGCTGGCGCCTGGCAACTCCGGCATGCTAAGACTGGATTGGGAACTCAAAAAGTTTGGTTCCCAAAACCAGTCTTCAACCGACGCTGGCTCCATACCGATACAACAACTGTAGGGCACCCGGAGGGCGCCCTTTGGTTTTTGCGCTTCCCGGAAGTCTAACGCTTGCTGCTAACCTATAGCAGCAAGCGGGGTAGAGGAATTGGTCGACTCATCAGGCTCATGACCTGAAGACTGCAGGTTCGAATCCTGTCCCCGCCTAATCACTTGAGATGCTGGGGGATAAAACGATGGGCATGTCAGATAGGCCGCCATAGAGATCGGGGTAGCTGCTATCCTAACAGAAGAAGACGACAGCGCCGAAAAAGAAAGGCTTAAGACTGAGTATACCCTATCCCTACAACAGCACTGCCGACGAAAAGAAGGCTCCCACCTGAAGGGCCTAATAATAACCCTTTCATAAATATGTGTGTGCAGACCTTCTTCGAATTTCATCGAGGCCAAGTCTGATATTCGGGGGAAGTTGGCCCATTGGAGGTTATCATGAAAGCAGTGTCAAACGAGATGCCTCGAGAGAGAAGGAAAGCAGAGCAGAAGCCTTATCCTGAGGTCAAAATAGAGTCCTACTTTTTTCCTCCTGTCAAAGGCTTTCTGGACCTTTGCTACTAGAAGGACCAGAGGGTAGTTCGAAGTACTTCGTTTCGGATGAAGAGTGAAGAAGTTCGAAGCAGAGATCGAAGTCCTTCTTACTTCCATTCGAAAGAGCAAGCATGACTATGGCAAATGGGGTAACTCAGCGTTACTCATCATGGAACGTACCATATCTAATAAGGTTCGGTTCCGTCTCTCCGATACACCGTTATGCTGTGGTGTGTATGGAGGAGTAAGCTGAGGGAGAATTCCATTCTCTTTTAAGTAACCCAGGAACTCGGCACTCAAGTATTCACCACCTCGATCAGATCTCAGTGTCTTGATACTTTTGCCGGTTTGGTTTTCCACTTCATTCTTATATTCTAGGAATTTCTCAAAGGCCTCGGATTTATGCTTCATTAATAAGACATATCCATACCTAGAGAAATCATCCGTAAAAGTAATGAAGTAGGAATAACCACCTCGTGCATGTGTAGATATTGGATCGCACGCGTCACAGTGTACGAGTCCCAAGAGCTCGCTTGCTCTTACTCCGTGTCCAGTAAACGGAGTCTTTGTCATCTTTCCTATGATACAAGATTCACAAGTAGCATAGGATTGATATTCGAACGGATTCAAATATATTTCTTTATGTAACTTAGTCAACCTTCTCTCATTGATGTGACCTAGTCTACAATGCCATAAGAAAGCCTGATTTAATTCCGGAGACTTTCTTTTAAGTGTATTCTGGATATTGAAAACCTGAGCTTGACTTAATACGTATATACCGTTATCTAATGTACCTGACCCAATCATAACTAGATTTAGGTGGATGTTAACTAATTGTTTACGAATGTAAAATCATATCCCTCTCTTGAAAGTGAGGATACTGATATGATATTACAAGTCATACTAGGTATATATAAACAGTTACGTAAAATCAATATATGCCCACTTGTCAAACCTAGGCGATATTCTCCCACGGATTCAGCGTCCACGCTCATTCCTTTTGCAACTCTGAAAGACAAATCACCTACCTTCATAACTCTACGGTTTCTCAAAGCATGTAATGAATTACAGATATGAGATCCTGCTCCGGTATCTAGTACCCAGAAAGTAGAGTTAATTGACAAACAGTTCTCAATTACAAACACATTTGAGGCTGAAGCCACAACATGCTTCGTATCCTGGCTACTGGCTTCTAAAGCCCTGCAATCTTTCTGCCAATGCCCAATCCCATAACAATAGGAACGTCCCTCTTTTACTATATTCAGTCCCGAAACTTTTGCCCTTCTCTTTCCTTCTACTTCCCTGGTTTCCTTCAGGGTAGAAGGTATAGACTGTAGAATCAAGTCAGTATCTGACCTGTTTCCCAACGTGGTCTTCAGGTCCTGGAGCTCATCAATATAACTAGTCATTATAAGGATGTTGTCCCCTACAGATGACCCGACAGCCAACCTCGCTTGAATTAATTCGGTCGAGGTCTAATATCTTGCGATATGAGACTGCTTTCCATATAAATCTTTGTTATGGAGAAAGATGGAAACTGAGTCCATCTTCTCGTGCAGCTTCTGCTATACACCATCAACTGAAGCTAACACGAGGCATTTGGCTTTCGCTTTATCCTTTTCCCTTGTCTGGCGGATATCCATATCCGTGACGGTGGAAACTGGACCTGGGACGGCGGGATCTTGAGTACTAATAGGGTGGTCCAGCTTGTCATAGGCAATGGACATCTGGACAGACCTTTGCCAGTCATATAAGTCAGATTCAGTCAATTTGTTATCTAGATGTAACCTATGTGTCGTCACAAGGTCGCTGCAATTTAAGAGAGAGAAGAAAATACTATTAGCATGATGCTCTTGCAAGTTTAGATTGGTTTTTAATTTATCTAAACAGGATGGCTCCCACTGTTTCTCGAATCCCTCCTCAAACCATAAAAGAAGAATTAGCCAGGACTATTCTCACCGTACAATTCTTGCTTAACCGTTCAGCCAGGTCAGTGTCGATACTTCGAGGGAGGTTTTCCAACGCTTTCGCGAAGTTCCTTAATTAAATAACCTCTTTTCTCTGGGGCGTAGCCCCGCTGACACCTTTCTAGGCACCTACTTGGTTTATAGCATTGATCGTTAAGTGACAAATCTCCTGATAAGTAGTATATACTCACAGTAGGATCGGGATCCAAAATATCATCGTATGATAATGTTGAAGGAATCCTACCAACATTCATCAAACTCCAAAATGGTATGCTCTCACTGCAAATTTCAGTTTCTTTAGAAATTCCCGATATGGATTTTTGCCCCATGCTCTTATAACCTTGACTTTAGTCAACAAATCATAAGTCACATGTCAAGTTCTACCCGTCATTATCCAGGTTAATTTGAACCTACCGGTACATACCCTTGACTTTAGTCAACAAGGTAATACGACTGTCCCAAACCAACTGTAGGGTTCCTAGGCACACTAGGGAGGTCTCACAAGCCATCGACCATGGCAATTTCAAAAATTCTAGGTGCCGAGAGACCCGACTACGGATCGTTTGCTAGAAAACTAGGCGAAAAGTAAACTAGTTAACAATTAACTAATGGGAAACGGAAATACAACCTTTGTAGATCCGGTCCTCCACCTCCACGGCTCCGAGATGAGGTCCTCTCCGCTGTCCAAATCAAATCCGGGCTCTAGCGTCGACTTCATCGGAGAATAGGCGAGCTAGGTCGTCGATGTCCATGCCGAAGATGATCTACGTCGAAGCATCGCAAGATCAAGCTCCACCTTCACCAAGCCCTAAAAAACTTGTGAAGGAAACACACTCTACTACTTGGCAAGAGGTAGAGGATGAAGAAATAGGAAGTGGGTAGACTTTAGAATTGGATTTCTCACTTGTTTCATCAATCCACCATTGATGAAGAAAGCTATTCTTCTTTGAAGAAGATGAAGAAGAAGAAGAAAAGAATTATGATAAGTTTTTTAAAATGAAAAGAATATCCAAACTTATCATAATCCTAACTATGGTTATGTGTAGAGAATTGACCATGGTTAAATCATTGGTTAAGGTTAAGGATGAGATAAGAATGGTGGTCAAGGTCAAAGCTTCATGAAGCTTCAACTAAACAACAAATTAAGCCACCATTCTTTTCTCTTTTCCATTTATTTTCCAAAATATATAAACAAATAAATAAATGAATAAATAAGTAATGGAAAATAAAACCCTAATTATATGTTTAACCATGGTTTAATTCTTTATACTTAACCAAGTAAACATGAATCATCAAACATGATACAATCATGTGTACAAAAGTATATCACATATACAATGTGCACAAACCGAGTGAGAAAATCGATTTAAAGTGAACCAATACTAGTTAATGCAAAGTAATATATCAAATATACAATTATGCATTAAATCATTAAATCAACACTTGATTCAATGACCCGGTCATGTCGCACACAACCGACTAGTATTCATCAGTAACAACTTATCGAATCAACACTTGATCCGATAACCCGGCTATATCGCATATAACCGATCAATGTCACATCGCGAGAATTGAATACAGTATCATATACTGGTATTATTCTCGGTCCCGCACATATCTCATATGCGCTCCTATTTCGTTTCGCTTGAGCCAGGAAACCTCTGTGTAGGACTCTAAAGACTCGTCAATACGCCGGCAGCAGATGATGATCATATCAAACACCCACAAGCCGCAAGCGGTCTGCTAAACGTAACGGCCACCCGGGTATTGAGCGATCTGAAGATCGACGAGCAAGCCCGCTCACACTCCAGTGAATCCAACCAGTAACACTACCGTACAGTCCGGTCTGATCATCTGATATGTCGCATATCTCGCCTAGGGGTGGTAAACGTCAGACCCCAATAGCTCGATAAGTCGTGTCGATATGAGGTCTATAACACTTCGAGAAACTACTGGTAACACTTACCAGTAAATCTCAGCAACCCTGGCCAGGGATTTCCTCTTATAGCCAATCGAACACAGCGCAACATCAACCCCCTATATCGGGAGAGACGAATCCCCTCCTATCGCTCATTGCCTCCATGTGACTCGGGACTGTACCCAAAAACCACCGTTTTGCACGCCCTCTTGGACGTGGTAAGATGGAAATCAAAGCACAGTGGGAACCACACAAGACTCTAAGACGATCTCGGGTCAACAGACTACTCTGTACCAGTGTCACCAGAGAACTGCCATCTGACGTGAGGTATAATACCATCTGGGAGTTCTCGGCGAGTCCGTCCAGTGTACCCAGTCTCTACTGAGCACCCGTATATCATCTCTGATGTCAAACACCGATGGATATGGGATCATCCATCGCCCATCTGTATGGGTCGAGAAGGTATACGCTAGTCTACTCTGGTATATCGATGCCCCGTCTCGATACACCCACGACTAGGGACTTTGAAGGATGTACTTATGGACTACCATGTCCCCACTAGTATGATCCGCATCATAGTCCAGGTAGTCAAGTACATATCCTAAGGGCTTTACCAACATGTAATTGAGAGACAATCTGTGTACACGTTAAGGTAAAGAGCAACCAGATAGCATACTATCATGTTGAGCAAGAAAGTCCTCCCTATATATGTCCCAGCATCCACTACAATATACATCCTATGTACAGTAATGGCCTCTAGGGCATACATATAACTAACAATCTCCCACTTGCACTAGGGCCATCTGTAGCAGTGGTTGTAGTATCTCATACTCAACCATCCCATAAAAATCTCTCTCTGGGAACAGGCCTTTGTGAGTGGATCCGCTGTGTTGTCCTCTGAGTCTACTCTCCAAACCTCGATCACCTTGGAGATCAATCATCTCCATGATCAGGCGATACTGCCTTAGAATATGTCTGGATCACTGATGGGACAGACGTTCTTTGGCATAAGCCACAACTCCATTGTCACACAATGGCAGGAACGTAGTTCATCTCATGAACCAATAAACACCCAAACAGCCTCTTTGGTAGCATCTTAAGTAGCGATGTATCCTGCCTTTATCGTCTAGTATGTCACGGTATCTAGCTTGGAACTCTTCCAACATACCGTCCCTCTACTGAGGATTAAGACAATGCCTGTGACTGACACTCAGTCGTCTTTATCACCCTGGAACCTTTCCAGTGATTCTCCCCAGGATCGATTGATACTATCTCACTACAACTAGTGAGAATCCTAACATCCAATTAAATCTATCTCATAGATCCAAAATCCAGGATTTAGGAGGTATCACATTGATCCTATATGGAGAATTATGGTGATAAGCGGAGATTGACCGAGCGTAGCATAGGAAACTCCTTCCCCATCAAGAGTATGTTATCCGCGTACTCTACGAGGATCGTCACCATACTCCCTACTACCTTTTTGTATATACAAGGTTCATCTATTATTTTGATGATGTCAAACTGTTTGACAAACTCATCAAAACAGATGTTCCAACTCCGCGATGCCTGCTTCATCACATAAAACATCTTGCACACGTTTCCGCTGCTCCCACTGTCTACGAAGCCCTCTGGCTGTGTACTTATAGACGCACTCTTCTAAAACATCATTTTAGAAAAGCAGTCATGGCACCCAACCGCCAGATATCGTAGTCATGGTATGTAGCCGTGGCAAGTAGGATCTGGATGGACTTAAGTATAGCTACTTGAAAAGGTTTCATCATTATCCACACCTGGTCAATGATGCAAACTTTTAACAAGTCTAGCTTTGAAAGTCTCAACTCTTCCATGTACACCAAGTAATCTTCTCAAGATATACTTGCTCCTGATGGGGATTTAACCCTTCAGATATAGCAACCAAAGTCCATACTTTGTTGGTGTATAAGGATTCCATCTCAGATCGCTTAGCATCCAGCCATTCTTACAGAGTCTTACTCCTGATGGCCAGCTCGAAGCTAGTCGGGTCATCATCTCATGATGTAATCCTCGCTCCCACTGTCATAGAGAAACCGAAGTATCTCTCAGGTGGGTGAGGAGCCCTACTAGATCGGCGGAGAGGCCGAGATTCGTTGGTAACTATTGAATCTTTTGGTTCCATCGAATCATCTTCTGTAGTTTGCATAGCTGGAACCTTTCCAGTTCTACATAACTAACCTTGCCTTGAGTTTTTCCGGATTTTGCTTTTAGACATAGGCCGGACAACCCTAAATCTTAACTAACTTAAGAAATGGGCTCTTCCTTTTCCATATCACATATGAAGTGGTGGGCAACAGATTTGATTGGAACCCTATTCAATAGGTATGCAGCTTCTCAAATGCATAACTCCCAAAAGGAAATAGGAAACTCAGTAGTACTCATCATAGAGCACACCATATCAGATAGGGTGTATCTGCTCCGCCCCGACATACCATCGTGCAATGGTGTATACGGAGGAGTAATGCTGAGAGAGAATCTCATTCTCCTTTAGAATAGTCCAGAAATTCCATGCACAAGTATTCTCCTTCCTGATCTCATCATAGGACATAATACTTATACCCGTATTTTGGTTCTCTACTTCTCGCTTATATTCTGTGAATATCTCAAAAGGCTCGGACTCATGTTTTAACAGGAACATATGTCTGAATCTTGAGAGATTATCAGAGAATGTAATGAAGTACAAAGAACCTGTCCTGGCATGTGTAGACAGGGGACCTTACATACATCAACATGTATCATCCCAAGAGTTTACTAACTCTTTCTCTGTTTCCAGTAAACAGAGCTATGGTCATCTTATCTCTGTGACATGACTGGCGAGTTTCACAAGATGTAAATTCAAACTGATTTAAATATACATCTTTATGTAACTCTAGCTAGTCTGGTCACATTGATCTGACCTAGTCTACAATGCCTCAAGAAGAATCCGTTCATTTCTGAACTCTTCCTCTTGTGTGTGTTCTGTATACTAAAGAACTGTAGTTTGATTTAGAACATCAATGCTTTTAGATAACGTGCCTGAACCGATCAACTTTTGATATAGGAAATGTTCAAAACATTATCCAACAATACAAAATTTTATCGTTTCTTTACTGATAAAGAGACTGATATTATTTTGTATATCAGGTTCGGTATCTAATAACATTCGTTCAGAATCAATGTATCGGTAATACAGGGTGACAGTGACCAACAGACTTGGCTGCAACACTTGCCCCGTTTTCTGTCTCATGAAACTTATCACCCGTTCTCAGTTCTCTACATTTCTGTAGCCCTATGTAACAGATTACATATCTGGGATCCTGATCTGGTATCACATACCCAGGACGTAAAGAATACTGAGAAACAGTCCTGTATAACGAACACACCCGAAGATGATGCATCAGCATGCACTCTCTTCGTTTGGGCGGCACGGGAAATCTGGTATTCCCCAATTTCCTACTCTGTCTTATAACAATTATAAGTTGGAGCGGGACCAACGTTCCCCAGCTCAGTAAAATAAGTGGGTTCGGTCAATAATCCGTATTATTATCTTGATTAAGGCGTGATATGGTCGCTACCTGGAGAGAGAGAGAAGAAAACACTCAGCGTGCGCTATATCAAGAATAGATTGGTTTTTATTTTATCTAATCAGGATGGCTCCCACTGCTTTTTATCAAATCTTCCTTCAAACCCTAAAAGGAAAGACTAGCCGGGATTAATTACACACTACAAGTTCGCCAATCTTTCAGCCAGGCCAGTGTCGGTACTTTGAGGGAGGTCCCCCGTGCTTTCGCACGAACCTAATTACTGTAAACCTCGTTTTCCCAGAGGCGTAACCCCGTTGACACCTTTCTAGACACCTACTTGATCGGCTAATTGTAATGTATAAAACTCTCCCAGGAGTAACTCTTACTCGCAGCGGGTATCGGGATCCAACTATCTCATAGAAGGTATGCAATCTCATTGCAAATTTCAACACTTGAAATTCCCGATAATATTTTGCCCCTAACCTCCTATGACCTTGACAAAGGCCAACAAACCATAGGATGCTAGTCAAGTTCAACCCGTCATTTCCTGATTGAATTAAACCCACCCGCACGGCCCTTGACAAAGGCCAACAAGGTCGCACGACTACCCTAACTCAATCTGCATCATATGCATAAGCAGATAAGCACCAGTTAGCTACCGCACACTGCGCCTTGACAAAGGCCAACAAACGCAGCACGAATACTAACTACTACTTATCTGAAATGACGGAGGGCTACGTCAGGTTTTTCTGAAAACCTATTGCGTAATGAACTTGATATCGTTGTAGAATCAAATGATTTTAAAATGGAGTGCTTTTGAGGCTTTTCTAGTTTTGCTAAAGGAGTCACTCCCGGTGAAGGGATCGTCGGTCCTTTCCTCGTCGAATGAGGTGCAGGATATATCATATATACCGCTGTGCAAAGCAAAAACTCTTAAAAGCAATCAAAAGTCAAACCGAGTGTGTATCATCTGCCAGTTATTGCTAAAGGAGTCACTCCCGGTGAAGGGATCTCGGTCCTTTCCTCATCGAATAAGGTGCAGGATATATCACATATACCTCTGTGCAAAGCAAGAACTGTAGCTACCTGTTTTATTTTGAAATTCTATTCTACAACATCTTAGGTTTCTTTTATTTCATTAATCATATTAATGAAGTCCCATCATTCTGTACCTAAACATCACAGATAAATACGACGTACACTTATGCCATCCGCATTCTCCTCGATGTCCCCTCGTGCACCGTTAGGTTAGGTAACTAACGGCAGAGCGGGGCAGGGCTAGCGCAGGTGTAAAACATAAGTAACGTCTATATAATATATCATATATACTATATACTGTATCTATCACAGAACATATCATGATCACATCACAGATATCGCAGCAGAAGAAACATATGAAATATTGGATATAGTAGGACGTCCGTGTTTTCAATACGAGCCAGTATAAAACACGGATTCCACGGTCGTGATGAATAGCCAATCCCACACCCCTAGGCCCCTACGAGAGCGGCAAGCAACCCTGCCAATTCTAGGGTTAGGAAACCCGGACTCGACTCCTCGAGTTGGTCTCCCACTGGACCCCAGAACCCGGTTACTTGTGCTCCCCTCCTTGGGTCTATCCTAGTGCAGAAAAGTAAATAATATACAACGGGTGACGACTTCCGCAACCTGGAAGTGCCCCAATAAAAGAATATTACATACAAGTTTTTACATGAATGAAAATGAAAAACACTCATCTCACATAAAAACCCCCGGCTATTCAAACACGACGATCCAATATAACATATCCAGCAACACATAACATCACATGTCATCAACGTAAGTAAATATGTCCATCCCAATTGTCGTTGACATATAGCAACGAAACCGGCGATATCACATATTACACTTACGGTCACAGAAAAGAAAGTGTAAAACTACAACAATTGGAATCCGCAATCTCTTTAGACATCGCATGCCTAACCGAATGAATTACTTAGACATCGCATGCCTAACAATTATAAACCCCGCATTTTAGTCTCATTATCGAAAACACTTTTCAATACTAAGTCGGGAAATTCAACAAGATTCCCGAAAAACTGATCGAATGCTCGTCGCAAACTTTAGTAGGCGGCAGCACCCCTGATACCGTCGACGAAGTGCACCAAGGCGGAACACCGCTACCGCGAGCACCCGAACGGATGCATTCGGCGACGGGGTTCTCCTACAGTCACTTGGTCGGGGCTATGGAGTGAGGCTGTCTATTAAGTTTACCCGGCGAGTATCCGCGTACGCTACGTGATTGCGACGGACTTTTGATCACATCAAAATTCCATGGCAACCGATCAAGTGAGACTAAAGTGCTATGTTTATAATATTCATTCAGTTATCACATAACTTTTGTGAATTCCAATTATTGTATCACATTCCAGATAAACAGAAAATGTTAAACTTTTCGATCGAACAGTCAAACACCCAAGTTTTCCCGATACAGATCAACACATGAAACAAGTCTAACAACATTCAGTTCGTGCCTCAGTACCAACGGTCCAGCCGTAGAAGGGTCAAGCCAACGCCTCACATGTGGCACGCCGTACTGCCCCAAACCCGAAGGTTCATAGGGCAGTTCAAGACGGTCACATAATCGAGTTAAGGTTTGTTGTCTTCTAGAGGGTCCATCGCGTTACTTGCACTACTTAGAACGTCGTTAAACTACGGAAAAATCCAACACTTGGAAATTTCCCGACAGGGGAAAAATTGGGTATTTATATCCGGTCGAACTTTTTAACATATTCTAAAATTTATCCGGAAAGCCACAAAGACGAAATTTGATACCCCGATCGAAATACCGAATCCCCAAAACAACTCCAGAAAATTTAACTCTTGAAAAATTATTAAAAATTTCCAGAAGACTCAGCACTACAGGAAACGAATTACTGTGCAAGCCACGTGGTGTAACACCACTAAGTGGCAGCGGAACCGCCGCTAATCCCATGGTGGGGGCCGCGGTTCCGCGCCTACTTTGTGGAGTTATCAACACGTGTTTCACAGTAACTCATAATATTACCTGCTGAATTTTTTGGGAATTTTTAATCTTGAAAAATCCCAGAAATTGGAAAAAGTCCAGAGAGCAAGATAAGTTTAGGGTTTCGGGTTCGTTCGGGCTTCAAATCGCGTCTAGACTTCGCCTAAGGCTCTAGCTAGGCTCTGATACCACTGTAGGGTTCCTAGGCATACTAGTGAGGTCTCACAAGCCATCGACCATGGCAATTTCAAAAATTCTAGGTGCCGAGAGACCCGACTACGGATCGTTTGCTAGAAAACTAGGCGAAAAGTAAACTAGTTAACAATTAACTAATGGGAAACGGAAATACAACCTTTGTAGATCCGGTCCTCCACCTCCACGGCTCCGAGATGAGGTCCTCTCCGCTGTCCAAATCAAATCCGGGCTCTAGCGTCGACTTCATCGGAGAATAGGCGAGCTAGGTCGTCGATGTCCATGCCGAAGATGATCTACGTCGAAGCATCGCAAGATCAAGCTCCACCTTCACCAAGCCCTAAAAAACTTGTGAAGGAAACACACTCTACTACTTGGCAAGAGGTAGTCACTTGTTTCATCAATCCACCATTGATGAAGAAAGCTATTCTTCTTTGAAGAAGATGAAGAAGAAGAAGAAAAGAATTATGATAAGTTTTTTAAAATGAAAAGAATATCCAAACTTATCATAATCCTAACTATGGTTATGTGTAGAGAATTGACCATGGTTAAATCATTGGTTAAGGTTAAGGATGAGATAAGAATGGTGGTCAAGGTCAAAGCTTCATGAAGCTTCAACTAAACAACAAATTAAGCCACCATTCTTTTCTCTTTTCCATTTATTTTCCAAAATATATAAACAAATAAATAAATGAATAAATAAGTAATGGAAAATAAAACCCTAATTATATGTTTAACCATGGTTTAATTCTTTATACTTAACCAAGTAAACATGAATCATCAAACATGATACAATCATGTGTACAAAAGTATATCACATATACAATGTGCACAAACCGAGTGAGAAAATCCATTTAAAGTGAACCAATACTAGTTAATGCAAAGTAATATATCAAATATATAATTATGCATTAAATCATTAAATCAACACTTGATTCAATGACCCGGTCATGTCGCACACAACCGACTAGTATTCATCAGTAACAACTTATCGAATCAACACTTGATCCGATAACCCGGCTATATCGCATATAACCGATCAATGTCACATCGCGAGAATTGAATACAGTATCACATACTGGTATTATTCTCGGTCCCGCACATATCTCATATGCGCTCCTATTTCGTTTCGCTTGAGCCAGGAAACCTCTGTGTAGGACTCTAAAGACTCGTCAATACGCCGGCAGCAAATGATGATCATATCAAACACCCACAAGCCGCAAGCGGTCTGCTAAACGTAACGGCCACCCGGGTATTGAGCGATCTGAAGATCGACGAGCAAGCCCGCTCACACTCCAGTGAATCAAACCAGTAACACTACCGTACAGTCCGGTCTGATCGTCTGATATGTCGCATATCTCGCCTAGGGGTGGTAAACGTCAGACCCCAATAGCTCGATAAGTCGTGTCGATATGAGGTCTATAACACTTCGAGAAACTACTGGTAACACTTACCAGTAAATCTCAGCAACCCTGGCCAGGGATTTCCTGTTATAGCCAATCGAACACAGCGCAACATCAACCCCCTATACCGGGAGAGACGAATCCCCTCCTATCGCTCATTGCCTCCATGTGACTCGGGACTGTACCCAAAAACCACCGTTTTGCATGCCCTCTTGGACGTGGTAAGATGGAAATCAAAGCACAGTGGGAACCACACAAGACTCTATGACGATCTTGGGTCAACAGACTACTCTGTACCAGTGTCACCAGAGAACTGCCATCTGACGTGAGGTATAATACCATCTGGGAGTTCTCGGCGAGTCCGTCCAGTGTACCCAGTCTCTACTGAGCACCCGTATATCATCTCTGATGTCAAACACCGATGGATATGGGATCATCCATCGCCCATCTGTATGGGTCGAGAAGGTATACGCTAGTCTACTCTGGTATATCGATGCCCCGTCTCGATACACCCACGACTAGGGACTTTGAAGGATGTACTTATGGACTACCATGTCCCTACTAGTATGATCCACATCATAGTCCAGGTAGTCAAGTACATATCCTAAGGGCTTTACCAACATGTAATTGAGAGACAATCTGTGTACACGTTAAGGTAAAGAGCAACCAGATAGCATACTATCATGTTGAGCAAGAAAGTCCTCCCTATATATGTCCCAGCATCCACTACAATATACATCCTATGTACAGTAATGGCCTCTAGGGCATACATATAACTAACACCAACGCATCTATCTATGCTGCATATGAATATCCAACAGCTACCAAACACTGTGCCTTGACTTTAGTCAACAAACACGGCTTGAATACTATTGACTATCTATATGAAATGACGGAGGGCTACGAATGGTTTAGGAAAAACCGTGAACTTAGTGAACTTGATATAATCGAAGGAACCTGATACTTTTTAAAAGGAGTGGTTAAAAGCTCCGCGATTAAAAATTCTGATCTTTTAAAATAACCGAGTGGTTTCTTTTAAATTTGTTCCAACGATTAAACTATGGTTTATTTTCTTTGCATTATCATAATGCGTCCCATCATTTATCTTATCATTGCAGAAAACAATGAAAATACCACGTCCTCTTATGCCATCCGCATTTGCCACGGGGTCCCGTCATCACCCGTTAGGTTACTTAACTAACGACAGAGCGGGGGCTGGGCTAGCGCGGGTGTAAAACATAAGTGGCGTCTAATAGCTATCATATATAGATATTGTACATTCGTCAGACGCAATAATAAGCATTCCAGATCACTGATGAACTTTATTGGATATACTAGCAATCCGCATTTGCTTTGAGCCTGCAATAAAAGACGGATTACACAGTTGTGATGAATAGCCATTACCCCACCCTAGACCCCTACGGGTACGGAAAACTACCCGCCAAGTACCCGAAGTGAAGCGGTCTCCCTCAACAAAGTGAGTAGGCCACTAAACACTTCAAAGTACCCGGTAGTTTGTGTACCCCACCTTGGGTCTATCCTAGAAGCAAAAAACAGTAAAAAGAAATAATACAACGGTGGCTACAACCGCAACCTGGATGTGCCCCGCAAAAGAATATTACATCATATTACATTTACATCGAATGAATGAATATTAAACCCATCTCAAACCCTGGCTAATCATCACAACATTCCAATCAAGTCCATATACACAAACAGTAAACATTACAGAAATATGCAACCCCCTGCCACCCGACATACTAGCAGTTAGGGGAGGTTTACGAACACATTAAACATTACAGATAATAACCCGATTAGCAATTAGTTTAGAACACCGATCGACTACCTTTATCCGTGTCTACCCCAAAAGCAAACCTGCACTGAAGTAATCTGGGTAGAAACAGAACATGCTGGAAACCAAAACACCAGAAAACATGAATAACAGAGCAAATCCGAGTCAACTCGGAATTGACTCGGCGGCGGATCCGCGGCACAAGCACTCTATTGCCGCGGATCCACGGCCATAAAATCGAGTTGGAACTTCGTATTTTCCCAGTATTCTTATATTTCCCTGCTGTGAATTTTAAGGCATATCAAATAGTTTTTTAGTCATGTTTAAAATTAACAGAAACTTGGGATTTCCGGGGTTTCGTTTTCGCGTTTTCTGACGATCGAAGTTCTAATCAGTTGCTAACAAACTAGTAATGGTTTAGTTGGCTCTGATACCACTGTAAGTCCATGTCACGCACCCCACGAACTTGCGGGGAGGCGAAATATATGAAAAACGATTATCAAAGCTTCGTAACACGGACTTGAGAGCATGAATCGTATCTAAACCATTACTAGCAAACTACGAAAGATTTAACTGCTCGGATTCGAAGTAATACTTCACGTTACTTGTCCTTCGGGTCTTCTTCGCGGTCCTCCACTCCTCATAGGCTCCTTGGAACATCGGCACCTCAACGGCCTCCTCGAGTCAAAGACGATCCACCCGAGAGCTCCTATGCCAAGCTTTATCTCTAACTTGAGATAACTAGGTTGCTCAAAGTGCTAATCTAAGCTAACTAGGGGATATAGAGTGAGGTTATGGATGTATTAGTCTAGCTAACCCTTGATCTCAACACATGAGAGGTTAGGGTTAGGGTTTCAAGAATGAGAGAGCTTGAGGAGAGAGAAGGTGAAGATTAGAATGAATTGAAATTGTTTCTCACTTGTTATATATTATGAAGCATAAAGAATTATCAAATGAATAATTCAAATGCATTATCATCATGCTTCATTGAATATGTGGAATGAATCATCAAGTGAGTCATTAAGGAATAAATGCTTCATTAACTCACTTGAATGATTCATCTCATGAGTAACAAAAACAATTAACGCTAATGCCATCTTACCCTCCAAGTCACCATGCTTCTAGAAGCTTCCCGAAAAATTACGAGAACGCCCCTCCAATCCGTGAAAACACG
The DNA here is from genome assembly GCA_030015575.1 of Agapanthus africanus. Classification (NCBI taxonomy): domain Eukaryota; kingdom Viridiplantae; phylum Streptophyta; class Magnoliopsida; order Asparagales; family Amaryllidaceae; genus Agapanthus; species Agapanthus africanus. The sequence goes on from CM057344.1 coordinate 522,688,704, forward strand.
GAAAAACTTTAGACTGTATAAATCCAATAACCTGATACTAGAAACTGGCTTAAACCAAAGCCGACTAGTAAAAACTGTCCGAACGTTGTACGTGCGTAAACACACGTATGCGTCTGAACCCTTGTCGTAAAACCATACGACCTCTATATCGTTTTGCCTGGAGCAGGGAAACTCTGTGTGTGGGACTCTAAAGACTCGACACTACGCTGGCAGTGGGTTTAACCACAGACCGTAAGCGGCACTAGCTGTACGTAACGGTCCCCAGGTAGATGTCCATAAGAAGGCCGATGAGGAAAACCATCTGAACTCCTACTGAGCCTGATATGACAATCTCCGTACAGTCCAGTTTGTTCGTCTAAAACTATCGCATATCGAGCCTAGGGGGAGGCAAGCGTCAGTCCCCTAATAGCTGTATAAGTCATGTCGGAGCGTAGCCCATTACACCCTGAGAAACTACTGGAACCTACCAGTAAATCTCGCTTGCCCTGGACAGGAACTTTGCGTAATGTCTCTCTGACACAGCGCGATATCAACTCCCAATACCGGGAGAGACGAATCCTTTCTAACCGCCACTGCCTCCAAGTGCTCGGGACTGCACCCAACTGCTACCTGTTTGCACGACTCCTTTGAGCCGTGGTAGGGTAGCAATCTAAGAACAGTAGGACACACTCGAGGCGAAGTAGCAGTTTCAAGTTTGCGAACTATGCTGTACTCATGTCACCTGGGAATTGTTAACTGACGATGGGTATAATACCAACCAATCAGTTCCCCTGCGAGTCCTGTCCGGTGTACCCGTAACCTAACGAGCACCTGTATACTATCTCCAGTACGACGTACTGATGGCTATGGGACAGACCATCTCCCCAACTGGGATGAGAAGCGTACACACTTAGTCTACTCCGGAATATCGATGCCATGTCTCGATAATCCTACGACTAGGGACAAGTATAGGATGTTGCTTATAGACTACCCAGCCCCCACTAGTGTGACTGCCATCACAACGCTGGTAATCAAGCAAAGATCCTATGGGCTCTACTAATATGTATAAATGATACGTTACAAGAAACTTATGCACATATTAAAGTAGACACAAACCAAGTAGCATACTATCATTTTTAGCAAGACTGTATATACAACTGTGAATATCCCAAGCTTCCATTAAGTAATATACATACAAGTATGATACAATAATGGCCCCTAGGGCATATACACTAACACAACAGACCGCCCCTCTATTGAGGGTAAAGACATAACCCGACATGGACTTGGAGTCATCCTTGTCACTCTGGAAGCTGGATTCAGCAAAGGCCTCGATCTGGAGGTCTTTTCCGTCATACACTAAGAACATCTCCTTAGTCCTCAGGTACTTGAGAATGTTCTTTACTTCTATCCAGTGCTTCTCCCCTGGGTTTACCTGATACCGGCTTACAACGCTCAATGTGTATGCTACATCTGGTCTGGTACATAACATCTCATACATTATAGAGCCTACCGCAGAAGCGTACAGTATAATCGACATGCGATCCCTTTCCAAATCAGTCTTGGGAAACATCTCTTTGGAGAGGTTGATTCCGTGACAAGCCGATAGGTTACCGCGCTTAGAATCTTCCATACTGAATCTTTTCAATATGGTGTCTATGTACCTATACTGCGAAAGTCCCAACATCCTCTTTGATCTATCACGATAGATCTGGATCCGCAGAATGTAGGTGGCATCACCCAGGTCCTTCTTGGAGAACTTCTGTGACACGAATCTTTTGACTGACTGTAGCATAGGAATATCATTTCCTATTAGGAGAATGTCATCCACGTACAAGACGAGGAATACAACAGCTCTCCCTACAATCTTACTGTAAATGCATGGTTCATCTGGATTCTTGATAAAGTCGAATTCTTTGACAGTATCATCAAAACAGATGTTCCAACTCCGCGATGCCTGCTTTAGTCCATAAATGGATTTAAGCAACTTGCACACTTTACCGCTGCTCCCACTCTGAATGAATCCCTCTGGTTGATCCATATAGACGCACTCTTCCAAATTACCATTTAGAAAGGCCTTCTTTACGTCCATCTGCCAGATCTCATATTCGTGGAAGGCAGCAATGGCAAGAAGGACCCGAATGGATTTGAGCATAGCCACAGCAGAAAAGGTTTCGTCATAGTCCAAACTAGGTCTTTGACGAAAACCCTTTGCAATAAGTCTAGCCTTATAGGTTTCAACCTGTCCATCCACACCAATCTTCTTTCTGAAGATCCATTTGCATCCTACGGGTTTTACCCCATCTGGAGCAATGTCTAAAGTCTATACTTTGTTAGTGTACATGGACTCCATTTCGGTCCGCATTGCATCCAGCCATTTTACCGAGTCGCCGCTCTGAATGGCTTGCTGGAAGCTAGTAGGGTCATCATTATGAATGATGCAATCTTCTCGATCCCCGTCTATGAGAAAACCTTAGTATCTGTAAGTCTACGGTAGCGCCCCGGCCGTCTAACAGACGCCAAATGCGGAACAAAAACTTTTACAACGGGCGCTATCGTGTACTGTCACCCGGATCTGCCATTAAAGCTAAACTAACAAACTACAAAGTAGGTAGAAATGTTATTCCGAACGATCCGAGTCCTTCAGTCTTCAACCATCATCCCACGCTTTGTTATGGCTGCTCCGATCTCCTTAATCTCCAGTCTTCTCGTCCAGGTGGCACCACGTCGACGGATCTTTAAACGGGCTCCCGCCTCATAACCGAGGCAACTCGATCATCAAGTTTGCTAAAAGAGATGACCAAGATGGATGTAGAGAATGAGTAGAACAGTTTGTCTCGTTACGTCCAAAACTATGGACGAACGGTTAATGAAGTTGCCTTTTGGATCGGATTGAAATGAGATATGAAAATATGTATGAACTAGATCTCTCTCTTCTCATTTTAACAACCCTTTCTTTCTCCCAAAAATCATCATCCATTCACCAAGAATGGCCGGCTACTTTAAAGGGGAGGGAGGTGAGTGCAGGAATCAAGAGAGTGACCATTAGCACAAATACAAATGAATGAGTCATAATGCACACCTTGCAAAACATTAATACAAATTATGAATCATCATAATCTAGTCATCAAAGCATTTAATGAACAAATAAGTCATGAAGCCTAGTCACCATCCTTGTCATCATCTATAAACATCTAGAAGCACGACTCACCTTCAACTCAAGAAAAGATAAATCCTTCTTTAACCAAATGTTAAAGACGGGCGATAGAAAACTGTAAACTGGCAACTTCCAAAAGTGATCCCGAAATGAATTTCAGGATAACCCTGTAACAGTATAAACATACCCGCATTTGTATTACGACCGAATACAAATGCAACTGAGACAAAGATATTATATCTACACAGTATAATACTCGGATCTGGCTTAAACCAAAGCCGACTAGTATTATCTGCCCGAAATATGACACGTGCGTAAACGCACGTGCATTTTCTGTACCCTGCCATAAAACCATACGGCCTCTACAACGTTTCGTACGAACTTGGGAAAGTGTCTATGGGGGACTCTAATGACTCATCAGCACACTGGCACTGGGTATAACCACTAGCACGTCAGAGGTACGAGCTGTACGTAACGGTTGCCTATGTATTGAAGGAAGGGGAAGCTGACGAGCGAACTCATCCAGAAACCCTACTGAGCCTGACATTGACAATATCCGTACAGTCCGGTCCGTTCGTCTAAAGAGTATCGCATATCGAGTCTAGGGATGGATAAAGTCAGACCCCTAATAACGCGATAAATCGTGTCGGCATGAAGCCCGTCACCATCTGAGAAACTACTGATCCAAATTAGTAATTCTTCACTACCTCGGCCGAGGATTTCTAGTGATGGCCACCCGTGCACTGTGCGACATCAACCCCCAATACCGGGAGAGACGAATCCCTGATGATCCGCTCACTGCCTCCATGTGGCTCGGGACTGTACCCAAAAAATACCTATTTGCACGTCTCCTCTGAGCTTGGTAGGGTAGAAATCAAAGCACAGTGGGAACTCACACGAGACAAATGATGATCTCTGGTCGACAAACTAACCTGTACACATGTCACCAGGGAACTGCTATGTGACGATATGTATAATACCAACTAGCATGTTCCCGGCGAGTCCTGTCCGGTGTACTCATAACCCAATAAGCACCTATATACATCTTAGGTGATCCAACTGACACCAGTGGCTTGTGAGACCGACTACCGCCCCTCGTCGGGGTCTCGACTGTATACACTAGTCTACTCTGGAGTATCGATGCCCTGTCTCGAAACTCCTCCGACTAGGGACACTTTAAGGATGTGTTATAGACCCCAGCTCCCACGTATATGATCACCATCATACTGCTGGCTGTCAAGAAGAATCCTATGGGCTCTATCATCATGCAATAGTGAACTAAAGCATGTATACGATGATAAAGACAAACCAGATAGCATACTATCATCTCGAGCAAGACTGTCATATCGGTATTGGTCCTCCATCAATCATTGCAATCACGTACCTGCGATCCAATAATTGACTTTGAGGGCACTATATCCAACAATCTCCCAGTTGCACTTAAGGCTAATTATTGCGATCTCGCATACTCACAGCCCGTGTGATACCGAACATCCAACTCCTCTACTAATCAGTTTCACAAAGCTAGTTTGTATAACTCTTGTGTTCGAGAAATAGCCTCAGTGAGTGGATCCGCCCTGATGTTTCTTTCTATATCTCTCTTAATCTCAAATTCGCGGAGAAAGCCATCTCCCGAATCGAGTAATACATGTCTTAGAATATGTCTGAATATCTGATGGGGCCTAGCTCATAAATGAACTCCAAATCCAAACTTCTTAGACTTTATTGATAACTGAACCTGATCAGTATCCAGCACCATGCCTCCCACAGTATCCTCTTGGACCACCTGTCCATAATACTGTCCCTCGTCAGAGGGAAAACTATAACTCTGACAGTCACTCTGTCATCCATGTCACCTTGGAAGCCTGGAATGATAACTGTTTCCCGAAGGAGGCTGTTGTCATCAAATCCGTAGAACATGCACTTATGTTCTAAAACTGCTTCCTTATGTTTTTCCAGGATTGGATTAATATAAACTTATCGCATCTAGTGCGAAAGCAACATCTGGTATGGTACTTGACATCTCATGATTGACTCAATTGCCTAAGCAAGTGATCTGCCAATCATACACATCCCTCTCTCCTTTAGTCTCTAAGACACCTTTAGAGAGGGTGACTCTATCACCTGCAGGTACACAACCATGCCAGGAGTCAACTATTCTAAAATACTATTAGAATACTGTCAAAGTACCCATATTGGGAAACTACCCAAATCTAGATCTAAAACCATAGATCTAGTAACCAGAATGTCAGATATTATATCCATGTCCTTTGTGAAGAAACAACTGTGTGACAACCACAGTACAACCGATCGTAGTATAGGAATTTTACTTCCTACTCTGTGTATGTCATCCAAATACCAGGACATCACACCTTACTACCTTCTTAACAGATCCATCCCCTGTTCTGATGAAGTCAACCCAATGACTTTCACATCAAAAATAGATGATCTTATCTACGCTATATCTGCTCAAGCCTATAAATAGACATAAGCTACTTGCCCACTATGCTTCCGCTGCTCCCACTGACTACGACAACCCTCTGGCAGAATAATATATACGTGCACTTCTAAAGCTAGTTTCGAACGACGCTATACTTATCCTCCTGCCGAGTCCCATAGTCTGGAACAACAGTAGTGTCAAGTCTGGGTAAACAAGAACCTCCCTGTCACCGTCCTTGAGGCTACCGAAGTACCTCTCGGGTGTCTGAGGTTACCCACCATATCTGCGGAGTGGCTATTGGAATGTCAAACCTGATTGAATATATAGGTCCTATTAAAGTTTTCGTAATCGTTTGCGGTTCTGGAATCACTTCCAGTTCTACCATACTCCCACTACTGTTTTCTGAAAAAATCCATTTTACTAAAACTGTTGCGAGTCAAGAACAATATCACTATTGATCTTGCATATGGTAGAAAATCAACCCTCGTCAAAGCCATGGTCAACCCACAAACCGCCATTACAGAAACGTGCCTTGATCTATCCAGTGTCTGGTTTTAAGCATAAGCTGGACAACTCCCCGTATCTTAACATCGTTAAGATATGAACCATTCTATATACAATATAGAAATAGAGGCACTAATTTAATTGGAACCAGATTCAAATCATGCAGCTGTCTCCAGTGCATATCAACTTAATGGAAAGTGGCTACTCAGCATTACTCAACTTAGGAATCCATCCGATTATGAGTAACCTGAAAGAGAAACGAGTTTCTCAAAACCATTACTATCAACTGAATACCAATCACAAGAATCTACATCTTCGATCTCTTTTAAGAATCCCGATACTTGCGATACCTGGTTCTCTACTTTATTCTTATACCCACAACTTCTCAAAACTTAGATATAGTATTTCAACGAAACACTTGTCTAAAAACTAGAGAAATTACAAGTAAACAGAACGGAGTACGAAGACCAACCCCTTTGTCCTGGTGGACACTGGACAACATACAATACTCTGTATAAGTCCGCTGAGTTGAATAACTCAAAAACTGTGCGTCGTAGGTTGAAAACTGTACTTATGGTTTAAGAACTACTCCGTTGTTCAATACTCCTTACCCAATCGTCAACTGGTATAGGTAAATGTCACCGACATAATATCAAAAAGTTATATCTCACTTTATAAAAATAAACGTATAGATATATCATTTTGAAATTGATGCACAACAACAGATACTCAAAACCAAATACATGCCATCCGGCAAAAACCCAGGCGACTTTCTCAAATATCACCAATTACAACGAATTCCGATATAATGAGGATAATCACCTAATTCCCAATAACTTACTCCCACTCATCATCTGTAAAACCATACAGATGTGAGAATCATACTTGGTAAATACATACCCTGGAGTAAGTATCTAATCGGTAAATCAGTTTTCCTTTAACAATGCACTGAAACATGAAAATGTTTCGTAGGGGTATCCTGGTATTCCTAGTAATGCCTCTTCCATAATACAATTCATAACTTTAACCGTATATTTTATTGCCATCTCTCCAAATCCCTTTATTTATCTTTATTCATTACCTTATGTACACCATCGTTAGGCTAAATGGTTTTCTTCCTTCCCTACCGTTCGGCACCAGCCTATGGTTTGGATGAAGACTATCCATTAAGCATAATTGGTGTACCCTCCTAAACCTAGGAGTACTCGCAACTTGAGAGAAGGTGATGATAAAATACAACTGAATAACACCTTATTCTATTTCTCCCAAACTGGGGGAAAAAGCAAAGGTGAAATAGGAGTGGTGATGAAGTACGTGGTTTAGGTCGTGAATGATAACAGTCGCAATTTACATTGCCCTCTTTCTAATCCCTTTATTTTGTCTTTAGCTATTACCTTCTGTACACCCTACTTAGGCTAATTGGTTTTCTTCATTCCCTACCTTTCGGCACCTGCCAATGGTTTGGAAGAAGACTTTCCAATAAGCGTAATAGGTGTACTCTCCTAAACTAAGGAGCCCTCGCAACCTGAGAGGAGGTGATAATAAAAGACAACTGAATAAACCAATTCTATTTCTCCTGAACCTGGATCCATCCTCGAAGAAGTTCCTTCGAGTTCGTATATAACCATACGATGGATCTATCCAACAGAAGTGGATATCCGTAGTAATACAGGGTGTTCTGAGAAATTCAAAGGGTAAAAGAAGGAGCGGCAATGACTTATGCAACTCGGACAATCCAAAAGCCAGTATTTTAAGAAGGTTCGGTCAACTTGGTCACTGAGTCATAGTCTAGGGTCGGTCAAAGGTCGCTGCCAAAGAGAGAGAGAGAAAAGAAACACTCTGCGTGCACTCTAACCTAGATCAGAATGGTTATCACTTTATCTAATCAGGAAACCTCCCACTGTTTTCTCAAATTCTCCTCCAAACCTGAAAGAAGAATTTGTCGGGATCACCCGAAGAGTAAACCAACTCATCAGTGAGAATCGGGATCCAACTATCATCGCATGATAACTTGATGGAAGCCACTCAAGTTATCACACTCCAGAAGGTATGCGCATGCCTGGCAAGTTTCTTGTATGTATGAAACTCTCGATATGATTTTTGCCTCATGATCTTATGACCTTGACTTTGGCCAACAAATCATAAGTCACATGTCAAGTTCTACCCGTCATTATCCAGGTTAATTTGAACCCACCCGCACATGCCCTTGACTTTGGCCAACAAGGCAGAACGACTGTCCCAAACCAACGCATCTATCTATGCAGCAGATGAATATTCAGCAGCTACCAAGCACTATGCCTTGACTTTGGCCAACAAACATAGCTTGAATACTACTGACTATCCATAAGAAATGACGGAGGGCTACGGCTGGTTTTTGGCGAAAAACCTTTAACGTAATGAACTTGATTTTGTTGAAGGAACCTGATAGCTTTTTATAAAAATATAGTGGCGAAAATATTTTGCTAAAGAGGTCACTCCCGGTGAAGGGATCTCGGCTCTTTCCACATGGAATGAGGTGCAGGATATTCCAACTGATTACCGCGATGCAAAGCAACTTATAATCGACTATAGTGAAGTTATTACCCTGACGTAAACTTCTGCCCAAGGAGTCACTCCCGGTGAAGGGATCTCGACCCTTGCCTCGTCGAATGAGGTGCAGGATATTCCAATTGAGTACCGCTATGCAAAACAAAAGTAAACATCTTTGTAATAACACATTTTAAAATTTGTTCCAACAACATCATATATAGGTTTGTTTTTCTTGCATTGATAAGAATCAACGCAGTCCCATCAATCAATCACACCAGAAAAGAACGAAAATATAATGTACCTATATGCCATCCGCATTCGTCACTGGTTCCCGTCATCACCCGTTAGGTTACTTAACTAACGACAGAGCGGGGGCTGGACTAGCGCGGGTGTAAAACATATACAACATCTAATAGTATATATACCCATATACAATAATCGCTCCAGGCGTGATAATATGCAACATTACAGAAAAGTAATAAGTATCACAGAACAATACAGATAATTTGGGATCCCCGGGTTTCACAGAGCCGCTATTGAAACCCGACGTCCCCCTGGTCGTGTGGATAGCCCGTGCAATGAAATCTAGACCCCTACGGATGCGGCAAGTTACCCGCCAAAAACCTAAAGCGAGGCAGCCCCCTACAGCAAAATGAATGGACCACCCGGCACTTCACGGAATACGGTAACTTGAGCACCCTTCCTTGGGTCAACCTGTACCCCCTACGAGTGCGGCGAATAGTCTGCCAATTCTAGAGTGAGGCCCCTCTACCTCTCAAAGCCATGAAATACGGACCCGTTGCCCTCCAGAACCCGGCTATCCGTGCACTCCTTCGCGGGATAAACCTAGTACAGAAATAAAAATATGTACAACGGGTACATCGACCTCTTCCCGGTCGTGCCCCAAAAAGAATATTATATAAACAGGAAGTGACGGCAGTCCACATGTTGGACGCTCGCCCCGCAATATCAAATGTACAAATAAATCCAAACTGCACTACCATTGCACACTGCTATCCACCACGACAAATCCGCAACATCACAGCACAACACAGAACATCAACGCGAATGTCACATTCGCAAATCCGTCTAAAAGGACAATAGCAATTTGACGCAATTTACCGCTCGAATGACATTCCCGGTCAAAGATATAATGTAAATACTGTAAACTAACACGTTTAAATTTCGATCGACCAAATATCCCATAGAGGGCCCCACAAACATCTGCTGTACAGTAACAAAATCTGGGCCCAAAAGATATATACCAAAAACCACAATTTCCCATTTTGAACTCACTGGAAAAATTTGGGTCACTGTTCCCACACACTGGCCGCGGTTCCCCGGTCAAACCCTAGCTTTGACCGTGGATCCGCAGCAGTTCTGTGGGATCACGTGCCCAATTTTCACCAGTATGCTTAAAAAACCCTGCTTAATTTTCTGGGATGATCAAAATAATTTTTAAACCTGATTTAAAAACGACAAAAACTTTGAACATGGAAATTGCAGTTTTTGAAATTCGGTTCGATCGATATTTTAAACGTGTTAGCACAAGTTAGTATAGCTTAATGGTGAGGCTCTGATACCACTGTAAGTCCACGGTAGCGCCCCGGCGGTCTAACAGACGCCAAATGCGGAACAAAAACTTTTACAACTAGCGCTATCGTGTACTGTCACCCGGATCTGCCATTAAAGCTAAACTAACAAACTACAAAGTGGGTAGAAATGTTATACCGAACGATCCAAGTCCTTCGGTCTTCAACCATCATCCCATGCTTTATTGCGGCTGCTTCGATTTCCTGAATCTCCAGTCTTCTCGTCCAGGTGGCACAACGTCGACGGATCTTTAAACGGGCTCCCGCCTCTGAACCAAGGCAACTCGATCATCAAGTTTGCTAAAAGAGATGACCAAGATTGATGTAAAGAATGAGTAGAACACTTTGTCTCGTTACGTCCAAAGGTATGGACGGACGGTTAATGAAGTTGCCTTTTGGATCGGATTGAAATGAGATATGAAAATATGTATGAACTAGATCTCTCTCTTCTCATTTTAACAACCCTTTCTTTTTCCCAAAAATCATCATCCATTCACCAAGAATGGCCGGCCACTTTAAAGGGGAGGGAGGTGAGTATAGGAATCAAGAGAGTGACCATTAGCACTAATACAAATGAATGAGTCGTAATGCACACCTTGCTAAACATTAATGCAAATGATGAATCATCATAATCTAGTCATCAAAGCATTTAATGAACAAATGAGTCATGAAGCCTAGTCAACATCCTAGTCATCATCTAGAAATATCTAGAAGCACGACTCACCCTCAACTCAAGAAAAGATAAATCCGTATTTAACCAAATGTTAAAGACGGGCGATAGAAAACTGGAAACTGGCAACTTCCAAAAGTGATCCCGAAACGAATTTCAGGATAACCCTGTAATAGTATAAACATACTCGCATTTGTATTACGACCGAATATAAATGCAACTGAGACAAAGATATTATATCTACACAGTATAATACTCGGATCTGGCTTAAACCAAAGCCGACCAGTATTATCTGCCCGAAATATGACACGTGCGTAAACGCGCGTGCATATTCCGAACCCTGCCATAAAACCATACGGCCTCTACAACGTTTCGCCCGAACTTGGGAAAGTGTCTGTGGGGGACTCTAATGACTCATCAACACCCTGGCACTGGGTATAACCACTTGCACGTCAGAGGTACGAGCTGTACGTAACGGTTGCCTATGTATTGAAGGAAGGGGAAGCTGACGAGCGAACTCATCCAGAAACCCTACTGAGCCTGACAGTGACAATATCCGTACAGTCCGGACCGTTTGTCTAAAGAGTATCGCATATCAAGTCTAGGGGGTGGATAAAGTCAGACCCCTAATAACGCGATAAATCGTGTCGGCATGAAGCCCATCACCATCTGAGAAACTACTGATCCAAATCAGTAATTCTCCACTACCTCGGCCGAGGATTTCTAGTGATGGCCACCCGTGCACTGTGCGACATCAACCCCCAATACCGGGAGAGACGAATCCACGGCGATCCGCTCACTGCCTCCATGTGGCTCGGGACTGTACCCAAAAAATACCTGTTTGCACGTCTCCTTTGAGCGTGGTAGGGTAGAAATCAAAGCACAGTGGGAACTCACACGAGACAAATGACGATCTCACGTCGACAAACTAACCTGTACGCATGTCACCAAGGAACTTCTATCTGACGATATGTATAATACCAACTAGCATGCTCCCGGCGAGTCCTGTCCGGTGTACTCATAACCCAATGAGCACCTGTATACATCTTAGGTGATCCAACTGACACCAGTGGCTTGTGAGATCGGCCACCGCCCCTCGTCGGGGTCTCGACTGTATACACTAGTCTACTCTGGAGTATCGATGCCCTGTCTCGAAACTCCCACGACTAGGGACACTTTAAGGATGTGCTTATAGACCCCAGCTCCCACGTATATGATCACCATCATACTGCTTGCTGTCAAGCTGAATCCTATGGGCTCTATCATCATGCAATAGTGAACTAAAGCATGTATACGATGATAAAGACAAACCAGATAGCATACTATCATCTTGAGCAAGACTGTCATATCGGTATAGGTCCTCCATCAATCATTGCAATCACGTACCTGCGATCCAATAATTGACTTTGGGGGCACTATATCCAACAGTATCTCTCGGGCGGATGAGACTGCCTACTACTTCTGCGGATAGGCGTTGGTATGTCCCTTTCTTCTGAAACTTCTGGTTCTACCATACTTTCAGTAACAGCTTGTGGTTCTGGAATTTCTTCCAGTTCTATTGCGCTCCCACTCTTCTGATTTTCTAAAAATTCAGCTTCCAAGAAGTGGGCATGACGAGAAACAAAAACCTTTTGTTCCTCTGCGTAATAGAAATAATACCCCTTGGAGTTCTTTGGATATCCCATAAAGTTACACTGTACTGAGCATGCCTCGAGCTTGTCCGGATGCTGCTTTTTTACAAAAGCTGGACATCCCCATGTCTTCAGGTACTGAAGATAGGGTTTCTTCCCACTCCATATCTGATATGGTGTGGTAGGCACAGTCTTGGTTGGAACCTTGTTCAAAAGATATGCAGCTGATTCTAGTGCATAACCCCAGAAAGATCGCGGTAACTCAGCCTTACTCATCATGGAACGAACCATATCCAATAGGGTTCGATTCCTCCTTTCCGATACACCGTTGTGTTGTGGTGTGTATGGAGGAGTAAGCTGAGAGAGAATTCCATTCTCTTTTAAGTAACCTATGAACTCGGCACTTAAGTATTTACCACCTCGATCAGATCTCAGTGTCTTGATACTTTTGCCTGTTTGGTTTTCCACTTCATTCTTGTATTCCCGGAATTTCTCAAAGGCCTCGGATTTATGCTTTATCAAGAAGATATGTCCATACCTAGAGAAATCATCCGTAAAAGTAATGAAGTAGGAATAACCACCTCGCGCATGTGTAGACATTGGACTACACACATCGCTGTGTATGAGTCCCAAGAGCTCGCTCGCTCTTACTCCGTGTCCAGTAAACAGAGTCTTTGTCATCTTTCCCATGAGACAAGATTCACAAGTAGCATAAGATTGATATTCGAACGGATTCAAATATCCTTCTCTATGTAACTTAGTCAACCGTGTTTCATTGATGTGACCTAGTCTACAATGCCATAAGAAAGCCTGATTTATTTCCGGAGACATTATTTTAAGTGTATTCTGGACATTGAAAACCTGAGCTTGATTCAGTACGTATATACCGTCATCTAATGTACCGGACCCAATCAGAACTTGATTTAGGTGGATGTGAACTACATCGCTTACGAATGTAAAATCATATCCCTCTCTTGAAAGTGGGGACACTGATATGATGTTACAAGTCAAACTAGGTACATACAAACAGTTACGTAGAATCAATATCTGCCCACTTGTCAGACCTAGGCGATATTCTCCCACGGATTCAGCGTCCACGCTCATTCCGTTCGCAACTCTGAGAGACAAATTGCCTACCCTGATAATTCTACGGTTTCTCAAAGCATGTAATGAGTTACAGATATGAGATCCTTCTTCGGTATCTAGTACCCAGGAAGTAGAGTTAATTGACAAACAGTTCTCAATCACAAACACACTCGAGGCCGAATCCACAACATGCTTCGAATCCTGGATACTGGCTTCCAAAGCCCTGCAATCCTTCTGCCAAAGCCCGTTCCCATAACTATAGGAACATCCCTCCTTACCTACACCGAGTCTCGAAACTTTTGCTCTTCCCTTTCCTTCTACTTCACTGACACCGTATATCGGCTTTGTGGAGGTTTTCCTCTTTTCACCTTTTGCTATCGCTCTGGATGCAGAAGAAGAAGGTCCCCCATTAAGCAGAGCGGGTGTCTCCCTGGTTTCTTTCAGGTTGTAAGTAGAGGGTAGGGACTGTGGAAAAAAGTCAGCGCATGACCTGTTTCCCAACATGGTCTCCAAGTCCTTGAGCTCATCAATATAGCTAGTCATCGTAAGGACGTCGTCCCCTACATATGACCCGACAGCCAACCTCGCTTGAAGCAATTCGTTCGAGGTCTCATATCTTGCGATACGAGATTGCTCTCCAGATAAATCTTTGTTATGGAGAAAAATGGAAATTAAGTCCATCTTCTCGTGCTGCTTCTTGTATACACCATCAACTGAAGCCAACATGAGGCACTTGGCATTCACACTATCCTTTTCCCTTGTCTGACGGATATCCATATCTGCGACGGTGGAAACTGGACCTGGGACGGTGGGGGCTTGAGTAGTAATAGGGTGGTCCAGCTTGTCATGGGCAATGGACATCTGGACAGACCTTTGCCAATCATAAAAGTCAGATTCAGTCATTTTGTTATCTAGATGTAACCTAGTCATGGTCACATGGTCGTTGCAATGAGAGAGAGAGGGAACACTTTAGCATGATGCTCTTGCAAGTTTAGAGTGGTTTTTAGTTTATCTAAACTAGATGGCTCCCACTGTTTCTCGAATCTTTCCTCAAACCATAAAAGAAGAATTAGCCAGGACTGATCTCACCGTATAATACTTGCTTAACCGTTCAGCCAGGCTAGTGTCGGTACTTCGAGGGAGGTTTTACGACGCTTTCACGAAGTTCCTTAATTAAATAACCTCTTTTCTCTGGAGGCGTAGCCCCGCTGACACTGTTCTAGACACCTACTTGGTTTATAGCATTAATCGTTAAGTGACGAATCTCCTGATGAATAGCGGATACTCACAGTAGGATCGGGATCCAAATATCATCGTGTGATAAAGCTGAAGGAGTCTTACCAAAATTATCACACTCCAAATGGTATGCAACTCTAGCAAGTTTCAGTTTCTTTAGAAACTCCCGATGTGGATTTTTTCCCCATGCTCTTATGACCTTGACGAAGGCCAACAAATCATAAGTAACATGTCAAGTTTTGCCCATCATTATCCATGTTAATTTGAACCCACCCGCACATACCCTTGACGAAGGCCAACTAGGTAATACGACTGTCCTAAACCAACGCATCTATCTGTGCTACATATGAATACCCCAGCAGCTACCAAACACTATGCCTTGACGAAGGCCAACAAACATAGCTTGAATACTACTGACCATTCATATGAAATGACGGAAGGCTACGACTGGTTTGGCGAAACCGTGAACGTAGTGAACTTGATATAATCAAAGGAACCTGATAGTTTTTTAAAAGGAGTGGTTAAAGCTCCGCAATTAAAAAATCTGCTCTTTTAAAATAACTGAGTGGTTTCTTTTAAATTTGTTCCAACGATTCAAACTTTGGTTTATTTTCTTTGCATTAATATAATGCGTCCCATCAAATATCCTATCATTGAAGAAAACAACGAAAATACAACGTCCGCTTATGCCATCCGCATTCGCCATTGGGTCCCGTCATTCACCCGTTAGGTTACTTAACTAACGACAGAGTGGGGGCTGGGCTAGCGCGGATGCAAAACATAAGCAACGCCTACTAGATATCATATATAGATATTGTACATTTGTCAGACGCAATAATAGGCATTCCAGATCACAGATGAACATTATTGGATATAACAGCAATCCGCGTTTCTTTTGAGCCTGCAACGAAAGAAGGATTACACAGTTGTGATGAATAGCCATTACCCCACCCTAGACCCCTACGGGTACGGCAAACTACCCGCCAAGTACCCGAAATGAAGCGGTCTCTCTCAACAACGTGAGTAGGCCACTAATCACTTCAAAGTACCCGGTAGTTTATCCACCCCACCTTGGGTCTATCCTAGGAGCAGAAAACAGTAAATGAAATAATACAACGGTGGCAACAACCTCAGCCCGGATGTGCCCCGCAAAAGAATATTACATCATATTACAATTTATTTCGAATGAAAGAATATAAAAACTCATCTCAAGCCCCGGCTAATCATCACAACGATCCAATGAAGTTCTTATACACAAACCAGTAAAAACCATTACAGAAATGTGCAACCCCCTGCTAACCGACATACTAGCAATTAGGGGAGGTTTATGAACACATTAAACATCACAGATAAAACTTGATTAGCAAATAACTTAGAATTTCGATCGACAACCTTTTTCCGTCTCTACCCCAAATACAAGCCAGCACTGAAATAACCTGGGCAGAAGCAAAATATACAGGAAAACAGAACACCCAAAAATAAGAGTTACTGTGTAAATACGAGTCAACTCGGAGTTGACTCGGCCGTGGATCCGCGGCGGATCTCACCAATCCGCCGCGCTTCCGCGGCAGTTTAACCGAGTTAGCACCTTGTATTTCTCCAGTATTCTTAGAATTCCCTGCTGTGAATTTTCATACCTCTGAAATATTTTTTTCGACAGGTTTAAAATCGACAGAAACTTGAGGGGTCCGGGGTTAGGTTTTCGTATTTTTCCGACGATCGAAGTTCTAATTAGTTGCTAACGAGCTAGTAAAGGTTTAGTAGTCTCTGATACCACTGTAAGTCCATGTCATGCACCCCACGAGCTCGCGGGGAGGCGGAATATATGAAAAACAATTATCAAAGCTTCGTAATATGGACTTGAGCACACGGATCGTGTCTAAACCATTGCTAGCAAACTACGAGAGGTTTAACTACTCGGATTCAAAGTTATACCTCACGTTACTTGTCCTTCGGGTCTTCATCGCTGTCCTCCACACCTCGTAGGCTCTATGGAACATGGGCACCTCAACGGCCTCCTCGAGTCAAAGGCGATCCACCCGAGAGTCTATAGTCCGAGCTTCTATCTCGAATCTGAGATAACTACGGCTTCTAGTTTGCTAATCTAGAAGTCCTAGAGGGTGTAGAGTATTAAGATGAATTACTTAGTCACTTAAACCCTAGGATTCTCAACTCATGAGAGCTTTTAGAGTTTAAGGAAGAAGATTATAACTTGTGGAGAGAGAAAGCTTTTGTGATAATGATAATGAATAATCCTCATGAAAGAATATAATGAAGCATACAAATATCTCTTGATAAATATCTAGAAATATCTTATGAGCTTCATTTAATCCTAAGGGTGAATCACCTCATGAGTCATTAAGCATTTAATGAAAACTTACACCTCATCTCTCCACCTCATTTGTGTTTAATCCAAAAGAAATAAATACAAATGAGTCACCTTCTTCTAGAAGCTTCCCGACAAATTACGAGACTACCCCTCCCATCCGTATTTCTGAAAACACGGATAATTTTTGACTGAATAAATCCATCTGTATAATACTAGAATCTGGATTAAACCAAAGCCTGCTAGTATTATCTGCCCGATCATAATACGTGCACAAGTGTACGTAAGTGATCGCGGCCCTGCCGTAAAACCATACGGCCTCTACACATTTTGCCCGGTGCAGGGAAACTCTCTGCGTGGTACTCTAAAGACTCGACACTACGCTGGCAGTGGGTTTAACCATAGGCCACAAGCGGTACTAGCTGTACATAACGGTCCCCAGGTAAATGTCGATAAGAAGGACGATGAGGAAATCTATCTGAACTCCAACTGAGACAGATGTGACAATCTTCGTACAGTCCGGTCTGTTCATCTAGGACTATCGCATATCGGGCCTAGGGGGCGGTAAACGTTAGAACCCTAATAGCGGTATAAGTCATGTCGGAGTGAAGCCTATTACACCTTGAGAAACTACTGGAACCTACCAGTAAATCTCGTTTGCTCTGGCCAGGGACTTTGCGTAATGGCTCTCCATACACAGCGCGATATCAACCCCCAATACCGGGAGAGATGAATCCTGTCTAACCGCCACTTCCTCCAAGTGCTTCGGGACTGCACCCAACTACTACCTTTTTGCACGACTCCTTTGAGCCGTGGTAGGGTAGTAATCTAAGAACAGTGGGAACACACCCGAGGCAAAGTAGCAGTCTCAAGTCGACGGACTAAGCTGTACTCATGTCACCTGGGAACTGCTATCTAACGATGGGTATAAAACCAACCTGCAGTTCCCGGCGAGTCCTGTCCGGTGTACTCGTAACCTAACGAGCGCCTGCATACTATCTCCAGTACGACGTACTGATGGCTGTGGGACAGACCATCTCCCCAACTGGGATGAGAAGCGTACACAGCAGTCTACTCCGGAGTATCGATACCCCATCTCGATAATTCTACAACTAGGGACCTGTATAGGATGTTGCTTATAGACTACCCAGCCCCCACTAGTGTGACTGCCATCACAACACTGGTAATCAAGCAAAGATCCTAAGGGCTCTACTAATATGTATAAGCGATACGTTAAAAGAAACATATGCACATATTAAAGTAGACACAAACCAAGTAGCATACTACCATTTTTAGCAAGACTGTTAATACAACTGTGAATATCCCAAGCTTCCATTAAGTAATATACGAACTAGTATGATACAGTAATGGCTTCTAGGGCATAAACACTAACACTGTCCATTAACCAATTTCTGCAGGTCTCTTTGCAAAAATTCGCAGCGCCGCAAAAAGTAAATTGTTGCGTGGTTGATCTTGGTTGTTTGCATTTTTAACACGGAAATTAAGGGGCAAAGACCAAATTCAGATTAGGTTGGGAGTTTATTACCCTTCCTAAGCCCCAAAAATCACAAACTTGCATCCGCATCACCCTCATTAACTAAAAAATATCTAGACATGACTCTAAGGACCGCCGCGCTCACTTAGGACAGAAGGAGATCGTGGGTAATCTATTGCTTATCCGCGTTTCTTTTATGGTGTCTAAGGCATGTGTGTCTCCCACTACTTACGTAGTAGAGAACCTCCCACTTACCTGGCACTTACCTGGCCACAGGAGGGGCAAAGAGGCAGTAGAGGATCTATCTTGCGACTTGTCTTCTGGAAGTCTAGGAGCGGTCTAGAGACTTGAACTAGGTGACCACTAGAATGTAGGGTTTCTAGGCATCCTATTGAAGTCTCACAAGGCATCAACCATGCCAATTTCAAAATTTATTGGTGCCGAGAAACCCTAACACGGATCGTTTACTAGATGTTTAGGCGAAACGATAATCTAGTTAACAACTAAACTATAAGTTAGATGCTACAACCTTTGTAGATCCGGATATCCAACTCCTTAGCTCCACGTGGTCATGCCCTCGCTGTCCATCTCGAATCCCGAACTCAAGCATCATCTTCGTCGGAGAAACGGGCGAGCTAGGTCGTCGGCTTCGTGCCGAAGATGATCTACGTCGAGGCATCACTAGTTCAAGCTCCGACTTCACAAACTTATGAAACTTGTGAAGTAAACACCCAAAACAACTTGGCAAGAGGTAGAGGGTGAAGAAATAGGAGGTGGGTTCACTTTAGAATTGGATTTCTCACTTTGGATCTCAAGATGCCATTAAAGTAGCAAGCTTTTCTATTTCAAGAAGAAGAAGAAGATGAAGCTAGTTATGATAAGTTCTCATTAAAATGAAATAGAAAATCAATACTTATCATAACTTAACCTTGGTTAAGTGTAGAGAATATACCATGGTTAGTTGGGTGGGTTAGGGTTAAGCATGATGACAAGAATGGTAGCAAAAGTCAAGGGTTCATGAAGCATCTTATAAGAAACAAAAATGCCACCATTCTCATTTAAACTTATCCAAATAAATGAATAAACAAATAAATGAACAAATAAATATGCAAAACCCTAATTATCATAATAACCATGGTTGAATTCTATTCACTTAACCATATGATCAAGTATCATCAAACATGATACAAAAAAGTGCACAAAAGTATATCACATATACAATGTGCAATCCAAGTGAGAAAAATCCGTTTAAAGTGAACCAATACTAGTCAATGCAAAGTAATATATCAAATATATAATTATACATTAAATCATTAAATCAACACTTGATTCAATGATCCGGTCATGTCACACACGACCGACTAGTATTCAATGTATCGGCTTATCGAATCGATCTTCGATTCGATAACTAGGTTATATCGCATACAACCATTCGAAACATTAATCGCAAGAATTAAATATGGTATCACATACACGCATAATTCTCGGTCCCGCACATATCTCATATGCGCTCCTATTTCGTTTCGCTTGAACCAGGAAACCTCTGTGTAGGACTCTAAAGACTCATCAATACGCCGGTAGCAGATGATGATCATATCAAGCACCCACAAGCCGCAAGCGGTCTGCTAAACGTAACGGCCACCCGGGTATTGAGCGATCAGAAGATCGACGAGCTAGCCCGCTCACACTCCTGCGAATCCGACCAGTAACACCTAACGTATAGTCCGGTCTCTTCGTCTGATATGTCGCATATCAAGTCTAGGGGTGGTAAACGTCAGACCCCAATAACCCGATAAGTCGTGCCGATGTGAGGCTCGTAACGGGTCGAGAAACTACTGGTAACACTTACCAGCAAATCTCTGATCAGCCCTGGCCAGGGACTTCCCTGTTACGGCCAATCGAGCACAGCGCAACATCAACCCCCAATACCGGGAGAGACGAAACCCCTCCTATCGCTCATTGCCTCCATGTGACTCGGGACTGTACCCAAAGACCACCGTTTTGCACGCCCTCATGGACGTGGTAAGGTGGAGACCAAAGCACAGTGGGAATCACACAAGACTCTATGACGATCTCGGGTCTACAGACTAACCTGTACAAGTGTCACCTGAGAACTGCCATCTGACGTGAGGTATAATACCATCTGGGAGTTCTCGGCGAGTCCGTCCAGTGTACCCAGTCTCCACTGAGCACCCGTACACCATCTCTGATGTCAAACACCATGGATATGGGATCATCCATCGCCCATCTCATGGGTCGAGAAGCGTATATGCTAGTCTACACTGGTATATCGATGCCCCGTCTCGATACACCCACGACTAGGGACCATGAAGGATGTACTTATGGACTACCATGTCCCCACTAGTATGATCTGCATCACAGTCCAGGTAGTCAAGTACATATCCTAAGGGCTTTACCAACATGTAACTATAAGACAGTATAAAGAGACTAGTGTACATATTAAGATAAAGAGTAACCAGATAGCATACTATCATATCGAGCAAGAAAGTCATCTCTATATATGTCCAAGCATCCAATATAATATACATCATCTGTATAATACTGGTCTCTAGGGCATACATACAACTAACAATCTACCACTTGCACTAGGGCCAGCTGCTGTTGTATCGCATACCGAGCATCCCGAAGAGTCTCTCAAACTGTATCTGGGGAATGGCCTTCGTGAGTGGATCCGCGGTGTTGTTCTTCGTGTCAACCCTCCTGACCTCGATCTCCCGGCGATCAACTATCTCCCGGATCAGGTGATACCGCCTCAGAATATGCCTGGATCGCTGATGGGACCTGGGTTCCTTGGCCAAAGCCACCGCTCCATTGTTATCACAATACAAAGGTATTGGATGCTCAATGGATGGAACCACTCCAAGTTCAGTAATGAACTTCTTGATCCAGACAGCCTCTTTGGCAGAATCGTTGGCAGCGATGTATTCAGCCTCCATCGTCGAGTCTGCCACGGTTTCCTGCTTGGAACTCTTCCAGCAAACCGCCCCTCCGTAAAGGGTAAAGACAAATCCCGACTGCGACTTAGAGTCTTCCTTATCACTCTGGAAGCTCGAATCGGTAAAGGACTCCACTTGGAGTTCTCCATTACCATACACCAAGAACATATCTCTAGTCCTTCGTAAGTACTTGAGAATGCTCTTCACAACTGTCCAGTGACTCTCTCCAGGATCAGCTTGATACCTGCTCACTACACTTAGTGAGTATGCTACATCGGGTCTGGTACATAGCATCGCATACATGATAGAGCCTACTGCCGAAGCATAGGGTATCCCTTGCATGCGAGCTATCTCCAAATCAGTCTTGGGAGACATCTCTTTGGAGAGAGTGACTCCAGAGATCGTAGGCAAGTTCCCACGCTTGGACTCTTCCATACTAAACCTCTTTAGTATGGTGTCAATGTACCTGGATTGGGACAATCCCAAAATCCGTTTGGATCTATCTCTATAGATCCTAATTCCCAATATGCAGGAGGCATCACCAAGATCTTTCATTGAGAATCTTTGTGATAAGAAGAGCTTGACCGCTTGCAGCATAGGAATATCATTTCCTATCAAGAGTATGTCGTCCACATACAATACGAGGAAGACAACCTTACTCTCTGCCACCTTCTTGTAGATACAAGGTTCATCTGGATTTTTGACGAAATCAAACTCTTTGATAACGACATCAAAGCAGATGTTCTAACTCCGCGATGCTTGCTTTAATCCATAAATGGATTTAAGCAGCTTGCACACCTTCCCGCTGCTCCCACTGTCTACGAAGCCCTCTGGCTGAGTCATGTACACGCACTCTTCTAAATCACCATTTAGAAAGGCGGTCTTAACATCCATTTGCCAGATTTCGTAGTCATGAAAGGCAGCAATGGCAAGCATGATCCGGATGGATTTAAGCATAGCCACTGTAGAAAAGGTTTCGTCATAGTCCACACCTGGTCTTTGACGAAAACCCTTTGCTACAAGTCTAGCTTTGAAAGTCTCCACTTTCCCATCTACACCAAGTTTCTTCTTGAAGATCCACTTGCTCCCAATGGGTTTTACCCCTTCAGGAGCAACTTCCAAAGTCCATACTTTGTTGGTGTACATGGATTCCATCTCGGACCGTATAGCATCCAGCCATTTCACTGAGTCCCCACTCGTGATGGCCTGCACGAAGCTAGTTGGGTCATCATCCTCCATGATGCAATCCTCGCTCCCACCGTCCATGAGAAAACCGTAGTATCTCTCAGGTTGGCGAGGAACCCTACTAGATCGGCGGAGTGGCTGGGGTTCATCGGGAACTACGGAATCCTGTGGTTCCACCAGATCTTCTGTTGTAGCTTCTGCAGCTGGAACTTCTTCCAGTTCTACCTCATGACCACTAATCTCTTTTTCAAGAAATTCCTTTTCTAAAAAGGTGGCATGCCGAGAAACAAACACTCTTTGTTCCTCAGGGTGGTAGAAGATGTACCCTTGAGAATTCTTGGGATATCCTACAAATTTGCATAGAACAGACCGTGCCTCGAGTTTGTCCGGGTTTTGTCGTTTGACATAGGCTGGACAACCCCATATCTTAACATAGTTAAGACATGGTCTCGTCCCTTTCCATATCTCATATGGAGTGGTAGGCACAGATTTGGTGGGGACCATATTCAATAGACGTATGGCTGTCTCAAGCGCATACCCCCAGAAGGAAATAGGTAACTCAGCTGTGCTCATCATAGAGCGCACCATATCTAATAAGGTGCGGTTCCTCCGTTCTGATACACCGTTGTGCTGTGGTGTATATGGAGGAGTCAGCTGAGAGAGAATCCCATTCTCTTTTAGGAAGTCCAGGAATTCATTGCTCAAGTATTCACCTCCTCGATCAGATCGAAGGATTTTAATACTTTTTCCGGTTTGGTTTTCGACTTCTTGTTTATATTCTCTAAATTTCTCAAAAGCTTCAGACTTGTGTCTTATTAAGTACACATGTCCGTATCTTGAGAGATCGTCAGTGAATGTAATGAAATACGAAGAACCATCCCTGGCATGTGTAGACATGGGACCACATACATCACTATGTGTTAGTCCCAAGAGTTCGGTAACTCTTTCTCCGTGTCCCGTAAACGGAGTTTTAGTCATCTTGCCTTTGAGACATGACTGGCAAGTGTCATAAGATGAAAATTCGAATGGTTTCAAATATCCATCCTTATGCAACTTAGCCAGTCGTGTCGCATTGATGTGACCCAGTCTACAATGCCACAAGAAGGATTCGTTCAGTTCTGAACTCTTCCTCTTGTATGTGTTTGTTATGCTCAGAACTGTTGATTGATTCAGAATATAAATGCCATTGCACAACGTGCCTGATCCAACCAACTTTTGGTTACGGAAAATGTTCATAACATTGTCCTGTAATACAAAATTATATCCCTCTTTACTTAATAAAGAAACCGATATAATGTTGCATATCAGGTTCGGCATGTAATAGCATTCGTTCAGAACCAATGTATTACCAGTTGGTAGTACAAGGTGATATTCCTCGACAGTCTTAGCTGCAACAATTGCACCATTTCCAACTCTAATGTCTTTATCACCTTCTCCAAGTTCTCTACCTTTCTTGAGCCCATGTAACTGATTACATATATGGGATCCTGACCCGGTATCTAATACCCAGGACGTAGGGCAAATGGAGAAACAGTTCTCTGTAACGAACACACCCGAAGAAAATGCATCATCATGTACTTTCTTCATTCGGGTGGCATGGGAATCCTGGTATTCCCCTATATCCTGTTCATTCCTATAACTCTTATAAGAAGGAACGGAACCAACGTTCCCCAGCATAGTATAACATGCGGGTTCGGTCAATACATCCATATTATTATCTTTATTAGGGCATGAAATGGTCGCTACCTGGAGAGAGAGAGAAGAAAACACTTTAGCGTAAGCTCGTGCAAGATCAGATTGGTTATTATCTTATCTAATCAGGATGGCTCCCACTGCTTTTTATCAAATCTTCCTTCAAACCCTAAAAGGAAAGACTAGCCGGGATTAATTACACACTACAAGTTAGCCAATCTTTCAGCCAGGCCAGTGTCGGTACTTTGAGGGAGGTCCCCCGTGCTTTCGCACGAACCTAATTAATGTAAACCTCGTTTTCCCAGAGGCGTAACCCCGTTGACACCTTTCTTGACACCTACTTGATCAGCTAATTGCAATGTGTAAAACTCTCCCAGGAGTAACTCTTACTCGCAGCGGGTATCGGGATCCAACTATCTCATAGAAGGTATGCAATCTCATTGCAAATTTCAACACTTGAAATTCCCGATAATATTTTTGCCCCTAGCGTGCTATGACCTTGACGAAAGCCAACAAACCACAGCGCGCTAGTCAAGTTCAACCCGTACATTTCTTGACTGAATTAAACCCACCCGCACGACCCTTGACGAAAGCCAACAAAGCCGTACGACTACCCTAATCCAGTCGCATCATATGCAGCAGATAAACAGCACATAGCTACCGCACACTACACCTTGACGAAAGCCAACAAATGCAGCACGAATACTATATGTAACTTATCTGAAATGACGGAGGGCTACGCAGGTTTTTCTGAAAACCTATTGCGTAATGAACTTGATATCGTTGTAGAATCAAATGAAGTTTTGAAATGGAGTGATTTTGAGGCTTTTGTAGTTTTGCTAAAGGAGTCACTCCCGGTGAAGGGGTCTCGGTCCTTTCCTCGTCGAATGAGGTGCGGGATATATCATATATATCGCTGTGCAAAGCAAAAACTCTTAAAAGCAATCAAAAACAAACCGAGTGTGTAGCATCTGCCAGTTATTGCTAAAGGAGTCACTCCCGGTGAAGGGATCTCGGTCCTTTCCTCATCGAATAAGGTGCGGGATATATCATATATATCGCTGTGCAAAGCAAGAACTGTAGCTACCTGTTTTATTTTGAAATTTGATTCTACAACATCTTAGGTTTCTTTCCTTTCATTAATCACATTAATGAAGTCCCATCATTTAAATACCTAAACATCACAGATAGATATGACGTACACTTATGCCATCCGCATTCGCCTCGATGTCCCCTCGTGCACCGTTAGGTTAGGTAACTAACGACAGAGCATGGCAGGGCTAGCGCGGGTGTAAAACATAAGTAACGTCTATATAATATATCATATATACTATATACTATATCCATCACAGAGTCACAACACAGATATCGCAGCAGAAGAAACATATGAAATATTGGATATACTAGGACGTCCGTGTTTTCAATACGAGCCAGTATAAAACACGGATTCCACGGTCGTGATGAATAGCCAATCCCACATCCCTAGACCCCTACGAGAGCGGCAAGCAACCCTGCCAATTCTAGGGTTAGGAGAGCCGGACTCGACTCCTCGAGTTGGTCTCCCACTGGACCCCAGAACCCGGTTACTTGTGATCCCCTCCTTGGGTCTATCCTAATGCGGAAAAGTAAATAATATACAAAGGGTGACAACTTCCGCTACCTGGAAGTGCCCCAAATAAAAGAATATTACATACAAGTTTTTACATGAATGAAAATGAAAAACACTCATCTCACATAAAAACCCCTGGCTATTCGAACACGACGATCCAATATAACATATCCAGCAACACATAACATCACATGTCATCAACGTAAGTAAGTATGCATACCCCAATTGTCGTTGACGTATAGGAACGAGACCGGCGATATGAACATACTACACTTACGGTCACAGAAAAGAAAGTGTATAACTACAACAGTTGGAATCCGCAACCTCTTTAGACATCACATGCCTAATCAAATGAAATACTTAGACATCACATGCCTAACAGATATAAATCCCGCATTTTAGTCTCATTATCGAAAACTCTTTTCAATATCATGTGGGACTAAACTGCTAGATTTATAACATTCATTCAGTTATCTCATAACTGTTTGTGAATTCCAATTATTGTATCACATTCCAGATAAACAGAAAATGTCAAACTTTCCGATCGAACATTCGAATACCCAAGTTTTCCCGATACAGCTCAACATATGAAATAAGTCTAACAACATTCAGTTCGTGCCTCAGTACCTACGGTCCAGCCGTAGAAGGGTCAAGCCAACGCCTCACATGTGGCACGCCGTACTGCCCCAAACCCGAAGGTTCAAAGGGCAGTTCAAGACGGTCACATAATCGAGTTAAGGTCTGTTGTCTTCTAGAGGGTCCATCGCGTTACTTGCACTACTTAGAACGTCGTTAAACTACGGAAAAATCCAACACTTGGAAATTTCCTGACAGGGGAAAAATTGGGTATTTATATTCGATCGAACTTTTTAACATATTCAAAAAATTATCCGGAAATACACAAAGACGAAATTTGATACCCCGATCGAAACACCGAATCCCCAAAGCAACCCCAGAAAATTTAACTCTTGAATAATTATTAAAAATTCCCATAAAATTCAGCACCAGAAAAGAAGAATTACTGTGCAAACAATATTGGGTAATGTGAACAGTTCGCGGCGGAACCGCGGCAGAAGCCATGCTTCTGCCGCGTTTCCGTGGCTGTTTGGAAGCTTCATGAGCTCGTGTTTCACCATAATTCTTAGATATTCCTGCTGAATTTTTTAGGCATTTTTAATATTGAAAAATCCCAGATTTTAGAAAATGTACAGAGAGCATGTTAAGTTTGGGGTTTCGGGTTCGTTCGGGCTTCAAATTGCGTCTAGACTTCGCCTAAGGCTCTAGCTAGGCTCTGATACCACTGTAGGGTTCCTAGGCATCCTATTGAAGTCTCACAAGGCATCAACCATGCCAATTTCAAAAATTATTGGTGCCGAGAAACCCTAACACGGATCGTTTACTAGATGTTTAGGCGAAACGATAATCTAGTTAACAACTAAACTATAAGTTAGATGCTACAACCTTTGTAGATCCGGATATCCAACTCCTTAGCTCCACGTGGTCATGCCCTCGCTGTCCATCTCGAATCCCGAACTCAAGCATCGTCTTCGTCGGAGAAACGGGCGAGCTAGGTCGTCGGTTTCGTGCCGAAGATGATCTACGTCGAGGCATCACTAGTTCAAGCTCCGACTTCACAAACTTGTGAAACTTGTGAAGTAAACACCCAAAACAACTTGTCAAAAGGTAGAGGGTGAAGAAATAGGAGGTGGGTTCACTTTAGAATTGGATTTCTCACTTTGGATCTCAAGATGCCATTAAAGTAGCAAGCTTTTCTATTTCAAGAAGAAGAAGAAGATGAAGCTAGTTATGATAAGTTCTCATTAAAATGAAATAGAAAATCAATACTTATCATAACTTAACCTTGGTTAAGTGTAGAGAATATACCATGGTTAGTTGGGTGGGTTAGGGTTAAGCATGATGACAAGAATGGTAGCAAAAGTCAAGGGTTCATGAAGCATCTTATAAGAAACAAAAATGCCACCATTCTCATTTAAACTTATCCAAATAAATGAATAAACAAATAAATGAACAAATAAATATGCAAAACCCTAATTATCATAATAACCATGGTTTAATTCAATTCACTTAACCATATGATCAAGTATCATCAAACATGATACAAAAAAGTGCACAAAAGTATATCACATATACAATGTGCAATCCAAGTGAGAAAAATCCGTTTAAAGTGAACCAATACTAGTCAATGCAAAGTAATATATCAAATATATAATTATACATTAAATCATTAAATCAACACTTGATTCAATGATCCGGTCATGTCACACACGACCGACTAGTATTCAATGTATCGGCTTATCGAATCGATCTTCGATTCGATAACTAGGTTATATCGCATACAACCATTCGAAACATTAATCGCGAGAATTAATTACGGTATCACATACACGCATAATTCTCGGTCCCGCACATATCTCATATGCGCTCCTATTTCGTTTCGCTTGAACCAGGAAACCTCTGTGTAGGACTCTAAAGACTCGTCAATACGCCGGTAGCAGATGATGATCATATCAAGCACCCACAAGCCGCAAGCGGTCTGCTAAACGTAACGGCCACCCGGGTATTGAGCGATCAGAAGATCGACGAGCTAGCCCGCTCACACTCCTGCGAATCCGACCAGTAACACCTAACGTATAGTCCGGTCTCTTCGTCTGATATGTCGCATATCAAGTCTAGGGGTGGTAAACGTCAGACCCCAATAACCCGATAAGTCGTGCCGATGTGAGGCTCGTAACGGGTCGAGAAACTACTGGTAACACTTACCAGCAAATCTCTGATCAGCCCTGGCCAGGTACTTCCCTGTTACGGCCAATCGAGCACAGCGCAACATCAACCCCCAATACCGGGAGAGACGAAACCCCTCCTATCGCTCATTGCCTCCATGTGAGTCGGGACTGTACCCAAAGACCACCGTTTTGCACGCCCTCATGGACATGGTAAGGTGGAGACCAAAGCACAGTGGGAATCACACAAGACTCTATGACGATCTCGGGTCTACAGACTAACCTGTACAAGTGTCACCTGAGAACTGCCATCTGACGTGAGGTATAATACCATCTGGGAGTTCTCGGCGAGTCCGTCCAGTGTACCCAGTCTCCACTGAGCACCCGTACACCATCTCTGATGTCAAACACCAATGGATATGGGATCATCCATCGCCCATCTCATGGGTCGAGAAGAGTATACGCTAGTCTACACTGGTATATCGATGCCCCGTCTCGATACACCCACGACTAGGGACCATGAAGGATGTACTTATGGACTACCATGTCCCCACTAGTATGATCTGCATCACAGTCCAGGTAGTCAAGTACATATCCTAAGGGCTTTACCAACATGTAACTATAAGACAGTATAAAGAGACTAGTGTACATGTTAAGATAAAGAGTAACCAGATAGCATACTATCATATCGAGCAAGAAAGTCATCTCTATATATGTCCAAGCATCCAATATAATATACATCATCTGTACAATACTGGCCTCTAGGGCATACATACAACTAACATAGAATTAGGGTTGCTTGTGCATTGTTTGTGTGATTTTTCAAAAACAAAATCCGTCCTTTTCAAACCAAACACCAAACTCATCTTTTCCTTAATTATCACTTAACGTTACCACTTGTGCTAAACCATTTAGTGCATGCTCGGCTGGACACGGGATTCTAGTGCCCGTCTTGTCCGCGTTCCTCCTATCGACTCCGAAGTCGGTATTTCTACGTCTACTTTTTCTTCACCCACTACCACACCCACTTCGATGGACGGTTCTCCATCGAACTTCTTTAACACTACTCCGCCACCGTCCGCGGGTGTGCAGAATCCACCCCGCATCTCTCTCCAAGAGAGATGTTACCCTATGCGAGGTCCTCTTTCTATCTGTCTGACCATTCCATCAGCCAATGGGGATAACTTTGAAATAAAACCACAATACATCAATCTTTTACCTAAATATCACGGTCTCGAGTCTGAAGACGCATACGTCTTTATTACCAAATTTGAAAATGTATGCGCTATGATGGGTACTTCACAGCTTTCTGTGGATGCTGTGAGATTACGTCTTCTCCCATTAACATTGTGCGATATAGCCGAGAAGTGGCTTTATAACACAGCCGTACATCTATTTTGAACTGGGGAGAATTCGTAACAGCTTTCCTAAAGAAATTCTACCCTAATCATAAAACAGCTCGAGTCCGTAGCGAAATAAATCAATTTACCCAGCTTCCAAATGAACCATTCTCGAAGTGTTTTGAATGCTTCAAGGATCTGTTAGTTCAATATCCTCATCACGGAATTCCTAAATAGGATCTGTGCAGAATCATATATGAGGGCATTAATCCTACAACAAAACAGACCCTTGAATCCATGTGTCAAGGCACCTTCATGAATAAGGATGACGGTGAAGCCTGGAGATTTTTAGAAGATTTCGCTGAAAGAACTTTACAGTGGGAGAGTGTAAACCAGTCATCTTCTAGGGGTGGCATTCATCAACATGATGTATCCATAGGAGTTAGAGCTGAAATGACAGCAATGCAAAAGAAACTCGAAGCTATGGAACATAAATTTTTAACAGCCTCCCTAAATCAGATGTCACTCTCCAAAACTGTCTGTGGATGTTGTTCTGATCCATCTCATCTTACAGAAGAATGTCCATTGAATTCTCTGTTTCAAGGTCAAGAGCATACCAATGCTGCTTTCCAACAAAGACTTAGAAACGATCTATATTCTTCCACTTATAATCAGGGTTGGAGGAATCACCCTAACTTTGCTTGGAACCAATCACAAACTCAAAACACGGTTCCAAATCAAAATAATTTTCAAAAGGGTCCTCCACCACAACAGCAACCACTTCAAATAAGTCAGCACCCCTACCAATCACAAAACTTTCAAAATCCGGTCAACACTTCTGCACCGCACAATAATTCTTTGCAATTGAACGGTACTGATAACTCCTCTTCACTCGAACAAACCATGAATTTTCTTATGACAAATATCATGCAAGTTTCGGTTGAGATGAAATCTTCCGTCGATAAAATCCAGAAAAAACTCTGACTCCCAAAGTGAGAGTATTAAATCGATGGAAGCAAAAATTGCCCGTATAAATGCCGAATTGAGTGCTAGAAAGAAAGGGAAACTTCCAGCTCAACCTTTACCCAATCCTGGCTATTCACATCATGTGAACGTTATCACCACGTTGAGATCTGGAAGAGTGCTTGACAACCATGTCGGCGAAGAGATTGATAATAATGAAGAATCAATCGATGATACCCCGGCTGAGACTTTTCATTCCACTTCTACTTCTACTTCTGACCCCAGTTCGTCTACCCCACCATTTTCTTCCGAGCCTATTCTCCGTTTTCTCCAAGGCTCGAACCATCAGCACACCTCTTCTAGTCCACCAAAGACGATCCCCACTCCTATTATGGGATCTTTTCTACCCACATGATCTTCTCTAATGTTGGACCCCGCTCTTATTGCTAAAGCTCCTTATCCGAATCGGTTAAGGGGAAACAGACCAAGTCCGCAAATGGAGAAGATCACTGAAATCTTTAAACAGGTTAACATCAATATCCCTCTCCTAGATGCTATATATCAAGTCCCGGCTTATGCGAAAATTCTCAAGGACTTGTGCACTAGGAAGACGAAGACTCAAGTGCCAAAAAAGGTGTTCATGTCGAGTACTGTAGACACAGCTTTTCCCCAACAATTACCTAGAAAACGTAAGGACCCTGGCTGTCCTACAATTTCTATTTCTATTGGGGGTAAACACATTAACCATGCTCTACTTGACCTTGGCGCAAGTGTTAACCTGCTTCCTTACTCGGTTTATGAGCAGTTAGGGATCGGAGAGTTGAAATCAGCTCACTGCACTCTCCAGATGGCCGACCGATCAATCACCAAACCTAGGGGTGAGCTAGAGGATGTGTTAATAAAAATCGGGGAATTTGTATTCCCTGTGGACTTTATTGTTCTTGATACACAGCTTGTAGTGAACCCACGGAATCAAATTCCGGTGATCCTTGGTCGCCCCTTTTTGGCCACTTCCAATGCTATAATCAACTGTCGCAATGGCTCTATGACCCTATCCATCGGGAAGATGTCAATTGAGCTGAATATTTACAAGTTGGGAAGTGTACCCTCCGAACCATCTGCTCAGGTCTATTCTGTCGAATTAATGGATGTCGACAGCAGCGAATTTGATCAGCCTCATGATACTGATCTAGTCTCTTTTCATATGTTGTTGTTTGACCTAACTATGTATTATACACAAACGGACTTGTCACGACCTGCAGGGTACGGAACGTGACTGGCACTTAGGTTACGAAACGTCTCAAGACGTCCGTAAAATAAGTAAGCCAAAGCCCAGAAAACCAAAACCAAATAAGCAAAAGAGTGAAGAAAACCCAATCAACTGAAAGCGAGTTTATCAAATAAGTCATGTAAAACCCTTTTTTAAAAACAATACCAATTTTTCCGAAAATTTCGGCAGAGTCTCCTTTGTAAATACTGGCCCCCAAAATGGGTACAACAAGAATATATATGAATCCAACAAATATGGCATCCCCAAGCGGGAGCTAGCTCTTCGCCACAAGGCGGTCACAAATCCCACGCAATATAAAACAACAACATGCAAAAAAATCATAAAGAGCATGAGAAAACAGCATGTCGACTCAAGTAAGCTCGACCCCAAAATACAGCATAAAAAGTCCACAAATCTCACAGTCTCATCTCTAGGTCAATATACAATAATGCTGGTAGATACAGTAGATGGAGTGCTCTAGATACAAAGAATATACAAGGTGGTGCAAAAAATAATAATATAACCCACCTAAGAGCAAAACCTCGAGTCCAGGCAAAAGAAGCAAGTGCGCCCGCCGCTACTGTACTGACGGAGCGGACCTGAAAAAGGCTGTGGCACAACGGGGGTGAGTTGCCAACTCGTGAGTAATAAATAAAATCTACACAGGCTATCGTATGCATGCACACAAGTATTCTAGCATCTCTAATACAGGTATGGCAGGACATAATAACAGGTATGTATGCAATATGAATATACTAGCAGGTATGAATGCAATGCGAATCAACTCATGATCTGAATGTGTAATTATAAGAATCATGTTTTTCCTTTAGAAATCTCTTTTGAAATACCAGCATAATACCACTAGAATCAACAAGAACTTGTGTCTAGCAACGACACCTCAAAACTATCACAAATCTCATATATCCATGTCATAGTATCTCTGGCCTCAGCCATCCGGCTGACCCAGCTCAATATCAAAATCTCATCATCTCGCGGCCACGGTCGGTATCCTCTAGATATCCGCCGTGCCAAACAGTCACCGGTAGGTAATCCGTCCCCTGCCAGGCTCAATGACAACACCACATTCATCTTGCCCCGGGGTACCATACCGGGCCCACCATATACCCGTGACGGTTACTCCACTCCTCGACACGGATCTCGAAAACCACAGCAAACTCATGGTGGACGACACTTTACATCACTAGAAAACCGCAATTACATATTTTAAAAACATAATAAGTTTAGAAATTTTGCGGCTTTTCCCTGAAATCCAGAAATATCATAAAATCTTAAGAATCCTCATAAGTGCATATATCAATGGTGATGAATGCATATGGTATCAATAATTAAGCTACGATGTATGATTAATAGACTAGGCATGAACAAATAATATGATGAGGTACATGCACATGAATAGCAATCCTACGATTTCATTTTAAGGAATTAAAGGCAATAGCACAGGTTTAAGCATCAATTAGTAAAAGGTTTCAAATTATAGGTTATCTAGTGTGGTGGCATGGCAATTACCAGGGCGTGTGTGTAAGCATGAATAGTGCTCGTGCTGCATATAAAAACCCTGGCAATGGTGCATGTGTCCTATAAAATGGTTTCGTATATGTATGTCAATATAGGGCATGAATATAGCAAATAATCATACAAGCATTACACCCCTAATTACTAACATTAATAAGAATCTTTTTAAGGTACTAAAACTATCGGGCGACTTGCGCCATCCAGCGATAGTCCCCCGTAGATGTTACATCTACTCACCGGAATCCCTAGCTAGTCACGTCCAATCACCGCCTTCCCCTTTCGTGCCGCGTCTGACGTCTCCGCGACCGAACCTGGAATTTACATCAATACCAAACATAAGGTTACATATCAAGAACGACGTAAAACCCAAACGAAAATACTAACGTTCACAAGCTAGGTACAACGTGCACAAAGTGCGCGGAACACACGCGAAAATCGCAAAAATCTACAAAAATGTCGATTTGGTCGCCCGGCAAAACTAAAACCCGATTACTCAAAAATCCGCACTCACGCATCCTAAATGTCATAGGATATGCCAACAATATAATCTAGATATCGCAATTAATTCGCCACAATAATATAATAAAAACCTAGTAAGCTAGAAGTTTGCAAATTTGGTGCAAATATCGACAATTAGCGACAAAGTTAACACAATCCAACACAACAATCCAAACTAACCCACTAGCTAGCCATTACACTAATTTTAAACCATTAACTATGCATCAAACCATAATTCAAACACAAACCCTTCTCTTGATTTTTGGCAATTAGCAACAACAATGAAAATTTCACACAAGTTAACTTAGATTAGCATAATATCAAGCCACTTAAGCAAAGTAACCATATAGATTGGTTAAGTAAACAACTAGATTAATTAAAAGATTTAATTAACTAAAACATGATTTCAAGAAACCCTAGTTAACTCAACCATTAACTATAAACAAAAATAGAATGAAAATAGCACTAAATTAACACTTAACAACTAGATTAAAGAATTCTAACCATATCAACTTAAAAGAGTAGAAATTATACCTCAAATCTATGGATCTAGCAAGAAGAAATTTGCTTCAATTGATGTCCTCAAAGCATCATGATCCAAGCAAGGGTGGTGAAGGAAAAAGGGATGAAGGATGGAGTTTAAATTGTGAGGTTTAAATTTGGAATTTTTTGAGCAACTTAATGAAGTTTTTGAAGAAAATGAAAAGAACAAAGAGATGAAGGGGGGCTGCTGGAATTCAGCCAGAAATGAGGGAGAGGGGATGGTGTGGGATGTGGGAAAAAGTCTTGGTCAACTCCTACCAACCACAAAAGACCATACCCAAAAAACAATTCAAAAACCTTTAAAATAAAACCCCATTTCCACATAATATACAAGTCAAAAGAGCATGGAATTTTCTTCCATGAGCTGCTGGAAATGGGCCGGCCTAGGGTGAGGGAAAAGTGAGAGAGAGTGCATAAAAAAAAATTTATGCAAAAAGACCCCCTACAAGTCCAAAATTGCAAGTTTAAGCTTAAAATTCAATAAATTTCGTTTTCCATAATAAAAATTAGTTAAAACTTAAAATAAATTACTAAAAATTTATGTTACAACTAGATTTTAATTAACATGATTTTTAAGCTTAAATTTAGCCCATTTAAATTTGTATTTATCGCTAATTTAATATATTTTCTTACCGGCTTAAAATAATATAAAAAAATTGAAAAATAGGGAAAAAATTTTAAATGACCAAAATTTAATAAGTAACTCATTAGCTACTAAAAACAAGCAATTACCTATCCATTTTAGGTATAACTAGTCCTAAACTGCAAAATAACAAAAAAGACGGTTTACGGAAAAATACCGAATTTTCACCGATTTTCAGGAAAACTCCAAAACGACTTTTCAAGACGCTAAAATCTCCCCCCTTAAAGAAAATTCGGTCCCCGAATTTAAAAATATAACTACGCGTACCTTCAAAGAGATGGGGATATTTCTTCCTCTTCTCGCCCTCGGTCTCCTAGGTGACCTCCTCGCTGCTCGGGCTACGCCAAAGGACCTTAACGGTTGGTATAATCTTCGATCTCAACTTCTTCACCTGCCGATCCAGGATGGCCACCGGCTGCTCTGCAAAAGAAAGGTCGCGCTCTAGCTGGACTGTCGGGTGCTGAATCGCATGCGAAGGGTCGTGAAGGTACTTGCGGAGCATCGAAACATGGAAGACGGGGTGAACATCGGGAAAGCTGGGTGGAAGGGCCAAACGATATGCAACTGCGCCGACACGCTCGAGGATCTTGAAGGGACCTACGAATCTAGGGCTAAGCTTCTCCTTTTGCCCAAAATGCATCACGCCCTTCATCGGAGAGACTTTCAGAAAAACATGGTCGCCAACTGCGAACTCTAATCTGCGACGGCGCCTGTCTGCATAGGATTTCTGTCTGCTTTGAGCTGCCCTCATCCGGTCTCGAATCAACTGTATCTTCGCTGTCGTCTCCTCAACACGCTGCGGCCCCAAAATACTGCTCTCGCTGAGCTCTGTCCAATAGACGGGCGATCTGCATCTCCTCCCATACAATGCCTCGAAAGGTGCCATCTGAATAGTATCCTGGATGCTGTTGTTGTAGGAGAACTCCACTAGAGGTAAATGACGATCCCAGCTACCGCCGAAGTCTAAAACGCACGCTCTGAGCATGTCCTCGAGAGTCTGAATGGTCCGCTCTGACTGTCCGTCGGTCTGCGGATGAAACGCTGTGCTGAAGCTCAAACGGGTGCCCAAAGCCTCCTGAAGTCTCTGCCAAAGTCGGCTGGTGAACTGGGTGCCTCGATCTGACACGATACAAGTCGGTACGCCATGCAACCGCACGATCTCGTCGATGTAAAGCTGGGCATACTGAGCGAAGCTAAAAGTGGTCTTCACTAGCAGGAAGTGAGCCACTTTCGTCAATCGATCTACGATCACCCAGATGGAGTCATACCCTCGACTGGTCCTGGGTAGACCCACAACAAAATCCATCGAAATCTGCTCCCATTTCCACTCTGGAATGGGTAACGGCTGTAGCTCTCCTGCGGGCCTCTGGTGCTCGGCCTTGACTTGCTGACAAGTCAGGCATCTCGAAATGAACTCCGCAATGTCCCTCTTCATCCCGTCCCACCAGTAAGTCTCTCTCATATCATGGTACATCTTGGTGGAACCGGGGTGGACACTATACACTGATCGGTATGCCTCCTCAAGAACGTCGTGCCGCAATCCATCAGCATCTGGTACGCACAGCCTAGATCCATAGCGTAAAATCCCCTGATCGTCAATCACGAACTCGGAAAATCTGCCATGTCCCATCTGTGCCATGATCTCTGAGCAACGGTCGTCACTGCGTTGTGCCTCATATATACGGTCAAGCAACTGTGGGCGTGCACGAACATGCGCGAGCTGTCCTCCTGTCTGAGTGAACTCGAACTCTACTCGGCTGTCGCATAAAATCTGCCAATCTGCTGACGACTGCCTCTGCACTGCGCGCAAACACGATAGACTACCCCCGGGCCTCCTACTCAACGCATCTGCTACTACATTCGCCTTGCCTGGGTGATATAAGATCTCACAGTCATAGTCTTTCACCAACTCCATCCAACGACGTTGTCTGAGATTCAGGTCTCGCTGCTGAAATATGTACTTTAAGCTCTTGTGATCGGTGAATATCTGACACGACTCGCCGTATAGGTAATGTCGCCAAATCTTCAGTGCAAAGACCACTGCAGCCATCTCCAAATCGTGAGTGGGGTAGTTCTGTTCATGCTTCTTCAATTGCCGAGAAGCATAAGCGATCACCCGGCCATGCTGCATCAATACGCATCCTAACCCTACTCGCGAAGCATCACAGTAGACCACAAATCCGCCTGATCACGAAGGCAAAGATAATACCGGCGCCGTAGTCAAACATGTCCGCAGCTGCTGAAAACTGCGCTCGCACTCCTCCGTCCAGACGAAAGGAACTCCCTTCCGGGTCAAACAGGTCAAAGGTGCAGCTATACGGGAGAAGTCCTGAACAAAACGCCTGTAGTAGCCCGCCAGGCCTAGAAAACTACGGATCTCAGTAACCGATGTAGGTCGGGGCCACTGCTGAACAGCCTCAATCTTCTTCGGGTCCACACATATGCCGTCTCTCGTAACCACGTGACCCAAGAATCCGACGCTGTCCAGCCAGAAAGCACACTTGGAGAACTTTGCGAACAGCTGGTGCTCCCTCAGA
This sequence comes from Agapanthus africanus, assembly GCA_030015575.1. Taxonomy (NCBI): domain Eukaryota; kingdom Viridiplantae; phylum Streptophyta; class Magnoliopsida; order Asparagales; family Amaryllidaceae; genus Agapanthus; species Agapanthus africanus. Next base: position 522,726,860 of record CM057344.1, read on the forward strand.
GTCTGTAACGTAATCCGCAAGTGCTGCTCGTGCTCTTCTCTGCTCCGGGAGTACACCAAGATATCGTCGATAAACACGATGATGAACAAGTCAAGATACGGCCTGAATGTACGGTTCATCAAATCCATGAATGCTGCTGGGGCGTTGGTGAGTCCGAACGACATCACCAAAAACTCATAGTGGCCGTAGCGCGTGCGGAAAGCTGTCCTCGGTATATCCTCCTGTCGAACTCGCAGCTGATAGTATCCTGATCGTAAGTCGATCCTCGAAAAATACCCTGCACCCTGAAGCTGGTCGAACAATTCATCAATGCGTGGCAACGGATATCTGTTTCACACGGTAACCTTGTTCAGCTGGCGGTAGTCGATACATAAGCGCAAACTTCCATCCTTCTTCTTGACAAACAGGACCGGAGCACCCCACGGAGAAACACTAGGTCGAATAAGCCCCTTATCTAACAAATCCTGCAACTGATCCTTCAGCTCTCGAAGCTCTGCCGGGGCCATCCGATAAGGCGGTATAGAAATAGGCCCCAAGCCGGGAATCAAATCAATGCAGAACTCAATATCGCGCTCAGGTGGTAGCCCAGGTAGCTCATCAGGGAAAACATCAGGGAACTCACAAACAACCGGGACCCGGTCCAACGGAACCTCTGCAGCTCGAGTATCATAAATATACGCTAAGAATCCCTGACATCCCTTCCGCAAGAGCTGACCAGCGCGAAGAGACGAAATCAAGCTGGGAAGGGTGACGCTGCGGTCTCCCTGAATAACAAGGACTGGCTCCCCCGGAAAGCTAAATCTGACTGCCTTCTCACGACAGTCCACCGAAGCATAACAAGTGGCTAGCCAATCCATGCCCAGAAGCACATCAAAGTCCAACATATCGAGGAGAATCAAATCAACCGATGAATCCCTCTCCCCGATACGAACGGAACACAAACGAAATACAAAACGAGCGACAAACGACTCGCCTACCGGAGTACTAACAACAAGCGGATGATCTAACGACGATGACTCACGGCCCAACATCGGTGCAAAGTGTGCAGAGACGTACGAATGTGTGGAACCTGGGTCAAATAATACCCGTGCGTCGAAAGAGCAAACTGGCAAGGTACCTGTCACAACGGCATTGGATGCCTGCGCATCCTGCGATGTCAAAGAAAAAACTCGGGCCTGTCCTCTACCGATAGCGGGCTGACCTCGACCTCGGCCTCTGCCTCCTCATCCTCTCTGAACAGGACCGCCACGTCCACGGCCTCTGGGTGCACCTAACTGGCGTGGAGCATCGCCTGTGGTAGGAAGTAGGGCTCTCTGAGGAGGGGGTGGTGATGGTGGTAGGGTCACATGCGGAACTGTCGCTGCTCCCTGTCGTCTCGTCGGACAGTCTCTGACAAGATGGTGCAGACTCCCGCACCCAAAACACCCTGGCGACAGCTGCTGCCCCTGGGGATAAGAACCATATAACTGTCCCCGCCCAAATCCTCTGCCAGGCCTATCTCTCGGAAAGAATCTGGCGCGCTGCCTCTGAGACGGTACATCGGTGCGAATCCTCTTCGGCCCAGAAACGGCCGAAGTCTGTGATATGCGTGCCTCTATCCGCAATGCCGTATCCATAGCAGCTGAATAAGTGTCGTAGTGCTGGGCGCCAATGGCAAGATATAGCTAGGCATCAAGTCCCTGTACAAACCTCTTCACCATCTTCTCTTCGGTATCCACCAAATAGGAAGCATATCGGGATAATTGAGTAAACTGGATATCATACTCACACACCGTCATCCCAGGTGTCTTGACTAAGGCCTCGAAGCTGCGAGCTCTGGCATCACGAACGCTCTCTGGGAGGAAACGAGCTAGAAAGACCGCTGTAAACTCGGCCCAAGTCATAGGCGGTAGACCTGCAGCTCGACCTCTTAAGACTGACTTCCACCATGTCTGCGCGAGACCCTCTAGTCGGAAACTCGCAAGCTCTACCCATCGATCATCCGAACATCTCAGCGAACGGCAGATCCTGGCTAAACTGTCAAGGAACGTCTGTGGGTCCTCCGCTGCCTCGGTGCCGGTGAATACTGGAGGTCTCAGCCTCATGAAATCCTGTAGTGAAACCGGAATGGCCACGGTGATAGTAGTAGGAGCAGGTATCATGGTCGTCTGTGATGTAGTAGGTACGTCGTCCGGTCTCGGTGTACGACTGGCTGCAACTAGGGATCCTACCATCTGACGTAGCTCCTGCATACCCCCCATCATCTATCGCAACTCCTCCATACCAGTCTCGAGCCTATCCATACGGCCTGGGGAAGGTGGATCGGTCTGTCCCTGCGGCGTAGGCATACCACCCTGCTCAGTCCTAGTCTCGGACGAGCCAGCTCGAATCTCGTCTCGGGCGGCAGCCCTCTGCGCCCTCGTAGCCTTCGGCGGCATAGTGGCTGTTACAGGAAAACGGATAGTAAGAACAGTGCAATAGGATCATAGGATACACGGAATTGAAGAAGGAATTTTCAAGCAAGTATATCCTAAAGTCACTTAGGCGGAGTACCGTATCGCAAGTATGCCGCGGACATACGCACGCTACGTTACCCTGCTTAAGTTACTTACTCCATCTATCAAGGGTCATCCTACACTCAAAAAGGTAAAACCTATCGCTCTGATACCAACTTTGTCATGACCCGCAGGGTACGGAACGTGATTGGCACTTAGGTTACGAAACGTCTCAAGACGTCCGTAAAATAAGTTAGCCAAAGCCCAGAAAACCAAAACCAAATAACCAAAAGTGTGAAGAAAACCCAATCAATTGAAAGCGAGTTTATCAAATAAGTCATGTAAAACCCTTTTTTAAAAACAATACCAATTTTTCCGAAAATTTCGGCAGAGTCTCCTTTGTAAATACTAGCCCCCAAAATGGGTACAACAAGAATATATATGAATCCAACAAATATGGCATCCCCAAGCGGGAGCTAGCTCTTCGCCACAAGGCGGTCACAAATCCCACGCAATATAAAACAACAACATGCAAAATAATCATAAAGAGCATGAAAAAACAGCATGTCGACTCAAGTGAGCTCGACCCCAAAATACAGCATAAAAAGTCCACAAATCTCACAGTCTCATCTCTAGGTCAATATACAATAATGCTGGTAGATACAGTAGATGGAGTGCTCTAGATACAAAGAATATACAAAGTGGTGCAAAAAATAATAATATAACCCACCTAAGAGCAAAACCTCGAGTCCAGGCAAAAGAAGCAAGTGCGCCCGCCGCTACTGTACTAACGGAGCGGACCTGAAAAAGGCTGTGGCACAACGGGGGTGAGTTGCCAACTCGTGAGTAATAAATAACATCTACACAGGCTATCGTATGCATGCACACAAGTATTCTAGCATCTCTAATACAGGTATGGCAGGACATAATAGCAGGTATGTATGCAATATGAATATACTAGCAGGTATGAATGCAATGCGAATCAACTCATGATCTATATGTGTAATTATAAGAATCATGTTTTTCCTTTAGAAATCTCTTTTGAAATACTAGCATAATACCACTAGAATCAACAAGAACCTGTGTCTAGCAACGACACCTCAAAACTATCACAAATCTCATATATCCATGTCATAGTATCTCTGGCCTCAGCCATCCGGCTGACCCAGCTCAATATCAAAATCTCATCATCTCGCGGCCACGGTCGGTATCCTCTGGATATCCGCCGTGCCAAACAGTCACCGGTAGGTAATCCGTCCCCTGCCAGGCTCAACGTCAACACCACATTCATCTTGCCCCGGGGTACCATACCGGGCCCACCATGTACCCATGACGGTTCCTCCACTCCTCGACACGGATCTCGAAAACCACAGCAAACTCATGGTGGACGACACTTTACATCACTAGAAAACCGCAATTACATATTTTAAAAACATAATAAGTTTAGAAATTTTGCGGCTTTCCCCCGAAATCCAGAAATATCATAAAATCTCAAGAATCCTCATAAGTGCATATATCAATGGTGATGAATGCATATGGTATCAATAATTAAGCTACAATGTATGATTAATTGACTAGGCATGAACAAATAATATGATGAGGTACATGCACATGAATAGCAATCCTACGATTTCATTTTAAGGAATTAAAGGCAATAACACAGGTTTAAGCATCAATTAGTAAAAGGTTTCAAATTATAGGTTATCTAGTGTGGTGGCATGGCAATTACCAGGGCGTGTGTGTAAGCATGAATAGTGCTCGTGCTGCATATAAAAACCCTGGCAATGGTGCAGGTGTCCTATAAAATGGTTTCGTATATGTATGTCAATATAGGGCATGAATGTAGCAAATAATCATACAAGCATTACACCCCTAATTACTAACATTACTAAGAATCTTTTTAAGGTACTAAAACTATCGGGCGACTTGCGCCATCCAACGATAGTCCCCCGTAGATGTTACATCTACTCACCGGAATCCCTAGCTAGTCACGTCCAATCACCGTCTTCCCCTTTCGTGCCGCGTCTGACGTCTCCGCGACCGAACCTGGAATTTACATCAATACCAAACATAAGGTTACATATCAAGAACGACGCAAAAACAAAACGAAAATACTAACGTTCACAAGCTAGGTACAACGTGCACAAAGTGCGGGGAACACACGCGAAAATCGCAAAAATCTACAAAAATGTCGATTTGGTCGCCCGGCAAAACTAAAACCCGATTACTCAAAAATCCGCACTCACGCATCCTAAATGTCATAGGATATGCCAACAATATAATCTAGATGTCGCAATTAATTCGCTACAACAATATAATAAAAACCTAGTAAGCTAGAAGTTTGCAAATTTGGTGCAAACATCGACAATTAGCGACAAAGTTAACACAATCCAACACAACAATCCAAACTAACCCACTAGCTAGCCATTACACTAATTTTAAACCATTAACTATGCATCAAACCATAATTCCAACACAAACCCTTCTCTTGATTTTTGGCAATTAGCAACAACAATGAAAATTTCACACAAGTTAACTTAGATTAGCATAACATCAAGCCACTTAAGCAAAGTAACCATATAGATTGGTTAAGTAAACAACTAGATTAATTAAAAGATTTAATTAACTAAAACATGGTTTCAAGAAACCCTAGTTAACTCAACCATTAACTATAAACAAAACTAGAATGAAAATAGCACTAAATTAACACTAAACAACTAGATTAAAGAATTCTAACCATATCAACTTAAAAGAGTAGAAATTATACCTCAAATCTATGGATCTAGCAAGAAGAAATTTGCTTCAATTGATGTCCTCAAAGCATCATGATCCAAGCAAGGGAGGTGAAGGAAAAAGGGATGAAGGATGGAGTTTAAATTGTGAGGTTTAAATTTGGAATTTTTGGAGCAACTTAATGAATTTTTTGAAGAAAATGAAAAGAACAAAGAGATGAAGGGGGCTGCTGGAATTCGGCCAGAAATGAGGGAGAGGGGATGGTGTGGGGTGTGGGAAAAAGTCTTGGTCAACTCCTACCAACCACAAAAGACCATACCCAAAAAACAATTCAAAAACCTTTAAAATAAAACCCCATTTCCACACAATATACAAGTCAAAAGAGCATGGAATTTTCTTCCATGAGCTGCTGGAAATGGGCCGGCCTAGGGTGAGGGAAAAGTGAGAGAGAGTGCACAAAAAAAAATTTATGCAAAAAGACCCCCTACAAGTCCAAAATTGCAAGTTTAAGCTTAAAATTCAATAAATTTCGTTTTCCATAATAAAAATTAGTTAAAACTTAAAATAAATTACTAAAAATTTAAGTTACAACTAGATTTTAATTAACATGATTTTTAAGCTTAAATTTAGCCCATTTAAATTTGTATTTATTGCTAATTTAATATAGTTTCTTACCGGCTTAAAATAATATAAAAAAATTGAAAAATAGGGAAAAAATTTTAAATGACCAAAATTTAATAAGTAACTCATTAGATACTAAAAACAAGCAATTACCTATCCATTTTAGGTACAACCAGTCCTAAACTGCAAAATAACAAAAAAGACGGTTTACGGAAAAATACCGAATTTTCACCGATTTTCAGGAAAACTCCAAAACGACTTTTCAAGACGCTATAGGACTCTTCCACCGAGTTGTCCGGGTCAACATATAACATTTATTATGAACCGTTTTTGGAGTCTGAAGATCACCCCGCGCTTTTTGATGACATTATTCTTCGGGGTATCGATGAGAGCTTTGAGGATATTTTCGCTGATGAACTCGCATTTTTAAAAGATACGGGTGTTGAGATGAATCATCTCCAAGAAAAAGAAATTGAACCTCCACCCTTTCTTCTTGACTATAAAGAGAATGCGAGTAATCCTTCACAATCATTGAGTCGTCTCTCCAAGTTGAGACGCAAACACATTCTATTCCACCACTTACCTTTTCCCCATTTCTTCCTGGCTCCTTATAACATGTTCTTCCACCAACCAGTGCACTACACTGATAAAATCTTTGAATGGTTGGTGTTGACTTTCGGTCTTTGCAAAGCTTAGCATTGACTAGTAATTTTGACCCCCTATTGTGATTTTCAAAGCTTAACATTGTTTAACTCAAGTTTGGGGAAGGATATAATCTGGCTCTTGAAAATAAAATTTTTACTCAAAATGGTGAGCCATTGAATAAGTTTGGGGGAAGATTTTCACGATCATATTTATTGCCCCCGTTAATAAAATTTCTCCCGAGCTTACAGGTTTTTGAGATTTATTAGAAGACAACAGTGAGGACACTGTTGAAAACAAGTTTGGGGGAGGTTTGTGCTTATTTACGCATCACTTTGCATCATACTTTGCATAAGCACAAAACATATAATAAAAAAAACATAAAAAAATAAAAATTTTGTACATAAATAAGTTAATAAAAGATTAGATAGTGAAAAATTACATCCAAAAGATTGGAAAAATTTAAGAAAACTTAGAAAATTAGAAGTTTTCTTAAACGAACTAGTAATAAGTAGTTATGAGCCGTTGTCCCAAGGGTTAGTAAGATGAAAAAAGTTACTAATCTGAGGATAAAAATAAGTCTGAAAAATAGTTCCTATTCTGGAAGCCAAACATTTGAATGTTGATACCCTACTATACGCACTTACACACGTCTTGAAACTCGGGATAGTAGAGGATACCTTGAAATGCTCTTGTCCAAAAGCCAAAGTATGAAGGAAATAATAAATAAATGAATAAAAGATAAAATGGTGAAGAAAAATGAACACTGGTTTTGTTATTACCAAAGCAGCATAAAAAAAATATAGCGAGCGTGCTTCATCACCTAGTGCTTTAGACCAACTGGTTTGGGAGTCACTGCTAAGCCTTAAGTGTTGCAAGACGAGGAAAATGCTAATACACTAAATTAGCAAGCACATGAGTAATCGGTCGGTTAGTACCTCAAAAAGTATTAACGGTCGCATGAAAAATGTGTGAGCAAATCCATTTAAATATTCACCAATTAAAAAGTACAGAGGTAGATGGACAAGAATATGATAGCTTGAATTGAATTCTCCAAGTGTAGGGATGTCTTTTACACACACGTAGGGGTATATGATCGGTGTTTGGAAGAAAGGAAGGAATGAAGAATAAAGACGAATTTTTATTGAGGGGTGATGTGATTTCTAACATTTTTTCATGACTATTAAAATATCGCTCATGACAACGTAAAATCTAGTATAGTTGGAAACTATAATTTTCAAAGTCTTTCTTTTATAATTCTTATTTTTATATGTAACTTTCACGGTCTTCCTTTTATTATTGGATTTTGTGGGTACAATCCGTTGAAAACCCTTAGGAGACAACACTTCTCCTACTAGGGACACCTAGAGGTTTAAAGGCTTGTTGCACGTGCTCAGTGCAATCGTGTTGCCTATGAAAGTGTGCTAGTTAGTTTTTCTTTTTCTTATATTTTCTCCTTCACCTAAATAAAACAAGTTTGCTCGAGATGACCAAAATTAAGTTTGGGGGAATTTGATCAGTCGAAAATATTGCATTCTAAACACATCAATTTCCCTACTCTTTGTAGTCATCTAAAGGTGTTTAGTATAAATATAGCACATATTAGCAATTTGTCTGCAAAATACCAAATAACATGTGTTATACATTATAACAGGCATTATGAGGGAAATTGTGTGTTTATTACTACACGCATGATCTTTTGTGTATCAAACACTTGTCTCGAGATTGTGTGCAGGAAATTCTCCAGGTAAAAGAGCCGGAACTGCTAAAAGTGCTGATAAAATGTATCAAGTCAAAGACTTGAAATCTGGATGTGAACAAGAAAGTATAAAATATTCCAAACATCAGAAAAGTGCCATAAATCCAACATAAATAAACACTGGAAGTTTCATGCAGCAACTCCACCAAACGGCCGCGGATCCGCGGCCAAGTCAGGACGATCTGCCGCGGATCCGCGGCCGAGTTGACTCGTCGGCGGTGGAAACTTTTGTAGAGGCTTTATTTTAACGGCAAAACTTCTTCAAGACGCTTCAAAGTCCATAGAAATCTCCAGAAGCTTCCCTTCTAACAGCCAAGCTTCTTATGCAAGTTTAATACGTACCAAGCTTCTCATGCAAGCTTCATAACAACCTAGCTTCCTATACAAGCTTCATAACAACCTAGTTTCCTATACAAGCTTCATAACAACCAAGCTTCCAAGGGAAGCTAGACCTAGCTTCTAGGGGAAGCTAAAGGGAAAGCTATAAAAAGGGACCTAGGGCTTCATTACAAAGCTTGTTCGGTGGTTGCTCATTAAGTAAGTTGTTGAATTTTGAGCCAAAATTCTGCAAGTTGAGTGACACAATTTGCAACTCAAAACCCTAGCCCAAATCCAGTTCCAAAGCCAAATCAAGATCCATTGAGAAGCGAATCAAGCAAGCCTTCAACAAGCCTTTGAAGCAATGCCGACCTTCATCCGAGCAAGAGATTGATAGTGATATGTATGCCCTAGAGGCCATTACTGTACATACGATGTATATTGTAGTGGATGCTTGGACATATAGGGAGGAATTTCTTGCTCGACATGATAGTATGCTATATGGTTGCACTTTATCTTAACATGTACTCTGATTGTCTCTATGTTACATGTTGATAAAGCCCTTAGGATGAGTACTTGACTACCAGGACTATGATGCAGATCATACTATTGGAGACAGTGTAGTCGCAAAGTACATCCTTCAAATGTTCCTAGTCGAGGGTGTATCGAGACAGGGCATCGATATACCAGAGTAGACTAGCGTATAGCAACTCGACCCATGTAGATGGGCGGTGGATGATCCCATATCCATTGGTGTTTGACATCAGAGACAGTATACGGGTGCTCAGTAGAGACTGGGTACACTGGACGGACTCGCCGAGAACTCCCAGATGGTATTATACTTCACGTCAGATGGCAGTTCTCTGGTGACACTGGTACAGGTTAGTCTGTAGACCCGAGATCGTTATAGAGTCTTTTGTGATTCCCACTGTGCATTGATTTATACCTTACCATGTCCAAGAGAGCGTGCAAAACGGTTTCGTTTGGGTACAGTCCCGAGTCACATGGAGGCAATGAGCGATAGGAGGGGTTTCTTCTCTCCCGATATGGGGAGTTGATGTTGCGCTGTGCTCGATTGGCTATAACAGGAAGTCCTTGGCCAAGGAAGCTTCAGAGATATACTGGTAAGTGTTATCAGTAGTTTCTCGACCCGTTATGAGCCTCATATCGACACGACTTATCGAGTTACTGGGGTCTGACGTTTACCACCCCTAGACGAGATATGCGACATATGAGACGAAGAGACCGGACAGTACGGTAGTGTTACTGATTGGATTCACAGGAGTGTGAGCAGGCTTGCTTGTTGATCTTCTGATCGCTCAATACCCAGTTGGACGTTACGTTTAGCAGACCGCTTGCGGCTTGTGGGTGTTTGATATGATCACCACCTACAGCCGGCGTATTGACGAGTCTTTAGAGTCCTACACAGGGGTTTCCTGGCTCAAGCGAAACGGAGTAGGAGCACATATGAGATATGTGCGGGACCAAGATTAATACGATATGAGATACCGTATTCTATTCTCGCGATTAGTGACATTGATCGGTTGTATGTGATATAGCCGGGTTATCGGATCAACTGTTGATTCGATAAGTTGTTACAGATGATATTATTCAATTATAGCCGGATTATTAAATCAAGAGTTGATTTAATAATTTAATGTATAATTATATATTTGATATATTACATTACATAAACTAGTATTAGCTCACTTATGATTTATTTTCTCACTAGATTGTGCACATTGTTTATATATGATATATGAAAGTGTACGTGTTTGTATCATGCTTAATGATACATACAAGGTGGGTGTATGAGAGTTATACCATTGTAGGGTTAAATTTGGGTTTTGTTCATTTCTTAAGGTTTAACAAAAGAGAGAATACTTTGTCAAAGTTGACAAGCTTGGAGAAGCTTGTAGAAACTTTGACAAAGTCCACTCTTTTGTTATTCCTAAGGATATTTTCCTTAACCCAAACGTTAACTCTAGCCTAGGGTTTATTCTCTACATGAGTTAAGCATGATAGCTTTAACTCACCCATGGTCACAATAATTCATATGGATGAATTATTCATGCGACTTCTTCTTCTTCAAGCACCATGAAAAAGCTTTCTAGCTCTAATGGTGCTATGAGAAAAAGTGTAAGAAAATCAATTCTAAAGTGAGCCCACTTCCTACTTCATCATCCTCTACTACTTGCCATGTAGTATAGGGTGTTCTCTTCATAAAGTTCATGACCCAGTGAAGGAATAGCTTGACTTAGTGTCTCCCCGACGTAGATCATCTTAAGCCTCGAAGTCATCGAAACAAGCACGTCCGTTCTTCTTGTGGAGCTTCTCTAGAGTCCGGAGCTCACGATCGCAGTGGAGGGGACTACTACACGGAGCCATTGAAGTGAAGGACCGGTCTACAAAGGTTGTATTCCTCGCTCTCTTTACATATTGCAAAGTGTTTGCTTAAGTTTCCATATTATTTCTAGTTAACGATTCTTGTTAGGGTTATCTAAATCGGCAAAATTTTAATTTGGTATGGACGATGCCTCCCGAAACCTTGCTGCCGTCGTAGGTAACCCTTCAGTGGTATCAGAGCCATGCTAGAAATTAATACAGATTTTGTTAGATTACGAAACCAAAACAAACTCCGAAACTTGAAACGGAAAATCATATTTTCTATCGTTTTTAAAAGAGTTCAAAAAAATTTGCAAACAAGTACAGAGTGATGTATATGATATATCATGAACACTGTAAAAATTTCAGGGGGTTTCTTGCAAAAGTGGCCGGCCACCATAGGTCCCATATCGGACCAATCCGAGCACCGCCCCTGAAATTTTGCCTGTGTTCCAGTGACTTGGTTTTGATGTTTCAGGTGTTGTTTATTTTTGCTAATTTTGCATGTGATGTAATTTTACACTATAAGCAATTCGGAGTGTTTCGTATTCGTAGTTTTAATATTGTTTGGGTGTTTCGCATATTGTCTAGGCGATGTTAGAAAGTTAAATCGAATGTCAAAAACTCATTTTTCGAAGTTTAACGTATTCGGAAAAATATGCAAGTAATTCTGTGGACCCTCTAAAAGAACGTAAACCTTAACTCGATTATGTGGCCGTCAAAACCGCTACTTGAACCCTAGGGTTTGTGGCAGTTTAGCGTTTCACATGTGAGGCGTTGGTTTAACCCTTCTACGGCTGGTTCATAGGTACTGTGGCATCTTCTGTGTATTACTAAAACTGTGCTCAAGTGTTGAGCTGTTGGGAAATTGTGGGACTTTGGTGAATCGGTCGTAGGGTTTAACTTCGTCCGGATATTATGTGATGGGATACAATATTTGGAATCAACATATAGTTATGAGATAACCAATTTGAATGTTATAAATCTAGTAATTTAGTCTCATTTGATCGGTTGCCACGGGATTTTGATGTGATCAAAAGTCCATCGCAATCACGTAGCGTACGCGGATACCCGCCGGGTAAACTTAATAGATAGCCATACCCTATAGCCCCGACCAAGTGACTGTAGGAGAACCCCATCGCCAAAAGCATCCGTTCGGGTGCTCGCGGCAGCGGTGTTCCGCCTTAATGCACTTCGTCGACGGCATCGGGGGGTGCGGCCGTCTACTAAAGTTTTCGACGAGCATTCGATCAGGTTGTCGGGAATCTTGTTGAATTTCCCGACTAGATATTGAAAAGTGTTTTCGAGATCGAGACTAAAATGCGGGGTTTATAATTGTTAGGCATGTGATGTCTAAGGAATTCATTTAGTTAGGCATGAAATCCAAAGTATGTGATGCGTTGGTTTATTATGTCTAATGTGGTTGTGGATTCCAACTGTTGTAGCTTTTCACTTTCTTTTCTGTGACCGTATGTGTAATATGTGGTGTATCGCCGGTTTCGGTGCTATATGTCAACGACAATTGGGATACACATATTTACTTACGTTGATGATATGTGATGTTATGTGTTGCTGTGATATGTTATATTGGATCATCGTGTTTTTTAATAGCTGGGGGTTTTATGTGTGATGAGAGTTTTCTTTTTCATTCATGTAAAATTCATTGTATGTAATATTCTTTTATTAGGGCACTTCTGGGTTAAGGATGATGTCACCATTGTATATTATTTACTTTTCCGCATTAGGATAGACCCAAGGCGGGGAGCACATGTAACCGGGTTCTAGGGTCCAGTGGGAGACCATCTCGAGGAGTCGAGACCGGGTCTCCTAACTCTAGAATTGGCAGGGTTGCTTGCCGCTCTCGTAGGGGTCTAGGGGTGTGGGATTGGCTATTCATCGCGACCGTGGAATCCGTGTTTTATACTGGCTTGATATAAAACACGGAAATTCTAGTATATCCAATATTTCATATATGTTCTTCTGCTGCAATGTTCTGTGATGAGATCATATTACTGCCTGAGACAAATGTTTATATTCTATATATGAGATATATATTATATATTGTTGATTTCGTTTCAAACGTGATGCTTATGAAGCATAATAATAAAATGGGACTTCATTAATGAGCTTAATGAAATAAAAGAAACCTAAAGATGTTGTAGAATCTTGTCTCGAAAACTGGTAGCTCTAGTTCTTGCTTTGCATAGCGTTGTTCCTTGTAGAACATCCAGCACCTTATTCGATAAAGAAAGAGCCGAGATCTTTTCACCGGGAGTGACCTCTTTAGCGAAACTAGCAGATGCTACAAACTCGGTTTGTCTTTTGATTGCTTTTATAGTTTTTGCTTTGCATAGTGGTATTTGTGAAATACCCTGCACCTTATTCGATAAGAAAAGAGCCGAGATCCCTTCACCGGGAGTGACCTCTTTAGCAAAACTAGTAAAAGCCTCAAAAACACTCCATTTAAAATCACTCGATTCTACGACGATATCAAGTTCATTACGCAAAAGGTTTTCTTAAAAACCTGTCGTAGCCCTCCGTTATTTCAGATAAGAACTTCATAGTATTCGTGCTACGTTTGTTGGCTTTCGTCAAGGCGTTGTGTGCGGTAGCTATTTATGCTTATCTGTATAAGCATATGATGCGATTGAGTTAGGGTAATCATGCGACTTTGTTGGCTTTCGTCAAGGGCCGTGCGGGTGGGTTTAATTCGATCGGGAAATGACGGGTTGAACTTGACTAGCAGCTTATGGTTTGTTGTCTTTCGTCAAGGTCATAGGATGCTAGGGCAAAATATAATTGGGAATTTCAAGTGTTGAAATTTGCAATGAGATTGCATACCTCTTATTAGATAGTTGGATCCCGATACCCACTGCGAGTAAGAGTTACTCCTAGGAGAGTTTTACACATTACAATTAGCCGATCAAGTAGGTGTCTAGAAAGGTGTCAACGGGGTTATGCCTCTAGGAAAAAGAGGTTTATTTTAATTAAGTCCGTGCGAAAGCACGGGGAACTTCCCTCTAAGTACCGACACTAGCCTGGCCGAAAGATTGGCGAACTTGTAGGGTGTAATTAATCCCGGCTAGTCTTTCCTTTTAGGGTTTGAAGAAAGATTTGACTAAAACAGTGGGAGATATCCTGATTAGATATATTGATAACCAATCTAATCTTGCAAGAGCATACGCTGAGTGTTTTTTTCTCTCTCTCTCCAGGTAGCGACCATGTCATGTATTAATCAAGATAATAATACGGATGTATTGACCGAACCCGCTTGTTATACAGCGCTAGGGAACGTTGGTCTCTCTCCAACTTATAATTGTTATAAGACCGAGCAAGAAATAAGGGATTACCAGGATTCCTGTGCCGCCCAAACGAAGAAAGTGCATGATGATGCATCTTCTTCGGATGTGTTCATTACAGAAAACTGTTTCTCAGTATCCTTTTTGTCCTGGGTATGAGATACCGGATCAGGATCCCATATATGTAATATGTTACATGGGCTACAGATAGGTAGAGAACTGAGAATGGGTGATAAGTTTCAAGAGTTGGAAACGGTGCAAGTGTTGCAGCCAAGTCAGTTGGCAGTTATCACCCTGTATTACCAGATACATTGATTCTGAACGAATGTTATTAGATACCGAACCTGATATACAACATCATATCAATCTCTTTATTAGTAAAGAAGGATATAATTTTGTATTGTTGGATATTGTTTTGAACATTTCCTGTATCAAGAGTTGATCGGTTCAGGCACGTTATCTAAAAGCATATACGTTCTAAATCAAACTACGGTTCTTAATGAACAGAACACACACAAGAGGAAGAGTTCAGAAATGAACGAATCCTTCTTGAGGCATTGTAGACTAGGTCATATCAATGCGACTCGACTAGCTAAGTTACATTTAGATGCATATTTAAATCTGTTTGAATTTACATCTTGTGAAACTTGCCAGTCATGTCACAAAGATAAGATGACCATAGCTCCGTTTATTGGAAACAGAGAAAGAGTTAGTGAACACTTGGGATTGATACATGCTGATGTATGAAAGTCCCCTGTCTACACATGCCAGGAACGGTTCTTTGTACTTCATTACATTCACTGATGATCTCTCAAGATTCGGACATATGTTCATGTTGAAACACAAGTCTGAACCTTTTAAGATATTCAATGAATATAAGTTAGAAGTAAAGAACCAAAAATAGGTATAAGTATTATGTCCTTTGATGTGATCAAGGAGGAGAATACTTGAGCACGGAATTTCTGGATTATTCTAAAGGAGAATGAGATTCTCTCTCAGCATTACTGCTCCGTATACACCACAGCATGTTGGTATATTGGGACGGAGCAATCGCACCCTATGTGATATGGTGTGCTCTATGATGTGTACTACTGAGTTGCCTATTTCCTTTTGGGAGTTATGCACTTGAGAAGCTGCATACCTATTGAATAGGGTTCCAACCAAATCAGGTGCCTACCATTCCATATATGATATAGTATGGGAAGAGCCCATCTCTTAAGGATGTAAAGATTTGGGGTTGTCCGGCCTTTGTCTAAAAGCAAAATCCGGACAAGCTCGAGGCAAGGTCAGTTCTATGGAAGTTTGTTGGATATCCCAAGCATTCGCAAGGGAATATCTTCTACCACACTGAGAAGCAAAAGGTGTTTTGTTTCTCAGCATGCCACCTTCTTAGAAAGGGAATTTCTTATGAAGAAATTAGTGGTCATGAGGTAGAACTGGAAGGAGTTCCAGCTATACAAACTGCAGCTGATGATTTGGTAGAACCAGAGGATTCAATAGTTTCTAACGAACCTTAGCCTCTCCGCCGATCTGGTAGGGTTCCTCATCCACTTGAGAGATACTTCGGTTTTATTTATGACAGTGGGAGCGAGGATTGCATCATGAGATGATGACCCAACTAGTTTCGAGCTGGCCATCAGGAGTGGGGACTCTATGAGAATGGCTGGATGCTTAGCAATCTGAGATGGAATTCATATACACCAACAAAGTATGGACTTTGGTTGCTTTATCTGAAGGGTTAAATCCCCATCAGAAGCAAGTATATCTTGAGAAGATTACTTGGTGTACATGGAAAAGTTGAGACTTTCAAAACTAGGCTTATAGCAAATGGTTCTCGTCGTCGACCAGGTGTGGTTTATGATGAAACCTTTTCTCCAGAAACTATGCTTAAGTCCATCCGGATCATACTTGTCACTGCTACATACCATGACTACGATATCTGGCGGTTGGGTGTCATGACTGCTATTCTAAATGATGATTTAGAAGATAGAATCTATAAGTACACAACCAGAGGGCTTCGTAAATAGTGGGAGCAGCGGAAACGTGTGCAAGTTGCTTTATGGGTTAAACCAGGCATCGCGGAGTTGGAACATCTGTTTTGATTTGGTAGTCAAAGAGTTTGACTTCATCAAAATGGTAGATGAACCTTGTATATACAAAAAGGTAGTAGGGAGTATGGTGGTGTTCCTTGTATAGTACGTGGATGACATACTCTTGATAGGGAAGGAGTTTCCTATGCTACGCTCGGTCAATCTCCTCTTATCACAAGGATTCTCCATATATGATCAAAGTGATACCTCCTAAATCCTGGGTTTTGGATCAATGAGATAGATCTAAGTGGATGTTAGGATTCTTACTAGGTGTAGTGAGATGGTGTCAATCGATCCTGGGGAGAATCACTGGATAGGATCCAGGGTGGTAAGAACGACTGAATGTCAGTCACAGGCATTGTCTTTACCCTTAGTGAAGGGGCGGTATGTTGGAAAAGTTCCAAGCAAGATACCGTGGCATACTAGAAGATAAAGGCTGGATACATGGCTACTTAGGATGCTACCAAAGATGTAGTCTGGATGTATATTAGTTCATGAGATGAACTTCGTTCCTACCATTATGTGACAATGGAGTTGTGGCTTTTGGCCTAGGAACCCCCGTCCCATCAGAGATCCATACATATTCTTAGGCAGTATCACCTGATCAAGGAGATAGCTGATCTCCAAGCAGATCGAGGTTAGGAGAGTAGACACAGAGGACAACAGCATAGATCCACTCACAAAGGCCTATTTCCCAGTAGAGACTTTTATGGGATGGTTGAGTATGAGATACGTCAACCACTGCTGATTATTGGGTATGAGATACTACAACAGATGGCCCTAGTGCAAGTGGGAGATTGTTAATGATAAGTATGCCCTAGAGGCCATTACTGTGTAGGGTTCCTAGGCACACTAAGGAGGTTCCACAAGGCATCAACCATGCCAAACAAAAATTTTCCGGGGCCGAGAAACCCTAAACTAGATCGTTAACTAGAAGTTAAGGCGAAAAGCGAGCAAGCAAACAACTTTGCTAATAAGTGATAGGGATTACAACCTTTGTAGATCCGGTCCACCGCTTCTTTAGCTCCGTATTGACGTCCCTCTGCTACGATCACCGGGTCCCGGACTCTAGCGATGGTTTCGTCGTAGAAATGATCGGGCTAGGTCATTGACTTCGAGGCCGAAGATGATCTACGTCGGGGAGACTCAAACTCAAGCTATTCCTTCACTTGGTCAAAAACTTTGTGAAGAGAACACCCTATACTACATGGAAAGTGGTAGAGGATGAAGAAATAGGAAGTGGGTTCACTTTAGAATTAGATTTCTCACTCTTTTTCACATGGTGCCATTGGAGCTAGCAAGCTTTTTCAAGCTTGATGAAGATGAAGAAGAAGAAAAGAATCATATGAATAATAATATCCAAAATGAAACTTATCCAAATGAATAATAGCACCATGGTTGAGTTAAGCCCTCATGCTTAACTCATGTAGAGAATTAACCAAGGCTTTAGGTTAAAGGTTAGGTTAAGGAATATCAAAAGAAATGACAAAAGAGTGGACTTTGTCAAAGCTTCTCCAAGCTTCTTCAAGCTTGATAACTTTGACTAAGTTAAACCCTTTGTTAAATCTTAAGATGAAACAATAACCCTAATCTTTACCCTAATCTTGGTATGAGTCTCATACACACATCTTGTATGTATCATCAAACATGATACAAACATATGTACACAAATATATATCATATATACACTTATGCACAAACTAGTGAGAAAACAAATCTTAAGTGAACCAATACTAGTTAATGTAAAGTAATATATCAAATATATAATTATACATTAAATCATTAAATCAACACTTGATTTAACGATCCGGTCATATCGCATATAACCGACTAATATCAAGTGTATCAATGTATCGAATCAACACTTGATTCGGTAACCCGGCTATATCACATATAACCGACCAATGATACAAATTGCGAGAATAGAATACAGTATCACATACTGGTATTATTCTCGGTCCCGCACATATCTCATATGCGCTCCTATTTCGTTTCGCTTGAGCCAGGAAACCCCTGTGTAGGGCTCTAAAGACTCGTCAATACGCCGGCAGCAGGTGATGATCATATCAAACACCCATAAGCCACAAGCAGTCTGCTAAACGTAACGGCCACCCGGGTATTAAGCGATCAGAAGATCAACGAGCAAGCCCGCTCACACTCCAGTGAATCCAACGAGTAACACTACCGTACAGTCCGGTCTGTTCGTCTGATATGTAGCATATCTCGTCTAGGGGTGGTAAACGTCATACCCAAATAACTCAATAAGTCATGTCGATATGAGGCTCATAACGGGTCGAGAAACTACTGGTGACACTTACCAGTAAATCCCAAAAGCAGCCTTTGTAAGTCGATGTACAACACCCCAATACTTGTGGGGAGGCGGAATTTTCAAAAACGAACTTGTTTAGTGAACAAACATCGACTAACCGCTTGAATCGAAGCTAAACGATAACTAACCAAACACATAGTTGTTCTAAACTACTATGCTTAGGGATTATACCTATCGAACCAAGTCCTTCGGCTTTACGATCTCCTCGTCCTCCTCGGCCTTCTCGATGTAGTAGATGATCCACCCGAGAGCAAAACTCCAAGCTTAGCCTCTAAACTTGAGGCAACTAACCTTCTTGGATTGCTAAGCAAAGAAGATAGATGAGATAGAGTGAGGGTTATGGATTGTTTAGTCTAACTAATCCTTGTTCTCAACACATGAGAGGTGAGGATTAGGGTTTGAAGAGAGTGAGCTTGAGGAGAGAGAATGTGAATGATATTATGAAGTGAGAATAGTAAGTTATCATAATATATATGAAACTTTAAAATTCATCAATAAAAGAAAAACAAATGATGAATAATCAAGTTTCATAAATATCTAATGGTGATTCATAACCATGACTCATTAATCATTTATTGTGCATTAATGATATGGATGAATCACTCTCATGACTCACTAAACTCATTCAATGCATATGACACCTAAACCTCCTTAGTCACCATCTTCTAGAAGCTTCTCGCACAATTACGAGAACGCCCCTCCAATCCGCAAAAATACGGAAAAACTTTAGACTGTATAAATCCAATAACCGGATACCAGTAACTGGCTTAAACCAAAGCCGACTGGTAAAAACTGTCCGAAAGTCGTACGTGCGTAAACACACCTATGCGTCCGAACCCTATGTCGTAAAACCATACGGCCTCTATATCGTTTCGCCTGGAGTAGGAAACTCTCTGTGTGGGACTCTAGAGACTCGACTACTACGCTGGCAGTGGGTTTAACCACAGACCGCAAGCGGCACTAGCTGTACGTAACGGTCCCCAGGTAGTTGTCGATAAGAAGGCCGATGAGGAAACCCATCCGAACTCCTACTGAGCCTGCTGTGACAATCTCCATACAGTCCGGTCCGTTCGTCTTTGACTATCGCATATCGGGCCTAGGGGGCGGCAAGCGTCAGTCCCCTAATAGCGGTATAAGTCGTGTCGGAGCGAAGCCCATTACACCCTGAGAAACTACTGGAACCTACCAGCAAATCTCGCTTGCCCTGGCCAGGGACTTTGCGTAATGGCTCTCTGACACAGCGCGATATCAACTCCCAATACCGGGAGAGACGAATCCTGTCTAACCGCCACTGCCTCCAAGTGCTCGGGACTGCACCCAACTGCTACCTGTTTGCACGACTCCTTTGAGCCGTGGTAGGGTAGCAATCTAAGAACAGTGGGACACACTCGAGGTGAAGTAGCCGTGTCAAGTCTGCGGACTATGCTGTACTCATGTCACCTGGGAACTGTTCACTGACGACTGGTATAAAACCAACCAACAGTTCCTTGTGAGTCCTGTCCGGTGTACCCGTAACCTAACGAGCACCTGCATACTATCTCCAGTACGACGTACTGACGGCTGTGGGACAGACCATCTCCCCAACTGGGATGAGAAGCGTACACACTAGTCTACTCCGGAGTATCGATGCTCTGTCTCGATAATCCAACGACCAGGGACCTGAATAAGGATGTGCTTGTAGAATACCCAGCCCCCACTAGTGTGACTGCCATCACAACGCTGGTAGACAAGCAAGATCCTAAGAGCTCTATCAATACGTACACTCACATATTAAGATAGAAAAACCAAGTAGCATACTACCATGTTTAGCAAGACTGTTATATACATGTGAATATCCCAAGCTTCCATTAAGTAATATACAAACGAGTCCAAATATCCTTCTCTATGCAACTTAGTCAACCTTCTCTTATTGATGTGACCCAGTCTACAATGCCATAAGAAAGCTTTATTTAAATCTGGAGACTTTCTTTTTAGTGTGTTCTGGACATTGAAAATTTGTAGTTGGTTTAAAACATATATACCGTTATTTAGGGTACCGGACCCAATCAAACCATGATTAAGGTGGATGTTGACAACATCTCTTACAAACGTGAAATCATAACCTTTATTTGATAACAAGGAAACTGATATGATATTACACGTTAAGCTTGGTACAAAATAACAGTTATGTAAAACCAAAATGTGTCCACTCGTCAATCCTAGGTGATAATCCCCGACGGACGCAGCTCCCACGCTAGCTCCGTTAGCAACCTTTAGGGTCATATCACCTTCCTTCAGCACTCTACGGTTTCTCAGTGCCTGCAATGAATTGCAAATATGAGATCCTGATCCGGTATCCAATACCCAGGAAGTAGAGTTGATCGACAGATAATTCTCAATTACAAACACACCTGAAGTCGAAGCCACAGCTTGCTTCGGTTCCTGGTTCTTGGCGTTCCACGCCTTGCAATCCTTCTTCCAGTGCCCTTTCCTGTGACAATGGAAGCACTCATCCTGGCCCACTACCGGTACCGCAAACTTTTTCTTTCCCTTCCCTCCCACCTTACTTACACCTTCTCTAGGTTTGGGTGCGGCCTTCTTCTTCCTTCCTTTGGCCCTAGCCTTAGACCCGGAAGAAGATGCACCGCCAACAAACATAGCGGGTGTTTCCCTTGCTTTCTGCAAGGTGCCCTCTGCACTCCTTAACATGTTCAGGAGTTCCGCAAGTTCAACTTCTTTTCCTTGAAGGTTGAAGTTCAGGATAAACTAGGCGTAGGTGAGAGGAAGGGACTGGAGAATAAGGTCTGTATAGAGCTCATTATCCAAAGTCGTCCCAAGGTCTGCGAGCTCTTCAATATAGCCGATCATCTTTAGGACATGTTCTCCTACCGATGACCCGACAGCCAACCTCGCTCGAAACAAGTTCTTAGAGGTCTCGTATCTTGCTATACGAGATTGCTCTCCATAAAGTTCCTTTGTATGGAGAAATATGCCATCTAGGGTCATATCCTCGTGCCTCCTCTGATGTTCATTGTTCATTGAGGCAAGCACGATGCACTTGGCTTTCGCGCAATCTAAATCCCAGGTTTTGCGGATTTCCTTATCCGCATTGCTGGATTTGGGACCAGAGACAGCAGGTGCCGTAGCGGTGAGGATGTACCCCAATTTGTCATAGGTCAAAGCCATTTTGACATTCCGCAGCCAATCTTTATAGTTTGGCCCTGTCAGTATATTTTTCTCTAAAAGTAACTTAAGTCCAGTCATTTTCAGGGTCGCTGCAATTAGGAGAGAGAGAAGAAAACTCTTTAGCATGATGCTCTTGCAAGTTTAGAGTGGTTTTTAGTTTATCTAAACTGGATGGCTCCCACTGTTTCTCGAATCCTTCCTCAAATCACAAAAGAAGAATTAGCCAGGACTATTCTCACCGTACAATACTTGCTTAACCGTTCAGCCAGGCCAGTGTCGATACTTCGAGGGAGGTTTTCCAACGCTTCCGCGAAGTTCCTTAATTAAATAACCTCTTTTCTCTGGGGGCGTAACCCCGCTGACACTTTTCTGGACACCTACTTGGTTTATAGCATTGATCGTTTAGTGACGAATATCCTGATAAGTAGCATATACTCACAGTAGGATCGGGATCCAAATATCATCGTATGATAATGTTGAAGGAGTGCTACCAACATTCATCAAACTCCAAATGGTATGCATCTCTTTGCAAATTTCAGTTTCTTTAGAAATTCCCGATATAAGTTTTTGCCCCATGCTCTTATGACCTTGGCTTTGGTCAAAATGTCATAAGTCACATGTCAAGTTCTACCCGTCATTATCTTGTCAATTTGAACCCATCCGTATATACCCCTGACTTTGGTCAAATGGTAATACGACTGTCCCAAACTAACTCATCTATCTTATGCAACAAATAAAAACCCAGTAGCTACCAAACACTATGCCTTGACTTTGGCCAAAATGCATAACTTGAATACTACTGAATACCCAAATGAAATGACGGAGGGCTACGAATGGTTTTGGCGAAACCGTGAACGTAGTGAACTTGATATAACCGAAGGAACCTGATAGCTTTTAAAAGGAGTGGTTAAGTCTCCGCATTTAAAAATATCTGTTTTAAAATTAACCGAGTGGTTTCTTTTAAATTGTTCCAACGATTTAAACTTTGGTTTGTTTTTCTTTGCATTATAGATAATGCGTCCCATCATTAACCTATCATTGCAGAAAACAACGAAAATACAACGTTCTCTTATGCCATCCGCATTCGCCACGGGGTCCCGTCATCACCCGTTAGGTTACTTAACTAACGACAGAGCGGGGGCTGGGCTAGCGCGGGTGTAAAACATAAGTGACGTCTAAATAGCTATCATATATAGATATTGTACATTCGTCAGACGCAATAATAGGCATTCCAGATCACAGATGAACTTTATTGGATTTGCAAGCAATCCGTGTTTGTTTTGAGCCTGCAACAAAATACGGATTACACAGTTGTGATGAATAGCCAATACCCCACCCACGACCCCTACGGGTGCGGCAAACTACCCGCCCGGCAGTTTGTGCACCCCACCTTGGGTCTGTCCTAGGAGCAAAAACAGTAAAATGAAATAATACAACGGTGGCTACAACCGCAACCTGGATGTGCCCCGCAAAATAATATTACAACAAATTACATTTACATCAAATGAATTAAATAATAACCCATCACTTAACCCCAGCTATACATCACAACAGTCCAACACAGTTCATATGCACAAACAGATAAAATCCATTTCAGAAATGTGCAACCCCCTGCCAACTGACATACTAGCAGTTAGAGGAGGTTTACGAACACATTATACAATCACAGATATAATCCAACAAGCAAATACTGTATAATTTCGATCGATTAAACACTTTTAATCTTGCTCCAATACTGCTCTGTAAACTTGAAACCTGAGCAAAATTAAAAAATACCAGAGAATCCCAAATATCACAGAGAACCACCACAAGAAAAATGGCTCCCTGAATCGTCAACTCGGCGGAGGAAGCGCGGCGCTATCTGTGCTAGACGCCGCGGTTCCGCGGCGCCGTAGACGAATTAGGGGACCAAATTTTTTGTGTGTTCTACTACTGTCATTTTAAGCTTTCTGAACATCCCTGAAAAAATTTTGGACTTCATTTATAAATCGACAGAAACATGATTTTTCGGGCTTTTCCGGTTTCGTTTTTTCCGTTCGAAATTCATACAAATTTGCAAAAAGGTTATTTATTGTTTAGCGAGGCTCTGATACCACTGTAAGTCGATGTACAACACCCCAATACTTGTGGGGAGGCGGAATTTTCAAAAACGAACTTTTTTAGTGAACAAACATCGACTAACCGCTTGAATCGAAGCTAAACGATAACTAACCAAACACATAGTTGTTCTAAACTACTATGCTTAGGGATTATACCTATCGAACCAAGTCCTTCGGCTTTACGATCTCCTCGTCCTCCTCGGCCTTCTCGATGTAGTAGATGATCCACCCGAGAGCAAAACTCCAAGCTTAGCCTCTAAACTTGAGGCAACTAACCTTCTTGGATTGCTAATCAAAGAAGATAGATGAGATAGAGTGAGGGTTATGGATTGTTTAGTCTAACTAATCCTTGTTCTCAACACATGAGAGGTGAGGATTAGGGTTTGAAGAGAGTGAGCTTGAAGAGAGAGAATGTGAATGATATTATGAAGTGAGAATAGTAAGTTATCATAATATATATGAAACTTTAAAATTCATCAATAAAAGAAAAACAAATGATGAATAATCAAGTTTCATAAATATCTAATGGTGATTCATAACCATGACTCATTAATCATTTATTGTGCATTAATGATACGGATGAATCACTCTCATGACTCACTAAACTCATTCAATGCATATGACACCTACACCTCCTTAGTCACCATCTTCTAGAAGCTTCTCGCACAATTACGAGAATGCCCCTCCAATCCGCAAAAATACGGAAAAACTTTAGACTGTATAAATCCAATAACCGGATACCAGTAACTGGCTTAAACCAAAGCCGACTGGTAAAAACTGTCTGAAAGTCGTACGTGCGTAAACACACGTATGCGTCCGAACCCTATGTCGTAAAACCATACGACCTCTATATCGTTTCGCCTGGAGTAGGAAACTCTCTGTGTGGGACTCTAGAGACTCGACTACTACGCTGGTAGTGGGTTTAACCATAGACCGCAAGCGGCACTAGCTGTACGTAACGGTCCCCAGGTAGTTGTCGATAAGAAGGCCGATGAGGAAACCCATCCGAACTCCTACTGAGCCTGCTGTGACAATCTCCATACAGTCCGGTCCGTTCGTCTTTGACTATCGCATATCGGGCCTAGGGGGGCGGCAAGCGTCAGTCCCCTAATAGCGGTATAAGTCGTGTCGGAGCGAAGCCCATTACACCCTGAGAAACTACAGGAACCTACCAGCAAATCTCGCTTGCCCTGGCCAGGGACTTTGCGTAATGGCTCTCTGACACAGCGCGATATCAACTCCCAATACCGGGAGAGACGAATCCTGTCTAACCGCCACTGCCTACAAGTGCTCGGGACTGCACCCGACTCTACCTGTTTGCACGACTCCTTTGAGCCGTGGTAGGGTAGCAATCTAAGAACAGTGGGACACACTCGAGGCGAAGTAGCAGTGTCAAGTCTGCGGACTATGTTGTACTCATGTCACCTGGGAACTGTTCACTGACGACTGGTATAAAACCAACCAACAGTTCCCTGTGAGTCCTGTCCGGTGTACCCGTAACCTAACGAGCACCTGCATACTATCTCCAGTACGACGTACTGACGGCTGTGGGACAGACCATCTCCCCAACTGGGATGAGAAGCGTACATACTAGTCTACTCCGGAGTATCGATGCTCTGTCTCGATAATCCAACGACCAGGGACCTGAATAAGGATGTGCTTGTAGACTACCCAGCCCCCACTAGTGTGACTGCCATCACAACGCTGGTAGACAAGCAAGATCCTAAGAGCTCTATCAATACGTACACTCACATATTAAGATAGAAAAACCAAGTAGCATACTACCATGTTTAGCAAGACTGTTATATACATGTGAATATCCCAAGCTTCCATTAAGTAATATACAAACTAGTATGATACAGTAATGGCCTTCTAGGGCATAAACACTAACATCCTTAGCCAAGGACTTCTTGTTATAGCCAATCGAGCACTGCGCAACATCAACTCCCTATACCGGGATAGACGAAACCCCTCCTATCGCTCATTGCCTCCATGTGATTCGGGACTGTACCCAAAAGCCACCTTTTTGCACGCCCTCTTGGACGTGGTATGATGGAAATCAAAGCACAAAAGGAACCACACAAGACTCTATAACAATCTCGGGTCTACAGACTAACCTGCACCAGTGTCACCAGAGAACTGCCATCTGACGTAAGATATAATACCATCTGGGAGTTCTCGGCGAGTCCGTCCAGTGTACCCAGTCTCTACTGAGCACCCGTATATCATCTCTGATGTCAAACACCAATGGATATAGGATCATCCATCGCCCATCTGTATGGGTCGAGAAGGTACACGCTAGTCTACTCTGGTATATCAATGCCCCGTCTCAATACACCCACGACTAGGGACTTTGAAGGATGTACTTATGGACTACCATGTCCCCACTAGTATGATCCGCATCATAGTCCAGGTAGTCAAGTACACATCCTAAGGGCTTTACCAACATGTAACAGAGAGACAATTAGCGTACACGTTAAGGTAAAGAGTAACCAGATAACATACTATCATATCGAGCAAGAAAGTCATCCCTATATATGTCCAAGCATCCACTACAATATACATCCTGTGTACAGTAATAGCCTCTAGGGCATACATATAACTAACAATCTCCCACTTGCACTAGGGCCATTTGTAGCAGTGGTTGTAGTATCTCATACTCAACCATCCCATAAAAGTCTCTCTATGGGAAAAGGCCTTTCGTGAGTGGATCCGCCGTGTCGTCCTCTGAATCTACTCTCCTAACCTCGATCCCCTGGAGATCAACCATCTCCACGATCAGGTGATACTGCCTAAGAATATGTCTGGATCACTGATGGGACGGGATTTCCTTGGCATAAGCCACAACTCTATTGTCACACAATAGGAGGAACGAAGTTCATCTTATGAACTAATATACACCCAGACATCCTATTTGGTAGCATCTTTGGTAACGATGTATCTTGCCTTTAATCGTCTAGAATGTCACGGTATCAAGGTTGGAACTCTTCCAACATACCTTCCTTTTACCGAGGGTAAAGACAATGCCTGCGACTGACATTCAGTCGTCCTTATCACCTTGGAACCTTTCCAGTGATTCTCCCCAGGATCAATTGATACCAACTCACTACAACTAGTGAGTATCCTAATATCCAATTAGATCTATCTCATAGATCCAAAACCCAGGATTTAGTAGGTATCACTTTGATCCTATATGGAGAATCCTTGTGATAAGCGGAGATTGACCGAGCGTAGCATAGGAAACTCTTTCCCCATCAAGAGTATGTCATCCACGTACTCTACGAGGATCACCACCATACTCCCTACTATCTTTTTGTATATACAAGGTTCATCTACCATTTTGATGATGTCAAACTCTTTGACTAACTCATCAAAACAGATGTTCCAACTCTGCGATGCCTGCTTTATCACATAAAACATCTTGCATACGTTTCCGCTGCTCCCACTGTCTACGAAGCCCTCTGACTGTGTACTTATAGACTCTGTCTTCTAAATCATTATTTAGAAAAGCAGCCATGACACCCAACCGCCAGATATCGTAGTCATGGTATGTAGCCGTGGTAAGTACGATCTGGATGGACTTAAGCATAGTTACTTAGAAAAGGTTTCATTATAATCCATACCTGGTCAATGATGCAAACCTTTAATAAGTCTAGCTTTGAAAGTCTTAACTTTTCCATGTACACCAAGTAATCTTCTCAAGATATACTTGCTCCTGATGGGGATTTAACTCTTCAGATAAAGCAACCAAAGTCCATACTTTGTTGGTGTATAAGGATTCCAACTCAGATCGATAAACATCCAGCCATTCTTACATAGTCCCACTCCTGATGGCCAGCTCGAAAATAGTTGGGTCATCATCTCATGATGCGATTCTCGCTCCCACTGTCATAGAGAAACCGAAGTAACTCTCGGGTGGGTGAGGAACCCTACTAGATCGGCGGAGAGGCTGAGGTTCGTTGGTTACTATTGAATCCTTCGGTTCTACCAAATCATCAGCCGCAGTTTGTATAACTGGAACTGTTTCCAGTTCTACCTCATTACCACTAATTTCTTCATAAGAAATTCCCTTTCACAAAGGTGGCATGCTGAGAAACAAAACATCTTTTGTTCCTCGTTTAGGTAGAAGATATTCCCTTGCGTATGCTTGGGATATCCAACAAACTTCTACAGAGAGACTTTACCTCGAGCTTGTCCGGATTTTGCTTTTTAGACATAGGCCGGACAACCCCAAATCTTAACTGACTTAAGAGATGGGCTCTTCCCTTTCCATATCATATATGAAGTGGTAGGCAACTGATTTGATCGGAACCCTATTCAATAGGTATGCAACTTCATAAGTGCATAACTCCCTAAAAGGAAATAGGAAACTCAGTAGTACTCATCATAGAGCATACCATATCACATAGGGTGTTATTGCTCCGCCCCGATATACCATCGTGCTATGGTGTATACGGAGGAGTAATGCTGAGAGATAATCTCATTCTCCTTTTGCAATAATCCAGGAATTCCGTGCTCAAGTATTCTCCTCCTTGATCACATCAAAGGACATAATACTTTTACCCGTATTTTGGTTCTCTACTTCTAACTTATATTCTATGAATATCTCAAAAGGTTCGGACTTGTGTTTCAACAGAAACATATGTCTGAATCTTGAGAGATTATCAGAGAATGTAATGAAGTACAAAGAACCGGTCTTGGCATGTGTAGACAGGGGACCTTCATACATCAGCATGTATCAATCCCAAGAGTTTACTAACTCTTTCTCTGTTTCTAATAAACAGAGCTATGGTCATCTAATCTTTGTGACATGACTGGCAAGTTTCATAAGATGTAAATTCAAACTAATTTAAATATGCATCTATAATGTAACTTCAGCTAGTCGGGTCGCATTGATATGACCTAGTCTACAATACCTCAAGAAGGATTCGTTCATTTCTGAACTCTTCCTCTTGTGTGTGTTCTGTATACTAAAAACTGTAGTTTGATTTAGAACGTTAATGCTTTTAGATAACGTTCCTGAACCGATCAACTCTTGATTTAGGAAATGTTCAAAACATTATCCAACAATACAAAATTATATCCTTCTTTATCTAAATAAAGATACTGATATGATTTTGTATATCAGGTTCGGTATCTAATAACATTTGTTCAGAATCAATGTATTCTGGTAATACAGGATGACAGTGACCAACAGACCTGGCTGCAACACTTGCACCATTTTCTGTCTCATGAAACTTATCACCCGTTCTCAGTTCTTTACCTTTCTGTAGCCTATGTAATATATTAAATATGTAGGATCCTGATCCGGTATCATATACCCAGGACGTAAAGGACATTTGAGAAACAGTTCTCTGTAACGAACACACCCGAAGATGATGCATCAACATGCACTTTCTTTGTTTGGATGGCACGGGAATTCTGGTAATCCCCAATTTCCTGCTCACTCTTATAACAATTATAAGTTAGAGCGGGACCAACGTTCCCCAGCTCAGTATAACAAGCGGGTTCGGTCAATATTTCCGTTTTATTATCTTGATTAAGGCGTGACATGGTCGCTACCAGGAGAGAGAGAGAAGAAAACACTCTGCGTGCGCTCTTGCAAGATCAGATTGGTTATTATTTTATCTAATCAAGATGGCTTCCACTGTTTTTATCAAATCTTCCTTCAAACCCTTAAAGGAAAGACTAGCCGGGATTAATTACACGCTGCAAGTTCGCCAATCTTTCAGCCAGGCCAATGTCGGTACTTTGAGGGAGGTCCCCCGTGCTTTCGCACGAACCTAATTAATGTAAACCTCGTTTTCCCAGAGGTGTAACCCCGTTGACACCTTTCTAGACACCTACTTGATCGGCTAATTGTAATGTGTAAAACTCTCCCAGGAGTAAAATTACTCGCAGTGGGTATCGGGATCCAACTATCTCATAGAAGGTATGCAATCTCATTGCAAATTTCAACACTTGAAATTCCCGATAATATTTTGCTCCTAGCATCTATATGACCTTAACATAGTCAACAAATCATAAGTGCTAGTCAAGTTCAACCCGTCATTTCCCGAATGAATTAAACCCACCCGCACGACCCTTAACATAGTCAACAAATTCGCACGACTACCCTAATCCAATCGCATCATATGCTTATACAGATAAGCACTAATTAGCTACCGCACACTATGCCTTAACATAGTCAACAAACGTAGCACGAATACTAACTAGTACTTATCTGAAATGACGGAGGGCTACGATAGGTTTTTCTGAAAACCTATTGCGTAATGAACTTGATATCGTTATAGAATCAATTGATTTAAAATGGAGTGTTTTTGAGGCTTTTCTAATTTTGCTTGTTGGAGATAGTGCCCCCAGAGTCAATTATTGGATCACAGGCACGTGATTGCAATGATTGAGGGGAGGACCTATCCCAGTAGGACAGTCTTACTCGAGATGATAGTATGCTATCTGGTTTATCTTTATCATCGTGTACTGCTTCAGGTGACCTTACAGGTCGCTATTGCACGTTGATAGAGCCCCTAGGATTCTTACTTGACTGCCAGCAGTATGAGGGCGATCATATACGTGGGAGCTGGTAGTCTATAAGCACATCCTTAAAAGGTCCCTAGTCGTGGGAGTTTCGAGACAGGGCATCGATTCTCCAGAGTAGACTAGTGTATACAGTCGAGACCCCGACGAGGGGCGGTGGCCGGTCTCACAAGCCACTGGTGTCTGTTGATTCACCTAAGATGTATACAGGTGCTCATTGGGTTATGAGTACACCGGACAGGACTCGCCGGGAACCTGCTAGTTGGGATTATACCAGACGTCAGATAGCAGTTCCCTGGTGACATGTGTACAGGTTAGTTCATCGACCTGAGATCGTCATTTGTCTCGTGTGAGTTCCCACTGTGCTTTGATTACTACCCTACCACGGCTCAAAGGAGTCGTGCAAACATGTTTTAGTTGGGTACAGTCCCGAGCCACATGGAGGCAGTGAGCGGATCTGCAGGGGTTCGTCTCTCCCGGTATTGGGGGTGAGGTCGCGCTGTGTCTAGGAGAGCCAGAACATGAAAAGTCCTTGGCCAAGGCAGGAGATTTGCTGGTAGGTATTCCAGTAGTATCTCAGGGTGTTCTGGGCTACACTCCGACATGACTTGTACCGCTATTGGGGGTCTGACTTTACCAACCCCCTAGGCCCGCCATGCGATACTCATAGACGAACGGACCGGACTGTACGGATATTGTCACTGACAGGCTCAGTAGGGTGTCAGGATGAGTTCGCTCATCGACATCCCTTTTAGTCAATACCTGGTAGCCCGTCACGTATTGGCTTATACCTCTGACGTGCTAGTGGTTAAATCCACAGCCATAGTATCGACGAGTCTTTAGAGTCCACCACACTCAGTTACTCAGGTTTCAGGCGAAACGCTGTAGAGGCCGTATGGAGATATGGCAGGGTTCGATCAGATACGTGCGGTATTGCACGGATCGTGATCGGACGGATTTTACTAGCCGGCTTTGGCTTAAGCCGGATCCTAGTATTAGATAGTGTAGTTTTGTCTCTTTGCATTTGTGTTCAGTGGAAATACAAATGTGGGCATGTATTTGTAGAAGCGGGGTTTTCCTGTAATTTATTACGGGATCAGTTTTCTGAAGTTGCCAGTTTGCATTCCATTCCGGCCGGTTTTCTTTTATTCCTTCACGGCCGGACTTTTCGTTGGGGGTGTTATTTGCACATTTGCAAATAACATTTTGTGGAGGGGTTTCTTGCATAATTGTGGCCTCTTCATCATGAGATCCTTTTTCTTTCTTATCTTTTGAATAATGAGAAAAGAATGGATTAGATTGTGATGGTGTGTGATTGGATTTGATTTGGCTTAGGGTTACCATTGTTTCTCTCCTACACTCACCTCCCTTGTTGCTTTCTCTCCACCAATTTTGATAAAAGGGGCCGGCCATTCCTTGAGTGAGGATGAGAGAGTTTCATTTTAGATGGGTGGCATTATTCTTCATCTCATCCCTCTTGCTAGAAAATTGAAAGCACCAATTTTCTTTAATCTCTTCCTCCATCCTCCATGGCAATTTCATATACCCCAAAAGAGACAATGATTCTACACTATTCTACAGCACATCTTGGACACGTCGGCTAGCCAACTTCGCGCACGAGTTGCCTCGGTCAAGAGGTGGGAGCCCATAAAAGATTCCGGCTACGTGGTGCCCTTTCCGACGAGGAGGAGATGAACGGAGATTCCGCGAGGTGATCGGAGTGGAGACGAAGACCGAAGGACACGGATCGCTTGGTATACTTCTCTACCCATCTTGTATTTT
The DNA here is from genome assembly GCA_030015575.1 of Agapanthus africanus. Taxonomy (NCBI): domain Eukaryota; kingdom Viridiplantae; phylum Streptophyta; class Magnoliopsida; order Asparagales; family Amaryllidaceae; genus Agapanthus; species Agapanthus africanus. Next base: position 522,759,093 of record CM057344.1, read on the forward strand.
GCTAGTAGCTAGGTTAATGGCCCGATCCGGGATAAAAGTGCGCTGTGGTGCCGGTTCAATAGTTTTGAAAGTTTTTGTTTCCGCGTTTCCGGCGTCGGATCGACGGCTGGGGCGCCGCCGCGGACTTACATTGGTATCAGAGCCACGCCATTAACCATGCCTAGCTTGCTTTTGTATGTTTAGAACTCGATCGAACAAAAATCCCCAAAAACCGTATTTTCCAATGCATCGTGTTTCTGTCGAAATTTTTTCTGCTCCAAAAATTTTTCAGGTTGTTTCAGAATACTGTGCAAGAAAATCTAAGAATTCTGTGAAAATTTGGTCGCGAGATCGCTCCATACCACCGCGGAACCGCGGCCAAACCCATGTTTGGGCCGCGGTTCCGCCGCGCTTTTATTTGATCAGCATGCCAAATTTTTCCAGAGGGCTCTAGACTTGGAATTATGGGTTTTGGGATATTATTTTTGGGCCCAGATTTTCTGTAAGTGCTACAGTATTGCTTGGGGGCCCAATTGATAAAATTTGTTCGATCGGATATTTTAAACATACTTGTTCACAGTATTTACATTATATCTGCGACCGTGAATGTCACTTGATCGGTAAATCCTGTCTAGCTGCTATAGCCCGGTTAGACGGATTTGCGAACGTGACATTCACGTTGATGTTCTGTGATTTTGCTGTGATGTTGCGGATCGGTCGTGGGGGATAGCCTCGATGCAATGTTAGTACAATTTTATTTTTATATGTACATTTGATATTGCGGGGCGAGCGTCCGACATATGGACTGCCGTCACTGCCTGATTGTATTATTCTTTTGGGGCACAACCAGGTTGCGGTCGATGTACCCGTTGTATGTATATTTTACTTTCTGTACTAGGTTTACCCCGCGGAGGGGTGTACGGATAGCCGGATTCTAGAGGGCAACAAGCCCGCATCACATGGCGTTGAGACGTAGGGGGCTTTACTCTAGAATTGGCGGGCTATTCGCCGCACTCGTAGGGGGTACTGGTTGACCCAAGAGGGGTGCCCAAGTTACCGGATTCCGTGAAGTGCTGGGTGGTCCATTCACGTTGCTGAAGGGGGCTGCCTCGCTTCAGGTTTTGGAGGGTAACTTGCCGCGCCCGTAGGGGTCTAGAATTTCATTGCACAGGCTATCCACACGACCAGGGGAACGTCGGGTTTCAGTAGCGGCTCTGTGAAACCCGGGGATCCCAGATATCTGTATTGTTCTGTGATGCTGTACATTTCTGTGCTGTTGCATTTTATCACGCCTAGAGCGAAAATTATAAATTATATATATACTAGTAGATGTTGTATATGTTTTGCATCCGCACTAGTCCAGTCCCCGCTCTGTCGTTAGTTAGCTAACCTAACGGGTGATGACGGGACCCAGTGGCGAATGCGGATGGCATATACGTACGTCAGTATATTTTCGTTCTTTGTGGTGTGATCAATTGATGGGACTGCGTTGATTCGGATCAATGCAAGATAAACAAACCTATTCTGATGTTGTTGGAACACTTTTTCAAAAAGCTGTTATTGCAAGGGCGTTCTCTTTTGTTTTGCATCGTGGTATTCAGTTGGAATATCCTGCTCCTCAGTCGACAAGGCAAGGGCTGAGATCCCTTCACCGGGAGTGACCCCTTGGACAAAAGTTTGTGTCAGGGCAATAACTTCACTATAGCCGATTACTTTTGCTTTGCATCGTGGTATTCAGTTGGAATATCCTGCACCTCATTCTACGGGGAAAGAGCCGAGATCCCTTCACCGGGAGTGACCTCTTTAGCAAAGGTTTTCGTCACTATATTTTTAAAAAGCTATCCGTTCCTTCAACGATATCAAGTTCATTACGTTAAAGGTTTTCGCCAGAAACCATTCGTAGCCCTCCGTCGTTTCAGACGGATAGCACGTAGTATTCATGCTATGTTTGTTGGCCTTCGTCAAGGCATAGTGTATGGTAGCTGCTTGTTACCTTTCTGCTGCATAGATAGATGCGTTGGTTTGGGACAGTCGTATAGCCTTGTTGGCCTTCGTCAAGGGCTTGTACGGGTGGGTTCAAATTAACCTGGACAATGACGGGTAGAACTTGACATGTGACTTATGATTTGTTGGCCTTCGTCAAGGTCATAAGAGCATGGGGCAAAAATCCTCATCGGGAGTTTCAAAAGAACTGAAACTTGCCAGATATGCGCATACCTTCTGGAGTGTGATAACGTGAGCGGATTCCGTCACGTTATCATGCGATGAAAGTTGGATCCCGATTCCCACTGATGAGTTGGTTTACTCCTCGGGTGATCCCGGCTAATTCTTCTTTTAGGTTTGGGGAAGAATTTGACGTTACAGTGGGAGGTTTCCTGATTAGATAAAGTGATAACCATTCTGATCTAGGTTAGAGTGCACGCTGAGTGTTTCTTTTCTCTCTCACTTTGGCAGCGACTATTGACCCGACCCTAGACTATGACTCAGTGACCAAGTTGACCGAACCTTCTTAACACTGGCTTTTGGATTGTCAGAGTTGCAGACCTCATTGCCACTCCTACTTTTACCCTTTTCTCCAGGACACCCCGTATTACTGTTAGTGTATATGCCCTAGAGGCCATTACTGTATCATACTGGTTTGTATATTACTTAATGGATGCTTGGGATATTCACCTTGTATATACAATCTTGCTCAAAATAGTAGTATGCTACTTGGTTTGTTTCTACTTCAATGTGTACATGTGTTTATTTTGTATATCGCCTATACACATTAGTAGAGCCCTTAGGATCTTTGCTTGATTACCAGCGATGTGATGGCCGTCACACTAGTGGGGCTGGGTAATCTATAAGCACATCCTTATGCAGGTCCCTGGTCGCAGGACTATCGAGACAGGGCATCGATACTCCGGAGTAGACCAGCGCATGCGCTTCTCATCCCAGTGTGGGAGACGGTCTGTCCCACAGCCGTCAGTACGTCGTACTTGAGATAGTATGCGGGTGCTCGTTAGGTTACGGGTACACTGGACAGGACTCGTCGGGAACTGACTAGTTGGTATTATACCTATCGTCAGTTATCAGTTCCTAGGTGACATGAGTACAGCTTAGTCCGCTGACTTGACACTGTCGCTCCGCCTCGAGTGTGTTCCCACTGTACTTTGATCACTACCCTACCACGGCTCAAAGGAGTCGTGCAAACAGGTAGTGGTTGGGTGCAGTCCCGAAGCACTTGGAGGCAGTGACGGTTAGACAGGATTCGTCTCTCCCGGTATTGGGGGTTGACATCGCGCTGTGTCTAGGAGAGCCATTACACGAGTAGTCCCTGGCCAGGGCAAACGAGATATACTGGTAGGTTTCCAGTGTTGTCTCAGGGTGTTTTGGGCTTCGCTCCGGCACGACTTGTACCGCTATTGGGGGACTGACGTTTACCGCCCCCTAGGCCCGCCATGCGATGTATCAGACGAACAGACCGGACTGTACGGAGAATGTCACACTCAGGCTCAGTAGGAGTTCAGATGGGTTTCGCCTCGTCGGTCTTCTTGTCGGCACTACCTGGGGACCGTTACGCACAGCTAGTGCCGCTTGCGGTCTGTGGTTAAACCCACTGCCAGCGTAGTGTCGAGTCTTTAGAGTCCCACACAGAAAGCTTTTCGCCTTTAGGCAAAAGAGTAGAGGTCGCATGGTATTGCGACAGGTCGCATGGTTTTGCGACAGGGTTCGGTCACATCCGTGCACTTGTGCACGTACAGTGTCCGGACAGTTTACACTAGCGGGCTTTGGTTTAAGCCAGATCCTAGTGTACCTTATGGGATTGGATTTATCCAGTTTGCATTCGTGTTCCTCGGAACGCGGATGCGGGTGTGTATGCACAGTTGACAGGGAGGCAGAGGCAGCGGATTCTCATTAGGGTTGTTGACAGTTGACCGTTGACTTTTTGACTTTTTGCTCAACCCTAATGAGAATATGATATGCGATTAACTATTATATTAATTAAGTATTATGGTGACTTGGTTGTTGACTTTTGTTGACCTTGTTGACTTGTTGACTTTTGTTGACTTGTTGACTTTGTTGACCGGTTGACTAGGCTTGACTAGTTGACCATCATGATAACCATGGTTATCATTTCATGCCAAAGACTTTTTCTTGCTTGTTCATTTGAGTAAAATGAGTGCATGACATGATAAGGTTATGGTTACTTCAACCATCACATAAGACTTTTGTTGATATGATGAGTTATCATTGCTTTGGATTATGAGAGGGTGAGAGAGAAAAGAGAGCCTCATTCTTTCTTGCTCATTCTCTCTCTTGTTCTTGAGCTCTCCTCTTGCTCTCACCCTCAACCTCTTGCTCCCTCTCTTGATCTATGGTTCTCTTGTCTCATGAGTTGAGAATCAAGAACCATAGATAAAATCCCATTCTATTTCCTCTCTACTCATTCTAGTTCACTAGGTTTAGCAAACCAAGTGAACTAGTTTCTTCAAAGACCGAAGAAGGAGCTAAAGGTTGGAGCTTTCAAGTGGATCTATCTTCGGCGTACGGAGACGACGAGAAGGAGCCATCGGACCACCACCGGAGCTTGAAGACGAAGGAGTTCAAGACAAGCTAGGTATAACCATCTCTATCCGAGTAGCTAAATATCTTTAGCTTAGTATGCTAGTTTTAGTTTAGGTAAAGATCCCGACCTAGCTTAGTCCATGTTGCCTCTTGCGTTAAAATTTTGATTTTATACCGTTTCCGCCTCCCCGTAAGAACCGGGGGTCGCAACGTGGACTTACAGTGGTATCAGAGCCTAACTAAACTTAAACTAGCTTGATAGTGAAGTGTAACGAAGTTCGGAACCGGAAAAATCCAAAAACCAAACTTTTACAAAATCTGAGTTTCTGTTGAAATTTTTTCTGGTCAAAATGAAAAACTTTACACTTGTAAATTCGGCTCAGGGTTTTGTGAGAACACCCAAGAAAAACGATGCAGTGATTCCTCAAATCCGCCGCCCATCCGCCGCGTGAGCCCGGTATCCGCCGCGGAAGCGCCGCACGTTGTAGTCCTCTGTGCATCGTTTTTCGTGCAGTATGTGTCTGTGTTGGTTTTGGGATTTTTGATATATATTATATGTGCCCAGATTTTCCAGAAAAGAAATTTCCTTTTGGGGTCCTATAATTCCGTATTTTTCCGAACTTCACTGCACTTTGACTATGATGGTTATATCTGTGATGTTTGCATGTATTGAACGTCGGCCAATCGCTATAAGTCGATTGGTCGGGGTTATACATGATCTGTAATGTGCTGGAATGTGTATATAAATATGTTGGATTGTCGCGGGTGAATAGCCGGGGGTTGTGAGACGAGAGTTTTCTTTTCTTGCAATTCATGTAAATTTGTAAATTGATGTAATAATTATTTGTATGGCCGCACAACCGGGTCGGGGTTGTAGCCGTCATTGTATAATTTCTTTTTACTGTTTTTGCTCCTAGGATAGACCCATGGAGGGGTGCACAAACTACCGGGTATGCCGAAGTGTCGAGTGGCCTACTCATGGAGATGAGGGAGGTTGCTACGCTTCGGGTACTTGGCGGGTAGTTTGCCGCACCCGTAGGGGTCTTGGGTGGGGTTTTGGCTATTCACCGCGACCGTGTAATCTGTTTTTATTGCAGGCTCGTACAAATTACAGATTCCTAGTATATCCAATGTATTTATCTGTGATCTGAAATGTTTATCATTGCAGTATATCTATATATGATATTATTTAGGCGTTGCTTATGTTTTACAGACGCGCTAGCCCAGCCCCCGCTCTGTCGTTAGTTAAGTAACCTAACGGGTAATGACGGGGCCCCGTGGCGAATGCGAATGGCATAAGCGTACGTCATATTTTGGTTGTTTTCTGCAATGGTAGGATTAAATGATGGGACGCATTAAAAGAACTAATGCAAGAATATCACGCATTAAAAGAACTAATGCAAGATAATAAACCAAGTTAAAGTCGTTGGAACACTTTCGAAAAACCACTCGGTTCTTTTCAAAACAAACTTTTAAAATACGGAGTTTGAGCCACTCCATTTAAAAGCTATCTCGTTCCATCGACCAAATCAAGTTCACTACGTTCACGGTTTTGCCAAAACCATCCGTAGACCTCCATCATTTCAGTTAAATATTCGGTAGTATTCAAGCTATGTATTTTGACCTCACGCCAAGGCATAGTGATTGGTAGCTGCCGGATATTTATCTGTTGCATAGATAGAATGCGTTGGTTTGAGACAGTCGTACTGCCATTTTGGCCTACGTCAAGGGTATGTACGGGTGGATTCAAATTAACCTGGATAATGATGGGACGAACTTGACATGTGACTTATGACATTTTGACCTCACGCCAAGGTCATAAGAGCATGGGGCAAAAATCCACATCGGGAGTTTCATAAGTACTGAAACTTGCTAGATTTGCATACCATTTGGAGTGTGATGATTCTGGTAGGATTCCTTCAGTTTCGTCACGCGATGATATTTGGATCCCGATCCTACTGTGAGTATATGCTACTCCTCGGGAAATTTCTCACTTAACGATCAATGCTATAAACCTAGTAGGTGCCTAGAAAGGTGTTAGCGGGGCTACGCCCCCAGAGAAAAGAGGTTCTCTAATTAAGGAACTTCGCGAAAGCGTTGGAAAACCTCCCTCGAAGTACCGACACCGGCCTGGCTGAACGGTTAAGCAAGTATTGTGCGGTGGGATTGATCCCGGCTAATTCTTCCTTTATGGTTTGAGGAGGGATTCGAGAAACAGTGGGAGCCATCCTGTTTAGACAAACTAAAAACCACTCTAAACTTGCAAGAGCATCATGCTGAGTGTTTCTTCTTCTCTCTCCTAATTGCAGCGACCAATCAACATGACTGGACTTAAGTTACTCCTAGATAAAAACAAACTGACAGGGCCAAACTACAAAGATTGGCTCAGGAATGACAAGATCGCAATCACTTATGACAAGCTGGGGTATCTTCTTACCACCAAAGCTCCCCCTGTCCCTGGTCCAACTTCCAGCGTCGCGGATAAGGAAATCCGCAAGACTTGGGAGATTGATAGCGCGAAGGCCAAGTGCCTCCTGCTTGCCTCGATGGACAACGAACATCAGAGGAGGCATGAGAATATGGACATGGAGTCCATATTGCTCCATACAAAAGAACTGTATGGAGAGCAATCACGTATCGCAAGATACGAAGCGTCGAAAAAGTTGTTTTCGACAAGAATGGCCGTCGGATCATCAGTAGCCGAGCACGTGCTAAAGATGATCGGCTTCATTGAGGAGCTCGCTGACCTAGGGATCACATTGGAGAGTGAGCTATATACGGATATAGTTCTCCAGTCCCTTCCTTCCACTTACGCCCAGTTTATACTGAACTTCAACCTACAAGAAAAAGAGGTTGAACTATCAGAGCTCCTCAACATGCTGAGGAGCGCAGAGGGCACCCTACAGAAAGGTAGGGAAACATCCACTTTGTTTGTAGGAGGATCATCTTCTTCTAGGTCCAAGGCGAAAGCCAAGGGAAAGAAGAAGAAGGCCCCCACCAAACCAAGGGGCGGTGTTAGTAAAGTGGATACGAAGGGAAAAGGTAAAGCAACAAAGATAGCGGGGAAGCTTGTGGATAAGGAAGAATGCTTCTATTGTCATAAGAAAGGACACTGGAAGAATGATTGCAGGGCTTGGAAGGCCAGAACACAGGAATTGAAGCAGGTTGCAGCTTCAGCTTCAGGTGTGTATGTTATTGAAAATTATCTTTCAATAAACTCTACTTCCTGGGTATTGGATACCGGATCAGGATCTCATATCTGTAATTCTTTGCAGGCGTTGAGAAACCGTAGGGTTTTCAAGGCAGGTGACATGACCCTCAAAGTTGCAAACGGAGCTAGCATGGATGCTAAAGCCGTGGGGGACTATCACCTGGGAATGTCAGATGGACATGTTTTGGTTTTGCGTAATTGCTTTTTTGTACCCAACGCAACTTGTAATATCATTTCTGTATCTTTAGTTTCTAAAGAAGGTTATGAATTTGCGTTTGTAAGTAATGTTGTAAACATTCACCTTAATCAAGTTTTGATTGGGTCAGGTACATTGAGTAATGGTATATACGTGTTAAACCAACCACAGATTTTTAATGTCCAGAATACACACAAAAGAAAGTCTCCAGAAATAAATCAGACTTTCTTATGGCATTGTAGATTGGGTCACATCAATGAGAGAAGGTTGACGAAGTTACATACAGAAGGGTATTTGAATGCGTTCGAATATCAGTCGTATGCCACTTGTCAATCCTGTCTCAAGGGAAAGATGACAAAGACTCCGTTTACTGGACATGGAGTAAGAGCGAGCGAGCTCTTGGGACTCGTACACAGTGACGTGTGCGGTCCAATGTCTACACATGCCCGAAGCGGACATTCTTACTTCATTACTTTTACGGATGACTTCTCAAGGTACGGTTATGTCTTCTTAATGAAACATAAGTCCGAGGCCTTTGGAAAATTCCAGGAGTATAAGAATGAAGTAGAGAAACAGACCGGCAAAAGTATTAAGATTCTAAGATCGGATCGAGGTGGAGAATACTTAAGTGCCGAGTTCCTGGACTATTTAAAAGAGAACGGAATTCTCTCTCAGCTTACTCCTCCATACACCCCGCAACATAATGGTGTATCGGAGAGACGGAACCGCACCCTATTGGATATGGTGCGGTCCATGATGAGTAACGCTGAGTTACCGCGATCGTTCTGGGGGTATGCGCTAGAATCAGCTGCATACCTTTTGAACCGAGTTCCGACTAAGACTGTGCCTACCACCCCATATGAAATGTGGAGTGGGAAGAAACCCTATCTTCAATATCTGAAGATCTGGGGATGTCCAGCATTTGTCAAAAAGCAGCATGCGGACAAACTTGAGGCACGCTCAGTACTGTGCAAGTTTGTGGGATACCCAAAGAACACCAGGGGGTATCTTTTCTACTACGCAGAGGAACAAAAAGTCCTTGTTTCTCGTAATGCCCACTTTCTAGAACACCAGTTCTTGGAAAAGGAAATTAGTGGGAGCGCAGTAGAACTGGAAGAAATTCCAGAACCACAGACTATTACTGAAAGGTTAGTGGAACCAGAGGGTTCAACAGAACAGGACATTCCTACGCCGCTCCGCAGGAGTAGTAGGCAGTCTCATCCGCCCGAGAGATACTGCGGTTTTCTCATAGACGGGGATAGAGAGGATTGCATCATAGATTATGATGAGCCTACTAGCTTCCAGCAGGCCGTTCAGAGCGTTGACTCAGTGAAATGGCTGGATGCAATGCGGACCGAAATGGAGTCCATGTACACCAACAAGGTATGGACGTTGGACATTGCTCCAGACGGGGTAAAACCCGTAGGATGCAAGTGGATCTTCAAAAGGAAGATTGGTGTAGATGGACAGGTTGAGACCTATAAAGCTAGGCTGGTAGCAAAGGGTTTTCGTCAAAGACCTGGCTTGGACTACGACGAAACCTTTTCTCCAGTAGCCATGCTGAAATCCATTCGGATCCTTCTTGCCATTGCTGCCTTCCACGATTATGAGATCTGGCAAATGGACGTAAAGACAGCTTTTCTAAATGGAAATTTAGAGGAGTGTGTCTATATGGACCAGCCAGAGGGTTTCATTCAGAGTGGGAGCAGCGGAAAGGTGTGCAAGTTGCTTAAGTCCATCTATGGACTAAAGCAGGCATCGCGGAGTTGGAACATCTGCTTTGATGAGACGGTCAAGGAATTTGGCTTTATCAAAAATCCAGATGAACCATGCATCTATAGTAGATTTGTAGCGAGAACTGTAGTATTCCTCGTTTTATACGTGGATGACATTCTCTTAATAGGAAATGACATTCCTATGCTACAATCTGTCAAGGGGTCCTTGTCACACAGGTTCTCCATGAAAGACCTGGGTGATGCCTCATACATTCTGGGTATCCGGATCTACCGTGACAGATCCAAGAGGATATTAGGACTTTCACAGTCCAGGTACATCGACACCATACTGAAGAGGTTCAGTATGGAAGATTCCAAGCGCGGTAACCTACCGGCTTGTCACGGGATCACCCTCTCTAAAGAGATGTCTCCCAAGACTGATTTGGAGAGGGATCGCATGTCTATTATACCCTACGCTTCTGCGGTAGGCTCTATAATGTATGCGATGTTGTGTACCAGACCGGATGTAGCTTATGCACTGAGTGTGGTAAGCCGGTATCAGTCTAACCCAGGGGAGAAACACTGGATAGCGGTAAAGAACATTCTCAAGTACCTGAGAAGGACTAAGGAGATGTTCTTGGTGTATGGCGGAAAAGACCTCCAGATCGAGGCCTTTGCTGACTCCAGCTTCCAGAGTGACAAGGATGATTCCAAGTCCATGTCGGGTTTTGTCTTTACCCTCAATGGAGGGGCGGTGTGTTGGAAGAGTTCCAAACAGGAAACCGTTGCAGACTCGACGATGGAAGCGGAATACATCGCTGCATCTGATGCCGCAAAAGAAGCTGTCTGGATGAGGAAGTTCTTGAAAGAACTTCAGGTGGTTCCGTCCATTGTTGATCCAATACCTCTGTATTGCGACAACAACGGGGCTATAGCTTTAGCGAAGGAACCCAGGTCCCATCAGAGATCCAGGCACATCTTGAGGCGGTATCACCTGATCAGGGAGATCGTGGATCCCCAGGAGATCGAGGTTCGGAGAGTCGCTTCAGAAGACAACACTGCTGATCCATTCACCAAGGCCTTGCCCCAGACTCAGTTCGAGCGGCTGATCGAGATGATAGGTCTTCGATACGCCAGTACATGGCCTTAGTGCAAGTGGGAGATTGTTAGTGTATATACCCTAGAGGCCATTACTGTATCATACTGGTTTGTATATTACTTAATGGATGCTTGGGATATTCACCTTGTATATACAATCTTGCTCAAAATAGTAGTATGCTACTTGGTTTGTTTCTACTTCAATGTGTACATGTGTTTATTTTGTATATCGCCTATACACATTAGTAGAGCCCTTAGGATCTTTGCTTGATTACCAGCGATGTGATGGCCGTCACACTAGTGGGGCTGGGTAATCTATAAGCACATCCTTATGCAGGTCCCTGGTCGCAGGACTATCGAGACAGGGCATCGATACTCCGGAGTAGACCAGCGCATGCGCTTCTCATCCCAGTGTGGGAGACGGTCTGTCCCACAGCCGTCAGTACGTCGTACTTGAGATAGTATGCGGGTGCTCGTTAGGTTACGGGTACACTGGACAGGACTCGTCGGGAACTGACTAGTTGGTATTATACCTATCGTCAGTTATCAGTTCCCAGGTGACATGAGTACAGCTTAGTCCGCTGACTTGACACTGTCGCTCCGCCTCGAGTGTGTTCCCACTGTACTTTGATCACTACCCTACCACGGCTCAAAGGAGTCGTGCAAACAGGTAGTGGTTGGGTGCAGTCCCGAAGCACTTGGAGGCAGTGACGGTTAGACAGGATTCGTCTCTCCCGGTATTGGGGGTTGACATCGCGCTGTGTCTAGGAGAGCCATTACACGAGTAGTCCCTGGCCAGGGCAAACGAGATATACTGGTAGGTTTCCAGTGTTGTCTCAGGGTGTTTTGGGCTTCGCTCCGGCACGACTTGTACCGCTATTGGGGGACTGACGTTTACCGCCCCCTAGGCCCGCCATGCGATGTATCAGACGAACAGACCGGACTGTACGGAGAATGTCACACTCAGGCTCAGTAGGAGTTCAGATGGGTTTCGCCTCGTCGGTCTTCTTGTCGGCACTACCTGGGGACCGTTACGCACAGCTAGTGCCGCTTGCGGTCTGTGGTTAAACCCACTGCCAGCGTAGTGTCGAGTCTTTAGAGTCCCACACAGAAAGCTTTTCGCCTTTAGGCAAAAGAGTATAGGTCGCATGGTATTGCGACAGGTCGCATGGTTTTGCGACAGGGTTCGGTCACATCCGTGCACTTGTGCACGTACAGTGTCCGGACAGTTTACACTAGCGGGCTTTGGTTTAAGCCAGATCCTAGTGTACCTTATGGGATTGGATTTATCCAGTTTGCATTCGTGTTCCTCGGAACGCGGATGCGGGTGTGTATGCACAGTTGACAGGGAGGCAGAGGCAGCGGATTCTCATTAGGGTTGTTGACAGTTGACCGTTGACTTTTTGACTTTTTGCTCAACCCTAATGAGAATATGATATGCGATTAACTATTATATTAATTAAGTATTATGGTGACTTGGTTGTTGACTTTTGTTGACCTTGTTGACTTGTTGACTTTTATTGACTTGTTGACTTTGTTGACCGGTTGACTAGGCTTGACTAGTTGACCATCATGATAACCATGGTTATCATTTCATGCCAAAGACTTTTTCTTGCTTGTTCATTTGAGTAAAATGAGTGCATGACATGATAAGGTTATGGTTACTTCAACCATCACATAAGACTTTTGTTGATATGATGAGTTATCATTGCTTTGGATTATGAGAGGGTGAGAGAGAAAAGAGAGCCTCATTCTTTCTTGCTCATTCTCTCTCTTGTTCTTGAGCTCTCCTCTTGCTCTCACCCTCAACCTCTTGCTCCCTCTCTTGATCTATGGTTCTCTTGTCTCATGAGTTGAGAATCAAGAACCATAGATAAAATCCCATTCTATTTCCTCTCTACTCATTCTAGTTCACTAGGTTTAGCAAACCAAGTGAACTAGTTTCTTCAAAGACCGAAGAAGGAGCTAAAGGTTGGAGCTTTCAAGTGGATCTATCTTCGGCGTACGGAGACGACGAGAAGGAACCATCGGACCACCACCGGAGCTTGAAGACGAAGGAGTTCAAGACAAGCTAGGTATAACCATCTCTATCCGAGTAGCTAAATATCTTTAGCTTAGTATGCTAGTTTTAGTTTAGGTAAAGATCCCGACCTAGCTTAGTCCATGTTGCCTCTTGCGTTAAAATTTTGATTTTATACCGTTTCCGCCTCCCCGTAAGAACCGGGGGTCGCAACGTGGACTTACAATTACTACGAACGTCCACTTCCATTGGACAAAACCATCGTATGGTTATATACGAACTTGAAGGGATTTATTCGAGGATGGTTTCTGGCTTTGGAGAAAACGAATAGGACTATTCAGTTGTCTTTTCATTTTACCTTCTCTCAGGTTGCGAGTACTCCTTGGTTTAGGAGATAGTACACCTATTACGCAAATTGGAAAATTCTTCTTCAAAACCATAGGCAGGTGCCGACCGGTAGGGAATGAAGAAAACCAATTAGCCTAAATGGTGTACAGAAGGTATTGAGTTAAGACAAAGCAAGGGATTAGTAAGAGGGCAAAGTAAATTGCGACTGCTATTCACGACCAAACCAAGTATTTCTTCGCCAATCCTAAATCACCTTTGTATTTCTCCAGGACACTCCGTATCACTACGAAGATCCCAAGTTTATTGGATAATCCATCGTATGGTTATATACGAACTCGTAAGGAACTTGTTCCAGTTCGGGGATGGATCCTGGTTCAGGAGAAATAGGAATTAAGTTCATTCGGTTGTCTTTTATCTTCACCTTCTCTCGCATTGCGAGTGCTCCTAGGATTAGGACAGTACACCCATTATGCTTATTGGATAGTCTTCTTCTAAACCATAGGCTGGTGCCGAAAGGTAAGGAAGGAAGAAAACCATTTGGCCTAAAGGGGTGTGCAGAAGGTAATGACTAAAGACATATAAAGGGATTTGGAGATATGACAAAGAGATATACGGTTACAGTTGTGAATCTGGATAATGGAAGAGGCATTACTAGGAATACCCGGATACCCCATCGAAACATTTCAATGTTTCAATTTCACTGTGTACTGTTAAAAGAAAACTGATTTTCCGATTAGATACTTACTCCAGGGTATGTATTTACCAGGTATGAGTCTCACATCTGTATGGTTTTACAGATGATGAGTGGGAGTAAGTTATTGGGAATTAGGTGACCATCCTCATTATATCGGGATTCGTTGGAATTGGTGATATTTGAGGAAGCCACCTGGGTTGTTTGCCGGTCGGCAAATATTTGGTTTTGAATATCCGTTGTTGTACACCAATTTCAAATTGATATATCTGTACGTCTATTTTTATATAGAGTGAGACATACCTTTTTGAAATTATGTCTATGACATTTACCTATACCAGTGGATGGTTAGGTAAGGAGCATTGAACAGCAGTGTAATTCTTCTTAACCAAAAGTACAGTTTTCAACCTACGACACACAGTGAATGAGTCACTAGACTCAGGGGACTTATACAGAGTATTGTATATTGTCCAGTGTCCATTAGGACAGAGGGGTTGGTCCTCGTACTATATTCTGTTTACTTATGACTTTTTTAGTTCTTAGACAGGTGTTTCGTAGAAACACAAGGTCAAAGTTTTGAGAAGTTATAGGTATAAGATTAAAGTAGAGAACCAGGTATTGCAAGTATCGGGATTCTTCAAGGTGATCGAAGATGTAGATACTTGTATATGGTATTCAGTTGATAGTAATGATTAAGAGAACTTGCTTCTCTTTCAGGTTACTCATAATTGGAAGCACTCATAAGTTGAGTAATGCTGATCGGCCTCTTTCCATTTAGTTAACATGCACTGGAGACAGCTGCATGATTTGAATCTGGTTCAATTAAATCTGTGCCTCTGTTTCTTGGATATAGAACAGTTCATATCTTGACATTGTTAAGATACGGGGAGTTATCCAACTTATGCTTAAAACCAGACTCTGGATGACTCAAGGCACGTTTCTGTAATGGCTGTTTGTGGGTTGACCCGGGCTATGACGAGGGTTGACTTTCTACCATCTGGAAGATCAATAGTGATATTGTTCTTGACTCGCCACAGTTTTAATAAAAATGGATTTTTTCAGAAAACAGTAGTGGGAGTATGGTAGAACTGGAAGTGATTCCAGAACCGCAAACGATTACTGAAGTTTTGATAAGAACCTAAAGATTCAATCTGGTTTGACATTCCATTGGCCACTCTGCAGATATGGTGGGTATCCTCAGGCACTCAAGAGGTACTTCGGTATGCTCAAGGACGGTGGCAGGGAGGTTCTTGTTTACCCAGACTTGCCATTGCTGTTGTTCCAGACTGTGAGACCCGGCAGGAGGATGAGTATAGCGTCGTTCTAAACTTGCTTTAGAAATATACATGTATATGACTCTGCCAGAGGGTTGTCGTAGTCAATGGGAACAGCGGAAGCATTGGTGGACAGGAAGCTTATGTCTATTCATAGACTAGAGCAGATATAGCGGAGATAGATCATCTATTTCTGATGTGACAGTCATAGGTTTGACTTCATCAAAATAGGGGATGGATCTGTTAAGAAGGTAGTAGGGTGTGATGTCCTGGTATTTGATGACATACACAGGGTAGGAAGTGATATTCCTATACTACGATCAGTTATTCTTTGGTCGTCACACAGTGGTTTCTCCACATGGGACTTGGATATTATATCAGACATTCTGATTACTGGATCTACGGTATTAGATCTAGATTTGGGTGGTTTCCCAATTTGGGTACTTAGACAGCATTCTATGAGTATTTAGAATGGACGACTCCTGGCACGGTAGTATACCTGCAGGTGATGGAGTCACCCTCTCTAAAGGTATCTTACAGACTAAAGGGGAGAGGGATACGCATGATTGACAGATCACTTGCTTAGGCAATTGAGTCAATTATGAGATGTCAAGTACTACACCAGATGTTGTTCTTGCAGTAGATGCAATAAGTTGATATTAATCCAATCCTGGAGAAACAATCGGAAGCAGTTTTAGAACATAAGTTGATGTTCTAGGGATATGATAACAGCATTCTCCTTCGGGAGACAGTTATCATTCCAGGCTTCCAAGGTGACCTGGACGGTAGAGTGGCCGTCAGAGTTATAGTTTTCCATCTGACGAGGGGCAGTATTTTGGACAGGTGGTCCAGGCTGGATACTGAGGGGGGTATGGCGCAGGATACTGATTAAGTTCAGTTGACGATACATTCTAAGAAGTTTGGATTTGGAGTTCATTTATGAGCTAGGTCCCATGAGACATCCAGACATTCTAAGACAGGTATTGCTCATTACGGGAGATGGCTTTCTCTGCGAACTTGAGATATAGAGAGACATAGAAAGAAACACAAGAGCGGATCCACTCACTGAGGCTATTTCTCGAACGCAATAGTTTCGCAAACGAACTTTGTGAGACTGACTAGTAGAGGAGTTGGGTGTTCGGTATCACACGGGCTGTGAGTATGCGACATCGCAATAATTAGCCTTGAGTGCAAGTGGGAGATTGTTGGAGATAGTGCCCTCAGAGTCAATTATTGGATCACAGGCACGTGATTGCAATGATTGAGGGGAGGACCTATCCCAGTAGGACAGTCTTACTCGAGATGATAGTATGCTATCTGATTTATCTTTATCATCGTGTACTGCTTCAGGAGACCTTACAGGTCGCTATTGCACGTTGATAGAGCCCCTAGGATTCTTGCTTGACTGCCAGCAGTATGAGGGCGATCATATACGTGGGAGCTGGTAGTCTATAAGCACATCCTTAAAAGGTCCCTAGTCGTGGGAGTTTCGAGACAGGGCATCGATTCTCCAGAGTAGACTAGTGTATACAGTCGAGACCCCGACGAGGGGCGGTGGCCGATCTCACAAGCCACTGGTGTCTGTTGGTTCACCTAAGATGTATACAGGTGCTCATTGGGTTATGAGTACACCGGACAGGACTCACCGGGAACCTGCTAGTTGGGATTATACCAGACGTCAGATAGTAGTTCCCTGGTGACATGTGTACAGGTTAGTTCATCGGTCTGAGATCGTCATTTGTCTCGTGTGAGTTCCCACTGTGCTTTGATTACTACCCTACCACGGCTCAAAGGAGTCATGCAAACAGGTTTTAGTTGGGTACAGTCCCGAGCCACATGGAGGCAGTGAGCGGATCTGCAGGGGTTCGTCTCTCCCGGTATTGGGGGTGAGGTCGCGCTGTGTCTAGGAGAGCCAGAACATGAAAAGTCCTTGGCCAAGGCAGGAGATTTGCTGGTAGGTATTCCAGTAGTAGATCAGGGTGTTCTGGGCTACACTCCGACACGACTTGTACCGCTATTGGGGGTCTGACTTTACCAACCCCCTAGGCCCGCCATGCGATACTCATAGACGAACGGACCGGACTGTACGGATATTGTCACTGACAGGCTCAGTAGGGTGTCAGGATGAGTTCGCTCATCGACATCCCTTTTAGTCAATACCTGGTAGCCCGTCACGTATTGGCTTATACCTCTGACGTGCTAGTAGTTAAATCCACAGCCATAGTATCGACGAGTCTTTAGAGTCCACCACACTCAGTTACTCAGGTTTCGGGCGAAACGCTGTAGAGGCCGTATGGAGATATGGCAGGGTTCGATCAGATACGTGCGGTATTGCACGGATCGTGATCGGACGGATTTTACTAGCCGGCTTTGGCTTAAGCCGGATCCTAGTATTAGATAGTGTAGTTTTGTCTCTTTGCATTTGTGTTCAGTGGGAATACAAATGCGGGCATGTATTTGTATAAGCGGGGTTTTCCTGTAATTTATTACGGGATCAGTTTTCTGAAGTTGCCAGTTTGCATTCCGTTCCGGCCGGTTTTCTTTTATTCCTTCACGGCCGGACTTTTCGTTGGGGGTGTTATTTGCACATTTGCAAATAACATTTTGTGGAGGGGTTTCTTGCATAATTGTGGCCTCTTCATCATGAGATCCTTTTTCTTTCTTATCTTTTGAATAATGAGAAAAGAATGGTTTAGATTGTGATGGTGTGTGATTGGATTTGATTTGGCTTAGGGTTACCATTGTTTCTCTCCTACACTCACCTCCCTTGTTGCTTTCTCTCCACCAATTTTGATAAGAGGGGCCGGCCATTCCTTGAGTGAGGATGAGAGAGTTTCATTTTAGATGGGTGGCATTATTCTTCATCCCATCCCTCTTGCTAGAAAATTGAAAGAACCAATTTTCTTTAATCTCTTCCTCCATCCTCCATGGCAATTTCATATACCCCAAAAGAGACAATGATTCTACACTATTCTACAGCACATCTTGGACGCGTCGGCTAGCCAACTTCGCGCCCGAGTTGCCTCGGTCAAGAGGTGGGAGCCCGTAAAAGATTCCGGCTACGTGGTGCCCTTTGCGACGAGGAGGAGATGAACGGAGATTCCGCGAGGTGATCGGAGTGGAGACGAAGACCGAAGGACACGGATCGCTTGGTATACTTCTCTACCCATCTTGTATTTTGCTAGTAGCTAGATTAATGGCCTGATCCGGGATAAAAGTGCGCGGTGGTGCCGGTTCAATAGTTTTTGAAAGTTTTTGTTTCCGCGTTTCCGGCGTCGGATCGACGGCCGGGGCGCCGCCGCGGACTTACATTGCTAAAGGGGTCACTCCCGGTGAAAGGATCGTCGGCCCTTTCAAATGAGGTGTAGGATATATCATATACATCACTGTGCAAAGCAAAAACTATAAAAGCAATCAAAAGACAAACCGAGGATTATAGCATCTGCCAGTTATTGCTAAAGGAGTCACTCCCAGTGAAGGGATCTCGGTCCTTTCCTTATCGAATAAGGTGCAGGATGTTCTACAAGGAACACCGCGATGCAAAGTAAGAACTGTAGCTACCTGTTTTTGAAAATTCGATTCCACAACATCATAGGTTTATTTTCTTTCATTAATCACATTAATGAAGTCCCATCATTTAAGTTACCTAAACATCACAGATAAATACGACGTACACTTATGCCATCCGCATTCTCCTCGATGTCCCCTCGTGCACCGTTAGGTTAGGTAACTAACGACAGAGCGGGGCAGGGCTAGCGCGGGTGTAAAACATAAGTAACGCCTATATAATATATCATATATACTATATACAGCATTTATCACAGAACATCAAATGATCACATCACAGATATCGCAGCAGAAGAATCATATGAAATATTGGATATACTAGGACGTCCGTGTTTTCAATACGAGCTTGTATAAAACACGGATTCCACGGGCGCGATGAATAGCCAAACCCACATCCCTAGACCCCTACGAGAGCGGCAAGCAACCCTACCAATTCTAGAGTTAGGAGACCCGGACTCGACTCCTCGAGTTGGTCTCCCACTGAACTCCAGAACCCGGTTACTTGTGCCCTCCTCCATGGGTCTATCCTAGTGCGGAAAAGTAAATAATATACATCAACGGTGACAGCTTCCGCTACCTGGAAGTGCCCCAATAAAAGAATATTACATACAAGTTTTTACATGAATGAAACTGAAAAACACTCATCTCACATAAAAAAAACCCGGCTATTCAAACACGACGATCCAATATAACATATCCAGCAACACAGAACATCACATGTCATCAACGTAAATAAACATGCGTATCCCAATTGTCGTTGACATATAGCAACGAAACCGGCGATATCACATATTACACTTACGGTCGCAGAAAAGAAAGTGTAAAACTACAACAGTTGGAATCCGCAACCCCTTTAGACATCGCATGCCTAATCAAATGAATTTCTTAGACATTACATGCCTAACAATTATAAACCCTGCATTTTAGTCTCATTATCGAAAACTCTTTTCAATATCAAGTCGGGCAATTCAACAAGATTCCCGAAAAAATGATCGAATGCTCGTCGCAAACTTTAGTAGGCGGCCGCACCCCCGATACCGTCGACGAAGTGCACCAATGTGGAACACCGCTACCGTGAGCACCCGAACGGATGCTTTCGGCGACGGGGTTCTCCTACAGTCACTTGGTCGAGGCTAAGGGGTGTAGCTGTCTATTAAGTTTACCGGCGAGTATCCGCGTACGCTACGTGATTGCGACGGACTTTTGATCACATCAAAATTCCGTGGCAACCGATCAAGTGAGACTAAAGTGCTAGATTTATAGCATTCATTCAGTTATCTCATAACTACTTGTGAATTCCAATTATTGTGTCACATTCCAGATAAATAGAAAATGTTAAACTTTCCGATCGAACAATCAAACACCCAAGTTTTCCCGAAACAGATCAACACATGAAATAAGTTTAAAAACATTCACTTCATGCCTCAGTACCAACGGTCCAGCCGTAGAAGGGTCAAGCCAACGCCTCACATGTGGCACGCCGAACTGCTCCAAACCCTAAGGTTCAAAGGGCAGTTCAAGACGGTCACATAATCGAGTTAAGCTTTGTTGTCTTCTAGAGGGTCCATCGCGTTACTTGCACTACTTAGAACGTCTTTAAACCACGGAAAAATCCAACACTTGGAAATTTCCCGGCAGGGGAAAAAGTGGGTATTTATATCCGGTCAAACTTTTCAACATTTTCTAAAATTATCCGGAAAAACATATAAACAAAGATAAACAATCCAATCGAATCATCGATTCCCCAAAGCAACCCAGAAAACTCAACTCTTGAGTGCAAATTAAAAATTCCCAGAAAATACAGCATTAAAATATAGGAATTACTGTGCAAATTTCAAGTGCTGAAGTGACTATATGGCCGCGGAACCGCCGCACAAGCCATGCTTGTGCCGTGGTTCCGCCGCTCTTAGGTTGAATCACGCGCACGTGCTTCACAGTAATTCATAAAAAAGCCTGCTGATTTTTCTGCATATTTTTAATTCACAAAAATCCCAGTTTTTAAAAAATGTACAAAGAAGGGTTTCGGATTAGGGTTTCGGGTTCGATCGGGTTTCTAACATCGTCTACGCATCGCCTAAGGCTCTAGCTAGGCTCTGATACCACTGTAGGGTTCCTAGGCACACTAAGGAGGTTCCACAAGGCATCAACCATGCCAATCAAAAATTTTCCGGTGCCGAGAAACCCTAAACTAGATCGTTAACTAGAAGTTAAGGAGAAAAGCGAGCAAGCAAACAACTTTGCTAATAAGTGATAGGGATTACAACCTTTGTAGATCCGGTCCACCGCTTCTTTAGCTCCGTGTTGATGTCCCTCTGCTGCGATCACCGGGTCCCGGACTCTAGCGATGGTTTCGTCGTAGAAATGATCGGGCTAGGTCATTGACTTCGAGGCCGAAGAAGATCTACGTCGGGGAGACTCAAACTCAAGCTATTCCTTCACTTGGTCAAAAACTTTGTGAAGAGAACACCCTATACTACATGGCAAGTGGTAGAGGATGAAGAAATAGGAAGTGGGTTCACTTTAGAATTGGATTTCTCACTCTTTTTCACATGGTGCCATTGGAGCTAGCAAGCTTTTTCAAGCTTGATGAAGATGAAGAAGAAGAAAAGAATCATATGAATAATAATATCCAAAATGAAACTTATCCAAATGAATAATAGCACCATGGTTGAGTTAAGCCTTCATGCTTAACTCATGTAGAGAATTAACCAAGGTTTTAGGTTAAAGGTTAGGTTAAGGAATATCAAAAGAAATGACAAAAAAGTGGACTTTGTCAAAGCTTCTCCAAGCTTCTTCAAGCTTGATAACTTTGACTAAGTTAAACCCTTTGTTAAATCTTAAGATGAAACAATAACCCTAATCTTTACCCTAATCTTGGTATGAGTCTCATACACACATCTTGTATGTATCATCAAACATGATACAAACATATGTACACAAATATATATCATATATACACTTATGCACAAACTAGTGAGAAAACAAATCTTAAGTGAACCAATACTAGTTAATGTAAAGTAATATATCAAATATATAATTATACATTAAATTATTAAATCAACACTTGATTTAACGATCCGGTCATATCGCATATAACCGACTAATATCAAGTGTATCAATGTATCGAATCAACACTTGATTCGGTAACCCGGCTATATCACATATAACCGACCAATGATACAAATTGCGAGAATAGAATACAGTATCACATACTGGTATTATTCTCGATCCCGCACATATCTCATATACGCTCCTATTTCGTTTCGCTTGAGCCAGGAAACCCCTGTGTAGGACTCTAAAGACTCGTCAATACGCCGGCAGCAGGTGATGATCATATCAAACACCCAAAAGCCGCAAGCGGTCTGCTAAACGTAACGGCCATCCGGGTATTGAGCGATCAGAAGATCAACGAGCAAGCCCGCTCACACTCCAGTGAATCCAACGAGTAACACTACCGTACAGTCCGGTCTGTTCGTCTGATATGTCGCATATCTCGTCTAGGGGTGGTAAACGTCAGACCCCAATAACTCGATAAGTCATGTCGATATGAGGCTCATAACGGGTCGAGAAACAAATGGTAACACTTACCAGTAAATCCCAAAAGCAGCCTTGGCCAAGGACTTCCTGTTATAGCCAATCGAGCACTGCGCAACATCAACTCCCTATACCGGGAGAAACGAAACCCCTCCTATCGCTCATTGCCTCCATGTGATTCGGGACTGTACCCAAAAGCCACCTTTTTGCATGCCCTCTTGGACGTGGTATGATGGAAATCAAAGCACAGTGGGAACCACACAAGACTCTATGACGATCTCGGGTCTACAGACTAACCTGCACCAGTGTCACCAGAGAACTGCCATCTGACGTAAGGTATAATACCATCTGGGAGTTCTCGGTGAGTCCGTCCAGTGTATCCAGTCTCTACTGAGAACCCGTATATCATCTCTGATGTCAAACACCAATGGATATGGGATCATCCATCGCCCATCTGTATGGGTCGAGAAGGTACACGCTAGTCTACTCTGGTATATCGATGCCCCGTCTCGATACACCCACGACTAGGGACTTTGAAGGATGTACTTATGGACTACCATGTCCCCACTAGTATGATCCGCATCATAGTCCAGGTAGTCATGTACACATCCTAAGGGCTTTACCAACATGTAACAGAGAGACAATTAGCATACACGTTAAGGTAAAGAGTGACCAGATAACATACTATCATATCGAGCAAGAAAGTCATCCCTATATATGTCCAAGCATCCACTACAATATACATCCTATGTACAGTAATGGCCTCTAGGGCATACATATAACTAACATACTGTACATACGATTTATATTGTAGTGTATGCTTGGACATATATAGGGAGGACTTTCTTGCTCGACATGATAGTATGCTATCTGGTTGCACTTTATCTTAACATGTACTCTGATTGTCTCTATATTACATGTTGATAAAGCCCTTAGGACGAGTACTTGACTACTAGGACTATGATGCAGATCATACTAGTGGGGACAGTGTAGTAACAAAGTACATCCTCCAAATGTTCCTAGTCGAGGGTGTATCGAGACAGGGCATCAATATACCAGAGTAGACTAGCGTATAGCTTCTCGACCCATGTAGATGGGCGATAGATGATTGCATATCCATTGGTGTTTGACATCAGAGACAGTATACGGGTGCTCAGTAGAGACTAGGTACACTGGACGGACTCTCCGAGAACTCCCAGATGGTATTATACCTCACGTCAGATGGCAGTTCTCTGGTGGCACTGGTACAGGTTAGTCTATTGACCCGAGATCGTAATAGAGTCTTGTGTGATTCCCACTGAGCTTTGATTTCCACCTTACCACGTCCAAGAGGGCGTGCAAAACGGTGGCTTTTGGGTACAGTCCCGAGTCACATGGAGGCAATGAGCGATAGGAGGGGTTTCGTCTCTCCCGGTATAGGGAGTTGATGTTGCGTTGTGCTCGATTGGCTATAACAGGAAGTCCTTGGCTAAAGCAGCTTCAGAGATATACTGGTAAGTGTTATCAGTAGTTTCTTGACCCGTTATGAGCCTCATATCGACACGACTTATCGAGTTACCGGGGTCTGACGTTTACCACCCCTAGACGATATATGCGACATATCAGACGAAAAGACCGGACTGTACGGTAGTGTTACTGATTGGATTCACAGGAGTGTGAGCAAGCTTGCTTGTTGATCTTCTGATCGCTCAATACCCGGGTGGCCATTATGTTAGTGTATATGCCCTAGAGGCCATTACTGTATCATACTAGTTTGTATATTACTTAATGGAAGCTTGGGATATTCACAGTTGTATATACAATCTTGCTCGAAATGGTAGTATGCTACTTGGTTTGTCTCTGCTTTAATATGTGCATGTGTTTCTTTTAGCATATTGCTGGTATACATATTAGTAGAGCCCTTAGGATCTTTGCTTGATTACCAGCGTTGTGATGGCGCTCGCACTCGTGGGAGCTGGGTAATCTATAAGCACATCCTTATACAGGTCCCTGGTCGTTGGACTATCGAGACAGGGCATCGATACTCCGGAGTAGACTAGCGTATGCGCTTCTCATCCCAGTGTGGGAGACGGTCTGTCCCACAGCCGTTAGTACGTCGTACTTGGGATAGTATGCGGGTGCTCGTTAGGTTACGAGTACACTGGACAGGACTCGTCGGGAACTGTTGGTTGGTAATATACCTATCGTCAGTTATCAGTTCCCAGGTGACATGAGTACAGCTTAGTCCGCTGACTTGACACTGTCACTTCGCCTCGAGTGTGTTCCCACTGCACTTTGATTACTACCCTACCACGGCTTGAAGGAGTCGTGCAAACAGGTAGTTTTTGGGTGCAGTCCCGAAGCACTTGGAGGCAGTGACGGTTAGACAGGATTCGTCTCTTCCGGTATTGGGGGTTGACATCGCGCTGTGTCCAGGAGAGCCATTACACGAGTAGTCCCTGGCCAGGGCAAGCGAGATATACTGGTAGGTTTCCAGTGTTATCTCAGGGTGTTCTGGGCTACACTCCGACACGACTTGTACCGCTATTAGGGGACTGACGTTCACCGCCCCCCTAGGCCCGCCATGTGATGTATCAGACGAACAGACCGGACTGTACGGAGACTGTCACATACAGGCTCAGTAGGAGTGCAGATGGGGTTCACCTCGTCAGTCTTCTTATCGACATCTACCTGGGGACCGTTACGTACAGCTAGTGCCGCTTGCGGTCTGTGGTTAAACCCACTGCCAGCGTAGTGTCGAGTCTTTAGAGTCCCACACAGAGAGCTATTCGCCTTTAGGCAAAATGAGTAGAGGTCGCATGGTTTTGCGACAGGGTTCGTTCGCATCCGCGCACTTGTGCACGTTTGCTGTCCGGACAGTTTGTACTAGCGGGCTTTGGTTTAAGCCGGATCCTAGTATATGATTTGAGATTGGTTTTTCTCATTGTGTTCGTGTTCCTCGGATCACGAATGCGGGTGCGTATGCACAGTTGCTTGAGATTGAGGGGGAGGACCTTGTTTAGGGTTAATGACTATTGTCATTTTATTAACCCTATTGCTTTTGTGTGTATTATTGTTAATTGATAATTAGCTTAATTATTGTGCATGGTTGTTGTTGTTGACCTATTGACTTCATTGACTTGTTGACCATAGTTGACACTTTGACCATCATCATTTGTTTTGGAAGATGCTCTTTGATCTTTGCAAAATTGAAATGATAATGGTCATTTCATGATTTACCATGACAATTTTCAAGCTAATTATACAATTAAAATTATACACACATATTAGTGAGAAAGGCTCACAAATAATTCATTCTCTCATATCATTTCTCTCTCTTGTTCATCCTCTCCCTCAAGCTCTCTCCCTCTCATGTGTTGAGAAACAAAAAGCTTGAGAAAAACCTTCACTTGATCCTCTCTACTCTCTTCTAGGGTTCAAGTCTTAGCATTTCTTGCACTCTAGTTACTCCTAGCTTGGAGTTGAAGCTAAAGGTGGTGGCTTTCAAGTGGATCTTTCTTTGACGGAAGAAGACAAGCAAGGTGAGGCCTTTCTACCATTCCGACGAGCAAGGAGAGAAGGACTAAAGACCAAAGGTATAACCTTTCTACAACTTAGTTAGTTGTTACTTTACTTTAGCTAGTTTTCGTTTAGCAAAGATCCTCACAAGCAAAGTCCATGTTGCCTAAGTCATTAAAAATCCGTTTTTTATTATGTTTTCCGCCTCCCGTAAGCACCGGGATGGGCAACACGGACTTACAGTGGTATCAGAGCCTAACTAAACTCAAACTAGCTAGGTAGTGAAGTGTAACGAAGTTTCGAAACCGGAAAATCCAAAAACCAAACTTTTGCAAAACCCTAGTTTCTGTTAAAATTTTTCCTGCTCTAAATGAAAAACTTTATACTTGTAAATTCGTCTCAGGGTTTTCTATAAACACCCATGAAAAACGGTACAGTGATTCGTTCAAACCGCCGCCCTTCCGCGGCACGAGGTAGGCATGTGCCGCGGAAGCGCCGCGGTTTGTCATGTTCCCTGCATCGTTTTTCGTGCAGTGTGTGTTGTTGTTGGTTTTGGGATTTTTAGGATATATTATATGTGCCCAGATTTTCCAGAACTAAAATTTACTTTTGGGGGCCTATAAATCCGTATTTTTCGGAACTTCACTACACTTTAACTACATTGGTTATATCTGTAATGCTTGCATGTATTGAACGTCGGCTAATCGCTATAAGACGATTAGTCGGGGTTATACATGATCTGTGATTGTTATTGGTTTGTGGATATGAATGGATTGGATTGTTGCGGGTGAATGGCCGGGGTGGATGTGAGATGAGCGTTGTTTTTCTTTCATTCATTTGTAACATGTAAATTGATGTAATAATATTCTTTGTATGGCCGCACAACCGGGTCGGGGTTGTAGCCGTCATTGTATAATTCTTTTTACTGTTTTTGCTCCTAGGATAGACCCATGGAGGGGGTGCACAAACTACCGGGTATCTCGAAGCGCCGAGTGGCCTACTCACGGTGGTGAGGGAGGTTGCTTCGCTTCGGGTGCTTGGCGGGTAGTTTGCCGCACCCGTAGGGGTCTTGGGTGGGGTATTGGCTATTCACCGCGACCGTGTAATCCGCTTTGCGTTGCAGGCTCGAACGCATTGCGGATTCCTAGTATATCCAATGTATTCATCTGTGATCTGTAATGTCTATCATTGCTATATATTTATATATAATAACTATTTAGGCGTTGCTTATGTTTTACAGCCGCGCTAGCCCAGCCCCCGCTCTGTCGTTAGTTAAGTAACCTAACGGGTGATGACGGGGCCCCGTGGCGAATGCGAATGGCATAAGCGTACGTCATATTTTGGTTGTTTTCTGCAATGGTAGGATTAAATGATGGGACGCATTAAAAGAACTAATGCAAGAAATAAACCAAGTAAAAGTCGATTGGAACACTTTGAAAACCACTCGGTTCTTTTCAAAACTAAACTTTTAAACGCGGAGCTTGAACCACTCCTTTTAAAAGCTATCTCGTTCCATCGATTATATCAAGTTCACTACGTTCACGGTTTCGCCAAAACCATTCGTAGCCCTCCGTCATTCCACATGAATGGTCAAAAGTATTCAAGCTATGTATTTTGGCCAAAGTCAAGGCATAGTGATTGGTAGCGTTTGGGTATTCATGTGCAGCATAGATAGATGCGTTGATTTGGGACAGTCGTGCTGCCATTTTGGCCAAAGTCAAGGGTAGGTACGGGTGGGTCCAAATTAACCAGGAGAATGACGGGTAGAACTTGACATATGACTTATGATATTTTGGCCAAAGTCAAGGTCATAAGAGCATGGGGCAAAAATCCACATCGGGAGTTTCATAAGTACTGAAACTTGCTAGTGTTGCATACCATTTGGAGTGTGATGATTCTGGTAGGATTCCTTCGGCTTTATCACGCGATGATATTTGGATCCCGATCCTACTGTGAGTATATGCTACTCCTCGGGAAAACTCTCACTTAACGATCAATGCTATAAACCTAGTAGGTGCCTAGAAAGGTGTTAGCGGGGCTACGCCCACAGGGAAAAGAGGTTACTTAATTAAGGAACTTCGCGAAAGCGTTGGAAAACCTCCCTCGAAGTACCGACACTGGCCTGGCTGAACGGTTAAGCAAGTATTGTACGGTGAGAATGATCCCGGCTAATCCTTTTCTTTACGGTTTGAGAAGGGATTCGAGAGACAGTGGGAGCCATCCAGTTTAGACAAACTAAAAACCACTCTAAACTTGCAAGAGCATCATGCTAAAGTGTTTCTTTTCTCTCTCCTAATTGCAGCAACCATTCAAGATGACCGGACTTAAGTTACTATTAGATAAAAACATATTGACAGGGCCAAACTACAAAGATTGGCTCAGGAATGTCAAGATGGCTATCACTTATGACAAGCTGGGGTATATACTTACCACCAAAGCTCCCCCTGTCCCAGGTCCCACCTCCAGCGTCGTGGATGTTGAAATCCGTAAGACATGGGAGATAGATTGCGCGAGGGCCAGATGCCTCGTACTAGCCTCGATGGACAACGAACATCAGAGGAGGCACGAGAATATGGACCTAGAGTCCATATTTCTCCATACAAAAGAACTGTATGGAGAGCAGTCTCGTATCGCTAGATACGAAGTGTCGAAGAAGCTCTTTTCGGCAAGGTTGGCCGTCGGATCATCGGTAGCGGACCACGTGCTTAAGATGATCGGCTACATAGAGGAGCTCGCGGACCTTGGGACCACGTTGGAGAATGAACTCTATACCGATTTGATTCTCCAGTCCCTTCCTTCCACTTACGCCCAGTTCATTCTTAACTTCAACATGCAAGGAAAGGAGGTTGAACTTGCCGAACTTCTGAACATGTTGAGGACTGCTGAGGGCACCCTACAGAAGGGTAGGGAGACATCCACTTTGTTTGTAGGAGGATCTTCCTCTTCTAGGTCCAGGGCGAAAGCCAAGGGCAAGAAGAAGAAAGCCCCCGCCAAACCAAGAGGCGGTGTCGGTAAAGTAGATACGAAGGGAAAGGGTAAAGCAACAAAGGTAGCGGGGAAGCTGGTGGGGAAGGAAGAATGCTTCTATTGTCACAAAAGTGGTCACTGGAAACAAGATTGCAAGGCTTGGAAAGCCAGAACACAGGATTTGAAGCGAGTTGCAGCTTCAGCTTCAGGTGTGTATGTTATTGAAAACTGTCTATCAATAAACTCTACTTCCTGGGTATTGGATACCGGATCAGGATCTCATATCTGTAATTCTTTGCAGGCGTTGAGAAAGCGTAGAGTTTTGAAGGCAGGTGACATGACCCTCAGAGTTGCGAACGGTGCTAGCATGGATGCTGAGGCCGTGGGGGACTATCACCTGGGATTATCAGATGGACACTTTTTGGTTTTGCGTAGTTGTTATTATGTACCAAATGCAACCTGTAATATCATTTCTGTATCTTTATTATCTAAAGAAGGTTATGAATTTGCATTTGTAAGTAATGTAGTGAACATTCACCTTAATCAAGTGTTGATTGGGTCGGTACATTGAACAACGGTATATACGTTTTAAACCAACCACAGGTTTTCAATATCCAGAATACACACAAAAGAAAGTCTCCAGAAATTAATAAAACTTTCTTATGGCATTGTAGACTGGGTCACATCAACGAGAGAAGATTGACTAAGTTACATACTGAAGGATATTTAGATTCGTTCGAATATCAATCGTATGCAACTTGTCAATCCTGTCTCAAAGGAAAGATGACAAAGGCTCCGTTTTCTGGACACGGAGAAAGAGCGAGCGAGCTCTTGGGACTCGTACACAGCGACGTGTGCGGTCCAATGTCTACACATGCGCGAAGCGGTTATTCTTACTTCATTACCTTTACGGATGATTTTTCAAGGTACGGTTATGTCTTCTTAATGAAACATAAATCCGAGGCTTTTGAAAAATTCCAGGAATATAAGAATGAAGTAGAAAAACAAACAGGCAAAAGTATCAAGATCCTAAGATCGGATCGAGGAGGAGAATACTTAAGTGCCGAATTCCTGAACTATTTAAAAGAGAATGGAATTCTCTCTCAGCTTACTCCTCCATACACTCCGCAACATAACGGTGTATCGGAGAGACGGAACCGAACCCTATTGGATATGGTACGGTCCATGATGAGTAACGCTGAGTTACCGCGATCGTTCTGGGGGTATCGCTAGAAACAGCTGCATATCTTTTGAACCGTGTTCCCACTAAGACTGTGCCTACCACACCATATGAGTTATGGAGTGGGAAGAAACCCTATCTTAATCACATTAAGACATGGGGATGTCCAGCTTTTGTAAAAAAGCAGCATGCGGACAAGCTCGAGGCACGCTCAGTGCAGTGCAAGTTTGTGGGATATCCAAAGAACTCCAAGGGATATTACTTCTATTACGAAGAGGAACAAAAAGTCCTTGTTTCTCGCCATGCCCACTTTCTAGAACATCAGTTCATAGAAAAAGAAATAAGTGGGAGCGCAATAGAACTGGAAGAAATTCCAGAACCACAAACTATTACTGAAAGTTTAGTGGAACCAGAAGGTTCAAAAGAACAGGACATTCCTATGCCGCTCCGCAGGAGTAGTAGGCAGTCTCATCCACCCGAGAGGTACTACGGTTTTCTCATTGACGGGGATAGAGAGGACTGCATCATAGATTGTGATGAGCCTACCAGCTTCCAGCAAGCCATCCAGAGCGTCGACTCGGTAAAATGGCTGGATGCAATGCGGACCGAGATGGAGTCCATGTACACCAACAAAGTATGGACGTTGGACATTGCTCCAGACGGAGTAAAACCCGTAGGATGCAAGTGGATCTTCAAAAGGAAGATTGGTGTAGATGGACAGGTTGAGACCTATAAAGCTAGACTGGTAGCAAAGGGTTTTCGTCAGCGACCTGGTTTGGACTATGACGAAACCTTTTCTCCAGTAGCTATGCTGAAATCCATTCGGATCTTTCTTGCCATCGCTGCTTTCCACGATTATGAGATTTGGCAGATGGACGTAAAGACAGCTTTTCTAAATGGTCATTTAGAGGAGTGTGTCTATATGGACCAGCCAGAGGGTTTCATTCAGGGTGGGAGCAGCGGAAAGGTGTGCAAGTTGCTTAAGTCCATTTATGGACTCAAGCAGGCATCGCGGAGTTGGAACATCTGTTTTGATGAGACGGTCAAAGAATTTGGCTTTATCAAAAATCCAGATGAACCATGCATCTATTGTAGATTTGTAGCGAGAACTGTAGTATTCCTCGTTTTATACGTGGATGACATTCTCTTAATAGGAAATGACATTCCTATGCTACAATCTGTCAAGGGGTTCTTGTCACACAGGTTCTCCATGAAAGACCTGGGTGATGCCTCCTACATTCTGGGTATCCGGATCTACCGTGACAGATCCAAGAGGATATTAGGACTCTCGCAGTCCAGGTACATCGACACCATACTGAAGAGATTCAGTATGGAAGATTCCAAGCGCGGTAATCTACCGTCTTGTCACGGGATCACCCTCTCCAAAGAGATGTCTCCCAAGACTGATTTGGAGAGGGATCGCATGTCTATTATACCCTACGCTTCTGCGGTAGGCTCTATAATGTATGCGATGTTGTGTACCAGACCGGATGTGGCTTATGCACTGAGTGTGGTAAGCAGGTATCAGTCAAACCCTGGGGAGAAACATTGGATAGCAGTGAAGAACATTCTCAAGTACCTGAGAAGGACTAAGGAGATGTTCTTGGTGTATGGCGGAAAAGACCTGCAGATTGAGGCCTTTGCTGACTCCAGCTTCCAGAGTGACAAGGATGATTCCAAGTCCATGTCGGGTTTTGTCTTTACCCTCAATGGAGGGGCGGTGTGTTGGAAGAGCTCCAAACAGGAAACCGTTGCTGACTCGACTATGGAAGCGGAATACATCGCTGCATCTGATGCCGCAAAAGAAGCTGTCTGGATGAGGAAGTTCTTGAAAGAACTTCAGGTGGTTCCGTCCATTGTTGACCCAATACCTCTGTATTGCGACAACAACGGGGCTATAGCTTTAGCGAAGGAACCCAGGTCCCATCAGAAATCCAGACACATCTTAAGGCGGTATCACCTGATCAGGGAGATCGTGGATCGCCAGGAGATCGAGGTCCGGAGAGTTGCATCAGAGGATAACACTGCAGATCCACTCACGAAGGCCCTACCCCAGACTCAGTTCGAGCGGCTGATCGAGATGATAGGTCTTCGATACGCCAGTACATGGCCTTAGTGCAAGTGGGAGATTGTTAGTGTATATGCCCTAGAGGCCATTACTGTATCATACTAGTTTGTATATTACTTAATGGAAGCTTGGGATATTCACAGTTGTATATACAATCTTGCTCGAAATGGTAGTATGCTACTTGGTTTGTCTCTGCTTTAATATGTGCATGTGTTTCTTTTAGCATATTGCTGGTATACATATTAGTAGAGCCCTTAGGATCTTTGCTTGATTACCAGTGTTGTGATGGCGCTCGCACTCGTGGGAGCTGGGTAATCTATAAGCACATCCTTATACAGGTCCCTGGTCGTTGGACTATCGAGACAGGGCATCGATACTCCGGAGTAGACTAGCGTATGCGCTTCTCATCCCAGTGTGGGAGACGGTCTGTCCCACAGCCGTTAGTACGTCGTACTTGGGATAGTATGCGGGTGCTCGTTAGGTTACGAGTACACTGGACAGGACTCGTCGGGAACTGTTGGTTGGTAATATACCTATCGTCAGTTATCAGTTCCCAGGTGACATGAGTACAGCTTAGTCCGCTGACTTGACACTGTCACTTCGCCTCGAGTGTGTTCCCACTGCACTTTGATTACTACCCTACCACGGCTTGAAGGAGTCGTGCAAACAGGTAGTTTTTGGGTGCAGTCCCGAAGCACTTGGAGGCAGTGACGGTTAGACAGGATTCGTCTCTCCCGGTATTGGGGGTTGACATCGCGCTGTGTCCAGGAGAGCCATTACACGAGTAGTCCCTGGCCAGGGCAAGCGAGATATACTGGTAAGTTTCCAGTGTTATCTCAGGGTGTTCTGGGCTACACTCCGACACGACTTGTACCGCTATTAGGGGACTGACGTTCACCGCCCCCCTAGGCCCGCCATGCGATGTATCAGACGAACAGACCGGACTGTACGGAGACTGTCACATACAGGCTCAGTAGGAGTGCAGATGGGGTTCACCTCGTCAGTCTTCTTATTGACATCTACCTGGGGACCGTTACGTACAGCTAGTGCCGCTTGCGGTCTGTGGTTAAACCCACTGCCAGCGTAGTGTCGAGTCTTTAGAGTCCCACACAGAGAGCTATTCGCCTTTAGGCAAAATGAGTAGAGGTCGCATGGTTTTGCGACAGGGTTCGTTCGCATCCGCGCACTTGTGCACGTTTGCTGTCCGGACAGTTTGTACTAGCGGGCTTTGGTTTAAGCCGGATCCTAGTATATGATTTGAGATTGGTTTTTCTCATTGTGTTCGTGTTCCTCGGATCACGAATGCGGGTGCGTATGCACAGTTGCTTGAGATTGAGGGGGAGGACCTTGTTTAGGGTTAATGACTATTGTCATTTTATTAACCCTATTGCTTTTGTGTGTATTATTGTTAATTGATAATTAGCTTAATTATTGTGCATGGTTGTTGTTGTTGACCTATTGACTTCATTGACTTGTTGACCATAGTTGACACTTTGACCATCATCATTTGTTTTGGAAGATGCTCTTTGATCTTTGCAAAATTGAAATGATAATGGTCATTTCATGATTTACCATGACAATTTTCAAGATAATTATACAATTAAAATTATACACACATATTAGTGAGAAAGGCTCACAAATAATTCATTCTCTCATATCATTTCTCTCTCTTGTTCATCCTCTCCCTCAAGCTCTCTCCCTCTCATGTGTTGAGAAACAAAAAGCTTGAGAAAAACCTTCACTTGATCCTCTCTACTCTCTTCTAGGGTTCAAGTCTTAGCATTTCTTGCACTCTAGTTACTCCTAGCTTGGAGTTGAAGCTAAAGGTGGTGGCTTTCAAGTGGATCTTTCTTTGACGGAAGAAGACAAGCAAGGTGAGGCCTTTCTACCATTCCGACGAGCAAGGAGAGAAGGACTAAAGACCAAAGGTATAACCTTTCTACAACTTAGTTAGTTGTTAGTTTACTTTAGCTAGTTTTCGTTTAGCAAATATCCTCACAAGCAAAGTCCATGTTGCCTAAGTCATTAAAAATCCGTTTTTTATTATGTTTTCCGCCTCCCGTAAGCACCGGGATGGGCAACACGGACTTACACATTACGTTTAGCAGACCGCTTGCGGCTTGTGGGTGTTTGATATGATCACCACCTACTGCCGGCGTATTGACGAGTCTTTAGAGTCCTACACAAGGGTTTCCTGGCTCAAGCGAAATGGAGTAGGAGCACATATGAGATATATGCGGGACCGATATTAATACGATATGAGATACCGTATTCTATTCTCAAGATCGGTGACATTGATCGGTTGTATGTGATATAGCCGGGTTATCGGATCAAGTGTTGATTCGATAAGTTGTTACACATGATATTAGTCGGTTATAGCCGGATTATTAAATCAAGAGTTGATTTAATAATTTAATGTATAATTATATATTTGATATATTACATTACATTAACTAGTATTAGCTCACTTATGATTTATTTTCTCACTAGATTGTGCACATTGTTTATATATGATATATGCAAGTGTACGTGTTTGTATCATGCTTGATGATACATACAAGGTGGGTGTATGAGAGTTATACCATTTTAGGGTTAAATTAGGGTTTGGTTTATTTATTAAGGTTTAACAAAAGAGAGAAGACTTTTTCAAAGTTGACAAGCTTGGAGAAACTTGTAGAAACTTTGACAAAGTCCACTCTTTTGTCATTCCTTAGGATATTTTCCTTAACCCAAACCTTAACTCTAGCCTAGGGTTTATTCTCTACATGAGTTAAGCATGATAGCTTTAACTTATCCATGGTCACAATAATTCATATGGATGAATTATTCATGAGACTTCTTCTTCTTCTTCAAGCTCTATGAAAAAGCTTTCTAGCTCTAATGGTGCTATGAGAAAAAGTGTGAGAAAATCAATTCTAAAGTGAGCTCACTTCCTACTTCATCATCCTCTACTACTTTCCATGTAGTATAGGGTGTTCTCTTCACAAAGTTCATGACCTAGTGAAGGAATAGCTTGAGTTAGTGTCTCCCCGACGTATATCATCTTCGACCTCGAAGTAATCGAAGCAAGCACGTCCGTTCTTCTTGTGGAGCTTCTCTAGTGTCCGGAGTTCATGATCGCATCGGAGGGGACTACTACACGGAACTATTGAAGTGAAGGACCGGTCTACAAAGGTTGTATTCCTCGCTCTCTTTACATATTGCAAACTGTTTGCTTAAGTTTCCGTATTATTTCTAGTTAACGATTCTAGATAGGGTTATCTAAATCGGCAAAATTTTAATTTGGCATGGACGATGCCTCCCGAAACCTTGCTGCCGTCGTAGGTAACCCTTCAGATATCCATGATGATCCGCGACTCAAGAAGATCGAGTGGAGCGAGCTTCGACGGAATCTAGTTACCTCTTCAAAATGAGCGATCGAAAGCAACATCTTGTAACCTCGATTTGAGCGAATGTGTAATTAATCGTTGATTCAATAAAGATGATAATTGTACTTCTTGTTATCTTTACACTCTTGCGTTATGAAGCTTCTTGATCTTTGATTCATTTATTTTCATGATGCTTGAGTAAATTCTCCGCTTATGGAGGATCCGAGAGAATTGATAGATCTAATGATGATCAAATCATAATACTAGTCTTAATTCTTATGAGATTTGTGAACCTTAGCAAAAATAATCGTTGATGACCTAATTTGGAGCGAAATGACTTCTTGATTATTTCGTTGTAAGTTAGGGATCAAACTATCGGTTATTATCTTTGCTAGAGGCTAGATCCGAATGATTATGATTGAAAAGACAAGGGATGGTGAAGAAGAAACCCTAGTTTCTTCAATTGATCCCCAATCTTCAATCATCATCATCATCAATCTAGCTACAAATATTCAATAGATAAGATTAGGAATTATTAGATTCATCATTAGCTATTAACTCAATCGGATCCTACAAGCTACTCTTCATATCTTGATAATTCAATCGATTTGGACATTTCTTGATTCTTGATTCGAGATCTATATTCTTTATGTTTCTTGAAATGAAAACACACAAATCTTAAATCAATTTTCTTGAATTTTCTTTTATCTTTTATTTTCAACTCAACAAAAAGGATAACGAACAAATCATACTTTCTCAGTGGACGATCCGCATTCACCGAAGAAACGACAATAAACACCGTCAATTGATTGCGGTATAAATTTCTTTGGTTGTGATCTTTTACACTTTTCAAAACACGACACGGAAATCGATGTTAGTTATATGTATGCCCTAGAGGCCATTACTATACATAGGATGTATATTATAGTGGATGCTTGGACATATATAGAGAGGACTTTCTTGCTCGACATGATAGTATGCTGTCTGGTTGATCTTTACCTTAACGTGTACACAGATTGTCTCTCTATTACATATTGGTAAAGCCCTTAGGATGTGTACTTGACTACCTGGACTGTGATGCGGATCATACTAGTGGGGACATGGTAGTCCATAAGTACATCCTTCAAAGTCCCTAGTCGTGGGTGTATCGAGACGGGGCATCGATATACCAGAGTAGACTAGCGTGTACCTTCTCGACCCATACAGATGGGCGATGGATGATCCCATATCCATTGGTGTTTGACATCAGAGATGATATACGGGTGCTCAGTAGTGACTGGGTACACTGGACGGACTCGCCGAGAACTCCCAGATGGTATTATACCTCACGTCAGATGGCAGTTCTCTGGTGACACTGGTACAGAGTAGTCTGTTGACCCGAGATCGTCATAGAGTCTCGTATGGTTCCCACTGTGCTTTGATTTCCATCTTACCACGTCCAAGAGGGCGTGCAAAACGGTGGTTTTTGGGTACAGTCCCGAGTCACATGGAGGCAATGAGCGATAGGAGGGGATTCGTCTCTCCCGGTATAGGGAGTTGATGTTGCGCTGTGTTCGATTGGCTATAACAGGAAATCCCTGGCCAGGGTTGCTGAGATTTACTGGTAAGTGTTACCAGTAGTTTCTCGAACAGTTATAGACCTCATATCGACACGACTTATCGAGCTATTGGGGTCTGACGTTTACCACCCCTAGGCGAGATATGCGACATATCAGACGATCAGACCGGACTGTACGGTAGTGTTACTGGTTGGATTCACTGGAGTGTGAGCGGGCTTGCTCGTCGATCTTCAGATCGCTCAATACCCGGGTGGCCATTACGTTTAGCAGACCGCTTGCGGCTTGTGGGTGCTTGATATGATCATCACCTGCTGCCGGCGTATTGACGAGTCTTTAGAGTCCTACACAGAGGTTTCCTGGTTCAAGCGAAACGAAATAGGAGCGCATATGAGATATGTGCGGGACCGAGAATAATACGTGTATGTGATACCGTATTCCATTCTCGCGATGAATGTATCGATTGGTTATATTCGATATAACCTAGATATCGAATCAAGGATTGATTCGATAAGCCGATACATTGGATACTAGTCGGTTATGTGCGACATGACCGGATCATTGAATCAAGTGTTGATTTAATGATTTAATGTATAATTATGTATTTGATATATTAGTTTGCATTAACTAGTATTGGTTCACTTTATATGGATTTTCTCACTTGGATGTACAAGTTGTATATGTGATATACTTTTTGTGCATATTATTGTATCATGTTTGATGATGCATGTTTACTTGGTTAAGTGTAAAGAATTAAACCATGGTTAAACTTATGATTAGGGTTTTATTTCCTTTTCTTATTTATTTATCTATTTATTCATTTTGGAAATAATTAGAAAAGGCATAAAGAGAAAATTGTGGCTAATTTTGTTTCATATTGAAGCTTCTTGAAGACTTTGACCTAGTGACCATTTTGTTCTTATCCTTAACCCTAACCATTCCATTAACCATGGTCTTTTCTCTACACTTAACTAAGGTTGAAAGTATGATAAGTATTCTATTTATTTTCTTTTTAAAATTAACTTATCATATCATTTCTTCTTCTTCTTCCTTGAACTCAAGAAGAAAACCTTGAGGTCATCAATGGTGATTGATGATAAAGAGTGAGAAATCCAATTCTAAATTGAACCCACTTCCCATTTCTTCATCCTCTACCTCTTGCCAAGTAGTAGAGTGTGTTTCCTTCACAAGTTTTCATGACTTGGTGAAGTTTGGAGCTTGATCTTGCGATGCCTCGACGTAGATCATCTTCGGCATGGACATCGACGACTTAGCTTGCCCATTCTCCGATGAAGCCGACGCTAGAGCCTGGGAACTCATTTGGACAGCGAGGGGACTTCGTTGCGGAGCTATGGAGGTGGAGCACCGGATCTACAAAGGTTGTATTTCCGTATTCCTAGTAGTTAAGTGTTAACTAGTTTCTTTTTCGCCTAGATTTCTAGCCAACGATCCGTACACTAGGGTTTCTCGGCACCGTAATTTTGAATTTGGCATGGTTGATGCCTTGTGAGACCTCTTGAGAGTGCCTAGGAACCCTACAGTGGTATCAGAGCTACTAGGCATTGGATGTCGACCTATGGGGGGTTCTCACTGTGTGACAGTGTGGCGAAGCATAGGCTCTTACCCCCAGGGTGTCCCGAGACCGGAAGGTGTTCTGGCGGGTTGTAGTCCTCGCGAGGGGGCATGCGTAAAAAGTAGCGGCTGAGGGACCCGTTGGTGCCACGGCGACCCCATTGGATGGGGTGGCTGCCTGACCTACAGTGGTATCAGAGCCTTTAAAATCGTCCCGCACATATCTCATATGCGGGACGATTTTAAAGGCTCTGATACCACTGTAGGTCAGGCAGCCACCTCATCCAATGGGGTCGCCGTGGCACCAACGGGTCCCTCAGCCGCTAATTTTTACGCATGCCCCCTCGCGAACACCTTCCGGTCTCGGGACACCCTGGGGATAAGAGCCTATGCTTCGCCACACTGTCACACAGTGAGAACCCCCCATAGGTCGACATCCAATGCCTAGTAGCTCTGATACCACTGTAGGGTTCCTAGGCACTCTCAAGAGGTCTCACAAGGCATCAACCATGCCAAATTCAAAATCTCGTGCGGCGGTTCCGCGGCCGTACGGCATCATTGTTCAGCGAATCTTACACAGTAACTCCTAATAGATAGTGCTGGATTTTCTGGGAATTTTTAATTTTAATTCAAGAGTTGAATTTTCTGGGGTTGTTTTGGGGATTCGGTGTTTCGATCGGAGTATCAAATTTTGTCTGTGTGGCTTTCCGGATAAATTTCAGAATATGTTAAAAAGTTCGACCGGATATAAATACCCAATTTATTCCCTGTCGGGAAATTTCCAAGTGTTGGATTTTTCCGTAGTCTAAAGACGTTCTAAGTAGTGCAAGTAACGCGATGGACCCTCTAGAAGACAACAAACCTTAACTCGATTATGTGACCGTCTTGAACTGCCCTTTGAACCTTCGGGTTTGGGGCAGTACGGCGTGCCACATGTGAGGCGTTGGCTTGACCCTTCTACGGCTGGACCGTTGGTACTGAGGCACGAACTGAATGTTGTTAGACTTATTTCATGTGTTGATCTGTATCGGGAAAACTTGGGTGTTCGAATATTCAATCGGAAAGTTTAACATTTTCTGTTTATCTGGAATGTGATACAATAATTGGAATTCACAAAAGTTATGTGATAACTGAATGAATGTTATAAACATAGCAGTTTAGTCTCACTTGATCGGTTGCCACGGAATTTTGATGTGATCAAAAGTCCGTCGCAATCACGTAGTGTACGCGGATACTCGCCGGGTAAACTTAATAGACAGCCTCACTCCATAACCCCGACCAAGTGACTGTAGGAGAACCCCGTCGCCGAAAGCATCCGTTCGGGTGCTCGCGGTAGCGGTGTTCCGCCTTGGTGCACTTCGTCGACGGTATCAGGGGTGCGGCCGCCTACTAAAGTTTACGACGAGCATTCGATCAGTTTTTCGGGAATCTTGTTGAATTGCCCGACTTGATATTGAAAAGTGTTTTCGATAATGAGACTAAAATGCAGGGTTTATAATTGTTAGGCATGCGATGTCTAAGTAATTCATTTGGTCAGGCATGCGATGTCTGAGGTGGTTGCGGATTCCAACTGTTGTAGTTTTACACTTTCTTTTCTGTGACCGTAAGTGTAATATATGATATCGCCGGTTTCGTTGCTATATGTCAACGACAATTGGGATGCGCATATTTACTTACGTTGATGACATGTGATGTTATGTGTTGCTGGATATGTTATATTGGATCGTCGTGTTTGAATAGCCGGGGGTTTTTATGTGAGATGAGTGTTTTTCATTTTCATTCATGTAAAAACTTGTATGTAATATTCTTTTATTGGGGCGCTTCCAGGTTGCGGGAGTTGTCACTTGTTGTATATTATTTACTTTTCCGCACTAGGATAGACCCAAGGAGGGGAGCACAAGTAACCGGGTTCTGGAGTCCAGTGGGAGACCAACTCCAGGAGTCGAGTCCGGGTCTCCTAACTCCAGAATTGGTAGGGTTGCTTGCCGCTCTCGTAGGGGTCTAGGGGTGTGGGTTTGGCTATTCATAACGACAGTGGAATCCGTGTTTTATACTGGCTCGTATTGAAAACACGGACGTCCTAGTATATCCAATATTTCATATGTTTCTTCTGCTGCGATATCTGTGATGTGATCATGTGATGTTCTGTGATAGATACAGTATATAGTATATATGATATATTATATAGGCGTTACTTATGTTTTACACCCTTGCTAGCCCTGCCCTGCTCTGCCGTTAGTTACCTAACCTAACGGTGCACGAGGGGACATCGAGACGAATGCGGATGGCATAAGTGTACGTCGTATTTATCTGTGATGATTAGGTACTTAAATGATGTGACTTCATTAATGTGATTAATGAAATAAAAGAAACCTAAGATGTTGTAGAATCGAATTTCAAAATAAAACAGGTAGCTACAGTTCTTGCTTTGCACAGAGGTATATGTGATATATCCTGCACCTTATTCGATAAGGAAAGGACCGAGATCCCTTCACCGGGAGTGACTCCTTTAGCCATAACTGGAAGATGCTACACACTCGGTTTGTCTTTTGATTGCTTTTAAGAGTTTTTGCTTTGCACAGTGATATATATGATATATCCCGCACCTCATTCGACGAGGAAAGGACCGACGATCCCTTCACCGGGAGTGACTCCTTTAGCAAAACTAGGAAAGCCTCAAAAACACTCCATTTCAAAATTTATTCGATCCTACAACGATATCAAGTTCATTACGCAATAGGTTTTCAGAAAAACCTGTCGTAGCCCTCCGTCATTTCAGATATGTACTAGTTAGTATTCGTGCTGCGGTAGTTTGGCATTCGTCAAGACGTAGTGTACGGTAGCTAACTAGTATTTATCTGCTTGAGCATATGATGCGATTGGATTAGGGTATTCGTACGGCGTTGTTTGGCATTCGTCAAGGGTCGTGCGGGTGGGTTTAATTCGATCAAGAAATGTACGGGTTGAACTTGACTAGTGGACTATGGGTTGTTTGGCATTCGTCAAGGTCATAGAACACTAGGGGCAAAATATTATCGGGAATTTCAAGTGTTGAAATTTGCAATGAGATTGCATACCTTCTATAAGATAGTTGGATCCCGATACCCGCTACGAGTAAGAGTTACTCCTGGGAGAGTTTTATACATTACAATTAGCCGATCAAGTAGGTGTCTAGAAAGGTGTTAACGAGGTTACGCCTCTGGGAAAATGAGGTTTACAGTAATTAGGTTCGTGCGAAAGCACGGGGGACCTCCCTCAAAGTACCGACACTGGCCTGGCTGAAAGATTGGCGAACTTGTGGTGTGTAATTAATCCCGGCTAGTCTTTCCTTTTAGGGTTTGAAGGAAGATTTGATAAAAAGCAGTGGGAGCCATCCTGATTAGATAAAATAATAACCAATCTATTCTTGACAGAGCGCACGCTGAGTGTTTTCTTCTCTCTCTCTCCAGGTAGCGACCATATCACGCCTTAATCAAGATAATAATACAGAATATTGACCGAACCCGCTTGTTATACTGAGCTGGGGAACGTTGGTCCCGCTCCAACTTATAATTGTTATAAGACAGAGCAGGAAATTGGGGATTACCAGAATTCCCGTGCCGCCTAAACGAAGAGAGTGCATGCTGATGCATCATCTTCGGGTGTGTTCTTTATACAGAACTGTTTCTCAGTATCCTTTACGTCCTGGGTATATGATACCAGATCAGGATCCCAGATATGTAATCTGTTACATAGGGCTACAGCTAGGTAGAGAACTGAGAACGGGTGATAAGTTTCATGAGGCAGAAAACGGGGCAAGAGTTGCAGCCAAGTCTGTTGGTCACTGTCACCCTGTATTCCAATACATTGATTCTGAACGAATGTTGTTAGATACCGAACCTGATATACAAAATCATATCAGTCTCTTTATAAGTAAAGAAATGATAAAATTTTGTATTGTTGGATAATGTTTTGAACATTTCCTATATCAAAAGTTGATCGGTTCAGGCACGTTATCTAAAAGCATTAATGTTCTAAATCAAACTGCAGTTCTTAGTATATGGAACACACACAAGAGGAAGAGTTCAGAATTGAACGATTCCTTCTTAAGGTATTGTAGACTAGGTCAGATCAATGTGACCCGACTAGCTAGAGTTACATATAGATGCATATTTAAATCAGTTTGAATTTACATCTTGTGAAACTTGCCAGTCATGTCACAAAGATAAGATGACCATAGCTCCGTTTATTGGAAACAGAGAAAGAGTTAGTAAACTCTTGGGATGATACATGATGATGTATGCAAGGTCCCCTGTCTACACATGCCAAGACCGGTTCTTTTTACTTCGTTACATTCTCTGATAATCTCTCAAGATTCAGACCTATGTTCCTGTTGAAACACAAGTCCGAACCTTTTGAGATATTCACAGAATATAAGTTAGAAGTAGAGAACCAATACGGGTATAAGTATTATGTCCTATGATGAGATCAAGGAGGAGAATACTTGAGCACGGAAATACTGGACTATTCTAAAGGAGAATGAGATTCTCTCTCAGCATTACTCCTCCGTATACACCATTGCACGATGGTATATCCGGGCGGAGCTATCTCACCCTATATGATAAGGTGTGCTCTATGATGAGTACTACTGAGTTACCTGTTTCCTTTTTGGAAGATATGCGCTTGAGAAGCTGCATACCTATTGAATAGGGTTCGAATCAAATCAGTTGCCTACCACTTCATATGTGATATGGAAAGGGAAGAGCCCATATCTTGAGTTAGTTAAGATTTGGGGTTGCCCGGCCTATGTCTAAAAGCTAAATCCGGACAAGCTCGAGGCAAGGTCAGTTATGTAGAACTGGAAATGTTCCAGCTATACAAACTACAGCTGATGATTTGAAAGAACCAAAGGATTCAATAGTTACCAACGAACATCAGCCTCTCCGCCGATCTAGTAGGGTTCCTCACCCACCTGAGAGATACTTCGGTTTCTCGATGACAGTGGGAGCGAGGATTGCATCATGAGATGATGACCCAACTATTTTCGAGCTGGCCATCAGGAGTAAGACTCTGTAAGAATGGCTGGATGTTTAGTGATCTGAGATGGAATCCTTATACACCAACAAAGTATGGACTTTGGTTGCTATATCTAAAGGGTTAAATCCCCATCAGGAGCAAGTATATCTTGAGAAGATTACTTGGTGTAGACGGAAAAGTTGAGACTTTCAAAGCTAGACTTGTTAAAAGTTTGCATCATTGACCAGCTGTGGATAATGATAAAACCTTTTCAAATATCTATGCTTAAGTCCATCTAGATCCTACTTACCACGGCTACATACCATGACTACGATATCTGGTGGTTGGGTGTCATGACTGCTTTTCTAAATGATATTTTGGAAGAGAGCGTCTATAAGTACACAGCCAGAGGGCTTCGTAGACAGTGGGAGCAGCGGAAACGTGTGCAAGATGCTTTATAGGATAAAGTAGGCATCGCGGAGTTGGATCATCTGTTTTGATGAAGTAGTCAAAGAATTTGACATCATCAAAATGGTAGATGAACCTTGTATAAACAAAAAGGTAGTAGGGAGTATGGTGGTGATCCTCGTAGAGTACGTGGATGACATACTCGTGATAAGAAAGGAGTTTCTTATGCTACGCTCGATCAATCTCCGTTTATCACAATGATTCTCCGTATAGGATCAACATGATACCTCCTAAATCCTGGGTTTTAGATCTATGAGATAGATTTAAATGGATGTTAGGATACTCACTAGCTATAATGAGATGGTATCAGTTGATCCTGGGGAGAATCACTGGAAGTGTTCCAGGGTGATAAAGACGACTGAAAGTCAGTCACAGTCATTGTCTTTACCCTCAGTAAAGGGGCGGTATGTTGGAAGAGTTCCAAGCTAGATACCGTGGCATACTAGACGATAAAGGCTGGATACATCGCTACTTAAGATGCTACCAAAGAGGCTGTTTGGGTGTATATAGGTTCATGAGATGAACTACGTTCCAACCATTGTGTGACAATGGAGTTATGGCTTATGCCGAGGAACGCCGGTCCCATCAGTGATCCAGACATATTCTAAGGCAGTATCACCTGATCAAGGAGATGGTTGATCTCCAGGGTGATCGAGGTTTGGAAAGTAGACTCAGAGGACAACATAGCGGATCCACTCACAAAGGCCTGTTCCCAGAGAGAGACTTTTATGGGATGGTTGAGTATGAGATACTACAACCACTGCTATCAGATGGTCCTAGTGCAAGTGGGAGATTGTTAGTTATATGTATGCCCTAGAGGCCATTACTATACATAGGATGTATATTGTAGTGGATGCTTGGACATATATAGAGAGGACTTTCTTGCTCGACATGATAGTATGCTGTCTGGTTGATCTTTACCTTAACGTGTACACAGATTGTCTCTCTATTACATGTTGGTAAAGCCCTTAGGATGTGTACATGACTACATGGACTGTGATGCGGATCATACTAGTGGGGACATG
Organism: Agapanthus africanus; assembly: GCA_030015575.1. Taxonomy (NCBI): domain Eukaryota; kingdom Viridiplantae; phylum Streptophyta; class Magnoliopsida; order Asparagales; family Amaryllidaceae; genus Agapanthus; species Agapanthus africanus. The sequence goes on from CM057344.1 coordinate 522,803,974, forward strand.
GTAGTCCATAAGTACATCCTTCAAAGTCCCTAGTCGTGGGTGTATCGAGACGGGGCATCGATATACCAGAGTAGATTAGCGTGTACCTTCTCGACCCATACAGATGGGCGATGGATGATCCCATATCCATTGGTGTTTGACATCAGAGATGATATACGGGTGCTCAGTAGTGACTGGGTACACTGGACGGACTCGCCGAGAACTCCCAGATGGTATTATACCTCACGTCAGATGGCAGTTCTCTGGTGACACTGGTACAGAGTAGTCTGTTGACCCGAGATCGTCATAGAGTCTCGTGTGGTTCCCACTGTGCTTTGATTTCCATCTTACCACGTCCAAGAGGGCGTGCAAAACGGTGGTTTTTAGGTACAGTCCCGAGTCACATGGAGGCAATGAGCGATAGGAGGGGATTCGTCTCTCCCGGTATAGGGAGTTGATGTTGCGCTGTGTTCGATTGGCTATAACAGGAAATCCCTGGCCAGGGTTGCTGAGATTTACTTATAAGTGTTACCAGTAGTTTCTCGAACAGTTATAGACCTCATATCGACACGACTTATCGAGCTATTGGGGTCTGACGTTTACCACCCCTAGGCGAGATATGCGACATATCAGACGATCAGACCGGACTGTACGGTAGTGTTACTGGTTGGATTCACTGGAGTGTGAGCGGGCTTGCTCGTCGATCTTCAGATCGCTCAATACCCGGGTGGCCGTTACGTTTAGCAGACCGCTTGCGGCTTGTGGGTGCTTGATATGATCATCACCTGCTGCCGGCGTATTGACGAGTCTTTAGAGTCCTACACAGAGGTTTCCTGGTTCAAGCGAAACGAAATAGGAGCGCATATGAGATATGTGCGGGACCGAGAATAATACGTGTATGTGATACCGTATTCCATTCTCGTGATGAATGTATCGATTGGTTATATTCGATATAACCTAGATATCGAATCAAGGATTGATTCGATAAGCCGATACATTGGATACTAGTCGGTTATGTGCGACATGACCGGATCATTGAATCAAGTGTTGATTTAATGATTTAATGTATAATTATGTATTTGATATATTACTTTGCATTAACTAGTATTGGTTCACTTTATATGGATTTTCTCACTTGGATGTACAAGTTGTATATGTGATATACTTTTTGTGCATATTATTGTATCATGTTTGATGATGCATGTTTACTTGGTTAAGTGTAAAGAATTAAACCATGGTTAAATTTATGATTAGGGTTTTATTTCCTTTTCTTATTTATTTATCTATTTATTCATTTTGGAAATAATTAGAAAAGGCATAAAGAGAAAATGGTGGCTAATTTTGTTTCATATTGAAGCTTCTTGAAGACTTTGACCTAGTGACCATTTTGTTCTTATCCTTAACCCTAACCATTCCATTAACCATGGTCTTTTCTCTACACTTAACTAAGGTTGAAAGTATGATAAGTATTCTATTTATTTTCTTTTTAAAATTAACTTATCATATCATTTCTTCTTCTTCTTCCTTGAACTCAAGAAGAAAACCTTGAGGTCATCAATGGTGATTGATGATAAAGAGTGAGAAATCCAATTCTAAATTGAACCCACTTCCTATTTCTTCATCCTCTACCTCTTGCCAAGTAGTAGAGTGTGTTTCCTTCACAAGTTTTCATGACTTGGTGAAGTTTGGAGCTTGATCTTGCGATGCCTCGACGTAGATCATCTTCGGCATGGACATCGACGACCTAGCTTGCCCATTCTCCGACGAAGCCGACGCTAGAGCCCGGGAACTCATTTGGACAGCGAGGGGACTTCGTTGCGGAGCTAAGGAGGTGGAGCACCGGATCTACAAAGGTTGTATTTCCGTATTCCTAGTAGTTAAGTGTTAACTAGTTTCTTTTTCGCCTAGATTTCTAGCCAACGATCCGTACACTAGGGTTTCTCGGCACCGTAATTTTGAATTTGGCATGGTTGATGCCTTGTGAGACCTCTTGAGAGTGCCCGGGAACCCTACAATCGATTCAATCAGTACTATACCTATCGTCAGATAGCAGTTCTCTGGTGACACTGGTACATGTTAGTCAGTAAACCCGAGATCGTCATAGTGTCTTGTGTGGTTTCCACTATGCTTTGATTTCCTCCCTACCACGGCTCAAAAGAGTCGTGCAAACAGATGGATTTTGGGTACAGTCTCGAGTCACATGGATCTAATGAGCGATAGGAGGGTTTTTGTCTCTCCCGGTATAGGGAGTTGATATTGCGCTATGCTCGATTGGCTAGAACAGGAAGTCCCTGGCCAGGGCTATTGATGAGATTTACTAGTAAGTGTTATCAGTAGTTTCTCGTACCGTTATAGGCAACACATCGGCATGACTTATCAAGTTAGTGGGGTCTAACGATTCCACCCCAGACTCGATTGCGACATATCAGACGAAGACACCGGACTGTGCGGTAAGTGTTACCTATAGGCTTCATTGGAGTTTGGACAAGCTTGCTTGTTGATCTTCTAATCGCTCAATACCTGGGTAGCCGTTACGTCCAGCTATTACCGCTGGCGGCTTGTTGGTGACTAATGTGATCATCACCTACTGCTGGAGTATTGACGAGTCTTTAGAGTCCCACATAGAAGTTTCCTTGTTCAAACGAAACAAAGTAGGACACATATGCTGATATGTGCGGGGGCCAGATTAAATACGAGTTTATGATACCGTATTCTAATATGGCCAGATTAAATACGAGTTTATGATACCGCAGGAGTAAGATACTTCGGCCCACTCGCTCGTTCCCGAGCTCTCCCGCCGAGACCATCTTCCTCGGTCCCTCCGACCAACCAACTCCACCACTCACAGGCGTAACCGCCGCTCCGCAAATCTCGCCATGCGCAGATTCTCCGCCAGCAACATCCCACGTCCCACGCCATCACGATCCCCATTAATGGGCGATCCGCTCTTTACGCGGGCGTGACGTCGGGAGCGTAACCGACGGCGAGATTCTCGTGCCTTCTACCACGTGCTGCCGCCACTATAAAAAAACCCATCACAGAGGGGTCAAGTAAGCCTTTTTTGACACTTTTATGTCGTTACTCTGCTCGGATCTCATCACTAACTTGAGCGTCGGAGGGACCTTGGTGGTACCAAACCACCCCGGGACTTCTTTGCAGGTACTCGGCAACAGCTTCCTCACCTCACCTCTTCCTCCAAAAACTCATTGAGACCTACACGCTGTTAGTGTATATGCCCTAGAGGCCATTACTGTATCATACTAGTTTGTATATTACTTGATGGAAGCTTGGGATATTCACCTTGTATAAACAATCTTGCTCAATATAGTAGTATGCTACTTGGTTTGTTTCTACTTCAATGTGTACTTGTGTTTATTTCAGTATATCACTTATACGCATTAGTGGAGCCCTTAGGATCTTTGCTTGATTACCAGCGTTGTGATGGCAGTCACACTAGTGGGGGCTGGGTAATCTATAAGCACATCCTTATACAGGTCCCTAGTCGTAGGACTATCGAGACAGGGCATCGATACTCCGGAGTAGACTAGCGTATGCGCTTCTCATCCCAGTGTGGGAGATGGTCTGTCCCACAGCCATCAGTACGTCGTATTGGAGATAGTATACGGGTGCTCGTTGGGTTACGAGTACACTGGACAGGACTCGTCGGGAACTGAAAGGTTGGTATTATACCTATCGTCAGTTATCAGTTCCCAGGTGACATGAGTACAGCTTAGTCCGCTGACTTGACACTGGCACTTCGCCTCGAGTGTGTTCCCACTACACTTTGATCACTACCCTACCACGGCTCAAAGGAGTCGTGCAAACAGGTAGTGGTTGGGTGCAGTCCCGAAGCACTTGGAGGCAGTGCCGGTTAGACAGGATTCGTCTCTCCCGGTATTGGGGGTTGACATCGCGCTGTGTCTAGGAGAGCCATTACACGAGTAGTCCCTGGCCAGGGCAAGCGAGATATACTGGTAGGCTTCCAGTGTTATCTCAGGGTGTTTTGGGCTTCACTCCGACACGACTTGTACCGCTATTAGGGGACTGACGTTTTACCGCCCCCTAGGCCCGACATGCGATGTATTAGACGAAAAGACCAGACTGTACGGAGACTGTCACATTCAGACTCAGTAGGAGTTCAGATGGGGTTTCACCTCGTCAGCCTTCTTGTCGACATCTACCTGGGGACCGTTACGCACAGCTAGTGCCGCTTGCGGTCTGTGGTTAAACCCACTGCCAGCGTAGTGTCGAGTCTTTAGAGTCCCACACAGAGGGTATTCGCCTCTGGGCAAAACAGAGTAGAGGTCGCATGGTTTTGCGACAGGGTTCGTTCTCGTCCGCGCACTTGTGCACGTTTGGAGTCCGGACGGATTATACCGGCAGGCTCTGGTTTGAGCCAGATACTGGTATATGTTTTGGGGTTGCTTTTATATCTTGGTATTCTTGTTCCTCGGAACGAGAATGCAGGTGTGTATGCACAGTTGTTTGAGGAAGAGGAAGAGGGCTTTCATTAGGGTTTCGGAACGGGTGCGTATGCACAGTTGACAGTCGTCTTTTTCCAAACCCTAATGGATTTATGTTATATCAATTAATAATATATAATAAAATGAAATTGTTTCATGGTTGGTTTTTATGTTGACTTGTTGACCATGGTTGACTTGTTGACCATGGTTGAAGTTTTGACCATCATCATTACAAAAGAAAGATGCTCTTTGATTCTAGCAAATTCATTTAATGTTTGAAATGATAATGGTCATTCTAAAACTTTCCATCAACCTTTTCATTTTTCATTATTATTATTATTTGATAATTCTTTTGCTTTATGTTATGGTTGCAAAAGAAAAAGAGCTCACTTTATCATAACAACTCTCTCTCCTCACTTCATCTTCTTCTTCCTCTAGCAAAAGAGAACCCTTCTCATGTGTTGAGAATCCTTCTCTTTAAAAAGAAAAGCAACCCCTAGTCACTCTCTACTCATTCTAGGTTCAAGGTTTAGCAAGCCGGAAACCCTAGTTCACTCAAAGATCGAGGAAGAGCCCAAAGGTCGAACCTTCGAGGTGGATCCATCTTCGACGGAAGAAGGCGACAAGAAGAGAACCATCAACCTCTACAAAAGTTTGAAGAAGAAGGAGTTCAAGTTTAGGTATAACCATCTTCATCCGAGTAGCTAAATCTCTTTAGCAAGTATGCTAGTTTTAGTTTAGACACGATCCCGACATTGTTTTAGTCCATGTTGCCTCTTGCGATAAAAATTTGTTTTTTTATACCGTTTCCGCCTCCCCGTAAGCACCGGGGGTCGCAATATGGACTTACAGTGGTATCAGAGACTAACTAAACTTAAACTAGCTTGGTAGTGAAGTGTAACGAAGTTCGGAACCGAAAAAATCACAAAACCGGAAAAACAAAACCCTAAGTTTCTGTTGAAATTTTTTCTGCTCTAAATGAAAAACTTTATACTTGTAAATTCGGCTCAGGGTTTTGTGTGAACACCCAAGAAAAACGTTGCCCTAATTCATTTAAACCGCTGCGCTTCCGCCGCACGAGGTAGGCATGTGCCGCGGAAGCGCCGCCGTTTGTCGTCTTCTGTGCATCGTTTTTCGTGCAGTGTGTATCTGTGTTGGTTTTGGGATTTTTGAAATATATTATATGTGCCCAGATTTTCCAGAAAAGAAATTTACTTTTGGGGTCCTATAATTCCGTATTTTTTTCCGAACTTCACTGCACTTTGACTATGATGGTTATATCTGTGATGCTTGCATGTATTGAACGTCGGCTAATCGCTATAAGACGATTGGTCGGGGTTATACATGATCTGTGTTTGATATTGAAATGTGTATATGAATGTGTTGGACTGTCGCGGGTGAATAGCCGGGGTGGATGTGAGATGAGCTTTTGTTTTTCTTTCATTCATTGTAAATGTAAATTGATGTAATAATTATTATTTGTTTGGCCGCACAACCGGGTCGGGGTTGTAGCCGTCATTGTATAATTCTTTTTACTATTTTTGCTCCTAGGATAGACCCATGGAGGGGTGCACAAACTGCCGGGTACTTGGCGGGTAGTTTGCCGCACCCGTAGGGGTCTTGGGTGGGGTATTTGGCTATTCACCGCGACCGTGTTATCCGCTTTTCGTTCCAGGCTCGAAAGGATTGCGGATTGCTAGTATATCCAATGTATTCATCTGTGATCTGTAATGTCTATCATTGCTTTCTATTTAGGCGTTGCTTATGTTTTACAGCCGCGCTAGCCCAGCCCCCGCTCTGTCGTTAGTTAAGTAACCTAACGAGTGATGACGGGACCCCGTGGCGAATGCGAATGGCATAAGCGTACGTCATATTTTGGTTGTTTTCTGCAATGGTAGGATTAAATGATGGGACGCATTAAAAGAACTAATGCAAGAATATCACGCATTAAAAGAACTAATGCAAGATAATAAACCAAGTTAAAATCGTTGGAACACTTTCGAAAAACCACTCGGTTCTTTTCAAAACTAACTTTTAAATATGGAGCTTGAGCCACTCCTTCTAAAAGCTATCTCGTTCCATCGATTATATCAAGTTCACTACGTTCACGGTTTTACCAAAACCATTCGTAGCCCTCCGTCGTTTCGCATGAATAGGCAATAGTATTCAAGCTGTGTATTTTGGCCAAAGTCAAGGCACAGTGATTGGTAGCTATTGCGTGTTCATGTGTAGCATAGATAGATGCGTTGGTTTGGGACAGTCGTGCTGCCATTTTGGCCAAAGTCAAGGGTATGTACGGATGGATCCAAATTAACCTGGAAAGTGACGGGTAGAACTTGACATGTGACTTATGATATTTTGGCCAAAGTCAAGGTCATAAGAGCATGGGGCAAAAATCAACATCGGGAGTTTCATAAGTACTGAAACTTGCTAGATTTGCATACCATTTGGAGTGTGATGATTATGGTAGGATTCCTTCATTTTCATCACGCGATGATATTTGGATCCCGATCCTACTGTGAGTATATGCTACTCCTCGGGAAATTTCTCACTAAACGATCAATGCTATAAACCTAGTAGGTGCCTAGAAAGATGTTAGCGGGGCTACGCCCCCAGGGAAAAGAGGTTCTTAAATTAAGGAACTTCGCGAAAGCGTTGGAAAACCTCCCTCGAAGTACCGACACTGGCCTGGCTGAACGGTTAAGCAAGTATTGTACGGTGGGATTGATCCCGGCTAATTCTTCCTTTGTGGTTTGAGGAGGGATTCGAGAGACAGTGGGAGCCATCCTGTTTAGACAAATTAAAAACCATTCTAAACTTGCAAGAGCATCGTGCTGAGTGTTTCTTCTCTCCCCCCTGCAGCGACCAAATTCGAAATGACTGGACTTAAGTTACTTCTAGATAAAAACATACTGACAGGGCCAAACTACAAAGATTGGCTCAGGAATGTCAAATTGGCAATCGCTTACGACAAGCTGGGGTATCTTCTTACCACCAAAGCTCCCCCCGTCCCAGGTCCCACCTCCAGCGTCGCGGATAAGGAAATCCGTAAGACTTGGGAGATTGATTGCGCGAAGGCCAGGTGCCTCGTGCTTGCCTCTATGGACAACGAACATCAGAGGAGGCATGAGAATATGGACCTCGAGTCCATATTTCTCCATACAAAAGAACTGTATGGAGAGCAGTCTCGTATCGCAAGATACGAAGTGTCGAAGAAGTTATTTTCGACAAAGTTGGCCATCGGATCATCGGTAGCGGACCACGTGCTTAAGATGATTGGCTACACTGAGGAGCTCGCGGAACTTGGGACCACGTTGGACAGTGAACTCTATACAGATTTAATTCTCCAGTCCCTTCCATCCACTTACGCCCAGTTCATACTGAATTTCAACTTGCAAGAAAAGGAAGTTGAACTTTCAGAACTCCTCAACCTGCTGAGGAGCGCAGAGGGCACCCTACAGAAGGGTAGGGAAACACCCGCTTTGTTTGTAGGAGGATCTTCTTCCTCTAGGTCCAAGGCGAAAGCCAAGGGAAAGAGGAAGAAAGCCCCCGCCAAACCAAGAGGCGGTGTTAGTAAAGTGGGTGCGAAGGGAAAGGAAAAGGCAACAAAGATTGCGGGGAAGCTTGTTGGAAAGGAAGAGTGCTTCTATTGTCATAAGAGTGGACACTGGAAGAAAGATTGCAGGGCTTGGAAGGCCAGGACACAGGAACTGAAGCAGGTTGCGGCTTCAGCTTCAGGTGTGTATGTTATTGAAAACTGTCTTTCTATAAACTCTACTTCCTGGGTATTGGATACCGGATCAGGATCTCATATCTGTAATTCTTTGCAGGCGTTGAGAAACCGTAGGGTTTTGAAGGCAGGTGACATGACCCTCAGAGTTGCGAATGGAGCTAGCATGGATGCTAAAGCCGTGGGGGACTATCACCTGGGAATGTCAGATGGGCATGTTTTGGTTTTGCGTAATTGCTTTTTTGTACCCAACGCAACTTGTAATATCATTTCTGTATTTTTGGTTTCTAAAGAAGGTTATGAATTTGCGTTTGTAAGTAATGTTGTAAACATTCACCTTAATCAAGTTCTGATTGGGTCAGGTACACTGAGCAATGGTATATACGTATTAAACCAACCACAGATTTTCAATGTCCAGAATACACACAAAAGAAAGTCTCCAGATATCAATCAGACTTTCTTATGGCATTGTAGACTAGGTCACATCAATGAGAGAAGGTTGACTAAGTTACATACAGAAGGATATTTGGATCCGTTCGAATATCAATCGTATGCCACTTGTCAATCCTGTCTCAAAGGAAAGATGACAAAGACTCTGTTCACTGGACACGGAGTAAGAGCGAGCGAGCTCTTGGGACTCGTACACAGCGACGTGTGCGGTCCAATGTCTACACATGCGCGAAGCGGTTATTCTTACTTCATTACTTTTACGGATGATTTTTCAAGATACGGTTATGTCTTCTTAATGAAACATAAGTCCGAAGCTTTTGAAAAATTCCAGGAATATAAGAATGAAGTAGAAAAACAAACCGGCAAAAGTATAAAGATTCTAAGATCGGATCGAGGTGGAGAATACTTAAGTGCCGAGTTCCTGAATTATTTAAAAGAGAACGGGATTCTCTCTCAGCTTACTCCTCCATACACTCCGCAACACAACGGTGTATCGGAGAGACGGAACCGAACCCTATTGGATATGGTACGGTCCATGATGAGTAATACTGAGTTACCGCGATCATTCTGGGGGTATGCACTAGAATCAGCTGCGTACCTTTTGAACCGAGTTCCTACTAAGACTGTGCCTACTACACCATATGAGATGTGGTGTGGGAAGAGACCCCATCTCAGTCACATTAAGACTTGGGGAAGTCCAGCTTTTGTTAAAAAGCAGCATGCGGACAAGCTCGAGGCGCGCTCAGTACTGTGTAAGTTTGTGGGATATCCAAAGAATTCCAAGGGATATCTCTTCTACTACGAAGAGGAACAAAAAGTTCTTGTTTCTCGTCATGCCCACTTTCTAGAAACATCAGTTCTTAGAAAAAGAATTAAGTGGGAGCGCAGTAGAACTGGAAGAAATTCCAGAACCACAGACTATTACTGAAAGCTTAGTGGATCCAGAGGGTTCAAATGAACAGGACATTCCTACGCCGCTCCGCAGGAGTAGTAGGCAGTCTCATCCGCCCGAGAGATACTACGATTTTCTCATAGACGGGGATAGAGAGGATTGCATCATAGATTATGATGAGCCTACTAGCTTCCAGCAGGCCGTTCAGAGCGTTGACTCAGTAAAATGGCTGGATGCAATGCGGGCCGAATTGGAGTCCATGTACAACAACAAAGTATGGACATTGGACATTGCTCCAGACGGGGTAAAACCCGTAGGATGCAAGTGGATCTTCAAAAGGAAGATTGGTGTAGATGGACAGGTTGAGACCTATAAAGCTAGACTTGTAGCAAAGGGTTTCCGTCAAAGACCTGGCTTGGACTATGACGAAACTTTTTCTCCAGTGGCTATGCTGAAATCCATTCGGATCCTTCTTGCCATTGCTGCCTTCCACGATTATGAGATTTGGCAGATGGACGTAAAAACTGCTTTTCTAAATGGAAATTTAGAGGAGTGTGTCTATATGGATCAGCCAGAGGGTTTCATTCAGAGTGGGAGCAGCGGAAAGGTGTGTAAGTTGCTTAAGTCCATCTATGGACTAAAGCAGGCATCGCGGAGTTGGAACATCTGTTTTGATGAAACGGTCAAGGAATTTGACTTTATCAAAAATCCAGATGAACCATGCATCTATAGTAGATTTGTAGCGAGAACTGTAGTATTCCTTGTTTTATACGTGGATGACATTCTCTTAATAGGAAATGACATTCCTATGCTACAATCTGTCAAGGGTTTCTTGTCACACAGGTTCTCCATGAAAGACCTGGGTGATGCCTCTTACATCCTGGGGATCCGGATCCATCATGATAGATCCAAGAGGATATTAGGACTTTCACAGTCCAGGTACATCGACACCGTACTGAAAAGATTCAGTATGGAAGATTCCAAGCGCGGTAACCTACCGGCTTGTCACGGGATCACCCTCTCTAAAGAGATGTCTCCCAAGACTGATTTGGAGAGGGATCGCATGTCTATTATACCCTACGCTTCTGCGGTAGGCTCTATAATGTATGCGATGTTGTGTACCAGACCGGATGTAGCTTATGCACTGAGTGTAGTAAGCCGGTATCAGTCAAACCCTGGGGAGAAACACTGGATAGCAGTAAAGAACATTCTCAAGTACCTGAGGAGGACTAAGGAGATGTTCTTGGTGTATGGCGGAAAAGACCTCCAGATCGAGGCCTTTGCTGACTCCAGCTTCCAGAGTGACAAGGATGATTCCAAGTCCATGTCGGGTTTTGTCTTCACCCTCAATGGAGGGGCGGTGTGTTGGAAGAGTTCCAAACAGGAAACCGTTGCAGACTCGACTATGGAAGCGGAATACATCGCTGCATCTGATGCCGCAAAAGAAGCTGTCTGGATGAGGAAGTTCTTGAAAGAACTTCAGGTGGTTCCGTCCATTGTTGACCCAATACCTCTGTATTGCGACAACAACGGGGCTATAGCTTTAGCGAAGGAACCCAGGTCCCATCAGAGATCCAGGCACATCTTGAGGCGGTATCACCTGATCAGGGAGATCGTGGATCGCAAGGAGATCGAGGTTCGGAGGGTTGCTTCAGAAGAAAACACTGCAGATCCATTCACCAAGGCCCTACCCCAGACTCAGTTCGAGCGGCTGATCGAGATGATAGGTCTTCGATACGCCAGTTCATGGCCTTAGTGCAAGTGGGAGATTGTTAGTGTATATGCCCTAGAGGCCATTACTGTATCATACTAGTTTGTATATTACTTGATGGAAGCTTGGGATATTCACCTTGTATAAACAATCTTGCTCAATATAGTAGTATGCTACTTGGTTTGTTTCTACTTCAATGTGTACTTGTGTTTATTTCAGTATATCACTTATACGCATTAGTGGAGCCCTTAGGATCTTTGCTTGATTACCAGCGTTGTGATGGCAGTCACACTAGTGGGGGCTGGGTAATCTATAAGAACATCCTTATACAGGTCCCTAGTCGTAGGACTATCGAGACAGGGCATCGATACTCCGGAGTAGACTAGCGTATGCGCTTCTCATCCCAGTGTGGGAGATGGTCTGTCCCACAGCCATCAGTACGTCGTACTGGAGATAGTATACGGGTGCTCGTTGGGTTACGAGTACACTGGACAGGACTCGTCGGGAACTGAAAGGTTGGTATTATACCTATCGTCAGTTATCAGTTCCCAGGTGACATGAGTACAGCTTAGTCCGCTGACTTGACACTGGCACTTCGCCTCGAGTGTGTTCCCACTACACTTTGATCACTACCCTACCACGGCTCAAAGGAGTCGTGCAAACAGGTAGTGGTTGGGTGCAGTCCCGAAGCACTTGGAGGCAGTGCCGGTTAGACAGAACTCGTCTCTCCCGGTATTGGGGGTTGACATCGCGCTGTGTCTAGGAGAGCCATTACACGAGTAGTCCCTGGCTAGGGAAAGCGAGATATACTGGTAGGCTTCCAGTGTTATCTCAGGGTGTTTTGGGCTTCACTCCGACACGACTTGTACCGCTATTAGGGGACTGACGTTTTACCGCCCCCTAGGCCCGACATGCGATGTATTAGACGAACAGACCAGACTGTACGGAGACTGTCATATTCAGACTCAGTAGGAGTTCAGATGGGGTTTCACCTCGTCAGCCTTCTTGTCGACATCTACCTGGGGACCGTTACGCACAGCTAGTGCCGCTTGCGGTCTGTGGTTAAACCCACTGCCAGCGTAGTGTCGAGTGTTTAGAGTCCCACACAGAGGGTATTCGCCTCTGGGCAAAATAGAGTAGAGGTCGCTTGGTTTTGCGACAGGGTTCGTTCTCGTCCGCGCACTTGTGCACGTTTGGAGTCCGGACGGATTATACCGGCAGGCTCTGGTTTGAGCCAGATACTGGTATATGTTTTGGGGTTGCTTTTATATCTTGGTATTCTTGTTCCTCGGAACGAGAATGCAGGTGTGTATGCACAGTTGTTTGAGGAAGAGGAAGAGGGCTTTCATTAGGGTTTCGGAACGGGTGCGTATGCACAGTTGACAGTCGTCTTTTTCCAAACCCTAATGGATTTATGTTATATCAATTAATAATATATAATAAAATGAAATTGTGTCATGGTTGGTTTTTATGTTGACTTGTTGACCATGGTTGACTTGTTGACCATGGTTGAAGTTTTGACCATCATCATTACAAAAGAAAGATGCTCTTTGATTCTAGCAAATTCATTTAATGTTTGAAATGATAATGGTCATTCTAAAACTTTCCATCAACCTTTTCATTTTTCATTATTATTATTATTTGATAATTCTTTTGCTTTATGTTATGGTTGCAAAAGAAAAAGAGCTCACTTTATCATAACAACTCTCTCTCCTCACTTCATCTTCTTTTTCCTCTAGCAAAAGAGAACCCTTCTCATGTGTTGAGAATCCTTCTCTTTAAAAAGAAAAGCAACCCCTAGTCACTCTCTACTCATTCTAGGTTCAAGGTTTAGCAAGCCGGAAACCCTAGTTCACTCAAAGATCGAGGAAGAGCCCAAAGGTCGAACCTTCGAGGTGGATCCACCTTCGACGGAAGAAGGCGACAAGAAGAGAACCATCAACCTCTACAAAAGTTTGAAGAAGAAGGAGTTCAAGTTTAGGTATAACCATCTTCATCCGAGTAGCTAAATCTCTTTAGCAAGTATGCTAGTTTTAGTTTAGACACGATCCCGACATTGTTTTAGTCCATGTTGCCTCTTGCGATAAAAATTTGTTTTTTTATACCGTTTCCGCCTCCCCGTAAGCACCGGGGGTCGCAATATGGACTTACACACGCAACGAAGGATAATCAGCTAAGTTCACCGCGAGATCAACGGAAGACAACATCTGACGGAGGCCCGAAAAGGAGCTCCATCAGTTGGTGCCGTCTGTGGGAACTCAAAAACTCCCCGAAAATAAAAGTTGGCCTTTCGATCCCCATCCCCATGGCAAGCGATCATCCTAAAGATCCAGATACCAGCCCACCTCCCTCTCACCGGAGGCGCGGGCGAACCTCCTCCGCCGACCGTCATCAACGCCCTCGCCGGCCGAATAGACCGACACCCCCTCCCTTGACGGGGTCGCATAGAGGGGGCTCGCAACGGCGGCTCGAGGGCCACCTCGCCCAAGGATCTAAGCCCTCACTAAGAGGAAGCCCAGCAGCTACCCTGCTTGGTTATCCCTGGCGGGTAGCTTCCCTACCGCAACGTCAGGGATCAGAAAGTCCTCCCAGAGGCAGTCGAGCCCGAGGATCCCTCGCTCGGCTATCCCTGGCAGATAGCTTCCCTACCGCAACGTCACGGATCAGAAAGTCCTCCTAGAGGCAGTCGAGCCCGAGGATCCCTCGCTCGGCTATCCCTGGCGGGTAGCTTCCCTACCGCAACGCCAGGGATCAGAAAGTCCTCCCAGAGGCAGTCGAGCCCGAGGATCCCTCGCTCGGCTATCCCTGGCAGGTAGCTTCCCTACCGCAACGCCATGGATTAGAAAGCCCTCCCAGAGGCAGTCGAGCCCGAAGATCCCTCGCTCGGGTATCCTTGAGGACAAAAGCCCTTGCCAAGAGGCACCGGGCAGTAACCCTGCCCGGCCAAGGGTTCTTGGTAGGCTTCTTACAGCCCCTCCCGCGCTAAAGACCAAAGTCCTCCCAGAGGCAGTCGAGTCGGCTATCCCCGGCTGGTAGCTTCCTACCACAACCGACAGGGATCAAAGTCCTCGCCAAGAGGCACTGGGCAGTAACCCTGCTCGGTCCCCGTCCTGAAGGATCAAAAGTCCTCCCAGAGGCAGTCGAGCCCGAGGATCCCTCGCTCGGCTATCCCTGCCGGGTAGCTTCCCTACCGCAACGCCAGGGATCAGAAAGTCCTCCCAGAGTAAGTCGAGCCCGAGGATCTCTCGCTCGGCTATCCCTGGCGGGTAGCTTCCTTACCGCAACGCCAGGGATCAGAAAGCCCTCGCCTCGAGGCGCCGAGCAGCTACCCTGCTCGGCCATCCTTCGCAGGCCTCTCACGTCCCCTCCAGCGTCAAGGATCAAAGCCCTCGTCAGGAGGCACCGAGCAGCTACCCTGCTCGGCCATCCCGCAGGCCTCTCGTGGCCCCTCTAGCGCCAAGGATCAAAGCCCTCGCCAAGAGGCACCGAGAAGCTACCCTGCTCGGCCATCCTTCGCAGGCCTTTCAAGGCCCCTCCAGCGTCAAGGATCAATGCCCTCGCCAAGAGGTACCGAGCAGCTACCCTGCTCGGCCATCCTTCGCAGGCCTCACACGGCCCCTCCAGCGTCAAGGATCAAAGCCCTCATCGTGAGGCCGCCGAGTTCCTTCCTGCTCGGCGCATCCCCAGCAGGCATCCTCCTGCCCATCAGATGCTGAGGACCTCAAGCCCTCATCGTAAGGCCGCCGAGTTCCTTCCTGCTCGGCGCATCCCCAGCGGGCATCCTCCTTCCCATAAGATACTGAGGATCTCAAGCCCTCATCATGAGGCCGCCGAGTTCCTTCCTGCTTGGCACATCCCTAGCGGGCATCCTCCTGTCTATCAGACGCTGATGGTCTGAAGCCCTCATCGCGAGGCCGCCGAGTTCCTTCCTGCTCGGCGCATCCCCAGCGGGCATCCTCCTGCCCATCAGATGCTGAGGATCTCAAGCGCTCATCGTGAGGCCGCCGAGTTCCTTCCTGCTCGGCGCATCCCCAGCGGGCATCCCCTTTCGATCAGACGCTGATGGTCTGAAGTCCTCATCGCGAGGCCGCCGAGTTCCTTCCTGCTCGACGCATCCCCGGCGAGCATCCTCCTGCCCATCAGACGCTGATGGTCTGAAGTCCTCATCGTGAGGACGCCGAGTTCCTTCCTGCTCGGCGCATCCCCAACGGGCATCCTCCTGCCCAACAGACGTCGTAGGTCTGCACACGTCTCGTCGGCCAACCGACGCTTGATACGCAGACCGACGCTTGACACGTAGACCGTCGCTTCAGTGACGAGACGCACGAACCGGCGCACCTTCCTTCAATGCAGAGATTTCGCCCTGATTTGCTGGCAGAAAAGGCATCCGACAGCCCGGGGACGCGTCCCGACGAAATCTTAGGAGGGAGCTCTCCCCGGGCGGCCCGGCAGTCCACTCTTGGCACGACCCGCCAGCTGATCGGGACAAGAGTGGGGGGCTAATGATGATGCTCTATATTGGCAACGCCTCAGATCAGGACACGTGGCAGATGAAGTGTCCCAGAACTCAGAAGAAAAGGCCCATAGGGGCCGACCAGGCCACCCCTGTACCCGATCTACAAGCACAAAGCTGGCTCACCTCAGGGCCCCCTGCAAATTGGCCTCCTCGGCCTCTCAGCTCGCCTCCGAGCTACCGTAGGACCAAGATACCTCGGCCCTCTCGCTCGTTCCCGAGCTCTCCCGCCGAGACCATCCTCCTCGGTCCCTCCGACCGACCAACTCCACCACTCACAGGCGTAACCGTCTCTCCGCAAATCTCGCCATGCGCAGATTCTCCGCCAGCAACATCTCACGTTCCACGCCATCACGATCCCCGTTAATGGGCGATCCGCTCTTTACGCGGGCGTGACGTCGGGAGCGTAATCGACGGCGAGATTCTCGTGCTTTCTACTGCGTGCCGCCGCCACTATAAAAAACCCTATCAAAGAGGGGTCAAGGAAGCCATTTTTGACACTTTTATGCCGTTATTCTGCTCGGATCTCATCACTAACTTGAGCGTCGGAGGGTCCTTGGTGGTACCAAACCACCCCGGGACTTCTTTGCAGGTACTCAGCAACAGCTTCCTTATCTCACCTCTTCCTCCAAAAACCCATTGAGACACACACACAACGAAGGATAATCAGCTAAGTTCACCGCGAGATTAACGGAAGACAACATCTGACGGAGGCCCGAAAAGAAGCTCCATCACAAGCATATTGTTTTCATGGACAACAGAGAATTAGACGAGGAAATCAAGGCGTCGGACTTCCAATTAGGGACGTGGATCCGCATCCAAGGCAGCAGCAGCGGCAAAGCTTTAATGGGTGAGAGAGGTCGATGCATGCTTAGCATTAGGAAAGGGATGATCAGAGCTGGGCCGCACCCCGTGAGGGAGTTGCTGCGGGCGTCGAGGTCCCTGTGCATGGCGGCAGCATGGCCCTTGCCTCGGGATGAGGGAAGAAGGGATGATGGTTGAGAAGCTTGACGGGGAGTATTGGGCGCAGGAGAAGATTTGGTTAGAATGGAGATGGGGCTTGTGTGTAGAGACACAGAAGAAAGGACTGCTATATAATTGGATAGGACGTTTTTACTGAGCATCCACATCATTAGAGAACAGAAGGACTGGATGACTGGTTCCATTTGTTAAGCCGATCAAAATTTTGATCCAACGGCTCTTATTGATTCCATACAACCCAATAAAAAATAATAAAGGAGGACCAATGATGAACCCCACCAAAAAAAAACTCAATCCATTGAGTATTTGACTCTTGAAGGCTATATAGCTTGATTGAGACCTGACCTGATGACCTGATAAGGAGATCCTAATGGGTTTAGCCAAGTAGCATGCACTAGGCATGCGCATGTGCATGTGTGTGTGCCCAAGCCCCTAAAATTAATTGATGTGCCTTGTTTGAGCCAGCAATGCCAGCAGCAGTCACATAGTATATATGACAGATCCCAGGGCATTAAAATGACTTGCATAATGGTGGTCCTCATGACCTTTTCCTTTTCTCTATCCCAAATGGTACATGATATTTATCTGTTTGTCTTTTAATAAAAATACTTAGAACGATGAATAAAAATGAATATTTATATGAAAAATGCAACAGCATTTGTGTGTCGTTTCTGTTTATTTCCGCTCCAAAGTTCTACCCAGCTTTTGTATTTTAAGTGCATATGGGTTGCGACTCATTTATCATACTTTTGAACCCAAGTTGTCGATATGAGTGTATCTAGTTGATTAAATAAGCATGCTTTAGGATACGCCATCCATTTTAACCCCCTACATTAGGTAGGAAATTACATGTTGGATTAAATACGGGTGAACGTTTGTCTGGATAAATGAAGTAATCTGACTATTAATCCGTTCATATTCTTATGAGACATAATTGGATCGAGTCAAAGTTAATCAGACGAACTCAATTAATTGCCCCCTATCGTATAGGAATATTGAGTAATAGTAAATGAGTGTTTTATTATTACAATAACATGCAGACAAATTTATAACACTACTACAAATAAGGGTTGCCCCTACAGATTTATCCGTAGGGGCAAACCACTGCCCCTACGAATACCTCCGTAGGAGCGAAAAAAAACCTGTAGGTGCAAGTTGAAGGCCTGAACTTACCCTTACGGGAAAAATCTTGCCCCTACGGAGTTCTGTGTAGGGCCAGTTTCACCTACGGAGTAGGCCGTAAGGTAAAAAAAGTTATTTTATTTACGGTTTTTTAAAATATATTAACTGTACCTACTGAGATATCCGTAGGGCCAAGTACTATCCCCTACGGATATATGCGTAGGTACTTATCCGTAGGGACAAAATATCAGGTTTTCTGATATTTTGCCTCTACGGATAACTCCGTAGGGGTCTTTGTTTGCCCTTACGGATATATCCGTAGGGGCACTTCCAACCCCCGGTACTGAGATCAGGTAGGAAATACCAGTTAATGCTGATATTTTGCCCCTACGGTTGAATCCGTAGGGGCAACATGTGTACCTACGGTTTAATCCGTAGGTACACATTATCTGTTTTTTTTAATAAAAAAAGGGCTGTCTGATTTTTTCCCGCCCTGTGCACAATAATATATATATCAATAAAATATAAAATTAATTATCACACAACATATATCGCAGTATTCATAATCACATCTCACGCATATAATATACAAAAGAAACCCAAAAACTGAACATGATATAAATATAAACCAATATCAATGTACAATATGTATGATATAAATAAATACGTGTTTCAAAAAATAAGAATCAAAAAGCTAGCCTAGCTCGGTCCAGCTCCACCTCTGATAAACGATAGAATCAAGCGCGCCTGCTCCTCGGTCAATAAACCATGCAATTCGGCGCGTGCGGGAGTCTGAGCGGCCTGTGGAGCTAGCGATGTGGTCTGCGCAGCCGCCGTCGAGGTAGTCGCTTGTGGAGCCGCGACTGCGGGAGTCTGAGCGGGCGGTCGAGCTATAGGAGCTGTCTACGGAACCGCAGCCGATGTAGTGGCTTGCGGAGCCGCAGTCGAAAGAGATGCATGTGGAGGCTCGGCCGATATACCCTGTCGCGTCTGGACCTAACATGTGTAAGAAGCGTGTAAGAACTGTGTATTATTCGAATTCGTATCATTATCAAGTTATTTCGAAACCCTGTTTGGATATCTAGTTTGGAAAACCATTGTTTATTTTAATTACATATGTATGTATGATTAATCAAACCTAAGTCTAAAACCAAATAAGCTCAAGCTACGTACTAATTATGGATATGTTGATATCTATAATATGACATGATATTTTACTATAAAATAGTATACATACCAGCATCTCCTTCAACTCCTGAACGGTGGCCCCCAAGCTCTCAAGTTCCTGCTGGCCACGTTGCTCACTAGAGACGAAGGAAGTAACCGCCGGGTTGGAGTCCAACCTCATATGGTCCCTGCTAGGGCCCAGTCCCCGGCCTCTCTCCCAACCTCCGTGGTGCCCTCCGTGTGCGGCGTCCAGAACTGGGGTCAGCAGTCTCGGATCGCTCTGTCCGGTAAAATCGATCCCCGAGGCCTCGGCCTGCTCAACCACCCGCTCCTACACCCACATTAAGCAGTAAAGTATAAGTATAAAATTTAAACTTGAACCTTCCAAAACTAAAATTTCTAATATGGGTAGAATAAATATTAACACTTACGCAATACTCCTGGGTAGCGACGTCGGGATATCGAAGCTCGCCCGTGGCGGGATCTGTCGAGGTGCCGTGGACGGCAAGATATGCAGACAGCACGCTCGGTGTACCACCTTGCGCCACGGTCTGAGCTGTCTGCAATATTAGAAAATAACTCTTAATATTAGAAATATTAGAAAATAACTCTTAATATTGCAGAATATCACAAAGGTCGGTCTATTGTAATTTACCGATAACTCCATGGCTCGAGTAATATTTCTCGAGCCACCTGTGTAAGTAGGGCGACCCCTCTTCGCCGACTTCCTGTTCTCTGTATTCTGAGCGGCCTGTTTCTGCACAACGCATTAACATTTAGTTTTCTAATTAAGGAACACAAAAAATAAATTATATCCTAAACAATGAATTACATTTAAAATACATAGTTGTTTGCGTTGGGAGTCGAAATATTCGCACAATAGAGGCCATGTCTCTACGTCGACTCTCGCAAACGTCGGAGTAGATAGGAGGGCCGCTCTCTCTGCCTCGGGGGTCGCCATCCACAGGGAGTAGCAGTCGGCCTTCAGCTCATTCCTATTGTATCGGACCTTGGTCTGCATGTTCTTCATCAGGCCATTGTACAGATCATGAAGGTCGAGCACCCTCCCAGGGTGATCAGGGTCGGGTACAGGCTGAAAATCGTAATCCGACTGAAAATACAAAAAAAACATTGTTATTAGATTGCAAGTGTTAATAATAAATATATTGGATAAATCAAATAAAAATATATATTAATACGTACCCGAGCCTGATCAAAGAAGAGGGCGAATGAGCGCTGATGCTGCTCGCCCCACTCAACGTGAAGTGGATAGTTCTTCACGAGCCGACTCTCGTCCCCTATATACCGGCCGAACCTCTCGGCATGAGGACCGGTATAGCGATAGTCAAGGGTAAAAAATAGGGGGAATGCTGCCTCCCCCCTAGCTCTGTCAGGCCTCAGCCTATGGGACTGATTCGGGCCTCAAGTCTCTCTCTGGGGATGGGGAGGCCCTGCGTCTGCACGAAATATCAAGACAATCAATATTAAGACAAAGTTGTATTAAGAAATCAAGCTTAAACGAAAATTGAAGTATGATATATACCTCCGGTGACTATCGCATGAGCCTGGGCCCGGGCAGCAGCACGAGCGGGACGATAGTTCCTCTGGTGAGGAACAACCGGGGTCCCGGATGCGGACGCATCCCCTCCAACTAGAAAATAAACATTGACGCTAAATTTCCATGAAGTTCATATTTATTCTATAGAGTATATGTAAAATAAATATTTTATATTTATTCATACTAACCTGCAGACGATGCGGAGGGTATGGAAGCGGCAGGTGTGGCCCATGCGGAAGATGTGGACGCACCACCTATAATTAGACAATTAAAAATAGATTATATAAGTAATTGGAAAAAGAATGTGTAGATCAATAATATAACGTTCTAAATCAATATGCATGCACTATAGGATATATAAACATACCCGCAGATGCGGTGGTGTCACCACCTACAGCTAGACAATAATAAAAATTGCTAAGTAAGAGCAAAAGGAATGTGTGTGTATTTATGATATAGCATTCTAAATCAATATACATGCACTATATGATATATAAACATACCTGGAGGAGCGGGAGTGGCCTTTGTCCCAGATATGGACGCATCACCAACAACTAGACAATCAAAAATTGACAATATAAGTAATTTTGACATAAACAGGCATGAATATCTGTAATATTACATTCAAAATGGATATGCGTGCAGTATACCTGGAGGTGTGGCAAAATCCACACGGAAGGAGGCATCCGAAGGGGTCTCCGATCTGGGTGTAAGACCGGCCCTCTGAAGCTCCCTACGCAACTCTCCGGGCGGCAGAACCGCTCTTCCTCTGCCTCTGCCTCTGCCGTGGCTGGAGCTCCTGCCGCCCCTCGCTGCTCCCGACATCGTCATCAAATCTAGATAAACGGTTCGTGGATGCATTAGACAATCATTAAAAGTATTGACTATATATGTATAAAGCGTAAAATGTGAAGTAATAATATAACATTACCGATAACCTTTTTCGTTTCGTGGGCGCATTATACATATCTACTTGGATTTCATCGTCGATGTCATTTCTAACCCACGTAACTTCATGATCGGTCGAAGACAATCCGTCCTTCGAAACAGACGGTCGGAGCACTTTAAGCCTTCTCTCTTCTTCGTCCTCATCTCTGTCCTCGAATTCTTGGACATCGTAGATATCTCTGGGTTTCCATCGGCATACAACACTCCATCCCGGATGCTTCAAACACTGTGAGTAGTATACTTGGAACGCTTGGTTCGGAAAGATAAACGGATCTTCCTGACCGTAAAATCGAAGTGTGTTCACACTGGTCAATCCATATTCATCTTTCCAAGTCCCAAGATTGCTTCTCCACCTGTCCGTATCGGTTCGCGTATCGTACCAAGTACACTGGAATATATAAAAGGGTTCTGATCGTCCGGGATAGTGGATGCCGAGTATACAATTTAAGTACCCATAATAAATCACACCGTCCAATCCTACCGTCGCAATACCACTATTCTGAGTGGTTCTAGATGTTTCTATGTCCTTAACTTCGAATTTGTATTCAAGGACACCAAATCCTTTGTAATATGCAACCTCCATACTAGGAAATTGAGCTAAACATCTTGAATCACTCTCAAATGATGCAGATAAGTTCGGATCGTGGATCTAACAAAACAAATTTTACGACAAATACATAACGATACAAGTTTAGATTAAAACTGATAGCAATAAAATGTTATTCGAATAACTTACATGATCTGTGACCCAATCACAAAAATTATCCTGATGATATTTTTCCAATCGTTCTTCGTTCCAATCAGGATGCCCCTCAGGTACCTCGTTAAAATGAATTCTGTTTTCGACAAATAATGGTGATATTAATATTATATCATTTCATACACACATAAACACAGATATAACAATTAATCCAAAAAAACTTACTCTCTAATTTATTCAAGACATGCGCAATTAAGCAAGATAAACCGGTATATCTTGTTGATAAACATAGTGTCTACCCTCTTATACTCGGCTTTACCATATGGCCCGTCTTGAATTCTTCGTGGCCGGTTAAGCCTTGTCTCAATGTTCTCGTCCAGATAGCGGGAACAAAATGTTGTTGCTTCATCAAGAAAATAACCTTGCATGATAGAACCCTCTGGTCGATTTTTATTGCGTATATACTTCTTAAGAGTATAGAGGTACCTAATGAAAATATGTTGAATAAATAAATACGGGCATACAGGACAACAATAAATTTATAAATTGCGCGAAACGAAAAATTACACGTACCTCTCGATGGGATACATCCATCGATATTGTACCGGTCCGGCTAACTTCGCCTCAGTTGCAAGATGAACCGTCAAGTGTATTATGATATCGAAGAATGACGGTGGGAAAATACGCTCAAACTTGCAAAGTATCAACGTAATAGAATTTTCTAGTTTATCCAGCGTCACAACATCCTGTGTTTTAGCACACAACTCTCTAAAAAAACAACATAGGTCGTTGATTACTAGACCAACCGATTCGGGGAGAGAAGTCCTGAGGGCTAATGGAAGAAGGTGCTCCACGATAACATGGTGATTATGAATTTTCAGCCCATCGATCTTGCCCTTCACAATTTTTATTTTCTTGCTGAATGATCCTGAGAAACCTATGGGAACTTTCAAATCATGCAACACCTGCAGGAATCTTTTCTTCTCCGGTTGTGACATATGATAAGCGGCATTGGGAAGTACAAACTTACCCGGTTTACCCTCTACCGGTCTAGGGTGCAATTCACTTCTTATTCCCCACTCTTGTAGATCCATCCGAGCATTTAAGTTGTCTTTCGATTTCCCGTTTTTACAAAGAAGCAAGTTAAGTATGTGCTCTGATACTCCCTTCTCTATATGCATGACGTCCAGACAATGACGCACTGAATTTGTAGACCAGTACGGAAGCTCGAAGAAAATGCTTAACTTGTTCCAAAATGGTTGTTTGACCTGTTTCGTCGGATCCATCCCGAAGGTCACATTATTGTAACCATCTCATTTAGCAGTCACGTCCTCTCCGGACAATGGGGATGGAGGTCCAAGAAGCTCTTGATGACCATCAAAGTGAACCGTGTCTAACCTATAGGGGTGGTCTGGAGGCAGGAAACGTCGATGGCCGCAATAACAAACCTTCCTGCTAAAATTCAAGAATTTCGATGTTGTGTGTTCATGGCAATGAGGACATGCTTTGTGACCATGTACGGACCAACCTGATAGCATTCCATACGCAGGAAAGTCATTAATTGTCCACATTAGAGCCGCACGCAGTATGAAGGTTGTATTTGTGTTTGCATCATATGTCTCTACACCATCAATTAACAAAGATTTCAACTCCTCGATCAGAGGTCGGAGATAGACGTCAATATTGTTCCCCGGTGAGTTTGGTCCGTCGATAAGAAGAGGCATCATAAAGTATGATTGGTCCATAGCCAACCAAGACGACAGATTATAAATTATCATTACAATGGGCCATGTGCTGTGACTTCCAGCCATATAGTTGAATGGGCAGAAGCCATCAGTAGCCAGTCCAAGCCGGACATTGCGAGGATCGCTACTGAATATTGCGTGCCTCCTATCGAAATCCTTCCATGCCGGTGAATCTCTTGGATGGCTCATTTTTCCATCTTCACTTGGAGAAGCACGGTGATGCCAAATCATTGCCTCGGCTGTTTTCTTGCACCTGAATAGCCTCTGTAGTCTCTGTGTTATGAGAAAGTATCGTGCTATCTTGACAGGTATATCGGGCTTCTTATCAGAATCTTTCGGCTTATACCTGGCCTCTCCGCATGTTGGACACTCTTTCAAATCTGAATTCTCTTTCCGGTACAACACGCAATTTTTAGGACATGCTTGAATCTTCTCGCACTTTAGACCCAAATCAGACATCATCTTCTGGGCTCCGTACCAGCTGTCGGGCACGTTATTTCCCGGAGGCATAGAATCTTTCAAGAACAAAAGAAGCATTGTGAATGACTTGTTGCTCCATCCATTTAGGCACTTAATCTGAAAATGTTGGACGAACCATGAGAGGGTGGAATACTTCGCGTTCTCATAAATTGATTTCCTAGCATCATTCATGAAATTTTCATATTTATCCACACGCGGTCCTTGACCGGAAGGAATGTCATCTTCGGTAGAATAGATTCACCTAGGGCAGCCTCTACCATATCCTCCATTTCTTCTGATGGAAATAAATTACCGTCTTCTCTTTCTGCCGCATTACCGAATTCTTCTTCTTCTCCTGCCGCATTATCGTGTTCTCCTTCATCTTCTGCCGTAGTCTGCATTCTTCTCCTTCCCGGTGATATTTCCAAGTTGTATAAAGTCTAGTAAACCCATATTTTACAATATGAAGCTCTGCCAATTCTACCTTCTGCCAATACTTATTGCCACATCTATTGCACGGACAGAGAATCTTCTCTATTATGATCTTATTATGTGCGCGTGCAAATTCAAGGAAAGCCGCAACTCCTGCGACAAACTTAGGTTGCATACGTTGTTGCCAATCCACATACATCCAGTCCTTAACTCTGACGTACTCATGGGCCATATTAGACTGTATAACATATAAATTGTAGGTTATGCTGATTATATTGAGAATTAAAAGAACGGGATAGTTACTGACAAAGGAGAAAATCCGTGTATATGCTTTGTGTGTGCGTTTGTCGTTGAAAAGAATAAATTATCGCACGTATGTTAACCGATAGACGGGGACTAAGTGGCGCTTTTAGTTTCATATATGAGTATCGATGAGAATATGAAGGTTTCATATTATCATCGAGTATCATATATTGGTTTTAACTTGAACATCTCGTATCACTCTCTAATTATGCGTTTGTTGTGTATTCTAGTTGTATGTGTGTGTTCCGGCTGTCGAGGGTAGGCTTCTATCCCATTAAGAATGTATATAGCGAACACCCATCACTTGTGCTTTCAACCATTTCGAGTAAATTTCGGCAGCACCTCCCCGCTGCTCTCCGAGTACACTGTAATAGAATAGATAATCATTTCAAAGCTGTGAAACAACGTTGAAATGAACATCTAATCTATATTTGTACACGGAGAACCAGCGGAAAGGTACCGACGAAATATCTCGAAACGGGTGAAAACACAAGTGAATGAAGGAGTTTGCTTTATACATTCTTAACTTGTCCACACGGGACAAATCTATGGGTTACCATACGATTGAATTTTCTCGTCGCGTAGACTATACGACGGTTGTTAGTATCGAGCTATACCGTCCGATATTTAACAACCTTCGTATAGTTCTATGTCACGACGAACATCGCACGTATGTTAACCGATAGACGGGGACTAAGTGGCGCTTTTAGTTTCATATATGAGTATCGATGAGAATATGAAGGTTTCATATTATCATCGAGTATCATATATTGGTTTTAATTTAAACATCTCGAATCACTCTCTAATTATGCGTTTGGTGTGTATTCTTGTTGTATGTGTGTGTTCCGGCTGTCGGGGGTAGGCTTCTATCCCATTAAGAATGTATAGAGCAAACACCCATCATTTGTGCTTTCAACCGTTTCGAGTAAATTTCGACAGCACCTCCCCGCTGTTTTCCGAGTACACTGTAATAGAATAGATAATCATT
Organism: Agapanthus africanus; assembly: GCA_030015575.1. Taxonomy (NCBI): domain Eukaryota; kingdom Viridiplantae; phylum Streptophyta; class Magnoliopsida; order Asparagales; family Amaryllidaceae; genus Agapanthus; species Agapanthus africanus. Next base: position 522,830,115 of record CM057344.1, read on the forward strand.
TCAAAGCTGTGAAACAACGTTGAAATGAACATCTAATCTATCTTTGTACACGGAGAACCAGCGGAAAGGTACCGACGAAATATCTCGAAACGGATGAAAACACAAGTGAATGAAGGCGTTTGCTTTATACATTCTTAACTTGTCCACACGGGACAAATCTATGGGTTACCATTCGATTGAATTTTCTCGTCGAGTAGACCATACGACGATTGTTAGTATCGATCTATACCGTCCTATATTTAACAACCTTCGTATAGTTCTATGTCACGACGAACATCGTACGTATGTTAACCGATAGACGGGACTAAGTGGCGCTTTAGATTCATATATGAGTATCGATGACAATATGAAGGTTTCATATTATCATCGAGTATCATATATTGGTTTTAACTTGAACATCTCGAATCACTCTCTAATTATGCGTTTGTTGTGTATTCTTGTTGTATGTGTGTGTTCCGGCTGTCGGGGGTAGGCTTCTATCCCATTAAGAATGTATAGAGCGAACACCCATCACTTGTGCTTTCAACCGTTTCGAGTAAATTTCGGCAGCACCTCCCCGCTGTTATCCGAGTACACTGTAATAGAATAGATAATCATTTCAAAGCTGTGATACAACGTTGAAATGAACATCTAATCTCTCTTTGTACACGGAGAACCAGCGGAAAGGTACCGACGAAATATCTTGAAACGGATGAAAACACAAGTGAATGAAGGTGTTTGCTTTATACATTCTTAACTTGTCCACACGGGACAAATCTATCGGTTACCATACGATTGAATTTTCTCGTCGCGGACTATACGACGGTTGATAGTATCGAGCTATACCGTCCGATATTTAACAACCTTCGTATAGTTCTATATCATGACGAACATCGCACGTATGTTAACCGATAGACGGGGACTAAGTGGCGCTTTTAGTTTCATATATGAGTATCGATGAGAATATGAAGGTTTCATATTATCATCGAGTATCATATATTGGTTTTAACTTGAACATCTCGAATCACTATCTAATTATGCGTTTGTTGTGTATTCTTGTTGTATGTGTGTGTTCCGGCTGTCGAGGGTAGGCTTCTATCCCATTAAGAATGTATAGAGCGAACACCCATCACTTGTGCTTTCAACCGTTTCGAGTAAATTTCGGCGGCACCTCCCCGCTGCTCTCCAAGTACACTGTAATAGAATAGATAATCATTTCAAAGCTGTGAAACAACGTTGAAATGAACATCTAATCTATCTTTGTACACGGAGAACCAGCGGAAAGGTACCGACGAAATATCTCGAAACGGGTGAAAACAGAAGTGAATGAAGGCGTTTGTTTTATACATTCTTAACTTGTCCACACGGGACAAATCTATGGGTTACCATACGATTGAATTTTCTCGTCGCGTAGACTATACGACAGTTGTTAGTATCGAGCTATACCGTCCGATATTTAACAACCTTCGTATAGTTCTATGTCACGACGAACATCGTACGTATGTTAACCGATAGACGGGACTAAGTGGCGCTTTAGATTCATATATGAGTATCGATGACAATATGAAGGTTTCATATTATCATCGAGTATCATATATTGGTTTTAACTTGAACATCTCGAATCACTCTCTAATTATGCGTTTGTTGTATATTCTTGTTGTATGTGTGTGTTCCGGCTGTCGGGGGTAGGCTTCTATCCTATTAAGAATGTATAGAGCGAACACCCATCACTTGTGCTTTCAACCGTTTCGAGTAAATTTCGGCAGCACCTCCCCGCTGTTCTCCGAGTACACTGTAATAGAATAGATAATCATTTCAAAGCTGTGAAACAACGTTGAAATGAACATCTAATCTATCTTTGTACACGGAGAACCAGCGGAAAGGTACCGACGAAATATCTCGAAACGGATGAAAACACAAGTGAATGAAGGCGTTTGCTTTATACATTCTTAACTTGTCCACACGGGACAAATTTATGGGTTACCATTCGATTGAATTTTCTCGTCGAGTAGACTATACGACGATTGTTAGTATCGAGCTATACCGTCCGATATTTAACAACATTCGTATAGTTCTATGTCACGACGAACATCTTACGTATGTTAACCGATAGACGGGGACTAAGGGCGCTTTTAGTTTCATATATGTGTATCGATGAGAATATGAAGGTTTCATATTATCATCGAGTATCATATATTGGTTTTAACTTGAACATCTTGAATCACTCTCTAATGATGCGTTTGTTGTGCATTCGTGTTCTATGTGAAACATGATTTTAAACTTATGAAATAATACTTGCTTAGTTACTTGCAAATTGCAACTTGAGAATAAGATATATGAAGAATTGAGTATTAAAGAACTAAGATGCATTAGACTTGGGATTGAGATGCATACCTTAAACATAGAAAAGAAATCAATAAACAAGATGAATATAATATAAATTCATAATTAATGCTACATGACACGGGTCTCAGATCAAAATTAGTGTTGAAAGTTTGATTTCCAAAAATATCTGGCATAAAAGCTAATATGTGTGTGTGTTTTAGACATGCATGAATGAGGGAACATATAATGAACCATTTAGGCAAATTTTGTGATACCCAATTCAAACATGACGGAGAAATATATAACTAGAGCCATTTACGGCTAAAAACAAATTATGCATGCCCCTAAACTAAAAGATAGAAAAAGAAATTTGTGAATTTAGGCGGTCAACGGAAGTTTCACATGATGACATTGTCACACTAATGCCGCTCGGTTTCTCAAGTAGAGAGCTTTGGTCGATAAATTATCCAATCAATTATGGATAGAAATGTAAAGTGGAAAATCTATCCAAAATCTAGAAAGAAAGGCACAACTGCATAATCTAACTTAGCTAATCGTTGGTAGGAAAAGGAAGATGCAGTTTCATACTGCTTGGATGTGCCCATCAATGGAATAAGAAACAAACAAACCCAACAAACAAATAAGCTCATATCTACAATATATGCAAGCAAGCGAACAAAAGTGGGAATCAACATGCATAACATGGATAAGTACTCATTGCAAGCGCAGCGCAATAATCAGGGTTTATTTCACAAACCCCCTTTATAGTTTACCATGCAAGACAACAGTTATGCGCCCCCCCAGCCGAACGCCAACCCTAACCCTAACCCCAACCCCAACCCAACCGCAGCACCAGCCCCAGCCCCAGCCCCAGCCCCAATCCTAACCCTAACCCTAACTCCAACCCCAACCCAACCCTACCCAAACCGCAACCCCAACAGTTATGCGCCCCCCAGCAGAACCCCAACCCTAACCCTAACCCCAACCCCAACCCAACTGCATCCCCAGCACCAGCACCAGCACCAGCCCCAGCCCCAGCCCCAACCCCAACCCCAACCCCAACCCTAGCCGAACCCAACCCCAGCCGCAACCTTAGCCGAACCCTAACCGCAACCCCAACCCCAACCCCTAAAATAATCAAAAATCTCTTTAATTGAAGATTTAATTACTTACCTGTTCGGTGGATCGGCGACGAGGAAGAACGACGTCGAGATCGGGAACGACAGAGAGAGAACAGAGATAAGATCGGTGAGATCGGAAAGGTCGGCGACGAGATCGGTGAGGTCGGCACGAGATCGGCGAGGTCGGTGACGCGGCGACGAGAAAAAGCGATTTCGCCCGCTCGATCGAGGAGGAGGCCAGATAATCGTCGCGTAGGGAAATTTTATTTCTTTTCTATTAAATCCATTTTTAGACGCCCCTACGGATTTGTCCGTAGGTCCTTGGTTTGCGGCACCGTAGGGGCAAATAACAAATTAAGATTTAATATTTTTACGTTTGTGCGTCTTGGACCGTAGGGACAACCTTATGGCCCTACGGATTAGTCCGTAAGGCCAAAATAAATATGCCCCTACGGATTTCATTATCCGTAGGGACAACCCCCTATTCTAGTAGTGTAAATATACCTTTAAATTTACTGGGAGAGATATCGTGGAAACTGATGTATAATTTTATTATTAACCACAAGTGCACGATATACGGTTATAGCACTTATGCATTTAACGGGTCGATCCACGAGGAAGACTTATAGTTTATTTATTCACTCAATCAAATTAAATAAAAAGTTGGAATTTTTATGCGGGTTAAAGAAAAAACTAATGACTTGAATTAAAAATCAGATAATAGAAAGCATACCTAGGATTAGAATCCTCTAGGCTAAACATATAATATAGCTGCATTTTTTTCCTCTGTCATATAAATCCAATTAATCTATTCTAAAAATCCGGTCTTTATTTCTAAGCATTAATTATATGCTTTGTTTACTACATATCCTATCAAAGTCTATAAAAACTATATATTTATCCTAGATCATTTTAGACATGTGCAGAGATTAAATTAAAATGAGATAAACTACAATGTGCTTTCCTTGAGAATAATTTATAGACTAATTATTTTAATAAATTATCAAAAGAGAAGGAACATTATGATTATCATATTCTAATTTATCATTTTAATTAAGCCCAAAATATTGAGAGAGAAACTACATCTTTATTACATTCTAGCCTACGTTCATTATACCCTACATATTCATACGTTAAGCTACTCATGTTGAAAAAGAAAAATATGCATGAATTAAAAGAAGAAAATATCATGTTAAAGACAGAAAAGAGAGCATGCAAAGTAAAAGTTAGTAATTAAAATAAAAAGAGAAAAAAAAATTATTGATTAAAACCGACTTACAACTTTAATAAGAACGGACTTCTACTCCAAAGCAAGTACAAAGTAAGAAAAGAAATACACTGGCCTAAAAAACTAAACTCAAGAAGAAAACTCTTTTTAATTCCCGAAACCACATATTTATAAGAATATAGTAGAAACCCTAACTCTAAAATAAATCAGAGGGGTATGACAAAATTCAACGGCAGATATGCAAGTAGGGCCGAGTTTTCTCGGGGTTGACCGAGTTTTCTCGGTTTGACCGAGGCCGTTTGTGCTGATTTTTTGGTTGTGATCTCTTTATTTGATTTGATTAGTTCTGATTGCATCTTATCTCGAATCTCTAATCATCTCTAGGCGGTTTCGTGGATTCTCTTCCAGTTTCCAAATCAAGCTGATACGATTTACTGATCCAATTTGATTTGCTCTCCTTTTCTTCTTTATTGAGACAGTTAAACATGTAATATCCGCAATTATAAACTCAACAAATGCCTTTAGTAGCATTTAAATATATAAATCATTTTAATTCCAATAAATCACAATTATTATTGATTTCCTTTTTCTTGCATTTATTACTTAACAAAAGATAGTGAAATGATGATAAAAATATGTAAATGAACTGATCAAATACCCTCGCACCTATATTTTGCTAGTCCTCTAGCAAAACTAAGACAAGAAAATCCTATAAAAAAAATAAATAAATCCTATCTCACTTTCGCAGGTATCGCGGTTGCACTTAGCACTGTAATAAACCGTTGAACTTCTAGATGTCCCTAATAGGAAGAGTGTTGTCTTCTAAAGGTTTTCAGTCAGTTACACCCGCAAAATTCGTAAAGAGAAGAAAAGAAACAAGAAAATGAATATTAGGAAAAAATTGAAAAGTATCTTGCAAGCTTGTAAAGTCCTTAGGTTCCTTGAGTTTTCATTCTAAAGTTTAGTCTCTAAACTAAAAATTCTATTCTCTCTCAAAAGAACATAATCCTAGTCTTCACATTCATTTTTCCTTCAAATATCGATCATATTCTCCCTACGTGCGTGTAAAATATCTTTAGACTTGAGAATTCAAATCAAGGTATAGTATCAATGCCTTATATCCTCGTATTTTATTTAATATAACTATATATATATATATATATATATATATATATATATACACACACACACGCTCACACATCTTTCAATGCAACCGTTAATACTTCATGAGACACCTACCAACTAATTACTCAGTGTGTGGGTTTAATTATACCTAGTCTTGCAACTAACTTGGACCTTCAGCAGTGACTTCCAAACCAGATAATTTAAGGCACTAAGTGATGACGCACCCTTTAAGACAGAAGATTTACTCGCCCTAAGTAATGACAAAACAAAATTTATTATATTTATAGTTTTTTTCCTTTCTTTTTTTCTATTTTTACTTAGATATTGAGGCAAAGATATTTCTAGGTATTCTCTACTATCTCAAACTTCAAGATTTGTGTTTGTGCAATTTGTAGGGTGTATAATCGCTAAATTTTATTTCAAGATAAGAAATTATTTTTTAGATTTTAGTTCTATTCTCGGATTCAACAAGTTTCTTTCATATTAATTTCACCTGAGAACTAGACTCAAGATTACTTTTTTCCAAACAAACAAACTTAATTTTAAGAAAATTCTTCCTTTATATTTTCTTTTCTTTATCTCTTCTTTTCTTTATCTCTAAATTTCTCTTCTTTTTTTAATTTATTTTTTTAAACTAACCTACATCCTAGGTCTAAGAATGATGCGTGGAATCAAGGTGTTCATCATCTTGCCATAAAATCGATGAAAACGCTTATTATTACATATGGGCAAGACCATGTATGGGTCTTCATTGCACAGGAAACACTCTTGACACTTTTGTGGTGGTCGTGGAAGATGTGGATGTGGTGCAGGTGGTGGTTGTGGTGGATTCATTATAAATCTTGTTAGTTATATGTATGCCCTAGAGGCCATTACTGTACATGGGATGTATATTGTAGTGGATGCTTGGACATATATAGGGAGGGCTTTCTTGCTCAATATGATAGTATGCTATCTGGTTGCTCTTTATCTTAACATGTTGACTTGTATACGCGATACTGTCTTGCTCTCACGTGTTGATAAAGCCCTTAGGATGTGTGTACTTGACTACCAGGACTATGATGGAGATCATACTAGTGGGGCCGAGGGTAGTTCACAAGTACACCCTATAACTGTTCGTAGCCGTGGGAGTATCGAGACAGGGCATCGATACTCCAGAGTAGACTAGCGTATGCGCATCTTGACCCATATGATGGGCGATGGATGATCCCACATCCATTGGTGTTTGACATCAAAGATGGTATACGGGTGCTCAGGGGAGACTGGGTACACTGGACGAACTCACCGAGAACTCCTTGATGGTATTATACTTGTCGTCAGATAGCAGTTCTCTGGTGACACTAGTACAGGTTAGTCTGTTGACCCGAGATCGTCACAGAGTCTTGTGTGATTCCCACTGTTCTTTGATTTCCACCATACCATGGTCCAGAGATCGCACAAAAAAGTGGTTTTTGGGTACAGTCCCGAGTCACATGGAGGCAACGAGCGATAGGAGGGGATTCGTCTCTTCCTGTATTGGGAGTTGATGTTGCGCTATGCTCGATTGGCCATAACAGGAAATCCCTGGCCAGGGTTGCTGAGATTTACTGGTAAGTGTTATCAGTAGTTTCTCGAACCGTTTTGGACCTTGTATCGGCATGACTTATCAGGCTATTGGGGTCTGACGTTATACTACCCCCAGGCTATGATATACGACATATCTGATGAAGAGACCGGACTGTACGGTAGTGTTACTGATTGGATTCGCAGGAGTACGAGCAGGCTTTCTTTTTGATCTTCTGATCACTCAATACTCAGATGGCCGTTACGTTTAGCAGAATGCTTGTGGCTTGTGGGTGTTTGATATGATCATCACCAACTTCCGGCGTATTGACGAGTCTTTAGAGTTCTACACAGAGGTTTCCTGGTTCTTACGAAACGGAGTAGGAGCACATATATGATATGTGCGGGACCGAGATTAATGCATGTATGTGATACCGCATTTTATTCTCGCGATATGTGATATCGGACGGTTGTATGAGATATAGTCGAGTTATCGGATCAAGTGTTGATTCGATGGATGTTACATTTGATATTAGTCGGTTGTATATGATATAGCCGGATTATTAAATCAAGTGTTGATTTAATAATTTAATGTATAATTATATATTTGATATATTATATTACATTAACTAATATTAGCTCTCTTAAGATTTCTTTTCTCACTTGTGTACACTTAGTATATATGTGATATATATTAATGTACATTATTTTGTGTCATGCTTGATGCCACATGCAACATGGGTGTATGAGACTTACACCATGGTTATGATAATCCTTAGGTTTTTATTTATCTTGGTAATTCATAAATTAGTGGTAATTAGGCACATGGTTCAAGCTTGTAGAAGCTTGTGGAACCATTGACCAAGTCCACTCATTTTTTTTCTTGAAGATATTTATTAACCCAACCATTATTGTTAACCCATGGTTTATTCTCTACATGAGTTAGTGTATGACACTAACTCACCCATGGATGCTATTCTCACCTCATGAGTTTATTCTCTCTTGATTCATTATTCATTTTCTTCTTCATGAGAGAAAAAGGTTTGCTAGCTTTTTCTAAGGTGAGAAAGTATTGTGAGAAAAAGAAAACTAAAGAGAGCACACTTCCTATTTCATCATCCTCTACTACTTGCCATTTAGTTTAGGTTGTTTGCTTCACTAAATCTTAATTTAGTGAAGAAGTATCATGAGCTTGAGTCTCCTCGACGTAGATCATCTGTAAGTCCGTGTTGCCCATCCCGGTGCTTACGGGAGGCGGAAAACATAATAAAAAACGGATTTTTAATGACTTAGGCAACATGGACTTTGCTTGTGAGGATCTTTGCTAAACGAAAACTAGCTAAAGTAAACTAACAACTAACTAAGTTGTAGAAAGGTTATACCTTTGGTCTTTAGTCCTTCTCTCCTTGCTCGTCGGAATGGTAGAAAGGCCTCACCTTGCTTGTCTTCTTCCGTCAAAGAAAGATCCACTTGAAAGCCACCACCTTTAGCTTCAACTCCAAGCTAGGAGTAACTAGAGTGCAAGAAATGCTAAGACTTGAACCCTAGAAGAGAGTAGAGAGGATCAAGTGAAGGTTTTTCTCAAGCTTTTTGTTTCTCAACACATGAGAGGGAGAGAGCTTGAGGGAGAGGATGAACAAGAGAGAGAAATGATATGAGAGAATGAGAAAATAATAGAGCTCTTCTCACTAATATGTGTGAATTAATTTAATTGAATAATTAGCTAGATAATTATCATGGTAAATCATGACATGACCATTATCATTTCAAATTGCAAAGATCAAAAAGCATCTTCCAAAAGAAATTATGATGGTCAAAGTGTCAACCTAGGTCAACAAGTCAAAGAAGTCAAATGGTCAACAACCACAACCATGGATAATTATTAAACTAATTACTAATTAACAATAACACACACATAAATATTAGGGTTAATAAAATGACAATAGCCATTAACCCTAATCAAGGTCCTCTCCCTCAATCTCAAGCAACTGTGCATATGCACCCGCATTCGTGATCCGAGGAACACGAACACAATGAGAAAAACCAATCACAAATCATATACTAGGATCCGGCTTAAACCAAAGCCCGCTAGTATAAACTGTCCGGACAGCAAACGTGCACAAGTGCGCGAATGTGAACGAACCCTGTCGCAAAACCATGCGACCTTTACTCATTTTGCCTAAAGGCGAATAGCTCTCTGTGTGGGACTCTAAAGACTCGACACTACGCTGGCAGTGGGTTTAACCACAGACCGCAAGCGGCACTAGCTGTACGTAACGGTCCCCAGGTAGATGTCGATAAGAAGACTGACGAGGTGAACCCCATCGGCACTCCTACTGAGCCTGTATGTGACAGTCTCCGTACAGTCCGGTCTGCTCGTCTGATACATCGCATGGCGGGCCTAGGGGGGCGGTGAACGTCAGTCCCCTAATAGCGGTACAAGTCGTGTCGGAGTGTAGCCCAGAACACCCTGAGATAACACTGGAAACCTACCAGTATATCTCGCTTGCCCTGGCCAGGGACTACTCGTGTAATGGCTCTCCTGGACACAGCGCGATGTCAACCCCCAATACCGGGAGAGACGAATCCTGTCTAACCGTCACTGCCTCCAAGTGCTTCGGGACTGCACCCAAAAACTACCTGTTTGCACAGCTCCTTTGAGCCGTGGTAGGGTAGTAATCAAAGTGCAGTGGGAACACACTCGAGGCGAAGTGACAGTGTCAAGTCAGCGGACTAAGCTGTACTCATGTCACCTGGGAACTGATAACTGACGATAGGTATATTACCAACCAACAGTTCCCGACGAGTCCTGTCCAGTGTACTCGTAACCTAACGAGCACCCGCATACTATCCCAAGTACGACGTACTAACGGCTGTGGGACAGACCGTCTCCCACACTGGGATGAGAAGCGCATACGCTAGTCTACTCCGGAGTATCGATGCCCTGTCTCGATAGTCCAACGACCAGGGACCTGTATAAGGATGTGCTTATAGATTACCCAGCTCCCACGAGTGCGAGCGCCATCACAACGCTGGTAATCAAGCAAAGATCCTAAGGGCTCTACTAATATGTATACCAGCAATATGCTAAAAGAAACACATGCACATATTAAAGCAGAGACAAACCAAGTAGCATACTACCATTTCGAGCAAGATTGTATATACAACTGTGAATATCCCAAGCTTCCATTAAGTAATATACAAACTAGTATGATACAGTAATGGCCTCTAGGGCATATACACTAACAATCTCCCACTTGCACTAAGGCCATGTACTGGCGTATCGAAGACCTATCATCTCGATCAGCCGCTCGAACTGAGTCTGGGGTAGGGCCTTCGTGAATGGATCTGCTGTGTTATCCTCTGATGCAACTCTCCGGACCTCGATCTCTTGGCGATCTACGATCTCCCTGATCAGGTGATACCGCCTTAAGATGTGTCTGGATTTCTGATGGGACCTGGGTTCCTTCGCTAAAGCTATAGCCCCGTTGTTGTCGCAATACAGAGGTATTGGGTCAACAATGGACGGAACCACCTGAAGTTCTTTCAAGAACTTCCTCATCCAGACAGCTTCTTTTGCGGCATCAGATGCAGCGATGTATTCCGCTTCCATAGTCGAGTCAGCAACGGTTTCCTGTTTGGAGCTCTTCCAACACACCGCCCCTCCATTGAGGGTAAAGACAAAACCCGACATGGACTTGGAATCATCCTTGTCACTCTGGAAGCTGGAGTCAGCAAAGGCCTCAACCTGCAGGTCTTTTCCGCCATACACCAAGAACATCTCCTTAGTCCTTCTCAGGTACTTGAGAATGTTCTTTACTGCTATCCAATGTTTCTCCCCTGGGTTTGACTGATACCTGCTTACCACACTCAGTGCATAAGCCACATCCGGTCTGGTACACAACATCGCATACATTATAGAGCCTACCGCAGAAGCGTAGGGTATAATAGACATGCGATCCCTCTCCAAATCAGTCTTGGGAGACATCTCTTTGGAGAGGGTGATCCCGTGACGAGCCGGTAGATTACCGCGCTTGGAATCTTCCATACTGAATCTCTTCAGTATGGTGTCGATGTACCTGGACTGTGAGAGTCCTAATATCCTCTTGGATCTGTCACGGTAGATCCGGATACCCAGAATGTAGGAGGCATCACCCAGGTCTTTCATGGAGAACCTGTGTGACAAGAACCCCTTGACAGATTGTAGCATAGGAATGTCATTTCCTATTAAGAGAATGTCATCCACGTATAAAACGAGGAATACTACAGTTCTCGCTACAAATCTACAATAGATGCATGGTTCATCTGGATTTTTGATAAAGCCAAATTCTTTGACCGTCTCATCAAAACAGATGTTCCAACTCCGCGATGCCTGCTTGAGTCCATAAATGGACTTGAGCAACTTGCACACCTTTCCGCTGCTCCCACCCTGAATGAAACCCTCTGGCTGGTCCATATAGACACACTCCTCTAAATGACCATTTAGAAAAGCTGTCTTTACGTCCATCTGCCAAATCTCATAATCGTGGAAAGCAGCGATGGCAAGAAGGATCCGAATGGATTTCAGCATAGCTACTGGAGAAAAGGTTTCGTCATAGTCCAAACCAGGTCGCTGACGAAAACCCTTTGCTACCAGTCTAGCTTTATAGGTCTCAACCTGTCCATCTACACCAATCTTCCTTTTGAAGATCCACTTGCATCCTACGGGTTTTACCCCATCTGGAGCAATGTCCAACGTCCATACTTTGTTGGTGTACATGGACTCCATCTCGGTCCGCATTGCATCCAGCCATTTTACCGAGTCGACGCTCTGAATGGCTTGCTGGAAGCTAGTAGGCTCATCACAATCCAGGATGCAGTCTTCTCTATCCCCGTCAATGAGAAAACCGTAGTATCTCTCGGGCGGATGAGACTGCCTACTACTCCTGCGGAGTGGCATAGGAATGTCCTGTTCTTTTGAACCTTCTGGTTCCACTAAACTTTCAGTAGTAGTTTGTGGTTCTGGAATTTCTTCCAGTTCTATTGCGCTCCCACTTATTTCTTTTTCTATGAACTGATGTTCTAGAAAGTGGGCATTGCGAGAAACAAGGACTTTTTGTTCCTCTGCGTAATAGAAAAGATACCCCCTGGAGTTCTTTGGGTATCCCACAAACTTGCACAGTACTGAGCGTGCCTCGAGCTTGTCCACATGCTGCTTTTTGACATAAGCTGGACATCCCCAAATCTTCAAGTATTGAAGATAGGGTTTCTTCCCACTCCATAACTCATATGGTGTGGTAGGCACAGTCTTAGTGGGAACACGGTTCAAAAGATATGCAGCTGTTTCTAGCGCATATCCCCAGAATGATCGCGGTAACTCAGCGTTACTCATCATGGACCGTACCATATCCAATAGGGTTCGGTTCCGTCTCTCCGATACACCGTTATGTTGCGGAGTGTATGGAGGAGTAAGCTGAGAGAGAATTCCATTCTCTTTTAAGTAATTCAGGAATTCGACACTTAAGTATTCTCCTCCTCGATCCGATCTTAGGATCTTGATACTTTTGCCTGTTTGTTTTTCTACTTCATTCTTATATTCCTGGAACTTATCAAAAGCTTCGGATTTATGCTTCATTAAGAAGACATGTCCGAATCTTGAGAAATCATCCGTAAAAGTTATGAAGTAAGAAAAACCGCTTCGCGCATGTGTAGACATTGGACCGCACACGTCGCTGTGTACGAGTCCCAAGAGCTCGCTCGCTCTTTCTCCGTGTCCAGAAAACGGAGCCTTTGTCATCTTTCCTTTGAGACAGGATTGACAAGTTGCATACGATTGATATTCGAACGGATCTAAATATCCTTCAGTATGTAACTTAGTCAATTTTCTCTCATTGATGTGACCCAGTCTACAATGCCATAAGAAAGTTTTATTAATTTCTGGAGACTTTCTTTTGTGTGTATTCTGGATATTGAAAATCTGTGGTTGGTTTAAAACGTATATACCGTTGTTCAATGTACCTGACCCAATCAACACTTGATTAAGGTGAATGTTCACTACATTACTTACAAATGCAAATTCATAACCTTCTTTAGATAATAAAGATACAGAAATGATATTACAGGTTGCATTTGGTACATAATAACAACTACGCAAAACCAAAAAGTGTCCATCTGATAATCCCAGGTGATAGTCCCCCACGGCCTCAGCATCCATGCTAGCACCGTTCGCAACTCTGAGGGTCATGTCACCTGCCTTCAAAACTCTACGCTTTCTCAACGCCTGCAAAGAATTACAGATATGAGATCCTGATCCGGTATCCAATACCCAGGAAGTAGAGTTTATTGATAGACAATTTTCAATAACATACACACCTGAAGCTGAAGCTGCAACTCGCTTCAAATCCTGTGTTCTGGCTTTCCAAGCCTTGCAATCTTGTTTCCAGTGAGCACTTTTGTGACAATAGAAGCATTCTTCCTTCCCCACCAGCTTCCCCGCTACCTTTGTTGCTTTACCCTTTCCCTTCGTATCCACTTTACCGACACCGCCTCTTGGTTTGGCGGGGGCTTTCTTCTTCTTGCCTTTGGCTTTCGCCCTGGACCTAGAAGAGGAAGATCCTCCTACAAACAAAGTGGATGTCTCCCTACCCTTCTGTAGGGTGCCCTCAGCAGTCCTCAACATGTTCAGAAGTTCGGCAAGTTCAACCTCCTTTCCTTGCATGTTGAAGTTAAGAATGAACTGGGCGTAAGTGGAAGGAAGGGACTGGAGAATCAAATCGGTATAGAGTTCATTCTCCAACGTGGTCCCAAGGTCCGCGAGCTCCTCTATGTAGCCGATCATCTTAAGCACGTGGTCCGCTACCGATGATCCGACGGCCAACCTTGCCGAAAAGAGCTTCTTCGACACTTCGTATCTTGCGATACGAGACTGCTCTCCATACAGTTCTTTTGTATGGAGAAATATGGACTCTAGGTCCATATTCTCGTGCCTCCTCTGATGTTCGTTGTCCATCGAGGCTAGTACGAGGCATCTGGCCCTCGCGCAATCTATCTCCCATGTCTTACGGATTTCAACATCCGCGACGTTGGAGGTGGGACCTGGGACAGGGGGAGCTTTGGTGGTAAGTATATACCCCAGCTTGTCATAAGTGATAGCCATCTTGACATTCCTGAGCCAATCTTTGTAGTTTGGCCCTGTCAATATGTTTTTATCTAATAGTAACTTAAGTCCGGTCATCTTGAATGGTCGCTGCAATTAGGAGAGAGAAAAGAAACACTTTAGCATGATGCTCTTGCAAGTTTAGAGTGGTTTTTAGTTTGTCTAAACTGGATGGCTCCCACTGTCTCTCGAATCCCTTCTCAAACCGTAAAGAAAAGGATTAGCCGGGATCATTCTCACCGTACAATACTTGCTTAACCGTTCAGCCAGGCCAGTGTCGGTACTTCGAGGGAGGTTTTCCAACGCTTTCGCGAAGTTCCTTAATTAAGTAACATCTTTTCCCTGTGGGCGTAGCCCCGCTAACACCTTTCTAGGCACCTACTAGGTTTATAGCATTGATCGTTAAGTGAGAGTTTTCCCGAGGAGTAGCATATACTCACAGTAGGATCGGGATCCAAATATCATCGCGTGATAAAACCGAAGGAATCCTACCAGAATTATCACACTCCAAATGGTATGCAACGCTAGCAAGTTTCAGTACTTATGAAACTCCCGATGTGGATTTTTGCCCCATGCTCTTATGACCTTGGCGTGAGGTCAAAATGTCATAAGTCACATGTCAAGTTCTTCCCATCATTATCCTGGTTAATTTGAACCCACCCGTACCTACCCTTGACGTAGGCCAAAACGGCAGTACGACTGTCTCAAATCAACGCATTCTATCTATGCAACGGATAAATATCCGGTAGCTACCAATCACTATGCCTTGGCGTGAGGTCAAAATACATAGCTTGAATACTACCGAATATTTAACCGAAATGATGGAGGGCTACGGATGGTTTTGGCGAAACCGTGAACGTAGTGAACTTGATATAATCGATGGAACGAGATAGCTTTTAAAAGGAGTGGTTCAAGCTCCGCGTTTAAAAGTTTAGTTTTGAAAAGAACCGAGTGGTTTTCAAAGTGTTCCAATCGACTTTTACTTGGTTTATTTCTTGCATTAGTTCTTTTAATGCGTCCCATCATTTAATCCTACCATTGCAGAAAACAACCAAAATATGACGTACGCTTATGCCATTCGCATTCGCCACGGGGCCCCGTCATCACCCGTTAGGTTACTTAACTAACGACAGAGCGGGGGCTGGGCTAGCGCGGCTGTAAAACATAAGCAACGCCTAAATAGTTATTATATATAAATATATAGCAATGATAGACATTACAGATCACAGATGAATACATTGGATATACTAGGAATCCGCAATGCGTTCGAGCCTGCAACGCAAAGCGGATTACACGGTCGCGGTGAATAGCCAATACCCCACCCAAGACCCCTACGGGTGCGGCAAACTACCCGCCAAGCACCCGAAGCGAAGCAACCTCCCTCACCACCGTGAGTAGGCCACTCGGCGCTTCGAGATACCCGGTAGTTTGTGCACCCCCTCCATGGGTCTATCCTAGGAGCAAAAACAGTAAAAAGAATTATACAATGACGGCTACAACCCCGACCCGGTTGTGCGGCCATACAAAGAATATTATTACATCAATTTACATGTTACAAATGAATGAAAGAAAAACAACGCTCATCTCATATCCACCCCGGCCATTCACCCGCGACAATCCAATCCATTCATATCCACAAACCAATAACAATCACAGATCATGTATAACCCCGACTAATCGTCTTATAGCGATTAGCCGACGTTCAATACATGCAAGCATTACAGATATAACCGATGTAGTTAAAGTGTAGTGAAGTCCCGAAAAATACGGATTTATAGGCCCCCAAAAGTAAATGTTAGTTCTGGAAAATCTGGGCACATATAACATATCCTAAAAATCCTAAAACCAACACAGAAACATACTGCACCAAAAACGATACAGAGAGGGGACAAGACGGCCGCGCTTCCGCGGCAAGAGCTTCCTTATGCCGCGGAAGCGCGGTCCACTAGACTCCTCTCTGGTTCGTCTTTGGTGGTATTTCACACAAAACCCTGAGATAATTTTTGAAGTATAAAGTTTTTCATTTTGACCAGAAAAAAAATTAACAGAAACTAGGGTTTTGCGAGTTTGGTTTTTCGATTTTCCGGTTTCGAAACTTCGTTACACTTAACTACTTAGCTAGTTTAGGTTTAGTTAGTCTCTGATACCACTGTAAGTCCGTGTTGCCCATCCCGGTGCTTACGGGAGGCGGAAAACATAATAAAAAACGGATTTTTAATGACTTAGGCAACATGGACTTTGCTTGTGAGGATCTTTGCTAAACGAAAACTAGCTAAAGTAAACTAACAACTAACTAAGTTGTAGAAAGGTTATACCTTTGGTCTTTAGTCCTTCTCTCCTTGCTCGTCGGAATGGTAGAAAGGCCTCACCTTGCTTGTCTTCTTCCGTCAAAGAAAGATCCACTTGAAAGCCACCACCTTTAGCTTCAACTCCAAGCTAGGAGTAACTAGAGTGCAAGAAATGCTAAGACTTGAACCCTAGAAGAGAGTAGAGAGGATCAAGTGAAGGTTTTTCTCAAGCTTTTTGTTTCTCAACACATGAGAGGGAGAGAGCTTGAGGGAGAGGATGAACAAGAGAGAGAAATGATATGAGAGAATGAGAAAATAATAGAGCTCTTCTCACTAATATGTGTGAATTAATTTAATTGAATAATTAGCTAGATAATTATCATGGTAAATCATGACATGACCATTATCATTTCAAATTGCAAAGATCAAAAAGCATCTTCCAAAAGAAATTATGATGGTCAAAGTGTCAACCTAGGTCAACAAGTCAAAGAAGTCAAATGGTCAACAACCACAACCATGGATAATTATTAAACTAATTACTAATTAACAATAACACACACATAAATATTAGGGTTAATAAAATGACAATAGCCATTAACCCTAATCAAGGTCCTCTCCCTCAATCTCAAGCAACTGTGCATACGCACCCGCATTCGTGATCCGAGGAACACGAACACAATGAGAAAAACCAATCTCAAATCATATACTAGGATCCGGCTTAAACCAAAGCCCGCTAGTATAAACTGTCCGGACAGCAAACGTGCACAAGTGCGCGAATGTGAACGAACCCTGTCGCAAAACCATGCGACCTCTACTCATTTTGCCTAAAGGCGAATAGCTCTCTGTGTGGGACTCTAAAGACTCGACACTACGCTGGCAGTGGGTTTAACCACAGACCGCAAGCGGCACTAGCTGTACGTAACGGTCCCCAGGTAGATGTCGATAAGAAGACTGACGAGGTGAACCCCATCGGCACTCCTACTGAGCCTGTATGTGACAGTCTCCGTACAGTCCGGTCTGTTCGTCTGATACATCGCATGGCGGGCCTAGGGGGGCGGTGAACGTCAGTCCCCTAATAGCGGTACAAGTCGTGTCGGAGTGTAGCCCAGAACACCCTGAGATAACACTGGAAACCTACCAGTATATCTCGCTTGCCCTGGCCAGGGACTACTCGTGTAATGGCTCTCCTGGACACAGCGCGATGTCAACCCCCAATACCGGGAGAGACGAATCCTGTCTAACCGTCACTGCCTCCAAGTTCTTCGGGACTGCACCCAAAAACTACCTGTTTGCACAGCTCCTTTGAGCCGTGGTAGGGTAGTAATCAAAGTGCAGTGGGAACACACTCGAGGCGAAGTGACAGTGTCAAGTCAGCGGACTAAGCTGTACTCATGTCACCTGGGAACTGATAACTGACGATAGGTATATTACCAACCAACAGTTCCCGACGAGTCCTGTCCAGTGTACTCGTAACCTAACGAGCACCCGCATACTATCCCAAGTACGACGTACTAACGGCTGTGGGACAGACCGTCTCCCACACTGGGATGAGAAGCGCATACGCTAGTCTACTCCGGAGTATCGATGCCCTGTCTCGATAGTCCAATGACCAGGGACCTGTATAAGGATGTGCTTATAGATTACCCAGCTCCCACGAGTGCGAGCGCCATCACAACGCTGGTAATCAAGCAAAGATCCTAAGGACTCTACTAATATGTAAACCAGCAATATGCTAAAAGAAACACATGCACATATTAAAGCAGAGACAAACCAAGTAGCATACTACCATTTCGAGCAAGATTGTATATACAACTGTGAATATCCCAAGCTTCCATTAAGTAATATACAAACTAGTATGATACAGTAATGGCCTCTAGGGCATATACACTAACATCATCTTCGGCCTCGAAGATTTCGAGCAAGCTTGTTCATTTCTTCAAGACAACCCTTTCTAGAGTTCGGGAGATTACAATCGCAGCGAAGGTACTACTACACGATGCTTTTGAAGTGAAGGACCGGTCTACAAAGGTTGTATTCCTCATTCACTTGTTAACATTACTTGTTCGTTTAAATATTTAGTTAAGATTCTAAGTTAGGGTTCTTTAGAACGGAAAATTTTTTAAAAACGGCATGGACGATGCCTCCCGAAACCTTGCTGCCTTCCTAGGTAACCCTACAGTGGTATTAGAGCCAAGCTAGAGATTTAAACAATGTTGTTTAGATTACAAAACCGAAACTGCTCCGAAACTTGAAACACGAAATCCAGTTTCTGTCGAATTTAAAAGGTCCTCTAAAATTTTTTTAAACAACTGCAGAATGTTGTATGTGATATAACATAAATACTGGCAAAATTTGAGGCATTTTGGAGAAATTTTGGCCGGCCACAATACCCATGATCTCGGACAAAAACCGAGCTCACCCCCTGAAATTTTGTCTGTGTTCCAG
Organism: Agapanthus africanus; assembly: GCA_030015575.1. Classification (NCBI taxonomy): domain Eukaryota; kingdom Viridiplantae; phylum Streptophyta; class Magnoliopsida; order Asparagales; family Amaryllidaceae; genus Agapanthus; species Agapanthus africanus. The sequence continues at coordinate 522,849,303 of CM057344.1, forward strand.
TATATGGGTTTTGGTGTTTCAGGTGTTGTTTGTTTTTGCTAAATTTTCATATGATATTAACTTTCTGCAAAAGCAATACGAAGTGTTTTGTAATCGTAATTCTAACATGTATTCGGGTTATTTAGACGATGTTAAAATGTTTGAACGGATATCAATAACCCAATTTTTCCCCGCTGGAAATTTTCCAAGTGTTGGATTTTTTCCGAGTTTAAAATTTTCAGAAAACCTTGCAAGCGATTATGTGGACCCTCTAGAAGAACGAAACCTTAACTCGATTATGTGACCGTCAGAACCGCTATCAAACCCTTGGGTTTGTGGTAGTTCAGCGGTGCCACATGTGAGGCTTTGGTTGACCCTTCTACGGCTGGTTCATAGGAGCCGTGGCAGTTTCCGGGTACTTTTTGAACTCCGCTCAAGTGTTGAGCTTATTGGGAAATTTTGGGTGCTTGATTATTCGATCGAAAAGTTTAACTTCGTCTAGCTATCTGTGATTGTGATACAATATTTAGAATCCACATAATTAGTTATGAGATAACTAGTTTGAATTTTATAAATCTAGCAATTTTGTCTTATTTGATCGGTTGCCACGGGATTTTGATATGATCAAAAGTCCGTTCGCAATTACGTAGTGTACACGGATACTCGCCGGGTAATCTTACTAGATAACCATGCCCCATAGCCCCGAACAAGTGACTGTCGGAGAACCTCGTCGCCAAAAGCATCCGTTCGGGTGCTCGCAGCAGCGGTGTTCCGCTTTAGTGCACTTCGTCGACGGCATCGGCGGTGCGGCCATCTACTAAAATTTTCGACGAGCATTCGATCAGCTTATCAGGAATCTTGTTGAATTACTCGACAGGTTATTGAAAAGTGTTTTCAATATCGAGACTAAAATGCGGGGTTTATAATTGTTAGGCATGTGATGTCTAAGGAATTCATTTGTTGGGCATGAAATCCAAAGTATGAGATATATTAGGTTTATTATGTCTAAGGTTGTTGCGGATTCCAATTGTTGTAGTTTTTCACTTTCTTTTCTGCGACCGTAAGTGTAATATGTGGTGTATCACCGGTTTCGGTGCTACAACGACAACTGGGATACGCATATTTACTTACGTTGATGACATATGATGTTATGTGTTGCTGTGATATGTTATATTGGATCGTCGTGTTATATTGGATCGTCGTGTTTGAATAGCCGAGGTTTTTATGTGAGATGAAAGTTTTTCATTTTCATTCATGTAAAAACTTATATGTAATATTCTTTTATTGGGGCACTTCCGGGTTGAGGATGATGTCACCATTGATATATATTATTTACTTTTCCTCATTAGGATAGACCCAAGGAGGAGAGCATAGGTAACCGGGTTCTAGGGTCCAGTGGGAGACCATCTCGAGGAGTCGAGACCGGGTCTCCTAACTCTAGAATTGGTAGGGTTGCTTGCCGCTCTCGTAGGGGTCTAGGGATGTGGGTTTGGCTATTCATCACGACCGTGGAATCCGTGTTTTATACTGGCTTAACTTAAAACACGGAATTCCTAGTATATCCAATATTTCATATATGTTCTTCTGCTGCTGATATTCTGTGATGTGATCACTTTATATATTTTAAGACGAATGCTTATATTTTATATATATGATATATAATAAATATTATTGCTTTCGTTTCTTCTGTGATGCTTGTGAACCATAAATAATGGGACTTCATTAATGAGATTAATGAAAGAAAAAGAAACCTAAAAATGTTGTAAAAACTTGTTTTAAAAACTGGTAGCTCTAGTTCTTGCTTTACATAGCGGTATTCCTTGTAGAATAAGCTGCACCTTATTCGATAAGGAAAGAGCCGAGATTCCTTCACCGGGAGTGACCTCTTTAGCGAAACTAGCAGTTGCTACAAACTCGGTTTGTCTATTGATTGCATTTATAGTTTTTGCTTTGCATAGCGGTATTTGTGAAATATCCTGCACCTTATTTGATAAGGAAAGAGCCGAGATCCCTTCACCGGGAGTGACCTCTTTAGCAAAACTAGTAAAAGCCTAAAAACCACTCATTTTTCAAAATCACTCGATTTTACAACGATATCAAGTTCATTACGCAAAAGGTTTTCTTAAAAACCTGTCGTAGCCCTCCGTCATTTCAGATAAGTAATAGTTAGTATTCGTGCTGCGTTTGTTGACCTGTCAAGGCGTAGTGTGCGGTAGCTGATTAGTGCTTATCTACAAAGCATATGATGCGATTTATTTAGGGTAGTCGTGCGACCTTGTTGACCTCTGTCAAGGGTCGTGCGGGTGGGTTTATTTCAATAATGAAATGACGGGTTGAACTTGACTAGCAGCCTATGTTTTGTTGACCTCTGTCAAGATCATAGGACGCTAGGGGCAAGATTATCGGGATTTTCAAGTGTTGAAATTTGCAATGAGATTGCATACCTTCTATGAGATAGTTGGATCCCGATTCCCACTGCGAGTAAGAGTTACTCCTGGGAAAGTTTTACACATTACAATTAGCCGATCAAGTAGGTGTCTAGAAAGGTGTTAACGGGGTTACGCCCCTGGGAAAACGAGGTTTATTTTAATTAGGTCCGTGCGAAAGCACGGGGAACCTCCCTCAAAGTACCGACACTGGCCTGACCGAAAGATTGGCGAACTTATAGGGTGTAATTAATCCCGACTAGTCTTACCTTTTAGGGTTTGAAGGAAGATTTGATAGAAACAGTAGGAGCCATCCTGATTAGATAAAATAATAACCATTCTAATCTTACAAAGAGCGCACATAGAGTGTTTTCTTCTCTCTCTCTCCTGGTAGCGACCATGTCATGCCTTAATCAAGATAATAATATGGATGCATTGACCGAACCTGCTTATTATACTGTGCTAGGGAACGTTGGTTCCGCTCTATCTTATAATTGTTATAAATCCGAGCAGAAAATAGGGGAATATCCGGATTCCCATGCCACCCAATAGAAGAAAATGCATGTTGATGTATCTTTTTCGGGTGTGTTCATTACCGAGAACTGTTTCTCAGTATCCTCTACGTCCTGGGTATGTGATACCAGATCAGGATCCCGCATATGTAATATGTTACATGGGCTACAGATAGGTAGAGAACTGAGAATGGGTGATATGTCTCTAAGTCTAGAGAATGATGCAAGTGTTGCAGCCAAGTCAGTTGGCAAATATCACCTTGTATTAGATACATTGATTCTGAACGAATGGTATTACATAACGAACCTGATATACAACATTACATCAGTTTCTTTATTAAGTTAAAGAAAGATATAATTCTGTATTGGAGGATAATGTTGTGAACATTTTCCTGAATCAAGAGTTGATTCGATCAAGCACGTTATATAATAGGATATACGTTCTAAATCAAACCACAGTTCAATGTATGCCGAACACACACAAGAGGAGTAGCTCAGAAATGAACGAATCCTTCTTGTGGCATTGTAGACTAGGTCATATCAATGCGACACGACCATCTAAGTTACATAAAGATGAATATAAGAATCTATTCGAATTTTCATCTTATGATACTAACCGGTCTTGTCTCAAAAATAAAATGACCAATACTCCGTTTAATGGAAACAGAGATAGAGTTGCTGAACTCTTGGGACAAATACATGATGGTGTATACGGTCCTATGTCTACAAATGCCAAGGTTGGTTTTTTATACTTCATTATATTCATCGACTATCTCTCAAGATTCGGACATGTGTTCCTGTTGAAACACAAGTCTGAAACTTTTGAGAAATTCAAGGAATATAAGCTTGAAGTTAAAGAACCAGATTGGTAGAAGTATTAAAGTCCTTTGATGTGATCGAGAAGGAGAATACATAGGCATGGAATTCCTGGATTTTCTAAACGGATAATGTGATTCTCTCTCAGCTTACTCTTTCGTATACACCATAACACAACGGTGTATCGGGGCGGAGGTATCGCACCCTATAAGATATGGTGCGCTCTATGATGAGTACTGCTGAGTTACCTGTTTCCTTTTGGGTGTTATGCACTTGAGAAGCTGTATAACTATTGAATGGGGTTCCATCCAAATCAGGGCGTACCACTACATATGAGACATGGAATGGGAAGAGACCATGTCTTAAACGAGTTAAGATATGGGGTTGTCCGGTCTATGTTTAAAGGCAGAATCCGGACAAGCTCGAGGCAAGGTCAGTTCTGTATAAGTTTGTTGGATAACCCGAACATTCGTGAGGGAATATCTTCTACCACTCTGAGGAGCAAAATGTGTTTTGTTTCTCAGCATGCCACTTTTTTAGAAAAGGAATTTCTTGTGAAGAAATTTGTGGTCATGAGGTAGAACTGGAAGGAGTTCCACCTAGACAAACTAACAGCTGGTGATTTGGTGAAACCAATGGATTCAATAGTCTCCAACGAACCTCAGCCTCTCCGCGAACCTGGTAGGGTTCTTCATCTACTTGAGAGATACTACGGTCTTCTCGGTGACAGTGGGAGCGAGGATTGCATCATGAGATGATGGCCTAACCTGGTTCAGACAGGCCATCACGAGTAGCGACTCTGTGAAAAGGCTGGATGCTATGCGATCAAAGATGGAATCCATATACACCAACAAAGTATGACTTTGCATGTTGCACCTGAAGGGGTAAAACCTATTGGGAGCAAATGGATCTTGAGAAGATTATTGGTGTAAATGGAAAAGTTGAGACTTTCAAAGCTATGCTTAAGTCCATCGGCATCAATGCACGCATCACGGAGTTGGAACATCTGTTTTGATGTGGGAGTCAAAGAGTTTGACTTCATCAAAAGGGTAGATGAACCTTATATATACAAGAAGGTTGTAGAGAGTGAGGTTGCCTTACACGTATTATACGTAGATGACACACTCTTGATAGGAAAGAGTTTCCTATGCTATACTCGGTCAAGCTCCTCTTATCACAAGGATTCTCAATAGAAGATCTGGATGATGCCTATTACATCATGTAGATGATGATCTATGGTGATGGATCTAAGTGGGTGTTGGGAGTGTCCCAAATCCAGGTACATTAACGCCATTCTAAAGGGGTTTAGTATAGAGGATTCTAAGCATGGTGGTTCGTCCACTTACTCAGGAATCACTCTCTCCAAAAAGATGTCTTTTAAGACTGATTTGGAGAGAGCTCGCATGCAAGAGATATCCTATGCTTCGGCAGTAGGCTCTATCAGAGTATGCGATGTTATTTACCAGACCAGATGTAGATGTCTCACTAGATGTAGTGATTAGGAATCAATCGGATCTTAGGAGAATCACTGGACAGCTGTGGAGGACATTTTTAAGTACTTGAGAAGCACTACATGAATGTTCTTGGTTCGAGCTCCCAGAGTGATAAGGTCGACTGAGAGTCAGTCACAGGCATTGTCTTTACCCTCAGTGGAGGGACGGTATGTTGGAAGAGTTCCAAGCTAGATACCGTGACATACTAGACGATAAAGGCTGAATACACTTCTACCAACGATGCTACTAAAGAGGTTGTCTGGACATTTCTTATTCATGAGATGAACAAGGTTCCTACCATTGAGCGTCCAATAATTGTTATTGTGACTACAATAGAGTTGTGGCTTTATCCTAAGAACACATGTCCCATCATCGATCCAGACAAATTCTGAGGAATGTATCACCTGATTAGGGAGATGGTTGATCTCCAACGGATCGAGGTAAGGAGAGTTGATATGAAGAATAACACGGCGGATCCACTCACCAAGGCCTGCTTCCCCAAATACTATTTGAGAGATTTTGGGATGGTTGAGTATGGGATACTACAACCACTGCTATATTGTTGGGTATTGGATACTACAACAGATGGCCTTAGTGCAAGTGGGAGATTGTTAGTTATATGTATGCCCTAGAGGCCATTACTGTACATGGGATGTATATTGTAGTGGATGCTTGGACATATATAGGGAGGACTTTCTTGCTCGATATGATAGTATGCTATCTGGTTGCTCTTTATCTTAACATGATGACTTGTATAAGTGATACTGTCTTGCTCTCACATGTTGATAAAGCCCTTAGGATGTGTACTTGACTACCAGGACTATGATGAAGATCATATTAGTGGGGCCAAGGGTAGTCCACAATTACACCCTATAACTGTTCTTAGTCGTGGGAGTATCGAGACAGGGCATCGATACTCTAGAGTAGACTAGCGTATGCGCATCTTGACCCATATGATGGGCGATGGATGATCCCACATCCATTGGTGTTTGACATCAAAGATGGTATATGGGTGCTCAGTGGAGACTGGGTACACTGGACGGACTTGCCGAGAACTCTTAGATGGTATTATACCTATCGTCAGATAGCAGTTCTCTGGTGACACTGGTATAGGTTAGTCTGGCGACCCGAGATCATCATAGAGTCTCGTGTGATTCCCACTGTGCATTGATTTCCACCATACCACGGTCAAGAGATCGTGCAAAAAGGTGGTTTTTGGGTACAGTCCCGAGTCACATGGAGGCAATGAGCGATAGGAGGGGATTCGTCTCTCCCGGTATTGGGAGTTGATGTTGCGCTTTGCTCGATTGGCCATAACAGGAAATCCCTGGCCAGGGTTGCTGAGATTTACTGGTAAGTGTTATCAGTAGTTTCTCGAACCGTTATGGACCTTGTATCGGCATGACTTATCAGGCTATTGGGGTCTGACGTTATACTATCCCCAGACTATGATATGCGACATATCTGATGAAGAGACCGGACTGTATGGTAGTGTTACTGATTGGATTCGCAGGAGAAAGAGTAGGCTTGCTTGTTGATCTTCTGATAGCTCAATACCCGGATGGCCGTTACGTTTAGCAAACCGCTTGCGGCTTGTGGTTGTTTGATATGATCATCACCTACTGCCGGCGTATTGACGAGTCTTTAGAGTTCTACACAGAGGTTTCTTGGTTCATGAGAAACGGAGTAGGAGCACATATGTGATAGGTGCGGGAACGAGATTAATGCGTGTATGTGATACTGCATTCTAATCTCGTGATATGTGATATCGGACGGTTGTATAAGATATAGTCAGGTTATCGGATCAAGTGTTGATTCGATGGATGTTACATTTGATATTAGTCGGTTGTATATGATATAGCCGGATTATTAAATCAAGTGTTGATTTAATAATTTAATGTATAATTATATATTTGATATATTATATTACATTAACTAATATTAGCTCTCTTAAGATTTCTTTTCTCACTTGTGTACACTTAGTATATATGTGATATATATTAATGTACATTATTTTGTGTCATGCTTGATGCCACATGCAACATGGTTGTATGAGACTTACACCATGGTTATGATAATCCTTAGGTTTTTATTTATCTTGGTAATTCATAAATTAATGGTAATTAGTCACATGGTTCAAGCTTGTAGAAGCTTGTGGAACCATTGACCAAGTCCACTCATTTGTTTTACTTGAAGATATTTATTAACCCAACCATTATTGTTAACCCGTGGTTTATTCTCTACATTAGTTAGTGTATGACACTAACTCACCCATGGTTGCTATTCTCACCTCATGAGTTCATTCTCTCTTGATTCATTATTCATCTTCTTCTTCATGAGAGAAAAAGGCTTGCTAGCTTTTTCTAAGGTTAGAAAATATTGTGAGAAAAAGAAAACTAAAGAGAGCCCACTTCCTATTTCATCATCCTCTACTACTTGCCATTTAGTTTAGGGTGTTTGCTTCACTAAACCCTAATTTAGTGAAGAGGTATCATGAGCTTGAGTCTCCTCGACGTAGATCATCTTCGGCCTTGAAGATTTCGAGCAAGCTTGTTCGTTTCTCCAAGGCAACCCTTTCTAGAGTTCGGGAGATTACAACTCGCAGCGAAGGGACTACTACACAGAGCTTTTGATGTGAAGGACCGGTTTACAAAGGTTGTATTCCTCATTCACTTGAATGTTAAGTTGTTAACATTACTCGTTCGTTTAAATATCTAGTTAAGATTCTAAGTTAGGGTTCTTTAGAACGGCAAAAATTTTAAAAAGGGCATGGACGATACCTGCCAAAACCTTGCTGCCGTCCTAGGTAAGCCTACAAATCTTTTAATCTAATGAAAGCTAAAGAAAATCTAGAGAAAGAAAAACTGAAAGTAACTCCCCGCAAACCTGGGTATGACAATGTCCTCATTGCCACGTCACCTATCCTACTAGATGAAAAGCAACATTGTAGCTGTAGTTAGACTCAAAATAACTTCTGCCATGTTTTTTAAAAGAAAAATATAGTAATTGGGATGGAATTAATCCTAAAAGCTCTAAAGAAAAAGAAAAATTAATTTACATTTATACAAAAAAAATTTGATTCAATCAAGTGTAATGTGGTTCATGGAGGATCATTAGTTCCTCCTCGTTTTCCTCAGTAACTCTAAAAATGGTTTTAATCGCTGACCATTAATCTTGAAGGTTTGACCATTCCTAGAGTCCTCAATTTCTATAGTTCTATAAGGGTACACCGTTTTAACAATGTATGGCCCAGTCCATCTCGATTTAAGTTTGCCCGGAAATAAGTGTAGTTTAGAGTTATAAAGAAGCACCTTTTGACCTACATTAAACGTCTTGCGCAGTATGAATTTATCGTGGAAAACCTTGGTTTTCTCCTTATAAATTTTAGCATTTTCATAAGACTTATTCCTTATTTCGTCCAATTCATTTAATTGCAGCTTCCTATTGGAACCGGCCATGTTTAAGTCTAAATTTAACTGTTTGACAGCCCACATGGCTTGGGGTTTCAATTCGACTGGCAAGTGACAAGCCCGACCAAAGATTAATCTATAAGGAGACATGCCTAAATTGATCTTATAAGTTGTACGGTAGGCCCATAAGGCATCCACTAACTTAATAGACAAATCTTTTCTATTTGTACTTACAGTTTTCTCCAATATTAGCCTAATCTGTCTGTTTGACATTTTGACTTGTCCACTCATTTGTGGATGATAGAGAGTTGATAATTTTGTTGGCCACAGTGCCCTCAAGGCAATTATCATAGTTGCAGGCAGGTGATTATGATGATTGAGGGAGGACCTATACCAGTAGAACAGTTTTACTCGTGATGATAGTATACTATCTGGTTTGTCTTAATCATCATGTACATGTTGGTAGAGCCCATAGGATTCTTGCCTGACTACCAGCATTATGATGGCGATCATATACGTGGGAGATGGGGGTCTATAAGCACATCCTTAAATGTCCCTAGTCGTGGGAGTATCGAGACTGGGCATCGATACTCCAATGTAGACTAGTGTATACTGATCGAGACCCCGACGAGGGGCGGTGGCCAGGTCTCACAAGACATTGGTGTTAGTTTGTTCACCTAAGATAGTATATAGGTGCTCATTGGATTATGAGTATACTGGACGGACTCGCCGGGAACCTGCTAGTTGGTATTATACCTATTGTTAGATAGCAGTTTCCAGGTGACATGTATACAGGTTAGTCTGTCGTCCTGAGATCTACATTTGTCTCGTGTGAGTTCCCACTGCGCTTTGATTACTACCCTACCATAGCTCAAAAGAGTCATGCAAACAGGTTTTAGTTGGGTACAGTCCCGAGCTACATGGAGGCAGTGATCGGATCGTCGGGGATTCGTCTTTCCCGGTATTGGGGGTTGATGTCGCGTTGTGCACGGGTGGCCATCACCAGAAATCCGTGGCCACGGTGGACGAGAATTACCGATCCAAGATCGATAGTTTCTCAGGAGGTGATGAGTTTCATGCCGACAATAAATGTCGCGTTGTTAGGGGTCTGACTTTATCCACCCCCTAGACTCGATATGCGATACTTTGAGACGAACAGACCGGACTGTATGGATATTGTCACTGTCAGGCTCAGTAGAGGTTCATGATGAGTTTGCTCGTCGGCCTCCTTTTCGCTCAATATCTGGGTAGCCGTTATGTACAGCTAGTGCCGTTGACGTGCTTGTGGTTAAACCCACTGCTAGTGTATTGATGAGTCTTTAGAGGCCCACACATAGGGTTTTTCAAGGTTCAGGCGATATGGTATAGATGACGTATGTTGGTACATACAGGTGTTCGATTAAATATGTGTATAGGCTGCACAGACTTTAATCGGACGGTTGATAATACTAGCGTCTTAGGATTAAGACGGATTATTAAATCAGGTTTTGATTTAATAATTTATATATGTATTTATATATATGTATTCTAGTATTATTGTTCACTATTCATTTTCTCTCTTGACTATTCATATTTTTATACGAATACGCGTATATGTATTTCGATACATGTACCGGGTTGTATTCCGTATTTATACGGAATACTTCTAGAAGTGGAAACATCATTTGTATGATTTTCCTATTTTGGAAATTCATTTGCTTCACAAATGAGGTGGAGGAGTGAGGTGGCATGAGCATGGGCTTGGGCATGTAGAGAGGCATGGGTCTTAATTGTTTATTGGAAAATTGTGAAGAGATATTTTTGTGTGTGTGCATCATTGAGAGAGGGTAAGGGGCAGCCACTTCTTTGAGGGTCTATGGACTTGATTTCTTCACTTGCTTACACTCTCATTTTCTCACTTGGAGACTTAGCACATTTCTTGAGTTGCTCATGCCACATGTTTCCTCACCTCCTTCTTCATCTTCTATGGTTGCTCATTGAGCATATGTGATGAGAGAAATTTTTTGTGTCGCATTCCTACACCTCCACTCTCCATTGCTATCAACCTTGGAGTGTCGGTTGCCTCGCTCGACGAGGTTGAAGCTTGCGCCGTTTCCTTCAGGTGGATCATCGTAGATAGAGGAAGACCGGCAACCAAATTCGATCAAGGAGCCACTTGGAGCTTGGGGATGATGGTTGAAGACCGAAGGACACGGATCAACTCGGTATAACCATTCTAACTTCTCTTTATAGCTTGATAGTTTAGGGTTTAGGGTTGATCCGGGCATCAGGTTGTGGTAGCGCCAGTTTAAAAAAATTTTGTTCCGCATTTGGCCACGGTTTGATGGCCACGGCGCTGCCGTAACCCAACATGGTATCAGAGCCAGCCTTCAAACCCTAAGGTAGCTTGTTTAGACAATGTTAAAGTATCGAAACCGAAACAACTCCGAAACAGTGCACTGCACATTCCAGTCTCTGTCGATTTTTAAAGTCTTAAAAAAAAAATTAAGCAACTGCAGAAGACTACTTATATGACCAATAGAACATACCACAAATATGAACCCATTCCACCCGTTTTGACCCGAGCACATGCTCACAAAATCCGATCCGGATGGCCTGGGGAGGGAGTTTGTGTTAGTGTATATGCCCTAGAGGCCATTACTGTATCATACTAGTTTGTATATTACTTAATGGAAGCTTGGGATATTCACCTTGTATATACAATCTTGCTCAAAATAGTAGTATGCTACTTGGTTTGTTTCTACTTCAATGTGTACTTGTGTTTATTTCAGTATATCACTTATACGCATTAGTGGAGCCCTTAGGATCTTTGCTTGATTACCAGCGTTGTGATGGCAGTCACACTAGTGGGGGCTGGGTAATCTATAAGCACATCCTTATACAGGTCCCTAGTCGCAGGACTATCGAGACAGGGCATCGATACTCCGGAGTAGACTAGCGTATGCGCTTCTCATCCCAGTGTGGGAGATGGTCTGTCCCACAGCCATCAGTACGTCGTACTGGAGATAGTATACGGGTGCTCGTTGGGTTACGAGTACACTGGACAGGACTCGTCGGGAACTGACAGGTTGGTATTATACCTATCGTCAGTTATCAGTTCCCAGGTGACATGAGTACAGCTTAGTCCGCTGACTTGACACTGGCACTTCGCCTCAAGTGTGTTCCCACAGCACTTTGATCACTACCCTACCACGGCTCAAAGGAGTCGTGCAAACAGGTGGTGGTTGGGTGCAGTCCCGAAGCACTTGGAGGCAGTGACGGTTAGACAGGATTCGTCTCTCCCGGTATTGGGGGTTGACATCGCGCTGTGTCTAGGAGAGCCATTACACGAGTAGTCCCTGGCCAGGGCAAACGAGATATACTGGTAGGTTTCCAGTGTTATCTCAGGGTGTTTTGGGCTTCGCTCCGGCACGACTTGTACCGCTATTGGGGGACTGACGTTTACCACCCCCTAGGCCCGCCATGCGATGTATCAGACGAACAGACCGGACTGTACGGAGACTGTCACATTCAGACTCAGTAGGAGTTCAGATGGGGTTTCACCTCGTCAGCCTTCTTGTCGGCATCTACTTGGGGACCGTTACGCACAGCTAGTGCCGCTTGCGGTCTGTGGTTAAACCCACTGCCAGCGTAGTGTCGAGTCTTTAGAGTCCCACACAGAGGGTATTCGCCTCTGGGCAAAACAGAGTAGAGGTCGCATGGTTTTGCGACAGGGTTCGTTCTCATCCGCGCACTTGTGCACGTTTGGAGTCCGGACGGATTATACTGGCAGGCTCTGGTTTGAGCCAGATACTGGTATATGTTTTGGGGTTGCTTTTATATCTTGGTATTCTTGTTCCTCGGAACGAGAATGCAGGTGTGTATGCACAGTTGCTTGAGGCGGAGGATGAGGTATTTCATTAGGGTTTCGGAACGGGTGCGTATGCACAGTTGACAGTTATCTTTTTCCACACCCTAATGGATTTATGAATTATCTATTAATAATAGTAATTAAATGAGAATTATGTTATGGTTGTTTTTTTGTTGACTTGTTGACCATGGTTGACTTGTTGACCATTGACCACCATCATGCTTTAAAAAGTCTTCCTTGATTTATGCTTACATGAAGCATGGTAGTGGTCATTCCAAATTACCATCAACTATTCTCATTTTCAATTATTATTATTAGATAATTCTTTTTCTTTTGCATTATGGTTGCAAGATAGAAAAGAATAGCTCATTCTATCATATTCACTCTCTCTCCTCACTTCATCTTCTTCTTCCTCTAGCAAAAGAGAAACCTTCTCATGTGTTGAGAATCCTTCTCTTTAAAAAGAAAAGCAAACCCTAGTCTCTCTCTACTCATTCTAGGTTCATGGTTTAGCAAGCCGGAAGCCCTAGTTCACTCAAAGACCGAGGAAGAGCCCAAAGGTCGAACCTTCGAGGTGGATCCATCTTCGACGGAAGAAGGCGACGAAAAGAGAACCATCAACCTCTACAAGTTTTGAAGAAGAAGGAGTTCAAGTTTAGGTATAACCATCTTCCATAGTAGCTAACTCCTTTTTAGTGTATTTGCTAGTTTAGTTTAGACACGATCCCGACCTTGTTTAGTCCATGTTGCCTCTTGCGATAAAAATTCGTTTTTTATACCGTTTCCGCCTCCCCGTAAGCACCGGGGGTCGCAATATGGACTTGAAATGGTATCAGAGCCTAACTAAACTTAAACTAGCTTGGTAGTGAAGTGTAACGAAGTTCGGAAACGAAAAATCACAAAACCGGAAAAATTACAAAACCTGAGTTTCTGTTGAAATTTTTTTGGCTCAAAATGAAAAACTTTATACTTGTAAAATCGTCTCAGGGTTTTTTAAGTGCACCCATGAAAAAGGATGACCTAATTCCCTCAAACCGCCGCCCTTCCGCCGCACTAGGTAGGCATGTGCGGCGGAAGCGCCGCGGTTTGTCGCCATCTGTCCATCGATTTTCGTGCAGTGTGTTTGTGTGTTGGTTTTGGGATTTTTAAAATATATTATATGTACCCAGATTTTCCAGAACTGAAATTCACTTTTGGGGTCCTATAATTCCGTATTTTTTTTCCGAACTTCACTGCACTTTGACTATGATGGTTATATCTGTGATGCTCGCATGTATTGAACGTCGGCTAATCGCTATAAGACGATTAGTCGGGGTTATACATGATCTGTAATGTGCTGGAATGTGTATATGAATGTGTTGGACTGTCGCGGGTGAATAGCCGGGGTGGATGTGAGATGAGCTTTTGTTTTTTCTTTCATTCATTGTAAATGTAAATTGATGTAATAATATTATTTGTTTGGCCGCACAACCGGGTCGGGGTTGTAGCCGTCATTGTATAATTCTTTTTACTGTTTTTGCTCCTAGGATAGACCCATGGAGGGGTGCACAAACTACCGAGGACTTGGCGGGTAGTTTGCCGCACCCGTAGGGGTCTTGGGTGGGGTATTTGGCTATTCACCGCGACCGTGTTATCCGCTTTTCGTTCCAGGCTCGAAAGGATTGCGGATTGATAGTATATCCAATGTATTCATCTGTGATCTGTAATGTCTATCATTGCTTTCTATTTAGGCGTTGCTTATGTTTTACAGCCGCGCTAGCCCAGCCCCCGCTCTGTCGTTAGTTAAGTAACCTAACGGGTAATGACGGGGCCCCGTGGCGAATGCGAATGGCATAAGCGTACGTCATATTTTGGTTGTTTTCTGCAATGGTAGAATTAAATGATGGGACACATTAAAAGTACTAATGCAAGAATATCACGCATTAAAAGAACTAATGCAAGATAATAAACCAAGTTTAAGTCGATGGAACACTTTCGAAAAACCACTCGGTTCTTTTCAAAAACAACTTTTAAATGCGGAGCTTGAGCCACTCCTTTTAAAAGCTATCTCGTTCCATCGACCAAATCAAGTTCACTACGTTCACGGATTTGCCAAAACCATTCGTAGCCCTCCGTCGTTTCGTATGAATATTCAATAGTATTCAAGCTGTGTTTGTTGACCTTCGTCAAGGCATAGTGATTGGTAGCTATTGGGTGTTCATATGTAGCATAGATAGATGCGTTGGTTTGGGACACTCGCATTACCTTATTGACCTTCGTCAAGGGTATATACGGGTGGATTCAAATTAACCTGGATAATGACGGGCAGAACTTGACATGTGACTTATGATTTGTTGACCTTCGTCAAGGTCATAAGAGCATGGGGCAAAAATCCACATCGGGAGTTTCATAAGTACTGAAACTTGCTAGATTTGCATACCATTTGGAGTGTGGTGATTCTGGTAGGATTCCTTCAGTTTCGTCACGCGATGATATTTGGATCCCGATCCTACTGTGAGTATATGCTACTCCTCGGGATATTTCTCACTTAACGATCAATGCTATAAACCTAGTAGGTGCCTAGAAAGGTGTTAGCGGGGTTACGCCCCCAGGGAAAAGAGGTTATTTAAATAAGGAACTTCGCGAAAGCGTTGGAAAACCTCCCTCGAAGTACCGACACCGGCCTGGCTGAACGGTTAAGCAAGTATTGTACGGTGGGATTGATCCTGACTAATTCTTCCTTTATGGTTTGAGGAGGGATTCGAGAAACAGTGGGAGCCATCCTGTTTAGACAAACTAAAAACCACTCTAAACTTGCAAGAGCATCATGCTGAGTGTTTCTTCTTCTCTCTCCTAATTGCAGCGACCAATCAACATGACTGGACTTAAGTTACTCCTAGATAAAAACAAACTGACAGGGCCAAACTACAAAGATTGGCTCAGGAATGTCAAGATAGCAATCACTTATGACAAGCTGGGGTGTCTTCTTACCACCAAAGCTCCCCCTGTCCCTGGTCCAACTTCCAGCGTCGCGGATAAGGAAATCCGTAAGACTTGGGAGATTGATAGCGCGAAGGCCAAATGCCTCCTGCTTGCCTCGATGGACAACGAACATCAGAGGAGGCATGAAAATATGGACATGGAGTCCATATTGCTCCATACAAAAGAACTGTATGGAAAGCAATCACGTATCGCAAGATACGAAGCGTCGAAAAAGTTATTTTCGACAAGAATGGCCGTCGGATCATCAGTAGCCGAGCACGTGCTAAAGATGATCGGCTACATTGAGGAGCTCGCTGACCTAG
The DNA here is from genome assembly GCA_030015575.1 of Agapanthus africanus. Taxonomy (NCBI): domain Eukaryota; kingdom Viridiplantae; phylum Streptophyta; class Magnoliopsida; order Asparagales; family Amaryllidaceae; genus Agapanthus; species Agapanthus africanus. Next base: position 522,865,073 of record CM057344.1, read on the forward strand.
GGATCACATTGGAGAGTGAGCTATATACGGATATAGTTCTCCAGTCCCTTCCTTCCACTTACGCCCAGTTTATACTGAACTTCAACCTACAAGAAAAAGAGGTTGAACTATCAGAGCTCCTCAACATGCTGAGGAGCGCAGAGGGCACCCTACAGAAAAGTAGGGAAACATCCACTTTGTTTGTAGGAGGATCATCTTCTTCTAGGTCCAAGGCGAAAGCCAAGGGAAAGAAGAAGAAAGCCCCCGCCAAACCAAGGGGCGGTGTTAGTAAAGTGGATACGAAGGGAAAAGGGAAAGCAACAAAGATAGCGGGGAAGCTTGTGAATAAGAATGCTTCTTTTGTCATAAGAAAGGACACTGGAAGAATGATTGCAGGGCCTGGAAGGCCAGAACACAGGAATTGAAGCAGGTTGCAGCTTCAGCTTCAGGTGTGTATGTTATTGAAAACTGTCTTTCAATAAACTCTACTTCCTGGGTATTGGATACCGGATCAGGATCTCATATCTGTAATTCTTTGCAGGCGTTGAGAAACCGTAGGGATTTGAAGGCAGGTGACATGACCCTCAGAGTTGCGAACGGAGCTAGCATGGATGCTAAAGCCGTGGGGGACTATCACCTGGGAATGTCAGATGGACATGTTTTGGTTTTGCGTAATTGCTTTTTTGTACCCAACGCAACTTGTAATATCATTTCTGTATCTTTAGTTTCTAAAGAAGGTTATGAATTTGCGTTTGTAAGTAATGTTGTAAACATTCACCTTAATCAAGTTCTGATTGGGTCAGGTACATTGAGTAATGGTATATACGTGTTAAACCAACCACAGATTTTTAATGTCCAGAATACACACAAAAGAAAGTCTCCGGAAATGAATCAGACTTTCTTATGGCATTGTAGATTGGGTCACATCAATGAGAGAAGGTTGACTAAGTTACATACAGAAGGGTATTTGAATGCGTTCGAATATCAGTCGTATGCCACTTGTCAATCCTGTCTCAAAGGAAAGATGACAAAGACTCCGTTTACTGGACATGGAGTAAGAGCGAGCGAGCTCTTGGGACTCGTACACAGTGACGTGTGCGGTCCAATGTCTACACATGCCCGAAGCGGACATTCTTACTTCATTACTTTTACGGATGACTTCTCAAGGTACGGTTATGTCTTCTTAATGAAACATGTCCGAGGCCTTTGAAAAATTCCAGGAGTATAAGAGTGAAGTGGAGAAACAGACCGGCAAAAGTATTAAGATTCTAAGATCGGATCGAGGTGGAGAATACTTAAGTGCCGAATTCCTGAATTACTTAAAAGAGAATGGTATTCTCTCTCAGCTTACTCCTCCATACACTCCGCAACATAACGGCGTATCGGAGAGACGGAACCGAACCCTATTGGATATGGTTCGGTCCATGATGAGTAACGCTGAGTTACCGCGATCATTCTGGGGATATGCACTAGAAGCAGCTGCGTATCTCTTGAACAAGGCTCCCACCAAGACTGTGCCTACCACCCCATATGAGATGTGGACTGGGAAGAAATCCTGTCTTAAGTATCTTAAGGTATGGGGATGTCCAGCTTTTGTAAAAAAGCAGCATGCGGACAAACTTGAGGCACGTTCAGTACAGTGTAAGTTTGTGGGATACCCAAGGAACTCCAGGGGGTATCTTTTCTATTCCGCTGAGGAGCAAAAGGTCTTTGTTTCTCAGCATGCCCGCTTCTTGGAAACTGAGTTTTTAGAAACCCAGATAAGTAGGAACACAATAGAACTTGAAGAGGTTCCAGAACCACAGACTGTTACTGAAAGCTCAGTGGAACCAGAGGGTTCAACAGAACAGGATATTCCTACGCCGCTCCGCAGGAGTAGTAGGCAGTCTCATCCGCCCGAGAGATACTGCGGTTTTCTCATAGACGGGGATAGAGAGGATTGCATCATAGATTATGATGAGCCTACTAGCTTCCAGCAGGCCGTTCAGAGCGTTGACTCAGTGAAATGGCTGGATGCAATGCGGACCGAAATGGAGTCCATGTACACCAACAAGGTATGGACGTTGGACATTGCTCCAGACGGGGTAAAACCCGTAGGATGCAAGTGGATCTTCAAAAGGAAGATTGGTGTAGATGGACAGGTTGAGACCTATAAAGCTAGGCTGGTAGCAAAAGGTTTTCGTCAAAGACCTGGCTTGGACTACGACGAAACCTTTTCTCCAGTAGCCATGCTGAAATCCATTCGGATCCTTCTTGCCATTGCTGCCTTCCACGATTATGAGATCTGGCAAATGGACGTAAAGACAGCTTTTCTAAATGGAAATTTAGAGGAGTGTGTCTATATGGACCAGCCAGAGGGTTTCATTCAGAGTGGGAGCAGCGGAAAGGTGTGCAAGTTGCTTAAGTCCATCTATGGACTAAAGCAGGCATCGCGGAGTTGGAACATCTGCTTTGATGAGACAGTCAAAGAATTTGGCTTTATCAAAAATCCAGATGAACCATGCATCTATAGTAGATTTGTAGCGAGAACTGTAGTATTCCTCGTTTTATACGTGGATGACATTCTCTTGATAGGAAATGACATTCCTATGCTACAATCTGTCAAGGGATTCTTGTCACAAAGGTTCTCCATGAAAGACCTGGGTGATGCCTCATACATCCTGGGGATCCGGATCCATCGTGATAGATCCAAGAGGATATTGGGACTTTCTCAGTCCAGGTACATCGACACCATAGTGAAAAGATTCAGTATGGAAGATTCCAAGCGCGGTAACCTACCGGCTTGTCACGGGATCACCCTCTCTAAAGAGATGTCTCCCAAGACTGATTTGGAGAGGGATCGCATGTCTATTATACCCTACGCTTCTGCGGTAGGCTCTATAATGTATGCGATGTTGTGTACCAGACCGGATGTAGCTTATGCACTGAGTGTGGTAAGCCGGTATCAGTCTAACCCTGGGGAGAAACACTGGATAGCAGTAAAGAACATTCTCAAGTACCTGAGAAGGACTAAGGAGATGTTCTTGGTGTATGGCGGAAAAGACCTCCAGATCGAGGCCTTTGCTGACTCCAGCTTCCAGAGTGACAAGGATGATTCCAAGTCCATGTCGGGTTTTGTCTTCACCCTCAATGGAGGGGCGGTGTGTTGGAAGAGTTCCAAACAGGAAACCGTTGCAGACTCGACGATGGAAGCGGAATACATCGCTGCATCTGATGCCGCAAAAGAAGCTGTCTGGATGAGGAAGTTCTTGAAAGAACTTCAGGTGGTTCCGTCCATTGTTGACCCAATACCTCTGTATTGCGACAACAACGGGGCTATAGCTTTAGCGAAGGAACCCAGGTCCCATCAGAGATCCAGGCACATCTTGAGGCGGTATCACCTGATCAGGGAGATTGTGGATCGCAAGGAGATCGAGGTTCGGAGGGTTGCTTCAGAAGAGAACACTGCAGATCCATTCACCAAGGCCCTACCCCAGACTCAATTCGAGCGGCTGATCGAGATGATAGGTCTTCGATACGCCAGTACATGGCCTTAGTGCAAGTGGGAGATTGTTAGTGTATATGCCCTAGAGGCCATTACTGTATCATACTAGTTTGTATATTACTTAATGGAAGCTTGGGATATTCACCTTGTATATACAATCTTGCTCAAAATAGTAGTATGCTACTTGGTTTGTTTCTACTTCAATGTGTACTTGTGTTTATTTCAGTATATCACTTATACGCATTAGTGGAGCCCTTAGGATCTTTGCTTGATTACCAGCGTTGTGATGGCAGTCACACTAGTGGGGGCTGGGTAATCTATAAGCACATCCTTATACAGGTCCCTAGTCGCAGGACTATCGAGACAGGGCATCGATACTCCGGAGTAGACTAGCGTATGCGCTTCTCATCCCAGTGTGGGAGATGGTCTGTCCCACAGCCATCAGTACGTCGTACTGGAGATAGTATACGGGTGCTCGTTGGGTTACGAGTACACTGGACAGGACTCGTCGGGAACTGACAGGTTGGTATTATACCTATCGTCAGTTATCAGTTCCCAGGTGACATGAGTACAGCTTAGTCCGCTGACTTGACACTGGCACTTCGCCTCAAGTGTGTTCCCACTGCACTTTGATCACTACCCTACCACGGCTCAAAGGAGTCGTGCAAACAGGTGGTGGTTGGGTGCAGTCCCGAAGCACTTGGAGGCAGTGACGGTTAGACAGGATTCGTCTCTCCCGGTATTGGGGGTTGACATCGCGCTGTGTCTAGGAGAGCCATTACACGAGTAGTCCCTGGCCAGGGCAAACGAGATATACTGGTAGGTTTCCAGTGTTATCTCAGGGTGTTTTGGGCTTCGCTCCGGCACGACTTGTACCGCTATTGGGGGACTGACGTTTACCACCCCCTAGGCCCGCCATGCGATGTATCAGACGAACAGACCGGACTGTACGGAGACTGTCACATTCAGACTCAGTAGGAGTTCAGATGGGGTTTCACCTCGTCAGCCTTCTTGTCGGCATCTACCTGGGGACCGTTACGCACAGCTAGTGCCGCTTGCGGTCTGTGGTTAAACCCACTGCCAGCGTAGTGTCGAGTCTTTAGAGTCCCACACAGAGGGTATTCGCCTCTGGGCAAAACAGAGTAGAGGTCGCATGGTTTTGCGACAGGGTTCGTTCTCATCCGCGCACTTGTGCACGTTTGGAGTCCGGACGGATTATACTGGCAGGCTCTGGTTTGAGCCAGATACTGGTATATGTTTTGGGGTTGCTTTTATATCTTGGTATTCTTGTTCCTCGGAACGAGAATGCAGGTGTGTATGCACAGTTGCTTGAGGCGGAGGATGAGGTATTTCATTAGGGTTTCGGAACGGGTGCGTATGCACAGTTGACAGTTATCTTTTTCCAAACCCTAATGGATTTATGAATTATCTATTAATAATAGTAATTAAATGAGAATTATGTTATGGTTGTTTTTTTGTTGACTTGTTGACCATGGTTGACTTGTTGACCATTGACCACCATCATGCTTTAAAAAGTCTTCCTTGATTTATGCTTACATGAAGCATGGTAGTGGTCATTCCAAATTACCATCAACTATTCTCATTTTCAATTATTATTATTAGATAATTCTTTTTCTTTTGCATTATGGTTGCAAGAAAGAAAAGAATAGCTCATTCTATCATATTCACTCTCTCTCCTCACTTCATCTTCTTCTTCCTCTAGCAAAAGAGAAACCTTCTCATGTGTTGAGAATCCTTCTCTTTAAAAAGAAAAGCAAACCCTAGTCTCTCTCTACTCATTCTAGGTTCATGGTTTAGCAAGCCGGAAGCCCTAGTTCACTCAAAGACCGAGGAAGAGCCCAAAGGTCGAACCTTCGAGGTGGATCCATCTTCGACGGAAGAAGGCGACGAAAAGAGAACCATCAACCTCTACAAGTTTTGAAGAAGAAGGAGTTCAAGTTTAGGTATAACCATCTTCCATAGTAGCTAACTCCTTTTTAGTGTATTTGCTAGTTTAGTTTAGACACGATCCCGACCTTGTTTAGTCCATGTTGCCTCTTGCGATAAAAATTCGTTTTTTATACCGTTTCCGCCTCCCCGTAAGCACCGGGGGTCGCAATATGGACTTACAGTTTGGGCTTCTTATTTTGGGTGTGGTCTGGTCTCTGGAATATTGGTTCAGTGGTATTGCTTGTTTTGCCCAGTTTGGATATAGTGTTGTCTTTTGTTCAGGGGTAATTCAGTGTGTTTCGAAGTCGATAATTTAGCACTGTTTAAAAGTTTACAGTACTTACATTATTATCTACGACCGTGAATGTCATTAGATCGGTACAACTTTTCTAATTGCTATAGTTCTTTTAGAAGGGTTTGCGAACGTGACATTCACGTTGATGTTCTGTGTTGTGCTGTGTTGTGGTCGGATCGTTGTGGTGGATAGCTATGGTGCAATAGTAGAACAGTTTAGTTTCATTTGTACATTTGATATTGCGGGGCGAGCGTCCGACATGTGGACTGCCGTCACTTCCCGTTTGTATGTTATTTATTTGGGGCACGACCGGGTTGAGGCCGATATCACCCTTATACATATTATTTTCTTTTCTGTACTAGGATTACCCCATGGTGGAGTGCACGAATAGCCGGGTTCTAGAGGGCAACGGGTTTGCATCTCATGGCGTTGAGACGGAGGGGAACTTACTCTAGAATTGGCGGGCTATTCGCCGCACTCATAGGGGATATAGGTTGACCCACGGAGGGGTGCTCAAGTTACCGGATTCCGTGAAGTGCTGGGTGGCCAATTCACGTTATTGAAGAGGGTTGCCTCACTTTTGGTTTTGGCGGGTAACTTGTCGCGCTCGTAGGGGTCTAGGTTTTCATTGCACAGGCTATCCACATGACAGGGAACGTCGGGTCTCACTTGCAGCTCAAATGAAACCCGGGGCTCCAAGATTATCCACCATTCTGTGTTGCTTTTGTGATGCTTCTGTGATGTTGCTTTATATCATGCCTGGGACGATTGTTATATATATATATATATATATACACACACACACACTAGTAGATGTTGTATATGTTTTGCACCCGTGCTAGTCCAGTCCCCGCTCTGTCATTAGTTAAGTAACCTAACGGGTGATGACGGGACCCAGTGGCGAATGCGGATGGCATATACGTACATTTTATTTTTGTTCTTTTATCTGGTGTGATATGTTAATTGATGGGACTATGTTGATTCTTATCAATTCAAGGATAAAACAAACCTATATGATGTTGTTGGAACCATGTTTTTTTTAAAAATTGACATTATAGACGTTCTCTTTTACTTTGCACAGTGGTATTCGGTTATGAATACCCTGCACCTCATTCGACGAGGCAAGGGTCGAGATCCCTTCATCGGGAGTGACCCCTTGAGTAAAAGTTTGCGTCAACGTAATAACTTCACTATAGTCGATTCTTTTGCTTTGTATCGTGGTATTCATTTTGGAATATCCTGCACCTCATTCGACGAGGAATGAGCCGAGATCCCTTCACCGGGAGTGACCTCTTTAGCAAAAGTTTGCGCCACTATATATTTGTAAAACCACTCGGTTCCTTCAACGATATCAAGTTCATTACGTTAAAGGTTTTTTCGCCAAAAACCAGCCGTAGCCCTCCGTCATTTCAGATTAGTGTTGCTTAGTATTTGTGCGGCGTTTGTTGACCTTGTCAAGGCGTAGTGTGCGGTAGCTCTGTAATACTTTTCTGTCGTATGCATATATGGATTGGTTAGGACAGTCGTTCGACCTTGTTGACCTCGTCAAGGGTCGGTGCGGGTGGGTCTAATGCAATCAAGATAGCGACTGGTTGAACTTGACTAGGACCCTTTGACTTGTTGACATCGTTAAGGTCACTTGGATCCTAGGGGTAAGAATCATATCGGGAGTTTCAAACATACAGGAAACTTTCCAGGCTTGCGCATACCTTCTGGAGTGTGGTAACTTGAGTGGCTTCCATCAAGTTATCATGCGATGATAGTTGGATCCCGATTCCTACTGATGAGTAGGATTACTCCTCGGGTGATTCCGACTAATTCTCCTTTTGGGTTTGGAGGAGAATTCGAGGAAACGGTGGGAGCCATCCTGATTAGATAAAGTGATTAACCATTCTGATCTAGGTTAGAGTGCATGATGAGTGTTTCTTTTCTCTCTCTCTCTAGATACCATGACCCGACCCTTGACTAAAACTCATGAACCAAGTTAACCGAACCTTCTTAAAACACATTGGCTTTTGGAATGTCACGGTGTCGCATACATCATTGCCACTTCTATATCACCTTTGCATTTCTCCAGAACACCCCGTATCACTAAGAAAATCCACTTCCATTGGATAAATCCATCGTATAGTTATATACTAACTCTAAGGAACTTGTTCCAGATTCGAGAATGGATTCTGGTTCAAGAGAGATTGAATAGGATTATTCGGTTGTCTTTTCTCTTTACCTTCTCCCAGGTTGTGAGGGCTCCTATGATTAGGAGAGGGTACACCTATTGTGCTTATTGGATAGTCTTCCTCCAGACTATATGCAGGTGCCGAAAGATGGGGAAGGAAGAAAACCAATTAGCCTAAATGTGGTGTACAGAAGGTAATAAGTAAAGACAAATTAAGGGATTAGAATAACGACAAGGAAAATTGCGACTGCTATCTTTCACGACAAAACCGTGTATACCCCTGCCACTCCCACATCCACTTTAGATTTCTCAGAACACTCCGTATCACTATGGACATCCACTTCTATTGGATATGCCATGTATAGTTACATACGAACTCGAAGGAATTCGTTCCGGATTCGAGGATGGTTTCCGGTTCAGGAGAAATAGAATAGGAATATTTAGTTGTATTTTCTCTTTACCTTCTCTCAGGTTGCGAGGGCTCCTACGATTAGGAGAGTAAACCTATTGCGTTTATTGGATAGTCTTCTTACAAACCTTAGGCCGGTGCCGAAGGGTAGGGAAGGAAGAAAACCAATTAGCCTAAAGAAGGTGTACAGAAGGTAATAAGTAAAGACATAATAAAGAGATTGGAGTGAGGGCAGGTAAGTATATGGTTACTGTCATGAATCGGGATAGTGAAAGAGGCGTTACTAGGAATATCAGTTAATCCCTTTTGAAACATTTTCATGTTTCAGTTTCACTGTGCAATGTTAACTGAAAACTGTTTTCCCAATTGGAATCTAACTCCAGGGTATGTGTTTACCAGATCAGTTTCTCACATCTGTATATTATTACGGATGGTGAGTGGGAGTAAGATATTTGTAATTGGGTGATTGATCCTCATTATATCGGAATTCATTGTAATTGGTCATATTTGAGGAAATCATCTGGAATTTGCCGGATGGCAAATATTTGGTTTTGAATATCCGTTATTATGAACCAATTTCAAACTGATATATCTGTACGTTTATTTTATAAAGTGAGATATAACTTTTTGATATTATGTCTGTGACATTTACCTATATCAGTTGGTGATTAGGTAAGATGCATTCAACAGCGGTGTAATTCTTCTTAACCATAGTACAGTTTTCAACCTACGACGCGCAAGGTTTGAGTTATTAAACTCAGTGGACTTATACAAAGTATTGTATGTTTTCCACTGTCAATTAGGACAATGGGGTTGGTACTCGTACTATATTCTGTTTACTTATGACTTCTCTAATTTTAGACAGGTATTTCGTTGAAATGCAAGGTACAAATATTGAGAAGTTATAGGTATAAGAATAAAGTAGAGAACCATTTGTTGGAAGTATCAGGATTCTTCGATGAAGTTGAAGATGTAGATACATATGTTTGGTATTCCGTTGATAGTAATGGTTTTGAGAACTTTCTTCTTTTTCAGCTTACTCATATATGGATGCACTCCTAGATAAGTAATGTTGATTGGCCTTTTTCCATTTGGTTGACATGCACTGGAGACAGTTGCATGATTTTGAATCTGGTTCCAATTAAATTAGTGCTTTTGTTTCTATATTGGATATATATAGAATCAATTTATATCTTAACGATATTAAGGTATAGGGAGCTTTCCGGATGATGCTTAAAACCAGAATCCGGATAAACTCAAAGCACGTTTCAGTAATTGCAGTTTGTGGGTTATCCCGGGCTTTGACGAGGGTTAACTTTCTACCATCAGGAAGATCAATATTTATATTGTTCTTTACTCGCCATAGTTTTAGTAAAATGGATTTTTTCAGAAAAACATAAGTGGGAGTATGGTAGAACTGGAAGTGATTTCAGAACCACAAACGATCACTGAAGATTTAATAGACCCTAAGGATTCAATTACTTGCGACATTCAATTAGCCACTCCGCAGATTTGATGGGTAACCTCAGGCACCCGAGAGGTACTTCAGTCTTCTCAGAGACGGTGACAGGGAGGTTCTTGTTTACCCAGACTTGCCATTGCTGCTGTTCTAGACTATAAGACCCGGCATGAGGATGAGTATAGCATCGTTCTAGACTAGCTTTAGAAGTGCACGTGTATATGACTCTGCCAGAGGGTTGTTGTAGTCAGTGGGAGCAGCGGAAGCATAGTGGGCAAGTAGCTTATATCTATTTATAGACTAAAACAGGTATGGCGGAAATAGATCATCTATTTTTGATGTGACGGTCATAGGCTTTGACTTCATCAGAATAGGAGATGGATCTGCGAAGAAGGTAGTAGAGAGTGATATCCAGTTATTAGGATGACATGCACTTGATAGGAAGAGATATTCCTATACTACGATCGGTTATACTATGGTTGTCATAAAGTTATTTCTCCACATAGTATATGGATATAATATGAGGGATTCTGGTGACTAGATCTATGGTTTTAGATCTAGATTTGGGAAGTGTCCCAATTTAGGGTACTTGACAATATTCTAAAGGTATTTTAGAATGGTCGACTCCTGGCATGGTGGTGTACCTGCAGGTGATGGAGTCACCCTCTCTAAAGGTGTCTTACAGACTAAAGGGGAGAGGTATCTGCATGATTAGCATATCACTTGCATAGGCAATTGAGTTAATCATGAAATGTCAAGTACCACACCAGATGTTGTTTTTGCACTAGCTGCAATAAACATATATTAATCCAATCCTGGAGAAACGTTGGGAAGCAGTTTATGAACATAAATGGATGTTTTAGGGATATGGTAATAGCAGCCTCCTTCGGGAGACAGTTATCATTTCAGCCTTTCAAGATGACCTGGATGACAGAGTGACTGTCAGAGTTATAATTTTCCCTCTTTTGAGGGACAGTATGTTGGACAGATGCTCCAAGCGGATAATGAGGAAAGGCATGGTACAAGATACTGATTAAATTCAGTGGACGATACAGTCTAAGAAGTTTGCTGGATTTGGAGTTCATTTGTAAACTGGGTCCCATCAGATATTCAGACAAATTCTAAGATAGGTATTACTCATTTCGGGAGATAGATTTCTCTGCGAAGTTGAGATATAGAGAGATACAGAAAGAAACATTGGAGCGGATCCACTCACTGAGGCTATTTCTCGAATGCAATAGTTTCGCAAACGAGCTTTGCGAAACTGATTAGTAGAGAAGTTGGGTGTTAGGTATCAGACGAGCTGTGAGTACGGGACACCGCAATAATTGGCCTTAAGTGCACGTGGAAGATTTTTGGCTATAGTGCCCTCAAGACAATTATCATAGTCGCAGTCAGGTAATTATGATGATTGAGAGAGAACCTATACCGGTAGAACAGTCTTACTCGAGAAGATAGTATGCTATCTGGTTTGTCTTAATTATCATGTACATGTAGATAGAGCCCATAGGATTCTTACCTGACTACCAGCATTATGATGGCGATCATATACGTGGGAGCTGGGGGTCTATAAGCACATCCTTAAATGTCCCTAGTCGTGGGAATATCGAGACTGGGCATCGATACTCCAATGTAGACTAGTGTATACTGATCGAGATCCCGACGAGGGGCGGTGGCCAGGTCTCACAAGCCATTGGTATTAGTTTGTTCACCTAAGATAGTATACAAGTGCTCATTGGGTTATGAGTACACTGGACGGACTCGCCGGGAACCTGCTAGTTGGTATTATACCTATTGTCAGATAGCAGTTCCCAGGTGACATGTGTAAAGGTTAGTCTATAGACCTGAGATTGTCATTTGTCTCGTGTGAGTTCCTATTGTGCTTTGATTACTACCCTACCATGGCTCATAGGAGTCGTGCAAACAGGTTTTAGTTGGGTACAGTCCCGAGCCACATGGAGGCAGTGATCGGATCGTCGAGGATTCGCCTATCCCGGTATTGGGGGTTGATGTCGCGTTGTGCACGAGTGGCCATAACCAGAAATCCGTAGCCACGGTGGACGAGAATTACCGATCCAGGATCGATAGTTTCTCAGGTGGTGATGGGTTTCATGCCGACACTAAATATTGCGTTGTTAGAGGTCTGACTTTATCCACCCCCAAGACTCGATATGCGATACTCTTAGACGAACAGACCGGACTGTACGGATATTGTCACTGTCAGGCTCAGTAGGGGTTCAGGATGAGTTTGCTCGTCGTCTTTCCTTTCGCTCAATACCTAGGTAGCCGTTACGTACAGCTAGTGTCGCTGACATGCTTGTGGTTAAACCCACTGCCAGTGTATTGATGAGTCTTTAGAGTCCCACACAGAGGGTTTTTCACGGTTCAGGCGATATGGTGTAGATGACGTATGTTGGTACATAGAGGTGTTCGATTAAATATGTGTACAGGCTGCACAGACTTTAATCGGACGGTTGATAATACTAGCGGCTTAGGATTAAGCCGGATTATTAAATTAGGTTTTGATTTAATAATTTATATATGTATTTATATATATGTATTCCAGTATTATTGTTCACTATTCATTTTCTCTCTTGGCTATTCGTATTTTTGTATGAATATGCATATATGTATTTCGATACATGTACCGGGTTGTATTCCGTATTTATACGGAATAGCTTCTAGAAGTGGACACCTCATTTGTTTGATTTTCCTTATTTGGAAATTCATTTGTTTCACAAATAAGGTGGAGGAGTGAGGTGTCATGAGCATGGGCTTGGGCATGTAGAGAGGCATGAGTCTTAATTGTTTATTGGAAAATTGTGAAGAGATATTTTTGTGTGTGTGCATCATTGAGAGAGGGTAAGGGGGCAGCCACTTCTTTGAGGGGCTATGGACTTGATTTCTTCACTTGCTTACACTCTCATTTTCTCACTTGGAGACTTAGCACATTTCCTGAGTTGCTCATGCCACATGTTTCCTCACCTCCTTCTTCATCTTCTCTGGTTTCTCATTGAGCATATGTGATGAGAGAAAATTATAGTGACACATTCCTACACCTCCACTCTCCATTGCTAGCAACCTTGGACCATCGGTTGCCTCGCTCGACGAAGCTGAAGCTTGCGCCGTTTCGCTCAGGTGGATCCTCGTAGATGGATGAAGACCGGCAACCAAATTCGATCAAGGAGCCACTAGGAGCTTAGGGATGATGGTTGAAGACCGAAGGACACGGATCAACTCGGTATAACCATTCTAACTTCTTTTTATATCTTTCTTGTTTAGGGTTTAGGGTTGATCCGGACATCGGGTTGTGGTAGAGCCAGTTTAGAAAATTTTTGTTCCGCATTTGGCCACGGTTTGATGGACGGGGCGCTTCCGTAACCCAACAAATTTATGCATGATGGAGTATTTTTTCATTAGAGTCTCGAATGATCGATTACAGAAATGTGTTCCATTATCGCTTTTAATGGTTTGGGACATGCCAAACCTTGAAAAATTGTTTTCTTTTAGGAATTTAACAACTTTTTTTTCATTGATCTTGCAAGGCATATGTAAGTCCACGTTGCGACCCCCGGTTCTTACGGGGAGGCGGAAACGGTATAAAATCAAAATTTTAACGCAAGAGGCAACATGGACTAAACTATGGTCGGGATCGTTACCTAAACTAAAACTAGCAAACTTAGCTAAAGAGAGTTAGCTACTCGAATGGAGATGGTTATACCTAGACTTGAACTCCTTCGTCTTCAAACTTTGTAGAGGTTGATGGTTCTCCTTTGTCGCCTTCTTCCGTCGAAGATGGATCCACCTCGAAGGCTCAACCTTTGGGCTCTTTCTCGTACTTGGAGTGAACTAGAATCGCCGGCTTGCTAAACCCTTGATCCTAGAGTGAGTAGAGAGTGTCTAAGGGTTGCTTTTGTTTTTCAAGAGAAGGATTCTCAACACATGAGAAGGTTTCTCTTGGCTAGAGGAAGAAGAAGATGAAGTGAAGAGAGAGAGTGAATATGATAGAATGAGCTATCATTTTCTTTCTTGCAACCATAATGCAAAAAGAAAATGAATTATCAAATAATAATAATCAAAATGAAAAGGTTGATGGAAAGTTTTAGAATGACTAATATCATTACAAGCATTAAATGAAAATGCAAGAATCAAGAGCATCTTTCTCTTGTAATGATAATGGTCAAATGTTCAACCATGGTCAACAAGTCAACCATGGTCAACAAGTCAACAAAAACTAACCATGACACAATTTCATTTTATTATATATTATTAAATGATATAATACAAATCCATTAGGGTTTGGAAAAATACAACTGTCAACTGTGCATACGCACCCGTTCCGAAACCCTAATGAAAAATCATCTTCCTCCTCCTCAAAAAGAACTGTGCATACACACCTGCATTCTTGTTCCGAGGAACATGAATACTGAGAGATAAAAGCAACCCCAAATACTATACCAGTATCCGGCTCAAACCAGAGCCCGCTGGTAAAATCCGTCCGGACTCCAAACGTGCACAAGTGCGCGGATGAGAACGAACCCTGTCGCAAAACCATGCAACCTCTACTCTGTTTTGCCCAGAGGCGAATACCCTCTGTGTGGGACTCTAAAGACTCGACACTACGCTGGCAGTGGGTTTAACCACAGACCGCAAGCGGCACTAGCTGTGCGTAACGGTCCCCAGGTAGATGTCGACAAGAAGGCTGACGAGGCGAAACCCCATCTGTACTCCTACTGAGTCTGAATGTGACAGTCTCCGTACAGTCCGGTCTGTTCGTCTGATACATCGCATGGCGGGCCTAGAGGGCGGTAAACGTCAGTCCCCCAATAGCGGTACAAGTCGTGTCGGAGTGAAGCCCAAAACACCCTGAGATAACACTGGAAACCTACCAGTATATCTCGTTTGCCCTGGCCAGGGACTACTCGTGTAATGGCTCTCCTAGACACAGCGCGATGTCAACCCCCAATACCGGGAGAGACGAATCCTGTCTAACCGTCACTGCCTCCAAGTGCTTCGGGACTGCACCCAACCACTACCTGTTTGCACGACTCCTTTGAGCCGTGGTAGGGTAGTGATCAAAGTGCAGTGGGAACACACTTGAGGCGAAGTGCCAGTGTCAAGTCAGCGGACTAAGCTGTACTCATGTCACCTGGGAACTGATAACTGACGATAGGTATAATACCAACTAGTCAGTTCCCGACGAGTCCTGTCCAGTGTACTCGTAACCCAACGAGCACCCGTATACTATCTCCAGTACGACGTACTGATGGCTGTGGGACAGACCATCTCCCACACTGGGATGAGAAGCGCATACGCTAGTCTACTCCGGAGTATCGATGCCCTGTCTCGATAGTCCTGCGACTAGGGACCTGTATAAGGATGTGCTTATAGATTACCCAGCCCCCACTAGTGTGACTGCCATCACAACGCTGGTAATCAAGCAAAGATCCTAAGGGCTCCACTAATGCGTATAAGTGATATACTGAAATAAACACAAGTACACATTGAAGTAGAAACAAACCAAGTAGCATACTACTATTTTGAGCAAGATTGTATATACAAGGTGAATATCCCAAGCATCCATTAAGTAATATACAAACTAGTATGATACAGTAATGGCCTCTAGGGCATATACACTAACAATCTCCCACTTGCACTAAGGCCATGTACTGGCGTATCGAAGACCTATCATCTCGATCAGCCGCTCGAACTGAGTCTGGGACAGGGCCTTGGTGAATGGATCCGCAGTGTTATCTTCTGAAGCGACTCTCCGAATCTCGATCTCCTGGCGATCTACGATCTCCCTGATCAGGTGATACCGCCTCAAGATGTGCCTGGATCTCTGATGGGACCAGGGTTCCTTCGCTAAAGCTATAGCCCCGTTGTTGTCGCAATACAGAGGTATTGGGTCAACAATGGACGGAACCACCTGAAGTTCTTTCAAGAACTTCCTTATCCAGACAGCTTCTTTTGCGGCATCAGATGCAGCGATGTATTCCGCTTCCATCGTCGAGTCTGCAACGGTTTCCTGTTTGGAACTCTTCCAACACACCGCCCCTCCATTGAGGGTAAAGACAAAACCCGACATGGACTTGGAATCATCCTTGTCACTCTGGAAGATGGAGTCAGCAAAGGCCTCGATCTGGAGGTCTTTTCCGCCGTACACCAAGAAAATCTCCTTAGTCCTTCTCAGGTACTTGAGAATGTTCTTTACCGCTATCCAGTGTTTCTCCCCAGGGTTTGACTGATACCGGCTTACCACACTCAGTGCATAAGCTACATCCGGTCTGGTACACAACATCGCATACATTATAGAGCCTACCGCAGATGCGTAGGGTATAATAGACATGCGATCCCTCTCCAAATCAGTCTTGGGAGACATCTCTTTAGAGAGGGTGATCCCGTGACAAGCCGGTAGGTTACCGCGCTTGGAATCTTCCATACTGAACCTCTTCAGTATGGTGTCGATGTACCTGGACTGTGAAAGTCCTAATATCCTCTTGGATCTGTCACGGTAGATCCGGATACCCAGAATGTATGAGGCATCACCCAGGTCTTTCATGGAGAACCTGTGTGACAAGAACCCCTTGACAGATTGTAGCATAGGAATGTCATTTCCTATTAAGAGAATGTCATCCACGTACAAAACGAGGAATACTACAGTTCTCGCTACAAATCTACTATAGATGCATGGTTCATCTGGATTTTTGATAAAGCCAAATTCTTTGACCGTCTCATCAAAGCAGATGTTCCAACTCCGCGATGCCTGCTTTAGTCCATAGATGGACTTAAGCAACTTGCACACCTTTCCGCTGCTCCCACTCTGAATGAAACCCTCTGGCTGGTCCATATAGACACACTCCTCTAAATTTCCATTTAGAAAAGCTGTCTTTACGTCCATTTGCCAGATCTCATAATCGTGGAAGGCAGCAATGGCAAGAAGGATCCGAATGGATTTCAGCATGGCTACTGGAGAAAAGGTTTCGTCGTAGTCCAAGCCAGGTCTTTGACGAAAACCCTTTGCTACCAGCCTAGCTTTATAGGTCTCAACCTGTCCATCTACACCAATCTTCCTTTTGAAGATCCACTTGCATCCTACGGGTTTTACCTCGTCTGGAGCAATGTCCAACGTCCATACCTTGTTGGTGTACATGGACTCCATTTCGGTCCGCATTGCATCTAGCCATTTCACTGAGTCAACGCTCTGAACGGCCTGCTGGAAGCTAGTAGGCTCATCATAATCTATGATGCAATCCTCTCGATCCCCGTCTATGAGAAAACCGTAGTATCTCTCGGGCGGATGAGACTGCCTACTACTCCTGCGGAGCGGCGTAGGAATGTCCTGTTCTTCCGAACCCTCTGGTTCCATTAAACTTTCAGTAATAGTCCGTGGTTCTGGAATTTCTTCCAGTTCTACTGCGCTCCCACTTATTTCTTTTTCTATGAACTGGTGTTCTAGAAAGTGGGCATGACGAGAAACAAGAACTTTTTGTTCCTCTTCACAGTAGAAGAAATATCCCTTGGAATTCTTTGGATATCCCACAAACTTGCACAGTACTGAGCGTGCCTCGAGCTTGTCCGCATGCTGCTTTTTGACAAAAGCTGGACTTCCCCGTATCTTAATGTGATTAAGATGGGGTCTCTTCCCACACCACATCTCAAATGGCGTAGTAGGCACAGTCTTAGTGGGAACTCGGTTCAAAAGGTATGCGGCTGATTCTAGCGCATACCCCCAGAATGATCGCGGTAACTCAGCGTTACTCATCATGGACCTCACCATATCCAATAGGGTGCGGTTCCGTCTCTCCGATACACCGTTATGTTGCGGGGTGTAAGGAGGAGTAAGCTGAGAGAGAATTCCGTTCTCTTTTAAATAGTCCAGGAACTCGGCACTTAAGTATTCTCCACCTCGATCCGATCTTAGAATCTTAATACTTTTGCCGGTCTGTTTCTCTACTTCATTCTTATACTCCTGGAATTTTCCAAAGGCCTCGGACTTATGTTTCATTAAGAAGACATAACCGTACCTTGAGAAGTCATCCGTAAAAGTAATGAAGTAAGAATGTCCGCTTCGGGCATGTGTAGACATTGGACCGCACACGTCACTGTGTACGAGTCCCAAGAGCTCGCTCGCTCTTACTCCATGTCCAGTAAACGGAGTCTTTGTCATCTTTCCCTTGAGACAGGATTGACAAGTGGCATACGACTGATATTCGAACGCATTCTAATACCCTTCTGTATGTAACTTCGTCAACCTTCTCTCATTGATGTGACCCAATCTACAATGCCATAAGAAAGTCTGATTTATTTCTGGAGACTTTCTTTTGTGTGTATTCTGGACATTAAAAATCTGTGGTTGGTTTAACACGTATATACCATTACTCAAAGTACCTGACCCAATCAAAACTTGATTAAGGTGAATGTTTACAACATTACTTACAAACGCAAATTCATAACCTTCTTTAGAAACTAAAGATACAGAAATGATATTACAAGTTGCGTTGGGTACAAAAAAGCAATTACGCAAAACCAAAACATGTCCATCTGACATTCCCAGGTGATAGTCCCCCACGGCTTTAGCATCCATGCTAGCTCCGTTCGCAACTCTGAGGGTCATGTCACCTGCCTTCAAAACCCTACGGTTTCTCAACGCCTGCAAAGAATTACAGATATGAGATCCTGATCCGGTATCCAATACCCAGGAAGTAGAGTTTATTGAAAGACAGTTTTCAATAACATACACACCTGAAGCTGAAGCTGCAACCTGCTTCAATTCCTGTGTTCTGGCCTTCCAGGCCCTGCAATCATTCTTCCAGTGTCCTTTCTTATGACAAAAGAAGCATTCTTCCTTATCCACAAGCTTCCCCGCTATCTTTGTTGCTTTACCTTTTCCCTTCGTATCCACTTTACTAACACCGCCCCTTGGTTTGGCGGGGGCCTTCTTCTTCTTTCCCTTGGCTTTCGCCTTGGACCTAGAAGAAGATGATCCTCCTACAAACAAAGTGGATGTATCCCTACTTTTCTGTAGGGTGCCCTCTGCGCTCCTCAGCATGTTGAGGAGCTCTGATAGTTCAACCTCTTTTTCTTGTAGGTTGAAGTTCAGTATAAACTGGGCGTAAGTGGAAGGAAGGGACTGGAGAACTATATCCGTATATAGCTCACTCTCCAATGTGATCCCTAGGTCAGCGAGCTCCTCAATGAAGCCGATCATCTTTAGCACGTGCTCGGCTACTGATGATCCGACGGCCATTCTTGTCGAAAATAACTTTTTCGACGCTTCGTATCTTGCGATACGTGATTGCTCTCCATACAGTTCTTTTGTATGGAGCAATATGGACTCCATGTCCATATTCTCATGCCTCCTCTGATGTTCGTTGTCCATCGAGGCAAGCAGGAGGCATTTGGCCTTCGCGCTATCAATCTCCCAAGTCTTACGGATTTCCTTATCCGCGACGCTGGAAGTTGGACTAGGGACAGGGGGAGCTTTGGTGGTAAGAAGATACCCCAGCTTGTCATAAGTGATTGCTATCTTGACATTCCTGAGCCAATCTTTGTAGTTTGGCCCTGTCAGCTTGTTTTTATCTAGGAGTAACTTAAGTCCAGTCATGTTGATTGGTCGCTGCAATTAGGAGAGAGAAGAAGAAACACTCAGCATGATGCTCTTGCAAGTTTAGAGTGGTTTTTAGTTTGTCTAAACAGGATGGCTCCCACTGTTTCTCGAATCCCTCCTCAAACCATAAAGGAAGAATTAGCCGGGATCAATCCCACCGCACAATACTTGCTTAACCGTTCAGCCAGGCCGGTGTCGGTACTTCGAGGGAGGTTTTCCAACGCTTTCGCGAAGTTCCTTAATTAAAGAACCTCTTTTCCCTGGGGGCGTAGCCCCACTAACACCTTTCTAGGCACCTACTAGGTTTATAGCATTGATCGTTAAGTGAGAAATTTCCCGAGGAGTAGCATATACTCACAGTAGGATCGGGATCCAAATATCATTGCGTGACGAAACTGAAGGAATCCTACCAGAATCATCACACTCCAAATGGTATGCAAATCTAGCAAGTTTCAGTACTTATGAAACTCCCGATGTGGATTTTTGCCCCATGCTCTTATGACCTTGACTTTGGCCAAAATATCATAAGTCACATGTCAAGTTCTACCCGTCATTATCCAGGTTAATTTGGATCCATCCGTACCTACCCTTGACTTTGGCCAAAATGGCAGTACGACTGTCCCAAACCAACGCATCTATCTATGCTACACATGAACACCCAATAGCTACCAATCACTGTGCCTTGACTTTGGCCAACATACACAGCTTGAATACTATTGACTATTCATGCGAAACGACGGAGGGCTACGGATGGTTTTGGCAAAACCGTGAACGTAGTGAACTTGATTTGGTCGATGGAACGAGATAGCTTTTAGAAGGAGTGGCTCAAACTCCGCATTAAAAAGTTATTTTTGAAAAGAACCGAGTGGTTTTTCGAAAGTGTTCCAACGACTTTAACTTGGTTTATTATCTTGCATTAGTTCTTTTAATGCGTGATATTCTTGCATTAGTACTTTTAATGCGTCCCATCATTTAATCCTACCATTGCAGAAAACAACCAAAATATGACGTACGCTTATGCCATTCGCATTCGCCACTGGGCCCCGTCATTACCCGTTAGGTTACTTAACTAACGACAGAGCGGGGGCTGGGCTAGCGCGTCTGTAAAACATAAGCAACGCCTAAATAATATCATATATAGATATACTGCAATGATAAACATTTCAGATCACAGATAAATACATTGGATATACTAGTAATCTGTAATTTGTACGAGCCTGTAACAAAAACAGATAACACGGTCGCGGTGAATAGCCAAAACCCCACCCAAGACCCCTACGGGTGCGGCAAACTACCCGCCAAGTACCCGAAGCGTAGCAACCTCCCTCATCTCCATGAGTAGGCCACTCGACACTTCGGCATACCCGGTAGTTTGTGCACCCCTCCATGGGTCTATCCTAGGAGCAAAAACAGTAAAAAGAAATTATACAATGACGGCTACAACCCCGACCCGGTTGTGCGGCCATACAAATAATTATTACATCAATTTACATATTTACATGAATTGCAAGAAAAGAAAACTCTCGTCTCACAACCCCCGGCTATTCACCCGCGACAATCCAACATATTTATATACACATTCCAGCACATTACAGATCATGTATAACCCCGACTAATCGACTTATAGCGATTAGCCGACGTTCACTACATGCAAACATCACAGATATAACCATCATAGTCAAAGTGCAGTGAAGTTCGGAAAAATACGGAATTATAGGACCCCAAAAGGAAATTTCTTTTCTGGAAAATCTGGGCACATATAATATATTCCAAAAATCCCAAAACCAACACAGACACACACTGCACGAAAAACGATGCACAGAGGACTACAACTCGCGGCGCTTCCGCGGCGCATACAGGGCTCACGCGGCGGATGGGCGGCGGCTTGGAGGAATTACTGCATCGTTTTTCTTGGGTGTTCACAAAAAACCCTGAGCCGAATTTACAAGTGTAAAGTTTTTCATTTTGACCAGAAAAAATTTCAACAGAAACTCAGGTTTTTGTAAAGTTTGGTTTTTGGATTTTTCCGGTTCCGAACTTCGTTACACTTTACTACCAAGCTAGTTTAAGTTTAGTTAGGCTCTGATACCACTGTAAGTCCACGTTGCGACCCCCGGTTCTTACGGGGAGGCGGAAACGGTATAAAATCAAAATTTTAACGCAAGAGGCAACATGGACTAAACTATGGTCGGGATCGTTACCTAAACTAAAACTAGCAAACTTAGCTAAAGAGAGTTAGCTACTCGAATGGAGATGGTTATACCTAGACTTGAACTCCTTCGTCTTCAAACTTTGTAGAGGTTGATGGTTCTCCTTTGTCGCCTTCTTCCGTCGAAGATGGATCCACCTCGAAGGCTCAACCTTTGGGCTCTTTCTCGTACTTGGAGTGAACTAGAATCGCCGGCTTGCTAAACCCTTGATCCTAGAGTGAGTAGAGAGTGTCTAAGGGTTGCTTTTGTTTTTCAAGAGAAGGATTCTCAACACATGAGAAGGTTTCTCTTGGCTAGAGGAAGAAGAAGATGAAGTGAAGAGAGAGAGTGAATATGATAGAATGAGCTATCATTTTCTTTCTTGCAACCATAATGCAAAAAGAAAATGAATTATCAAATAATAATAATCAAAATGAAAAGGTTGATGGAAAGTTTTAGAATGACTAATATCATTACAAGCATTAAATGAAAATGCAAGAATCAAGAGCATCTTTCTCTTGTAATGATAATGGTCAAATGTTCAACCATGGTCAACAAGTCAACCATGGTCAACAAGTCAACAAAAACTAACCATGACACAATTTCATTTTATTATATATTATTAAATGATATAATACAAATCCATTAGGGTTTGGAAAAATACAACTGTCAACTGTGCATACGCACCCGTTCCGAAACCCTAATGAAAAATCATCTTCCTCCTCCTCAAAAAGAACTGTGCATACACACCTGCATTCTTGTTCCGAGGAACATGAATACTGAGAGATAAAAGCAACCCCAAATACTATACCAGTATCCGGCTCAAACCAGAGCCCGCTGGTAAAATCCGTCCGGACTCCAAACGTGCACAAGTGCGCGGATGAGAACGAACCCTGTCGCAAAACCATGCAACCTCTACTCTGTTTTGCCCAGAGGCAAATACCCTCTGTGTGGGACTCTAAAGACTCGACACTACGCTGGCAGTGGGTTTAACCACAGACCGCAAGCGGCACTAGCTGTGCGTAACGGTCCCCAGGTAGATGTCGACAAGAAGGCTGACGAGGCGAAACCCCATCTGTACTCCTACTGAGTCTGAATGTGACAGTCTCCGTACAGTCCGGTCTGTTCGTCTAATACATCGCATGGCGGGCCTAGAGGGCGGTAAACGTCAGTCCCCCAATAGCGGTACAAGTCGTGTCGGAGTGAAGCCCAAAACACCCTGAGATAACACTGGAAACCTACCAGTATATCTCGTTTGCCCTGGCCAGGGACTACTCGTGTAATGGCTCTCCTAGACACAGCGCGATGTCAACCCCCAATACCGGGAGAGACGAATCCTGTCTAACCGTCACTGCCTCCAAGTGCTTCGGGACTGCACCCAACCACTACCTGTTTGCACGACTCCTTTGAGCCGTGGTAGGGTAGTGATCAAAGTGCAGTGGGAACACACTTGAGGCGAAGTGCCAGTGTCAAGTCAGCGGACTAAGCTGTA
Organism: Agapanthus africanus; assembly: GCA_030015575.1. Lineage (NCBI taxonomy): Eukaryota > Viridiplantae > Streptophyta > Magnoliopsida > Asparagales > Amaryllidaceae > Agapanthus > Agapanthus africanus. The sequence goes on from CM057344.1 coordinate 522,888,116, forward strand.
CTCATGTCACCTGGGAACTGATAACTGACGATAGGTATAATACCAACTAGTCAGTTCCCGACGAGTCCTGTCCAGTGTACTCGTAACCCAACGAGCACCCGTATACTATCTCCAGTACGACGTACTGATGGCTGTGGGACAGACCATCTCCCACACTGGGATGAGAAGCGCATACGCTAGTCTACTCCGGAGTATCGATGCCCTGTCTCGATAGTCCTGCGACTAGGGACCTGTATAAGGATGTGCTTATAGATTACCCAGCCCCCACTAGTGTGACTGCCATCACAACGCTGGTAATCAAGCAAAGATCCTAAGGGCTCCACTAATGCGTATAAGTGATATACTGAAATAAACACAAGTACACATTGAAGTAGAAACAAACCAAGTAGCATACTACTATTTTGAGCAAGATTGTATATACAAGGTGAATATCCCAAGCATCCATTAAGTAATATACAAACTAGTATGATACAGTAATGGCCTCTAGGGCATATACACTAACAGCATAGCCTCGATCCATTTCGATACATAATCGATAGCTACTTGAATATACAAATTCCCAAATGAATTTGGGAACGGACCAATGAAATCAATACCCCACACGTCAAAAATTTCTACGATAAGAATCGATTGCAAAGGTATCATGTTTCTTTTAGTTATTCGACCCACATATTGGCAACATTCATATGTTTGGAAAAAATAAATTGCATCTTCAAAAAGTGTGAAAATAAAAACCACACTGCAAAACCTTTTTAGCAGTTTTCTTAGGTCCAAAATGGCCCCTGCACGCTTGATCGTGACAGAATGAGAGAACACTTCTTATTTCTTCATTCGGAACACATCGCCTAATAATTTGGTCACGACAATACTTAAATAAGTATGGCTTATCCTACGTGAAATAATTCACTTGAGATAAGAATTTGTATTGATCCTGTTTCGACCAGTTGGATGGTGTCCTCTTCGTGACTAGGTAGTTGACTATATCGGCGAACCAAGGTTCAGCCGATATAACAAGAAGTTGCTCATCCGGAAATTGATCGTTAATTGGTGTCACTAATTGGTGCATTGGGAAGACGTGGCAGATGATCTTCCACTATATTTTCAGATCCCTACTTATTTTTAATTGTTATATCGAATTCTCGCAGCAATAGGATCCATCTTAAAAGTCGAGCTTTAACGTCGTTTTTAGTCAGTAGATGCCTAAGTGCTGAATGGTTTTTATAGACCATGATGCGCGAACCAATTAGATATGAACGAAGCTTTTCAAGAGCAAAGACCACAGCTGGAAAAAAAATTCGGTGGTAAAGTAGTTAAGCTGTGCGTCATTGAGAGTCCTACTTGCATAATGGATGACATGAGGTGACTTGTCTATGTATTGTCCTAAGATTGCACCTATCGCATAGTGAGAAACACCGCACATTAGTTCAAATGGTTGACCCCATACTGGTGCGTGAATGATTGGAGCAGTAACGAGCTCAGTCTTGATGTGCTCGAATGCTGTTAGTGTTGGGTTGTTTGGCACCTCTGATAGGATTTAAAGCATGATGGAAGCAATAATTTAAAAAATCTAGAGAGCATTAGTAAACCCAAACCAAGAATCAAACCAAAATACTAAACTTGCACCTAATCTAGTGGGCTAGAAAACTAGAGTTGGCGGACTACAACCATTGTAGCGCGTTAGCCATCTCTCCTTAGACTCCGGCCAGTCTCCACGAAGCCCAGAACAAGCTTGCTCGATGATCTCCTCGCCGAAGATGATCCACCTTGAGATAACTCCAACACAAACTTTAGCTTCAAATTGATCTCATCAAAATGAAGCAACCCACAAATTTAACTTGGTAAGAAAAATTAGTAGGAGATGCATAATGATTAGCTCACTAATTTTCTCTTTTCTTTTTCCATTCCTCACTTGAAAAAAAATCAAAAGAGAAGAAGAAGCATGGAGTAAATGAGAGGAAAAAATGATAAGGTTCAATATGAGAACAAAACAAAAATGAGTCATTAAAAAAACCTCATGAATTTTACAACCATCCATTTCTATGAATCATTCTTTTTTTCTTTTAAAATGAAATTAAAAAATAACAATATTCTCATTTTGAACCATATGATTCTTATACACTCATCTCATATGTATCAATATACATGTCACAATATTTATATAAAATATAAATATTAATAAAGAGAAGAAAATAACAAAGTGGGCATGATATTAGTTAATATATAAATATATCAATATATAAATATATATTTAATTATTAAATCAACACTTGATTTAATAATCCGGCTATATCAATAAACAACCGATTAAAATACGTGTATCAAATACACGTGTTTAATCGAACTCCTGCACGTATCCCTATACGTGCCCTACATCGTTTCGCATGTGCTGGGAAACCTCTGTGTGGGACTCTAAAGACTCGACAATACGCTTACGGTAGTTTAAGATCATATCCATAGCCCATAAGCACATCAGCGATACTAGCTGAATGTAACGGCTACCCAGGTATTGATCGAAAGAAGGTCAACGAGCAAGCCCATCAGAACCCTGCAAAGTCTATCAGTGACATTACCGTACAGTCCGGTCTCTTCGTCTAAGAGTATTGCATATCGGGTCTAAGGTTTGGAATCTGTCAGACCCCAATAACTCGATAAGTCGTGCGACAAAGGACTAATAACCAACTGAAAATACAACTGATAACAATTATCAGTTTATCTCCACTGCGATGGCCATCGACTTGTGGTTGTAGTGATGTTATACATAGCGCGACATCAACTCCCTATACCAGGAGAGACGAACCCCCTCGACCGCTCACCGCCTCCACGTGTTTCAGGACTATACCCAAAAAAACCTGTTTGCATGACTCTTTTGAGCCATGGTAGGGTAGAATTCTGAGTATAATGGGAACACACATAAGACACTATGGCGATCTTATGTCCTAGGGACTACCCTGTACCCATGTCACAAGATAACTGCTACCTGACATTAGTATATTACCAATTAGGAGTTCTCGGTGAGTCCGTACAGTGTAACTCATCCAATAAGCACCTGTATACAATCCTTGATGTCAAACACAAATAGCTGGAGGATTATCTATCGCCCTCCAACCGGGTCGGGAAACATACACACTAGTCTAAACTGGAGTACCGATGCCCAGTCTCTACACTCCTACGACTAGGGACATTTAAGGATATTCTTATCAACTATCCAGGCCTCACTAGTATGATCTCCATCATCGTCCTGGTAGTCAAGAAAAATCCTAGGGCTTTATCTCATGTCTAAACGATACGTGATAGTGAATAAGACGTATCACTTGAAAGATAAAGGCAAAACAAATAGCATACTATCATCTCGAGTAAGATTGTTTTCTCGTATATGTTCTCCTTCAATTACAATAATTGTCTTGAGGGCGCCTATATCCAACAATCTCCCACTTCTACTTAAGGCTAATTATTGCAGTATCTCATACCCAACTTCTATACTAACAGTTTCGTAAACTATGTTTGAGAACTTGCCTTAATGAGTGGACTCGGCACATCGCATCTCTCTGTTTCTCTCTGAATCTCAAATTCGCGGAGATCAAATATCTCCCAAACTGAGCGATACCAGCCTTAATATTTTCCTGGACAGACGATGGGATTATGTTCATAAATGAACAATTTATCCAGCGAATTCTTAGGCAGTATTCTTTGCTGATTCATAATCAGTATCCAGCACCACAACTACCTCAGTATCCCACTTGGAACTCTTTCCAATATACTGCTCCTTAAAAGCGGGTAAACTTATAACTCATGACAGACACTCTATCTTCCATGTTTCCTGAGAAGCTAGAATTGGTAATCACCTCCTTCAGGAGGCTGCCATTGCCATATACCAAAAACATCAAATGCTCTTCACTGCTACCCCATATTTCTCTAAGATTGGACTGATATCCATATCCTATATGGAGAAACATATGTGACCGCTATTATTTTACCAATTTGCAGCATAGGAACATCAGTTCCTATCATGAGGTATGCCATCCACATACTATATGAGAAATCTAACAACACTCCTTACTATCTTCTTACAAATATCAGGTTCATCTCTCATTTTGATGAAATCAAACGCTTAGACTGTATCATCAAAACAGATGATTCTTCTCCGCTATGCCTGCTTTAGTTTAAAGATAACATAACCAACTTGGACGTTTACCGCTGCTCCCACTAACTAAGATAACCCATTGGCAGAGTCATATACACGTACACTTTTAAATCTAATTTAGAAAGACGTTATAATCATACACATGCCAGATATCACAGTCATGAATGACAACATTGGCAAGTTTTATCCGTATAGACTTCAGCACAGACACTAAAGTAATAGTTTCATCACAATCTTCAATGAGTATTTGATGAAAATCATTTACTACAAGTCCAGCCTTATTAGGTCAGTACTTTTCGATTTGCACCGATCTTGAAAGTTCTACTTGCTCCTAATAGGTTTTATCCTTTTAGAAGCACCCAACAATGTCCTTACTTTGTTGCAGTGTATGGATTCCAACTAGGATAACTAGGCATCCAGCCATCAATCGGAAGTCACCATTTCCCATGGCCTGCTGATAAATAGTGGAGTCGTCATCACATGATGCAAGCCTCCTTGTCACCGTCAACGAGGAAACCGTAGTACCTCTCAGGTGGCTGAGATTACCTACTAAATCTGCGGAGTGGCTAAGGTTTGTTAGGGTCAATTGAATTTTTAGGTTCTGCTAAATCTTCAGTAACCATTTGTGGTTCTGAAAACACTTCCAGTTCTACCATACTCCCACAAATTTCTTCTGCAAGAAATTCCTTTTTTAAAAAAGGCGGCGTGTCGAGAACAAAACAACTTTTGATCCCGAAAAATGGTAGAAAGTTAATCCTTCGTCAATGCCCAGGATTACCCACAAACTGCCATTAGTGAAACGTGCCTTGAGTTTATCCGGATTTTGATTTTAAGCATAAACCAGACAACTCAACATCTTAACAATTTTAAGATGAAAACTCATTCTATATCCAATATAGAAATTGATACACTGATTTAGTTGGAACCGGTACTAATTGATATACATCTATTTCTGGTGTATCCCTCAATCAAAAAGGTTTACAGCATTACTCATCGAGGAGCGCACCCACGGATAAGTAATCTGAGAGAATCAAGTTCTCGGTAATATAACCACGGAATACCTAGAATAAGTATCCATATATTCGAACACTTCGAAGAATCTTGATACTTCCAACGTTTGGTTCTCTAATTTATTCCTATATCTTATGAACTTCAGAAATCTTTGGACTTTGCATTTCAACTAGAATGCGTGTCTAAAACCAGATAACTCATAGTAAAACGAAACGAAATATGAGCACCAACCCCTTGTCCTTGCGGACACCGGAAAACATACATCATTATATATTAGTCATATGAGTTCACTAACTCATACTCTGTGTGTTATAAATTGAAAACTATATTTTGGTTAAGAATGTATATCCCGTTATTTAATCCACCTTACCCAATCATCTAATGATAAAGACAAATGTTCATAACATAAATTTTGAAAATTTATATCCCACTTTATCAAATAAAGAGACAGATATATCATTTTTTAAAAGTTGGCGCATGATAACGGATATTCAAAATCAAAAATTTGCCAAAAGACAAAACCAAGTGATTTCCCCAGTAGCAACAATTGCTACGAACTCTGACATTGAGGATCAAATCACCTTTCCAATAATATAATCGTTCTCAGCATCTGTAACAACTTACAGATGTGAGATGTTAATCCAGTATCTATATACCCGGGAGTAAGAATTAATTGGAAAATAGTTTTCGATTACAATCACATAGAAAACATGAAACATCAAAATGTTTCAAGGGGTGGCCGGGTATTCCAAATAATGCCTCGTTTATTGCCCAGGGTTATAACAGTAGTTGCATTTTCCTTTTCTCTCACTTCGTCCCCTATTGTTGTCTCTCTTTCTTATCTTATGTATACCTCACTTATGCTAGTTGATTTTCTTTTTATCCTTCCTTTCAGCTCCAGCATCGGAATTGGAAAAAAACTATCCAACAAGCATAACTGGTATATTCTCCTTATTTAAGGAGCTCTCAAACTTGATATAAGGTGGAGAGGAGAGACAAATGAATTGTATCATATACAATTCACTTTCTTCAGAACCAGTAGCCATTCTCGACTGAAACAATTTATTCGAGCTCGTATCTAACTATACGATGGCCTTCAAGCTTTATGGATCTCTGCATCGGATACAGAGTGTTCTGGAGCAAGAAAATTGGAAAGTGGGAGGAGTAAGGAGACATACGACTATGTCGTGAAATAGGGCAAACATGATATTCCAAAACCAAAGTTTGTAAAAAGGTCCGGTTAACTTGGTTTATGAGTTTTAGTTTAAGGTCAGTCTTAGGTCATTACCAGAGAGAGAGAAAAGAAACACTCTTCGTATACTCTATCAAGATTAGATTGGTATATTTATCTAATCAAGATGGCTCGCATTGTTCCGTCAAATCCTCCTTCAAACCTTACAAGGAGAATTAGATGGGATCATTTATAGAAAAATCATCCGAGGTAACTATTACTCACAGTGGGAATCAAGATCCAAACTATCATAGCATGGTAACCTAGACTAAAGTCAACAAGTCATCCCACTAAATAGAAGGTATGCAATCTCATTATATGTTTCAACACCTGAAACTCCCGATATCAGTTTTTACCCATAACGGCTTATGACCTTAACTATAGTCAACAAATCATAAGTCGTTAGTCAAGTTCAACCCGTCATTTCGTGACTGTTTTAGACCCACCCACACGACCCTTAACTTTAGTAAACAAGGTCGTACGATTGTCCTAACCAGTCGCATCATATGCAAGCAAGAGGATATCATTTAGCTACCGTACACTATACCTTAATTATAGTCAACAAATGCAGCACGAATACTAAGTACTCTACTTCCTGAAATAACAGAGGGCTACGACAGGTTTTTAAGAAAACCTTTAACGTAATGAACTTGATCTCATCATAGGAACCTGGTGGTTTTGCATATTTGTAGTTATGTAGACTATTGCTTAAGTGTGGATTCCTTGTAAAGGGATTAAGGCTCTTACCTCAATGAATGAGGTGCAGGATATTCCTAACTGAATATCTCGTTGCAAAGCAAAAGACTAAAGCTATTCAATTTCCAAATTTATATTAACACAATCTTTTTCCAAAGAGGTCACTTTCTGTGAAGGGATCTAGGCTCTTTCCTCATCGAATGAGGTGCAGTATATTCCTAACTGAATACCTCTGTGCAAAACAGAATATTTGAGTATAATACCACAATATCTGATATTTGGTTTTTACAACATATTTTAGGTTTATTATCTTTACATTAATTCGAATCAATGCAATCCCATCAAATAGATAATCACATTATCTAGCATCTTTTCATACAATTATAGAAAAACATGAAAAGAAAAATAGAATGCACATATACGCCATCCGCATTCACCACTGGGCCCCGGGTTTTCACCGTAAGATTACTTAACTTACGGCAGGGTGGGGGCAGGGCTAGCACGGGTGAAAAATGTATATAGAATTTATTTATATATCATATATATATATGTCACTATATTATCGCACGTAGATAATCAATATTATAGGCAAGCGATAAACATCATCACAGGAAGGTAATCATATCACAAGAAAGAAATGAACATTATAGAATAGGAATGGTCGGATCACCTAGGAATCCCGCGTTTCGTTCGAGCTATCAAACGAAACGTGACATTCCCCGGTCACAAGAATAGCCCGTGCGCAGCCAAAAACTGACCCCTACGAGTTCGGCAAGCAACCAGGCAACCCAAGAAATGAGGTAACCCAACATCATTATCATGAGGGGGCCACCCGACACTTTCTCGAATCCGGTGTCTTGAGTACTCCTCCGTGGGTCTATCGTATACCCCCTATAACCATGGCAAGCAACCCGCCAATCCTAGACTCAAGCGACCCAATCTCAACTCCTTGAAATGGCTACCCGCTGCAATCTAGAATTCGGTTGCTCGTGCGCTTCTCTGCAGGGTAATCCTAAACCTGTATTATACAACGGCGACAACGATCGCAACCTGATCGTGTCCCGATAAATAATAATATATCAATCGGTGAGTACGGCTACATGTGAACCGCTAAGTCCCGAAACAAAGAATATACATATAGCGGAAATGGCAGCCACAAGTTGGAGCCTATCCCGAACAAATGAATATAAAAATGGCTACAAGTATGAAAGAAAATAATACTTATCGCAATATTACACTTCCATACGGGGGCTATTCATTTCGCGACCATCCACACCAACATCTCAATAACAAATGCGCAATCTCGTCTAATTGATCATATATCAATTAGGCAACGTTTACCAACGCATATCCTTATTTTATCCGTGTTCGAGCCGACTAAATCAAACACTTTGATTTCGTGAATTTGAACCATGACAATAGAATTCATAAACCGCGAGATCACTAACTTGAATTTCAAAACAGAATTTCAAGTTCATCCCGGCAATGAAAATCTCCTCATTTTTGCATGAAATCGAACCCCAATAACCCCCCCAAAAAACCTACACTATATGAACCTTGATTCGGCTCCAAAATGGGGCTAAATCAGGGGCAGGATCAGCCTCGCATCAGGGCGGGATCAGCCTCGCATCAGGGCTGAATCAGTCCCAAATCGGGGTAGATCCAGTGGCTGATTCAGCCCCCGATGCGGGGCTGAATCGGCCTCTGTTCTACCATGAATCGGGGCCGAATCTGTAAGTGCACGACGGCGCCCCGGTCGTCAATCCGACGGCCAAATGCAGAAATGGTGATAAACTTTAATTTTGCGAACTTAGCAAACCGGCACCACCGCGCACTAAACCCCGGATCGGGCCATTAAACTAGATCTAGCAAAGTAACAAGATAGGGAAGAGATATACCGAGTGATCCGAGTCCTCCAGTCTTCTCGTCATCGTCCCGAAATCTCGCGGAAACTCCGGTCGTCGCCTCCTCGCCGGAAGGGCACCACATCGCCTGCATCTTTTACGGGCTCCCACCTCAATACCGAGGCAACTCGGGCACGAAGCTGGAAAGTCGACGTGCCCAAGATGTGCTGTAGAATATAGTGTAGAGTGCATGTCTCACTTTGGGGTATTGGTTGCCATTTTTGAGGAATTTTTGCACAAGAGTTTTCATGGAAGCTTGCTAGAAAAAGAATGGAGCATGCTAGAAAAAGAATGGACCATCCTCTGGAAAAATGAGCTCGGCCAAAACTAGTATATAGTGCTCAGTGGAATTAATTATGAAGAGTGCACCAATGAAACCATGTAAAAGGAAATTTCCCTTCACAAATCAACAGAGCACACACACACAAAAGGGGGGGCCCACGAAATTAGCAAGCAAGGAATTTGCCACACAAATTAAACCTCATACCATTCCCAAACAGTGGCCGGCCCATACCAACTTATCCATCACAAATTCACATCAAAACCCATACCCTCTCATATCTCAATTAATGCATGAATAGCAAAGAAGATTTCATAATCAATCCTTTTGCAATAAACCCCTCCACAATGTGTTATTTGCAAACTTGCAAATAACCCCCTCCATCGGAAAAGTCCGGCAGGGAAAGAACAAAGGAAAACCGGCCGGAACGGAATGCAAACTGGCAACTCCAGAAAACTGGTCCCATAATAAATTACAGGAAAACCCCGATACTGTGCATACACACCCGCATTTGTATTCCGACCGAAATACAAATGCAAAAAGACAAAACTACACTATCTAACACTAGAATCCGGTTTAAGCCAAAGCCGGCTAGTAAAAACCGTCCGATCACGATCCGTGCAATACCGCACGTATCTGATCGAACCCTGCCATATCTCCATACGGCCTCTACAGCGTTTCGCCCGAAAGCTTGAGTAACTAAAAGTGTGGTGGACTCTAAAGACTCGTCAATACTATGGCTGTGGATTTAACCACTAGCACGTCAAAGGTATAAGCCAATACGTAACGGGCCACCAGCTATTGACCAAAAGGGACGTCGATGAGCGAGCTCATCCTGACACCCTACTGAGCCTGTCAGTGACAATACCCGTACAGTCCGGTCCGTTCGTCTATGAGCATCGCATGTCGGGCCTAGGGGGTGGGTAAAAGTCAGACTCCCAAAAGCGGTACAAGTCGTGTCGGAGTGTAGCCCAGAACACCCTGAGATACTACTGGAATACCTACCAGTAAATCTCCTGCCTTGGCCAAGGACTTCGTGTAATGGCTCTCCTAGACACAGCGCGACCTCACCCCCAATACCGGGAGAGACGAACCCCTGAAGATCCGCTCACTGCCTCCATGTGGCTCGGGACTGTACCTAACTAAAACCTGTTTGCACGACTCCTTTGAGCCGTGGTAGGGTAGTAATCAAAGCACAGTGGGAACTCACACGAGACAAATGACGATCCCCAGGTCGATGAACTAACCTGTACACATGTCACCTGGGAACTGCTATCTGACGTCAGGTATAAGACCAACTAGCATGTTCTCGGCGAGTCCTGTCCGGTGTACTCATAACCCAATGAGCACCTGTATACATCTTAGGTGAACCAACTGACACCAGTGGCTTGTGAGACCGGCCACCGCCCCTCGTCGGGGTCTCGACTGTATACACTAGTCTACTCTGGAGAATCGATGCCCTGTCTCGAAACTCCCACGACTAGGGATCTTTTAAGGATATGCTAATAGACTCCAGCTCTCACTTATATGATCGCCCTCATACTGCCGGCAGTCAAGCAAGAATCCTAGGGGCTCTATCATCGTGCAATAGCGACCTGTCAGGTCACCTAAAGCAGTACACGATGATAAAGATAAACCAGATAGCATACTATCATCTCGAGTAAGACTGTTGTACCGGGATAGGTCCTCCTTCAATCATTGCAATCACGTGCCTGTGATCCAATAATTGACTCTGAGGGCACTACCTCCAACAATCTCCCACTTGCACTCAAGGCTAATTATTGCGATGTCGCATACTCACAGCCCGTGTGATACCGAACACCCAACTCCTCTACTAGTCAGTCTTATAAAGCCTGTTTGCGAAACTCTTGCGTTCGAGGAATAGCCTCAGTGAGTGGATCCGCCTAGATGTTTCTTTCTATGTCTCTCTATATCTCAAGTTCGCGGAGAAAACCATCTCCCGAAAAGAGCAATACCTGTCTTAGAATGTCTGGATGTCTGATGGGACCTAGCTCATAAATGAACTCCAAATCCAAACTTCTTAGACTGTATCTTCAACTGAACTTAATCAGTATCCTGCGCCATGCCTCCCTCAGTATTGCCTTGGACCACCTGTCCAAAATACTGCCCCTCGTCAGAGGGAAAACTATAACTCTGACAACCTCCTTGTCGTCCAGGTCACCTTGGAAGCCTGGAATGATAACTGTCCCCCGAATGAGGCTGTCGTTATCATATCCCTAGAACATCCACTTATGTTCTAAAACTGCTTCCGACTGTTTCTCCAGGATTGGATCAATATCAACTTTTTGCACCTACTGCAAGAACAACATCTGGTGTGGTACTTGACATCTCATGATTGACTCAATTGCCTAAGCAAGTGATCTGTCAATCATGCACATCCCTCTCTATCTTTAGTCTATAAGACACCATTAGAGAGGGTGACTCCATCACCTGCAGGTATACTACCGTGCCAGGAGTCGTCCATTCTAAATACTCTTAGAATGCTGTCAAGGTACCCTGATTGGGAAACCACCCAAATCTAGATCTAAAACCATAGATCTAGTAACCAGTATGTCTTATATAATGTCCAAGTCCTTTGTGGAGAAAACACTGTGTGACGACCATGGTATAACCGATCGTAGTATAGGAGTTTCCTTTCCTACTCTGTATATGTCATCCAAAACCCGGATATCACACCCTACTACCTTCTCAACAGATCCATCCCCTATTCTGATGACGTCAAACCCATGACTGTCATATCAGAAATAGATGATCTTTCTCCGCTACATCTGCTTTAGTCTATAAATAGACATAAGCCTGATGTCCACCAATGCTTCCGCTGCTCCCACTGACTACGACAACCCTCTGGCAGAGTCATATAGACGTGCACTTCTAAAGCTAGTTTAGAACGACGCTATACTCATCCTCCTACCGGGTCTCGCAGCCTGGAACAACAGCAATGGCAAGTGTGGGTAAACAAGAACTTCCCTGTCACCGTCCTTGAGGCTACCGGAGTACCTCTCGGGTGCCTGAAGTTACCCACCTTATCTGCGGAGTGGCCAATGGAATGTCAAATCTGGTTGAATCTTTAGGTTCCTTATCAAATCTTCAGTAATCGTTTGCGGTTCTGGAATCACTTCCAGTTCTACCATACTCCCACTACTGTTTTTGAAAAAATCCATTTTTATTAAAACTGTGGCGAGTCAAGAAAAATATCACTATTGATCTTTCTTATGGTAGAAAATCAACCCTCGTCATAGCCTGGGTCAACCCACAAACAGCCATTACAGAAACGTGCCTTGAGTTTTCCAGAGTCTGGTTTTAATCATAAGACGGACAACTCCCCGTACCTTAACAATGTTAAGATATGAACTGTACTATATCCAATATAGAACCAGAGGCACTGATTTAATTGAACCAGATTCAAATCATGCAGCTATCTCCAGTGCATGTCAACTAAATGGAAGGAGGCCGATCAGCGTTACTCAACTTAGGAATGCTTCCAATTATGAGTAACCTGAAAGAGAAGCAATTTCTCTTTATCATTACTATCGACTGAATACCATACACAAGTATTTACATCTTCGATCACCTTGAAGAATCCCGATACTTGCTACACCTGGTTCTCTACTCTATTCAAATACCTATAACTCCTCAAAACTTAGACCCTGTGTTTCTACGAAACACATGTCTAAGAACTAGAGAAGTTAAAAGTAAACAGAATATAGTATGAGGACCAACCCCTCTGTCCTAATGGACACTGGACAACATACAATACTCTGTATAAGTCCGCCGAGTCTAACAACTCTTTCACTGTGTGTCGTAGGTTGAAAACTGTACTTATGGTCAAGAAGAATTACACCGCTGTTTAATGCTCCTTACCCAACCATCCACTGATATAGGTAAATGTCATCGACATAATATCAAAAAGGTATATCTCACTCTATGAAAATAGACGTACAGATATATCAATTTGAAATTGGTGCATAACAGCGGATATTCAAAACTAAACATTTGCCGACCGGCAAACAGCCCAGGTGATTTCCTCAAATATCACCGATTACAACGAATCCCGATATAATGAGGATGATCACCCAATTCCCAATAACCTACTCCCACTCATCATCTGTAAAACCATACAGATGTGAGAATCATACCTGGTAAATACATACCCTGGAGTAAGTATCTAATCGGGAAATCAGTTTTCTTTTAACAGTACACAGTTGAACTGAAACATTGAAATGTTTCGATGGGATATCCCGGTATTCCTAGTAATGCCTCTTCCATTATCCAGATTCACAACTGTAACCGTATAATTCTTTGCCACCTCTCCAAATCCCTTTATATGTCTTTAGTCATTACCTTCTGCACACCCCTTTAGGCCAATTGGTTTTCTTCCTTCCCTATCGTTCGGCACCAGCCTATGGTTTAGAAGAAGACTATCCAATAAGCATAATGGGTGAACTGTCCTAGTCCTAGGAGCACTCGCAATGCGAGAGAAGGTGAAGATAAAAGACAACCGAATAAACCTTATTCCTATTTCTCCTGGACCAGAATCCATCCCCGAACTGGAACAAGTTCCTTTCGAGTTCGTATATAACCATACGATGGAGTATCCAATAAACTGTGGATCTTCGTAGTGATACGGAGTGTCCTGGAGAAATACAAAGGTGATTTAGGATTGGCTAAGAAATACTTGGTTTGGTCGTGAATATCAGTCGCAATTTACTTTGCCCTCTTACTAATCCCTTGCTTTGTCTTAATCTTAATACCTTCTGTACACCATCGTTATGCTAATTGGTTTTCTTCATTTCCCACCCTTCGGCACCAGCCTATGGTTTGGAAGAAGACTATCCAATTTGCATAATAGGTATACTATCTCCTAAACCAAGGAGTACTCGCAACCTGAGAGAAGGTGAAAGGAAAAGACAACTGAATAGTCCTATTCGTTTTCTCCAGAACCGGAAACCATCCTCGAATTCCTTCGAGTTCGTATCTAACCATACGATGGATTTGTCCAATGGAAGTGGACGTTCGCAGTAATACGGAGTGTCCTGGAGAAAAGGGTAAAAGTAGGAGTGGCAATGAGGCCTGCAACTCTGACAATCCAAAAGCCAGTGTTTGAGAAGGTTCGGTCAACTTGGTCTCTGAGTCGTAGTCTTAGGGTCGGGTCAATGGTCGCAGCCAGAGAGAGAGAGAGAAAAGAAACACTCAGCGTGCACTCTAATCTAGATCAGAATGGTTACCAATTTATCTAATCTGGAATCCTCCCACTGTACCTCAAATTCTCCTCCAAACCTGAAAGAAGAATTAGTCGGGGTCACCCGAGGAGTAAACCAACTCATCAGTGGGAATCGGGATCCAACTATCATCGCATGATAACGTGACGTAATCCGCTCACGTCATCACACTCCAGAAGGTATGCGCATATCTGGCAAGTTTCAGTTCTTTTGAAACTCCCGATGTGATTTTTACCCCATGCTCTTATGACCTTGGCGTGAGGTCAAAATATCATAAGTCACATGTCAAGTTCTACCCATCATTGTCCAGGTTAATTTGAACCCACCCATACATACCCTTGACGTAGGCCAAAATAGTAGTACGATTGTCCCAAACCAACGCATCTATCAATGCAACAGATAAATACCCGGCAACTACCAAACACTATGCCTTAGCGTGAGGTCAAAATACATAACTTGAATACTACCGAATATTTAACTGAAATGATGGAGGGCTACGAATGGTTTCTGGCGAAAACCTTTAACGTAATGAACTTGATATCGTTGAAGGAACGGATAGCTTTTTAGAAAATATAGTGACGAAAACCTTTACTAAAGAGGTCACTCCCGGTGAAGGGATCTCGGCTCTTTCCCCGTAGAATGGGGTGCTGGATATTCATAACCGAATATCACTGTGCAAAGCAAAAGTAATCGGCTATAGTGAAGTTAATGCCCTGACGCAAACTTCTGTCCAAGGGGTCACTCCCGGTGAAGGGATCTCGGCCCTTCCCTCGTCGACTGAGGAGCAGGATATTCCAAATGAATACCACGATGCAAACAAAAGTGAACGTCCTTGCAATAACAGCTTTTTGAAAAGTGTTCCAACAACATCAGATTAGGTTTTTTTAACTTGCATTGATCCGAATCAACGCAGTCCCATCAATTGATCACACCACAAAGAACGAAAATATACTGACGTACGTATATGCCATCCGCATTCGCCACTGGGTCCCGTCATCACCCGTTAGGTTAGCTAACTAACGGCAGAGCGGGGACTGGACTAGCGCGGATGAAAAACATATACAACATCTACTAATATATATACCAATATATATAGTATTTCGCTCAAGGCGTGAATAAAATGCAACATCACAGAAATGTACAGCATCACAGAACAATACAGACATCTGGGATCCCCGGGTTTCACAGAGCCACTACTGAAACCCGACGTTCCCCTGGTAGTGTGGATAGCCTGTGCAATGAAATCCTAGACCCCTACGGGCGCGGCAAGTCACCCGCCAAAACCTGAAGCGAGGCAGCCTCCTTCAGCACCGTGAATAGACCACCCAGCATTTCACGGAATCCGGTAACTTGCGCACCCCTCCTGGGTCAACCTGTACCCCCTACGAGTGCGGCGAATAGCCCGCCAATTCCATACTGAAGCCCCCTCCGTCTCAATGCCCTGAGATGCGGGCTTGTTGCCCTCTAGAACCCGGCTATCCATGCACCCCTCCGCGGGGCAATCCTAGTACAGAAAGTAAAATATACATACACCGGGTACAACGACCGCAACCTGGTCGTGCCCCAAAATAATATTACAAACAGGCAGTGACGGCAGTCCACATGTCGGACGCTCGCCCCGCAATATCAAATGTACATAATACAACAAAACTGTACTAGCATTGCATCCAGGCTATCCCCACGACCGATCCGCAAGATCACAGCAAAAACACAGAACATCAACGTGAAAGTCACGTTCGCAAATCCGTCTAACCGGGCTATAGCAGTTAGACTGGATTTACCGATCGAGTGACATTCACGGTCGCAGATATAATGTAAATACTGTGAAATAATGTGTTTAAAATATCCGATCGATCAAAAATTAACAAGTGGGCCCCCAAGCAATACTGTAGCAGATCAGGAAATTCTGGGCCCAATATTAATATTCCAAAACCCCAATTTTCACCCAAAAGGCCTACTGGAAAAATTGTACACACTGATCAATCAATACTGCGGCGGAACCGCGGCAATAAGTAGGGTTATGCCGCGGTTCCGCGCTCCCCTGAAGAGATCAGTGTCTCGAATTTCTACAGTAGTCTTAGCACTTCTAGCACAGTACTTTTATACAACCTGAAAAATTTTTGGAGACCAAAAAATTTTAACAGAAAACTGTCGCTAGCAAAAATGTAGATTTTGGAATTTTGGTCGATCAGAAATGCAAAACACATCAAACGAAGCTAGACGAAGTTAATGGCGAGGCTCTGATACCACTATAAGTGCACGGCGGCGCCCCGGTCGTCAATCCGACGGCCAAATGCGGAAATGGTGATAAACTTTAATTTTGCGAACTTAGCAAACCGGCACCACCGCGCACTAAACCCCGGATCGGGCCATTAAACTAGATCTAGCAAAGTAACAAGATAGGGAAGAGATATACCGAGTGATCCGAGTCTTCCGGTCTTCTCGTCATCGTCCCGAAATCTCGCGGAAACTCCGGTCGTCGCCTCCTCGCCGGAAGGGCACCACATCGCCTGCATCTTTTACGGGCTCCCACCTCAATACCGAGGCAACTCGGGCACGAAGCTGGCAAGTCGACGTGCCCAAGATGTGCTGTAGAATATAGTGTAGAGTGCATGTCTCACTTTGGGGTATTGGTTGCCATTTTTGGAGGAATTTTTGCACAAGAGTTTTCATGGAAGCTTGCTAGAAAAAGAATGGAGCATGCTAGAAAAAGAATGGAGCATCCTCTGGAAAAATGAGCTCGGCCAAAACTAGTATATAGTGCTCAGTGGAATTAATTATGAAGAGTGCACCAATGAAACCATGTAAAAGGAAATTTCCCTTCACAAATCAACCGAGCACACACACACAAAAGGGGGGGGGCCACGAAATTAGCAAGCAAGGAATTTGCCACACAAATTAAACCTCACACCATTCCCAAACAGTGGCCGGCCCATACCAACTTATCCATCACAAATTCACATCAAAACCCATACCCTCTCATATCTCAATTAATGCATGAATAGCAAAGAAGATTTCATAATCAATCCTTTTGCAATAAACCCCTCCACAATGTGTTATTTGCAAACTTGCAAATAACCCCCTCCATCGGAAAAGTCCGGCCGGGAAAGAACAAAGGAAAACCGGCCGGAACGGAATGCAAACTGGCAACTCCAGAAAACTGGTCCCATAATAAATTACAGGAAAACCCTGATACTGTGCATACACACCCGCATTTGTATTCCGACCGAAATACAAATGCAAAAAGACAAAACTACACTATCTAACACTAGAATCCGGCTTAAGCCAAAGCCGGCTAGTAAAAACCGTCCGATCACGATCCGTGCAATACCGCACGTATCTGATCGAACCCTGCCATATCTCCATACGGCCTCTACAGCGTTTCGCCCGAAAGCTTGAGTAACTAAAAGTGTGGTGGACTCTAAAGACTCGTCAATACTATGGCTGTGGATTTAACCACTAGCACGTCAGAGGTATAAGCCAATACGTAACGGGCCACCAGCTATTGACCAAAAGGGACGTCGATGAGCGAGCTCATCCTGACACCCTACTGAGCCTGTCAGTGACAATATCCGTACAGTCCGGTCCATTCGTCTATGAGCATCGCATGTCGGGCCTAGGGGGTGGGTAAAAGTCAGACCCCCAAAAGCGGTACAAGTCGTGTCGGAGTGTAGCCCAGAACACCCTGAGATACTACTGGAATACCTACCAGTAAATCTCCTGCCTTGGCCAAGGACTTCGTGTAATGGCTCTCCTAGACACAGCGTGACCTCACCCCCAATACCGGGAGAGACGAACCCCTGAAGATCCGCTCACTGCCTCCATGTGGCTCGGGACTGTACCCAACTAAAACCTGTTTGCACGACTCCTTTGAGCCGTGGTAGGGTAGTAATCAAAGCACAGTGGGAACTCACACGAGACAAATGACGATCCCCAGGTCGATGAAATAACCTGTACACATGTCACCTGGGAACTGCTATCTGACGTCAGGTATAAGACCAACTAGCATGTTCCCGGCGAGTCCTGTCCGGTGTACTCATAACCCAATGAGCACCTGTATACATCTTAGGTGAACCAACTGACACCAGTGGCTTGTGAGACCGGCCACCGCCCCTCGTCGGGGTCTCGACTGTATACACTAGTCTACTCTGGAGAATCGATGCCCTGTCTCGAAACTCCCACGACTAGGGATCTTTTAAGGATGTGCTAATAGACTCCAGCTCTCACTTATATGATCGCCCTCATACTGCCGGCAGTCAAGCAAGAATCCTAGGGGCTCTATCATCGTGCAATAGCGACCTGTCAGGTCACCTAAAGCAGTACACGATGATAAAGATAAACCAGATAGCATACTATCATCTCGAGTAAGACTGTTGTACCCGGATAGGTCCTCCCTCAATCATTGCAATCACGTGCCTGTGATCCAATAATTGACTCTGAGGGCACTACCTCCAACAGAATCAAGCTCAAATTGGGTGGGTTTGGGTTATCGTGAGCCTACTATAAACTCTTGGTCTAAACCAAGAATCTGGTGGCTCCAGCACAAGCAAAAATGAGAGCTTTTCATGCAAATATTTAAAACTAGGTTTGAAAATTTTGGGTTTCCAGAATTCCAATGTCACCAAAACAAGTTGTAGTCTTTTGGTATGGCTTGGATACCACTGTTGGGTTGCTAGGCACCTCTAGTAGGGTTTAAAGCTCGGCAGAAGCGGTAATTTTAAAAATCTAGAGAGCATTAGCAAACCTAAATCAAGAATCAAACCAAAATACTAAACTTGCAACTAAACTAGTGAGCTAGAAAACTAGAGTCGGCGGACTACAACCTTTGTAGCGCATTAGCCACCTCTTCTTGGACTCCGGCTAATCTCCACAAAGCCCGAAACAAACTTGCTCGATGATCTCCTCGCCAAAGATGATCCACCTTGAGATTACTCCAACACAAGCTTTAGCTTCAAATTGATCTCATCAAAATGAAGAAACCTATAAATTAAAGTTGATAAGAATGATTAATAGGAGATGTAGAATGATTAGCTCACTAATTTTTCTCTTTTCTTTTTCCATTCCTCACTTGAAGAAAAATAAAGAGAGAGAAGAATAAGCATGGAGGAGATGAGAGAAGAAGATGATACGGTTCAATATGAGAACAAAACAAAAATGAGTCATTAAAAAACCACCTCATGAATTCTACAGTTAGACATTTGGGGCAAAAGTTAAGCGAATATCTTTCGCTAGAAGAGATGTCAAGGCTCTAGCAATTTTGCTAAAAACCTTGACGTATCTGCGATAAAAGCCAGTGTGGCCTAGAAACGACCTAATGTCCTTCACGGTTTTGGGAGGAGGTGAATTAGATATGACATCTATTTTCGATTTATCTACCTCGATGCCCTTTTGAGAAAATATATGTCGCAAGACTATGCCTTGTTTCACCATAAAGCGGTATTTCTCCCAATTAAGAGTTAAATTCTTCTTTAGACAATGTGTTAATACCAGCTCTAAGTGATCTAGACATTGATCAAACGATTCAACAAAGATTGAAAAATCGTGCATAAATATATCCAAAAAACGTTCAACCATGTCGGAAAATATAAATATCATACACCTTTGAAATGTGGCCGGTGCATTGCATAACCCAAATGGCATGCGACGATACGCAAATGTGCCAAATGGGCATGTAAAAGTGGTCTTCTCTTGGTCTTCGGGAGCTATGGAGATTTGATTATATCCCGAATATCCATCCAAGAAGTAATAATATTCATGTCCGGCTAAACGCTCTATCATTTGGTTGATGAAAGGAAAGGGAAAGTGAGCCTTCCTTGTAGCTGCGTTTAACTTTCTATAATCGATACAAACTCTCCAACCAGTTTGGTTTCGAGTTGTAATCAGTTCGTTTGCATCGTTTTTAATCACAGTAATGCCAGACTTCTTTGGCACAACATGGATCGGACTAACCCAAGGACTATCGGAGATTGGGTAGATAATTCCATTGTCTAAACATTTTATAATATCGTTTCTCACCACTTCTTTCATTACTGCACTCAGCCTACACTGTGGATCTCTCACGGTCTTGGCATTATCAACTAAATGAATCCTATATTGTACAATAGAAGGGCTAATTCACTTTATGCCAGCCATGGTCCAGCCAATTGCTTCACGATTAGCGCAAAAGATTCCTAGTGATGCTTCTTCCTATCCTTAGGAAGATCACTAGCGATTATAATAGGTAAGGTTTCGTTTTCTCCAAAATAAGCATATTTTAAATGAGATGATAGAGTTTTAAGCTCTAATTTAGCTAGTTCTTCCACTGAGGGAAGTGGTTGCGGTCTTGGTTCTGTAGTTAATTGTTCATGATTGTCCCAACGTGAGTATAACACTTGACCATCTGACGAGTCTAACTCATCTTCAAATTCATACTCATTGAAAATCTGTTCTAAGTTAAAATCAAAATCTTCCTCACAAGACACTTCCTCTATCATGTTTATAGCAAGGGTTTCTTCAATCAGTTCATTATACTGGTTCTCTATATTAAAGATGTTAAGATCAACCATCATGTTTCCAAAAGAGAGTTTCATGGATCCATTACGGTAGTTGATTAACGCATTTGATGTTGCAAGGAATGACCATCCTAGAATGACCGGAATTTTGCTCCTTAGGTTATAGACTGGTTCAGTTTCATGGACTATGAAGTCCACTAGGAATATGAATTATCCTATCTTGATCAAAATATCCTCGATCTCTCCTTTCGGTGTTTTGATTGACTGATCGGCAAACTGTATAGTTACTTTAGTCAGTTTTAATTCGCCTAAACCTAGTTGATTGTAAACTGAGTATGGAAGCAAGTTTACACTTGTTCCCAAATCTAGCAATGCTCTATTTATGAACCTGTTACCTATTGTGCATGAAATGGTAGGACAACCGCGTAACCTATATTTCACGGGAATTGAGCTAGATAATGTTGGATATATATGCCCTAGAGGCCTGTATTGTATATGATGCTAGGGATATGTATGTACAGGACAATCTTGCTCAGTTGTATATAGTATATTATTTGAGTTGTCTTTATCTTGATGTATGTGTTTCTTTCTATTGATACTTTATATTGCTTGCACATATTGATAAAGACTCGATACAGTAGTATACTATTATGGTTTGACTTTATCTTAACATGTGCATATGTTATACTTGATATAACATATGGCGGTTAAATATTGATAAAGCCCGAAAGATTTTGCTTGACTACCAGCATTATGATGGCGATCATACTTGTGGGAACTGGGTAGTTCATAAGCACATCCTTAAAGGTCCCAAGTCGCAAAAGTATCAAGACAGGGCATCGATACTCCAGAGTAGAGTTGTATATACGTTTCTAGACCCCGACGAGGGCCGATGGCTGGTCCCACAACCATTGGTGTAATCACCTAAGATTGTATATAGGTGCTCACTGGGGGTGAGTACATTGAACGGACTCGCTGAGAACCGCTAGATGGTATTATACCTATCGTCAGATAGCGGTTCTCAGGTGACATGTATACATGTTAGTCTTAAAACCTCTAGATGGTATTATACCAATCGTCAGATAGTGGTTCTCAGATGACATGTCCCGAGCCACATGAAAGTGTTTCTTAACACCACCGCTGGGTTTCACAAGCATCTAGCATGCTATTTTTTAAAAATTGGGGTGCTAAGCTACACTAACCTAGATCTAACTAAAATGATTAGGGGTTTTAAGCATGATATCAAAAACTATACTAAAGTGAAGGAGGCAACAACCTTTGTAGACCGTGTCCTTTTCTTCAAAAGCTCCGTGTAGTAGTCCACGCGACTCCACTAGGCTCCACTTGAAGTTGGATTGAGCTTCCTACGCGACCTTCGTGCCGAAGATGATCCACCCGAAGCTCCGCTAATCCAAGCTATCTCTTCACTAAACTTACTTTAGTGAAGGAAACACACTACATCTAAGTGCTAATCAAGTGTAGGATTATGAAGTAGGTGTTCTAAGCTCACTTAGGTTTCTTCAAAACCCTATGATTCACATCATATGTGAGGGATAGGGTTTTGTAGAGGAGGAAGAAGAAGATGGAAAAATGAGAGAGAGCTAGAGCGAAAAAGAGCTCAAGAAAAAATCATCAAGTGTAGAATGGCACACCCTTGCTCACTTATTGAAGCATGGATAAATTTCTAATAAATTTATTCAACCATACTTCAATAGTGTTGCAAGACCAATAAATAAATATAAATGCCATGCCACACCCATAACATAAATATCTCTCCAATTTCCACCTCTTTTTCTATTTTCTAAAAATAGAAAATCCAACCATGCTTCTTTTAATATATATATATATATACATATATCAAATATATATATATATATATACACACGCACATATCAAATATATATATATATATATATATATTAATATATATTAAGAAAATAATTAGTGAGCAATAATACTAGTTAATATATAATTATATCAACTATAAATATATATCATATTATTAAATCAACACTTGATTCAATAATCCGGCTATATCATATATAACCGACTAATATTATTTATCTGTATATCACATTATCAAATCAACACTTGATTCGATAATCCGGTTATATCACATATAACCTGACCGATAACAAATAACCTCCAGATTAGAATACGGTATCTCATACTCGTATTCAATCAGGCCCACCCACATATTAGCATATGTGTCCTACTTCGTTTCGAATGAACTAAGAAACCTTTGTGTGGGACTCTAAAGACTCGTCAATACGCCAGCAGTAGGTGATGATCACATCAGTCACCCACAAGCCGTCAGCGGAACTAGCTGGGCGTAAGGGCTACCTAGGTATTGAGCGAATAAAAGATCAACAAGAAACCTTGTCCAAACTCCCATGAATCCTATAAGTAACACTTACTGTATAGTACGGTCTTTTTGTCTGATATGTCGCATATCGAGTCTAGGGGTGGAATTGTCAGACCCTAGTAACTTGATAAGTCATGCCGATGTATGGCTCATAACGGTTTGAGAAACTACTAACCAGGGATTTACTGTTATAGCTAATCGATCATAGCGCAACATCAACTCCTAATACCGGGAGAGACGAAACCCCTCTTATCGCTCACTGCCTCAATGTGACTCGGGACTGTACCCAAAATCCACCTGTTTGCATGACTCCTTTGAGACGTGGTAGGTAGGAAATAAAAGTACAGTGGGAACCACACAAGACTCTATGACGATCTCGGGTCTATAGACTAACATATACCAGTGTCACCAAAGAACTGCTATCTGACGATAGGTATAGTACCAACTAGGAGTTCTCGGTGAGCCCTGTTCGGTGTACCCATTCTCTAATGAGCACCTGTGTACAATATTTGATATCAAACACCAATGGATATGGGGTCAACCATCGCCCCCTACAGGGTCAAGAAATGTACACACCAGTTTACTCTGGAATATCGATGCCTTGTCTCGATACTCCCTCGACTAAGAACAATTAAAGGATGTGCTTGTGGACTACACAAGTCCCAGTAGTATGATCCGCATCATAGTCTTTGTAGTCAAGCAAACATCCTAAGGGCTTTATTAACATGTATCAGAGAGACAGTATAATAATACTGTTAGTTATGTATATGCCCTAGAGGCCATTGTTGTACATATGATGTATATTATAATGGATGCTTGGATATATATAGAGATGACTTTCTTGCTCGTCATGATAGTATGCTATTTGGTTTCACTTTATCTTAACATGTTGACTTGTATTGGTTTACTGTTTTTCTCTCACATGTTGATAAAGCCCTTAGGATCTGTACTCGACTACTGGGACTATGATGAGATCATACTAGTGGGGCCTTGGTAGTCGATGAGTACATCCTATAACTATTCCTAGTCGAGGGTATATCGAGACAGGGCATCGATACACCAGAGTAGACTAGCGTATACGCATCTTGACCCATATGATGGGCGATGGATGATCCCATATCCATCGGTGTTTGACATCAGAGATGGTGTACGGGTGCTCAGTGGAGACTGGGTATACTGGACGGACTCGCCGAGAACTCCCAGATGGTGATATAGCACACGTCAGATGGCAGTTCTCCGGTGACACTGGTACAGGGTAGTCTGTAGACCCGAGATCGTCATAGAGTCTTGTGTGATTCCCACTGTGCTTTGATTTCCACCTTACCACGTCCAAGAGGGCGTGCAAAACGGTGGCTTTTGGGTACAGTCCCGAATCACATGGAGGCAATGAGCGATAGGAGGGGATTCGTCTCTCCCGGTATTGGGAGTTGATGTTGTGCTGTGTTCGATTGGCTATAACTGGAAGTCCCTGGCCAGGGCTGATATAGAGATTTACTGGTAAGTGTTACTGGTAGTTTCTCGACCCGTTATGAGCCACACATCGACACGACTTATCGGTTAATGGGGTCTGACGTATACCACCCCTAGACTTGATATGCGACATATCAGACGAACAGACCGGACTGTACGGGAATGTTACTGATTGGATTCATAGGAGAACGCACATGCTAGCTTGTTGATCTTCTGATCGCTCAATACCTGGGTGGCTATTACGTTTAGCCGACCGCTTGCAACTTGTGGGTGTTTGATATGATCATCACCTACTACCGGCGTATTGACGATTCTTTAGAGTCCTACACAGAGGTTTCTTGGCTCAGGCGAAACGGAGTAGAGGCACATATGTGATATGTGCAGGACCGAGAATAATGCGATATGAGATACCGTATTATATTCTCGCGATATTTAGATATGAACCGGGTCATCGGATTAAGTGTTGATTCGATGAATCGGTACATGATATATTAGTCAGTAATATTCGATATAGCCGGATCATCGAATCAAGTGTTGATTCGATAATTTAATGTATAATAATATATATGATATATTGTATTACATTATCTAATATTGGCTCGCTTTATTATTTCATTTTCTCACTGGATGATACATTGATATATATGCGATATATGTTAATTGTATTATTTTCTTTTGTTGCAAGTATATAATATATATGTGATATATATTATTGTGACATGATATGATTTATTGTTAAACATGTTTAAGGATGATTAACTGAGGTTAGGGTTTGATTAGGGTTAGTTGCTTCATGCACCTTCTGGAAGCAATTTCTTTTGTCATGGTTAAGATATTTGTTGATGACACATTGCTAACCAAACCAAACCCTAACTCTAGTTGTTTCTCTACACATTATTAGCCACTCATCCTTGACCATGGTTTATACATCAATCATATACTTTTATTTCTATTCATCACAAAAGGATTTTATCATTATCTTTTCCATTATCATCTTCTTCTCTCTTGAAAAAGCTCACTTGAAATTCTTTATGTGATGAATAAATATGAGAAAATGATTTAAAAAGAAAGCATAAATACTACTCTCTCATCCTCATCTCATCTAGCCCATGAGATTAGTGTGTTCATCTCTTTAGAGTGAGAAAGCTTGAGTCTTTGCAACTTCGACGTAGATCATCGGAGATTTGGAATACTTCAAGCTAGAATGGATCGTTCGAGTCGTGAAGCCTCTCATGAGTCTGGGAGATCGTGGATCGCGGCAAAGGGACTTCTACTCGGAGCTTGTGAAGCAAAGGAGCGGACTACAAAGGTTGTAATCCCTCACACTTAGATAAAAGTTATCATCTTGCATGTTTAACCCTAATAATCTAGCAAAGATCCCGGCTTTGGGTTGTTCGGCACGTCTAAATTTTTATCCGGGCATGTTTGATGCCTTATGAACCTTCACAAGAGTGCCTAGGAACCCTACAGTAGTATCAGAGCCTAGCTAGAGCATTAGGCGTCGTGTTTACGAAGTTAAAACTCCGATCGAACCCGAACCGACAAAATTTACCCCCTCTCTGGAAATTTTTCAAAATCTTGGATTTTTCTGAATTAAAAATACGTAAAAAAATCAGCAGGGAATTCTAAGAATTACCATGAAACACGGGCCCACAATTCCTCTAAACGGCGGCGGAACCGCGGCGAAAACCTGCTTTTCACGGCGGTTCCGCGGCGGAATTATGGATTGGTGACACGCGTTTTTCATGGTAATATCCGTAGGTGCTTGTTGATGCTTCTGGGT
Organism: Agapanthus africanus; assembly: GCA_030015575.1. Lineage (NCBI taxonomy): Eukaryota > Viridiplantae > Streptophyta > Magnoliopsida > Asparagales > Amaryllidaceae > Agapanthus > Agapanthus africanus. Next base: position 522,914,728 of record CM057344.1, read on the forward strand.
ATTTTTAATCTGTTTCAAGTGTTGAATATTCAAGGGTTTGTTTTGTAATAGTAGATTCGATCGGAATATTTAAATTCGTAATTCTTTCCGGATATTTAGAAACTGTTAAACTATTTGAACGGATATCATTAACTCACTGTTTCCCGGTACGGCAAACTTTCAAGTGTTGAATTTTTATCGGGTTTAAATCTTTCGGAAAAATTGTACAAGTTAAGCGGTGGACCCTCCAGAAGACAACAAACCTTAACTCGATTATGTGACCGTCTTGAACTTCCTTTTGAACCTTCGGGTTTGGGGCAGTACGGCGTGCCACATGTGAGGCGTTGGCTTCACCCTTCTACGGCTGGATCACCGATACTGTGACATATTCTGGGATTATTTGAACTCCGCTCAAGCGTTGAGCAATTTAGAAAATTTTGGGTATTTGATTATCTGTTCGGAAAGTTTAATACTGTCTATTTATCTGGAATGTGATACAATATGTGGAATTCATAAAGTTATGTAAGTCCACGTTGCGACCCCCGGTTCTTACGGGGAGGCGGAAACGGTATAAAAATCAAATTTTTAGCGCAAGGGGCAACATGGACTAAGCAAAGTCGGGATCTTTGACTAAACTAAAACTAGCAAACTTAGCTAAAGAGAGTTAGCTACTCGGATGGAGATGGTTATACCTAAACTTGTCTTGAACTCCTTCGTCTTCAAAGCTCCGATGGTGGTCCGATGGCTTCTTCTCGTCGTCTCCGTACGCCGAAGATAGATCCACCTGAAAGCTCCAACCTTTAGCTCCTTCTTCGTTCTTTGAAGAAACTAGTTCACTTGGTTTGCTAAACCTAGTGAACTAGAATGAGTAGAGAAGAAATAGAATGGGATTTTATCTATGGTTCTTGATTCTCAACTCATGAGACAAGAGAACCATAGATCAAGAGAGGGAGCAAGACGTTGAGGGTGAGAGCAAGAGGAGAGCTCAAGAACAAGAGAGAGAATGAGCAAGAAAGAATGAGCAAGTATTTTGTCTCTCACCCTCTCATAATCCAAAGCAATGATAACTCATCATATTAACAAAAGTCTTATGTGATGGTTAGAAGCAACCACAACCATATCATTTCATGCACTCATTTTACACAAATAAGCAAGTAAACAAAAGTCTTTGCCATGAAATGATGGCTATGGTTATCATGATGGTCAACTAGTCAAGCCTAGTCAACCGGTCAACAAGTCAACAAAAGTCAACAAGTCAACAAAGTCAACAAGTCAACAAAAGTCAACAAGTCAACAACCATATCACCATAATACTTAATTAATATAATAGTTAATCACATATCATATTCTTATTAGGGTTGAGCATAAAGTCAAATAGTCAACGGTCAACTGTCAACAACCCTAATGAGAATCCGCTGCCTCTGCCTCCCTGTCAACTGTGCATACACACCCGCATCCGCGTTCCGAGGAACACGAATGCAAACTGGATAAATCCAATCCCATAAGGTACACTAGGATCTGGCTTAAACCAAAGCCCGCTAGTGTAAACTGTCCGGACACTGTACGTGCACAAGTGCACGGATGTGACCGAACCCTGTCGCAAAACCATGCGACCTGTCGCAATACCATGCGACCTCTACTCTTTTGCCTAAAGGCGAAAAGCTTTCTGTGTGGGACTCTAAAGACTCGACACTACGCTGGCAGTGGGTTTAACCACAGACCGCAAGCGGCACTAGCTGTGCGTAACGGTCCCCAGGTAGTGCCGACAAGAAGACCGACGAGGCGAAACCCATCTGAACTCCTACTGAGCCTGAGTGTGACATTCTCCGTACAGTCCGGTCTGTTCGTCTGATACATCGCATGGCGGGCCTAGGGGGCGGTAAACGTCAGTCCCCCAATAGCGGTACAAGTCGTGCCGGAGCGAAGCCCAAAACACCCTGAGATAACACTGGAAACCTACCAGTATATCTCGTTTGCCCTGGCCAGGGACTACTCGTGTAATGGCTCTCCAAGACACAGCGCGATGTCAACCCCGAATACCGGGAGAGACGAATCCTGTCTAACCGTCACTGCCTCCAAGTGCTTCGGGACTGCACCCAACCACTACCTGTTTGCACGACTCCTTTGAGCCGTGGTAGGGTAGTGATCAAAATACAGTGGGAACACACTTGAGGCGAAGTGACAGTGTCAAGTCAGCGGACTAAGCTGTACTCATGTCACCTGGGAACTGATAACTGACGATAGGTACAATACCAACTAGTCAGTTCCCGACGAGTCCTGTCCAGTGTACCCGTAACCTAACGAGCACCCGCATACTATCTCAAGTACGACGTACTGACGGCTGTGGGAAAGACCGTCTCCCACACTGGGATGAGAAGCGCATGCGCTGGTCTACTCAGGAGTATCGATGCCCTGTCTCGATAGTCCTGCGACCAGGGACCAGCATAAGGATGTGCTTATAGATTACCCAGCCCCACTAGTGTGACGGCCATCACATCGCTGGTAATCAAGCAAAGATCCAAAGGGCTCCACTAATGTGTATAGGTGATATACTAAATTAAACACATGTACACATTGAAGCAGAAACAAACCAAGTAGCATACTACTATTTTGAGCAAGATTGTATATACAAGGTGAATATCCCAAGCATCCATTAAGTAATATACAAACTAGTATGATACAGTAATGGCCTCTAGGGCATATACACTAACAATCTCCTACTTGCACTAAGGCCATGTACTGGCGTATCGAAGACCTATCATCTCGATCAGCCGCTCGAACTGAGTCTGGGGCAGGGCCTTGGTGAATGGATCAGCAGTGTTATCTTCTGAAGCGACTCTCCGAACCTCGATCTCCTGGCGATCTACGATCTCCCTGATCAGGTGATACCGCCTCAAGATGTGCCTGGATCTCTGATGGGACCTGGGTTCCTTCGCTAAAGCTATAGCCCCGTTGTTGTCGCAATACAGAGGTATTGGATCAACAATGGACGGAACCACCTGAAGTTCTTTCAAGAACTTCCTCATCCAGACAGCTTCTTTTGCAGCATCAGATGCAGCGATGTATTTCGCTTCCATCGTCGAGTCTGCAACGGTTTCCTGTTTGGAACTCTTCCAACACACCGCCCCTCCATTGAGGGTAAAGACAAAACCCGACATGGACTTGGAATCATCCTTGTCACTCTGGAAGCTGGAGTCAGCAAAGGCCTCGATCTGGAGGTCTTTTCCGCCATACACCAAGAACATCTTCTTAGTCCTTCTCAGGTACTTGAGAATGTTCTTTACCGCTATCCAGTGTTTCTCCCCAGGGTTTGACTGATACCGGCTTACCACACTCAGTACATAAGCTACATCCGGTCTGGTACATAACATCGCGTACATTATAGAGCCTACCGCAGAAGCGTAGGGTATAATAGACATGCGATCCCTCTCCAAATCAGTCTTGGGAGACATCTCTTTAGAGAGGGTGATCCCGTGACAAGCCGGTAGGTTACCGCGCTTGGAATCTTCCATACTGAATCTCTTCAGTATGGTGTCAATGTACCTGGACTGAGAAAGTCCTAATATCCTCTTGGATCTGTCACGGTAGATCCGGATACCCAGAATGTACGAGGCATCACCCAGGTCTTTCATGGAGAACCTGTGTGACAAGAACCCCTTGACAGATTGTAGCATAGGAATGTCATTTCCTATTAAGAGAATGTCATCCACGTATAAAACGAGGAATACAACAGTTCTCACTACAAATCTACTATAGATGCATGGTTCATCTGGATTTTTGATAAAGCCAAATTCTTTGACCGTCTCATCAAAGCAGATGTTCCAACTCCGCGATGCCTGCTTTAGTCCATAGATGGACTTAAGCAACTTGCACACCTTTCCGCTGCTCCCACTCTGAATGAAACCCTCTGGCTGGTCCATATAGACACACTCCTCTAAATTTCCATTTAGAAAAGCTGTCTTTACGTCCATTTGCCAGATCTCATAATCGTGGAAGGCAGCAATGGCAAGAAGGATCCGAATGGATTTCAGCATGGCTACTGGAGAAAAGGTTTCGTCGTAGTCTAAGCCAGGTCTTTGACGAAAACCCTTTGCTACCAGCCTAGCTTTATAGGTCTCAACCTGTCCATCTACACCAATCTTCCTTTTGAAGATCCACTTGCATCCTACGGGTTTTACCCCGTCTGGAGCAATGTCCAACGTCCATACCTTGTTGGTGTACATGGACTCCATTTCGGTCCGCATTGCATCCAGCCATTTCACTGAGTCAACGCTCTGAACGGCCTGCTGGAAGCTAGTAGGCTCATCATAATCTATGATGCAATCCTCTCTATCCCCGTCTATGAGAAAACCGTAGTATCTCTCGGGTGGATGAGTCTGCCTACTACTCCTGCGGAGCGGCGTAGGAATGTCCTGTTCTGTTGAACCCTCTGGTTCCACTAAGCTTTCAGTAACAGTCTGTGGTTCTGGAACTTCTTCCAGTTCTATTGTGCTCCCACTTATCTGGGTTTCCAAAAACTCAGTTTCCAAGAAGCGGGCATGCTGAGAAACAAAAACCTTTTGTTCCTCAGCGGAATAGAAAAGATACCCCCTGGAGTTCCTTGGGTATCCCACAAACTTACACTGTACTGAACGTGCCTCAAGCTTGTCCGCATGCTGCTTCTTTACAAAAGCTGGACATCCTCATACCTTAAGATACTTTAGACAGGGTTTCTTCGCAGTCCACATCTCATATGGGGTGGTAGGCACAGTCTTGGTGGGAGCCTTGTTCAAGAGATACGCAGCTGCTTCTAGTGCATATCCCCAGAATGATCGCGGTAACTCAGCGTTACTCATCATGGACCGAACCATATCCAATAGGGTTCGGTTCCGTCTCTCCGATACACCATTATGTTGCGGAGTGTATGGAGGAGTAAGCTGAGAGAGAATACCATTCTCTTTTAAGTAATTCAGGAATTCGGCACTTAAGTATTCTCCACCTCGATCCGATCTTAGAATCTTAATACTTTTGCCGGTCTGTTTCTCTACTTCATTCTTATACTCCTGGAATTTTCCAAAGGCCTCGGACTTATGTTTCATCAATAAGACATAACCGTACCTTGAGAAGTCATCCGTAAAAGTAATGAAGTAAGAATGTCCGCTTCGGGCATGTGTAGACATTGGACCGCACACGTCACTGTGTACGAGTCCCAAGAGCTCGCTCGCTCTTACTCCTTGTCCAGTAAACGGAGTCTTTGTCATCTTTCCTTTGAGACAAGATTGACAAGTGGCATACGATTGATATTCGAACGCATTCAAATATCCTTCTGTATGTAACTTAGTCAACCTTCTCTCATTGATGTGACCCAATCTACAATGCCACAAGAAAGTCTGATTCATTTCCGGAGACTTTCTTTTGTGTGTATTCTGGACGTTGAAAATCTGTGGTTGGTTTAACACGTATATACCATTACTCAATGTACCTGACCCAATCAAAACTTGATTAAGGTGAATGTTTACAACATTACTTACAAACGCAAATTCATAACCTTCTTTAGAAACTAAAGATACAGAAATGATATTACAGGTTGCGTTGGGTACAAAAAAGCAATTACGCAAAACCAAAACATGTCCATCTGACATTCCCAGGTGATAGTCCCTCACGGCTTTAGCATCCATGCTAGCTCCGTTCGCAACTTTGAGGGTCTTGTCACCTGCCTTCAAAACCCTACGGTTTCTCAACGCCTGCAAAGAATTACAGATATGAGATCCTGATCCGGTATCCAATACCCAGGAAGTAGAGTTTATTGAAAGACAATTTTCAATAACATACACACCTGAAGCTGAAGCTGCAACCTGCTTCAATTCCTGTGTTCTGGCCTTCCAGGCCCTGCAATCATTCTTCCAGTGTCCTTTCTTATGACAATAGAAGCATTCTTCCTTATCCACAAGCTTCCCCGCTATCTTTGTTGCTTTTGCTTTTCCCTTCGTATCCACTTTACTAACACCGCCCCTTGGTTTGGCGGGGGCTTTCTTTTTCTTTCCCTTGGCTTTCGCCTTGGACCTAGAAGAAGATGATCCTCCTACAAACAAAGTGGATGTATCCCTACCTTTCTGTAGGGTGCCCTCTGCGCTCCTCAGCATGTTGAAGAGCTCTGAAAGTTCAACCTCTTTTTCTTGTAAGTTGAAGTTCAGTATAAACTGGGCGTAAGTGGAAGGAAGGGATTGGAGAACTATATCCGTATATAGCTCACTCTCCAATGTGATCCCTAGGTCAGCGAGCTCCTCAATGAAGCCGATCATCTTTAGCACGTGCTCGGCTACTGATGATCCGACGGCCATTCTTGTCGAAAATAACTTTTTCGACGCTTCGTATCTTGCGATACGAGATTGCTCTCCATACAGTTCTTTTGTATGAAGCAATATGGATTCCATGTCCATATTCTCATGCCTCCTCTGATGTTCGTTGTCCATCGAGGCAAGCAGGAGGCATTTGGCCTTCGCGCTATCAATCTCCCAAGTCTTGCGGATTTCCTTATCCGCGACGCTGGAAGTTGGACCAGGGACAGGGGGAGCTTTGGTGGTAAGAAGATACCCCAGCTTGTCATAAGTGATTGCTATCTTGACATTCCTGAGCCAATCTTTATAGTTTGGCCCTGTCAGTTTGTTTTTATCTAGGAGTAACTTAAGTCCAGTCATGTTGATTGGTCGCTGCAATTAGGAAAGAGAAGAAGAAACACTCAGCATGATGCTCTTGCAAGTTTAGAGTGGTTTTTAGTTTGTCTAAACAGGATGGCTCCCACTGTTTCTCGAATCCCTCCTCAAACCATAAAGGAAGAATTAGCCGGGATCAATCCCACCGCACAATACTTGCTTAACCGTTCAGCCAGGCCGGTGTCGGTACTTCGAGGGAGGTTTTCCAACGCTTTCGCGAAGTTCCTTAATTAGAGAACCTCTTTTCCCTGGGGGCGTAGCCCCGCTAACACCTTTCTAGGCACCTACTAGGTTTATAGTATTGATCGATTAGTGAGAAATTTCCCGAGGAGCAGCATATACTCACAGTAGGATCGGGATCCAAATATCATTGCGTGACGAAACTGAAGGAATCCTACCAGAATCATCACACTCCAAATGGTATGCAAATCTAGCAAGTTTCAGTACTTATGAAACTCCCGATGTGAATTTTTTTGCCCCATGCTCTTATGACCTTGACGAAGGTCAACAAATCATAAGTCACATGTCAAGTTCTGCCCGTCATTATCCAGGTTAATTTGAATCCACCCGTATATACCCTTGACGAAGGTCAACAAGGTAATGCGAATGTCCCAAACCAACGCATCTATCTATGCTACATATGAATACCCAATAGCTACCAATCACTATGCCTTGACGAAGGTCAACAAACACAGCTTGAATACTATTGAATATTCATACGAAACGACGGAGGGCTACGAATGGTTTTGGCAAAACCGTGAACGTAGTGAACTTGATTTGGTCGATGGAACGAGATAGCTTTTAAAAGGAGTGGCTCAAGCTCCGCATTTAAAAGTTGGTTTTGAAAAGAACCGAGTGGTTTTTCGAAAGTGTTCCAACGACTTTAACTTGGTTTATTATCTTGCATTAGTTCTTTTAATGCGTGATATTCTTGCATTAGTTCTTTTAATGCGTCCCATCATTTAATCCTACCATTGCAGAAAACAACCAAAATTATGACGTACGCTTATGCCATTCGCATTCGCCACGGGGCCCCGTCATTACCCGTTAGGTTACTTAACTAACGACAGAGCGGGGGCTGGGCTAGCGCGTCTGTAAAACATAAGCAGCGCCTAAATAATATCATATATAGATATACTGCAATGATAAAACATTTCAGATCACAGATAAATACATTGGATATACTAGGAATCTGTAATTTGTACGAGCCTGTAACAAAAACAGATTACACGGTCGCGGTGAATAGCCAATACCCCACCCAAGACCCCTACGGGTGCGGCAAACTACCCGCCAAGTACCCGAAGCGTAGCAACCTCCCTCATCTCCATGAGTAGGCCACTCGACACTTCGGCATACCCGGTAGTTTGTGCACCCCTCCATGGGTCTATCCTAGGTGCAAAAACAGTAAAAAGAAATTATACAATGACGGCTACAACCCCGACCCGGTTGTGCGGCCATACAAATAATTATTACATCAATTTACAAATTTACATGAATTGCAAGAAAAGAAAACTCTCGTCTCACAACCCCCGGCTATTCACCCGCGACAATCCAACATATTTATATACACATTCCAGCATCAAACACAGATCATGTATAACCCCGACCAATCGACTTATAGCGATTAGCCGACGTTCAATACATGCAAACATCACAGATATAACCATCATAGTCAAAGTGCAGTGAAGTTCGGAAAAAAAAATACGGAATTATAGGACCCCAAAAGGAAATTTCTTTTCTGGAAAATCTGGGCACATATAATATATTTCAAAAATCCCAAAACCAACACAGACACACACTGCACGAAAAACGATGCAGAGAAGACGACAAAATGCGGCGCTTCCGCGGCACATGCCTACCTAGTGCGGCGGAAGCGCGGCGGTTTGAACGAATTAGGGCAACGTTTTTCTTGGGTGTTCACACAAAACCCTGAGCCGAATTTAGGTATATAAATTTTTTCATTCTGAGCCAAAAAAATTTCAACAGAAACTCAGGTTTTGTAAAAGTTTGGTTTTTGGATTTTTCCGGTTCCGAACTTCGTTACACTTTACTACCAAGCTAGTTTAAGTTTAGTTAGGCTCTGATACCACTGTAAGTCCACGTTGCGACCCCCGGTTCTTACGGGGAGGCGGAAACGGTATAAAAATCAAATTTTTAGCGCAAGGAGCAACATGGACTAAGCAAAGTCGGGATCTTTGACTAAACTAAAACTAGCAAACTTAGCTAAAGAGAGTTAGCTACTCGGATGGAGATGGTTATACCTAAACTTGTCTTGAACTCCTTCATCTTCAAAGCTCCGATGGTGGTCCGATGGCTTCTTCTCGTCGTCTCCGTACGCCGAAGATAGATCCACCTGAAAGCTCCAACCTTTAGCTCCTTCTTCGTTCTTTGAAGAAACTAGTTCACTTGGTTTGCTAAACCTAGTGAACTAGAATGAGTAGAGAAGAAATAGAATGGGATTTTATCTATGGTTCTTGATTCTCAACTCATGAGACAAGAGAACCATAGATCAAGAGAGGGAGCAAGATGTTGAGGGTGAGAGCAAGAGGAGAGCTCAAGAACAAGAGAGAGAATGAGCAAGAAAGAATGAGCAAGTATTTTGTCTCTCACCCTCTCATAATCCAAAGCAATGATAACTCATCATATTAACAAAAGTCTTATGTGATGGTTAGAAGCAACCACAACCATATCATTTCATGCACTCATTTTACACAAATGAGCAAGTAAACAAAAGTATTTGCCATGAAATGATGGCTATGGTTATCATGATGGTCAACTAGTCAAGCCTAGTCAACCGGTCAACAAGTCAACAAAAGTCAACAAGTCAACAAAGTCAACAAGTCAACAAAAGTCAACAAGTCAACAACCATATCACCATAATACTTAATTAATATAATAGTTAATCACATATCATATTCTCATTAGGGTTGAGCATAAAGTCAAATAGTCAACGGTCAACTGTCAACAACCCTAATGAGAATCCGCTGCCTCTGCCTCCCTGTCAACTGTGCATACACACCCGCATCCGCGTTCCGAGGAACACGAATGCAAACTGGATAAATCCAATCCCATAAGGTACACTAGGATCTGGCTTAAACCAAAGCCCGCTAGTGTAAACTGTCCGGACACTGTACGTGCACAAGTGCACGGATGTGACCGAACCCTGTCGCAAAACCATGCGACCTGTCGCAATACCATGCGACCTCTACTCTTTTGCCTAAAGGCGAAAAGCTTTCTGTGTGGGACTCTAAAGACTCGACACTACGCTGGCAGTGGGTTTAACCACAGACCGCAAGCGGCACTAGCTGTGCGTAACGGTCCCCAGGTAGTGCCGACAAGAAGACCGACGAGACGAAACCCATCTGAACTCCTACTGAGCCTGAGTGTGACATTCTCCGTACAGTCCGGTCTGTTCGTCTGATACATCGCATGGCGGGCCTAGGGGGCGGTAAACGTCAGTCCCCCAATAGCGGTACAAGTCGTGCCGGAGCGAAGCCCAAAACACCCTGAGATAACACTGGAAACCTACCAGTATATCTCGTTTGCCCTGGCCAGGGACTACTCGTGTAATGGTTCTCCAAGACACAGCGCGATGTCAACCCCCAATACCGGGAGAGACGAATCCTGTCTAACCGTCACTGCCTCCAAGTGCTTCGGGACTGCACCCAACCACTACCTGTTTGCACGACTCCTTTGAGCCGTGGTAGGGTAGTGATCAAAATACAGTAGGAACACACTTGAGGCGAAGTGACAGTGTCAAGTCAGCGGACTAAGCTGTACTCATGTCACCTGGGAACTGATAACTGACGATAGGTACAATACCAACTAGTCAGTTCCCGACGAGTCCTGTCCAGTGTACCCGTAACCTAACGAGCACCCGCATACTATCTCAAGTACGACGTACTGACGGCTGTGGGACAGACCGTCTCCCACACTGGGATGAGAAGCGCATGCGCTGGTCTACTCCGGAGTATCGATGCCCTGTCTCGATAGTCCTGCGACCAGGGACCAGCATAAGGATGTGCTTATAGATTACCCAGCCCCACTAGTGTGACGGCCATCACATCGCTGGTAATCAAGCAAAGATCCTAAGGGCTCCACTAATGTGTATAGGTGATATACTAAAATAAACACATGTACACATTGAAGCAGAAACAAACCAAGTAGCATACTACTATTTTGAGCAAGATTGTATATACAAGGTGAATATCCCAAGCATCCATTAAGTAATATACAAACTAGTATGATACAGTAATGGCCTCTAGGGCATATACACTAACAAGTTAGGCATGAAATGCGAAGTATGTGATGTTTCGGATTTACGATGTCTAAAGTGATTGTGGATTCCAAATGTTGTAGTTTTACACTTTCTTTTCTGTGACCGTAAGTGTAATATGTGATATCGCCGGTTTCGTTGCTATATGTCAACTACAATTGGGATGCGCATATTTACTTACGTTGATGATATGTGATATTATGTGTTGCTATGATATATTATTTTGGATCGTCGCGTTCTGAATAGCCGGGGGTTTTATGTGAGATGAGGGTTTTTATTTTCATTCATGTGAAATTCATCTGTAATGAAATATTCTTTTATTTGGGCCACTTCCAGGTTGAGGTTGATGTCACCCTTGTATATTATTTACTTTTCCGCATTAGGTAGACCCAAGGTGGGGAGCATAAGTAACCGGGTTCTAGGGTCCAGTGGGAGGCCATCTCGAGGAGTCGAGACCGGGTCTCCTAACCCTAGAATTGGCAGTGTTACTTGCCGCTCTCGTAGGGGTCTTGGGATGTGGGTTTGGCTATTCGTCGCGACCGTGGAATCCGTGTTTTATACAGGCTCGTATTGAAAACACGGACGTCCTAGTATATCCAATATTTCATATATGTTCTTCTGCTGCAATGTTCTGTGATGAGATCATATTACTGCCTGAGAAGAATGCTTATACTATATATATATGCTGATATATAAGTATTACTGCTTTCGTTTCTTCTGTGATGCTTAGGAAGCATAAGCTGATGGGATTTTTATTAATGAGATTAATAAAATAAAAGAAACCTAAAGATGTTGTAGAATCAAAACTTTATAAAAAGGGTAGCTACAGTTTTGCTTTGCACAGTGATATATATGATATATCCTGCACCTTATTCGATGGGGAAAGAGCCGACGATCCCTTCACCGGGAGTGACCTCTTTAGCGAAACTGACAGATGCTACAAAACGCGATTTGTCTTTTGATTGCTTTTAGAGTTTTTCTTTGCACAGCGGTATATATGATATATCCTGCACCTTATTCGATGAGGAAAGGGCCGACGATCCCTTCACCGGGAGTGACCCCTTTAGCGAAACTAAGAAAAGCCTCAAAAACACTCCTTTTCAAAAACTACATGATTCTACGACGATATCAAGTTCATTACGCTCAGGGTTTTCTGAAAAACCTGCGTAGCCCTCCGTCATTTCAGATAGAGACTAGTTAGTATTCATGCTGCGTTTGTTGACCTTAGCCAAGGCGTGGTGTATGGTAGCTAATTAGTATTTATCTGATAAAACATGAGATGTGATTGAGTTAGGGTAGTCGTGCGACTTTGTTGACCTTAGCCAAGGGTCGTACGGGTAGGTTTAATTCAATCAAGAAATGACGGGTTGAACTTGACTAGCGCTTATGATTTGTTGACCTTAGCCAAGGTCATAAGTTGCTAGGGGTAAAAGTATTATCGGGAATTTCAAGTGTTGAAATTTGCAATGAGATTGCATACCTCCTATAAGATAGTTGGATCCCGATACCCACTGCGAGTAAGTGTTACTCCTGGGAGAGTTTTACACAGGACAATTAGCCGATCAAGTAGGTGTCTAGAAAAGGGTTAACGGGGTTACGCCTCTGGGAAAACGAGGTTTACTTTAATTAGGTCCGTGCGAAAGCACGGGGAACCTCCCTCAAAGTACCGACACTGATCTGGCTGAAAGATTGACGAAATTGTAGGGTGTAATTAATCTCGGCTAATCTTACCTTTTAGGGTTTTAAGGTAGATTTGATAAAAACAGTGGGAGACATCCTGATTAGATAAGATAATAACCAATCTAATCTTGCAAGAGCGTACGCTAAAGTGTTTTCTTCTCTCTCTCTCCAGGTAGCGACCATGTCAGGCCATAATCAAGATAATAATATGGATGTATTGACTGAACCCGATTATTGTACTGAGCAAGGGAACGTTGGACCCGTTCTTTCTTATAAGAGTTATAAGTCAGAACAGGAAACAGGAGAATATCTGGATTCTCAAGCCGCCCAAAAGAACATGCATGTTGATGCATCTTCTTCGGGTGTGTTAGTTATTGAGAACTGTTTCTCAGTTCACCCTACGTCCTGGGTATTAGATACCGGATCAGGATCCCACATATGTAAACAGTTACATGGGCTACGTAAAGGTAGAGAACTGGGAAAAGGTGATCATTCCGTTCAAGTAGGGAACGGTTCAAATGTTGCAGCCAAAGCAGTTGGCGAATATCACCTAGTATTACCAAGTCGTAATACACTGATTCTAAATGAGTGCTATTATATACCGAACATGATGTGCAACATTATATCAGTTTCTTTATTAAGTAAAGAAGGATATAATTTTGTAGTAAAGGATAATGTTATGAACATATTCCTAGATCAAAAGTTGATTGCATCAGGCTCGTTACATAATGGCATATTCATTCTGAATCAGAATATAGTCCTGACTATACAAAACACACACAAGAGGAAAAGTTCAGATATGAATGAATCCTACTTGTGGCATTGTAGACTTGGTCATATCAATGCGACACGACTGGCTAAGTTATATAAGGATGGTTATTTGAATCCGTTCGAATTATCATCTTATGATACTTGCCATTCATGTCTCAAAGGAAAAATGACCAAAGCTCCGTTTAGTGGACACGAAGAAAGAGTTACTGAACTCTTAGGAATAATACATAGTGATGTATGTGGTCCCATGTCTACGCATGCCAGGAACGGTTCTTCCTACTTCATTACATTCACTGACGATCTCTCTAGATTCGGACATGTATTCCTGATGAAACACAAGTCTGAAACTTTTGAGAAATTCAGAGAATATAAGCACGAAGTAGAGAATCAAATGGGCAAAAGTATTAAGATTCTTCGATCTGATCGAGGAGGTGAATACTTAAGCAATGAGTTCCTAGATTATCTAAAAGAGAATGGGATTCTCTCTCAGCTTACTCCTCCTTATACACCACAGCACAACGGTGTATCGGAGCGGAGGAATCGCACCCTATTAGATATGGTGCTCTCTATGATGAGTACAGCTGAGTTACCTATTTCCTTTTGGGGGTATGCGCTGGAGACAGCCATATACCTATTGAATAGAGTTCCAACTAAATCAGTGCCTACCACTCCATATGAGATATGGAATGGGAAGAGACCATCTCTTAAAAGAGTTAAGATATGGGGTTGTCCGGCCTATGTTAAAAAGCAAAATCCGGACAAACTCGAGGCACGATCAGTTCTTTGTAAGTTTGTAGGATATCCAAGCAATTCGTATGGATATCTATTTTACCACAGTGAACAACAAAAAGTGTTTGTTGCTCAACATTCCACCTTTTTAGAAAAGGAATTTCTTGCAAAAGAAATTAGTGGCAAAGAGGTAGAGCTGGAAGAGGTCCAGCACCACAGACTACAACTGATGATTTATTGGAACCAGAGGATTCAGTAGTACCCGACGAACCCCAGCCTCTCCGCCGATCTAATAGGGTTTCTCTTCCACCTGAGAGATACTATGGTTTTCTCATTGATGGTGGAAGCGAGGATTGCATCATGGATGATGATGACCCGACTAGTTTCGAGCAGGCCATCACGAGTGGTGACTCTATGAAATGGCTGGATGCAATGCGATCTGAGATGGAATCCATGTACACCAATAAAGTATGGATTTTAGAAAATGCTCCTGAAGGGGTAAAACCCATTGGGAGCAAGTGGATTTTTAAAAAGAAATTTGGTGTAGATGGAAAAGTTGAGACTTTCAAAGCTAGACTTGTAGCAAAGGGTTTTCGTCAACGACCAGGTGTGGATTATGACGAAACCTTTTCTCCAGTGGCTATTCTTAAGTCCATCCGGATCTTACTTGCCATTGCTGCATACCATGACTACGAAATCTGGCAAATGGATGTTAAGACCGTCTTTCTAAACGGTGATTTAGAAGAGAGCATGTACATGACTCAGCCAGAGGGCTTCTTAGATAGTGGGAGCAGCGGAAAGGTGTGCAAGCTGCTTAAATCCATTTATGGGTTAAAGCAAGCATCGCGGAGTTGGAACATCTGTTTTGATGTTGTAGTCAAAGAGTTTGACTTCATCAAAAATATAGATGAACCTTGTATCTATAAGAAGGTAGCAGAGGATAAGGTAGTCTTCCTCGTATTGTACGTGGATGATATACTCTTGATAGGAAATGATATTCCTATGCTGCAATCAGTCAAGCTCTTCTTATCACAGAGATTCTCAATGAAAGATCTAGGTGATGCCTCCTGCATATTGGGAATCATGATCTATAGAGATAGATCTAAACGGATACTGGGATTGTCCCAATCCAGGTATATTGACACCATACTAAAGAGGTTTAGTATGGAAGAATCCAAGCGTGGGAACTAACCCACGATCTCTGGACTCACTCTCTCCAAAGAGATGTCTCCCAAGACTGATTTGGAGAGAGCTCGCATGCAAGGGATACCCTATGCTTCGGCAGTAGGCTCTATCATGTATGCGATGCTATGTATACTCACTAAGTGTAGTGAGTCGGTATCAAGCAGATCCTGAAAAGAGTCACTGGACAGCTGTGAAGAACATTCTCAAGTACTTACGAAGGACTAAAGAGATGTTCTTGGTGTATGGTAACGGAAAACTCCAGGTGGAGTCCTTTACCGATTCCAGCTTCCAAAGTGATAAGGACGACTCTAAGTCGCATTCGGGTTTTGTCTTTACCCTCAATGGAGGGGCGGTATGTTGGAAGAGTTCCAAACAGGATACCGTTGCAGACTCGACGATGGAGGCTGAATACATCGCTGCCAACGATGCTGCCAAAGAGGCTGTCTGGATCAAGAAGTTCATTAGTGAACTTGGTGTGGTTCCATCCATTGAGCATCCAATACCTCTGTATTGCGATAACAATGGAGCTGTGGCGTTAGCCAAGGAACCCAGGTCCCATCAGAAGTCCAGACATATTCTAAGGCGGTATCACCTGATCAGGGAGATAGTTGATCGCCGGGAGATCGAGGTCAGGAGAGTAGATACGAAGGACAACACTGCGGATCCATTCACGAAGGCTATTCCTCAGATACAGTTTGAGAGATTATTCGGGATGCTAGGTATGAGATACTACAGCAGCTGGCCTTAGTGCAAGTGGGAGATTGTTAGTTATGTATATGCCCTAGAGGCCATTGTTGTACATATGATGTATATTATAATGGATGCTTGGATATATATAGAGATGACTTTCCTGCTCGTCATGATAGTATGCTATTTGGTTTCACTTTATCTTAACATGTTGACTTGTATTGGTTTACTATTTTTCTCTCACATGTTGATAAAGCCCTTAGGATCTGTACTCGACTACTGGGACTATGATGAGATCATACTAGTGGGGCCTTGGTAGTCGATGAGTACATCCTATAACTGTTCCTAGTCGAGGGTATATCGAGACAGGGCATCGATACACCAGAGTAGACTAGCGTATACGCATCTTGACCCATATGATGGGCGATGGATGATCCCATATCCATCGGTGTTTGACATCAGAGATGGTGTACGGGTGCTCAGTGGAGACTGGGTACATTGGACGGACTCGCCGAGAACTCCCAGATGGTGATATACCACACGTCAGATGGCAGTTCTCCGGTGACACTGGTACAGGATAGTCTGTAGACCCGAGATCGTCATAGAGTCTTGTGTGATTCCCACTGTGCATTGATTTCCACCTTACCACGTCCAAGAGGGCGTGCAAAATGGTGGCTTTTGGGTACAGTCCCGAATCACATGGAGGCAATGAGCGATAGGAGGGGATTCGTCTCTCCCGGTATAGGGAGTTGATGTTGTGCTGTGTTCGATTGGCTATAACTGGAAGTCCCTGGCCAGGGCTGATATAGATATTTACTGGTAAGTGTTACTGGTAGTTTCTCGACCTGTTATGAGCCACACATCGACACGACTTATCGGTTACTGGGGTCTGACGTATACCACCCCTAGACTTGATATGCGACATATCAGACGAACAGACCGGACTGTACGGGAGTGTTACTGATTGGATTCACAGAAGAACGCACAGGCTAGCTTGTTTATCTTCTGATCGCTCAATACCTGGGTGGCTGTTACGTTTAGCTGACCGCTTGCAGCTTGTGGGTGTTTGATATGATCATCACCTACTACCGGCGTATTGACGATTCTTTAGAGTCCTATACAGAGGTTTCTTGGCTCAGGCAAAACGGAGTAGAGGTACATATGTGATATGTGCAGGACCGAGAATAATGCGATATGAGATACCGTATTATATTCTCGCGATATTTAGATATGAACCGGGTCATCGGATCAAGTGTTGATTCGATGAATCGGTACATGATATATTAGTCAGTAATATTCGATATAGCCGGATCATCGAATCAAGTGTTGATTCGATGATTTAATGTATAATAATATATATGATATATTGTATTACATTATCTAATATTGGCTCGCTTTATTATTTCATTTTCTCACTGGATGATACATTGATATATATGCGATTTATGTTAATTGTATTATTTTCTTTTGTTGCAAATATATAATATATATATGATATATATTATTGTGACATGATATGATTTATTGTTAAACATGTTTAAGGATGATTAACTGAGGTTAGGGTTTGATTAGGGTTAGTTGCTTCATGCACCTTCTAGAAGCAATTTCTTTTGTCATGGTTAAGATATTTGTTGATGACACATTGCTAACGAAACCAAACCCTAACTCTAGTTGTTTCTCTACACATTGTTAGCCACTCATCCTTGACCATGGTTTATACATCAATCATATACTTTTATTTCTATTCATCACAAAAGGATTTTATCATTATCTTTTCCATTATCATCTTCTTCTCTCTTGAAAAAGCTCACTTGAAATTCTTTATGTGATGAATAAATATGAGAAAATGATTTAAAAAGAAAGCATAAATACTACTCTCTCATCCTCATCTCATCTAGCCCATGAGATTAGTGTGTTCATCTCTTTAGAGTGAGAAAGCTTGAGTCTTTGCAACTTCGACGTAGATCATCGGAGATTTGGAACACTTCAAGCTAGCATGGATCGTTCGAGTCGTGAAGCCTCTCATGAGTCTGGGAGATCGTGGATCGCGGCAAAGGGACTTCTACTCGAAGCTACAAAGGTTGTAATCCCTCACACATAGATAAAAGTTATCATCTTGCATGTTTAACCCTAATAATCTAGCAAAGATCCCGGCTTTGGGTTGTTCGGCACGTCTAAATTTTTATCCGGGCATGTTTGATGCCTTATGAACCTTCACAAGAGTGCCTAGGAACCCTACAAATACAAGTGTACATGTTAAGATAAAGAGCAACCAAATAGCATACTATCATGTTGAGCAAGAAAGTCTTCTATATATATGTCCAAGCATTCACTATATCATACAATAATGGCCTCTAAGGCATACATATTCCTAACACGGTTGGCCAGAACTATAAGTCCTTGGCCAAGACAGTTGAGATTTGCTGATGGTTAAATCAATAGTTTCTCGGATTGGTCCTGTGCCAAATCGACACGTCTTATCAAGTCAGTAGGGGTCTGACGATTACCACCCCCTAGACCCGGTATGCGATCATCTTAGACGAAGAGACCGATCTGTATGGAGATTGTCACGGACAGGCTCAGTAGGGGTCCGGATGAGCTTGTTCGTCGGCCTTCTTTTCGACAGGTACCTGGGTAGCAGTTATGTACAGTTAGTGCCGCTGACGTGCGTGTGGTTAAACCCACTGCCAGTGTAATTTCGAGTCTTTAGAGTCCCATACAGAGGGTTTCTCTGGTTCAGGCGAAGCGATGTGGTAGTCGTATGTTTATACGTGTAGGGTTTCGATCGAATGATAATACTAGCCAACTTAGGATTAAGCCGGATTATTAAATCAGGTATTGATTTGATAATTTACATATACACATTTCGATGTGTATATTCTAGTGTCATATAGGTTTTCGATCGAGCAGGATTCCAATCGAATGATAATACTAGCCGGCTTAGGATTAAGCCGAATTATTAAATCATGTATTGATTTAATAATTTACGTGTACATATTTTAATATGTATATTCTAGTGTTATCCAAATTTTCGATCGGACGATTGATAATACTGGCGGGCTTAGGATTAAGCCGGTTCATTAAATCGGATATTGATTTAATGCTAGTATTATTTTAGTGGTATTATTATATCTCTTGGGTACTTGTATTTTGATACTAATACGGGTTTATATTTACGATAGAGAGTATTTTGTATTTATATAAAATACCTTTTAGAAGATGACACCTCATCATGTTCATTTTTCTATTTGTTGAAAATAGAAAATGTGGTGGAAAAGAAAGAGATGGCATGAACCATGGCATGAAAAATGGTCTTGGTATTTATTGCAAATACTATTGAAGTATGGTTGTTTTTTAATGAAAAGAAAATACTTCATAAAAGAAAAACCTTAGCCATTCTCATGCTCATTCTTGACTTGCTTTTCTCTCTCATCTCTAAACCCTACCATTCTCATGTGTTGACAGACAAGGGTTTTGAGCTAGAAAATTACAACTAAATATCACCACATCAACTAAGCAAGCTAGATTAGCAAACTAGTTTGCCTAGTTTACTTCTTTTTAGAGGCACGAGCTTGAATCAAGGACCTTCAGGTGGATCATCTAGGACCGAGAAGGCCGGCCATCAAGTTTGATCAAGATCACCTGAGGAGCTTAAGAAGAGGAGTAAAGACCCGATGGACACGAATCTCTAGGTATAACTCCTTATCACAGTAGCTAGATCTCTTTAGGTAGCTAGTTTCGGTGTATGGTTAGATTCTAGAATGTGTTTTCTAGCTCCGGATTTTTAAAAGTAAATGTTTTTCGTTCCGCAACGGCCGAGCTAGACGTTCAGGGCGCTAGGAAACCCAACATGGTATCAGAGCCGGTCCATTAACCTTAACTAGCTTATTTGTACTAATTTAGAACTTCGATCGAAAAAATTATCCGAATCGCATTTCCAAAAACCTTATTTGCTGTTCGAATTATAAAGTTGTTCAAAAAAATTATTTTCAGGCATATTAAAATCATGTGCAGGCTTTTTCAGAGCCAAGAAAAAAATTTGTGCACCAGACACCAAATTGGACCACTAATCCGCGGCCAAATAGGTCATTTGGCCGCAGATCCGCTGCCCAATTATGGCTATGGTGCTCCAAATTTTTTCTGGGGTTCAAGTTCATGGAAATGTGATTTTTGGTACACTTTGTTTTTGCCCAGATTTTTTTGTGTACCGGTTTGTACATGGGGGTAACTACGGAAAGTTTTAATCGATCGAAATTTTAAATTCATTCTTTTCTGTGTATTTGTTTCAGAGACCATGAATATCATTTAGCGGTATAACTCGATTGATTGCAATATATACAATCAGACGGGTTTACGAACATGATATTCACGTTGATGTTCTGTGTTGCACTGATGTTATGGATGGATTGTCGTGGTGGATAGCCTATAGCGCAATGGTAGTTGTACAGTTCAGATTCATTTGTATATTCATTATTGAGGGGCGACCGTCCAACATGTGGACTGTCGTTTCTGCCAGATTGTATATTGTTTTATTGGGGTACGGCCGGGTTGAGCTCGATGTCACCATATGTATATATGTTTTTCATTTCTGCACTAGGATTACCCCGCGGAAGGGTGCTCGAATAGCTGGGTTCTAGAGGGCAACGGGCCCTCATCTCATGGCGTTTCGACGGAAAGGGGCCTTACTCTAGAATTGGCAGGCTATTCGTCGCACTCGTAAGGGATATAGGATGACCCACGGAGGGGTGCTCAAGTTACCGGATTCCGTGAAGTGCTGGGTGGCCCATTCACTTTGTTGATTGGGGTTGCCTCACTTCCGGGATTGGCGGGTAATTTGCCGCACTCATAGTGGTCTAGTTTTTTTTCATTGCACAGGCTATCCACACGACCGGGGAACGTCGAGTTTCATTTGCGGCTTAAATGAAACCCGGGGCTCCTAGATTATCCGTTATTCCATGTTGCTTATTGATGTTCTATGATGTTGGTTATATCATGCCTGAAATGAATTGTTATATATATATTTATATATACTAGTAGATATTGTATATGTTTTGCATCCACGCTAGTCCTGCCCCTGCTCTGCCGGTAGTTAAGTAGCCTAATGGTACATGACGGGGCCCTATGGTAAATGCGGATGGCATATACGTACATTTTATTTTCGTTCTTTTCTGGTGTGATAGGATTTAATTGATGGGACCGCGTTAATTTTAATTAATGCACGAAAAAACCTAAAAGATGTTGTTGGAACAAATTTCGAAAAACTATAGCAATACTCTTTCGCTTTGCATAGTGGTAGTCGGTTAAGAATATCCAGCACCTCATTCGAGCAGGCAAGAGCCTAGATCTTTTCACGGGGAGTGGCCTCTTGAACAAAAGTTTATGTTAGTATAGAATACTCAGTTTTCTTCAAAACCACTAGTTTTCAAAAGCGAAGCCTATGCCACTCCTTTTCAAAACTACTCGGTTCCTTCAACGATATCAAGTTCATTACGTTGAAGGGTTTTTCGCCAAAAACCTAACCGTAGCCCTCCGTCATTTCAGATAAGTAGCATTTAGTATTCGTGCTGTGTTTTTTGGCATCCATCAAGGCACAGTGCATGGTAGCTAAATAATGATTATTTGCAGCATGGAGATGCATTAATTTAGGATAGTCGTACAACCTTGTTGGCATCCATCAAGGGCGAGTACGGGTGGGTCTAAATTAATCAGGACAATGACGGGTAGAACATGACTTACGCTTTATGATTTGTTGGCATCTGTCAAGGTCACAAGACGTTTGGGGCAAAAACCATATCGGGAGTTTTAAATATACAGGAAATTTGCTAGTGATGCATACCTTCTGTAGTGTGGTGACTAGAGTGGCTTCCATCTAGGTTATCACACGATGATAGTTGGATCCCAATCCTACTGATGAGTAGGATTACTCTTGGGAGATATTTTTTACTTCACAGTTAGCTAACCCATTATGTGTCTAGAAAAGTATTAATGGAGCTACGCCTCTGCGGAAACGAGGTTTATTTTAATTAGGTCCATGCGAGAGCACGGGGACCTCCCTCGGAGTACCAAAACTCACCTGGATGAACGGTTAGCGAACTTGTAAGGTACGAATGAACCTGACTAGTTTTCCTTTTAAGGTTTGAAGGAAAATTCGAGGAAACAGTGGGAGCCATCCTGATTAGATAAACTAATAACTAATCTAAAAATTCAAGAGCGCACGCTGAGTGTTTCTTTTCTCTCTCTCTCTCCAGGTAGCAACCATTTCACGCCCTAATCAAGATAATATAATGTTTGACTTGACCGAACAAGCTTATTACACTGGGATGGAGAACGTCGGTTTGGCTCTAACTTATGACAACTGTCACAAGTATGGGTAAGGAAAAGAGAAATCTAAGGAATTCCAGATGACCCTATTGAGGGAGAAGCATTCTAATGCATATTCTTCAGGTGTATTTGTTATTGAAAACTTTTTTCGATCAATCCTACCTCCCGGGTACTAGATTCCGGGTCAGGATCTGTAATTTATTATAAGGACTGAGAAAAAGTAGAATGATTGGACTGGGTAATATGTCCCTCAGAGTAGGGAATGGAGCACAGGTTGATGCCGCTGCCGTCGGTGAATATCACATAGTATTGCCAAGCGACAAGACTATGATTTTGAACAATTGTTACTATGTACCTTCCATACTTTACAACATCATATCAATATCTTTACTTGATAAAGATGAATACAATTTTGTTCTATATAGAAATATCATGAACATTTACCTTAATCAGGTATTGGTTGCAGAAGGTATTGTAGGGTTCCTAGGCACACTATAGAGGTCTCACAAGGCATCAACCATGCCAAAATCAAATTTTACGGGAGCTGAGAAACCCTAATACGGATCGTTGACTAGAAATTTAGGCGAAAAACGAATCTAGTTAACATCTTAACTAAAGATAAGAAACTACAACCTTTGTAGATCCGGATATCCACTTCCTTAGCTCCACGTAGATGTCCTCTCGCTGTCCGTCTCGAATCCCGAAGTCAATCGTCGGCTTCATCGGAGAAAAGGGCGGACTAGGTCGTCGGCTTCGTGCCGAAGATGATCTACGTCGAGGCATCACAAGTTCAAGCTCCGACTTCATAAATTTCTGAAACTTGTGAAGAAAACACCCAAAACAACTTGGCAAGAGGTAGAGGGTGAAGAAATAGGAGGTGGGTTCACTTTAGAATTGGATTTCTCACTTTAGAACTCAAGTTGCCATTGATGGCATCAAGCTTTCTCTCTTAAAGATGAAGAAGAAGATGAAGCTAGAATTATGATAAGTGTTATTAAAAGAATAATAAAAATGAATACTTATCATCTTCTAACCTTGGTTAAGTGTAGAGAATAGACCATGGTCAAGTGAGAATGGTTAGGGTTAAGGATGATGACAAAATGGTCACTTTAGTCAAAGCTTCATGAAGCTTCATCAAGCTTCATGAAAGAAACCATTTTGTTATCTTTTATTTATTTATCAAAAGAGAATAGATAAATAAATAAGTAAATAAATCAAAACCCTAACTATTATCATAACCATGGTTTAAGTCTTAACACAAAACCAATTTACATGCATCATCAAACATGACACATTGTAGTGCACAAAAGTATATCACATATACAACTTGTGAACTACAAGTGAGAAAATCCTATTAAAATGAACCAATACTAGTTAATGCAAAGCAATATATCAAATATATAATTATACATTAAATCATTAAATCAACACTTGATTTAACGATCCGGTCATATCGCATATAACCGACTAGTATCCTATGTATCGGCTTATCGAATCAATCCTTGATTCGATATCTAGGTTATATCGCATATAACCAATCGATAAATTCATCGCGAGAATGAAATACGGTATCACATACACGCATTATTCTCGCTCCCGCACATATCTCATATGCGCTCCTATTTCGTTTCGCTTGAGCCAGGAAACCTCTGTGTAGGACTCTAAAGACTCGTCAATACGCCGGTAGCAGATGATGATCATATCAAGCGCCCACAAGCCGCAAGCGGTCTGCTAAACGTAACGGCCATCCGGGTATTGAACGATCAGAAGATCGACGAGCTAGCCCGCTCACACTCCTGTGAATCCAACCAGTAACACTTACCGTACAGTCCGGTCTGTTCGTCTGATATGTCGCATATCAAGTCTAGGGGTGGTAAACGTCAGACCCCAATAACCGATAAGTCGTGCCGATGTGAGGCTCATAACGGGTCGAGAAACTACTGGTAACACTTACCAGCAAATCTCTGATCAGCCCTGGCCAGGGACTTCCCTGTTACGGCCAATCAAGCACTGCGCAACATCAACCCCCAATACCGGGAGAGACGAAACCCCTCCTATCGCTCATTGCCTCCATGTGACTCGGGACTGTACCCAAAGACCACCGTTTTGCACGCCCTCATGGACGTGGTAAGGTGGAGATCAAAGCACAGTGGGAATCACACAAGACTCTATGACGATCTCGGGTCTACAGACTAACCTGTACAAGTGTCACCTGAGAACTGCCATCTGACGTGAGGTATAATACCATCTGGGAGTTCTCGGCGAGTCCGTCCAGTGTACCCAGTCTCCACTGAGCACCCGTATACCATCTCTGATGTCAAACACCAATGGATATGGGATCATCCACCGCCCATCTCACGGGTCGAGAAGCGTATACGCTAGTCTACACTGGTATATCGATGCCCCGTCTCGATACACCCACGACTAGGGACCATGAAGGATGTACTTATGGACTACCATGTCCCCACTAGTATGATCTGCATCATAGTCCAGGTAGTCAAGTACACATTCTAAGGGCTTTATCAACATGTAACTATAAGACAGTTTAAAGAGACAAGTGTACATGTTAAGATAAAGAGTAACCAGATAGCATACTATCATATCGAGCAAGAAATTCATCTCTATATATGTCCAAGCATCCAATATAATATACATCATCTGTACAATACTGGCCTCTAGGGCATACATACAACTAACAATCTCCCACTTGCACTAGGGCCAGCTGCTGTAGTATCGCATACCGAGCATCCCGAAGAGTCTCTCAAACTGTATCTGGGGAATGGCCTTCGTGAGTGGATCCGCCGTGTTGTTCTTCGTGTCAACCCTCCTGACCTCGATCTCCCGGCTATCAACTATCTCCCGGATCAGGTGATACCGCCTCAGAATATGCCTGGATCGCTGATGGGACCTAGGTTCCTTGGCCAAAGCCACCGCTCCATTGTTATCGCAATACAAAGGTATTGGATGCTCAATGGATGGAACCACTCCAAGTTCAGTAATGAACTTCTTGATCCAGACAGCCTCTTTAGCAGCATCGTTGGCAGCGATGTATTCAGCCTCCATCATCGAGTCTGCCACGGTTTCCTGCTTGGAACTCTTCCAGCTAACCGCCCCTCCGTAAAGGGTAAAGACAAGGCCCGACTGCGACTTAGAGTCGTCCTTATCACTCTGGAAGCTCGAATCGGTAAAGGACTCCACTTGGAGTTCTCCGTTACCATACACCAAGAGCATCTCTTTAGTCCTTCGCAAGTACTTGAGAATGCTCTTCACAGCTGTCCAGTGACTCTCTCCAGGATCAGCTTGATACCTGCTCACTATACTTAGTGAGTATGCTACATCGGGTCTGGTACACAGCATCGCATACATGATAGAGCCTACTGCCGAAGCATAGGGTATCCCTTGCATGTGAGCTCTCTCCAAATCAGTCTTGGGAGACATCTCTTTGGAGAGAGTGACTCCAGAGATCGTGGGCAGGTTCCCACGCTTGGATTCTTCCATACTAAACCTCTTTAGTATGGTGTCAATGTTCCTGGATTGGGACAATCCCAAAATCCGTTTGGATCTATCTCTATAGATCCTGATTCCCAATATGCAGGAGGCATCACCAAGATCTTTCATCGAGAATCTTTGTGATAAGAAGAGCTTGACCGATTGCAGCATAGGAATATCATTTCCTATCAAGAGTATGTCGTCCACGTACAATACGAGGAAGACAACTTTACTCTCTGCTACCTTCTTGTAGATACAAAGTTCATCTGGGTTTTTGACGAAATCAAACTCTTTGATAACGACATCAAAGCAGATGTTCCAACTCTGCGATGCTTGCTTTAATCCATAAATGGATTTAAGCAGCTTGCACACCTTGCCGCTGCTCCCACTGTCTACGAAGCCCTCTGGCTGAGTCACGTACACGCACTCTTCTAAATCACCATTTAGAAAGGCGGTCTTAACATCCATTTGCCAGATTTCGTAGTCATGAAATGCAGCGATGGCAAGCATGATCCGGATGGATTTAAGCATAGCCACTGGAGAAAAGGTTTCGTCATAGTCCACACCTGGTTTTTGACGAAAGCCCTTTGCTACAAGTCTAGCTTTGAAAGTCTCCACTTTCCCATCTACACCAAGTTTTTTCTTGAAGATCTACTTGCTCCCAATGGGTTTTACCCCTTCAGGAGCAACTTCCAAAGTCCATACTTTGTTGGTGTACATGGATTCCATCTCGGACCGCATAGCATCCAGCCATTTCACAGAGTCCCCACTCGTGATGGCCTGCTCGAAGCTAGTTGGGTCATCATCCTCCATGATGCAATCCTCACTGCCACCATCAATGAGAAAACCATAGTATCTCTCAGGTGGACGAGAAACCCTACTAGATCGGCGGAGAGGCTGGGGTACGTCGGGTACTACCGAATCTTCTGGTTCCACTAAATCTTCAGTTATAGTTTGTGTTTCTGGAACTTCTTCCAGTTCTACCTCAGAGCCACTAATCTCTTTTGCAAGAAATTCCTTTTCTAAAAAGGTGGCATGTTGAGCAATAAACACCTTTTGTTGTTCACTGTGGTAGAAAAAATATCCATTTGAATGTTTAGGATATCCCACAAACTTACATAGAACTGACCGTGCCTCGAGTTTGTCTGGATTTTGCCTTTTGACATAGGCCAGACAACCCCATATCTTAACTTGTTTAAGACATGGTCTCTTCCCACTCCATATCTCATATGGTGTGGTAGGTACAGATTTAGTTGGAACTTGATTCAATAGGTATGCTGCTGTTTCAAGCGCATACCCCCAGAAGGAAATAGGTAACTCAGCTGTACTCATCATAGAGCGCACCATATCTAATAGGGTGCGATTCCTCCGCTCCGATACACCGTTGTGCTGTGGTGTATAAGGAGGAGTAAGCTGAGAGAGAATCCCATTCTCTTTTAGATAATCTAGGAACTCATTGCTTAAGTATTCTCCTCCTCGATCAGATCGAAGGATCTTAATAATTTTGCCTGTTTGTTTTTCTACTTCGTGCTTATATTCTCTGAATTTCTCAAAAGCTTCAGACTTGTGTTTCAACAGGAACACATGTCCGAATCTAGAGAGATCGTCAGTGAATGTAATGAAGTAGGAAGAACCGTTCCTGGCAGGCGTAGACATGGGACCGCATACATCACTATGTATCAGTCCTAAGAGTTCATTAACTCTTTCTCCGTGTCCACTAAACGGAGCTTTAGTCATTTTTCCTTTGAGACATGAATGGCAAGTATCATAAGATGATAATTCAAACGAATTCAAATAACCATCCTTATGTAACTTAGCCAGTCGTGTCGCATTGATATGACCAAGTCTACAGTGCCACAAGTAGGATTCGTTCATTTCTGAACTTTTCCTCTTGTGTGTGTTTTGTATATTAAGGACTGTATTCTGATTTAGAATGAATATGTCATTATGTAACGAGCCTGATGCAATCAACTTTTGATCTAGGAATATGTTCATAACATTATCCTTTACTACAAAATTATATCCTTCTTTACTTAATAAAGAAACTGATATAATGTTGCACATCATGTTCGGTATATAATAGCACTCATTCAGGACTATTGTATCACCATTTGGTAATACCAGGTGATATATGCCAACTGCTTTGGCTGCAACATTTGCCCCATTCCCTACTTGAACGGAATGATCACCTTTTCCCAGTTCTCTACCTTTCCGTAGCCCATGTAACTGTTTACATATGTGGGATCCTGATCCGGTATCTAATACCCAGGACGTAGGGTGAACTGAGAAACAGTTCTCAATAACAAACACACCCGAAGAAGGTGCATCATCATGCATGTTCTCCGTTTGGGCGGTGTGAGAATCTAGATATTCTCCTGTTTCCTGTTCAGTCTTATAACTCTTATAAGAAAGAACGGGTCCAACGTTCCCCTGCACAGTATAACATGCGGGTTCGGTCAATACATCCATATTATTATCTTTGTTAGGGCATGAAATGGTCGCTACCTGGAGAGAGAGAGAAGAAAACACTTTAGCGTAAGCTCGTGCAAGATCAGATTGGTTATTATCTTATCTAATCAGGATGGCTCCCACTGCTTTTTATCAAATCTTCCTTCAAACCCTAAAAGGAAAGATTAGCCGGGATTAATTACACACTACAAGTTCGCCAATCTTTCAGCCAGGCCAGTGTCGGTACTTTGAGGGAGGTCCCTCGTGCTTTCGCATGAACCTAATTAATGTAAACCTCATTTTTCCAGAGGCGTAACCTCGTTAACACCTTTCTAGATACCTACTTGATCGGCTAATTGTAATATGTAAAACTCTCCCAGGAGTAACTCTTACTCGCAGCGGGTATCGGGATCCAACTATCTCATAGAAGGTATGCAATCTCATTGCAAATTTCAACACTTGAAATTCCCGATAATATTTTGCCCCTAGTGTGCCATGACCTTGACAGAGGTCAACAAACCATAGTGCACTAGTCAAGTTCAACCCGTCATTTCTTGATTGAATCAAACCCACTCGCACGACCCTTGACAGAGGTCAACAAGGTCGTATGAATACCCTAATCCAATCTGCATCATATGCATAAGCAGATAAATACTAGTTAGCTACCGCACACTACGCCTTGACAGAGGTCAACAAACGCAGCACGAATACTAAATAGTCTTTATCTGAAATGACGGAGGGCTACGTCAGGTTTTTCTGAAAACCTATTGCGTAATGAACTTGATATCGTTGTAGAATCAAATGAAGTTTTGAAATGGAGTGATTTTGAGGCTTTTCTAGTTTTGCTAAAGGGGTCACTCCCGGTGAAGGGATCGTCGGCCCTTTCCTCGTCGAATGAGGTGCGAGATATATCATATATATCACTGTGCAAAGCACAAACTATAGAAGCAATCAAAAGTCAAACTGAGTGTGTAGCATCTGCCAGTTATTGCTAAAGGAGTCACTCCCGGTGAAGGGATCTCGGTCCTTTCCTCATCGAATAAGGTGCAGGGTATATCATATATACCGCTATGCGAAGCAAGAACTGTAGCTACTTGTTTTATTTTAAAATTTGATTCTACAACATCTTTTGGTTTCTTTTATTTCATTAATCACATTAATGAAGTCCCATCATTTAAATACCTAAACATCACAGATAAATACGACGTACACTTATGCCATCCGCATTCGCCTCGATGTCCCCTCGTGCACCGTTAGGTTAGGTAACTAACGACAGAGCAGGGCAGGGCTAGTGCGGGTGCAAAACATAAGTAACGTCTATATAATATATCATATATACTATATACTGTATCTATCACAGAACATCACAGGATCACATCACAGATATCGCAGCAGAAGAAACATATGAAACATTGGATATACTAGGACGTCCGTGTTTTCAATACGAGCCAGTATAAAACACGGATTCCACGGTCGTGATGAATAGCCAATCCCATACCCCTAGACCCCTACGAGAGCGGCAAGCAACCCTGCCAATTCTAGGGTTAGGAGACCTGGACTCGACTCCTCGAGTTGGTCTCCCACTGGACCCCAGAACCCGGTTACTTATGCTCCCCTCCTTGGGTCTATCCTAATGCGGAAAATAAAATAATATACAAAGGGTGACAACTTCCGCAACCTGGAAGTGCCCCAATAAAAGAATATTACATACAAGTTTTTACATGAATGAAAATGAAAAACACTCATCTCACATAAAAACCCCCGGCTATTCAAACACGACAATCCAATATAACATATCCAGCAACACATAACATCACATGTCATCAACGTAAGTAAACATGCGTATCCCAATTGTCGTTGACATATAGCAACGAAACCGGCGATATCACATATTACACTTACGGTCACAGAAAAGAAAGTGTAAAACTACAACAGTTGGAATCCGCAATCTCTTTAGACATCACATGCCTAATCAAATGAAATACTTAGACATCACATGCCTAACAGTTATAAACCCCGCATTTTAGTCTCATTATCGAAAACTCTTTTCAATATCAAATGAAACTAAACCGCTAGATTTATAACATTCATTCAGTTATCTCATAACTGTTTGTGAATTCCAATTATTGTATCCCATTCCGGATAAATAGAAAATATTAAACTTTCCGATCGAACATTCGAACACCCAAGTTTTCCCGAAACCGTCCAACACATGAAATAGGTTCAAAGACATTCACTTCATGCCTCAGTACCAACGGTCCAGCCGTAGAAGGGTCAAGCCAACGCCTCACATGTGGCACGCCGTACTGCCCCAAACCCGAAGGTTCAAAGGGCAGTTCAAGACGGTCACATAATCGAGTTAAGGTTTGTTGTCTTCTAGAGGGACCATCGCGTTACTTGCACTACTCAGAACGTCCTTAAACCACACAAAAATCCAACACTTGGATATTTTCCGGCAGGGAAAAAGTTGGGTATTTATATCCGGTCGAACTTTTTAACATATTCGAAAATTATCCGGAAAACCACACAGACAAAATTTGAAAATCCGATCGAATCATTGATTCCCAATACAACCCCAGAATACTCATCTGTAGAGTCACAATAAAAATACCCAGAAAATATAGCATTAAATTATATGAGTTACTGTGCAGAAATCACCAGACAAGGGTACAGTACGGCCGCGGAACCGCCGCACATGCCTAGCTTGCGCCGCGGTTCCGCGGTGGAAAAATCGACTCAAGTCCTCGTATTTCACAGTAATTCAAATAACACCCTGCTTATTTTTCTGCATATTTTTAATTGGCAAAAATCCAAATTTTCAGAAAATTTCCAGAGAGCATTTAGGGTTTTAGGGTTTCGGTTCGATCGGGTTTCAAACATCGTCTAGACTTCGCCTAAGGCTCTAGCTAGGCTCTGATACCACTGTAGGGTTCCTAGGCACACTATAGAGGTCTCACAAGGCATCAACCATGCCAAAATCAAATTTTACGGGTGCCGAGAAACCCTAATACGGATCGTTGACTAGAAATTTAGGCAAAAAACGAATCTAGTTAACATCTTAACTAAAGATAAGAAACTACAACCTTTGTAGATCCGGATATCCACTTCCTCTCGCTGTCCATCTCGAATCCCGAAGTCAATCGTCGGCTTCATCGGAGAAAAGGGCGGACTAGGTCGTCGGCTTCGTGCCGAAGATGATCTACGTCGAGGCATCAAAAGATCAAGCTCCGACTTCACAAATTTGTGAAACTTGTGAAGAAAACACCCAAAACAACTTGGCAAGAGGTAGAGGGTGAAGAAATAGGAGGTGGGTTCACTTTAGAATTGGATTTCTCACTTTAGAACTCAAGTTGCCATTGATGGCATCAAGCTTTCTCTCTTGAAGATGAAGAAGAAGATGGAGCTAGAATTATGATAAGTGTTATTAAAAGAATAATAAAAATGAATACTTATCATCTTCTAACCTTGGTTAAGTGTAGAGAATATACCATGGTCAAGTGAGAATGGTTAGGGTTAAGGATGATGACAAAATGGTCACTTTAGTCAAAGCTTCATGAAGCTTCATCAAAGAAACCATTTTGTTATCTTTTATTTATTTATCAAAAGAGAATAGATAAATAAATAAGTAAATAAATCAAAACCCTAACTATTATCATAACCATGGTTTAAGTCTTAACACAAAACCAATTTACATGCATCATCAAACATGACACATTGTAGTGCACAAAGTATATCACATATACAACTTGTGAACTACAAATGAGAAAATCCTATTAAAATGAACCTATACTAGTTAATCCAAAGCAATATATCAAATATATAATTATACATTAAATCATTAAATCAACACTTGATTTAACGATCCGGTCATATCGCATATAACCGACTAGTATCCTATGTATCGGCTTATCGAATCAATCCTTGATTCGATATCTAGGTTATATCGCATATAACCAATCGATAAATTCATCGCGAGAATGAAATACGGTATCACATACACGCATTATTCTCGCTCCCGCACATATCTCATATGCGCTCCTATTTCGTTTCGCTTGAGCCAGGAAACCTCTGTGTAGGACTCTAAAGACTCGTCAATACGCCGGTAGCAGATGATGATCATATCAAGCACCCACAAGCCGCAAGCGGTCTGCTAAACGTAACGGCCATCCGGGTATTGAACGATCAGAAGATCGACGAGCTAGCCCGCTCACACTCCTGTGAATCCAACCAGTAACACTTACCGTACAGTCCGGTCTGTTCGTCTGATATGTCGCATATCAAGTCTAGGGGTGGTAAACGTCAGACCCCAATAACCGATAAGTCGTGCGATGTGAGGCTCATAACGGGTCGAGAAACTACTGGTAACACTTACCAGCAAATCTCTGATCAGCCCTGGCCAGGGACTTCCCTGTTACGGCCAATCGAGCACTGCGCAACATCAACCCCCAATACCGGGAGAGACGAAACCCCTCCTATCGCTCATTGCCTCCATATGACTCGGGACTGTACCCAAAGACCACCGTTTTGCACGCCCTCATGGACATGGTAAGGTGGAGATCAAAGCACAGTGGGAATCACACAAGACTCTATAACGATCTCGGGTCTACAGACTAACCTGTACAAGTGTCACCTGAGAACTGCCATCTGACGTGAGGTATAATACCATCTGGGAGTTCTCGGCGAGTCCGTCCAGTGTACCCAGTCTCCACTGAGCACCCGTATACCATCTCTGATGTCAAACACCAATGGATATGGGATCATCCACCGCCCATCTCATGGGTCGAGAAGCGTATACGCTAGTCTACACTGGTATATCGATGCCCCGTCTCTATACACCGACGACTAGGGACCATGAAGGATGTACTTATGGACTACCATGTCCCCACTAGTATGATCTGCATCATAGTCCAGGTAGTCAAGTACACATTCTAAGGGCTTTATCAACATGTAACTATAAGACAGTTTAAAGAGACAAGTGTACATGTTAAGATAAAGAGTAACCAGATAGCATACTATCATATCGAGCAAGAAAGTCATCTCTATATATGTCCAAGCATCCAATATAATATACATCATCTGTACAATACTGGCCTCTAGGGCATACATACAACTAACAGGTATACTGTGATGGTATCTACGTTCTAAATCAAAACACAGTTTTCAATATACAAAACACGCACAAGAGGAAAAGTTCAGATACAAAAGAATCCTACTTATGGCATTATAAACTTGGTCATATTAATAAGAAAAGACTAGCTAAGTAGCATAAGGAAGGATTTCTGAATTCGTTCGAATTTTCATCTTATGAAACTTGTCAGTCTTGTCTCAAAGGAAAGTTGACCAAAACTCCGTATACCGGACACAGAGAAAGAGCTACAGAGCTCTTGGGACTCATACACGGTGATGAATGTGGTCCGATGTCTGTACATGCTAGGGGTGGGTTCTCATACTTCATTACATTCACTGACAATCTCTCTAAGTTCGGATATATGTATCTCTTGAAACACAAATCTGAAACTTTTGAGAAATTTAAAGAATATAAGAACGAAGTAGAGAACCAGATTGGAAAAAGTATCAAGATCCTCAGATCTGATAGAGGAGGCGGGTACTTAAGCACGGAATTCCTAGAATACCTAAAGGAGAATGGTATTCTCTCTCAGTTTACTCCTCCGTACACACCACAACACAACGGTGTATCGGAGTAGAGGAACCATACCCTTTTGGACATGGTTCGCTCCATGATGAGTAATGCTGAGACACCTCTTTCATTCTGGGGATATGTGCTAGACTCTGCAGCATATTTATTGAATAGAGTTCCGACCAAATCTGTGCCTACCATCCTACATGAAATATGGGAGGGGAAGAGACCTACCTTAATTTTGTTAAGATATGGGGATATCCAGCTTATGTAAAGAAGCGGAACCTGGACAAACTCGAGGCACGATCAGTTTTGTGTAAGTTTATAGGATATCCTAAACAATCGTAAGGATATTTGTTCTACCACACCGAGGAACATAAAGTGTTTGTTTCTCGCCACGCCGTCTTTTTATAGAAGGAATTTCTTGCAAAAGAAATTAGTGGGAACACGGTAGAACTGAAAGAAATTCCAGAGGGACAAACTATAACTGAAGAATTGGTAGAACCAGAGAATTCAATAGAACCCGACGAACCAAAGCCACTCCATAGATCTAGTAGGATTTCTTGTCCGTCCGAGAGATACTACGATTTTCTCATAGATGGGGATTGAGAGAATTGCATCTTGGAAGAAGATGATCCTACTAGTTATAATAAGGCTATTAACAGTAGGGACTCTGTAAATGGCTTGATGCTATGCGATCCGAAATGGATTCCATGTACACCAACAAGGTTTAGATTTTGGATGTTGCTCCTCCTGGGATAAAACCCGTTGGATGCAAGCGGGTCTTCAAAAAGAAGATTGGTGCAGATGGACAGGTGGAAACCTATAAGGCTAGACTTGTTGCAAAAGGTTTTCGTCAAAGACCAGGAGTGGACTATGATGAAACCTTTTCTCCAGTGGCTATGCTGAAATCCATTCGAATCCTACTTTCCATTGCTGCCTATCATGACTACGATATCTGGCAGATGGACGTAAAATCGGCCTTTCTAAATGGAAGTTTAGAAGAGTGCGTTTATATGGATCATCCGAAGGGATTCGTAGACAGTGGGAGAAGCGGAAAGTGTGCAAGTTGCTTAAATCCATTTATGGATTAAAGCTGACATCACGGAATTAGAACATCTGTTTTGATGAGATAGTCAAAGAATTTGACTTCATCAAAAACGAAGATGAACCATGTATCTACAAGAAGATTGTAAGGATAAATGTTGTATTCCTCGTCTTGTACGTAGATGAAATTCTCTTGATAGGAAATGACATTCCTATTCTGCAATCGGTCAAGCTGTTCTTGTCACAAAAGTTCTCCATGAAGGACCTGGGTGATACCTCCTACATTTTAGGGATTAAGATATATAGAGATAGATCCAAGAGGTTTTTGGGACTTTCACAGTCTAGATACATAGAGACCATACTAAAGAGATTTAGTATGGAAGATTCCAAGCGCGGCAATATACCCGCATTGCACGGAATCACCCTCTCCAAAGAGATGTCTCCCAAGACTGATGAGGAGATGGTTCGCTTGAGCACTATACCCTATGCTTCGGCGGTAGGATCTATAATGTATGCGATACTGTGTACCAGACCAGATGTAGCATACGCGCTTAGCGTGGTGAGCCGGTATTAGTCGAACCCGAGTGAGAATCATTGGATAGCTGTGAAGAATATTCTTAAGTACCTGAGAAGGACTAAGGAGATGTTCTTGGTTTACGGTAATGGAGATCTTCAGGTCAAGTCCTTTACCGATTCAAGCTTCCAGAGTGACAAGGATGACATCAAATCTGTCTTGGGTGTTGTTTTTACCCTCAATAAAGGGGCAGTGTGTTAGAAGAGCTCCAAACAAGACACCGTCGCAAACTCGACGATTGAGGCTGAATACATTGCTACGAATGATGCTGCAAAAGAAGCGGTCTGGATGAAGAAGTTCATTACTGAACTTGAGGTGGTTCCGTCCATTGATAATCCAATACCTTTGTTTTGTGATAACAATGGGGCTATAGTTTTAGCAAAGGAACCACAGTCCCATCAGAAGTCCAGACACATCTTAAGGCAATATCACCTGATCAGGGAGATCATAGATCCCCGGAAGATCGAAGTCCGGAGACAGATACGAAAGAAAACACGGCGGATCCATTTACCAAGGCCCTTTCTTAAGCATAGTTAGAGGGACTTTTTGAGATGTTGGGTATGCTGTACGCTAACAACTGGCCTTAGAGCAGACGTTGGGTATTCGGTACACCTATTACAGGCCTTAGTGCAAGTGGGAGATTGTTAGATATATATGCCCTAGAGGCCTGTATTGTATAGGATGCTAGGGATATGCATGTACAAGACAATCTTGCTCAGTTGTATACAGTATATTATTTGAATTTTCTTTTGTTAGTTATATGTATGCCCTAGAGACCATTACTATACATGTGACGTATATTGTAGTGGATGCTTGGACATATATAGGGAGGAATTTCTTGCTCGACATGATAGTAAGCTATTTGGTTGCACTTTATCTTAACATGTACACTTATTGTCTCTCTATTACATGTTGATAAAGCCCTTAAGATGAGTACTTGACTATCAGGATTATGATGCATATCATACTAGTGGGCTAAGGTAGTCGTTAAGTACATCCTTCAAATGTTCCTAGTCATGGGAGTATTGAGACAGGGCATCGATACTCCAGAGTAGACTAGTGTATGCGCTTCTCGACCCATGTGATGGGCGATGGATGATCACATATCCATTGGTGTTTGACATCAGAGAAGATATACGGGTGCTCAGTGGAGACTGGGTACACTGGACGGACTTGCCGAGAACTCCTAGATGGTATTATACCTATCGTCAGATAGCAGTTCTCTGGTGACACTGGTACAGGTTAGTCTGTCGACCCAAGATCGTCATAGAGTCTTGTGTGATTCCCACTGTGCTTTGATTTCCACCATACCACGGTCAAGAGATCGTGCAAAAAGGTGGTTTTTGGGTACAGTCCCGAGTCACATGGAGGCAATGAGCGATAGGAGGAGATTCGTCTCTCCCGGTATTGGGAGTTGATGTTGCGCTATGCTCGATTGGCCATAAGATGAAATCCCTGGCCAGGGTTGCTGAGATTTACTGGTAAGTCTTATCAGTAGTTTCTCGAACCGTCATGGACCTTGCATCGACATGACTTATCAGGCTATTGGGGTCTGACGTTATACCACCCCAGGCTGTGATATGCGACATATCTGACGAAGAGACCGGATTGTACGGTAGTGTTACTGACAGGATTCGCAGGAGTATGAGCAGGCTTGCTTGTTGATCTTCTGATCGCTCAATACCCGGGTGGCCGTTACGTTTAGCAGACCGCTTGCGGCTTGTGGGTGTTTGATATGATCATCACCTACTGCCGGCGTATTGACGAGTCTTTAGAGTCCTAATACAGAGGTTTCCTGGTTCATGCGAAATGAAGTAAGGGCACATATATGATATGCGCGGGACCGAGATTAATGCGCCTATGTGATACCACATTCTATTCTAGCGATATGTGATATCCGTCGGTTATATGTGATATAGCTGGGTTATCCGATCAAGTGTTGATTCGATAAGTTGATTCATATGATATTAGTCAGTTGTATGTGATATAGCCGGATTATTAAATCAAGTGTTGATTTGATAATTTATTGTATAATTATATATTTGATATATTAATTTACATTAACTAATATTTGCTTACTAAACATTTCTTTTTCACACTTGTGTGCATATTGTATATATGCGATATATATTGATGTACATGTTAATGTGTCATGCTTGATGACACATGTTTTATGGGTGTATGAGACTTACACTATAGTTAGGATAATCCTAGGGTTTATATATTTATCTAAGTAATTCAAAAATGGATGCAAATTTGGCATGGCTACAAGCTTGTAGAAGCTTGTGGAAAACATTGACCAAGTCCACCATTTTTGTTTCACTTGAAGATATTTATTGACCAAACCATTATCCTTACCATTGTAAACTCTCTACATGAGTTAGTGTATGACACTAACTCATCCATGGTTCATATTCTCACCTCATGAGTTCATTCTCTCATTCTTCACTTGATCTTCTTCCTCCTCATGAAAAGAGTTTTCTACGGTTTGAAAAGGTGAGAAAATATTGTGAGAAAATTAAATCTAAAGTGAGCCCACTTCCTATTTCATCATCCTCTACTATATTAGCCATTTAGTTTAGGGTGTTTGCTTCACTAATCTACAATTAGTGATGAGGTAGCATGAGCTTGAGTCTCCTCGACGTAGATCATCTTCGGCCTCGAAGACTTCGAGCAAGCTTGTTCATTTCTTTATGTGAACCCTTACTAGAGTTCGGGTGTTCACTACTTGGAGCGAAGGGACTACTAAATGGAGATTTAGAAGTGAAGGAACGGTCTACAAATGTTGTATTTCTTATTCACTTAGATGTTAAGATGTTAACATTGCTAGTATGTTTAATTCTCCAGTTAAGATTCTAGGGTTACGGTTCTTTAGTACGACAAAAATTTGAAAACGGCATGGACGATGCCTCCCGAAACCTTGTTGCCGCCCTAAGTAATCCAACAGTGGTATCAGAGCCAAGCTAGAGATTTAAACGATGTTTGTTAGATTACGATACCGAAACAACTCCGAAACTTGAAACATACAATCCTAGTTTCTGTTGATTTTTATTTGGCCTCTAAAATTTTTTTTAGCAACTGCAGAATGTTGTATGAGATGCAATATGAACATAGTACAAAATTGAGCCCCTTTCCTCGGATTTTGGCCGGCCAGAGATCAAGGAAAACTGGCCTGCTCGGCCATGTTAGGGATTCCAGGGTTGAATTTTGTAGTGTGTTCCAGTCTCTGGGTTTTGGTGTTTCAGGTGTTGCTAGTTTTTGCTAAATTTGCATGTGATGTTAACTTTCTGCAAAGGCAATTCGGAGTGTTTCGTAATCGTAAATCTAACATGTATTCGGGTTATTTAGACGATGTTAAAAAGTTTGACGAATATCAATAACCCAATTTTTCCCCGCTGGAAATTTTCCAAGAGTTGGATTTTTCCGAGTTTAAAATCTTCAGAAAATCATGTAAGCGATTCTTTGGACCCTCTAGAAGAACGATACCCAAACTCGACTTTTTCGATCGCGGACCTGCGGTCATACCCTAGGGTTTGCCGTAGTTCCGTGGCTACATGAGTGAGGCATGGGTCGGCCCTTCTACAGATGGTTCATAGGAGCTTTGGCAGTTTCTAGGTACTTTTTGAACTCCGCTCAAGTGTTGAGCTTTTCGGGAAATTTTGGATGTTTGTTCGTTCGATCGAAAAGTTTAACTTCGTCTAGCTATCTGTGATTATGATACAATATTTGGAATCCACAAAATTGCTTATGAGGTAACTAGTTTGAATTTTATAAATCTAGCAATTTAGTCTTATTTGATCGGTTGCTACGGAATTTTGATAAAGATTAAAAGTCTGTCGCAATTACGTAGTGTATGCGGATACTCGCTGATTGATGTCAAAAATATAAGTTTACCGCAATCAGAAACGGCGTCGCTTTGCAGCTAGCCGGTGAGTACGGGTCGATCCACAGAGACGGGTAAATTCCTTTTATGTGTTTTAACGAGTTGATTCAATTTGTCGTTTTGGTTGGTTTATAACAATTTATAAAAACTGATCTAAATTAATCTAATTAAGAGTCTTGCTAGGGTTAGGCTTCGGGGAAGTTTTGGAGATTGACGTTTTCCTCACCGCTTTCATTGCCATATTTTAGATCTGTTAGATGTTACGGTAATTATCGATAAAGTGGATCCGAATCTTTAGGGAAGATGTTTCTTCCTCTAGATTCGCATCCTTCCTTTATCGTTAATTACCCTAACCTACATGGAAAACGTGCTCAACCGGCCTTTTATACTACGGTTCACCGTTACCTCAAGGGGTAGGGTGCCGCAGGGAGCGGTTGTGCGCGCATGCATGGAGTTCTTAATTCATTAGTTTAATATGGCATTGAAAGGGGTGAGAGATCTCATCTCTCAACCCTTTCCCTAAGGCTAACCCTAACAAGCGAGGAGATTACTCGCTCATTAGGGGATGATAAAACATTAAAAGAATAGAAAAAACGCTTTCTAATTTGACGGCTCCCTCCAAGCGATAAAGAACAGATCTGAATAATTATTCCCAGAACTTCTGAATTTTATTGATTGAAAAGAGGCATAGGGTTTTACAATTTTAGATTACAATTTATAAGCAAACATGAGAATTTAGGGTTACGGGATTCGTACATGTGCAATTACATATTTGACCCCTAAAAATCCCAACACCCGCACCGTCGCACCGACACGCCGATTTTCCACCGACACGCGCACTAGATGGCCGCGGATCCGCGGCATTGGTTGGCTTGGTCCGCGGATCCACGGCCCTTTGGTGAGCTTGGCTCACCAAAATTCCTGGGATGCATACTGGGTATTTGGGCTTTCTATTTCCATAGTTCTTTTATCTGTTGGGCTTCTGGGTCTTCTCCAGATCTTCAGTGAAAACTTGTTCGTATTTTTTGACCGTTCACTTGACATTTTGGATCTTGTACTGTTCTTCGACTAGGATCCGTCTACTTGTTTGGTCAAAAGTCCATTTCTCTGTCGTTTTGTGTCTTTTTCACTGTATTTGTTCCAGAAACCTGTATCCTGTAATATGCAACAAACGTGCGTCAAGAGTACCTGTTTACTTATAAAACGGATAAGAATAGGGAAATGAAAAATGTAATATTATGGTCTGAACAAATACCCCCAAACTTACCTTTTTGCTCGTCCTCGAGCAAATTTATTATTTATTCACTAAAATCCTAACCGCACTTTCGCAGGGAAACGCGATTGCACTGAGCTCGTGCAACAAGCCGTTAAACCTCTAGGTGTCCCTACTAGGAGGAGTGTTGTCTCCTGAGGGTTTTCAGCGGATTACACCCACAAAATCCTATCAACTCGGCCCATTGACTTTTGTTCTCCAATTAAGTTTTCTAACAAGGAATTCTATTATCTTTTGACTCGCAAATTATCCACCCACATTCTTCACACTTCCTCTTTATTTAACTTAAGATTATATATGTTATGTAGACCTACTTAGCTTTCGGCATCTCCTAAGTTTTCCTTCTAGGGTTACATCTCCACTCAGGAATTTCTATCAACTCTATTAAAGATACAAGTTCTATTCTTCACTCCTTTCTCTCATCTAAACACCAATCACATACCCCTACGTGTGTGTATAAGTCACCCCTACACTTGGAAATTCAAATTAAGCAATCAACCCCTTGTCCGTTGTCCAAAGTACTAATTAGTTGGTGAATTTAAATGAAATTTGCTTACACATCCTTCATGCGACCATTAATACTTCTTGAGGTACCAACGACCGATTACAAAATGCGCTTGCACTTTAAAGCGTACTTCCTAGTCTTTGCAACACCCAAGGTTTTAGCAGTGACTCCCAAACCAGCTGGTCTAAGGCACTAGGTGATGAAGCACCCTCGCTAAATATTTTTCTATCTTTACAGCCTTAAGTAATCACAA
Organism: Agapanthus africanus; assembly: GCA_030015575.1. Taxonomy (NCBI): domain Eukaryota; kingdom Viridiplantae; phylum Streptophyta; class Magnoliopsida; order Asparagales; family Amaryllidaceae; genus Agapanthus; species Agapanthus africanus. Next base: position 522,956,158 of record CM057344.1, read on the forward strand.
AAACCAGTGTCCATTTTTTTTCTTTATTCACTTTTTTATTTTTTATTTTCATTGTACTAAGGACTTTAGACAAGAGCATTTCAAGGTCTCTTCTACTATTCCAAATTTCAAGGTGCGTGAATGTGCAAATTGTAGGGTATACATTTTCAGAATTTAGACTTAAGCTAGGAACTATTTTTCAAACTTATACTCTAATAAGAACATCAATACTCTTCTTTTGTTTCGACTTAGCCCAAGAAGTGAACCCAAAATTTGCCTATTTCTAAATAAACTACAAGGCATATACTTTCTACCGTTAAACTTTAAGGAATGTTATTTTTAGGGTTTTTAATTTACTAAGTCTAAGATCTAGTTGTTCCTAAATAGTTAACTTATTTGTCAAACTCAAGTCAATTAGCCGAAATTGAATACAATAATTTTTATAATTTTTGTCCCTTTTTCAATTTTTTATGGGTTTTGAAATAAGTATGCAAATGCAAAAATATGTATAAATGAATGCGGAGAAAGAAGACGTACCGAGCATAAATACCTCCAAACTTGAACTTGACAGTGTCCTCACTGTCATGCTAAACCAAGAGGGTCAAAATACCGGCACTTCCCTGTTTATTTATTTATAATTTTTATTGTTAAGAAAAACAAAAATATATACAAAAAGGCCCTCCCCCAAACTTCATTTAAACCATGTTAGACATTACTGCCAAACTTTGCCTAGACCAAACGTCAACACCAACCAGTTGAAAAATTTATCAGTAAAGAGTATCGGTTGGTAGAAGAATACGTTGTAACGATCCACAAAGAATTAGGGAAGATAGAAGTAGTGGTAAGGGAGGCATGGAGGTAAATATACAGGTGATGGTGATGCATGGAAACGAGAATGTAAATGATCAGCAATCAGTGGAGTGTTGGCATTCTCGTAGCTTATTAAAAGAAATGGGGGTATTTCAACTTCTAAAGGAGGAGGTTGACTCACCACAATACCCCCAAAATGTTCCTGTGGTCCTCTATTGACATGGCATCATCCATCAATTTCATATGATATTCAATTATAAGGGAACTGATCTCCTCGATGTCCGCCATAGTCCAACCGAAAACTTGCCGCCTATCTTGTAAGACTTTTAAAATAGCGTTCTCTTGTTCGAAGGCTAGAGAGGCTGATATTATAATGGGAAAAGTCTCATTCTCACCTATGTACGCATATTTAAGGTGAGGTGACAAGGACATGAGTTCGAATTTCTGAGGCGAAAGAATCATTGCGGAATCTACCTCGAACTCAAAGGACTCCATCACAGGTTCGAAATCACTGCAAAGAACCGATTCGGATGGTTCGACTAACTCATCCAAAAATTCAAAAGACTCATATTCGGGCTGTGAGTCGTCATCATCCGAAAAAGTGAAACATTCATAATCCATATCGGTTGTGTCAACGGTGGTAGGCTCAAGGAGGGACGCACTAGTGGCGTCAAAACTGTTTTCATCAAATAGAAATCTTTCAAGCTCGCAGTCCTCCTGCGTGATTTCGTGAATAGAGCAAACTTCTCGTGTACTAGTTTTTGGTACGGGGGGCAGACTTCCCATCTTATAAATATTGAACTCACTAGACCTCTTTCCGAAGGATAGAGTCATGGAGCCATTGCGACAATTTATTACAGCATTGGAAGTGGCCAAAAATGGTCGACCAAGAATCACCGGAATTTGGTTTCTTGGGTTAGCAACAGGTTGTGTATCCATAACAATAAAATCAACGGGGAATATGAACTCCCCGACTTTGATCAACACATCCTCTAGTTGACCCCTTGGATAGGTGATTGATCGATCAGCCATTTGGAGAGTGCAACGAGTGGGTTTCAACTCTCCAACCCCTAATTGTTCGTACACGGAGTAGGGAATCAGGTTAACACTAGACCCAAGATCTAAAAGTGCTCGATTAATTTTCTTATCCCCAATTGTGATTGAAATCGTAGGACAGCCGGGGCCTTTTGTTTTTGGGGTAATGTTTGATGGTGGTTAATAGCATTGCTCACTGCACTAGCCACTAGCACTTTCTTGGGTACTTGAGATGCTTTTCTCTTTGAAGTGCATAATCCCTTTAAGATTTTCGCGTATGAAGGGACTTGTTGGATGGCATCCAAGAGAGGTATATTTATGCTAACCTGCTTAAATATCTCCACAATCTTTTCCACTTGTGCAGTTGGTTTATTAGGACTCAACCTGTTTGGAAATGGTGCATTTTGAAAATTAGTTGAGTCAAATGTCTGTGGAGTAGAATGTGGATTAGGAACGGATCCCAGTGTAGATGTGTTCGTGTTGTGAGAAATGGGTCCGTTAGAGCTAGAAGAAGTAGAGCCGTGTGGAGGGTGGAGAATAGGCTCTAAAGAAAAAGGTGAAGAAGAAAGTGAAGAAAACGAAGAAGGGGAAGGTGACGATGGAGAAGAAGAAGAAGAAGAAGAAGAACCACCGGCGGGGATGTCATCACTAGTTCCCACATTATTTTGCAACACTCTTCCGGATCTCAACGTGGTCACCGCATTCACATTGTGATTGTGATATGCGTTTTGTGGGTGACCGGGATTTGGCAATGGTTGAGACGGAAGCTTTCCTTTTCTCTCTCGCTCAACGCAGCAGTTAATTGTGCAATTTGTGCCTCAATAGATTTGATACTTTGATCGTGTGAGGCATTGTTATTCATTAAAGATTGAACATAATTTTCAAATCTTGCTGTGGATTCTGTAGATTGCTTGAGAAATGCATCTAGACTTTTCTCGAGCGAGCTAACCTTATCATCATTTGGTTGAACTAAGTTGTTCGTTTGATTTGTATAAGGTTGTTGTTAGAAAGGTTGCTGGTTTTGAGTTTGTGAGGGTGCTTGTTGTTGTTGTGGAGGAGGTCTTTGAAAATTATTATTCCCTTGGAACTGTTGATTTGGGTGACTCCTCCACCCCTGATTGTATGTCGAAGAGTACGGATCATTTCTTTGTCGTTGCTGAAATGCAGCATTGACTTGATCCTGTCCTTGAATAGGTGCATTATAAGGACACTCTTCGGTTAGATGCGATGGATTCGCACAACAAGCACAAACAGTTCGTGTGGGTAGAGTAGGGGCAGGAGAAGACGATGAGATTTTGGTCTCAATGGCTTCTAGCTTTTTCATAAGTGAGGCCATCTCGGCCTTCATAGCAATCGATATATCTATTTGATGTATGCCTGCCCTAGATTGACCAACAGAAGATGATGTGGTCTTGGTACTCTCCCACTGAATTGTTTGCTCACTTAGATTCTCTAAAAACTGCCATGCTTCGTCACTAGACTTGGAGAGGAAATGACCTTGACATATTGTTTCTAGCAACTGCTTCGTTGCCGAGTTCAACCCCTCGTATAATGTTTGGCAAAGTTGCCAACTTTCGATCCCATGATGAGGGCATTGAACAAGTAGGTCTTTAAATCTCTCGAAGCACTTCCAAAATGGTTCGGAAGGAAACTGTGAAAATTGTATAATCTCGTTTCGGATTCTAGCAGTTTTATGATGAGGGTAGAACTTTTTCAGAAAAGCTCTCACAAACTCGTCCCAATTTCTAATGGAATGTGATACGGTGCTGTATAGCCACTTCTCGGCTAGGTCACATAAGGTAAAAGGAATGACCCTTAGCCTTATAGCGTCATCACTTAATTGGGTTGTCTTCATCATGGCGCAAACGTTTTGGAATTTATTAATGAAAATATATGCATCTTCGGATTCCAAACCATGAAACTTAGGCAGCATATTGATGAAATGTGGTTTTATTTCAAAATTATCCCCATTTGCCGGTGGGGGTGAAAGACATGTAGGTAAAGAAGTGTGGACGGTGTAGAAGAGATCCTGGAGCGCAACTCGTGCGGGCGCTACAACAGGCGGAAGATTCGGGTTATTCGCACCTAACGGAGGTGGAATCATTCCCGTCGGTAAGGTATCGTTGGGGTTGAATCCCGACATACCTTTGAAAGAAGAATTTGATGATGGAGGTAAGGAAGTGGAGGGAATTTCGACTTCGGTGTCGAAAGGTTCGTCGGTCGGTACCAACGAAACACGGACTAATCGGGCGTTAGTATCCCTAGTCCAAAGTGACATACACTAAAAGGAGTAGTGTAGTCAGAAAAAAAAAAGAAAAACAGAATGTGGGGGTAAGATAACGTCAATAGGAAGAAGTGAGTGGAAGTGAGTTTCAAGTTTCTTAGCGGCAAGTTGCAAGTTTTGAAAAGATTTTTATTTTTTTATTTTTTATTTATGTGAGAGTTTTGCAAAAAGGTTTTTGGAAAGGGACTCGTGACACAAAAAGTATCAACCACACATGCACAATCAGGCTTAGATCTAGGGTTGCCTAGGTCTGCTAGACAGCTCCTAACTAGAGCTAGAAATAGACCTCAAACCGCCTCTTCATGGACAAGTACGGCCAGGTAAGTGGGAAGGAACCACCACTACAGTGGGCCTAATTAATAACCACTAGCCTAGACACCGCAATGTCGGTTAGGATAAACGGCCGATGCCTACCCTAGTCCTTTTCCTATTGAGCTAGATGTCCTTAGGTCTGAGTCTAATCTTTTTTTTTAATTAATTGTGGTCGATGCAAAATGCTTTAGGTGTTTTCTGGGGTCCTAAGAAGGGTGATGAAATCCCCACCCAATCTGAGTTTGGTCAATTAGCCCCTTAGAGTCCGGTTAAATTATGCAAAACAATAAAATTTCACTTGCAATCAATTTTTTAGCGCGGCGCAAAGAAACCTGCAGAAAATCTATTATTTAGAAGGGGGAGAAAGATTTTTTAGCGCAAAGAACCCTGCAGAAAATTTTTATAGTGGATATATTGTAGGTTACAGAGGGGAGAAGGAGGAATCAGACCATGCACTTTTTAGGTGCTGATGTGGCAGGAGGAGCGCGGATCCGCGGTGTGGGGCCCACTTCTGCGGCGGAAACGCGGTGGAACAGAGGGATTGGCCTCTGGAAAAAATTCTGTTGTTCTGTGCCTTCAGTTCCTCTCTGTTCTTATATGTACTTTTCTGTTTTTCCCTCTGTAAAATTCCAGATCCATGATTCTTCTCTGTTCTTGCAAGATTCAAATAGCAAACCCTTCAAACAGATCAAAGTTGATAATTTTTGTATTTTTTTTTTATATTTTCAGATTTTTATAATTTTTCCAAATTTATATCAACCCGAAAATTCACAAAAAGAAATATTACGCTGTCCCCGGTAACGGCGCCATTTGATTGATGTCAAAAATATAAGTTTACCGCAATCAGAAACGGCGTCGCTTTGCAGCTAGCCGGTGAGTACGGGTCGATCCACAGAGACGGGTAAATTCCTTTTATGTGTTTTAACGAGTTGATTCAATTTTTCGTTTTGGTTGGTTTATAACAATTTATAAAAACTGATCTAAATTAATCTAATTAAGAGTCTTGCTAGGGTTAGGCTTCGGGGAAGTTTTGAAGATTGACGTTTTCCTCACCGCTTTCATTGCCATATTTTAGATCTGTTAGATGTTACGGTAATTATCGATAAAGTGGATCCGAATCTTTTGGGAAGATGTTTCTTCCTCTAGATTCGCATCCTTCCTTTATCGTTAATTACCCTAACCTACATGGAAAACGCGCTCAACCGGCCTTTTATACTACGGTTCACCGTTACCTCAAGGGGTAGGGTGCCGCAGGGAGCGGTTGTGCGCGCATGCATGGAGTTCTTAATTCATTAGTTTAATATGGCATTGAAAGGGGTGAGAGATCTCATCTCTCAACCCTTTCCCTAAGGCTAACCCTAACAAGCGAGGAGATTACTCGCTCATTAGGGGATGATAAAACATTAAAAGAATAGAAAAAACACTTACTAATTTGACGGCTCCCTCCAAGCGATAAAGAACAAATCTGAATAATTATTCCCAGAACTTCTGAATTTTATTGATTGAAAAGAGGCATAGGGTTTTACAATTTTAGATTACAATTTATAAGCAAACAGGAGAATTTAGGGTTACGGGATTCGCACATGTGCAATTACATATTTGACCCCTAAGAATCCCAACACCCGCACCGTCGCACCGACACGCCGATTTTCCACCGACACGCGCACTAGATGGCCGCGGATCCGCGGCATTGGTTGGCTTGGGCCGCGGATCCGCGGCCCTTTGGTGAGCTTGGCTCACCAAAATTCCTGGGATGCATACTGGGTATTTGGGCTTTCTATTTCCATAGTTCTTTTATCTGTTGGGCTTCTGGGTCTTCTCCAGATCTTCAGTGAAAACTTGTTCGTATCTTTTGACTGTTCACTTGACATTTTGGATCTTGTACTGTTCTTCGACTAGGATCCGTCTACTTGTTTGGTCAAAAGTCCATTTCTCTGTCGTTTTGTGTCTTTTTTACTGTATTTGTTCCAGAAACCTGTATCCTGTAATATGCAACAAACGTGCGTCAAGAGTACCTGTTTACTTATAAAACGGATAAGAATAGGGGAATGAAAAATGTAATATTATGGTCTGAACACTCGCCGGGTAACCTTACTAGATTGCCACGCCTCATAGCCCCGACCAAGTGACTGTAGGAGAACCCTGTCGCCAAAAGCATCCATTCGGGTGCTCGCGGCCGCGGTGTTCCTCCTTAGTGCACTTCGTCGACGGCATCGGGGGTGCGTCCGTCTACTAATGTTTTCGACGAGCATTCGATCGGGTTATCGGGAACCTTGTTGAATTACCGGACAGGTTATTGGAAAGTGTTTTCAATATCGAGATTAAAATGCGGGGTTTATAATTGTTAGGCATGTGATGTCTAAGGAATTCATTTGGTTAGGCATGAAATCCAAAGTATGTGATACATTGGGTTTATGATGTCTAAGGTGGTTGCGGATTCCAATTGTTGTAGTTTTTCACTTTCTTTTCTGCGACCGTAAGTGTAATATGTTGTGTATCGCCGGTTTCGTTGCTATACGTCAACGCCAATTGGGATACGCATATTTACTTACGTTGATGACATATGATGTTATGTGTTGCTGTGATATGTTATATTGGATCATCGTGTTTTGAACAGCCGGGTTTTTTTATGAGAGATGAGTGTTTTTCATTTTCATTCATGTAAAAGCTTGTACGTAATATTCTTTTATTGGGGCACTTCCAGGTTGAGGATGATGTCACCATTGATGTATATTATTATTTTACCGCATTAGGATAGACCCAAGGAGGGGAGCACAAGTAACCGGGTTCTAGGGTCCAGTGGGAGATCATCTCGAGGAGTCGAGATCGGGTCTCCTAAATCTAGAATTGGTTGGGTTGCTTGCCGCTCTCGTAGGGGTCTAGGGGTGTGGGTTTGGCTATTCATCGCGACCGTGGAATCCATGTTTTTTACTTGCTTAATTTAAAACACGGAATTCCTAGTTTATCCAATATTTCATAAATGTTCTTCTTCTGCTGATATTCTGTGATGTGCTCTCTGGATATTCTGAGACGAATGCTTATATTATATATATGAGATATATAGTAAATATTGATGCTTTCGTTTCTTCTGTGATGCTTGGGAAGCATAATTGATGTGACTTCATTAATGAGATTAATGAAATAAAAGAAACCTAAAGATATTGTAGAAACTTGTTTTAAAAACCGGTAGCTCTAGTTCTTGCTTTGCATAGCGGTATTCCGTATAGAATATCCAGCACCTTATTCGATAAGGAAAGAGCCGAGATCTCTTCACCGGGAGTGACCTCTTTAGAGAAACTAGCAGATGCTACAACCCACTCGGTTTGTCTTTCGATTGCTTTTATAGTTTTTTCTTTGCATAGCGGTATTTTTGAAATATCATGCACCTCATTCGATGGGGAAAGAGCCGAGATCCCTTCACCGGGTGTGACCTCTTTAGCAAAACTAGTAAAAGCCTAAAAAACACTCCTTTTCAAAATCACTCGATTCTACAACGATATCAAGTTCATTACGCGAAAGGTTTTCTTAAAAACCTGTCGTAGCCCTTTGTCATTTCAGATAAGTAGTACTTAGTATTCGTGCTACGTTTGTTGACCTCCGTCAAGGCGTAGTGTGCGGTAGCTGACTAGTGCTTATCTGCAACATACGATGAGATTGGATTAGGGTAGTCGTGCGGCCTTGTTGACCTCCGTCAATGGTCATGCGGGTGGGTTTAATTCAATCATGAAATGTACGGATAGAACTTGACTAGCAGCCTATGGTTTGTTGACCTTCGTCATGGTCATAGGACGCTAGGGGCAGAATAATATCGGGAATTTCAAGTGTTGAAATTTGCAATGAGATTGCATACCTTCTATGAGATAGTTGGATCCCGATACCCACTGCGAGTAAGAGTTACTCCGGGGAGAGTTTTACACATTACAATCAGCCGATCAAGTAGGTGTCTAGAAAGGTGTTAACGGGGTTACGCCCCTGGGAAAACGAGCTTTATTTTAATTAGGTCTGTGCGAAAGCATGGGGAACCTCCCTCAAAGTACCGACACTGGCCTGGCCGAAAGATTGGCGAACTTGTAGGGTGTAATTTATCCCGGCTAGTCTTACCTTTTAGGGTTTGAAGGAAGATATGATAAAAATAGTGGGAGCCATCCTGATTAGATAAAATAATAACCAATCTGATATTGCAAGAGCGCACGCAGAGTGTTTTCTGTTAGTTATGTGTATGCCCTAGAGGCCATTATTGTACATATGATGTATATTATAGTGGATACTTGGACATATATAGAGAGGACTTTCTTGCTCGACAAGATAGTATGCTATCTGGTTGCTTTTTGTCTTAACATGTTGACTTGTATTATGATACTGTCTTGCTCTCACATGTTGACGAAGCCCTTAGGATGTTTACTTCATTACCAGGACTATGAAGGAGATCATACTAGTGGGGCCAGGATAGTCCACAAGTACATCCTATAATTGTTTCTAGTCGAGAGTGTATCGAGACAGGGCATCGATACTCCAGAGTAGACTAGCGTATACGCTTCTTGACCCATATGATGGGCGATGGATGATCCCACATCCATTAGTGTTTGACATCAAAGGAGGTATAGGGGTGCTCAGTGGAGACTGGGTACACTTAACGGACTCGCCGAGAACTCCTAGTTGGTATTATACCTATCGTTAGATAGCAGTTCTCTGGTGACACTGGTACAGGTTAGTCTGTAGACCCGAGATCGTCATAGAGTCTTGTGTGATTCCCACTGTGCTTTGATTTCCACCTTACCACGTTCAAGAGAGCATGCAAAACAGTGGCTTTTGTGTACAGTCCCAAATCACAAGGAGGCAATGAGCGATAGGAGGGGTTTCGTCTCTCCCGGTATTGGGGGTTGATGTTGCGCTGTGCTCGATAGGCTATAAATGGAAGTCCCTGGCCAGGGCTGCTATGGAGATCTACTGGTAAGTGTTATTGGTAGTTTCTCGACCCGTTATGAGCCTTACATCGGCACGACTTATCGGTTACTGGGGTCTGACGTTTACGCCCCTAGACTGGATATGCGACATATCAAATGAAGAGACCGGAATGTACGGTAGTGTTACTGATTGGATTTACAGGAATGTGAACAGCCTTCCTTGCTGATCTTCTGATCGATCAATACTCGGATGGCTGTTACGTTTAGCTGACCGCTTGCAGCTTGTCGGTGTTTGATATGATCATCACCTACCACCGGAGTATTGACGAGTCTTTAGAGTCCTACACAGAGGTTTCCTGGCTCAGTCGAAACGGAGTAGGAGAATATATGTGATATGTGCGGGACCGAGATTAATACGTGTATGTGATACCGTATTCCATTCTTGCGATATGTGATATCGGCCGGTTATATGTGATATAGCCGGGTCATCGGATCAAGTGTTGATTCGATAAAATGATACATTTTATATTAGCCGGTTATATGTGATATAGCCGGATTATTAAATCAAGTGTTGATTTAATAATTTAATGTATAATTATATATATTTGATATATTGAATTACATTAACTAATATATGCTCACTTAAGTATTTCTATTTCTCACTTTTGATACATTTAACATATATGTGATATATGTTTATTGTATTGTTTTCTTTTGTTACATAAATAATATATATTATTGTGACATGCTAGGTTATATATGCAACATGGGTGTATGAGAATTACACCATATAAAAGATAATGAAAAGGTTTTTATTTATTTAGGAAATTCAAAAATGTATGGATTTTTCCATGGTTGTTTTGGATAACCATTGACTAGTCCACCATTTTTGTTTTTCCTTAGATATTTATAAACATAACCATTACCTTTAACTATGGTTTAGTCTCTACATGAGTTAGCCATGACATATACTCACCATGGTTGCATTTTCTAACCTCACTCTCACTCTCATTTTCTTTTGCTTCATCTTCTTCCTAGAGCTCAAGTGAGAGCTCTCTAGGTTTTTGAAAAGAGAGGAAAAATTGTGAGAAATTAAATTCTAAAGTGAGCAAAATTCCTACTTCATCATCTTCTTCTACACTAGCCACATAGTCTAGGGTGTTAGCTTCACTAGTTCCATACAAGTGAAGAGATAGCTTGGGTTTGTGTTTCCTCGAAATAGATCATCTTGGATTTGGAAGACTTATAGCAAGAATGGATCATTCACCTTGTGGAGCCTCTCAAGAGTCCGAGACTTGGATCGTAGCGAAAAGACCACTACTCGGAGCATATGAAGTGAAGGACCGGTCTACAAAGGTTGTATTCCGCAAACACTTAGATGTAAATTTGTTTACATATGCTTTTGTCTAAATCTTTAGTTAAGATTCTAGGGTTAGGGTTAACAAGCATGGCAAATTTTTGAAAATGGCATGGACGATCTCCCCCGAAACCTTGCTGTTGTTCTTAGTAACCTTACAGTGGTATCAGAGCCAGGTTAGAGATTTAGATGGATTGTTTAGGATTACGAAACCGAAATAACTCCGAAACTTGACACATTAAAATCATGTTTCTGTCGATTTTTATATGAGCTCTAAATTTTTTTAAACAACTGCAGAATGTTGTATGGGACATTATATGAACACAGAAGAAGTTTTAAACCAAACAGCCGGATTTTGGCCGAGCACAAGTGCCCAAAATCCGAGCAGGCCGGCCCCTTTGGGGAATTCAGGGTTCAAATTTTATTTATGGTCTGGTCTCTAGGTTTTGGTGTTTCAGGTGTTGTTTGCTTTTGCTAAATTTGCATGAGATGTTTACTTACTATAAAGGCAACTCGGAGTGTTTCGTAGTCGTAATTCTAGCAGTATTTCGTGTTATTTAGACGGTATTAAAAAGTTCGAATGGATATTAGATACCCACTTTGACCCTTGCTGGAAATTTATTCAAGAGTTGGATTTTTTCCAAATTTGAAACTTTCAAATATCGTGCAAGTGATTCGGTGGACCCTCTATAAGAACAAAACTGTCACGACCCGAAAGAGCACGTGACTGGCCCTTGAACCATATGAAGTCTATGGGACTCCATATGATCCAAGTAAGCCAAAAGCCAAGAAATCTAAAACCATTTTAAGAGTAAGTAAAGAAAACTGGTTTAAAGGGGTGAAGAAAAACATGTTTGAAGTCAAGGTTTTTAAATAACTAAGCCGAATATGCATTTTAAAATGTAAGGTCTGTTCTAAAAATTTCGGCAGAGTTTCTTTTGTAAAAACTGACCCCGAACGGGATACAACAAGAGATATATATATGCAATGATAAAAGGCATCTTCAAGCGGGAGCTAGCTCTTCGTAAATCGACGGTCACAACCACACAAACAATATAATATACAACGCCGAAGGGCGATGATCAAAACTCAAAAGAAAACTCAATAAGCATGAAAACCGCAATACTACTAAGCGCGACTCTAAGGTCGAATAATACATCACTAATGTCTAAGTCTGAAACAATAAACAAGTTTTGGTTGATGGAATTTTAGATACAAAGGAATAATACAAGTACAATGGTGGTTCTTGATGCAAAAGAACCCACCTACCAAAGCAATTCACCCGCAAGGAAGCAGTGTGCCAGAAATGCCGCAATAGAACCTGTACGGCAAAACCTGCAAGAACTGTGGCACAACGGGGGTGAGTTGCCAACTCGTGAATAGAGAATATCTACAAGCAGAAACCGAATGCAAGACATAATCCTAAGTCAATACGATCAGTATATGATATAAACCTCAAGAGTAAGTCTGAAGCATGATAAGATGGCAATGTAACATCTAAACATGTAGGTAGTGCCAAATACTCATGTCAGTGCCTCAGGTAATAACATGTCATAAACATAAGGTATGTCTGCATGAAGTATCAAAATGAATATCAATACACATATATTAGCGTCCCATTCCACTAATATTGGTGTAAGGGTAAATATAACAGCGCCCTCATACCCTGTTATATATACAAATGAAGTATGATCAATGTAATAAAAGTCTGTATGTATGTGGATCCCGTCCACCTGTCACCCGAATGACAATAAGCATCATGCATGCAAATATGAGGATATAATCAAAATCATGGAAACATCATGAAACCTGTGCCTAGCATCGGCACGTAAATCCTCGTCCATATGGGGATCCGTCTGCGGTATCGGCCCTCGGCCCCGGCAGCACGGGTCAACCCATGTCCATCTCTTAACTCCGGTCGGTATCCCCCGGATATCCGCCGAGCTCAAGTACAATCACCGGTAGGTACTCGCCCACCTCCAGGCTCAATAGGCATAATCCTTCGATCATCTTGCCTAGGGGAACCATACCGGGCCCCACCATGTACCCTCATACGGTACACACTCTTCGTATGGGGTATATAATCAGAACCGATAAATCTCATGGTGGCTGCGCAAATATCATATCAAGGGAAACCAGGTTTTTGAAATAAGTACATACTCTCCTTTGAAATTATCCACGGTTCCCAAATCCATAAATATCATGAAAACAATATCCCAATGCGCATAATCAGAAAGCATGATGTATGTGACATATAACTGAGATGCAAGTATAACAGTATATCATGCAACATAGAATAGTGGTATGCACATACAAAGTCATATCCTGATGCAATAATACTACTGTATAGTGACATGGCAATTATCGATGATGAAGTGTGTGAGCCGGCAAGCAAGTGTACGTGGAACATACGCATCATCGATAATGGTGCTGGTGTCCTAACAGCATGATTGCAATATAGAAATAAACACATGCAATGTGATGCGGAATCGAATAATCAATGCAACAGTGAAGAATCTACACCAATATGTATATGTTATGCAGTGGTGCCATTTGAAATAAGACGAATCGGGGTTTTGGTAAAATAAGGGTTACGGTGTTTTTTAAGAATAGATACGTCCTTTGAAAATACCCGTAGAATCCCTTTACTTGTCCTTAAGATATTCTCGATTCGTTAGTTTTGAAATAGGTATGACTCGGGTCTAGTCTAACATCTACTAAGCCAAGTCCATCAGGAGGGGTATGGAAACCACCTAAATCTGAGTCGATATATATTTTAGTCTGTGATCCCGCCTCAATAGTATCGCGTACGATACAGTATATCATCTGACATCCTCGAGTCATGAGCGCGGATCTATCATCAATATAAATCTCGTACGGTAAATCGTCGTACGACATCCCAATAGCTGGGTACTGGTCAATATCACAATCAGCTCATCAATTATTTGGTATCCTCATCACCATATCACATAATCTGGGGTACTTATCTAAGTCTAGTACAACTGATACCATCAATATAACTGCGTGTGTCAACACACGTCCAAAGGCCCGCTAGAGATCACTTGTCGCATCCCAAATACGAATCATATCAAATCACAGATCTCGCGGCACAAAGCCCAATATCATCAACTCATCTCCAATGTCGTCCAAGATCATCAAACACAGTGCAAGAATAATGAATATGCAAGGGTGTACGTGTAGGTGAAAATCTATTCCAGGGTTCGCGACTATGAACTATACTAGTTGCTTCTAACCCTAAACTATCCATAATACACCTAACACAATATCCACAACGCACTAAAACTATCATATATAACATACATATAATATACTATCTACGGACTGAGGGGATACTATACGCCATCCACCCGACTTCCCCCGTAGATATAATCTACTCACCTCGCGTCTTCGTTGCCGACGTCACCACGCGTTTGCTTGTCGTCCCGAAGTCTTCATGGGGTACCTACACATTAACGTATCGCAAATGCGTATCAAAACCAAATCATCACTAAAACGGCATACGAAAACCAAAACGATACGCTATGGGGCCTATAGGTTAGAACCTATGGGTACGCCTCCAAAACCAACAATCAAACCTCGATACCGTCGTATAAACGCCAAATAGTCGAGGTAAAACACAATACGTAAATTCATAATTTAAAATACGGAATACGGAAACACGAATCCAAAACAGCAACTAAGGAAATAGGCTCCAGATTTCACCCTAGGTCAAACTAGACAAATCTATACATGCCAGGGATCTAATCTACACATGTAGGAGCTCTGGAACAAAAACGAGACATTTTGGTGCAGGTAGGGCCGCAAATTGCGGCCAATTGGGTTAAATTTGCGGCCGGGAAAGGGAAGTAGGGGCTAGGGTCTTAGTGGTAGCTTCCTGGGTGCCTGCACATGTCACTGTCCATTCAAAATAATTTTCAGAGTCTCGGGTTGATAGCAGATTCAATATACCCTTCACAGATTTCATAAATTCTCCGATATCGGTTTCTAAATTCGTATTCCAGGTTAAAGCTTTAGGTTAGGGTCCAATATAACATCACACCAAGATTCTAAGGTCACAACAAGTCTTAGTTTCACTTCACAACTCAATTTTTCCTCAAACCCTAACTAGGTTATCCTCAAATCCACAAAAACACACAATATCGATATGAAACTTGAATCGAAGCTTAAGCACAAGAAATACCACTCTAATTGTGAAGGAATTACCTCATAAGACCCACATGAATCCTCAACAGCGCCAAAATAAAAGCTTTCTTGGTCCATCCTATAGCTTGCAAGCTTGTGCACACTTTTGATGAAATGGAGATAGGGTTTTGGTGTAGTTTTAGAGGTGATTTGAGGAGTTGAAGAGAGAGAGAAGGAGAAGCTAGGGCAGCAGCAGCAGCAACTAAAGAAAATGAAGTGGGAGAGAGGAGAGAAGTGAGAGGGAGAGAGAGAAGACCAAGGATAATACCCCCCCATGCCTCATAAATGCACTTGTCCCCTTTTCTTTTCCTTTTTCTTTTTCTTTCTTTTCTTTTCTCCCAATTCCTTTCTCACAAGAATAGTAACCCCAATGTGAAACCATGGCAAGAAAAATGTAACACAAGTGTAGAAAAAGATATGTGCATGTTTTGCACAAAATTGCTAAAAACCCGATTAGCGATTTTTAATCGCGATTAGCACTAAATTAGCATATAACTAATTATAAAAACTTCAAAATGGCATAATTCCATAAAATAACCTATTTTAAAATTTTCCATAATTTTTCCAAATTTTTCTGTATTTAATTTTACCTCAATATTAAAATATTCAATAAAATAATATTAAATTATAAAAATTCCCAAAAAATAATATTTTATTTTTTTGAAATATTACAATTATTTCGATTCCTGACCGGCACTTAACCACACAACGTCTACAGGCGTAACGTGACTAAGTAAGCCGAACCCAGAAATCAAAACCATTTAAAAGTAGTGAGTGTTGAAAACATCCAATTAAAACATTTAGAAAACCTTAAATAGTTCAATAAAGTTCTTTTTAAAGTTAAATTATCCTTATAATAATTTTGGCAGCATTTCCTTTGTAAAAGTAACCCCGAAATCGGGTACAAAACAGGGTATAAGTGAAATGATATATAATGAAATAAAGCATCCCCAACGGGAACAATCACGCCCAACGGTGGAAACCATCACCACAAAAGTAATATACGACGCCGTAGCGAAGAATGAGCAATAATTAAACATCACAAAATAATTAACTGCAATAAATAACAGTAGGCTCCCACGAGCTCGACACCAGAAAACAAAAATATACATCATCGTCCTCACACTGTCACTAAGTCCAGTACATACATGGTAGATGGAGAATACTAGATACAAAAGTGTGTACAATAAAGTAACTAGATACCATAACCCACCTAATAGCAAAATAGCTCTCGCACCAGCTGTAGTGGTATCTGTAGCCAAAAGATGCAAAAAGGCAGCCTGCCGCGACTACTCTGAGGGGCAACCTGCAAATACTGTGGCACAACGGGGGTGAGTTGCCAACTCGTGAATAGAGATAACATATAAAGGTAATCACGAGCATGCACGTACTGCGCTACGCTATCATATGCCAGCAGGTAAATCTATATGCGACAAGCAGTAGGTGCAATAATCATACAAATGTTCTGTCAGGTAAAATAACTACAGGATGAGATACATGATAATCAATGCTGAGCATGGGATAAATAACATCTACAAGGAATATCAACGTGGAAAAATAATCGGTGCCCAAGATTGCACCCAAATCCCAAATAAACTCAGGCGCCGGCACTCCTTTCGGCCCTCAAATCCTGTAAATCTCTGAGAATCACGAGTGCCCAACACCGGCACTCAAAATATCATAAAATACTCGTGTCCAGCATCGACAAGAAAATCCTCATATATCGGGCTCCGTAAGTCCGGGTCAGCCCACGGGCTCTGTCTGCGGTATCGGCCCTCGGCCCCGGCAGTACGGATCATCCCGCATCCATCTCTCGACTCTGGTCGGTATCCTCCGGACAACCGCCAGGTCCAACCAATCACCGGTAGGTACTCGCCCACCTCCAGGCTCAATCGGCAAAGTCCATCGATCATCTTGCCGAGGGAAACCATACCGGGTCCACCACGAACCCGCAAACGGATCATCCAACATCTCGAATCGGGTTTCAAGCACACATCTCTGCACCGAGAAAACGCGTGGTGGACGCACCAAAATATCATATCACGAGGAACCGGGTTTTCAAATAGTGCATCTTTTCTCAAATAATCCCACGGTCCTCAAAACCAGAAATCACATGAAAATCCAACACCAATAAGTAAATCAATGCGATGTGCTATGTACATCAAGCCATAATATAGGTACAAGGGGAAACCACTTCTTAAAATAGTTTCAGTTTTTAAAGACATCATGCGGCTCCCAATTTCTATGACAATCAATCGAATCATATGTGAAATGAATACAGCAATATAATCATGGCAATTCTACAGTGAGTGTGTCATGGCAATTACTAACGGTGTGTGTAACATGCAGATTAGTGCTCGTGCAGCATGAACCGTTAGTAATAGTGCGGTATTCTATCAATTCTAAGTTTACATACATATAGTAGGGAATGCAGTATGCAACAACAGTATCCATGACTGTCAATAAGGTAAATGCAACATATAGCTATAAGGTCCTATCAGCCTTGACGCATAACGCCAAGCGGGCGATATCCCCGTAGATGTTAAATCTACTCACCGAAGTCTCACGCTAAGTGTAGCCGACGACTTGCTTCCCCTTCTTCACAGCGTCCGTCTCACTCGCCTGTGAACCTAAACTTACACAATATATCACACATAAGCTCAAATCCACAAAAACGTGATATTAAGGTCAAACTAGAAACCCGCGTCGCAAACCAAGCGCGCGCGTGCGCGATACGCTAAAACGTGTGATTAAGCGTCTGAAACTACCTCGACGCGTCGCGATACGCAGAAACCCCAAAACCCACACACGTATCACGTGTGTCGCGAAGATTTAGAAAATACAAGAAACAAGTAATTAGCTTCAAATTTTGATACAGAAAGAGTTTTGCAAAACAAGATATATACCATAAAACCCCACATAGCAGCAGACACCTATCACCAAAACCCCAACCCCCAGGTCACCAATCTGGCCGCAATTTGCGGCCAGAAGTAATATTTCGGCGGCCTAGGTTGGGAGCCTGCCTCCCGTGCTTCGTGTATGTATTCTACTCCTAGTATACATGTCCCAGTAATTACAAATTTATTCTGAAGCAACCAGAGTGCAAGCAGATTTCAACAGAGTCCAAAAACCAATTAAAAACAACATTTAGCACCAAATTGATACTTTAGGGTATTTTTGTGTAATCTGAAATGAAAACTTGATTTGAACAGCTCTAATAGCACTTAAATGAGTTAACCAAGCCATAAAATTCCCAACTTATCATATACTTCACAAAATTCCTTTCAATATCACAAAAAGCACATAAAAACAAGATTTTTAGCTAAAATACTACAAAGTATGGGAAAGGGTGTTAAGTGTGAGTTTAATACCTCCCAAAAGCCTTAGGAAAATCCAAACTTCCAACTCTTTCCTCTAGTATGCAGACTTGCCTCCAAACTCCCCCAAAAAGCCATTTTTCTAAGGTTTTGAGTGCAAGGATGAATGGTTCTTGTGTAGGTTTTGAACAAGAATCAAAAGAGAAGTGAAAGATCAAGAACAAAGTGATGAAAATGGGTTATTTGTTGCTGGGGCTGCTGTTCTGCTGAGGAAATTTTAGCAAGAAAAGAAAAGAGAAAAGAGAGGGAGAAAGAAAAGAGAGAGAGAGAGAGAGCGAAAAGCCACATTTATTGCCTCCATGCCTCATTAATGCTCACCATACCTCTCTCTTTTCTCTCAAAATCAATTTCTTTTATTTTAAAAGGAAAAGAAAAGGAAAATTTGAAAAGGGTGAGAAGGAATAAGTATGTGCCACTAAAATGCTAAGTGTGCAAGCAAGCACACTAATCCTCATTATGAAGGTAATTAAGGAAAATAATTCTAATTAAAAGAACACATTGCTAAATTAAAATTAATTAAAGATAATAAACCCCGTTTAAAATATATGAAACCCCCAATCATCTCAATTTGACTAGATTGAGGCGGAAATAAAATTTACGGATTTTATGGAAACACGCATCAAAGCTAACTATCGTGAAATAAGACTAAACGAATTTTCAAAGTGTTACAATCTACCCCCCTTAAAGAAATTCGGTCCCCGAATTTAAAAATCTAACTATACGTACCTTCAAAGAGATGGGGATATCTCTTCCTCATCTCGCTCTCGGTCTCCCAAGTGACCTCCTCGCTGCTCGGGCCATGCCAAAGTACCTTGACTGACGGTATGTCCTTCGATCTCAATTTCTTCACTTGTCGATCCAAAATGATCACCGGCTGCTCTGTATAGGAAAGGTCACGCTCAAGCTGGATCATCGGGTGCTGAATCGCATGCGAAGGATCGTGAAGATACTTGCGGAGCATCGAAACATGAAATACGGGGTGCACATCTGGAAAGCTGGACGGAAGGGCTAACCGATACGCAACTGCACCAACGCGCTCGAGGATCTCGAAGGGGCCCACATATCGGGGACTAAGCTTCCCTTTCTTCCCAAATCTCATCACACCTTTCATTGGGGAGATCCTTAAGAAAACATGATCACCTACAGAAAACTCAAGTCTGCGCCGACGACGGTCCGCAAAAGATCTCTGCCTACTCTGGGCTGCTCTCATCCTATCACGAATCAACTGGATCTTTGCGGTCGTCTCCTCGACAATCTCTGGCCCTAAGATACTGCTCTCACTGAGCTCTATCCAACAGGCGGGCGATCTGCATCTCCTCCCATAAAGAGCCTCAAACGGTGCCATCTGAATGGTCTCCTGGTAGCTGTTATTGTAGGAGAACTCTACTAAGGCCAAATGATGATCCCAGCTACCTCCAAAGTCTAATACGCACGCTCTGAGCATGTCTTTGAGAGTCTGAATAGTCCGCTCTGACTGTCCGTCGGTCTGCGGATGAAATGCTGTGCTGAAACTCAAGCGGGTGCCCAAAGCCTCCTGAAGCCTCTGCCATAGTCGGCTGGTAAACTGGGTGCCTCTGTCGGACACGATACATGTCGGAACTCCGTGCAGTCGTACGATCTCGTCGATGTATATCTGGGCGTACTGAGCAAATCCGAAAGTCGTCTTCACCGGTAGAAAGTGAGCCGCTTTCGTCAAACGATCCACGATCACCCAGATGGACTCATACCCTCGACTAGTCCTGGGTAGACCCACAATAAAGTCCATAGAAATCTGTTCCCATTTCCACTCCGGAATGGGAACGGCTGTAGCTCTCCCGCGGGCCTCTGATGCTCGGCCTTGACTTGCTGACAAGTCAGGCATCTCGACATGAAATCTGCGATGTCCCTCTTCATACCATCCCACCAGTAAACATCTCTCATATCGTGGTACATCTTGGTGGAACCTGGATGAACACTGTACACTGAGCGATGTGCCTCCTTAAGAATCTCACGCCACAGTCCCTCTACATCTGGTACGCACAGTCTAGTCCCAAATTGTAGTATCCCCTGATCATCGATCACGAACTCGGAAAATCTGCCTTGTCCCATCTGTGTCATGATCTCTGAACACCGATCATCACTATGCTGTGCCTCATGTATACGGTCGAGCAACTGTGGGCATGCACGAACATGCGCAATCTGTCCTCCAATCGGCGTAAACTTGAACTGTACCCGGCTGTCGCATAATATCTGCCAGTCTGCCGACGACTGCCCCTGTACTGTGCTCAAACAAAATAGACTACCCCCGGGCCTCCTGCTCAAAGCATCCGCCACTACATTCGCCTTGCCCGGGTGATACAAGATCTCGCGGTCGTAGTCCTTCACTAACTCCATCCATCGGCGTTGTCTAAGGTTCAGGTCTCGCTGCTGGAATATATACTTTAAGCTCTTGTGATCAGTGAATATCTGGCATGACTCGCCATATAGGTAATGTCGCCAGATCTTAAGTGCAAAGACCACTGCAGCTATCTCCAAATCGTGAGTGGGGTAGTTTTGTTCATGTTTCTTCAATTGCCGCGAAGCATACGCGATCACCCTGTCATGCTGCATCAGAACACACCCTAACCCCACTAGAGAAGCATCACAATATACCACAAATCCGCCTGACCCTGAAGGCAATGATAATACTGGCGCCGTAGTCAGTAGAGCCCGTAACTGCTGAAAACTGTGCTCACACTCCTCTGTCCAAACGAAAGGAACTCCCTTCCGGGTCAACCCGGTCAAGGGTGTAGCAATGCGAGAGAAATCCTGCACAAATCACCGGTAGAAGCCGGCCAGCCCTAGAAAGCTGCGAATCTCCGTAACTGATGTGGGTCTGGGCCAACTCCGAACGGCCTCGATCTTACTCGGGTCTACACATATACCGTCTCGTGAAATCACGTGCCCTAAGAAGTCTACGCTGTCCAGCCAGAAAGCACACTTGGAGAATTTGGCGAAAAGCTGATGCTCTCTTAAGGTCTGCAGTGTAATCCGCAGGTGCTGCTCGTGCTCCTCTCTACTCTGAGAATACACCAGAATATCGTCAATGAATAAAATGATGAACAGATCAAGATACGGCCGGAAAATACGGTTCATCAAGTCCATAAATGCTGCTGGCGCATTGGTGAGTCCGAACGACATCACCAAAAACTCGTAATGGCCGTAGTGCCTGTGGAAAGCTGTCCTAGGAATGTCCTCCTGTCGAACCCGCAGCTGATGGTAGCCTGAACGCAAATCGATCCTCGAAAAGTATCCTGCCCCCTGAAGCTGGTCGAACAAATCGTCGATGCGTGGCCAAGGATACCTGTTCCGCACAGGAAACCTGTTCCGCACTGTAACCTTGCTGTTGTTCTTAGTAACCTTACAGTGGTATCAGAGCCAGGTTAGAGATTTAGATGGATTGTTTAGGATTACGAAACCGAAACAACTCCGAAACTTGACACATCAAAACCATGTTTCTGTCGATTTTTATACGAGCTCTAAATTTTTTTTAAACAACTGCATAATGTTGTATGGGACATTATATGAACACAGAAGAAGTTTTAAACCAAACAGCCGGATTTTGGCCGAGCACGAGTGCCCAAAATCCGAGCAGGCCGGCCCTTTTGGGGAATTCAGGGTTCAAATTTTATTTATGGTTTGGTCTCTAGGTTTTGGTGTTTCAGGTGTTGTTTGCTTTAGCTAAATTTGCATGAGATGTTTACTTACTATAAAGGCAACTCAGAGTGTTTCGTAGTCTTAATTCTAGCAGTATTTCGTGTTATTTAGACGGTGTTAAAAAGTTCGAACGGATATCAGATACCCACTTTGACCCTCGCTGGAAATTTATTCAAGAGTTAGATTTTTTCCAAATTTGAAACATTCAAATATCGTGCAAGTGATTCGGTGGACCCTCTAGAAGAACAAAACCTTAACTCGATTCTGTGACCGTCAGAACCGCCACTAAAGCCTAGGGTTTGTGGTAGTTCAGCGGTGCCACAGGTGAGGCATTAGTTGGCCCTTCTACGGCTGGTTTATTGGTACTGTGGCATGTGATGGATACTTTTAAACTACGCTCAAGTGTTTAGCTTTTTGGGTAATTGTGGGTGTTTGTTAATTCGATCGGAATGTTTAACATCGTCTAGCTTTTTCTAGAATGTGATACAATATGTAGAATTCTTATAGTTAGGCATGAAATGCGAAGTATGTGATATTTCGGATTTATGATGTCTAAGGTGATTGTGGATTCCAAATGTTGTAGTTTGACATGTTCTTTTCTGCGACCGCAAGTGTAATATGTGGTGTATCGTCGGTTTCGTTGCTATACATCAACGACAATTCGGATACGCATATTTACTTACGTTGATGACATGTGATGTTATGTGTTGCTGTGATATGTTATATTGGATCGTCGTGTTCTGAATAGCCGGGGATTTTATATGAGATGAGAGTTTTTTTTATTTTCATTCATGTAAAATTCATTGTATGTAATATTCTTTTATTGGGGCACTTTCGGGTTAAGGATGATGTCACCATTGTTGTATATTATTTACTATTCCGCATTAGGATATACCCAAGGAGGGGAGCACAAGTAACCGGGTTCTAGAGTCCAGTGGGAGACCATTTCGAGGATGTAGGGTTACTAGGCACACGCACAAGGGTCTATAAGGAATCAACCATGCCCGATATAAAATTTAGCCGTGCCGAACAACCCTAAACCAAGATCTTAGACTAGAGATTAGGCGAAACAAAGCATGTTAAACACTTTAACATCTAAGAGTTTGGGATTACAACCTTTGTAGTCCGGTCCTTCACTTCATAAGCTCCGTGTTGAGGTCCCTTCACTGCGATCATCATGTAGACGGACTTTAGAGAAGCTCCACGAAGAGAATGATGCAAACTTGCTTCCGATCTTCGATAACAAAGATGATCTATCTTGAAGTTTCTTAAACACAAGCTCTCACTCTCAAATAAAGTGAACACCCTAATCTAAATGGCTAGGATAGATTAGGATGATGAAGTAGGAATTTAGCTCTCTTTTATTTTCATAATCTCACCTATTTTCATCACAAGAATCAAAGCTAGAAAGCATTGCAAGAAGGAAGAAGAAGATGAACAATGAATAATCCTTTTGTGATGAATAATGCAAATGATAATATCATTACAAATGCAACCATGGTCAACTATGACAAGGCTAACTTATGTAGAGATTTAACTAGGGCTAAGGGTTTGGGTTGAGTTAAGAATGAGTCACTAAAAATATCAACCATAATATCTTAGCTCAAAACAAAAAGAAACCTTCTAGAAACATCAAGAAAGAACTAACCCAAATCAAACCCTAACCTTGTTTAATCTCCACTAAACATGTTGCATTAGTAATCATATCATGTTACAATATTATATATCACATATATAATATATATTTGTAACAAAAGAAAATAATACCATTTACATATATCGCATATATATCAATGTATTACCCGGTGAGAAAATGAATCAATAAAGCGAGCCTATATTAGATAATGTAATTCAATATATCATATATATTATTATACATTAAATTATCGAATCAACTCTTGATCCGAAAATCCGGCTATATCGAATATAACCGACTAATATATCATGTAACGATTCATCGAATCAACACTTGATCCGATGATCCATCTCATATCAAAATAACGCGAGAATATAATACGGTATCTCATATCGCATTATCCTCGGTCCTGCACATATCACATATGTGCCCCTACTCCGTTTTGCCTGAGCCAAGAAACCTCTGTGTAGGACTTTAAAGAATCGTCAATACGCCGGAAGTAGGTGATGATCATATCAAACACCCACAAGCTGCAAGCGGTCAGCTAAACGTAACAGCCATCCAGGTATTGAGCACTAAGAAGATCAACAAGCAAGCCTGTACATTCTCCTATGAATCCAGTTATTAACACTCCCGTACAGTCCGGTCTCGTCGTCTGATATGTCGCATATCTCGCCTAGGAGTGGTATACGTCAGACCCCAGTAGCTTGATAAGTTGTGTCGATATGAGGTCTATAACAGTTCGAGAAACTACTGATAACACTTACCAGTAAATCTCAGCAACCCTGGCCAGGGATTTCCAGTTATAGCCAATCGAACACAGCACAACATCAACTCCCTATACCGGGAGAGACGAATCCCCTCCTATCGCTCATTGCCTCCATATGATTCGGGACTGTACCCAAAAGCCACCTTTTTGCACGCCCTCTTGGACGTGGTATGATGGAAATCAAAGAACAGTGGGAATCACACAAGACTCTATGACGATCTCGGGTCTACAGACTACTCTGTACCAGTGTCACCAGAGAACTGCCATCTGACGTGAGGTATAATACCATCTGGGAGTTCTCGGCGAGTCCGTCCAGTGTACCCAGTCTCCACTGAGCACCCGTATACCTTCTCTGATGTCAAACACCAATGGATATGGGATCATCCATCGCCCATCATATAGGTCAAGAAGCGCATACGCTAGTCTACTCTGGAGTATCGATGCCCTGTCTCGGTACTTCCACGACTAGGAAGATTTGAAGGATGTACTTGGCGACTACTCTGTCCCCACTAGTATGATCCGCATTATAGTCCTGGTAGTCAAGTACTCATCCTAAGGGCTTTATCAACATGTAACATAGAGACAATCAGAGTACATGTTAAGATAAAGAGCAACTAGATAGCGTACTATCATGTCGAGCAAGAAATTCCTCCCTATATATGTCCAAGCATCCACTACAATATACATCGTATGTACAGTAATGGCCTCTAGGGTATACATATAACAAACAGAGGAGTCGAGTCTGGGTCTCCTAACTCTAGAATTGGTGGGGTTGCTTGCCGCTCTCGTAAGGGTCTAGGGATGTGGGTTTGGCTATTCATCGCGATCGTGGAATCCGTATTTTCTATTTTTGGATAAATATAAAATACAGACCTCCTAGAATATCCAATATTTCATATGTTATCTTCTGCTGCTCTATGATGTGATCACTGTGGATTTTGAGATGAATGGCTATTATATATATGATATATAATAAACGTTGCTTATGTTTTTCACCCGTGCTAGTCCCGTCCCGGTATGCCGTTAGTTAAGTAACCTAACGGTGCATAACGGGACACTGTGGCGAATGCGGATGGCATAAGCGTACGTTGTATTTTCATTTCTTCTGTGATGCTTATGAAGCATTGTTAGTAATGTATATGCCCTAGAGGCTATTGTTGTACATATGATGTATATTATAATGGATGCTTGGATATATATAGAGAGGACTTTCTTGCTCGACATGATAGTATGCTATCTGGTTTCACTTTGCCTTAACATGTTGCCTTGTATTAGTTTACTGTCTTGCTCTCACATGTTGATAAAGCCCTTAGGATCTGTACTCGACTACTAGGACTATGATGAGATCATACTAGTAGGGCCAGGGTAGTCCACGAGTACATCCTATAACTGTTCCTAGTCGACGGTGAATCGATACTCCAGAGTAGACTAGAGTATATGCATCTTGACCCATATGATGGGCGATGGATGATCCCATATCCATAGGTGTTGGACATCAAAGATGGTGTACGGGTGCTCAGTGGAGACTGGGTACACTGAACAGACTCGGCGAGAACTCCTTGATGGTATTATACCTAGCGTCAGATAGCAGTTCTCCGGTGACACTGGTACAGGTTTGTCTGTAGACCCAAGATCGTCATAGAGTCTTGTGTGATTCCCACTGTGCTTTGATTTCCACCTTACCACGTTCACGAGAACGTGCAAAATGGTGGATTTTGGATACAGTTCCGAATCACATGGAGGCAATGAGCGATAGAAGGGGTTTTGTCTCTCCCGGTATTGAGAGTAGATGTTGCGCTGTGCTCGATTGGCTATAACTGGAAGTCCCTGGCCAGGGCTGCTATGAAGATCTACTGGTATGTGTTATCAGTAGTTTCTCGACCCGTTATGAGCCACACATCGGCATGACTTATCGGTTACTGGGGTCTGACATTTACCACCCCTAGACTGGATATGCGACATATCATACGAAGTGACCGGACTGTACGGTAGTGTTACTGATTGGATTCATAGGAGTATGTACAGGCTTTCTTGTTGATCTTCTGTTCGCTCAATACCTGGGTGGCCGTTACGTTTAGCTGATCGCTTGCAGCTTTTGGGTGATTGGTGTGATCATCACGTACTGCCGGCGTATTGACGAGTCTTTAGAGTCCTACATAGGGGTTTCCTGGCTCAGGCGAAACGGAGTAGGAGCACATATGTGATATGTGTGGGGACCGAGATTATTACGATATGTGATACCGTATTCTATTCTCGCGATATGTGATATCGGCCGGGTATATGAGATATAGCCGGGTCATCGGATCAAATGTTGATTCGATGAAATGATACATTTTATATATTAGTCGGTTATATGTGATATAGCCGGATTATCGGATCAAGTATTGATTCGATGATTTAATGTATAATTATATATGTGATATATTATATTACATTAACTAATATAAGCTCGCTTAAGTAATTCTTTTTATCATTTTGGATACATTGATATATATGTGATATATGTTAAATGTATTCTTTTGTTACTATATTATATATATGTGATATGTATAATTGTAACATGCTGGGTTATAAATGGAACTAGGGTTTATAAGATTTAAACCATGCTATGGTTAATATTAGGGTTTATATTGATCATTAAGTAATTCAAATATTGTGGATATTGATCAAGGATGAAGCTTGTAGAAGCTTGTATTCTTCTTTCACTTTGTCCACTCTTTTTTTCTAGCTTAAGATATTTATCAACCATACCTTTAACCATATCTCATGGTTAAGCCTCTACATGGGTTAAGGATGATATACTTGACCCCTGGTTGCATTTCTAACCACACAACAATAATTCATCACTTTCTTCTTCTTCATTGAAAAAGCTTACTAGATTTTTCTAAGTGATGAAATAAAGTGAGAAAAAGAAAACTAAAGAGAGCTAAATTCCTGCTTCATCATCCTTTTCTATACTAGCCATATAAATTAGTGTGTTAGCTTCACTAATTCCGTATTAGTGAAGAGTGAGCTTGAGTCCGTGTTTCCTCACCGTAGATCATCACAGACTTTGAAGACTTCAAGCAAGTACGCATCGTACATCTTATGGAGCTTTTGAGGAGTTCAGGAGATCATGTATCGCAGCGAAGGGACTACTACTCAAAGCTTATGAAGCGAAAGAACGGACTACAAAGGTTGTAATCCCTATCACTTAGATGTAAAGTTGTTTACATGCAATGTTAACCCTAATTCTCTAGTTCGATTACTTGGTTGGTTTGTTTATCACCCCAAAAATTTTAATATCGCATGTTTGATTCTTGCCAAAACCTTTCTAAGGTGCTAAGCTAACCCTACATTGGTATCAGAGCCAAGATAGAGTATTAGGCGTTGTCTAGACGAAGTTAGAACTCCGATCGAACCCCGAAAACCTATTTTGGACCCCCTCTCTGGAAATTTTTTAAAAAGTTGGATTTTTCCATGTTAAAAATATTCAGAAAATCATGCAGGGAATTCTATGGACACACCTGAAGAACGAAACCCTAACTCGTCTAAGTGACCGCGGATCCGCGGCCAAAACCTGGTTTTGGCGGCGGATCCACGACGCCAGTTGAGAGGCTTGGGTCGGCCATTCAGCTGTTGGTCCATAGGTACTGTGAAATGTCTCTGGTTAATTTTAACTGTGCTCAAGTGTTGAGCTCTCTGGGAATTTTTTGGAATTCGTTGAATCGATCGAATTGTCCAACTTCGCCAAGTTATCTGTGATGATTATGTGTTGCTGTGATATGTTATATTGGATCGTCGTGTATTGAATAGCCGGGTTTTTTTTATGTAAGATGAGGGGTTTATTTTCATTTATGTAAAATTCATTGTATGTAATATTCTTTTATTGGGGCACTTCCGGGCTGAGGATGATGTCACCATTGTATATTATTTACTTTTCCGCATTAGGATAGACCCAAGCTGGGGAGCACAAGTAACCGGGTTTTAGGGTCCAGTGGGAGACCATCTCGAGGAGTCGAGACCGGGTCTCCTAACCCTAGAATTGGGAGGGTTACTTGCCGCTCTCGTAGGGGTCTAGGGATGTGGGTTTGGCTATTCATCGCGACCATGGAATCCGTGTTTTATACTGGCTCAAAATAAAACACGGATCTCCTAGTATATCCAATATTTCATATGTTATCTTCTGCTGCTGATATACTGTGATGTGATCATTTTATATGCGTGAGACGAATTCTTATACTATATATATGATATATAAATATTACCGCTTTTGTTTTTTCTGTGATGCTTAAGAAGCTTAAATGATGGGATTTCATTAATGAGGTTAATGGAAAGAAAAGAAACCTAAAAGATGTTGTAGAATCAAATTTTATAAAAAAGGGTAGCTCTGGTTTTTGCTTTGCATAGCGGTATTCCATGTAGAATATCCAGCACCTTATTCGATAAGGAAAGAGCCGAGATCCCTTCACCGGGAGTGACCTCTTTAGCAAAACTAGCAGATGCTATAACTCACTCGGTTTTGTTTTTGATTGCTTCTATAGTTATTGCTTTGCAAAGAGGTATTCGTTGTAGAATATCCAGTACCTTATTCGATAAGGAAAGAGCCAAGATCCCTTCACCGGGAGTGACCTCTTTAGCGAAAATAGTAAAAGCCTCAAAAACACTCCTTTTCAAAATCACTTGTTTCTACAACGATATCAAGTTCATTACGCTCATGGTTTTCAGAAAAACCTGCGTAGCCCTCCGTCATTTCAGATAAGTCTTACTTAGTATTCGTGCTACGTTTGTTGACCTCCGTCAAGGCGTAGTGTGCGGTAGCTGACTAGTATTTATCTGTTGCATGTGATGCGATTGTTTTAGGGTAGTCGTATGACCTTGTTGACCTCCGTCAAGGGTCGTGCGGGTGGGCTTAATTCAATCAGGAAATAACGGGTTGAACCTGACTAGTAGCCTATGGTTTGTTGACCTCCGTCAAGGTCATAGGACGCTAGGGGCAGAATAATTATCGGGAATTTTAAGTGTTAGAATTTGCAATGAGATTGAATACCTTCTATGAGATAGATGGATCCCGATACCCACTGCGAGTAAGAGTTACTCTTGGGAGAGTTTTACACATGACAATTAGCCGATCAAGTAGGTGTCTAGAAAGGTGTTAACGGGGTTATGCCTCTGGGAAAACGAGGTTTATTCTAATTAGGTCCGTGCGAAAGCACGAGGAACCTCGCTCAAAGTAACAACACTGACCTGGCTGAAAGATTGGCGATCTTATAAAGGTGTAATTAATCCCGGCTAGTCTTACCTTTTAGGGTTTGAAGGAAGATTTGATTAAAATAGCGGGAGCCGTCGTTATTAGATAAGATAATAACCAATCTAATCTTGCAAGAGCGCACGCTAAAGTGTTTTCTTCTCTCTCTCTCCAGGTAGCGACCATGTCAGGACTTAATCAAGATAATAATATGGATGTATTGATCGAACCCGCTTATTATACTGAGCAGGGGAACGTTAGTCCCATTCTTTCTTATAAATGTTATAAGATTAAGCAGGGAATAGTCAAATATCCGGATTCTCATGCCGCCAAAATGAAGAATAAGCATGATGATGCATCTTCTTCGGATGTGTTAGTTATCGAGAACTGTTTCTCAGTTCACTCTACGTCCTGGGTATTAGATACCGGATCAGGATCCCACATATGAAATATGTTACATGGGCTACGGAAAGGTAGGGAACTGGGAATGGGTGATCATTCCGTAAGAGTAGGGAATGGTGTAGATGTTGCAGCCAAAGCAGTTGGCGAATATCACCTTGTATTACCAAACGACAATGCATTGATTATGAATGAATGCTTTTACATACCGACCCTGATATGCAATGTTATATCAGTTTCTTTATTAAGCAAAGAAGGATATAATTTTGTAGTACAGGAAGATATTATGAACATCTTTCTGAATTAAAAGTTGATTGGATCATGCTCGTTACATAATGGCATATACGTTCTAAATCAAAAAACAGTTCTTAATACACAGAACACACACAAGAGGAAAAGTTTAGAAATGAACAAATCCTTCTTGTGGCATTGTAGACTTGGTCATATCAATGTGACACGACTAGCTAAGTTACATAAAGATGGTTATTTAAATACGTTCGAATTGTTATCTTATGAAGCTTTCCATTCATGTCTCACTGGAAAAATGACCAAAACTCCGTTTAGTGGACACGGAGAAAGAGTTACAGAACTCTTGGGACTGATACATAGTGATGTATGCGGTCCTATGTCTAAACATGTCAGGAATGGTTCTTCGTACTTCATTACATTCACTGACGATCTCTCAAGATATGGACATGTGTTCTTGATGAAACACAAGTCTGAAGCTTTTGAGAAATTCAAAGAATATAAACACGAAATAGAGAACCAAACGGGTAAAAGTATTAAAATCCTTCGATTTGATCGAGGAGAATACTTGAGCAATGAGTTCCTGGACTATCTAAAAGAGAATGAGATTCTCTCTCGGCTTACTCTACCTTATACACCACAGCACAACGGTGTATCAGAACGGAGGAATCACACCCTGTTAGATATGGTGCGCTCTATGATGAGCACTGCTGAGTTACCTATTTCTTTTTGGGGGTATGCGCTTGAGACAGCCATATAACTATTGAATAAAGTTCCAACCAAATCAGTGCCTACCACTCCATATGAGATATGGGAGGGAAAGAGACCGTGTCTTAATTACGTTAAGATATGGGGTTGCCTGGCCTATGTTAAAAAGCAAAATCCGGACAAGCTCGAGTCAAGATCATTTCTGTGCAAGTTAGTAGGATATCCCAGGTATTCGCGAGGACATATCTTCTACCACCCTGAGGACCAAAAGGTGTTTGTTGCTCAGCATGCCACCTTTTTAGAAAAGGAATTTCTTGCAAAGGAAATTAGTGGCAAGGAGGTAGAACTGGAAGAAGTTCCAGCTACACAAACTGCAACAGAAGATTTGGTAGAACCAGAGGATTCAGTAGTTCCCAACGAACCCCAGCCTCTCCGCCGATCTAGTAGGGTTCCTCATCCACCTAAGAGATACTACAATTTTCTCATTGATGGTGGGAGCGAGGATTGCATCATGGAAGATGATGACCCGACTAGCTTCGAGCAGGCCATCACGATTGGTGACTGTGAAATGGATGGATGCAATGCGATCTGAGATAGAATCCATGTACACCAACAAAGTATGGACTTTGGAAGTTTCTCCTGAAGGGGTAAAACCCATTGGGAGCAAATGGATCTTTAAGAAGAAACTTGGTGTAGATGGAAAAGTTGAGACTTTCAAAGCTAGACTTGTTGCAAAGGGTTTTCGTCAACGACCGGGTGTGGATTATGACGAAACCTTTTCTCCAGTGGCTATGCTTATGTCCATCCGGATCTTACTTGCCATTGCTGCATACCATGACTACGAAATCTGGAAAATGGATGTTAAGACCACCTTTCTAAATGGTGATTTGGAAGAGTGCGTGTACATGACTCAGCCAGAGGGCTTCGTAGACAGTGGGAGCAGCGGAAAGGTGTGCAAGTTGCTTAAATCCATCTATGGGTTAAAGCAGGCATCGCGGAGTTGGAACATATGTTTTGATGGGGTAGTCAAAGAGTTTGACTTCATCAAAAACATAGATGAACCTTGTATATACAAGAAGGTGACAGAGAGTAATGTTGTCTTCCTCGTATTGTATATGGATGACACACTCTTGATAGGAAATGAGTTCCTATGCTGCACTTGGTTAATCTCTTCTTATCATAAAGATTCTCAATGAAAGATATAGGTGACACCTCCTGTATTTTGTCAATTAAGATCTATAGAGATAGATCTAGACGGATACTGGGATTGTCCCAATCCAGCTACATTGACACCATACTAAAGAGGTTTAGGATGGAAGAATCCAAGCGTGGGAATTTACCCACGATCTATGGACTCACTCTCTCCAAAGAGATGTCTCCAAAGACTGTGGAGAGAGCTCGCATGCAAGGGATACCCTATGCTTCGGCAGTAGGCTCTATCATGTACGCGATGCTATATACCAGACCCGATGTAGCATACTCACTAAGTGTAGTGAGTAGGTATCAAGCAGATCCTTGAGAGAGTTACTGGACAACTGTGAAGAACATTCTCAAGTACTTGAGAAGGACTAAAGAGATGTTCTTGGTATATGGTAACGGAGAACTCCAGGTGGAGTCCTTTACCGATTCGAGCTTCCAAAGTGATAAGGACGACTCTAAGTCGCACTCGGGATTTGTCTTTACCCTAAATGGAGGGGCGGTTTGTTGGAAGAGTTCCAAACATGAAACCGTGGCAGACTCAACGATGGAGGCTGAATACATCGATGCCAACGATGCTGCCAAAGAGGCTGTCTCGATGAAGAAGTTCATCACTGAACTTGGTGTGGTTCCGTCCATTGGGCATCCAATACCTCTGTATTGTGATAACAATCGAGCTCTGGCTTTGGCCAAGAAACCCAGGTCCCATCAGAGATCCAGGTATATTCGGAGGCGGTGTCACCTGATCCGGGAGATAGTTGATCGCCGGGAGATCGAGGTCAGGAGAGTTGATACGAAAGACAACACTGCGGATCCACTCATGAAGGCCATACCCCAGATACATTTTGAGAGACTCTTCGGGATGTTGGGTATGGGATACTACAACAGCTGGCCTTAGTACAAGTGGGAGATTGTTAGTTATGTATATTCCCTAGAGGCCATTGTTGTACATATGATGTATATTATAATGGATGCTTGGATATATATAGAGAGGACTTTCTTGCTCGACATGATAATATGCTATCTGGTTTCACTTTGTCTTAACATGTTGACTTGTATTAGTTTCCTGTCTTGCTCTCAAATGTTGATAAAGCCTTTAGGATCTGTACTCGACTACTAGGACTATGATGAGATCATACTAGTGAGGCCAGGGTAGTCCACGAGTACATCCTATAATTGTTCCTAGTCAAGGGTGTATCGAGACAGGGCATCGATACTCCAGAGTAGACTAGCGTATACGCATATTGACCCATATGATGGGCGATGGATGATCCCATATCCATAGGTGTTGGTCATCAAATATGGTGTACGGGTGCTCAGTGGAGACTGGGTATACTGAACGGACTCGCCGAGAACTCCTAGATGGTATTATACCTATCGTTAGATAGCACTTCTCCGGTGACACTGATACAAGTTAGTCTGTAGACCCGAGATCGTCATAGAGTCTTGTGTGATTCCCACTGTGCTTTGATTTCCACCTTACCACGTTCACGAGAATGTGCAAAACGGTGCCTTTTGGGTACAGTTCCGAATCACATGGAGGCAATGAGCGATAGGAGGGGTTTTGTCTCTCCCGGTATTGGGAGTTGATGTTGCGCTGTGCTCGATTGGCTATAACTGGAAGTCCTTAGCCAGGGATTCTATGGAGATCTACTGGTAAGTATTATCAGTAGTTTCTCGACCCTTTATGGGCCACACATCGGCATGACTTATCGGTTACTAGGGTCTGACGTTTACCACCCCTAGACTGGATATGCGACATATCAGATGAAGAGACCGGACTGTACGGTAGTGTTACTGATTGGATTCGCAGGAGTATGTGCAGGCTTGCTTATTGATCTTCTGGTCGCTCAATACCTGGGTGGCTGTTATGTTTAGCTGACCGCTTGCAGCTTGTGGGTGATTGATGTGATCATCACCTCCTGCCGGCGTATTGACGAGTCTTTAGAGTCCTACATAGGGGGTTCCTGGCTCAGGCGAAACAGAGTAGGAGCACATATGTGATATGTGCGGGGACCGAGATTAATACAATATGTGATACCGTATTCTATTCTAATGATATGCGATATCGGCCGGGTATATGAGATATAGCCGGGTCATCGGATCAAGTGTTGATTCGATGAAATGATACATTTTATATATTAGTCGGTTATATATGATATAGCCAGATTATCGGATCAATTATTGATTCGATGATTTGATGTATAATTTTATATGTGATATATTATATTACATTAACTAATATAAGATCACTTAAGTAATTCTTTTTCTCATTTTGGATACATTGATATATATGTGATATATGTTAAATGTATTCTTTTGTTACTATATTATATATATATGTGATTTGTATAATTGTAACATGCTACTTTATAAATGCAACTAGGGTTTATTAGAGTTAAACCATGCTAGGGTTAATATTACGGTTTATATTTATCATTAAGTTATTCAAATATTGTGGATATTGATCAAGGATGAAGCTTGTAGAAACTTGTTCTTTTCTTTGACTTTGTCCACTCTTTTTGTCTAGCTTAAGATATTTATCAACCATACCTTTAACCATAGCTCATGGTTAAGTCTCTACATGGGTTAAGGATGATATACTTGACCCATGGTTGCATTTCTAACCACACAACAATAATTCATCACTTGCTTCTTCTTCTTCTTCATTGAAAAAGCTTACTAGATTTTTCTAAGTGATGAAATAAAGTGAGAAAAAGAAAATTAAAGAGAGCTAAATTCCTACTTCATCATCCTCTTCTATACTAGCCATATAGATTAGTGTGTTAGCTTCATTAATTCCGTATTAGTGAAGAGTGAGCTTGAGTCCGTGTTTCCTCGATGTAGATCATCATAGACTTTGAAGACTTCAAACAAGGACGCATCGTACATCTTGTGGAGCCTCTAAGGAGTTCGGGAGCTCATGTATCGCAGCGAAGGGACTACTACTCGGAGCTTATAAAGCAAAGGAACGGACTACAAAGGTTGTAATCCCTATCACTTAGATGTAAAGTTGTTTACATGCAATGTTAACCCTAGTTCTCTAGTTCGATTACTTGGTTGGCTTGTTTAACACCCCAAAATTTTTAATATCGCATGTTTGATGCTTGCCAAAACCTTGCTAAGGTGCTAAGCTAACCCTACAAGCAAAAATGATGGGACTTCATTAATGTGATTAATGATAGAAAAGAAACCTAAAAGATTTTGTAGAATCAAATTTTCAAAAAGGGTAGATCTAGTTCTTTCTTTGCATTGCGGTATTCCTTGTAGAATATCCCGCACCTTATAACATAAGGAAAGAGCCGAGATCCCTTCACCGGAAGTGACCTCTTTAGCGAAACAAGTAAAAGCTTCAAAAACACTCCTTTTTCAAAAATCAATTGTTTCTACAACGATATCAAGTTCATTACACTCATGGTTTTCTGAAAAACCTGCGTAGCCCTCCGTCATTTCAGATAGGTGCTATTTTAGTATTCGTGCTACGGTAGTTTGGCCTCTGTCAAGACTTAGTGTACAGTAGCTGATTAGTACTTATTTGTAGCATGAGATGCGATTGGATTAGGGTATTCGTACGACGTTGTTTGTCCTCCGTCAAGGGTCGTGCGGGTGGGTCTAATTCAATCAGGAAATGACGGGTTGAACTTGACTAGCGCCCTATGGGTAGTTTGGCCTCCGTCAAGGTCATAGGACGCTAGGGGTAAAAGTATTATCGGGAATTTGAAGTGTTGAAATTTGCAATGAGATTGCATACCTTCTATGAGATAGTTGGATCCCGATACCCACTACGAGTAAGAGTTACTCCTGGGAGAGTTTTACACAAGACAATTAGCCGATCAAGTAGGTGTCGAGAAAGGTGTTAACGGGGTTACGCCCCTGGAAAAATGAGGTTTATTTTAATTAGGTCCGTGCGAAAGCACGGGGAACCTCCCTCAAAGTACCAACACTGGCCTGGCTGAAAGATTGGCGAACTTGTAAGGTGTAATTAATCCCAGCTAGTCTTACCTTTTAGGGTTTGAAAGAATATTTGATAAAAACAGTGGGAGCCATCCTGATGAGATAAGATAAAACCAATCTAATCTTGTAAGAGCATATGCTAAAGTGTTTTCTTCTCTCTCTCCAGGTAGCGACCATGCCAGGCCTTAATCAAGATAATAATATGGATGTATTGACCGAACCCGCTTGTTATACTGAGCAGGGGAACGTTGGTCCCGTTCTTTCTTATAAGTATTATAAGACTGAGCAGGAAATAGGGGAATATCTGGATTCTTACGCCGCCCAAACGAAGAATAAGCATGTTGATGCATCTTCGGGTGTGTTAGTTATCGAGAACTGTTTCACAATTCACTCTACGTCTTGGGCATTAGATACCAGATCAGGATCCCACATATGCAATATGTTGCATGGGCTAAGGAAAGGTAGAGAATTGGGAATGGATGATCATTCCGTAAGAGTAGGGAATGGTGCAAATGTTGCAGCCAAAGCAGTTGGCGAATATCACCTTGTATTACCAAATGGTAATACATTGATTCTGAAAGAATGCTATTACATACCGACCCTGATATGCAATCTTATATCAGTTTCTTTATTATGTAAAGAAGGATATAATTTTGTAGTACATGATGATGTTATGAACATCTTCCTGAATCAAAAGTTGATTGGATCAGGCTCGTTAAATAATGGCATATACATTCTAGATCAAACCACAGTTCTTAATGTACAAAACACACACAAGAGTAAGAGTTCAGAAATGAACGAATCCTTCTTGTGGCATTGTAGACTAGGTCATATCAATGCGACACGGCCAGCTAAGTTACATAAGGATGGATATTTGAATCCGATTGAATTTTCATCTTATGACACTTACCAGTCTTGTCTCAAAGGGAAAATAACCAAAACTACGTTTAGTGGACACGGAGAAAGAGTTACGGAACTCTTGGGACTGATACATAGTGATGTATGTGGTCCCATGTCTACACATGCAAAGAATGGTTCCTCGTACTTCATTACATTTACTGCGATCTCTCAAGATACGGACATGTGTTCCTGATGAAACACAAGTCTGAAGCTTTTGAGAAATTCAAAGAATATAAGCATAATGTTGAGAACCAAACGGGTAAAAGTATTAATATCCTTCGATCTGATCGAGGAGGAGAATACTTGAGCAATGAATTCTTGGACTATCTAAAAGAGAATGGGATTCTCTCTCATCTCACTCTTCCGTATATACCACAGCACAACGGTGTATCGGAACGGAAGAATCGCACCATATTAGATATGGTGCGCTCGATGATGAGCACCGCTGAGTTACCTATTTCCATTTGGGGTTATGCGCTTGAAACAACAGCATACCTAGTGAACAGAGTTCCAACCAAATCAGTGCCTACCACTCCATATGAGATATGGAATGGGAAGAGGCCATATCTTAATTTTATTCAGATATGGGGTTGTCCGGCCTATGTGAAAACACAAAATCCAGACAAGCTCGAGACAAGGTTAGTTCTGTGCAAGTTTATTGGATATCCCAAACATTCGCGAGGGTATATCTTCTACCATTCCGAGGAACAAAAGGTGTTTGTTTCTCGACATGCCCCCTTTTTATAAAAGGGTTTTCTTATGAAAGAAATTAGTGGCAAGGAGGTAGAACTGGAAGAAGTTCCAGCTACACAAACTGCAATAGAAGATTTAGTGGAACCAGAGGATTCAGTAGTTCCCGATGAACCTCAGCCGCTCCGCCGATCTAGTAGGGTTCCACATCCACCTAAGAGATACTACGGTTTTCTCATTGATGGTGGGAGCGAGGACTCCATCATGGAAGATGATGACCCAACTAGCTTCGAGCAGGCCATCACGAGTGGGGACTCTGTGAAATTGCTGGTTGCAATGCTGTCTGAGATGGAATCCATGTACACCAACAAAGTATGGACTTTAGAAGATGCTCCTGAAGGGGTAAAACCCATCGGGAGCAAGTGGATCTTCAAGAAAAAACTTGGTGTAGATGGAAAAGTTGAGACTTTCAGAGCTAGACTTGTTGTAAAACGTTTTCGTCAACGACCAGGTGTGGATTATGATGAAACCTTTTCTCCAGTGGCTATGCTTAAGTCCATCCGGATCCTACTTGCCATTGCTGCATATCACGACTACGAAATCTGGCAAATGGATGTTAAGACTGCCTTTCTAAATGGTGATTTAGAAGAGTGCGTGTACATGACTCTGCTAGAGGGCTTCGTAGACAGTGGGAGCAGCGGAAAGGTGTGCAAGCTGCTTAAATCAATCTACGGGTTAAAGCAGGCATCGCGGAGTTGGAACATCTGTTTTGATGTGGTAGTCAAAGAGTTTGACTTCATCAAAAACATAGATGAACCTTGTATATACAAGAAGGTGACAGAGTGTAAGGTTGTCTTCCTCGTATTGTACGTGGATGACATACTCTTGATAGGAAATGATGTTCCTATGCTGCACTCGGTTAAGCTCTTCTTATCACAAAGATTCTCAATGAATGATATAGGTGATGCCTCCTGCATTTTGGGAATTAAGATCTATAGAGATAGACCTAGACGGATACTAGCTGCGGCTCACCTAGCTCGTGTAGCCATAGCAACTAGAATAAGAAACGAGAGTTGATAAGGCTTACGAGTAGGGATAATCAATGTCAGAGTGTCAAAGGAAGAATAGATCAACATATACATCATAAGGTTAGTTAGGCAGAGTATGGTAACCTAAATATGCCGCGGAACATACGTACGGTACTGCACTCATCCTAATTCACCTACTCCATCAAACCAAAGGTCATCCTAAATCACGGACTCATGTCAACTTATCTTAACTCTCTACTCGAATCCGTAAGGTTCATCCTATGCCCTAATACCAACTTTGTCACGACCCAAAGTTTGGATGTGACCGGCACCTAGATTGTATAATATCTAAAGATAACTACAAAACCTGAGTAAGCCAAAAACCAAGATCAAAAACCCTTTTTGCGGAATTTTAGGGAAAATTTAATTTGTTTAAGTAAAAATCACAGATTTTAAGTATTTAAGATCTTAACAGAAATTTTCTATTTCAGTTATAATAAAAACAGTTATAAAGTGTTTAATTTGGTTGCATTCCGAGTTGGGAGCAACGATACTAACAGTGGAAATCAATACATACTAATAATACGACAATAGAGAAGAATCTCAGACATAAATAAAAGAAATATCATTTAATACAACTAAACGATATCATCTGTCGAAATGATATACATGTAACCATATATCGTTCTAAGTCATTATACATGGTCTGATGGAGATACTCTAGATTCAATATACAATACCGAAAGAGAAGGTTACTACATAGGTAACCCACCTAGCAAAAGATGTGATAAAAGCTGATAAGTGGATCTGTTCTGCGGCTAACCGTCCACTCTACCTCTGCAAGGAACTGTGGCACAACGGGGTGAGTTGCCAACTCAGTAAATATAACTAACTTATAACGGCTGATAATGTAAATATGACAACTAGAACTAATTTCAACAATAGTGAATGCGATACAAGATAACAAGTGGGAGAATGAATATGTAATACTCTATATATGAATCAAAACTGAAATCTCATCAATTATTTTCCAAATCATATTCATTTTTCTCCGTGCCTAACATCGACACAAATCTTCGGTGTTTCACCAGGCATCATTCCTCGAATGATCCTGTAATCAATAACACCGGTCAGTATCATCTAGATATCCGCCGTGTTTCATATCTGTCTCCGGAATCGTGTATCCTCATCAGTCTCCCTGCCTAAAGTACGGCTATCCTGCCCCTCGGTCTCGACCGGGTCCACCATGTATCCAACTGTATCCCCACCGAATCAGTCTGGATAAAATTATAAATCCGTAACCATATACCCACAGACTCGGTCTGGAATAAAACCAAATAAAAAAAATGACATATCATGGTGGACGTGACACATAATCATGAAAATCACTGATTTTTCGTAATAGTATAGGAGAACTTAAAATCATAAATCCTCAATAATACAAATGCCTCTTATACCAACTACTAATACTACAATACCAAATATGATGTCATATATGCTAATTACTATGAATATTGATACTTAAGGTGTGATAAGAATCATTTTTTAATAGAATAAGTTCTAAGTGTGAAGTGACATGTTAATATCGACAAGGTGTAGTGTAACATGTAATTATGTGCATGTGCAGCATAACTCGTCGATAATAGTGCTGTGTTCTAACAAATATTAATCATGGAAGTATATATGTAGATTTAAGAATGCATATGATAAAGTTAACATACAAAAGCAAAACTTGAATTTAAATCTAACTACGGACGTATCACGCCATCTTTACAAGATCCCCTGGTAGATGTTTAGTCTACTCACCGGAATACGACGTAACTACTCAGAAATTGCCAATCCCTTTCCTTTCCTTGCGGCCTCCGAAGTTCCCTCACTCAAATCTAACATTGAATTTAACTTACATAAGAAACGGCTACATTCCGATACGGTGAAAACATGAAATACACGTTGTACATTCTAATTACAATATGTACGACTATTGCAAACGATCTATCACTCATTTTAACTGGAATTTATCCAAACGCTGTTTCGTAACAGAAAACAGAAAGCGTTACATTTTAACCGTGTCGTATTTTAGATTTTTGATACATTTTCCGATATTATATTCCAGATTTTATATACAGTTAAACTAACTTATTTAAACAATACCAAATGATCCAAACAATGATACAGAGACCTACCACACAACCCAAAACACCTTAGCTCCCTACAAATCCGGCGATGCCGGAATTACCCTATTGGTCACCGGCCAAAAACAGATCCCTCTGGTTCGTGCTCCTATGGTTTGCTCTAGGTTCCACATATACTATTTAGGCATTGTTTGGTTAGGTTGATTTTATTCTGACTAATAGCAGATTACTACAGAGCTAAGTTTTACCAAAAATACTATCTTTCGATATTCGATTTCTAATTTTTCTTACAATAACAGAGCTAAAATCTACTGAGTTTAAGCATTTTACCTACTGAGGATGGTTGAGAAGCTTCCTTCAAGACACCCAATTCCTTAGCTCCTAGTTTGATGGTGAACTCCATAGCTCCTAGTTCTTCTTCTCTTTATTTTTCTTTTGTGAGTTCAAGTGTTTTCTTTCTTTTTTTGATCTTTTCTGATTTTTATTTGGTAAAAGTGATCCGAATATAAGGTATAGGATAAAGAGAATGAGTGGGGTGTAGGAGGAGGTGTCACCAAGCAAGGGTGTGCTTGTTTCATGCAAGGAGTTGGTGTAGCAAGGAGAAAAGGTGGGATTTTCATGCAAGGATGAGGTGGATGTGTAAGATAAATCCTAATTTGTGGTATTTCTAAGCCAAAACATTTCCAAATCCTTTTACACATACACCCTCAACATTTCCAAGTTTGCACATTTTTCCTAAATTTTACAAAAAAGGCCCTTCACTACCTAGTTTATTATATAAACACCATTTTATTAAAATGAAGCTAATTTTATCTTTAAAACCCTTGTAATTGATTTATGTTACATGCTAAAATTTCAATTTAATTTGTTTCACATACTATTTGTTAGTTATATGTATGCCCTAGAGGCCATTACTGTACATTGGATGTATATTGTAGTGGATGTTGGGACATATATAGGTAGGACTTTCTTGCTCGACATGATAGTACGCTATCTGGTTGCTCTTTATCTTAACATGTATACTTTCTGTCTCTCTGTTACATGTTGATAAAGCCCTTAGGATGTGTACTCGACTTCCAGGACTATGATGCAGATCATACTAATGGAGCCTGGGTAGTCCATGAGTACATCCTTCAATGTTCCTAGTCGTCGGAATAACGAGACGGGGCATCGATATTCCAGAGTAGACTAGCGTATATCTTCTCGACCCATGTGATGGGCGATGGATGATCCCATATCCATTGGTGTTTGACATCGGAGATGGTATGCGGGTGCTCAGTGGAGACTGGGTACACTGAACGGTCTCGCCGAGAACTCCCAAATGGTATTATACCTTACGTCAGATGGCAGTTCTCTGGTGACACTGGTACAGCTTAGTCTGTTGACCCGAGATCGTCATAGAGTCTTGTGTGTCTCCCACTGTGCTTTGATTTCCACCCTACCACGGCTCTACTGAGTCATGCAAACAGGTGGTTTTTGGGTACAGTCCCGATTCACATGGAGGCAATGAGCGATAGGAGGGGATTCGTCTCTCCCGGTATTAGGGGTTGATGTTGCGCTATGCTCGACTGGCCATAACAGGAAACCCCTGGCCAGGGTTGCAGTGACCTACTGGTAAGTGTTATCAGTAGTTTCACACATGTCATGGACTTCACTTCGGCATGACTTATCGAGCTACTGGGGTCTGACGTTTACCACCCCTAGGCGAGATATGCGACATATTAGACGAACAGACCGGACTGTACGGTAAGTGTTACTGGTTGGATTCACAGGAGTGTGAGCGGGCTTGCTCGTCGATCTTATGATCGCTCAATACCCGGGTGGCCGTTACGTTTAGCAGACCGCTTGCGGCTTGTGGGTGTTTGATATGATCATCTCCTGCTGCCGGCGTATTGGCGAGTCTTTAGAGTCCTACACAGAGGTTTCCTGGCTCAAGCGAAACGAAATAGGAGCGCATATGAGATATGTACGGGACCGAGAATAATGCGTGTATGTGATACCGTATTCCATTCTCGCGATGAATGTATCGAATGGTTGTATGTGATATAACCTAGTTATCGAATCAAGGACTGATTCGATAAGCCGATACATTGGATACTAGCCGGTTATATGCGACATGACCGGATCATTGAATCAAGTGTTGATTTAATGATTTAATGTATAATTATATATTTGATATATTACTTTGCATTAACTAGTATTGGTTCACTTTACATGGATTTTCTCACTTGAATTGTGCAAGTTGTATATGTGATATACATTTGTGCACATGATTGTATCATGTTTGATGATACATGTTTACTTGGTTAAGTGTAAAGAATTAAACCATGGTTAAGTTAATGATTAGGGTTTCATTTCACTTACTTATTCATTTATCTATTTATTTATCTTTTTCTTTTTGGAAAAGAGAAAGATAAATGGTGGACTTGTTTTGTTTTTAGTTGAAGCTTCTTGAAACCTTGACTAAGTCACCACTCTTGTCTTATACTTAACCCTAACCATTCAAGTTAACCATGGTCCATTCTCTACAATTAACCAAGGGTTAATATATGATAAGTATTGATTTATTTATCTAATTATTCAAGACTTATCATATTCTTTTTCCTCCATCATCTTCTTCTTCTATGAAGAAAAGCT
Organism: Agapanthus africanus; assembly: GCA_030015575.1. NCBI lineage: Eukaryota > Viridiplantae > Streptophyta > Magnoliopsida > Asparagales > Amaryllidaceae > Agapanthus > Agapanthus africanus. The sequence continues at coordinate 522,999,617 of CM057344.1, forward strand.
TGCTACTCCAATGGCAAGTGATGAAATTGAGTGAGAAATTCAATTCTAAAGTGAACCCACATCCTATTTCTTCATCCTCTACCTCTTGCCAAGTAGTATAGGGTGTTTCCTTCACAAGTTTTCTTGACTTGGTGAAGTTGGAGCTTGATCTAGCGATGCCTCGACGTAGATCATCTTCGGCATCGTCGTCGATGACCTAGCCCGCTTTTTCTCCGATGAAGCCGACGCTAGAGCCCAAGATCCGATTTGTACAGCCAGGAGACTTCATCGCGGAGCCATGGAGGTGGAGAACCGGATCTACAAAGGTTGTAATCCCTTCCCTTTAGCTATATTTCCGTTTACTTGCTTGCATAGCCTAGTTTTTCTAGTTAACGATCCGTAGTCTAGGGTTTCTCAGCACCGTAAAATTTGAAATTGGCATGGTTGATGCCTTGTGAGACCTCTTGAGAGTGCCTAGGAACCCTACAGTGGTATCAGAGACTAGCTAGAGCCTTAGGCGATGCGTAGACGGAGTTAGAAATCCAATCGAACCGAAACCGTAACCCTAATATTGCTCTCTGGACAATTTTGAAAATCGTGGTTTTTTCCGGATTAAAAATATGCAGAAAAATCAGCAGGAAGATCTAAGACTTACTGTAAAATTCGAGCTCCTGAATCCATCAAAGAGCCGCGGTTCCGCCGCATAAGCATGGCTTATGCGGCGGTTCCGCGGCCATAATGTATCCTTGTTTAATGAATTGTGCACAGTAATTCCTAGTATACAGTGCTGGTTTTCCTGGGAATTTTTAATATTTTTCCAAGAGTTGAATTTTCTGGGTTGTATTCGGGACTCGGTGTATCGATCGGATTATCTAATTTTGTCAGTGTGTTTTTTCCGGGTATTTTTAGAATATGTTGAAAAGTTCGACCGGATATAAATACCCACTTTTTCCCCTGCCGGGAAATTTCCAATTGTTGGATTTTTCCGTAGTTTAACGACGTTCTAAGTAGTGCAAGTAACGCGATGGACCCTCTAGAAGACAACAAACCTTAACTCGATTATGTGACCGTCTTGAACTGCCCTTTGAACCTTCGGGTTTGGGGCAGTACGGCGTGCCACATGTGAGGCGTTGGCTTGACCCTTCTACGGCTGGACCGTTGGTACTGAGGCACGAACTGAATGTTGTTAGATTTATTTCATGTGTTGAGCTGTTTCGGGAAAACTTGGGTGTTGGAATGTTCAATCGGAAAGTTTAACATTTTCTGTTTATCCGGAATGTGATACAACAATTGGAATTCACAAAAATTATGTGATAACTGAATGAATGTTATAAACATAGCACTTTAGTCTCACTTGATCGGTTGCCACGGAATTTTGATGTGATCAAAAGTCCGTCGCAATCACGTAGCGTACGCGGATACTCGCCGGGTAAACTTAATAGACAGCCTCACCCCATAGCCCCGACCAAGTGACTGTAGGAGAACCCCGTCGCCGAAAGCATCCGTTTGGGTGCTCGCGGTAGCGGTGTTCCGCCTTGGTGCACTTCATCGACGGCGTCGGGGGTGCGGCCGCCTACTAAAGTTTGCGACGAGCATTCGATCCGTTTTTCGGGAATCTTGTTGAATTGCCCGACTTGATATTGGAAAGAGTTTTCGATAATGAGACTAAAATGCAGGGTTTATAATTGTTAGGCATGCGATGTCTAAAGAATTCATTTGATCAGGCATGCGATGTCTGAGGTGGTTGCGGATTCCAACTGTTGTAGTTTTACACTTTCTTTTCTGTGACCGTAAGTGTAATATGTGATATCGCCGGTTTCGTTGCTATATGTCAACGACAATTTGGATGCGCATATTTACTTACGTTGATGACATGTGATGTTATGTGTTGCTGGATATGTTATATTGGATCGTCGTGTTTGAATAGCCGGGTTTTTTTTATGTGAGATGAGTGTTTTTCATTTTCATTCATGTAAAAAACTTGTATGTAATATTCTTTTATTGGGGCACTTTCAGGTTGCGGAAGATGTCACCGTTTGTATATTATTTACTTTTCCGCATTAGGATAGACCCAAGGAGGGGAGCACAAGTAACCGGGTTCTGGGGTCCAGTGGAAGACCAACTCGAGGAGTCAAGTCCGGGTCTCCTAACCCTAGAATTGGTAGGGTTGCTTGACGCTCTCGTAGGGGTCTAGGGGTGTGGGATTGGCTATTCATCATGACCGTGGAATCCGTGTTTTATACTGGCTCGTATTGAAAACACGGACGTCCTAGTATATCCAATATTTCATATGTTTCTTCTGCTGTGATCTATCTGTGATGTGATCATGTGATGTTCTGTGACAGATATTATATATAGTATATATGATATATTATATAGACGTTGCTTATGTTTTACACCCGCGCTAGCCCTGCCTCGCTCTGCCGTTAGTTACCTAACCTAACGGTGCAGACGAGACATCGAGGCGAATGCGGATGGCATAAGCGTACGTTATATTTATCTGTGATGATTAGGTGGACTTAAATGATGGGATATTCATTAATGAGATTAATGAAAGAAAATAAACCTAAAAGATGTTGTGGAATCGAATTTCAAAATAAAACAGGTAGCTACAGTTCTTGCTTTGCATCGCGGTGTTCATTATAGAACATCCTGCACCTTATTCGATGAGGAAAGGACCGAGATCCCTTCACCGGGAGTGACTCCTTTAGCAATAACTGGCAGATGCTACAACCCTCGGTTTTTCTTTGATCGCTTCTATAGTTTCCGCTTTGCACAGTGATATATATGATATATCCCGCACCTCATTCGGCGAGGAAAGGGCCGACGATCCCTTCACCGGGAGTGACCCCTTTAGCAAAACTAGAAAAGCCTCAAACACATTCCATTTAAAAACCATTTGATTCCGCAGCGAGATCAAGTTCAAAGCGTTAAAGGTGTTCACAAAAACCATTCGCAACCCTCAGTCATTTTAGGAAGTAGAGTACTTAGTATTCGTGCTGTGTTTGTTGACCATAGTCAAGGCACAGTGTACGGTAGCTAAGTGATGTCTTCCTACACCACATATGATGCGATTAGTTAGGACAGTCGCGTGACTTTGTTGACCTTAGTTAAGGGTCATGTGGGTGGGTCTAATTAATCACGAAATGACGGGTAGAACTTGACTAGTGCTTATGATTTGTTGACCATAGTTAAGGTAATAAGTGCTAGGGGTAAAAATCTTTATCGGGAGTTTCAAGTGTTGAAATTTGCAATGAGATTGCATACCTTCTATATGATAGTTGGATCCCGATACCCACTGCGAGTAATTGTTACTCCTGGGAGAGTTTTGCACTTTACAATTAGCTGATCAAGTAGGTGTCTAGAAAGGTGTCAACGGGGTAACGCCTCTGGGAAAACGAGGTTTACTGTAATTAGGTCCGTGCGAAAGCACGGGGAACCTCCCTCAAAGTACCGACACTGGCCTGGCTGAAAGATTGGCGGACTTGTAGAGTGTAATTAATCCCGGCTAGTCTTTCCTTTTAAGGTTTGAAGGAAGATTTGATAAAAACAGTGGGAGCCATCCTGATTAGATAAAATATATAACCAATCTGATCTTGCAAGAGCGCACGCAGAGTGTTTTCTTCTCTCTCTCTCTCCTGGTAGCGACCATATCACGCCTTAATCAAGATAATAAAATGGATGTATTGACCGAACCCGCTTGTTATACTGCGCTGGGGAACGTTGGTCCCGCTCCAACTTATAATTGTTATAAGACAGAGCAGGAAATTGGGGAATACCAGAATTCCTATGCCGCCCAAACGAAGAAAGTGCATATGATGCATCTCCTTCGGGTGTGTTCATTACAAAGAACTGTTTCTCGGTATCCTCTGCATCCTGGGTATATGATACCGGATCAGGATCCCAGATATGTAATCTGTTACATAGGGCTACAAAAAGGTAGAAAAACTGAGAACGGGTGATAAGTTTCGTGAGACAGGAAACGTGGCAAGTGTTGCAGCCAAGTGTGTTGGTCACTGTCACCCTGTATTACCAATACATTGATTCTGAACAAATGCTATTAGATACCGAACCTGATATACAAAATCATATCAGTCTCTTTATTAGTAAAGAAATGATATAATTTTGTATTGTTGGATAATGTTTTGAACATTTCCTATATCAAAAGTTGATCGGTTCAGGCACGTTATCTAAAAGCATTGACGTTCTAAATCAAACTACAGTTCCTTGTATACTGAACACACACAAGAGGAAGAGTTCAGAAATGAACAAATTCTTCTTGAGGTATTGTAGACTAGGTCATATCAATGCGACCCGACTAGCTGAAGTTACATTTAGATGCATATTTAAATCAGTTTGAATTTACATCTTGTGAAACTTGCCAGTCATGTCACAAAGATATAATGACTCCAGCTCTGTTTACTAGAAGCAGAGAAAGAGTTAATGAACTCTTGGGACTGATACATAATGATGTATGTAAGGTCTCCTGTCTACACATGCCAGGACTGGTTCTTTATACTTCATTATATTCTCTGATAATCTCTCAAGATTCAGTCATATATTCCTGTTGAAATATAAGTCCGAACCTTTTGAGGTATTTACAGAATATAAGTAAGAAGTAGAGAACCAAAATACGGGTATAAGTATTATGTCCTATGATAAGATCAGGGAGGAGAATACTTGTGCATGGCATTCCTGGACCATTCTAAAGGAAAATGAGATTCTCTCTCAGTATTACTCCTCTGAATACACCACAGCACAACGGTGTATCGGGGCGGGGCAATCACACAATATTAGATATCGTGTGCTCTATGATGAGTATTACTGAGTTACCTATTTCCTTTTGGATGTTATGCGCTTGAGAAGCTGCATACCTATTGAATTAGGTTCGAATCAAATCACTGCCTACCACTTCATATGTGATATGGAAAGGGAAGAGCCCATATCTTAAGTTAGTTAAGATTTGGGATTGTCCGGCCTATGTCTAAAAGCAAAATCCGGACAGGCTCGAGACAAGGTCTGTAATGTAGAACTGGAAAGGTTCCAGCTATACAAACTACAGCAAATAATTTGGTAGAACCAAAGGATTCAGTAGATTCCAACGAACCTCAGCCTCTCCGCCGATCTAGTAGGGTTCCTCACCCACCTGAGAGATACCTTGGTTTCTCGATGACAGTGGGAGCATGGAATGCATCATGAGATGATGACCCAACTAGATTCGAGCAGGCCATCAAGAGTAGGGACTCTGTAGGAATGGCTGGATGCTTAGCGGTCTGAGATGGAATCCATATACACCAACAAAGTATGGACTTTGGTTGCTATATCTGAAGGGTTAAATCCCCATCAGGAGCAAGTATATCTTGAGAAGATTACTTGGTGTAGATGGAAAAGTTGAAACTTTCAAAGCTAGACTTGTTAAAGGTTTTAGTCATCAACCAGGTGTGGATAATGATGAAACCTTTTCTAGGGACTATGCTTGAGTCCATCCAGATCCTACTTGCCACGGCTACATACCATGACTACGATATCTGGTGGTTGGGTGCCATGACTACTTTTCTAAATGATGTTTTAGAAGAGTGCGTCTATAAGTACACAGCTAGAGGGCCTCGTAGACAGTGGGAGCAGCGGAAACCTGTGCAAGATGCTTTATAGGATAGAGCAGGCATCGCGGAGTTGGAACATCTGTTTTGATGGATTAGTCAAAGAAGTTGACATCATCAAAATGGTAGATGAACCTTGTATAAACAAAAAGGTAGTAGGGAGTATGGTGACGATCCTCGTAGAGTACGTGGATGACATACTCTTGTTAGGGAAGGAGTTTCCTATGCTACGCTCGATCAATCTCCGCTTATCACAATGATTTTCCATATAGGATCAAAGTGATACATACTAAATCCTAAGCTTTGGATCTATGAGATAGATCTAATTGGATCTTAGGATACTCACTAGTTGTAGTGAGATGGTATCAATCGATCCTGGGGAGAATCACTGGAAGGGTTCCAGAGTGATAAAGACGACTGAATGTCAGTCACAGGCATTGTCTTTACCCTCAGTAAAGGGACGGTATGTTGGAAGATTTCCAAGCTAGATACCGTGACAAACTAGACGATAAAGGCTGGTAACATCGCTATTAAAGATACTACCAAAGAGGCAGTTTGGGTGTATATTGGTTCATAGGATGAACTAGGTTCCTACCATTGTGTGACAATGGAACTGTGGTTTTGGCCTAGGAACCCTGGTCCCATCAGTGACCCAGACATAATCTGAGGCAGCATCACCTGATCATGGAGATAGTTGATCTCCAGGGTGATCGAGGTTAGGAGAGTAGACTCAGAGGACAACACGGCGGATCCACTCACGAAGGCCTTTTCCCAAAGAGAGACTTTTAGGGGATGGTTGAGTATTAGATACTACAACTACTGATACAGATGGCCCTAGTGCAAGTGGGAGATTGTTAGTTATATGTATGCCCTAGAGGCCATTACTGTACATTGGATGTATATTGTAGTGGATGCTGGGACATATATAGGTAGGACTTTCTTGCTCGACATGATAGTACGCTATCTGGTTGCTCTTTATCTTAACATGTATACTTTCTGTCTCTCTGTTACATGTTGATAAAGCCTTTAGGATGTGTACTCGACTTCCAGGACTATGATGCAGATCATACTAGTGGAGCCTGGGTAGTCCATGAGTACATCCTTCAATGTTCCTAGTCGTGGGAATATCGAGACGGGGCATCGATATTCCAGAGTAGACTAGCGTATATCTTCTCGACCCATGTGATGGGCGATGGATGATCCCATATCCATTGGTGTTTGACATCGGAGATGGTATGCGGGTGCTCAGTGGAGACTGGGTACACTGAACGGACTCGCCGAGAACTCCCAGATGGTATTAAACCTCACGTCAGATGGCAGTTCTCTGGTGACACTGGTACAGCTTAGTCTGTTGACCCGAGATCGTCATAGAGTCTTGTGTGTCTCCCACTGTGCTTTGATTTCCACCCTACCACGGCTCTACTGAGTCGTGCAAACAGGTGGTTTTTGGGTACAGTCCCGATTCACATGGAGGCAATGAGCGATAGGAGGGGATTCGTCTCTCCCGGTATTGGGGGTTGATGTTGCGCTATGCTCGACTGGCCATAACAGGAAATCCCTGGCCAGGGTTGCAGTGACCTACTGGTAAGTGTTATCAGTAGTTTCACACATGTCATGGACTTCACGTCGGCATGACTTATCGAGCTACTGGGGTCTGACGTTTACCACCCCTAGGCGAGATATGCGACATATCAGACGAACAGACCGGACTGTACGGTAAGTGTTACTGGTTGGATTCACAGGAGTGTGAGCGGGCTTGCTCGTCGATCTTCTGATCGCTCAATACCCGGGTGGCCGTTACGTTTAGCAGACCGCTTGCGGCTTGTGGGTGTTTGATATGATCATCACCTGCTGCCGGCGTATTGACGAGTCTTTAGAGTCCTACACAGAGGTTTCCTGGCTCAAGCGAAACGAAATAGGAGCGCATATGAGATATGTGCGGGACCGAGAATAATGCGTGTATGTGATACCGTATTCCATTCTCGCGATGAATGTATCGAATGGTTGTATGTGATATAACCTAGTTATCGAATCAAGGATTGATTCGATAAGCCGATACATTGGATACTAGCCGGTTATATACGACATGACCGGATCATTGAATCAAGTGTTGATTTAATGATTTAATGTATAATTATATATTTGATATATTATTTTGCATTAACTAGTATTGGTTCACTTTAGATGGATTTTCTCACTTGAATTGTGCAAGTTGTATATGTGATATACATTTGTGCACATGATTGTATCATGTTTGATGATACATGTTTACTTGGTTAAGTGTAAAGAATTAAACCATGGTTAAGTTAATGATTAGGGTTTCATTTCACTTACTTATTCATTTATCTATTTATTTATCTTTCTCTATTTATCTTTTTCTTTTTGGAAAAGAGAAAGATAAATGGTGGACTTGTTTTGTTTTTAGTTGAAGCTTCTTGAAAGCTTGACTAAGTCACCACTCTTGTCTTATACTTAACCCTAACCATTCAAGTTAACCATGGTCCATTCTCTACAATTAACCAAGGGTTAATATATGATAAGTATTGATTTATTTATCTAATTATTCAAGACTTATCATATTCTTTTTCCTCCATCATCTTCTTCTTCCATGAAGAAAAGCTTGCTACTCCAATGGCAAGTGATGAAATTGAGTGAGAAATCTAATTCTAAAGTGAACCCACCTCCTATTTCTTCATCCTCTACCTCTTTCCAAGTAGTATAGGGTGTTTCCTTCACAAGTTTTCTTGACTTGGTGAAGTTGGAGCTTGATCTAGCGATGCCTCGACGTAGATCATCTTCGGCATCGTCGTCGATGACCTAGCCCGCTTTTTCTCCGATGAAGCCGACGCTAGAGCCCAAGATCCGATTTGTACAGCGAGGAGACTTCATCGCGGAGCCATGGAGGTGGAGAACCGGATCTACAAAGGTTGTAGTCCCTTCCCTTTAGCTATATTTCCGTTTACTTGCTTGCATCGCCTAGTTTTTCTAGTTAACGATCCGTAGTCTAGGGTTTCTCGGTACCGTAAAATTTGTAATTGGCATGGTTGATGCCTTGTGAGACCTCTTGAGAGTGCCTAGGAACCCTACACTATTTATGAAAATGTCTTATTTGGTTTTAATAACTTTTTAATTTATCATTTTATTATTTAATTAATTAATTTTATTTATTTCTAAATTTTCAGAATGTTACAATATCCCCCCATTAAGAAAATTCGGTCCCCGAATTTAAACTTAACTTGTCGTACCTTCGAAAAGATGTGGAAATTTCTTTCGCATCGCACCTTCGGTCTCCCAAGTAATCTCTTCGCGATTCGTTCCTCGTCAAAGAACCTCTTCAGATGGAAATACCCTCGATCTTAGTTTCTTTGCCTGCCTGTCTAGAATAGCGACTGGCTGCACTGTGTAGGATAAATCCGGCTCAAGCTGTAAGGTCTGATGCTAGATCGCGTGAGAAGGATCGTGAAGATACTTGAGAAGCATATATACGAGAAACACCAGATGCACATCGGGAAAACTCGGTGGAAGTGCTAAACGATAAATTACAGCACCCACTCACTCCAAAATTTCGTAAGGTCCGACATATCTGGGGATGGGCTTCTTGTAGTTTCTGCCATAGCGTGCTGGTAACCGGGGTACCCCTATCGGATACTATGCACGTCGGAACCCCATACAATCGTACAATCTCGTCGATATAACTCTGAGCATACTACGCAAACCCATACGTCGTCTTCACCAGAAGAAAGTGAGCTGCCTTTGTCAATCTATCCACAATCACCCAGATGGAATCATACCCTCTGCTAGTCCTGGGTAGACCCACCACTAAATCCATGGAGATCTGTTCCCATTTCTACTCCGGAATGGGCAAGGGCTGCAACTCTCCTGCCGGCCTCTGGAGCTCGTCCTTGACTTGCTGAAAAGTCAAGCATCTCGAAACAACCTCCGCAACGTCCCTTTTCATTCCTTCCCACCAATAAACATCCTTCAAGTCATGATACATCTTAGTGGAAGCAGGATAAATACTGTATGTCGATCGATGGGCTTCCTCTAAAATCTCACGTCTCAATCCATCCGACTCTGGCACACAAAGACGAGTCCTAAAACGAAATACTCCACGGTCATCTATCACGAACTCCGACTCTCTGCCCTGCCTAACCTTATCCATAATCCCCGATAAACGAGCATCTGCGGCCTTTGTCTCTCGAATATGAACCAATAGCTGAGGACGGTTGCGAACATGTGCTAACTGTCCTCCTGTCGATGTGAACTCAAACTGTATATGACTATCACATAGAATCTGCCAATCTGTAGAAGACCATCTCTGTAAGGTGCGCACATGAGATAAGCTACCTCCAGGCCTCCGACTTAAAGCATCCGCTACAACATTCGCCTTTCCTAGATGATACAAGATCTCACAATCGTAATTCTTCACAAGTTCCATCCATCGACGCTGCCTTAGATTCAGATCCCTCTGCTGAAAAATATACTTCAAGATTTTATGATCTGTGAAAATCTGGCACGACTCTCCATACAAGTAATTCCTCCAAATCTTCAGTGCAAAAACTACAGCAGCCATCTCCAAATCATAAGTAGGATAGTTCTGCTCGTGTCTCTTCAACTGTCGAGAAGCATAAGCTACAATCCTACCGTGCTGCATCAACACACAGCCTAAACCCACTCTAGAGGCATCACAATACACAACAAAACCACCTGACCCAGAAGGTAACGATAGTACAGGTGCAGTCGTCAAGCGAGTCTTCAACTGCTGGAAACTCTGTTCACATGCAACTGTCCACAGAAATGGAACTTCCTTCCTAGTCAATCCGGTCAACTGTGCAGCGATCCATAAAATCCTGCACAACACGTCGGTAATGACCTGCCAGACCCAAGAAATCACGAACTTCAGTAACTGACACAGGTCTGGGCCAGTGCTGTACCGCTTCGTTCTTCTTTGGGTCCACATGTATCCCATCTTTCGTAACTACGTGACCCAAGAAATCTACACTATCCAGCCAGAAATCACACTTGGAGAATGTAGCGAACAGCTGATTCCCCTTCAAGGTCTGCAACGTGATGCGCAAATGCTGCTCGTGCTCCTCCCGACTTCGGGAGTAAAAAAGAATATCGTCAGTGAATACTATAATGGACTGATCAAGGAATGGCCTGAAGATACGGTTCATCACATCCATGAAATCTGCTGGGGCGTTGGTGAGTCCGAACGACATCACCGGAAATTCATAGTGCCCAAATCGTATCCGAAAATCAGTCTTCAGAATGTCACCCTTCCGAACCCTCAACTGGTGATACCCTAACCGCAAATCAATCTTTGAGAAGTAGCCAGCTCCCTGCAGCTGATCGAACAGGTCATCGATACGAGGTAATGGATACCTATTCCGCACAGTAACTCGATTCAGCTGCCGATAATTTATGCACAATCTCATGCTACCATCCTTCTTCTTAACAAACAAGACAGGAGCTCCCCACGGCGATACACTTGGACGAACAATTCCTCTATCTAACAATGCTTGCAACTGGCTTTTGAGTTCCTTCAACTCCGTCGGGCCCATCCGGTAAGGTGGTATAGAAATAGGCCCCGCAACCGGAATCAAGTCAATGCAAAACTCAATATCGCGCTCTGGCTGAAATCCTGGTAATTCAGCAGGAAACACATCCGAAAATTCTCGTGCGATCGAAACCTGGTCCAACGGGACTTCAACGGCTACTACGTCTCCACTAAAAACCTATGACAACCCTTCCTCAATAGTTGTACCGCCCAAAGAGCCTAAATCATGTTGGCCGGAGTTATATTACAGTCTCCTTGCCCAACAAAGATCGGTTCACCTGGAAAACAGAATCTGACCACTTTTCTCCGATAATCTATTACGCATGACAAGCGGCCAACCAAACCATACCAAGAAGTATATCAACTAACTCATTTAGGAGAATCAAATCCACTAATAAATCCCTATCACCAACACGTACTAAACATGACCTGAATATGTGTCGCGTTAGAAAAGAATCTCCTACAGGAGTAATCACAAGTAGCGGTAATTCTAACAACGACAACTTTCTTCCCAGAGAAAGTGCAATGTGTGCAATTACGTACGAATGCGTAGAAACAGAATCAATTAGAATATGCGTGTTTAAGGAACATACTGAAGAATACCTATTACGACTGTATTGAATGTCTGGAAACCCTGTGGAGTCAAGTAAAGACTCAAGCCTGGTCCCTACTAGCATCCTGACGTCCTCTACTCTTATCTCCTCGACCTCTCTGGAAGTGTCCTGCAAAACCTCATCCTCTTGGTGCACTCATCTGGCGCATAGGGCCAGCTAGGGGAGGAAGTAAAGCCATCGATGTAGAAGTTGGAGCGGGTAAAGCAGCCTGCGGAGTAACAGTCCCGCCATGGTGTGTACACCCTCTAGTCGTATGCCGTGAAAGTCTGCAATTATAACATGTAAGTGGTGTCCTCTGATCATCAGGGTATGAACTGAACATCTGTCCCTGGGTCCAACCTTGTCCGAAACTGCGGCCTGGGGTATGTCTGCCTCTACCTCTGCTAAACTGTCTAGTCATTGACTCAATCGGTCTAATCCTCTTTGGCTCCGGCACAATCACTGCCTCGTTCAAACGTTCCTCTACTCGCATAGCTGCATCCATGGCCTGCGTATAAGTATCAAAATGTTGGGAGCCTATAGCTAGATATAACTGCGTGTCCAGACTCCTTAGAAATCTCTTCACCCGAAGCTCCTCCGTAGGAACCAAATATGGAGCATAGCGTGACAACTGGGTGAATCGTAAATCATAATCTGCCACCGACATACTCGCAGATTTCCGCAATGCTTCAAAACTGCTAGCTCTAAAGTCCCTCACACTCTGTGGAAGAAATCTGGCAAGAAAGACCTCGGAAAACTCGGTCCACGACATCGGAGGAAGACCCGTAGCTCGCCCTCTCTCCATCGACTCACACCACTCCTGTGCAAGTACTTCCAAACGAAAGCTAGTCAGCTCAACCGACCTCGCATCAGAACATCGCAATGATCTGTCATTCCTCGCCATCCTATCAAGAAAGGACTGAGGATCCTCCGCTACATCGGTCCCTGTAAAAACTGGAGGTCTCAACCTCATAAGCTCTGAAAGCGACACCTCCATCACTCTCGTCTCTACCAGTGCGACCGTCCCCGTGGGCTGTACATCGGACTCTGCCATGGTCGGTGCCGGATCCTATCTCTATACTCGAGTGGCCTCAGCCAGCTGCCCTACCACTCGCTGTAATCCTAACATGCCCTCCTCTATCCTAGTCATGCGATCTGGAGGAGGAGGATCAACATGCTCATGCACCGTCAGAACGTCCGGTGTACCAGTCGCCGTCACAGGCGGGCTCACCCTAGATGCATCTCGGACTGCGGCTTGCCTAGCTCGCGTAGCCATAGCAACTAGAACAAGAAACGAAAGTTAATAAGGCTTACGAGTAGGGATAATCAATGTCAGAGTGTCAAAGGAAGAATAGATCAACATATACATCCTAAGGTTAGTTAGGCTGAGTACGGTAACGTAAATATGCCGCGGAATATACGTACGGTACTACACTAATCCTAATTCACCTACTCCATCAAACCAAAGGTCATCCTAAATCATGGACTCACGTCAACTTATCTTAACTCTCTACTCGACTCCGTAAGGTTAATCCTATACTCTGATACCAACTTTGTCATGACCAAAAATTTGGATGTGACTGACACTTAGATTGTATAATATCTAAAGATAACTACACAACCTGAGTAAGCCAAAAACCAAGATCAAAATCCCTTTTTGCGGAATTTTAGGGAAAATTAAATTTGTTTAAGTAAAAATCACTGATTTTAAGTATTTAAGATCTTAACAGAAATTTTCTATTTCAGTTATAATAAAAACAGTTATAAAGTGTTTACTTTGGTTGCATCCCTAGTTGGGAGCAACGATACTAACAGTGGAAATCAATACATACTCATAATACGACAGTAGAGAAGAATCTCAGACATAAATAAAAGAATATCATTTAATACAACTAAACGATATCATCTGTCGAAATGATATGCATATAACCATATATCGTTCTAAGTCATTATACAGGGTCTGATGGAGATACTCTAGATTCAATATACAATACCAAAAGAGAAGGTTACTACATAGGTAACCCACCTTGCAAAAGATGCGATAAAAGCTGATAAGTGGTTCTGCTCTGCGGCTAACCATCCACTCTACCCCTGCAAGGAACTGTGGCACAACAGGGTGAGTTGCCAACTCAATGAATATAACTAACATATAACGGCTGATAATGTAAATATGAAGACTAGAACTAATTTCAACAATAGTGAATGTGATACATGATAACAAGTGGAGGAATGAATATGTAATAATCCATAAATGAATCAAAACTGAAATCTCATCAATTATTTTCCAAATTATATTCATTTTTATCCGTGAATAACATCGACACAAATCTTCGGTGTTTCATTAGGCATCATTCCTCGAATGATCCTGTACTTAATAACACCGGTCGGTATCATCTAGATATCCGCCGTATTTCATAACTGTCTCCGGAATCGAGTATCCTCGTTAGGCTCCCCGCCTAAAGTGCGGCTATCTTGCCCCTCGGTCTCGACCGGGTCCACCATGTATCCAACTGTATCCCCACCGACCCAGTCTGCATAAAATTATAAATCCGTAACCGTTTACCCACAAACTTGGTCCGGAATAAAACCAAATCATAAAAACGAGATGGACATGACACATAATCATGAAAATCACTGATTTTTCGTAATAGTATAGAAAAACTTAAAATCATAAATCCTTAATAATACAAATGCCTCTTATACCAACTACTAATACTGGAATAGCAAATATGATGTCATATATGCTAATTACTACGAATATTGATACTTAAGGTATGATAAGAATCATTTTTTAACAGAATAAGTTCTATGTGTGAAGTGACATGTTAATATCGACAAGGTGTACTGTAACATGTAATTATGTGCATGTACGGCATAACTCGTCGATAATAGTGATGTGTTCTAACAAATATTAATCATGGAGGTATATATGTAGATTTAAGAATGCATATGATAAAGTTAACATACAAAAGCAAAACTTGAATTTAAATCTAACTACGGGTGTATCACGCCATCTTTACAAGATCCCCCGGTAGATGTTTAGTCTACTCACCGGAATACCTCGTAACTACTCAGAAATTGCCAATCCCTTTCCTTTCATTGCGGCCTCCGAAGTTCCGGCACTCAAATCTAACATTGAATTTAACTTACATAGGAAACGGCTACATTCCGATACGGTGAAAACATGAAATACACGACGTACGTTCTAATTACAATACGTACGACTATTACAAATGATCTATCACTCATTTTAACTGGAATTTACCCAAACACTGTTTCGTAACAGAAAACAGAATGCGTTACGTTTTAACCGTGTCGTATTTTAGATTTTTGATACCTTTTCCGATATTAGATCCCAGATTTGATATACAGTTAAACTAAATTATTTAAACAATACCAAATGATCCAAACAATGATACAGAGACCTACCCCACAACCCAAAACACCTTAGCTCCCTACAAATCCGGCGACGCCGGAATTACCCTATTGGTCGCCGGCCCAAAACCGATCCCTCTGGTTCGTGCTCCTATGGTTTGCTCTAGGTTCCACATACACTATTTAGGTATTGTTTGGCTAGGTTGATTTTATTCTGACTAATAGCAGATTACTACAGAGCTAAGTTTTACCAAAAATACTATCTTTCGATATTCGATTTCTAATTTTCTTACAACTACAGAGCTAAAATCTACCGAGTTTAAGCATTTTACCTACTGAGGATGGTTGAGAAGCTTCCTTCAAGACACCCAATTCCTTAGCTCCTAGTTTGATGGTGAACTCCTTAGCTCCTATTTCTTCTTCTCTTTATTTTTCTTTTGTGAGTTCAAGTGTTTTCTTTCTTTCTTTGATCTTTTCTGATTTTTATTTGGTAAAAGTGATCTGAACACAAGGTATAGGATAAAGAGAATGAGTGAGGTGTAGGAGGAGGTGTCACCAAGCAAGGGTGTGCTTGTTTCATGCAGGGAGGTGGTGTAGCAAGGAGAAAAGGTAGGATTTTCATGCAAGGATGAGGTGGATGTGTAAGATAAATCCTAATTTGTGGTATTTTGAGGAATTTCTAAGCCAAAACATTTCTAAATCCTTTTACACATACACGCTCAACATTTCCAAGTTTGCACATTTTTCCTAAATTTTACAAAAAATACCCTTCACTACCTAGTTTATTATATAAACACCATTTTATTAAAATGAAGCTAATTTTATCATTAAAACCATTGTAATTGATTTATGTTACATGGTAAAATTTCAATTTAATTTGTTTCACATAGCACTTATGAAAATGTCTTATTTGGTTTTACTAACTTTTTAATTTATCATTTTATTATTTAATTAATTAATTTTATTTATTTCTAAATTTTCAGAATGTTACAGATGCTATGTACCAGACGATATAGCATACTCTCTAAGTGTAGTGAGTAGGAATCAAGCAGATCCTGGAGAGAATCACTGGACAGCTGTGAAGAACCCTCTTAAGTACTTGAGAAGGACTAAAGAGATGTTCTTGGTGTATGCAAACGGAGAACTCCAATTGGAGTCCTTTACCGATTCGAGCTTCCAAAGTGATAAGAACGACTCCATGTCGGTCTCGGGATTTGTCTTTACACTTAATGGAGGGGCGGTTTGTTGGAAGATTTCTAAACAGGAAACCATGGCAGACTCGATGATGGAGGCTGAATACATCGCTGACAACGATACTGCCAAAGTGGTTGTCTGGATGAAGAAGTTCATAACTGAACTTGGAGTGGTTCCATCCATTGAGCATCCAATTGCTTTGTATTGCGATAACAATAGAGCAGTGGTTTTGGCCAAGGAACCCAGGTCCCATCAGCGATCCATGCATATTCTGAGGCGATATCATCTGATCCGGGAGATAGTTGATCGCCGGGAGATCGAGGTCAGGAGAGTTGACACGAAGGACAACACAGCGGATCTATTCACGAAGTCCTTACCCTAGATACAATTTGAGAGACTCTTCGGGATGTTGGGTATGAGATACTACAACAACTGGCCTTAGTTCAAGTGGGAGATTATTAGTTATGTGTATGTCCTAGAGGCCATTATTGTACATATGTTGTATATTATAGTGGATGCTTGGACATATATAGAGAGGACTTTCTTGCTCGACATGATAGTATGCTATCTGGTTGCTCTTTGTCTTAACATGTTGACTTGTATTGTGATATTGTCTTGCTCTCACATGTTGACGAAGCCCTTAGTATGTTTACTTAATTACCAGGACTATGATGGAGATCATACTAGTGGGGCCAGGGTAGTCCACAAGTACATCCTATAATTGTTCCTAGTCGAGGGTGTATCGAGACAGGGCATCGATACTCCAGAGTAGACTAGCGTATACGCTTCTTGACCCATATGATGGGCGATGGATGATCCCACATCCATTGGTGTTTGAGAACAAAGGAGGTATACGGGTGCTCAGTGGAGACTGGGTACACTGAACGGACTCGCCGAGAACTCCTAGTTGGTATTATACCTTTCATCAGATAGCAGTTCTCTGGTGACACTGGTACAGGTTAGTCTATAGACCCGAGATCGTCATAGAGTCTTGTGTGATTCCCACCGTGCTTTGATTTCCACCTTACCACGTTCAAGAGAGCGTGCAAAACGGTGGCTTTTGGGTACAGTCCCAAATCACATGGAGGCAATGAGCGATAGGAGGGGTTTCGTCTCTCCCGGTATTGGGGGTTGATGTTGCGCTGTGCTCGATAGCTATAACTAGAAGTCCCTGGCCAGGGCTGCTATAGAGATCTACCGGCAAGTGTTGTCAGTAGTTTCTCAACCCGTTATGAGCCTTACATCGGCACGACTTATCGGTTACTAGGGTCTGACGTTTACCACCCCTAGACTGGATATGCGACATATCAGACGAAGAGACCGGACTGTACGGTAGTGTTACTGATTGGATTCTCAAGAGTTTGAGCAGGCTTGCTTGTTGATCTTCTGATCGCTCAATAGCCGGGTGGATGTTACGTTTAGCTGACCGCTTGCAGCTTGTGGGTGTTTGATATGATCATCACCTACTGCCGGAATATTGACGAGTCTTTAGAGTCCTACACAGAGGTTTCCTGGCTCAGTCGAAACGGAGTAGGAGCACATATGTGATATGTATGAGACCGAGATTAATACGTGTATGTGATACCGTATTCCATTCTCGCGATATGTGATATCGGCCGGTTATATGTGATATAGCCGGGTCAACGGATCAAGTGTTGATTCGATGAAATGATACATTTTATATTAGTCGGTTATATGTGATATAGCCGGATTATTAAATCAAGTGTTGATTTAATAATTTAATTTATAATTATATATATTTGATATATTAAATTACATTAACTAATATATGCTCACTTAAGTATTTCTATTTCTCACTTTTGATACATTTAACATATATTTGATATATGTTTATTGTATTGTTTTCTTTTGTTACATAAATAATATATATGTGATATATATTATTGTGACATGCTAGGTTATATATGCAACATGGGTGTATGAGAATTACACCATATAAAAGATAATGAAAAGGTTTTTATTTATTTAGGAAATTCAAAAATGTATGGATTTTTCCATGGTTGTTTTGGATAACCATTGACTAGTCCACCATTTTTGTTTTTCCTTAGATATTTATAAACATAACCATTACCTTTAACTATGGTTTATTCTCTACATGAGTTAGCCATGAAATATACTCACCATGGTTGCATTTTCTAACCTCACTCTCACTCTTTGCTTCATCTTCTTCCTAAAGCTCAAGTGAGAGCTCTCTAGGTTTTTGAAAAGAGAGGAAAAATTGTGAGAAATTAAATTCTAAAATGAGCAAAATTTTTACTTCATCATCTTCTTCTATACTAGCCATATAGTCTAGGGTGTTAGCTTCACTAGTTCCATACAAGTGAAGAGATAGCTTGGGTTTGTGTTTCCTCGAAGTAGATCATCTTGGATTTGGAAGACTTCTAGCAAGAATGTATCATTCACCTTGTGGAGACTCTCACGAGTCCGGGACTTGGATCGCAGCGAAGGGACCACTACTTAGAGCATATGAAGTGAAGGACCGGTCTACAAACTTTGTATTCCGCAAACACTTAGATGTAAAGTTGTTTACATATGCTTTTGTCTAAATCTTTAGTTAAGATTTTAGGGTTAGGGTTAACAAGCATGGTAAAGTTTTGAAAATGGCATGGACGATACCCCGTGAAACCTTGCTGTTGTGCTTAGTAACCTTACATTTTTTTCTCTCTCTCTCTCTCTCCTGTTAGCGACCATGTCACGCCTTAATCAAGATAATAATATGGATGTATTGACCGAACCTGCTTATTATACTGAGCTAGGGAACGTTGGTTCCACTCTATCTTATAACTGTTATAAGTCCGAGCAGGAAATAGGGGAATATCCGTATTCCCATGCCACCCAATCGAAGAAAATGCATGTTGATGCATCTTTTCGGGTGTGTTCATTACCGAGAACTGTTTTTCAGTATCCTCTACGTCTTGGGAATGTGATACCGAATCAGGATCCCGCATATGTAATATGTTATATAGGCTACAGATAGGTAGAGAACTGGAAATGGGTGATATGTCTCTAAGTGTAGAGAATGGTGCAATTGTTGCAGCCAAGGCAGTTGGCAAATATCACCTTGTATTAATACATTGATTCTGAACGAATGTTATTACATACCAAACCTGATATACAACATTACATAGGTTTCTTTATTGAGTTAAAGAAGGATATAATTCTGTATTGGAGGATAATGTTGTGAACATTTTCCTGAATCAAGAGTTGATTCGATCAGGCACGTTATATAATGGAATATACGTTCTAAATCAAACCACAGTTCAAAGTATCTAGAACACACACAAGAGGAATATCTCAGAAATGAACGAATCCTACTTGAGGCGTTGTAGACTAGGTCATATCAATGCGACACGACCAGCTAACTTACATAAGGATGAATATGAGAAATCTGTTCGAATTTTCATATTATGATACTTGTCAATCTTGTCTCAAAGGTAAAATGACCAATACTCCGTTTACTGGAAACAGAGAAAGAGTTACTGAACTCTTGGGATGAATACATGATGATGTATACGGTCCAACGTCTACAAATGCCAAGGTTGGTTCTTGGTACTTCATTATATTCACTGGTCATCTCTCAGGATACAGACATATGTTCCTGTTGAAACACATGTCTGAAACTTTTGAGAAATTCAAGTAATATAAGCTTGAAGTTAAGAACCAGACGGGTAGAAGTGTTACAGTCTTACGATGTGATCGAGGAGGCGAATACTTGGGCATGGAGTTCCTGGATTTTCTAAACGGAGAATGTGATTCTCTCTCAGCTTACTCCTTCGCATACACCACAGCACAACGGTGTATCGGGGCGGAGGTATCACACCCTATGAGATATGGCGCGCTCTATGATGAGTACTGCTGAGTTACCTGTTTTCTTTTGGAGTTATGCACTTGAGAAGCTGGATACCTATTCAATGGGGTTCCATCCAAATCAGGGCCTACCACTACATATGAGATATGGAATGGGAATAGACCATGTCTTAAACGAGTTAAGATATGGGGTTGTCCGGCCTATGTTGAAAGGAAGAATTTGGACAAGCTCGAGGCAAGGTCAGTTTTGTATGTTTGTTAGGATATCCCAAACATTTGCGAGGGTATATCTTCTATCTAACTGAGGAGCAAAATCTGTTTTGTTTCTCAGCATGCCACCTTTTTAGAAAAGGAATTTCTTATGAAGAAATTAGTGGTCATGAGGTATAACTAGAAGTTGTTCCAGCTTGACAAACTAACAGCTGATGATTTAGTGGAACCAAAAGATTCAATAGTTTCCAACGAACCTCAGCCTCTCCGCGAATCAGGTAGGGTTCCCCATCCACTTGAGAGATACTACGGTATTCTCGGTGACAGTGGGCGCGAGGATTGCATCATGGTTGATGATGGCCCAACTAGGTTCAGGCAGGCCATCACGAGTGGGGACTCTGTGAAAAGGCTGGATGCTATGCGATCAAAGATGGAATCCATGTACACCAACAAAGTATGACTTTACATATCGCACCTGAAGGGGTAAAACCTATTGGGAGCAAATGGATCTTGAGAAGATTATTGGTATAGATGGAAAAGTTGATACTTTCAAAGCTATGCTTAAGTCCATCAGGATCAATGCACGCATCGTGAAGTTGGAACATCTGTTTTGATGTGGCAGTCAAAGAGTTTGACTTCATCAAAAAGATTGATAAACCGTGCATATACAAGAAGGTTGTACAGAGTAAGATTGTCTTCCACGTATTGTACGTAGATGACATACTCTTGATAGGAAATGGTTTCCTATGCTACACTCGGTCAAGCTCTTCTTATCACGTGGATTCTCAAGGAAGATCTGGATGATACCTACTACATCTTGTGGATTATGATCTATGGTGATAGATTTAAGTGGATATTGGGAGTGTCCTAAATCCAGGTACATTAACACCATACTAAAGGGGTTTAGTATGGAGGATTCTAAGCGTGGTGGTTCGCTCACTTACTGAGGAATCACTCTCTCCAAAAAGATGTCTTCCAAGGCAGATTTGGAGAGAGCTTGCGTGCAATGGACACCCTATGCTTCGGCAGTAGGCTCTATCATGTATGCGATATTATGTACCAGACCAGATGTAGCAAACTCACCAGGTGTATTGATCAGGAATCAATCGGATCTTGGGAGAGTCACTGGACAGCTGTGGACGACATTCTTAAGTACTTGAGAAGCACTAATGAATGTTCTTGGTTCGAGCTTCCAGAGTGATAAGGTCGACTGAGAGTCAGTCACAGGCATTGTCTTTACCCTCAGTGGAGGGACGGTATGTTGGAAGAGTTCCAAGATAGATACTGTGACATACTAGACGATAAAGGCTGAATACATCGCTACCAACGATGCTGCCAAAGTGGCTGTCTGGGCATTTCTTGTTCATGAGATGAACATGGTTCCTAACATTGAGCGTCCAATAACTGTTATTGTGACAACAATGGAGTTGTGTCTTTGGCCTAGGAACACCGGTCCCATCAGCGATCCAGACATATTCTGAGGCTAGTATCACCTGATCAGGGAGATGGTTGATCTCCAAGGGATCGAGGTCAGGAGAGTAGACACGAAGGATAACACAGCGGATCCACTCACAATGGTCTTACCCCTAGAGAGACTTCTATGGGATGGTTGAGTATGGGATATTACAACCACTGCTATATTGTTTTGTATTGGATACTACAACAGATGGCCTTAGTGCAAGTGGGAGATTGTTAGTTATATGTATGCCCTAGAGGCCATTACTATACATGCGATGTATATTGTAGTGGATTCTTAGAAATATATAGGGAGGACTTTCTTGCTCGACATGATAGTATGCTATTTGGTTGCACTTTATCTTAACATGTACACTTATTGTCTCTCTATTACATGTTGATAAAGCCATTTGGATGAGTACTTGACTACCAGGATTATGATGCAGATCATACTAGTGGGGCTAAGGTATTCGGTAAGGACATCCTTCAAATGTTCCTAATCGTGGGAGTATCGAGACAGGGCATCGATACTCCAGAGTAGACTAGCGTTTGCACTTCTCGACCCATGTGATGGGCGATGGATGATCCCATATCCATTGGTGTTTGACATCGGAGAAGGTATACGGGTGCTCAGTGGAGACTGGGTATACTGGGCGGACTCGCCGAGAACTCCTAGATGGTATTATACCTATCGTTAGATAGCAGTTCTCTGGTGACACTGGTACAGGTTAGTCTGTCGACCCGAGATCGTCATAGAGTCTTGTGTGATTCCCACCGTGCTTTGATTTCTACCATACCACGGTCAAGAGATCATGCAAAAAGGTGGTTTTTGGGTACTGTCCCGAGTCATATGGAGGCAATGAACGATAGGAGGGGATTCGTCTCTCCCGGTATTGGGAGTTGATGTTGCGCTATGTTCGATTGGCCATAACATGAAATCCCTGGCCAGGGTTGCTGAGATTTACTGGTAAGTGTTATCAGTAGTTTCTCGAACCGTTATGAACCTTGCATCGACATGACTTATCAGGCTATTGGGGTCTGACGTTATACCACCCCCAGGCTTTGATATGCGACATATCTGACGAAGAGACCGGACTATACGGTAGTGTTACTGACAGGATTTGCAGGAGTATGAGTAGGCTTGCTTCTTGATCTTCTCATCGCTCAATACCCGGGTGGCCGTTACGTTTAGCAGACCGCTTGCGGCTTGTGGGTGGTTGATATGATCTTTACCTACTGCCGGCGTATTGACGAGTCTTTAGAGTCCTACACAGAGGTTTCCTGGTTCATGCGAAACTATGTAGGATCACATATGTGATATGTACGGAACCGAGATTAATGCACGTATGTGATACCGCATTTTATTCTCGTGATATGTGATATCCTTCGGTTATATGTGATATAGCCGGGTTATCGGATCAAGTGTTGATTCGATAAGTTGATTCATATGATATTAGTCGGTTGTATTTGATATAGTCGGATTATTAAATCAAGTGTCGATTTGATAATTTAATGTATAATTATATATTTGATATATTAATTTACATTAACTAATATTTGCTCACTAAACATTTCTTTTTCTCACTTGTGTGCATATTGTATATATGTGATATATATTGGTGTACATTTTAATGTGTCATGGTTGATGCCACATGTTTCATGGGTGTATGAGACTTACACTATAGTTAGGATAATCCTAGGGTTTATATTTATCTAAGTAATGTAGGGTTCCTAGGCACACTAATGAGGTCTCACAAGGCATCAACCATGCCAATTTCAAGTTTTACATGTGCCGAGAAACCGTAATACGGATCGTTGACTAGAGAATAGGCGAAACAGATAACTAGTTAACAACTTAACTAAAAGTGAACGGAAATACAACCTTTGTAGATCCGGTCCTCCACCTCCATAGCTCCGTGATGATGTCCCCTCGCTGCGATCATCGGATCTCGGGCTCTAGCGTCGTCTTCATCGGAGAAATGGGCAGGCTAGGTCGTCGACTTCGATGCCGAAGATGATCTACGTCGAGGCAACACAAGATCAAGCTCCAACTTCACCAAGCCATGAAACTTGTGAAGAAAACACCCTATACTACTTGGCAAGTGGTAGAGGATGAAGAAATAGGAAGTTGGTTCACTTTAGAATTGGATTTCTCACTCTTTTTCTCAAGTTGCCATTGTTGGTAGCAAACTTTCTTCATGTTGAAGAAGGAGAAGAAGAAGAAGATAATATGATAAGTATTATCTAAAAAAGAAAATAAAAGGAATACTTATCATATAGCAACCATGGTCAAGTGTAGAGAATGAACTAGGGTTAAGTGGAATGGTTAGGGTTAAGCATGAAAACAAACAAGGTCACTTAGTCAAAGTTTCATGAAGCTTCAACTAGCAAACAAAGAAAGCCTCCATTCATTTATTTTGCAAAAATAAATAAACAAAATAAATGAATAAGTAAATCAAAACCCTAACCATTACACAACCATGGTTTAATCATACACTTAACAAAGTATGCATGTATCATCAAACATGATACAAACAAGTGCACAAAAATATATCACATATACTATGTGCACATCAAATGAGAAAATCCTTTTGAAGTGAACCTATACTAGTTAATGCAAAGTAATATATCAAATATATAATTATACATTAAATCATTAAATCAACACTTGATTTAACGATCCGGTCATATCGCATATGACCGACTAATATCCAATGTATCGGCTTATCGAATCAATCCTCGATTCGATAACTAGGTTATATCGCATACAACCAATCGATACATTTATCGCGAGAATAGAATACGGTATCACATACACGCATTATTCTCGGTCCCGTACATATCTCATATGCGCTCCTATTTCATTTCGCTTGAGCCAGGAAACCTCTGTGTAGGACTCTAAAGACTCGTCAATACGCCGACAGCAGGTGATGATCATATCAAACACCCACAAGCCGCAAGCGGTCTGCTAAACGTAACGGCCACCCGGGTATTGAGCGATCAGAAGATCGACGAGCAAGCCCGCTCACACTCCTGTGAATCCAACCAGTAACACTTACCGTACAGTCCGGTCTCGTCGTCTGATATGTCACATATCTAGCCTAGGGGTGGTAAACGTCAGACCCCAATAGCTCGATAAGTCATGTCGATATGAGGTCTATAACAGTTCGAGAAACTACTGGTAACACTTACCAGTAAATCTCAGCAACCCTGGCCAGGTATTTCTGGTTATAGCCAATCGAACACAGCGCAACATCAACTCCCTATACCGGGAGAGACGAATCCCCTCCTATCGCTCATTGCCTCCATGTGATTCGGGACTGTGCCCAAAAACCACCGTTTTGCACGCCCTCTTGTACGTGGTAAGGTGGAAATCAAAGCACAGTGGGAACCACACAAGACTCTATACGATCTCGGGTCAACAGACTACACTGTACCAGTGTCACCAGAGAACTGCCATCTGACCTAAGGTATAATACCATCTGGGAGTTCTCGGCGAGTCCGTCCAGTGTACCCAGTCTCCACTGAGCACCCGTATATCATCTCTGATGTCAAACACTAATGGATATGGGATCATCCATCGCCCATCTGTATGGGTCGAGAAGGTATACGCTAGTCTACTCTGGTATATCGATGCCCCGTCTCGATACACCCACGACTAGGGACCTTGAAGGATGTACTTATGGACTACCATGTCCCCACTAGTATGATCCGCATCATAGTCCAGGTAGTCAAGTACATATCCTAAGGGCTTTACCAACATGTAACAGAGAGACAATCAGTGTACACGTTAAGGTAAAGATCAACCAGATAGCATACTATCATGTCGAGCAAGAAAGTCCTACCTATATATGTCCAAGCATCCACTACAATATACATCCTATGTATAGTAATGGCCTCTAGGGCATACATATAACTAACAATCTCCCACTTGCACTAGGGCCATCTGATAGCAGTGGTTGTAGTATCTCATACTCAACTATCCCATAAAAGTCTCTCTCTGGGAAAAGGCCTTTGTGAGTGGATCCGCCGTGTTGTCCTCTGAGTCTGTTCTCCTAACCTCGATCTCCTTGGAGATCAACCATCTCCATGATCAGGTGACACTGCCTTAGAATATGTCTGGATCACTGATGGGACCGGCATTCCTTGGCATAAGCCACAACTCCATTGTCTCACAATGGTAGGAACTAAGTTCATCTCATGAACAAATATACACCCAGACAGCCTCTTTGGTAGCATCTTAAGTAGCAATGTATCCAGCCTTTATCGTCTAGTATGCCACGGTATCTAGCTTGGAATTCTTCCAACATACCGTCCCTTTACTAAGGGTAAAGACAATGCCTGTGACTGACATTCAGTCGTCTTTATCACTCTGGAACCTTTCCACTGATTTTCCCCAGGATCGATCAATACCATCTCACTACATCTAGTGAGTATCCTAACATCCAATTACATCTATCTCATAGATGAAAACTCAGGATTTAGGAGGTATCATTTTGATCCTATGTAGTGAATCATTGTGATAAGCGGAGATTGATCGTGCGTAGCATAGGAAACTCCTTCCCTATCAAGAGTATGTCATCTACGTACTCTACGAGGATCGTCACCATACTCCCTACTACCTTTTTGTTTATACAAGGTTCATATACCATTTTGATGATGTCAAACTCTTTAACTACTTCATCAAAACAGACGTTCCAATTCCGTGATGCCTGCTTTATCCTATAAAGCATCTTTTACACGTTTCCGCTGCTCCCACTGTCTACGAAGCCTTCTGGCTGTGTACTTATAGACGCCCTTTTCTAAAACATCATTTAGAAAAGCAGTCATGACACCCAACCGCCAGATATGGTAGCATGATATGTAGCCGTGGCAAGTAGGATCTGGATGGACTTAAGCATAGCCACTGAAAAAGGATTCATCATTATCCACGCCTGGTCGATGATGAAAACCTTTAACATGTCTAGCTTTAAAAGTCTCAACTTTTCCAAGTACACCAAGTAATCTTCTCAAGATATACTTGCTCCTGATGGGGATTTAACCCTTCAGATATAGCAGCCAAAGTCCATACTTTGCTGGTGTATAAGGATTCCATCTCAAATCGCTAAGCATCCAGCCATTCTTATAGAGTCCTACTCCTGATGCCCAGCTCGAAACTAGTTGGGTCATCATCTCATGATGCAATCCTCGCTCCCACTGTCATAGAGAAACCGAAGTATCTCTCAGGTGGATGAGGAACCCTACTAGATCGGCGGAGAGGCTGAGGTTCGTTGGAAACAATTGAATCCTTTGGTTCTATCAAATCATCAGCTGCAGTTTGTACTGCTGGAACCTTTCCAATTCTACATAACAGATCTTGCCTCGAGTTTGTCCGGATTTTGCTTTTAGACATAGGCCGGACAACCCCAAATCTTAACTAACTTAAGATATGGGCTCTTCCCTTTCCATATCACATATGAAGTGGTAGGAAACTGATTTGATTTGAACCCTATTCAATAGGTATGCAACTTCTTAAGTGCATAACTCCCAAAAGGAAATAGGAAACTCAGTAGGACTCATCATAAAGCGCACCTTATCATATAGGGTGTGATTGCTCCGCCCCGATACACCATCGTGCTATGGTAAATACGGAGGAGTAATGCTGAGAGAGAATCTCATTCTCCTTTAGAATAGTCCAGGAATTCCATGCTCAAGTATTCTCCTCCTTGATCTCATCAAAGGACATAATACTTACACCCGTATTGGTTCTCTACTTCTAACTTATATTCTGTGAATATCTCAAAAGGTTCGGATTTGTGTTTCAACAGGAACATATGACTGAATCTAAAGAGATCATCAGAGAATGTAATGAAGTACAAAGAACCGGTCTTGGCATGTGTAGACAGGGGACCTACATACATCATCATGTATCAGTCCCAAGAGTTCACTAACTCTTTCTCTGTTTCCAGTAAACAGAGCTATGGTCATCTTATCTCTGTGACATGACTGGCAAGTTTCACAAGATGTAAATTCAAACTAATTTAAATATACATCTAAATGTAACTTCAGCCAGTCGGGTCGCATTGATATGACCTTGTCTACAATGCCTCAAGAAGGATTCGTTCATTTCTGAACTCTTCTTCTTGTGTGTCTTCTGTATACTAAAAACTATAGTTTGATTTAGAACATCAATGCTTTTAGATAACGTGCCTGAACCGATCAACTTTTGATATAGGAAATGTTCAAAACATTATCCAACAATATAAAATTTTATCATTTCTTTACTAATAAAGAGACTGATATGATTTTGTATATCAGGTTCGGTATCTAATAACATTCGTTCAGAATCAATGTATTGGTAATACAGGGTGACAGTGACCAACAGACTTGGCTGCAACACTTGCCCCGTTTTCTGCCTCATGAAACTTATCACCCGTTCTCAGTTCTCTACCTTTCTATAGCCCTATGTAACAGATTACATATCTGGGATCCTGTTCCGGTATCATATACCCAGGACGTAAAGGACACTGAGAAACAGTTCTGTATAAAGAACACACCCGAAGATGATGCATCAGTATGCACTTTCTTCATTTGGGCGGCACGGGAAATCTGGTATTCCCCAATTTCCTGCTCTGTCTTCTAACAATTATAAGTTGGAGCGGGACCAACGTTCCTCAGCTCAGTATAACAAGCGGGTTCGGTCAATACATCCGTATTATTATCTTGATTAAGGCATGATATGGTCGCTACCTTGAGAGAGAGAGAAGAAAACACTCAGCGTGCACTCTTGCAAGATCAGATTGGTTATTATTTTATCTAATCAGGATGGCTCCACTGTTTTTATCAAATCTTCCTTCAAACCTTAAAAGGAAAGACTAGCCGGGATTAATTACACGCTACAGGTTCGCCAATCTTTCAGCCAGGCCAGTGTCGGTACTTTGAGGGAGGTCCCCTGTGCTTTCGCACGAACCTAATTAATGTAAACCTCGTTTTCCCAGAGGCGTAACCCCGTTGACACCTTTCTATACACCTACTTGATCGGCTAATTGTAATGTGTAAAACTCTCCCAGGAGTAACTCTTACTCGCAGCGGGTATCGGGATCCAACTATCTCATAGAAGGTATGCAATCTCATTGCAAATTTCAACACTTGAAATTCCCGATAATATTTTACCCCTAGCGTCCTATGACCTTGACGCAGGCCAACAAACCATAGTCCGCTAGTCAAGTTCAACCCGTCATTTCTTGATTGAATTAAACCCACCCGCACGACCCTTGACGCAGGCCAACAAAGTCGCACGACTACCCTAATCCAATCTGCATCATATGCATAAGCAGATAAATACTAGTTAGCTACCGCACACTACGCCTTGACGCAGGCCAACAAACGTAGCACGAATACTAACTACCACTTATCTGAAATGACGGAGGGTTACGACAGGTTTTTCTGAAAACCTATTGCGTAATGAACTTGATATCGTTGTAGAATCAAATGATTTTAAAATGGAGTGTTTTTTAGGCTTTTCTAGTTTTGCTAAAGGAGTCACTCCCGGTGAAGGGATCGTCGGTCCTTTCCTCGTCGAATGAGGTGTGGGATATATCATATATATCGCTGTGCAAAGCAAAAACTATAGAAGCAATCAAAAAAACAAACCGAGTGTGTGTAGCATCTGCCAGTTATTGCTAAAGGAGTCACTCCCGGTGAAGGGATCTCGGTCCTTTCCTTATCGAATAAGGTGCAGGATATATCATATACACCGTTGTGCAAAGCAAGAACTGTAGCTACCTGTTTTAATTTTTGAAATTCGATTCTACAACATATTTAGGTTTCTTTTATTTCATTAATCATATTAATGAAGTCCCATCATTTAAGTTACCTAAACATCACAGATAAATACGACGTACACTTATGCCATCCGCATTCGCCTCGATGTCCCCTCATGCACCGTTAGGTTAGGTAACTAACGACAGAGCGGGGCAGGGCTAGCGCGGGTGTAAAACATAAGCAACGTCTATATAATATATCATATATACTATATATAGTATCCATCACAGAACATCACATCATCACATCACAGATATCGCAGCAGAAGAAACATATGAAATATTGGATATACTAGGACGTCCGTGTTTTCAATACGAGCCAGTATAAAACATGAATTCCACGGTCGCGATGAATAGCCAAACCCACACCCCTAGACCCCTACGAGAGCGGCAAGCAACCCTACCAATTCTAGAGTTAGGAGACCCGGACTCGACTCCTCGAGTTGGTCTCCCACTGGACTCCAGAACCCGGTTACTTGTGCTCCCCTCCTTGGGTCTATCCTAGTGCGGAAAAGTAAACAATATACAAAGGGTGACATCTTCCGCAACTTGGAAGTGCCCCAATAAAAGAATATTACATACAAGTTTTTACATGAATGAAAATGAAAAACACTCGTCTCACATAAAAACCCCCGGCTATTCGAACACGACGATCCAATATAACATATCCAGCAACACATAACATCACCTGTCATCAACGTAAGTAAATATGCGCATCCCAATTGTCGTTGGCATATAGCAACGAAACCGGCGATATCACATATTACACTTACGGTCACAGAAAAGAAAGTGTAAAACTACAACAGTTGGAATCCGCAACCTACATAGACATCGCATGCCTAATCAAATGAATTCCTTAGACATCGCATGCCTAACAATTATAAACCCCGCATTTTAGTCTCATTATCGAAAACCCGTTTCAATATCAAGTCGGGAAATTCAACAAGATTCTCGACATCCTGATCGAATGCTCGTCGCAAACTTTAGTTGACGGCCGCACCCCCGACGCCGTCGACAAAGTGCACCAAGGCGGAACACCGCTGCCGCGAGCATCCGAACGGATGCTTTCGGCGACGGGGTTCTCCTACAGTCACTTGGTCGGGGCTATGGGGCGAGGCTGTCTATTAAGTTTACCCGGCGAGTATCCGCGTACACTACGTGATTGCGACGGACTTTTGATCACATCAAAATTCCGTGGCAACCGATCAAGTGAGACTAAAGTGCTTGATTTATAACATTCATTTAGTTATCTCATAACTATTTGTGAATTCCAATTATTGTATCACATTCCGGGTAATTGGAAAATGTTAAACTTTCCGATCGAACAATCGAACACCCAAGTTTTCCCTAAACAGCTCAACACATGAAATAAGTTTAAAAACATTCACTTCATGCCTCAGTACCAACGGTCCAGCCGTAGAAGGGTCAAGCCAACGCCTCACATGTGGCACGCCGTACTGCCCCAAACCCGAAGGTTCAAAGGGCAGTTCAAGACGGTCACATAATCAAGTTAAGATTTGTTGTCTTCTAGAGGGACCATCGCGTTACTTGCACTACTTAGAACGTCATTAAACTACGGAAAGATTCAACACTTGGAAATTTCCCGACAGGGGAAAAAGTGGGTATTTATATCCGGTCGAATTTTTTAACAGTTTCTAAAAATACCCGGAAAGCCACATAGACAAAGTTTGAAATTTCCGATCGAATCAACGAAGCTCCAAAACACACCAGAATATTCAACTCTTGAATAAATATTAAAAAACCTAGAAAATCCAGAACCAAAATATAGGAGTTACTGTGCAAAAATTGAAGAGTGATCACATAATTCGGCCGCGGAACCGCCGCAGAAGCCAAGCTTCGACCGCCGTTCCGCCGCACTTTAGCAGCATCACTTGGTCAATTTTTCATCGTAATTCTTAGAATTTCGTGCAGAATTTAAGAATTTTTAATCTGGAAAAATCCCAGTTTTTGAAAAAAGTCCAGAGAGCATTTTGGAGTTAGGGTTTCGGTTCGATCGGAATTCTAACTCTGTCTACGCATCGTCTAAGGCTCTAGCTAGGCTCTGATACCACTGTAGGGTTCCTAGGCACACTAATGAGGTCTCACAAGGTATCAACCATGCCAATTTCAAGTTTTACATGTGCCGAGAAACCCTAATACGGATCGTTGACTAGAGAATAGGCGAAACAGATAACTAGTTAACAACTTAACTAAAAGTGAACGGAAATACAACCTTTGTAGATCCGGTCCTCCACCTCCATAGCTCCGTGATGATGTCCCCTCGCTGTGATCATCGGATCTCGGGCTCTAGCGTCGGCTTCATCGGAGAAATGGGCGGTCTAGGTCGTCGACTTCGATGCCGAAGATGATCTACGTCGAGGCAACACAAGATCAAGCTCCAACTTCACCAAGCCATGAAACTTGTGAAGAAAACACCCTATACTACTTGGCAAGTGGTAGAGGATGAAGAAATAGGAAGTGGGTTCACTTTAGAATTGGATTTCTCACTCTTTTTCTCAAGTTGCCATTGTTGGTAGCAAACTTTCTTCATGTTGAAGAAGGAGAAGAAGAAGAAGATAATATGATAAGTATTATCTAAAAAAGAAAATAAAAGGAATACTTATCATATAGCAACCATGGTCAAGTCTAGAGAATGAACTAGGGTTAAGTGGAATGGTTAGGGTTAAGCATGAAAACAAAAAAGGTCACTTAGTCAAAGTTTCATGAAGCTTCAACTAGCAAACAAAGAAAGCCTCCATTCATTTATTTTGAAAAAATAAATAAACAAAATAAATGAATAAGTAAATCAAAACCCTAACCATTACACAACCATGGTTTAATCATACACTTAACAAAGTATGCATGTATCATCAAACATGATACAAACAAGTGCACAAAAATATATCACATATACAATGTGCACATCAAGTGAAAAAATCCTTTTAAAGTGAACCTATACTAGTTAATGCAAAGTAATATATCAAATATATAATTATACATTAAATCATTAAATCAACACTTGATTTAACGATCCGGTCATATCGCATATGACCGACTAATATCCAATGTATCGGCTTATCGAATCAATTCTCGATTCGATAACTAGGTTATATCGCATACAACCAATCGATACATTTATCGCGATAATAGAATACGGTATCACATACACGCATTATTCTCGGTCCCGCACATATCTCATATGCGCTCGTATTTCGTTTCGCTTGAGCCAGGAAACCTCTGTGTAGGACTCTAAAGACTTGTCAATACGCCGGCAGCAGGTGATGATCATATCAAACACCCACAAGCCGCAAGTGGTCTTCTAAACGTAACGGCCACCCGGGTATTGAGCGATCAGAAGATCGACGAGCAAGCCCGCTCACACTCCTGTGAATCCAACCAGTAACACTTACCGTACAGTCCGGTCTCGTCGTCTGATATGTCACATATCTAGCCTAGGGGTGGTAAACGTCAGACCCCAATAGCTCGATAAGTCATGTCGATATGAGGTCTATAACAGTTCGAGAAACTACTGGTAACACTTACCAGTAAATCTCAGCAACCCTGGCCAGGGATTTCCGGTTATAGCCAATCGAACACAGCGCAACATCAACTCCCTATACCGGGAGAGACGAATCCCCTCCTATCGCTCATTGCCTCCATGTGATTCGGGACTGTGCCCAAAAACCACCGTTTTGCACGCCCTCTTGTACGTGGTAAGGTGGAAATCAAAGCACAGTGGGAACCACACAAGACTCTATGACGATCTCGGGTCAACAGACTACTCTGTACCAGTGTCACCAGAGAACTGCCATCTGACGTAAGGTATAATACCATCTGGGAGTTCTCGGCGAGTCCGTCCAGTGTACCCAGTCTCCACTGAGCACCCGTATATCATCTTTGATGTCAAACACCAATGGATATGGGATCATCCATCGCCCATCTGTATGGGTCGAGAAGGTATACGCTAGTCTACTCTGGTATATCGATGCCCCGTCTCGATACATCCACGACTAGGGACCTTGAAGGATGTACTTATGGACTACCATGTCCCCACTAGTATGATCCGCATCATAGTCCAGGTAGTCAAGTACATATCCTAAGGGCTTTACCAACATGTAACAGAGAGACAATCAGTGTACACGTTAAGGTAAAGATTAACCAGATAGCATACTATCATGTCGAGCAAGAAAGTCCTCCCTATATATGTCCAAGCATCCACTACAATATACATCCTATGTATAGTAATGGCCTTTAAGGCATACATATAACTAACAATTAATTCAAAAATTGATGCAAATTTGGCATGGCTATAAGCTTGTAGAAGTTTGTGGAAAACATTGACTAAGTCCACCATTTTTATTTCACTTGAAGTTTTTATTGACCTAACCATTATCCTTACCATGGTAAACTTTCTACATGAGTTAGTGTATGACACTAACTCACCCATGGTTCATATTCTCCCCTCATGAGTTCATTCTCTCATTCTTCACTTGATCTTCTTCTTCCTCATGAAAAGTGTTTTCTAGGGTTTGAAAAGGTGAGAAAATATTGTGAGAAAATTAAATCTAAAGTTAGCCCACTTACTACTTCATCATACTCTACTATATTAGCCATTTAGTTTAGGGTGTTTGCTTCACTAATCTACAATTAGTGAATAGGTACCATGAGCTTGAGTCTCCTCGACGTAGATCATCTTCGGCCTCGATGACTTCGAGCAAGTTTATTCATTTCTTCATGTGAACCCTTACTAGAGTTCGGGTGTTCACTACTTGGAGCGAAGGGACTACTACACGGAGCTTTAGAAGTGAAGGACCGGTCTACAAAGGTTGTATTCCTCATTCACTTAGATGTTAATATGTTAACATTGCCAGTTTGTTTAATTATCTAGTTATGATTCTGGGGTTAGGATTCTTTAGTACGGCAAAAATTTGAAAACGGTATGGACGATGCCTCCCGAAACCTTGATGCCGCCCTAAGTAACCTAACATCTTTATCTTGATGTGTGAATTTTTTTCTATTGATGCTTTTGTTGTCTATAGTGCCCTCAAGTCAATTATTGTAATCGCAGGCACGCGATTGTGATGATTGAGGGAAGACCTATACGGGTATAACAGTCTTACTCAAAATGATAGTATGCTCTCTGGTTTGTCTTTATCATCATGTACATTCATTATGTGGTATTACAGATCACTATTACATGTTGATAGAGCCCATAGGATTATTTCTTGACAACCAGCATTATGATGGCGATCATATACGTGGGAGCTGGGTGGTCTATAAGCACATTCTTAAATGTCCCTAGTCGAAGGAGTATTGGGACTGAGCATCGATACACCGGGTTAGTGTATACTTATCGAGACCCCGACGAGAGGCGGCAGCCAGTCTCACAAGCCATTGGTGTCAGTTAGTCACCTAAGATAGTATACAGGTGCTCATTGGGTTATGAGTACACTGGACAGACTTTCCAGGAATATGCTAGTTGGTATTATACTATTGTCAGATAGCAGATCCCAGGTGAAATGAGTACAGGTTAGTCTGTCGACCTAAGATCGTCATTTGTCTCATGTGAGTTCCCACTGTACTTTGATTACTACCCTGCCACGGCTCAAAGGAGTCGTGTAAACAAGTTTTAGTTAGGTACAGTCCTGAGCCACATGGAGGTAGTGAGCGGATCGTCGGGGATTCGTCTCTCCCGGTATGGGGAGTTGATGTCGCGAGGTGCATGGTGTAAGTCGATGTCGTGCACCCCGCGTGTTCGTGGAGAGGCGGAATATTAAAAAAACGATTTTTCAAAGCTCGCAACACCGACTTGAACTCCAGGATTGATGCTAAACCTTTACTAGCTAACTTGCAATGAGGTTAACTACTAAGAAAAGAGGTTATACTTCATGAGACATGTCCTTTGGGTCTTCTTTGATGTCCTTCTCCTCGCCACAAGCTCCAAATATCGAAACGGATCGGGAAACCTCGACAGCCTCCTCGATTCAAAGACGATCCACCCGAGAGTCTATAGTCCGAGCTCCCACCTCAAATTCGAGGTTACTAGGGCATCTAGTTCGCTAAACTAGATGGCCTAGATGATGTAAAGAATGAAGATGGATTAGTTTGTCTCTAATAGCCTTAGGTTTCTCAACTCATGAGACATGAAAGGCTTAGAGGAAAAAGAAGGATACTTGAGGAAGATGAGAGTGTAGAAAATAAAATATAAGAATGAGCTAGCTCTCATTTGTGATGAAAAATGTATTCTAATAAAATATCTAGCATCCTTGATAAATATCTAGCATGCTTGATAAAAATATCTAGTATACATAATCATCACAAAGTGAGTTATGCCATGAGTCACACCATGAGTCATGCTTAGTCTTTTGTCAAATTACACCTCATTTCCTCCACATCATTAATCTTTAATCAAAAAGAAAAAACCCTAATGAGGTGTCTTCTTCTAGAAGCAATTTCGAGCAAATTACGAAAATACCCCTCAACCGTATATACATACCCGTATCCGTATTCCGAAGAATACGAATACAATGAGACGAAAAATAATCCATCAATATAATACTAGGATCCGGCTTAAACCAAGGCCCACTAGTATTATCCACCCGAACATCGTACGTGCACAAGTACACGTATGTGATCGAAGCCCTGCCGTAAAACTATACGGCCTCCACATCTTTTGCCCGATGCAGGGAAACCCTCTGTGTGGGACTCTAAAGACTCGACACTACGCTGGCAGTATTTTTAACCACAAGCCTCAAGCGGTACTAGCTGCATGTAACGTCTACCCATGTATCAGTCGATAAGAAGGCCGATGAGCTAACTTATCCGAACTCCTACTGAGCTTATCTGTGACAAGCTCCGTACAGTCCGGCCTGTTCGTCTAACAGTATCGCATATCGGGCCTAGGGGTGGTAATCGTCAGACCCCTAATAGCGCAATAAGTCGTGTCGGGGTGTAGCCCAAAACACCCTGAGAAACTACTGGAGTACTTACCAGTAAATCTCGCTTCCATGGCCAAGGACTTTGTGTAATGGCCTTCCGAACACAGCACGATATCAACCCCCAATACCGGGAGAGGCGAATCCTATATAACCGCCCCTGCCTCCAAGTGCTTCGAGACTACACCCAACTACTACCTGTTTGCATGACTCCTTTGAGCCGTGGTAGGGTAGTAATCTAAGAACAGTTGGAACACACTCGAGGCGAAGTAGCAGTGTCAAGTTGATGCACTAAGCTGAACTCATGTCACCTGGGAATTGCCACCCTACGATATGTATAGTACCTACTAGCAGTTCCCTACGAGTCATGTCCAGTGTACTCATAACCCAATGAGCACCTGCATACTATCTCCAGTACGACGTACTAATGGCTGTGGGACAGACCATCTCCCCTGCTGGGATGAGAAGCGTGTACACTATTCTACTCTGGAGTATCGATGCCCTGTCTCGATAATCCTATGACTAGGGACCTGTATAGGATGTGCTTATAGACTATCGAGCCCTTACTAGTGTGACTGCTATCATAACGCTGGTAATCAAGCAAAGATCCTAAGGGCTCTACCAATATGTATAAGCGATATGCTAAAAGAAACACATGCACATATTGAGGTAGAAACAAACCAGATACCATACTACCATTTCAAGCAAGAATGTTACTATATCCGTGTATATCCCAAGCTTCCAATATGTAAAATACAAACCAGTATGATATAATAATGGCCTCTAGGGCATATATCACAAACAATCTCCTACTTGTTGGAGATAATGCCCTCAGAGTCAATTATTGGATCACAGGCACGTGATTGCAATGATTGAGGGAGGACCTATCCCGGTACGACAGTCTTACTCGAGATGATAGTATGCTATCTGGTTTACCTTTATCATCGTGTACTGCTTTAGGTGACCTGACAAGTCGCTATTGCACGTTGATAGAGCCTCTAGGATTCTTGCTTGACTGCCGGCAGTATGAGGGCGATCATATACGTGGGAGCTGGTAGTCTATAAGCACATCCTTAAATGGTCCCTAGTTGTGGGAGTTTCGAGACAGGGCATCGATTCTCCAGAGTAGACTAGTGTATACAGTCGAGACCCCGACGAGGGGCGGTGGCCGGTCTCACAGGCCACTGGTGTCAGTTGGTTCACCTAAGATGTATACAGGTGCTCATTGGGTTATGAGTACACCGGACAGGACTCGCCGGGAACATGCTAGTTGGTCTTATACCTGACGTCAGATAGCAGTTCCCAGGTGACATGTGTACAGGTTAGTTCATCGACCTGGGGATCGTCATTTGTCTCGTGTGAGTTCCCACTGTGCTTTGATTACTACCCTACCACGGCTCAAAGGAGTCGTGCAAACAGGTTTTAGTTGGGTACAGTCCCGAGCCACATGGAGGCAGTGAGCGGATCTTCAGGGGTTCGTCTCTCCCGGTATTGGGGGTGAGGTCGCGCTGTGTCTAGGAGAGCCATTACACGAAGTCCTTGGCCAAGGCAGGAGATTTACTGGTAGGTATTCCAGTAGTATCTCAGGGTGTTCTGGGCTACACTCCGACACGAATTGTACCGCTTTTGGGGGTCTGACTTTTACCAACCCCCTAGGCCCGACATGCGATGCTCATAGACGAACGGACCGGACTGTACGGATATTGTCACTGACAGGCTCAGTAGGGTGTCAGGATGAGCTCGCTCATCGATGTCCCTTTTGGTCAATAGCTGGTGGCCCGTTACGTATTGGCTTATACCTCTGACGTGCTAGTGGTTAAATCCACAGCCATAGTATTGATGAGTTTTTAGAGTCCACCACACATTCAGTTACTCAAGCTTTCGGGCGAAACGCTGTAGAGGCCGTATGGAGATATGGCAGGGTCCGATCAGATACGTGCGGTATTGCACGGATCAGGATCGGACGGTTTGTACTAGAGGCCGTATAGATATATGGCAAGGTTCGATCGGATACGTACGGTATTACACGGATCAGGATCGAACGGATATTACTAGCCGGCTTTGGTTTAAGCCTGATCCTAGTATAGTACAGTGTAGATTTTGTCTCTTTGCATGTGTATCCGGACGGAATACAGATGCGGGTGTGTATGCACAGTATCGGGGTTTTCCTGTAATTTATTACGGGACCAGTTTTCTGGAGTTGCCAGTTTGCATTCCGTTCCGGCCAGTTTTCGTTTGTTCTTTCCCGGCCGGACTTTTCCGATGGAGGGGGTTATTTGCAAGTTTGCAAATAACATTTTTTGGAGGGGTTTATTGCAAAAGGATTTATTATGAGAGCATCTTTTCTTTTGCACCATTCTTGCATTTATTGTGAAGTGAATGGATTTGATTTGGGTATGGGTTTAGTTATGATGATGTTTGTTTGTGGTCACCTCTTACCTTTTACTACACTCACCTCCCTCTTGCATTTTGTATTCCTTCCTCCACCATTCTCATGGATATGGTTGATAACATTTGAGAGAAGAGAAGATGAGAGCTTCTTTTAGAGAGTGTAGCATTTTGATCTCTTTTCATGTTAAGAAAAATGCAAGCACCATTTTTCTTATCTTGATTCCTCCATCATCTTCAAAGGCAACAGACCCCAAGTGAGACATAGCCTCTACACCACACATTCTACAGCAAATCTTGGACGCGTCGGCCAGCCAACTTCGCGCCCGAGTTGCCTCGGTATTGAGGTGGGAGCCCGTAAAAGATGCAGACGATGTGGTGCCCTTCCGGCAAGGATGCGACGACCGGAGTTTCCACGGGAGATCGGGACGATGACGAGAAGACCGGAGGACTCGGATCACTCGGTATATCTCTTCCCTATCTTGTTACTTTGCTAGATCTAGTTTAATGGCCCGATCCGGGGTTTAGTGCGCGGTGGTGCCGGTTTGCTAAGTTCGCAAAATTAAAGTTTATCACCGTTTCCGCATTTGGCCGTCGGATTGACGACCGGGGTGCCGCCGTGCACTTACAGTGGTATCAGAGCCTCGCCATTAACTTAGTCTAGTTTCGTTTGATGTGTTTGCATTTCCGATCGACCAAAATTTCCAAAAACCGTATTTTTCCTTCACATCAGTTTCTGTCGAAATTTTTTGAAGTCTAAAAATTTTTCAGGTTGTCTCAGAATGATGTGCAGGGAGTTCTAAGAACTTTGGGAAAATTCGAGACAATGATCCCTCAGCTAGAGCGCGGAACCGCGACAAAACCCCCCTTGTTGCCGCGGTTCCGCCGCAGGTTGGTGGGATCAATGCTTCGAAATTCTCCAGTGGGCTTCTGGGCTGTAATTAGGGGTTTTGGAATATTAATTTTGGGCCCAGATTTTCTGTGAGTGCTACAGTATTGCTTGGGGGACCACTTGTTAATTTTTGATCGATCGGATATATTAAACACATTATTTCACAGTATTTACATTATATCTGCGACCGTGAATGTCACTCGATCGGTAAATCCGGTCTAACTGCTATAGCCCGGTTAGACGGATTTGCGAACGTGACTTTCACGTTGATGTTCTGTGTTTTGCTGTGATGTTGCGGATCGGTCGTGGGGGATAGCCTGGATGCAATGCTAGTACTGTTTTGTTGTATTATGTACATTTGATATTGCGGGGCGAGCGTCCGACATGTGGACTGCCGTCACTGCCTGATTGTATTATTATTTTGGGGCACGGCCAGGTTGCGGTCGATGTACCCGTTGTATGTATATTTTACTTTCTGTACTAGGGTTACCCCGCGGAGGGGTGCACGGATAGCCGGGTTCTGGAGGGCAACAAGCCCGCATCTCATGGCATTGAGACGGAGGGGGCTTCAGTCTGGAATTGGCGGGCTATTCGCCGCACTCGTAGGGGGTACAGGTTGACCCAGGAGGGGTTCCCAAGTTACCGGATTCCGTGAAGTGCTGGGTGGTCCATTCACGGCACTGAAGGGGGCTGCCTCGCTTCAGGTTTTGGCGGGTGACTTGCCGCGCCCGTAGGGGTCTAGGATTTCATTGCACAGGCTATCCATACGACCAGGGGAACGTCGGGTTTTCGGTAGTGGCTCTGTGAAACCCGGGGATCCCAGATATCTGTATTGTTCTGTGATGCTGTACATTTCTGTGATGTTGCATTTTATTCACGCCTTGAGCGAAATACTATATATTGGTATATATATTAGTAGATGTTGTATATGTTTTTCATCCGCGCTAGTCCAGTCCCCGCTCTGCCGTTAGTTAGCTAACCTAACGGGTGATGACGGGACCCAGTGGCGAATGCGGATGGCATATACGTACATCAGTATATTTTCGTTCTTTGTGGTGTGATCAATTGATGGGACTGCATTGATTCGGATCAATGCAAGTTAAAACAAACCTATTCTGATGTTGTTGGAACACTTTTCAAAAAGCTGTTATTGCAAGGACGTTCACTTTTGTTTTGCATCGTGGTATTCATTTGGAATATCCTGCTCCTCAGTCGACGAGGCAAGGGCCGAGATCCCTTCACCGGGAGTGACCCCTTGGACAGAAGTTTGCGTCAGGGCATTAACTTCACTATAGCCGATTACTTTTTCTTTGCACAGTGATATTCGGTTATGAATATCCAGCACCCCATTCTACGGGGAAAGAGCCGAGATCCCTTCACCGGGAGTGACCTCTTTAGTAAAGGTTTTCGTCACTATATTTTCTAAAAAGCTATCCGTTCCTTCAACGATATCAAGTTCATTACGTTAAAGGTTTTCGCCAGAAACCATTCGTAGCCCTCCGTCATTTCATATGGGTAGTCAATAGTATTCAAGCCGTGTTTGTTGGCCAAAGTCAAGGCACAGTGTTTGGTAGCTGTTGGTTATTCATATGCAGCATAGATAGATGCGTTGGTTTGGAACAGTCGCACTGCCTTGTTGGCCAAAGTCAAGGGTAGGTACGGGTGGATTCAAATTAACCTGGAGAATGACGGGAAGAACTTGACATGCGACTTATGATTTGTTGGCCAAAGTCAAGGTCATAAGAGCATGGGGTAAAAATCACAACGGGAGTTTCAAAAGAACTGAAACTTGCCAGATATGCGCATACCTTCTGGAGTGTGATACCGTGAGCGGATTCCGTCACGTTATCATGCGATGATAGTTGGATCCCGATTCCCACTGATGAGTTGGTTTACTCCTCGGGTGACCCCGACTAATTCTTCTTTCAGGTTTGGAGGAGAATTTGAGGTACAGTGGGAGGTTTCCAGATTAGATAAATTGGTTACCATTCTGATCTAGGGTAGAGTGCACGCTGAGTGTTTCTTTTCTCTCTCTCTCTGGCAGCGACCATTGACCCGACCCTTGACTTTGACTCAGTGACCAAGTTGACCGAACCTTCTTAACACTGGCTTTGGGATTGTCAGAGTTGCAGACCTCATTGCCACTCCTACTTTTACCCTTTTCTCCAGGACACCCCGTATTACTGCGAACGTCCACTTCCATTGGACAAATCCATCGTATGGTTAGATACGAACTCGAAGGAATTCGAGGATGGTTTCCGGTTCTGGAGAAAACGGATAGGATTATTCAGTTGTGTTTTCCTTTTTGCCTCCTCTCAAGTTACGAGTACTCCTTAGTTTAGGAGATAGTACACCTATTACGCAAATTGGATAGTCTTCTTCCAAACTTTAGGCTGATGCCGAACAGTGGGGAATGAAGAAAACCAATTAGCATAACGATGGTGTGCAGAAGGTATTAAGATTAAGACAAAGCAAGGGATTAGTAAGAGGGCAAAGTAAATTGCGACTGATATTCACGACCAAACCAAGTATTTCTTCGCCAATCCTAAATCACCTTTGTATTTCTCCAGGACACTCCGTATCACTACGAAGATCCACAGTTTATTTGGATACTCCATCGTATGGTTATATACGAACTCGAAAGGAACTTGTTCAAGTTCGGGGATGGATTCTGGTCCAGGAGAAATAGGAATAAGGTTTATTCGGTTGTCTTTTATCTTCACCTTCTCTCGCATTGCGAGTGCTCCTAGGACTAGGACAGTACACCCATTATGCTTATTGGATAGTCTTCTTCCAAACCATAGGCTGGTGCCGAACGGTAGGGAAGGAAGAAAACCAATTGGCCTAAAGAGGTGTGCAGAAGGTAATGACTAAAGACATATAAAGGGATTTGGAGAGGTGGCAAAGAATTATACGGTTATAGTTATGAATCTGGATAATGAAAGAGGCATTACTAGGAATACCAGAATACCCCATCGAAACATTTCAATGTTTCAGTTCAACTGTGTACTGTTAAAAGAAAACTGATTTCCCGATTAGACACTTGCTCCAGGGTATGTATTTACCAGTTTTGATTCTCACATCTGTATGGTTTTACAGATGATGAGTTGGAGTAAGTTATTGGGAATTGGGTGATCATCCTCATTATATCGAGATTCGTTGTAATCGGTGATATTTGAGGAGATCACCTGGGCTGTTTGCCGGTCGGCAAATGTTTGGTTTTGAATATCCGCTGTTGTGCACCAATTTCAAATTGATATATCTGTAAGTCTATTTTCATAGAGTGAGATATACCTTTTGATATTATGTCGCTGACATTTACCTATATCAGTGGATGGTTAGGTAAGGAGCATTAAACAGCAGTGTAATTCTTCTTAACCATAAGTACAGTTTTCAACCTACGACACACAGTGAAAGAGTTGTTAGACTCAACGGACTTATACAGAGTATTGTATGTTGTCCAGTGTCCATTGGGACAGAGGGGTTGGTCCTCATACTATATTCTGTTTACTTTTAACTTCTCTAGTTCTTAGACATGTGTTTCGTAGAAACAGAGGGTCTAAGTTTTGAGGAGTTATAGGTATTTGAATAGAGTAGAGAACCAGGTGTAGCAAGTATCGGGATTCTTCAAAGTGATCGAAGATGTAGATACTTGTGTATGGTATTCAGTTGATAGTAATGATAAAGAGAAATTGCTTCTCTTTCTGGTTACTCATAATTGGAAGCATTCCTAAGTTGAGTAACGCTGATCGGCTTCTCTCCATTTAGTTGACATGCACTGGAGACAGCTGCATGATTTGAATCTGGTTAAATTAAATCAGTGCCTCTGGTTCTATATTGGATGTAGAACAGTTCATATCTTAACGTTGTTAAGGTACGGGGAGTTGTCCGGCTTATGATTAAAACCAGACTCTGGATAACTCAAGGCACGTTTCTGTAATGGTTGTTTGTGGGTTGACCCAGGCTATGACGAGGGTTGACTTTCTACCATAAGAAAGATCAATAGTGATATTGTTCTTGACTCGCCACAGTTTTAATAAAAATGGATTTTTTCAAAAACAGTAGTGGGAGTATGGTAGAACTGGAAGTGATTCCAGAACCGCAAACGATTACTGAAGATTTGATAAGGAACCTAAAGATTCAATCTGGTTTGACATTCCATTGGCCACTCCGCAGATAAGGTGGGTAACTTCAGGCACCCGAGAGGTACTCCGGTAGCCTCAAGGACGGTGACAGGGAAGTTCTTGTTTACCCACACTTGCCATTGTTGTTGTTCCAGACTGCGAGACCCGGCAGGAGGATGAGTATAGCGCCGTTCTAAACTAGCTTTAGAAGTGCACATCTATATGACTCTGCCAGAGGGTTGTCGTAGTCAGTGGGAGCAGCAGAAGCACTGGTGGACATCAGGCTTATGTCTATTTATAGACCAAAGCAG
Organism: Agapanthus africanus; assembly: GCA_030015575.1. NCBI lineage: Eukaryota > Viridiplantae > Streptophyta > Magnoliopsida > Asparagales > Amaryllidaceae > Agapanthus > Agapanthus africanus. Next base: position 523,043,863 of record CM057344.1, read on the forward strand.
ATATAGCGGAGATAGATCATCTATTCTGATGTGACAGTCATAGGTTTGACGTCATCAGAATAGGGGATGGATCTGTTGAGAAGGTAGTAGGGTGTGATATCCGGGTTTTGGATGACATACACAGAGTAGGAAAAGAAACTCCTATACTACGATCGGTTATACTTTGGTCGTCACATAGTGGTTTCTCCACAAAGGACTTGGACATTATATCAGACATACTGGTTACTAGATCTATGGTTTTAGATCTAGATTTGGGTGGTTTCTCAATCAGGGTACCTTGACAGCATTCTAAGAGTATTTAGAATGGACGACTCCTGGCACGGCAGTATACCTGCAGGTGATGGAGTCACCCTCTCTAAAGGTGTCTTATAGACTAAAGTAGAGAGGGATGTGCATGATTGACAGATCACTTGCTTAGGCAATTGAGTCAATCATGAGATGTCAAGTACCACACCAGATGTTGTTCTTGCACTAGATGCAATAAGTTGACATTGATCCAATCCTGGAGAAACAGTCGGAAGCAGTTTTAGAACATAAGTGGATGTTCTGGGGATATGATAACGATAGCCTCATTTGGGAGACAGTTATCATTCCAGGCTTCCAAGGTGACATTGACGACAAGGAGGTTGTCAGAGTTATAGTTTTCCTTCTGACGAGGGGCAGTATTCTGGACAGGTGATCCAAGGCAATACTGAGGGAGGCATGGCGCAGGATACTGATTAAGTTCAGTTGACGATACAGTCTGAGAAGTTTGGATTTAGAGTTCATTTATGAGCTAGGTCCCATCAGACATCCAGACATTCTAAGACAGGTATTGCTCATTTCGGGAGATGGCTTTCTCCGCGAACTTGAGATATAGAGAGAGACATAGAAAGAAACATCTAGGAGGATCCACTCACTGAGGCTTTTCCTCGAACGCAATAGTCTCGCAAACGAGCTTTGTGAGACTGACTAGTAGAGGAGTTGGGTGTTCGGTATCACACGGGCTGTGAGTATGCGACATCGCAATAATTAGCCTTGAGTGCAAGTGGGAGATTGTTGGAGATAATGCCCTCAGAGTCAATTATTGGATCACAGGCACGTGATTGCAATGATTGAGGGAGGACCTATCCCGGTACGACAGTCTTACTCGAGATGATAGTATGTATCTGGTTTACCTTTATCATCGTGTACTGCTTTAGGTGACCTGACAAGTCGCTATTGCACGTTGATAGAGCCTTTAGGATTCTTGCTTGACTGCCGGCAGTATGAGGGCGATCATATACGTGGGAGCTGGTAGTCTATAAGCACATCCTTAAATGGTCCCTAGTTGTGGGAGTTTCGAGACAGGGCATCGATTCTCCAGAGTAGACTAGTGTATACAGTCGAGACCCCGACGAGGGGCGGTGGCCGGTCTCACAGGCCACTGGTGTCAGTTGGTTCACCTAAGATGTATACAGGTGCTCATTGGGTTATGAGTACACCGGACAGGACTCGCCGGGAACATGCTAGTTGGTCTTATACCTAACGTCAGATAGCAGTTCCCAGGTGACATGTGTACAGGTTAGTTCATCGACCTGGGGATCGTCATTTGTCTCATGTGAGTTCCCACTGTGCTTTGATTACTACCCTACCACGGCTCAAAGGAGTCGTGCAAACAGGTTTTAGTTGGGTACAGTCCCGAGCCACATGGAGGCAATGAGCGGATCTTCAGGGGTTCGTCTCTCCCGGTATTGGGGGTGAGGTCGCGCTGTGTCTAGGAGAGCCATTACACGAAGTCCTTGGCCAAGGCAGGAGATTTACTGGTAGGTATTCCAGTAGTATCTCAGGGTGTTCTGGGCTACACTCCGACACGACTTTTACCGCTTTTGGGGGTCTGACTTTTACCAACCCCCTAGGCCCGACATGCGATGCTCATAGACGAACGGACCGGACTGTACGGATATTGTCACTGACAGGCTCAGTAGGGTGTCAGGATGAGCTCGCTCATCGATGTCTCTTTTGGTCAATAGCTGGTGGCCCGTTACGTATTGGCTTATACCTCTGACGTGCTAGTGGTTAAATCCACAGCCATAGTATTGACGAGTTTTTAGAGTCCACCACACATTCAGTTACTCAAGCTTTCGGGCGAAACGCTGTAGAGGCCGTATGGAGATATGGCAGGGTCCGATCAGATACGTGCGGTATTGCACGGATCAGGATCGGACGGTTTGTACTAGAGGCCGTATAGATATATGGCAAGGTTCGATCGGATACGTACGGTATTACACGGATCAGGATCGAACGGATATTACTAGCCGGCTTTGGTTTAAGCCGGATCCTAGTATAGTACAGTGTAGATTTTGTCTCTTTGCATTTGTATCCGGACGGAATACAGATGCGGGTGTGTATGCACAATATCGGGGTTTTCCTGTAATTTATTACGGGACCAGTTTTCTGGAGTTGCCAGTTTGCATTCCGTTCCGGCCAGTTTTCGTTTGTTCTTTCCCGGCCGGACTTTTCCGATGGAGGGGGTTATTTGCAAGTTTGCAAATAACATTTTGTGGAGGGGTTTATTGCAAAAGGATTTATTATGAGAGCATCTTTTCTTTTGCACCATTCTTGCATTTATTGTGAAGTGAATGGATTTGATTTGGGTATGGGTTTTGTTATGATGATGTTTGTTTGTGGTCACCTCTTATCTTTTACTACACTCACCTCCCTCTTGCATTTTGTATTCCTTCCTCCACCATTCTTATGGATATGGTTGATAACATTTGAGAGAAGAGAAGATGAGAGCTTCTTTTAGAGAGTGTAGCATTTTGATCTCTTTTCATGTTAAGAAAAATGCAAGCACCATTTTTCTTATCTTGATTCCTCCATCATCTTCAAAGGCAACAGACCCCAAGTGAGACATAGCCTCTACACCACACATTCTACAGCAAATCTTGGACGCGTCGGCCAGCCAACTTCGCGCCCGAGTTGCCTCGGTATTGAGGTGGGAGCCCGTAAAAGATGCAGACGATGTGGTGCCCTTCCGGCAAGGATGCGACGACCGGAGTTTCCGCGGGAGATCGGGACGATGACGAGAAGACCGGAGGACTCGGATCACTCGGTATATCTCTTCCCTATCTTGTTACTTTGCTAGATCTAGTTTAATGGCCCGATCCGGGGTTTAGTGCGCGGTGGTGCCGGTTTGCTAAGTTCGCAAAATTAAAGTTTATCACCGTTTCCGCATTTGGCCGTCGGATTGACGACCGGGGCGCCGCCGTGCACTTACACTACTTGCACTAAGGCCATATATTGGCATATCGCAGACCTAAGATCTCGAATAGCCTCTCGAACTCTGTCTGAGGGATGGCCTTTATGAGTGGATCTACAGTGTTGTTTTCCGTATCTACTCTCCTCACCTCGATCTCCCAGAGATCAATGATCTCCCTGATCAGGTGGTACCGCCTCAAGATATGTTTGGATCTCTGATGGGACCTGGGTTCCTTCCATAAAACTATAGCGCCGTTTTTTGTCACAATACTTAAGTATTGGATCAACAATGGAAGGAACCACCTAAAGTTTTGTTAAGAAATTTCTCATCCAGACTGCCTCTTTTGTATCGTCTCATGCAGCGAAATACCCCGTTTCCATCATCGAGTCTGCAACGGTGTCCTGCTTGGAGCTTTTCCAACAGACCGCCCCTCCATTGAGGGTAAAGACATAACCCGACATAGACTTGGAGTCATCCTTATCACTCTGGAAGCTGGAGTCAGCAAAGGCCTCGATCTGGAGGTCTTTTCCGCCATACACCAAGAACATCTCCTTAGTCTTTCTCAGCTACTTGAGAATGTTCTTTACTGCTTCTCAGTGCTTCTCCTCTGGGTTTGACTGATACCGGCTTACCACGCTAAGTGTGTAAGAAACGTCTGGTCTGGTACACAACATCGCATACATTATAGACCTTGCCGCAAAAGTGTAGAGTATAGATGTGATACGAGCCCTTTCCAAATTAGTCTTGGGAGACATCTCTTTAGAGAGGGTGATTTCGTGACATGCAGATAGACTACCGCGCTTTGAATCATCCATACTAAATCCTTTTAATATGGTGTTTATGTACCATGACTGTGAAAGTCCCACCATCCTCTTTGATCTATCACGATAGATCTAGATCCCCAGATGTAGTTGGCATAACCCAGGTCTTTCATGGAGAACCTTTGTGACAAGAATCTTTTAATTGATTGTACCATAGGAATGTCATTTCCTATCAAGAGAATTTCATCCACGTACAAGATGAGGAACACCACATTTCTCGTTACAATCTTACTATAAATTCATGATTCATCTGGATTTTTGATAAAGTCGAATTCTTTGACCGTCTCATCAAAATAGATGTTCCAACTCTGCGATGCCCGCTTTAGTCCATAAATGGACATAAGCAACTTGCACACTTTCCTGCTGCTCCCACTCTGAATGAAACTCTCTGGCTGATCCATATAGACGCACTCTTCCAAATGTCCATTCAGAAAAGCGGTCTTTATGTCCATCTGCCAAATCTCATAATCGTGGAAGGCAGCAATGGCTAGAAGGATCCGAATGGATTTGAGCATAACCACTGAAGAAAAGGTTTCATCATTGTCCAAACCAGGTCTTTGACGAAAACCTTTTGCAACAAGTCTAGCCTTATAGGTTTCAACCTGTCCATCTACACCAATTTTCTTTCTGAAGATCCATTTGCAGCCTACGGGTTTTTCCCCTTTTGGATCAATGTCCAAAGTCTATACTTTGTTGGTGTACATGGACTCCATCTCTGTCCGCATTGAATCCAGCCATTTTATCGAGTCACCGCTCTGAATGGCTTACTGGAAGCTAGTTGGCTCACATTGTTAATGATGCAATCCTCTCTATCCCCATCTATGAGAAAACCGTAGTATCTCTCGGGCGAATGAGAATGCCTACTGGTTCTGCAGAGTGGCGCAGAGATGTCCTATTCATTCGAAACCTCTGGTTCTACCATTCTTACAGTAATAGCTTCTGAAATTTCTTCCAGTTCTATTGTGCTCCCACAAGTTTTATCACGACCCGAAAATATTAGCTCGTGACCGACACTTAAATCACGCCACGTCTACAGGGGTAACGTAAATTAAGTAAGCCGAAGCCCAGAAATCTAAACCCCTTTTAAAGAAAATAAAAGAGGTGAAGTTTTAAAATAAAGGTATGATGAAATCAAAGGTTTTCTTAAATGCATAGATAATGGAGCATGAAAAATGCAAGTGGATTTTATTAGTTGAAAAACATTTTTCGTCTTTTAAAAATTTGGGCAACACCTCATTTGTATATTTTGATCCAAAACCACATATACATAATAATAATAAAGGCATCCTCGAGAGGGAGCTAGCTCTTCGCCAATCGGCAAAATCACAACCACGCAAGTCATAATATATGTATACGACGCCCAACGGCGAAGATCGGCACAAAGAATAATGTAAAGCAAGACACCAAACCCATCGAGCGAACATATAACCCATCGCTCAAGTCTCGCAACTGCAAGTCTTTCTAAGTCTTACTACATATACAAATACTAGTTTCTAATTGATGGAGTTAACTAGATACAACGGAATAGTAAATACAAGAGTGGGCATGATCCAAATGTCCCACCTACCAAAGCAAATCACCCGAATACAAGCTGTGTGCCAGCGATGCCTCTACTGATCCATGCGGTCAACCTGCAAGAACTGTGGCACAACGGGGTTGAGTTGCCAACTCGTGAGTAGAAAACATCATCAGGTAGAAATCGAATAAAACAATGATTCCTAGGTCAACTATATCATAAATGCAATACGATGATATCTAGGGTGACCGTATCTGCATATGTGCCAACACTATACTCAATGCCTATATGCATGTGGATATTATCCAACCATATAATCAATGCCTGTATGCATGTGGATCTCATCCATGTGTCAACCAATGACACAACAATATCATGTATGTAAATATTAGGAAAGCATATGCATGTAAATATGAGGATATCAATCAACGTGTGTCCAACATCGACACATCAAAATTATAGAACCTGAGTGTCCAATATCGACACACGAAACATCATGAAACCCGTGTCCAACATCGACACGTAAATCCTCATATCTTAGGCTTCGTCAGTCCGGATCGGCCCTCGGGCTTCGTCAGTCCGGATCGGCCCTCCGGCTCCGTCAGTCTGGATCGGCCCATATCAATATCTCGGGCTCCGTCAGTCCGGATCGGCCCACGGGCTCCGTTAGTCCGGATCGGCCCGTATCATCTTACGACTCCAGTCGGTATCCTCCGGATAACCGCCGAGCCCAAATGCTATCACCGGTAGGTAGTACATCCACTGCCAGGCTCATCGTCATCCCCACAAAATCTCTCTCTTGCCTCAGGGTACCATACCGGGTCCACCATGTACCCGCAGACGGTTCCTCCACTCCTCGAATCGGGTCTCGAAAACCAAACTCAGAATCGAGAAAACTCATGGTGGACGTCTCGAAAAATCATATTAAGAGAAATCGGATTTTTAAAACAATACATAATTTTCTTTGAAATATAACCATGGTTCTCAAATCCAGAATCTCATGAAATTACCATCTCAATGCGTATAATCGTAAAGCATGATGTATGCAAACATATAATAGAAATGTGAGCATATCAAGTATATCATGCGACATGGTATAGTAATGTGAACATAGCAAGTATATCATAGCATGATGTAGCAATTCTACTGTGTAAGTGACATAGTAATTATCGATGATGAAAGTGTGTGAGCCGGCAAATCTGTGTAACTGTAATATACACATCATCGATAATGGTGTAGGTATACTAGTACAGGTATATGTAATGCAAATGAGAATATCCTGATCGTGAGATAAAGTAAATCGTGAGTGTGATGCTATAAAGTATACGTATCTAAAACATAACCGAGTCGGAGAATCAATCAATCGAAATCCAGCCTCACAACATCACGTACGGTATACTACATCGTACGGCATCCTCTAGTCAACAGTATGGGTCAATCATCAAGTCAAACTCATCACGTACGGTAATCCATCATACGGCGGAATTAAACGATTAGGGATTCTATCAACCTATAAGACAATGAGGGTACAGACCTAACGTCTCGTACGGCATATCACTCATGATTCACAATATTATATATATTTATATACCTATATCCCAGGTCACATCCATAAAAATCTCATATCAGGGGACCGGCAAGGGTATCAATCATCTCATATCGACTCGCATCCGTATACCGACATATCAATCAAGTCATCATATCACATCGTATATTTTTTTCATCACATTAATATCTCACATCAAGTCATCTCACATATACATTCTATCTTATAAATCTCATATCATTCTACACTAAATCTCATACCCATTCTCGTGCACTACCTATATTTATATGTCGTTATTCACATTCACTTTTCATATCCTTATATATCAATTCGAGACATTATTTCTATCATATCATGTCAAAAGTCATATCCCTATAGCTTTCATCTCATATCTCGATATATATGTATTCAATCATTCATATCATCTCTAACTATCTATTTTTAACCATATCCCTAGTTTTCTAATATAGGTTTCCTTAACCATATTCTATATATCGGTTTCCATCAAAGTTTGCGGGGGTGCTATACGCCATCCACCCGACTTCCCCCGTAGATATAAATCTACTCACCCGTGGAACTCCTTGTTCAGCCGTAGTCTATGTGCTCCGTCATCTCGGAAGTCCACGCGAGGGTACCTACAATAAATACACAATCGCAAATGCTATTAAGATCAAGTCCGGAAAACCAATATGGCACACGAAAATCCTATAGGTTAGAACCTATAGCCTAGGCATGCAAAACAACCAAACAACCCTCGTCGTTGATGTACAAACATCAAACGACCCAATACAATATCAAATACCAAAACCCAAGTTCCAGAATCGCATAACACGAAAACAGCAACCTAGGAAAACCAGTCCAAGATTTCACCCGAGGCCAAACTAGAACATTTTGCATATTGGGTTGCTCTAGATATCAGATAAGGAAGCTATGGTCCAAAAATCACACGAAACCACCACGACTTGGCCGCAATTTGCGGCCAAATCCCTTAAATCTACAGCCATAAAAGCTCATTAGGGGCTAGGGTTTCAGGTGTTGCTTCATGGTTGCCTGCACGTCTCACTGTCAAGGGAACTTAATTTATAATGGTCTCCGGTCATCCCAGATTCGCAGATACACTCACCAACCGTAAAATACCGACGTCGGAGAAATTCTATGTTCTGGTTTTAGGTTTTAGTATCCGTTCTAGGCCAACAAAAGCATCAATAAGGTCTTGAAGACACCCACTACAGGTCATAAGTCCACATAATCACCCAACCCTTCTCTTGAATTTTCCAAACATCACATACACTAACCAAATCACAATCTAAACTAAACTAGGATGCAAGAAACTAAAAACTAAGATAAATGAAAGGAATTATACCTCATTTGTGCAACTCAAGAAAAACCCTAGCTTCTTAAAGTCTCCAAAATCCAAATTTGATTGGTCCAATGTGTTGAGGATGAAGAGGGGATCATTTTTAATGAAGGGAGTATAGGGTTTGGATGATGATTTTTAGATGATACTTGGGGATGGAGGTGGAAGGAGGTGAGGAGGAAGAATAAGTTGAAGAAAAGCAAATAGGGAAGAATGAAGGCAGCTCTCTCTCTCCTACCCTCACTCTCTCTTATTCTCACCCCTCACAAGCCCTTGCCTCACTCTCTCTCTCTCCAATCATTCTCTTTCTAACCCTTTTTCTCTTTTTCTCACAATAATACACATAATACCAATAAAACAACACAATGCAACAATATGCAACAAAATGCAACATGATATGGTGCACTAGCCATGGAAAAATGTAGAAACACGGATTTGGCTTAAGAGCGATTAGTAGTGCCTAATCAATTTTTATCCAAACAGCATATAATTAATTATAAAAATGTCAAATCCAATAAATATATTTTTAAATGAATAAATCACATTAATCTCCAATTATTTCATAATTATTGGTATATATTTATACCATTTTACGAAAAACCCCAAATTCGCAAATCGGGTAGTTTTCACAAAATATATTATTTTAATATTAAATTCCAAAAATAATATTTTATATTTTCTGAAATATTACAAGTTTCTTTTTCTAAAAATTGATTTTCTAAAATATGGGCATGACGAGAAACAAAAACCTTTTGTTCCTCTGCGTAATAGAAAAGATACCTCCTGGAGTTCTTTGGGTGTCCTAAAAACTTTACACAGTACTGAGCGTGCATCGAGCTTGTCCGCATGCTACTTTTTTAGAAAAGCTGGACATCCCCATATCTTCAGGTACTGAAGATAGGGTCTCTTCCCACTCCACATCTGATATGGTATGGTAGGCACAGTCGTGGTAGGAATCTTGTTCAAAAGATATGAAGCTAATTCTAGTGCATAACCCCAGAAGGATCGCGGTAACTCAGCGTTACTCATCATGGAAAGTACCATATCCAATAGGGTTCTGTTCCGCCTTTCCGATACACCGTTGTGTTGTGGTGTGTATGGAGGAGTAAGCTGAGAGAGAATTCCATTCACTTTTAAGTAACCTAAGAACTCGACACTTAAGTATTCACCACCTCGATTAGATCTAAGTGTCTTGATACTTTTGCCAGTTTGTTTTCCACTTCATTCTTATATTCTCGGAATTTCACAAAGGCCTCGGATTTATGTTTTATAAAGAAGACAAGTCCATACCTAGAGAAATCATCCGTAAAAGTAATGAAATAAGAATAACCATTTCGTGCATGTATAGACATTGGACCACATACATCGCAGTGTATGAGTCCCAAGAGCTCGCTCGCTTTTACTCCGTGTCCAGTGAACGGAGTCTTTGTCATCTTTCCTATGAGACAAGATTGACAAATTGCATAAGAATGATATTCGAACAGATCCAAATATCCCTCTCTATGTAACTTCGTCAATCGTGTTTCATTGATGTGACCCAGTCTACAATACCATAAGAAAGCCTTATTTAATTTTGCATACTTTCTTTTAAGTGTGTTCTGGACATTGAAAACCTGAGCTTGATTTAACAAATATATACCGTCCTCTAGTGTACCTGACCCAATCAAACCATGATTTAGGTGGATGTGGACCACATCGCTTACAAATGTAAAATCATATCCTTCTTTAGAAAGTAAAGATATAGATACGATATTACAAACTCGACTAGGTACACACAAACAGTTACATAAAATCAATATCTGCCTACATGTCAATCCGAGGTAATATTCCCCTACGGATACAGCGTCCACGCTCATTCCGTTAGCAACCCTGATAGTCATATCACGTGCCCTGATAACTCTACGGTTTCTCAAAGCCTGTAATGAATTACAGATTTGAGATCCTGATCCAGTATCTAGTACCTAGGAAGTAGAGTTAATTGACATACAATTTTCAATCACAAACACACCCGAAGTCGAAGCCACAACATGCTTCGGATCCTGGATTCTGGCTTTCCAAGCCATGCATTCCTTCTGCCAATGCCCTTTCCCGTGACAATAGGAACATCCCTCCTTTCCTACTGTTACCCCCAAAACTTTTGCCATGCCCTTTCCTTCTACCATACTGACACCGCCTATCGGCATTGTGGAGGTCTTCTTCTTCTCACCCTTGGCTTTCGCCTTGGATTCAGAAGAGGAAGATTCCCCAATAAGCAGAGCGGGTGTCTCCCTGGTTTTCTTCAGGGTGCCCTCAACTGGATATATAACTTTCTTCCCCTTGGCATAAGTAGAAGGTAGGGACTATAAAATAAAGTCAGCATATGACTCGTTCTTCAACGTGGTCTCCAGGTCCGTGAGCTGTTTAATACAGCTGATCATTGTAGGGACGTGGTCCCCTACAGATGACCCGACAGCCAACCACGCTTGAAGCAATTCCTTCGAGATCTCATATCTTGCGATACGAGATTGCATTCCATATAACACTTTGTTATGGAGGAAGATGGAAGCTATGTCCATCTCCTCGTGCTGCCTCTGGTTTATACCATCTACTGAGGATAACACGAGGCACTTGGCATTCGCACTGTCTTTTTCCCTTGTTTTACGGATATCCATATCCGTGACAGTGGAAACTGGACCTGGGACGGCGGGGACTTTAGTAGTGATGAGGTGGTCTAGCTTGTCATAGGTAATGGACATATGGACAAACCTTTACCAGTCAATATAGTATAACTTAGTCATTTTATTATCTAGCTGTAACCTAATCTTGGTCACTTGGTCGCTGCAATTAGGAGAGAGAGAAGAAAACACTCAGCATGATGCTCTTGCAAGTTTAGATTGGTTTTAAGTTTATATAAATAGGATGGCTCCCACTGTATCTCGAATCCTTCCTCAAACCATAAAAGCAGAATTAGTCAGGATTAATCTCATCCTACAATACTTGCTTAACCTTTTACCCATGCTGGTGTTGGTACTTCGAGGGAGGTTTTCCAACGCTTTCGCGAAATTCCTTAATTACATAACCTCTTTTCCCTGGAGGTGTAGCCCCGCTAACACCGTTCTAGACACCTGCTTGGTTTATAGCATTGATTATGATAGTGAAAAAATCTTTTGAGGAGTAGCGGATACTCACAGTAGGATCGGGATACAAATATCATTGTGTGATAATCCTGAAGGAATCCTACCAACATTATCACACTCCAAATGGTATGCAGCACTAGCAAGTTTCAGTTTCCTTAGAATCTTCCGATGTGGATTTTTACCCCATGATCTTATGACCTTGACGAAGGCCAACATATCATAAGTCACATGTCATGTTCTGTCCGTCATTGTCCAGGTTAATTTGAACCCATTTGTACATACCCTTGATGAAGGCCAAATTAGTAGTACGACTGTCCCAAACCAACGCATCTATCTATGCTACAGATGAATATCCAGCAGCTACCAATCACTATGCCTTGGCGAAAGTCAAAATATATAGCTTGAATACTATTGAATATTCAACTGAAATGACGGAGGGCTACGGCTGGTTTTGGCGAAACCGTGAACGTAATGAACTTGATTTAATCGAAGGAACCTGATAGCTTTTAAAGTAGTTGTTTAAGCTCCGCATTTTAAAGTTTGCTGTTTTCAAAAAAAACGAGTGGTTTTAAAATTTTTCCAACGATTCAGTTTTGGTTTGTTTGCTTTGCATTAATCTAATGCAGTCCGATCATTTACACCTATCATCACAGAGAGAAACGAAAATATGACGTACGCTTATGCCATCCGTATTCGCCACTGGGCCCCAACTAACACTGTTAGGTTACTTAACTAACGCCAGAGCGGGGGCGGGACTAGCGTGGGTGCAAAACATAAGCAACGTCTACTATATAGCATATATATTATAACCATTCGTCTCACGCAATAATAGGCATTCCGGATCACAGATGAACATATTGGATATACTAGGAATTCCGCGTTTCGTTTAAGCCTGTAACGAAAGATAGATTCTACGATCGTGATGAATAACCAAACACCGCCCTAGACCCTACGGGTGTGGCAAACTACCCGCCAAATTCCCGAATTGAAGTAACCTCCCTTAGTAAAATGAATAGGCCACTCGGCACTTCAAAGAACACGGTAGTTTGTGTACCCCACTTTGGGTCTATCCTAGAAGCAGAAAAAAGTAAAAGAAATAATACACCGGTGGCTAAAACCACCACCCGGATGTGCCCCACAAAAGAATATTACATCACTTTACAATTTACATCGAATGAAAGAAAACTCTCTTCTCACATACCCGGCTATTCATCCACGATGATCCAATAAAATTCATATACACAAACCAACATCACAGATCACAGATATGTGCAACCCCCACTAATCGACATATAGCAATTAGCTGGCGTTCAACACATATAAACAACAGAGATAAAATTCGATTAGCAAATAACATAGAATTTCGATCGAAAACTATTTTCTATGTCTACCCCAAGTGCAAACCAGCACACAGAAAAATACTGAGTAGAAACCAAATACACAAGAAGACAGAACACCCAAAATAAGAAAAACAGAAGAAAAACGAGCTAACTCGGTGACGACTCAGCCGCGGAACGGTGATGTCTCGGCCGCGGAACGACGGCAAATCGCACCGATTCGCCGCGGTTCCATGGTGTTCTTACCGAGTTAAGGATTCGTTTTTCTGCATTATTCTTAGAATTCCCTGCAAGCAATTTTCATGCCTCTGAAATAATTTTTGTGACGGTTTTCAAAATCGACAGAAAGCAAGGGTTCGGGTGTTTTGTTTTCACGATTTTCCGACGATCAAATTTCTAACTACTTGCTAACAATCTAGTAATGGTTTTGTAGTCTCTGATACCAATGTAGGTCGATGTCGCGTACCCCATGTGTTCGTGGGGAGGCGGAATATTCAAAAAACGATTTTTCAAAGCTCGCAACATTGACTTGAACTCCAGGATCGATGTTGAATCTTAACTAGCCAACTTGCTATGAGGTTAACTACTAAGATAAGAAGTTATACCTCACAATACATGTCCTTCGGGTCATCTTTGTTGTCCTCCTCCTCGCCACAAGCTCCGAGGATCGAAACGGATCGGGTAACCTCGACGGCCTCCTCGAGTCAAAGACGATCTACAGGAGAGTCTATAGTCCGAGCTCCTACCTCAAATCCGAGGTTACTAGGGCATCTAGTTCGCTAAAATAGATGTCCTAGATGATGTAGAGGATGAAGATGGATTAGTTTGTCTCTAATAGCCTTAGGTTTCTCAACTCATGAGACATGAAAGGCTTAGAGGAAGAAGAAGGAGACTTGAGGAAGATGAGAGTATAGAAAATAAAACATAAGAATGAGCTTGCTCTCATTTGTGATGAATAATGTATTCTAATAAAATAGCTAGCATCCTTGATAAATATCTAGCAAGCTTGATAAAATATCTAGTATACATAATCATCACAAAGTGAGTCATGCCATGAGTCACACCATGATTCATGCTTAGTCTTTTGCCAAATTACACCTCATTTCCTCCACATCATTAATCTTTAATCAAAAAGAAAAAAAACCCTAATGAGGTGTCTTCTTCTAGAAGCAATTTCGAGCAAATTACGAAAATGACTCTCAACCGTATGTACATACCCGTATCCGTATTCCGAAGGATACGAATACAATGAGATGAAAATAACCCATCAATATAATACTAGGATCTGGCTTAAACCAAAGCCCACTAGTATTATCCGCCCAAACATCGTACGTGCACAAGTACACGTATGTGATCAAAGCTTTGCCGTAAAACCATACGGCCTTTACATATTTTTCCCGATGCAGGGAAACCCTCTGTGTGGGACTCTAAAGACTCGACACTATGCTGGCAGTGGATTTAACAACAAGCTGCAAGCGGTACTAGCTGCACATAACGGTTACCTAAGTATTTGTCGATAAGAAGGCCGATGAGCTAACTCATCCGAACTCCTACTGAGCCTATCTGTGACAATCTCCGTACAGTCCGGTCTGTTCATCAAATAGTATTGCATATCGGGCCTAGGGGGTAGTAATCGTCAGAGCCCTAATAGCGCAATAAGTCGTGTCGGAGTGTAGCCCAAAACATCCTGAGAAACTACTGGAGTACCTACCAGTAAATCTCGCTTGCCTTGGCCAAGGACTTTGTGTAATGGCTTTCCGAACACAGCGCAATATCAACCCCCAATACCGGGAGAGACGAATCCTATCTAACTGCCAATGCCTCCAAGTCTTTCAGGACTGCACCCAACTACTACCTATTTGCATGAATCCTTTGAGCAATGGTAGGGTAGTAATCTAAGAACAGTGGAAACACACTCGAGGCGAAGTAGCAGTGTCAAGTCGACGGACTAAGCTGTACTCATGTCACCTGGGAACTGCCACCTGACGATAGGTATAGTGCCCACCAGTAGTTCCCTACTTGTCCTGACCAGTGTACTCATAGCCCAATGAGCACCTGCATACTATCCCCAGTACAACGTACTAATGGCTGTGAGACAGACCATCTCCCATGCTAGGATAAGAAGCGTATACACAAGTCTACTTTGGAGTATCGATGCCCCGTCTCGATAATCCTACGACTAGGGACCTATATAGGATGTGCTTATAGACTACCCAGCCCCCACTAGTGTGACTGCCATCACAACGCTGGTAATTAAGGGCTATACCAATATATATAAGCGATATGCTAAAAGAAACACATACACATATTGAGCTAGAAACAAACTAGGTAGCATACTGCCATTTTGAGCAAGACTGTTAATATATCCATGTATATCCCAAGCTTCCAATATGTAAATACAAACCAGTATGATACAATAATGGCCTCTAGGGTATATATCACTAACACACGGGTGGCCATCACCAGAAATCCTTAGCCAAGGTAGACGAGAATTACTGATTTGGATCAGTAGTTTCTCAGTGGGTGATGGGCTTCATACCGACATGAAATATCGCGTTATTAAGGGTCCAACTTTATCCACCCCCTAGACTCGATATGCGATACTCTTAGACGAACAGACCGGACTGTACAGAGATTGTCACTGACAGACTCAGTAGGGGTTCAGATGGTTTGCTCGTTAGCCTTCTTTTCGCTCAATACCTGGGTGGCCGTTACGTACAGCTAGTGCCGCTAACGTGCTTGTGGTTAACCCACTGCCAGCGTATTGACGAGTTTTTAGAGTCTCACACAGAGGGTTTTCACGGTTCAAACGGTATGATGTAGATGATGTATGTTGGTACATACAGGTGTCCGATTAAATATGTGTACAGGCTGCACAGACTTTTATCGGACGGTTGATAATACTAGCGGCATAGGATTGAGCCAGATTATTAAATCAAGTTTTGATTTAATAATATATATATTTATATATGTATTTTAGTATTATTGTTTACTATTCATTTTCTCTCTTGGCTATTCGTATTTTTATACGAATACACGGATATGTATTTCGATACATATACCGGGTTGTATTCCGTATTTATACGGAATATATTCTAGAAGATGGAAATCTCATTATATGATTTTCTTTTTAGAAAATTATTTGGAAATGAGGTGGAGGGTGAGGTGGCATGAGCATGGTTGGAGGAATGTAGAGAGGTGTGGCCTTTGATTGTTTATTATAAAATGAGATGAGATATTTTTTCAATGGTTGAATATGAGGAGTCATTCTTTGTACATTCAAGGCATTCACTCATTGTGTAAGTCCATGTCACGCACCCCACGGGTTCGCGGAGAGGCGGAATATATGAAAAACAATTATCAAATCTTCGTAACACGGACTTGAGCACACAGATCGTGTCTAAACCATTACTAGCAAACAGTATGAGGTTTAAATACTCGGTCTTGAAGTTATACCTCACGTTACAAGTCCTTTGGGTCTTCATCGATGTACTCCTCATCATCGTAGGCTCCAAGGATCGTAACGGATCTGTTGGATATAGTGCCCTCAGAGTCAATTATTGGATCACAGGCACGTGATTGCAATGATTGAGGGATGACCTATATGTAAGTGCACGGCGGCGCCCCGGCCGTCAATCCGACGGCCAAACGCGGAAACGGTGGTAAACTTAAAATTTTGCGGACTTGGCAAAACGGCACCACCGCGCACTACAACCGGATCGTGCCATTAAACTAGTCTAAGCTATCTAGAGAGGGGGAAGAGAAGTATACCGACGATCCAAGTCCTCCGGTCTTCATCTCCACTCCGATCTCCTCGCGGGATCTCCGTCCGTCTCCTCCTCGTCGGAAAGGGCACCACGGAGCCGGGTACTTTTACGGGCTCCCACCTCAATACCGAGGCAACTCGCGCATGAAGCCGGCAACTCGACATGCTCAAGATATGCTGTAGGAAGATAGTGTAGAGTGTATGTCTCACTTTTGGGGTATTGGTTGCCTTTTGAAGATGGAGGAATGAAGGTATGAAAAATGGTGCTTTCATTTTTCCTTGTATCAAAAATGAGATGAATGAATGAAGTTCTCTCAAAGATGAAGATGAAGCTCTCTCTTTCTTTTTTTCAACCATGATCATAATCTCTCACATTTAGAAATGGTGGAGGATAACAATATGAAGCAAGAGGGAGGTGAGTGTAGTAAAAGGAGGAGGGTGACCACATCCAAACACAATCATCACTAAACTTACATCAACCTCAAATCATTTCTAATCTCATAAAGCAAAGAAAAGAAAGAAAAAGGATCTCATCATGAAAAGCCATCATGATGCCACCAATATGCAAGATACCCCCTCCACAAAATGTTATTTGCACAATTGCAAATAACACCCTCCATCTGAAAAGTCCGGCCGGGAAAGAACAAAGGAAAACCGGCCGGAACGGAATGCAAACTGGCAACTCCAGAAAACTGGTCCCGTAATAAATTACAGGAAAACCCCCATACTGTGCATACACACCCGCATCTGTATTCCGTCCGGATACAAATGCAATGAGACAAAATCTACACTGTACTATACTAGGATCCGGCTTAAACCAAAGCCGGCTAGTAATATCCGTCCGATCCTGATCCGTGCAATACCGCACGTATCTGATCGAACGCTGCCATATAACTATACGGCCACTAGTACAAAACCGTCCGATCCTGATCCGTGCAATACCGCACGTATCGGACCCTGCCATATCTCCATACGGCCTCTACAGCGTTTCGCCCGAAAGCTTGAGTATCTGAAAGTGTGGTGGACTCTAAAGACTCGTCAATACTATGGCTGTGGATTTAACCACTAGCACGTCAGAGGTATAAGCCAATACGTGACGGGCCACCAGCTATTGACCAAAAGGGACGTCGATGAGTAAACTCATCCTGACACCCTACTGAGCCTGTCAGTGACAATATCCGTGCAGTCCGGTCCGTTCGTCTATGAGTATCGCATGGCGGGCCTAGGGGGTTGGTAAAAGTCAGACCCCCAAAAGCGGTACAAGTCGTGTCGGAGTGTAGCCCAGAACACCCTGAGATACTACTGGAATACCTACCAGTAAATCTCCTTGCCTTGGCCAAGGACTTTGTGTAATGGCTCTCCTAGACACAGCACGACCTCACCCCCAATACCGGGAGAGACGAACCCCTGAAGATACGCTCACTGCCTCCATGTGGCTCGGGACTGTACCTAACTAAAACCTGTTTGCACGACTCCTTTGAGCCGTGGTAGGGTAGTAATCAAAGTACAGTGGGAACTCACACGAGACAAATGACGATCCCCAGGTCGATGAACTAACCTGCACACATGTCACCAGGGAACTGCCATCTGACGTCTGGTATATGACCAACTAGCATGTTCCCGGCGAGTCCTGTCCGGTGTACTCATAACCCAATGAGCACCTGTATACATCTTAGGTGATCCAACTGACACCAGTGGCTTGTGAGACCGGCCACCGCCCCTCGTCGGGGTCTCGACTGTATACACTAGTCTACTAATGGAGTATCGATGCCCAGTCTCGAAACTCCCACGACTAGGGACCTTTTAAGGATAAGCTTATAGACCCCCAGCTCCCACTTATATGATCGCCCTCATACTACTGGTGGTCAAGCAAGAATCCTAGGGGCTCTATCAACGTGTAATAGCGACGTGTCAGGTCACCTAAAACAGTACACGATGATAAAGGTAAACCAGATAGCATACTATCATCTCGAGTAAGACTGTCCTACCGGGATAGGTCCTCCCTCAATCATTACAATCACGTACCTGTGACCTAATAATTGACTCTGAGGGCACTATCTCCAACAATCTCCCACTTGCACTCAAGGCTAATTATTGCGATGTCGCATACTCACAGCCCGTGTGATACCGAACACCCAACTCTCTACTAGTCAGTCTCACAAAGCCTGTTTGCGAAACTCTTGCGTTCGAGGAATAGCCTCAGTGAGTGGATCCGCCTAGAAGTTTCTTTCTATGTCTCTCTATATCTCATGTTCGCGGAGAAAACCATCTCCCGAAATGAGCAATACCTGTCTTAGAATGTCTGGATGTCAGATGGGACCTAGCTCATAAATGAACTCCAAATCCAAACTTCTTAGACTGTATCGTCAACTGAACTTAATCAGTATCCTGCGCCATGCCACCCTCAGTATTGCCTTGGACCACCTGTCCAAAATACTGCCCCTCGTCAGAAGGAAAAATATAACTCTGACAACCTCCTTGTCGTCTATGTCACCTTGGAAGCCTGGAATGATAACTGTCTCCCACATGAGGCTGTCGTTATCATATCCCTAGAACATCTACTTATGTTCTAAAACTGCTTCCGACCGTTTCTCCAGGATTGGATTAATGTCAACTTATTGCATCTAGTGCAAGAACAACATCTGGTGTGGTACTTGACATCTCATGATTGACTCAATTGCCTAAGCAAGTGATCTGCCAATCAT
This sequence comes from Agapanthus africanus, assembly GCA_030015575.1. Classification (NCBI taxonomy): domain Eukaryota; kingdom Viridiplantae; phylum Streptophyta; class Magnoliopsida; order Asparagales; family Amaryllidaceae; genus Agapanthus; species Agapanthus africanus. Next base: position 523,063,247 of record CM057344.1, read on the forward strand.
GCACGTCCCTCTCCCCTTTAGTCTGTAAGACACCTTTGGAGAGGGTGACTCCATTACCTGCAGGTACACTACCATGCCAGGAGTCGTCCATCCTAAATACTCTTAGAATGCTGTCAAGTACCCTGATTGGGAAACCACCCAAATCTTGATCTAAAACCATAGATCCAGTAACCAGTATGTCAGATATAAAATCCATTTCCTTTGTGGAGAAACCACTGTGTGACGACCAAAGTATAACCGATCGTAGTGTAGGAGTTTCCTTTCCTACTCTGTGTATGTCATCCAAATACCAGGATATCACACCCTACTACCTTCTCAACAGATCCATCCCCTATTCTGATGAAGTCAAACCCTTGACTGTCACGTCAGAAATAGATGATCTATCTCCGCTACATCTGCTTTAGTCTATAAATAGACATAAGCTACCTGTCCACCAATGCTTCCGCTGCTCCCACTGACTACGACAACCCTCTGGCAGAGTCATATACACGTGCACTTCTAAAACTAGTTTAGAACGACGCTATACTCATCCTCCCGCCGGGTCTCGCAGCCTGGAACAACAGCAATGGCAATTGTGGGTAAACAAGAACTTCCCTGTCACCGTCCTTGAGGCTACCGGAGTACCTCTCAGGTGCCTGAAGTTACCCACCTTATCTGCGGAGTGGCCAATGGAATGTCAATCCAGATTGAATCTTTAGGTTCCTTATCAAATCTTCAGTAATCGTTTGTGGTTCTGGAATCACTTCCAGTTCTACCATACTCCCACTACTGTTTTCTGAAAAATCCATTTTTAATAAAACTGTGGCGAGTCTAGAACAATATCGCTATTGTTCATCCAGATGGTAGAAAGTCAACCCGCGTCATAGCCTGGGTCAACCCACAAACAGCCATTACAGAAACGTGCCTTGAGTTGTCCAGTGTCTGGTTTTAAGCATAAGCCGGACAACTCCCCGTACCTTAACATCGTTAAGATATGAACTGTTCTATATCCCATATAGGACCAGAGGCACTGATTTAATTGAACCAGATTCAAATCATGCAGCTGTCCCCAGCGTATGTCAACTAAATGGAAGGAGGCCGATCAGCGTTACTCAACTTAGGAATACTTCCAATTATGAGTAACCTGAAAGAGAAGCAAGATCTCTTTATCATTACTATCAACTGAATACCATACACAAGTATCTACATCTTCGATCACTTTGAAGAATCCCGATACTTGCTACACCTGGTTCTCTATTCTATTCAAATACCTATAACTCCTCAAAACTTAGACCCTGTGTTTCTTCGAAACACATGTCTAAGAACTAGAGAAGTTAAAAGTAAACAGAATATAGTATGAGGACCAACCCCTCTGTCCTGATGGACCCTGGACAACATACAATACTCTGTATAAGTCCCTTGAGTCTGATAACTCATTCACTGTGTGTCGTAGGTTAAAAACTGTACTTATGGTTATGAAGAATTACACCGCTGTTTAATGCTCCTTACCTAACCATCCACTGATATAGGTAAATGTCGTAGACATAACTTCAGAAAGGTATATCTCACTCTATGAAAATAGACGTACAGATATATCAATTTGAAATTGGTGCATAACTGCGGATATTCAAAACCAAATATTTGCCGACCGGCAAACAGCCCAGGTGATTTCCTCAAATATCACCGATTACAACGAATCCCGATATAATGAGGATGATCACCCAATTCCCAATAACTTACTCCCACTCATCATCTGTAAAACCATACAGATGTGAGAATCGTACCTGGTAAATACATACCCTGGAGTAAGTATCTAATTGGGAAATCAGTTTCCTTTTAACAGTACATAGTGATACTGAAACATTGAAATGTTTCATTGGGGTATTCTGGTATTCCTAGTAATGCCTCTTCCAGATTCACGACTGTAACCGTATAGTTCTCTGCCACCTCTCCAAATCCCTTCATATGTCTTTAGTCTTTACCTTCTGTACACCCCTTAAGCCAAATGGTTTTCTTCCTTCCCTACCGTTCGGCACCAGCCTATGGTTTGGAAGAAGACTATCCAATAAGCATAATGGGTGTACTGTCCCAATCCTAGGAACACTCGCAACATGAGAGAAGGTGAAGATAAAAGACATCTGAATGTACTTTATTCCTATTTCTCCTGAACCAGGATCCATCCCCGAACTGGAACAAGTTCCTTTCGAGTTCGTATATAACCATACGATGGATTATCCAATAAAATGGGATCTTCGTAGTGATACGGAGTGTCCTGGAGAAATACAAAGGTGATGTGGGAGTGGTAACGAAATATTTGGTTGGTCGTGAATATCTATTGCAATTTACTTTGCCCTCTTACTAATCCCTTGCTTTGTCTGAACTTAATACCTTCTGCACACCATCGTTATGCTAATTGGTTTTCTTCATTCCCTACCGGTCGGCACCAGCCTAAGGTTTGGAAGAAGACAATCCAATTTGCGTAATAGGTGTACTACCCCTAAACCAAGGAGTACTCGTAACCTGAGAGAGGGTGAAAAGAAAAGACAACTGAATAATCCTATCCGTTTTCTCCAGAACCGGAAACCATCCTCGAATTCCTTCGAGTTCGTATCTAACCATACGATGGTTTTGTCCAATGGAAGTGGACGTTCGCAGTAATACGGGGTGTCCTGGAGAAAAGGGTAAAAGTAGGAGTGGCAATGAGGTCTGCAACTCTGACAATCCAAAAGCCAGTGTTAAGAAGGTTCGGTCAACTTGGTCACTGAGTCAAAGTCTTAGGGTCAGGTCAATGGTCGCTGCCAAAGAGAGAGAGAAAAGAAACACTCAGCGTGCACTCTAACCTAGATCAGAATGGTTACCAATTTATCTAATCTGGAAACCTCCCACTGTACCTCAAATTCTCCTCCAAACCTGAAAGAAGAATTAGTCGGGGTCACCCGAGGAGTAAACCAACTCATCAGTGGGAATCGGGATCCAACTCTCATCGCATGACAACGTGACGGAATCCGCTCACGGTATCACACTCCAGAAGGTATGCGCATATCTGGCAAGTTTCAGTACTTTTGAAAACCCCGATGTGATTTCTGCCCCATGCTCTTATGACCTTGGCGTGAGGTCAAAATATCATAAGTCGCATGTCAAGTTCTACCCGTCATTATCCAGGTTAATTTGAATCCACCCGTACATACCCTTGACGTAGGCCAAAATAGTAGTACGACTGTCCCAAACCAACGCATCTATCTATGCAACAGATAAATACCCGGCAGCTACCAAACACTATGCCTTGGCGTGAGGTCAAAATACATAGCTTGAATACTACCGAATATTTAACTGAAATGACGGAGGGCTACGAATGGTTTCTGGCGAAAACCTTTAACGTAAAGAACTTGATATCGTCGAAAGAACGGATAGCTTTTTAGAAAATATAGTGACGAAAACCTTTACTAAAGAGGTCACTCCCGGTGAAGGGATCTCGGCTCTTTCCCCGTAGAATGGGGTGCAGGATATTCCAAATGAATACCACGATGCAAAGCAAAAGTAATCGGCTATAGTGAAGTTAATGCCCTGACGCAAACTTCTGTCCAAGGGGTCACTCCCGGTGAAGGGATCTCGGCCCTTGCCTCGTCGACTGAGGAGCAGGATATTCCAAATGAATACCACGATGCAAAACAAAAGTAAACGTCCTTGCAATAACAGCTTTTTGAAAAAGTGTTCCAACAACATCAGATTAGGTTTGTTTAACTTGCATTGATCCGAATCAACGCAGTCCCATCAATTAATCACACCACAAAGAACGAAAATATACTGACGTACGTATATGCCATCCGCATTCGCCACTGGGTCCCGTCATCACTCGTTAGGTTAGCTTACTAACGACAGAGCGGGGACTGGACTAGCGCGGATGAAAAACATATACAACATCTACTAATATATATACCAATATATCATATTTCGCTCAAGGCGTGGAAAAAAAAATGCAACATCACAGAAATGTACAGCATCACAGAACAATACAGATATCTGGGATCCCCGGGTTTCACAGAGCCACTACTGAAACCCGACGTTCCCCTGGTCGTGTGGATAGCCTGTGCAATGTAATCCTAGACCCCTACGGGCGCGGCAAGTCACCCGCCAAAACCTGAAGCGAGGCAGCCCCCTTCGGCGCCGCGAATGGACCACCCAGCACTTCACGGAATCCGGCAACTTGGGCACCCCTCCTGGGTCAACCTGTACCCCCTACGAGTGCGGCGAATAGCCCTGCCAATCCTAGAGTGAAGCCCCCTCCGTCTCAATGCCATGAGATGCGGGCTTGTTGCCCTCTAGAACCCGGCCATCCGTGCACCCCATCGCGGGGTAATCCTAGTACAGAATGTAAAATATACATACACCGGGTACATCGACCGCAACCAGGTCGTGCCCCAAAAGAATAATACAAACAGGCAGTGACGGCAGTCCACATGTCGGACGCTCGCCCCGCAATATCAAATGTACATAATACAACATCACAGTACTAGCATTGCATCCAGGCTATCCCCCACGACCGATCCGCAACATCACAGCATAAACATAGAACATCAACGTGAAAGTCACGTTCGCAAATCCGTCTAACCGGGCTATAGCAGTTCGACGGGATTTACCGATCGAGTGACATTCACGGTCGCAGATATAATATAAATACTGTGAAAAATGTGTTTAAAATTTTCCGATTGACCAAAAATTAACAAGTGGGCCCCCAAGCAATACTGTAGCACTCACAGAAATAATTGGCCCAATTTTAATATTCCAAAACCCCTAATTACTACCCTGAAGCCCACTGGAAAAAGATGGCCCACTGACCTCTCCACACTGCGGCGGATCCGCGGCCCAATATAGAGGTGAGGCCGCGGTTCCGCGCTCATGAGGAGAGATCACAGTGTCGAATTTTTCCAGTATGCTTAGAATTTCCTGCACATCATTCTGAGACCACCTGAAAAATTTTTGGACACCAAAAAATCTTAACAGAAAACTGATGTGCACAAAAACATAGATTTTGGAATTTTGGTCGATCGGAAAAGCAAAACACATCAAACGAAAGCTAGACGAAGTTAATGGCGAGGCTCTGATACCACTGTAAGTGCACGGCGGCGCCCCGGCCGTCAATCCGACGGCCAAACGCGGAAACGGTGGTAAACTTAAAATTTTGCGGACTTGGCAAAACGGCACCACCGCGCACTACAACCGGATCGTGCCATTAAACTAGTCTAAGCTATCTAGAGAGGGGGAAGAGAAGTATACCGACGATCCAAGTCCTCCGGTCTTCATCTCCACTCCGATCTCCTCGCGGGATCTCCGTCCGTCTCCTCCTCGTCGGAAAGGGCACCACGGAGCCGGGTACTTTTACGGGCTCCCACCTCAATACCGAGGCAACTCGCGCATGAAGCCGGCAACTCGACATGCTCAAGATATGCTGTAGGAAGATAGTGTAGAGTGTATGTCTCACTTTTGGGGTATTGGTTGCCTTTTGAAGATGGAGGAATGAAGGTATGAAAAATGGTGCTTTCATTTTTCCTTGTATCAAAAATGAGATGAATGAATGAAGTTCTCTCAAAGATGAAGATGAAGCTCTCTCTTTCTTTTTTTCAACCATGATCATAATCTCTCACATTTAGAAATGGTGGAGGATAACAATATGAAGCAAGAGGGAGGTGAGTGTAGTAAAAGGAGGAGGGTGACCACATCCAAACACAATCATCACTAAACTTACATCAACCTCAAATCATTTCTAATCTCATAAAGCAAAGAAAAGAAAGAAAAAGGATCTCATCATGAAAAGCCATCATGATGCCACCAATATGCAAGATACCCCCTCCACAAAATGTTATTTGCACAATTGCAAATAACACCCTCCATCTGAAAAGTCCGGCCGGGAAAGAACAAAGGAAAACCGGCCGGAACGGAATGCAAACTGGCAACTCCAGAAAACTGGTCCCGTAATAAATTACAGGAAAACCCCCATACTGTGCATACACACCCGCATCTGTATTCCGTCCGGATACAAATGCAATGAGACAAAATCTACACTGTACTATACTAGGATCCGGCTTAAACCAAAGCCGGCTAGTAATATCCGTCCGATCCTGATCCGTGCAATACCGCACGTATCTGATCGAACGCTGCCATATAACTATACGGCCACTAGTACAAAACCGTCCGATCCTGATCCGTGCAATAGCGCACGTATCGGACCCTGCCATATCTCCATATGGCCTCTACAGCGTTTCGCCCGAAAGCTTGAGTATCTGAAAGTGTGGTGGACTCTAAAGACTCGTCAATACTATGGCTGTGGATTTAACCACTAGCACGTCAGAGGTATAAGCCAATACGTGACGGGCCACCAGCTATTGACCAAAAGGGACGTCGATGAGTAAACTCATCCTGACACCCTACTGAGCCTGTCAGTGACAATATCCGTGCAGTCCGGTCCGTTCGTCTATGAGTATCGCATGGCGGGCCTAGGGGGTTGGTAAAAGTCAGACCCCCAAAAGCGGTACAAGTCGTGTCGGAGTGTAGCCCAGAACACCCTGAGATACTACTGGAATACCTACCAGTAAATCTCCTTGCCTTGGCCAAGGACTTTGTGTAATGGCTCTCCTAGACACAGCACGACCTCACCCCCAATACCGGGAGAGACGAACCCCTGAAGATACGCTCACTGCCTCCATGTGGCTCGGGACTGTACCTAACTAAAACCTGTTTGCACGACTCCTTTGAGCCGTGGTAGGGTAGTAATCAAAGTATAGTGGGAACTCACACGAGACAAATGACGATCCCCAGGTCGATGAACTAACCTGCACACATGTCACCAGGGAACTGCCATCTGACGTCTGGTATATGACCAACTAGCATGTTCCCGGCGAGTCCTGTCCGGTGTACTCATAACCCAATGAGCACCTGTATACATCTTAGGTGATCCAACTGACACCAGTGGCTTGTGAGACCGGCCACCGCCCCTCGTCGGGGTCTCGACTGTATACACTAGTCTACTAATGGAGTATCGATGCCCAGTCTCGAAACTCCCACGACTAGGGACCTTTTAAGGATAAGCTTATAGACCCCCAGCTCCCACTTATATGATCGCCCTCATACTACTGGTGGTCAAGCAAGAATCCTAGGGGCTCTATCAACGTGTAATAGCGACGTGTCAGGTCACCTAAAACAGTACACGATGATAAAGGTAAACCAGATAGCATACTATCATCTCGAGTAAGACTGTCCTACCGGGATAGGTCCTCCCTCAATCATTACAATCACGTACCTGTGACCTAATAATTGACTCTGAGGGCACTATCTCCAACACTATACCGGTAGGACAGTCTTACTCAAGATGATAGTATGCTATCTGGTTTATCTCTATCATCGTGTACTACTTTAGGTGACCTTACCAGTTACTATTGTACGTTGATAGAGCCCATATGATTCTTGCTTGACGGCCAGCAGTATGATGGCGATCATATACGTGGGAGCTGGGGTCTATAAGCACATCCTTAAAGTGGTCCCTAGTCGTGGGAGTTTTCGAGACAGGGCATCGATACTCCGGAGTAAACTAGTGTATACAGTCGAGACCCCGACGAGGGGCGGTGGCCGGTCTCACAAGCCATTGGTATCAGTTGGTTCACCTAAGATGTATATAGGTGCTCATTGGGTTATGAGTACACCGGACAGGACTCGCCGGGAACATGCTAGTTGGTATTATACCTGACGTCAGATAGCAGTTCCCTGGTGACATGTGTACAGGTTAGTTCATCGACCTGAGATCGTCATTTATCTCGTGTGAGTTCCTACTGTGCTTTGATTACTACCCTACCACGGCTGAAAGGAGTTGTGCAAACAGGTTTTAGTTGGGTATAGTCGCGAGCCACATGGAGGTAGTGAGCGGATCGGCAGGGTTTCGTTTCTCCCGGTATTGGGGGTGAGATCGCGCTGTGTCTAGGAGAGCCATTACACGAAGTCCTTGGCCAAGGCAGGAGATTTACTGGTAGGTATTCCAGTAGTATCTTAGGGTGTTCTGGGCTACACTCCGACACGACTTGAACCCCTTTTGGGGGTCTGACTTTTACCAACCCCCTAGTCCTGCCATGCGATGCTCATAGACGAACGGACCGGACTGTACGGATATTTTCACTGACAGGTTCAGTAGGGTGTCAGGATAAGTTCGCTTATCGACCTCTCTTTTGGTCAATACCTGGTAGCCCGTTACGTACAGCTAGTACCTCTGACGTGCTAGTGGTTAGTGTAAGTGCACGGCGGCACCCCGGCCGTCAATCCGACGCCGGAATGCGGAAACGAAAAACTTTTCAAACTAGAAAACCGGCACCACCGCGCACTAAAAACCCGGATCGGGCCATTAACCTAACTACTAGCAAACTAAAAGATGGGTAGAGAGATATACCAAGCGATCCGTGTCCTTCGGTCTTCGTCTCCACTACGATCTCCTCGCGGAATCTCCGGTCGTCGCCTCCTCGTCGAAACGGGCACCACATCGCCGGGTTCTTTTACGGGCTCCCATCTCTGGACCAAGGCAACTCGGGCACGAAGTTGGTGAGCCGACGTGCCCAAGAATTGCTGTAGGCAAGTGTAGAATCCATTGTCTCTAGGGGTTATGAAGTTGCCTTTGAAGGAGGAGAAGAGAAATCTTTGGAGAAAGGTGTGTGTTTTTGATAGCAAGCATAGAATAAATATAAGATGAATGAATTTCTCCCTCACACAAATGAACCACCCTCTCCCTCTAAAAATGTGGCCGGCCCCTATATGGAAAAATGAGGAGACGAAAAAACTAAAGCAAGACGGGAGGTGAGTGTAGTAGAAGCCAAAGGGTGACCACATCCTAAAGCAAGCCTCACATCAACTTCTAATCCATTCTAATCTCAATTAATGCAAGCAAGTGATGGAAAAAGAATCTCATCATGCAAGAACCATCATGATGCCACCATTTTACAAAGGACCCCTCCACAAATACTAATTTGCATAATTGTAAATTAGCCCCTCCATCGGAAAGTCCGGCCGTGAAGGAACAAAGGAAAACTGGCCGGAACGGAATGCAAACTGGCAACTTCAGAAAACTGATCCCGTAATAAATTACAGGAAAACCCCGCGACTGTATATATACATACCCGCATTTGTATTCCAACTGAATACAAATGCAAAGAGACAAAATCTACACTGTACAATACTAGGATCCGGCTTAAACCAAAGCCCGCTAGTAAAAACCGTCCGATCACGATCCGTGCAATAACGCACGTATCTGATCGAACCCTGCCATATCTCCATACGGCCTCTACAGCGTTTCGTCCGAAACTTGAGTAACTGTGTGTGGTGGACTCTAAAGACTCGTCAATACTATGGATATGGATTTAACCACTAGCACGTCAGAGGTATAAGCCATACGTGACGGGCTACCAGTTATTGACAAAAAGGGACGTCGATGAGCGAACTCATCCTGACACCCTACTGAGCCTGTCAGTGAAAATATCCGTACAGTCTGGTCCGTTCGTCTATGAGCATCGCATTGCGGGCCTAGGGGTTGGTAAAAGTCAGACCCCCAAAAGCGGTACAAGTCGTGTCGGAGTGCAGCCCAGAACACCCTGAGATACTACTGGAATACCTACCAGTAAATCTCCTGCCTTGGCCAAGGACTTTTCATGTACTGGCTCTCCTAGACACAGCGCGACCTCACCCCCAATACCGGGAGAGACGAACCCCTGCAGATCCGTTCACTGCCTCCATGTGGCTCGGGACTGTACCCAACTAAAACCTGTTTGCACGTCTCCTTTGAGTGTGGTAGGGTAGTAATCAAAGCACAGTGGGAACTCACACGAGACAAATGACGATCTCAGGTCGATGAACTAACCTGTACACATGTCACCAGGGAACTGCTATCTGACGTCAGGTATAATACCAACTAGCAGGTTTCCGGCGAGTCCTGTCCGGTTTACTCATAACCCAATGAGCACCTGTATACATCTTAGGTGAACCAACTGACACCAGTGGCTTGTGAAACCGGCCACCGCCCCTCGTCGGGGTCTCGACTGTATACACTAGTCTACTCTGAAGTATCGATGCCCTGTCTCGAAACTCCCACGACTAGGGACCTTTTAAGGATGTGCTTATAGACCCCGGCTTCCACGTATATGATCGCCCTCATACTGCTGGTAGTCAAGAAAGAATCTTAGGGGCTCTATCAACATGCAATAGTAACCTGTAAGGTCACCTAAAGCAGTACACGATGATAAAGATAAACCAGATAGCATACTATCATCTTGAGTAAGACTGTCCTACTGGGACAGGTCCTCCCTCAATCATTGCAATCACGTGCCTGTGATCCAATAATTGACTCTGAGGGCACTATCTCCAACAATCTCCCACTTGCACTCAAGGCTAATTATTGCGATGTCGCATACTCACAGTCCGTGTGATACCGAACACCCAACTCCTCTACTAGTCAGTCTCACAAAGCTCGTTTGCGAAACTATTGCGTTCGAGGAATAGCCTCAGTGAGTGGATCCGCTGTAATGTTTCTTTCTATGTCTCTCTATATCTCAAGTTCGCGGAGAAAGCCATCTCCCGAAATGAGCAATACCTGTCTTAGAATGTGTCTGGATGTCTGATGGGACCTAGCTCATAAATGAACTCCAAATCCAAACTTCTTAGACTGCATCGTCAACTGAACTTAATCAGTATCCTGCGCCATCCTTCCTCAGTATCTTCTTGGACCACCTGTCCAAAATATTGCCCCTCGTCAGAAGGAAAACTATAACTCTGACAGCCACTCTGCCATCCAGGTCACCTTGGAAGCCTGGAATGATAACCGTCTCCTAAATGAGGCTGTCGTTATCATATCCCTAGAACATCCACTTATGTTCTAAAACCGCTTCCGATCGTTTCTCCACGATTGGATCAATATCAACTTATTGCACCTACTGTAAGAACAACATCTGGTGTGGTACTTGACATCTCATGATTGACTCAATTGCCTAAGCAAGTGATCTGCCAATCATGCGTATCCCTCTCCCCTTTAGTCTGTAAGACACCTTTAGAGAGGGTGACTCCATTACCTGCAGGTACACCACCATGCCAGGAGTCGTCCATTCTAAATACTCTTAGAATGCTGTCTAAGTACCCTGATTGGGAAACCACCCAAATCTAGATCTAAAACCATAGATCTAGTAACCAGAATGTCTGATATAATATCCAAGTCCTATGTGGAGAAACCTCTGTGTGACAACCAAAGTATAACCGACCGTAGTATAGGAATTTCACTTCCTACTCTGTGTATGTCATCCAAATACCAGGACACTACACCCTACTACCTTCTTAACAGATCCATCCCCTATTCTGCTGACGTCAAACCTATGACTGTCATATCAGAAATAGATGATCTATCCCCGCTATATCCGCTTTATTCTATAAATAGACATAAGCCACCTGTCCACCAATGCTTCCGCTGCTCCCACTGACTAGGACAACCCTCTGGCAGAGTCATATAGACGTACACTTCTAAAGCTAGTTTAGAACGGCGCTATACTCATCCTCCTGCTGGGTCTCACAGTCTGGAACAACAGCATTGGAAAGTCTGGGTAAATAAGAACCTCCCTGCCACCGTCCTTGAGCATACCGAAGTACCTCTCGAGCGTCTGAGGTTACCCACCATATCTGTGGAGTGGCCAATGGAATGTCAAACCAAATTGAATTTTTAGGTTCTTATCAAATTTTCAGTAATCGTCTGCGGTTCTGGAATCACTTCCAGTTCTACCATACTCCCACTACTGTTTTCTGAAAAAATCCATTTTTATTAAAACTGTGGCGAGTCAAGAACAATATCACTATTGATCTTCCAGATGGTAGAAAGTCAACCCTCGTCATAGCCAGGGTCAACCCACAAACAGCCATTACAGAAACGTGCCTTGAGTCATTCAGAGTCTGGTTTTAAGCATAAGCCGGACAACTCCCCGTACCTTAACATCGTTAAGATATGAACTGTTGTATATCCAATACAGAAACAGAGGCACTGATTTAATTGAACGAGATTCAAATCATGCATCTGTCTCCAGTGCATGTCAACTAAATGGAAGAAGGCCGATCAGCGTTACTCAACTTAGGAGTACTTCTAATTATGAGTAACCTGAAAGAGAAGCAAGTTCTTTTAATCATTACTATCAACTGAATACCATTCACAAGTATCTACATCTTCGATCACCTTGAAGAATCCCGATACTTGCAATTCCTGGTTCTCTACTTTATTCACATACCTATAACTTCTCAAAACTTGGACCCTGCGTTTCTACGAAACACCTGTCTAAGAACTATAGAAGTCACAAGTAAACAGAATATAGTACGAGTACCTACCCCTCTGTCCTAATGGACACTGGACAACATACAATACTCTGTATAAGTCCCTTAAGTCATATGACTCATTCACTGTGTGTCGTAGGTTGAAAACTATACTTATGGTTAAGAAGAATTACACCGCTGTTTAATGCTCCTTAACTAACCATCCACTAATATAGGTAAATGTCATAGACATAATTTCAAAAAGGTATATATCACTCTATAAAAATAGACGTACAGATATATCAATTTGAAATTGGTGCATAACAACGGATATTCAAAACCAAATATTTGCCGACCAGCAAACAACCCAGGTGACTTCCTCAAATATCACTAATTACAACGAATCCCGATATAATGAGGATGATCACCTAATTCCCAATAACTTACTCCCACTCATCATCTGTAAAACCATACAGATGTGAGAATCAAACCTGGTAAATACATACCCTGGAGCAAGTGTCTAATTTGGAAATCAGTTTTCTTTTAACAGTACACAGTGAAACTGAAACATTGAAATGTTTCGATGGGGTATCCTGGTATTCCTAGTAATGCCTCTTTCATTATCCAGATTCAAAACTGTAACCGTATAACTCTTTGCCATCTCTCCAAAACCCTTTATATATCTTTAGTCGTTACCTTCTGTACACCCCTTTAGGCCAAATGGTTTTCTTCCTTCCCCACCGTTCGGCACCAGCCTATGGTTTGGAAGAAGACTATCCAATAAGCATAATGGGTGTACTGTCCTAATCCTAGGAGCACTTGCAATGCGAGAGAAGGTGAAGATAAAAGACATCTGAATAAACCTTATTCCTATTTCTCCTGAACCAGAATCCATCCCCGAACTGGAACAAGTTCCTTTCGAGTTTGTATATAACCATACGATGGAGTATCCAACAAACTGTGGATCTTCGTAGTGATACGGAGTGTCCTGGAGAAATATAAAGGTGATTTAGGATTGGCGAAGAAATACTTGGTCTGGTCATGAATAGCAGTCGCAATTTACTTTACCCTCTTACTAATCCCTTTCTTTGTCTGTACTTAATACCATCTGTACACCGTTTAGGCTAATTGGTTTTCTTCATTCCCCACCTTTCGGCACCAGCCTAAGGTTTGGAAGAAGACTATCCAATTTGCGTAATAGGTGTACTATCTCCTAAACCAAGGAGTACTCGCAACCTGAGAGTAGGTAAAAGGAAAAGACAACTGAATAGTCCTATTCGTTTTCTCCAGAACCTGAAACCATCCTCGAATAAATTCCTTCGAGTTCGTATATAACCATACGATGGTTTTATCCAATGGAAGTGGACGTTCGTAGTAATACGGGGTGTCCTGGAGAAAAGGGTAAAAGTAGGAGTGGCAATGAGGTTTGCAACTCTGACAATCCAAAAGCCAGTGTTATAAGAAGGTTCGGTTAATCTTGGTTACTGAGTCATAGTCTAGGGTCGGGTCATGGTCGCTGCCAAAGAGAGAGAGAAAAGAAACACTCAGCGTACACTCTAACCTAGATCAGAATGGTTACCAATTTATCTAATCTAGAAACCTCCCACTGTACCGTCAAATTCTCCTCCAAACCTAAAAGAAGAATTAGTCGGGATCACCCGAGGAGTAAACCAACTCATCAGTGGGAATCGGGATCCAACTATCATCGCATGATAACGTGACGGAATCCGCTCACGTTATCACATTCCAGAAGGTATGCGCATATCTGGAAAGTTTCTGTTTCTTTAGAAACTCCCGATGTGGATTTTTGCCCCATGCTCTTATGACCTTGACGAAGGCCAACATATCATAAGTCACATGTCAAGTTCTACCCGTCATTGTCCAGGTTAATTTGAACCCACTCGTACATACCCTTGACGAAGGCCAAAATAGTAGTACGACTGTCCCAAACCAACGCATCTATCTATGCTGTAGAAAAGTAACAAATAGCTACCATACACTATGCCTTGACAAAGGCCAATATACATAGCATGAATACTAAGTGCTACCTTTCTGAAATGACAGAGGGCTACGAATGGTTTCTGGTGAAAACCTTTAACGTAATGAACTTGATATCGTTGAAGGAACCGGATAGCTTTTAAAAATATAGTGGCGAAAACCTTTGCTAAAGAGGTCACTCCCGGTGAAGGGATCTCGGCTCTTTCCCCGTAGAATGAGGTGTAGGATATTCCAACTGAATACCACGATGCAAAGCAAAGTTAATCGACTATAGTGAAGTTATTGCCCTGACGCAAACTTTTGTCCAAGGGGTCACTCCCGGTGAAGGGATCTCGGCCCTTGCCTTGTCGATTGAGGAGCAGGATATTCCAACTGAATACCACGATGCAAAACAAAAGAGAACGCCCTTGCAATAACAGCTTTTTGAAAAATGTTCCAACAACATCAGAATAGGTTTGTTTAGCTTGCTTTGATCCGAATCAACGCAGTCCCATCAATTGATCACACCATTAAAGAACGAAAATAATGATGTACGTATATACCATCTGCATTCGCCACTGGGTCCCGTCATCACCCGTTAGGTTACTTAACTAACGACAGAGCGGGGACTGGACTAGCGCGGATGCAAAACATATACAACATCTACTAGTATATATATCAATATATAATATTCGCTCAAGGCGTGATAAAATGCAACATCATAGAAATGTAATAAGCATCACAGAACAATACAGATATCTGGGATCCCCGGGTTTCATAGAGCCGCTACTGAAACCCGACGTTCCCCTGGTCGTGTGGATAGCCTGTGCAATGAGATCCTAGACCTCTATGGGCGCGGCAAGTTACCCGCCAAAACCTGAAGCGAGGCAGCCCCCTTCAGCAACATGAATGGACTACCCAACACATCACGGAATCCGGTAACTTGGGCACCCTTCCTGGGTCAACCTGTACCCCCTACGAGTGCGGCGAATAGCCCGCCAATTCTAGAGTAAAGCCCCCTCCATCTCAACTCCATGAGATGCGGGCCCGTTGCCCTCTAGAATCCGGCTATCCATGCACCCCTTCGTGGGGTAATCCTAGTACAGAAAGTAAAATATACATACAACGGGCACATCGACCTCGACCCGGTCGTGCCCCAAAAGAATAATATACAAACAGGCAGTGACGGCAGTCCACATGTCGGACGCTCGTCCTGCAATATCAAATCTACATATAAAAAAAAACTGTACTAACATTGCATCCAGGCTATCCCCCACGACCAATCTGCAACATCACAGCACAACACAGAACATCAACGCGAATGTCACGTTCGCAAATCCGTCTAAAAGGGCTATAGCAGATAGACTGGATTTACCGATCGAGTGACATTCACGGTCGCAGATATAATGTAAATACTGTGAACTAACATGTTTAAAATTTTTGATCGACTGAATTTTCCGAAGTGGGCCCCCAAGCACAACTGCAGCACTCAAAAACATCTGGGCCCAAAAAGAATATACCAGAAACCCTATGTCCATGTCAGAAGCCTACTGTGAAAATTTGGAACGGTTTGGCCACAAAACGGCGGCGGTTCCGCGGTCAAAACGTGGTTTTGCCCGCTCAACCGCCGTGCTACAGTAACATCAGCGTACCAAATTTTCCCAGAATTCATAAAAAACCCTGCACGTAATTTTCCAATGTACCAAATAATTTTTAGAGCACAGAAAAATTCGACATGGAAATACGTTTTTTTTGAAAATCCGTTCGATCGAATTTGTAAACACGTTAGAGCAAGCAAGACTAGGTTAATGGCGTGGCTCTGATACCAATGTAAGTGCACGGCGGCGCCCCGGCCGTCAATCCGACGCCGGAATGCGGAAACGAAAAACTTTTCAAACTAGAAAACCGGCACCACCGCGCACTAAAAACCCGGATCGGGCCATTAACCTAACTACTAGCAAACTAAAAGATGGGTAGAGAGATATACCAAGCGATCCGTGTCCTTCGGTCTTCGTCTCCACTCTGATCTCCTCGCGGAATCTCCGGTCGTCGCCTCCTCGTCGAAACGGGCACCACATCGCCGGGTTCTTTTACGGGCTCCCACCTCTAGACCGAGGCAACTCGGGCACGAAATTGGCGAGCCGACGTGCCCAAGAATTGCTGTAGGCAAGTGTAGAATCCATTGTCTCTAGGGGTTATGAAGTTGCCTTTGAAGGAGGAGAAGAGAAATCTTTGGAGAGAGGTGTGTGTTTTTTATATCAAGCATAGAATAAATATGAGATGAATGAATTTCTCCCTCACACAAATGAACCACCCTCTCCCTCTAAAAATGTGGACGGACCCTATATGGAAAAATGAGGAGAGGAAAAAACTAAAGCAAGAAGGGAGGTGAGTGTAGTAGAAGCCAAAGGGTGACCACATCCAAAAGCAAGCCTCACATCAATTTCTAATCCATTCTAATCTTAATTAATGCAAGAAAGTGATGGAAAAAGAATCTCATCATGCAAGAACCATCATGATGCCACCATTTTACAAACGACCCCTCCACAAATACTAATTTGCATAATTGCAAATTAGCCCCTCCATCGGAAAGTCCGGCCGTGAAGGAACAAAGGAAAACTGGCCGGAACGGAATGCAAACTGGCAACTTCAGAAAACTGATCCCGTAATAAATTACAGGAAAACCCCGCGACTGTATATACATACCCGCATTTGTATTCCAACTGAATACAAATGCATAGAGACAAAATCTACACTGTACAATACTAGGATCCGGCTTAAACCAAAGCCCGCTAGTAAAAACCGTCCGATCACGATCCATGCAATACCGCACGTATCTGATCGAACCCTGCCATATCTCCATACGGCCTCTACAGCGTTTCGCCCGAAACTTGAGTAACTTTGTGTGGTGGACTCCAAAGACTCGTCAATACTATGGCTGTGGATTTAACCACTAGCACGTCAGAGGTATTAGCCATACGTGACGGGCTACCAGTTATTGACCAAAAGGGACGTCGATGAGCGAACTCATCCTGACACCCTACTGAGCCTGTCAGTGACAATATCCGTACAGTCCGGTCCGTTCGTCTATGAGCATCGCATGGCGGGCCTAGGGGGTTGGTAAAAGTCAGACCCCAACAGCGGTACAAGTTGTGTCGGAGTGCAGCCCAGAACACCCTGAGATACTACTAGAATACCTACCACTAAATCTCCTGTCTTGGCCAAGGACTTTTCATGTACTGGCTCTCCTAGACACAGCGCGACCTCACCCCCAATACCGGGAGAGATGAACCCCTGCAGATCCGCTCACTGCCTCCATGTAGCTCGGGACTGTACCCAACTAAAACCTGTTTGCACGTCTCCTTTGAGCGTGGTAGGGTTGTAATCAAGGCACAGTGGGAACTCTTACGAGACAAATGACGATCTCAGGTCGATGAACTAACCTGTACACATGTCACCAGGGAACTGCTATCTGACGTCAGGTATAATACCAACTAGCAGGTTCCCGGCGAGTCCTGTCCGGTGTACTCATAACACAATGAGCACCTGTATACATCTTAGGTGAACCAACTGACACCAGTGGCTTCTGAGACCGGCCACCGCCCCTCGTCGGGGTCTCGACTGTATACACTAGTCTATTCTAGAGTATCGATGCCCTGTCTCGAAACTCCCACGACTAGGGACCTTTTAAGGATGTGCTTATAGACCCCAGGTCCCACGTATATGATCGCCCTCATACTGCTGGTAGTCAAGCAAGAATCCTAGGGGCTCTATCAACGTGCAATAGTAACCTGTAAGGTCACCTAAAGCAGTACACGATGATAAAGATAAACCAGATAGCATACTATCATCTTGAGTAAGACTGTCCTACTGGGACAGGTCCTCCCTCAATCATTGCAATCACGTGCCTGTGATCCAATAATTGACTATGAGGGCACTATCTCCAACCGTTAGATCCACAACCAAAGTATTGACGAGTCTTTAGTGTCCCCCATAGACAGTTTTCAAGTTTCGGGCGAAACGTTGTAGAGGCCGTATGATATATGGCAGGGTTCGATCTTATACGTGCGGTAGTGCACGGATCATGATCGGACGGATCATACTAGTGGGCTTTGGTTTAAGCCGGATACTAGTATTAGATTTGTTGGATTACTTTAGTCTCATCGCATTCGCATTCAGTCGGAATGCGGATGCAGGTATGTATATACAGGTGAGGGGTATCCTTGTGATCCGTCACGAGTTTATTTTAGATGTTGCCGTATCTTTTTATTGTTGAAAACATTTGGGTTAATGTTTGCAAATGGAAATTATGAGCTAGAAATCATCATTTTGTGCGTTAAATGAGACATGTACCTCATGGGTGACTCATGGTCTCATTTCTTATGCAAATGTAACTTTATTTGATGGATTTGAGTGTTGAAATGAGAAGGAGAGAGAGGGGCTGCCATATGATAGAGTTTGGTCTTGTATTTTTGGACAACTCTCTCTCTCACTCTCATTATCATCACAAGACATAAGAAAAAGAAAAGGGAACTTCTTCTTCTTCCTCTTCTTCTTCTTCCTCTAGCTCATAACCTCCATTGATGGCTTCATCTTCATCCTCCATCCATACAATGGATGCAAGAGACAAAGTTGTCACACACATTCTCTACTTCACCTTGGACACGTCGTCTAGCGAACTTCGTGCCCGAGTTGAATCGGATGAAGCGGGAGCCCGTAAAAAGACTCGAAGATGTGGTGCCCTTTCCGACGAGGAGACCGGAGCTCGGAGATGTCGCGACGAGCTTGGGATGGTGGCCAAAGACCGAAGGACACGGATCGATCGGTATAGCCTTTCCAAATCTTTCTCCAGTTGCTAGTTGTAGGTTAATGGTTCGATCCGGATTTAAAGTATACGATAGCGCCGGTTTCAAGTTTTGAAAAAGTTTTCGTTTCCACATTTTACCCGCGGACAGACGGCCGGGGCGCTACCGTAGACTTACAGGATCGCGGCTACCTCGACGGCCTCCTCGAGTCAAAGGCGATCCACCCGAGAGTCTATAGTCCGAGCTCCTATCTCGAATCTGGGATTACTACGGCTTCTAGTTTGCTAATCTAGAAGTCCTAGATGGTGTAGAGTATTTAGATGGATTACTTTGTCTCTCTAAACCCTAGGATTCTCAACACATGAGAGCTTTTAGGGTTTGAGAAAGAAGATGAAGACTTCAGGAGAGAGAAGGTGTTTGTGATAATCATAATGAATTATTCTCATGCTTGAATAATAATGAAGCATACAAATATCTCTTGATAAATATCTAGAAAATATCTTGTAAGCTTCATTTAGTTCAAAGGGTGAATCACCTCATGAGTCATGGTTCATTTAATGAAAACCTACACCTCATCTCCTCCACCTTATTTCCTTCTAGAAGCTTCCCGACAAATTACGAGACTGCCCCTCCCATCCTTATTTACGAAAAACACGGATAAACTGAGACTAAATAAATCCATCAGTATAATACTAGAATCCGGCTTAAACCAAAGCCCCCTAGTATTATCTGCCCGATCACAGTATGTGCACAAGTGTACGTAAGTGATCGTGGCCCTGCCGTAAAACCATACGGCCTCTACACCTTTTGCCTGGTACGGGGAAACTCTCTGTGTAGGACTCTAAAGACTTGAAACTACGCTGGCAGTGGGTTTAACCACAGGCCGCAAGCGGTACTAGCTGTACGTAACGGTCCCCAGGTAGACGTAGATAAGAAGGCCGACGAGGTAACTCATCCAAACTCCTACTGAGCCTGTATGTGACAATCTTCGTACAGTCCGGTCTGTTCGTATAAGAGTATCGCATATCGGGCCTAGGGGGATGGTGAACGTCAGACCCCTAATAGTGGTATAAGTCATGTCGGAATGTAGCCCAGAACACTCTGAGAAACTACTGGAACACCTACCAGTAAATCTCACTTGCCGTGGCCACTGACCTTTGTGTAATGGCTCTCCAACACAGCGCGATATCAACCCCCAATACCGGGAGAGACGAATCATGTCTAACCGCCACTGCCTCCAAGTGCTTCGGGACTGTACCCATCTACTACCTGTTTTCACGACTCCTTTGAGCCGTGGTAGGGTAGTGATCAAAGTACAATGGGAACACACTCAAGGCGAAGTAGTAGTGTCAAGTCGACGGACTAAGCTGTACTCATGTCACCTGGGAACTGCTACCTGACGACAGGTATAAAAAAAACCATCAGCAGTTCCCGGCGAGTCCTGTCCGGTGTACTCGTAACCTAACGAGCACCTGCATACTATCTCCAGTATGACGTACTGATGGCTATGGGACAGACCATCTCCCGACCTGAGATGAGAAACGTATACACTAGTCTGCTCCGGAGTATCGATGCCCCATTGTTAGTTGTATGTATGCCCTAGAGGCCAGTATTGTACAGATGATGTATATTATATTAGATGCTTGGACATATATAGAGATGACTTTCTTGCTCGATATGATAGTATGCTATCTGGTTTCTCTTTATCTTAACATGTACACTTGTCTCTTTGCACTGTCTTATAGTTACATGTTGGTAAAGCCCTTAGGATGTGTACTTGACTACCTGGACTGTGATGCAGATCATACTAGTGGGGACATGGTAGTCTATAGATACATCCTTCAAGGTCCCTAGTCGTGGGTGTATCGAGACGGGGCATCGATATACCAGAGTAGACTAGCGTATACGCTTCTCAACCCATGAGATGGGCGATGGATGATCCCATATCCATTGGTGTTTGACATCAGAGATGATATACGGGTGCTCAGTGGAGACTGGGTACACTGGACGGACTCGCCGAGAACTCCCAGATGGTATTATACCTCACGTCAGATGGCAGTTCTCAGGTGACACTTGTGCAGGTTAGTCTGTGGACCCGAGATCGTCATAGAGCCTTGTGTGATTCCCACTGTGCTTTGATCTCCACCTTACCACGTCCATGAGGGCGTGCAAAACGGTGGTCTTTGGGTACAGTCCCGAGTCACATGGAGGCAATGAGCGATAGGAGGGGTTTCGTCTCTCCCGGTATTGGGGGTTGATGTTGCGCTGTGCTCGATTGGCCGTAACAGGGAAGTCCCTGGCCAGGGCTGATCAGAGATTTGCTGGTAAGTGTTACCAGTAGTTTCTCGACCCGTTATGAGCCTCACATCGGCACGACTTATCGGTTATTGGGGTCTGACGTTTACCACCCCTAGACTTGATATGCGACATATCAGACGAACAGACCGGACTGTACGGTAAGTGTTACTGGTTGGATTCACAGGAGTGTGAGCGGGCTAGCTCGTCGATCTTCTGATCGCTCAATACCCGGATGGCCGTTACGTTTAGCAGATCGCTTGCGGCTTGTGGGTGTTCATATCAGAAAACTGCATTCTAATACCGCCCATTCATTATCTATTTGTTGTATTTATCGGTACTATTAACCAATGTCTGCTCAGTAATACAGATTACAGGTATCCGTGATAAAATACTGGAAATACATTTAAAAGCATGGATATATCAATTGAGAGCCGACACTGAGACCAGAAACGCAAACCGACCAATACTTCATGAGTCCCTTTTTGCAACAAGTTTGTGTACACATTTTTCTATCTAAATGGTCCAACACAACAAATGTGTACACAAGACTTTTAGGCACATGTGGATATGCATTCAAGGCAAAATATTATATGCATTCAAGGCTAAACATCATGTGTTGATTTTTTCCTTCCAAAACTGAAATCAAATCAAAAGGAATCAAACAAATCAGCATGAGCCATAATGGGGAAGATATGAATATTTCTTTCTGAGCCTATAAATAGAGACCAGAGGGAAGAGGAAAGGGTAGCTTTTTCTTTAGTTTTTATCTTAGAATTCTTGTAATTTTTCTTTTCATTGTTGAGCTCTTGCCCCTTTGTCTTGACGTTGCAACTTCTCATTTAGAACTTGCAAGCTTAAGGCTTAGGTTCTTGACTTCAAGATCTCTTGTAACAAGTTTGTTCTTCATTAAAAGTTCATATTTTTCTTACATGTCTTGTTCCACTTTACATAATTTCAATTGTGAAATTCATGCTTTGCTTTGATCTTGCAACCTCTTAAGTGAGCTTGCAACCTTAAAGCTTGGTATTCGGATTTCACACGTTGCCGGGGATCGAACACTTGGAGATAAAAAGCTTGAACTCATCGGTTCTCTTTTCCTCTTTATTTCTTTGCATGTTTTTATGTATCTTCTCTTTTCTTTCTTGTTAATTTGTAAATATGTGTGAGTAGTCTTTTCACTTGTTAAGGGTGTAATATGTTAGATTGTATTCAAAGATTTTCTTTGTCCAAACTTTAAAACCTAAAACTTGCCTATTGAAACTTCGTGCAAATCACCCGCAACTCCGCTCACTAGGCATCCTATCCTACCACGTTAGTGATGATTCCTAATCATGACCGGATTGCCCGTGGTTTGCCGAAGACTAAAATCAAGAGATAACAACGGAAGGACAAGGGACAAGGAAAACGGATTTAGCGAAATGCCGCAAATACTGTATTTCAAGTTCCCTAATCCGCGTTGTTACCTATTGTTTTAGTGTCAATACCAAGTTGGGGCTATAAGGAATAGGCAAACATCACCTTCATACAATCTAACTTATTACTACCCTTAACAAGTCCTTTTTATTCATATCTTTGTTACGACAATTAATTAACCAACAAATCAAAACCCGGTATTAACTCATTAAAACAAGATATAAAAACTTACCATCTCCCTGCGGACGACCCGTATTCATCGCGGATCGCTACAAGCGACACCGTTTTGATTGCGGTAATTTCAAAACTCTTTTTAAACACGACACGGTTAGGCCGTGACAATCAAATGGCGCCGTTGCCGGGGAGACGGTAACGTTTTTGTTTTTGTTATTTTAGGTTAATCTTGTTAATATCCATCTAACCCTATTTTCTAAAACAAACT
Source organism: Agapanthus africanus (assembly GCA_030015575.1). Classification (NCBI taxonomy): domain Eukaryota; kingdom Viridiplantae; phylum Streptophyta; class Magnoliopsida; order Asparagales; family Amaryllidaceae; genus Agapanthus; species Agapanthus africanus. The sequence goes on from CM057344.1 coordinate 523,086,467, forward strand.
AAAAAAATTCAAAATTTCAAAACCAAACAAAAAATTAACACAAGCTAACCATTTTGTTCTCTGGATTTTATACCTGCTTGCACTCTGTAACTAAAATAAAAAGATAAACAATACCAGTGTGGCACTAGTGGAACACTGAGACTACTGTTGAAATTTGGAGCCCTACCTCATCAAGTTGGCCGGCGACATCATCACCAAATCCGGCGACGCCGGCCCTTTCACCACCTCTTGCCTCCAATTTCTCCTCTGAGCTCCAGTGTTCTATTTTTGTCCTATTTGTATTGTTTGTTTTTTATAATTTTTAGTGTGCAGGTATTTGGGCATTCGTATCGTTTTTCTGCACTAATATCCATTTTTTCCGACATTTCAGATTTTGCGGATTTGCGAAAAGAGGGCGTGGGGAGCAAAGTGCACATTCAAAATCAAGGTGGTTACGAAGAACAGTGCCAAAGATCCGGGTAGTTTGACCCGCGCAAGCGAACTTTTCAAGCTTACCGGATTCGATTTAACGGGGGTTTCTTAACCCACAACTTAACGGTACGTACTTTACTAACACCTTCTTCTCAAATCCGACGCTTCCAATATAATATCTTTGCAGGATTCTTTGCAAGTTCGCTAGCAAACGCCAAAAAAAAAATTGACTAACCCGTATTTATTGCAGTGCCGCGCTTAAAAAAAAGATTAATTGAAATTTTGAACAAATTTTTTCATTGAATTGTGCATTGCATACATTAATACGGACTTAAGGGCAAGCGAACCCCACAACATACGGTAAAGGATTTCATCACCTTTTCCGTGGCCCACAAATCACGAACTTGAGCATAACGTTAACCCACACAAATTTTAAAAGAAAATTAGACTTTAAGCCTTAAGGACTTCACGCTCACTAGGAGAGGTTAATTGTGTTTAGAACACCGCTTAACGGTATATTGTTTACGGGGTGTCTAGGAATGTGTTAACGGCGAAACCGCCAAAAGAGAAAGGGTTATTTAATTAAGGACCTTCGCGAAAGCGTCGGAAAACCTCCCCTTATCTTTGCACTTACCTGGCCTCGTGATCAGTGTATCTTGAGCCTGTTTCTCGATACAGTTTTACTTCGACAATCAAGTTCTTGAGCAGGTCTAATTGACCTAGGTGAATCCTAGAACGATTAGGTGTGTGGTATTTTTGTGTCGTGATTGTTATTGGTCCAGATTCTTTTTGTGTGTATATTTCATTCTTTTGATAATAACTAAAAATAAAAATAAAAAAAATAAAAATAAAAAATCACATTCTTTTTTCCCTTCCTTTTCTTATCCTTTCTTTCTTTCTTTCTCTCTTCATATCATGGGTACCCCACCTCGAAAAACCCTTGCTGAACTTTGGTACCCACAACCAGACATAACTTCCTACGGTTTTTGCTTTGGCAGAACGTCGAACGATCCATCCATGCCAAAAATTTCATTGAAAGATCGCATAGACGCGTCTAGGACAAACATTTGTACTCCGCAATCCACTTTATATCAACCGTTTCAGCCTTCACCACCCTCTTATGTTGATACCCCTTTTGCAAGCCGTCCTTTGTCCATCGCTGAACATATTGAACAATCCCGTAACCGATCTTTCAATCTTTTCACCACTACAAATTCTTTGGATCAACAATTCCATTCACCTTCTTATTCGTCTGTTGATCCTATCCCTGTCCAACCATTCAATTCCTACCAGTCCTACCCAACTTTTGCGCCTTCCCTAGACACTGCTTCTAAACCGCCATTTGGGAGTTTCCAGTATCCAAACAACTTTGAATAGTTTACTGAAACCCCTTCACAACCCATGTCTAGTCTAGAACAGTTGTTGGAAGACTTTAGGGTAGCGTCATCCCAACAAATGATGGATTTGAATGCGTCCATGGCTGTCCTCATACAACCTAGTGACCCGGTAGCTAGTTTTCAACTAGCTCCACATTTTACAATGTATGATGAGGCGGTAGGACAGGCTGAGAATTTGAGTAGTGAAAGTGTGTTGTACACCCTTCCTAATCAAACCTACCCATTGCAAATTGAATCACACAACTCCAGTTTTGAATGTCTATCTAGTGTCCCAAAAAATTTACCGATTAAAGATAGAACGTTTAATGAGTTGGGCGATTTTGTAGTGTTTGATTTACCAGATTGTGAAGGGTCCCTTCCAAGTGAAACCAGTCCTAAACCTTTTAACCTCTACACCTCCATCTTAGAACTAGAATCGATTGAAATCTATGCTTTTGATGAGGAGTCTGAGAATCTTAATTTTCACTTGATTGAGGATATTGACGCAGGGAGTATTTTAGATGATGAACCTGTAGATTTGACTGAAATTTTCTCTCCAATTCATCATCCCGAGTCATTAAATGTTTCTCCCGAACTTCATATGCGTCTTGATTTTGATGAGATTTGCATGGATGAGATAATTTTCGAGGAGAATTATGAGGATAGTATTGAGGAGAGTATTGAGGATAGTTTTGAGGATGAACCATTTTTGTTTGATGTGTCGGATTTTTCAATTCATCCTCCTGAACCATTAACTGTTATACTTCCTAAATCACCCTCCATCCTTTCCATCGTTCCGACCACGCAAAAGATCATGCAGGAGGACTGTGAGTTTGAAAAAATTATGTTCAATCACAGCACATTTGACGCCACTAGTGCGTTCCTCCTTGAATATGACACTCTTCTCACAGCCGATAACGATTACGAGTGTTTCACTTTTTCGGACGATGTTGAAGGCTCACCACCCGAGTTTGAGTCCTTCAAATTTTCAGATGAGTTAGTTGAACCATCAAACTCGGTTGCTCACAGTCAATTCGAACCATTGATGGAATCTTTCGAGTTCGAGACAGTTTACTTAGGTGAGAATAAGACTATCCCTAAATCACTCCCCTTCGTCCCTTCCATCGTTCCGACCTTGCACGAAACTGTATCACTTTCATTTCCTATGTATGGTTTACCGAGTTCGGCATACCCATTTCTCAGGAATCTTGAGGGATTTGACCCCATTTCTCGACGGGTTAATAAATTAGCACAATCGCTTTTCGCACATCGGTCATTAAAAATTGCGCTAATTTATTCACTCCATTTTCACCCTCAAGTTCGTACACCATTTCTTTTTTCCTTCCGCCATTCTTCCTCTCATATACCGAGACCGTATCCCGCTGCTATCTCCATACGGTCTTGCGTATTCTCCATTTCTTTTCTCTTCACATTCTTTCACCAAACCGCATATTACATAGATAGAATTTTTGAATGGTTGGTACTCACTTTTGGCCTGTGTAAGGCCTTGTATAGCTTGATACCGTTCTCTCCCCTCCTAATCCTGAACTTCAACGCTAAACAGTGGAAACACTGTTTGGGGGGAACCTTTTGGTGTACATATTTTTGGTTTTTATTTTTGTATATAATTTGTTTTTGGGGAGGCACCGACAATTTTGACTCTCTTGGTGTAGCCTGACAGTGAGGGCACTGTCAAGTTTAAGTTTGGGGGTGTGCTCGGTAAGCTTTCTACCTTCGCATTCATTTGTATATTCTGCATTTGCATACTTATTTAAAAACCCATAAAAATCAGAAAATTTTCTAAAAACATAAAAACTGTGTCGTCAAGTTAGCTAGCGGGAGAACTTAGATTCAATATTTCGACGGTTTTATTTGATAAGATAGGAACAACTAAATCCTATTTTTAGATTTTGAAAACCTGAAAAATAACTCTCCTTTGAAGTTAACTATAGCTAATATACGTCTTTACATCACACTACACGTGTCGTGAGGTTTGAAAATTAAATGACAAGTCTATTATGTCTGAAAACTTTTAAATTGATACACTATTTTATGAGAATCAAATAGGTTTATTCTGAAATAAGTAATATCAAGACTAGGTTTAAAGAGAGGTGAATATGAAGGGATATTATTGAGGCCTTAATTGGAACTAATTCTGAAGAATAACCCATCTGGAACTTGATTGGAATGATTACACACCTAACCCACTAAAAACGTCTTTTATCCAAAAAATAATTGAACTACCAGTTATATCTCCGTCTGCATTAAATCATCATGATTTTCACGCTAAAATTGTCTTTTGTTTTTGGGCCTAAGTAACTTGAGTAATTAAGTCCGCTGGGGTGTCTCTACACCTAATGCTCTAAAACCAACTGGTTTGAGAGCATTGGCCCAAAGCTCGCTAAGAAGCCTAGAAAGTCCAAATTAAAACAAAGTCAAGCAAGTGTTCTCTCCGAGTTAAAATTCCTAACGGTTCTTTGTGTGAGAATAATCTTGACAAGAGACAGATTTTTATAAAAAAGTATTTCTTGCGGAGATATGAAGGTTTCATTCTATGATAAAGACTATTGCACGTTCACAAAGGTGTGTATGAAATGAAAACAAGAAAAAGGTGGAGTGAAAAATAAGACCTAGTTTCCTGTTATGGAAGATAGAAATTCTGAATTTGAAACCTTACTGGAAAACAAAACTTGAGAAATACTTAACTCCTTATAAAACTTATGTGATCCTTTTTAAATTTTTATCTGGGATTTATTTTGTGACATGACGACTTTAATCGATCCTTTTGAAACTTAACGACACTATTTGCACTGCACGTAAAGACATATAAAATCTTAAGTTAAAAGAGAAGCGAGGTGTGAAAAATAAAGGTTCGATGGTTCTAAATTTAGGATAATAGAATTGTTATCTTTTAAACAAAACCTTAGGGTTTGAATCATAGTTATTTCGCAAAACTAGCTTGACGGGATTTTGTGGGTAGTATCCGCTGAAAACCCTCAGGAGACAACACTCCTCCTACTAGGGACACCTAGAGGTTTAACGGCTTATTGCACATGCTCAGTGCAATCGCGTTCCCTGCGAAAGTGCGGTTAGGATTTTCTTTTGTGAATAAATGGTTTTGCTCGGGACGAGCAAAAGATAAGTTTGGGGGTATTTGTTCATATCAGAAAACTGCATTCTAATACCGCCCATTCATTATCTATTTGTTGTATTTATCGGTACTATTAACCAATGTCTGCTCAGTAATACAGATTACAGGTATCCGTGATAAAATACTGGAAATACATTTAAAAGCATGGATATATCAATTGAGAGCCGACACTGAGACCAGAAACGCAAACCGACCAATACTTCAGGAGTCCCTTTTTGCAACAAGTTTGTGTACACATTTTTCTATCTAAATGGTCCAACACAACAAATGTGTACACAAGACTTTTAGGCACATGTGGATATGCATTCAAGACAAAATATTATATGCATTCAAGGCTAAACATCATGTGTTGATTTTTTCCTTCCAAAACTGAAATCAAATAAAAAGGAATCAAACAAATCAGCATGAGCCATAATGGGGCAGCCATGAATCAAGCCACATGTGGGAATGGAGTAATGAGCATTTAATGGTGAAGATTATGTGTGTGATTTAAAGATTAAAATTTCCTTCCAAAACTGAGTGCAAATCAAATTCAAATAGACAAATCAGCATGGACCATGATAGGGAAGACAAGAATCAAGTCACAAATGGACATGAAGTAATGAGCATTCAATGCTAAAGATTTTGTGTTGATTTAAAAATTCGAATTTGCCTCCATTCTTTGGAGCCTATAAATACAGACCACGGGGCAAAGGTTCAAGGATCAATTCTTTAGTCATTCTTTAGTCTTGGATTGTCATTCTTTGTCCAAGTTTTCTATTCTCCTTTCTTGTAAATAGCTTAGTCCCCTTGAAGTCTTAACCTTCTCTTGATCCTTCAACCTCTTCATTGAGCTTGAAGGTTTAAGGGTTGGTTATTGATCTCAAGGGGTTGTATCGTTCTTGATGATTAATAAAGGTCTTTTTTTGTGCCTTCATTCACCATGAGTTCTTTGCCTCTTCTTGATCTTGCAACCTCTTCATTGAGCTTGCAAGTTTAAGATTTGGTTATTGAACCCATGTCTTGTTTTGGGTTCTATGGTTCTTAGTCTTTCTTACTCGCTCTTTTACTTACATGCATTTTCATTCTTGTCTTTTATTACTTGCAATTTATTACCATGTCATTTAATTACTTGTTTGTAGTCTTTTCTTTTCTTTGTAGCTTTTCTTTTTTTCTCTTTGTTGTTTTGTGAATGTTGGTGTGAATATTGTTGTTAGGAAAAGAGAAAGATTTTGTAAGTTAACATTTCGCTCCTCATTTCCTTTTCCCGTCTTTTCCTATTTGAAACTCCGCCCAAATCTTATGCAAACGCTCCGTTAGGCACCCTACCCTACCAAGGTAAAGGTGATTCCTAACCGTGACCGGTTGCATTCGGTTTGGCCGGAGGCGAAAGCAAGAGACAAGAACGGAAGGACAAGGGTCAATAAGCTGGATTCTATGAATACCGTGCTTAAGTCCCCTAATCCACGTTGTTGCCAATTGTTCTAGCTTCATTGGTTGAGTTCGGCTCAAAGTACTTGAATACGGAATCCATTAACTTACACTATCCTATCGTTTCTTAACAAGCCTTATACTTGAATATACACATAGGTTAGATAACGAACAAATCCGCCATGTTGTTAACTCGTTAGAACAAGAACGTAAAACTTACCATCTCCCTGTGGATCGACCCGTGCTCATCGCGGCTAGCTGCAAAGCGACACCGTCCTGATCGCGGTTAAACTTTAGAACTTTAAATATCCGACACGCTTTTGGCGTGCGATCAGTGGGTGCTTGATATGATCATCATCTGCTACCGGCGTATTGACGAGTCTTTAGAGTCCTACACAGAGGTTTCCTGGCTCAAGCGAAACGAAATAGGAGCGCATATGAGATATGTGCAGGACCGAGAATAATGCGTGTATGTGATACCGTATTTCATTCTCGCGATGGATGTATCGATTGGTTATATTCGATATAACCTAGATATCGAATCAAGGATTGATTCGATAAGCCGATACATAGGATACTAGTCGGTTATATGCGATATGACCTGATCGTTAAATCATGTGTTGATTTAATGATTTAATGTATAATTATATATTTGATATATTACTTTGCATTAACTAGTATTGGTTTACTTTAAATGGATTTTCTCACTTGATGTGCAAGTTGTATATGTGATATACTTTTGTGCACATGTTTGTATCATGTTTGATGATACTTGCTCATTTGGTTAAGTGTATAGAATTAAACCATGGTTAAGTTGAGATTCGGGTTTTGCTTATTCATTTATTCATTTATTTGTTTATTCATTTATTTGGATAAGATTAAGATGAGAATGGTGGCTTTATTTGTTTCTAGTTGAAGCTTCATGAAGCTTTGACTTCTTAACCATTCTTATCTTCATGCTTAACCCTAACCCATCCAAGTAACCATGGTCTATTCTCTACACTCTACCCTAGTTAGTATATGATAAGTATTCATTTTACTTTTCAATTTGGATTAACACTTATCATATTCTAGCTTCATCTTCTTCATCTTCAAGAAAGAAAGCTTGATGCCATCAATGGCAACTTGAGTTCTAAAGTGAGAAATCCAATTCTAAAGTGAACCCACCTCCTATTTCTTCACCCTCTACCTCTTGCCAAGTTGTTTTGGGTGTTTTCTTCACAAGTTTCACAAATCTGTGAAGTCGGAGCTTGAACTTGTGATGCCTCGACGTAGATCATCTTCGGCACGAAGCCGACGACCTAGTCCGCCCATTTCTCCGATGAAGCCGACGATTGAGTTCGGGATTCAAGATGGACAGCGAGAGGAGGCCTACATGGAGCCAAGGAAGTGGAGAACCGGATCTACAAAGGTTGTAGCCTCTCTCTCCTTTAGTTAAGATGTTAACTAGTTTCGTTTTTCGCCTAAATTTCTAGTCGACGATCCGTATTAGGGTTTCTCGGCACCCATAAAATTTGAAATTGGCATGGTTGATGCCTTGTGAGACCTCTATAGTGTGCCTAGGAACCCTACAGTGGTATCAGAGCCTAGCTAGAGCCTTAGGCGAAGTCCACACGGAGTTTGAAGTCCGATCGAACCGAAACCCTAATATCAAAGTTGCTCTCTGTACATTTTTTAAAAACTGTGTTTTTTCCAAATTAAAAATATGCAGAAAATTCAGCAGGACTTTCTAAGAATTACTGTGAAATACGATCACCCAATTCCTCCAAAGTGCGGCGGAACCGCGGCAGAAGCCGGGCGTCTGCGGTGGTTCCGCGGGCGTATGATGACGTCACCCACCCAATTTTGCACAGTAACTTCTTTTATTCAGTGCTGAGTTCTCTGGGAATTTTTAATATTTATTCAAGAGTTGAGTATTCTGGGTTGTATTGGGGACTCGGTATTTCGATCGGATTATCGAACTTTATCTAAGTGCTTTCCGGATAATTTTTTGAATATGTTAAAATGTCCGACCGGATATAAATACCCAACTTTTCCCCTGCCGGAAAATATCCAAGTGTTGGATTTTCTGTGGTTTAAGGACGTTCTGAGTAGTGCAAGTAACGCGATGGTCCCTCTAGAAGACAACAAACCTTAACTCGATTATGTGACCGTCTTGAACTGCCCTTTGAACCTTCGGGTTTGGGGCAGTACGACGTGCCACATGTGAGGCGTTGGCTTGACCCTTCTACGACTGGACCGTTGGTACTGAGGCATGAAGTGAATGTCTTTGAACCTATTTCATGTGTTGGTCGGTTTCGGGAAAACTTGGGTGTTCGAATGTTCGATCGGAAAGTTTAATATTTTCTATTTATCCGGAATGGGATACAATAATTGGAATTCACAAACAGTTATGAGATAACTGAATGAATGTTATAAATCTAGCGGTTTAGTCTCACTTGATATTGAAAAGAGTTTTCGATAATGGGACTAAAATGCGGGGTTTATAACTGTTAGGCATGTGATGTCTAAGTATTTCATTTTGATTAGGCATGCGATGTCTAAAGAGGTTGCGGATTCCAATTGTTGTAGTTTTACACTTTCTTTTCTGTGACCGTAAGTGTAATATGTGATTTCGCCGGTTTCGTTGCTATATGTCAACGACAATTGGGATGCGCATATTTACTTACGTTGATGACATGTGATGTTATGTGTTGCTGGATATGTTATATTGGATCGTCGTGTTTGAATGGCCGGGGGGTTTTTATGTGAGATGAGTGTTTTTCATTTTCTTTCATGTAAAAACTTGTATGTAATATTCTTTTATTTTGGGGCACTTCCAGGTTGCGGAAGATGTCACCTTTTGTATATTATTTACTTTTCCGCATTAGGATAGACCCAAGGAGGGGAGCACAAGTAACCGGGTTCTGGGGTCCAGTGGGAGACCAACTCGAGGAGTCGAGTCCGGGTCTCCTAACCCTAGAATTGGCAGGGTTGCTTGCCGCTCTCATAGGGATCTAGGGGTGTGGGATTGGCTATTCATCACGACCGTGGAATCCTTGTTTTATACTGGCTCGTATTGAAAACACGGACGTCCTAGTATATCCAATGTTTCATATGTTTCTTCTGCTGCGATATCTGTGATGTGATCATGTGATGTTCTGTGATAGATACAGTATATAGTATATATGATATATTATATAGACGTTACTTATGTTTTGCACCCGCACTAGCCCTGCCCTGCTCTGTCGTTAGTTACCTAACCTAACGGTGCACGAGGGGACATCGAGGCGAATGCGGATGGCATAAGTGTACGTCATATCTATCTGTGATGTTTAGTTATTTAAATGATGGGACTTCATTAATATGATTAATGAAATAAAAGAAACCAAATGATGTTGTAGAATCAAATTTAAATAAAACAGGTAGCTACAGTTCTTTCTTTGCATAGCGGTATATATGATATACCCTGCACCTTATTCGATGAGGAAAGGACCGAGATCCCTTCACCGGGAGTGACTCCTTTAGCAATAACTGGAAGATGCTACATACTCGGTCTGCTTTTGATTGCTTCTATAGTTTTTTGCTTTGCACAGTGATATATATGATATATCCCGCACCTCATTCGACGAGGAAAGGGCCGACGATCCCTTCACCGGGAGTGACCCCTTTAGCAAAACTAGAAAAGCCTCAAAATCACTCCATTTCAAAACTACATTTGATCGTACAACGATATCAAGTTCATTACGCAATAGGTTTTCTGAAAACCTGCGTAGCCCTCCGTCATTTCAGATAAGTACTACTTAGTATTCGTGCTACGGTAGTTTGGCATTCGTCAAGGCGTAGTGTACGGTAGCTAACTAGTATTTATCTGCTTATGCATATGATGCAGATTGGATTAGGGTATTCGTACGGCGTTGTTTGGCATTCGTCAAGGGTCGTACGGGTGGGTTTAATTCAATCAAGAAATGTACGGGTTGAACTTGACTAGTGGACTATGGGTTGTTTGGCATTCGTCAAGGTCATAGAACACTAGGGGTAAAATATTATTGGGAATTTCAAGTGTTGAAATTTGCAATGAGATTGCATACCTTCTATGAGATAGTTGGATCCCGATACCCACTGCGAGTAAGAGTTACTCCTGGGAGAGTTTTACACATTGCAATTAGCTAATCAAGTAGGTGTCTAGAAAGGTGTCAACGGGGTTACGCCTCTGGGAAAACGAGGTTTACATTAATTAGGTTCGTGCGAAAGCACGGGGGACCTCCCTCAAAGTACCGACACTGGCTTGGCTGAAAGATTGGAGAACTTGTAGTGTGTAATTAATCCCGGCTAGTCTTTCCTTTTAGGGTTTGAAGGAAGATTTGATAAAAACCAGTGGGAGCCATCCAGATTAGATAAGATAATAACCAATCTGATCTTGCAAGAGCATACGCTAAAGTGTTTTCTTCTCTCTCTCTCCAGGTAGCGACCATTTCATGCCCTAATAAAGATAATAATATGGATGTATTGACCGAACCCGCATGTTATACTGTGCAGGGGAACGTTGAACCCGTTCTATCTTATAAGTGTTATAAGAATGAACAGGAAATAGGAGAATATCTAGATTCTCAAGCCGCCCAAAAGAACATGCATGTTGATGCATTATCTTCGGGTGTGTTAGTTAATGAGAACTGTTTTTCAGTTCACCCTACGTCCTGGGTATTAGATACCGGATCAGGATCCCACATATGTAAGCAGTTACATGGGCTACGGAAAGGTAGAGAACTGGGTAAAGGTGATCATTCCGTTCAAGTAGGGAACGGTGCAAATGTTGCAGCCAAAGCAGTTGGCGAATATCACCTAGTATTACCAAGTGGTGATACAATGATTCTGAATGAGTGCTATTATATACCGAACATGATGTGCAACATTATATCAGTTTCTTTATTAAGTAAAGAAGGATATAATTTTGTAGTACAGGATAATGTTATGAACATATTCCTAGATCAAAAGTTGATTGCATCAGGCTCGTTACATAATGGCATATTCATTCTAAATCAAAATACAGTTCTCAATATACAAAACACACACAAGAGGAAAAGTTCAGAAATGAACGAATCCTACTTGTGGCATTGTAGACTTGGTCATATCAATGCGACACGACTGGCTAAGTTACATAAGGATGGTTATTTGAATCCGTTCGAATTATCATCTTATGATACTTGCCATTCATGTCTCAAAGGAAAAATGACCAAAGCTCCGTTTAGTGGACACGGAGAAAGAGTTACTGAACTCTTAGGACTGGTACATAGTGATGTATGCGGTCCCATGTCTACCCATGCCAGGAACGGTTCTTCCTACTTCATTACATTCACTGACGATCTCTCTAGATACGGGCATGTGTTCCTATTGAAACGCAAGTCTGAAGCTTTTGAGAAATTCAGAGAATATAAGCATGAAGTAGAGAACCAAATGGGCAAAAGTATAAAGATCCTTCGATCTGATCGAGGAGGAGAATACTTGAGCAATGAGTTCCAAGATTATCTAAAAGAGAATGGGATTCTCTCTCAGCTTACTCCACCTTATACACCACAGCACAACGGTGTATCGGAACGAAGGAATCGCACCCTATTAGATATGGTGCGTTCAATGATGAGTACAGCTGAGTTACCTATTTCCTTCTGGGGGTATGCGCTTGAGACAGCCATACACCTATTGAATATGGTTCCTACCAAATCAGTGCCTACCACTCAATATGAGATATGGAAAGGGAAGAGACCATCTCTTAAGTATGTTAAGATATGGGGTTGTCCAGCCTATGTCAAAAGACAAAATCCGGACAAACTCGAGGCAAGATCAGTCTTATATAAGTTTGTAGGATATCCCAAAAATTCACAAGGGTATATCTTCTACCACCCCGAGGAACAAAAGGTGTTTGTTTCACGACATGCCACTTTCTTAGAAAAATGTTTTCTTATGAAACAGATTAGTGGCATTGAGGCAGAACTGGAAGAGGTTCCAGCAACACAAACTATAACTGAAGATTTAGTAGAACCAGAGGATTCAGTAGTACCCGACGAACCCCAGCCTCTCCGCCGATCTAGCAGGGTTTCTCGTCCACCTGAGAGATACTACGGTTTTCTCATTGACGGTGGAAGCGAGGATTGCATCATGGAGGATGATGACCCAACTAGCTTCGAGCAGGCCATCACGCGTAGGGACTCAGTGAAATGGCTGGATGCTATGCGGTCCGAGATGGAATCCATGTACACCAACAAAGTATGGACTTTGGAAGTTGCTCCTGAAGGGGTAAAACCCATCGGGAGCAAGTGGATCTTCAAGAAAAAAACTTGGTGTAGATGGGAAAGTGGAGACTTTCAAAGCTAGACTTGTTGCAAAGGGTTTTCGTCAAAGACCAGGTGTGGACTATGACGAAACCTTTTCTCCAGTGGCTATGCTTAAATCCATCCGGATCATGCTTGCCATCGCTGCATATCATGATTACGAAATCTGGCAAATGGATGTTAAGACCGCCTTTCTAAATGGTGATTTAGAAGAGTGCGTGTACATGACTCTGTAGGGTTCCTAGGCACCCTAATGAGGTCTCACAAGGCATCAACCATGCCAATTTCAAATTTAAACGGTGCCGAGAAACCCTAGAACGGACCGTTGGCTAGATTTCTAGGCGAAAAAGCAACTAGTAAACTACTTTACTAAGAGAATACGGAAATACAACCTTTGTAGATCCGGTGCTCCACCTCCATAGCTTCGTAACGAAGTCCCTTTGCTGTCCAAATGAATTCCCGGGCTCTAGCGTCGGCTTCGTCGGAGAAATGGCGAGCTAGGTCGTCGATGTCCGTGCCGAAGATGATCTACGTCGAGGCATCGCTAAATCAAGCTCCACCTTCACCAAGTCATGAAACCTTGTGAAGGAAACACACTCTACTACTTGGCAAGAGGTAGAGGATGAAGAAATAGGAAGTGGGTAGACTTTAGAATTGGATTTCTCACTCATTTCCATCAATCACCATTGATGGAGCTTGCTTTCTTCAAGTGAAGAAAGGAAGAAGAAGAAGAATTATGTTATGATAAGTTAATTAAAAAAGAAAAGAATAATCAATCCTTATCATAACATGACCATAGTTAAGTGTAGAGAACTAATCATGGTTTAATGCAATGGTTAGGGTTAAGCTAAAAACAAAATGGTCATCAAGTCAAAGCATTCATGAAGCTTCATGAATGAACAAAAGAAATGCCACCATTTTATCATTTCATTTCCTTTTTCCAATAAGAAAAAGATTAATAAATAAATGAATAAAATGAATAAGCAAATAGTAAACCCTAACCATTCCATTAACCAAGGTTTAATTCTATACACTTAATTAAAAAGGCATGTATCATCAAACATGATACAAGCATGTGCACAAAATCATATCGCATATGCAATGCGCACACCCGAGCGAGAAAATCCATTTAAAGTGAACCGATACTAGTTAATGCAAAGTAATATATCAAATATATAATTATGCATTAAATCATTAAATCAACACTTGATTTAACGATCCGGTCATATCGCATATAACCGACTAGTATCATTAGTAACAACTTATCGAATCAACACTTGATCCGATAACCTGGCTATATCGCATATAACCGATCAATGTCACATCGCGAGAATCGAATACAGTATCACATACTGGTATTATTCTCGGTCCCGCACATATCTCATATGCGCTCCTATTTCGTTTTGCTTGAGCCAGGAAACCTCTGTGTAGGACTCTAAAGACTCGTCAATACGCCGGCAGCAGGTGATGATCATATCAAACACCCACAAGCCGCAAGCGGTCTGCTAAACGTAATGGCCACCCGGGTATTGAGCGATCAGAAGATCGACGAGCAAGCCCGCTCACACTCCAGTGAATCCAACCAGTGACACTACCGTACAGTCCGGTCTGATCGTCTGATATGTCGCATATCTCGCCTAGGGGTGGTAAACGTCAGACCCCAATAGCTCGATAAGTCGTGTCGATATGAGGTCTATAACAGTTTGAGAAACTACTGGTAACACTTACCAGTAAATCTCAGCAACCCTGGCCAGGGATTTCCGGTTATAGCCAATCGGACACAGCGCAACATCAACTCCCTATACCGGGAGAGACGAATCCCCTCCTATCGCTCATTGCCTCCATGTGACTCGGGACTGTACCCAAAAACCACCGTTTTGCACGCTCTCTTGGACGTGGTAAGGTGGAAATCAAAGCACAGTGGGAACCACACAAGACTCTATGACGATCTCGGGTCAACAGACTACTCTGTACCAGTGTCACCAGAGAACTGCCATCTGACGTAAGGTATAATACCATCTGGGAGTTCTCGGCAAGTCCGTCCAGTGTACCCAGTCTCCACTGAGCACCCGCATATCATCTCTGATGTCAAACACCAATGGATATGGGATCATCCATCGCCCATCTGTATGGGTCGAGAAGGTATATGCTATTCTACTCTGGTATATCGATGCCCCGTCTCGATATACCCACGACTAGGGACTTTGAAGGATTTACTTATAGACTATGTGTCCCCACTAGTATGATCTGCATCATAGTCCAGGTAGTCAAGTACACATCCTAAGGGCTTTACCAACATGTAACAGAGAGACAATCAGTGTACACGTTAAGGTAAAGATCAACCAGATAGCATACTATCATGTCGAGCAAGAAAGTCCTCCCTATATATGTCACAGCATCCACTACAATATACATCCTATGTACAGTAATGGCCTCTAGGGCATACATATAACTAACAATCTCCCACTTGCACTAGGGCCATCTGTAGCAGTGGTTGTAGTATCTCATACTCAACCATCCCATAAAAGTCTCTCTCTGGGAAAAGGCCTTCGTGAGTGGATCCGCCGTGTTGTCCTCTGAGTCTACTCTCCTGTCCTCGATCCCCTGGAGATCAACCATCTCCATGATCAGGTGATACTGCCTTAGAATATGTCTGGATCACTGATGGGACCTGCGTTCCTTGGCATAAGCCACAACTCCATTGTCTCACAATGGTGGGAACGTAGTTCATCTCATGAACCAATATACACCCAAACAGCCTCTTTGGTAGCATCTTAAGTAGCGATGTATCCTGCCTTTATCGTCTAGTATGTCACGGTATCTAACTTGGAACTCTTCCAACATACCGTCCCTTTACTTAGGGTAAAGACAATGCCTGTGACTGACATTCAGTCATCTTATCACCCCGGAACCTTTCCAGTGATTCTCCCCAGGATCGATTGATACCATCTCACTACAACTAGTGAGTATTCTAACATCCATTTAGATCTATCGCATAGATCCAAAATCCAGGATTTAGGAGGTATCACTTTGATCCTATTATGGAGAATTCTTGTGATAACCGGAGATTGACCGTGCGTAGCATAGGAAACTCCTTCCCTATCAAGAGTATGTCATCCACGTACTCTACGAGGATCGTCACCATACTCCCTACTACCTTTTTGTTTATACAAGGTTCATCTACCATTTTGATGATGTCAAACTCTTTGACTACCACATCAAAACAGATGTTCCAACTCCGCGATGCCTGCTTTATCCTATAAAGCATCTTGTACACGTTTCCGCTGCTCCCACTGTCTACGAAGCACTCTGGCTGTGTACTTACAGACGTTCTCTTCTAAAACATCATTTAGAAAAGGAGTCATGACACCCAACCGCCAGATATCGTAGTCATGGTATGTAGCCGTGGCAAGTAGGATCTGGATGGACTTAAGCATAGCCACTTGAAAAGGTTTCATCATTAACCACGCCTGGTCGATGACGAAAACCTTTACCAAGTCTAGCTTTGAAAGTCTCAACTTTTCCATCTACACCAAGTAATCTTCTCAAGATTTACTTGCTCCTGATGGGGATTTAACCCTTCAGATATTGCAACTAAAGTCCATACTTTGTTGGTGTATAAGGATTCCATCTCAGATCACTAAGCATCCAGCCATTCTTATAGAGTCTTACTCCTGATGGCCAGCTCGAAACTAGTTGGGTCATCATCTCATGATGCAATCCTCGCTCCCACTGTCATAGAGAAACCAAAATATCTCTCAGGTGGATGAGAAACCCTACTAGATCGGCGGAGAGGCTAAGGTTCGTTGGTAACTATTGAATCCTTTGGTTCTGTCAAATCATCAGCTGGAGTTTTGTATAGCTGGAACCTTTCCAGTTCTACATAACAGACCTTGCCTCGAGCTTGTCCGGATTTTGCTTTTCAGACATAGCCCGGACAACCCCAAATCTTAACTAACTTAAGACATGGGCTCTTCCCTTATCATATCAAATATGAAGTGGTAGGCAACTGATTTGATTTGAACCCTATTCAATAGGTATGCAGCTACTCAAGTGCATAACTCCCAAAAAGGAAACAGGTAACTCAGTAGTACTCATCATAGAGCACACCTTATCATATAGGGTGTGATTGCTCCGCCCCGATATACCATCGTGCTATGGTGCATACGGAGGAGTAATGCTGAGAGAGAATCTCATTCTCCTTTAGAAAAGTCCAAGAATTCCGTGCTCAAGTATTCTCCTCCCTGATCGCATCAAAGGACATAATACGTATACCCTCATTTTGGTTCTCTACTTCTAACTTATATTCTGTGAATATCTCAAAAAGGTTCGGACTTGTGTTTCAACAGGAACATAGGTCTGAATCTTGAAAGATCATCAAAGAATGTAATGAAGTACAAAGAACCGGTCTTGGCATATGTAGACAGGGGACCTTACATACATCAACATGTATCATCCCAAGAGTTTACTAACTCTTTCTCTGTTTCCAATAAACAGGGCTATGATCATCTTATCTCTGTGACATGACTGGTAAGTTTCATAAGATGTAAATTTAAACAGATTTAAATATGCATCTATGTGGAACTTCAGCTAGTCGGGTCACATTGATATGACCTAGTCTACAATACCTCAAGAAGAATTCGTTCATTTCTGAACTCTTCCTCTTGTGTGTGATCCATATACTGAGAACTGTAGTTTGATTTAGAAATCAATGCTTTTAGATAACGTGCCTGAACCGATCAACTTTTGATATAGGAAATGTTCAAAACATTATCCAACAATACAAAATTTTATCATTTCTTTACTAATAAAGAGAGAGATATGATTTTGTATATCAGGTTCGGTATCTAATAACATTCGTTCAGAATCAATGTATTGATAATACAGGGTGACAGTGACCAACAGACTTGGCTGCAATTCTTGCCCCGTTTTCTGCCTCATGAAACTTATCACCCGTTCTCAGTTCTCTACCTTTCTGTAGCCCTATGTAACAGATTACATATCTGGGATCCTGATCTGGTATCACATACCCAGGACGTAAAGGATACTGAGAAACAGTTCTTTGTAATGAACACACCCGAAGATGATGCATCAGCATGCACTCTCTTCGTTTGGGCGGCACGGGAATTCTGGTAATCCCTAATTTCCTGCTCTGTCTTATAACAATTATAAGTTGGAGCGGGACCAACGTTCCCCAGCTCAGTATAACAAGCGGGTTCGGTCAATTATTCCGTATTACTATCTTGATTAAGGCGTGATATGGTCGCTACCTGGAGAGAGAGAGAAGAAAACACTCAGCGTGCGCTCTTGCAAGAATAGATTGGTTATTATTTTATCTAATCAGGATGGCTCCCACTGCTTTTTATCAAATCTTCCTTCAAACCCTAAAAGGAAAGACTAGCCGGGATTAATTACACACTACAAGTTCGCCAATCTTTCAGCCAGGCCAATGTCGGTACTTTGAGGGAGGTCCTCCGTGCTTTCGCACGAACCTAATTAATGTAAATCTCATTTTCCCAGAGGCGTAACCTCGTTAACACCTTTCTAGACACCTACTTGATCGGCTAATTGTAATGTGTAAAACTCTCCCAGGAGTAACTCTTACTCGCAGCGGGTATCGGGATCCAACTATCTCATAGAAGGTATGCAATCTCATTACAAATTTCAACACTTGAAATTCCCGATAATATTTTGCCCCTAACGTGCTATGACCTTGACGAAAGCCAACAAACCATAGCCCGCTAATCAAGTTCAACCCGTACATTTCTTGATCGAATTAAACCCACCCGCACGACCCTTGACGAAAGCCAACAAAGCCGCACGACTACCCTAATCCAATCGCATCGTATGCTGGCAGATAAGCAGCATATAGCTACCGCACACTGCACCTTGACGAAAGCCAACAAATGCAGCACGAATACTATATACAACTTATCTGAAATGACGGAGGGCTACGACAGGTTTTTCTGAAAACCTATTGCGTAATGAACTTGATATCGTTGTAGAATCAAATGATTTTAAAATGGAGTGATTTTGAGGCTTTTCTAGTTTTGCTAAAGGAGTCACTCCCGGTGAAGGGATCGTCGGTCCTTTCCTCGTCGAATGAGGTGCGGGATATATCATATATATCACTGTGCAAAGCAGAACTCTTAAAAGCAATCAAAAGACAAACCGAGTGTGTAGCATCTGCCAGTTATTGCTAAAGGAGTCACTCCCGGTGAAGAGATCTCGGTCCTTTCCTCATCGAATAAGGTGCAGGATATATCACATATACCGCTGTGCAAAGCAAGAACTGTAGCTTCCTGTTTTTATTTTGAAATTCGATTCTACAACATCTTAGGTTTCTTTTATTTTCATTAATCACATTAATGAAGTCCCATCATATAAGTACCTAAACATCAAAGATAAATACGACGTACACTTATGCCATCCGCATTCGCCTCGATGTCCCCTCGTGCACCGTTAGGTTAGGTAACTAACGGCAGAGCGGGACAGGGCTAGCGCGGGTGTATAACATAAGTAACGTCTATATAATATATCATATATACTATATATAGCATTTATCACAGAACATCACATAATCGCATCACAGATATCGCAGCAGAAGAATCATATGAAATATTGGATATACTAGGACGTCCGTGTTTTCAATACGAGCCAGTATAAAACATGGATTCCACGGTCGTGATGAATAGCCAAACCCACACCCCTAGACCCCTACGAGAGCGGCAAGCAACCCTACCAATTCTAGAGTTAGGAGACCCGGACTCGATTCCTCAAGTTGGTCTCCCACTGGACTCCAGAACCCGGTTACTTATGCCCTCCTCCTTGGGTCTATCCTAGTGCGGAAAAGTAAATAATATACAAAAGGTGACAACTTCCGCAACCTGGAAGTGCCCCAAATAAAAGAATATTACATACAAGTTTTTACATGAATGAAAATGAAAAACACTCATCTCACATAAAACCCCCCCGGCTATTCAAACACGACGATCCAATATAACATATCCAGCAACACATAACATCACATGTCATCAACGTAAGTAAATATGCACATCCCAATTGTCGTTGACAAATAGCAACGAAACCGGCGATATCACATATTACACTTACGGTCACAGAAAAGAAAGTGTAAAACTACAACAGTTGGAATCCGCAATCTCTTTAGACATCGCATGCCTAATCAAATGAATTACTTAGACATCACATGCCTAACAATTATAAACCCCGCATTTTAGTCTCATTATCGAAAACTCTTTTCAATGTCAAGTCGGGTAATTCAACAAGATTCCCGACATCCTGATCGAATGCTCGTCGCAAACTTTAGTAGACGGCCGCACCCCCGACGCCGTCGACGAAGTGCACCAAGGCGGAACACCGCTGCCGCGAGCACCCGAACGGACGCTTTCACCGACGGGGTTCTCCTACAGTCACTTGGTCGGGGCTATGGAGTGAGGCTGTCTATTAAGTTTACCCGGCGAGTATCCGCGTACACTACGTGATTGCGACGGACTTTTGATCACATCAAAATTCCGTGGCAACCGATCAAGTGAGACTAAAGTGCTATGTTTATAACATTCATTCAGTTATCTCATAACTTTTGTGAATTCCAATTATTGTATCCCATTCCAGATAAATAGAAAATGTTAAACTTTTCGATCGAACAGTCAAACACCCAAGTTTTCCCGATATAGATCAACACATGAAATAAGTCTAACAACATTCAGTTCGTGCCTCAGTACCAACGGTCCAGCCGTAGAAGGGTCAAGCCAACGCCTCACATGTGGCACGCCGTACTGCCCCAAACCCTAAGGTTCAAAGGGCAGTTCAAGACGGTCACATAATCGAGTTAAGGTTTGTTGTCTTCTAGAGGGTCCATCGCGTTACTTGCACTACTTAGAACGTCGTTAAACTACGGAAAAATCCAACACTTGGAAATTTCCCGACAAGGGAAAAATTGGGTATTTATATCCGGTCGAACTTTTTAACATATTCTAAAATTTATCCGGAAAGCCACATAGACAAAATTTGATACTCCGATCGAAACACCGAATCCCCAAAACAACCCCAGAAAATTCAACTCTTGAATAAAAAAAAATAAAAATTTCCAGAAGACTCAGCACTTTGACACAAGAATTACTGTGCAAGACACGTGGTATAAATCACCAGCATGGCCGCGGAACCGCCGCGAAACCCAGGGTGGGGCCGCGGTTCCGTGGCTCTTTGGTAGATTTAGAGCCACGTGCTTCACAGTAACTCATAGGATTCCCTGATGAATTTTTTGGCAATTTTTAATTCATAAAAATCCCAGTTTTTTGAAAAAGTCCAGAGAGCAATTTTTTGGGTCGGGTTTCGGTTCGACCGGGTTTCAAATTCCGTCTAGACTTCGCCTAAGGCTCTAGCTAGGCTCTGATACCACTGTAGGGTTCCTAGGCAACCTAATAAGATCTCACAAGGCATCAACCATGCCAATTTCAAATTTAAACGGTGCCGAGAAACCCCTAGAACGGACCGTTGGCTAGATTTCTAGGCGAAAAAGCAACTAGTAAACTACTTTACTAAGAGAATACGGAAATACAACCTTTGTAGATCCGGTGCTCCACCTCCATAGCTCCGCAACGAAGTCCCTTTGCTGTCCAAATGAATTCCCGGGCTCTAGCGTCGGCTTCGTCGGAGAAATGGCGAGCTAGGTCGTCGATGTCCATGCCGAAGATGATCTACGTCGAGGCATCGCTAAATCAAGCTCCACCTTCACCAAGTCATGAAAACTTGTGAAGGAAACACACTCTACTACTTGGCAAGAGGCAGATGATGAAGAAATAGGAAGTGGGTAGACTTTAGAATTGGATTTCTCACTCATTTCCATCAATCACCATTGATGGAGCTTGCTTTCTTCAAGTGAAGAAAGGAAGAAGAAGAAGAATTATGTTATGATAAGTTAATTAAAAAAGAAAAGAATAATAAATCCTTATCATAACATGACCATAGTTAAGTGTAGAGAACTAATCATGGTTTAATGCAATGGTTAGGGTTAAGCTAAAAACAAAATGGTCATCAAGTCAAAGCATTCATGAAGCTTCATGAATGAACAAAAGAAATGCCACCATTTTATCATTTCATTTCCTTTTTCCAATAAGAAAAAGATTAATAAATAAATGAATAAAATGAATAAGCAAATAGTAAACCCTAACCATTCCATTAACCAAGGTTTAATTCTATACACTTAATTAAAAAGGCATGTATCATCAAACATGATACAAGCATGTGCACAAAATCATATCGCATATGCAATGCGCACACCCGAGCGAGAAAATCCATTTAAAGTGAACCGATACTAGTTAATGCAAAGTAATATATCAAATATATAATTATGCATTAAATCATTAAATCAACACTTGATTTAACGATCCGGTCATATCGCATATAACCGACTAGTATCATTAGTAACAACTTATCGAATCAACACTTGATCCGATAACCCGGCTATATCGCATATAACCGATCAATGTCACATCGCGAGAATCGAATACAGTATCACATACTGGTATTATTCTCGATCCCGTACATATCTCATATGCGCTCATATTTCGTTTTGCTTGAGCTAGGAAACCTCTGTGTAGGACTCTAAAGACTCGTCAATACGCCGGCAGCAGGTGATGATCATATCAAACACCCACAAGCCGCAAGCGGTCTGCTAAACGTAACGGCCACCCGGGTATTGAGCGATCAGAAGATCGACGAGCAAGCCCGCTCACACTCCAGTGAATCCAACCAGTAACACTACCGTACAGTCCGGTCTGATCGTCTGATATGTCGCATATCTCGCCTAGGGGTGGTAAACGTCAGACCCCAATAGCTCGATAAGTCGTGTCGATATGAGGTCTATAACAGTTCAAGAAACTACTGGTAACACTTACCAGTAAATCTTAGCAACCCTGGCCAGGGATTTCCGGTTATAGCCAATCGGACACAGCGCAACATCAACTCCCTATACCGGGAGAGACGAATCCCCTCCTATCGCTCATTGCCTCCATGTGACTCGGGACTGTACCCAAAAACCACCGTTTTGCACGCCCTCTTGGACATGGTAAGGTAGAAATCAAAGCACAGTGGGAACCACACAAGACTCTATGACGATCTCGGGTCAACAGACTACTCTGTACCAGTGTCACCAGAGAACTGCCATCTGACGTAAGGTATAATACCATCTGGGAGTTCTCAGCGAGTCCGTCCAGTATACCCAGTCTCCACTGAGCACCCGCATATCATCTCTGATGTCAAACACCAATGGATATGGGATCATCCATCGCCCATCTGTATGGGTCGAGAAGGTATACGCTAGTCTACTCTGGTATATCGATGCCCCGTCTCGATACACCCACGACTAGGGACTTTGAAGGATGTACTTATAAACTATCTGTCCCCACTAGTATGATCTGCATCATAGTCCAGGTAGTCAAGTACACATCCTAAGGGCTTTACCAACATGTAACAGAGAGACAATCAGTGTACACGTTAAGGTAAAGATCAACCAGATAGCATACTATCATGTCGAGCAAGAAAGTCCTCCCTATATATGTCCCAGCATCCACTACAATATACATCCTGTGTACAGTAATGGCCTCTAGGGCATACATATAACTAACAGACTCAGCCAGAGGGCTTCGTAGACAGTGGGAGCAGCGGGAAGGTATGCAAGCTGCTTAAATCCATTTATGGATTAAAGCAAGCATCGCGGAGTTGGAACATCTGCTTTGACGTCGTTATCAAAGAGTTTGATTTCGTCAAAAACCCAGATGAACCTTGTATCTACAAGAAGGTAGCAGAAAGTAAGGTTGTCTTCCTCGTATTGTACGTGGACGACATACTCTTGATAGGAAATGATATTTCTATGCTGCAATCGGTCAAGCTCTTCTTATCACAAAGATTCTCAATGAAAGATCTTGGTGATGCTTCCTGCATATTGGGAATTAGGATCTATAGAGATAGATCCAAACGGATATTGGGATTGTCCCAATCCAGGTACATTGACACCGTACTAAAGAGGTTTAGTATGGAAGAATCCAAGCGTGGGAACTTACCCACGATCTCTGGAGTCACTCTCTCCAAAGAGATGTCTCCCAAGACTGATTTGGAGAGAGCTCGCATGCAAGGGATACCCTATGCTTCGGCTGTAGGCTCTATCATGTATGCGATGCTATGTACCAGACCCGATGTAGCATACTCACTAAGTGTAGTGAGCAGGTATCAAGCTGATCCTGGAGAGAGTCACTGGACAGCTGTGAAGAGCATTCTCAAGTACTTGCGAAGGACTAAAGAGATGCTCTTGGTGTATGGTAACGGAGAACTCCAAGTGGAGTCCTTTACCGATTCGAGCTTCCAGAGTGATAAGGACGACTCTAAGTCGCAGTCGGGATTTGTCTTTACCCTTTACAGAGGGGCGGTTAGCTGGAAGAGTTCCAAGCAAGAAACCGTGGCAGACTCGACGATGGAGGCTGAATACATCGCTGCCAACGATGCTGCCAAAGAGGCTGTCTGGATCAAGAAGTTCATTACTGAACTTGGAGTGGTTCCATCCATTGAGCATCCAATACCTTTGTATTGCGATAACAATGGAGCGGTGGCTTTGGCCAAGGAACCCAGGTCCCATCAGCGATCCAGGCATATTCTGAGGCGGTATCACCTGATCCGGGAGATAGTTGATCGCCGGGAGATCGAGGTCAGGAGAGTTGACACGAAGAACAATACGGCGGATCCACTCACGAAGGCCATTCCCCAGATACAGTTTGAGAGACTCTTCGGGATGCTCGTTATGCGATACTACAGCAGCTGGCCCTAGTGCAAGTGGGAGATTGTTAGTTGTATGTATGCCCTAGAGGCCAGTATTGTACAGATGATGTATATTATATTGGATGCTTGGACATATATAGAGATGACTTTCTTGCTCGATATGATAGTATGCTATATGGTTTCTCTTTATCTTAACATGTACACTTGTCTCATTGCACTGTCTTATAGTTACATGTTGGTAAAGCCCTTAGGATGTGTACTTGACTACCTGGACTGTGATGCAGATCATACTAGTGGGGACATGGTAGTCTATAGATACATCCTTCAAGGTCCCTAGTCGTGGGTGTATCGAGACGGGGCATCGATATACCAGAGTAGACTAGCGTATACGCTTCTCGACCCATGAGATGGGCGATGGATGATCCTATATCCATTGGTGTTTGACATCAGAGATGATATACGGGTGCTCAGTGGAGACTGGGTACACTGGACGGACTCGCCGAGAACTCCCAGATGGTATTATACCTCACGTCAGATGGCAGTTCTCAGGTGACACTTGTGCAGGTTAGTCTGTGGACCCGAGATCGTCATAGAGCCTTGTGTGATTCCCACTGTGCTTTGATCTCCACCTTACCACGTCCATGAGGGCGTGCAAAACGGTGGTCTTTGGGTACAGTCCCGAGTCACATGGAGGCAATGAGCGATAGGAGGGGTTTCGTCTCTCCCGGTATTGGGGGTTGATGTTGCGCTGTGCTCGATTGGCCGTAACAGGGAAGTCCCTGACCAGGGCTGATCAGAGATTTGCTGGTAAGTGTTACTAGTAGTTTCTCGACCCGTTATGAGCCTCACATCGGCACGACTTATCGGTTATTGGGGTCTGACGTTTACCACCCCTAGACTTGATATGCGACATATCAGACGAACAGACCGGACTGTACGGTAAGTGTTACTGGTTGGATTCACAGGAGTGTGAGCGGGCTAGCTCGTCGATCTTCTGATCGCTCAATACCCGGATGGCCGTTACGTTTAGCAGACCGCTTGCGGCTTGTGGGTGCTTGATATGATCATCATCTGCTACCGGCGTATTGACGAGTCTTTAGAGTCCTACACAGAGGTTTCTTGGCTCAAGCGAAACGAAATAGGAGCGCATATGAGATATGTGCAGGACCGAGAATAATGCGTGTATGTGATACCGTATTTCATTCTCGCGATGGATGTATCGATTGGTTATATTCGATATAACCTAGATATCGAATCTCGGATTGATTCGATAAGCCGATACATAGGATACTAATCGGTTATATGCGATATGACCGGATCGTTAAATCAAGTGTTGATTTAATGATTTAATGTATAATTATATATTTGATATATTACTTTGCATTAACTAGTATTGGTTCACTTTAAATGGATTTTCTCACTTGATGTGCAAGTTGTATATGTGATATACTTTTGTGCACATGTTTGTATTATGTTTGATGATACTTGCTCATTTGGTTAAGTGTATAGAATTAAACCATGGTTAAGTTGAGATTAGGGTTTTGCTTATTCATTTATTCATTTATTTGTTTATTCATTTATTTGGATAAGATTAAGATGAGAATGGTGGCTTTATTTGTTTCTAGTTGAAGCTTCATGAAGCTTTGACTTCTTAACCATTCTTGTCTTCATGCTTAACCCTAACCCATCCAAGTAACCATGGTCTATTCTCTACACTCTACCCTAGTTAGTATATGATAAGTATTCATTTTACTTTTCAATTTGGATTAACACTTATCATATTCTAGCTTCATCTTCTTCATCTTCAAGAAAGAAAGCTTGATGCCATCAATGGCAACTTGAGTTCTAAAGTGAGAAATCCAATTCTAAAGTGAACCCACCTCCTATTTCTTCACCCTCTACCTCTTGCCAAGTTGTTTTGGGTGTTTTCTTCACAAATCTGTGAAGTTGGAGCTTGAACTTGTGATGCCTCAACGTAGATCATCTTCGGCACGAAGCCGACGACCTAGTCCGCCCATTTCTCCGATGAAGCCGACGATTGAGTTTGGGATTCAAGATGGACAGCGAGAGGAGGCCTACGTGGAGCCAAGGAAGTGGAGAACCGGATCTACAAAGGTTGTAGCCTCTCTCTCCTTTAGTTAAGATGTTAACTAGTTTCGTTTTTCGCCTAAATTTCTCGTCGACGATCCGTATTAGGGTTTCTCGGCACCCATAAAATTTGAAATTGGCATGGTTGATGCCTTGTGAGACCTCTATAGTGTGCCAAGGAACCCTACACCCATCTCGATAATCCTACGACCAGGGACCTGTATAAGGATGTGCTTATAGACTACCCAGCCCTCACTAGTGTGACTGCTATCACAACGCTGGTAATCAAGCCAAGATCCTAAGGGCTCTACTAATATGTATAAGCGATATGCTAAAAGAAACATACGTACATATCTGAGTAGAAACAAACCAAGTAGCATACTACCATTTTTAGCATGACTGTTAATACAACTGTGAATATCCCAAGCTTCCATTAGTAATATACAAGCCAGTATGATACAATAATAGCTTCTAGGACATATACTCTAACAATCTCCCACTTGCACTAGGGCCATGTACTGGCGTATCGCAGACCTATCATCTCGATTAGCCGCCCGAACCGTGTCTGAGGGATGGCCTTCGTGGGTAGATCAACAGTGTTATCCTCTGTATCTACTCTCCTCATCTCGATCTCCTGGCGATCTATGATCCCCTGATCAGGTGATACCGCCTTAAGATGTGTCTGGACTTCTGATGGGACCTGGGTTTCTTCGCTAAATCTATAGCGCCGTTGTTGTCGCAATACAGCGGTATTGGATCAACAATGGTAGGAACCACCTAAAGTTCAGTTAAGAACTTCCTCATCCAGACAGTTTCTTTTGCGGCATCGCAAGCAGCTATGTACTCCGCTTCCGTCGTCGAGTCAGCAACGGTGTCCTTCTTGGAGCTCTTCCAACAGACCGCCCCTTAATTGAGGGTAAAGACATATCCCGACATGGACTTAGAGTCATCCTTGTCACTCTGGAAGCTGGAGTCAGCAAAAGCCTCGATCTGAAGGTCTTTTCCGCCATACACCAAGAACATCTCCTTAGTCCTTCTCAGGTACTTGAGAAAGTTCTTTACTGCTATCCTGTGCTTCTCCCCTGGGTTCGACTGATACCGTCTTACAACGCTCAATGCGTAGGCTACATCTAGTCTGGTACATAACATCGCATACATTATAGAGCCTACCGCTGACGCGTAGGGTATAAATGACATGTGAGCCCTTTCCAAATCAGTCTTTGGAGACATCTCTTTGGAGAGGGTGATTCCGTGACAAGCCGGTAGATTACCGCGCTTAGAATCATCCATACTGAATCATTTCAGTTTGGTGTTTATGTACTTTGACTGTGAGAGTCCAACTATCCGTTTAGATCTATCACGATAGATCTGGATCCCCAGAATGTAGGAGGCATCACCCAGGTCCTTCATGGAGAACTTCTGTGACAAGAATCCTTTGACTGACTGTAGTATAGGAATATCATTTCCTATTAAGAGAATGTCATCCACGTATAAGACGAGGAATACTACAATTCTCCCTACATTCTTACTGTAAATGCATGGTTCATCTGGAATTTTGACAAAGTTGAATTCTGTAACAGTATCATCAAAACAGATGTTCCAACTCCGCGATGCCTGCTTTAGTCCATAAATAGACTTAAGCAACTTGCACACTTTCCCGCTGCTCCCACTCTAAATGAAACCCTATGGCTGATCCATATAGACGCACTCTTCCAAATTACCATTTAGAAAAGCTGTCTTTACGTCCATCTGCCCGATCTCATAATCATGGAAGGCAGCAATGGCAAGAAGGATCCGAATGGATTTGAGCATAACCACTGGAGAAAAGGTTTCGTCATAGTCCAAACCATGTCTTTGACGAAAACTCTTTGCAACAAGTATAGCCTTATAGGTTTCAACCTATCCATCTACACCAACCTTCTTTCTGAAGATCAATTTGCATCCTATAGATTTTACCCCTTCTGGAGCAATGTCCAAAGTCCATACTTTGTTGGTGTACATGGACTCCATCTCGATCCGCATTGCATCCAACCATTTTACTGAGTTGCCGCTCTGAATGGATTGCTGGAAGTTAGTAGGCTCATCATTGTCAATGATGCAATCCTCTCGATCCCCGTTTATGAGAAAATCGTAGTATCACTCGGGAGGATGAGACTGCATACTACTTTTACGGATTGGAGCTGGGATGTCCCTTTCTTCTGAAACTTCTGGTTCTACCAAGATTTCAGTAATAGCTTGTGGTTCTGTAATTTCTTCCAGTTCTACTGCACTCCCACTCTTCTGATTTTCTAAAAATTCAGTTTCCAAAAAGTGGGCATGACGAGAAACAAATACCTTTTGTTCCTCTGCGTAATAGAAAAAATACCCCTTGGAGTTCTTTGGGTATCCCACAAACTTACACTGTACTGAGCGTGCTTCGAGCTTGTCCGCATGCTTCTTTTTTACAAAAGATGGACACCCTCGTATCTTAAGGTACTTAAGACAGGGTTTCTTCCCAATCCACATCTGATATGGTGTGGTAGGCATAGTCTTGGTTGGAACCTGATTCAAAAGATATGCAGCTGATTCTAGCGCATAACCTCAGAAGGATCTCGGTAACTCAGCCTTACTCATCATGGAACGAACCATATCCAATAGGGTTCGATTCCGCCTTTCTGATACACCATTGTGTTGGCGTGTATGGAGGAGTAATCTGAGAGAGAATTCCATTCTCTTTTAGGTAACCCAGGAACTCGGCACTTAAGTATTCACCACCTCGATTAGATCTTAGTGTCTTGATACTTTTGCATGTTTGTTTTTCCACTTCATTCTTGTATTCTTGGAATTTCTCAAAGGCCTCGGATTTGTGCTTCATCAAGAAGACATGTCCATACCTAGAGAAATCATCCATAAAAGTAATGAAATAGGAATAACCACTTCGCTCATATGTAGACATTGGACCGCATACATCACTGTGTATGAGTCCTAAGAGCTCGCTCGCTCTTACTCCGTGTCCAGTGAACGGAGTCTTTGTCATTTTTTCCATGAGACAAGATTGACAAGTGGCATAAGACTGATATTCGAATGGATTCAAATATCCTTTTCTATGTAACTTTGTCAACCGTGTTTTATTGATGTGACCCAGTTTACAATGCCATAAGAAAGCCTGATTTGTTTCTGGAGACTTTCTCTTAAGTGTGTTCTGGACACTGAAAACCTGAGCTTGATTCAATACGTATATACCGTTGATCAGTCGAAAATATTGCATTTTTAACACGACAATTTCCCTGCCATTTGCACTCATCTAGAGGTATTCGGTGTTAATATAGCACATATTAGCAAAACAGACGTAAAATACCAAATTACCTGTGTTATACCTTAAAACCGACATTTTGAGGGAAATTGAGTGTTTATCATTGTTAGTTATATGTATGCCCTAGAGGCCATTACTATACATAGGATGTATATTGTAGTGGATGCTGGGACATATATAGGGAGGACTTTCTTGCTCGACATGATAGTATGCTATCTGGTTGAACTTTACCTTAACGTGTATACTGATTGTCTCTCTGTTACATGTTGGTAAAGCCCTTAGGATCTGTACTTGACTACCTGGACTATGATGCGGATCATACTAGTGGGGACATGGTAGTCCATAAGTACATCCTTCAAAGTCCCTAGTCGTGGGTGTATCGAGACGGGGCATCGATATACCAGAGTAGACTAGCGTATACCTTCTCGACCCATACAGATGGGCGATGGATGATCCCATATCCATTGGTGTTTGACATCAGATATGATATATGGGTGCTCAGTAGAGACTGGGTACACTGGACGGACTCGCCGAGAACTCCCAGATGGTATTATACCTCACGTCAGATGGCAGTTCTCTGGTGACACTGGTACAGAGTAGTCTGTTGACCCGAGATCGTCATAGAGTCTTGTGTGGTTCCCACTGTGCTTTGATTTCCATCTTACCACGTCCAAGAGGGCGTGCAAAACGGTGGTTTTTGGGTACAGTCCCGAGTCACATGGAGGCAATGAGCGATAGGAGGGGATTCGTCTCTCCCGGTATAGGGAGTTGATGTTGCGCTGTGTTCGATTGGCTATAACAGGAAATCCCTGGCCAGGGTTGCTGAGATTTACTGGTAAGTGTTACCAGTAGTTTCTCGAACAGTTATAGACCTCATATCGACACGACTTATCGAGCTATTGGGGTCTGACGTTTACCACCCCTAGGCGGGATATGCGACATATCAGACGATCAGACCGGACTGTACGGTAGTGTTACTGGTCGGATTCACTGGAGTGTGAGCGGGCTTGCTCGTCGATCTTCAGATCGCTCAATACCCGGGTGGCCGTTACGTTTAGCAGACCGCTTGCGGCTTGTGGATGCTTGATATGATCATCATCTGCTGCCGGCGTATTGACGAGTCTTTAGAGTCCTACACAGAGGTTTCCTGGCTCAAGCGAAACGAAATAGGAGCGCATATGAGATATGTGCGGGACCGAGAATAATACGAGTTTGTGATACTGTATTCGATTCTCGCGATGTGACATTGATCGGTTATATGCGATATATCCGGGTTATCGGATCAAGTGTTGATTCGATAAGATGTTACTAATGATACCAGTCGGTTATGTGCGACATGACCGGATCGTTAAATCAAGTGTTGATTTAATGATTTAATGCATGATTATATATTTGATATATTACTTTGCATTAACTAGTATCGGTTCACTTTAAATGGATTTTCTCACTCGGGTGTGCGCATTGCATATGCGATATGATTTTTGTGCACTTAATTGTATCATGTTTGAGGATACATGTTTACTTGTGTTTTGTGTAAAGTTTAAACCATGGTTATGAATGGTTACGGTTTACATTTTCATATCTATTTATTTATTCATTTATTCATTTTGGAAAATGAAAAGCAAATGAGAAAATGGTGGCTTCTTTTGTTTTGTTCATGAAGCTTCATGAAGACTTTGACCAAGTGACCATTTTTGTCTCATGCTTAACCCTAACCATCCCATTAACCATGATTTATTCTCTACACTTGACCATGGTTCAATTATGATAAGTATTCTTTTTACTTTTCATTTTTATTTAACTTATCATATCTTTTTCTTCTTCTTCTTCCTTGAACTCAAGAAGAAAAGCTTGAAGTCATCAACGGTGATTGATGATAAAGAGTGAGAAATCCAATTCTAAATTGAACCCACTTCCTATTTCTTCATCCTCTATCTCTTGCCAAGTAGTAGAGTGTGTTTCCTTCACAAGTTTTCAAGACTTGGTGAAGGTAGAGCTTGATTTAGCGATGCCTCGACGTAGATCATCTTCGGCATGGACATCGACGACCTAGCTCGCTTTTTCTCCGACGAAGCCGACTCTAGAGCCCGGATTCCTTTTGGACAGCGGAGACGACTTCGTTGCGGAGCTATGGAGGTGGAGCACCGGATCTACAAAGGTTGTATATCCGTATCCCTTAGTTAAGTGTTAACTAGTTAGATTTTTCGCCTAGTTTTCTAGCAAACGATCCGTAGTCGGGTCTCTCGGCACCTAGAATTTTTGAAATTGGCATGGTTTATGCCTTGTGAGACCTAACTAGTGTGCCTAGGGACCCTACAGTGGTATCAGAGACTAGCTAGAGCCTTAGGCGAAGTCTAGACGGAATTTGAAGTCCGAACGACCCGAAAACCCAAACCGGAATATGCTCTCTGGACTTTTTCCGAAAATGCGGATTTTTGTGTATTAAAAATGCCTAAAAAATTCAATAAATAATTATAAGAATTACTGTGCAAACTCAGGCGAAAGATTCATCCAACAGAGCGCGGAACCGCGGCAGAAGCCCAGCTTCTGCGGCGGTTCCGCGGCTAGGTAGTAACGTCATCACATATTTTCTGCACAGTAATTCCTATTTAATTATTCTGGATTTTATGGGAATATTTAAAATTTATTCCAGAGTTGAATGTTCTGGGTTGTTTTGGGGATTCGGTGTATCGATCGGAGTATCAAATTTTGTCTGTGTGGCTTTCCGGAAAATTTTAGAATATGTTAAAAAGTTCGACCGGATATAAATACCCAATTTTTCCCCTGTCGGGAAATTTCCAAGTGTTGGATTTTTCCGCAGTTTAACGACGTTCTAAGTAGTGCAAGTAACGCGATGGACCCTCTAGAAGACAACAAACCTTAACTCGATTATGTGACCGTCTTGAACTGCCCTTTGAACCTTCGGGTTTGGGGCAGTACGGCGTGCCACATGTGAGGCGTTGGCTTGACCCTTCTACGGCTGGACCGTTGGTACTGAGGCACGAACTGAATGTTGTTAGACTTATTTCATGTGTTGATCTGTATCGGGAAAACTTGGGTGTTCGAATATTCAATCGGAAAGTTTAACATTTTCTGTTTATCTGGAATGGGATACAATAATTGGAATTCACAATAAGTTATGAGATAACTGAATGAATGTTATAAACACAGCACTTTAGTCTCACTTGATCGGTTGCCACGGAATTTCGATGTGATTAAAAGTCCGTCGCAATCACGTAGTGTACGCGGATACTCGCCGGGTAAACTTAATAGACAGCCTCACTCCATAGCCCCGACCAAGTGACTGTAGGAGAACCCCGTCGCCGAAAGCATCCCTCCGGGTGCTCGTGGTAGCGGTGTTCCGCCTTGGTGCACTTCGTCGACGGTATCGGGGGTGCAGCCGTCTACTGAAGTTTGCGACGAGCATTCGATCAAAATGTCGGGAATCCTGTTGAATTGCCCGACTTGGTATTGAAAAGTGTTTTCGATAAAGAGACTAAAATGCGGGGTTTATAATTGTTAGGCATGCGATGTCTAAGAAATTCATTTGGTCAGGCATGCGATGTCTGAGGTGGTTGCGGATTCCAACTGTTGTAGTTTTACACTTTCTTTTCAGTGACCGTAAGTGTAATATGTGATATCGCCGGTTTCGTTGCTATATGTCAACGACAATTGGGATGCGCATATTTACTTACGTTGATGACATGTGATGTTATGTGTTGCTGGATATGTTATATTGGATCGTCGTGTTTGAATAGCCGGGGGTTTTTATGTGAGATGAGTGTTTTTCATTTTCATTCATGTAAAAACTTGTATGTAATATTCTTTTATTGGGGCACTTCCAGGTTGCGGAAGTAGTCACCGTTTGTATATTATTTACTTTTCCGCACTAGGATAGACCCAAGGAGGAGGGAATAAGTAACCGGGTTCTGGAGTCCAGTGGGAGACCAACTCGAGGAGTCGAGTCCGGGTCTCCTAACTCCAGAATTGGTAGGGTTGCTTGCCGCTCTCGTAAGGGTCTAGGGGTATGGGTTTGGCTATTCATCACGACCGTGGAATCCGTGTTTTATACTGGCTTGTATTGAAAACACGGACGTCCTAGTATATCCAATATTTCATATGTTTCTTCTGCTGCGATATCTGTGTTGTGACTCTGTGATGGATATAGTATATAGTATATATGATATATTATATAGACGTTACTTATGTTTTACACCCACGCTAGCCTTGCCCCGCTCTGCCGTTAGTTACCTAACCTAACGGTGCACGAGGGGACATCGAGGCGAATGCGGATGGCATAAGTGTACGTCATATCTATCTGTGATGTTTAGGTACTTAAATGATGGGACTTCATTAATGTGATTAATGAAATAAAAGAAACCTAAGATGTTGTAGAATCGAATTTCAAAATAAAACAGGTAGCTACAGTTCTTGCTTTGCACAGCGGTATATGTGATATATCCTGCACCTTATTCGATGAGGAAAGGACCGAGATCCCTTCACCGGGAGTGACTCCATTAGCAATAACTGGCAGATGCTACACACTCGATTTGTCTTTTGATTGCTTTTAAAAGTTTTTGCTTTGCACAGTGATATATATGATATATCCCGCACCTCATTCGACGAGGAAAGGACCGACGATCCCTTCACAGGGAGTGACTCCTTTAGCAAAACTAGAAAAGCCTCAAAAGCACTCCATTTTAAAATCATTTGATTCTACAACGATATCAAGTTCATTACGCAATAGGTTTTCAGAAAAACCTGTCGTAGCCCTCCGTCATTTCAGATAAGTATTAGTTAGTATTCGTGCTACGGTTGTTTGGCATGCGTCAAGGCGTAGTGTACGGTAGCTAACTAGTGCTTATCTGCCAGCATATGATGCGATTGGATTAGGGTATTCGTACGGCGTTGTTTGGCATGCGTCAAGGGTCGTGCGGGTGGGTTTAATTCAATCAAGAAATGTACGGGTTGAACTTGACTAGCAGACTATGGGTTGTTTGGCATGCGTCAAGGTCATAGCGAGCTAGGGGCAAAATATTATCGGGAATTTCAAGTGTTGAAATTTGCAATGAGATTGCATACCTTCTATGAGATAGTTGGATCCCGATACCCGCTGCGAGTAAGAGTTACTCCTGGGAGAGTTTTATACATTACAATAAGCCGATCAAGTAGGTGTCTAGAAAGGTGTCAACGGGGTTACGCCTCTGGGAAAACGAGGTTTACATTAATTAGGTTCGTGCGAAAGCACGGGGGACCTCCCTCAAAGTACCGACACTGGCCTGGCTGAAAGATTGGCGAACTTGTAGTGTGTAATTAATCCCGGCTAGTCTTTCCTTTTAGGGTTTGAAGGAAGATTTGATAAAAAGCAGTGGGAGCCATCCTGATTAGATAAAATAATAACCAATCTGATCTTGCAAGAGCGCACGCTGAGTGTTTTCTTCTCTCTCTCTCCAGGTAGCGACCATATCACGCCTTAATCAAGATAATAAAACGGATTATTGACCGAACCCGCTTGTTATACTGAGCTGGGGAACGTTGGTCCCGCTCCAACTTATAATTGTTATGAGACAGAGCAGGAAATTGGGGATTACGACAATTCCCGTGCAGCCCAAACGAAGAGAGTGCATGCTGATGCATCATCTTCGGGTGTGTTCGTTATACAGAACTGTTTCTCAGTATCCTTTACTTCCTGGGTATGTGATACCAGATCAGGATCCCAGATATGTAATATGTTACATAGGGCTACAGAAAGGTAGAGAACTGAGAACGG
Source organism: Agapanthus africanus (assembly GCA_030015575.1). Classification (NCBI taxonomy): domain Eukaryota; kingdom Viridiplantae; phylum Streptophyta; class Magnoliopsida; order Asparagales; family Amaryllidaceae; genus Agapanthus; species Agapanthus africanus. Next base: position 523,122,060 of record CM057344.1, read on the forward strand.
GTGATAAGTTTCATGAGGCAGAAAACGGGGCAAGTGTTGCAGCCAAGTCTGTTGGTCACTGTCACCCTGTATTACAATACATTGATTCTGAACGAATGTTATTAGATACCGAACCTGATATACAAAATCATATCAGTCTCTTTATTAGTAAAGAAACGGTAAAATTTTGTATAATTGGATAATGTTTTGAACATTTCCTATATCAAAAGTTGATCGGTTCAGGCACGTTATCTAAAAGCATTAACGTTCTAAATCAAACTACAGTTCTTAGTATACAGAACACACACAAGAGGAAGAGTTCAGAAATGAACGGATCCTTCTTGAGGTATTGTAGACTAGGTCATATCAATGCGACCCGACTAGCTAGAGTTACATAAAGATGCATATTTAAATTAGTTTGAATTTACATCTTGTGAAACTCGCCAGTCATGTCACAAAGATAAGATGACCACAGCTCTGTTTATTGGAAACAGAGAAAGAGTTAATGAACTCTTGGGATTGATACATGTTGATGTATGTAGGTCCCCTGTCTACACATGCCAGGACTGGTTCTTTATACTTCATTACGTTCTTTGATGATCTCTTTAGATTCAGACATATGTTCCTGTTGAAACACAAGTCCGAACCTTTTGAGATATTCACAGAATATAAGTTAGAAGTAGAGAACCAAAATATGGGTATAAGTATTATGTCCTTTGATGTGATCAAGGAGGAGAATACTTGAGCATGGAAATCCTGGACTATTCTAAAGGAGAATGAGATTCTCTCTCAGCATTACTCCTCCGAAAACACCATAGCACGATGGTATATCGGGGCGGAGCAATCACACCGTATATGATAAGGTGTGCTCTATGATGAGTACTACTGAGTTACCTTTTTCCTTAAGGGAGTTGTGCACTTAAGAAGTTGCATACCTATTGAATAGGGTTCAAATCAAATCAGTTGCCTACCACTTCATATGTGATATGGATAGGGAAGAGCCCATATCTTAAGATGGTTAAGATTTGGGGTTGTCTGGCCTATGTCTAAAAGTAAAATCCGGACAAGCTCGAGGCAAGGTCTGTAATGTAGAACTGGAAAGGTTCCAGCTATACAAACTGCAGCTGATGATTTGAAAGAACCAAAGGATTCGATAGAACCAACGAACCTCAGCCTCTCCGCCGATCTAGTGAGGTTCCTCACCCGCCTGAGAGATACTTCGGTTACTCTATGACAGTGGGAGCGAGGATTGCATCATGAGATGATGACCCAACTAGTTTCGAGCTGGCCATCAAGAGTAAGACTCTGTAAGAATGGCTGGATGCTTAGTGATCTGAGATGGAATCCATGTACACCAACAAAGTATGGACTTTGGTTGCAAAATCTGAAGGGTTAAATCCCCATCAGGAGCAAGTATATCTTGAGAAGATTACTTGGTGTAGATGGAAAAGTTGAGACTTTCAAAGCTAGACTTGTTAAAGGTTTTCTTCATTGACCAGGCGTGGATAATGATGAAACCTTTTCCAGTGGCTATGCTTAAGTCCATCCAGATCCTACTTGCCACGGCTATATACCATGACTACGATATCTGGCGGTTGGGTGTCATGACTGCTTTTCTAAATGATATTTTAGAAGAGTGCGTCTATAAGTACACAGCCAGAGGGCCTCGTAGACAGTAGGAGCAGCGGAAACGTGTGCAAGATGCTTTATAGGATAAAGCAGGCATCGAGGAGCTGGAACATCTGTTTTGATGTATTTGTCAAAAAAGTTGACATCATCAAAATGGTAGATGAACCTTGTATAAACAAGAAGGTAGTAGGGAGTATGGTGACGATCCTCGTAGAGTACGTGGATGACATACTCTTGATAGGGAAGGAGTTTCCGATGCTACGCTCGATCAATCTCCGCTTATCACAATGATTCTCCATATAGGATCAAAGTGATACCTCCTAAATCCTGGGTTTTTGGATCTATGAGATAGATCTAAATGGATGTTAGAATTCTCACTAGATGTAGTGAGACAGTATCAACCGATCCTGGGAAGAATCACTGGAAGGGTTCCAGGGTGATAAAGACGACTGAGTGTCAGTCACAGGCATTGTCTTTACCCTCAGTAAAGGGACAGTATGTTGGAAGAGTTCCAAGCTAGATACCGTGACATACTAGACGATAAAAGCTGGATATATCGCTACTTACGATGCTACCAAAGAGGCGGTCTGGATGTATATTTGTTCATGAGATGAACTTAGTTCCTCCCATTGTGTGACAATGGAGTTGTGGCTTATTCCAAGAAACGCAGGTCCCATCAGTGATCCAGACATATTCTAAGGCAGTATCACCTGATCATGGAGATAGTCGATCTCCAGGGTGATCGAGGTTTGGAGAGTAGATTCAGAGGACAACACAGCGGATCCACTCATAAAGGCCTGTTCCCAGAGAGAGACTTTTATGGGATGGTTGAGTATGAGATACTACAACCACTGCTACAGATGGCCCTAGTGCAAGTGGGAGATTGTTAGTTATATGTATGCCCTAGAGGCCATTACTATACATAGGATGTATATTGTAGTGGATGCTGGGACATATATAGGGAGGACTTTCTTGCTCGACATGATAGTATGCTATCTGGTTGAACTTTACCTTAACGTGTATACTGATTATCTCTCTGTTACATGTTGGTAAAGCCCTTAGGATCTGTACTTGACTACCTGGACTATGATGCGGATCATACTAGTGGGGACATGGTAGTCCATAAGTACATCCTTCAAAGTCCCTAGTCGTGGGTGTATCGAGACGGGGCATCGATATACCAGAGTAGACTAGCGTATACCTTCTCGACCCATACAGATGGGCGATGGATGATCCCATATCCATTGGTGTTTGACATCAGAGATGACATACGGGTGCTCAGTAGAGACTGGGTACACTGGACGGACTCACCGAGAACTCCCAGATGGTATTATACCTCACGTCAGATGGCAGTTCTCTGGTGACACTGGTACAGAGTAGTCTGTTGACCCGAGATCGTCATAGAGTCTTGTGTGGTTCCCACTGTGCTTTGATTTCCATCTTACCACGTCCAAGAGGGCGTGCAAAACGGTGGTTTTTGGGTACAGTCCCGAGTCACATGGAGGCAATGAGCGATAGGAGGGGATTCGTCTCTCCCGGTATAGGGAGTTGATGTTGCGCTGTGTTCGATTGGCTATAACAGGAAATCCCTGGCCAGGGTTGCTGAGATTTACTGGTAAGTGTTACCAGTAGTTTCTCGAACAGTTATAGACCTCATATCGACACGACTTATCGAGATATTGGGGTCTGACGTTTACCACCCCTAGGCGGGATATGCGACATATCAGACGATCAGACCGGACTGTACGGTAGTGTTACTGGTCGGATTCACTGGAGTGTGAGCGGGCTTGCTCGTCGATCTTCAGATCGCTCAATACCCGGGTGGCCGTTACGTTTAGCAGACCGCTTGCGGCTTGTGGATGCTTGATATGATCATCATCTGCTGCCGGCGTATTGACGAGTCTTTAGAGTCCTACACAGAGGTTTCCTGGATCAAGCGAAATGAAATAGCAGCGCATACGAGATATGTGCGGGACCGAGAATAATACGAGTATGTGATACTGTATTCGATTCTCGCGATGTGACATTGATCGGTTATATGCGATATAGCCGGGTTATCGGATCAAGTGTTGATTCGATAAGATGTTACTAATGATACCAGTCGGTTATGTGCGACATGACCGGATCGTTAAATCAAGTGTTGATTTAATGATTTAATGCATAATTATATATTTGATATATTACTTTGTATTAACTGTTGGAGATAGTGCCCTCAGAGTCAATTATTGGATCACAGGCACGTGATTGCAATAATTGAGGGAGGACCTATCCCGGTAGGACAGTCTTACTCGAGATGATGGTTTGCTATCTGGTTTACCTTTATCATCGTGTACTGCTTTAGGTGACCTGACAGGTCGCTATTGCACGTTGATAGAGCCCCTAGGATTCTTGCTTGACTGCCGGCAGTATGAGGGCGATCATATACGTGAGAGCTGGGGTCTACAAGCATATCCTTAAAAGTCCCTAGTCGTGGGAGTTTCGAGACAGGGCATCGATTCTCCAGAGTAGACTAGTGTATACAGTCGAGACCCCGACGAGGGGCGGTGGCCGGTCTCACAAGCCACTGGTGTCAGTTGGTTCACCTAAGATGTATACAGGTGCTCATTGGGTTATGAGTACACCGGACAGGACTCGCCGGGAACATGCTAGTTGGTCTTATACCTGACGTCAGATAGCAGTTCCCAGGTGACATGTGTACAGGTTAGTTCATCGACCTGGGGATCGTCATTTGTCTCGTGTGAGTTCCCACTGTGCTTTGATTACTACCCTACCACGGCTCAAAGGAGTCGTGCAAACAGGTTTTAGTTGGGTACAGTCCCGAGCCACATGGAGGCAGTGAGCGGATCTTCGGGGGTTCGTCTCTCCCGGTATTGGGGGTGAGGTCGCGCTGTGTCTAGGAGAGCCATTACACGAAGTCCTTGGCCAAGGCAGGAGATTTACTGGTAGGTATTCCAGTAGTATCTCTGGTGTTCTGGGATACACTCCGACACGACTTGTACCGCTTTTGGGGGTCTGACTTTTACCCACCCCCTAGGCCCAACATGCGATGCTCATAGACGAACGGACCGGACTGTACGGATATTGTCACTGACAGGCTCAGTAGGGTGTCAGGATGAGTTCGCTCATCGACGTCCCTTTTGGTCAATAGCTGGTGGCCCGTCACGTATTGGCTTATACCTCTGACGTGCTAGTGGTTAAATCCATAACCATAGTATTGACGAGTCTTTAGAGTCCACCACACATTCAGTTACTCAGCTTTCGGGCGAAACGCTGTAGAGGCCGTATGGAGATATGGCAGGGTCCGATCAGATACGTGCGGTTTTGCACGGATCAGGGTCGGAAGGTTTGTACTAGAGGCCGTATAGATATATGGCACGGTTCGATCAGATACGTGCGGTATTGCACGGATCAGGATCGAACGGATTTTACTAGCCGGCTTTGGTTTAAGCCGGATCCTAGTTTAGTACAGTGTAGATTTTATCTCATTGCATTTGTATCCGGACGGAATACAGATGCGGGTGTGTATGCACAGTATCGGGGTTTTCCTGTAATTTATTATGGGACCAGTTTTCTGGAGTTGCCAGTTTGCATTCCGTTCCGGCCGGTTTTCCTTTGTTCTTTCCCGGCCGGACTTTTCCGATGGAGGGGGTTATTTGCAATTGTGCAAATAACATTTGGGGAGGGGGTTTCTTGCATATGTGGGATTTTGATATCTTTCATCCATAATGGTGCTTTAATGGTGATTTGAAGGGGTATGGGTTTTGTTAAGGTGTTGATGTGAGCTTTGCTTTATGATATGGTCACCTCCACCTTTTTCCTACACTTACCTCCCTTTGTATTATGTTTCATATCCCTCCACCATTCTCCCAATGCTATGGCCGGCCACATTTTTGTGAGGAGATGAGAAAAATGAGAGAGATTCATTTTTGTGTATAGCATTCTTCATCTCATTCCATTTTGCTAGAAAATTGAAAGCACCAATTTTCTTTAGACCATTCCTCCGTCTATGGCAACCAACCCCAAAGAGACATACTCTACACTACACATTCTACAGCTCATCTTGGGCACGTCGACTTGCCAGCTTCGTGCCCGAGTTGCCTCGGTATTGAGGTGGGAGCCCGTAAAAGATGCAGGCAATGTGGTGCCTTTCCGGCGAGGAGGCGACGACCGGAGTTTCCGCGAGAGATCGGGACGACGACGAGAAGACCGGAGGACTCGGATCACTCGGTATATCTCTTCCCATCTTGTTTTTGCTAGATCTAGTTTAATGGCCCGATCCGGGTGTTTAGTGCGCGGTGGTGCCGGTTTGCAAAGTTCGCAAAATTAAAGTTTATCACCGTTTCCGCATTTGGCCGTCGGTTTGACGGCCGGGGCGCCGCCGTGCACTTACAGTGGTATCAGAGCCTCGCCATTAACTTCGTCTAGCTTCGTTTGATGTGTTTTACAGTTCCGATCGACCAAAATTCCAAAAACCCAATTTTAGTTCACGACAGTTTTCTGTTGAAATTTTTTGGTCTCCAAAAATTTTTCAGGTTGTATAAAATTGATGTACTGGAGACTATAAGACTACTGGAAAAATTCGATACATTCAGTCGACGATTGGAGCGCGGAACCGCGGCCAAACCCCCCCTGGGGCCGCGGTTCCGCCGCACATTGGAGTCGTCAATGCATCATTTTTTCCAGTGGGCTTCTAGGCTATTTTTAGGGGTTTTGGAATATTAAATTTGGGCCCAGATTTTCTGTGAGTGCTACAGTATTGCTTGGGGGCCCACTTGTTAATTTTTGATCGATCGGATATTTTAAACACATTTTTCACAGTATTTACATTATATCTGCGACCGTGAATGTCACTCGATCGGTAAATCCGGTCTAACTGCTATAGCCCGGTTATACGGATTTGCGAACGTGACTTTCACGTTGATGTTCTGTGTTTTGCTGTGATGTTGCGGATCGGTCGTGGGGGATAGCCTGGATGCAATGCTAGTACAGTGTTGTTGTATTATGTACATTTGATATTGCGGGGCGAGCGTCCGACATGTGGACTGCCGTCACTTCCTGTTTGTATTATTATTTTGGGGCACGACCTGGTTGCGGTCGATGTACCCGTTGTATGTATATTTTACTTTCTGTACTAGGATTACCCCGCGGAGGGGTGCACGGATAGCCGGGTTCTAGAAGGCAACAAGCCCGCATCTCATGGCATTGGGACGGAAGGGGCTTCACTCAAGGATTGGCTGGCTATTCGCCGCACTCGTAGGGGGTCTAGGATTTCATTGCATAGGCTATCCACACGACCAGGGGAACGTCGGGTTTCAGTAGTGGCTCTGTGAAACCCGGGGATCCCAGATATCTGTATTGTTCTGTGATGCTGTACATTTCTGTGATGTTGCATTTTATTCACGCCTTGAGCGAAATACTGTATATTGGTATATATATTAGTAGATGTTGTATATGTTTTTCATCCGCGCTAGTCCAGTCCCCGCTCTGCCGTTAGTTAGCTAACCTAACGGGTGATGACGGGACCCAGTGGCGAATGCGGATGGCATATACGTACGTCAGTATATTTTCGTTCTTTGTGGTGTGATCAATTGATGGGACTGCGTTGATTCGGATCAATGCAAGTTAAACAAACCTAATCTGATGTTGTTGGAACACTTTTCAAAAGGCTGTTATTGCAAGGACGTTCACTTTTGTTTTGCATCGTGGTATTCATTTGGAATATCCTGCTCCTCAGTCGACGAGGCAAGGGCCGAGATCCCTTCACCGGGAGTAACCCCTTGGACAGAAGTTTGCGTCAGGGCATTAACTTCACTATAGCCGATTACTTTTGCTTTGCATCGTGGTATTCATTTAGAATATCCTGCACCCCATTCTACGGGGAAAGAGCCGAGATCCCTTCACCGGGAGTGACCTCTTTAGTAAAGGTTTTCGTCACTATATTTTCTAAAAAGCTATCCGTTCCTTCAACGATATCAAGTTCATTACGTTAAAGGTTTTCGCCAGAAACCATTCGTAGCCCTCCGTCATTTCATATGGATAGTCAATAGTATTCAAGCTGTGTTTGTTGGCCATAGTCAAGGCACAGTGTTTGGTAGCTGTTGGTTATTCATATGTAGCATAGATAGATGCGTTGTTTTGGGACAGTCGTATAGCCTTGTTGGCCCTAGTCAAGGGCTTGTACGGGTGGGTTCAAATCAACCTGGATAATGACGGGTAGAACTTGACATGTGACTTATGATTTGTTGGCCATAGTCAAGGTCATAAGAGCATGGGGTAAAAATCCACATCGGGAGTTTCAAAAGAACTGAAACTTGCCAGATATGCGCATACCTTCTGGAGTGTGATACCGTGAGCGGATTCCGTCACGTTATCATGCGATGATAGTTGGATCCCGATTCCCACTGATGAGTTGGTTTACTCCTCGGGTGACCCCGACTAATTCTTCTTTCAGGTTTGGAGGAGAATTTGAGGTACAGTGGGAGGTTTCCTGATTAGATAAATTGGTAACCATTCTGATCTAGGTTAGAGTGCACGCTGAGTGTTTCTTTTCTCTCTCTCTGGCAGCGACCGTTGACCCGACCCTAAGACTATGACTCAGTGACCAAGTTGACCGAACCTTCTTAACACGGGCTTTTGGATTGTCAGAGTTGCAGACCTAATTGCCACTCCTACTTTTACCCTTTTCTCCAGGACACCCCGTATTACTACGAACGTCCACTTCCATTGGAAAAAACCATCGTATGGTTAGATACGAACTCGAAGGAATTCGAGGATGGTTTCCGGTTTTGGAGAAAACGGATAGGATTATTCAGTTGTCTTTTCCTTTTTGCCTTCTCTCAAGTTACGAGTACTCCTTAGTTTAGGAGATAGTACACCTATTACGCAAATTGGATAGTCTTCTTCCAAACTTTAGGCTGGTGCCGAACAGTGGGGAATGAAGAAAACCAATTAGCATAACGATGGTGTGCAGAAGGTATTAAGATTAAGACAAAGCAAGGGATTAGTAAGAGGGCAAAGTAAATTGCGACTGATATTCACGACCAAACCAAGTATTTCTTCGCCAATCCTAAATCACCTTTGTATTTCTCCAGGACACTCCGTATCACTACGAAGATCCACAGTTTATTGGATACTCCATCGTATGGTTATATACGAACTCGAAAGGAACTTGTTCCAGTTCGGGGATGGATTCTGGTCCAGGAGAAATAGGAATAAGGTTTATTCGGTTGTCTTTTATCTTCACCTTCTCTCGCATTGCGAGTGCTCCTAGGACTAGGACAGTACACCCATTATGCTTATTGGATAGTCTTCTTCCAAACCATAGGCTGGTGCCGAACGGTAGGGAAGGAAGAAAACCATTTGGCCTAAGGGGTGTGCAGAAGGTAACGACTAAAGACATATAAAGGGATTTGGAGAGGTGGCAAAGAATTATACGGTTATAGTTGTAAATCTGGATAATGGTAGAGGCATTACTAGGAATACCAGGATACCCCATCGAAACATTTCAATGTTTCAGTTCAACTGTGTACTGTTAAAAGAAAACTGTTTTCCTGATTAGACACTTACTCCAGGGTATGTATTTACCAGGAATGATTCTCACATCTGTATGGTTTTACAGATGTTGAGTGGGAGTAAGTTATTGGGAATTGGGTGATCATCCTCATTATATCGGGATTCGTTGTAATCGGTGATATTTGAGGAGATCACCTGGGATGTTTGCCGGTCGGCAAATATTTGGTTTTGAATATCCGTTGTTGTGCACCAATTTCAAATTGATATATCTGTACGTCTATTTTTATAGAGTGAGATATACCTTTTGATATTATGTCGATGACATTTACCTATATCAGTGGATGGTTAGGTAAGGAGCATTAAACAGCAGTGTAATTCTTCTTAACCATAAGTACAGTTTTCAACCTACGACACACAGTGAAAGAGTTGTTAGACTCAGCGGACTTATACAGAGTAATATATGTTGTCCAGTGTCCATTAGGACAGAGGGGTTGGTCCTCATACTATATTCTGTTTACTTTTAACTTCTCTAGTTCTTAGACATGTGTTTCGTAGAAACACAGGGTCTAAGTTTTGAGGAGTTATAGGTATTTGAATAGAGTAGAGAACCAGGTGTAGCAAGTATCGGGATTCTTCAAGGTGATCGAAGATGTAGATACTTGTGTATGGTATTCAGTTGATAGTAATGATAAAGAGTAATTGCTTCTCTTTCAGGTTACTCATAATTGGAAGCATTCCTAAGTTGAGTAACGCTGATCGGCCTCTCTCCATTTAGTTGACATGCACTGGAGACAGCTGCATGATTTGAATCTGGTTGAATTAAATCAGTACCTCTGGTTCTATATTGGATATAGTACAGTTCATATCTTAACATTGTTAAGGTGGGGGGAGTTGTCCGGCTTATGATTAAAACCAGACTCTGGATAACTCAAGGCACGTTTCTGTGATGGCTGTTTGTGGGTTGACCCAGGCTATGACGAGGGTTGATTTTCTGCCTTAAGAAAGATCAATAGTGATATTGTTCTTGACTCGCCACAGTTTTAATAAAAATGGATTTTTCAGAAAACAGTAGTGGGAGTATGGTAGAACTGGAAGTGATTCCAGAACCACAAACGATTACTGAAGATTTGATAAAGAACCTAAAGATTCAATCTGGTTTGACATTCCATTGGCCACTCCGCAGATAAGGTGGGTAACTTCATGCACCCGAGAGGTACTCCGGTAGTCTCAAGGACGGTGACAGGGAAGTTCTTGTTTACCCACACTTGCCATTGCTGTTGTTCTAGACTGTGAGACCCGGCAGGAGGATGAGTATAGCGTCGTTCTAAACTTGTTTTAGAAGTGCACATCTATATGACTCTGCCAGAGGGTTGTCGTAGTCAGTGGGAGCAGCGGAAGCATTGGTGGACATCTGGCTTATGTCTATTTATAGACTAAAGCAGATATAGCGGAGATTGATCATCTATTTCTGATGAGACAGTCATGGGTTTGACGTTATCAGAATAAGGGATGGATCAGCTGAGAAGGTAGTAGGGTGTGATATCCGGGTTTTGGATGACATACACAAGGTAGGAAGTGACATTCCTATACTACGATCGGTTATACTTTGGTCGTCATACAGTGGTTTCTCCACATGGGACTTGGACATTATATCAGACATACTGGTTACTAGATCTATGGTTTTAGATCTAGATTTGGGTGGTTTCCCAATCAGGGTGCTTTGACAGCATTCTAAGAGTATTTAGAATGGACGACTCCTGGCATGGTAGTGTACCTGCAGGTAATGGAGTCACCCTCTCTAAAGGTGTCTTATAGACTAAAGTAGAGAGGGATGTGCATGATTGGCAGATCACTTGCTTAGGCAATTGAGTCAATCATGAGATGTCAAGTACCACACCAGATGTTGTTCTTGCACTAGATGCAATAAGTTGACATTGATCCAATCCTGGAGAAACAGTCGGAAGCAGTTTTAGAACATAAGTGGATGTTCTAAGGATATGATAACGACAGCCTCATTTGGGAGACAGTTATCATTCCAGGCTTCCAAGGTGACATGGACGACAAGGAGGTTGTCAGAGTTATAGTTTTCCTTCTGACGAGGGGCAGTATTTTGGACAGGTGGTCCAAGAAAATACTGAGGGTGGCATGGCGCAGGATACTGATTAAGTTCAGTTGGCGATACAGTCTAAGAAGTTTGGATTTGGAGTTCATTTATGAGCTCGGTCCCATCAGACATCCAGACATTCTAAGACAGGTATTGCTCATTTCGGGAGATGGCTTTCTCCGCGAACTTGAGATATAGAGAGACATAGAAAGAAACTTCAGAGCGGATCCACTCGCTGAGGCTATTCCTCGAACGCAATAGTCTCGCAAACGAGCTTTGTGAGACTGACTAGTAGAGGAGTTGGGTGTTCGGTATCACACGGGCTGTGAGTATGCGACATCGCAATAATTAGCCTTGAGTGCAAGTGGGAGATTGTTGGAGATAGTGCCCTTAGAGTCAATTATTGGATCGCAGGCACGTGATTGCAATGATTGAGGGAGGACCTATCCCGGTAGGACAGTCTTACTCGAGATGATAGTTTGCTATCTGCTTTACCTTTATCATCGTGTACTGCTTTAGGTGACCTGACAGGTCGCTATTGCACGTTGATAGAGCCCTTAGGATTCTTGCTTGACTGCCGGCAGTATGAGGGCGATCATATACGTGAGAGCTGGGGTCTACAAGCATATCCTTAAAAGTCCCTAGTCGTAGGAGTTTCGAGACAGGGCATCGATTCTCCAGAGTAGACTAGTGTATACAGTCGAGACCCCGACGAGGGGCGGTGGCCGGTCTTACAAGCCACTGGTGTCAGTTGGTTCACCTAAGATGTATACAGGTGCTCATTGGGTTATGAGTACACCGGACAGGACTCGCCGGGAACATGCTAGTTGGTCTTATACCTGACGTCAGATAGCAGTTCCCAGGTGACATGTGTACAGGTTAGTTCATCGACCTGGGGATCGTCATTTGTCTCGTGTGAGTTCCCACTGTGCTTTGATTACTACCCTACCACGGCTCAAAGGAGTCGTGCAAACAGGTTTTAGTTGGGTACAGTCCCGAGCCACATGGAGGCAGTGAGCGGATCTTCGGGGGTTCGTCTCTCCCGGTATTGGGGGTGAGGTCGCGCTGTGTCTAGGAGAGCCATTACACGAAGTCCTTGGCCAAGGCAGGAGATTTACTGGTAGGTATTCCAGTAGTATCTCAGGTGTTCTGGGCTACACTCCGACACGACTTGTACCGCTTTTGGGGGTCTGACTTTTACCCACCCCCTAGGCCCGACATGCGATGCTCATAGACGAATGGACCGGACTGTACGGATATTGTCACTGACAGGCTCAGTAGGGTGTCAGGATGGGTTCGCTCATCGACGTCCCTTTTGGTCAATAGCTGGTGGCCCGTCACGTATTGGCTTATACCTCTGACGTGCTAGTGGTTAAATCCACAACCATAGTATTGACGAGTCTTTAGAGTCCACCACACATTCAGTTACTCAGCTTTCGGGCGAAACGCTGTAGAGGCCGTATGGAGATATGGCAGGGTCCGATCAGATACGTGCGGTTTTGCACGGATCAGGGTCGGACGGTTTGTACTAGAGGCCGTATAGATATATGGCACGGTTCGATCAGATACGTGCGGTATTGCACGGATCAGGATCGAACGGATTTTACTAGCCGGCTTTGGTTTAAGCCGGATCCTAGTTTAGTACAGTATAGATTTTATCTCATTGCATTTGTATCCGGACGGAATACAGATGCGGGTGTGTATGCACAGTATCGGGGTTTTCCTGTAATTTATTATGGGACCAGTTTTCTGGAGTTGCCAGTTTGCATTCCGTTCCGGCCGGTTTTCCTTTGTTCTTTCCCGGCCGGACTTTTCCGATGGAGGGGGTTATTTGCAATTGTGCAAATAACATTTGGGGAGGGGGTTTCTTGCATATGTGGGATTATGATATCTTTCATCCATAATGGTGCTTTAATGGTGATTTGAAGGGGTATGGGTTTTGTTAAGGTGTTGATGTGAGCTTTGCTTTATGATATGGTCACCTCCACCTTTTTCCTACACTTACCTCCCTTTGTATTATGTTTCATATCCCTCCACCATTCTCCCAATGCTATGGCCGGCCACATTTTTGTGAGGAGATGAGAAAAATGAGAGAGATTTATTTTTGTGTATAGCGTTCTTCATCTCATTCCATTTTGCTAGAAAATTGAAAGCACCAATTTTCTTTAGACCATTCCTCCGTCTATGGCAACCAACCCCAAAGAGACATACTCTACACTACACATTCTACAGCTCATCTTGGGCACGTCGACTTTCCAGCTTCGTGCCCGAGTTGCCTCGGTATTGAGGTGGGAGCCCGTAAAAGATGCAGGCGATGTGGTGCCTTTCCGGCGAGGAGGCGACGACCGGAGTTTCCGCGAGAGATCGGGACGACGACGAGAAGACTGGAGGACTCGGATCACTCGGTATATCTCTTCCCATCTTGTTTTTGCTAGATCTAGTTTAATGGCCCGATCCGGGTGTTTAGTGCGCGGTGGTGCCGGTTTGCAAAGTTCGCAAAATTAAAGTTTATCACCGTTTCCGCATTTGGCCGTCGGTTTGACGGCCGGGGCGCCGCCGTGCACTTACATTAACTAGTATCGGTTCACTTTAAATGGATTTTCTCACTCGGGTGTGCGCATTGCATATGCGATATGATTTTTGTGCACTTAATTGTATCATGTTTGATGATACATGTTTACTTGTGTTTTGTGTAAAGTTTAAACCATGGTTATGAATGGTTAGGGTTTACATTTTCATATCTATTTATTTATTCATTTATTCATTTTGGAAAATGAAAAGCAAATGAGAAAATGGTGGCTTCTTTTGTTTTGTTCATGAAGCTTCATGAAGACTTTGACCAAGTGACCATTTTTGTCTCATGCTTAACCCTAACCATCCCATTAACCATGATTTATTCTCTACACTTGACCATGGTTCAATTATGATAAGTATTCTTTTTACTTTTCATTTTAATTTAACTTATCATATCTTTTTCTTCTTCTTCTTCTTTGAACTCAAGAAGAAAAGCTTGAAGTCATCAACGGTGATTGATGATAAAGAGTGAGAAATCCAATTCTAAATTGAACCCACTTCCTATTTCTTCATCCTCTACCTCTTGCCAAGTAGTAGAGTGTGTTTCCATCACAAGTTTTCAAGACTTGGTGAAGGTAGAGCTTGATTTAGCGATGCCTTGACGTAAATCATCTTCGGCATGGACATCGACGACCTAGCTCGCTTTTTCTCCGACGAAGCCGACTCTAGAGCCCGGATTCCTTTTGGAAAGCGGAGACGACTTCGTTGCGGAGCTATGGAGGTGGAGCACCGGATCTACAAAGGTTGTATATCCGTATCCCTTAGTTAAGTGTTAACTAGTTAGATTTTTTGCCTAGTTTTCTAGCAAACGATCCGTAGTCGGGTCTCTCGGCACCTAGAATTTTTGAAATTGGCATGTTTGATGCCTTGTGAGACCTCACTAGTGTGCCTAGAGACCCTACAATCATGGCATCGCATCATCTTTGTGTAGCGCAACATTTGTTTCGAGAATCTGTGCAGGAAATTCCAGGAGAAAAGCAAAATCAGTGAAAAGTGCTGATAAAAATACGCCAACTCCAAGACTTGAGATCTGGCGATGAACGGAAGAGAATTTTAAGATTCCACATATCATAAATATATCAGGAAGTTAGAAGAAAGCCACACTGGAAAATTGAAGCATTAAGGCTCCTATTGGGCCGCGATCCGCGGCCGGAGCAGGCTTGCGCGGCGGATCCGCGGCCACCTAGTGGCGACGTCAACATATCTCTGTTGCAGAATTCTCTTCTGAGCTTCAGAACCTCTTCAAGCCACTTCAAACTCCAGAGAACTCCAGAATCTTCTGCCAGATCAGCAAAGCTCCTTGTTCAAGCTAAACTTCCAAGCTTCTCACTTAACAAACTAAACCTAGAAGCTTCTCCCTAACCTCCAAGCTTATGAAGGAAGCTAAAGCCTAACTAACTACTTCTAGAGGCTTCTACCTAACTACCAAGCTTACAAGGGAATCTAACCTAAACCTAGCTTCTAAAGGAAGCCAAAGCTAGTGAAGGCTATAAAAGGAACCCTAAGGCTTCACTTCTAAGGTTGTTCGGCTGTTCATTACATCCATCCCCAATACAAGTTGAGTGACACGACTTGTAAACCCAAATCCCCAATTCAAAATCCAAAGCCAAAAATCAAGAACTTCGAGTACAAAATCAAGCATGAAGCCTTCGATCCTTTAGAAAGCGACGCCGGACTTCATCAGAGCAAGCGATCCATGGAGATCCGCGACTCAAGGAGACGAGCGAAGCCGAATCGACGATCAAGTTCTTTTCTCTTGTAGATCGAGTGAATTGTAACAAAATTGTTGATAAATAAAGGTGAAATTTCTATATCCTGCTTTCTTTACGTTCTTGTATCATGATTCGATCTCAATTCTTGATTGAGTATTTTGTTATGATGTTTGAGTAAAACTCTGCTCGTAGAGGAATCGAGACGATCAATAGATGATGATGTTACAAATCTTGAAACGATTCTTAAGTTCTATGAGTTTTGTAAACTCGTGTAAATTGAAGAATCGGCAACCTAGTTTCGAGCGATGCTTTCTTGATTGTGTTCGCTCTTAATTAGGGATCACCAATCGATTCTTTAATTTAGTCGAGACTAGAATTTGAATGAGATTCATCGAAAAGACAAAGGATGAGATGAAGAAACCCTAGTTTCTTCGAAAGATCCTTAAACCTCGATTAATCGTCATCGATCTAGTATCAAATCATTAATGGATAAGAAAACGTAATCAATAGATTTCATCACGTCTATAGATTCGATCGATTCCTACGAGCCTCACTTCGATTCTTGATTATTGGATTGGAAATCATCAATTCTTAATTCTTGATTTTTAAATGTTTTCTTGATTTTAGATTTAGATCTAGATAATTCTTGAACTTCAATTTTATAAATCTTGAATTGAATTGTCTTCTCTTTTCTTTAATTTTTAATTCATCTAATTCAAATTCGAACGGATCTTACTTTCCCTGTGGACGATCCACACTCGCTAACGCGCTACATCCGACACCGTTATTGATTGCGATCAAAAAATTTCTTTGATTGTGAAACATCATTTCTTAAACACGACACATCGAGAAATTTGTATCAATCAAATGGCGCCGTTGCCGGGGATAGTGCGCTAATTCGTTCGTTTTTGAAATTTGAGTTGAAAAGTATATTCCATCATAATTTTTAGATCAAAATTCGCGCAAAAAACTAAACGATTTGTTGTGATTTGTTGCGAGGAAATCTGGAACCAGTGGAGCAAGAGAATTTTTTTTCAGAATATTCCAGAGAGCTCAAAGAGTGAACAGGAGCTTCTGCACAAAATTCTGTGCAGTGATCCCATGAACACACCGCGGTTCCGCGGCATAAGACGCCTATCGCGGCGGTTCCGCGGCCATCCTAGGGCTTTGCTGTTCCAATTTCACTCAGGTCCTCTCTTACTTTCTTATTGTAAGGTTCCTAGGCACCCTAGTGAGGTCTCATAAGTCATCATCCATGCAAATTTCTAAAAAATACGGTGCCGAGAAACCCTAGAATGGATCGTTAACTAGATATATAGGCGAAGCAAGCATGTAATCGAATTAAATGCTAAGGGAAAGTGACTACAACCTTTGTAGATCCGGTCCACCACTTCCTAAGCTCCGCGATGATCTCCCTACGCTGTCCAAATCAAACCCTTGACTCTAGCATTGGCATCATCGAAGAATGGGCGGGCTTGATCGTCGGTTCGATGCCGAAGATGATCTACGTCGAGGCATCACACGAACAAGCTCCAACTTCACCAAGCTTTGAAAACATGTGAAGTAAACACCCTATACAACTTGGCAAGAGGTAGAGGATGAAGAAATAGGAAGTGGATAGACTTTAGAATTGGATTTCTCACTTGATTTCACTAGTTGCCATTGATGGTCACTAGTTTTCTTCATGGAAGAAGAAGATGAAGAAGAAGAAGAAGATATGATAAGTTAATAATAAATTAGATAAAAATCAATACTTATCATACTTTCAACTATAGTTAAGTGTAGAGAATTAACTTGGGTTAGTTAAAAGGTTAGGGTTAAGTATAAGACAAGAATGGAGGACTAATTCAAAGCTTCAAGAATCTTCAACTAAAAACAAAAAAAAGCAACCATTCTTTTCTTATCTTTTTCCAAAAATAAATAAATAAATAAATAAGAAAAAAGAAAACCCTAATCATAAATTTAACCATGGTTTAATTCTTTACACTTAACCAAGTAAACATGTATCATCAAACATGATACAATCATGTGCACAAATGTATATCACATATACAACTTGCACAATACAAGTGAGAAAATCCATTTAAAGTGAACCAATACTAGTTAATGCAAAGTAATATATCAAATATATAATTCTACATTAAATCATTAAATCAACACTTGATTTAACGATCCGGTCTTATCGCATATAACCGACTAGTATCCTATGTATCGGCTTATCGAATCAATCCTTGATTCGATAACTAGGTTATATCGCATACAACCATTCGACACATTTATCGCGAGAATGAAATACGGTATCACATACATGCATTATTCTCGGTCCCGCACATATCTCATATGCGCTCCTATTTCGTTTCGCTTGAGCCAGGAAACCTCTGTGTAGGACTCTAAAGACTCGTCAATACGCCGGTAGCGGATGATGATCATATCAAACATCCACAAGCCGCAAGCGGTCTGCTAAACGTAACGGCCACCCGGGTATTGAGCGATCAGAAGATCGACGAGCAAGCCCGCTCACACTCCTGTGAATCCAACCAGTAGCACTTACCGTACAGTCCGGTCTGTTCGTCTGATATGTCGCATATCTCGCCTAGGGGTGGTAAACGTCAGACCCCAATAGCTCGATAAGTCATGCCGACTTGAGGTCCATAACATTCGTGAAACTACTGATAACTCTTACCAGTATATCACTGCAACCCTGGCCAGGGATTTCCTGTTATGGCCAGTCGAGCATAGCGCAACATCAACCCCCAATACCGGGAGAGACGAATCCCCTCCTATCGCTCATTGCCTCCATGTGAATCGGGACTGTACCAAAAAACCACCTGTTTGCACGACTCAGTAGAGCCGTGGTAGGGTGGAAATCAAAGCACAGTGGGAGACACACAAGACTCTATGACGATCTCGGGTCAACAGACTAAGCTGTACCAGTGTCACCAGAGAACTGCCATCTGACGTGAGGTATAATACCATCTGGGAGTTCTCGGCGAGTCCGTTCAGTGTACCCAGTCTCTACTGAGCACCCGCATACCATCTCCGATGTCAAACACCAATGGATATGGGATCATCCATCGCCCATCGCATGGGTCGAGAAGATATACGCTAGTCTACTCTGGAATATCGATGCCCCGTCTCGATATTCCCTCGACTAGGAACATTTCAAGGATGTACTCATGGACTATCCAGGCCCCGCTAGTATGATCTGCATCATAGTCCTGGAGTCGAGTACACATCCTAAGGGCTTTATCAACATGTAACAGAGAGACGGAAAGTAAACACGTTAAGACAAAGAGCAACCAAATAGCGTACTATCATGTCGAGCAAGAAAGTCCTACCTATATATGTCCCAGCATCCACCACAATATACATCCAATGTACAGTAATGGCCTCTAGGGCATACATATAACTAACAATCTCACACTTGCACTAGGGCCATCTGTAGCAGTGGTTGTAGTATCACATACTCAACCATCCCCTAAAAGTCTCTCTTTGGGAAAAGGCCTTCGTGAGTGGATCTGCCGTGTTGTCCTCTGAGTCTACTCTCCTAACCTCGATCACCCCGGAGATCAACTATCTCCATGATCAGGCGATGCTTCCTCAGAATTTGTCTGGGTCACAGATGGGACCAGGGTTCCAGGGCCAAAGCCACACTTCCATTGTCATACAATGGCAGGAACCTAGTTCATCTTATGAACCAATATACACCCAAACTTCCTCTTTGGTAGTATCTTCAATAGCGATGTTACCAGCCTTTATCATCTAGTTTGCCACGGTATCTAGCTTGGAACTCTTCCAACATACCGTCCCTTTACTGAGGGTAAAGACAGTGCCTGTGACTGACATTCAGTCGTCTTTATCACCCTGGAACACTTCCAGTGATTCTCCCCAGGATCGATTGATACAATCTCACTATACCTAGTGAGAACCCTAAAATCCCTTTAGATCTATCTCATAGGTCCAAATCTCAGGATTTAGGAGGTATCATCTTTATCCTATTTGGAGAATCCTTGTGATAATAGGAGATTGACCGATCGTAGTATAGGAAACTCTTTTCCTATCAAGAGTATGTTGTCTACGTACAATACGAAGATGACCACCTTACTCTCTACTACTCTTTTGTATATACAAGGTTCGTCTATCATTTTGATGAAGTCAAACACTTTGACTATCACATCAAAACAGACGTTCCAACTCCGCGATGCCTGCTTCATTATGTAAAGCAACTTGCACATGTTTCCGCTGCTCCCACTATTTTACGAAGACCTCTGGCTGTGTTCTTATAGACGTTCTCTTCTAAATCAGTATTTAAAAAAGCAGTCATGGCACCCAACCGCCAGATATCGTAGTCATGGTATGTAGCCGTGGTAAGTAGGATCTGGATAGACTTAAGCATAGCTACTGGAAAAATGTTTCATCATTATCCACGCCTGGTCGATGACGAAAACCTTTAACAAGTCTAGCTTTGAAAGTTTCAACTTTTCCATCTACACCAAGTAATCTTCTCAAGATATACTTGCTCCTGATGGGGATTTAACCCTTCAGATATAGCAGCTAAAGTCCATACTTTGCTGGTGTACATGGATTCCATCTCAGATCGCTAAGCATCCAGCCATTCTTACAGAGTCCCTACTCTCGATGGCCTGCTCGAAACTAGTTGGGTCATCATCTCATGATGCAATCCTTGCTCCCACTGTCATCGAGAAACCGAGGTATCTCTCAGGCGGATGAGGAACCCTACTAGATCGGCGGAGAGGCTGAGGTTCGTCGGGAACTATAGAATCCTTTGGTTCTGTCAAATCATCAACTGCAGTTTTGTATAGCTGGAACCTTTCCAGTTCTACAGAACTGATCCTGCCTCGATCTTGTCCGGATTTTGCTTTAAACATAGGCCGGACAACCCCAAATCTTAACTCTCTTAAGAGATAGGATCTTCCCACACCATATCTTATATGGAGTGGTAGGCAGTGATTTGATTCAAACCTAATTCAATAGGTATGCAGCTTCTCAAGTGCATAACCCCAAAAGGAAATGGGTAACTCAGTAATACTCATCATAGAGCACACCATATCTAATATTGTGCAATTGCTCCGCCCTGATACACCATTGTGCTATGGTGTATTCAGAGGAGTAGCACTCAGAGAGAATCTCATTCTCCTTTAAAATAGTCCAGGAATTCTATGCACAAGTATTCTCTACCCTGATCTTATCATAGGACATAATACTTATACCCGTATCTTGGTTCTCTATTTCTATCTTATATTCTGTGAATATCTCAAAAGGTTCGGACTTATGTTTCAACAGGAACATATGACTGAATCTTGAGAGATTATCAGAGAATATAATGAAGTACAAAGAACCATTCCTGGCATGTGTAGACAGGAGACTTTACATACATCAATATGTATCAGTCCCAAGAGTTTACTAACGCTTTCTCTGTTTCTAATAAACAGAGCTATGGTCATCTAATCTTTGTGACATGACTGGCAAGTTTCACAAGATGTAAATTCAAACTGATTTAAATATGCATCTAAAATGTAACTTCAGCCAGTCGGGTCGCATTGATGTGACCTAGTCTACAATGCCCCAAGAAGGATTTGTTCATTTCTGAACTCTTCCTCTTGTGTGTGTTCTGTATACTAGGAACTGGAGTTTGATTTAGAACTTCAATGCTTTTAGATAACATGCCTGAATCGATCAACTTTTGATATAGGAAATGTTCAAAACATTATCCATCAATACAAAATTATATCCTTTCTTTAGTAATAAAGAGACTGATATGATTTTGTATATCAGGTTCGGTATCTAATAGCATTTGTTCAGAATAAATGTATTCGTAATACAGGGTGACAGTGACCAACAGACTTGGCTGCAACACTTGCCCCGTTTTCTGTCTCATGAAACTTATCACCCGTTCTCAGTTTTTCTACCTTTTTGTAGCCCTATGTAACAGATTACATATCTGGGATCCTGATCCGGTATCATATACCCAGGATGCAGAGGATACTGAGATACAGTTCTTTGTAATGAACACACCCGAAGGAGATGCATCATATGCACTTTTTTCGTTTGGGCGGCATAGGAATTCTGGTATTCCCAAATTTCCTGCTCTGTCTTATAACAATTATAAGTTGGAGCGGGACCAACGTTCCCAAGCTCAGTATAACAAGCGGGTTCGGTCAATACATCCATATTATTATCTTGATTAAGGTGTGATATGGTCGCTACCATGAGAGAGAGAGAAGAAAACACTCAGCGTGCGCTCTTGCAAGATTAGATTGGTTATATATTTTATCTAATCAGGATGGCTCCCACTGTTTTTATCAAATCTTCCTTCAAACCCTAAAAGGAAAGACTAGCCGGTATTAATTACACTCTACAAGTTCGCCAATCTTTCAGCCAGGCCAGTGTCGGTACTTTGAGGGAGGTTCCCCGTGCTTTCGCACGGACCTAATTACAGTAAACCTCGTTTTCCCAGAGGCGTAACCCCGTTGACACCTTTCTAGACACCTACTTGATCGGCTAATTGCAAAGTGCAAAACTCTCCCAGGAGTAACAATTACTCGCAGTGGGTATCGGGATCCAACTATCACATAGAAGGTATGCAATCTCATTGCAAATTTCAACACTTGAAACTCCCGATAATGGTTTTTACCCCTAGCACCTATGACCTTGGATAAGGTCAACAAATCATAGGTACTAGTCAAGTTCTACCCGTCATTTCGTGATTAATTAGACCCACCCACATGACCCTTGGCTAAGGTCAACAAAGCCAAATGACTGTCCTAACTAATCGCATCATATGCTGTGTAGGAAGACATCACTTAGCTACCGTACACTGTGCCTTGACTATGGTCAACAAACACAGCACGAATACTAAGTACTCTACTTCCTAAAATGACGGAGGGTTGCGAATGGTTTTTATGAAAACCTTTAACGCTTTGAACTTGATCTCATTGCGGAATCAAATGGTTTTTAAATGGAATGTTTTCGAGGCTTTTCTAGTTTTGCTAAAGGGGTCACTCCCGGTGAAGGGATCGTCGGCCCTTTCCTCGTCGAATGAGGTGCGGGATATATCATATATATCACTGTGCAAAGCGGAAACTATAGAAGCGATCAAAGACAAACCGAGGGTTGTAGCATCTGCCAGTTATTGCTAAAGGAGTCACTCCCGGTGAAGGGATCTCGGTCCTTTCCTCATCGAATAAGGTGCAGGATGTTCTATAATGAACACCGCGATGCAAAGCAAGAACTGTAGCTACCTGTTTTTATTTTGAAATTCGATTCCACAACATCAATTAGGTTTATTTTCTTTCATTAATCTCATTAATGAATATCCCATCATTTAAGTCTACCTAAACATCACAGATAAATATAACGTACGCTTATGCCATCAGCATTCGCCTCGATGTCCCGTCTGCACCGTTAGGTTAGGTAACTAACGGCAGAGCGGGGCAGGGCTAGCGCGGGCGTAAAACATAAGCAACGTTTATATAATATATCATATATACTATATATAATATCTGTCACAGAACATCACATGATCACATCACAGATAAATCACAGCAGAAGAAACATATGAAATATTGGATATACTAGGACGTTCGTGTTTTCAATACGAGCCAGTATAAAACACGGATTCCACGGTCGTGATGAATAGCCTATCCCACACCCCTAGACTCCTACGAGAGCGGCAAGCAACCCTACCAATTCTAGGCTTAGGAGACCCGGACTCGACTCCTCGAGATGGTCTCCCACTGGACCCTAGAACCCGGTTACTTGTGCTCCCCACCTTGGGTCTATACTAGTGCAGAAAAGTAAATAATATACATCAACGGTGACATCTTCCGCAACCTGGAAGTGCCCCAATAAAATAATATTACATACAAGTTTTTTTACATGAATGAAAATGAAAAACACTCATCTCACATAAAAAAAAACCGGCTATTCAAACACGACGATCCAATATAACATATCCAGCAACACATAACATCACATGTCATCAACGTAAGTAAATATGCGCATCCCAATTGTCGTTGACATATAGCAACGAAACCGGCGACATCACATATTACACTTACGGTCACAGAAAAAGAAAGTGTAAAACTACAACAGTTGGAATCCGCAACCACCTCAGACATCGCATGCCTGATCAAATGAATTCTTTAGACATCGCATGCCTAACAATTATAAACCCCGCATTTTAGTCTCATTATCGAAAACACTTTTCAATATCAAGTCGGGCAATTCAACAAGATTCCCGAAAAACTGATCGAATGCTCGTCGCAAACTTTAGTAGGCGGCCGCACCCCCGATGCCGTCGACGAAGTGCACCAAGGCGGAACACCGCTGCCGCGAGCACCCGGACGGATGCTTTCAGCGACGGGGTTCTCCTACAGTCACTTGGTCGGGGCTATGGGGTGAGGCTGTTTATCAAGTTTACCCGGCGAGTATCCGCGTACGCTACGTGATTGCGACGGACTTTTGATCACATCAAAATTCCGTGGCAACCGATCAAGTGAGACTAAACTGCTACGTTTATAATATTCATTCCGTTATCTCATAACAATTTTTGAATTCCAATTATTGTATCACATTCCGGATAAATAGAAAATGCTAAACTTTTCGATCGAACAATCGAACACCCAAGTTTTCCCGATACAGCTCAACACATGAAATAAGTCTAACAACATTCAGTTCGTGCCTCAGTACTAACGGTCCAGCCGTAGAAGGTTCAAGCCAACGCCTCACATGTGGCGCGCCGTACTGCTCCAAACCCGAAGGTTCAAAGGGCAGTTCAAGACGGTCACATAATCGAGTTAAGGTTTGTTGTCTTCTAGAGGGTCCATCGCGTTACTTGCACTACTTAGAACGTCGTTAAACTACGGAAAAATCCAACAATTGGAAATTTCCCGGCAGGGGAAAAAGTGGGTATTTATATCCGGTCGAACTTTTTAACATATTCTAAAAATTACCCGGAAAAGCACACCGACAAAAATTAGACAGTCCGATCGAATACACCGAGTCCCAATACGACTTTACAAATGCTCTCTGGACATTTCTGTAAAATGTGGATTTTTGTAGATTAAAAATATTCAGAAAAATCATCAGGGAATTGTAAGGGTTACTGCAAAATTCGATCGCCTAATTCCTTAAAAGCACCGCGGATCCGCGGCATGAGCATGCTCATGCGGCGGTTCCGCGGCAACGGATCGTTAACTAGATATATAGGCGAAGCAAGCATGTAATCGAATTAAATGCTAAGGGAAAGTGACTACAACCTTTTTAGATCCGGTCCACCACTTCCTAAGCTCCGCGATGATCTCCCTCCGCTGTCCAAATCGAACCCTTGACTCTAGCATTGGCATCATCGAAGAATGGGCGGGCTTGATCGTCGGTTCGATGCCGAAGATGGTCTACGTCGAGGCATCACAAGAACAAGCTCCAACTTCACCAAGCTTTGAAAACTTGTGAAGTAAACACCCTATACAACTTGGCAAGAGGTAGAGGATGAAGAAATAGGAAGTGGGTAGACTTTATAATTGGATTTCTCACTTGATTTCACTAGTTGCCATTGATGGTCACTAGTTTTCTTCATGGAAGAAGAAGATGAAGAAGAATAAGAAGATATGATAAGTTAATAATAAATTAGATAAAAATCAATACTTATCATACTTTCAACTATAGTTAAGTGTAGAGAATTAACTTGGGTTAGTTAAAAGGTTAGGGTTAAGTATAAGACAAGAATGGAGGACTAATTCAAAGCTTCAAGAATCTTCAACTAAAAACAAAAAAAAGCAACCATTCTTTTCTTATCTTTTTCCAAAAATAAATAAATAAATAAATAAGAAAAAAGAAAACCCTAATCATAAACTTAACCATGGTTTAATTCTTTACACTTAACCAAGTAAACATGTATCATCAAACATGATACAATCATGTGCACAAATGTATATCACATATACAGCTTGCACAATTCAAGTGAGAAAATCCATTTAAAGTGAACCAATACTACTTAATGCAAAGTAATATATCAAATATATAATTCTACATTAAATCATTAAATCAACACTTGATTTAACGATCCGGTCATATCGCATATAACCGACTAGTATCCTATGTATCGGCTTATCGAATCAATCCTTGATTCGATAACTGGGTTATATCGCATACAACCATTCGACACATTTATCGCGAGAATGAAATACGGTATCACATACACGCATTATTCTCGGTCCCGCACATATCTCATATGCGCTCCTATTTCGTTTCGCTTGAGCCAGAAAACCTCTGTGTAGGACTCTAAGGACTCGTCAACACGCCGGCACCGGATGATGATCATATCAAACATCCACAAGCCGCAAGCGGTCTGCTAAACGTAACGGCCACCCGGGTATTGAGCGATCAGAAGATCGACGAGCAAGCCCGCTCACACTCCTGTGAATCCAACCAGTAACACTTACCGTACAGTCCGGTCTGTTCGTCTGATATGTCGCATATCTCGCCTAGGGGTGGTAAACGTCAGACCCCAATAGCTCGATAAGTCATGCCGACTTGAGGTCCATAACATTCGTGAAACTACTGATAACTCTTACCAGTATATCACTGCGACCCTGGCCAGGGATTTCCTGTTATGGCCAGTCGAGCATAGCGCAACATCAACCCCCAATACCGGGGGAGACGAATCCCCTCCTATCGCTCATTGCCTCCATGTGAATCGGGACTGTACCCAAAAACCACCTGTTTGCACGACTCAGTAGAGCCGTGGTAGGGTGGAAATCAAAGCACAGTGGGAGACACACAATACTCTATGACGATCTCGGGTCAACAGACTAAGCTGTACCAGTGTCACCAGAGAACTGCCATCTGACGTGAGGTATAATACCATCTGGGAGTTCTCGGCGAGTCCGTTCAGTGTACCCAGTCTCTACTGAGCACCCTCATACCATCTCCGATGTCAAACACCGATGGATATGGGATCATCCATCGCCATTGCATGGGTCGAGAAGATATACGCTAGTCTACTCTGGAATATTGATGCCCCGTCTCGATATTCCCTCGACTAGGAACATTTCAAGGATGTACTCATGGACTATCCAGGCCCCGCTAGTATGATCTGCATCATAGTCCTGGAAGTCGAGTACACATCCTAAGGGCTTTATCAACATGTAACAGAGAGACGGAAAGTAAACACGTTAAGACAAAGAGCAACCAGATAGCGTACTATCATGTCGAGCAAGAAAGTCCTACCTATATATGTCCCAGCATCCACCACAATATACATCCAATGTACAGTAATGGCCTCAAGGGCATACATATAACTAACACTTATCTCCTCCTCTGTCTGCTCCAATAACAAATTTGCTGCAAGTTTCTTTGCAAATAATTCGCAGCGCCGCAAAAAGCAATAAAAATTGTGCGTGTTTTGATTCTTGGTTGTTTGCATATTAATACAGAATTTAAAGGGCACGGCCAAATTTAGATTAGGTGGGGAGTTCATTACCCTTCCTAAGCCCCGAAAATCACAAACTTGCATCCGCATTACCCTCATTAACTTAAAGAAATATAGAGATGACTCTAGAGACTGTCGCTCTCACTTAGAACAAGAGAAGGCCGTGGGTAATCCATTGTTCATCCGCGTTTCTTTTGTGGTGTCTAAGGAAAGTGTGTCTAAGGAAAGTGGTTACTTAATTAGGCTCACTACTTACGTAGTGGAGAACTTCCCACTTTCCTGGCACTTATCTGGCCACAGGAGGGACAAAGAGGCAGTGGAGGATTGATCCTGCGACTTGTCTTTTGGCAGTTAGGAGCGTTCTAGAGCCTTGACCTAGGTGACCACTAGACTTAGGGTTTCTTGTTGCATTTATTGTGATTTGCATCATTTTCTCAAAAATCCGTATATTTTTCAAAACAAACACCAATCACATTCATTTCCCCTAATTATATCAACGCCGCCACTTGTACTAACCCTTTTAGTGCAAGATAGGCTGGACACGGGATTCTAGTGCATGTTTAGTCCGCGTTCCCCCTATCGACCCCAAAGTCGGTATTTCTACATTTACCTCTTCTTTACCCACCACCACACCTATTTCGATGGACAATTCTCCATCGAACTTCTTTACCAATACTCTGCCGCCGTCCGCAGGTGCGCAGAGTCCACCCTGCATCTCTCTCCAAGAGAGGTGCTATCCTACACGAGGTCCTCTTTCGACCTGTCTCTCCATTCCACCAGCCAACGGGGACAATTTTCAGATTAAACCCCAATACATCAACCTTCTACCGAAATATCACGGTCTCGAGTCTGAAGACGCATATGTCTGTATCACCAAATTTGAAAATGTATGCGCAATGATGGGTACTTCACAGCTTTCTGTGGATGTTATGCGTCTTCGTCTTCTCCCATTCACCTTGTGCGATATAGCCAAGAAGTGACTGTATAACACAACCGTACATTCCATTTCAAATTGGGAAGAATTCATCAAAGCATTCCTAAAAAAATTCTACCCAAATCATAAGACAGCTCGAGTCCGTAGCGAAATAAATCAATTCACCCAGCTTTCAAATGAAACATTCTCAAAATGTCTTGAACGCTTTAAGGATCTGTTAGTTCAATGTCCACATCACGGAATCCCCATATGGGATCTATGCCGAATCATATATGAGGGCATTAATCCTAACACAAAACAGACCCTTGAATTAATGTGTCAAGGCAACTTCATGACTAAAGATGATGGGGAAGCTTGGAAATTCCTAGAAGATTTCGCTGAAAAATCTTTACAGTGGGAGGGTGTGATTCAAACGTCTAGGGGTGGCAATAACCAATCGGAAGTTTCCATAGGAGTTAGAGCTGACATTTCAGCTATGCAAAAGAAACTCGAGACTATGGACAATAAATTTTTAGCTGCCGCCCTAAATCAAATGTAACTCTCCAAAACTGTATGTGGATGCTATTCTGATCCTTCTCATTTTACGGAAGAATATCCATTGAATTCTCCGTTTCAAGGTCAAGAGCATACTAATGCCGCTTTTCAAAGACCTAGAAACGATCCATATTCTTCCACATATAATCCGGGTTGGAGGAATCACTCAAACTTTGCTTGGAACCAATCACAAAATCAAAACACGGTTCCAAATCAAAACAATTTCCAAAGGGTCCCTCCTCCACAACAGCAACTACTTCAATTGAGTCAGCACCCCTACCAGTCACAAAACTTCCAAAATCCGGCCAACACTTTTGCACCACATGAAAACTCTTTGCAATTGATCGGTACAGATAATACCTCTGCACTAGCACAAACCTTGGATACTTTCATGAAACAATCCATCCAAGGGACGGCAAAAATGCAATCTTCCTTCGATAATGTGATGAAGATAATTGTCTCTCAAAATGAGAATATTAAATCGATGGAAGAACAAATTGCACAATTAAAAGCCGAAATGAGTGCAAGAGAGAAAGGGAAACTTTCAGCTCAACCTTTGCCCAATCCTGGCTATTCACATCATGTGAATGCAATCACGTTGAGATCTGGAAGAGTGCTTGACAATCACGTTGGGGAAGAGATTGATGATACTGAATCTATCGATGATACCCCGGCTAAGACCTTTCCTTCCACTTCTACTTCTAATTCTGACCCCCGGTTCTTCTACCCTACCACCTTCTTCCGAGCCTATTCTCCGTTTTCCCCAAGGCTCGACACCTCAGCCCACCTCTTCTAGTCCACCGAAAACGATCCCCACTCCTATTCTTAGATCGTTTCCACCCACACGATCTTCTCCAATGTTGGACCCCGACCTTATTGCTCAAGCTCCTTATCCAAATCGGTTAAGAGGAAACACACTGAGTCCACAAATGGAGAAGATCACTGAAATCTTGAAACAGGTTAACATCAACATCCCTCTTCTAGATGCTATCCAACAAATCCCCGCTTATGCGAAAACTCTTAAGGACTTGTGCACTAGAAAGAGGAAGACTCGAGTGCCCAAGAAGATTTTCATGGCAAAGACAGTAGACACAGCACTTCCCCAACAATTACCACGGAAACGTAAGGACCCTGGCTGTCCTACTATTTCTATTTCTATCGGGGAAAAACACATCAACCGTGCTCTACTTGACCTTGGCGCTAGTGTTAACTTGCTTCCATACTCGGTTTACGAGCAGTTATGTATCGGAGTGTTAAAGCCCTCTAGCATAACTCTCCAGATAGTTGACCGATCAATCACCAAACCTAGGGGTGAACTGGAGGATGTGTTAATAAAAAATCGGGGAATTTGTATTCCCTGTGGATTTTATTGTACTAGATACACAGCCTGTAGCGAACCCACGGAATCAAATTCCGGTGATTTTAGGTCGCCCCTTTTTGGCCACTTCCAACGCTATCATCAATTGTCGTAATGGTTCTATGACCCTATCCTTCAGGAATAGGTCAATAGAGCTGAACATTTACAAGTTGGGAAGTGTACCCTCCGAACCTACTGCTCAGATCTGTTCTGTCGACTTAATGGATGTCGACAGCAGCGAATTTGATGATCCTCATGATACTGATCTAGACTCTTTTCATATGTTATTGTTTGACCCAACTATGTATCATACACATACGGACTCTTCCACCGAGATGTCCGGGTCAACAACTAACACTGATTATGAACATTTTTTGGAGTCTGAAGATTACCCCGCACTTTGTGATGACATTATTCTTCGAGATATTGATGGGACTTTTGAGGATATCTTTGCTGAAGAACTCGCATTTTTGAATGACATGGGTGTTGAGATGAATCATCTCCCAATCAATGAAATTGAACCTCCACCCCTTCTTCTGAACTGTAAAAAGAATGCGAGTAATCCATCACATTCACTGCATCGTCTCTCCAAAATGAGACGCACACACATTCTATTCCACCACTTACCCTTTCCCACTTCTTCTTCCACCAACCTGAGCACTACATTGATAAAATCTTCGAATGGTTGGTGTTGACCTTCGGTCTTTGCAAAGATTGGCATCGACCAATGATTCTTGACCCCCTCATGTGATTTTCAAAGATTAACATGGCCTAACTCAAGTTTGGGGGGGGTATAATCTGGCTCTTGAAAAGAAAATTTTTACACAAAATGACGAGCCAAGAATAAGTTTGGAGGAGGATCTTCACTTAAATATTTTGCCCCCGTTAATAAATTTCCTCCCAAGCTTACAGGTTTTTGAGATTTAGCAGAAGGCAACAGTGAGGACACTGTAGAAAACAAGTTTGGGGGAGGTTTATGCTTATTTTCGCATCATTTGCATCATACTTTGCATAAGCACAAAACATTTGAAAACCTATAAAAATTTAAAAAAGTTTCAAATAATAATAATTTTTTTTGTACATAAATAAGATAATAAAAGGTTAGATAGTGAAAAATTACATCCAAAAGATTATAAAATTTAAGAAAACCAAGAAAATTAGAAGTTTTCTTATACGAACTAGTAATAAGTAGTTCTGAGCCATTGTCCCAAGGGTTAGTAAGATGAAGGAAGTCACTAATCTGAGGATAAAAATAAGTCTGAAAAATAGTTCCTATTCTGGAAGCCAAACATTTTGAACGTTGATACCCTGCTATTCGTACTTACACACGTCTTGAAACTCGGGATAGTAGAGGATACCTTGAAATGCTCTTGTCCAAAAGCCAAAGTATGAAGGAAATAAAAAAATGAATAAAATATAAAAATGGTGAGAAAAATGAATACTGGTTTTGTTATCGCCAAGGCAGCAAAAAAAAATACAGCGAGGGTGCCTCTTCACCTAGTGCCTTAGACCAACTGGTCTGGGAGTCACTACTAAGCCTTAGGTGGTGCAAGACGAGGAAAAACACCGTATAAGCAAGTACATGAGTAATCGGTCGGTTAGTACCTCAAGAAGTATTAACGGTCGCATGAAAGTGTGTGAGCAAATTCATCTAAATATTCATAAAATTAAAAAGTACTGAGGCAAATGGATAAGAGTATGATAGCTTGAATTGAATTCTCCGGGTGTAAGGATGTTCTTTACACACACGTAGGGTTATATGATCGATGTTTGGAAGAAAAATAGAAATGAAGAATAAAGACGATGTTTTATTGAGGGAGGATGTGATTTCTGACATCTTTTCATGACTATTAAGATAGGGCCCATGACAACTGAAAAGCTAGCATAGTTGGAAACCATAATTTTCAAAGTCTTTCTTTTAGAATTCTTATCTTTATATGTAACTTTCACGGTCTTCCTTTTATTATTGGATTTTATGGGTGCAATCCGCTGAAAACCCTCAGGAGACAACACTCCTCGTACTAGGGACACCTAGAGGTTTAAAGGCTTGTTGCACGTGCTCAGTGCAATCGTGTTGCCTATGAAAGTGTGCTAGTTTGTTTTTCTCTTTCTTTATTTTCTCCTTCTCTTTTTAATAAAACAGTTCGCTCGAGACGACCGAAAATAAGTTTGGGGGAATTTGATCAGTCGAAAATATTGCATTTTTAACACGACAATTTCCCTACCATTTGCACACATCTAGAGGTGTTCGGTATTAATATAGAACATATTAGCAAAACAGCTGTAAAATACCAAATTACCTGTGTTATACCTTAAAACCGACATTTTGAAGGAAATTGAGTGTTTATCATGGCATCGCATCATCTTTGTGTAGCGCAACACTTGTTTCGAGAATCTGTGCAGGAAATTCCAGGAGAAAAGCAAAATCAGTGAAAAAGTGCTGATAAAAATACGCCAACTCCAAGACTTGAGATCTGGCAATGAACGGAAGAGAATTTTAAGATTCCACATATCAGAAATTTATCAGGAAGTCAGAAGAAAGCCACACTGGAAAATTGAAGCATTAAGGCTCCTATTGGGCCGCGGATCCGCGGCCGGAGCAGGCTTGCGCGGCGGATCCGCGGCCACCTAGTGGCGACGTCAGCATATCTCTGCTGCAGAATTCTCTACTGAGCTTCAGAACCTCTTCAAGCCACTTCAAACTCCAGAGAACTCCAGAATCTTCTGCCAGATCAGCAAAGCTCCTTGTTCAAGCTAAACATCCAAGCAAGCAAGCTTCTCACTTAACAAACTAAACCTAGAAGCTTCTCCCTAACCTCCAAGCTTATGAAGGAAGCTAAAGCCTAACTAACTACTTCTAGAGGCTTCTACCTAACTACCAAGCTTACAAGGGAAGCTAACCTAAACCTAGCTTCTAAAGGAAGCCAAAGCTAGTGAAGGCTATAAAAGAAACCCTAAGGCTTCACTTCTAAGGTTGTTCGGTTGTTCATTACATCCATCCCCAATACAAGTTGAGTGACACGACTTGTAAACCCTAATCCCCAATTCAAAATCCAAAGCCAAAAATCAAGAACTTCGAGTACCAAATCAAGCATGAAGCATTCGATACTTTAGAAAGCGACGCCGGACTTCATCAGAGCAAGCGATCCACGGAGATCCTCGACTCAAGGAAACGAGCGAAGCCGAAATCGACGATCAAGTTCTTTTCTCTTGTAGATCGAGTGAATTGTAACAAAATTGTTGATAAATAAAGGTGAAATTTCTATATCTTGCTTTCTTTACATTCTTGCATCATGATTCGATCTCAATTCTTGATTGAGTATTTTGTTATGATATTTGAGTAAAACTCCGCTCATGGAGGAATCGAGACGATCAATAGATGATGATGTTATAAATCTTGAAACGATTCTTAAGTCCTATGCGTTTTGTAAAGTCGTGTAAATTGAAGAATCGGAAACCTAGTTTCGAGCGTTGCTTTCTTGATAGTGTTCACTCTTAATTAGGGATCACCGATCGATTCTTGAATTTACTCGAGACTAGAATTTGAATGAGATTCATCGAAAGGACAAAGGATGAGATGAAGAAACCCTAGTTTCTTCGAAAGATCCTTAAACCTCGATTAATCGTCATCGATCTAGTATCAAATCATTAATGGATAAGAAAACATAATCAATAGATTTCATCACGTCGATAGATTCGATCGATTCCTACGAGCCTCACTTCGATTCTTGATTATTGGATTGGAAATCATCAATTCTTAATTCTTGATTTTTAAATGTTTTCTTGATTTTAGATTTAGATTTAGATAATTCTTGAACTTCAATTTTATAAATCTTGAATTGAATTGTCTTTTCTCTTTTCTTTTCTTTCATTTTCAATTCATCTAATTCTAATTACGAATGGATTACACTTTCCCTGTGGACGATCCGCACTCGCTAATGCGCTACAATCGACACCGTTATTGATTGCGATCAAAATATTTTTGGTTGTGATTTCTATACATTTTCTACATACACTCCGAGAATTCGTATCAATCAACCGTCCTCTAATGTACCGGACCCAATCAGAACTTGATTTAGGTGGATGTGTATGACATCGCTTACAAATGCAAAATCATATCCCTCTTTAGAAAGCAGGGACACTGATATGATATTACAAGCCAAACTAGGAACATACAAACAGTTACGTAGAATCAATTTCTGCCCACTTGTCAGTCCTAAATGATATTCCCCCACGGATTCAGCATCCACGCTCATTCCGTTCGCAACTCTGAGAGACATATCACCTACCCTGATAACTCTACGGTTTCACAAAACCTATAACAAATTACAGATATGAGATCCTGATCCAGTATCTAGTACCCAGGAAGTAGAGTTAATTGACATACAGTTTTCAATCACAAACACACCCGAAGTTGAAGCCACAACATACTTCGGATCCTGGATTCTAGCTTTCCAAGCCCTGCAATCCCTCTGCCAATGCCCTTTCCCATAACAACAGGAACAACCCTCTTTCTCTACTGCTAACCCTGAAACTTTTGCCCTTCCCTGTCCTTTTACCTTACTGACACCGCATAACAGCATTTTGGAGGTCTTCTTCTTCTCACCCTTGGCATCCGCCTTGGATCCGGAAGAGGGTGATTCTCCAATAAGCAGAGCGGGTGTCACCCTGGTTTCCTTCAGGGTACCCTCAACTGGAAGTATAACTTTCTTCCCCTGGGCGTAAGTAGGAGGTAGAGACTGTAGAATCAAGTCAGCATATGACCCGTTTCTCAACGTGGTCTCCATATCCGTGAGCTCATCAATATAGCTAGACATTGTAAGGACGTTGTCCCTTACAGATGACCCGACAACCAACCTCGCTTGAAGAAATTCGTTCGAGGTCTTATATCTTACGATATGAGATTGCTCTCCATATAAAACTTTGTTATGGAGGAAGATAGAAACTAAGTCCATCTTCTCGTGCTGCCTCTGGTATACACCATCAACTGAGGCTATCACGAGGCACTTGGCATTCGCACATTCTTTTTCCGTTGTCTTACGGATATCCATATCCGCGACGGTGGAAACTGTAGGGTTCCTAGGCACACTAATGAAGTCTCACAAGTGATCAAACATGCCCAATCGAAAACTTTCATGTGCCTACAAACCCTAATACGGATCGTTAACTAGATAATGAGGCGATGCAATGCGAGTAAACGAATTTAACGCTAAAGGAAAGGGGCTACAACCTTTGTAGATCCGGTCCTCCACCTCCTAGGATTCGTAATGATGTCCCTCCGCTGTCCATATCGGATTCCGAACTCTAGCATCGGATTCATCGGAGAAATGGGCGGGCTGGGTCGTCCACTTCGATGCCGAAGATGATCTACGTCGAGGCATCACAAGATCAAGCTCCCACTTCACCAAGTCATGAAACTTGTGAAGAAAACACCCTATACTACTTGGCAAGAGGTAGAGGATGAAGAAATAGGAAGTGTGTTCACTTTAGAATTGGATTTCTCACTCTTTTTCACTAGTTGTCATTGATGGAGGCAAGCTTTCTTCATGTTGAAGAAGGAGAAGAAGAAGAAGATAATATGATAATTCTTCTTCAAAAAGAAAATAAAATGAATACTTATCATATATCAACCATGGTCAAGTGTAGAGAATGAACTATGGTTAGTTTGAATGGTTAGGGTTAAGCATGAAGACAAAATGGTCACTTAGTCAAAACTTCATGAAGCTTCAATAACAAACAAAGAAAGCCACCATTTCTCTTCATCTTTCAAAAAGGAATAATAAATAAATAAATAGTAAATAAAATCAAAACCCTAAACATTACATTATCATGGTTTAATCATACACTTAACCAAGTTTTCATGTATCATCAAACATGATACAAACAAGTGCACAAAAGTATATCACATATACAACTTGTGTATTTCAAGTGAGAAAATCCATTTAAAGTGAACTAATATTAGTTAATGTAAAGTAATATATCAAATATATAATTATACATTAAATCATTAAATCAACACTTGATTTAACGATCCGGTCATATCGCATATAACCGACTAATATCCAACGTATCGGCTTATCGAATCAATCTTTGATTCGATAACTGGGTTATATCGCATACAACCAATCGATACATTCATCGCGAGAATAGAATACGGTATCACATACACGCATTATTCTCGGTCACGCACATATCTCATATGCGCTCCTATTTCGTTTCGCTTGAGCCAGGAAACCTCTGTGTAGGACTCTAAAGACTCGTCAATACGCCGGCAGCAGGTGATGATCATATCAAATACCCATAAGCCGCAAGCGGTCTGCTAAACGTAACGGCCACCCGGGTATTGAGCGATCAGAAGATCGACAAGAAAGCCTGCTCACACTCCTGTGAATCCAACCAGTAACACTTATCGTACAGTCCGGTCTGTTTGTCTGATATGTCTCTTATCTTGCCTAGGGGTGGTAAACGTCAGACCCCAATAGCCCGATAAGTCATGCCGACGTGAGGTCCATAACTATCGTGAAACTACTGATAACTCTTACCAGTATATCACTGCAACCCTGGCCAGGGATTTCCTGTTATGGCTAGTCGTGCATAGCGCAACATCAACCCCCAATACCGGGAGAGACGAATCCCCTCCTATCGCTCATTGCCTCCATGTGAATCGGGACTGTACCCAAAAACCACCTGTTTGCACGACTCAGTAGAGACGTGGTAGGGTGGAAATCAAAGCACAGTGGGAGACACACAAGACTCCATGACGATCTCGGGTCAACAGACTAAGCTGTACCAGTGTCACCAGAGAACTGCCATCTGACATGAGGTATAATACCATCTGGGAGTTCTCGGCGAGTCCGTTCAGTGTACCCAGTCTCCACTGAGCACCCGCATACCATCTCTGATGTCAAACACCAATGGATATGGGATCATCCATCGCCCATCACATGGGTCGAGAAGATATACGCTAGTCTACTCTGGAATATCGATGCCCCGTCTCGATATTCCCACGACTAGGAACATTGAAGGATGTACTCTTGGACTACCCAGGCCCCACTAGTATGATCTGCATCATAGTTCTGGAAGTCGAGTACACATCCTAAGGGCTTTATCAACATGTAACAGAGAGACAGAAAGTATACATGTTAAGATAAAGAGCAACCAGATAGCGTACTATCATGTCGAGCAAGAAAGTCCTACCTATATATGTCCCAGCATCCACTACAATATACATCCAATATACAGTAATGGCCTCTAGGGCATACATATAACTAACAATCTCCCACTTGCACTAGGGCCATCTGAAGCAGTGGTTTCAGTATCACATACTCAACCATCCCATATAAGCCTCTCTCGGGAAAGGCCTTCGTGAGTGGATCCGCCGTGTTGTCCTCTGAGTCTACTCTCCTAACCTCGATCAACCTAGAGATCAACTATCTCCATGATCAGGTGATGCTGCCTCAGAATATGTCTGGGTCACTGATGGGACCAGGGTTCCAGGGCCAAAGCCACACTTCCATTGTCACACAATGGTAAGAACCTAGTTCATCTTATGAACCAATATACACCCAAACTGCCTCTTTGGTAGTATCTTTAATAGCGATGTTACCAGCCTTTATCGTCTAGTTTGTCACGGTATCTAGCTTGGAACTCTTCCAACATACCGTCCCTCTAGTGAGGGTGAAGACAATGCCTGCGACTGACACTCAGTCGTGCTTATCAGTGTGGAACTTTTCCAATGATTCTCCCCAGGATCGATTGATACAATCTTACTATACCTAGTGAGAACCCTAACATCCCTTCAGATCTATCTCATAGATCCAAATCTCAGGATTTAGGAGGTATCATCTTTATCCTATTGGAGAATCCATGTGATAAGAGGAGATCGACCGATCGTAGTATAGGAAACTCTTTTCCTATCAAGAGTATGTTGTCCACGTACAATACGAGGATAACCACCTTACTCTCTGCTACCGTTTTGTATATACAAGGTTCATCTACCATTTTGATGAAGTCAAACACTTTGACTATCACATCAAAACAGACGTTCCAACTCCGCGATGCCTGCTTTATTATGTAAAGCAACTTGCACATGTTTCCGCTGCTCCCACTGTTTACGAAGCCCTCTGGCTGTGTACTTATTGACGTTCTCTTCTAAATCAGTATTTAGAAAAGTAGTCATGACACCCAACCACCAGATATCGTAGTCATGGTATGTAGCAATGGCAAGTAGGATCTGGATGGACTTAAGCATAGTCCCTGGAAGAGGTTTCATCATTATCCAGGCCTGGTCGATGACGAAAACCTTTAACAAGTCTAGCTTTGAAAGTCTCAAATTTTCCATCTACACCAAGTAATTTTCTCAAGATATACTTGCTCCTGATGGGGATTTAACCCTTTAGATATCGCAACCAAAGTCCATACTTTGTTGGTGTATGTGGATTCCATCTCAGATCGCTAAGCATCCAGCCATCCTTACAGAGTCCCTACTCTTGATGACCTGCTCGAATCTAGTTGGGTCATCATCTCATGATGCATTTCTCGCTCCCACTGTCATCGAGAAACCAAAGTATCTCTCAGGTAGGTGAGGAACCCTACCAGATCGGCGGAGAGGCTGAGGTTTGTCGGGGACTATTGAATCCTTTAGTTCTATCAAATCATCAGCTGCAGTTTTATATAGCTGGAACTTTTCCAGTTCTACAGAACTGACCTTGCCTCGATTTTGTCCGGATTTTGCTTTTGACATAAGACGGACAATCCCAAATCTTAACTTACTTAAGAGATAGGCTCTTCCCATACCATATCTCATATGGAGTGGTAGGCACTGATTTGATTCGAACCCAATTCAATAGGTATGCAGCTTCTCAAGTGCACAACCCCAAAAGGAAATAGGTAACTCAGTAATACTCATCATAGAGCACACGATATCTAATATTGTGCGATTGCTCCGCCCCGATATACCGTTGTGCTGTGGTGTATTCAGAGGAGTAATACTGAGAGAGAATCTCATTTTCTTTTAGAACAGTCTAAGAATTCCATGCACAAGTATTCTCCTCCCTGATCTTATCATAGAACATAATACTTATACCCGTATTGATTCCCTACTTCTAGCTTATATTCTGTGAATATCTCAAAAGGTTCGGACTCATGTTTCAACAGGAACATATGACTGAATCTTGAGAGATAATCAGAGAACGTAATGAAGTATAAAGAACCGGTCCTGGCATGTGTAGACAGGAGACCTTACATACACCATTATGTATCAATCCCAAGAGTTTACTAACTCTTTCTCTGTTTCCAATAAACAGAGCTATGGTCATCTAATCTTTTGTGATATGACTGGCAAGTTTCACAAGATGTAAATTCAAACTGATTTAAATATGCATCTAAAATGTAACTTCAGCCAGTCGGGACGCATTGATATGACCTAGTCTACAATGCCTCAAGAATGATTCGTTCATTTCTGAACTCTTCCTCTTGTGTGTGTTCTGTATACTAGGAATTGTAGTTTGATTTAGAACGTCAATGCTTTTAGATAACGTGCCTGAACTGATCAACTTTTGAAATAGGAAATGTTCAAAACATTATACATCAATACAAAATTATATCCTTCTTTACTAATAAAGAGACTGATATGATTTTGTATATCAGGTTCGGTATCTAATAGCATTTGTTCAGAATCAATGTACTGGTAATACAGGGTGACAGTGACCAACAGACTTGGCTGCAATACTTGCCCCGTTTTCTGTCTCATGAAACTTATCACCCGTTCTCAGTTTTTCTACCTTTTTGTAGCCCTATGTAACAGATTACATATCTGGGATCCTGATCCGGTATCAAATACCCAGGATGCAGAGGATACTGAGAAACAGTTCTTTGTAATGAACACACCCGAAGGAGATGCATCATATGCACTTTCTTCGTTTGGGCGGCATAGGAATTCTGGTATTCCCCTATTTCCTGCTCTGTCTTATAACAATTATAAGTTGGAACGGGACCAACGTTCCCCAGCTCAGTATAACAAGCGGGTTCGATCAATAATCCGTATTATTATCTTGATTAAGGCGTGATATGGTCGCTACCTGGAGAGAGAGAGAAGAAAACACTCAGCATGCGCTCTTGCAAGATCAGATTGGTTATATATTTTATCTAATCAGAATGGCTCCCACTGTTTTTATCAAATCTTCCTTCAAACCTTAAAAGGAAAGACTAGCCGGGATTAATTACACTCTACAAGTTCGTCAATCTTTCAGCCAGGCCAGTGTCGGTACTTTGAGGGAGGTTCCCCGTGCTTTCGCACGAACCTAATTACAGTAAACCTCGTTTTCCCAGAGGCGTAACCCCGTTGACACCTTTCTAGACACCTACTTGATCGGCTAATTGCAAAGTGCAAAACTCTCCCAGGAGTAACAATTACTCGCAGCGGGTATCGGGATCCAACTATCACATAGAAGGTATGCAATCTCATTGCAAATTTCAACACTTGAAACTCCCGATAAAGGTTTTTACCCCTAGCATTTATGACCTTAACTATGGTCAACAAATCATAAGTACCAGTCAAGTTCTACTCGTCATTTCGTGATTAATTAGACCCACCCACATGACCCTTAACTAAGGTCAACAAAGTCGCGCGACTGTCCTAACTAATCGCATCATATGCGGTGTAGGAAGACATCACTTAGCTACCGTACATTGTGCCTTAACTAAGGTCAACAAACACAGCACGAATACTAAGTACTCTACTTCCTAAAATGACGGAGGGTTGCGAATGGTTTTTATGAAAACCTTTAACGCTTTGAACTTGATCTCGTTGCGAAATCAAATGGTTTTTAAATGGAATGTTTTTGAAGCTTTTCTAGTTTTGCTAAAGGGGTCACTCCCGGTGAAGGGATCGTCGGCCCTTTCCTCGTCGAATGAGGTGCGGGATATATCATATATATCACTGTGCAAAGCGAAAATATAGAAGCGATCAAAAGACAAACCGAGTGTGTATCATCTGCCAGTTATTGCTAAAGGAGTCACTCCCGGTGAAGGGATCTCGGTCCTTTCCTCATCGAATAAGGTGCAGGATGTTCTATAAGGAACACCGCGATGCAAAGCAAGAACTATAGCTACCTGTTTTATTTTTGAAATTCGATTCCACAACATCAATTAGGTTTATTTTCTTTCATTAATCTCATTAATGAATATCCCATCATTTAAGTCCACCTAAACATCACAGATAAATATAACGTACGCTTATGCCATCCGCATTCGCCTCGATGTCCCGTCTGCACCGTTAGGTTAGGTAACTAACGCCAGAGCGAGGCAGGGCTAGCGCGGGTGTAAAACATAAGTAACATCTATATAATATATCATATATACTATATACAGCATTTATCACAGAACATATCACATGATCACATCACAGATATCGCAGCAGAAGAATTATATGAAATATTGGATGTACTAGGACGTCCGTGTTTTCAATACGAGCCAGTATAAAACACGGATTCCACGGTCGCGATGAATAGCCAAACCCACACCCCTAGACCTCTACGAGAGAGGCAAGCAACCCTACCAATCCTAGAGTTAGGAGACCCGGACTCGACTCCTCGAGTTGGTCTCCCACTGGACCCTAGAACCCGGTCACCTGTGCCCTCCTCCTTGGGTCTATCCTAGTGCAGAAAAGTAAATAATATACAAATGGTGACATCATCCGCAACCTGGAAGTGCCCCAATAAAAGAATATTACATACAAGTTTTTACATGAATGAAAATGAAAAACACTCATCTCATATAAAAAAACCCGGCTATTCGAACACGACGATCCAATATAATATATCCAGCAACACATAACATCACATGTCATCAACGTAAGTAAGTATGCATACACCGATTGTCGTCGACGTATAGCAACGACAATCGGCAACACCACTACATACTACACTTACGGTCACAGAAAAGAAAGTGTAAAACTACAACAGTTGGAATCCGCAATCTCCTTAGACATCGCATGCCTAAACCAATGAATTCCTTAGACATGACATGCCTAACAATTATAAACCCCGCATTTTAGTCTCATTATCGAAAACACTTTTCAATATCATGTCGGCCAATTCAACAAGATTCCCGAAAAACAGATCGAATGCTCGTCACAAACTTTAGTAGACGGCCGCACCTCGATACCGTCGACGAAGTGCACTAAGGCGGAACACCACTGCCGCGAGCACCCGAACGGATGCTTTCGGCGACGCGGTTCTCCTACAGTCACTTGGTCGGGCTATGGGGCATGGCTATCTAATAAGTTTACCGGCGAGTATCCGCGTACGCTACGTGATTGCGACGGAATTTTGATCGCATCAAAATTCCGTGGCAACCGATCAAGTGAGACTAAACTGCTATGTTTATAACATTCATTCAGTTATCTCATAACTACTTGTGAATTCCAAATGTTGTATCACATTCCGGGTAAATAGAAAATGTTAAACTTTCCGATCGAACAATCGAACACCCAAGATTTCCCGAAATAGCTCAACACATGAAATAAGTTTAAAAACATTCACTTCGTGCCTCAGTACCAACGGTCCAGCCGTAGAAGGGTCAAGCCAACGCCTCACATGTGGCACGCCGTACTGCCCCAAACCCTAAGGTTCAAAGGGCAGTTCAAGACGGTCACATAATCGAGTTAAGGTTTGTTGTTGTCACGACCCAAATGTGGCACGTGACCGGCACTTGAATCACGTGACATCTAAAGATATCGACGCGGTTTAAGTAAGCCAAAACCCGGAATCTAAAACCCTTTTTGAAAATAGTTGAAGTAAGGTTTAATTAATTACTCTACAATTATCCATTTAAATAACATCTATATTTATATAAGTATGTTGAAAAACATTTGTGACGTTTTAAAAGGGTCATCTTCTCCTTTGAAGAAAAACCTGATAAAAAAAAAACAAGTAGCCTCCCAACGGAAACTAGCTTTCACGTCTAATAGACGGAACAGCCAAACAGATGTCAACTCTGAAGAGTGTGACAGAAACTCTAAGTCTCGCTTCTAAGTCCATAGTATACTATTTCTAAGTTGATGGAGTTTCCACTAGATACAAGAATAAATGTATAATCAAGAGTGAGTATGGTACAATAATAACTCACTCACCAATCAATCCCCGAAAAGGATGGGTGCCCAAGCCGCTGAAAATCCAAGCGGTAAAACCTGCAAGAAACTGTCGCACAACGGGGATGAGTTGCCAACTCAGTGAATAAAAGTACATCTACAGGTAAAAAATCGAAATGCATGACGCTACCTAGGTCATAAGTATAGTACTATCATGATCTGTATCGTATACTATATGATATGCAAAGTCCAACACTAGCTATCATGCAATCACATGTATAATGTCTCAACGTCATATGGTTCAATATCATGAATCCAATACTCGTATTGGAAATCCCTTTTTATCTATGCATGTCTGTACAATTTTTTATGCAGGTACTGTCCCTCGGATCAGTCCTGGTGGAAATCCAATAAATAAATATGTAACTGCGTACCTCATGATAATGATCACATCAATATATATATAAAGATGTCCAGCATCGACATCAAAATCCGAAATCTCTCGTGTCCATCATCGACACGTAAATACAGATATCGTCGACACCACCTCAATAGATGATCGCCACCCGATATCTTGGCTACGATCAGTATTCCCGGAATATCTGTCGCACCAAGTCTAACCCCGGTCAGTATCCCCTGGATATCTACCGTGCTCGTATTTATCTCCGGAATCGAGTATCCTCGTTAGGCTCCCCCGCCTCAATGCGGCATCCTGCCCCTCGGTCTCGATCCGGGTCCACCATGTATCCAACTGTATATCTCCCCCACTCAGTATGGATAACGTAAGATCCGCGACCGTATATCTCCCCCACTCGGTCCGGAATAAAATCAGGAAACACAAAACTCATGGTGGATATTAACTCATCATGCCAAAATATCAAGTAAGAAATAATAATGCTGGCATAGAATACCTTGATGATATATTATATACATACATATAACAGTATCCCATACCACTGATATATATACTCAGGAGTAAAATATTCAGAAAATCCATAAGAATCAAACCCAACATATATAGTATCAATATTTGTAACTTACAACAGGAATACAGAAGATTACATAATTACGGATTTCAATTCTACTGTGTCATGGTACTACTAATGATGTGTAGTGTAGCATATGCGTCTGTGATTGTGCAACATGGCAATCATTAGTATTTGTGCAAGTGTTTTACGGTGTAACATATCAGTACAGTTCTATAGTGACATGGCAGTACCAATGAGGTGTAGTGTAACATATATTCACGTGCTTGTGCAGTATAGTACTCATTGGCATTTGTGCAGTGTTTTATCAGAGTGTGCGTAATCGCAGAAACATATAATATGAGTAATACAATGCAAATATGTAATTTAATCTAAACCTAACTATTGTAATGACTTGCTATGAGCTATATAATTATTTTTAGAAATGATCGAAGCGTTGAGTTTAAAGTAAGGAAGCTGCCTTATATTTAAAATAGATATTCATTTTCGAAACTGGCACGCATCCGGATGTTTTATTTAAATGGCAACGAATCATAGTTTTTGAAAGAATAAAGCTCACACAACTATTTTATCCTAAAACAAAATGTAATCTACTCTATGAGTCAACAGATAAATTAGTCATATTTGGCACACAAAGTCATCATTTTCAATTTGCACAAATCCTTGTATTATCTTAAGTACGGTATGATTTCTCGTACAACTCATCAATCATATCCGTATCATACGGATCTAATCATTATGCACATGTCTCCCTTAAGGACTCGATATGAACTTTATGCAGTGAAGGACATATAAGATACGATACTATATCAATGTCTTAAGGAATTATTATACTAGCTAGCAATCAGAATAATATTTATAAGGTTGCGGGGGTGCTATACGCCATCCACCCGACTTTCCCCAGTAGATATAAATTTACTCACCAGAAATACGTCGTATCTTCTCAAGAATCGCCAATCCTTTTTTTCCTCTCCTTGCGGCCTCCGAAGCTCCCGTATTTGAATCTAATTTTACAATTTAACGCATATAAGAA
Organism: Agapanthus africanus; assembly: GCA_030015575.1. Taxonomy (NCBI): domain Eukaryota; kingdom Viridiplantae; phylum Streptophyta; class Magnoliopsida; order Asparagales; family Amaryllidaceae; genus Agapanthus; species Agapanthus africanus. The sequence continues at coordinate 523,166,956 of CM057344.1, forward strand.
AAACGGCTATTCCGATATGACGGAAATGAAAAACACCCTTTCCCACTTACAAGTTATATACTATTTGATTATATCAAGTTATTAAACACTTAATCTTACAGGATTTTCACCCTAATCTGTATTGTTACAGAAACTAAATCATGACGTATTTTAATCGTGTCATTTTTAGTGTTTTACGATACCCTTTCCGATATATGTTTCCAGATTTTAACTACTGTGAAACTAATTTAATTAAACAGTACCAAAATAACCAAGATAATACACTGGAAGATACCCAACAGAGCACACCCACCAAGCTTCCAACATGGCCGGCGACGCCGGAATTCCTTGTATGGCCGCCGGCCCAAAACCGGTCCCCCTGGTTCGTGGTTTTATTGTTTGTTCTAGTTGTTTCCTACATCATTTTAACTCTGTTTAATTAATTTAAATATTTTGCAGATCAAAGCAGATTTTAACAGACACTCAATTTAGCTAAAATACGATATTGTGTGACTTGATTAACTCTAAACTAAATAAGCTACAGAATTTAATCTCTACCGTGTTTAAGAGTTTGACCCTCCAAAATTTGCTGTTGGAATAACCCTCCAAGATTGAATTAGAGATAGTGTGCGAATACTTTGTCTCAATACATCCAATGATTCTCAACACATGAGATGGAATGGGTAGAGGTTAATGAAGTTGCCATTAGAGAAAGAATTGTGAGCACAAGAATTTTGGCATGGAAAAACTTTGCTGGAAATGAGCATGCTCTAAAAGAGCTCGGCCAGGAGCAAAATGTGCTCACTGTGGAATCAAGTTGTGATGGCAAAATGAAGTGGCTCATCAAATTATTTGGCTCTCTATAAAATCAAGTGTGCAGTGGCTGTTTGTTTTGTGGATGTGTTCTATTAAATTCATAGCCACACTAGAATTAATAATCAACACCAAAAAAAAGGGGCCACGAAATTAACCATGCAGGAAATGAACAGCCACTTGTCTCAAGTCCACTTCTCAAATGCATGCAAGCTTCCACATCATTCATGAGTCACCAAGCCAATATTTAATCCTCCACCAATTAATCCCAGCACACTCCAAATTGGCAGCCACCCAAATTAAACCCTGTGTCATGCTACTATGCAAAGCCTCATGCAAAAGCCCACTGCCCAAAACACCAAAACAAATGGGCCACGGAATTTCAAGGAGAAATCAACCAAGGAATTTGGATCAGTCCAAAAAGAAATGATGACTCATCAATAAACCAAATGTTTAAAGACAAGAATAGAATGGAAATGGCAACTTGAAAAAGTAGACTCGTAACGAATTACAAGAATACCCCTCACAACCTAACTTATTATAAAACACACATTTTGTTAAAATGAAGCTAAATTTGTCACTAAAACCTTTATAACTTATCTAATTTGCATATAAAAATTTTAATTTAATTTGTATTACATATAACTTATGAAGATTGACATATTTGATTTTTAACCGTTTTGTGATTTATCAATTTATTATTAATTTAATTTATTTTATTTATTTCTAAATATTCCAAATGTTACAGTTGTCTTCTAGAGGGACCATCACGTTACTTGCACTACTTAGAACGTCGTTAAACTACGGAAAGATCAAACACTTGGAAATTTCCCGGCAGGGGAAAAAGTGGGTATTTATATCCGGTCGAACTTTTTAACAGTTTCTAAAATATCCGGAAAAACTTAAACGAAATTAAATTATCCGATCAAATTAACGAGTCCCCAATAAAACCCTAGAATACTCAACATTTGAGTGGAATTAAAAACTTCCCATAAAAAATTGCCAAGAAAGGACCTAAGAATAAATATATGAAATTTCAGGGACTAAGTCAAAATTTTGACCGCGGAACCGCCGCAAAACCCATGGTTTCGCCGCGCTTCCACGGTCAAATTGTTGACTTAGGGGACCGTACTTCACAGTAATTCTTAGTTTTTCCTGCTTAATTTTTTGAGAATTTTTAATTCACAAAAATCCACTGTTTGAAAAATTGAACAGAGAGGGTTGAAATCGGGGAATATCGGGTTCGATCGGACTTCTAGCTTCGTCTACACATCGCCTAAAGATCTAGCTAGGCTCTGATACCACTGTAGGGATCCTAGGAACACTAATGAAGTTTCACAAGTGATCAAACATGCCCAATTGAAAAATTTCATGTACCTACAAACCCTAATACGGATCGTTAACTAGATAATGAGGCGATGCAATGCGAGTAAACGAATTTAACGCTAAAGGAAAGGGGCTACAACCTTTGTAGATCCGGTCCTCCACCTCCTAGGATTCGTGATGATGTCCCTCCGCTGTCCATATCGGATTCCGGACTCTAGCATCAGATTCATCGGAGAAATGGGCGGGCTAGGTCGTCGACTTCGATACCGAAGATGATCTACGTCGAGGCATTACAAGATCAAGCTCCCACTTCACCAAGTCATGAAACTTGTGAAGAAAACACCCTATACTACTTGGCAAGAGGTAGAGGATGAAGAAATAGGAAGTGGGTTCACTTTAGAATTGGATTTCTCACTCTTTTTCACTAGTTGCCATTGATGGAGGCAAGCTTTCTTCATGTTGAAGAAGGAGAAGAAGAAGAAGATAATATGATAAGTCTTCTTCAAAAAGAAAATAAAATGAATACTTATCATATATCAACCATGGTCAAGTGTAGAGAATGAACTATGGTTAGTTTGAATGGTTAGGGTTAAGCATGAAGACAAAATGGTCACTTAGTCAAAGCTTCATGAAGCTTCAATAACAAACAAAGAAAGCCACCATTTCTCTTCATCTTTCAAAAAGGAATAATAAATAAATAAATAGTTAATAAAATCAAAACCCTAAACATTACATAACCATGGTTTAATCATACACTTAACCAAGTTTGCATGTATCATCAAACATGATACAAACAAGTGCACAAAAGTATATCACATATACAACTTGTGTATTTCAAGTGAGAAAATCCATTTAAAGTGAACTAATATTAGTTAATGTAAAGTAATATATCAAATATATAATTATACATTAAACCATTAAATCAACACTTGATTTAACGATCCGGTCATATCGCATATAACCGACTAATATCCAATGTATCGGCTTATCGAATCAATCTTTGATTCGATAACTAGGTTATATCGCATACAACCAATCGATACATTCATCGCGAGAATAGAATACGGTATCACATACACGCATTATTCTCGGTCCCGCACATATCTCATATGCGCTCCTATTTCGTTTCGCTTGAGCCAGAAAACCTCTGTGTAGGACTCTAAAGACTCGTCAATACGCCGGCAGCAGGTGATGATCATATCAAACACCCACAAGCCGCAAGCGGTTTGCTAAACGTAACAGCCACCCGGGTATTGAGCGATCAGAAGATCGACGAGCAAGCTCGCTCACACACCTGTGAATCCAACCAGTAACACTTACCGTACAGTCCGGTCTGTTCGTCTGATATGTCGCATATCTCGCCTAGGGGTGGTAAACGTCAGACCCCAATAGCTCGATAAGTCATGCCGACGTGAGGTCCATAACTATCGTGAAACTACTGATAACTCTTACCAGTATATCACTGCAACCCTGGCCAGGGATTTCCTGTTATGGCCAGTCGTGCATAGCGCAACATCAACCCCCAATACCGGGAGAGACGAATCCCCTCCTATCGCTCATTGCCTCCATGTGAATCGGGACTGTACCCAAAAACCACCTGTTTGCACGACTCAGTAGAGCCGTGGTAGGGTGGAAATCAAAGCACAGTGGGAGACACACAAGACTCTATGACGATCTCGGGTCAACAGACTAAGCTGTACCAGTGTCACCAGAGAACTGCCATCTGACGTGAGGTATAATACCATCTGGGAGTTCTCGCCGAGTCCGTTCAGTGTAACCAGTCTCCACTGAGCACCCGCATACCATCTCTGATGTCAAACACCAATGGATATGGGATCATCCATCGCCCATCACATGGGTCGAAAAGATATACGCTAGTCTACTCTGGAATATCGATGCCCCGTCTTGATATTCCCACGACTAGGAACATTGAAGGATGTACTCTTGGACTACCTAGGCCCCACTAGTATGATCTGCATCATAGTCCTGGAAGTCGAGTACACATCTTAAGGGCTTTATCAACATGTAACAGAGAGACAGAAAGTATACATGTTAAGATAAAGAGCAACCAGATAGCGTACTATCATGTCGAGCAAGAAAGTCCTACCTATATATGTCCCAGCATCCACTACAATATACATCCAATATACAGTAATGGCCTCTAGGGCATACATATAACTAACAGAAACTGGACCTGGGATGGCGAGAGTTAGAGTAGTAATGATGTGGTCCAGCTTGTCATAGGCAATGGACATCTGCACAAACCTTTGCCAGTCATTATAGTCAGATTCAGTTATTTTATTATCTAGATGTACCCTAGTCTCGGACACATGGTCGCTGCAATTAAGAGAGTGAGAGAAGAAAACACATAGCATGATGCTCTTGCAAGTTTAGATTGGTTTTTAATTTATCTAAACAGGATGGTGATTGTTAGTGATTCTGCGTGTTCAAGTTCTAGTTTAAATACCGCAATCAAGACGGCTTCGCTTGTAGCTAGCCGGTTGAGTATGGGTCGTCCGCAGGGAGATGGGAGTCTTTTTCAATGTGTTTTAACGAGTTAAGTCCGAGAGTTCAGATTTGTTTGTGATTATCTAAGTGTTGAGTTGATATTTAAAGATAGCTTGTTAGGGTTAGGATTATGTTAGTTTGAGTTAGGAGTCTCCACATCTTTCGTTGCCCCTCTTAATATCGGTGTTACGGTAATCGGAAACAATGGGGATTAGCACGACTAGGAAGGAACTTGCGAGTATAAGCTAGGCTTTCTAACGCATAAGTTCTTCCTTTTGGTGCTTGTCCGTCCGTTCTTGGCTCTTAGCCATAACCTCCGGTTAATTCAACCACAACCGGTCTCACTACGGAATCACCGCTATCATGTAGGATAGGGTGCCGTAAGGAGCGGATTGTGGTTCAATTAACGGGAGTGGATTTAAGCTGTTGGGCAAGGAAAGAGTGAGAGATATTTCCTTCTCTCAAACTTCCCTTATCCTACCCTAACAAGTATGAACTACTCACACATCATGATACGGAAAAATAAAACAAAACAAAAGAGGAAGATAGAAAGAAAGAGATTAGAAGATAACGACTAGCTATTTGCGACCTCACCTTGGCGAGGATCGAGCGTAAGCATCATGGTCGTATTAAGGATAAAGAAAAAGAGAGAAGAAAGAAACAACAAGAAATAACAACAACTAGTTAACAAATTAAAATTACAACAATTATAGAAAAAGCAAGACAAGCATGATAATAAAATGATCTTCTTTATTCACCATTCTTCACTCACCAAGCTCATTACAAGTTTTAATGGAGAAGAGATGAGAAAAGAAAGAAGAAACACAACTAAACCTTACAAAAGAGAATACAAGATTATGGACCCTTTCCTTCACAAAGTTCTGGGCTATTTATAGGCTGAAAACTGAAAATCTAGGGCAACCATCAGAATACACACAAAAAGACCAAAATACCCTAAAAAATTGGCCACCTGCCGCCACTATACGGCCGCGGATCCGCGGCCTAAGCCTCCTTATGCCGCGGATCCGCCGCCCTATGGTTGAGTTGGTCTGTCGGCGTTTTTGTGCTGCCCTGGTCTGCTGTCCCCTCTTGTCTGGTACATGTATTTTCTGAAAATGCTTCCACATTTCTTCCAGAATTTCTGTTGAGGGAAAGGTGGACTTTGGACATGGATTTTCTTGAGCTCCGCGTAGATTTCTTGGTCTTGGTGTTGCCATAGTGCTTTGTGCATGAAGGTGACAATTGATTTGTCATTTTGTCTCCTAAACTGGTGTGTGGCAGCAGACGGATAAAGAGCGGAGACCCGTGTTTTATCTGTGGTTGGCAGGAACTCGGATTTTGTCGTATTTTTCCATGGATTTCACCGTTTAGAGCCGAGAACCTGTATCCTGCAATTGACTAGCAAACACGGCTCAAGAGTACCTACCGATATGCAATGTGATAAAAATTGGGCGGTATGAAAATGCAAAAATATGATATGAACAAATACCCCCAAACTTATCATTTGCTCGTCCCGAGCAAAGCCAATTTATTCACAAAAAATTTCCTAACCCCACTTTCGCAGGGAATGCGATTGCACTGAGCATGTGCAACAAGCCGTTAAACCTCTAGGTGTCCCTAGTAGGAGGAGTGTTGTCTCCTGAGGGTTTTCAGCGGATACTACCCACAAAATCCGGTCAAGTTGGTTTTGTAAAATAACTAAGATTCAAACCCTAAAGTTTTGTTTCAGAAAATAACAATTCTATAATCCTAAATCTAGACTATCGAACCTTTATTTTTCACACCTCGCTTCTTATTTAACTACAGATTTTATATGTCTTTACGTGCAGTGCAAATAGTGTCGTTAAGTTCCAGAAGGATCGGTTAAAGTCATCATGTCGCACAATAAAGCCCAGATAACAATTTTAAAAGGATCACATAAGTTTTATAAAGAGTTAAGCTTTTTTCAAGTTTCGTTTTCCAGTAAAGTTTCAACTTCAGAATTTCTATCTTCCCTAACAGGAAACTAAGTCGTATTTTTTACTCCACATTTTTCTTGCTTTCATTTCATACACACCTCTGTGAACGTGCAATAGTCTTTATCATAGAATAAAACCTTCATATCTCCGTTAAATTTTTTTATAAAAGCCTGTCTTTAATCAAGATTATTCTCACACAAAGAACCGTTAGGAATTTTAACTCGGAGAGAACACTTGCTTGACTTTGTTTTAATCTGGACTTTCTAGGCTTCTTAGCGAGTTTTGGGCCAGTGGACCCAAACCAGTTGGTTTTAGGGCATTAGGTGTAGAAACACCCCAGCGGACTTAATTACTCAAGTTACCTAGGTCCAAAAACAAAAGACAGTTTGGCGTGAAAATCAGATGATTTAATACGAACGGAGATATAACCGGCAGTTCAATTATTTTTTTTGGATAAATGACGTGTTTAATGGGTTTGGTGTGTAATCATTCCAATCAAGTTTCAGATGGGTTATTTTTCAGACTTAGTTCCAATTACGGCATCAATAACATTCCTTCATAAACTATTCTTGACATTACTTATTTCAGAACAAACCTATTTGATCCTCAGAAAATCATTTATCTGTTTAAAAATTTTTTTAAACATAAAAGACTTGTCATCTAATTTCCAAAAACTCATGACACGTGTAGTGTGATGTAAAGACGTATATCAGCTATAGTTAACTTCAAAGGAGAGTTATCTTTCAGGTTTTCAAAATCTAAACATAAGATTTAGTTATTCCTATTTTTTTTAAACAAGAACCGTCGAAATGTTGAATCAGAGTTTTTCCACTAGCTAACTTGACAGAAAAGTTTTTATATTTTTAGAAAATTTTCAGATTTTTATGGATTTTATGGATTTTAATATGCAGATGCAAAATATACATATGAATGCGAAGGTAAGAACTGCGTACCGAGCGTACCCCCAAACTTAAACTGGACAGTGTCCTCGCTGTCATTGCATGAAGAGATCATTTGAAGGGTCAAAATTGTCGGTTAGTGAAACACTTTTTTTTTTGTATTTGTTTTTTAAAGAAAAGAAAAAGAAAAAGAATATACACAAATATATACAAAATGGTTTATACAGACCCCCAAACTTATTTGGAACAGTGTCCACTGTTTTTGGCTGGATAACCGAAGTTTGGAGGTAGGCAGAGCAAGATTAGGCAGGGTAAACCGGCTCCTGTAAGAACAGGAGCTCCTCTGTTGGTTCGGCGCTAAGGTACGGTTTGCATCGGTGTCCGTTTACTTTGAAAAGTGAACCGTCCTTTGGATTTTCCAAATCCACAGCGCCCTGCGGATACACATTCCGCACAAAATACGGCCCTTTCCAGCGAGATCTGAGTTTTCCTGGATGGAAGTGAAGTCGGGTGTCGTAAAGCAGTACCTGCTGACCAGGTACGAAGGTTTTGCGCAAAAGGTGTTTATCGTGAAACACCTTCGTTCGGTTCTTAACAACAACCGCGTTATCGTAAGCCTCATCCCTAAGCTCGTTTAGTTCGTTCAACTGCAGCTTCCGATGGCTGCCCGCATCCTCGAGAGACAGATTCAACTCCTTTATCATCCAAAATGCGCGATGCTCAATTTCGACAGGTAGGTGGCAGGCTTTTCCGTACACAAGCCGATAGGGAGACATGCCAAGGTCGGTCTTATAAGCGGTTCGAAATGCCCAAAGGGCATCCGTGAGTTTCAGCGACCAATCTTTACGGTTCTTGGAAACCGTCTTCTCCAGTATCTGCTTGATTTGCCGATTTGAAACTTCGGCCTGCCCGCAGGTTTGGGGGTGGTAGGGCGTAGAGAGCTTATGATTAATGGAGTATTTCTGCATCAAGGCTTCGAAAGTTTTGTTGCAGAAATGACTTCCATTGTCGCTAATGATCGCTCGAGGGTGCCCAAAACGGAAGAAAATGTTTTCTTTAAGGAACCTAACGACAACCTTGTTGTCGTTAGTCCGGCTGGGCACAGCCTCGACCCATTTAGAGACGTAATCAACAGCGAGAAGGATGTACAAGTTCCCGAAAGAGCTGGGAAACGGCCCCATGAAATCTATCCCCCAAACATCGAAAATCTCCACAACCAAGATCGGTTGGAGCGGCATCTCGTTCCTCCGGGATATCCGGCCCATGTGTTGGCACCGGGAGCAAGTCTTGCAATAGTCATGAGCGTCTTTGAAGAGTTTTGGCCAGTAGAAACCACATTGCAAGATCTTCTCAGCTGTCTTTCTGGGCCCAAAATGCCCGCCACACGCTTGATCGTGGCAAAATGACAGCACACTCTTGAATTCCTCGTCAGGGACACACCGACGAATAATCTGGTCGGGACAGTACTTGAACAGATAGGGTTCGTCCCAATAGAAGTGTTTTACTTAGGATAAGAAGCGAAGTCTGTCCTGACTTAACCATTCAGTCGGTAGTAATCCTGTGGCCAAATAGTTCACAATATCTGCGAACCAGGGTTCGCAAGATACTGTCAAGAGCTGTTCATCCGGGAAAACGTCGTTGATCGGAATTGGAAGCGAAGGCGAAGAAGGAAGTCGTGAGAGATGGTCGGCAACCATGTTTTCACATCCTCGTTTGTCCTTAATTACAAGGTCAAACTCTTGCAGCAAGAGGATCCAACGGATTAACCGAGATTTTGCATCTTTCTTCGCAAAAAGATGGCGCAGAGCAGAATGGTCTGTGTAGACAATGACTGGAGAGCCGATGAGGTAGGGCCTGAACTTTTCTAAAGCAAATACAACAGCTAAGAATTCCTTCTCAGTTGTTGTATAATTGAGTTGGGCGTCGTTCAGGGTTCGGCTCGCATAATAGATTACGTGCGGCATCTTGTTGATGTGTTGTCCAAGGACAGCACCAATGGCAAAGTCGGATGCATCGCACATAATATCAAATGGGTGTGTCCAGTCAGGTGAGGAAAGAACGGGAGCAGAAGTGAGTGAGCTTTTCAATGACTCGAATGCAGTCACACAGCTCGAGTTGAAGTCGAATGGCGTGTCCTTGGCCAGCAAAAGAGTCAAGGGCCTAGCAATCTTGCTAAAGTCCTTGATAAACCGTCTATAAAAACCGGCATGGCCAAGGAAGGCTCGGATATCTCTGACGCATCGGGGAGGAGGCAGATTGGAAATGACCTCAATCTTTGCTTTGTCAACCTCTATGCCATTTTGCGAGATGATATGTCCTAAGACAATACCTTCGCGCACCATGAAGTGGCATTTCTCCCAGTTCAAAGTGAGATTCTTGTCCTTACATCGGGTAAGGACAGCGTCAAGATGCAGCAAACACTCGTTGAAGGAATCGCCGAAGATGGAGAAGTCATCCATGAAAATCTCCAGAAATTTTTCCACCATGTCTGAGAAGATTCCCATCATACACCGCTGGAAGGTAGCGGGAGCATTGCATAACCCAAAGGGCATACGACGATATGCAAACGTGCCGAAAGGACAAGTGAAAGTGGTCTTGTCCTGGTCTTTTTCGGCGATGGGAATTTGATTATAGCCAGAGTAGCCATCAAGAAAGCAGTAGTACTCGTGTCCGGCCAATCGTTCAAGCATTTGGTCAATGAAAGGTAGCGGAAAGTGGTCTTTCCGCGTTGCGGCGTTGAGTTTTCTGTAATCAATGCAAACTCGCCACCCAGTTTGGGTGCGAGTAGGGATTAACTCGTTCGCCTCGTTGGTTATGACCGTGATGCCCGACTTCTTGGGGACAACATGAATGGGGCTAACCCACTGGCTATCAGAGATAGGGTAAATGATACCACTATCTAGACATTTTACGATCTCCTTCTTCACAGCCTCCTTCATGACTGGATTGAGACGTCTTTGTGGATCCCGGGCTAGTTTGGCATCATCCATCAGATGAATGTGATGCTCAACGATCAGGGGACTAATCCCCTTGATGTCCGCCATGGACCAGCCAAAAGCTTGCCTGTTGCTGTGCAAGACCGTGAGAAGGGCTTTCTCTTGCTCTGGAGCTAGAGAAGCCGAGATGATGACAGGGAGGGTCTCGTTCTCACCTAAGTAAGCGTACTTAAGGTGAGACGGCAAAGGCTTGAGTTCGAGCGTTGGAGGTGAAACGATGGAAGGCAAGATTGGTGCAAAGGTCTCGAACTCAAAGGACTCCAACAAAGGTTCAAAGCGAGTGTCGGTAACCGAGTTGGATGGTTCAGGTAACTCATCCGGAAAGTCGAAGGATTCAAACTCGGGTTGTGCGCGGCTAAGATCGTTCGAGAACGTGAAACACTCGTAGTCGTTGTCGGGCGCAGAAACAGCAGCAGGTTCGAAGAGAAACGCACTAGTGGCGTTAAGATTATCGTGATCAAACAGAAACTCCTCGAATTCACACTCTTCTGGGGTGATCTCCTGGATCGAGCAGACGTCCAGTATATGAGCATTAGGTTCGGCGGGATGATTCCCCAACCTAAAAATGTTGAGTTCAATCGTCATATTTCCAAAAGAGAGGTTCATCGAACCATTGCGACAATTGATCATAGCATTTGAGGTTGCGAGAAATGGGCGACCGAGTATCACCGGAATTTGATTCCGAGGGTTAGCTACAGGCTGTGTATCTAAGACAATGAAGTCAACGGGGAATATGAAGTCCCCGACTTTTATTAACACATCCTCTAGCTCACCCCTAGGATGGGTGATCGATCAGTCGGCCATTTGGAGAGTGCAGTGTGTGGGTTTCAGCTCTCCGATGCCTAATTGCTCGTATACTGAATACGGAAGCAGGTTAACACTGGCACCAAGATCTAATAGTGCGCGATTGATGTTCTTATCCCCAATAGTAATTGAAATCGTAGGACAGCCAGGGTCCTTCCGTTTTTATGGTAAAGATTGGGTAAGGGCATCACTCATAGCACTAGCCAAGAAAACTTTCTTGGGTACCTGAGACTTCCTCTTTTTCGTGCACAAGTCCTTTAAGATTTTCGCGTAGGACGGGACTTGTTAGACAGCATCTAGAAGAGGAATGTTAATGTTAACCTGCTTAAATAACTCCAGAATCTTCTCCATTTGAGGATTTTGTTTATTAGACCTCAACCGGTTTGGAAATGGAACATTTTGAAAATTGGTTGAGTCTAATGCTGGAGGAGGAGATTGTGGAGTTGGAACGGATCCCAGAATAGGTGTCTTCGTGGAGTGAGAAGTGGGTCTGTTCAGAGCAGAAGAAGAGGGAGGGGAGCCTTGTGAAGAACGGAGAATAGGCTCAGAAGACGAAGAAGAAGAAGAAGAAGAAGAAGCGGCGGCCGGGGTGTCCTCGATGATCCGTTTGCCAATGTTGTTTTGCAGCATCCTTCCCGATCTCAGTGTGGTCACGGCACTCACATTATGGTTCTGTTGTTCAAGAGCAACATTTGCATTATGTGGGTGACCGGGATTTGGGAGTGGTTGGGACGGGAGCTTCCCCTTTTCTCGCTCGCTTAAGGCCGCATTCAACTGTGCAATCTGGGCCTCGATGGTCTTGATGCTTTGCCTGTGTGCGGCAGTATGTTGCACTAAGGATTGAATGGAAGACTGGATGTTGGTGGTGGATTGAGTCGATTGTTTAACGAACGCCTCCAGACTTCGCTCGAGCGAGGAAACCTTATCGTTGTTTGACGGAACAAAGTTGTTTGGTGGAAAAGAATTGTTGGGTGCAAAGTTGTTCGTCTGATTCTGAAAAGGTTGGGGTTGGAAGGGCTGCTGATATTGATGTTGAGTTTGTTGTTGCGCTTGTTGTTGCGGCGGAGGGGCCCTTTGGAAATTGTTGCCTTGGAATTGATTCTGATTCTGATTCCAGGCGAAATTGGGGTGGTTCCTCCAACCGGGATTGTAGGTGGAAGAGTATGGATCATTCCTCGGTCTTTGCTGGAATGCAGCATTAACCTGATCATGTCCTTGTGAGGGTGGATTGTAAGGACACTCTTCGGTCAAGTGAGAAGGATCGGAACAACAAGCGTAGATGGTACGAAGGGGGAGAACAGGGGCAGGAGTAGGAGCAGAAAATTTGCTCTCTATCGCTTCAAGCTTTCTTGTTATTGCAGCCATTTCAGCTTTCATCGCAATAGAGACATCAAGTTGGTGGATTCCTACCCTAGACTGACCGGTAGAAGTGGAGGTAGAAGAAGAAGAAGTCGGTCTGGTGCTCTCCCATTGTAGCGTTTGCTCCGCATGGTCGTCAAAGATTTGCCACGCTTCCTCGTCAGATTTCGATAGGAAGTGGCCCTGACAGATGGTTTCCAACAACTGCTTCGTTGCTGGGTTCAGTCCCTCGTATAAGGTTTGGCAAAGTTGCCATTTCTCTATACCGTGGTGAGGACACTGAACAAGAAGGTCTTTGTATCGGTCAAAGTACTTCCAGAAGGGTTCAGAAGGAAGCTGGGAAAATTGGTTGATTTCATTTCGAATCCTTGCGGTTTTATGATTCGGATAGAATTTTTTCAGAAACGCTTTAACAAACTCGTCCCAGCTGGTTATGGAATGGGACGCGGTGCTATACAGCCATTTTTCAGCAAGATCGCATAAAGTGAACGGAATGACCCGTAGACGTATAGCATCGTCCGACAGCTGGGTGGTTTTCATCATGGCACAGACGTTTTGAAATTTGTTGATGAAGATATAGGCATCTTCAGATTCAAGCCCATGAAAACGTGGAAGCATGTTGATGAAGTGAGGCTTAATTTCAAAGTTGTCCCCATTGGCCGGAGGAAGAGAAAGGCAGGTGGGAAGTGCAGAACGGGTGGGATAGAAACGATCCTGGAGCGCGATTCGCTGCGGCGCTACAACAGGCGGTGGTGGTGGGATATTGGTCTCCGTAGGAGGTGGGGCCAATCCAGGGGTGGTCAAAGAGATGTTCGGATTAAATCCTGATATCGCGGAAGAAGAGGTTGGTGAAGGTGAAGGTGAAGATGTATGAACAGAATTCCGGTCAACGTCGGAGTTGGCCGGCAAAGGAAGGGGTGAAAGAGGAGTGGACGGAGTATCGACTTCGGAGTCGATCGCGTAGTCGGTAGCGACTAACGTAACGCGGACTAGAAGGGCGCTAGTGTCCCGAGTCCAAGCGGACATACACTAAACGCGTTTAGTATAGTCAAAGCGGAGAAGGTGAGGGTAAGAAAACGTCAATGGAGAAATGTGATGGGTGGTGGGTGAAAAATGGATTTGGCGATAAAGGGCAAGTTTTTATTAAAGTTTTTGATTTTTTTTTGTTTTGTTTTAGAAAGAGATTTAGAGAAGTATGTATGGAAATACGGCTTAAGTAATTACAAACAAGATATGCACAATCACACCTAGATCTAAGGTAACTTAGGTCTACTAGACCTGCTCCTGAACTTGATTGTCGAAGTTAAACAGTGTCGAGAAACGGGCTTAAAAATACACTGATCACGAGGCCAGGTAAGTGCAGAGATAAGGAGAGGTTGTCCAACGCTTTCGCGAAGTTCCTTAATTAAATAACCCTTTCTCTTTCGGCGGTTGCTCCTTTAACACTTTCCTAGACACCCCGTAAACAATATACCGTTAAACGAGGTTCTAAACACGGTTTATCTTCTCCTAATAAGCGCGAAGTCCTTAGGGCTGAAGTCTAGTATTTTTTAATTTACAATGGACAATGCATATGCTTTTGTGATTTTTAGGGTCCTAGGAAGGGTGATGAAATCCCCTCCCAATCTGGATTGGTTTCAAGCCCCTTAAGTCCGTATTAAAGAATGCAAAGCGGTAACAAATCAACTGCAAACAATTTTTATTTGCGGCGCAAAGAATCCTGCACAAGAACAGTTTATTGGAAGGGGGAGAAGAGTTTGCGCAAAGAAATCTGCAGAAAACACAGTTTATTGGAGTCCAGAGGAGTGGGAGAGAGAAAAGGAGGACTTACAGAGAATTGTGCACACTAACTCCACCAAGTGGCCACGGATCCGCGGCCTAAGCTTGCTTATGCCGCGGTTCCGCGGAGGAATTGGGGAGTTGGGGCTCTGAAATTTTTGTGTGGGCTGTTTTGGTTGTCCTCTGCTGTTTTTAAGACCCTGAATCTGGATTTGCTCATTGGAACTGCTTCAGAATCTTAAAGTAGACCGTTTGCTTTGTTTTGTCCGTCGCGGTGTAGCCACGAAATGTGGGTCTATCTTCCCACGTCTTTGGCACTGATCTTGAACTCCGTATTATCCGACGTCTTTGGCGCCGATCTTGAACTTTGTATTTTCCTGCACACTTGCATAAAAGCTAATCAAAAACAACAAGATGGTTTTTTTTACAATGTATATTTTTTTGTTTTGTTTTTCGGTTATATTCACAAGTTAACCCGAAATTACACAAGGAAATAAACTTCCGTCTCCCCGGCAACGGCGCCATTTGATTGTTAGTGATTCTGCGTGTTCAAGTTCTAGTTTAAATACCGCAATCAAGACGGTTTCGCTTGTAGGTAGCCGGTTGAGTACGGATCGTCCGTAGGGAGATGGGAGTCTTTTTCAATGTGTTTTAACGAGTTAAGTCCGAGAGTTCAGATTTGTTTGTGATTATCTAAGTGTTGAGTTGATATTTAAAGAGAGCTTGTTAGGGATAGGATTAGGTTAGTTTGAGTTAGGAGTCTCCACATCTTTCGTTGCCCCTCTTAATATCGGTGTTACGGTAATCGGCAACAACGGGGATTAGCACGACTAGGAAGGAACTTGCGAGTATAAGCTAGGCTTTCCAACGCATAAGTTCTTCCTTTTGGTGCTTGTCCGTCCGTTCTTGGCTCTTAGCCATAACCTCCGGTTAATTCAACCACAATCGGTCTCACTACGGAATCACCGCTATCATGTAGGATAGGGTGCCGTAAGGAGCGGATTGTGGTTCAATTAACGGGAGTGGATTTAAGCTGTTGGGCAAGGAAAGAGTGAGAGAGATTTCCTTCTCTCAAACTTCCCTTATCCTACCCTAACAAGTATGAACTATTCACACATCATGATACGGAAAAATAAAACAAAACTAAAGAGGAAGATAGAAAGAAAGAGATTAGAAGATAATGACTAGCTATTTGCGACCTCACCTTGGCGGGGATCGAGCGTAAGCATCATGGTCGTATTAAGGATAAAGAAAAAGAGAGAAGAAAGAAACAACAAGAAATAACAACAACTAGTTAACAAATTAAAATTACAACAATTTTAGAAAAAGCAAGACAAGCATGATAATAAAATGATCTTCTTTATTCACCATTCTTCACTCACCAAGCTCATTACAAGTTTTAATGGAGAAGAGATGAGAAGAGAAAGAAGAAACACAACTAAACCTTACAAAAGAGAATACAAGATTATGGACCCTTTCCTTCACAAAGTTCTGGGCTATTTATAGGCTGAAAACTGAAAATCTAGGGCAACCATCAGAATACACACAAAAAGACCAAAATACCCTAAAAAATTGGCCACCTGCCACCACCATACGGCCGCGGATCCGCGGCCTAAGACTCCTTATGCCGCGGATCCGCCGCCCTATGGTTGAGTTGGTCTGTCGGCGTTTTTGTGCTGCCCTGGTCTGCTGTCCCCTCTTGTCTGGTACATGTATTTTCTGAAAATGCTTCCACATTTCTTCCAGAATTTCTGTTGAGGGAAAGGTGGACTTTGGACATGGATTTTCTTGAGCTCCGCGTAGATTTCTTGGTCTTGGTGTTGCCATAGTGCTTTGTGCATGAAGGTGACAATTGATTTGTCATTTTGTCTCCTAAACTGGTGTGTGGCAGCTGACGGATAAAGAGCGGAGACCCGTGTTTTATCTGTGGTTGGCAGGAACTCGGATTTTGTCGTATTTTTCCATGGATTTCACCGTTTAGAGCCGAGAACCTGTATCCTGCAATTGACTCGCAAACACGGCTCAAGAGTACCTACCGATATGCAATGTGATAAAAATTGGGCGGTATGAAAATGCAAAAATCTGATATGAATAGATGGCTCCCACTGTTTCTCGAATCCTTCCTCAAACCATAAAAAAGAACTAGTCAGGACTAATCTCACTGTACAGTACTTGCTTAACCGTTCAGCCAGGCTAGTGTTGGTACTTCGAGGGAGGTTTTACGACGCTTTCGCGAAGTTCCTTAATTAAATAACCTCTTTTCCCTGGAGGCGTAGCCCCGCTAACACTGTTCTAGTCACCTACTTGGTTTATAGCATTGATCGTTAAGTGAAAATCTCCCGAAGAGTAGCATATACTCACAGTAGGATCGAGACCCAAATATCATTGTGTGATAATGCTGAAGGAATCCTACCGACATTATCAAACTCCAAATGGTATGTAGCACTAGTAAGTTTCAGTTTCTTTAGAAACTCCGGATGTGGATTTTTGCCCCATGCTCTTATGACCTTGACTAAGCCCAACAAATCATAAGTCGCATGTCTTGTTCTACCCGTCATTGTCCAGGTTAATTTGAACCCACCTATATATACCTTGACTAAGGCCAACAAAGTAATACAACTGTCCCAAACCAACACATCTATCTATGCTACATGTGATCACCCAGCAGCTACCAATCACTATGCCTTGACTAAGGCCAACAAACATAGCTTGAATACTACTGACTATTCATATGAAACGACGGAGGGCTACGAATGGTTTTGGCGAAACGTGAACGTAGTGAACTTGATATAATCGAAGGAACCTGATAGCTTTTTAAAAACAGCGGTTTAAGCTCCGCAATTAAAAAACTGTTGTTTTAAAATAGCCGAGTGGTTTTTAAAGTTTGTTCCAACGATTCAACTTTGGTTTATTTGTTTTGCATTAATCTAATGCGGTCCCATCATTAAAACCTATCATTGCAGAAAACAACGAAAATACAACGTAAGCTTATGCCATCTGCATTTGCCACTGGGCCCCGTCATCACCCGTTAGGTTACTTAACTAACAACAGAGCGGGGGCTGGACTAGCGCGGATGAAAAACATAAGCAACGTCTACTAGATATCATATATAGATATGTACATTCGTCTGACGCAATAATAGGCATTCCAAATCACAGATGAACACATTGGATATATTAGGAAGTCCGCGTTTCGTATGAGCCTGCAACAAAAGATGGTTTCCATGGTCGTGATGAATAGCCAAACCCCATCCTAGACCCCTACGGGTGCGGCAAACTACCCGCCAAGTACCCGAAGTGAAGCAGTCTCCCTCAACAACGTGAGTAGGCCACATAGCACTTCCAAGTACCCGGTAGTTTGTGCACCCCATCTTGGGTCTATCCTAGGAGCAAAAACAGTAAATGAAATAATACAACGGTGGCTACAAGCTCAACCCGGATGTGCCCCGCGAAATAATATTACAACAAATTACAATTTACATCGAATGAAAGATAAAAACCCTTATCTCACATCCCCGGCTATTCATCCACGACAATCCAACAAGTTTATAAACACAATCCAATATCACAGAAATGTGCAACCCCCAACTAACCGACATATAGTAATTAGCGGAACTTTACGAACACATTAAACAGGGGTTGAAAACATTAAACAGCATTAAATAACGACTTCGAAACACCTGGTATTTGCCACAGTAAAGAATTTACTGTAAAATCAAAATTGGCAAAACCAAACAACTCCTGAAGCCCTAGATTAAAGTCAAAAAGCAACACACCAAAAATGAAGCATTTCCATCCAACTGGGGCCGAGGTCGCCGGAAATTTGGGCGAAGTGGCCGGCCACTTTTGGGTGGAATTGCCTCGTTTTTGTTATGTGTTCTTTTTACAGTTCAAATAGCACTCTGCACTTATTTAAATAATTTTCAGAGCCTCATTTAAAATCGACAGAACTTAAATCTTGGCTTCGCTGTTTTCGGGTCGTTTCGGTTTCGTAGTTTAACTTGTTGTTTAAACTGCTAGCTATGGTTTAGTAGGCTCTGATACCACTGTATGTCCATGTCACGCACTCCACGGGTTCGCGGGAGGCGGAATATATGAAAACAATTATCAAAGCTTTGTAACAAGGACTTGAGCACATGGATCGTGTCTAAACCATTACTAGCAAACAGTATGTGGTTTAACTACTCGGTCTCAAAGTTATACCTCATGTTACAAGTCCTCCGGGTCTTCATTGCTGTCCTCCTAGTCATCGTAGGCTCCAAGGATTGTAACGGATCGTGGCTACCTCGACGGCCTCCTCGAGTCAAAGACGATCCACCCGAGAGTCTATAGTCCGAGCTCCTATCTCGAATATGAGATAACCACGGCTTCTAGTTTGCTAATCTAGAAGTCCTAGATGGTGTAGAGTATTTAGATGGAAACCCTAGGATCTTGAACACATGAGAGCTTTTATGGTTTGAGGAAGAAGATAAAGACTTGAGGAGAGAGAAGGTGTTTGTGATAATCATAATGAATTATTCTCATGCTTGAATAATAATGAAGAATACAAAGATCTCTTGATAAATATCTAGAAAATATCTTGTAAGCTTCATTTAATTCAATGGGTGAATCACCTCATGAGTCATGGTTCATTTAATGAAAACCTACACCTCATCTCCTCCACCTCATTCCTTCTAGAAGCTTCCCGACAAATTACGAGACTGCCCCTCCCATCAGTATTTACGAAAAACACGGATAAACTGAGACTAAATAAATCCATCAGTATAATACTAGAATCCGGCTTAAACCAAAGTGTAACGTTTCTGAAATCGTTAAACGAATTTTTCCGTTTTAGGGAAAAATAATCGGTATTTTCCGTTTAAACCGATTTTGATCAAACTTCCGTATAAACTTGCCGGCACCTATTTTGGATAAAATAAACCTAGTGCGCGAGCTTTGGGGGTCAATGGGAAGTTTTAGTTCACATTGGATTTTTCCCTAATTAAATATTATTTTAATGTGTTATTTATGCACTTAATTAATGGTTTCATTTGTGCATTCTTTTTTGGCCATTTTATCTTTCTTTCATGAAGTGTCCGAATTCATGTTGATGAGTCATGGATGTTTCTAGAATGATGCAAGGTATTTGTGTGACTCATTGCTTTCATTTAATTCCTTTTGGATTGCAAAAGATATTTGTGTTGATCTTTTTGTGATAAGTTTTGCTAATGGTCACCATTCTTCATGGTGTGCTCACCCCCCTTTCATTGTAGCCGGTCCCCCTACCCATTCTTTGTAGATGAATTTTATATATTAATTGAGATATGGCTTCAATTAATATGATTCATTCTCCACTTGATATATTCCTCATTCCACAGAGAGAAAAAATAAGCCCATCATTTTGGCGGAGCCAATTTTTCAAGGTGGAAAATTTTCTTTCTGCAAAATCATAGCTCATTCACTTCACACCTCCAAAGGCAACTTCATTAACCTTCACCCAAATACTTAGGTGCCTAGAGATAAACTATTCTACACACTCTCTACTTCCACCTTGGACATGTCGTTTAGCAAACTTCATGTCCGAGTTGCTTCAGTTTGAAGCGGAAGCCCGTATAAATATTCGTTGACATGGTGCCACTCCGATGAGGAGACCGGAAATCGGAGATGCCGTGAGGAGCGTGGAATGATAGCTAAAGACCGAAGGACACGGATCGATCGGTATAATTTCTTAAACCACTTTACAGTTTACTAGTTAGGGTTTTGAATGGTTAATGTGGTTAATCTTGAAGTGTAGACTTGGATAACCTAATCATTTGTGAGAATGATTTTTGTTAAATTCCTATTTGTCTAATTGAGATAATTAGCAAACTAGGTTTCAATAAAACATGTTTTGGATGAGATAAAATGGTAGAAATAGTTTGGATGACTTAATTAAGCCGTTTTATGATGATTGCTATCACTAGATTGTTTAAAACATCTAGCTTTGTATTGTAAATGAGTATTGGTACTATTGGGAATTTTAGGCTGGATGGTTTTTTTGTATAGCGACCCTAGTGAGGGTTTCGGCTATGTTTTTCGATATTTGGAATTCTTGGTTTTGCGACTGGATATTTTATTTGGGCGTTGGAAGTTTTTACGTCAACGACGAGAGTTGTTTGGTTGTTTTGCATGCGCAGGCTATAGGTTCTAACCTATGAGCGCACCGCGTGCCATTTTTGGATTTTGGAATTTCATGTTAAAAGATTTGCGAATTCCTATTGATTATAGGTACCTTCGCGTGGATTTCGAGATGACGAAGCGCATCGACTACGGCTAAGCGAGAAGTTTAGCAGGTGAGTAGATTTATATCTACGGGGGAAGTCGGGTGGATGGCGTATAGCACCCCCGCAACTATTGATATGGATTATCGTTTGATTATTATATCTAGATAATGATATGCGACGGACATGATTATAGGATTTGCAAATGATAATATGTTTGAAGTTGATGCTAATGAACAATTGACTTAGGAGAAAATGAAATGATAAGTGAATCATGATAAAAATGATTTTAAAGAGAACAAGTGTGACGTTTATTTTATGTGATGCGAGATATTAATGTGATGAATGAGTATACGATGTGATATGATGACTTAGTGTTTTATGTCCTTTTATGGATTCGAGTCAATTTGAGATTGTTGATACCTTTGTAGGTCCCCTGATACGAGTTTGACATGGATGTGACCTGAGAGATAGGTATATATATTTATATGGATAAGGATTGCATAATGAGTGATATGTCGTACGAGACATAGATCCATACCCCCGATGTTGTATAGGTTGATAGAATCCCTATTTGGTTAATGCCACCGTACGTTAGATTACAATACGCGATAAGTTTTACTTGTTGATTTATCCATACCCCTGATTAGAGGATGTCGTACGATGGATTGTACCGTACGTGATGTTGTTAGGCCGGATGTCGATTGGTAGATTCACCGACTCGATCTTGTTGATATGTATACCTTATAGCATTTGATTCACTATATGCATTGTGCTGCATTCATTCTATTCTCATTGCATTTCTTATACCTGTGCTAGTACACCTACATCATTATCGATGATGCGTATGTTACACTAACACAGATTGCCAGCTCACACACTTCATCATCGATAATTGCTATGTCACTTACACAGTAGAATTGCTACATCATGCTATGATATACTGCCATGTTCACATTACTATGCTAGGTTGTGTGGCATACTGACATGTACACCCACATATCTTGCTATAGTTGCATATACCCTAAGTGGTATTGTATTGACATGGGATTTTAAGATATGAATTATTGTGCTATTGCACTTATGAAATGTATCATACATATTTGCTTACATGTAGATACTTATACCTTTCTACAGTTACATGTACACCTCATATGATCCTGCACTTGTTTTTCGGAGAATTTGGGAACCGCATGATATATTTTAAAGTTGGATTTAAAAGAGCGGTTTTCCCTTAATATACTCATATTGTTGTTTTATGTTGCATATATCAGTTTTCATGGATTTACGCATTGAGATATAAATTTCATGTGATTTATGGATTTGAGAACCGTGGGGTATTTCAAGAAATTATGTATTGTTTGAAAACCCGGTTTCACTTTATATGATATTTCAGTGCGTCCACCATGTGATTTCTCGGTTCTGAGATTGGCATGTGAAACCCGATTCGAGGAGCGGGAGGCACCGTCTGCGGGTATATGGTGGAGCCCGGTATGGTACCCCGGGGCGAGAGATGATTTCTTGGTGTAGATGATGAGCCTGACATAGAGAACATTACCTACCGGTGACAGTATTTAGACTCGGCGGATATCTAGGGGATACCGACCGGAGTCATGTTCAGACATGCTACGTGGATTTTGGGTGTCGGTGTGGACACTCAGGTTCCATGAGATGTACTGACATCAGGGCCGGTCATGGCGACGGCGCCTGACAGACGAGGATTTACGTGTCGCTGCTGGACACGGGTTTCATGATGTTTCGAGTGGTCGACTTTAAACACTCCGGTTCCATGATTTGATGTGTCATTGATGGACACACATTCTTTGATATCCTCATATTTACCTCCATATACTTTTATGATATTTACATGCAGGAGTTGGTGTGTCAGTGGTTGACACGTGGACGAGATCTACTGCATACATGCATTGATTATATTGTTGGACGAGATCCACTGCATACATGCATTGATTATATTGTTGGACGAGATCCACCTGCATACATACATCGATTATATTGTTGGATGATATCCACTTGCTGTTAGGCATTTATTATGTGTTGGCATATATGCAGATACGGTCACCCTAGATATCATAGTATTGTCTTTATGATATAGTTTACCTAGGAATTGTTGTTTATTTCGATTTTTACATGATGATGTTTTTCTATTCATGAGTTGGCAACTCACCCCCGTTGTGCCACAGTTCTTGCAGGTTGTCCGCATGGATCAGTTGCGGCATTGCTAGCATACAGCTGTTTTTGGGTGAATTGCTTGTGGTAGGTGGTACATGTTGGATCGTGCCCCTCTTGTATTCATTATTCATATTGTATCTAGTCACTCCATCAAATCAGAAACTAGTACTTGTATATATTGCAGACTTAGAAGACTTGTAGTTGCGAGACTTGAGCGATGGGTTTTATGTTCGCTTTGTGGGTTGTTGTCTTGCTTTACTTTATTTCCTTATGTGGATCTTCGTCGTTGGACGTCGTATACTTCTTTTTATACTTGTGGTGGTTGTTTCCGCCGTTGGCGTGTTTTGCTCCCATTTGGGATGCTTTCTTTATATTCCTTGTTGTACCCGTTTTTGGGGCTAGTTTTACAAAGGAGGTGCTGCCGAAATTTTTATGAAAACAAACGAAAAGTGTTAAGATAAGTTAAGGATTTTTACTTAAAGTTTCTAAATGTTGTAAATGTTTTCTTTACTTACTTCTGTTATAAGGTTTAGATTTCTGGGTTTCAGCTTACTTGAATTACGTTACGCTTGTAGACGTCGCGTGATTTAAGTGCTGGTCGCGAGCTAATATTTTGGGCCGTGACAAAGTTGGTATCAGAGCGCTAGGTTTAACCTTGGTTCGACTCTAGGTTTGACTATGTGGGGTCTAGGGCGTATACATTTTGGAACCTAGGCTTGACCTTACGGAACTTAGACTTGAACAAAGGGGTGTTAGACCCGAACTTTCGTTTCATAGGCTGACCCTGATTGATGGAGTAGGTAGCTTGAGTAGAGTGACATACCGTACGTATGTTCCGCGGTATATTTTCGATACGATACTCTACCTAAGAAACCTTAGGATGTAAATATCTTGAGACTTGTGATTCTTTTCGTTTCCTTGATTATACATCCATTTGAGATCCTTGATTCTATTCGTTTACATGATCATACTCTCACTGATTCCGTTCCTCCATATGATCATATATTCATTCTGGATCTGTTGTTTCATTTCATCACTTGATCTTTTTTCGTCGATATTTGTTTGAGGTTCCTGTCACGACCCGCAGGGTACGGAACGTGACTGGCACTTAAGTTTATGAAACGTCTAAAGACGTCCGTAAAATAAGTAAGCCAAAGCCCAGAAAACAAAACCAATTAAGCAAAAGAGTGAAGAAAACCCAATCAATTGAAAGCGAGTTTATCAAATAAGTCATGTAAAACCCTTTTTAAAAACAATACCAATTTTTCCGAAAATTTCGGCAGAGTCTCCTTTGTAAATACTGGCCCACAAAATGGGTACAACAAAATATATATGAATCCAACAAAATAGGGCATCCCCAAGCGGGAGCTAGCTCTTCGCCACAAGGCGGTCACAAATCCCACGCAATATAAAACGACAGCATGCGAAATAATCATAATGAAGCATAAGAAAAACAGCATGTCGACTCAAGTGAGCTCGACCCCAAAATACAGCATAAAAGTCCACAAACCTCACAGTCTCATCTCTAAGTCAATATACAACAATACTGGTAGATACAGTAGATGGAGTGTACTAGATACAAAGAATATACAAGGTGGTACAAAAATAATGATATAACCCACCTAGGAGCAAAACCCCGAGTCCAGGCAAAGGAGGCAAAAGAACAAGTGCGCCCACCACTACTGTACTGACGGAGCGGACCTGAAAAAGGCTATGGCACAACGGGGGTGAGTTGCCAACTCGTGAGTAATAAATGACATCTACAAAGGCTATCGAATGCATGCACACAAGCATCCTAGCATCTAAATACAGGTAAGGCAGGACATAATGGCAAGTATGTATGCAATATGGATATACTAGCAGGTATGAATGCAATGCGAATCAACTCGTGATCTGAATGTGTAAGTATAAGAAATCATGTTTTTCCCTTTAAGAATGTCTTTTGAAATACCATCACAATACCAATAGAATCAACAAGAACCTGTGTCCAGCATCGACACCTCAAAACTGTCTCAAATCTCATATCAATGTATCTCTGGCCTCAGCCGTCCGGCTGACCCATCTCAAATATCAATATCTCATCATCTAGCGGCCACGGTCGGTATCCTCTGGATATCCGCCGTCCCAAACAGTCACCGGTAGGTAATCCGTCCCCTGCCAGGCTCAACGTCAACACCACATTCCTCTTGCCCGGGGTACCTTACCGGGCCCACCATGTACCCGTGACGGTTCCTCCACTCCTCGACACGGATTTCCAAAACCACAGCAAACTCATGGTGGACGACACTTACATCACTAGAAAACCGCAATTTACATATTTTAAAAATATAATAAGTTTAGAAATTTTGCGGTTTTCCCCCGAAATCCAGAAATATCATAAAATCTCAAGAAATCCTCATAAGTGCATATATCAATGATAATGAATGCATATGGTATCAATAATCAAGTTGCGATGTGTGATTAATAGATTAAGCATGAACAATTAATATGATGAAGTACATGCACATGAATAGCAATCCTACGGTTTCATTTTAAGGAATTAAAGGCAATAGCACAAGTTTAAGTATCAATTAGTAAAAGGTTTCAATTTAAAGGTTATCTAGTGTGGTGGCATGGCAATTACCAGGGTGTGTGTGTAAGCATGAATAGTGCTCGTGCTGCATATAAAAACCCTGGCAATGGTGCAGGTGTCCTATAACATGGTTTCGTATAGGTATGTCAATATAATGCATGGATGCAGCAAATAGTCAACTAAGTATTTCACCCCTAATTACTAACATCACTAAGGATCTTGTAAGTTACTAAAACTATCGGGCGGCTTGCGCCATCCAACGATAGTCCCCCGTAGATGTTACATCTACTCACCGGAATCCCTGGCTAGCTGTGTCCAATCACCGCCGTCCCCTTTCGCGCCGCGTCTGACGTCTCCGCGACCGAACCTGGAATTTACATCAATACCAAACATAAGGTTACATATCAAGAACGACGCAAAACCCCAACGAAACTACTGATGTTCGCTAGCTAGGTACAACGTGCACAAAGTGCGCGGAACACACGCGAAAATCGCAAAAACTGCCAAAAAACGCCGATTTGGTCGCCCGGCAAAACTAAAACCCGACTACCCAAAAATCCGCACTCACGCATCCTAAACGTCATAGGAGATGCTAAAAATATCCCCATGGTATCACAAATAATTCACCAAATAATTTTAATAAAAACCTAGTAAGCACAAACTAACAATTTTTGTGCAAAAATCGAAAATTAGCGATACGGTTATCACAATCCAACCACACAACAAGCAATCTACAAATACTATAATTACAACACATTAGCAAAGATTCAAAACCTATTTTCCATAAACAATCATTACTTGAATTATATAACCTAGCAATTCTTAATCCAAACTATATATGAAAACCTTAAATTAACACTAATTTATAACTCAATTAGCAAGTTAACCTTCTAGATTAGGTTAGCAAAACAACTAGATAACAAATTAGATTAAATCAACTAAATAATGGTTTCTAAACCCTAATACAACTCATTTATCATGCTTCACAACCCATTTTCCATACATAAACCCTCTCTTGAATTTCCTAAAACAACAATTTACAACCAAAATCAAACTTTTAAAATTAACTAAATTAGCATAATTTGAAGACCACATAAATAAGGTAACTTCATTGATTTGGTTGTGTAGGAACTAGCAAGCAAACTAAATTTAATTAACCACATAATGGTGTGCTAACAAACCCTAGTTTAAAACAAACTACTCTTTTATAAACTAGATTAGAAATTAACTAAACTTTTAACACTAAAACCATATAATTAAAGGAATTTAGCCAAAAGAAATTAACTTGACGGAAATTATACCTCAATTTGAGATCTAGCAAGAATAAATTTGCTCCAAATGATGGCCTCAAGCATCAAGATCCAAGCTAGGGAGGTGAAGGAAAAGAAAGATGAAGGATGGGTTTGATTTGTAAGCTTGAAATTGCAATTTTGTTGAATTAAACATGAAGAATTTTGAAGAAATGAAAAGAAAAGAGATGAAGAGGAGGGGGTGCAGGTTTCGGCCAGATTAGGGGGAAGGGGAGGGTGTGGGTGTGTAGGAAAAGTCATTGGTCAACTCTCCCAAAAGTCAAAGCACCATACTTCAACAACTATTTTTAAAATAAATTCCTAAACAAAACAATTCCACACATGAAGAAAAAGCAAGGTGAGGCCAGAAATTTCTGGACTTGATCAAGGTGGTGCTGTCCTAGGGCTGAGGGAAGAGAGAGAGGGGTTTTACAAAAGAAATTTTATGCAAAAAGACCCCCTACAAATCAAAAATTGCAAGTTTTAGCTTAAAAGTCAATAAATCCGTTTCCTATCATAAA
This sequence comes from Agapanthus africanus, assembly GCA_030015575.1. Classification (NCBI taxonomy): domain Eukaryota; kingdom Viridiplantae; phylum Streptophyta; class Magnoliopsida; order Asparagales; family Amaryllidaceae; genus Agapanthus; species Agapanthus africanus. The sequence continues at coordinate 523,194,188 of CM057344.1, forward strand.
AATTTGTTAAAAATCAAAATAAAATACTAAAAATTTATGTTACAACTAGATTTTAATTATCATAATTTTAAAGATTAAAATTAGCCCGGAAAAATTTGTATTTATCGCTAATTTAATGTATTTTCTTACCGGCTTAAAATAATATTAAAAAATTGAAAAATAGGGAAAATTTTTTAAACGACCAGAATTTCATAAGTAACTCATTAGCTACTAAAAACAAGCAATTACCTATCCATTTTAGGTATAATTAGCCCTAAACTGCAAAATAACGAGAAAGACGGTTTTCGGAAAAATACCGAATTTTCACCGAATTTCAGGAAAACACCAAAACGACTTTTCAAGACGCTACAATCTTCCCCCCTTAAAGAAATTCGATCCCCGAATTTAAAAATATAGCTACGCGTACCTTCGAAGAGATGGGGATATTTCTTCCTCATCTCGCCCTCGGTCTCCTAGGTAACCTCCTCGCTGCTCGGGCTACGCCAAAGGACCTTGACGGTTGGTATAATCTTCGACCTCAACTTCTTCACCTGCCGATCCAGGATGGCCACCGGCTGCTCTGCAAAAGAAAGGTGGCGCTCTAGCTGGACTGTCGGGTGCTGAATCGCATGCGAAGGGTCGTGAAGGTACTTGCGGAGCATCGAAACATGGAAGACGGGGTGAACATCGGGAAAGCTGGGAGGAAGAGCCAAACGATATGCAACAGCGCCGACACGCTCGAGGATCTCGAAGGGACCTACGAATCTAGGGCTAAGCTTCCCCTTTCGCCCAAAACGCATCACGCCCTTCATCGGAGAGACTTTCAGAAAAACATAGTCGCCAACTGCGAACTCTAATCTGCGACGGCGCCTGTCCGCATACGATTTCTGCCTGCTCTGAGCCGCTCTCATCCGGTCTCGGATCAACTGTATCTTCGCTGTCGTCTCCTCAACAAGCTGCGGCCCCAAAATGCTGCTCTCGCTGAGCTCTGTCCAACAAACGGGCGATCTGCATCTCCTCCCATACAATGCCTCGAAAGGTGCCATCTGAATAGTATCCTGGAAGCTGTTATTGTAGGAGAACTCCACTAGAGGTAAATGACGATCCCAGCTACCACCAAAGTCTAAAACGCACGCTCTGAGCATGTCCTCGAGAGTCTGAATGGTCCGCTCTGACTGTCCGTCTGTCTGCGGATGAAACGCTGTGCTGAAGCTCAAACGAGTGCCCAAAGCCTCCTGAAGTCTCTGCCAAAGTCGGCTGGTGAACTGAGTGCCTCGATCTGACACGATACAAGTCGGTACGCCATGTAGTCGCACGATCTCGTCAATATAGAGCTGAGCATACTGAGCGAAGCTGAAAGTCGTCTTCACTGGCAGGAAGTGAGCCGCCTTCGTCAATCTATCCACGATCACCCAGATGGAGTCGTACCCTCGACTGGTCCTGGGTAGACCCACAACGAAGTCCATCGAAATCTGTTCCCATTTCCACTCTGGAATGGGTAACGGCTGTAGCTCTCCTGCGGGCCTCTGGTGCTCGGCCTTGACTTGCTGACAAGTCAGGCATCTCGAAACGAACTCCGCAATGTCCCTCTTCATCCCGTCCCACCAGTAGGTCTCTCTCATATCATGGTACATCTTGGTGGAACCGGGGTGGACACTATACACTGATCGGTGTGCCTCCTCATGAATGTCGCGCCGCAATCCATCAGCATCTGGTACGCACAGTCTAGATCCATATCGTAAAATCCCCTGATCGTCAACCACGAACTCGGAAAATCTGCCCTGTCCCATCTGTGCCATGATCTCTGAGCAACGGTCGTCACTGCGCTGTGCCTCACATATACGGTCAAGCAACTGTGGGCGTGCACGAACATGCGCGAGCTGTCCCCCTGTCTGAGTGAACTCGAACTCAACTCGTCTGTCGCATAACATCTGCCAATCTGCTGACGACTGCCTCTGCACTGCGCGCAAAAAGGATAGACTACCCCCGGGCCTCCTACTCAACGCATCTGCCACCACATTTGCCTTGCCGGGGTGATATAAGATCTCGCAGTCGTAGTCTTTCACCAACTCCATCCAACGACGCTGTCTGAGGTTCAGGTCTCGCTGCTGAAATATGTACTTTAAGCTCTTGTGATCGGTGAATATCTGACACGACTCGCCGTACAGGTAATGTCGCCAAATCTTCAGTGCAAAGACCACTGCAGCCATCTCCAAATCATGAGTGGGGTAGTTCTGTTCATGCTTCTTCAACTGCCGAGAAGCATAAGCGATCATCCGGCCATGCTGCATCAATACGCATCCTAATCCCACTCGCGAAGCATCACAGTAGACAACAAATCCGCCTGATCCCGAAGGCAAAGATAATACCGGCGCCGTAGTCAAACAAGTCCGTAGCTGCTGAAAACTGCGCTCGCACTCCTCTGTCCAAACGAAAGGAACTCCCTTCCGGGTCAAACCGGTCAACGGTGCAGCTATACGGGAGAAGTCCTCAACAAAACGCCTGTAGTAGCCCGCCAAGCCTAGAAAACTACGGATCTCAGTAACCGATGTAGGTCGGGGCCACTGCTGAACAGCCTCAATCTTCTTCGGGTCCACACAAATGCCGTCTCTCGTAACCACGTGACCTAAGAATCCGACGCTGTCCAGCCAGAATGCACACTTGGAGAACTTCGCGAACAGCTGGTGCTCCCTCAGAGTCTGTAACGTAATCCGCAAGTGCTGCTCGTGCTCCTCTCTGCTCCCGGAGTACACCAAGATATCGTCGATAAACACGATGATGAACAAGTCAAGATACAGCCTGAATGTACGGTTCATCAAATCCATGAATGCTGCTGGGGCGTTGGTGAGTCCGAACGACATCACCAAAAACTCGTAGTGGCCGTAGCGCGTGCGGAAAGCTGTCCTCGGTATATCCTCCTGTCGAACTCGCAGCTGATGGTATCCTGATCGCAAGTCGATCCTCGAAAAATACCCCGCACCCTGAAGCTGGTCGAACAAATCATCAATGCGCGGCAACGGATATCTGTTCCGAACGGTAACTTTGTTCAGCTGGCGGTAGTCGATACATAAGCGCAAACTTCCATCCTTCTTCTTGACAAACAGGACCGGAGCACCCCACGGAAAAACACTCGGTCGAATAAGCCCCTTATCTAACAAATCCTGCAACTGATCCTTCAGCTCTCGAAGCTCTGCCGGGGCCATCCGATAAGGCGGTATAGAAATAGGCCCCGAACCGGGAATCAAATCAATGCAGAACTCAACATCGCGCTCAGGCGGTAGCCCAGGTAGCTCATCAGGGAACTCACAAACTACCGGGACCCGGTCTAACGGAACCTCTTCAGCTCGAGTATCACAAATACACGCTAAGAATCCCTGACATCCCTTCCGCAAGAGCTGACCAGCGCAAAGAGACGAAATTAAGCTGGGAAGGGTGACACTGCGGTCTCCCTGAATAACAAGGACTGGCTCTCCCGGAAAGCTAAATCTGACTGCCTTCTCACGGCAGTCCACCGAAGCATAACAAGTGGCTAGCCAATCCATGCCCAGAAGCACATCAAAGTCCAACATATCGAGGAGAATCAAATCAACCGATGAATCCCTCTCCCCGATACGAACGGAACACAATCGAAAAACAAAACGAGCGACAAACAACTCGCCTACCGGAGTAACAACAACAAGCGGCTGATCTAACGACGACGACTCACGGTCCAACATCGGTGCAAAGTGTGTAGATACGTACGAATGTGTGGAACCTGGGTCAAATAATACCCGTGCGCCGAAAGAACAAACTGGCAAGGTACCTGTCACAACGGCATTGGATGCCTGCGCATCCTGCGGTGTCAAAGCAAAAACTCGGGCCTGTCCTCCACCGATAGCGGGCTAACCTCGACCTCGGCCTCTGCCTCTTCGTCCTCTCTGAACAGGACCGCCGCGTCCACGGCCTCTCGGTGCACCTAACTGGCGTGGAGCATCGCCTGGGGTAGGAAGTAGGGCTCTCTGAGGAGGGGGTGGTGATGGTGGTAGGGTCACATGCGGAACTGTCGCTGCTCCCTGTCGTCTCACCGGACAGTCTCTGACAAGATGGTGCGGACTCCCGCACCCAAAACACCCTGGCGACGGCTGCTGCCCCTGGGGATAAGAACCATATAACTGTCCCCGCCTAAATCCTCTGCCAGGCCTATCTCTCGGAAAGAATCTGGCGCGCTGCCTCTGAGACGGTACATCGGTGCGAATCCTCTTCGGCCCAGAAACGGCCGAAGTCCGTGATATGCGTGCCTCCATCCGCACTGCCGTATCCATAGCAGCTGAATAAGTGTCGTAGTGCTGGGCGCCAATGGCAAGATATAGCTGGGCATCAAGTCCCTGTACGAACCTCTTCACCATCTTCTCCTCGGTATCCACCAAATACTGAGCATATCGGGATAACTGTGTAAACTGGATGTCATACTCAGACACCGTCATCCCAGGTGTCTTGACTAAGGCCTCGAAGCTGCGAACTCTGGCGTCACGAACGCTCTCTGGAAGGAAACGGGCTAGAAAGACCGCTGTAAACTCGACCCAAGTCATAGGCGGTAGACCTGCAGCTCGACCTCTCAAGACTGACTCCCACCATGTCTGCGCGAGACCCTCTAGTCGGAAACTCGCAAGCTCTACCCATCGATCATCCGAATATCTCAGCGAACGGCAGATCCTGGCTAAACTGTCAAGGAACGTCTGTGGGTCCTCCGCTGCCTCGGTGCCGGTGAATACTGGAGGTCTCAGCCTCATGAAATCCTGTAGTGAAACCGGGATGGTCACGGTGGTAGTAGTAGGAGCAGGTATCATGGTCGTCTGTGATGTAGTAGGTACGTCATCCGGCCTCGGTGTACGACTGGCTGCAACTAGGGATCCTACCATCTGACGTAGCTCCTGCATGCCTCCCATCATCTGTCGCAACTCCTCCATACCAGTCTCGAGCCTATCCATACGGCCTGGGGAAGGTGGATCGGTCTGTCCCTGCGGCGTAGGCATACCACCCTGCTCAGTCCTAGTCTCGGACGAGCCAGCTCGAATCTCGTCTCTGGCGGCAGCCCTCTGTGCCCTCGTAGCCTTCGGCGGCATAGTGGCTGTTACAGGAAAACGGATAGTAAGAACAGTGCAATAGGATCATAGGATACACGGAATTGAAGAAGGAATTTTCAAGCAAGTATATCCTAAAGTCACTTAGGCGGAGTACCGTATCGTAAGTATGCCGCGGGCATACGCACGCTACGATACCCTGCTTAAGTCACTTACTCCATCTACCAAGGGTCATCCTACACTCAAAAAGGTAAAACCTATCGCTCTGATACCAACTTTGTCACGACCCGCAGGGTACGAAACGTGACTGGCACTTAAGTTTACGAAACGTCTAAAGACGTCCGTAAAATAAGTAAGCCAAAGCCCAGAAAACAAAACCAATTAAGCAAAAGAGTGAAGAAAACCCAATCAATTGTAAGCGAGTTTATCAAATAAGTCATGTAAAACCCTTTTTAAAAACAATACCAATTTTTCCGAAAATTTCGGCAGAGTCTCCTTTGTAAATACTGGCCCCCAAAATGGGTACAACAAAATATATAAGAATCCAACAAAATAGGGCATCCCCAAGCGGGAGCTAGCTCTTCGCCACAAGGCGGTCACAAATCCCACGCAATATAAAACGACAGCATGCGAAATAATCATAATGAAGCATAAGAAAAACAGCATGTCGACTCAAGTGAGCTCGACCCCAAAATACAGCATAAAAGTCCACAAACCTCACAGTCTCATCTCTTAGTCAATATACAACAATACTGGTAGATACAGTAGATGGAGTGTACTAGATACAAAGAATATAAAAGGTGGTACAAAAATAATGATATAACCCACCTAGGAGCAAAACCCCGAGTCCAGGCAAAGAAGGCAAAAGAACAAGTGCGCCCGCCGCTACTGTACTGACGGAGCGGACCTGAAAAAGGCTATGGCACAACGGGGGTGAGTTGCCAACTCGTGAGTAATAAATAACATCTACACAGGCTATCGAATGCATGCACACAAGCATCCTAGCATCTAAATACAGGTAAGGCAGGACATAATGGCAAGTATGTATGCAATATGGATATACTAGCAGGTATGAATGCAATGCGAATCAACTCATGATCTGAATGTGTAAGTATAAGAAATCATGTTTTTCCCTTTAAGAATGTCTTTTGAAATACCATCACAATACCAATAGAATCAACAAGAACCTGTGTCCAGCATCGACACCTCAAAACTGTCTCAAATCTCATATCAATGTATCTCTGGCCTCAGCCGTCCGGCTGACCCATCTCAAATATCAATATCTCATCATCTAGCGGCCACGGTCGGTATCCTCTGGATATCCGCCGTCCCAAACAGTCACCGGTAGGTAATCCGTCCCCTGCCAGGCTCAACGTCAACACCACATTCCTCTTGCCCCGGGGTACCTTACCGGGCCCACCATGTACCCATGACGGTTCCTCCACTCCTCGACACGGATTTCCAAAACCACAGCAAACTCATGGTGGATGACACTTACATCACTAGAAAACCGCAATTTACATATTTTAAAAATATAATAAGTTTAGAAATTTTGCGGCTTTCCCCCGAAATCCAGAAATATCATAAAATCTCAAGAAATCCTCATAAGTGCATATATCAATGATAATGAATGCATATGGTATCAATAATCAAGTTGCGATGTGTGATTAATAGATTAAGCATGAACAATTAATATGATGAAGTACATGCACATGAATAGCAATCCTACGGTTTCATTTTAAGGAATTAAAGGCAATAGCACAAGTTTAAGTATCAATTAGTAAAAGGTTTCAATTTAAAGGTTATCTAGTGTGGTGGCATGGCAATTACCAGGGTGTGTGTGTAAGCATGAATAGTGCTCGTGCTGCATATAAAAACCCTGGCAATGGTGCAGGTGTCCTATAACATGGTTTCGTATAGGTATGTCAATATAATGCATGGATGCAGCAAATAGTCAACTAAGTATTTCACCCCTAATTACTAACATCACTAAGGATCTTGTAAGTTACTAAAACTATCGGGCGGCTTGCGCCATCCAACGATAGTCCCCCGTAGATGTTACATCTACTCACCGGAATCCCTGGCTAGCTGTGTCCAATCACCGCCTTCCCCTTTCACGCCGCGTCTGACGTCTCCGCGACCGAACCTGGAATTTACATCAATACCAAACATAAGGTTACATATCAAGAATGACGCAAAACCCCAACGAAACTACTAATGTTCGCTAGCTAGGTACAACGTGCACAAAGTGCGCGGAACACACGCGAAAATCGCAAAAACTGCCAAAAAACGCCGATTTGGTCGCCCGGCAAAACTAAAACCCGACTACCGAAAAATCCGCACTCACGCATCCTAAACGTCATAGGAGATGCTAAAAATATCCCCAAGGTATCACAAATAATTCACCAAATAATTTTAATAAAAACCTAGTAAGCACAAACTAGCAATTTTGGTGCAAAAATCGAAAATTAGCGATACGGTTATCACAATCCAACCACACAACAAGCAATCTACAAACACTATAATTACAACACATTAGCAAAGATTCAAAATCTATTTTCCATAAACAACCATTACTTGAATTATATAACCTAGCAATTCTTAATCCAAACTATATATGAAAACCTTAAATTAACACTAATTTATAACTCAATTAGCAAGTTAACCTTCTAGATTAGGTTAGCAAAACAACTGGATAACAAATTAGATTAAATCAACTAAATAATGGTTTCTAAACCCTAATAGAACTCATTTATCATGCTTCACAACCCATTTTCCATACATAAACCCTCTCTTGAATTTCCTAAAACAACAATTTACAACCAAAATCAAACTTTTAAAATTAACTAAATTAGCATAATTTGAAGACCACATAAACAAGGTAACTTCTTTGATTTGGTTGTGTAGGAACTAGCAAGCAAACTAAATTTAATTAACCACATAATGGTTTGCTAACAAACCCTAGTTTAAAACAAACTACTCTTTTATAAACTAGATTAGAAATTAACTAAACTTTTAACACTAAAACCATATAATTAAAGGAATTTAGCCAAAAGAAATTAACTTGATGGAAATTATACCTCAATTTGAGATCTAGCAAGAATAAATTTGCTCCAAATGATGGCCTCAAGCATCAAGATCCAAGCTAGGGAGGTGAAGGAAAAGAAAGATGAAGGATGGGTTTAATTTGTAAGCTTGAAATTGCAATTTTGTTGAATTAAACATGAAGAATTTTGAAGAAATGAAAAGAAAAGAGATGAAGAGGAGGGGGTGCAGGTTTCGGCCAGATTAGGGGGAAGGGGAGGGTGTGGGTGTGTAGGAAAAGTCATTGGTCAACTCTCCCAAAAGTCAAAGCACCATACTTCAACAACTATTTTTAAAATAAATTCCTAAACAAAACAATTCCACACATGAAGAAAAAGCAAGGTGAGGCCAGAAATTTCTGGACTTGATCAAGGTGGGGCTGTCCTAGGGCTGAGGGAAGAGAGAGAGGGGTTTTACAAAAGAAATTTTATACAAAAAGACCCCCTACAAGTCAAAAATTGCAAGTTTTAGCTTAAAAGTCAATAAATTCGTTTCCTATCATAAAAATTTGTTAAAAATCAAAATAAAATACTAAAAATTTATGTTACAACTAGATTTTAATTATCATAATTTTAAAGATTAAAATTAGCCCGGAAAAATTTGTATTTATCGCTAATTTAATGTATTTTCTTACCGGCTTAAAATAATATTAAAAAATTGAAAAATAGGGAAAAAATTTTAAACGACCAGAATTTCATAAGTAACTCATTAGCTACTAAAAACAAGCAATTACCTATCCATTTTAGGTATAATTAGCCCTAAACTGCAAAATAACGAGAAAGACGGTTTTCGGAAAAATACCGAATTTTCACCGAATTTCAGGAAAACACCAAAACGACTTTTCAAGACGCTACAGTTCCTGTCACCATGGTTTGAGTGCAGATTGAGCTGCTGCTGGTGATACGGTCAGGGCGAGCTCTTCGTGGACGAGGACTGACCATCGTGTTTTCTGGTGAAAGGGGAACGTATCGATGTAGTGTGGTGTTATGACCTCTCGTTTGAGACGAGTGTTCGGTTTTGTACCGGATGATCGGGCCATTATTAGAGGCTGCCTACTGTGAGAGGACCGTTGATGTACAACATACCTCAGAGATTGTGATGTCATCGACAGTACAGACAGATGACCCAGCTGTTGATGAGATTGATGTGATGTCGCTTCCAGAGCTTACGAAATGAGATCGCTGGAGCTTCTAGGCAGAGATGCGACATGTGATAGCTAGTCTATCTCGAGTTGAGAGACAGAGGTGATTCATCCGATTGATGCGCCGACGCAGGCCTACTTGAGTTGAAGATTTCCAGTGTGGAGTGTCTTACTCAGATCTAGAGTAGATCGATCCAGAGATGACGTTGTTCGTCAGATGTTCCGATGTGAGATCGGTAAGCTGACCAGTTTCAGATGGAAGGACCTCATCCAGATGTGTTGTGAGTTGATCGAGAAACTGATGAGCATTGAGTATTCTTCAGATGGTTGGGATGAGTTCCCGAGTGATGAAGATACCGAGTTTATGATTTCGAGTCCGTGCGAGAGATTCCGGATTGATTGGCGCCGAGAACATTTGCAGTACGCAGATAGCATGACATGATGTCAAGTGGACGATAATAAAGACGAGTGGAATAAGAGGTTCGTGCGTGATGCTGACGAGCTGTTGTTACTCCCCATCGACATTAGAGATCTGATATGTATGCAGAGGCGTTGGGATACGGCCAGTTCCCAAGAAAATATTGTGCTGAGAACGCAGATGTCCAGAAAGCGAGAAAAGATTTGTAAGTGTACCAGCCTCCGTATAGTTCGGTATAGGCGAGATCGGAAGAGACCATGAGCCAGTTCCTTCCAGGACACTGCTGTGATGAGATTGCACTGAGAATTCAGTTGTGTCATGTGTATTCAGAGGGCCAGGGGCCGATGCCAGTGACATGCTGCTTTATGAGTGATCATACTAATTGGCCGAGAGTTGACCTGAGGCGTGCCAGAGCGGAATCATTCCCGTTAGCACACCTGACCGGACAGATGAGCCGATAGAGTGCGAGATTGGTAATCCACAGGAAATTAAGGACCCAGAGACAGAAGACGCCAGACTGTGAGCAAGAGGCAAGCGGATGTTCTTGCTTTGCCAGTTTGGGCGCACCGACTTTTTCGACATTGTAGGAAGTGTACCTCAATGTCATTTGTTGCGATTTGCGTTTGTGGTCCGAGTATCACGCTTATATCGCTCGGATTTTAGTTTTGATGATCGAGTTTCAGGATATAGTTTTCGTGCACCATGGCTGCACCTATTGGGTATATACATTTTTATGCATAGTTATTACACTTGATATATTTTATACACCGTGGTGTTGATGTCGATTTTGTGCCTTAGCTGCACATGTTTTTGATTTCCTGGATTTCCTGGACAGGATTTGATATTTCGTGTAGTGGATGCACAAGATTTGATATTTCATGCAGTGGATGCACAGGATTTGATATTTCGTGCAGTGGATGCACAGGATTTGATATTTCATGCACTAGATGTTTTTTTTACGAACCCGACGCGCTTGAGTTAGAATTTTGCGCATATTAGGCGCTTGGTATTGGATTTTGCACGCATCGGATGCACTTGAGTGAGATTTTTACTCGTTCATGTTGGATTCCCTTGATATAGATTTAATCCATGCATATTAGATGCGATTTTTATTCGTGCATGTGGGATGCAGTTGATTTCGATTTTTATTCGTGCATGTGGGATGCACTTGATTTTGATTTTTATTCGTGCATGTGGGATGCACTTGATTTCGATTTCGTTTGTGCATGACGGCTGCACTTGATTTGGACTTTCACGCACGTTGGGCGCGTGATATGATTTTGTGCACACCTGATTCACTCGATTGGGGTTTTCGTTCATGCATGCTAGTTGCACTGGATTGAGATTTTCGGGCACTTTTGATGCACTAGTGGTTATTATCGTGCACGCCAGTTGCATTGGACAGATGCTTTCGTGCACACCCATTGCACTTAGTCTTACTTTTGTGCATATTGTGGCACCTGTATTTGGATTTTATTTCCGTGCGCACCAGACGCACGTGATTGTTGGATTCGCCTTTTGAGGCTGATTTTGCTTTTGAGCACTTTATTTTCATGATGGGGCCCTATACTTTATAGTACCCTAGCAGGAATGATCTGAGGACAGTACCTGTGTACTTTGCATGGATAAAAAGTTTACCAAGTGGTTTCAAAAAGGAGCTATAGTCTCTCTATTTCTTACGTGTCTGCGTGTGATACGAAAGTTTACAAATAAAGCCTTTTGGGATATTTCAAAAAGGCGGGACGCATATTTTAGCAAAAACATATATGCTAGTATATTATTACTTTAACAATGAGCGTCCGCCACTTGTGCCGTGAGTTACACATTATGTGGCAATTCAGAAAAGATTATGCATATGATTTATTCGGTTTTTGGAGTTTTTTTCAAACAGGATGCGTACTATATATGTATTATGGTATTTGATTAGTGCATATGGTATTTCGGTAGTGGATTTTAGATTTGTATCTCCTTTGTGAATCCGATGATATGCGTGCAAGTCCGTTGATTTGCGTGACGCTTGACGGAGATCGGTTTTGAGTTTAGTACTCATTTTTTCCGGCGCGCAGGATGCGCTGTGGTTTTCTGTTTCTTCCGTTATTTCGGAGCCATGTTGATTTAGCTGTTTATTGCAATGTTTTAGCATTTGAGGGTTTAAATTTAAATTTAAATTCGGGGACCGAATTTCATTAACTGGGGAAGATTGTAACGTTTCCGAAATCGTTATACGAATTTTTCCATTTTAGGATAAAATAGTCGGTATTTTCCGTTTTAACCGATTTTGATCAAACTTCCGTATAAACTTGCTGGCACTTAGTTTAGCTAAAATAAAGCTAGTGCGCAAGTTTTGGCGGTCAATGGGAAGTTTTGGTTCACATAGATTTTTCCCTAATTAAATATTATTTTAATATGTTATTTATGCACTTAATTAATGGTTTCATTTGTGCATTCTTTTTTGGCCATTTTATCATTCTTTAATGAAGTGGCCGAATTCATGTTGATGAGTCATTGATGTTTCTAGAATGATGCAAGGTGTTTGTGTGACTCATTGCTTTCATTTAATTCCTTTTGGATTGCAAAAGATATTTGTGTTGATCTTTTTGTGATAAGTTTTGCTAATGGTCACCATTCTTCATGGTGTGCTCACCCCCCTTTCATTGTGGCCGGCCCCAACCCATTCTTTGTAGATGATATTTATATATTAATTGAGGTATGGCTTCAATTAATATGATTCATTCTCCACTTGATATATTCCTCATTCCACAGAGAGCAAAAATAAGCCCATCATTTTGGCCGAGCCAATTTTTCATGGTGGAAAATTTTCTTTCTGCAAAATCATAGCTCATTCACTTCACACCTCCAAAGGCAACTTTATTAACCTTCATCCAAATACTTGGGTGCCTTGAGACAAACTATTTTACACACTCTCTACTTCCATCTTGGACATGTCGTTTAGCAAACTTCATGTCTGAGTTGCTTCAGTTTGAAGCGGAAGCCCGTATAAAGATTCGTTGACATGGTGCCACTCGGACGAGGAGACCGGAGATCGGAGATGCCGCGAGGAGCATGGAATGATAGCTAAAGACCGAAGGACACGGATCGATCGGTATAATTACTTAAACCACTTTAAAGTTTACTAGTTCGAGTTTTGAATGGTTAATGTGGTTAATCTTGAAGTGTAGACTTGGATAACCTAATCATTTGTGAGAATGATATTTGTTAAATTCCTATTTGTCTAATTGAGATAATTAGCAAACTAGGTTTCACTAAAACATGTTTTGGATGAGATAAAATGGTTGAAATAGTTTGGATGACTTAATTAAGCCGTTTTATGATGATTGCGATCACTAGATTGTTTAAAATATCTAGCTTTGTGTTGTAAATGAGTATTGGTACTATTGGGAGTTTTAGGCTGGATGGTTTTTATGTATAGCGACCCTAGTGAGGGTTTCGGCTATGTTTTCCGATATTTGGATTTTTTGGTTTTGCGACTGGATATTTTATTTGGGCGTTGGACGTTTTTACATCAATGACGAGAGTTGTTTGGTTTTTTTGCCTGCGCAGGCTATAGGTTCTAACCTATAAGCGCACCGCGTGCCATTTTTGGATTTCGGAATTTCATATTAAAAGCTTTGCGAATTCCTATTAATTGTAGGTACCTTCTGTTCATATCATAATAATGCATTATTATATTCCCCATTCTTATTCATTTTACAAATAAACAGGTGCTTTTGACCCTTGTCTGCTGCATAGTTACAGGTTATAGGTTCTCGGAACAAAAACAGTGAAAAAGAAAAAAGACGATACAAAAGTGAGACTACGACCGATAAATAGAAGAATCTTGATCAAGCCTACACGAAGATCAGTTCACAAAGTACAAGGCAGCGCAAGGTTCAAGACTTCGACACGAAGCAAATGGTAAAAGTCCACTACATGACTCACTGTGAAGATCTGGAAGAGAAATAGAAGACATTATGAAGAACCAACTAAAGAAATATGAAGACAAAGAGAAGCAGAACCAGCACAGCAAAATTGAAGAAAGAAGCTCACTGTTTGGCCGCGAAACCGCGGCCAAACCTGGTCTATGGTCGCGGTTCCGCGGCCGTGTATGACACGTATTTGAGGAAACTTCTAGAAACGGCTGGCAGCGCATTGACTAGTCTACCTAGGGTCATTTTTGTAAAAGCATACATGCGGCGATTGTAAACCTAGGGTTTTCTATGAATCTATAAATAGAAGCCATAAAACCTTTTCTAGGTCATGCCTATTTTCATTTCATAAATTCAGATCTGTAATTCCTGTGTTAATATTTAGAGAGAGCCATCAATAAAGTAAGATTTCTATTTCATTGCCTTTGTTTACTTTTAATTATATGACCTAGTTAGATAGTTAGAATGTCATTCAATTCCCTAATGAGCGAGTAGTCCCCTCGCTTGTTAGGGTTATCTTTAGGGAAGGCTTGAGAGATGAAGATCTCTCACCCCTTTCTTGCCCATCATAAGTTTTTATAGGATTCCATGCATACATAACACACCGTTCCCTACGGCACCCTATCCCCCGAGGTAGCGGTGATACCGTAGTATAAAGGACTGGTTGTATATGTTTTCCATGGACGTTAGGGTAAGAATTAAGAAAGGAAGGACAAGAACCTAGAGGAAGAAACATCGTTTCTTCCCGATGGTACTAATCCCATTTATTAATTATTACCATAACACCTAATAGATCTAAAATAGGGCATTGAAAGCGGTGAGGAAACATTCAATTTCCAAACTTAACCTAAACCTAACCCCAGTAAGATTCTAGTCTTAGTATAAATCAATTTAGGTATTAGAGATAATCCATTCACAACGTTTGGAATTAACCCATTTGAGCAAATTAGAAAAGACACAACATCCCTGTGGACCGACCCGTACACACCGGCTAGCTACCAAGCGACGCTGTTCTTGATTGCGGTTATAAATATTCTTTGATCCATTTTTCGAAAGCGCAAGCACGCTAAATAAATCTCTAAATCAAATGGCTCCGTTGCCGGGGATGGCGTAGTATTTTCTTTTTGCAATTTCGGGTTAATATAAATTAAAAAATCATAAAAACATAAAATAAAAAAAATATAAAAATTTTATCACTCTTTTATTGTTTGAAAGGTTTATCATGTGAATTTTGCAGGAACAACGAAGAAGTTCGGATTTGGAAAAATCCAGAGATCAAAACAGAAAATGGAAGATCTGAACAGCAGAGGATTTTTCCAACAGAACAACAGAAAAAATTTTGGGAACTGTGCCGTCTCCTCTACCGCGGAACCGCAGCGCCAAGCTACTTCCGACCGCGGAACCGCCGCCTCCTGGTGACGTCAGCACGTGAAAAAACCACTGTAAGCTTTCTCTGTTCTTCTTCTGTAACCTTAAATATCTCCTCTGTAAATTTTCCTGCAGGATGTAGGGTTACTAGGCACTGCCAGAAGGGTCTACGAGGCATCAACCATGCCCGATTAAAATTTTAGCCGTGCCGAACAACCCAAAGCCGGATCTTTAAACTTGAGTTTATGCGAAAACAAGCATGTTAAACACTTTAACACTAAGTGAGGGGGATTACAACCTTTGTAGATCCGGTCCTTCACTTCAATAGCTCCGTGTAGATGTCCCCTTCGCTGCGATTGTGAACTCCGGACTCTAGAGAAGCTCCACAAGAAGAACGAACATGCTTGCTTCGATGACTTCGAGGCCGAAGATGATCTACGTCGGGGAGACACTAACTCAACCTTCCTTCACTAGGTCATGAACTTTGTGAAGAGAACACACTCTACTACATGGCAAGTGGTAGAGGATGAAGAAGTAGGAGGTGGGCTTACTTTAGAATTGATTTTCTCGCATTTTTCCTCATAGCACCATTAGAGCTTGAAAGCTTTTTCAAGGAGCTTGATGAAGAAGAAGAAGAAAGAATAATATCATCATATGAATATATTCTCAATAATGTAACCATAGGTGAGTTAAGCTATCATGCTTAACTCATGTAGATAATTGTCCTAGGTATATGGTTAAGGGTTGGGTTAACTAAATATCCTAAAGAATGACAAAAGAATTGACTTTGTCAATGTTTCCACAAGCTTCATGAAAGCTTGAGAACTTTGACAAAGTCTTTCTCTTTTGTTATTCTTAAAATATAAAAAAAAAATTAATCTTTACCCTAATCTTGGTATAAGTCTCATACACCCATCTTTGATGTATCATCAAGCATGACACAATCATATGTACACAAATATATATCACATATACACTTATGCACAATCAAGTGAGAAAATAAATCTTAAGTGAGCTAATACTAGTTAATGTAATGTAATATATCAAATATATATATAATCATACATTAAATTATTAAATCAACTCTTGATTTAATAATCCGTCTATAACCGACTAATATCATGTGTAACAACTTATCGAATCAACACTAGATCCGATAACACGGCTATATCGCATACAACCGATCAATGTTACAAATCGCGAGAATAGAATACGGTATCTCATATCGTATCAATCTCGGTCCCGCACATATCACATATGTGCTCATACTCCGTTTTGCTTGAGCCAGGAAACCCCTGTGTAGGACTCTAAAGACTCGTCAATACGCCGGCAGTAGCTGATGATCATATCAAACACCCACAAGCCGCAAGCGGTCTGCTAAACGTAACGGCTACCCGGGTATTGAGCGATCAGAAGATCAACAAGCAAGCCTGTACATTCTCCTGTGAATCCAATCAGTAACACTCCCGTACAGTCCGGTCTCGTCGTCTGATATGTCGCATATCTCGCCTAGGGGTAGTAAACGTCAGACCCTAGTAGCTCGATAAGTCGTGTCGATATGAGGTCTATAACAGTTCGAGAAACTACTGATAACACTTACCATTAAATCTCAGCAACCCTGGCCAGGGATTTCCAGTTATAGCCAATCGAACACAGCGCAACATCAACTCCCTATACCGAGAGAGACGAATCCCCTCCTATCGCTCATTGCCTCCATATGATTCGGGACTGTACCCAAAAGTCACCTTTTTGCACGCTCTCATGGACGTGGTATGATGGAAATCAAAGCACAGTGGGAATCACACAAGACTCTATGACGATCTCGGGTCAACAGACTACTCTGTACCAGTGTCACCGGAGAACTGCCATCTGACGTGAGGTATAATACCATCTGGGAGTTCTCGGCGAGTCTGTCCAGTGTACCCAGTCTCTACTGAGCACCCGTACACCATCCTTGATGTCAAACACCGATGGATATGGGATCATCCATCGCCCATCATATGGGTCAAGATGCGTATACGCTAGTCTACTCTGGTGTATCGATGCCCTGTCTCGATACACCCTCGACTAGGAACAATTATAGGATGTACTCGTCGACTATCGTGGCCCCACTAGTATGATCTCATCATAGTCCCAATAGTCGAGTACATATCCTAAGGGCTTTATCAACATGTAACATAGAGACAATCAGAGTACATGTTAAGATAAAGTACAACCAGATAGCATACTATCATGTCGAGCAAGAATTGTCTCCCTATATATGTCTAAGCATCCATTACAATATACATCGTATGTATAGTAATGGCCTCTAGGGCATACATATAACTAACAATCTCCCACTTGCACTTCGGCCATTTGTTGTGGTATCACATACCCAACAATTAGCTGTGGTTGAAGTATCTCATACTCAACCATCCCATAAAAGTCTCTACTGGGAAAAAGGTCTTTGTGAGTGGATCCGTGTTGTTGTCCTCTGTGTCTACTCTCTTAACCTCGATCTCCCTGGAGATCAACCATCTCCATGATCAGGCGATACTGCCTAAGAATTATATCTGGATTTCAGATGGGACGGTAGTTCCTTGGCTAAAGCCACAACTCCATTGTCACACAATGGTAGTAACGAAGTTCATCTCATGAACTTATATATCCAGACTGCCTCTTTGGTAGCATCCTTGGTAACGATGTATCTTGCCTTTAATCGTCTAGTAAGTCATGGTATCTAGCTTGGAACTCTTCCAACATACCGTCCCTCCACTGAGGGTAAAGACAATGCCTGCGACTGACATTCAGTCGTTCTTATCACCCTGGAACATTTTCAGTGATTCTCCCCAGGATCGATTGATACCATCTCACTACAACTAGTGAGTATCCTAACATCCAATTAGATCTATCTCATAGATCCAAAACCCAGGATTTAGGAGGTATCACCTTGATCCTATATGGAGAATCCTTGTGATAAGCGGAGATTGACCGAGCGTAGCATAGGAAACTCCTTCCCTATCAAGAGTATGTCATCCACGTACTCTACGAGGATCACCACCATACTCTCTACTACCTTTTTGTATATACAAGGTTCATCTACCATTTTGATGAAGTCAAACTCTTTGACTACCACATCAAAACAGACGTTGCAACTACGCGATGCCTGCTTTATCACATAAAACACCTTGCACACGTTTCCGCTGCTCCCACTATCTACGAAGCCCTCTGGCTGTGTACTTATAGACGCTCTTTTCTAAAATATCATTTAGAAAAGCAGTCATGACACCCAACCGCCAGATATCGTAGTCATGGTATGTAGCCGTGGTAAGTAGGATCTGGATGGACTTAAGCATAGCTTTGAAAGTCTCAATTTTTCCATGTACACCAAGTAATCTTCTCAAGATATACTTGCTCCTGATGGGGATTTAACCCTTCAGATAAAGCAGCCAAAGTCCATACTTTGTTGGTGTATAAGGATTCCATCTCAGATTACTAAGCATCCAGCCATTCTTACAGAGTCCCACTCCTGATGGAGAGCTCGAAACTAGTTGGGTCATCATCTCATGATGCAATCCTCGCTCCCACTGTCATAGAGAAACCGAAGTATCTCACAGTTGGGTGAGGAACCCTACTAGATCGGCGGAGAGGCTGAGCTTCATTGGTTACTATTGAATTCTTTGGTTCTACCAAATTATCTGCTGTAGTTTGTATAGCTGGAACTCCTTCCAGTTCTACCTCATGACCACTAATTTCTTCACAAGAAATTTCCTTTCACAAAGGTGGCATGTTGAGAAACAAAACATATTTTTTTCCTCGATAAGGTAGAAGATATTCCCTTGCGTATCCTTGGGATATCCAACAAACTTCTACAGAACTGACTTTGCCTCGAGCTTGTCCGGATTTTGCTTTTTAGACATAGGCCGGACAACCCTAAATCTTAACAAACTTCAGATATGGACTCTTCCCATTCCATATCACATATGAAGTGGTAGGGAACTGATTTGATTTGAACCCTATTCAATAGGTATGCAGCTTCTCAAGTGCATAACTCCTGAAAGGAAATAGGAAACTCAGTAGTACTCATCATAGAGCACACCATATCATATAGGGTGCTATTGCTCCGCCCCGATATACCATCGTGCTATGGTGTATACGGAGGAGTAATGCCGAGAGAGAATCTCATTCTCCTTTAGAATAGTCCAGGAATTCCGTGCTCAAGTATTCTTCTCCTTGATCTCATCAAAGGACATAATACTTATATCCGGTTTTTGGTTCTCTACTTCTTACTTATATTCTATGAATATCTCAAAAGGTTCAGACTTGTATTTCAACAGGAACATATGTCCGAATCTTGAGAGATTATCAGAGAATGTAATGAAGTACAAAGAACTGGTCTTGGCATGTGTAGATAGGGGACCTTACATACTTCAACATGTATCAATCCCAAGAGTTCACTAACTCTTTCTCTGTTTCCAATAAACATAGCTATGGTCATCTTATCTTTATGACATGACTGGCAAGTTTCACAAGATGTAAATTCAAACAAATTTAAATATGCATCTTAATGTAACTTCAGCTAGTCGGGTCGCATTGATATGACCTAGTCTACAATGCCTCAAGAAGGATTCGTTCATTTCTGAACTCTTCCTCTTGTGTGTGTTCTGTATACTAAGAACTATAGTTTGATTTAGAACGTCAATGCTTTTAGATAACGTGCCTGAACCAATCAACTCTTGATATAGGAAATGTTCAAAACATTATCCAACAATACAAAATTATATCCTTCTTTACTAATAAAGAGACTGATATGATGTTGTATATCAGGTTCGGTATCTAATAATATTTGTTCAGAATCAATGTATTCTTGTAATACAGGGTGATATTGACCAACAGACTTGGCTGCAACACTTGCACCATTTTCTGTCTCATGAAACTTATCACCCGTTCTCAGTTCTCGACCTATCTGTAGCCCATGTAACAGATTACATACGCGGGATCCTGATCCGGTATCTCATACCCAGGACGTAAAGGATATTGATAAACAGTTCTCTGTAATGAACACACCCGGAGATGATGCATCAGCATGCACTTTCTTCGTTTGGGCGGCACGGGAAATCTGGTATTCCCCAATTTTCTGCTCTGTCTTATAACAATTATAAGTTGGAGCGGGACCAACGTTCCCCAGCTCAGTATAACAAGCGGGTTCGGTCAATACATCCATATTATTATCTTGATTAAGGCGTGATATGGTCACTACCTGGAGAGAGAGAGAAGAAAACACTCAGCGTATACTCTTGCAAGATTAGATTGGTTATCTAATATATCTAATCAGGATGTCTCCCACTGTTTTAATCAAATCTTCCTTCAAACACTAAAAGGAAAGACTAGCCGGGATTAATTACACGCTACAAGTTCGCCAATCTTTCAGCCAGGCCAGTGCCGGTACTTTGAGGAAGTTCCCCCGTGCTTTCGCACGAACCAAATTAAAGTAAACCTCGTTTTCCCAGGGGCGTAACCCCATTAACACCTTTCTAGACACCTACTTGATCGGCTAATTGTAATGTGTAAAACTCTCCCAGGAGTAACTCTTACTCACAGCGGGTATCGGGATCCAACTTTCACATAGAAGGTATGCAATCTCATTGCAAATTTCAACACTTGAAATTCCCAATAATATTTTGCCCCAAGTGATCTATGACCTTGACAAGGTCAACAAACCATAGACCGCAAGTCAAGTTCAACCCGTCATTTCCTGATTGAATTAAACCCACCCGCACGACCCTTGACAAGGTCAACAAAGTCGCACGACTACCCTAATCCAATCGCATCATATGCTTATGCAGATAAGCATAAATAGCTACCGCACACTACGCCTTGACAAGGTTAACAAACGCAGCACGAATACTATGAAGTACTTATCTGAAATGACGGAGGGCTACGACGGGTTTTTCAGAAAACCCTTTGCGTAATGAACTTGATATCGTTGTAGAATCGAGTGATTTTAAATGGAGTGTTTTTGAGGCCTTTCTAGTTTTGCTAAAGGGGTCACTCCCGGTGAAGGGATCGTCGGCCCTTTCCTCATCAAACAAGGTGCAGGATATTTCATAAATATCACTGTGCAAAGCAAGAACTATAGAAGCAATAAAAAGACAAACCGAGTTTGTAGCATCTGCTAGTTTCACTAAAGAGGTCACTCCCAGTGAAAGGATCTCGGCTCTTTTCTTATCGAATACGGTGCTGGATGTTCTACAAGGAACACCGCTATGCAAAGCAAGAACTAGAGCTACCAGTTTTTAAACAAGTTTCTACAACATCTTTAGGTTTCTTTTAGTTTCATTAATCTCATTAATGAAGTCCCATTTTATTATGCTTCACAAGCATCACATTTGAAACGAAATCTGCAATATAACATAAATCTCATATATATAATATAGACATTCGTCTCAGACAGTAATATGATCTCATCACAGAACATTGCAGCAGAAGAACATATATGAAATATTGGATATACTAGGACGTTCGTGTTTTCAATACGAGCCTATATAAAATACGGATTCCACGGTCGCGATGAATAGCCAAACCCACATCCCTAGACCCCTACGATAGCGGCAAGTAACACTGCCAATTCTAGGATTAGGAGACCCGGTCTCGACTCCTCGAGATGGTCTCCCACTGGACCCTAGAACCCGGTTACTTGTGCTCCCTGCCTTGGGTCTACCTAATGCGGAAAAGAAAATAATATACAATGGTGACATCATCCTCAGCCCGGAAGTGCCCCAATAAAAGAATATTACATACAAATGAATTTTACATAAATGAAAAAGAAAAACTCTCATCTCACATAAAACCCCCGGCTATTCAAGACATGACGATCCAATATAACATATCACAGCAACACATAATATCTCGTATCATCAACGTAAGCAAGTATGCGTATCCCGATTGTCGTTGATGTATAGCAACGAAGCCGGCGATACACCACATACTACGCTTACGGTCACAGAAAAGAAAGTGTAAAACTACAACAGTTGGAATCCGCAACCTCCTTAGACATCGCATGCCTAACTAAATGAATTCCTTAGACATTGCATGCCTAACAATTGTAAACCCCGCATTTTAGTCTCATTATCGAAAACTCTTTTCAATATCAAGTCAGGCAATTCAACAAGATTCCCGACATCCTGATCGAATGCTCGTCGCAAACTTTAGTAGACGGACGCAACCCCGGATGCCGTCGACGAAGTGCACTAAGGCGGAACACCGCTGCCGCAAGCACCCGAACGGATGCTTTTAGCGACGGGGGTTCTCCTACAGTCTCTTGGTTAGGGCTATGGGGCGTGGCTGTCTATTAAGTTTACCCGGCGAGTATCCGCGTACGCTACGTGATTGCAATGGACTTTTGATCGCATCAAAATCCCGTGGCAACCGATCAACTGAGACTGAACTGCTAGATTCATAACATTCAAATTAGTTATCTCATAACTACTTGTGGATTCCAAATATTGTATCACAATCCAGATAAAAAGACAGTGTTAAACTTTCCGATCGAATAATCAAACACCCAAGATTTTCCCAATACATCTCAACACTTGAAATCAGTTTAAAAACATCCATCACATGCCACAGTACCAATGGTCCAGCCGTAGAAGGGTCAAGCCAACGCCTCACATGTGGTACGTCGTACTGCCCCAAACCCTAAGGTTTAGAGGCAGTTCAAGATGGTCACATAATCGAGTTAAGGTTTGTTGTCTTCTAGAGGGTCCACCACTTTACTTGCACGACTTAGAACGTTCTTAAACTCGAGAAAAAATCCAACTTTTGAAAAATTTTCCGACAGGGGAAAAAGTGAGTTATTGATATCCGTTCGAACTTTTTAACAGTTTCTAATAATTACCCGGAAAAACTAAACAAAGTTAAATTATCCGATCGAATCAACGAGTCCCCAATACAACCCTAGAAAACTCAACACTTGAGTGGAATTAAAAAATTCCCAGAAAAAAATGACATGAAAGGACCTAAGAATAAATATATGAAGTTCCAGGGACTAATTCAAAATTTTGGCCGTGGAACCGCCGCCAAACCCATGGTTTGGCCGCGGTTCCACGGTCAAATAAGCGCATTACAGGTCCGTAATTCATAGTAATTCTTAGTTTTTCCTGCTTAATTTTCTGAGCATTTTTAATTCATAAAAAATCACATTTTTGAAAAATATCCAGAGAAGGGTTCGTGTCGGGGTTTCCGGGTTCGATCGGACATTAAACTTCGCCTAAAGCTCTAGCTTGGCTCTGATTCCACTGTAGGGTTACTAGGCACTGCCACAAGGGTCTATGAGGCATCAACCATGCCCGATTAAAATTTTAGCCGTGCCGAACAACCCAAAGACGGATCTTTAAACTAGAGTTTATGCGAAAACAAGCATGTTAAACACATTAACACTAAGTGAGGGGGATTACAACCTTTGTAGATCTGGTCCTTCACTTCAATAGCTCCGTGTAGATGTCCCCTTCGCTGCGATCGTGAACTCCGGACTCTAGAGAAGCTCCACAAGAAGAACGAACGTGCTTGCTTCAATGACTTCGAGGCCGAAGATGATCTACGTCGGGGAGACACTAACTCAAGCTATTCCTTCATTAGGTCATGAACTTTGTGAAGAGAACACACTCTGCTACATGGCAAGTGGTATAGGATGAAGAAGTAGGAGGTGGGCTCACTTTAGAATTGATTTTCTCACATTTTTCCTCATAGCACCATTAGAACTTGAAAGCTTTTTCAAGGAGCTTGATGAAGAAGAAGAAGAAAGAATAATATCATCATATGAATATCTTCTCAATAATGTAACCATGGGTGAGTTAAGCTATCATGCTTAACTCATGTAGAGAATTGACCAAGGTATATGGTTAAGGGTTGTGTTAACTAAATATCCTAAAGAATGACAAAAGAGTTGACTTTATCAATATTTCCACAAGCTTCATGAAAGCTTGAGAACTTTGACAAAGTCTTTCTCTTTTGTTATTCTTAAGATATAAACAAAACCCTAATCTTTACCCTAATCTTGGTATAAGTCTCATACACCCATCTTTGATGTATCGTCAAGCATGACACAATCATATGTACACAAATTTATATCACATATACACTTATGCACAATCAAGTGAGAAAATAAATCTTAACTGAGCTAATAATAGTTAATATAATGTAATATATCAAATATATATATAATCATACATTAAATTATTAAATCAACTCTTGATTTAATAATCCGTCTATAACCGACTAATATCATGTGTAACAACTTATCGAATCAACACTTGATCCGATAACCCGGCTATATCGCATACAACCGATCAATGTTACAAATCGTGAGAATAGAATACGGTGTCTCATATCATATCAATCTTGGTCCCGCATATATCACATATGTGCTCCTACACCGTTTCTCTTGAGCCAGGAAACCCCTATGTAGGACTCTAAAGAATCGTCAATACGCCGGCAGTAGGTGATGATCATATCAAACACCCATAAGCCGCAAGCGGTCTGCTAAATGTAACGGCCACCCGGGTATTGAGCGATCAGAAGATCAACAAGCAAGCCTGCACATTCTCCTGTGAAT
Source organism: Agapanthus africanus (assembly GCA_030015575.1). Taxonomy (NCBI): domain Eukaryota; kingdom Viridiplantae; phylum Streptophyta; class Magnoliopsida; order Asparagales; family Amaryllidaceae; genus Agapanthus; species Agapanthus africanus. The sequence goes on from CM057344.1 coordinate 523,218,756, forward strand.
CCAATCTGTAACACTCCCGTACAGTCCGGTCTCGTCGTCTGATATGTCGCATATCTCGCCTAGGGGTGGTAAACGTCAGACCCTAGTAGCTTGATAAGTCGTGTCGATATGAGGTCTATAACAGTTCGAGAAACTACTGATAACACTTACCAGTAAATCTCAGCAACCTTGGCCAGGGTTTTCCAGTTATAGCCAATCGAACACAGCGCAACATCAACTCTCTATACCGAGAGAGACGAATCCCCTCCTATCGCTCATTGCCTCCATGTGATTCGGGACTGTACCCAAAATCCACCCTTTTGCATGCCCTCTTGGACGTAGTATGATGGAAATCAAAGCACGGTGGGAATCACACAAGACTCTATGACGATCTCGGGTCAACAGACTACTCTGTACCAGTGTCACCGGAGAACTGCCATCTGACGTGAGGTATAATACCATCTGGGAGTTCTCGGTGAGTCCGTCCAGTGTACCCAGTCTCTACTGAGCACCCGTACACCATCCTTGATGTAAAATACCGATGGATATGGGATCATCCATCGCCCATCATATGGGTCAAGATGCGTATACGCTAGTCTACTCTGGTGTATCGATGCCCTGTCTCGATACACCCTCGACTAGGAACAGTTATAGGATGTACTCGTCGACTACCGTGGCCCCACTAGTATGATCTCATCATAGTCCCAGTAGTCGAGTACATATCCTAAGGGCTTTATCAACATGTAACATAGAGACAATCAGAGTACATGTTAAGATAAAGTACAACCAGATAGCATACTATCATGTCGAGCAAGAAAGTCCTCCCTATATATGTCCAAGCATCCATTACAATATACATCGTATGTACAGTAATGGCCTCTAGGGCATACATATAACTAACACAGGATTCTTTGCGCTTAAAAAATCTCTCCCCCTTCCAATAACTGATCTTGTGCTGGATTCTTTGCGCCGCGCTTAAAAAAAATTTGATTGCAAGTGGTTGTTTACTGTTTTGCATATTTAATTTGACTTTAAGGGGCTTGAGACCAATCCAGATTGGGTGGAGATTTCATCACCCTTCCTAGGGCCCCAGAAATCACATAAGGCATATGCATTGACCATTATTTAATTAAAAAAATACTAGACTCAGCCCTAAGGACGTCGTGCTCAATAGGACAGAAGACTAGTTGTAGGCATCAGCCGTTGATCCTAACCTGACTTTGTGGTGTCTAGGCAAGTGTGTCTAAGGAGAGTCGTTACTTAATTAGGGCCACTACTTGTAGTGGAGAGCCTCCCACTTATCTCGCACTTACCTGGCCACAATTGGCGGTGAAGAGGCGGTTTGAGGTCCTACTTCTTGCTCTTTGGAACAGTTAGGAGCAGTCTAGCTGACCTAGGTGACCCTAGATCTAGTCCTGATTGTGCATTTGTGGTTGATTGAAAGTGTGTCTAAGCCCTTTATCGAAAATCTTTTTTGCAAAAAGTTCAAAAAAAAATTTATAAAACAAACTTGCAACTTGTCGCTAAAAATCCGTGAACCCCACCACCACCCACCTTCTTTCCATTGACGTTTTCGTACGCCCACATTCTGTTTTTCACTTATTTTTACTACACTACCTCTTTAGTGTATGTCTGGTTGGACTAGGGACACTAGCGCCTGATTAGTCCGTGTTTCGTTGGTACCGACCGACGAAGCTTTCGACTCCGAAGTCGAAATTCTTTCCACTTCTTCACCTTCACCTTCAAATTCTTCTTCTTCCGAAGGTATGTCGGGATATAATCCTAACAACACCTTACCCACGGGACTGATTCCACCTCCGTTAGGTGCGAATAACCCGAATCACCCGCCTGTTGAAGCGCCCCAACGAATCGCGCTCCAGGATCTCTTCTACCCTGTCCGCACCGCCTTACCTACTTGTCTTTCACTCCCACCGGCAAATGGGGACAATTTTGAGATCAAACCCCATTTCATCAATATGTTGGCGAAATTTCACGGACTGAAATCTGAAGATGCCTATATCTTCATAAACAAATTCCAAAACGTTTGCGCCATGATGAAAACAACCCAATTATTCGATGATGCTATAAGGCTAAGGGTCATTCCTTTCACCTTATGTGACTTAGCCGAGAAGTGGTTATACAGCACAGCATCACATTCAATTAGAAATTAGGACGGTTTCTTAAAGCTTTTCTTAAAAAGTTTTATCCTCATCACAAGACCGCGAGAATTCGCAATAAGATTATACAATTTTCCCAGCTTCCTTCCGAACCATTTTGGAAGTGTTTTGAAAGATTCAAAGACCTACTTGTTCAATGCCCTCACCATGGGATCGAAAATTGGCAACTTTGCCATACATTATACGAGGGATTGAACCCAGCAACGAAGCAGTTGCTAGAAACCATTTGTCAAGGTCACTTTCTAACCAAATCTAGTGAGGAAGCGTGGCAGTTTCTCGAGAATCTTGCTGAACAAACACTTCAGTGGGAAAGCACCAAGACCACCTCATCGTCTTTTATTGGTCAATCTAGGGCAGACATACATCAATTAGATATGTCGATTGCTATGAAAGCCGAGATGGCCGCACTTACGAAAAAGCTAGAAGCCATTGAGACCAAAATCTCATCGCCTTCTCCTGCCCCTGCTTTACCCCCACGGACTGTTTGTGCTTGTTGTTCGGATCCATCATATCTTACCGAAGAGTGTCCTTACAATCCATCTGCTCAAGGACATAATCAAGTTAATGCTACATTTCAGCAACGACAAAGAAATGATACTTACTCTTCGACTTATAATCCGGGTTGGAGGAGTTACCCAAATTTTACTTGGAATCAAAATCAACAATTCCAAGGAAACAACTTTCAAAGGCCTCCTTCTCAACAAGCACCCCAACAAACTCAATACCAGCAAGCTTTCCAGCCACAACTTTATCCAAATCAAACGAACAATTTTTTTCCTAACAACTTTTACCCTCTAAACAATTTTGTTCAACCAAATGATGATAAGGTTATTTCGCTAGAAAAAAAAGTCTAGATGCGTTTCTCAAACAATCTGCACAATCAGCAATAAGGTTTGAGACTTCCATCCAGTCTTTGGTGCACAATAATGCTTCACACGATCAAAGCATCAAATCTATTGAGGCACAAATTGCACAACTAACTGCTGCGTTGAGCGAGAGAGAAAAGGGAAATCTTCCATCTCAACCATTGCAAAATCCCGGTCACACACACAACGCACATGTCGTATATGAATATCAAAATCATAATATAAATACGGTGACCACGTTGAGATCTGGAAGAGCGTAGCAAAATAACATGGGTATTAGTGATGACACCCCCGCCGGTGGTTCTTCTTCTTCTTCTTCTTCTCCATCCTCTTCTTCTTCACCTTCATCTTCTTCGTTAGAGCCTATTCTTCATTCTTCAAAAGGCTTTTCTTCTTCTAATCCGAACGGACCCACTTCTCACTTCACGAACACACCCACACTGGGATCCGTTCCAACTCCACATTCTACTCCACAGACATTGGACTCAACAGATTTTCAAAATGCCCCATTTCCAAACAGGTTGAGTCCCAATAAACCAACTGCACAAATAGAGAAGATTGTGAAATTATTTAAACAGGTTAGCATAAATATACCTCTTTTGGATGCAATCCAACAAGTCCCTTCGTACGCGAAAATCTTAAAGGGCTTATGCTCCTCGAAGAGAAAATCTCAAACACCCAAGAAAGTGCTAGTAGCTAGTGCCATGAGCAATGCTATTAACCAACGTCAACCCTTACCCTAAAAACAAAAGGACCCTGGCTGTCCTACAATTTCAATAACAATTGGGGATAAGAACATCAATAGAGCACTTTTAGATCTTTGGTCTAGTGTTAACCTGTTTCCCTATTCCGTGTATGAGCAATTAGGGGTTGGAGAGTTGAAACCCACTCGTCGTACTCTCCAAATGGCTGATCGATCAATCACCCATCATAGGGGTGAGTTAGAGGATGTATTGATCAAAGTAGGGGATTTCATATTCCCTGTTGATTTTATTGTTATGGACACACAACCTGTTGCTAAGCCACGGAACCAAATTCCGGTGATCCTCGGTCGACCATTTTTGGCCACTTCCAATGCCGTAATAAATTGTAGCAATGGCTCTAAGACTCTATCCTTCGGGAAGATGTCTAGTGAGTTCAATATTTACAAGATAGGAAGTCTGCCCCCCGTGTCTAAAACTAGTACACGAGAAGTTTGCTCTATTCACGAAATCACGCAGGAGGACTGCGAGCTTGAAAGATTTCTGTTTGATGACAGCAGTTTTGACGCCAATAGTGCGTCCCTCCTTGAATCTAACACAGTTGGCACAACCGATATTGATTATGAATGTTTCACCTTTTCGGACGATTTTGACGACTCACCGCCCGAATATGAGTCTTTTGAATTTTTAGATGAGTTAGTTTAACCATCCGATTCGGTTGTGTGCAGTGATTTCGAACCAGTGTTGGAGTCCTTTGAGTTCGAGGTAGATTCCCCAATTTTATCTTTGATTGTTTCACCTCCGAAACTCGAACTCAAGCCCTTGCCGTCCCACCTTAAATATGCTTACCTAGGTGAGAATGAGACCTTACCCGTTATCATATCGGCCTCTCTAGCCCTCCAGCAAGAGAAAGCCCTTTTAATGGTCTTACAAGATAAGCGGCAAGCTTTCGGCTGGACTATGGAAGACATCGAGGAGATTAGTTCCCTCATAATTGAATATTATATGCATATGATGGATGATGCCAAGTCAATCAAGGATCCACAGAAACATCTTGGGGATTGTGTGGATAATCAACCTCTTCCTTTAGAAGTTGAACCACCCCCTTTTCTTTTAATAAACTACGAGAATGCCAATATTCTACTGATTTCTGATCATTCACATTCTCGTTTTGATTCATCGTCAACTCCTATCTATTCACTTCCACGTACATGCAGACACTTTCCATACCACCACTTATATCTTCCTCAATTCTTTTTGGCTCGGTACAATATGTTCTTCCACCGACCGATACTCTACACAGATAAATTTTTCAACTGGTTGGTGTTGACGTTTGGTCTTTACAAAGTTTGGCAATGACGTTTAACATTGTTTCAATGAAGTTTGGGGGGGGGAACTTTTTTGTATATATATTTTTGTTTTTCTTTTAACAATAAAAAATAAAAAAAATTATAAATAAATAAACAGGCGAGTGCCGACATTCTCAACCCTCTTGGTGTAGCATGACAGTGAGGACATTGTCAAGTTTAAGTTTGGGGGTATGCTCGAAAAGCCTTCTTCCTTCGTATTCATATGTACATTTTTTGCATTTGCATACTTATTTTAAAACCAATAAAAAATTGAAAATTATAAAAATGAAAGTATTGAATTTTGGCCATATTTGACTTCAGTTTGACAAAAAGGTTAACCAGCTAGGAACAACTAGATCTTAGATTTAGTAAATTAAAAACCCTAAAAATAACCTTTCTTAAAATGTAACGGTAGAAAGTATATGTCTTTGTAGTTTATTTAGAAATAGGCAAATTTCGAGTTGACTTCTTGGGCTAAGTTAAAACAAGGGAAAAGTATTGATATTTTTATTAAAGTATAAGTTTGAAAAATAATTCCTAAGCTTAAGTCTAAATTCTGAAAATATATACCCTACAAATTGCACAAACACGGACCTTGAAACTTGGAATAGTAGAAGAGACCTTGAAATGCTCTTGTCGAAAGTCCTCAGTACGAAGAAAATAAATTAAAAATTCAAGTGTGAATAAAGAGATAATAAAAAAAAATGAACACTAGTTTTTGTTATTACTTAAGGCTGCAAAAATAAAAAAATATTTAGCGAAGGTGTTTCATCACCTAGTGCCTTAGACCAACTGGTTTGGGAGTCACTGCTAAAGCCTTAGGTGTTACAAGACTAGGAATTACCCTTTAATGTGCAAACACATCTTGTAATCGGTTGTTGGTACCTCAAGAAGTATTAACAATCGCATGAAGGATGTGTGAGCGAAATTCATCTAAAAATTCACCAATTAAGAAGTGCTTTGGACAACGGACAAGAGTATGATTGCTTGATTTGAATTTCCAAGTGTAGGGCTGATTTATACACACACGTAGGGGTATGTGATTGAGGTTTAGATAAGAGATAGGAATGAAGAATATGACTTATATATTTAATAGAGATGATAAAATTCCTAAGTTGAGATGAAATCCGAGAACGAAAACTTAAGAGATGCCAAAAGCTAAGTAAATTCACAAGAATATATATAATCTTAAGTTAAATAATAAGGAAGCGTGAAAAATACGGGTGGATGATTTATGAGTCGAAGATAATAGAATTCCTTGTTATAAAACCTAATTGGAGAATAAAATTCGATAGGCCTAATTGATAGGATTTTATGGGTAATATCAGCTGAAAACCCTCAGGAGACAACACTCCTCCTACTAGGGACACCTAGAGGTTTAACGGCTTGTTGCACGAGCTCAGTGCAATCGTGTTTCCCTGCGAAAGAGAGGCTAGGACTTTTTCGAGAATAAAACTAGGTTTGCTCGAGGACGAGCAAAAGATAAGTTTGGGGGTATTTGTTCATATCATAATATTGCATTATTATATTCCCCATTCTTATTCATTTTACAAATAAACAGGTTCTTTTGACCCATGCCTGCTGCATAGTTACAGGTTATAGGTTCTCGGAACAAAAACAGTGAAAAAGACAAAAGACGTTACAAAAGTGAGACTACGACCGATAAATAGAAGAATCTTGATCAAGCCTACACGAAGATCAGTTCACAAAGTATAAGACAGCGCAAGGTTCAAGACTTCGACACGACGCAAATGGTAAAAGTCCACTACATGACTCGCTGTGAAGATCTGGAAGAGAAATAGAAGACATTATGAAGAACCAACAAAAGAAATAGGAAGACAAAGAGAAGCAGAACCAGCATAGCAAAATTGAAGACAAAAGCTCACTGTTTGGCCGCGGAACCGCGGCCAAACCTGGTCTATAGCCGCGGTTCCGCGGCCGTGTATGACACGTATTTGAGGAAACTTCTGGAAATGGCTGGCGGTGCGTTGACTAGTCTACCTAGGGGCATTTTTGTAAAAGCATACATGCGGCGATTGTAAATCTAGGGTTTTCTATGAATCTATAAATAGAAGCCCTAAAACCTTTTCTAGGTTATGCCTCTTTTCATTTCATAAATTCAGATCTGTAATTCTAGTGTTAATGTTTGGAGAGAGCCATCAATAAAGTAAGATTTCTATTTCATTGCCTTAGTTTACTTTTAATTATATGCCCTAGTTAGATAGTTAGAATGTCATTCAATTCCCTAATGAGCGATAGTCTCCTCGCTTGTTAGGGTTAGCTTTGGGGAAGGCATGAGAGATGAAGATCTATCACCCATTTCTTGCCCATCATAAGTTTTTATAGGATTCCATGCATACATAACACACCGTTCCCTACGGCATCCTATCCCCCGAGGTAGTGGTGATACCGTAGTATAAAGGACCGGTTGTATATGTTTTCCATGGTCGTTAGGATATGAATTAAGAAAGGAAGGACAAGAACCTAGAGGAAGAAACATCGTTTCTTCCCGATGGCACTAATCCCCTTTATTAATTATTACCATAACACCTAATAGATCTAAAATAGGGCATTGAAAGCAGTGAGGAAACATTCAATTTCCAAACTTAACCTAAACCTAACCCTAGAAAGATTTTAGTCTGAGTATAAATCAATTTAGGTTTTAGAGATAATCCATTCACAACGTTTGGAATTAACTCGTTTGAGCAAATTAGAAAAGACACAACATCCCTGTGGACCGACCCGTACTCACCGGCTAGCTACCAAGCGACGCCGTTCTTGATTGCGGTTATAAATATTCTTTGATCCATCTTTCGAAAGCGCAAGCACGCTATATAAATCTCTAAATCACTTTCGCGTAGTTTTAGAGACGACGAAGTGCATCGACTACGGCTAAGCGAGGAGTTTAGCACGTGAGTAGATTTATATCTACGGGGGAAGTTGGGTGGATGGCGTATAGCACCCCCACAACCATTGATATGGATTATCGTTTAATTATTATATCTGGATAATGATATGCGACGGACATGATTGTAGGATTTGCAAACGATAATATGTTTGAAGTTGATGCTAATGAACAATTGACTTAGGAGAAAATGAAATGATAAGTGAATCATGATAAGTATGATTTTAAAGAGAACAAGTGTGACGTTTATTTAATGTGATGCGAGATATTAAAATGATGAATGAGTATACGATGTGATATGATGACTTAGTGTGATATGCCATTTTATGGATTCGAGTCGATTTGAGATTGTTGATACATTTGTAGGTCCCCTGATACGATTTTGATATGGATGTGACCTGAGAAATAGATACATATATTTATATGGATAATGATTGCATAATGAGTGATATGTCGTACAAGACTTAGATCCGTACCCCCGATGTTGTATAGGTTGATAGAATCCCTATTTGGTTAATGCCGCCGTACGTTAGATTACTGTACCCGTTGAGTTTTACTTGTTGATTATCCATACCCCTGATTAGAGGATGCCGTACGATGGATTGTACCGTACGTGATGTTGTTAGGCTGGATGCCGATTGGTAGATTCACCGACTTGGTCTTGTTGATATGTATATCTTATAACATTTGATTCACTATATGCATTGTGATGCATTCATGCTATTATCATTGCATTTCTTATACCTGTGCTAGTACACATACACCATTATCGATGATGCGTATGTTACACTTACACAGATTGCCGGCTCACACACTTCATCATCGATAATTGTTATGTCATTTCATGTGATTTATAGATTTGAGAACCGTGGGGTATTTCAAGAAATTATATATTGTTTGAAAACCCGGTTTCTCTTGATATGATATTTCAGTGCGTCCACCATGTGATTTCTCGGTTCTGAGATTGGCACGTGAAACCTGATTCGAGGAGCATGAGGCACTGTTTATGGGTACATGGTGGAGCCCGGTATGGTATCCCGGGGCGAGAGATGATTTCGTGGTGTAGACGATGAGCCTGACAGAGGGACCACTACCTACCGGTGATAGTATTTGGAGTCGGCAGATATCTGGGGGATACCGACCGGAGTCATGTTCATACATGCTACGTGGATTTCGGGTCTCGATGTGGACACTCAGGTTCCATGAGATGTACTGACATCAGGGCCGGTCATGGTGACGGCGCCTGACAGACGAGGATTTACGTGTCGCTGCTGGACAAGGGTTTCATGATGTTTCGAGTGGTCGACTTTAGACACTCTGGTTCCATGATTTTATGTGTCGTTGATGGACACACATTCTTTGATATCCTCGTATTTACCTGCATATACTTTTATGATATTTACATGCAGGAGTTGTTGTGTCAGTGGTTGACACGTGGACGAGATCCACTGCATACATGTATTGATTATATTGTTGGACGAGATCCACTGCATACATGCATGGATTATATTGTTGGACGAGATCCACCTGCATACATGCATCGATTATATTGTTGGATGATATCCACTTGCTGTTAGGCATTTATTATGTGTTGGCACATATGCAGATACGGTCACCCTAGATATCATAGTATTACCTTTATGATATAGTTGACCTAGGAATCGTTGTTTATTTCGATTTCTACCTGATGATGTTTTTTATTCACGAGTTGGCAACTCACCCCCGTTGTGCCACAGTTCTAGCAGGCTGTCCGCATGGATCAGTTGCGGCATCGCTGGCACACAGCTGTTTTTGGGTGACTTGCTTGTGGTAGGTGGTACATGTTAGATCGTGCCCCTCTTGTATTCATTATTCATATTGTATCTAGTCACTCCATCAAATCAGAAACTAGTACTTGTATATGTTGCAGACTTAGAAGACTTGTAGTTGCGAGACTTGAGCGATGGGTTTTATGTTCGCTTTTTGGGTTGTTGCCTTGCTTTACTTTATTTCCTTATATGGATCTTCGCCATTGGGCGTCGTATACTTGTTTTTATACTTGTGGTGGTTGTTTCCTCCGTTGGCGTGTTTTCCTCCGATTTGGGATGCATTCTTTATAATCCTTGTTGTACCCGTTTTCGGGGCTAGTTTTACAAAAGAGGCATGATTGTTAGAGTTTCTGCGTGTTTAAGTTTAGTTAATTACCTCAATCAAAACGGTTTCGCTTGTAGCTAGCCGGTTGAGTACGGGTCGTCCGCAGGGAGATGGGAACCTTTTTCTATGTGCTTTAACGAGTTAAGTCCAATTTTCCAGATTTGCTTGTGATTATCTAAGTGTTAAAATGATACGTAAAGAGAGCTTGTTAGGGTTAGGATTAGGTTTGTTTGAGTTAGGAGTCGCTCACTTCTTTCGTTGCCACTCTTAATATCGGTGTTTCGGTAATCGGCAACAACGGGGATTAGCACGACTAGGAAGGAACTTGCTAGTATAAGCTAGGCTTTCTAACGCTTAAGTTCTTCCTTTTGGTGCTTGTCCTTCCGTTCTTGGCTCTTAGCCATAACCTCAGGTTAATTCAACCACAACCGGTCTCACTACGGAATCACCGCTATCATGTAGGATAGGGTGCCGTAGGGAGCGGATTGTGGTTCAATTAACGGGAGTTGATTTAAGATGTTGGGCAAGGAAAGAGTGAGAGAGATTTCCTTCTCTCAAACTTCCCTTATCCTACCCTAACAAGTATGGAAACTACTCACACATCATAATGAAAAGAAAATAAAACAAAGAGGAAGATAGAAAGAAAGAGATTAGAAGATAACAACTAGCTATTTGCGACCTCACCTTGGTAAGGATCAAGCGTAAGCATCATGGTTGTTTTAAGGATAAAGAAAAAGAGAAAAGAAAGAAACAACAATAAATAACAACAACTACTTATCAATTAACGATTACAAGCGATTAATATAAAAAGAGCAAGACAAGTATAATAACAAAATGAACTTCTTTATTCATCATTCTTCACTCACAAAAGCTCACTACAAGTTTTTCAATGGAGAAGAGATGAGAAGAGGAAGAAGAACAAGTATTCTAAACCCTAAAAAATACAAGATTAAGCACCATTGGCTTCACAAGGTTCTGGGCTATTTATAGGCAGGGAAAAGGAAATCTAGGGCAACAATCAGAACAAACATGAAAATACAAATATACCCCTGAAGTTTGGACAGCTGCGACGCCTGTACGGCCGTGGAACCGCGGCCTAGACCCCCTATTGGCCACGGTTCCGCTGCCGTATTGATGAATTGCCTTGTCGAATTTTGTGGGTTTCCCTGGTATTGTGTGCCCTTTATTCTGGTATATGTATTTTCTCAGATTTTCTTCATGATTTTTCCAGAATTTCTGTTGAGCAAAAGGTGATTTGATGTGGATCTTTTTGTCATGATTTCCTCGAGCTCCGTGTAGATTTCTTGGATCTTGTGTTACCATTGAGCTTTGTACATGAAAATGACATCGATTTGCCATTTTGTCTCTTAAACTGGTGTGTGGCAACAGACGGATAAAGAGTGGAGATCCGTGTTTTATCTGTGGTTGGCAGGAACCCAGGTTTTGTCGTGTTTTTCCATGAATTTCACCGTTCAGAGCCGAGAACCTGTATCCTGCAATTGACTAGAAAACACGGCTCAAGAGTACCTACCGATATGCAATGTGATAAAAATTGGGCGGTATAAAAATGCAAAAATCTGATATGAACAAATACCCCCAAACTTATCATTTGCTCGTCCCGAGCATAGCCAATTTATTCACAAAAAATTTCCTAACCTCACTTTCGCAGGGAACGCGATTGCACTGAGCATGTGCAACAAGCCGTTAAACCTCTAGGTGTCCCTAGTAGGAGGAGTGTTGTCTCCTGAGGGTTTTCAGCGGATACTACCCACAAAATCCGGTCAAGTTGGTTTTGTAAAATAACTAAGATTCAAACCCTAAAGTTTTGTTAAATAACAATTCTATTATCCTAAGTCTAGACTATCGAACCTTTATTTTTCACACCTCTCTTCTTATTTAACTACAGATTTTATACGTCTTTACGTGCAGTGCAAATAGTGTCGTTAAGTTTCCAGAAGGATCGATTTACGTCATCATGTCACACAATAAAGCCCAGATAAAATTTTTTGAAAGGATCACATAAGTTTTATAAAGAGTTAAGCATTTTTCAAGTTTCGTTTTCCAGTAAAGTTTCAACTTTAGAATTTCTATCTTCTTTAACAGGAAACTAGGTCTTATTTTTCACTCCACCTTTTTCTTGTTTTCATTTCATACACACCTCTGTGAACGTGCAATAGTCTTTATCATAGAATAAAACCTTCATATCTCCGCTAATTTTTTTTTTATAAAAGCCTGTCTTTTATCAAGATTATTCTCACACAAAGAACCGTTAGGAATTTTAACTCGGAGAGAACACTTGCTTGATTTTGTTTTAATCTGGACTTTCTAGGCTTCTTAGCGAGTTTTGGGCCAATGCACCCAAACCAGTTGGCTTTAGGGCATTAGGTGTAGAAACACCCCAGCGGACTTAATTACTCAAGTTACCTAGGTCCACAAACAAAAGACAGTTTGGCGTGAAAATCACGATGATTTAATACGAACGGAGATATAGCCGGCAGTTCAATTATTTTTTTTGGATAAAAGACGTGTTTAGTGGGTTTTGGTGTGTAATCATTCCAATCAGGTTCCAGATGGGTTATTTTTCAGACTTAGTTCCAATTAAGGCATCAATAACATTCCTTCATATTCACTCACTTCATAAACTATTCTTGATATTACTTATTTCCGAACAAACCTATTTGATCTTCAGAAAATCATTTATCCATTTAAAAGTTTTTAGACATAAAAAGACTTGTCATCTAATTTCCAAAACTCACGACACGTGTAGTGTGATGTAAAGAAGTATATCAGCTATAGTTAACTTCAAATGAGAGTTATCTTTCAGGTTTTCAAAATCTAAACATAAGATTTAGTTATTCTTATCTTATCAAACAAAACCGTCGAAATGTTGAATCAGAGTCCTCCCACTAGCTAACTTGACAAAAAAGTTTTTATGTTTTTAGAAAATTTTCAGTTTTTTATGGATTTTATGGATTTTAATATGCAGATGCAGAATATACATATGAATGCGAAGGTAAGAAATGCGTACCGAGCGTACCCCCAAACTTAAACTGGACAGTGTCCTCACTGTCATTGCATGAAGAGATCATTTGAAGGGTCAAAATTGTCGGTTAGATATACACAAAATTTTTATTTTTATTTTTTTGTGTTTTTGGTTTTAAGAAAAAGAAAAAGAAAAAGAATATCCACAAAAATGTACAAAATGGTATATACATACCCCCAAACTTATTTGGAACAATGTCCACTGTTCTTGGCTGGATAACCGAAGTTTGGTGGTAGGCAGAGGAAGATTATGCAGGGTAAACCGGCTCCTGTAAGACCAGGAGCTCCTCTGTTGGTTCGGCGCTAAGGTACGGTTTTAGTCGGTGTCCGTTCACTTTAAAAAATGAACCGTCCTTTGGATTCTCCAAATCCACAGCGCCCTGCGGATACACATTCCGCCCAAAATACGGCCCTTTCCAGCGAGATCTGAGCTTTCCTGGATGGAAGTGTAGTCGGGTGTCGTAAAGCAGTACCTGCTGACCAGGTATGAAGGTTTTGCGCAAAAGGTGTTTATCGTGAAACACCTTCGTTCGATTCTTAACGACAACCGCATTATCGTAAGCCTCATCCCTAAGCTCGCTTAATTCGTTCAACTGCAGCTTCCGATGGCTGCCCGCATCTTCGAGAGACAGATTCAGCTCCTTTATCGCCCAAAATGCGCGATGCTCTATTTCGACAGGTAGGTGGCAAGCCTTTCCTTACACAAGCCGATAGGGAGACATGCCAAGGTCGGTCTTATAAGCGGTTCGAAATGCCCAAAGGGCATCAGTGAGTTTCAGCGACCAATCCTTACGGTTCTTGGAAACCGTCTTCTCCAGTATCTGCTTGATTTGCCGATTTGAAACTTCGGCCTGCCCGCAGGTTTGGGGGTGGTAGGGCGTAGAAAGCTTATGATTAATGGAATATTTCCACATCAAGGTCTCGAAAGTCTTATTGCAGAAATGACTTCCATTGTCGCTAATGATCGCTCGGGGGTGCCCAAAACGGGAGAAAATGTTTTCTTTAAGAAACCTAACGACAACCTTGTTGTTATTAGTCCGGCTGGGCATAGCCTCGACCCATTTCGAGACGTAATTAACAGCGATAAGAATGTACAAGTTCCTAAAAGAGCTGGGAAACGGCCCCATGAAATCTATCCCCCAAACATCGAAAATCTCCACAACCAAGATCGGTTGGAGTGGCATCTCGTTCCTCCGGGATATCCGGCCCATGTGTTGGCACCGGGAGCAAGTCTTGCAATAGTCATGAGCGTCTTTGAAGAGTTGTGGCCAGTTGAAACCACATTGCAAGATCTTCTCAGCTGTCTTTCTGGGGCCAAAATGCCCGCCACACGCTTGATCGTGGCAAAATGACAGCACACTCTTGAATTCCTCGTCAGGGACACACCGACGAATAATCTGGTCGGGACAGTACTTGAACAGATAGGGTTCGTCCCAGAAAAAGTGTTTTACTTGGGATAAGAAGCGAAGTCTGTCCTGTCTTGACCATTCAGTCGGTAGTAATCCTGTGGCCAAATAGTTCACAATATCTGCGAATCAGGGTTCGCAAGATACTGTCAAGAGCTGTTCATCCGGGAAAACGTCGTTGATCGGAATTAGAAGCGAAGGCGAAGAAGGAAGTCGTGAGAGATGGTCGGCAACTACGTTTTCACATCCTCGTTTGTCCTTAATGACAAGGTCAAACTCTTGAAGCAAGATGATCCAACGTATTAGCCGAGATTTTGCATCTTTCTTCGCAAAAAGATAGCGCAGAGCAGAATGGTCTGTGTAGACAATGACTGGAAAGCCGATGAGGTAGGGCCTGAACTTTTCTAAAGCAAATACAACAGCTAAGAATTCCTTCTCAGCTGTTGTATAATTGAGTTGGGCGTCGTTCAAGGTTCGGCTAGCATAATAGATCACGTGCGGCATCTTGTTGATGTGTTGTCCAAGGACAGCACCAATGGCAAAGTCGGATGCGTCACACATAATCTCAAATGGGTGCGTCCAGTCAGGTGAAGAAAGAACGGGAGCAGAAGTGAGTGAGCTTTTTAATGACTCGAACGCAGTCACACAGCTCGAGTTGAAGTCGAATGGCGTGTCCTTGGCCAGTAAAACAGTCAAGGGCCTAGCAATCTTGCTAAAGTCCTTGATGAACCGTCTATAGAAACCGGCATGGCCAAGGAAGGCTCGGATGTCTCGGACGCATCTGGGAGGAGGTAGATTGGAAATGACCTCAATCTTTGCTTTGTCAACCTCTATGGCATTTTGCGAGATGATATGTCCTAAGACAATACCTTCACGCACCATGAAGTGGCACTTCTCCCAATTCAAAGTGAGGTTCTTGTCCTTACATCGGGTAAGGACAGCGTCGAGATGCAGCAAACACTCGTTGAAGGAATCGCCGAAGATGGAGAAATCATCCATGAAGATCTCCAGAAATTTTTCCACCATGTCTGAGAAGATTCCCATCATACACCGCTGGAAGGTAGCGGGCGCATTGCATAACCCAAAGGACATGCGACGATATGCAAACATGCCGAAAGGACAAGTGAAAGTGGTTTTGTCCTGGTCTTTTTCGGCGATGGGAATTTGATTATAGCCGGAGTAGCCATCAAGAAAGCAGTAGTACTCGTGTCCGGCCAATCGTTCAAGCATTTGGTCAATGAAAGGTAGCGGAAAGTGGTCCTTCCGCGTTGCGGCGTTGAGTTTTCTGTAATCAAAGCATACTCGCCACCCAGTTTGGGTGCGAGTAGGGATTAACTCGTTCGCCTCGTTGGTTATGACCGTGATTCCTGACTTCTTGGGGACAACATGAATAGGGCTAACCCACTGGCTATCAGAGATAGGGTAAATGATACCACTATCTAGACATTTTACGATCTCCTTCTTTACAGCCTCTTTCATGACTAGATTGAGACATCTTTATGGATCCCGGGCTGGTTTGGCATCATCCATCAGATGAATGTGATGTTCAACGATTAGGGGACTAATCCCCTTGATGTCCGCCATGGACCAGCCAAAAGCTTGCCTGTTGCTGTGCAAGACCGCGAGAAGGGCTTTCTCTTGCTCTGGATCTAGAGATGCCGAGATGATGACAGGGAGGGTCTCGTTCTCACCTTAGTAAGCGTACTTAAGGTGAGACGGCAAAGGCTTGAGTTCGAGCGTTGGAGGTGAAACGATTGAAGGCAAGATTGGTGAAGCGGTCTCGAACTCAAAGGACTCCAGCAAAGGTTCAAAACGAGTGTAAGCGACCGAGTCGGATGGTTCAGGTAACTCATCCGGAAATTCGAAGGATTCAAACTCGGGTTGCGAGCGGCTAAGATCGTTCAAGAACGTGAAACACTCGTAGTCAATGTCGGGCGCAGAAACAGCAGCAGGTTCGAGGAGGAATGCACTAGTGGCGTTAAGGTTATCATGATCGAACAGAAACTCCTCGAATTCACACTCTTCTGGGGAGATCTCCTGGATCGAGCAGACGTTCAGTATATGAGCATTATGTTAGTTATATGTTTGCCCTAGAGGCCAGTACTGTACATAGGATGTATATTGTAGTGGATACTGGGACATATATAGGGAGGACTTTCTTGCTCGACATGATAGTATGCTATCTGGTTGCTCTTTACCTTAACGTGTACACTGATTGTCTCTCTGTTACATGTTGCTAAAGCCCTGAGAATGTGTACTTGATTACCTGGACTATGATGCGGACCATACTAGTGGGGACATGGTAGTCCATAAGTACATCCTTCAAGGTCCCTAGTCGTGGGTGTATCGAGACGGGGCATCGATGTACCAGAGTAGACTAGCGTATACCTTCTCGACCCATACAGATGGGCGATGGATGATCCCATATCCATTGGTGTTTGACATCAGAGATGATATACGGGTGCTCAGTGGAGACTGGGTACACTGGACGGACTCGCCGAGAACTCCCAGATGGTATTATACCTTACGTCAGATGGCAGTTCTCTGGTGACACTAGTACAGAGTAGTCTGTTGACCCGAGATCGTCATAGAGTCTTGTGTGGTTCCCACTGTGCTTTGATTTCCATCTTACCACGTCCAAGAGGGCGTGCAAAACGGTGGTTTTTGGGTACAGTCCCGAGTCACATGGAGGCAACGAGCGATAGGAGGGGATTCGTCTCTCCCGGTATAGGGGGTTGATGTTGCGCTGTGTTCGATTGGCTATAACCGGAAATTCCTGGCCAGGGTTGCTGAGATTTACTGGTAAGTGTTACCAGTAGTTTCTCGAACTGTTATAGACCTCATATCGACATGACTTATCGAGCTATTGGGGTCTGACGTTTACCACCCCTAGGCGAGATATGCGACATATCAGACGATCAGACCGGACTGTACGGTAAGTGTTACTGGTTGGATTCACAGGAGTGTGAGCGGGCTTGCTCGTCGATCTTCTGATCGCTCAATACCCGGGTGGCCGTTACGTTTAGCAGACCGCTTGCGGCTTGCGGGTGTTTGATTTGATCATCACCTGCTGCCGGCGTATTGACGAGTCTTTAGAGTCCTACACAGAGGTTTCCTGGCTCAAGCGAAACGAAATAGGAGTGCATATGAGATATGTGCCGGATCGAGAATAATGCGTGTATGTGATACCGTATTCTATTCTCACGATGAATGTATCGAATGGTTGTATATGATATAACCTAGTTATCGAATCAAGGATTGATTCGATAAGCCGATACATTGGATATTAGTCGGTTATATGCGATATGACCGGATCGTTAAATCAAGTGTTGATTTAATGATTTAATGCATAATTATATATTTGATATATTACTTTGCATTAACTAGTATTGGTTCATTTTAAAAGGATTTTCTCACTTGATGCACATTGTATATGTGATATATTTTTTGTGTACTTGTTTGTATCATGTTTGATGATACATGCTCACTTGGGTTTGTGTAAAGATTAAACCATGGTTATGGGAGTGGTTAGGGTTTTTGTTTATTCACTTATTATCTATTTATTTATTTATCATTCTTTTGGAAAAGATAAAGAGAAAAGAATGGTGGCTTGTTTTGTTTGTTTGTTGAAGCTTCTTGAAGCTTTGAACAAGTCCACCATTCTTGTCTCATGTCTAACCCTATCCATTCTTCTAACCTTAGTTAAATCTCTACACTAAACCATGGTTGAATATATGATAAGTATCATATTGTTTTCTTTTAAAAAAAAACTTATCATATTTTCTATCATATTCTATCATCTTCTTCCTCTTCTTCTTCTTCATGAAGAAACCTTGCTCCATCAATGGCAACTTGAGCAAATGAGTGAGAAATCCAATTCTAAAGTGAACCCTCCTCCTATTTCTTCATCCTCTACCTCTTGCCAAGTAGTATAGGGTGTTATCTTCACAAGTTTCATGACTTGGTGAAGTGGGAGCTTGATCTTGTGATGCCTCGACGTAGATCATCTTCGGCATCGTTGTCGATGACCTAGCCCGCCCATTTCTCCGATGAAGCCGACGCTAGAGCCAGGGATTCCATTTGGACATCGAGGAGACTTCATTGCGGAGCTATGGAGGTGGAGGACCGGATCTACAAAGGTTGTATTTCCGTTCTTTTAGTTAAATTGTTAACTAGTTGCATGTGTTCGCCTAAAATTCTAGTTAACGATCCGTATTAGGGTTTCTCGGCACTTGTAAATTTTGAAATTGGCATGGTTGATGCCTTGTGAGACCTCCTCAGCGTGCCCAGGAACCCTACAGTGGTATCAGAGCCTAGCTAGAGCCTTAGGTGATGCTTAGACGATGTTAGAAACCCGATCGAACCCGAAACCCCAAACTTTTCATGCTCTCTGGACTTTTTCCAAAAACTGGGTTTTTGCCATATTAAAAATTGCTAAAAAATTCAGCAGGGAATTCTAAGAATTACGGTACAAAATTTGACTCATGATATGTTAATAGTGCGGTGGAACCGCGGCAGAAGCATGGCTTCTGCGGCGGTTCCGCGGCCAAATGATGAGAGTTGCCTGTAATTTTTGCACAGTAATTCATTTTTCCAGGTGCTGTATTTTCTGGGAATTTTTAATATTTATTCAAGAGTTGAATAGTCTGGGTTGCATTTGGAGTTCGTAGATTCGATCGGATTATCAGACTTCGTCTATGTGTTTTTCCGGATATTTTAGAATATGTTAAAAAAGTTCGACTGGATATAAATACCCAATTTTTCCCCTGTCGGGAAATTTCCAAGTGTTGGATTTTTCCGTGGTTTAAAGACATTCTAAGTAGTGAAAGTAACGCGATGGTCCCTCTAGAAGACAACAAACCTTAACTCGATTATGTGACCGTCTCGAACTGCCCTTCGAACCTTAGGGTTTGGGGCAGTACGGCGTGCCATATGTGAGGCGTTGGCTTGACCCTTCTACGGCTGGACCATTGGTACTGAGGCATGAACTGGATGTTTTTAAACTTGTTTCATGTGTTGATCTGTATCGGGAAAACCTGGGTGTTCGATTGTTCGATCGGAAAGTTTAACATTTTCTATTTATCTGGAATGTGATACAACATTTGGGAATTCACAAGTTGTTATGAGATAACTGAATGAATGTTTTAAACATAGCACTTTAGTCTCACTTGATCGGTTGCCACGGAATTTTGATGTGATCAAAAGTCCGTCGCAATCACGTAGCATACGCGGATACTCGCCGGGTAAACTTAATAGACAGCCTCACCCCATAGCCCCGACCAAGTGACTGTAGGAGAACCCCATCGCCGAAAGCATCCGTTCGGGTGCTCACGGCAGCGGTGTTCCGCCTTGGTGCACTTTGTCGACGGCGTCGGGGGTGCGGCCGCCTACTGAAGTTTGCGACGAGCATTCGATCAGGATGTCGGGAATCTTGTTGAATTGCTCGACTTGATATTGAAAAGTGTTTTCGATAATGAGACTAAAATGCGAGGTTTATAATTGTTAGGCATGTGATGTCTAAATATTTCATTTGATTAGGCATGCGATGTCTATGTAGGTTGCGGATTCCAACTGTTGTAGTTTTACACTTTCTTTTCTGTGACCGTAAGTGTAATATGTGATATCGCCGGTTTCGTTGCTATATGTCAACGACAATTGGGATGCGCATATTTACTTACGTTGATGACATTAAATTGGGATGCGCATATTTACTTACGTTGATGACATGTGATGTTATGTGTTGCTGGATATGTTATATTGGATCGTCGTGTTTGAATAGCCCGGGGGTTTTTATGTGAGATGAGTGTTTTTCATTTTCATTCATGTAAAAACTTGTATGTAATATTCTTTTATTGGGGCACTTCCAGGTTGCGGAAGATGTCACCTTTTGTATATTATTTACTTTTCCGCCCTAGGATAGACCCAAGGAGGGGAGCACAAGTAACCGGGTTCTGGGGTCCAGTGGGAGACCAACTCGAGGAGTCGAGTCCGGGTCTCCTAACTCTAGAATTGGTAGGGTTGCTTGCCGCTCTCGTAGGGGTCTAGGGGTGTGGGTTTGGCTATTCATCGCGACCGTGGAATCCGTGTTTTATACTGGCTCGTATTGAAAATACGGACGCCCTAGTATATCCAATATTTCATATGTTTCTTCTGCTGCGATATCTATGATGTGATCATGTGATATGTTCTGTGATGGATACAGTATATAGTATATATGATATATTATATAGGCGTTACTTATGTTTTACACCCGCACTAGCCCTGCCCCGCTCTGTCGTTAGTTACCTAACCTAACGGTGCACGAGGGGACATCGAGGCGAATGCGGATGGCATAAGTGTACGTCGTATTTATCTGTGATGTTTAGGTACTTAAATGATGGGACTTCATTAATGTGACTAATGAAAGTAAAAGAAACCTAAAGAAGTTATAGAATTGAATTTCAGAAATAAAACAGGTAGCTACAGTTCTTACTTTGCACAGCGGTATATGTGATATATCCTGCACCTTATTCGATGAGGAAAGGACCGAGATCCCTTCACCGGGAGTGACTCCTTTAGCAATAACTGGCAGATGCTACACACTCGGTTTGTCTTTTGATTGCTTTTAAGAGTTTTTTCTTTGCACAGTGATATATATGATATATCCCGCACCTTATTCTATGAGGAAAGGACCGACGATCCCTTCACCGGGAGTGACTCCTTTAGCAAAACTAGAAAAGCCTCAAAAGCACACCATTTTAAAATCATTTGATTCTACAACGATATCAAGTTCATTACGCAATAGGTTTTCAGAAAAACCTGTCGTAGCCCTCCGTCATTTCAGATAAGTCCTGTTTAGTATTCGTGCTGCGTTTGTTGACCTTGTCAAGGCCCAGTGTGCGGTAGCTAACCAGTATTTATCTGTTTATGCATATGATGCAGATTGGGTTAGGGTAGTCGTGCGGCCTTGTTGATCTTGTCAAGAGTCGTGCGGGTGGGTTTGATTCAATCAAGAAATGACGGGTTTAACTTGACTTGCGGTCTATGGTTTGTTGACCTTGTCAAGGTCATAGATCGTTCGGGGCAAAATATTATCGGGAATTTCAAGTGTTGAAATTTGCAATGAGATTGCATACCTTCTATGAGATAGTTGGATCCCGATACCCGCTGTGAGTAATTGTTACTCCTGGGAGAGTTTTACACATTACAATTAGCCGATCAAATAGGTGTCTAGAAAGGTGTTAACGAGGTTACGCCTCTGGGAAAACGAGGTTAACTGTAATTAGGTTCATGCGAAAGCGCGGGGGACCTCCCTCAAAGTACCGACACTGGCCTGGCTGAAAGATTGGCGAACTTGTAGTATGTAATTAATCCCGGCTAGTCTTTCCTTTTAGGGTTTGAAGGAAGATTTGATAAAAAGCAGTGGGAGCCATCCTGATTAGATAAAATAATAACCAATCTATTCTTGCTAGAGCGCACACAGAGTGTTTTCTTCTCTCTCTCTCTCTCCAGGTAGCGACCATATCACGCCTTAATCAAGATAATAATATGGATATTTGACCGAACCCACTTGTTATACTGTGCTGGGGAACGATTGGTCCCGCTCCAACTTATAATTGTTATAAGACAGTGCAGGAAATTGGGGATTACCAGAATTCCCGTGCCGCCCAAACGAAGAGAGTGCATGATGATGCATCATCTTCGGGTGTGTTCATTACAGAGAACTGTTTCTCAGTATCCTTTACGTCCTGGGTATGTGATACCAGATCAGGATCCCAGATATGTAATCTGTTACATAGGGCTACAGAAAGGTAGAGGACTGAGAACGGGTGATAAGTTTCATGAGACAGAAAACGGGGCAAGAGTTGCAGCCAAGTCTGTTGGTCACTGTCACCCTGTATTACCAATACATTGATTCTGAACGAATGTTATTAGATACCGAACCTGATATACAAAATCATATCAGTCTCTTTATCAGTAAAGAAATGATAAAATTTTGTATTGTTGGATAATGTTTTGAACATTTCCTATATCAAAAGTTGATCGGTTCAGGCACATTATCTAAAAGCATTGATGTTCTAAATCAAACTACAGTTCTTAGTATACGGAACACACACAAGAGGAAGAGTTCATAAATGAACGAATCCTTCTTGAGGCATTGTAGACTAGGTCATATCAATGCGACCCGACTAGCTGAAGTTACTTGTAGATGCATATTTAAATCAGTTTGAATTTACATCTTGTGAAACTTGCCAGTCATGTCACAAAGATACGATGACCATAGCTCTGTTTACTGGAAATAGAGAAAGAGTTAGTAAACTCTTGGGATGATACATGATGATGTATGTAAGGTCCCCTGTCTACACATGCCAAGACCGGTTCTTTGTACTTCGTTACATTCTCTGATAGTCTCTCAAGATTCAGACATATGTTCCTGTTGAAACACAAGTCCGAACCTTTTGAGATATTCACAGAATATGATTTAGAAGTAGAAAACCAAAACACGGGTATAAGTATTATGTCCTTTGATGAGATCGAGGAGGAGAATACTTGAGCATGGAAATCCTGGACTATTCTAAAAGGAGAATGAGATTCTCTCTCAGCATTACTCCTCCGTATACTCCATAGCATGATGGTATATCGGGGCGGAGCAGCTGCACCCTATTCGATATGGTGCGCTCTATGATGAGTACTACTTGGTTACCTGTTTCCTTATTGGGAGTTATGCACTTGAGAAGCTGCATACCAATTGAATTGGGTTCCAATTAAATCAGTTGCCTACCGCTTCATATGTGATATGGAAAGGGAAGAGCCCATATCTTAAGTTGGTTAAGATTTAGGGTTGTCCGGCCTATGTCTAAAAGCAAAATCCGGACAGGCTCGAGGCAAGGTCTGTTATGTAGAACTGGAAATGTTCCAGCTATACAAACTGCAGCTGATGATTTGAAAGAACCAAAGGATTCAATAGTTACCAACGAACCTCAGTCTCTCCGCCGATCTAGTGAGGTTCCTCACCCGCTTGAGAGATACTTCGGTTACTCTATGACAGTGTGAGCGAGGATTGCATCATGAGATGATGACCCAACTAGTTTCGAGCTGGCCATCAGGAGTAGGACTCTGTAAGAATGGCTGGATGCTTAGCGATCTGAGATGGAATCCATGTACACCAATAAAGTATGGACTTTGGTTGCTATATCTGAAGGGTTAAATCCCCATCAGGAGCAAGTATATCTTGAGAAGATTACTTGGTGTAGATGGAAAAGTTGTGACTTTCAAAGCTAGACTTGTCAAAGCTTTTCGTCATCGACCAGGCGTGGATAATGATGAAACCTTTTCAAGTGGCTATGCTTAAGTCCATCCAGATCCTACTTGCCACGGCTACATACCATGACTACGATATCTGGCGGTTGGGTGCCATGACTGCTTTTCTAAAATGATGTTTTAAAAGAGAGAGTCTATAAGTACACAGCCAGAGGGCTTCGTAGACAGTGGGAGCGGCGGAAACGTGCACAAGATGCTTTATAAGATAAAGCAGGTATCGCGGAGTTGGAACATCTGTTTTGATGAAGTAGTCAAACAGTTTGACATTATCAAAATGGTAGATGAACCTTGTATAACAAAAGGGTAGTAGGGAATATGGTGATGATCCTCGTAGAGTACGTAGATGTCATGCTCTTGATAAGAAAGGAGTTTCCTATGCTACGCTCAGTCAATCTCCGTTTATCACAATGATTCTCCATATAGGATAAAAGTGATACCTCCTAAATCCTGGGTTTTGGATCTATGAGATAGATCTAATTGGATGTTAGGATTCTCACTAGTTGTAGTGAGATGGTATCAATCGATCCTGGGGAGAATCACTGGAAGGGTTCCAGGGTGATAAGGACGACTGAATGTCAGTCACAGCCATTGTCTTTACCCTCAGTGAAGGGACGGTATGTTGGAAGAGTTCCAAGCTAGATACCGTGGCATACTAGACGATAAAGGCTTGATACATCGCTACTTAAGATGCTACCAAAGAGGCAGTGTGGATGTATATTAGTTTATGAGATGAACTTCGTTCCTACCATTGTGAGACAATGGAGTAGTGGCTTATGCCAAGGAACGCCGGTCCCATCAGTGATCCAGACATATTCTAAGGCAGTGTCACCTGATCGTGGAGATGGTTGATCTCCAGGGGATCGAGGTTAGGAGAGCAGACTCAGAGGACAACACGGCAGATCCACTCAAGAAAGGCCTTTTCCTAGAGAGAGACTTTTATGGGATGGTTGTGTATGAGATACTGCAACCACTGCTATCAGATGGCCCTAGTGCAAGTGGGAGATTGTTAGTTATATGTATGCCCTAGAGGCCATTACTGTACATAGGATGTATATTGTAGTGGATGCTGGGACAAATATAGGGAGGACTTTCTTGCTCGACATGATAGTATGCTATCTGGTTGCTCTTTACCTTAACGTGTACACTGATTGTCTCTCTGTTACATGTTGGTAAAGCCCTGAGGATGTGTACTTGATTACTTGGACTATGATGCGGACCATACTAGTAGGGACATGGTAGTCCATAAGTACATCCTTCAAGGTCCCTAGTCGTGGGTGTTTCGAGACGGGGCATCGATATACCAGAGTAGACTAGCGTATACCTTCTCGACCCATACAGATGGGCGATGGATGATCCTATATCCATTGGTGTTTGACATCAGAGATGATATACGGGTGCTCAGTGGAGACTGGGTAAACTGGACGGACTCTCCGAGAACTCCCAGATGGTATTATACCTTACGTCAGATGGCAGTTCTCTGGTGACACTAGTACAGAGTAGTCTGTTGACCCGAAATCGTCATAGAGTCTTGTATGGTTCCCACTGTGCTTTGATTTCCATCTTACCATGTCCAAGAGGGCGTGCAAAACGGTGGTTTTTGGGTACAGTCCCGAGTCACATGGAGGAAATGAGCGATAGGAGGGGATTCGACTCTCCCGGTATAGGGGGTTGATGTTGCGCTGTGTTCGATTGGCTATAACCGGAAATCCCTGGCCAGGGTTGCTGAGATTTACTGGTAAGTGTTACCAGTAGTTTCTCGAACTGTTATATACCTCATATCGACAGGACTTATCAAGCTATTGGGGTCTGACGTTTACCACCCCTAGGCGAGATATGCGACATATCAGACGATCAGACCGGACTGTACGGTAAGTGTTACTGGTTGGATTCACAGGAGTGTGAGCGGGCTTGCTCGTCGATCTTCTGATCGCTCAATACCCGGGTGGCCATTACGTTTAGCAGACCGCTTACGGCTTGCGGGTGTTTGATATGATCATCACCTGCTGCCGGCGTATTGACGAGTCTTTAGAGTCCTACACAGAGGTTTCCTGGCTCAAGCGAAACGAAATAGGAGCGCATATGAGATATGTGCGGGACCGAGAATAATGCGTGTATGTGATACCGTATTCTATTCTCGCGATGAATGTATCGAATGGTTGTATGTGATATAACCTAGTTATCGAATCAAGGATTGATTTGATAAGCCGATACATTAGATATTAGTCGGTTATATGCGATATGACCGGATCGTTAAATCAAGTGTTGATTTAATGATTTAATGCATAATTATATATTTGATATATTACTTTGCATTAACTAGTATTGGTTCATTTTAAAAGGATTTTCTCACTTGATGCACATTGTATATGTGATATATTTTTTGTGCACTTGTTTGTATCATGTTTGATGATACATGCTCACTTGGGTTTGTGTAAAGATTAAACCATGGTTATGAGAGTGGTTAGGGTTTTTGTTTATTCACTTATTATCTATTTATTTATTTATCATTCTTTTGGAAAAGATAAAGAGAAAAGAATGGTGGCTTGTTTTGTTTGTTTGTTGAAGCTTCTTGAAGCTTTGAACAAGTCCACCATTCTTGTCTCGTGTCTAATCCTAACCATTCTTCTAACCTTAGTTAAATCTCTACACTAAACCATGGTTGAATATATGATAAGTATCATATTGTTTTCTTTTAAAAAAAAAACTTATCATATTTTCTATCATATTCTATCATCTTCTTCCTCTTCTTCTTCTTCATGAAGAAACCTTGCTCCATCAATGGCAACTTGAGCAAATGAGTGAGAAATCCAATTCTAAAGTGAACCCACCTCCTATTTCTTCATCCTCTACCTCTTGCCAAGTAGTATAGGGTGTTATCTTCACAAGTTTCATGACTTGGTGAAGTGGGAGCTTGATCTTGTGATGCCTCGACGTAGATCATCTTCGGCATCGTTGTCGATGACCTAGCCCGCCCATTTCTCCGATGAAGCCGACGCTAGAGCCCGGGATTCCGTTTGGACAGCGAGGAGACTTCATTGCGGAGCTATGGAGGTGGAGGACCGGATCTACAAAGGTTGTATTTCCGTTCTTTTAGTTAAATTGTTAACTAGTTGCATGTGTTCGCCTAAAATTCTAGTTAACGATCCGTATTAGGGTTTCTCGGCACTTGTAAATTTTGAAATTGGCATGGTTGATACCTTGTGAGACCTCCTCAGCGTGCCCAAGAACCCTACACATTAGGTTCGGAGGGCTGATTCCCCAACCTAAAAATATTGAGTTCAATTGTCATGTTTCCAAAAGAGAGGTTCATCGAACCATTGCGACAATTGATCACAGCATTTGAGGTTGCAAGGAATGGGCGACCGAGTATCACCGGAATTTGATTCCGGGGGTTAGCTACAGGCTGCGTGTCTAATACAATGAAGTCAACGGGGAATATGAAGTCCCCGACTTTGATTAACATATCCTCTAGCTCACCCCTAGGATGGGTGATCGATCGGTCGGCCATTTGGAGAGTATAGTGTGTGGGTTTCAGCTCTCCTACGCCTAATTGCTCGTATACTGAGTACGGAAGCAGGTTAACACTGGCACCAAGATCTAATAGTGCGCGGTTGATGTTCTTATCCCCAATGGTAATAGAAATCGTAGGAAAGCCAGGGTCCTTCCGTTTTTGTGGTAAAGATTGGGTAAGAGCATCACTCACAGCACTAGCCAAGAAAACTTTCTTTGGTACCTGAGATTTCCTCTTTTTCGTGCACAAGTCCTTTAAGATTTTCGCATAGGATTGGACTTGTTGGACGGCATCTAAAAGAGGAATGTTAATGTTAACCTGCTTAAATAACTCCAGAATCTTCTCCATTTGAGGATTTTGTTTATTAGACCTCAACCGGTTTGGAAATGGGACGTTTTTAAAATTGGTTGAGTCTAATGCTTGTGGAGGAGATTGTGGAGTTGGAACGGATCCTAGAACAGGTGTTTTCGTGGAGTGAGAAGTGGGTCCGTTCAGAGCAGAAGAAGAAGAAGAAGAAGAAGAAGAAGAAGAAGAGCCTTTTGAAGAATGGAGAATAGGCTCAGAAGACGAAGAAGCAGGAGAAGAAGAAGAAGAAGAAGCGGCCGGGGTGTCATCGTTGATCCGTGTGCCAATGTTGTTTTGCAGCATCCTTCCCGATCTCAATGTGGTCACGGCACTCACATTATGGTTCTGTTGTTCAATAGCAACATGTACATTCTGTGGGTGACTGGGATTTGGGAGTGGCTGGGACGGGAGCTTCCTCTTCTCTCGCTCGCTTAAGGCCGCATTCAGCTGTGCAATCTGGGCCTCGATGGTCTTGATGCTTTGCCCGTGAGCGGCAGTGTGTTGCACTAAGGACTGAATGGAAGACTGGATGTTGGCAGTGGATTGTGTCGATTGTTTAACGAACGCCTCCAGATTTCGTTCGAGCGAGGAAACCTTATCGTTGTTTGACGGAACAAAGTTGTTTGGTGGAAAAGAATTGTTGGGTGCAAAGTTGTTCGTCTGATTTTGAAAAGGTTGGGGTTGGAAGGGCTGCTGAAATTGATGTTGAGTTTGTTGTTGCGCTTGTTGTTGCGGCGGAGGGGGCCTTTGGAAATTGTTGCCTTGGAATTGATTCTGATTCTGATTCCAGGCGAAATTGGGGTGGTTCCTCCAACCGGGATTGTAGGTGGAAGAGTATGGATCATTCCTCGGTCTTTGCTGGAATGCAGCATTAACCTGATCCTGTCCTTGTGATGGTGGATTGTAAGGACACTCTTCGGTTAAGTGAGAAGGATCGGAACAACAAGCGCAGATGGTACGAAGGGGAAGAACAGGGGCAGGAGCAGGAGAAGAAAATTTGCTCTCTATGGCTTCAAGCTTTCTCGTTATTGCAGCCATTTCAGCTTTCATCGCAATAGAGACATCAAGTTGGTGAATTCCTACCCTAGACTGACCGGTAGAAGTGGAGGTAGAAGAAGAAGAAGTCGGTCTGGTGCTCTCCCATTGTAGCGTTTACTCCGCAAGGTCGTCAAAGAATTGCCACGCTTCCTCGTCAGATTTCGATAGGAAGTGGCCCTGACAGATGGTTTCCAACAACTGCTTCATTGCTGGGTTCAGGCCCTCGTATAAGGTTTGGCAAAGTTGCCATTTCTCAATACCGTGGTGAGGACACCGAACAAGAAGGTCTTTGTACCAGTCAAAGCACTTCCAGAAGGGTTCAGAAGGAAGCTGAGAGAATTGGTTGATTTCATTACGGATCCTTGCGGTTTTATGATTCGGATAGAATTTTTTTAGAAACGCTTTAACAAACTCGTCCCAACTGGTTATGGAGTGGGAAGCGGTGCTATACAGCCATTTTTCAGCAAGATCGCATAGAGTGAACGGAATGACCCATAGACGTATAGCATCGTCCGACAGTTGGGTAGTTTTCATCATGGCACAAACGTTTTGAAATTTATTGATGAAGATATAGGCATCTTCAGATTCAAGCCCATGAAATCGTGGAAGCATGTTGATGAAGTGGGACTTAATTTCAAAATTATCCCCATTGGCCGGTGGAAGAGAAAGGCAGGTGGGAAGTGCAGAACGGGTGGGATAGAAACGATCCTGGAGCGCGATGCGCTGCGGCGCAACAACAGGCGGTGGTGGTGGGTTATTGGTCTCCGTAGGAGGTGGAGCCAATCCAGGGGTAGTCAAAGAGATGTTTGGATTAAATCCTGACATCGCGGAAGAAGAGGTTGGTGATGGTGAAGGTGAAGATGTATGAACAGAATTCCGGTCAACGTCGGAGTTGGCCGGCAAAGGTAAGGGTGAAAGAGGAGTGGACGGAGTTTCGACGTCTGAGTCGATCGCGTAGTCGGTAGCGACTAACGTAACGCGGACTAGACGGGCGCTAGTGTCCCGAGTCCAAGCGGACATACACTAAACGAGTTTAGTATAGTCAAAGCGGAGAAGGTGAGGGTAAGAAAACGTCAATGGAGAAATGCGTTGGGTGGTGGGTGAAAAATGGATTCTGGCGACAAAGGGCGAGTTTTTATAAAAGTTTTTGATTTTTTCCTTTTTTTTATTTTTAGAAAGAGCTTTACAGAAATATGTACGGACTTACGGCTTTAAGCAATCACAAACAAGATATGCACAATCACACCTAGATCTAGGGTCACCTAGGTCTGCTAGACAGCTCCTAACTGTTCCAGAGGGCTAGAAATAGGACCTCAAACCGCCTCTTCTCCGTCAATTGCGACCAGGTAAGTGCCAGGTAAGTGGGAGGTTGTCCAACGCTTTCACGAAGTTCCTTAATTAAATAACCACTTGCCTTCGACACACTTTCCTAGACACCGCAAAAGTCAGATAGGATAAATGGCCGATGCCTGTAACTAGTCCTCTGTCCTATTGAGCGCGAAGTCCTTAGGGCTGAGTCTAGTATTTTTTAATTAACAATGGTCAATGCATATGCTTTTTGTGATTTTTGGGGTCCTGGGAAGGGTGATGAAATCCCCACCCAATCTGAATTGGTTTCAAGCCCCTTAAGTCCGTATTAATAAATGCAAAGCAGTAACAAATCAACTGCAAACAATTTTTATTTTAGCGCGGCGCAAAGAATCCTGCACAAAAACAGTTTATTGGAAGGGGGAGGAGAATTTGCGCAAATAATGCTGCAGAAGACACAGTTTAGTGGAGTCCAGAGGAGTGGGGGAGAGAAAAGGAGAACTTACAGAAATTTTGGCAGCCCGAAGGAACCAAACGGCCGCGGTTCCGCGGCCTAAGCCTCCTTTTGCCGCGGTTCCGCGGCGGTATGATGGGCTTGGGTCTTCATTTTTCTAGGTTATGCTCTACTGGGTGTCCTCTGCTTGTCTGGATGTGCTGAATTTTGACTTGCTTACTGTATCTGCTCCAGATTTTTACAGTAGACCGTTTGCTTCGTTTTGATCCATCGCGGTGTAGCCGCGAAATGTGGGTCTATGTTCCCACGTCTTTGGCACTGAACTCGAACTCCGTTTTATCCTGCACACTTGCACAAAAACTAATCAAAAAATAACAAGATGATTTTTTTTACAAAGTATATTTTTTTGTTTCGTTTTTCGGTTATATTTATATTCACAATTTAACCCGAAATTACACAAAGAAATAAACTACCGTCTCCCCGGCAACGGCGCCATTTGATTGTTAGAGATTCTGCGTGTTTAAGTTTAGTTAATTACCGCAATCAAAACGGTTTCGCTTGTAGCTAGCCGGTTGAGTACGGGTCGTCCGCGGGGAGATGGGAATCTTTTTCTATGTTCTTTAACGAGTTAAGTCCAATTTTCCAGATTTGTTTGTGATTATCTAAGTGTTAAAATGATATGTAAAGAGAGCTTGTTAGGGTTAGGATTAGGTTAGTTTGAGTTAGGAGTCGCTCACTTCTTTCGTTGCCACTCTTAATATCGGTGTTACGGTAATCGGCAACAACGGGGATTAGCACGACTAGGAAGGAACTTGCTAGTATAAGCTAGGCTTTCCAACGCTTAAGTTCTTCCTTTTGGTGCTTGTCCGTCCGTTCTTGGCTCTTAGCCATAACCTCCGGTTAATTCAACCACAACCGGTCTCATTACGAAATCACCGCTATCATGTAGGATAGGGTGCCGTAGGGAGCGGATTGTGGTTCAATTAACGGGAGTTGATTTAAGATGTTGGGCAAGGAAAGAGTGAGAGAGATTTCCTTCTCTCAAACTTCCCTTATCCTACCCTAACAAGTATGGAAACTACTCACACATCATAATGAAAAGAAAATAAAACAAAGAGGAAGATAGAAAGAAAGAGATTAGAAGATAACAACTAGTTATTTGCGACCTCACCTTGGCAAGGATCAAGCGTAAGCATCATGGTTGTTTTAAGGATAAAGAAAAAAAGAAAAGAAAGAAACAACAATAAATAACAACAACTACTTATCAATTAACGATTACAAGCGATTAACATAAAAAGAGCAAGACAAGTATAATAACAAATTGAACTTCTTTATTCATCATTCTTCACTCACAAAAGCTCACTACAAGTTTTTCAATGGAGAAGAGATGTGAAGAGGATGAAGAACAAGTATTCTAAACCCTAAAAAATACAAGATTAAGCACCATTGGCTTCACAAGGTTCTAGGCTATTTATAGGCAAGGAAAAGGAAATCTAGGGCAACAATCAGAACAAACATGAAAATACAAATATACCCCTGAAGTTTGGACAGCTGCGGCGCCTGTACGGCCGCGGAACCGCGGCCTAGACCCCCTATTGGCCGCGGTTCCGCGGCCGTATAGATGAATTGCCTTGTCCAATTTTGTGGGTTTCCCTGGTATTGTGTGCCCTTTATTCTGGTATATGTATTTTCTCAGATTTTCTTCACGATTTTTCCAGAATTTCTGTTGAGCAAAAGAAGATTTGATGTGGATCTTTTTGTCATGATTTCCTCAAGCTCCGTGTAGATTTCTTGGATCTTGTGTTGCCATTGAGCCTTGTGCATGAAAATGACATCGATTTGCCATTTTGCCTCTTAAACTGGTGTGTGGCAACAGGCGGATAAAGAGCGGAGATCCGTGTTTTATCTGTGGTTGGCAGGAACCCAGGTTTTGTCGTGTTTTTCCATGAATTTCACCGTTCAGAGCCGAGAACCTGTATCCTGCAATTGACTAGTAAACACGGCTCAAGAGTACCTACCGATATGCAATGTGATAAAAATTGGGCGGTATAAAAATGCAAAAATCTGATATGAACAAGGCGCTGCCGAAATTTTTATGAAAACAAAGGAAAAGTGTTAAGATAAGTTTAAGGATTTTTACTTAAAGTTTCTAAATGTTGTAAATGTTTTCTTTACTTACTTCTGTTGTAAGGTTTAGATTTCTGGGTTTCAGCTTACTTGAATTACGTTACGCCAGTAGACGTCGCGTGATTTAAGTGCTGGTCGCGAGCTAATATTTTGGGTCATGACACAAAGCCCCCTAGTATTATCTGCCCGATCACAGTATGTGCACAAGTGTACGTAAGTGATCGCGGCCCTGCCGTAAAACCATACGGTCTCTACTCCTTTTGCCCAGTGTAGGGAAACTCTCTGTGTGGGATTCTAAAGACTCGACACTACGTTGGCAGTGGGTTTAACCACAGGCCGCAAGCGGTACTAGCTGTACATAATGGTCCCCAGGTAGACGTCGATAAGAAGGACGATGAGGTAATTCATCCGAACTCCTACTGAGCCTTTATGTGACAATCTCCGTATAGTCCGGTCTGTTCATCTAAGAGTATCGCATATCGGGCCTAGGGGGATGGTGAACTTCAGACCCCTAATAGCGGTATAAGTTGTGTCGGAGTGTAGCTCAGAACACCCTTAGAATCTACTGGAACACCTACCAGTAAATCTCACTTGCCGTGGCCACGGACCTTTGGGTAATGGCTCTCCAACACAGCACGATATCAACCCCCAATACCGGGAGAGACGAATCCTGTCTAACTGCCACTGGCTCCAAGTGCTTCGGGACTGTACCCAACTACTATCTGTTTACACGACTCTTTTGAGCCGTGGTAGGGTAGTGATCAAAGTAAAGTGGGAACACACTCAAGGAGAAGTAGCAGTGTCAAGTCGACGGACTAAGCTGTACTCATGTCACCTGGGAACTGCTACCTGAAGACAGGTATAAAAACCATCAGCAGTTCCCGGCGAGTCTTGTCCAGTGTACTCGTAACCTAACGAGCACCTGCATACTATCTCCAGTACGACGTATTGATGGCTGTAGAACAGACCATCTCCCGACCTGGGATGTGAAATGTATACACCAGTCTACTCCAGGAGTATCGATGCCCCGTCTCGATAATCTTACGACCAGGGACCTATATAAGGATGTACTTATAGACTACCCAGCCCCCACTAGTGTGACTGCCATCACAACGTTGGTAATCAAGCAAAGATCCTAAGGGCTCTACTAATATGTATAAGCGATATGCTAAAAGAAACATACGTACATATCTGAGTAGAAACAAACCAAGTAGCATACTACCATTTTTAGCAAGACTGTTAATACAACTGTGAATATCCCAAGCTTCCATTAGTAATATACAAGCCAGTGTGATACAATAATGGCCTCTAAGGCATATACACTAACACATTGATTCATTCATTCTACACTCTCTTAGAGACTTAGCCATTTTCTTGAGTTGCTTATGCCCATGACTTTCCTCACCTCCTCCTTCTTCTTTGATTGCTCACTTGAGCATGAGATATGAGAGAAAAAGATATTGAGATATTCCTACACACCCCACTCTCCATTGCTTGCAACCTTGGAGCGTCGGTTGCTTCGCTAGGCGAAGCTGGAGCCTGCATCGTCTCCCTCGGGTGGTGAAAGTGTTTGTTAGCACCACCACTGAGTTTTACTAGCATCAAGCATGCCATTTTAAAATTTTCGGGGTGCTAATTAACACTGAACAAGAATCAAAACTAGATGATTAGGGTTTAACTATGATATAACTAAAACTATACTAAGAGAAAGGTGGTTACAACCTTTGTGTACAGTGTTCTTCTCTTCTCAAGTTCCGTGTAGTAGTCTACGTGACTCCACTAAGCTCCACTTCATGTTGGATCGAGCTTCCTTTGCGATCTTTGTGCGGAAGATGATCCAGCCGATGCTCCGCTAATCTAAGCCACCTCTTCACTAAACTCTTTAGTGAAGGAAACACAATACACCAAAGCGCTAATCTAGTGTAGGATGGTGAAGTAGGGGTGTTGTTTGCTCACTAGGGTTCTCACAAGCTCAAGGTTTCACAACTCATGTGAGGGATTGAGCTTGTAGGAGGTGAGGAGGAGAATGAAGAGAGCTAGAGAGAAGAACTCATCTTATGAGCTCAACTAAAGAAAATGAACCATGTGTTGTGAAGAATGGCTTGACCCCTCTCACTTATTGAAGCATCCATTTGTTTCAAATAAACAAATAGAACCATGCTTCAATAGTGATAAGAGACCAATAAAAAATACTACAAAGCCATGCTTCACCCATGCTCCTCATTTTCCACCTCATCATTTCCATTTCCAATAAATAGAAAATCAACCATGCTTCATTATATATATATCAAATATATTTATTAATATATATATAAAGAAAATTATTAGTGAGCAATAATATTAGTTAATATATAATTATATCAAATATAAATATATATCATATTATTAAATCAACACTTGATTTAATAATCCGGTTATATCACATATAATCGACTAATATCATTTATCTGTATATCACATTATCAAATCAACACTTGATTCAATAATCCGGTTATATCACATATAACCTAACTGATATTGTAGGGTGTTTTTCGTCACCCTATTGAGATGGGAATACGCGCGCGCTTGTCAGGAGTACTACAGATTCCCCCTGCCTAGGGTAGGCCGGGGGTTTAATGGTTGTGGGGATCCGAATCTCCGGCAGCCGCAAACTAAGCTGCCGTTAATTACCCCTCGCCTTTGGAGCGAGGGAACCTCCGATTGACGGGTTAAACTGGTCATGCGAACTCAATGTGCAGTGTACGTGTGTTGTGTTTTGAAAGGGGGGTTTGGATATATCAGGAGCCACGCAGAGTTTTTACGGGGGTCCCGCTACCTGGATAGCGGGCTGGGGTCAAGGGGCTAGCAGCCCCCTTGCTGGGTGCGGGGCAGCGCCCCGTTAGAAATTTTTTTCTAAAGGTGCGGTGTCGTGGAGTATGAGTATGTGTACATATGTATGCATATGTATATATATATATATGTATATATATGTGTGTGTGTGTGTGTATATATATATATAAAAGAAAGAGGGGAAAAGGCATCCAAAGGATGCATGCGGCCAGCGCCTTGGGCGCTGTGCGCCCAGGTGCTGTGCGCTCAGGCGCTAGCGTGCCACGTGTCGGCACATGAGCGCTCTGCGCTTGAGTGCAGGGCGCTGTAGCGCAAGCGCGCCACGTGTCGGCACGTGGGCGCTTTGCGCTTCAGCGCCTGATGCTCGAGCGCAAGTGCGCCACGTGTCGGCACGGGGGCGACTTGTGCTTGAGCGCTAGGCGCCTGAGCGCAAGTGCGCCATGTGTCGGCACGGGGGCGACTTACGCCATAGCGCTGTGCGCTTGAGCGCAAGTACGCCACGTGTCGGCACTGGGGCGACTTGCGCTCGAGCGCCTGCGCTGGAGCGCAAGCGCGCCACGTGTCGGCACTGGGACGACTTATGCTCGAGCGCTTGCGCTTGAGCGCAAGCGCGCCACGTGTCGGCACGTGGGCGCTTTGCCCTTGAGCGCAGGGCGCTATTGTGCAAGCACGCCTCGTGTCGGCACGTGGGCGCTTTGCGCTGGAGCTCTTTGCGCTTGAGCGCTGAGCGCTTGAGCGCAAGCGCGCCACGTGTGGGCACGTGGGCGCTCTGCTCTTGAGCGCCGGCGAGGAAAGGAGGCTTTTAGCCTAAAAAGATTCTCGGAAGAGAAATCCGAGTGGAGTTGGACTCCTAAGTGTGTTTTTGGGGTTAATGGAAGGGGTTCTTCTTCTTCCTCCTCCTCTGTTAGCTGGATCTTGAAGATCAAGAGATGTGAGATCTCAAAATCTCTCATTTTGGGGGATTTAAAGACAGATCCAAGTTCCCCTTTGTGGGTTTGGTGGTGAAAAACTATATTGTTTTTGAAAAGGAAGAGTAAAACTCTTGATTTAATTCAAAAGAAAGAAGCTGGTTTGAGACCTTCAGAAAAGGGAAAGAAATACAAACCCTAGGTTTTTGAGAGAATGGAAAAAGTGTTGCTTTATTCATCATCATGTTGCCTTTTATAGGCTTACATATTTACATATAGCCCCTTGGGCTTTACAAAAATGGTATTTTAGCCATCCCATGGCTCATGTGCCATTTCATTTTTGCACATAAGCCATGGGCTTACAAAATATTGGCCTTATGCCCATTTTGTTTATATTCATGCATAAACAATTACATAAAAATTATTTATTACATGATTTTGTTGTTGGCACGGGGAGGCTGGCCGCGGGCTCGACTTGGGCATGGGCCCGCATGACCTGGGCTTGGGCCCACCTAGCTTGGGGGTTGACCTTGACTTTCACTCGGTCAACCGGGGTGTAAATTTTTACCCCAACGAATTGCCCCCCATCAATGAATGCACACCGCACATGTGGGTCGTGTGCATGAAATTGATGGATCTTCTTTTGCGTGGAGGCGACTTGCTTTGGTCCCCACTTTTTGGGACGCATTGCCCTTTTTACGACATGGACGGCCGACGCTTGACGCGTCTCCGAGACAGAGTGTCCATAGTAGACGTTCCCCTAGCCCGAAGTGATTTCGTTGACGTGCCCCCGGCGCGGAGTGTCGCTGGTCGACATTTTCCCGAGGCGGAGTATCGTCTGGTTGACGTGTCCCCGAGACGGAGTGTCTGCTTGACGTTTCTCCGAGACGGAGTGTCGCTGGTCGACGTGTCCCCGGCACGGAGTGTCTGCTTGATGTTTCTCCGGCACGGAGTGTCACTGATCGACGTTTCCCCAGCACGGAGTGTCTGCTTGACGTTTCCCCGGCACGGAGTGTCGCTGATCGACAATTTCCCGGCGCAGAGTGTCGCTGATCGACTTTTCCCCAGCGCGGAGTGTCGCTGGTTGACTTTTCCCCTGCACGGAGTGTCGCTGATCGACTTTTCCCCAGCGCGGAGTGTCGGGTTGACTTTTCCCCGGCACGGAGTGTCGCTGATCGACTTTTCCCCGGCGCGGAGTGTCGCTGGTTGACTTTTACCCGGCACGGAGTGTCGGGTTGACTTTTCCCCGGCATGGAGTGTCGCTGATCGACTTTTCCCCGGCGCGGAGCGTCGGGTTGACTTTTCCCCGGCACGGAGTGTCGCTGATCGACTTTTCCCCCGCGCGGAGTGTCGGGTTGACTTTTCCCCGGCACGGAGTGTCGCTGATCGACTTTTCCCCAGCACGGAGTGTCGCTGATCGACTTTTCCCCGACGCGGAGTGTCGGGTTGAATTTTCCCCGGCACGGAGTGTCGCTGATCAACTTTTCCCCGGCGCGGAGTGTCCGGTTGACTTTTCCCCGGCACGGAGTGGCGCTGATCGACTTTTCCCCGGCGCGGAGTGTCGCTGGTTGACTTTTCCCCGGCACAGAGTGTCGCTGATCGACTTTTCCCCGGCGCGGAGTGTCGGGTTGACTTTTCCCCGTCACGGAGTGTCGCTGATCGACTTTTCCCCGGCGCGGAGTGTCGCGGGTTTACTTTTCCCCGGCAAGGAGTGTCGCTGATCGACTTTTC
Organism: Agapanthus africanus; assembly: GCA_030015575.1. NCBI lineage: Eukaryota > Viridiplantae > Streptophyta > Magnoliopsida > Asparagales > Amaryllidaceae > Agapanthus > Agapanthus africanus. The sequence continues at coordinate 523,256,865 of CM057344.1, forward strand.
CCCGGTGCGGAGTGTCTCTGGTTGACTTTTCCCCAGCACGGAGTGTCGCTGATCGACTTTTCCCCAGCGTGGAGTGTCGCGGGTTGACTTTTCCCCGGCACGGAGTGTCGCTGATCGACTTTTCCCCGGCGCGGAGTGTCGGTTTGACTTTTCCCCGGCACGGAGTGTCGCTGATTGACTTTTTCCCGGCGCGGAGTGTCAGGTTGACTTTTCCCCAGCACGGAGTGTCGCTGATCGACTTTTCCCCGGCGCGGAGTGTCGCTGTTTGACGTTTCCCTGATGCGGAGTGTCTGTGTTGGACGTTTTCCCGATGCAGAGTGTCGCTTGTTGACGCAGAGGTCGATGTTGGAATTAGTTGGCTTGATTTGTTTGATTTGAGTCGACATCAGCATCGCTACACTGGAATATGGTACCAGGAGCGAATCATCATCCGTCTTTGAGAGGATTTGGGAATTGGGGTTTTTGTTTGGCATCTGCATTGCTGCACTGGAATAATGCCAGGAGCAACTCATCATTTGCCCCGAGAGGATTTGGGGAATTGTTTTTTTTTGTTTGGCATCTGCATTGCTGCACTGGAATAATGCCAGGAGCAACTCATCATTTGCCCCGAGAGGATTTGGGGAATTGGTTTCTTTTGTTTGGCATCTGCATTGCTGCACAGGAATAATGCCAGGAGCAACTCATCATTTGCCCCGAGAGGATTTAGGAATTGGTTTTTTTTGTTTGGCATCTGCATTGCTGCACTGGAATAGTGCCAGGAGCAACTCATCATTTGCCCCGAGAGGATTTGGGAATTGGTTTTTTTTGTTTGGCATCTGCATTGCTGCACTGGAATAGTGCCAGGAGCAACTCATCATTTGCCCCGAGAGGATTTGGAAATTGGTTTTTTTTGTTTGGCATCTGCATTGCTGCACTGGAATAATGCCAGGAGCAACTCATCATTTGCCCCGGGAGGATTTAGGAGTTGGTTTTTGTTTGGCATCAGTATCGCAACACTGGAATATGGTACTAGGAGCGAATCATCATATGCACTTGCTTATCAGGAAGCGATGGCTTAGGAGACAGGTTTTAGGTCCCTATCACCTAAGACTTTCAATTTTATGAGCCGTAAGGTTCTCACAAAGCATTTTCTCCCTACGTGTCGTAAGGATCCCGTATGTGTATTTTCTCCTTAGGAGTCGTGGGGACTCCCAAGTGTATTGCTCCTTTGTGAGTCGTAAGGATCTCACGCGGGAATTTTCTCCTCACATAGTCGAGAGGACTTTGTGAGTGCATTTCATCTCTTTTTTACGAGTGTGCGCCTTTTCGGGTTTTCACAAACTCGCCGGCAGTCCTGCTGTTTTTACTCACGGAGCCCTTTCGGGTTTTCATCCGTGCTCATTTTGCTTGTGGACATGCCTTTTTTATTTCTATTCTTTTTATTTTTATTTTTGGTAGGACTTTGGATGTGGTCTCACCGGTAGGACTTGGGAGGGACTGGGATTGTTTTACGCCCGTGGATTGTATACGGTTTTACAGGATGTATGATCCAGACCGTAGGGCCAAAAACATTTTGGGTCTTTGTTGGCGTCTGCATCGCTGCACTGGAATTTTGTACAGGGAGCGACTCATCATTCGCCGTTGGGGTATGGGTTTTAGGATTTGGTTGGCGTCTTCATCGCTGCACTGAAATATGGTACCAGGAGCGACTCATCATTCCCCGTTGGGATATGGGATTTGAAATTTGGTTGGCGTCTGATTTATGGCACCGTATATCGGAGGTTTAGACGGATGCGGCCGATGTAGCAGACTTCGTCAGATTCCCCCTCGCTTGAGGGGTTTTTGATTATGGGGACGCTCTTCCCTGCAGGCGTAAGCCCCTGCAGTTAATTACGCTACCGCATCGCGGTAATAACTTTCTCCTTCTCTAGCTGGTCACTTCGTGTCGTGGGTGTTTGTTTTGTATGTGGTTGCCCGTGGATTGTATACGGAGACTGATTTATGTCGTCGCCCGTAGGGCGTGGACTAGTCCAAATCCGTATTTTCTTAGGTTTGGGTTTGGGGTTTTGGTTTAAGGATACGTTAGCCATATTTGAGGCTAAGATCAACTTAAACGTTGCTAGAATCTGTTCCCCTCCGAAAGACGGCGCACAAGACTGCGATGTCTTGGCACTGAGATTCGGAGCAGATGCTAATTGGTGCTATCCGTTCACCTCTCCGAAGATGCCAAGTTGATTTATGGCACCATATATCGAAGGTTTAAACGGATGCGGCCGATGTAGCAGACTTCGTCAGATTCCCCCTCATTTGAAGGGTTTTTGATTGTGTGGACGCTCTTCCCTGCAGGCGCAAGCCCCTGCAGTTAATTACTCTACCGCATCGCGGTAACAACTTTCTCCTTCTCCAGATGGTCACTTCGTGTCGTGGGTGTTTATTTTGTTTTTGGTTGCCCGTGGATTGTATACGGAGACTAATTTATGTCGTCGCCCGTAGGACGTGGATTAGTCCAAATCCGTATTTTCTTAGATTTGGTTTTGGGGTTTTGGTTTGAGGATACGTTAGCCATATTTGAGGCTAAGATCAACTCAAACGTTTGTTAAGGATACGTTAGTCTAATTTGAGACTAAGATCAACTTAACGGGATCGTTTAGATTTGACAAAAGAGCATTTGGGGGCTCTATTGTTCCAGTTCAGGGACATAGTGGTCCATTGAATGTATGGCCGTCGGGACCCGTCACCTCTCTGACGACGTTGAAGGATTACAACGACAGGTGTCAGAGGAGTTCAGAGATGTACCCTTGGACCAAAGTTGGTTGGGTGATCCATAGTCCAATTTGGGACTAAAGTCTGTTTGAAGGTTTGAGGATACGTTAGCCATATTTGAGGCTAAGATCAACTTAAACGGTTGTTAAGGATACGTTAGTCCAGTTTTGGACTAAGATCGACTTAACGGGATCGTTTAGATCCGACAAAAGAGCGTTTGGGCTCTATTGTTCCAGTTTAGGGACATGGTGGTCCATTGCCAGTTTAGGAACATGGTGGTCCATCTCCAGTTTAGGGACATCGTGGTCCATTTCCAGTTTAGGGACGTAGTGGTCCATAGGTAGTTTAAGGACGCATAAGTCCGTGGGTTTAAGGACCCCACAGTCCGTGTTTTAGTTTAAGGACGCATAAGTCCGTGGGTTTAAGGACCCCACAGTCCGTCTTGATGTGTGGTCATCGGGACCCGTCACCTCTCTGAAGACGTTGAAGGATTACAACGACAAATATCAGAGGAGTTCAGAGATGTACCCTTGAACCAATGAGTTGGTTGAAAAAGCAGATGTGCTCAGTTCAAGATGATTTGAGGACTTATGGCCAGTTTGGGCTAAGTCCAATTATGTTTGAAATATTGGCCCTCTGTTGGTCAATTGAAGGAGAGGCTTTGCCTCTAGAAACTTAGCCAATTGGGCTAAAGCTAGTGTTAAACACTAAAGACCAACAGTGTTGAACACTGGGAATAAGATTAGCAAGTTAGTGTTAAACACTAAAAGATAATCAGTGTTAAACACTGGGAACAGAGTTTTCAAATTAGTGTTAAACACTAAGCAAATCAGTGTTAAACACTACAAATAGAGTTTTCCAAATTAGTGTTAAACACTAAGAAAATCAGTGTTAAACACTGAGGACAAAGTCTTCAGATTAGTGTTAAACACTAAGGAGAGAGGGGCCACGTGTGGACATGTGAGAGCGCCCTGATTCCCTATATTTTATTCTGCAGGTAAGTATTTAACACTTTAGTTCTGACGGCCATCACGTGCGAGCACGTGATGAAAGCCCATGCTCTGTGCGTTATAATGCTCACTAGGGGTCACGTGGTGACACGTGAGGGCGCCCCAGAGTTCTTTTCTATTCCTTGTGCTTCAGAGGTCACGTGGGGCACGTGAGGTGCCTGAGATTAGGCCGAAACTCCTTTCTTCGTTCTGCCATTAAGTGTTAAACACTTTCATTTTTATTTTAGAGCATCACGTGTTGGCACGTGATGGGGATCTGTGCGCCAATTGTTAAAGCATTTGCTGAGGGGTCACGTGATAACACGTGAGGGCGACCAAAGCTTTCATTTCCTTTGCTTTTTCTTTCTGCTTTTTGGGAGTCACATGGGAGCACGTGAGGCATTTCCTCAAAGTTAATTCCTCCTTATTTCCAGGGATCTCTTCAGGGGTCACGTGGGGACACGTGATCTTGGTCTTTTGCATGCATGGAGATCTTTTAAGTCACTTCAATTTATTTTGAGAATTTAATTCTCTGTAAGATTAAGAATTAAATTCTTATTTAGGGTAAAACCCTAATTTCTTTACAAAGGAATTAAATTCCCGAATATGTAAAAGAATTAAATTCTTATATAGGGTTAAACCCTAGTTTCATTTTAGGAGGAATTAAATTCCTGTTTCGAAAGAATTAAATTCTTAAGTAGGGTTAAACCCCAAATATGATTCTGTAGGAATTAAATTCCAATTAGTTTGGGAGAATTAAATTCTCAAAACTCAATTCCCCTTCTAAGTTTAGGATCTGCATGGCAGGATCTCGACCCGATGAGAATTAAATTCTCAACTTATGAGGAAATGTGCTCTGTACAGATCTTCAACCAGAAAAAGAACTAAGTTCTTTTTTTTTATATATAAGAGTTAAACTCTTGGATTTTAAGAATTAAATTATCTTTTGAAGCCTCTCTTTTCTTACCTAGGGTTTTTCCTTCGCAGAGAATTAAATTCTCCTCTCTTTTCTTTTTTTTTTTCCTCTTGAGAATTAAATTCTCCTCCCTCTGTTTCTTCTCCCCAAAAAGTAGTTCCCTTCTCTTCTTTTCTTGGCTCCTATTTATAGGAAAAGGAAGAGAATCAATTTGTTTAGCAAATCTCTCATTAAGAGATTTGATCTGTATGTTGAGAGATTTGATTTGCATTCATCATTAATCTGGGCCTTTAGATTGTTAAGTGAATTTTATTCACCATTGGATTTTAAATCCAAAGATATCCATTTGTTATCTCGGTCAGATTTAGGGGGGAAATCTTTCCAAGTCCAAGATCTTTCCATAAATTGGTGATATTTAATCACCCTTGAATCTTTAATCCAACGGTCCCCATAATCCTTTTCCATTTGGAAAGTTTTAGAGAAAATTTTAGAATTTAATTCTATTAACTGTAAGGCTTTCGAAGCCATTCACGTGCTGACACGTGACCCTTGGTCACGTGTGAGCACGTGACCCCCAATTGAGTCCTCATCTCAGCGTTCATTCACGCTTCAGTTTTAACCATCACGTGTAAACACGTGACCGTTGGTCACGTGTGAGCACGTGATACCTCATTGAGGTAACTTCTGATTTTTAATCAGGGAACAAATTTTAGAATTTAATTCTATTCATTATTTTAGAGGCCTTAAGAGCCCATCACGTGTATGCACGTGACCCATGGTCACGTGTGAGCACGTGATGTCCCATTGGGGTCTTTTCTAAGTTTTTATTATGTCTTTTAACTCCTCCAGCGGGTTATTAAAAGCCCATCACGTGTGGACACGTAATGCCTCATAACTTTTGATCCCGGATGAATTATGAAGCCCATAATATATCAAATCGAAGGGTTTTTCGAGACGATTTTGGTACAATCAGAATTTATCCGGTTCTCATTCGGGAGTTTGTCAAAAAACAGCCCGGAAAATACTGGTTCGTATTTCCTTAAGCGTATCGCTGCCATTTGATACCTTGGACTCTTTTGCGCAGAAATTTTTGGCGGGAACAAATGCCCCCCACTACTTTGCCCACGTAAGTATGTACGTGGGTGAAGTAGTGCAGAGTTATGCAGAGTTATGCATGGCGTATGACCAGTTTCGGGTTGGTGTATCACTTTCAGAATCTTGATCTGAGAAGATAACGAGCGGACACAAGCGTCGTCATTTATCATTGACTCAAATCTTAACTCTTAAGGAATATAGTTCCAATCCCTCATCCCCCATGAGCCGCACCCTTCCATTTCTTTATGTCTTACTCTGGCGTGAAATAGTTTATATGCTCATGAGTAGCTTCTCCCTTTCAGTGGCATGTAGCTTTGGCAAGTGTGGCTCATAGATGGTCGGTCCATCTTGACTTCTTTGCAGGGTAGTGATGGCTTAGGAGACAGGGGTAGGATCTGCCACCTAAGGCTTTTCAACTTTACGAGCCGTGAGGGTCTCATAAAGACTTTTCTCCCTACGAGTCGTGAGGATCTCGTAGGTGTATTTTCTCCTTGGGAACCATGAGGATTCCTAAGTGCGTTTTCTCTTATAAGTCATAAGGATCCTATAAGAGAGTTTTTCCTCTTACGAGTCGAGAGGACCCGTAAGCGGTTGTTTCCCTCCTTGTCGAGATTCGACTTTGGAGAGTGTGACCCGTGGATAGTATGCTAGAGGCCGTTTTGGGCCGACTTGCAGGGTCCCAGTGCTTAGGAAACAGGTTTTTAATCCCTACTGCCTAAGGCTTTATCTCACGAGTCGAGACAAATCGAGAAAATCTCGCAAATACATCAATTTCCTCACGAGTCGAAACGGATCGAGCAGATCTCGCAAGAATATCCTAACGTCACAGTTAACCTCTGCTCTTTACGACAGAAGTCCGTTAGGATCTGTGGTACTTATGGTTTTGGCCGTCGTACCGTCGCATGAGCTGATATATTCCTCGATAGGCAATCGTGCTGTTCGAGTAGCCCTGCGACTGCCGTGTCTCTGATCCCTTCGGTGGCTGGACAAGATGTCTTCAAGTAATCCTCCTTGGCAGTTTGACCGTCGGAAGAGCAAGCGTTAGGAATTTGCCATGCCGCTTTTTACTTGAGGTTAGGCTCATTTTGGAGAGTCCCGATGAGTCATAACCACTCCGCGCTGGTGTGGGATGATCTCCGATAGTCTTTCAGGCTTTATATGACTTGCCGTTAAGACCCTGAAGCTAGGAATTTGGCCTTTGCTTCATTTGCTGGCATTGCGTCCTCTGTATCGAGACGAATGTCATGGTTGTCTCTAGGTTGCTGATGAACCGTCGAGGTTTGGAACTAGGGATTTTGCCGTGGCTCCTTTTGGTGATGTTGCGTCTGCTGTATCGAGACGAACGTCGAGGTGGTGACCACTCCACACTGGGATGATCTCCGGTGGTCTTTCAGGCTTTATATGACTTGCCGTTAAGACCTTGAAGCTAGGAATTTGGCCTTCGCTTCGTTTGCTGGCATCGCGTCCTCTGTATCGAGACGAATGTCATGGTTGTATCTAGGTTGCTGGTGAACCGTCGAGGTTTGGAACTAGGGATTTTGCCATGGCTCCTTTTGGTGATGTTGCATCTGCTGTATCGAGACGAACGTCGAGGTGGTGACCACTCCGCACTGGTGCGAGATAATCTCCGATTGTCTTTCAGGCTTTATATGACTTGCCGTTAAGACGCATGAAGCTAGGAATTTGGCCTTCGCTTAGTTTGCTTTGGCGCGTCTGATCCTGCTGGGGGAAGAGCGCCGGGGTGGCATTTCATCTGCTGTATCGAGACGATCGTCGAGGTGGTGACCACTCCGCGCTGGTGCGAGATGATCTCCGATTGTCTTTCTGGTTTTATATGAGTTACCGTCAAGACGTATGAACCTAGGAATTTGGTCTTCACTTCGTTTGCTGGCATTGCGTCTGCTGTATCGAGATGAATGTTATGGTTGTGACCACTCCATGTGGGATGATCTCTGATTGTCTTTTCGGTTTTATATGAGTTACCGTCAAGACGTCGAAGCTAGGAATTTGGCCTTCGCTTCGTTTGCTTTGGCGCGTCCGAATCCTGCTGGGGGAAGAATGCTGGGGTGACATTTCATCTGCTGTATCGAGACGATCGTCGAGGTGGTGACCACTCCGCGCTGGTGCGAGATGATCTCCGATTGTCTTTCCGGTTTTATATGAGTTACCGTCAAGACGTTGAAGCTAGGAATGTGGCCTTCGCTTCGTTTGCTGTGGCTGCTGTATCGAGACGAATGCTGAGATGGAGCTGGGATTTTGCCGTCACTCCGCTTTGTTTCGACCATGAGGTCTTTTGTTGATGTTGTTTCTGCATCCTGTTGGACTGCGAAGGAACGCCATTATTGACATCTCGTCTACTGTATCGAGACGAATGTTGAGGTGGAGCTGGGATTTTGCTGTTGCTCCGCTTGATGGTGTAACATCTGTGTCATGCTGGAATGAGGAGGCCCACCGTTGTTGGTCTTCGGGCTGCAGATATGGCCATTAAGATTTGGAACTAGGGACTTTGCCATGGTTCCGTTTTGTTGCGACTTTGAGGTCGATTGTTGACGTCATGTCTGTATCTGGTTGGAGTGAGGAGAAACGCCGTTGGTGATCTCTAAGTTGTCGATGTTGACGTCGAGACCCTGAAGCTCGGTATCTTCGTTTGCTTCATTTGTTGATATTGTGTCTGCGATATTGCGACAAATGTCGAGGTTGCCTCTAGGTTGTCTATGAACCGTCGAGATTAGGCTTCGCTTTCTGATGGAGCCTGGTGGGGAAGTATGGTTCCCTCTTTGTTTGTGCCGCTGGATTGTATACAGGGATCGATGTGATCTCACCTGTAGGGAAAAAAGTTTCATTCTTTCATTTTTTTTTATTCTTTCCGCGATGCTCTATCATTTCAGCTTTTTATATCGTGAAAATCGCGATTGCCCAATCATTTCGGCTATTTTTAGCGGTGCCCAATCATTTCGGCTATTTTTCTTTTTACTCGCTGCTTTTTATTGCGAGTTGCCCAATCATTTCGGCTATTTTCCATGCATACATTTTTACTTGTTGATTTTGTTTGCAAGTTGCCCCATCATTTCGGCTATTTCGTATGCATTTTTTTTTGGCTCGCTAATTTTTTTTGGCGAGTAGGGGATTTGGGATCTGATGCCAATCTTGGCATTAGCATCGCTGCGACTGGAATATTGCCAGGAGCGAATCATCATTTGCCGTGAAAGGACTTAGAATTTGATACCAGTTTAGGCATCAGTATTGCTGCAACTGGGATATTGCCAGGAGCGAATCATCATTTGCCTCTGTCGATGCCGAATAAAGGTGGCTTAGTAAACAGGGTTAGGGTCCTGTCGACTAAGGCTTTTGACTTCATGAGCCGTAAGGGTCTCACAAAGGGATTTCTCCCTACAAGTCGTGAGGATCTTGTAGGTGTATTTTCTCCTTAGGAATCGTGAGGATTCGTAAGTGTATGCCCCTCTGTAAGTCGTAATGATTCTACAAGAGGGTTTTCTTCTTATGAGTCGAGAGGACTCACAAGGGTTGTTCACCGTGCGAACATATCCCTAGTCATGGATGGGACTTGGTTAGGGAAATGTTTATTCGTGCCCGTGGATTGTATACAAGGGTCAGTATTGAGCTGCTTGTAGGGCCATATCGGAGGTTGTGGGGTTGCTTAAGAACAGGTTCAGGTCTCTGTAACTTAAGACTTTCAAATCTTATGAGCCATGAGGGTCCCATAAGAGAGTTCTCCTTACGAGTCGTGAGGATCTCGCAAGTGTAATTTCTCCTTAGGAATCCTGAGGATCTCTAAGTGTATTGTTCCCTTGTGAGTCGTAAGGATCTCACACAGGTGGTTTCTCCTTACAAGGTCGAGAGGACCCTGTAAGTGTCTTTTAACGAGGTTGCGCCCTTTCGGGTTTTCACAAACACTCGCCGGTAGCCCTGCTGTTTTTACTCACGGAGCCCTTTCGGGTTTTCATCCGTGCCCATTTTGCTTCTGGACATACCGTCTTTTCTTTTTTTTCTTCTTTTTTTGTCTTTTTTTTTAACGAGGTTGCGCCCTTTCGGGTTTTCACAAGACTCGCTGGTGGCCCTGCTTTTTTTTTTTAATCACGGAGCCCTTTCGGGTTTTAATCCGTGCCCATTTTGCTTCTGGACATACCGTCTTTTCTTTTTTTTCTTTTTTCTTTTTTAACGAAGTTGCGACCTTTCGGGTTTTCACAAGACTCGCCGGTAGCCCTGCTTTTTTTTTACTCACGGAGCCCTTTTGGGTTTTCATCCGTGCCCATTTTGCTTATGGACATACCGTTTTTTTTTTGTTTTTTTGTTTTTTTTAACCACGCCAGCCTGAAGGTGCCGCGGGTTGGTATTAGTTTAACGACGTTTCAGTCAACAGCCAGTTTTAGGACATGGTGGTCCATCGTTAGTTTAACGACGTTTCGGTCTACCGTCGCCGTATTTGAGACGCATCTCTAGTTTACTGACTTTTCGGTCTATGGGGCTTTCCCTAAGAATGAGCATGATGCCCCCGGCATATTCACCGTTTTCGTAGCATGTTGTTGTGGCGGGTTTACTTTCCACTTTTCGGGCAGCGCGAACTTGCCCTGTTGGTATTGGTCTTCAACCCAGTTTTTGAAGACGTAGCAATTTTCGAGTGGGTGACCCATTATTCTGTGGTAGGGACAATAGTTATGATTGTTAACGTCACCTGGTTGCAATGGACGTTTTGGATCTGGCAGAGTGATGAGCCCGCTGCGCACTGCTAGCTCGAACAATCTCTTTGTTTTATCTTTGGGAAACGAGTAAGGAGGTTTCAATTTCTCATTGAGGTATCGCGGCTTGTTGTTTTGACGACAAAACGGTCTCGGGTTATTCGGCTGTTGTTGAGTGTTGGCAACCAAGGCCGTTTTTTCCTTTTCCTTTCTCATTTCGTTTGCTCCGTCGTTTGCGGGTCCGAGATTCTTTCCGGGTAGCGTGAGATTGTACGGCTGAACATTCTCGCAACTCTCCAATTCTTTTGTTTTAGAAATGAATTCCTTGAAGAGAGGGTTGAGGGCGGCTTCTTCATCAGAATCGCTTCCAAAGGTGAGAACTCGTGATCCCCCGGGCTCGTCCCTATGACAATTGCCGGCAACTCTTTTATGCTCATCTGTCGTATTTTTTCACTGTCTACGAGCTTCCCGTTTTATTCTATTGACGTGTTGTCTATGAGCGACATATCCTTGCCACCAACACTTAAAGGAGTTGCAGTCTTCAGTAGGATGTGCGATCCTCTGATGATATAAGCAGAAGTTAGGGTGTACGTCCGTTTCATCAAAATGTATACCACCAGGAGAATTTTTTCTGAAAGTGGGCGGCCTCATCCCCATTGATATGGCTTTGGCGAATCGTTTCCTTGTCTTGATCCTTCCTTCATTTGCGGAGGATGTACTTTGATCTGGTGGGAGTGTTTCGACCCTTTTGTCCAGTCGCCGGCGTTTGGCCTTTTCAAATATGTCCATCTCACGCTCCCGGTCGGCTTTACTTTTCAGACGAATCTCATTCAGGAAGGCATCGATCATCTCGTCTGACGGCCACAGAAGTTCTGGTTCAGGATCCGCCCCCGGTTTCTCGGTGCAAGGAGCCACTTTATCATCTATCAAGGAGTGAGAGATCACATGACAACTTGCTACGTAGTCCTCAGATTCATCTGATGAGTCTTCTCCATCGTTTTCGTCCTCGAGGACGTGGCTGAGAAATTCTTGGAGCGTGATTGGAATCCGCGCCTTCTGGTTATACTCTTCCAGCGCGTCAATCTGTTTCTGCAAATCCGTGCGCTTGTCGCCAGGCTTCACGTGCTTCTTGGATTTCTCCTTCTTTTTCGAAGATTTCGACGGCTGGGTATGAATGCTTTGGCTATCACCACCGATATTTGGAATTGGGCGCGGCTTCAGCATCCCCTTGATGATCTCAGGTTCCAACGGGTTCTTCCATCTAATCGCCGGGCACATCTGAAGATCATTTAGCATCCTTTTGGTCTTGGCCGAAAGAGCCACCTCCCATGGAGCTTCCTCAACAAAAGAGCATGTTGCCCCCGGTGTGTTTGTCTTCTTAGGAGTGTGAGGCTGTGGCGGGTTCACCATCCAGTTTTCGGATAACGCGAACTTTAGCCACCTTTGGGCGCTCTCACGTGTCCACACGTGACCCCTCTGTCTTTAGTGTTTAACACTTATTTGCAGAACAAAGTAAAAGGAAATCAGGCCCCATCTTCAGATGCCTCACGTGCTCACACGTGATGACCTGAAAGCTAAGTGTTTAACACATATTTGCAGCCTTAAGGGTAAAATAAAGGAGTTTCAGCCCAATCTCAGGCGCCTCACGTGACCCCACGTGACCACCCCATTTTTAGTGTTTAACACTATTTTTAAAGCGCATCACGTGGGAACACGTGATCGTCAAATACCTTCTAGTGTTAACACTATTTCAAAACCAACCTAACCCAAAATAGCTAAGTTTTTCAAGAGGCAGGATCCCCCTTTGACTGAACTTCAAATATACCCTTGTTTTCCAAACTTGATCATTTCACATGACATTCAAAGTAAACTCCAGAGCCGTGATGAATGGTCAGTGCCTAATAAAAGACAAGATGTTGTCAGAGCCCCCAAACCTCTGTTTAGCACTGTTGAATGATGAGGGGCTGAACCCAGACAAATGTCTAATGGCCCAAAGGGCCAATATTTCAAACACAATTGGACTTAGCCCAAACTGGCCATAAGTCCTCAAATCATCTTGAACTGAGCACATCTGCTCTTTGAACCAACTCATTGGTTCAAGGGTACATCTCTGAGCTCCTCTGATATTTGTCGTTGTAATCCTTCAACGTCTTCAGAGAGGTGATGGGTCCCGACAGCCATACATTGTTAGTTATATGTATGCCCTAGAGGCCATTACTGTACATAGGATGTATATTGTAGTGGATGCTGGGACATATATAGGGAAGACTTTCTTGCTCGACATGATAGTATGCTATCTGGTTGCTCTTTACCTTAACGTGTATACTGATTGTCTCTCTGATACATGTTGGTAAAGCCCTTAGGATGTGTACTTGACTACCTGGACTATGATGCGGATCATACTAGTGGGGACAGGTAGTCCATAAGTACATCCTTCAAAGTCCCTAGTCGTGGGTGTATCGAGATGGGGCATCGATATACCAGAGTAGACTAGCGTATACCTTCTCGACCCATACAGATGGGCGATGGATGATCCCATATCCATTGGTGTTTGACATCAGAGATGATATACGGGTGCTCAGTGGAGACTGGGTACACTGGACGGACTCGCCGAGAACTCCCAGATGGTATTATACCTCACGTCAGATGGCAGTTCTCTGGTGACACTGGTACAGAGTAGTCTGTTGACCCGAGATCGTCATAGAGTCTTGTGTGGTTCCCACTGTGCTTTGATTTCCATCTTACCACGTCCAAGAGGGCGTGCAAAACGGTGGTTCTTGGGTACAGTCCCGAATCACATGGAGGCAATGAGCGATAGGAGGGGATTCGTCTCTCCCGGTATAGGGAGTTGATGTTGCGCTGTGTTCGATTGGCTATAACAGGAAATCCCTGGCCAGGGTTGCTGAGATTTACTGGTAAGTGTTACCAGTAGTTTCTCGAATTGTTATAGACCTCATATCGACACGACTTATCGAGCTATTGGGGTCTGACGTTTACCACCCCTAGGCGAGATATGCGACATATCAGACGATCAGACCGGACTGTACGGTAGTGTTACTGGTTGGATTCACTGGAGTGTGAGCGGGCTTGCTCGTCGATCTTCTGATCGCTCAATACCCAGGTGGCCGTTACGTTTAGCAGACCGCTTGCGGCTTGTGGGTGTTTGATATGATCATCACCTGCTGCCGGCGTATTGACGAGTCTTTAGAGTCCTACACAAAGGTTTCCTGGCTCAAGCGAAACGAAATAGGAGCGCATATGAGATATGTGCGGGACCGAGAATAATTCGTGTATATGATACCGTATTTTATTCTCGGGATGAATGTATCGATTGGTTGTATGCGATATAACCTAGTTATCGATTCAAGCGTTGATTCGATAAGCCGATACATTGAATACTAGTCGGTTGTGTGTGACATGACCGGATCATTGAATCAAGTGTTGATTTAATGATTTAATGCATAATTATATATTTGATATATTACTTTGCACTAACTAGTATTGGTTCACTTTAAACGGATTTTCTCACTTGGTTTGTGCACATTGTATATGTGATATACTTTTGTACACATGATTGTATCATGTTTGATGATACATGCTTTTTGGTTAAGTGTAAAGAATTAAACCATGGTTAAGTTGGAAATTAGGGTTTTGTTTTATCCATTATTTATTCATTTATTTATTTTGGAAGATATTAAGCATAAAGAAATGAAATGGTGGCTAATTTTGGACTTGCATGTTGAAGCTTCATGAAGCTTTGACTTAGTCACCATTTTGTCTCATGCTTAACCCTAACCACTCCACTCAACCCTAGTTGATTCTCTACACTTCACCGTGGTTAGATTATGATAAGCATTCCTTTTATTTTCTATTTTGAAATTAACTTATCATAACAATATTCATCTTCTTCTTCCTTTCTTCACTTGAAGAAAGCAAGCTCCATCAATGGTGATTGATGGAAATGAGTGAGAAATCCAATTCTAAAGTCTACCCACTTCCTATTTCTTCATCCTCTACCTCTTGCCAAGTAGTAGAGTGTGTTTCCTTCACAAGTTTTCATGACTTGGTGATGGTGGAGCTTGATTTAGCGATGCCTCGACGTAGATCATCTTCGGCATGGACATCGACGACCTAGCTCGCCATTTCTCTGACGAAGCCGACGCTAGAGCTCGGGAATTCATTTGGACAGCAAAGGGACTTCGTTGCGGAGCTATGGAGGTGGAGCACCGGATCTACAAAGGTTGTATTTCCGTTTCTTTGTAGTTAAGTTGTTAACTAGATTATATTTTCGCCTAGATTTCTAGCCAACGGTCCGTAGTCGGGTTTCTCGGCACCTAGAATTTTTGAAATTGGCATGGTTGATGGCTTGTGAGATCTCACTAGTGTGCCTAGGAACCCTACAGTGGTATCAGAGCCTAGCGAGAGCCTTAGGCGAAGTCTAGACGACGTTTGAATCCCGATCGAACCCGAAACCCTATTTTTCCCATGCTCTCTGTACTTTTTTCAAAACAGTGCATTTTTCCACATTAAAAATATGCAGAAAATTAAGCAGGGTATTATATGAATTACTGTGAAATACGGGGGCCTAATTCAATTAAACCACCGCGGAACCGCGGCACGTGCTTGGCATGTGCGGCGGTTCCGCGGCCTTATGGTCTCCTCTTGCGTTGACTTTTGCACAGTAATTCCTATTTTACAGTGATGAGTTCTCTGGGTATTTTTAATATTTATTCAAGAGTTGAATAATCTGGGATGTTTTGGAGCTTCGATGATTCGATCGGGTTTATCAGACTTTGTCTATTTGGCTTTCCGGATAATTTTTGAATATGTTAAAAAGTTCGACCGGATATAAATACCCAATTTTTCCCCTGTCGGGAAATTTCCAAGTGTTGGATTTTTCGTAGTTTAACAACGTTCTAAGTAGTGAAAGTAACGCGATGGTCCCTCTAGAAGACAACAAACCTTAACTCAATTATGTGACCGTCTTGAACTGCCCTTTGAACCTTCGGGTTTGGGGCAGTACGGCGTGCCACATGTGAGGCGTTGGCTTGACCCTTCTATGGCTGGACCGTTGGTACTGAGGCACGAACTGAATGTTTTTAGACTTATTTCAAGAGTTGATCTGTTTCGGGAAAACTTGGGTGTTTGACTGTTTGATCGAAAAGTTTAACATTTTCTATTTATCTGGAATGGGATACAATACTTGGAATTCACAATAAGTTATGAGATAACTGAATGAATGTTATAAACATAGCAGTTTAGTCTCACTTGATCGGTTGCCACGGAATTTTGATGTGATCAAAAGTCCGTCGCAATCACATAGCGTACGCGGATACTCGCCGGGTAAACTTAATAGACAGCCTCACTCCATAGCCCCGACCAAGTGACTGTAGGAGAACCCCGTCGCCGAAAGCATCCGTTCGGGTGCTCGCGGTAGCGGTGTTCCGCCTTGGTGCACTTCGTCGACGGTATCAGGGGTGCGGCCGCCTACTAAAGTTTGCGACGAGAATTCGATCAGGATGTCGGGAATCTTGTTGAATTGCCCGACTTGATATTGAAAAGTGTTTTCGATTTTGAGACTAAAATGCGGGGTTTATAAATGTTTGGAATGCGATGTCTAAGTAATTCATTTGGTCAGGCATGCGATGTCTGAGGTGGTTGCGGATTCCAACTGTTGTAGTTTTACACTTTCTTTTCTGTGACCGTAAGTGTAATATGTGATATCGCCGGTTTCGTTGCTATATGTCAACGAAAATTGGGATGCGCATATTTACTTACGTTGATGACATGTGATGTTATGTGTTGCTGGATATATTATATTGGATCGTCGTGTTTGAATAGCCGGGGTTTTTTATGTGAGATGAGTGTTTTTCATTTTCATTCATGTAAAAACTTGTATGTAATATTCTTTTATTGGGACACTTCCAGATTGCGGAAGATGTCGCCCTTTGTATATTATTTACTTTTCCGCACTAGGATAGACCCAAGGAGGGGAGCACAAGTAACCGGGTTCTGGAGTCCAGTGGGAGACCAACTCGAGAAGTCGAGTCCGGGCCTCCTAACTCTAGAATTGGTAGGGTTGCTTGCCGCTCTCGTAGGGGTCTAGGGGTGTGGGTTTGGATATTCATCGCGACCGTGGAATCCGTGTTTTATACTGGCTCGTATTGAAAACACGGACGTCCTAGTATATCCAATATTTCATATGTTTCTTCTGCTGCGATATCTGTGATGTGATCATGTGATGTTCTGTGATAGATATTGTATATAGTATATATGATATAATATATAGACATTACTTATGTTTTACACCCGCGCTAGCCCTGTCCCGCTCTGCCGTTAGTTACCTAACCTAACGGTGCACGAGGGGACATCGAGGCGAATGCGGATGGCATAAGTGTACGTCGTATTTATCTGTGATGTTTAGGTACATTAAATGATGGGACTTCATTAATATGATTAATGAAATAAAAGAAACCTAAGATGTTGTAGAATCGAATTTCAAAATAAAACAGGTAGCTACAGTTCTTGCTTTGCATAGCGGTATATGTGATATATCCTGCACCTTATTCGATGAGGAAAGGACCGAGATCCCTTCACCGGGAGTGACTCCTTTAGCAATAACTGGCAGATGCTACACACTCGGTTTGTCTTTTGATTGCTTTTAAGAGTTTTTGCTTTGCACAGTGATATATATGATTTATCCCGCACCTCATTCGACGAGGAAAGGACCGACGATCCCTTCACCGGGAGTGACTCCTTTAGCAAAACTAGAAAAGCCTCAAAAACACTCCATTTTAAAATCATTTGATTCTACGACGATATCAAGTTCATTACGCAATAGGTTTTCAAAAAACCCTGTCGTAGCCCTCCGTCATTTCAGATAAGTACTAGTTAGTATTCGTGCTGCGGTTGTTTGGCTTCCGTCAAGGCGTAGTGTACGGTAGCTAACTAGTGCATATCTGCTAGCATATGATGCGATTGGATTAGGGTATTCGTACGGCGTTGTTTGGCCTCCGTCAAGGGTCGTGCGGGTGGGTTTAATTCAATCAGGAAATGACGGGTTGAACTTGACTAGCGGACTATGGGTGTTCGGCCTCCGTCAAGGTCATAGGACGCTAGGGGTAGAATATTATCGGGAATTTCAAGTGTTGAAATTTGCAATGAGATTGCATACCTTCTATGAGATAGTTGGATCCCGATACCCGCTGCGAGTAAGAGTTACTCCTGGGAGACTTTTACACATTACAATTAGCCGATCAAGTAGGTGTCTAGAAAGGTGTCAACGGGGTTACGCCTCTGGGAAATTGAGGTTTACATTAATTAGGTTCGTGCGAAAGCACGGGGGACCTCCCTCAAAGTACCGACACTGGCCTGGCTGAAAGATTGGCGAACTTGTAGTGTGTAATTAATCCCGGCTAGTCTTTCCTTTTAGGGTTTGATGGAAGATTTGATAAAAAGCAGTGGGAGCCATCCGGATTAGATAAAATAATAACCAATCTATTCTTGCAAGAGCGCACGCTGAGTGTTTTCTTCTCTCTCTCTCCAGGTAGCGATCATATCACGCCTTAATCAAGATAATAATACGGAATATTGACCGAACCCGCTTGTTATACTGAGCTGGGGAACGTTGGTCCCGCTCCAACTTATAATTGTTATAAGACAGAGCAGGAAATTGAGGATTACCAGAATTCCCGCGCCGCCCAAACGAAGAGAGTGCATGCTGATACATCATCTTCGGGTGTGTTCATTACAAAGAACTGTTTCTCTGTATCCTCTACGTCCTGGGTATGTGATACCAGATCAGGATCCAAGATATGTAATATGTTACATAGGGCTACATAAAGGTAGAGAACTGAGAACGGGTGATAAGTTTCATGAGGCAGAAAACGGGGCAAGTGTTGCAGCCAAGTCTGTTGGTCACTGTCACCCTGTATTACAAATACATTGATTCTGAACGAATGTTATTAGATACCAAACCTGTTATACAAAATCATATCACTCTCTTTATTAGTAAAGAAATGATAAAATTTTGTATTGTTGGATAATGTTTTGAACATTTCCTATATCAAAAGTTGATCGGTTCAGGCACGTTATCTAAAAGCGTTGATGTTCTAAATCAAACTACAGTTCTTAGTATACGGAACACACACAAGAGGAAGAGTTCAGAAATGAACGAGTCCTTCTTGAGGTATTGTAGACTAGGTCATATCAATGCGACCCGACTAGCTGAAGTTACATTTAGATGCATATTTAAATCAGTTTGAATTTACATCTTGTGAAACTTGCCAGTCATGTCACAGAGATAAGATGACCATAGCTCCGTTTACTGGAAACAGAGAAAGTGTTAATGAACTCTTGCGATGATACATGTTGATGTATATAGGTCCCCTGTCTACACTTGCCAAGACCGGTTCTTTATACTTCATTACATTCTCTGATGATCTTTCGAGATTCAGACCTATGTTCCTGTTGAAACACAAGTCCAAACCTTTTGAGATATTCACAGAATATAAGACAGAAGTAGAGAACCAATACGGGTATAAGTATTATGTCCTTTGATGTGATCAAGGAGGAGAATACTTGAGCACGAAATTCTTGGACTTTTCTAAATGAGAATGAGATTCTCTCTCAGCATTACTCCTCCGTATACACCATAGCACGATGGTATATCGGGGCGGAGCAGATACACCCTATTTGATATGGTGTGCTCAATGATGAGTACTACTGAGTCACCTATTTCCTTTTGGGAGTTATGCACTTGAGAAGCTGCATACCTATTGAAAAGGATTCAAATTCAAATCAGTTGCCTACCACTTCATATGTGATATAATAAGGGAAGAGCCGATCTCTTAAGTTGGTTAAGATTTGGGGTTGTCCGAGCTATGTCTGAAAAGCAAAATCCGGACAAGCTCGAGGCAAGGTCTGTTATGTATAACTGGAAAGCTTCCAGCTATACAAACTACAGCTGATGATTTGATAGAACCAAAGGATTCATTAGATTCCAACGAACCTCAGCCTCTACGCCGATCTAGTAGGGTTCCTCACCCACCTGAGAGATACTTCTGTTTCTCTATGACAGTGGGAGCGAGGATTGCATCATGAGATGATGACCCAACTAGTTTCGAGCTGGCCATCAGGAGTGTGACTCTGTAAGAATGGCCGGATGCTTAGCGATCTGAGATAGAATCCATGTACACCAACAAAGTATGGACTTTGGTTGCTATATCTGAAGGGTTAAATCCCCATCAGGAGCAAGTATATCTTGAGAAGATTACTTGGTGTACATCGAAAAGTTGAGACTTTCAAAGCTAGACTTGTTAAAAGTTTGCATCATTTACCAGGCGTGGATTATGATGAAACCTTTTTCAAGTAACAAAGCTTAAGTCCATCCAGATCCTACTTGCCACGGCTACATACCATGACTACGATATCTGGTGCTTGGGTGTCATGACAGCTTTTCTAAATGATGTTTTTGAAAAGGGCGTCTATAAGTACACAGCCAGAGGGCTTCGTAGACAGTGGGAGCAGCGGAAACGTGTACAAGATGCTTTATAGGATAAAGCAGGCATCGCGGAGTTGGAACATCTGTTTTGATGAAGTAGTCAAAGAGTTTGACATCATCAAAATGGTAGATGAACCTTGTATATACAAAAAGGTAGTAGGGAGTATGGTGGTGATCCTCGTAGAGTACGTGGATGACATACTCTTGATAAGAAAGGAGTTTCCTATGCTACGCTCGATCAATTTCCGCTTATCACAATGATTCTCCACAGAGGATCAAAGTGATACCTACTAAATCCTAAGCTTTGGATCTATGAGATAGATCTAACAGGATATTAGGATACTCACTAGTTGTAGTGAGATGGTATCAATCGATCCTGGGGAGAATCACTGGAAAGGTTCCAGGGTGATAAAGACGGCTGAATGTCAGTCGCAGGCATTGTCTTTACCCTCAGCAAAGGGACGGTATGTTGGAAGAGTTCCAAGCTAGATACCGAGGCATACTAGACGATTAAGGCTGGATACATCGCTACTTAAGATGCTACCAAAGAGGCAGTCTGGGTGTATATTAGTTCATGAGATGAACTACGTTCCTACCATTGTGAGACAATGGAATTGTGGCTTATGCCAAGAAACGCTGGTCCCATCAGTGATCCAGACATATTCTAAGACAGTGTCACCTGATCATGGAGATGCTTGATCTCCAAGGGATCGAGGTTAGGAGAGTAGACTAAGAGGACAAACACAGCGAATCCACTCACAAAGGCCTGTTCCCAGAGAGAGACTTTTATGGGATGGTTGAGTATGAGATACTACAACCACTGCTACAGATGGCCCTAGTTCAAGTGGGAGATTGTTAGTTATATGTATGCCCTAGAGGCCATTACTGTACATAGGATGTATATTGTAGTGGATGCTGGGACATATATAGGGAAGACTTTCTTGCTCGACATGATAGTATGCTATCTGGTTGCTCTTTACCTTAACGTGTATACTGATTGTCTCTCTGATACATGTTGGTAAAGCCCTTAGGATGTGTACTTGACTACCTGGACTATGATGCGGATCATACTAGTGGGGACAGGTAGTCCATAAGTACATCCTTCAAAGTCCCTAGTCGTGGGTGTATCGAGATGGGGCATCGATATACCAGAGTAGACTAGCGTATACCTTCTCGACCCATACAGATGGGCGATGGATGATCCCATATCCATTGGTGTTTGACATCAGAGATGATATACGGGTGCTCAGTGGAGACTGGGTACACTGGACGGACTCGCCGAGAACTCCCAGATGGTATTATACCTCACGTCAGATGGCAGTTCTCTGGTGACACTGGTACAGAGTAGTCTGTTGACCCGAGATCGTCATAGAGTCTTGTGTGGTTCCCACTGTGCTTTGATTTCCATCTTACCACGTCCAAGAGGGCGTGCAAAACGGTGGTTTTTGGGTACAGTCCCGAATCACATGGAGGCAATGAGCGATAGGAGGGGATTCGTCTCTCCCGGTATAGGGAGTTGATGTTGCGCTGTGTTTGATTGGCTATAACAGGAAATCCCTGGCCAGGGTTGCTGAGATTTACTGGTAAGTGTTACCAGTAGTTTCTCGAATTGTTATAGAACTCATATCGACACGACTTATCGAGCTATTGGGGTCTGACGTTTACCACCCCTAGGCGAGATATGCGACATATCAGACGATCAGACCGGACTGTACGGTAGTGTTACTGGTTGGATTCACTGGAGTGTGAGCGGGCTTGCTCGTCGATCTTCTGATCGCTCAATACCCGGGTGGCCGTTACGTTTAGCAGACCGCTTGCGGCTTGTGGGTGTTTGATATGATCATCACCTGCTACCGGCGTATTGACGAGTCTTTAGAGTCCTACACAGAGGTTTCCTGGCTCAAGCGAAACGAAATAGGAGCGCATATGAGATATGTGCGGGACCGAGAATAATTCGTGTATATGATACCGTATTTTATTCTCGGGATGAATGTATCGATTGGTTGTATGCGATATAACCTAGTTATCGATTCAAGCGTTGATTCGATAAGCCGATACATTGAATACTAGTCGGTTGTGTGTGACATGACCGGATCATTGAATCAAGTGTTGATTTAATGATTTAATGCATAATTATATATTTGATATATTACTTTGCACTAACTAGTATTGGTTCACTTTAAACGGATTTTCTCACTTGGTTTGTGCACATTGTATATGTGATATACTTTTGTACACATGATTGTATCATGTTTGATGATACATGCTTTTTGGTTAAGTGTAAAGAATTAAACCATGGTTAAGTTGGAAATTAGGGTTTTGTTTTATCCATTATTTATTCATTTATTTATTTTGGAAAATATTAAGCATAAAGAAATGAAATGGTGGCTAATTTTGGACTTGCATGTTGAAGCTTCATGAAGCTTTGACTTAGTCACCATTTTGTCTCATGCTTAACCCTAACCACTCCACTCAACCCTAGTTGATTCTCTATACTTCACCATGGTTAGATTATGATAAGCATTCCTTTTATTTTCTATTTTGAAATTAACTTATCATAACAATATTCATCTTCTTCTTCCTTTCTTCACTTGAAGAAAGCAAGCTCCATCAATGGTGATTGATGGAAATGAGTGAGAAATCCAATTCTAAAGTCTACCCACTTCCTATTTCTTCATCCTCTACCTCTTGCCAAGTAGTAGAGTGTGTTTCCTTCACAAGTTTTCATGACTTGGTGGAGCTTGATTTAGCGATGCCTCGACGTAGATCATCTTCGGCATGGACATCGACGACCTAGCTCGCCATTTCTCCGACGAAGCCGACGCTAGAGCCCGGGAATTCATTTGGACAGCAAAGGGACTTCGTTGCGGAGCTATGGAGGTGGAGCACCGGATCTACAAAGGTTGTATTTCCGTTTCTTTGTAGTTAAGTTGTTAACTAGATTATATTTTCGCCTAGATTTCTAGCCAACGGTCCGTAGTCGGGTTTCTCGGCACCTAGAATTTTTGAAATTGGCATGGTTGATGGCTTGTGAGACCTCACTAGTGTGCCTAGGTACCCTACATACATTTTATTGGACCACCATGTCCCTAAACTGGTATTGGACCACCATGTCCCTAAACTGGCGATGGACCACTATGTCCCTAAACTGGAACAATCGAGCCCAAATGCTCTTTTGTCGGATCTAAACGATCCCGTTAAGTTGATCTTAGTCTCAAATCAGGCTAACGTATTCTTAACAAATGTTTAAGTTGATCTTAGCCTCAAATATGGCTAACGTAGTCTTAAACCTTCAAACAGACTTTAGTCCCAAATTGGACTATAGATCCCCCAATCAACTTTGGTTCAAGGGTACATCTCTGAACTCCTCTGGTATTTGTCGTTGTAATCCTTCAACGTCGTCAGAGAGGTGATGGGTCCCGACGGCCAAACATTTAACGGACCACTATGTCCCTAAACTGGAACAATAGAGCCCAAATGCTCTTTTGTCGGATCTAAATGATCCAGTTAAGTCGATCTTAGTCTCAAATCGGACTAACGTATCCTTAACAAACGTTTAAGTCGATCTTAGCCTCAAATATGGCTAACATATCCTTAAACTAAAACACCAAACCTAAATCTAAGTAAATACGGATTTGGACTAATCCGCGTCCTACGGGCGACGACATAAATTAGTCTCCGTATACAATCCACGGGCAACCACAAACAAAACAAACACCCACGACACGAAGTGACCATCTGGAGAAGGAGAAAGTTGTTACCGCGATGTGGTAGCGTAATTAACTGCAGGGGCTTGCGCCTGCAGGGAAGAGTGTCCCCACAATCAAAAACCCCTCAAGCGAGGGGGAATCTGACGAAGTCTGCTACATCGGACGCATCCATCCAAACCTCCGATACACGGTGCCATAAATCAACTTGGCATCTTCGGAGAGGTGGACGGATAAAACCAATTAGCATCTTCCCCGAATCTCAGGCAAGACGTCCATGTCTTGACTGCCATTCGGAGGGGAACAGATTCTGGCACGCCCGGTGGGACCTCTTCCTCTTTCCACTCCACACTTCGTGGGTCGTGTTCGCGAACGAATCGCGGTTTGTTGTGGTTGCCTGTGGATTCTAGGTACTAATATTTGGTGTCTTGCTCCGTGCAGAAAATAGAAGATCAATGGCTTCAAACTGCACTACCTGCAACTGCAACTCTCGCTCCGTCATGTAGGGTTCCTAGGCACACTAGTGAGGTCTCACAAGCCATCGACCATGGCAATTTCAAAAATTCTAGGTGCCGAGAGACCCGACTACGGATCGTTTGCTAGAAAACTAGGCGAAAAAGCTAACTAGTTAACACTTAACTAAGAGATACGGAAATACAACCTTTGTAGATCCGGTTCTCCACCTCCATAGCTCCGCAACGAAGTCGTCTCCGCTGTCCAAATCAAATCCGGGCTCTAGCGTCAGCTTCGTCGGAGAATGGGCAAGCTAGGTCGTCGATGTCCATGCCGAAGATGATCTACGTCGAGGCATCGCTAAATCAAGCTCCACCTTCATCAAGTCGTGAAAACTTGTGAAGGAAATACACTCTACTACTTGGCAAGAGGTAGAGGATGAAGAAATAGGAAGTGGGTAGACTTTAGATTTGGATTTCTCACTCATATCATCAATCCACCATTGATGTAGTCTAGGTTTTTCTTCTTGAGTTGAAGGAAGAAGAAGAAGAAATGATATGATAAGATTATTAAAAAGAAAAGAATAAATCCATTCTTATCATAACATAACCCAAGTTAAGTGTAGAGAATTGACCAAGGTTAAAGAATGGTTAGGGTTACGGAGATGAGACAAAAATGGTTGCATCATAAAAGCTTCATGAAGCTTCAAGTGCAAACAAAATAAGCCACCATTTTTCTCTCATTTCTTTTCCTTATTTTCCAAAAATAAAAAGACTAATTAATGAATAAGTAAAACCCTTAACCATTTAAATAACTTTGGTTAAATTCTTTACACATAACCTAGCAATCAAGCATCATCAAACATGATACAATAAAGTGCACAAAATCATATCGCATATGCAATGCGCACTCCCGAGTGAGAAAATCCATTTAAAGTGAACCGATACTAGTTAATGCAAAGTAATATATCAAATATATAATTATGCATTAAATCATTAAATCAACACTTGATTTAACGATCCGGTCATGTCGCACATAACCGACTGGTATCATTAGTAACATCTTATCGAATCAACACTTGATCCGATAACCCGGCTATATCGCATATAACCGATCAATGTCACATCGCGAGAATCGAATACGGTATCACATACACGCATTATTCTCGGTCCCGCACATATCTCATATGCGCTCCTATTTCGTTTCGCTTGAGCCAGGAAACCTCTGTGTAGGACTCTAAAGACTCGTCAATACGCCGACAGCAGGTGATGATCATATCAAACACCGACAAGCCGCAAGCGGTCTGCTAAACGTAACGGCCACCCGGGTATTGAGCGATCTGAAGATCGACGAGCAAGCCCGCTCACACTCCAGTGAATCCGACCAGTAACACTACCGTACAGTCCGGTCTGTTCGTCTGATATGTCGCATATCTCGCCTAGGGGTGGTAAACGTCAGACCCCAATAGCTCGATAAGTCGTGTCGATATGAGGTCTATAACACTTCGAGAAACTACTGGTAACACTTACCAGTAAATCTCAGCAACCCTGGCCAGGGATTTCCTGTTATAGCCAACCGAACACAGCGCAACATCAACCCCCTATACCGGGAGAGACGAATCCCCTCCTATCGCTCATTGCCTCCATGTGACTCGGGACTGTACCCAAAAACCACCGTTTTGCATGCCCTCTTGGACGTGGTAAGATGGAAATCAAAGCACAGTGGGAACCACACGAGACTCTATGACGATCTCGGGTCAACAGACTACTCTGTACCAGTGTCACCAGAGAACTGCCATCTGACGTGAGGTATAATACCATCTGGGAGTTCTCGGTGAGTCCGTCCAGTGCACCCAGTCTCTACTGAGCACCCGTATATCATCTCTGATGTCAAACACCAATGGATATGGGATCATCCATCGCCCATCTGTATGGGTCGAGAAGGTATACGCTAGTCTACTCTGGTATATCGATGCCCCGTCTCGATATACCCATGACTAGGGACTGTGAAGGATGTACTTATGGACTACCATGTCCCCACTAGTATGATCCACATCATAGTCCAGGTAGTCAAGCACACATCCTAAGGGCTTTACCAACATGTAACAGAGAGACAATCAGTATACACGTTAAGGTAAAGTTCAACCAGATAGCATACTAGCATGTCGTGCAAGAAAGTCATCCCTATATATGTCCCAGCATCCACTACAATATACATCCTATGTACAGTAATGGCCTCTAGGGCATACATATAACTAACAATCTCCCACTTGCACTAGGGCCATCTGTAGCAGTGGTTGCAGTATCTCATACTCAACCATCCCATAAAAGTCTCTCTCTGGGAACAGGCCTTTGTGAGTGGATCCGCTGTGTTGTCCTCTGAGTCTTCTCTCCAACCCTCGATCACCCTGGAGATCAACCATCTCCATGATCAGGTGACACTGCCTTAGAATATGTCTGGATCACTGATGGGACGGACGTTCCTTGGCATAAGCCACAACTCCATTGTCTCACAATGGTTAGAACAAAGTTCATCTTATGAACTAATATACACCCAGACAGCCTCTTTGGTAGCATCTTAAGTAGCGATCTATCCTGCCTTCATGGTCTAGTATGTCACGGTATCTAGCTTGGAACTCTTCCAACATACCGTCCCTTTACTGAGGGTAAAGACAATGCCTGCGACTGACATTCAGTCGTCTTTATCACCCTGGAACCCTTCCAGTGATTCTCCCCAGGATCAACTGATACCATCTCACTACAGCTAGTGAGATTCCTAATATCCAATTAGATCTATCTCATAGATCCAAAATCCAGGATTTAGTAGGTATCACTTTGATCCTATGTGGATAATCATTGTGATAATCGGAGATCGACCGAGCGTAGCATAGGAAACTCCTTCCCTATCAAGAGTATGTCATCCACGTACTCTACGAGGATCACCACCATACTCCCTACTACCTTTTTGTTTATACAAGGTTCATCTACCATTTTGATGATGTCAACTTCTTTGACTAATTCATCAAAACAGATGTTCCAACTCCGCGATGCCTACTTTATCAAATAAAGCATCTTGCACACGTTTCCGCTGCTCCCACTGTCTACGAAGCCCTCTGGCTGTGTACTTATAGACGCTCTCTTCTAAATCATCATTTAGAAAAGCAATCATGACACCCAACCACCAGATATCGTAGTCATGGTATGTAGCCGTGGTAAGTAGGATCTGGATGGACTTAAGCATAGATACTTGAAAAAGTTTCATCATTATCCACGCCTGGTTGATGACGAAAAACCTTTAACAAGTCTAGCTTTGAAAGTCTCAACCTTTCCATGTACACCAAGTAATCTTCTCAAGATATACTTGCTCATGATGGGGATTTAACCCTTCAGATATAGCAACCAAAGTCCACACTTTGTTGGTGTATAAAGATTCCATCTCAGATCGCTAAACATCCAGCCATTCTTACAGAGTCTCACTCCTGATGGCCAGCTCGAAACTAGTTGGGTCATCATCTCATGATGCATTCCTCGCTCCCACTGTCATAGAGAAACCGAAGCATCTCTCAGGTGGGTGAGGAACCCTACTAGATCGGCGGAGAGGCTGAGGTTCGTTGGTATCTACTGAATCCCTTGGTTCTATCAAATCATCCGCTGTAGTTCGTATAGCTGGAACACTTCCAGTTCTACATAACAGACCTTGCCTTGAGCTTGTCCGGATTTTGCTTTTAGACATAGGCCGGACAACCCCAAATCTTAACTGACTTAAGACATGGGCTCTTCCCATACCATATCATATATGAAGTGGTAGGCAACTGATTTGATTCGAACCCTATTCAATAGTTATGCAGCTTCTCAAGCGCATAACTCCCAAAAGGAAATAGGTAACTCAGTAGTACTCATCATAGAGTACATCTTATCATATAGGGTGTGACTGCTCCGTCCCGATATACCATCGTGCTATGGTGTATTCGGAGGAGTAATGCTGAGAGAGAATCTCATTCTCCTTTAGAATAGTCCAGGATTTCTGTGCTCAAGTATTCTCCTCCTTGATCACATCAAAGGACATAATACTTATACCCGTATTTTGGTTCTCTACTTCTAACTTATATTCTGTGAATATCTCAGAAGGTTCGGACTTATGTTTCAACAAGAACATAGGTCTGAATCTCGAAAGATCATCAGAGAATGTAATGAAGTACAAAGAATCAGTCCTGGCATATGTAGACAGGGGACCTAACATACATCAACATGTATCATCCCAAGAGTTTACTAACGCTTTCTCTGTTTCCAGTAAACAGAGCTATGGTCATCTTATCTCTGTGACATGACTGGCGAGTTTCACAAGATGTAAATTCAAACTGATTTAAATATACATCTTTATGTAACTCTAGCTAGTCTGGTCACATTGATCTGACCTAGTCTACAATGCCTCAAGAAGAATCCGTTCATTTCTGAACTCTTCCTCTTGTGTGTGTTCTGTATACTAAAGAACTGTAGTTTGATTTAGAACATCAATGCTTTTAGATAATGTGCCTGAACCGATCAACTTTTGATATAGGAAATGTTCAAAACATTATCCAACAATACAAAATTATATCGTTTCTTTACTAATAAAGAGACAGATATGATTTTGTATATCAGGTTCGGTATCTAATATCATTCGTTCAGAATCAATGTATTGTAATACAGGGTGACAGTGACCAACAGACTTGGCTGCAACTCTTGCCCCGTTTTCTGCCTCATGAAACTTATCACCCATTCTCAGTTCTCTACCTATCTGTAGCCCTATGTAACAGATTACATATCTGAAATCCTGATCTGGTATCACATACCCAGGACGTAGAGGATACGGAGAAACAGTTCTTTGTAATGAACACACCCGAAGATGATGCATCAGCATGCACTCTCTTCGTTTGGGTGGCACGGGAAATCTGGTATTCCCCAATTTCCTGCTCTGTCTTATAACAATTATAAGTTGGAGCGGGACCAACGTTCCCCAGCTCAGTATAACAAGCGGGTTCGGTCAATATTCCGTTTTATTATCTTGATTAAGGCGTGATATGGTCGCTACCTGGAGAGAGAGAGAAGAAAACACTCAGCGTGCGCTCTTGCAAGAATAGATTGGTTTTTATTTTATCTAATCAGGATGGCTCCCACTGCTTTTTATCAAATCTTCCTTCAAACCCTAAAAGGAAAGACCAGCCGGGATTAATTACACACTACAAGTTCGCCAATCTTTCAGCCAGGCCAGTGTCGGTACTTTGAGGGAGGTCCCCCGTGCTTTCGCATGAACCTAATTAATGTAAACCTCGTTTTCCCAGAGGCGTAACCTCGTTGACACCTTTCTAGACACCTACTTGATCGGCTAATTGTAATGTATAAAACTCTCCCAGGAGTAACACTTACTCGCAGCGGGTATCGGGATCCAACTATCTCATAGAAGGTATGCAATCTCATTGCAAATCTCAACACTTGAAATTCCCGATAATATTTTGCCCCTAACGTGCTATGACCCTGACGAAAGCCAACAAACCATAACCCGCTAGTCAAGTTCAACCCGTACATTTCTTGATCGAATTAAACCCACCCGCACGACCCTTGACGAAAGCCAACAAAGCCGCACGACTACCCTAATCCAATCGCATCATATGCTAGCAGATAAGCAGCATATAGCTACCGCACACTGCACCTTGACGAAAGCTAACAAATGCAGCACGAATACTATATACTACTTATCTGAAATGACGGAGGGCTACGACAGGTTTTTCTGAAAACCTATTGCGTAATGAACTTGATATCGTTGTAGAATCAAATGGTTTTAAAATGGAGTGCTTTTGAGGCTTTTCTAGTTTTGCTAAAGGAGTCACTCCCGGTGAAGGGATCGTCGGTCCTTTCCTCGTCGAATGAGGTGCGGGATATATCATATATATCACTGTGCAAAGCAAAAACACTTAAAAGCAATCAAAAAGCAAACCGAGTGTGTAGCATCTGCCAGTTATTGCTAAAGGAGTCACTCCCGGTGAAGGGATCTCGGTCCTTTCCTCATCGAATAAGGTGCAGGATATATCATATATACCGCTGTGCAAAGCAAGAACTGTAGCTACCTGTTTTAATTTTGAAATTCGATTCTACAACATCTTTAGGTTTCTTTTACTTTCATTAATCACATTAATGAAGTCCCATCATTTAAGTACCTAAACATCACAGATAAATACGACGTACACTTATGCCATCCGCATTCGCCTCGATGTCCCCTCGTGCACCGTTAGGTTAGGTAACTAACGGCAGAGCAGGGCAGGGCTAGCGCGGGTGTAGCACATAAGTAACGTCTATATAATATATCATATATACTATATACTGTATCTATCACAGAACATCACATGATCACATCCCAGATATCGCAGCAGAAGAAACATATGAAATATTGGATATACTAGGACGTCCGTGTTTTCAATACGAGCCAGTATAAAACACGGATTCTACGGTCGTGATGAATAGCCAAACCCACACCCCTAGACCCCTACGAGAGCGGCAAGCAACCCTACCAATTCTGGAGTTAGGAGACCCGGACTCGACTCCTCGAGTTGGTCTCCCACTGGACTCCAGAACCCGGTTACTTGTGCTCCCCTCCTTGGGTCTATCCTAGTGCGGAAAAGTAAATAATATACAAGAGGTGATAACTTCCGCAACCTGGAAGCACCCCAATAAAAGAATATTACATACAAGTTTTTACATGAATGAAAATGAAAAACACTCATCTCACATAAAAACCCCCGGCTATTCGTACACGACGATCCAATATAACATATCCAGCAACACATAACATCACATGTCATCAACGTAAGTAAACATGCGTATCCCAATTGTCGTTGACATATAGCAACGAAACCGGCGATATCACATATTACACTTACGGTCACAGAAAAGAAAGTGTAAAACTACAACAGTTGGAATCCGCAACCACCTCAGACATCACATGCCTGATCAAATGAATTACTTAGACATCGCATGCCTAACAATTATAAATCCCGCATTTTAGTCTCAAAATCGAAAACTCTTTTCAATATCAAGTCGGGCAATTCAACAAGATTCCCGACATCCTGATCGAATGCTCGTTGCAAACTTCAGTAGGCGGCCGCACCCCCGACGCCGTCGACGAAGTGCACCAAGGCGGAACACCGCTATCGCGAGCACCCGGACGGATGCTTTCGGCAACGGGGTTCTCCTACAGTCACTTGGTCGGGGCTATGGAGTGAGGCTGTCTATTAAGTTTACCCGGCGAGTATCCGCGTACGCTACGTGATTGCGACGGACTTTTGATCACATCAAAATTCCGTGGCAACCGATCAAGTGAGACTAAAGTGCTATGTTTATAACATTCATTCAGTTATCTCATAACTATTGTGAATTCCAATTATTGTATCCCATTCCAGATAAATAGAAAATGTTAAACTTTTCGATCGAACAATCGAACACCCAAGTTTTCCCGAAACAGATCAACACATGAAATAAGTCTAACAGCATTCAGTTCGTGCCTCAGTACCGACGGTCCAGCCGTAGAAGGGTCAAGCCAACGCCTCACATGTGGCACGCCGTACTGTCCCAAACCCGAAGGTTCAAAGGGCAGTTCAAGACGGTCACATAATCGAGTTAAGGTTTGTTGTCTTCTAGAGGGTCCATCGCGTTACTTGCACTACTTAGAACGTCGTCAAACTTCGGAAAAATCCAACACTTGGAAATTTCCCGACAGGGGAAAAATTGGATATTTATATCCGGTCGAACTTTTTAACATATTCTAAAATTTATCCGGAAAACCACACAGACAAAATTTGAAACCCCGATCGAATCTTTGATTCCCAATACTCCAGAATGCTCAACTGTGTAATAAAAGTTAAAATATCCCAGAAAATACAGCACTCAGAATTAGGAATTACTGTGCAGAAATCACTAAACAATGGAACAGTACGGCCGCGGAACCGCCGCACTATGAATAGCACGTGCCGCGGTTCCGCGGTGGAAAATTCTATTCAGACCCTCGTATTTCACAGTAATTCATAACAGACCCTGCTTGATTTTCTGGATATTTTTAATCTTGAAAAATCCACAATTTTAAAATCTGGACAGAGAGCATTTTTGAATATGGGTTTCGGGTTCGTTCGGATTTCAAATTCCGTCGGGACTTCGCCTAAGGCTCTAGCTAGGCTCTGATACCACTGTAGGGTTCCTAGGCACACTAGTGAGGTCTCACAAGCCATCGACCATGGCAATTTCAAAAATTCTAGGTGCCGAGAGACCCGACTACGGATCGTTTGCTAGAAAACTAGGCGAAAAAGCTAACTAGTTAACACTTAACTAAGAGATACGGAAATACAACCTTTGTAGATCCGGTTCTCCACCTCCATAGCTCCGCAACGAAGTCGTCTCCGCTGTCCAAATAAAATCCGGGCTCTAGCGTCAGCTTCGTCGGAGAATGGGCAAGCTAGGTCGTCGATGTCCATGCCGAAGATGATCTACGTCGAGGCATCGCTAAATCAAGCTCCACCTTCATCAAGTCGTGAAAACTTGTGAAGGAAACACACTCTACTACTTGGCAAGAGGTAGAGGATGAAGAAATAGGAAGTGGGTAGACTTTAGATTTGGATTTCTCACTCATATCATGAATCCACCATTGATGTAGTCTAGGTTTTTCTTCTTGAGTTGAAGGAAGAAGAAGAAGAAATGATATGATAAGATTATTAAAAAGAAAAGAATAAATCCATTCTTATCATAACATAACCCAAGTTAAGTGTAGAGAATTGACCAAGGTTAAAGAATGGTTAGGGTTAAGGAGATGAGACAAAAATGGTTGCATCATAAAAGCTTCATGAAGCTTCAAGTGCAAACAAAATAAGCCACCATTTTTCTCTCATTTCTTTTCCTTATTTTCCAAAAATAAAAAGACTAATTAATGAATAAGTAAAACCCTTAACCATTTAAATAACTTTGGTTAAATTCTTTACACATAACCTAGCAATCATGCATCATCAAACATGATACAATAAAGTGCACAAAATCATATCGCATATGCAATGCGCACTCCCGAGTGAGAAAATCCATTTAAAGTGAACCGATACTAGTTAATGCAAAGTAATATATCAAATATATAATTATGCATTAAATCATTAAATCAACACTTGATTTAACGATCCGGTCATGTCGCACATAACCGACTGGTATCATTAGTAACATCTTATCGAATCAACACTTGATCCGATAACCCGGCTATATCGCATATAACCGATCAATGTCACATTGCGAGAATCGAATACGGTATCACATACATGCATTATTCTCGGTCCCGCACATATCTCATATGCGCTCCTATTTCGTTTCGCTTGAGCCAGGAAACCTCTGTATAGGACTCTAAAGACTCGTCAATACGCCGGCAGCAGGTGATGATCATATCAAACACCCACAAGCCGCAAGCGGTCTGCTAAACGTAACGGCCACCCGGGTATTGAGCAATCTGAAGATCGACGAGCAAGCCCGCTCACACTCCAGTGAATCCGACCAGTAACACTACCGTACAGTCCGGTCTGTTCGTCTGATATGTCGCATATCTCGCCTAGGGGTGGTAAACGTCAGACCCCAATAGCTCGATAAGTCGTGTCGATATGAGGTCTATAACACTTCGAGAAACTACTGGTAACACTTACCAGTAAATCTCAGCAACCCTGGCCAGGGATTTCCTGTTATAGCCAATCGAACACAGCGCAACATCAACCCCCTATACCGGGAGAGACGAATCCCCTCCTATCGCTCATTGCCTCCATGTGACTCGGGACTGTACCCAAAAACCACCGTTTTGCA
Organism: Agapanthus africanus; assembly: GCA_030015575.1. Lineage (NCBI taxonomy): Eukaryota > Viridiplantae > Streptophyta > Magnoliopsida > Asparagales > Amaryllidaceae > Agapanthus > Agapanthus africanus. The sequence continues at coordinate 523,290,814 of CM057344.1, forward strand.
CGCCCTCTTGGACGTGGTAAGATGGAAATCAAAGCACAGTGGGAACCACACGAGACTCTATGACGATCTCGGGTCAACAGACTACTCTGTACCAGTGTCACCAGAGAACTGCCATCTGACGTGAGGTATAATACCATCTGGGAGTTCTCGGCGAGTCCGTCCAGTGTACCCAGTCTCTACTGAGCACCCGTATATCATCTCTGATGTCAAACACCAATGGATATGGGATCATCCATCGCCCATCTGTATGGGTCGAGAAGGTATACGCTAGTCTACTCTGGTATATCGATGCCCCGTCTCGATATACCCACGACTAGGGACTGTGAAGGATGTACTTATGGACTACCATGTCCCCACTAGTATGATCCGCATCATAGTCCAGGTAGTCAAGCACACATCCTTAGGGCTTTACCAACATGTAACAGAGAAACAATCAGTATACACGTTAAGGTAAAGTTCAACCAGATAGCATACTATCATGTCGAGCAAGAAAGTCATCCCTATATATGTCCCAGCATCCACTACAATATACATCCTATGTACAGTAATGGCCTCTAGGGCATACATATAACTAACACGTCCTTGCTGGAGGAGTAACTTATGGGCCCAAAGCGGCCTCCATCTTCGCTATGCCGGTGGAACAGGTGTCTCAGGCCACCACTGGGCTATTCTTCGGGACCATGATCCCACCAATAAGCTTCAATGCCCCCTTACCATGGAGCAGTAAGTCATCTGATCGAAGACCGACTTCTTCAGAGCTTCTTGCGACTTACCAGGTAGCCCTGCTGTTTTTACTCACGGAGCCCTTTCGGGTTTTCATTCGTGCCCACTTTGCTTATGGACATTTTATTTTTTTTATTTTTTTTATTTTTTTTAACGAGGTCGCGCCCTTTCGGGTTTTCAAGAACACTCGCCGGTAGCCCTGCTGTTTTTACTCATGGAGCCCTTTCGGGTTTTCATCCGTGCCCATTTTGCTTGTGGACGTACCGTTTTTTTTTTACCACGTCAGCCTGAAGATGCTGCGGGTTGGGAGTAGTTTAACGACGTTTCGGTCATTTGCAAGTTTTAGGACATTGCGGTCCGTCGTTAGTTTAAGGACGTTTCGGTCCATATCCAGTTTAAGGACGTAGTGGTCCGCTGTTAGTTTAACGACGTTTCGGTCTATTATCCAGTTTTAGGACGTAGTGGTCTGTTGGGCTTTCTCTATGAATGAGCATGATGCCCCCGGCGTGTCCATATTTTTCGGCGCATGTGGTTGTGGCGGGCTCACTTTCCAGTTTTCGGACAGCGCGAACTTGCCCTGTTGGTACTGGTCTTCAACCCAGTTTTTGAAGACGTAGCAGTTATCGATCGGATGGCCCAATACTTGGTGGTAAGGGCAGTGATTAGAATTGTTGGCATTATTCAGTTGGAGCTGGTGTTTCGGCTCCGGTAGAGTGAAAAGCCTGTTGCGCACTGCTAGTTCGAACAGCCTCCTTGTTTCATCCCGGGGAAATGAGTAAGGACGTTTCAACTTTTCATAGAGGGGTTGCCGCTTGTTGCTTTGGCGAACAACCGGTCTAGGACCACTCGATTGTTGTTGAGCGTTGGCGACGAAGGCCGTTTTTTCCTTCCCTTTATCCTTTTTGTTCGATCCCTTGTTTGCGGGTCCGAGATTCTTTCCGGGTAGTGTGCGATTGCACGGCTGAATGTTCTCGCAACACCTCAACTCTTTCGTTTTAGAGATGGACTCCTTGAGAATATGGCCGAGGGCTACTTTTTCGTCGGAATTGTTCCCGAATGTGAGAACTCGTGGTCCTTCGGGATCAACCCTATGACAATTGCCGGCAATTCTTTTACGCTCATCTGTCACATTTTTCTGCTGTCTACGAGCTTCACTCTTTGTCCTGTTGAAGTGTTGCCTGTGAGCGACATACCCTTGCCACCAACACTTAAACGAGTTGCAGTCCTCAGTAGGATGTGCGATCTTCTGATGATATAAGCAGAAATTAGGATGTACTTCCGCTTCATCAAGATGTATGCCACCAGGAGACTTTTCTCTGAAAGAGGGCGGCCTTATCCCCATTGATATGGCTTTGGCGAATCGTTTCCTTGTCTTGATCCTGCTTTCATTTGCGGCGGATGTACTTTGATCTGGTGGGAGTGTTTCGACCCTTTTGTCCAGTCGCCGGTGTTTGGCCTTTTCAAATATGGCCATCTCGCGCTCCCGATCAGCTTTACTTTTTAGACGAATCCCATCTAGAAAAGCGTCGATCATTTCGTCTGACGGCCACACGAATTCCGGCTCAGGCTCTGCCCCCAGTTTCTCAATGCAAGGAGGTTTTCCATCGTTCGTAAACGAGTGGTAGATCACATGACAAGTCGCCACGTATCCCTCGGATTCATCCGACGAGCTTTCTCCATCATCTTCCTCCTGAAAGACGTGGTTGAGGAACTCTTGGAGTGTGATGGGAGTCCACGCCTTTCGATTGTACTCATCCAGCGCGTCAATTTGTTTCTGTAAGTCCGTACGCTTGTCGCCAGGCTTCACGGGATTTTTTGACCTCTTCTTCTTCTTCTTTGAAGATTTCGACGGCTGGGTATGAGTACTTGGGCCATCATCACCGATCTTCGGAGTTGGGCGCGGCTTCAGCATCCCTTCAGTGATTTGGGGTTCCAGCGGGTTCTTCCACCTGATCGCCGGGCATGTCTGAAGCTCATTCAGCATCCTTTTGGTCTTGGCCGAAAGAGCCTCCTCCCATGGAGCTTCCTCAACAAAAGAACACGTTGCCCCCAGTGTGTTTGTCTTCTTAGGAGTGTGAGGCTGTGGCGGGTTCACCTTCCAGTTTTCGGATAACGCGAACTTGCCTTGTTGGTACCGATCTTCGATCCATCCCTTAAAGACGAAGCAATCTTCGATTGGATGGCTTACCGCTTGGTGGTAAGGGCAGTAATTGAGATCGTTGACATCGCCTGGCTGCAATGGACGCTTTATACTCGGCAGATTGATGAGTCTGTTGCACACTGCTAGCTCGAACAATCTCCTCGTTTTATTCTGAGGAAACGAGTAAGGACGTCCCAGTCTCTCCTCGAGGGATGGGCGTGGTCGCACATTATTTTGGCGAACAACCGGCTTTAAGTTGCTCGGCCGTTGCTGAGTATTGGCAACGAAGGTTGCTTTCCCTTTGCCCTTTTCATTCCAAGGCTCTATCTTTGAAGAGGAAGGCCTATGGCCCATCTGGTCCATTTGGGCCAGCTTGTCAATCAAGGCCTGGAAGGTGGTCGGCTTGAAGAACATCATGAATTGTGAGATGGTCGCTTGAGGGTCGAGAGTACCCACGAACATGCCCACGGCAGGAGTTTCTTCTATGCGTTGTTCGCATCTCGACCATAGGTTTCGCCACCGGATTGCGTATTGCATCCACGTCTCTCCTGGCTTCACTCTGGCGCTGATCAATACCGTGATCGGGGTGCGCTCGGTGGCGCTTGCGAAACGCTGGGTGAATAGCAACTCTATCTCTGCGAATGTCTTGACAGAGTCGACGGGAAGTTCCGAGTACCATTCAAAAGCTGTGTCTGCTAAACTACCGACGAACTGGCGAAGTAGAAGTTTATCATCACCTCCAGTATTATCGCAAAGAGCCCTGAACTGAGCGACATGTTGATGGTGATTGCCAGTCCCCATATAGACATGGAATTTCGGTATTGTATAGCCCGGTGGGTACTTGATCTGATCATACCAGCTCGGATACGGTCGCCCCGTTTTAACGACTTGACCGGCTGCCTCAGTTGCCTGGTGAACCCGTATCTGCTGAGCTATATATCCGTCCAAGTCAGCTTTGGTGATTGTCTCCTCCTTGGCTGTTGACAGAGCCGGTAGAGGAATTGACGTTTCTCCCCTGTCGTCTTCAAGGACGATTGGAGGACCTTCAGTAGGAGGATCTTGTCGGATCATCATACCCACCATGTCCTGGAACAGAAGGGCCATTCGTTTTATATTGGCTTCTTGTTCCGCAGCCTCTTTGTCTTTCTTTTCCAGTATTCTCCGAATGAACTCAGCGTCGGTTTCTTGCTCATGTCGCTGATCCGAGGACGCTTCGGGGCTTTCTTTTGGCTCGGTAAGTGTGGCCATTGTAGTCAGCATCTCTTGAAGCTTCTGTTGCTGCTCCTGGGCTTTCGTCATGGATCGGGTAAGCGGCCGATGACCCGTCGAAGCATGACTTTCCTCCTTTTCATAAGCCATATAAACAGTGTGCACCACCATACCCCCAGACTTGGAGTATTTGTGCTCAGCGCGTTTACGGTTCGCCTTGTTCACAGGGGCTTTTTGCGGCCTCCTTTTCTTTTGAATGGTTGAATTTGAGGGAGCCGTCGCAGTGGGCACCCGAGTAGTTGTTGCTTTTTCTGGCCTGACGGAGTAATCCTTCTTCTGCCGAATCTTCATCTTTTTCTGTCGGCGGAGATAGTCTTGATCAATCACCGACTCCTGGACCTGTTGCCAGACCTTGTAAATCTTGGAGGACAGCCGTTAAGTGGGCTGCTCCGGCTTTGTTCCCAGAGCACTCTCCGCAGGTGGAGGAGATCTTTTCAGCGTAGCAGTCGGAGAGTTCTTGCGTATCCTCCTGACCGGTTCAAAGCTGTTCCCCGTCGGAACAGCAGCATCAACTTCCACCATTGGAGCTGGCGGAGTTATCCCAGAGGGGGAGTTGCCCCCAGCCTTCCTTACTCGGCGCCAATGGCGACGTCGAGCGTTTCGAGCTGTTGGGGCTGGTTTGGCGATGGGGATGGTTTTGTCTTGCCTCCTGTCTAGATGAGGCGCCGCTGGTGCCAGCCTCTTGAAGGCTGATGTCTTTTGAGTAGCGGTATTCAATCTGTCAAAGACAGACCTTCGAGCAGGAACGGGAGCCGGAATAGTCAGTCTTGTGAAGACCGACCCTTTGGCAGGAGAAGCCGCCTTGACGACTTCAGGAGCAGGGATGGCTATCCTCTTCGGAACAACCTTTTCTGGTATTGCAGGCTTCTTCATGGGCCTACATGAGTTTTGGCCCAGTTTGCTGAAAGCTGAGGCATTGGGCTTGGGCGACCCGTTGAGAGGGGCCGCGATAGTTGTAAGCCGATCGAAGACCGACTTCTTTAGAGATTCTTGCGATGGTAATGGGGCATTGAAGCTCATTGGTGGGATCATGGTCCTGAAGAATAGCCCAGTGGTGGCCTGAGTCACCTGTTCCACCGGCATAGCGAAGATGGAGGCCGCTTGGGGCCCATAAGTTACTCCTCCAGCAAGGACGGAGCGAGAGTTGCAGTTGCAGGTAGTGCAGTTTGAAGCCATTGATCTTCTGTTTTCTGCACGGAGCAAGACACCAAATCTTAGTACCTAGAATCCACAGGCAACCACAACAAACCGCGATTCGTTCGCGAACACGACACACGAAGTGTGGAGTGGAAAGAGGAAGAGGTCCCACCGGGCGTGCCAGAATCTGTTCCCCTCCGAATGGCGGCCAAGACATGGACGTCTTGCCTGAGATTCGGGGCAGATGCTAATTGGTTTTATCCGTCCACCTCTCCGAAGATGCCAAGTTGATTTATGGCACCGTGTATCGGAGGTTTGGATGGATGCGTCCGATGTAGAAGACTTCGTCAGATTCCCCCTCGCTTGAGGGGTTTTTGATTGTGGGGACACTCTTCCCTGCAGGCGCAAGCCCCTGCAGTTAATTACGCTACCACATCGCGGTAACAACTTTCTCCTTCTCCAGATGGTCACTTCGTGTCGTGGGTGTTTGTTTTGTTTGTGGTTGCCCGTGGATTGTATACGAAGACTAATTTATGTCGTCGCCCGTAGGACGCGGATTAGTCCAAATCCGTATTTACTTAGATTTGGGTTTGGTGTTTTAGTTTAAGGATACGTTAGCCATATTTGAGGCTAAGATCGACTTAAACGTTTGTTAAGGATACGTTAGTCCGATTTGAGATTAAGATCGACTTAACTGGATCATTTAGATCCGACAAAAGAGCATTTGGGCTCTATTGTTCCAGTTTAGGGACATAGTGGTCCGTTAAATGTATGGCCGTCGGGACCCATCACCTCTCTGACGACGTTGAAAGATTACAACGACAAATATCAGAGGAGTTCAGAAATGTACCCTTGAACCAAAGTTGATTAGGGGATCTATAGTCCAATTTGGGACTAAAGTCTGTTTGAAGGTTTAAGAATACGTTAGCCATATTTGAGGCTAAGATCAACTTAAACATTTGTTAAGAATACGTTAGTCTGATTTGAGACTAAGATCAACTTAACGGGATCGTTTAGATCCGACAAAAGAGCATTTGGGCTCTATTGTTCCAGTTTATGGACATAGTGGTCCATCGCCAGTTTAGGGACATGGTGGTCCAATACCAGTTTAGGGACATGGTGGTCCAATAAAATCAATGGCTGTCGGGACCCATCACCTCTCTGAAGACGTTGAAGGATTACAACGACAAATATCAGAGGAGCTCAGAGATGTACCCTTGAACCAATGAATTGGTTGAAAGAGCAGATGTGCTCAGTTCAAGATGATTTGAGGACTTATGGCCAGTTTGGGCTAAGTCCAATTGTGTTTGAAATATTGGCCCTTTGGGCCATTAGACATTTGTCTGGGTTCAGTCCCTCATCATTCAGCAGTGCTAAACAGAGGTTTGGGGGCTCTGACAACATCTTGTCTTTTATTAGGCACTGACCATTCATCACGGCTCTGGAGTTTACTTTGAATGTCATGTGAAATGATCAAGTTTGGAAAACAAGGGTATACTTGAAGTTCAGTCAAAGGGGGATCCTGCCTCTGGAAAAACTTAGCCATTTTGGGTTAGGTTGGTTTTGAAATAGTGTTAACACTAGAAGGTATTAGACGATCACGTGTTCCCACGTGATGCGCTTTAAAAATAGTGTTAAACACTAAAAATGGGGTGGTCACGTGGGGTCACGTGAGGCGCCTGAGATTGGGCCGAAACTCCTTTATTTTACCCTTAAGGCTGCAAATAAGTGTTAAACACTTAGCTTTCAGGCCATCACGTGTGAGCACGTGAGGCATCTGAAGATGGGGCCTGATTTCCTTTTACTTTGTTCTGCAAATAAGTGTTAAACACTTTTTGACTCTCTGGCCATCACGTGCGGGCACGTGATAGGCATTTATCCATTGGATATTAAAGGGATTTGTTAGGGGCCACGTGGGGACACGTGAGGGCGCCCTAAATATGGAGCCAGATCTCCTTTTGTTTTATCCTCAAATCTGCGAATAAGTGTTCAGCACTTGCTGAGGGGTCACGTGGGGACACGTTAGAGCGCCCAAACCTTCTTTTCTTTTGTTTTTTCTTTCTGCATTTCGGGAGTCACGTGGGAGCACGTGAGGCATTGCCTCAAAGCTTCTTTTCTTTAGGGATCTTTCCAAGGGTCACGTGGGGGCACGTGACCCTAGTTCTTTTGCATGCATGGAGATCTTTTAAGTCTCTTCATTTTATTTTGAGATTTTAATTCTCTGTATGATTAAGAATTAAATTCTTATTTAGGGTAAAACCCTAATTTCTTTTTAAAGGCATTAAATTCCCAGATATGTAAAAGAATTAAATTCTTGATTAGGGTTAAACCCTAGTTTTGTTTTAGGAGAATTAAATTCTCAAAAATCAATTCCCCTTCTAAGTTTAGGATCTGCATGGCAGGATCTCGACCCGATGAGAATTAAATTCTCAACTTATGGGGAGATGTGCTCTGTGCAGATCTTCAACCAGAAGAAGAACTAAGTTCTTTTTTTGTATAAGAGTTAAACTCTTGGATTTTGAGAATTAAATTCTCTGTTTGAAATTTTGATCCCCTTTCTTTTCTCACCTAGGGTTTTCTTTGTTGAGAATTAAATTCCCCTTTCTTTTCTTCCCTTGAGAATTAAATTCTCCTCTCTCTGTTCTTCTCTCCAAAAAGGTAGATCCACTTCTCTTCTCTTCTTGGCTCCTATTTATAGGAGAAGGAAGAGAATCAATTTGTTTAGCAAATCTCTCATTGAAAGATTTGATTTGATTTCATAATTAATATGATCCTTTAGATCATTCAGTGAATTTTATTCACCGTTGGATTTTAAATCTAAAGATATTCTGTTTGTTATTTTCGGTGAGATTTTAGGGAAATCTTTCCTTATATCAAATCTTTCCATAAATTGGTGATCTTTAATCACCATTGGATTTTTAATCCAACGGTCCCCATAATCCTTTTCCATTTGGAAAGATTTAGAGAAATTTAGAATTTTAATTCTATTTGGAAAGATTTAGATAAATTTAGAATTTTAATTCTGTTAAACTGTAAGGCTTTCAAAGCCAGTCACGTGCTGACACGTGACCCTTGGTCACGTGTCAGCACGTGACCCCCAACTGAGTCATCTTCTCAGCGTTCATTCACGCTTCAGTTTTAACCATCACGTGTCAACACGTGACTATTGGTCACGTGTGAGCACGTGATACCTCATTGAGGTAACTTCTGATTTTAATCAGGGAACAGATTTTAGATTTTAATTCTATTCATTATTTTAGAGGTCCTAAGAGCCCATCACGTGTCTGCACGTGACCCATGGTTATGTGTGAGCACGTGATGCCCCATTGGGGTCTTTTCTGAGTTTTTTGTTATATCTTTTAACTCCTCCAGAGGGTTCTTAAAGGTCAATCACGTGTGGACACGTGATGCCTCATAACTTTTGATCCCAGATGAATTATGAGGCCCATAATATATCAAATCGAAGGCTTTTTCGAGATACTTCCAATACCATCAGAATTTAATAGTTCCTCTTTTGGGAACTTATCAAAATACCGGCCGGAAGATATTGGTTCGCATTTCCTTAAGCGTATCGCTTCCATTTGATACCTTGGACTCTTCTGCGCAGAAATTTTCGGCGGGAACAAATGCCCCCCACTACTTTGCCCACGTAAGTATATACGTGGGTGAAGTAGTGCAAAGTAATGCATAGCGTATGACCAATTTCGGGTTGGTATATTACTTTCAGAATCTTGATCTGAGAAGATAACGAGCGGACACAAGCGTCGTCATTTATCATTGATTCAAATCTCGACTCTTAAGAGATATGGTTCCAAACTCTCAACTCCATGAGCCGCACCCTTCCATTTTTTATGTCTTACTCTGGCGTGAAGTAGTTTATATGCACATGGGTAGCTTCTCCATTTCAGTGGCATGTAGCTTTGGCAAGTGTGGCTCATAAATGGTCCATCTTGACCTCTTTGCAGGGCAGTGATGGCTTAGGAAGCAGGGGAAGGATCTGCCACCTAAGACTTTTTAACTTTACGAGCCGTGAGGGTCTCATAAAGACTTTTCTCCCTACGAGTCGTGAGAATCTCGTAGGTCTCTTTTCTCCTTAGGAGTCGTGAGGATTCCTAAGTGTGTTTTCTCTTGAGAGTCGTAAGGATCTCACTAGAGAATTTTCCCTCTTACGAGTCGAGAGGACCCGTAAGCGGTTGTTTCCCTCTTTGTCGAGATTCGACTTTGGAGAGTGAGACCCATGGATAGTATGCAAGAGACCATTTTGGGCCGACTTGCAGGGTCCCAGTGCTTAGGAAACAGGTTTTTTTAATCCCTACTGCCTAAGGCTTTATCTCACGAGTCGAGACAAATCGAGAAGTTCTCGCAAAGACATCAATTTCCTCACGAGTCGAAACGGATCGAGCAGATCTCGTAAGAATATCTTAACGTCACAGTTAACCTCTGCTCTTTATGACAGAAGTCCGTTAGGGTCTGTGGTACTTAGGGTTTTGGCCGTCATACCATCGTATCAGCTGATATATTCCTCGATAGGCAATCGTGCTGTTCGAGTAGCCCTGCGATTGCCGTGTCTCTGATCCCTTCGGGGGCTGGAAAAGACGTCTTCAAGCAATCCTCCTTGGCAGTTTGAGTGTCGGAAGAGCTAGCGTTAGGAATTTGCCATGCCGCTTTTTACTTGAGGTTAGGCTCATTTTGGAGAGCCCCGATGAGTCATAACCACTCCGCGCTGGTGTAGGATGATCTCCGATAGTCTTTCAGGCTTTATATGACTTGCCGTTAAGACGCTGAAGCTAGGAATTTGGCCTTTGCTTCGTTTGCTGGCATTGCGTCCTCTGTATCGAGACGAATGTCGTGGTTGTCTCTAGGTTGCTGGTGAACCATCGAGGTTTGGAACTAGGGATTTTTTCCGTGGCTCCTTTTGGTGATGTTGCGTCTGCTGTATCGAGACGAACGTCGAGGTGGTGACCACTCCGCACTGGTGCGAGATGATCTCCGATTGTCTTTCAGGCTTTATATGACTTGCCGTTAAGACGCATGAAGCTAGGAATTTGGCCTTCGCTTCGTTTGCTGGCATCGCGTCCTCTGTATCGAGACGAATGTCATGGTTGTCTCTAGGTTGCTGGTGAACCGTCGAGGTTTGGAACTAGGGATTTTGCCGTGGCTCCGTTTGTTTGAGTGTCGCGTCTGAACTCTGCTGGAGGAAGAACGCTGGGGTGACATTTCATCTGTTGTATCGAGATGATCGTCGAGGTGGTGACCACTCCGCAGTGGTGCGAGATGCTCTCCGATTGTCTTTCAGGCTTTATATGACTTGCCGTCAAGACCCTGAAGCTAGGAATTTGGCCTTTTGCTTCATTTGCTTTGTCACGTCCGAATCCTGTTGGAGGAAGAACGCTGGGGTGACATCACGTCTGCTGTATCGAGACGAACGTTAAGATGGTGACCACTCCGCACTGGTGCAAGATGATCTCCGATCGTCTTTCAGGCTTTATATGACTTGCCGTTAAGACCCTGAAGCTAGGAATTTGGCCTTTGCTTCGTTTGCTTTGTTACGTCCGAATCCTGTTGGAGGAAGGACGCTGGGGTGACATCACGTCTGCTGTATCGAGACGAACGTCGAGATGGTGACCACTCCGCACTAGTGTGAGACGATCTCCGGTTGTCCTTCAGGTTTTATATGACTTGGCGTTAAGACCTTGAAGCTGGGAATTTGGCATTTGCTTCGTTTGCTGGCATCGCGTCTGCTGTATCGAGACGAATGTCGCGGTGGTGACCACTCCGTGCTGGTGCGAGATGATCTCCGATTGTCTTTCAGGCATTATATGAGTTGCCGTCAAGACCCTGAAGCTAGGAATTTGGCCTTTTGCTTCATTTGCTTTAGCGTTGCGTCTGCTGTGTCGAGATGAACGTCGAGGTGGTTACCACTCCGCACTGGTGCAAGATGATCTACGATTGTCTTTCAGACTTTATATGACTTGCCGTCAAGACCCTGAAGCTAGGAATTTGGCCTTCGCTTCGTCTGCTTTGGCGCGTCCGAATCCAGCTGGGGGAAAAATGCTGGGGTGACATTTCATCTGCTGTATCGAGATGATCGTCGAGGTGGTGACCACTCCGCGCTGGTGCGAGATGATCTCCGAATGTCTTTCAGGCTTTATATGACTTTCCGTTAAGACCTTGAAGCTAGGAATTTAGCCTTCGCTTCGTTTGATTTGGCGTGTCCGGATCCTGTTGGAGGAAGGACGCTGCAGTGATATCTCGTCTGTTAAATCGAGACGAACGTCGAGGTGGTGACCACTCTATGTGGGATGATCTCCGGTAGTTTTTCAGGTTTTATATGAGTTACCATCAAGACCCTGAAGCTAGGAATTTGGCCTTCGCTTCATTTGCTTTGGTGTGTCCGAATCCTGTTGGAGGAAGGACGCTGTAGTGACATCTCGTCTGCTGTATCGAGACGAACGTCGAGGTGGTGACCACTCCATGTGGGATGATCTCCGATTGTCTTTCAGGTTTTATATGAGTTACCGTCAAGACCCTGAAGCTAGGAATTTGGCCTTTGCTTCGTTTGCTTTGATGTGTCCGAATCATGTTGGAGGAAGAACACTGTTGTTGACATTGCGTCTGCTGTAATGAGACAAATGCTGATGTGGAGCTGGGATTTTGCCGTTACTCCACTTTGTTTCGACCGTGAGGTCTTTTGTTGACGTTGTATCTGCATCCCGCTGGACTGCGAAGGAACGCTGTTGTTGACATTGCGTCTACTGTATCGAGACGAATGCTGAGATGGTCTCTAGGTTGTCTGTGAACCATCGAGATTTGGAACTAAGGACTATGCCGTGGCCCCGTTTGATGGTGTAGCATCTATGTCTTGCTGGAATGAGGAGGCACACCGTTGTTGGTCTCCAGGCTGTAGATGTGGCCATTGAGATTTGGAACTAGGGACTTTATCATGGCTCCGTTTGATGGTATAGCGTCTATGTCCTCCTGGAATGAGGAGGCACACCGTTGTTGGTCTCCAGGCTGTAGATGTGGCCATTGAGATTTGGAACTAGGGACTTTGCCATGGCTCCGTTTCGTTGCGACTCTGAGGTCGGTTGTTGACGTCACGTCTGCATTTGGTTGGAGTGAGGAGAAACGCCGTTGGTGATCTCTAAGTTGTCGATATCGACATCAAGATCCTGAAGCTAGGGATCTTCCTTTGCTTCGCTTGTTGACATTGTGTCTGCGATATTGCGACAAATGTCGAGATTGTCTCTAGGTTGTCTATAAACCGTCGAGATTTGGCTTCGCTTTCTGATGGAGCCTGTTGGGATGGTATGGTTCCCTCTTAGTTTGTACCCCTGGATTGTATACAGGGATCGATGTGATCTCACCTGTAGGGCAAAATGTTTCATTCTTTCATTTCATTCTTCTTTTTTTCTTTCCGCGATGCTCTATCATTTCAGCTTTTTATATCGCGAAGATCGCGATTGCCCAATCATTTCGGCTATTTTTCGCGGTGCCCAATCATTTTGGCTATTTATTTTATTTTCACTCGCTGCTTTTTATTGCGAGTTGCCCAATCATTTCGGCTATTTATTTTATTTTCACTCGCTGCTTTTTATTGCGAGTTGCCCAATCATTTCGGCTGTTTTGGATGCATACATTTTTTTTACTTGCTGATTTTTATTGCAAGTTGCCCCTATCAATTCGGCTATTTCGTATGCACGTATGGCTCGCTGTTTTTTTTATTGCGAGTGTGGAACTTGGAACCTAGTGCCAATCTCAGCATCAGCATCGCTACAACTGGAATATTGCCAGGAGCGAATCATCATTTGCCATAAAAGGGCTTGGAATTTGATACCGGTTTAGGCATCAGCATCGCTACAACTGGGGTATTGCCAGGAGCGAATCATCATTTGCCTCTGTCGATGTTGAACAAAGGTGGCTTAGCTAACAGGGTTAGGATCCCGTCGACTAAGGCTTTTGACTTCATGAGCTGTAAGGGTCTCACAAAGGTATTCCTCCCTACAAGTCGTGAGAATCTCGTAGGTTTGTTTTCTCCTTAGGGATCGTGAGGATTCCTAAGTGTTTGTTCCCCTGTAAGTTGTAAGGATCTTACAAAAGGGTTTTCTCTTTATAAGTCGAGAGGACTTACAAGGGTTGTTCACCGTATGGACATATCCCCAGTCACATGTGGGACTTGGTTAGGGAAATGTTTATTCGCGCCCGTGGATTGGATACAAGGGCTAGTATTGGACCACTTGTAGGGAAATATCGAAAGTTATGGGGGTTGCTTAAGCACAGGTTTAGGTCTCTGTAACTTAAGACTTTCAAATCTTATAAGCCGTGAGGGTCCCATAAGAGAATTCTCCTTACGAGTCGTGAGGATCTCGCAAGTGTATTTTCTCCTTAGGAATCGTGAGGATCCCTAAGTGTCCTGCTCCCTTGTGAGTCGTAAGGATCTCACGCGGGTGGTTTCTCCTTACAAGGTCGAGAGGACCCTATAAGTGTCTGTTAACGAGGTTGCGCCCTTTCGGGTTTTCACAAACACTCGCCGGTAGCCCTGCTGTTTTTACTCACGGAGCCCTTTCGGGTTTTCATTCGTGCCCACTTTGCTTATGGACATACCATTCTTTTTATTTTTTTTATTCTTTTTATTTTTTTCTAACGAGGTCGCGCCCTTTCGGGTTTTCACGAACACTCGCCGGTAGCCCTGCTGTTTTTACTCACGGAGCCCTTTCGGGTTTTCATCCGTGCCCATTTTTCTTGTGGACGTTCCGTTTTTTTTGTTTTTTTTTTACCACGTCAGCCTGAAGATGCTGCGGGTTGGGAGTAGTTTAACGACGTTTCGGTCATTTGCAAGTTTTAGGACATTGAGGTCCGTCGTTAGTTTAAGGACGTTTCGGTCCATATCCAGTTTGAGGACGTAGTGGTCCGCTGTTAGTTTAACGACGTTTCGGTCTATTATCCAGTTTTAGGACGTAGTGGTCCGTTGGGCTTTCTCTATGAATGAGCATGATGCCCCCGGCGTGTCCATATTTTTCGGAGCATGTGGTTGTGGCGGGCTCACTTTCCAGTTTTCGGACAGCGCGAACTTGCCCTGTGGGTACTGGTCTTCAACCCAGTTTTTGAAGATGTAGCAGTTATCGATCGGATGGCCCAATACTTGGTGGTAAGGACAGTGATTAGAATTGTTGGCATTATTCAGTTGGAGCTGGTGTTTCGGCTCCGGTAGAGTGATAAGCCTGTTGCAAACTGCTAGTTCGAACAGCCTCCTTGTTTCATCCCGGGGAAATGAGTAAGGACGTTTCAACTTTTCATAGAGGGGTTGCCGCTTGTTGCTTTGGCGAACAACCGGTCTAGGGCCACTCGATTCTTGTTGAGCGTTGGTGACGAAGGCCGTTTTTTCCTTCCCTTTATCCTTTTTGTTCGATCCCTTGTTTGCGGGTCCGAGATTCTTTCCGGGTAGTGTGCGATTGCACGGCTGAATGTTCTCGCAACTCCTCAACTCTTTCGTTTTAGAGATGGACTCCTTGAAAATATGGCCGAGGGCTACTTTTTCGTCGGAATTGCTCCCGAATGTGAGAACTCGTGGTCCCTCAGGATCAACCCTATGACAATTGCCGGCAATTCTTTTACGCTCATCTGTCATATTTTTCTGCTGTCTACGAGCTTCACGCTTTGTCCTGTTGAAGTGTTGCCTGTGAGCGACATACCCTTGCCACCAACACTTAAAGGAGTTGCAGTCCTCAGTAGGATGTGCGATCTTCTGATGATATAAGCAGAAATTAGGATGTACTTCAGCTTCATCAAGATGTATGCCACCAGGAAACTTTTCTCTGAAAGAGGGCGGCCTTATCCTCATTGATATGGCTTTGGCGAATCGTTTCCTTGTCTTGATCCTGCTTTCATTTGCGGCAGATGTACTTTGATCTGGTGGGAGTGTTTCGACCCTTTTGTCCAGTCGCCGGTGTTTGGCCTTTTCAAATATGGCCATCTCGCGCTCCCGATCAGCTTTACTTTTTAGACGAATCTCATCTAGAAAAGCGTCGATCATTTCGTCTGACGGCCACACGAATTCCGGCTCAGGCTCTGCCCCCAGTTTCTCAATGCAAGGAGTTTTTTCATCGTCCGTAAACGAGTGGTAGATCACATGACAACTCGCCACGTATCCCCCGGATTCATCCGACGAGCTTTCTCCATCATCTTCCTCCTGAAAGATGTGGTTGAGGAACTCTTGGAGTGTAATGGGAGTCCATGCCTTTCGATTGTACTCTTCAAGCGCGTCAATTTGTTTCTGTAAGTCTGTGCGCTTGTCGCCAGGCTTCATGGGCTTTTTGGACCTCTTCTTCTTCTTCTTTGAAGATTTTGACGGCTGGGTGTGAGTACTTGGGCCATCATCACCGATCTTCGGAGTTGGGCGCGGCTTCAGCATCCCTTCAGTGATTTGGGGTTCCAGCGGGTTCTTCCACCGGATCGCCGGGCATGTCTGAAGCTCATTCAGCATCCTTTTGGTCCTTGCCGAAAGAGCCACCTCCCATGGAGCTTCCTCAACAAAAGAGCACGTTGCCCCCAGTGTGTTTGTCTTCTTAGGAGTGTGAGGCTGTGGCGGGTTCACCTTCCAGTTTTCGGATAACGCGAACTTGCCTTGTTGGTACCGATCTTCGATCCATCCCTTAAAGACGAAGCAATCTTCGATTGGATGGCTTACCGCTTGGTGGTAATGGCAGTAATTGAGATCGTTGACATCGCCTGGCTCCAATGGACGCTTTGGACTCGGCAGATTGATGAGTCTGTTGCGCACTGCCAGCTCGAACAATCTCCTCGTTTTATTCTGAGGAAACGGGTAAGGACGTCCCAGTCTCTCCTCGAGGGATGGGCGTGGTCGCACATTGTTTTGGCAAACAACCGGCTTTAAGTTGCTCGGCCGTTGCTGAGTATTGGCAACGAAGGTTGCTTTCCCTTTGCCCTTTTCATTCCAAGGCTCTATCTTTGAAGAGGAAGGCCAATGGCTCATCTGGTCCATTTGGTCCAGCTTGTCTATCAAGGCCTCGAAGGTGGTCGGCTTGAAGAACATCATGAATTATGAGATGGTCGCTTGAGGGTCGAGAGTACCCACGAACATGCCCACGGCAGGAGCTTCTTCTATGCGTTGTTCGCATCTCGACCATAGGTTCCGCCACCGGATTGTGTATTGCACCCACGTCTCTCCCGGCTTCACTCTGGCATTGATCAATGCCGTGATCAGGGTGCGCTCGCTGGCGCTTGCGAAATACTGGGTGAATAGCAACTCCATCTCTGCGAATGTCTTGACAGAGTCGTCGGGAAGTTCCGAGTACCATTCAAAAGCTGTGTCTGCTAAACTACCGACGAACTGGCGAGGTAGAATTTTATCATCACCTCCAGTATTACCGCAAAGAGCCCTAAACTGAGCGACATGTTGATGGGGATTTCCAGTCCCCTTATAGACATGGAATTTCGGTATTGTATAGCCCGGTAGGTACTTGATCTGATCATACCAGCTCGGATACGGTCGCCCCGTTTTAACGACTTGACCGGCTGCCTCAGTTGCCTGGTGAACCCGTATCTGCTGAGCAATATATTCGTACAAGTCAGCTTTGGAGATTGTCTCCTCCTTGGCTGTTGACAGAGCCGGTGGAGGAATTGACGTTTCTCCCCTGTCGTCTTCAAGGACGATCGGAGGATCTTCAGCAGGAGGATCTTGTCGGATCATCATACCCACCATGTCCTGGAACAGAAGGGCCATTCGTTTTATATTGGCTTCTTGTTCCGCAGCCTCTTTGTCTTTCTTTTCCAGTATTCTCCGAAGGAACTCAGCGTCGGTTTCTTGCTCATGTCGCTGATCCGAGGACTCTTCGGGGCTTTCTTTTGGCTCGGTAAGTGTGGCCATTGTAGTCAGCATCTCTTGAAGCTTCTGTTGCTGCTCCTGGGCTTTCGTCACGGATCGGGTGAGCGGCGGTGACCCGTCGAAGCACGACTTTCCTCCTTTTCAGAAGCCATATAAACAGTGTGCACCACCATACCCCATGACTTGGAGTGTTTGTGCTCAGCGCGTTTACGGTTCGCCATGTTCACAGGGGCTTTTTGCGGCCTCCTTTTCTTTTGAATGGTTGAATTTGAGGGAGCCGTCGCAGTGGGCACCCGAGTAGTTGTTGCTTTTTCTGGCCTGACGGAGTAATCCTACTTCTGCCGAATCATCATCTTTTTCTGTCGGCGGAGATAGTCTTGATCAATCACCGACTTCTGGACCTGTTGCCAGACCTTGTAAATCTTGGAGGACAGCCGTTGAGGGGGCTGCTCCGGCTTTGTTCCCACAGCACACTCCGCAGGTGGAGGAGATCTTTTCAGCGTAGCAGTCGGAGAGTTCTTGCATACCCTCCTTAGCGGTTCAAAGCTGTTCCCAGTCGGAACAGCAGCATTAATTTCCACCGTGGAGCTGGCGGAGTTATACCAGAGGAGGAGTTGCCCCCAGCCTTCCTTACTCGGCTCCAATGGCGACGTCGAGCGTGTCGAGCTGTTGGGGCTGGTTTGGCGATCGGGATGGTTTTGTCTTGCCTCCTGTCTAGATGAGGCGCCGCTGGTGCCAGCCTTTTGAAGGCTGATGTCTTTTGAGTAGCGGTATTCAATCTGTTAGTTATATGTATGCCCTAGAGGCCATTACTGTACATAGGATGTATATTGTAGTGGATGCTGGGACATATATAGGGAGGAGTTTCTTGCTCGACATGATAGTATGCTATCTGGTTGAACTTTACCTTAACGTGTATACTGATTGTCTCTCTGTTACATGTTGGTAAAGCCCTTAGGATGTGTGCTTGACTACCTGGACTATGATGCGGATCATACTAGTGGGGACATGGTAGTCCATAAGTACATCCTTCAAAGTCCCTAGTCGAGGGTGTATCGAGACGGGGCATCGATATACCAGAGTAGACTAGCGTGTGCCTTCTCGACCCATACAGATGGGCGATGGATGATCCCATATCCATTGGTGTTTGACATCAGAGGAGATACACGGGTGCTCAGTAGAGACTGGGTACACTGGACGGACTCGCCGAGAACTTCCAGATGGTATTATACCTCATGTCAGATGGCAGTTCTCTGGTGACACTGGTACAGAGTAGTCTGTTGACCCGAGATCGTCATAGAGTCTTGTGTGGTTCCCACTGTGCTTTGATTTCCATCTTACCACGTCCAAGAGGGCGTGCAAAACGGTGGTTTTTGGGTACAGTCCCGAGTCACATGGAGGCAATGAGCGATAGGAGGGGATTCGTCTCTCCCGGTATAGGGAGTTGATGTTGCGCTGTGTTCGATTGGCTATAACAGGAAATCCCTGGCCAGGGTTGCTGAGATTTACTGGTAAGTGTTACCAGTAGTTTCTCGAATTGTTATAGACCTCATATCGACACGACTTATCGAGCTATTGGGGTTTGACGTTTACCACCCCTAGGCAAGATATGCGACATATCAGACGATCAGACCGGACTGTACGGTAGTGTTACTGGTCGGATTCACTGGAGTGTGAGTGGGCTTGCTCGTCGATCTTCAGATCGCTCAATACCCGGGTGGCCGTTACGTTTAGCAGACCGCTTGCGGCTTGTGGATATTTGATATGATCATCATCCGCTGCCGGCGTATTGACGAGTCTTTAGAGTCCTACACAGAGGTTTCCTGGCTCAAGCGAAACGAAATAGGAGCGCATATGAGATATGTGCGGGACCGAGAGTAATGCGTGTATGTGATACCGTATTTCATTCTCGCGATCAATGTGTCGAATGGTTGTATGCGATATAACCTAATTATCGAATCAAGGATTGATTCGATAAGCCGATACATTGGATACTAGCCGGTTATATGCGATATGACCGGATCGTTAAATCAAGAGTTGATTTAATGATTTAATGCATAATTATATATTTGATATATTACTTTGCGTTAACTAGTATCGGTTCACTTAAGATGGATTTTCTCACTCGGATGTGCGCATTGTATATGCGATATACTTTTATGCACTTGATTGTATCATGATTGATGATACATGTTATGCTAGGGTTTTTGTGTAAAGATCAAACCATGGTTACATGATTATGGTTAGGGTTTTTTTTTATTCACTTATTTATTTATCCATTTCATTTTGGAAAATAAATGAGAAGAGAAAAGAATGGTGGCTTTATTTGTTGTTTAGTTGAAACTTCATGAAGCTTTGACTTTGTCCACCATTCTTATCTCATCCTTAACCCTAACCATTCCTTTAACCCTTGGTTAATTCTCTAAACATAACCATAGTTAGGATTATGATAAGTTTGGAAATTCTTTTCTTTTTAAATAACTTATCATAATTCTTTATTCTTCTTCATCATCTTCTTCCATGAAGAAACCTCCACTTCATCAATGGTGATTGATGAAGATGAGTGAGAAATCCAATTCTAAAGTGAACCCAACTCCTATTTCTTCATCCTCTACCTCTTGCCAAGTAGTAGAGTGTGTTTACTTCACAAGTTTCATGACTTGGTGAAGTCGGAGCTTGATTTAGCGATGCCTCGACGTAGATCATCTTCGGCACGTCGTCGATGACCTAGCCCGCTTCTTCTCCGATGAAGCCGACGCAAGAGCCCGGATTTTGGATTTGTACAGCGGAGATGACTTCTTCATGGAGCTATGGAGGTGGACAAACGGATCTACAAAGGTTGTATATCCGTATCCCTTAGTTAACTGTTAACTAGTTAGCTTTTTCGCCTAAACAACTAGCAAACGATCCGTAGTTTAGGGTTTGTAGGCACCGTAAAATTTTAATATGGCATGTTCGATACCTTGTGAGACCTCCTTGGGGTGCCTAAGAACCCTACAGTGGTATCAGAGCCTAGCTAGAGCCTTAGGCGAAGTCTAGACGGAATTTGAAGTCCGAACGAACCAGAAACCCCGATTCAAACTTGCTCTCTGTCCAATTTTTAAAAATCTGGTCTTTTTCCATATTAAAAATATGCAGATAAATCAGCAGGATAATATAAGAAATACTGTGAAATTCGATGCAGTAAATCAATCAAAGTGCCCCGGATCCGCGGCACGAGCTTGGCTCGTGCGGCGGATGCGCGGCTACTTTGTCGTTTTGTGAATTTTAAATTTCACAGTAATTCTCAATTTTCAGTGTTGAGTTCTCTGGATGTTTTTAAATTTTATTCAAGAGTTGAATTTTCTGCAGTTGTTTTGGGGATTCGGTATTTCGATCGCATTATCAAATTTCGTCTTTTGTGTATTTCCGGATAAATCTTAGAATATGTTAAAAAGTTCGACCGGATATAAATACCCAATTTTTCCCCTGTCGGGAAATTTCCAAGTGTTGGATTTTTCCGTAGTTTAACGACGTTCTAAGTAGTGCAAGTAACGCGATGGTCCCTCTAGAAGACACAAACCTTAACTCGATTATGTGACCGTCTTGAACTGCCCTTTGAACCTTCGGGTTTGGGGCAGTACGGCGTGCCACATGTGAGGCGTTGGCTTGACCCTTCTACGGCTGGACCGTTGGTACTGAGGCACGAACGGAATGTTGTTAGACTTATTTCATGTGTTGAGCTGTATCGGGAAAACTTGGGTGTTCGATTGTTCGATTGGAAAGTTTAACATTTTCTGTTTATCTGGAATGGGATACAATAATTGGAATTCACAATAGTTATGTGATAACTGAATGAATGTTATAAACATAGCAGTTTAGTCTCACTTGATCGGTTGCCACGGAATTTTGATGTGATCAAAAGTCCGTCGCAATCACGTAGCGTACGTGGATACTCGCCGGGTAAACTTAATAGACAGCCTCACTCCATAGACCCGACCAAGTGACTGTAGGAGAACCCCGTCGCCGAAAGCATCCGTCCGGGTGCTCGCGGTAGCGGTGTTCCGCCTTGGTGCACTTCGTCGACGGTATCGGGGGTGCAGCCGTCTACTGAAGTTTGCGACGAGCATTCGATCAGGATGTCGGGAATCCTGTTGCATTGCCCGACTTGATATTGAAAAGAGTTTTCGATTTTGAGACTAAAATGCGGGGTTTATAATTGTTAGGCATGCGATGTCTAAGTAATTCATTTGGTCAGGCATTTGATGTCTGAGGTGGTTGCGGATTCCAACTGTTGTAGTTTTACACTTTCTTTTCTGTGACCGTAAGTGTAATATGTGATATCGCCGGTTTCGTTGCTATATGCCAACGACAATTGGGATGCGCATATTTACTTACGTTGATGACATGTGATGTTATGTGTTGCTGGATATGTTATATTGGATTGTCGTGTTTGAATAGCCGGGGGTTTTTATGTGAGATGAGTGTTTTTTCATTTTCATTCATGTTAAAACTTGTATGTAATATTCTTTTATTGGGGCGCTTCCAGGTTGCGGAAGTAGTCACCGTTTGTATATTATTTACTTTTCCGCACTAGGATAGACCCAAGGAGGAGGGCACAAGTAACCGGGTTCTGGAGTCCAGTGGGAGACCAACTCGAGGAGTCGAGTCCGGGTCTCCTAACTCTAGAATTGGTAGGGTTGCTTGCCGCTATCGTAGGGGTCTAGGGGTGTGGGTTTGGCTATTCATCGCGACCGTGGAATCCGTGTTTTATACTGGCTCGTATTGAAAACACGGACGTCCTAGTATATCCAATGTTTCATATGTTTCTTCTGCTGCGATATCTGTGATGTGATCATGTGATGTTCTGTGATAGATACAGTATATAGTATATATGATATATTATATAGACGTTACTTATGTTTTGCACTCGCGCTAGCCCTGCCCCGCTCTGCCGTTAGTTACCTAACCTAACGGTGCATGAGGGGACATCGAGGCGAATGCGGATGGCATAAGTGTACGTCGTATTTATCTGTGATGTTTAGGTACATAAATGATGGGACTTCATTAATGTGATTAATGAAAATAAAAAAAAAACCTAAGATGTTGTAGAATCGAATTTCAAATTTAAACAGGTAGCTACAGTTCTTGCTTTGCACAGCGGTATATGTGATATATCCTGCACCTTATTCGATGAGGAAAGGACCGAGATCCCTTCACCGGGAGTGACTCCTTTAGCAATAACTGGCAGATGCTACACACTCGGTTTGTCTTTTGATTGCTTTTAAGTGTTTTTGCTTTGCACAGCGATATATATGATATATCCCGCACCTCATTCGACGAGGAAAGGACCGACGATCCCTTCACCGGGAGTGACTCCTTTAGCAAAACTAGAAAAGCCTCAAAAGCACTCCATTTTAAAATCATTTGATTCTGCAACGATATCAAGTTCATTACGCAATAGGTTTTCAGAAAAACCTGTCATAGCCCTCCGTCATTTCAGATACGTACTGGTTAGTATTCGTGCTGCGTTTGTTGACCTCTGTCAAGGCGCAGTGTGCGGTAGCTGATTAGTGCTTATCTGCATAAGCATATGATGTGACTGATTTAGGGTAGTCGTGCGACCTTGTTGACCTCTGTCAAGGGTCGTGCGGGTGGGTTTACTTCAATCAGGAAATGACGGATTGAACTTGACTAGCAGCCTATGGTTTGTTGACCTCTGTCAAGGTCATAGGACGCTAGGGGCAAAATATTATCGGGAATTTCAAGTGTTGAAATTTGCAATGAGATTGCATACCTTCTATGAGATAGTTGGATCCCGATACCCGCTGCGAGTAAGAGTTACTCCTGGGAGAGTTTTATACATTATAATTAGCCGATCAAGTAGGTGTCTAGAAAGGTGTCAACGAGGTTACGTCTCTGGAAAACGAGGTTTACATTAATTAGGTTCGTGCGAAAGCACGGGGGACCTCCCTCAAAGTACCGACACTGGCCTGGCTGAAAGAAGGGCGAACTTGTAGTGTGTAATTAATCCCGGCTAGTCTTTCCTTTTAGGGTTTGAAGGAAGATTTGATAAAAAGCAGTGGGAGCCATCCTGATTAGATAAAATAATAACCAATCTATTCTTGACAGAGCGCACGCTGAGTGTTTTCTTCTCTCTCTCTCCAGGTAGCGACCATATCACGCCTTAATCAAGATAATAATATGGAATATTGAACGAACCCGCTTGTTATACTGAGCTGAGGAACGTTGGTCCCGCTCCAACTTATAAATGTTATAAGACAGAGCAGGAAATTGGGGAATAGCAGAATTCCCGTGCCGCCCAAACGAAGAGAGTTCATGCTGATGCATCATCTTCGGGTGTGTTCGTTACAAAGAACTGTTTCTCAGTATCCTTTACGTCCTGGGTATGTGATACCAGATCAGGATCCCAGATATGTAATCTGTTACATAGGGCTACAGATAGGTAGAGAACTGAGAACGGGTGATAAGTTTCATGAGACAGAAAACGGGGCAAGAGTTGCAGCCAAGTCTGTTGGTCACTGTCACCCCGTATTACCAATACATTGATTCTGAACGAATGTTATTAGATACCGAACCTGATATACAAAATCATATCAGTCTCTTTATCAGTAAAGAAATGATAAAATTTTGTATTGTTGGATAATGTTTTGAACATTTCCTATATCAAAAGTTGATCGTATCAGGCACGTTATCTAAAAGCGTTGATGTTCTAAATCAAACTACAGTTCTTAGTATATGGAACACACATAAGAGGAAGAGTTCAGAAATGAACGAATCTTTCTTGAGGCATTGTAGACTAGGTCATATCAATGTGACCCGACTAGCTAGAGTTACATATAGATGCATATTTAAATCAGTTTGAATTTACATCTTGTGAAACTCGCCAGTCATGTCACAAAGATAAGATGACCATAGCTCCGTTTACTGGAAACAGAGAAAGAGTTAGCGAACTCTTGGGATATGATACATGTCGATGTATGTAAGGTCCCCTGTCTACATAAGCCAGGACTGGTTCTTTGTACTTCGTTACATTCTCTGATAATCTCTCAAGATTCAGACATATGTTCTTGTTGAAACATGAGTCCGAACCTTTTGAGATATTCACAGAATATAAGCGAGAAGTAGAGAACCAAAATACGGGTATAAGTATTATGTCCTTTGATGTGATCAGGGAGGAGAATACTTGAGCACGGAATTCTTGGACTTTTCTAAAGGAGAATGAGATTCTCTCTCAGCAAACTCCTCCGTATATACCATAGCACGATGGTATATCGGGGCGGAGCAATCACACCCTATATGATATGGTGTGCTCTATGATGAGTATTACTGAGTTACCTATTTCCTTTTAGGGGTTATGCGCTTGAGAAGCTGCATACCTATTGAATAGGTTCGAATCAAATCAGTTGCCTACCACTCCATATGAGATATGGAAAGGGAAGAACCCATGTCTTAAGCTAGTTAAGATTTGGGGTTGTCCGGCCAATGTCTAAAAGCATAATCCGGACAAGCTCGAGGCAAGGTCAGTTATGTAGAACTGGAAAGGTTCCAGCTATGCAAACTACAGAAGATGATTCGATGGAACCAAAAGATTCAATAGTTACCAACGAACCTCGGCCTCTCCGCCGATCTAGTAGGGTTCCTCACCCACCTGAGAGATACTTCGGTTCCTCTATGACAGTGGGAGCGAGGATTGCATTATGAGATGATGACCCAACTAGTTTCGAGCTGGCCATCAGGAGTAAGACTCTACAAGAATGGCTGGATGCTTAGTGATCTGAGATGGAATCCTTATACACCAACAAAGTATGGACTTTAGTTGCTATATCTGAAGGGTTAAATGCCCATCAGGAGCAAGTATATCTTGAGAAGATTACTTGGTGTACATGGAAAGGTTGAAACTTTCAAAGCTAGACTTGTTAAAAGTTTGCATCATTGACCAGGTGTGGATAATGATGAAACCTTTTCAAGTATCTATGCTTAAGTCCATCCAGATCCTACTTGCCACGGCTACATACCATGACTACGATATCTGGTGGTTGGGTGTCTTGACTGCTTTTCTAAATGATGATTTAGAAGAGAGCGTCTATAAGTACACAGCCAGAGGGCTTCGTAGACAGTGAGAGCAGCGGAAACGTGTGCAAGATGCTTTATAGGATAAAGCAGGCATCGCGGAGTTGGAACATCTGTTTTTGATGAATTAGTCAAAGAGTTTGACATCATCAAAATGGTAGATGAACCTTGTATAAACAAAAAGGTAGTAGGGAGTATGGTGACGATCCTCGTAGAGTACGTGGATGACATACTCTTGATGGGGAAGGAGTTTCCTATGCTACGCTCGATCAATCTCCGGTTATCACAAGGATTCTTCACATAGGATCAAAATGATACCTCCTAAATCCTGAGTTTTAGATCTATGAGATAGACTTAATTGGATGTTAGGATTCTCACTAGTTGTAGTGAGACGGTATCAACCGATCCTGGGGAGAATCACTGGAAGGGTTCCAGGGTGATAAAGACGACTGAATGTCAGTCGCAGGCATTGTCTTTACCCTCAGTAAAGGGACGGTATGTTGGAAGAGTTCCAAGCTAGATACCGTGACATACTAGACGATAAAGGCAGGATACATCGCTACTTAAGATGCTACCAAAGAGGATGTTTGGGTGTATATTAGTTCATGAGATGAACTACGTTCCTACCATTGTGAGACAATGGAGTTGTGGCTCATGCCGAGGAACACCGGTCCCATCAGTGATCCAGACTTATTCTAAGGCAGTATCACTTGATCATGGAGATGGTTGATCTCCAGGGTGATCGAGGTTTGGAGAGTAGACTCAGAGGACAACACAGCGGATCCACGCACAAAGGCCTGTTCCCAGAGAGAGACTTTTATGGGATGGTTGAGTATGAGATACTGCAACCACTGCTATCAGATGGCCCTAGTGCAAGTGGGAGATTGTTAGTTATATGTATGCCCTAGAGGCCATTACTGTACATAGGATGTATATTGTAGTGGATGCTGGGACATATATAGGGAGGACTTTCTTGCTCGACATGATAGTATGCTATCTGGTTGAACTTTACCTTAACGTGTATACTGATTGTCTCTCTGTTACATGTTGGTAAAGCCCTTAGGATGTGTGCTTGACTACCTGGACTATGATGCGGATCATACTAGTGGGGACATGGTAGTCCATAAGTACATCCTTCAAAGTCCCTAGTCGAGGGTGTATCGAGACGGGGCATCGATATACCAGAGTAGACTAGCGTGTGCCTTCTCGACCCATACAGATGGGCGATGGATGATCCCATATCCATTGGTGTTTGACATCAGAGGAGATACACGGGTGCTCAGTAGAGACTGGGTACACTGGACGGACTCGCCGAGAACTTCCAGATGGTATTATACCTCACGTCAGATGGCAGTTCTCTGGTGACACTGGTACAGAGTAGTCTGTTGACCCGAGATCGTCATAGAGTCTTGTGTGGTTCCCACTGTGCTTTGATTTCCATCTTACCACGTCCAAGAGGGCGTGCAAAACGGTGGTTTTTGGGTACAGTCCCGAGTCACATGGAGGCAATGAGCGATAGGAGGGGATTCGTCTCTCCCGGTATAGGGAGTTGATGTTGCGCTGTGTTCGATTGGCTATAACAGGAAATCCCTGGCCAGGGTTGCTGAGATTTACTGGTAAGTGTTACCAGTAGTTTCTCGAATTGTTATAGACCTCATATCGACACGTCTTATCGAGCTATTGGGGTCTGATGTTTACCACCCCTAGGCAAGATATGCGACATATCAGACGATCAGACCGGACTGTACGGTAGTGTTACTGGTCGGATTCACTGGAGTGTGAGCGGGCTTGCTCGTCGATCTTCAGATCGCTCAATACCCGGGTGGCCGTTACGTTTAGCAGACCGCTTGCGGCTTGTGGATATTTGATATGATCATCATCCGCTGCCGGCGTATTGACGAGTCTTTAGAGTCCTACACAGAGGTTTCCTGGCTCATTCGAAACGAAATAGGAGCGCATATGAGATATGTGCGGGACCGAGAGTAATGCGTGTATGTGATACCGTATTTCATTCTCGCGATCAATGTGTCGAATGGTTGTATGCGATATAACCTAATTATCGAATCAAGGATTGATTCGATAAGCCGATACATTGGATACTAGCCGGTTATATGCGATATGACCGGATCGTTAAATCAAGAGTTGATTTAATGATTTAATGCATAATTATATATTTGATATATTACTTTGCGTTAACTAGTATCGGTTCACTTAAGATGGATTTTCTCACTCGGATGTGCGCATTGTATATGCGATATACTTTTATGCACTTGATTGTATCATGATTGATGATACATGTTATGCTAGGGTTTTTGTGTAAAGATCAAACCATGGTTACATGATTATGGTTAGGGTTTTGTTTTATTCACTTATTTATTTATCCATTTCATTTTGGAAAATAAATGAGAAGAGAAAAGAATGGTGGCTTTATTTGTTGTTTAGTTGAAACTTCATGAAGCTTTGACTTTGTCCACCATTCTTATCTCATCCTTAACCCTAACCATTCCTTTAACCCTTGGTTAATTCTCTAAACATAACCATAGTTAGGATTATGATAAGTTTGGAAATTCTTTTCTTTTTAAATAACTTATCATAATTCTTTCTTCTTCTTCATCATCTTCTTCCATGAAGAAACCTCCACTTCATCAATGGTGATTGATGAAGATGAGTGAGAAATCCAATTCTAAAGTGAACCCAACTCCTATTTCTTCATCCTCT
The DNA here is from genome assembly GCA_030015575.1 of Agapanthus africanus. NCBI lineage: Eukaryota > Viridiplantae > Streptophyta > Magnoliopsida > Asparagales > Amaryllidaceae > Agapanthus > Agapanthus africanus. Next base: position 523,318,719 of record CM057344.1, read on the forward strand.
ACCTCTTGCCAAGTAGTAGAGTGTGTTTACTTCACAAGTTTCATGACTTGGTGAAGTCGGAGCTTGATTTAGCGATGCCTCGACGTAGATCATCTTCGGCACGTCGTCGATGACCTAGCCCGCTTCTTCTCCGATGAAGCCGACGCAAGAGCCCGGATTTTGGATTTGTACAGCGGAGATGACTTCTTCATGGAGCTATGGAGGTGGACAAACGGATCTACAAAGGTTGTATATCCGTATCCCTTAGTTAACTGTTAACTAGTTAGCTTTTTCGCCTAAACATCTAGCAAACGATCCGTAGTCGGGTCTCTCGGCACCGTTAAAATTTTAATATGGCATGTTCGATGCCTTGTGTGACCTCATTAGGGTGCCTAGGAACCCTACACAATCTGTCAAAGACAGACCTTCGAGCAGGAACGGGAGCCGGAATATTCAGTCTTGTGAAGACCGACCCTTTGGCAGGAGAAGCCGCCTTGACGACTTCAGGAGCAGAGATGGCTATCCTCTTCGGAACAACCTTTTCTGGTATTGCAGGCTTCTTCATGGGCCTACATGAGTTTTGGCCCAGTTTGGTGAAAGATGAGGCATTGGGCTTGGGCGACCCGTTGAGAGGGGCCGCGATAGTTGTAAGCCGATCGAAGACCGACTTCTTCAGAGCTTCTTGCGATGGTAATGGGGCATTGAAGCTTATTGGTGGGATCATGGGCCCAAAGAATAACCCAGTGGTAGCCTGAGTCACCTGTTCCACCGGCATAGCGAAGATGGAGGCCGCTTGGGGCCCATAAGTTACTCCTCCAGCAAGGACGGAGCGAGAGTTGCAGTTGCAGGTAGTGCAGTTTGAAGCCATTGATCTTCTATTTTCTGCACGGAGCAAGACACCAAATCTTATTACCTAGAATCCACAGGCACACGAAGTGTAGATTGGAAAGAGGAAGAGGTCCCACCGGGCGTGCCAGAATCTGTTCCCCTCCGAATGGCGGCCAAGACATGGACGTCTTGCCTGAGATTCGGGGCAGATGCTAATTGGTTTTATCCGTCCACCTCTCCGAAGATGCCGAGTTGATTTATGGCACCGTGTATCGGAGGTTTGGATGGATGCGTCCGATGTAGCAGACTTCGTCAGATTCCCCTCGCTTGAGGGGTTTTTGATTGTGGGGACACTCTTCCCTGCAGGCGCAAGCCCCTGCAGTTAATTACGCTACCACATCGCGGTAACAACTTTCTCCTTCTCCAGATGGTCACTTCGTGTCGTGGGTGTTTGTTTTGTTTGTGGTTGCCCGTGGATTGTATACGGAGACTAATTTATGTCGTCGCCCGTAGGACGCGGATTAGTCCAAATCCGTATTTACTTATACTTGGGTTTGGTGTTTTAGTTTAAGGATACGTTAGCCATATTTAAGGCTAAGATCGACTTAAACGTTTGTTAAGGATACGTTAGTCCGATTTGAGACTAAGATCAACTTAACTGGATCATTTATGTTAGTTATATGTATGCCCTAGAGGCCATTACTGTACATAGGATGTATATTGTAGTGGATGCTGGGACATATATAGGGATGACTTTCTCGCCCGACATGATAGTATGCTATCTGGTTGCTCTTTACCTTAACGTGTATACTGATTGTCTCTCTGTTACATGTTGGTAAAGCCCTTAGGATGTGTACTTGACTACCTGGACTATGTTGCGGATCATACTAGTGGGGACATGGTAGTCCATAAGTACATCCTTCAAGGTCCCTAGTCGTGGGTGTATCGAGACGGGGCATCGATATACCAGAGTAGACTAGCGTATACCTTCTCGACCCATACAGATGGGCGATGGATGATCCCATATCCATTGGTGTTTGACATCAGAGATGATATACGGGTGCTCAGTGGAGACTGGGTACACTGGACGGACTCGCCGAGAACTCCCAGATGGTATTATACCTTACGTCAGATGGCAGTTCTCTGGTGACACTGGTACAGAGTAGTCTGTTGACCCGAGATCGTCATAGAGTCTTGTGTGGTTCCCACTGTGCTTTGATTTCCACCTTACCACGTCCAAGAGGGCGTGCAAAACGGTGGTTTTTGGGTACAGTCCCGAATCACATGGAGGCAATGAGCGATAGGAGGGGATTCGTCTCTCCCGGTATAGGGAGTTGATGTTGCGCTGTGTTCGATTGGCTATAACCGGAAATCCCTGGCCAGGGTTGCTGAGATTTACTGGTAAGTGTTACCAGTAGTTTCTCGAACTGTTATAGACCTCATATCGACACGACTTATCGAGCTATTGGGGTCTGACGTTTACCACCCCTAGGCAAGATATGCGACATATCAGACGATCAGACCGGACTGTACGGTAAGTGTTACTGGTTGGATTCACTGGAGTGTGAGCGGGCTTGCTCGTCGATCTTCTGATCGCTCAATACCCAGGTGGCCGTTACGTTTAGCATACCGCTTGCTGCTTGTGGGTGTTTGATATGATCATCACCTGCTGCCGGCGTATTGTCGAGTCTTTAGAGTCCTACACAGAGGTTTCCTGGCTCAAGCGAAATGAAATAGGAGCGCATATGAGATATGTGCGGGACCGAGAATAATGCGTGTATGTGATACCGTATTCTATTCTCGGGATGAATATATCGAATGGTTGTATGCGATATAACCTAGTTATCGATTCAAGCGTTGATTCGATAAGTCGATACATTGAATACTAGTCGGTTATGTTCGACATGACCGGATCATTGAATCAAGTGTTGATTTAATGATTTAATGTATAATTATATATTTGATATATTACTTTACATTAACTAGTATTGGTTCACTTTAAATGGATTTTCTCACTTGAATTGTGCAAGTTGTATATGTGATCTACTTTTGTGCACATGATTGTATCATGTTTGATGATACATGCTTATTTGGTTAAGTGTAAAGAACTAAACCATGGTTAAAATGATGATTAGGGTTTTTCGTATTCATTCTTTTATTTGTTTATTCATTTTGGAAATGATAAGAAAAGAATGGTGGCTTTATTTGTTATTTTGTTGAAGCTTTGACCTAATCCACCATTCTTGTCTCTTGCTTAACCCTAACCATCATAACTAACCATGGTCTATTCTCTACACCTAACTAAGGTTATGATATGATAAGTATTCATTTTTATTATTTTTTTAATTAACTTATCATATTATCATCTTCATCTTCTTCTTCTTCTTCAAGAATGAAACTATGCCACCATCAATGGCAACTTGAGAATATGAGTGAGAAATCCAATTCTAAAGAGAACCCACATCCTATTTCTTCATCCTCTACCTTTTGCCAAGTAGTAGAGTGTGTTTTCTTCACAAGTTTTATGACTTGGTGAAGTTGGAGCTTGATCTAGTGATGCCTCGACGTAGATCATCTTCGGCATCGTCGTCGATGACCTAGCCCGCTCTTTCTCCGATGAAGCCGATGCTAGAGTCATGGTTCGATTTGGACAGCGGAGAGGACTTCATCATGGAGCTATGGAGGTGGAGAAACGGATCTACAAAGGTTGTATTTCCGTTACACTTTAGTTAAGTTGTTAACTAGCTCATTGTTTCGCCTAAATATCTAGTTAACGATCCGTATTAGGGTTTCTCGGCACCCCTAATTTTTGAAATTGGCATGGTTGATGCCATGTGAGACCTCTTGAGAGTGCCTAGGAACCCTACAGTGGTATCAGAGCCTAGCTAGAGCCTTAGGCGATGGGTAGACGACGTTAGAGATCCGATCGAACCCCGAAACCCCAATCAAAACGCCTCTCTGTACATTTTTCAAAACTGTTGAATTTTGTGAATTAAAAATATGCAGAAAAGTAAGCAGGAAAAACTAAGAATTACTGTGAAGTTTGGGCCCCTAATTCCATAATTCGACCGCGGAACCGCGGCCAAACCAGGGGTTTGGCGGGGCTTCCACGGCCCAAATTTGGACTTAGTCCCTCAAATTTCATATATTTATTCTTAGGTCCTTTCTTGGCAATTTTTTTTGTGAATTTTTTAATTCCACTCAAGTGTTGAGTTTTCTAGGGTTTTATTGGGGATTCGTTAATTTGATCGGATAATTTAACTTCGTTTATGTTTTTCCGGATATTTTAAAAACTGTTAAAAAGTTCGACCGGATATAAATATCCACTTTTTCCCCTGCCGGGAAATTTCCAAGTGTTGGATTTTTGCATGGTTTAAAGACGTTCTAAGTAGTGCAAGTAAAGCGATGGTCCCTCTAGAAGACAACAAACCTTAACTCGATTATGTGACCGTCTTGAACTGCCCTTTGAACCTTAGGGTTTGAGGCAGTACGGCGTGCCACATGTGAGGCGTTGGCTTGACCCTTCTACGGCTGGACCATTGGTACTGAGGCACGAACTGAATGTTTTTAGACTTGTTTCATGTGTTGATCTATTTTGGGAAAACTTGGGTGTTCGATTGTTCGATCGGAAAGTTTAACATTTTCTATCTTATCCGGAATGTGATACAATAATTGGAATTCACAAGAAGTTATGAGATAACTGAATGAATGTTATAAACATAGCAGTTTAGTCTCACTTGATCGGTTGCAACGGAATTTTGATGTGATCAAAAGTCCGTCGCAATCACGTAGCGTACGCGGATACTCGCCGGGTAAACTTAATAGACAACCTCGCTCCATAGCCCCGACCAAGTGACTGTAGGAGAACCCCGTCACCGAAAGCATCCGTTCGGGTGCTCGCGGCAGCGGTGTTCCTCCTTGGTGCAGTTCGTCGACGGCGTCGGGGGTGCGGCCGTCTACTGAAGTTTGCGACGAGCATTCGATCAGCATGTCGGGAATCTTGTTGAATTGCTCGACTTGATATTGAAAAGTGTTTTCGATAATGAGACTAAAATGCGGGGTTTATAACTGTTAGGCATGCGATGTCTAAGTAATTCATTTGATTAGGCATGCGATATCTTTGGAGGTTGCGGATTCCAACTGTTGTAGTTTTACCCTTTCTTTTCTGTGACCGTAAGTATAATATGTGATATCGCCGGTTTCGTTGCTATATGTCAACGACAATTAGGATGCGCATATTTACTTACGTTGATGACATGTGATGTTATATGTTGCTGGATATGTTATATTGGATCGTCGTGTTCGAATAGCCGGGGGTTTTTATGTGAGATGAGTGTTTTTTATTTTCATTCATGTAAAAACTTGTATGTAATATTCTTTTATTGGGGCACTTCCAGGTTGCGGAAGATGTCACCTTTTTTATATTATTTACTTTTCCGCACTAGGATAGACCTAAGAAGGGGAGCACAAGTAACCGGGTTCTGGAGTCCAGTGGGAGACCAACTCGAGGAGTCGAGTCCGGGTCTCCTAACTCTAGAATTGGTAGGGTTGCTTGCCGCTCTCGTAGGGGTCTAGGGGTGTGGGTTTGGCTATTCATCGCGACCATGGAATCCGTGTTTTATACTGGCTCGTATTGAAAACGCGGACGTCCTAGTATATCCAATATTTCATATGTTTCTTCTGCTGCGATATCTGTGATGTGATCATTTGATATGTTCTGTGATGGATACTTTATATAGTATATATGATATATTATATAGCGTTACTTATGTTTCACACCCGCGCTAGCCCTGCCCCGCTCTGCCGTTAGTTACCTAACCTAACGGTGCACGAGGGGACATCGAGGCGAATGCGGATGGCATAAGTGTACGTCGTATTTATCTGTGATGTTTAGGTACAAAAATGATGGGATTTCATTAATGTGATTAATGAAAATAAAAGAAACCTAAGATGTTGTAGAATCGAATTTCAAAATAAAACAGGTAGCTACAGTTCTTGCTTTGCACAGAGGTATATGTGATATATCCTGCACCTTATTCGATGAGGAAAGGACCGAGATCCCTTCACCGGGAGTGACTCCTTTAGCAATAACTGGCAGATGCTACACACTCGGTTTGTCTTTTGATTGCTTTTAACAGTTTTTGCTTTGCACAGTGATATATATGATATATCCCGCACCTCATTCGACGAGGAAAGGGCCGACGATCCCTTCACCGGGAGTGACCCCTTTAGCAAAACTAGAAAAGCCTAAAAAACACACCATTTCAAAATCATTTGATTCTACAACGATATCATGTTCATTACGCAATAGGTTTTCAGAAAAACCTGTCGTAGCCCTCCGTCATTTCAGATATGTACTGGTTAGTATTCGTGCTGCGTTTGTTGACCTCTGTCAAGGCGTAGTGTGCGGTAGCTGATTAGTGCTTATCTGTATAAGCATATGATGTGATTGATTTAGGGTAGTCGTGCGACCTTGTTGACCTCTGTCAAGGGTCGTGCGGGTGGGTTTACTTCAATCAGAAATGACGGGTTGAACTTGACTAGCAGCCTATGGTTTGTTGACCTCTGTCAAGGTCATAGGACGCTAGGGGCAAAATATTATCGGGAATTTCAAGTGTTGAAATTTGCAATGAGATTGCATACCTTCTATGAGATAGTTGGATCCCGATACCCACTGCGAGTAAGAGTTACTCCTGGGAGAGTTTTATACATTACAATTAGCCGATCAAGTAGGTGTCTAGAAAAGTGTTAATGGGGTTACGCCTCTGGGAAAACGAGGTTTACATTAATTAGGTTCGTGCGAAAGCACGGGGGACCTCCCTCAAAGTACCGACACTGGCCTGGCTGAAAGATTGGCGAACTTGTAGTGTGTAATTAATCCCGGCTACTCTTTCCTTTTAGGGATTTGATGGAAGATTTGATAAAAACCAGTGGGAGCCATCCTGATTAGATAAAATAATAACCAATCTATTCTTGCAAGAGCGCACGCTGAGTGTTTTCTTCTCTCTCTCTCCAGGTAGCGACCATATCACGCCTTAATCAAGATAATAATACGGATTATTGACTGAACCCGCTTGTTATACTGAGCTGGGGAACGTTGGTCCCGCTCCAACTTATAATTGTTATAAGACAGAGCAGGAAATTGGGGAATACCAGATTTCCCGTGCCGCCCAAACGAAGAGAGTGCATGTTGATGCATCATCTTCGGGTGTGTTCATTACAGAGAACTGTTTCTCAGTATCCTTTACGTCCTGGGTATGTGATACCAGATCAGGATCCCAGATATGTAATCTGTTACATAGGGCTACAGAAAGGTAGAGAACTGAGAACGGGTGATAAGTTTCATGAGGCAGAAAACGGGGCAAGTGTTGCAGCCAAGTCTGTTGGTCACTGTCACCCTGTATTACCAATACATTGATTCTGAACGAATGTTATTAGATACCGAACCTGATATACAAAATCATATCAGTTTCTTTATCAGTAAAGAAATGATAAAATTTTGTATTATTGGATAATGTTTTGAACATTTCCTATATCAAAAGTTGATCGGTTCAGGCACGTTATCTAAAAGCATTGATGTTCTAAATCAAATTACAGTTCTTAGTATATGGAACACACACAAGAGGAAGAGTTCAGAAATGAACGAATCCTTCTTGAGGCATTGTAGACTAGGTCATATCAATGCGACCCGACTAGCTGAAGTTGCACATAGATGCATATTTAAATCTGTTTGAATTTGCATCTTGTGAAACTTGCCAGTCATGTCATAAAGATAAGATGACCATAGCTCCGTTTACTGGAAACAGAGAAAGAGTTAGTGAACTCTTGGGATGATACATGATGATGTATGTAAGGTCCCCTGTCTACATATGCCAGGACTGGTTCTTTGTACTTCGTTACATTCTCTGATAATCTCTCAAGATTCAGACATATGTTCCTGTTGAAACACAAGTCCGAACCTTTTGAGATATTCACAGAATATGATTTAGAAGTAGAAAACCAAAACACGGGTATAAGTATTATGTCCTATGATGAGGTCAAGGAGGAGAATACTTAAGCACGGAATTACTGGATGATTCTAAAGGAGAATGAGATTCTCTCTCAGCATTACTCCTCCGTATACACCATAGCACGATAGTATATCGGGGTGGAGCAATTGCACCCTATTAGATATGGTGCGCTCTATGATGAGTACTACTGAGTTACCTATTTCCTTTTTGGGAGTTATGCACTTAAGAAGCTGCATACCTATTGAATAGGGTTCAAATCAAATCAGTTGCCTACCGCTTCATATGTGATATGATAAGGGAAGGGCCCATATCTTAAGTTAGTTAAGATTTGGGGTTGTCCAGGCTATGTCTAAAAGCATAATCCGGACAGACTCGAGGCAAGGTCTGTACAGTACAACTGGAAAGGTTCCAGCTATACAAACAACAGCGATGATTTGGTAAAACCAAAGGATTCAGTAGATTCCAATGAACCCCAGCCTCTCCGCCGATCTAGTAGGGTTCCTCACCCACCTGAGAGATATTTCGGTTACTCTATGACAGTGGGAGCGAGGATTGCATCATAAGATGATGACCCAACTAGTTTCGAGCTGGCCATCAGGAGTAGGACTCTATAAGAATGGCTGGATGCTTAGCGATCTGAGATGGAATCCATGTACACCAACAAAGTATGGACTTTGGTTGCTATATCTGAAGGGTTAAATCCCCATCAGGAGCAAGTATATCTTGAGAAGATTACTTGGTGTATATGGAAAAGTTGAGACTTTCAAAGCTAGACTTGTTAAAGCTTTTCGTCATCGACCAGGCGTGGATTATGATGAAACCTTTTCAAGTGGCTATGCTTAAGTCCATCCAGATTCTACTTGCCACGGCTACATACCATGAACACGATATCTGGCGGTTGGGTGCCATGACTACTTTTTTAAATAATGATTTAGAAGAGAACGTATATAAGAACACAGCCAGAGGGCTTCGTAGACAGTGGGAGCAGCGGAAATATGTACAAGATGCTTTATAGGATAAAGCAGGTATCGCGGAGTTGGAACATCTGTTTTGATGTTGTAGTCAAAAATTTTGACTTCATAAAAATGGTAGATGAACCTTGTATATACAAAAAGGTAGTAGAGAGTATGGTATTGATCCTCATAGAGTACGTGGATGACATACTCTTGATAGGGAAGGAGTTTCCTATGCGACGCTCGGTCAATACTCTTGACGGTATGTTGGAAGAATTCCAAGCTAGATACCGTGGCTAACTAGATGATAAAGGCAGGATACATCGCTACTTAAGATGCTACCAAAGAGGATGTTTGGGTGTATATTTGTTCATGAGATGAACTTAGTTCCTCCCATTGTGTGACAATGGAGTTGTGGCTTATGCCAAGGAACGCCCATCCCATCAGTGATCCAGACATATTCTAAGGCAGTATTACCTGATCATGGAGATGGTTGATCTCCAGGGGATCGAGGTTTGGAGAGTAGACTCAGAGGACAACACGGTTCATGTTGCACGAGCACGGATTGTATGCTACACACACACCGTCAATAATTGCCATGTCACACACTACCCCTTATAGCTACTATTGCTTGCCACACATGACATCTAGCTTATCGGTATACCTATAGTGTATCATACCTTTAGTGATAGGTATATTTTCACTTTGCGATACAGCTACAGGTATACCTCCTACATATTTTACCTACACCGGGAGGGATTTCCTACATATGTTACTTATACCCAGGGGGGTATACGACATCAGTTCCTATAGGAAGATACCTATACTTTGCTACACCTGCATGTTAGATACATATTCAGTTGTTGTTGCATATTCACATTTACTGATGTTACTTAGCTGTACCTTATCGTGTTTTCGCATACATCTGGTTCAGCTATATACTTGTGTTTACCTGCTCGCATTCAGATATATCGCATACATTTATTCCTGGATTTATGCATTGTTTATCTGGATTTTATATGATGTTTTCGGGATTTGGGAACTGCGGGAGTTCATGAAATTATGCATACATGTAACAACCCGGTTTCCTTGATATGATATTTGAGCGTCCCCCATGAGTTTTATCGGTGCTGATTATCTACTCCATACGAGGTGTGGTTGCCGTATGAGAGTACATGGTGGGGCCCGGTATGGTTCCCCTCGGCAAGAAGATCGATGGGTTTGCCGATTGAGCCTGGAGGCGGGCGAGTACCTACCGGTGAATGTTTGGACCTGGCAGTTGTCCGGAGGCTACTGGCCAGAGTCGAGAGATGGATGCGGGAGGATCTGTACTGGCGGGGCCGAGGGCCGATACCGCAGACGGACCCCGTGGGCTGATCCGGACTGACGGAGCCCGATATACGAGGATTTCTGTGTCGATGCTTGGCACACGGTTTCATGATATTTCTTTAACCCCTTTTTGTATATATAACAGGGGATTTAGCCGTTGTTATATATACCCTTACACCAATATTAGTGGAATGGGACGCTAATATATGTGTATTGCCCCCATCATATTTATTTCTGTACATATATATACCTTTAGGATGTTAGATTCTTAATTGAGATTGGACTTGGGATACTAGGTGATTCATTGGGATTGGATATTGGACATACCTATGTGATTGGTGATTTGTACCTTCGGGATATAGGAGATTACTCGATATTGTACATTGAGGAGATGTGAGACTTATATGATGTGAATGCCCAATGTGGGGGCTGATTTGGGGATTTAGGATTGGAGAATCTTGATGGATTGTGATCCTGCCACGACGTCAGGTTTCCATGGGAAATGACATATTCCACCCTACACCTCACCCTTACCTACCTTATGCATAGATTCATATATTGGTAGTACTTGTAGTGTACCCTTATGATAGTTGCATATTTGCTTTCTCATATCTCTATTGCATAGTTATTGCATACTACTATCATGCCATCATTGCTTCACATATCGATTGTACCTGTTAGTGTGCTCTCCTTATTTCAGCTTTTGCATGATTTAGAATTATTGTAATCGCATATCTTAGATTCATGTTGTATGTGCATTCCTGCGATTACCTGCATATGTTTTATACTATTCACGAGTTGGCAACTCACCCCCGTTGTGCCACAGGTGTTTCAGGTTTTTCCCCAGAGTAGTCGAGGCAGGCTATTCCTCTATTCAGCTATCCAGCTACCACCTTTTGCTACAGATACCGCATCAGCTCACAGTACCATTTTGTTTAGGTGGGTTAGATGGTTATCTGTATTTCATATTGTATATTCGTTGTATTTTGTACTCTCCATCTACTACTGTATTGTTGACATAGAGACTTGGTGAGGACGTTATGTGTATTATTGTGGATTTGATGTCTTTTATATACAGCTTTTTCTCTACTGTCATTATTTTTGCGTTGCCTTCATCTTGACTTGTCTTTACAAAAAGGGGGTGTTGCTAAAATTTTAAATAAAGAAAGTAAGACTTTAAAAGAATTTGGGTTGCGATTTCAATTGTTTCTAAACTTGTATTATCTTTTCAGTATTTTTTCTTGGTTTAGATTTCTGGGTTTGGCTTTCTTTTACTACGTTGCGTCTTTAGGCGTTGCGTAGTATTAGGGCCGTCACGGGCCATTTTTGGGTCGTGACACTTCTCTTCTTGGCTCCTATTTATAGGAAAAGGAAGAATTGGTGATTTTTAATCACCATTGGATTTTTAATCCAATGGTCCCCATAATCCTTTTCCATTTGGAAAGATTTAGAGCAATTTAGAATTTTAATTCTATTTGGAAAGATTTAGATAAATTTAGAATTTTAATTCTATTAAACTGTAAGGCTTTCAAAGCCAGTCACGTGCTGACACGTGACCCTTGGTCACGTGTGAGCACGTGACCCCCAACTGAGTCCTCTTCTCAGCGTTCATTCACGCTTCAGTTTTAACCATCACGTGTCAACACGTGACCATTGGTCACGTGTGAGCACGTGATACCTCATTGAAGTAACTTCTGATTTTTAATCAGGGAACAGATTTTAGAATTTAATTCTATTCATTATTTTAGAGGTCTTAAGAGCCCATCACGTGTCTGCACGTGACCCATGGTCATGTGTGAGCACGTGATGCCCCATTGGGGTCTTTTCTGAGTTTTTTGTTATATCTTTTAACTCCTCCAGCGGGTTCTTAAAGGTCAATCACGTGTGGACACGTGATGCCTCATAACTTTTGATCCCAGATGAATTATGAGGCCCATAATATATCAAATCGAAGGGTTTTTCAAGATCCTTCCAATACCATCAGAATTTAATAGTTCTTCCTTCGAGAACTTATCAAAATATCGGCCGGAAGATGTTGGTTCGCATTTTCTTAAGCGTATCGCTCCTATTTGATACCTTGGACTCTTCTGCGCAGAAATTTTCGGCGGGAACAGCGTCTGCATCGCTACACTGGAATATGGTACCAGGAGCGACTCATCATTCGACACTTGGGGATTGGGGAGCGATGGCTTAGGAGACAGGTTTAGATCCCTATCGCCTAAGGCTTTTCAATTTTATGGGCCGTGAGGGTCCCATAAAGCATTTCTCCCTACGAGTCGTAAGGATCTCGCAGGTGTATTTTCTCCCTAAGAGTCGTGAGGACCCCTAAGTGTGTTTTTCCTTTGTGAGTCGTATGGATCCCACAAAGGTTTGTTGTCCTCATGTATCGTGAGGACACATGAGTGGATTTCCCCCGTTCCCAGTTTAATGACTTAGAGGTCGACTGTTAACAGTTTAACGACTTAGCGGTCATCTATTTCCAGTTTAAAGACTTAGGGGTCTGTGGTACCCAGTTTAACGACTTAGCGGTCATCTGTTTCCAGTTTAACGACGTGGTGGTCATCTGTTTCCAGTTTAACGACTTAGAGGTCATCTGTTTCCAGTTTAACGACTTGGTGGTCATCTGTTTCCAGTTTAACGACTTGGTGGTCATCTGTTTCCAGTTTAGAGACTTAGAGGTCTACTGTTTCCAGTTTAGAGACTTAGAGGTCTACTGTTTCCAGTGTAACGACTTAGAGGTCATCTGTTTCCAGTCTAACGACATAGAGGTCATCTGTTTCCAGTTTAACGACATAGAGGTCATCTGTTTCCAGTTTAACGACTTGGTGGTCATCTGTTTCCAGTTTAACGACTTGGTGGTCATCTGTTTCCAATTTAGAACTTAGAGGTCTACTGTTTCCAGTTTAACGACATAGAGGTCATCTGTTTCCAGTTTAACGACATAGTGGTCATCTGTTTCCAGTTTAACGACTTGGTGGTCATATGTTTCCAGTTTAGAAACTTAGAGGTCTACTGTTTCCAGTTTAACGACTTAGAGGTCATCTGTTTCCAGTTTAAAGACTTAGGGGTCTATTGATGGCGAGCTTGGAATTTTGGGGTAGGGGCCGGCATCGGCGTTGCTAACACTGAAGCAGAGGTGCCAGGAGCAATTCATCATTTGCCTACTCTTGTTGGCGGAGCGATGGCTTAGGAGACTGGTTTAGGTCCCTATCGCCTAAGGCTTTTCAATTTTATGGGCCGTGAGGGTCCCATAAAAGCATTTTCTCCCTGCGAGTCGTGAGGATCCCGCAGGTGTATTTTCTCCTTAGGAGTCGTGAGGACTCCTTAGTGTGTTTTTCCTTTGTGAGTCGTAAGGATCCCACAAAGGTTTGTTCTCCTCATGTATCGTGAGGACACATGAGTGGGTCTTCTCAATGGAGCATAACTCCAAAGGCGGAGACCAGCCGCGTAACTGGTGATTACGGTAGGGCATGGGTATGATGAGAATTATTTAAGCCAGTGGATTATATACGGTAGTCAATTTGGGGACTGGCCGTAGGGACGGAAGAATTTTGAAAAAATGGATTTTTGTTAGCGTCTGTATCGCTGCACTGGAATATGGTACCAGGAGCAACTCATCATTCGCCAGTTGTTTTTTTTCTTTTTGTTTTACCGCAATTGCTCTATCATTTCAGCTTTTCTTATCGCGAAGGTCGTGATTGCTCTATCATTTCGGCTATTTATTCGCGGTTGCCCCATCATTTCGGCTTTATTTTCATGTTTATCTTTACTCGCTGATTTTTTTTTCGAGTTGCCCCATCATTTCGGCTTTTCTTTATTTTTCTTTTATTTACACATTTGTTTGTTTATTTACATACATACATATATATATATATATTTTTACATTCCCAGTTTAACGACTTAGAGGTCGATTGTTCCCAGTTTAATGACATAGTGGTCAGCTGCTTCCAGTTTAACGACTTAGTGGTCAATTGTTCCCAGTTTAACGACGTGGTGATTATTAGGTGTTCCCAGTTTAACGACGTGGTGGTCCTTCTTGCTTATCCCAGCTCCTTGAACTTTGATCTTGGCGGAGCTGTGTTGATGACCTAGCTCTGTGGCTTGCCGATACATCCGAGGATTATGAGGTTTTTTTCAAGCGTATATTGGTCCACTGCCCAATCTTTGAAAATATAGCAGTCTTCGATGGTATGACCCACCACTCTATGATATGGGCAGTATATGGGATTGTCGGTCATGTTCATTTCCTGTGAGCTCTTTGGAACAGGCAGTTGCAGACCGTTGTTCAAGGCGTCCATGAATATTTTGCGGACTTCATCCCTCCTGAAGGAGTATACTTTCTTCTTTCTCTCCCTTGGAGTAGGTGCCTTTACTGATGCTGCTCCTCGAGGCCGCTCAGTCTTTGGTTCGCCCTGCACATGTCTGGGAGGATTAGTTCCCGAAATGCTTCGGTCTCCATTTGTGTGAAATCGGAGGTCGTGGCTTGACTATTTGCCAACACGCCTTTAGACAGTTCAATCTCTCCCATCTTGTATTGCCTTTCGACCCAATCTTTGAAGACGAAGCAGTCCTCAATGGCATGACCTATCACCCTGTGATAGGGGCAGTATTTTGCGTCGTCGGTCATATTCTCTTCTTGCGGTCTCTTTGATTCTTACAGTTGTAGACCGTTTCTTAGGGCGTCCCTGAATATCTTGTGGACCTTTTCCCTCTTGAAGGAATAGACCTTTTTCAGCTTCTCTTTCAGAGGCGATTCCCTCCCGGCGTATGTATCGGAGGGACTGGAGGCTGATTGCGGCCGTTTTTCGCGAAGGCGCTCCGCTTTTAGGTTGAAAAGGATATCAGTTGGCTGCCCCCGGGTATCAATCCCTGGCTCATGAGCCAAAATTGGATTCTACTGTAATTGCAATCGGGCGACTTGGGTCGCGAGATCTTCCACGACGTTTTCCAGCTCGTCGACTTTGGAATAGACCTCGGCCATCTTATCATCCCTGTCCTGAAATTGCCTTTGAAGCCATTGGAATAATGCTTGTTCTATTGTTCCGGCTATGACAACCGAGTAATCTTTATTTCCTGAGCTCAATTCCGCAGGAACTACGGGCTCCTCTGGCATATCGACCTGAGCGGGCTCTTCATCATTTAGATCGAGCCGATGCTGGGTAGCGTCAACCATATCATCACCATGGCTGTGAAGAAGAGGAGGGTTCGTTTCTTCATATCCGGCCATGTACACAGTGTGGATAACACATTCAGCCATTCTTTCATCACTGGCAGCTGGTTTCGCGGAGCGGTCCGGGCTTTGGAAATTCATAAATTTTAACATGGCCAGAGCCCTAGCCCTTTTGTTGGCTCTATATCTGAGCCGCTTCTGCCTCAGCTTCTCTGCCTTAAGCGATTGGCAGGCTTCTGCTCTTCGGGGAGCCGCCATAGGCTGGTTGATGGGGAGGCTTGAGAAGACACCCAATCGAGCAGTTTTCGAAGGAGCCGCTGGAGATTGCTCAAGACACGTTGTAGCTTTGTTGGTGTTGATGGCCTTGCCCCCAGTTGGGGCCAAGGAAAGTCGTTCAGACACCGACCTGCGTTTGGGTTGGGGCGCCCTCGAGATCACCACATTTGGACTCTTTCCTTTCGAGACCGGTCTGTCTGTTGTTGGAGCTTGAGGAGCGGGAATGGCGTTAGCGGGCACGAACAGAATAGAGCCGAACGGTAGCAGCGGCTTCTCCCACTGTCGCTCACGACTGGCTGGGAGGACCGTCCTGGAGTCCATCTTCATCGTGTAAGAGATGGGAGCTGAGTTCATCATTGGAGACATTGTTGAAAGGCGATTGCTTGAAAACCTTCATGAAAGAGCATTATTTTAGTATAAATATATACATGTAAATTGATTGAGTTCGCATGAACGTTTAACCCGAAATATGGGAGGAGAGATTGGTCCCACAGGGCGTGCCAGAATCTGTAGGGTGTTTTTCGTCACCCCATTGAGATGGGAATACGCGCGCGCTTGTCAGGCGTACTACAGATTCCTCCTGCCTAGGATAGGCCGGGGTTTAATGGTTGTGGGGATCCGAATCTCCGGCAACCGCGAACTAAGCTGCCGTTAATTACCCCTCTCCTTTGGAGTGAAGGAACCTCCGATTGACGGGTTAAACTGGTCATGCAAACTCAATGTGCAGTGTACGTGTGTTGTGTTTTGAAAGGGGGGTTTGGATATATCGGGAGCCACGCAGAGTTTTTACGGGCAGTGTCGTGGAGTATGAGTATGTGTACATATGTATGCATATGTATATATATATATACATATATATGTATCTATATATATATAGATATATATATATATATATAAAAGAAAGAGGGGAAAAGGCATCCAAAGGATGCATGGGGCCAGCGCCTTGGGCGCTGTGCGCCCAGATGCTGTGCGCTCAGGCGCTAGCGTGCCACGTGTCGGCACGTGGGCGCTCTGCGCTTGAGTGCAGGGCGCTGTAGCGCAAGCGCGCCACGTGTCGGCACATGGGCGCTTTGCGCTTCAGCGCGTGACGCTCGAGCGCAAGTGCGCCACGTGTCGGCACGGGGGCGACTTGCGCTTGAGCGCTAGGCGCCTGAGCGCAAGTGTGCTACGTGTCGGCACGGGGGCAACTTGCGCCAGAGCGCTGTGCGCTTGAGCACAAGCGCTCCACGTGTCGGCACGTCGGCGCTTTGCGCTCGAGCGCAGGGCGTTGTTGTGCAAGCACGCCACGTGTCGGCACATGGGCGCTTTGCGCTCGAGCGCTGAGCGCTGGAGCGCAAGCGCGCCACGTGTCGGCACGTGGGCGCTCTGCGCTTGAGCACCGGCGAGGAAAGGAGGCTTTTAGCCTAAAAAGATTCTCGGAAGAGAAATCAGAGTGGAGTTGGACTCCTAAGTGTGTTTTTGGGGTTAATGGAAGGGGTTCTTCTTCTTCCTCCTCTGTTAGCTAGATCTTGAAAATCAAGAGACGTGAGATCTCAAAATCTCTCCTTTTGGGGATCTAAAGACAGATCCAAGTTCCCCTTTGTGGGTTTGGTGGTGAAAAACTATCTTGTTTTTGAAAAGGAAGAGTAAAACTCTTGATTCAATTCAAAAGAAAGAAGATGGTTTGAGACCTTCAGAAAAGGGAAAGAATTACAAACCCTAGGTTTTTGAGAGAATGGAAAATGTGTTGCTTTATTCATCATCATGTTTCCTTTTATAGGCTTACATATTTATACATAGCCCCTTGGGCTTTACAAAAATGGCATTTTAGCCATCCCATGACTCATGTGCCATTTCATTTTTGCACATAAGCCATGGGCTTACAAAATATTGGCTTTATGCCCATTTTGTTTATATTCATGAATAAACAATTATATAAAAATTATTTATTACATGATTTTGTTGTTGGTACGGGGAGGCTGGCCGCAGGCTCGACTTGGGCATGGGCCTGCTTGACCTGGGCTTGGGCCCACCTAGCTTGGGGGTTGACCTTGACTTTGACTCGGTCAATCGGGGTGTAAACTTTTACCCCAACAGATATCAAATAACCGCGAGATTAGAATACGGTATCTCATACTCATATTTAATCAGGCCACCCGCAAATATCAAAATATTCTACTTCGTTTTGCTTGAACTAGGAAACTTCTGTGTAGGACTCTAAAGGCTCTTCAATATGCCTGCAGTAGGTAATGATCATATCAGTTACCCACAAGCCGTCAGCGGTACTAGCTGGACGTAACGGCTATCCAGGTATTGAGCGATTAGAAGATCAACAAAAAAGCTTGTCCAATCTCCCATGAAGCCTATAGGTAACACTTACCGTACAGTCCGGTCTCTTCGTCCGATATATCACATATCGAGTCTGGGGTGGTATCTGTAAGTGCACGGCGGTGCCCCGGCCGTCAATCCGACGCCGGAATGCGGAAACGAAACTTTTCTAAAAACTAGAAACCGGCAACACCGCGCACTAAAATCCCGGATCGGGCCATTAACTTAATCCTAGCAAACTAGAGAAAGGAAAGAGAGAGCTATACCAAGCGATCTGTGTCCTTCGGTCTTCGCCTCCACTCCGATCTCCTCGCGGAATCTCCGGTCTTCATTTCCTCGTCGGAACGGGCACCACATCGCCGGGTTCTTTTACGGGCTCCCACCTCTGGACCGAGGCAACTCGGGCTCGAAGTTGGCGAGCCGACGTGCCCAAGAATACTGTAGGCTAAGTGTAGAATCTTTTGTCTCTTTTGGGGTTGAAGTTGCCATGTTTTGATGGAGGTGAAGAAAAAGAAGTTTGGAAGAAATGGTGCTCTCATTTTTCTAGCAAGGAATGAAATGAGAATGAATTCCTCTCTCTCTCTAATTTTTTTCACCCCCACATTCTAAAAGATGTTGCCGGCCATTACTCATGGTGGAGGAAAAATGATGGATGATCACAAGTAAGGAAAATGTGTGATTTAAAAGATCATATCAAAGTCTTTCCAAAGTCCTTTCATAATCAAATCAACTCCTTTCTCATTAAAGCAAGCCATGATGAGAAAAAAAGGAATCAAATGAGCTAGAATACTCATGAAGCTCCCCATTTACAAATGAACCCCTCCACAAATGCTAATTTTCACATTTGCAAATTAGCCCCTCCATCAGAATATTCAGCCAAGTATGGAAGAAAGAAAAACTGGCTAAAACGGAATACAAACTGGCAACTTTAGAAAACTGATCCCGTAATAAATTACAGGAAAACCCCGCGACTGTATATACATACCCGCATTTGTATTCCGACCGAATACAAATGCAATGAGACAAAATCTACACTGTACAATACTAGGATCCGGCTTAAACCAAAACCCGCTAGTATAATCCGTCCGATTATGATCCGTGCAATACCGCAAGTATCTGATCGAACTCTGCCATATCTCCATACGGCCTCTACAGCGTTTCGCCCGAAACTTGAGAAACTGGTCTGTGGGGGACTCTAAAGACTCGTCAATACTTTGGCTATGGATTTAACCACTAGCACGTCAAAGTTATTAGCCATACGTGACGGGCTACCAGGTATTGACCAAAGGGGACGTCGATGAGAGAACTCATCCTGACACCCTACTGAGCCTGTCAGTGACAATATCCATACAGTCCGGTCCGTTCGTCTATGAGCATCGCATGGCGGGCCTAAGGGGTTGGTAAAAGTCAGACCTCCAAAAGCGGTACAAGTCGTGTCGGAGTGTAGCCCAGAACACCCTGAGATACTACTGGAATACCTACCAGTAAATCTCCTGCCTTGGCCAAGGACTTCATGTAATGGCTCTCGTACACACAGCGCGACCTCACAACCAATACCGGGAGAGACGAACCCCTGCAGATCCGCTCACTGCCTCCATATGGCTCGGGACAGTAGCCAACTAAAACCTGTTTGTACAACTCCTTTGAGCGTGGTAGGGTAGTAATCAAAGTACAGTGGGAACTCACACGAGACAAATGACGATCTCAGGTCGATGAACTAACCTGTACACATGTCACCAGGGAACTGCTATCTGACGTCAGGTATAAGACCAACTAGCATGTTCCCGGCGAGTCCTGTCCGGTGTACTCATAACCCAATGAGCACCTGTATACATCTTAGGTGAACCAACTGACACCAGTGGCTTGTGAGACCGGCCACCGCCCCTCGTCGGGGTCTCGACTGTATACACTAGTCTACTTTAGAGTATCGATGCCCTGTCTCGAAACTCCCACGACTAGGGACCTTTTAAGGATGTGCTTATAGACCCCAACTCCCACGTATATGATCGCTCTCATACTGCTGGCAGTCAAGCAAGAATCCTAGGGGCTCTATCAACGTGTAATAGCGACCTGTAAGATCACCTAAAACAGTACACGATGATAAAGATAAACCAGATAGCATACTATCATCTTGAGTAAGATTCTCCTACCGGTATAGGTCCTCCCTCAATCATTGCAATCATGTGCCTGTGATCCAATAATTGACTCTGAGGGCACTATCTCCAACAGTATCGTCATAGCCCAATAACTTGATAAGTCATGTCGATGTGTGGCTTATAACGGTACGAGAAACTACTGATAACAATTACCAGCAAATCTCATCAACAGCCCTGGCCAGGGACTTCCTGTTATAGCCAATCGAGCATAGCACAACATCAACTTCTTATACCGGGAGAGACGAAAACCCTCCTATCACTCATTACCTCCATGTGACTCGGGACAGTACCCAAAATCCACTTGTTTGCACGACTCCTTTGAGCCATGGTAGGGAGGAAATCAAAGCACAGTGGGAACCACACAAGACTCTATGACGATCTCGGGTCTATTGACTAATCTGTATCAGTGTCACCAGAGAATTGCTATCTGACAATAGGTATAGTACCATGTAGGAGTTCTCGGCGAGTCCTGTTCGGTGTACCCATTCTCTAATGAGCACCTGTGTACAATCTTTTATGTCGAACACCAATGGATATGGGATCGACAATCGCCCCCATACAGGGTCAAGAAACTTACACACTAGTCTACTCTGGAATATCGATGTCCTTTCTCGATATTCCTTCGACTAGGAAGAATTGAAGGATGTGCTTGTGACTACCCAGGTCCCAGTAGTATGATCTGCATCATAGTCCTGGTAATCAAGACAACATCCTAAGGGCTTTATCAACATGTATATGAGAGACGGTATAATAATACCAGTGAACATATTAAGATAAAGGCAACCAGATAGCATACTGTCATGTCGAGCAAGAAATTCATACATATATATGTCCAAGCATCCACTATATCATACAATAATTGCCTTTAGGGCATACATATCACTAACAATTTCCCACTTGCACTAGGGCCAGTTGTTGTAGTATCTCATACCCAACATCCTAAAAAGCCTCTCGAATTACATCTGGGCGAGGGCCTTCGTCAGTGGATCCGCGGTGTTATCCTTCATGACAACTCTCCTGACCTCGATCTCCCGGCGATCCGCTATCTCCCTGATCAGGTCATACCGCCTAAGAATATGTCTGGATCTCTGATGGGACCGGGGTTCCTTGTTGGTCAAAGCTACAGTTCCATTGTTATTACAATAGACAGGTATTGGATGCTCAATGGATGGAACCACACTAAGTTCAGCTATGAACTTGTTCATCTAGACACCTTCTTTGGCAGCGATATATTCAGCCTCCATCGCCGAGTCTGCAACGGTATCTTGCTTAGAACTCTTCCAACATACTGCCCATCCATTGAGGGTGAAGGCAAAACCCGAGACCGACTTACTGTCGTCCTTATCACTCTGGAAGCTCGAATCGGTAAAGGACTTCACCTAGAGTTCACCGTTACCATAC
This sequence comes from Agapanthus africanus, assembly GCA_030015575.1. NCBI lineage: Eukaryota > Viridiplantae > Streptophyta > Magnoliopsida > Asparagales > Amaryllidaceae > Agapanthus > Agapanthus africanus. The sequence continues at coordinate 523,340,128 of CM057344.1, forward strand.
ACCAAGAACATTTCTTTAGTCCTTCTCAAGTACTTAAGAATGTTCTCCACAGCTGTCCAGTGTTTCTCCTCTAGATCTGATTGATACCTGCTTACTACACCTAGTGAGTAAGCTACATCTGGTCTGGTATATAACGTCGCATACATGATTGAACCGACTGCAGAAGCATAGGGTATCCCTTGCATCCGAGCCCTCTACAAATCAGTCTTGGGAGACATTTCTTTGGAGAGAGTGAGTCCTGAGCCAGTGGGTAAATTACCATGCTTAGAATCTTCTATACTAAACCTCTTTAGTATTGTGTCTATGTACCTAGATTGGGACAATCCCAACATCCGTTTAGATCTATCTTTATAGATCTTTATCCCCATGATGTATGAGGCATCACCTAGATCTTTTATGGAGAACTTTTGTGATAAGAAGAGCTTGACCGAGTGTAGCATAGGAACATCGTTTCCTATCATGAGTATGCCATCCATGTACAATACGAAGAAGACAACCTTACTCTCTACAGCCTTTTTGTATATACAAGGTTCATCTACGTTTTTGATGAAGTCAAACTCTTTGATAGATTCATCGAAACAGATGTTCCAGCTCCGCGATGTCTGCTTTAATCCGTAGATTGATTTAAGCAGCTTGCACACGCTTCCGCTGCTCCCACTTTCTACAAAGCCCTCTGGCTGTGTCATGTACACGCTCTCTTCTAAATCACCATTTAGAAAAGCGGTCTTGACGTCCATCTGCCGGATTTCGTAGTCATGGTATGCAGCAATGGTAAGTAGGATCCTGATGGACTTAAGCATGGCAACAGGAGAAATGGTCTCATCATTATCGACACCAGTTCGTTGACGAAAACCTTTTGCTATAAGTCTATTTTTGAAATTCTCAACTTTTCCATCTACACCAATTTTCTTCTTAAAGATCCACTTGCTCCCGATGGGTTTTACCCCTTTAGGAGCAACTTTCAAAGTCCATACTTTGTTAGTGTACATGGATTCTATCTCAGATCGCATAACATCCAGCCATTTCACAGAGTCTCCACTTGTGATGGACTGCTCGAAACTAGTTGGTTCATCATCTTCCATGATGCAATCCTCGCTCCCACCGTCTATGAGAAAACCGTAGTATCTCTCAGGTGGAAACTAGTTGGTTCATCATCTTCCTCGAAAAGTCGTTTTGGTGTTTTCCTGAAAATCGGTGAAAATTCGGTATTTTTCCGTAAACCGTCCTTTTTGTTATTTTGCAGTTTAGAACTAATTATACCTAAAATGGATAGGTAATTGCTTGTTTTTAGTAGCTAATGAGTTACTTATTAATTTTTGGTCATTTAAAAAAATTTCCCTATTTTTCAATTTTTTAATATTATTTTAAGCCGGTAAGAAAATACATTAAATTAGCGATAAATACAAATTTCTTTGGGCTAATTTTAATCTTTAAAATCATGTTAATTAAAATCTAGTTGTAACATAAGTTTTTAGTAATTTATTTTAAGTTTTAACTAATTTTTATTATGGAAAACGAAATTTATGGAATTTAAGCTAAAACTTGCAATTTTGGACTTGTAGGGCGTCTTTTTGCATAAAATTTCTTTTGTAAAACCCCATTCACCCTTCCCTCACCCCTAGGCTGGCCCACTTCAGCAGCAAGGAATAAAATTACTTGCCTCTTTTGAGTTTTAGTCATGTGTGGAAATGAGGTGCTTTTTAAAAGGATTTTGATTTTTTTATTGGGTATGGGTCTTTAGTGATGGGTATGGTTGACCTTGAGCTTTCCAACACCACCCACTCCATTCCCCATCACTCCCCAGGCCGAGAATGCTGCAGCCCTCCCCCTTCATCTTTTTTCTTTTCATTTCCTTGAAAAATTCTTCAAGATTGCTCCAAAATTGCAATTTAAACCTCACAAATTAAACCCCATCCTTCATCCCATTCTCCTTAGCCTCTCTTGCTTGGATCTTGGTGCTATGAAGCCATCTTTAGAGGCATATTGTTCTTGCTAGATCCATAGATCTTGAGGTATAATTTCCTCCAAGTTAAGTTCTTATGGTTAGAATTCTTTAATTGAGTTGTGTTAGTGTTAATATTAGTGCTAATTTCATTCTAGATTTTTAAAGTTAATGGTTTGAGTTAACTAGGATTTAAAAAACCATTATTTAGTTAATTAAATCTATTTAGCTATCTAGTTGTTTACTAAACCAATCTATAAGGTTACTTTGCTTAAGTGGCTTCATGTTATGCTAATATAAGTTAATCTTGTGTGAAATTTTCATTTTAATTGCTAATTACATAAAATCAAGAAAGGGGTTGGTGTATGGAAATAGATTGAAGCATGATTGTTGTGTTGGAATTATGGTTTGATGCTTTGTAAATGGTTTAAAATTAGTGTAATGGCTATCTAGTGGGTTAGTTTGGATGTTTGTGTTGGATAGTGTTAACTTTATCGTTAATTTTCGTTGTTTGCACCAAATTGCAATTTTCTGGCTTACTAGGTTTTTATAAAAATATTGTGATGAATTATTTGCGATATCTTGATGATATTTTTGGCATATCCTATGATATTTAGGATGTGTGAGTGCGGATTTTTGAGTGATCGGGTTTTTGCTTTGCCGGGCGACCAAATCGGCGATTTTAGTTAGTTTTTTTGCGATTTTCGCGTGTGTTCCGTGCACCTCGTGCACGTTGTACCTAGCTTGTGAACTATGGTATTTTCGTTTGGGATTTGCATCGTTCTTGATATGTAACCTTATGTTTGTATTGATGTAAATTCCAGGTTCGGTCGCGGAGACGTCAAACGCGGCACGAAAGGGGAAAGCGATGATTGGACGTGACTAGCTAGGGATTCCGGTGAGTAGATTTAATATCTACGGGGGACTATCGTCGGATGGCGCAAGTCTCCCGATAGTATAAGTAGTTAAGTTTTAGTGATATTAGTAACTACATCCATGCCTTATATTGACATACATATGCGAACCCATTTTATAGGACACCTACACCATCGCCAGGGTTTTTATATGCAGCACGAGCACTATTCATGCTTACACACACGCCCTGGTAATTGCCATGCCACCACACTAGATAACCTATAATTTGAAACCTTTTACTATAATTGATGCTTTAACCTGTGTTATTGCCTTTAATTCTTTAAAATGAAATCATAAGATTGCTAATCATGTGCATGTACTTCATCATGTTATTTGTTCATGCCTAGTCTATCAATCATACATCGCAACTTGATTATTGACACCATGTGCATTCATTATCATTGGCATATGCATTTATGAGGATTTCTTGAGATTTTATGATATTTCTGGATTTCGGGGGAAAGCCGCAAAATTTCTAAACTTACTATATTTTTAAATATGTAAATTGCGGTTTTCTAGTGATGTAAGTGTCGTCCACCATGAGTTTGCTGTGGTTTTCGAGACCCGTTTCGAGGAGTTGGATGAACCGTCTCGGGTACATGGTGGGCCCGGTAAGGTACCCCGGGGCAAGAAGCTCGTGGTGCTGACGATGAGCCTGGCAGGGGACGGATTACCTACCGGTGACTGTTTGGGACGGCGGATATCCAGAGGATACCGACCGTGGCCGCGAGATGATGAGATAGTGATATTGAGATGGGTCAGCCAGATGGCTGAGGCCAGAGATACTATGACATGGATATATGAGATTTGTGATAGTTTTGAGGTGTCGTTGCTGGACAAAGGTTCTTGTTGATTCTATTGGTATTGTGCTGGTATTTCAAAAGAAATTCCTAAAGGAAAAACATGATTCTTATACTTACACATTCAGATCATGAGTTGATTCGCATTGCATTCATACCTGCTAGTATATTCATATTGCATACATACCTGCTATTTTGTCCTGCCTTACCTGTATTTAAATGCTTCGATGCTTGTGTGCATGCATTCGATAGCCTGTGTAGATGTTATTTATTACTCACGAGTTGGCAACTCACCCCGGTTGTGCCACAGCCTTTTGTAGGTCCGCTCCGTCAGTACAGTAGCGGCGGACGCACTTGCTTCTTTTGCCTCTTTTGCCTGGACTCGAGCTTTTGCTCTTAGGTGGGTTATATTATTATTTTTGTACCACCTTGTATATTCCTTGTATCTAGTGTACTCCATCTACTGTATCTACCAGTATTGTTGTATATTGACCTAGAGATGAGACTGTGAGATTGTGGACTTTTTATGCTGTATTTTGGGGTCGAGCTCACTTGAGTCGACATGCTGTTTTTCTCATGTTTCTTTATGATTATTTTGCATGTTGTTGTTTTATATTGCGTGGGATTTGTGACCGCCTTGTGGCGAAGAGCTAGCTCCCGCTTGGGGATGCCATATTTGTTGGATTTATATATATTCTTGTTGTACCCATTTTGGGGGCCAGTATTTACAAAGGAGACTCTGCCGAAATTTTCGGAAAAATTGATATTGTTTTTAAAAAGGTTTTATATGACTTGTTTGATAAACTCGCTTTCAATTGATTGGTTTTTCTTCACTCTTTTGCATTTTGGTTTTGGTTTCTGGGCTTTGGCTTACTTAATTTACGGACGTCTTGAGACGTTTCGTAAACTTAAGTGCCAGTCACGTCCGTGCCCTGCGGGTCGTGACAAAGTTGGTATCAGAGCGATAGGTTTTACCTTTTTGAGTGTAGGATGACCCTTGGTAGATGGAGTAAGTGACTTAAGCAGGGTAACGTAGCGTGCGTATATCCGCGGCATACTTGCGATACGGTACTCCGCCTAAGTGACTTTAGGATATACTTGCTTGAAATTCCTTCTTCAATTCCGTGTATCCTATGATTCTATTGCACTGTTCTTATTATCCTTTTTCTTGTACCAGCCACTATGCCGCCGAAGGCTACGAGGGCACAGAGGGCTGCCGCCCGAGACGAGATTCGAGCTGGCTCGTCTGAGACTAGGACTGAGCAGGGTAGTATGCCTACGCCGCAGGGACAGACCGATCCACCTTCCTCAGGCCGTATGGATAGGCTTGAGACTGGTATGGAGGAGTTGCGACAGATGATGGGGAGTATGCAGGAGCTACGTCAGATGGTAGGATCCCTAGTTGCAGCCAGTTGTACACCGAGGCCGGATGACATACCTACTACATCAAGACGACCATGATACCTGCTCCTACTACTACCACCGTGGCCATTCCGGTTTCGCTACAGGATTTCATGAGGCTAAGACCTCCAGTATTCACCGGCACCGAGGCAGCGGAGGACCCACAGACGTTCCTTGACAGTTTGGCCAGGATCTGCCGTTCGCTGAGATGTTCGGATGATCGATGGGTAGAGCTTGCGAGTTTCCGACTAAAGGGTCTTGCGCAGACATGGTGGGAGTCAGTCTTGAGAGGTCGAGCTGCAGGCCTATCGCCTATGACTTGGGCCGAGTTTACAGCGGTCTTTCTAGCTCGTTTCCTCTCAGAGAGCGTTCGTGATGCCAGAGCTCGTAGCTTCGAGGCCTTGGTCAAGACACCTGGGATGACGGTGTCTGAGTATGACATCCAGTTTACACAGTTGTCCCGATATGCTCCGTATTTGGTGGATACCGAAGAGAAGATAGTGAAGAGGTTCGTACAGGGACTTGATGCCCAGTTATATCTTGCCATTGGCGCCCAGCACTATGACACTTATTCAGATGCTATGGATACGGTATTACGGATGGAGGAACGCATATCACAGACTTCGGCCGTTTCTGGGCCGAAGAGGATTCGCACCGAGGTGCCGTCTCAGAGGCAGCGTGCCAGATTCTTTCCGAGGGATGGGCCTGTTGGAGATAGTGCCCTCAGAGTCAATTATTAGGTCACAGGTACGTGATTGCAATGATTGATGGAGGACCTATCCCGGTAGGACAGTCTTACTCGAGATGATAGTATGCTATCTGGTTTACCTTTATCATCGTGTACTGCTTTAGGTGACCTGACAAGTCGCTATTACACGTTGATAGAGCCCCTAGGATTCTTGCTTGACCACCAGCAGTATGAGGGCGATCATATACGTGGGAGCTGGCAGTCTATAAGCATATCCTTAAATGGTCCCTAGTCGTGTGAGTTTCGAGATAGGGCATCGATACTCCAGAGTATACTAGTGTATACAGTCGAGACCCCGATGAGGGGCGGTGGACGGTCTCACAAGCCACTGGTGTTAGTTGGATCACCTAAGATGTATACAGGTGCTCATTGGGTTATGAGTACATCGGACAGGACTCGCCAGGAACATGCTAGTTGGTCATATCCCAGACGTCAGATGGCAGTTCCCTGGTGACATGTGTACAGGTTCGTTCATCGACCTGGGGATCGTCATTTGTCTTGTGTGAGTTCCCACTGTACTTTGATTACTACCCTACTACGGCTCAAAGGAGTCCTGCAAACAGGTTTTAGTTGGGTACAGTCCCGAGCCACATGGAGGCAGTGAGCGTATCTTCAGGGGTTCGTCTCTCCCGGTATTGGGGGTGAGGTCGTGCTGTGTCTAGGAGAGCCATTACACGAAGCCCTCGGTCAAGGCAAGTAGATTTACTGGTAGGTATTCCAGTAGTATCTCAGGGTGTTCTGGGCTACACTCCGACACGACTTGTACCTCTTTTGGGGGTCTGACTTTTACCAACCCCCTAGGCCCGCCATGCGATGCTCATAGACGAACGGACCGGACTGTACGGATATTGTCACCGACAGGCTCAGTAGGGTTGTCAGGCTGAGTTCGCTCACAGACATCCCTTTTAGTCAGTATCTGGTAGCCCGTTACGTATTGGCTTATACCTCTGACGTGCTAGTGGTTAAATCCACAACCAAGGTGTTGACGAGTCTTTAGAGTCCCCCACATTCAGTTACTCAGCTTTCGGGCGAAAGGTTGTAGAGGCCGTATGGAGATATGGCAAGGTCCGACCAGATACGTGCGGTATTGCACGGATCGGGATCGGACAGTTTGTACTATAGGCCGTATGGATATATGGCAGGGTTCGATCAGATACGTGCGGTATTGCACGGATCAGGATCGAACGGATATTACTAGCCGGTTTTGGTATAAGCCGGATCCTAATATAGTACAGTGTAGATTTTGTCTCATTGCATTTGTATTTCGGTCGGAATACAAATGCGGGTGTGTATGCACAGTATTGGGGTTTTCCTGTAATTTATTACGGGACCAGTTTTCTGGAGTTGCCAGTTTGTTTTCCGTTTCGGCCAATTTCCTTTGTATCGTTCATTGGCCGAAGATTGGTGGAGGGGGGCTTATTTGCATTGTTGCAGATAAGTATTTGTGGAGGGGGGTCTTTGCTTATTGTTGTATCATGATAGTCTCTCATTGACCTTGACTTCTAGCTTCATGATGGCTTGACTTTGTAAGCATCATGGTTGTTGATGATTAGTTGGTAGTGTATTGGTTTTGGGAGTGATCATTGCCTCTCATCATCACTTGCTTTTTCCATGACACTCCACCTTGCATTATTGATTTGATTCCACCCTCTTGAGTTTGGCTCTCCCTCTCATTCTCATATGGTCATGGCCGGCCTCCCCCTTGAGTGGGCTGTCCAAAATTTTGAGGTTGGGATTTTGCTTCATTTCATGTTGCAAAAATCCCACAAGATCAATCCCAAAAGCTCCAAGTATCATTCCTCTACCAAATGGCAATTCCACAACCCCAAAGTGAGACTTGAGGACTACATATTCTACAGCGAATCTTGGGCACGTCGAGTAGCCGGCTTCGTGCCCGAGTTGCCTCGGCATTGAGGTGGGAGCCCGTAAAAGAAGTAGGCGATGTGGTGCACTTCCGGTGACGAGAAGGAGACGGGACATTCTGCAGGAGATCGGGACGACGACGAGAAGACCGGAGGACTCGGATCTGTCGGTATATCTCTCTTCCCTTTCTTGTAGATAGCTTGGACTAATTAATGGTTCGATCCGGGTATTAGTGCGCGGCGGTTTGCCAGTTCAAGAAAAATTAAAGTTTATCACCGCTTCCACATTTGGCCGTCGGATTGACGGCCGGGACGCCGCCGTGCACTTACAGTGGTATCAAAGCCTCGCCATTAACTTAGTCTAGCTTTCCTTAATGTGTTTTGCATTTCCGATCGACCAAAATTCCAAAATCTACATTTTTGCTAGCGACAGTTTTCTGTTGAAATTTTTTGGTCTCCAAAATTTTTTCAGGTTGTATAAAATTGTAGTACTGGAGACAACTAGGCTACTGTAGAAATTCGACAGGGTGAATCGACAGTGGAGGCGCGGAACCGCGGCCAAAACCCCCTTTGGGCCGCGTTTCCGCCGCGCACTGTGGAGATCCCTGCACCAAATTTCTACAGTGTCTTTGTGGGCTTAAAATATGGGTTTTGGAATATTAATTTTGAGCCCAGAATTTCTTGATGTGCTACAGTAGTACTTGGGGGCCCACTTGTTAAAGTTTGATCGATCGGATATTTTAAACACATTATTTCACAGTATTTACATTATATCTGCGACCGTGAATGTCACTTGATCGGTCAATCCGGTCTAACTGCTATAGCCCGGTTAGACGGATTTGCGAACGTGACTTTCACGTTGATGTTCTGTTTTTGCTGTGATGTTGCGGATCGGTCGGTGGGGATAGCCTGGATGCAATGCTAGTACAGTTCTGTTGTATTATGTACATTTGATATTGCGGGGCGAGCGTCCGACTTGTGGACTGCCGTCACTGCCTGTTTGTATTATTATTTTGGGGCACGGCCAGGTTGCGGTCGTTGTACCCGTTGTATGTATATTTTACTTTCTGTACTAGGATTGCCCCGCGGAGGGGTGCACGGATAGCCGGATTCTAGAGGGCAACAAGCCCGCATCTCATGGCATTGAGACGGAGGGGGCTTCACTCTAGGATTGGCGGGATATTCGCCGCACTCGTTGGGGGTACAGGTTGACCCAGGAGGGGTGCCCAAGTTACCGGATTCCGTGAAGTGTTGGGTGGTCCATTCACGTTGCTGAAGGGGGCTGCCTCGCTTCAGGTTTTGGCGGGTGACTTGCCGCGCCCGTAGGGGTCTAGGTTTTCATTGCGCAGGCTATCCACACGACCAGGGGAACGTCGGGTTTCAGCAGTGGCTCTGTGAAACCCGGGGATCCCAGATATCTGTATTGTTTCTGTGATGCTGTACATTTTCTGTGATGTTGCTTTTTATTCACGCCTTGAGCGAATATAATATATTGGTATATATATTAGTAAACGTTGTATATGTTTTGCATCCGCGCTAGTCCAGTCCCCGCTCCGTCGTTAGTTAGCTAACCTAACGGGTAATGACGGGACCCAGTGGCGAATGCGGATGGCATATACGTACATCAGTATATTTTCGTTCTTTGTGGTGTGATCAATTGATGGGACTGCGTTGATTCGGATCAATGCAAGTTAAAAACAAACCTAATCTGATGTTGTTGGAACACTTTTTCAGAAAGCTGTTATTGCAAGGACGTTCACTTTTGTTTTGCATCGTGGTATTCAGTTGAAATATCCTGCTCCTCAGTCGACGAGGCAAGGGCCGAGATCCCTTCACCGGGAGTGACCCCTTGGACAAAAAGTTTGCGTCAGGGCATTAACTTCACTATAGCCGATTACTTTTGCTTTGCACCATGGTATTCAGTTGGAATATCCTGCACCCCATTCTACGGGGAAAGAGACGAGATCCCTTCACCGGGAGTGACCTCTTTAGCAACGGTTTTCGTCACTATATTTTTAAAAGCTATCCGTTCCTTCAGCGATATCAAGTTCATTACGTTAAAGGTTTTCGCCAGAAACCATTCGTAGCCCTCCGTCGTTTCATATGGGTGGTCAATAGTATTCAAGCTGTGTATGTTGGCCAAAGTCAAGGCACAGTGATTGGTAGCTATTGGGTATTCATATGCAGCATAGATAGATGCGTTGGTTTGGAACAGTCGTACTGCCATGTTGGCCAAAGTCAAGGGTATGTACGGGTGGATTCAAATTAACCTGGAGAATGACGGGTAGAACTTGACATGTGACTTATGATATGTTGGCCAAAGTCAAGGTCATAAGAGCATGGGGCAGAAATCACATCGGGAGTTTCAAAAGAACTGAAACTTGCCAGATATGCGCATACCTTCTGGAGTGTGATACCGTGAGCGGATTCCGTCACGTTGTCATGCGATGATAGTTGGATCCCGATTCCCACTGATGAGTTAGTTTACTCCTCGGGTGACCCCGACTAATTCTTCTTTCAGGTTTGGAGAAGAATTTGACGGTACAGTGGGAGGTTTCCAGATTAGATAAATTGGTAACCATTCTGATCTAGGTTAGAGTGCACGCTGAGTGTTTCTTTTCTCTCTCTCTCTTTGGCAGCGACCATTGACCCGACCCTAAGACTATGACTCAGTGACCAATATTAACCGAACCTTCTTGACATCGGCTTTTGGATTGTCAGAGTTGCAAACCTCATTGCCACTCCTACTTTTTCCCTTTTCTCCAGGACACCCCGTATTACTACGAACGTCCACTTCCATTGGACAAAACCATCGTATGGTTAGATACGAACTCGAAGGAATTTATTCGAGGATGGTTTCAGGTACTGGAGAAAACGGATAGGACTATTCAGTTGTCTTTTCCTTTTACCTTCTCTCAGGTTGCGAGTACTCCTTGGTTTAGGAGATAGTACACCTATTACGCAAATTGGATAGTCTTCTTCCAAACCATAGGCAGGTGCCGACCGACAGGGAATGAAGAATACCAATTAGCATAATGATGGTGTGCAGAAGGTATTAAGTTCAGACAAAGCAAGGGATTAGTAAGAGGGCAAAGTAAATTGCAACAGATATTCACGACCAAACCAAGTATTCCTTCGCCAATCCTAAATCACCTTTGTATTTCTCCAGGACACTCCGTATCACTACGAAGATCCACAGTTTATTGGATACTCCATCGTATGGTTATATACGAACTCGAAAGGAACTTGTTCCAGTTCGGGGATGGATTCTGGTTCAGGAGAAATAGGAATAAGGTTTATTCGGTTGTCTTTTATCCTCACCTTCTCTCGCATTGCGAGTGTTCCTAGGATTAGGACAGTACACCCATTATGCTTATTGGATAGTCTTCTTCCAAACCATAGGCTGGTGCCGAACGGTAGGGAAGGAAGAAAACCATTTGGCCTAAAGGGGTGTGCAGAAGGTAATGACTAAAGACATATGAAGGGATTTGGAGAGGTGGCAAAGAATTATACGGTTACAGTCGTGAATCTGGAAGAGGCATTACTAGGAATACCAGGATACCCCATCGAAACATTTCGATGTTTCAATCTCACTGTGTACTGTTAAAGGAAAACTGATTTCCCGATTAGACACTTGCTCCAGGGTATGTATTTACCAGGTATGATTCTCACATCTGTATGGTTTTACAGATGATGAGTGGGAGTAGGTTATTGGGAATTGGGTGATCATCCTCATTATATCGGGATTCGTTGTAATCGGTGATATTTGAGGAAGTCACCTGGGTAGTTTGCCGGTCGGCAAATATTTGGTTTTGAATATCCGCTGTTATGCACCAATTTCAAATTGATATATCTGTACGTCTATTTTCATAGAGTGAGATATACCTTTATGAAATTATGTCTACGACATTTACCTATATCAGTGGATGGTTAGGTAAAGAGCATTAAACAGCAGTGTAATTCTTCTTAACCATAAGTACAGTTTTCAACCTACGACACACAGTGAATGAGTTATCAGACTCAAGGGACTTATACAGAGTATTGTATGTTGTCCAGGGTCCATCAGGACAGAGGGGTAGGTCCTCGTACTATATTCGGTTTACTTATGACTTCTCTAGTTTTTAGACAAGTGTTTCATGGAAACACAGGGTCCGAATTTTGAGAAGTTATAGGTATTTGAATAGAGTAGAGAACCAGGTGTAGCAAGTATCGGGATTCTTCAAAGAGATCGAAGATGTAGATACTTGTGAATGGTATTCAGTTGATAGTAATGATTAAGAGAAATTGCTTCTCTTTCAGGTTACTCATAATTGGAAGCATTCCTAAGTTGAGTAACGCTGATCGGCCTTCTTCCATTTAGGGAACATGCACTGGGGACAGCTGCATAATTTGAATCTGGTTCAATTAAATCAGTGCCTCTGTTTCTATATTGGATATAGAACAGTTCATATCTTAACGATGTTAAGGTACGGGGAGTTGTCCGGTTTATGATTAAAACCAGACATTGGACAACTCTAGGCACGTTTCTGTAATGGCGGTTTGTGGGTTGACCCAGGCTATGACGAGGGTTGACTTTCTACCATCTGGATGAACAATAGCAATATTGTTATAGACTCGCCACAGTTTTATTAAAAATGGATTTTTTCAGAAAAACAGTAGTGGGAGTATGGTAGAACTGGAAGTGATTCCAGAACCACAAACGATTACTGAAGATTTGATAAGGAACCTAAAGATTCAATCTGGATTGACATTCCATTGGCCACTCCGCAGATACGGTGGGTAACTTCAGGCACCCGAGAGGTACTACGGTAGCCTCAAGGACGGTGACAGGGAAGTTCTTGTTTACCCACAATCACCATTGCTGTTGTTCCAGGCTGCGAGACCCGACGGGAGGATGAGTATAGCGTCGTTCTAAACTAGTTTTAGAAGTGTACGTCTATATGACTCTGCCAGAGAGTTGTCGTAGTCAGTGGGAGCAGCGGAAGCATTGGTGGACAGGTAGCTTATGCCTATTTATAGACTAAAGCGGATGTAGCGGAGATAGATCATCTGTTTCTGACGTGACAGTCATAGGTTTGACTTCATCAGAATAGTGGATGGATCTGTTGAGAAGGTAGTAGGGTGTGATATCCTGGTATTTGGATGACATACACAGGGTAGGAAAAGAAACTCCTAAACTACAATCGGTTATACTTTGGTCGTCACACAATGGTGTCTCCACAAAGGAAATTGATTTTATATCAGACATACTGGTTACTAGATCTATGGTTTTAGATCTAGATTTGGGTGGTTTCCCAATCTGGGTACTTAGACAGCATTCTAAGGGTATTTAGAATGGACGACTCCATGCACGGTAGTGTACCTGCAGAAGATGGAGTCACCCTCTCTAAAGGTGTCTTACAGACTAAAGGGGAGAGGGATGTGCATGATTGGCAGATCACTTGCTCAGGCAATTGAGTCAATCATGAGATGTCAAGTACCACACCAGATGTTGTTCTTGCACTAGATGCAATAAGTTGACATTGATCCAATCCTGGAGAAACAGTCGGAAGCAGTTTTAGAACATAAGTGGATGTTCTAGGGATATGATAACGATAGCCTCATGCAGGAGACAGTTATCAATCCAGGCTTCCAAGGTGACATGGACGACAAGAAGCTTGTCAGAGTTATAGTTTTCCTTCTGACAAGGGGCAGTATTTTGGACAGGTGGTCCAAGGCAATACTGAGGGAGGCATGGCGCAGGATACTGATTGAGTTCAGTTAACGATACAGTCTAAGAAGTTTGGATTTGGAGTCCATTTATGAGCTATGTCCCATCAGACATCCAGACACATTCTAAGACAGGTATTGCTCATTTCGGGAGATGGGTTTTCTCCGCGAACTTGAGATGTAGAGAGACATAGAAAGGAACAACAAAGCGGATCCACTCACTAAGGCTATTCCTCGAACGCAATAGTTTCACAAACGAGCTTTGTGAGACTGACTAGTAGAGGAGTTGGGTGTTCGGTATCACACGGGCTGTGAGTATACGACATCGTAATAATTAGCCTTGAGTGCAAGTGGGAGATTGTTGGAGATAGTGCCCTCAGAGTCAATTATTAGGTCACAGGTACGTGATTGCAATGATTGATGGAGGACCTATCCCGGTAGGACAGTCTTACTCGAGATGATAGTATGCTATCTGGTTTACCTTTATCATCGTGTACTGCTTTAGGTGACCCGACAAGTCGCTATTACACGTTGATAGAGCCCCTAGGATTCTTGCTTGACCACCAGCAGTATGAGGGCGATCATATACGTGGGAGCTGGCAGTCTATAAGCATATCCTTAAATGGTCCCTAGTCGTGTGAGTTTCGAGACAGGGCATCGATACTCCAGAGTAGACTAGTGTATACAGTCGAGACCCCGACGAGGGGCGGTGGCCGGTCTCACAAGCCACTGGTGTCAGTTGGATCACCTAAGATGTATACAGGTGCTCATTGGGTTATGAGTACACCGGACAGGACTCGCCGGGAACATGCTAGTTGGTCATATACCAGACGTCAGATGGAAGTTGCCTGGTGACATGTGTACAGGTTAGTTCATCGACCTGGGGACCGTTATTTGTCTTGTGTGAGTTCCCACTGTACTTTGATTACTACCCTACCACGGCTTAAAGGAGTCGTGCAAACAGGTTTTAGTTGGGTACAGTCCCGAGCCACATGGAGGCAGTGAGCGTATCTTCAGGGGTTCGTCTCTCCCGGTATTGGGGGTGAGGTCGTGCTGTGTCTAGGAGAGCCATTACACGAAGCCCTCGGCCGAGGCAAGGAGATTTACTGGTAGGTATTCCAGTAGTATCTCAGGGTGTTCTGGGCTACACTCCGACACGACTTGTACCGCTTTTGGGGGTCTGACTTTTACCAACCCCCTAGGCCCGCCATGCGATGCTCATAGACGAACGGACCGGACTGTACGGATATTATCACTGATAGGCTCAGTAGGGTTGTCAGGCTGAGTTCGCTCACAGACATCCCTTTTAGTCAGTACCTGGTAGCCCGTTACGTATTGGCTTATACCTCTGACGTGCTAGTGGTTAAATCCACAACCAAGGTGTTGACGAGTCTTTAGAGTCCCCCACATTCAGTTACTCAGCTTTCGGGCGAAAGGTTGTAGAGGCCGTATGGAGATATGGCAAGGTCCGACCAGATACGTGCGGTATTGCACGGATCGGGATCGGACAGGTTGTACTATAGGTGTAGGGTTCCTAGGCACGCTAGTGAGGTCTCCCAAGCCATCAACCATGGCAATTTCAAAAATTATGGTGCCGAGAAACCCTAAACTACGGATCGATAACTAGATGTCTAGGCGAAAAACTAACAAGTTAACACTTAACTAAAAGTTTAACGGAAATAAAACCTTTGTAGATCCGGTCCTCCACCTCCACGGCTCCGCAACGAGGTCGTCTCCGCTGTCCAAATAGAATCCGGGCTCTCGTGTCGGCTTCGTCGGAGAATGGGCAAGCTAGGTCGTCGATGTCCATGCCGAAGATGATCTACGTCGAGGCATCGTTAGATCAAGCTCACAACTTCACCAAGTCAAGAAACTTGTGAAGTAAACACACTCTACTACTTGGCAAGAGGTAGAGGATGAAGAAATAGGAAGTGGGTAGACTTTAGTTTTGGATTTCTCACTCTTTTCCAACAATCACCATTGATGGACCTTGGTTTTCTTCACTTGAAGAATGAAGAAGAAGAAGGAAATAGTTATGATAAGTTAATTAGAAAAAGAAAAGAATAATCAAAACTTATCATGACTAAACCATGGTCAAGTGTAGAGATTGAACTAGGGTTAAATCAAATGGTTAGGTTAAGCATGAGATAAGAATGGTGGACAAAGTCAAAGGTTCATGAATCTTCAACTACACAACAAAAGAAGCCATCATTCTTTTCTCATTTTCTTTTATTCATTTATCAAAAATAAATGGATAACTAAATAAAATAAATGAATAACAAATAATAAACCCTAACCATTTCATTAACCAAGGTTTAATACTTTACACTTAACCAAAAGCATGTATCATCAAACATGATACAAGCAAGTGCACAAAATCATATCACATATATAATGCGCACATCCGATTGAGAAAATCCATCTAAAGTGAACCAATATTAGTTAATGCAAAGTAATATATCAAATATATAATTATACATTAAATCATTAAATCAACACTTGATTTAACGATCCGGTCATATCGCATATAACCGGCTAATATCCAATGTATCGATTTATCGAATCAATCCTTGATTCAATAACTAGGTTATATCGCATACAACCATGCGACACATTCATCGCGAGAATGGAATACGGTATCACATACACGCATTATTCTCAGTCCCGCACATATCTCATATGCGCTCCTATTTCGTTTCGCTTGAGCCAGGAAACCTCTGTGTAGGACTCTAAAGACTCGTCAATACGCCGGCAGCAGATGATGATCATATCAAACACCCACAAGCCGCAAGCGGTCTGCTAAACGTAACGGCCACCCGGGTATTGAGCGATCTGAAGATCGACGAGCAAGCCCGCTCACACTCCAGTGAATCCGACCAGTAACACTACCGTACAGTCCGGTCTGATCGTCTGATATGTCGCATATCTCGCCTAGGGGTGGTAAACGTCAGACCCCAATAGCTCGATAAGTCGTGTCGATATGAGGTCTATAACTGTTCGAGAAACTACTGGTAACACTTACCAGTAAATCTCAGCAACCCTGGCCAGGGATTTCCTGTTATAGCCAATCGAACACAGCGCAACATTAACCCCCTATACCGGGAGAGACGAATCCCCTCCTATCGCTCATTGCCTCCATGTGACTCGGGACTGTACCCAAAAACCACCGTTTTGCACGCCCTCTTGGACGTGGTAAGATGGAAATCAAAGCACAGTGGGAACCACACAAGACTCTATGACGATCTCGGGTCAACAGACTACTCTGTACCAGTGTCACCAGAGAACTGCCATCTGACGTGAGGTATAATACCATCTGGGAGTTCTCGGCGAGTCCGTCCAGTGTACCCAGTCTCTACTGAGCACCCGTATATCATCTCTGATTTCAAACACCAATGGATATGGGATCATCCATCGCCCATCTGTATGGGTCGAGAAGGTATGCGCTAGTCTACTCTGGTATATCGATGCCCCGTCTCGATACACCCACGACTAGGGACTTTGAAGGATGTACTTATAGACTACCATGTCCCCACTAGTATGATCCGCATCATAGTCCAGGTAGTCAAGTACACATCCTAAGGGCTTTACCAACATGTAACAGAGAGACAATCGGTATACACGTTAAGGTAAAGAGCAACCAGATAGCATACTATCATGTCGAGCAAGAAAGTCCTCCCTATATATGTCCCAGCATCCACTACAATATACATCCTATGTACAGTAATGGCCTCTAGGGCATACATATAACTAACAATCTCCCACTTGCACTAGGGCCATCTGTAGCAGTGGTTGTAGTGGATCCCATAAAAGTCTCTCTCTGGGAACAGGCCTTCGTGAGTGGATCCGCTGTGTTGTCCTCTGAGTCTACTCTCCTAACCTGGATCTCCCTGGAGATCAACCATCTCCATGATCAGGTGACACTGCCTTAGAATATGTCTGGATCACTGATGGGACGGACGTTCCTTGGCACAAGCCACAATTCCATTGTCACACAATGGTAGGAACAATGTTCATCTTATGAACTAATATACACCCAAACAGCCTCTTTGGTAGTATCTTAAGAAGCGATGTATCCTGCCTTTATCGTCTAGTATGTCACGGTATCTAGCTTGGAACTCTTCCAACATACCGTCCCTTTACTGAGGGTAAAGACAATGCCTGCGACTGACATTCAGTCGTCTTTATCACCCTGGAACCTTTCCAGTGATTCTCCCCAGGATCGATTGATACCATCTCACTACAACTAGTGAGATTCCTAACATCCATTTAGATCTATCTCATAGATTCAAAATCCAGGATTTAGTAGGTATCACTTTGATCCTTATGTGGAGAATCCATGTGATAAACGGAGATTGATCGAGCGTAGCATAAGAAACTCCTTTCTTATCAAGAGTATGTCATCCACGTACTCTACGAGGATCACCACCATACTCCCTACTACCTTTTTGTTTATACAAGGTTCATCTACCATTTTGATGATGTCAAACTCTTTGACTAATCCATCAAAACTGACGTTCCAACTCCGCGATGCCTGCTTTATCCTATAAAGCATCTTGCACACGTTTCCGCTGCTCCCACTGTCTACGAAGCCCTCTGGCTGTGTACTTATAGACGCTCTCTTCCAAATCATTATTTAGAAAAGCAGTCAAGACACCCAACCACCAGAGATCGTAGTCATGGTATGCAGCCGTGGTAAGTAGGATCTGGATGGACTTAAGCATAGCTACTTGAAAAGGTTTCATCATTGTCCACACCTGGTCGATGACGAAAACCTTTAACAAGTCTAGCTTTGAAAGTCTCAACTTTTCCATCTACACCAAGTAATCTTCTCAAGATATACTTGCTCCTGATGGGGATTTAACCCTTCAGATATAGCAACCAAAGTCCATACTTTGTTGGTATATAAGGATTCCATCTCAGATCGCTAAGCATCCAGCCATTCTTACAGAGTCCCACTCCAGATGGCCAGCTCGAAACTAGTTGGGTCATCATCTCATGATGCAATCCTCGCTCCCACTGTCATAGAGAAACAGAAGTATCTCTCAGGTGGGTGAGGAACCCTACTAGATCGGCGGAGAGGCTGAGGTTCGTTGGTTACTATTGAATCCTTTGGTTCTACCAAATCAAATGCTGTAGTTTGTATAGCTGAAACCATTCCAGCTCTACATAACAGACCTTGCCTTGAGCTTGTCCGGATTTTGCTTTTCAGACATAGGCTGGACAACCCCAAATCTCAACTAACTTGAGAGATAGGCTCTTCCCTCATCATATCAAATATGAAGTGGTAGGCAACTGATTTGATTCGAACTCTATTCAATAGGTATGCAGCTTCTCAAGTGCATAACTCCCAAAAGGGAAATAGGTAACTCAGTAGTACTCATCATAGAGCACACCTTATCATATAGGGTATGATTGCTCCGCCCTGATATACCATCGTGCTATGGTGTATACAGAGGAGTAATGCTGAGAGAGAATCTCATTCTCCTTCAGAATATTCCAGTATTTCTGTGCTCAAGTATTCTCCTCCTTGATCTCATCAACGGACATAATACTTTTACCCGTATTTTGGTTCTCTACTTCTAATTTATATTCTATGAATATCTCAAAAGGTTCGGACTTGTGTTTCAACAGGAACATAGGTCTGAATCTCGAAAGATCATCAGAGAATGTAATGAAGTATAAAGAACCAGTCCTGGCATGTGTAGACAGGAGACCTGACATACATCAACATGTATCATCCCAAGAGTTCACTAACTCTTTCTCTGTTTCCAATAAACGGAGCTATGGTCATCTTATCTTTGTGACATGACTGGCGAGTTTCACAAGATGTAAATTCAAACTGATTTAAATATACATCTTTATGTAACTCTAGCCAGTCGGGTCGCATTGATCTGACCAAGTCTACAATTCCTCATGAAGGATTCGTTCATTTATGAACTCTTCCTCTTGTGTGTATTCCGTATACCAAGAACTGTAGTTTGATTTAGAACATTAATGCTTTTAGATAACGTGCCTAAACCGATCAACTTTTGATATAGGAAATGTTCAAAACATTATCCAACAATACAAAATTGTATCATTTCTTTACTAATAAAGAGATAGATATGATTTTGTATATCAGGTTCGGTATCTAATAACATTCGTTCAGAATCAATGTATTGTAATACAGGGTGACAGTGACCGACAGACTTGGCTGCAACTCTTGCCCCGTTTTCTGCCTCATGAAACTTATCACCCGTTCTCAGTTCTCTACCTTTCTGTAGCCCTATGTAACAGATTACATATCTGGGATCCTAATCTGGTATCACATACCCAAGACGTAGAGGATACTGAGAAACAGTTCTGTATAATGAACACACCCGAAGATGATGCATCAGCATGCACTCTCTTCGTTTGGGCGGCACGGGAATTCTGGTAATCCCCAATTTCCTGCTCTGTCTTATAACAATTATAAGTTGGAGCCGGACCAACGTTCCCCAGCTCAGTATAACAAGCGGGTTCGGTCAATATTCCGTATTATTATCTTGATTAAGACATGATATGGTCGCTACCTGGAGAGAGAGAGAAGAAAACACTCAGCGTGCGCTCTTGCAAGAATAGATTGGTTATTATTTTATCTAATCAGGATGGCTCCCACTGCTTTTTATCAAATCTTCCTTCAAACCCTAAAAGGAAAGACCAGCCGGGATTAATTACACACTACAAGTTCGCCAATCTTTCAGCCAGGCCAGTGTCGGTACTTTGAGGGAGGTCCCCCGTGCTTTCGCATGAACCTAATTAATGTAAACCTCGTTTTCCCAGAGGCGTAACCTCGTTGACACCTTTCTAGACACCTACTTGATCGGCTAATTGTAATGTATAAAACTCTCCCAGGAGTAACACTTACTCGCAGCGGGTATCGGGATCCAACTATCTCATAGAATGTATGCAATCTCATTGCAAATTTCAACACTTGAAATTCCCGATAATATTTTGCCCCTAGCGTCCTATGACCTTGACGCAGGCCAACAAACCATAGTCCGCTAGTCAAGTTCAACCCGTCATTTCCTGATTGAATTAAACCCACCCGCACGACCCTTGACGCAGGCCAACAAAGTCGCACGACTACCCTAATCCAATCACATCATATGCTTATGCAGATAAGCACCAGTTAGCTACCGCACACTACGCCTTGACACAGGCCAACAAACGTAGCACGAATACTAACTACTACTTATCTGAAATGACGGAGGGCTACGACAGGTTTTTCTGAAAACCTATTGCGTAATGAACTTGATATCGTTGTAGGATCGAATGATTTTAAAATGGAGTGTTTTTGAGGCTTTTCTAGTTTTGCTAAATGAGTCACTCCCGGTGAAGGGATCGTCGGTCCTTTCCTCGTCGAATGAGGTGCGGGATATATCGTATATATCACTGTGCAAAGAAGAACTCTTAAAAGCAATCAAAAGACAAACCGAGGGCGTAGCATCGACCAGTTATTGCTAAAGGAGTCACTCCCGGTGAAGGGATCTCGGTCCTTTCCTCGTCGAATGAGGTGCAGGATATATCACATATACCGCTGTGCAAAGCAAGAACTGTAGCTACCTGTTTTATTTTGAAATTCGATTCTACAACATCTTAGGTTTCTTTTCTTTCATTAATCATATTAATGAAGTCCAATCATTTAAGTACCTAAACATCACAGATAAATACGACGTACACTTATGCCATCCGCATTCGCCTCGATGTCCCTTCGTGCACCGTTAGGTTAGGTAACTAACGGCAGAGCGGGGCAGGGCTAGCGCGGGTGTAAAACATAAGTAACGTCTATATAATATATCATATATACTATATAAAGTATCTATCAAAGAACATCGTATGATCACATCATAGATATCGCAGCAGAAGAAACATATGAAATATTGGATATACTAGGACGTCCGTGTTTTCAATACGAGCCAGTATAAAACACGGATTCCACGGTCGTGATGAATAGCCAAACCCACAACCCTAGACCCCTACGAGAGCGGCAAGCAACCCTACCAATTCTGGAGTTAGGAGACCCGGACTCGACTCCTCGAGTTGGTCTCCCACTGGACTCCAGAACCCGGTTACTTGTGCCCTCCTTCTTGGGTCTATCCTAGTGCAGAAAAGTAAAATAATATACAAAAGGTGACTACTTCCGCAACCTGGAAGCGCCCCAATAAAAGAATATTACATACAAGTTTTTACATGAATGAAAATGAAAAACACTCATCTCACATAAAAAACCCCGGCTATTCAAACACGACGATCCAATATAACATATCCAGCAACACATAACATCATATGTCATCAACGTAAGTAAATATGCGCATCCCAATTGTCGTTGGCATATAGCAACGAAACCGGCGATATCACATATTACACTTACGGTCACAGATGAGAAAGTGTAAAACTACAACAGTTGGAATCCGCAACCACCTCAGACATCGCATGCCAGACCAAATGAATTCCTTAGACATCGCATGCCTAACAATTATAAACCCCGCATTTTAGTCTCAAAATCGAAAACATTTTTCAATATCAAGTCGGGCAATTCAACAAGATTCCCGACATCCTGATCGAATGCTCGTCGCAAACTTCAGTAGACGGCCGCACCCCTGATGCCGTCGACAAAGTGCACCAAGGCGGAACACCGCTACCGCGAGCACCCGAACGGACGCTTTCGGCGACGGGGTTCTTCTACAGTCACTTGGTCGGGGCTATGGGGTGTAGCTGTCTATTAAGTTTATCCGGCGACTATCCGCGTACGCTACGTGATTGCGACGGACTTTTGATCACATCAAAATTCCGTGGCAACCGATCAAGTGAGACTAAATTGCTACGTTTATAACATTTATTCAGTTATCTCATAACTTATTGTGAATTCCAATTATTGTATCCCATTCCGGATAAATAGAAAATGTCAAACTTTCCGATCGAACAATCGAACACCCAAGTTTTCCCGATACAGATCAACACATGAAATAAGTCTAACAACATTCAGTTCGTGCCTCAGTACCGACGGTCCAGCCGTAGAAGGGTCAAGCCAACGCCTCACATGTGGCACGCCGTACTGCCCCAAACCCGAAGGTTCAAAGGGCAGTTCAAGACGGTCACATAATCGAGTTAAGGTTTGTTGTCTTCTAGAGGGACCATCGCGTTACTTGCACTACTTAGAACGTCGTTAAACTACGGAAAAGTCCAACACTTGGAAATTTCCCGACAGGGGAAAAATTGGGTATTTATATCCGGTCGAACTTTTTAACATATTCTAAAAAATTATCCGGAAAGCCACACAGACAAAATTTGATACTCCGATCGAAACACCGAACCCCCAAATCAATTCAGAAAATTCAACTCTTGAATAAATATTAAAAATTCCCAGGAAAGCCAGCATTGAAAAAGAGGAATTACTGTACAAAATTATATGCGCAAAACGACAAATCGGCCGCGGTTCCGCCGCACGAGCCATGCTCGTGCCGCGGAAGCGCGGCTCATTGAAGGAATCAGGCGCACGAAATTTACAGTATCCCTTAGAACTTCCTGCTGACTTTACTGAATATTTTTAATATGGAAAAATCCACGATTTTAAAATCTGGACAGAGAGCATGTTAGGTTTGGGTTTTCGGGTTCGTTCGGACTTCAAATTCCGTCTGGACTTCGCCTAAGGCTCTAGCTAGGCTCTGATACCACTGTAGGATTCCTAGGCATGCTAGTGAGGTCTCCCAAGCCATCAACCATGGCAATTTCAAAAATTATGGTGCCGAGAAACCCTAAACTACGGATCGATAACTAGATGTCTAGGCGAAAAACTAACAAGTTAACACTTAACTAAAAGTTTAACGGAAATACAACCTTTGTAGATCCGGTCCTCCACCTCCACGGCTCCGCAACGAGGTCGTCTCCGCTGTCCAAATAGAATCCGGGCTCTCGTGTCGGCTTCGTCGGAGAATGGGCAAGCTAGGTCGTCGATGTCCATGCCGAAGATGATCTACGTCGAGGCATCGTTAGATCAAGCTCACAACTTCACAAAGTCAAGAAACTTGTGAAGTAAACACACTCTACTACTTGGCAAGAGGTAGAGGATGAAGAAATAGGAAGTGGGTAGACTTTAGTTTTGGATTTCTCACTCTTTTCCAACAATCACCATTGATGGACCTTGGTTTTCTTCACTTGAAGAATGAAGAAGAAGAAGGAAATAGTTATGATAAGTTAATTAGAAAAAGAAAAGAATAATCAAAACTTATCATGACTAAACCATGGTCAAGTGTAGAGATTGAACTAGGGTTAAATCAAATGGTTAGGTTAAGCATGAGATAAGAATGGTGGACAAAGTCA
This sequence comes from Agapanthus africanus, assembly GCA_030015575.1. Lineage (NCBI taxonomy): Eukaryota > Viridiplantae > Streptophyta > Magnoliopsida > Asparagales > Amaryllidaceae > Agapanthus > Agapanthus africanus. The sequence goes on from CM057344.1 coordinate 523,363,846, forward strand.
AAGGTTCATGAATCTTCAACTACACAACAAAAGAAGCCATCATTCTTTTCTCATTTTCTTTTATTCATTTATCAAAAATAAATGGATAACTAAATAAAATAAATGAATAACAAATAATAAACCCTAACCATTTCATTAACCAAGGTTTAATACTTTACACTTAACCAAAAGCATGTATCATCAAACATGATACAAGCAAGTGCACAAAATCATATCACATATATAATGCGCACATCCGATTGAGAAAATCCATCTAAAGTGAACCAATATTAGTTAATGCAAAGTAATATATCAAATATATAATTATACATTAAATCATTAAATCAACACTTGATTTAACGATCCGGTCATATCGCATATAACCGGCTAATATCCAATGTATCGATTTATCGAATCAATCCTTGATTCAATAACTAGGTCATATCGCATACAACCATTCGACACATTCATCGCGAGAATGGAATACGGTATCACATACACGCATTATTCTCGGTCCCGCACATATCTCATATACGCTCCTATTTCGTTTCGCTTGAGCCAGGAAACCTCTGTGTAGGACTCTAAAGACTCATCAATACGCCGGCAGCAGATGATGATCATATCAAACACCCACAAGCCGCAAGCGGTCTGCTAAACGTAACGGCCACCCGGGTATTGAGCGATCTGAAGATCGACGAGCAAGCCCGCTCACACTCCAGTGAATCCGACCAGTAACACTACCGTACAGTCCGGTCTGATCGTCTGATATGTCGCATATCTCGCCTAGGGGTGGTAAACGTCAGACCCCAATAGCTCGATAAGTCGTGTCGATATGTGGTCTATAACTGTTCGAGAAACTACTGGTAACACTTACCAGTAAATCTCAGCAACCCTGGCCAGGGATTTCCTGTTATAGCCAATCGAACACAGCGCAACATTAACCCCCTATACCGGGAGAGACGAATCCCCTCCTATCGCTCATTGCCTCCATGTGACTCGGGACTGTACCCAAAAACCACCGTTTTGCACGCCCTCTTGGACGTGGTAAGATGGAAATCAAAGCACAGTGGGAACCACACAAGACTCTATGACGATCTCGGGTCAACAGACTACTCTGTACCAGTGTCACCAGAGAACTGCCATCTGACGTGAGGTATAATACCATCTGGGAGTTCTCGGCGAGTCCGTCCAGTGTACCCAGTCTCTACTGAGCACCCGTATATCATCTCTGATGTCAAACACCAATGGATATGGGATCATCCATCGCCCATCTGTATGGGTCGAGAAGGTATGCGCTAGTCTACTCTGGTATATCGATGCCCCGTCTCGATACACCCACGACTAGGGACTTTGAAGGATGTACTTATAGACTACCATGTCCCCACTAGTATGATCCGCATCATAGTCCAGGTAGTCAAGTACACATCCTAAGGGCTTTACCAACATGTAACATGAGAGACAATCGGTATACACGTTAAGGTAAAGAGCAACCAGATAGCATACTATCATGTCGAGCGAGAAAGTCCTCCCTATATATGTCCCAGCATCCACTACAATATACATCCTATGTACAGTAATGGCCTCTAGGGCATACATATAACTAACAATAGGCCGTATGGATATATGGCAGGGTTCGATCAGATACGTGCGGTATTGCACGGATCAGGATCGAACGGATATTACTAGCCGGTTTTGGTATAAGCCGGATCCTAATATAGTACAGTGTAGATTTTGTCTCATTGCATTTGTATTTCGGTCGGAATACAAATGCGGGTGTGTATGCACAGTATTGGGGTTTTCCTGTAATTTATTACGGGACCAGTTTTCTGGAGTTGCCAGTTTGTTTTCCGTTTCGGTCAATTTCCTTTGTATCGTTCATTGGCCGAAGATTGGTGGAGGAGGGCTTATTTGCATTGTTGCAAATAAGTATTTGTGGAGGGGGGTCTTTGCTTATTGTTGTATCATGATAGTCTCTCATTGACCTTGACTTCTAGCTTCATGATGGCTTGACTTTGTAAGCATTATGGTTGTTGATGATTAGTTGGTAGTGTATTGGTTTTGGGAGTGATCATTGCCTCTCCTCATCACTTGCTTTTTCCATGACACTCCACCTTGCATTATTGATTTGATTCCACCCTCTTGAGTTTGGCTCTCCCTCTCATTCTCATATGGTCATGGCCGGCCTCCCTCTTGAGTGGGCTGTCCAAAATTTTGAGGGTGGGATTTTGCTTCATTTCATGTTGCAAAAATCCCACAAGATCAATCCCAAAAGCTCCAAGTATCATTCCTCCACCAAATGGCAATTCCACAACCCCAAAGTGAGACTTGAGGACTACATATTCTACAGCGAATCTTGGGCACGTCGAGTAGCCGGCTTCGTGCCCGAGTTGCCTCGGCATTGAGGTGGGAGCCCGTAAAAGAAGTAGGCGATGTGGTGCACTTCCGGCGACGAGAAGGAGACGGGACATTCCGCAAGAGATCGGGACGACGACGAGAAGACCGGAGGACTCGGATCTGTCGGTATATCTCTCTTCCCTTTCTTGTAGATAGCTAGGACTAATTAATGGTTCGATCCGGGTATTAGTGCGCGGCGGTTTGCCAGTTCAAGAAAAATTAAAGTTTATCACCGCTTCCGCATTTGGCCGTCGGATTGACGGCCGGGGCGCCGCCGTGCACTTACAGGGCCCGACAGAGGATTTGGACGGGGTCAGTTATTTGGTTCATATCCCCATGGACAGCAGCCGTCGCCAGAGTGTTTTGAGTGCGGGAGTCCACACCATCTTGTCAGAGACTGTCCGGCGAGACGACAGGGAGCGGCGACCGTTCCGCATGTGACCCTACCACCATCACCACCCCCTCCTCAGAGAGCCCTACTTCCTACCACAGGCGATGCTCCACGCCAGTTAGGTGCACCCAGAGGCCGTGGACGCGGCGGTCCTGTTAAGAGAGGACGAGGAGGCAGAGGCCGAGGTCGAGGTCAGCCCGCTATCGGTGGAGGACAGGCCTGAGTATTTGCTTTGACACCGCAGGATGCGCAGGCATCCAATGCCGTTGTGACAGGTACCTTGCCAGTTTGCTCTTTTGATGCACGGGTATTATTCGACCCAGGTTCCACACATTCGTACGTCTCTACACACTTTGCACCGATGTTGGGCCGTGAGTCGTCGTCGTTAGATCATCCGCTTGTTGTTGTTACTCCGGTAGGCGAGTCGTTTGTCGCTCATTTTGTATTTCGATTGTGTTCCGTTCGTATCGGGGAAAGGGATTCATCGGTTGATTTGATTCTCCTCGATATGCTGGACTTTGATGTGCTTCTGGGCATGGACTGGCTGGCCACTTGTTATGCTTCGGTGGACCGCCGTGAGAAGGCAGTCAGATTTAGCTTTCCGGGAGAGCCAGTCCTTGTTATTCAGGGAGACCGCAGCGTCACACTTCCCAGCTTGATTTCGTCTCTTTGCGCTGGTCAGCTCTTGCGGAAGGGATGTCAGGGATTCTTAGCGTATATTTGTGATACTCGAGCTGCAGAGGTTCCGTTGGACCAGGTCCCGGTTGTTCGTGAGTTCCCTGATATTTTCCCTGATGAGCTACCTGGGCTACCACCTGAGCGCGATGTTGAGTTCTGCATCGATTTGATTCCCGGCTCGAGGCCTATTTCTATACCGCCTTATCGGATGGCCCCGGCAGAGCTTCGAGAGCTGAAGGATCAGTTGCAGGATTTGTTAGAGAAGGGGATTATTCGACCTAGTGTTTCTCCGTGGGGTGCTCCAGTCCTGTTTGTCAAGAAGAAGGACGGAAGTTTGCGCTTATGTATCGACTACCGCCAGCTGAACAAAGTTACCGTTCGGAACAGATATCCGTTGCCATGCATTGATGATTTGTTCGACCAGCTTCAGGGTGCGGGGTATTTTTCGAGGATCGACTTGCGATCAGGATACCATCAGCTGCGAGTTCGACAGGAGGATGTACCGAGGACAGCTTTCCGCACGCGCTACGGCCACTACGAGTTTTTGGTGATGTCGTTCGGACTCACCAACGCCCCAGCAGCATTCATGGATTTGATGAACCGTACATTCAGGCCGTATCTTGACTTGTTCATCATCGTGTTTATCGACGATATCTTGGTGTACTCCCGGAGCAGAGAGGAGCACGAGCAGCACTTGCGGATTACGTTACAGACTCTGAGGGAGCACCAGCTGTTCGCAAAGTTCTCCAAGTGTGCATTCTGGCTGGACAGAGTCGGATTCTTGGGTCACGTGATTACGAGAGACGGCATATGTGTGGACCCGAAGAAGATTGAGGCTGTTCAGTAGTGGCCCCGACCTACATCGGTTACTGAGATCCGTAGTTTTCTAGGCCTGGCAGGCTACTACAGGCGTTTTATTCAGGACTTCTCCCGTATAGCTGCACCTTTGACCGGTTTGACCCGGAAGGGAGTTCCTTTCGTTTGGACAGAGGAGTGCGAGCGCAGTTTTCAGCAGCTACGGACTTGTTTGACTACGGCGCCGGTATTATCTTTGCCTTCAGGATCAGGCGGATTTGTGGTCTACTATGATGCTTCGCGAGTAGGTTTAGGATGCGTATTGATGCAGCATGGCCGGGTGATCGCATATGCTTCTCGGCAGTTGAAGAAGCATGAACAGAACTACCCCACTCATGATTTGGAGATGGCTGCAGTGGTCTTTGCACTGAAGATTTGGCGACATTACCTATACGGCGAATCGTGTCAGATATTCACTGATCACAAGAGCTTAAAGTACATATTTCAGCAGCGAGACCTGAACCTCAGACAGCGTCGTTGGATGGAGTTGGTGAAAGACTACGACTGCGAGATCTTATATCACCCGGGCAAGGCTAATGTAGTGGCGGATGCGTTGAGTAGGAGGCCCGGAGGTAGTCTATCCTTTTTGCGCGCAGTGCAGAGGCAGTCGTCAGCAGATTGGCAGATTTTATGTGACAGCCGAGTTGAGTTCGAGTTCACTCAGACAGGGGGACAGCTCGCGCATGTTCGTGCACGCCCACAGTTGCTTGACCATATATATGAGGCACAGCGCAGTGACGACCGTTGCTCGGAGATCATGGCACAGATGGGACAGGGCAGATTTTCCGAGTTCGTGATTGACGATCAGGGGATTTTACGATATGGATCTAGACTATGCGTACCAGATGCTGATGGATTGCGACACGACATTCTTGAGGAGGCACACCGATCAGTGTATAGTTTCCACCCCGGTTCCACCAAGATGTACCATGATATGAGAGAGACCTACTGGTGGGACGGGATGAAGAGGGACATTGCGGAGTTTGTATCGAGATGCCTAACTTGTCAGCAAGTCAAGGCCGAGCACCAGAGGCCCGCAGGAGAGCTACAGCCGTTGCCCATTCCGGAGTGGAAATGGGAGCAGATTTCGATGGATTTCGTTGTGGGTCTACCCAGGACCAGTCGAGGGTACGACTCTATCTGGGTGATCGTAGATTGATTGACGAAAGCGGCTCACTTCCTGCCAGTGAAGACCACCTTCAGCTTCGCTCAGTATGCCCAGCTTTACATCGACGAGATCATGCGGTTGCATGGCGTACCGACTTGTATCGTGTCAGATCGAGGCACCCAGTTCACCAGCCGACTTTGGCAGAGACTTCAGGAGGCTTTGGGCAATCGTTTGAGCATCAGTACAGCGTTTCATCCGCAGACCGACGGACAGTCAGAGCGGACCATTCAGACTCTCGAGGACATGCTCAGAGCGTGCGTTTTAGATTTCGGCGGTAGTTGGGATCGTCATTTACCGTTAGTGGAGTTCTCCTACAACAACAGCTTCCAGGATACTATTCAGATGGCACCTTTCGAGGCATTGTATGGGAGGAGATGCAGATCGCCCGTGTGTTGGACAGAGCTCAGCGAGAGCAGTATTTTGGGGCCGCAGCTTGTTGAGGAGACGACGGCGAAGATACAGTTGATTCGAGACCGGATGAGAGCAGCTCAGAGCAGACAAAAATCATATGCGGACAGGCGCCGTCACAGATTAGAGTTCGCAGTTGGCGACCATGTTTTTCTGAGAGTCTCTCCGATGAAGGGCGTGATGAGTTTTGGGCGAAAGGGGAAGCTTAGCCCTAGATTCGTAGGTCCCTTCGAGATCCTCGAGCGTGTCGACGCTGTTGCATATCGTTTGGCTTTTCCACCCAGCTTTTCCGATGTTCACCCCATCTTCCATGTTTCGATGCTCCGCAAGTACCTTCACGACCCTTCGCATGCGATTCTGCACCCGACAGTCCAGCTAGAGCGCGACCTTTCTTTTGCAGAGCAGCCGGTGGCCATCCTGGATCGTCAGGTGAAGAAGTTGAGATCGAAAGTTATACCGACCGTCAAGGTCCTTTGGCGTGGCCCGAGCAGCGAGGAGGTCACCTGGGAGACAGAGGGCGAGATGAGGAAGAAATATCCCCATCTCTTTGAAGGTATGCGTAGCTATATATTTTTTTTAAATTCGGGGACCGAATTTCTTTATGGGGGGAAGATTGTAGCGCCTTGAAAAGTCGTTTTGGTGTTTTCCTGAAAATCGGTGAAAATTCGGTATCTTTCCGTAAACCGTCCTTTTTGTCATTTTGCAGTTTAGGACTAATTATACCTAAAATGGATAGGTAATTGCTTGTTTTTAGTAGCTAATGAGTTACTTATTAATTTTTGGTCATTTAAAAAAATTTCCCTATTTTTCAATTTTTTAATATTATTTTAAGCCGGTAAGAAAATACATTAAATTAGCGATAAATACAAATTTCTTTGGGCTAATTTTAATCTTTAAAATCATGTTAATTAAAATCTAGTTGTAACATAAGTTTTTAGTAATTTATTTTAAGTTTTAACTAGTTTTTATTATGGAAAACGAAATTTATGGAATTTAAGCTAAAACTTGCAATTTTGGACTTGTAGGGGGTCTTTTTGCATAAAATTTCTTTTGTAAAACCCCATTCACCCTTCCCTCACCCCTAGGCCGGCCCACTTCAGCAGCAAGGAATAAAATTACTTGCCTCTTTTGAGTTTTAGTCATGTGTGGAAATGAGGTGCTTTTTAAAAGGATTTTGATTTTTTTATTGGGTATGGGTCTTTATTGATGGGTATGGTTGACCTTGACCTTTCCAACACCACCCACTCCATTCCCCATCACTCCCCAGGCCGAGAATGCTGCAGCCCTCCCCCTTCATCTTTTTTCTTTTCATTTCCTTGAAAAATTCTTCAAGATTGCTCCAAAATTGCAATTTAAACCTCACAAATTAAACCCCGTCCTTCATCCCATTCTCCTTAGCCTCTCTTGCTTGGATCTTGGTGCTATGAAGCCATCTTTGGAGGCATCTTGTTCTTGCTAGATCCATAGATCTTGAGGTATAATTTCCTCCAAGTTAAGTTCTTATGGTTAGAATTCTTTAATTGAGTTGTGTTAGTGTTAATATTAGTGCTAATTTCATTCTAGATTTTTAAAGTTAATGGTTTGAGTTAACTAGGGTTTTAAAAACCATTATTTAGTAAATTAAATCTATTTAGCTATCTAGTTGTTTACTAAACCAATCTATAAGGTTACTTTGCTTAAGTGGCTTCATGTTATGCTAATCTAAGTTAATCTTGTGTGAAATTTTCATTTTAATTGCTAATTACATAAAATCAAGAAAGGGGTTGGCGTATGGAAATAGATTGAAGCATGATTGTTGTGTTGGAATTATGGTTTGATGCTTTGTAAATGGTTTAAAATTAGTGTAATGGCTATCTAGTGGGTTAGTTTGGATGTTTGTGTTGGATTGTGTTAACTTTATCGCTAATTTTCGATGTTTGCACCAAATTGCAAATTTCTGGCTTACTAGGTTTTTATAAAAATATTGTGATGAATTATTTGCGATATCTTGATGATATTTTTGGCATATCCTATGATATTTAGGATGTGTGAGTGCGGATTTTTGAGTGATCGGGTTTTTGCTTTGCCGGGCGACCAAATCGGCGATTTTAGTTAGTTTTTTGCGATTTTCGCGTGTGTTCCGCGCACCTCGTGCACGTTGTACCTTGTGAACTATGGTATTTTCGTTTGGGATTTGCGTCGTTCTTGATATGTAACCTTATGTTTGTATTGATGTAAATTCCAGGTTCGGTCGCGGAGACGTCAGACGCGGCACTAAAGGGGAAAGCGGTGATTGGACGTGACTAGCTAGGGATTCCGGTGAGTAGATTTATCATCTACGGGGGACTATCGTTGGATGGCGCAAGTCTCCCGATAATATAAGTAGTTAAGTTTTAGTGATATTAGTAACTACATCCATGCCTTATATTGACATACATATGCGAACCCATTCTATAGGACACCTTGACCATTGCCAGGGTTTTTATATGCAGCACGAGCACTATTCATGCTTACACACACGTCCTGGTAATTGCCATGCCACCACCCTAGATAACCTATAATTTGAAACCTTTTACTATAATTGATGCTTTAACCTGTGTTATTGCCTTTAATTCTTTAAAATGAAATCATAAGATTGCTAATCATGTGCATGTACTTCATCATGTTATTTGTTCATGCCTAGTCTATCAATCATACATCGCAACTTGATTATTGACACCATGTGCATTCATTATCATTGGCATATGCATTTATGAGGATTTCTTGAGATTTTGTGATATTTCTGGATTTCGGGGGAAAGCCGCAAAATTTCTAAACTTACTATATTTTTAAATATGTAAATTGCGGTTTTCTAGTGATGTAAGTGTCGTCCACCATGAGTTTGCTGTGGTTTTCGAGACCCGTTTCGAGGAGTTGGATGAACCGTCTCGGGTACATGGTGGGCCCGGTAAAGTACCCCGGGGCAAGAAGCTCGTGGTGCTGACGATGAGCCTGGCAGGGGACGGATTACCTACCGGTGACTGTTTGGGACGGCGGATATCCAGAGGATACCGACCGTGGCCGCGAGATGATGAGATAGTGATATTGAGATGGGTCAGCCAGATGGCTGAGGCCAGAGATACTATGACATGGATATATGAGATTTGTGATAGTTTTGAGGTGTCGTTGCTGGACAAAGGTTCTTGTTGATTCTATTGGTATTGTGCTGGTATTTCAAAAGAGATTCCTAAAGGAAAAACATGATTCTTATACTTACACATTCAGATCATGAGTTGATTCGCATTGCATTCATACCTGCTAGTATATTCATATTGCATACATACCTGCTATTATGTCCTGCCTTACCTGTATTTAGATGCTAGGATGCTTGTGTGCATGCATTCGATAGCCTGTGTAGATGTTATTTATTACTCACGAGTTGGCAACTCACCCCCGTTGTGCCACAGCCTTTTGCAGGTCCGCTCCGTCAGTACAGTAGCGGTGGGCGCACTTGCTTCTTTTGCCCATTTTGCCTGGACTCGAGGTTTTGCTCTTAGGTGGGTTATATTATTATTTTTGTACCACCTTGTATTTTCCTTGTATCTAGTATACTCCATCTACTGTATCTACCAGTATTGTTGTATATTGACCTAGAGATGAGACTGTGAGATTGTGGACTTTTTATGCAGTATTTTAGGGTCGAGCTCACTTAAGTCGACATGCTGTTTTTCTCATGCTTCTTTATGATTATTTTGCATGTTGTTGTTTTATATTGTGTGGGATTTGTGACCGCCTTGTGGCGAAGAGCTAGCTCCCGCTTGGGGATGCCATATTTGTTGGATTTATATCTATTCTTGTTGTACCCATTTTGGGGGCCAGTATTTACAAAGGAGACTCTGCCGAAATTTTCGGAAAAATTGATATTGTTTTTAAAAAGGTTTTATATGACTTGTTTGATAAACTCGCTTTCAATTGATTGGTTTTTCTTCACTCTTTTGCTTTTTGGTTTTGGTTTCTAGGCTTTGGCTTACTTAACTTACGGACGTCTTGAGACGTTTCGTAAACTTATGTGCCAGTCACGTCCGTGCCCTGCGGGTCGTGACATTATGTCTTTATCACCTTCTCCAAGTTCTCTACCTTTTCTAAGCCCATGTAACTGATTACATATATGGGATCCTGACCCGGTATCTAATACCCAGGACGTAGAGGAAATGGAGAAACAGTTCTCTGTAACGAACACACCCGAAGAAAATGCATCAACATGTACTTTCTTCATTCGGGTGGCATGAGAATCCAGGTATTCCCCTATATCCTGTTCAGTCTTATAACTCTTATAAGAAAGAACGGAACCAATGTTCCCCAGCACAGTATAACATGCGGGTTCGGTCAATACATCCATATTATTATCTTTATTAAGGCATGATATGGCCGCTACCTGGAGAGAGAGAGAAGAAAACATTTTAGCGTATGCTCTTGCAAGATCAGATTGGTTATTATCTTATCTAATCAGGATGGCTCCCACTGTTTTTTATCAAATCTTCCTTTAAACCCTAAAAGCAAAGACTAGCCAGGATAAATTACATCCTACAACTTCGCCAATCATTCTGCCAGGCCAGTGTCGGTACTTTGAGGGAGGTTCCCCGTGCTTTCGCACGGACCTAATTAAAGTAAACCTCGTTTTCCCAGAGGCGTTACCCCGTTGACACCTTTCTAGACACCTACTTGATCGGCTAATTGTCCTGTGTAAAACTCTCCCGGGAGTAACAATTACTCGCAGTGGGTATCGGGATCCAACTATCTCATAGAAGGCATGCAATCTCATTGCAAATCTCAACACTTGAAATTCCTGATAAAATTTTTTCCCCTAGCGTGTTATGACCTTGACGCATGCCAAACAACCCATAGTCCGCTAGTCAAGTTCAACCTGTACAATTCGTGATTGAATTAAACCCACCCGTACGGCCCTTGACGCATGCCAAACAACGCCGTACGAATACCCTAATCAAATCTCATCTCATGCTACAGATAAGTAATAATCAGCTACCGTACACTACGCCTTGACGCATGCCAAACTACCTCAGCACGAATACTAAATATTACTTATCCGAATCGACGGAGGGCTACGCAGGTTTTTCAGAAAACCATAAGCGTAAAGAACTTGATATCGTCGTAGAATCGAGTGAATTTTGAAATGGAGTGATTTTGAGGCTTTCCTTAGTTTTGCTAAAGTGGTCACTCGCGGTGAAGGGATCTCGGCTCTTTCCTCATCGAATAAGGTGCGGGATATATCATATATACCGCTATGCAAAGCAAAACTCTAAAAGCAATCAAAAGCAAACCGAGTGTTGTAGCATCTGCCAGTTTTACTAAAGAGGTCACTCCCGGTGAAGGGATCTCGGCTCTTTCCTCATCGAATAAGGTGCAGGGTATATCATATATACCGCCATGCACAGCAAAACTCTAAAAGCAATCAAAAGCAAACCGAGTGTTGTAGCATCTGCCAGTTTTACTAAAGAGGTCACTCCCGGTGAAGGGATCTCGGCTCTTTCCTCATCGAATAAGGTGCAGGGTATATCATATATACCGCTATGCAAAGCAAAACTGTAGCTACCCTTTTTATTTGAAAATTTGATTCTACAACATCTTTTAGGATTCTTTTGTTTCATTAATCACATTAATGAAGTCCCATCATTTAAGTCACCTAAACATCACAGATAAATACGACGTACACTTATGCCATCCGCATTCGCCTCGATGTCCCCTCGTGCACCGTTAGGTTAGGTAACTAACGGCAGAGCAGGGCAGGGCTAGAGCGGGTGTAAAACATAAGTAACGCCTATATAATATATCATATATACTATATACAGTATTTATCACAGAACATCAAATGATCACATCACAGATATCGCAGCAGAAGAAACATATGAAACATTGGATATAGTAGGACGTCCGTGTTTTATTTTGAGCCTATATAAAACACGGATTCCACGGTCGCGACGAATAGCCAAACCCACACCCCTAGACCCCTACGAGAGCGGCAAGCAACCCAACCAATTCTGGAGTTAGGAGACCCGGACTCGACTCCTCGAGTTGGTCTCCCACTGAACTCCAGAACCCGGTTACTTGTGCTCTCCTCCTTGGCTCTATCCTAGTGCGGAAAAGTAAATAATATACAAATGGTGACAGCAACCTCATCCCGGAAGTGCCCCAATAAAAGAATATTACATACAATTTATTTTACATGAATGAAAATAAAAACTCTCATCTCACAAAAAACCCTGGCTATTCAAAACGCGACGATCCAATATAACATATCCAGCAACACATAACATCACATGTCATCAACGTAAGTAAATATGCGCATCCCAATTGTCGTTGACATATAGCAACGAAACCGGCGATAACACATATTACACTTACGGTCACAGAAAAGAAAGTGTAAAACTACAACATTTGGAATCCACAATCTCTTTAGACATCGTAAATCCGAAATATCACATATTTCGCATTTCATGCCTAACTGTATGAATTCCACATATTGTATCACATTCCAGATAAATAGACAGTATTAAACTTTCCGATCGAATAATCAAATATCCGAGATTTCCTAAATAGCTCAACACTTGAGCGGAGTTCAAAAATTCCAGAATACGTCACAGTAGCAACGGTCCAGCCGTAGAAGGGTCAAGCCGACGCCACACATGTGGCACGCCGTACTGCCCAAAACCCTAAGGTTCAAAGGGCAGTTCAAGACGGTCACATAATCGAGTTAAGGTTTGTTGTCTTCTAGAGGGTCCATCGGATCACTTGCACGTTTTTCCGAAATATTTAAACCCAAGAAAAATTCAACACTTGAATGTTTTTCGTACCGGGAAAAATTGAGTTAATGATATCCGTTCGAACATTTTAATACTTTCTAAATTATCCGGAATAACAGAAAAAAATTAAATTCTCCGATCGAATCGACGATTTCAAAATAAACCCCAAAATTACTCAACACTTGAGTCAGATTAAAAATACCCAAAAAATAACAATCACAGAATATAGAATTACTGTGCAAACAAAGGATCCAAAGGCCACCATACTGCCGTGGTTGCGCGGCGCAAGCAGGGATCTGCCGCGGAATCGCGGTCAACTGTACGATTTATGTCCTCGTTTTGCACAATAATTCTTATAAAGCCCTGCTGATTTTTTTAGATATTTTTAATTCACAAAAATACCAGATTTCAAAAATTGTCCAGAGAGGGGGTAAACTTGGACGTATCGGGTTCGTTCGGAGTTTTAACTTCGTTAACACATCGTCTAAGGCTCTAGCTAGGCTCTGATACCACTGTAGGGTTACTAGGCACACTAACAAGGCTCTACAAGGTATCGACCATGCCAAAATTAAATTTTTATGTGCCGCACAACCCTAAGCAAGATCGTTAACTAGAGTTTAGGCGAAACTAATGGCAAGTAAACAACTTTACACTAAAGGGAATGCGATATACAACCTTTGTAGATCAGTCCTCCACTTCATTTGCTCCTTGTTGAAGTCCCTTCGCTGCGATCAAGGTTCTCCCGGGATCTTGCATGGCTTCACGATGCGACCTTGCTTGAAGTCTCCGAGGCCGAAGATGATCTACGTCGAGGGAATTCCGACTCAAGCTTCCACGTCACTAACTTGAGAATTAGTGAAGCAAACACCCTATAGTAAAGTGCTAATCTAGTAGAGGATGGAGAAATAGGAAGTGGGTTCTCTTTAGAATTTTGTTTCTCACTTTCTTTCTCACTTTAGATCAAACCCTAGCAAGCTTTTCTCTTGCTCAATGAAGAAGAAGATGATCTACAAAAGAAAAGAGAATGAGGATAATGATTAAGTGAGAATCCTAACCATGGTGAGAGAGTATCATATACTAACCCTTGTAGAGACTTAACCCTAGGCTTATCTTTATGGTTGGGTTAAGAAATATCCATAGTAAAAACAAAACCAAGTTGAATTAGTCAATGCATGCACAAGCTTCCACAAGCTTCATGCATTTTCTAATCCTCCTATTGATTTTGTAATTACTTTAGATATTAGAAACCCAACATAATATGTAGCATGGTGTAAGTGTCATACATCCAAGTCTAGTGTATCATCAACCATGATACAAAAGAAAACACTTTAATATATATATCACATATATATATTTACAAGTGTTCACATGTGAGAAAAACCCTAAAGTGAATAAGTGTTAGCAAATGTAAATTAGTATATCTAATATACAATTATACACTTAATTATTAAATCAACACTTGACTTAATAATCCGGTCATATCTCATATAACCGGCTAACATCCATCGTATCGACTTATCGAATCAACACTTGATTCGATAACCCGATCATATCATATATGACCGACCGATACATAAAGTCGCGAGAATAGAATACGGTATCACAACAAAGCATTTATTATCGGTCTCGCACATATCACATATGCGCTCCTATTTCGTTTCGCCTGAGCCAGTAAAACCTCTTTGTAGGACTCTAAAGACTCGTCAATACGCCGGCAGTAGGTGATGATCACATCACGCACCCACAAGCCGTCAGCGGTACTAGCTGGACGTAACAGCTACCCGGGTATTGAGCGATCAGAAGATCAGCAAGTAAGCCCGCTCCAACTCCTGTGAAAGCCTGCCGGCAACATTTCCCGTACAGTCCGGTCTCCTCGTCTGATATGTCGCATATCAAGTCTAGGGGTGGTAAACGTCAGACCCCAATAACCGATAAGTCGTGCCGATGTGAGGCTCATAACGGGTCGAGAAACTACTGGTAACACTTACCAATAAATCTCTAATCAGCCCTGGCCAGGGACTTCCCTATCACGGCCAATCGAGCACAGCGCAACATCAACCCCCAATACCGGGAGAGACGAAACCCCTCCTATCGCTCATTGCCTCCATGTGACTCGGGACTGTACCCAAAAACCACCGTTTTGCACGCCCTCATGGACTTGGTAAGGTGGAAATCAAAGCACAGTGGGAATCATACAAGACTCTATGACGATCTTGGGTCTACAGACTAACCTGCACAAGTGTCACCAGAGAACTGCCATCTGACGTAAGGTATAATACCATCTGGGAGTTCTCGGCGAGTCCGTCCAGTGTACCCAGTCTCCACGAGCACCCGTATACCATTTTTGATGTCAAACACCAATGGATATGGGATCATCCATCGCCCATCTCATGGGTCGAGATGAGTATACGCTAGTCTACTCTGGTGTATCGATGCCCCATCTCGATACATCCACGACTAGGGACCTTGAAGGATGTACTTATAGACAACCATGTCCCCACTAGTATGATCCACATCATAGTCCAGGTAGTCAAGTACACATCCTAAGGGCTTTACCAACATGTAATGATAAGCCAGTATAAAGAGACAAGTATACATGTTAAAGTAAAGGGCAACCAGATAGCATACTATCATATCGAGCAAGAAAGTCCTCTCTATATATGTCCAAGTATCCAATATAATATACATCATCTGTACAATACTGGCCTCTAGGGCATACATACAACTAACCGGAAGAAGATATACCCTTGCAAATGTTTGGGATATCCTACAAATTTGCACAGAACTGACATTGCCTTGAGCTTGTCCGGATTTTGCTTTTTAACATAGGTCGGACAACCCCATATCTTAACTCGTTTAAGAGATGGTATCTTCGCATTCCATATCTTATATGGAGTGGTAGGCATGGATTTGGTCGGAACTCTATTCAATAGGTATGCAACTATTTCAAGTGCATTACCCCAAAAGGAAATAGGCAACTCATCATTACTCATTATAGAGCGCACCATATCTAATAGGGTGCGATTCCTCCGCTTCGAAACTCCATTATGCTGTGGTGTATACGGAGGAGTAAGCTGAGAGAGAATCCCATTCTCTTTTAAGTAGTCTCTAAATTCCGTGCACAAGTATACTCCTCCCCGATCAGTTCAAAGGATTTTAATACTTTTACCCGTCTGGTTCTCAACTTCGTACTTATATTCCTTGAATTTCTCAAAGATTCAGATTTGTGTTTCAACAGGAACACATGTGCGTATCTTGAGAGATTATCGGTGAATGTAATAAAGTACGAGGAACCATTCCTGGCATGTGTAGACATAGGACCACATACATCACGATGTATCTGTCCCAAGAGTTCAGTAGCTCTTTCTCCGTATCCAGTAAATGGAGTTTTGGTCATCTTACCTTTGAGACATGACTGGAAAGTTTCATAAGATGTAAATTCGAACAGATTCAAATATTCATTCTTATGCAACTTAGCCAGTCTTGTCGCCTTGATATGACATAGTCTACAATGCCACAAGAAAGCTTCGTTCATTTATGAACGGTTTCTCTTATGCGTGTTTTGTATACCTAGAATTGTTTTGTGATTTAGAACATATTTACTGTTATACAACGTACCATACCCAATAAACACTTGATTTAGGAAAACAATCACAATATTTTTGGTACGAAATAACAGTCGATCAGAATCATTGTGTTACCACTTGGTAATACAAGGTGATATTCGCCAACTGTTTTGGCTGCAACAATTGCACCATTCCCTTCTCTGATGGACATATCACCTTTTTCCAGTTCTCTACCTCTCTTTAGCCCATGTAATAAATTACATACGTAGGATCCTGATCCGGTATCTAATACCCAGGACATAGAGTCAACTGAGAAACAGTTCTCGGTAACGAACACATCCGAAGAAGATGCATCGGCATGCTCCTTCATCGTTCGGGTGGCTTGGGAATCCGGATATTCCCTTATTCCTTGCCCAGACTTATGACAATCGTAAGAAAAAGCGGAACCTAGCCAGTATAATAAGTGGGTTCGATCAATACATCCATATTATTATCTTGATTAAGGCGTGTCATTGGTCGCTACCAGGAGAGAGTGAAGGATAATCACTTTTATGTGCGCTCTTTGCAAGATTAGATTGGTTATTATTTTATCTAATCAGGATGGCTCCCACTGTTTTTATCAAATCTTCCTTTAAACCCTAAAGGGTAATATTAGCCGGGATTAATTACACCCTACAAGTTCGCCAATCGTTCAGCCAGGCGGGTATTGGTATTCCGAGGGAGTCTCCCTATGCTTTCACATGGAACTAATTAAATAACCTCATTTCTGCAAGGGCATCACCCCGTTAACACCTTTCTTAGACACCTAATGGATCGACTAATTGTAAAGTGGGAAAACTCTCCCAGGAGTAATACTTACGAGCAGTGGGTATCGGGATCCAACTATCATATAGAGGGTATGCAATCTCATTGCAAATTTCAACACTTGAAATTCCCAATATCTGTTTTTACCCTTAACGACTTATGACCTTAACTATGGTCAATAAATCATTAGCGCTAGCCAAGATCAACCCGTTCATTTCTTGATTGAATTAAACCCATCCGTACGACCCTTAACTATGGTCAACAAAGCCGTACGAATGTACTAATCAATCGCATCATATTCTTTATAGGAAGACATCACTTAGCTACTGTACACTATGCCTTAACTATGGTCAACAAATGTAGCATGAATACTAAGTACTCTACTGTAGGGTTACCTAGGACGGCAGCAAGGTTTCGGGAGGCATCGTCCATGCCGTTTTTAAAAATTTGCCGATCTAAATAACTTTAACCCTAGAATCTTAACTAGAGTTTTAAACAAAAAGCATGTTAACAGCTTAACATCTAAGTGAATGAGGAATACAGCCTTTGTAGACCGGTCCTTCACTTCAAAAGCTCCGTGTAGTAGTCCCTTCGCTGCGAGTTGTAATCTTCCGAACTCTAGAAAGGGTTGCCTTGGAGAAATGAACAGGCTTGCTCGAAGTCTTCGAGGCCGAGGAGACTTAAGCTCATGCTACCTCTTCACTAAATTAGGGTTTAGTGAAGCAAACACCCTAAACTAAATGGCAAGTAGTAGAGGATGATGAAATAGGAAGTGAGCTCTCTTCAGTTTTCTTTTTCTCACAATATTTTCCCACCTTAGAAAAAGCTAGCAAGCTTTTTCTCTCATGAAGAAGAAGATGAATAATGAATCAAGAGAGAATGAACTCATGAGGTGAGAATAGCAACCTTGGGTGAGTTAGTGTCATACACTAACTCATGTAGAGAATAAACCATGGGTTAACAATAATGGTTTGGTTAATAAATATTTTTAAGTAAAACAAAATGAGTGGACTTGGTCAATGGTTCCACAAGCTTCAACCTTGTGACTTAATCCCACTAATTTTGTGAATTACCAATATAAATAAAATCTTAGGATTATCATAACCATGGTGTAAGTCTCATACACCCATGTTGCATGTGGCATCTATCATGACACAAAATAATGTACATTAATATATATCACATATATACTAAGTGTACACATGTGAGAAAAGAAATCTTAAGTGAGCTAATATTAGTTAATGTAAGGTAATATATCAAATATATAATTATACATTAAATTATTAAATCAACACTTGATTTAATAATCTGGCTATATCAGATACAACCGACTAATGTTAAATGCAACAATCTATCGAATCAACACTTGATCTGATAACCCGGCTATATCACATATAACCGACCGATATCACTTATCGCGAGAATAGAATGCGGTATCACATACGCGAATTAATCTCGGTCCCGCACATATCACATATGTGCTCCTACTTCGTTTCGCATGAACCAGGAAACCTCTGTGTAGGACTCTAAAGACTCGTCAATACGCCAGCAGTAGGTGATGATCATATCAAACACACACAAGCCGCAAGCGGTCTGCTAAACGTGACGGCCACCCGGGTATTGAGCGATCAGAAGATCAACAAGCAAGCCTGCTCGTACTCCAGCGAATCCAATCAGTAACACTACCGTACAGTCCGGTCTCTTCGTCAGATATGTCACATATCATAGCCTAGGGGTGGTATAACGTCAGACCCCAATAGCCTGATAAGTCATGCCGATACAAGGTCCATAACGGTTCGAGAAACTACTGATAACGCTTACCAGTAAATCTCAGCAACCCTGGCCAGGGATATCCTGTTATGGCCAATCGAGCATACCGCAACATCAACTCCAAATACCGGGAGAGACAAATCCCCTCCTATCGCTCATTGCCTCCATGTGACTCGGGACTGTACCAAAAAACCACCATTTTTGTAAGTCTACGGTAGCGCCCCGGCCGTCAATCCGAGTCCAAACGCGGAACAAAAACTTTTACAACTGGCGCTAGCATAGACTTTAACCCGGATAATGCCATTAATATAAACTAGCAAACTATAAAATGATAGAATGGCTATACCGATCGATCCATATCCTTCGGTCTTTAGCCATCATCCCACGCTCCTCGCGGCTTCTCCGATATCGCTCGATCTCCGGTCTCCTTGTCGGAGTGGCACCACGTCAACGAATCTTTATAAGGGCTCCCGCTTCAAACTGAAGCAACTCGGACATGAAGTTTCCTAACCGACATGTCCAAGATTGAAGTAGAGAGAGTGTAGAATACTTTGTCTCAAGGCACCTAACGAATCGGGTGCAGGAAAGTGAAGTTGCCTCTGGAGTTGTGATGAAATGAGCAATGGATTTTGGTTTGAAAAAAACAAGCACACCAAATTGTGCTGGGCCATATGTGCAGCCCAAAGTGCTCGGCCACATGTGCAGAATGCTCACTGTGAATGAATGGGGGGTGAAAGCTAAAGGAATTAAGTGATTAGAATAAAGATAATATCCAACACTAAATATCCTAAGCACAACAAAAAGCTTTAATGAATTAGCCACCTCACTATATTAACCATGCCATTCTAGAAGCTTAGCAAGTGACTCACCAAATGACTCACCCTCAAATTGCCACCTCACCAAATCACTTATCCAAATGAAAATTTCGGACATGGTAGAAATGAAGGAAAATGTGGCCAAAAAGATACACTCACAAGAAGCAATAATTAAACATTAAAACTAATGTTTAATCGGGAGGAGAAAAACTGGCAACTCCAAAAGTAATCCCGTAACGAATTACAGGATTACCCCACAACTGTATATACATACCCGTATTTGTATTCCGGCCGAATACAAAATGCAATGAGACGAAAATATCCCTACACAATATAATACTAGAATTCGGCTTAAACCAAAGCCCACTAGTTGTTGGAGATAGTGCCCTCAGAGTCAATTATTAGGTCACAGGTACGTGATTGCAATGATTGATGGAGGACCTATCCCGGTAGGACAGTCTTACTCGAGATGATAGTATGCTATCTGGTTTACCTTTATCATCGTGTACTGTTTTAAGTGACCTGACACGTCGCTATTACACGTTGATAGAGCCCCTAGGATTCTTGCTTGACCACCAGCAGTATGAGGGCGATCATATAAGTGGGAGCTGGGGGTCTATAGGCATATCCTTAAATGGTCCCTAGTCGTGAGAGTTTCGAGACAGGGCATCGATACTCCAGAGTAGACTAGTGTATACAGTCGAGACCCCGATGAGGGGCGGTGGCCGGTCTCACAAGCCACTGGTGTCAGTTGGATCACCTAAGATGTATACAGGTGCTCATTGGGTTATGAGTACACCGGACAGGACTCGCCGGGAACATGCTAGTTGGTCATATACCAGACGTCAGATGGCAGTTTCCTGGTGACATGTGTGCAGGTTAGTTCATCGACCTGGGGATCGTCATTTGTCTCGTGTGAGTTCCCACTGTACTTTGATTACTACCCTACCACGGCTCAAAGGAGTCGTGCAAACAGGTTTTAGTTGGGTACAGTCCGGAGCCACATGGAGGCAGTGAGCGTATCTTCAGGGGTTCGTCTCTCCCGGTATTGGGGGTGAGGTCGTGCTGTGTCTAGGAGAGCCATTACACGAAGCCCTCGGCCGAGGAAAGGAGATTTACTGGTAGGTATTCCAGTAGTATCTCAGGGTGTTCTGGGCTACACTCCGACACGACTTGTACCGCTTTTGGGGGTCTGACTTTTACCAACCCCCTAGGCCCGCCATGCGATGCTCATAGACGAACGGACCGGACTGTACGGATATTGTCACTGACAGGCTCAGTAGGGAGTCAGGCTGAGTTCGCTCACAGACGTCCCTTTTTGGTCAATACCTGGTAGCCCGTTATGTATTGGCTTATACCTCTAACGTGCTAGTGGTTAAATCCACAACCAAGGTGTTGATGAGTCTTTAGAGTCCCCCACATTCAGTTACTCAGCTTTCGGGCGAAAGGCTGTAGAGGCCGTATGGAGATATGGCAAGGTCCGATCAGATACGTGCGGTATTGCACGGATCAGGATAGGACAGTTTGTACTATAGGCCGTATGGATATATGGCAGGGTTCGATCAGATACGTGCGGTATTGCACGGATCAGGATCGAACGGATATTACTAGCCGGTTTTGGTATAAGCCGGATCCTAGCATAGTACAGTGTAGAGTTTGTCTCATTGCATTTGTATTTCGGTCGAAATACAGATGCGGGTGTGTATGCACAGTATCGGGGTTTTCCTGTAATTTATTACGGGACCAGTTTTCTGGAGTTGCCAGTTTGCTTTCCGTTTCGGCCGATTTCCATTGTTCCGTTCATTGGCCGAAGATTGGTGGAGGAGGGCTTATTTGCATTGTTGCAAATGAGTGTTTGTGGAGGGGGTTCTTTGCTTATTATCGTGACATGATACTTGTCCCATCATTTGACTTCATAAACTCATGATTGCTTGACTTTCTTTATCATCATGGTTTTAGTCATGGTTGTTGGTAGAGTGTTGGGATTGTTGTTGATGATGGATGATCATTGGTGTTGGAGTGTTGGACTTTCCTTGCTATCATTTCTTTTGCATGATAGCTTTCCTCTCTCTCTCTTTTTGGTATTAGATGAGAATGGCTCCCATTTGATTTGCTCTCCCTCTCACTCCATTCTCTCCATTCACATGTCATGGCCGGCCAAAGCTTGAGGGGGGCTGTCCCAATTTTTGATGGGGTGATTTTGGTTGATATCATATCATTTTCTTCACCAAAATTCCCAAGAAAAACTCCTTGTATCATCCCTCCACCAAAAGGCAACCTCCACTACCCCAAAGTGAGACTTGAGTACTACATATTCTACAGCGAACCTTGGGCACGTCGAGTAGCCGGCTTCGTGCCCGAGTTGCCTCGGCATTGAGGTGGGAGCCCGTAAAAGAAGTAGGCGATGTGGTGCACTTCCGGCGACGAGGAGGAGACGGGACATTCCGCAAGATATCGGGACGATGATGAGAAGACCGGAGGACTTGGATCGTCGGTATATCTCTATTCCCTTTCTTGTAGATAGCTAGGACTAATTAATGGTTCGATCCGGGTATTAGTGCGCGGTGGTTTGCCAGTTCAAGAAAAATTAAAGTTTATCACCGCTTCCACATTTGGCCGTCGGATTGACGGCCGGGGCGCCGCCGTGCACTTACAGTGGTATCAGAGCCTCGCTATTAACTTAGTCTAGCTTGGTTTAATGTGTTTGGAATTCGGATCGATCAAAAATCCCAAAACCCGTATTTCCTTCAGCATCAGTTTCTGTTGAAAATTTTTGGTCTCGGAAAATATTTCAGGTTGTAAAATATTGATGTACAAGAAATTGTAAGACTACTGTACAAATTCGACGCACTGATCTTCTAACCAGAGTGCGGAACCGCGGCCAAAACCCACTTGTTACCGCGGTTCCGCCGCAGTATGGAGGAATCAGTAGGTTGGGTTTTTACAGTGGGCTTCTGGGGTGATTTTAGGGGTTTTGGAATATTAATATTGGGCCCAGAATTTCCTGATCTGCTACAGTAATGCTTTGGGGCCCACTTGTTAAAATTTGATTGATCGGATATTTTAAACACATTATTTCTCAGTATTTACATTATATCTGCGACCGTGAATGTCACTCGATCGGTAAATCCGGTCTAACTGCTATAGCCCGGTTAGACGGATTTGCGAACGTGACTTTCACGTTGATGTTCTGTTTTTGCTGTGATGTTGCGGATCGGTCGTGGGGGATAGCCTGGATGCAATACTAGTACAGTTGTGATTGTATTATGTACATTTGATATTGCGGGGCGAGCGTCCGACATGTGGACTGCCGTCACTGCCTGATTGTATTATTTTTTTGGGACACGGCCAGGTTGCGGTCGATGTACCCGTTGTATGTATATTTTACTTTCTGTACTAGGATTCCCCCGCGGAGGGGTGCACGGATAGCCGGATTCTAGAGGGCAACAAGCCCGCATCTCATGGCATTGAGACGGAGGGGGCTTCACTCTAGGATTGGCGGGATATTCGCCGCACTCGTAGGGGGTACAGGTTGACCCAAGAGGGGTGCCTAAGTTACCGGATTCCGTGAAGTGCTGGGTGGTCCATTCACGGTGCTGAAGGGGGCTGCCTCGCTTCAGGTTTTGGCGGGTGACTTGCCGCGCCCGTAGGGGTCTAGGTTTTCGTTGCACAGGCTATCCACACGACCAGGGGAACATCGGGTTTCAGTAGTGGCTCTGTGAAACCCGGGGATCCCAGATATCTGTATTGTTTCTGTGATGCTGTACATTTCTGTGATGTTGCATTTTTATTCACGCCTTGAGCGAATACTATATATTGGTATATATATTAGTAGATGTTGTATATGTTTTGCATCCGCGCTAGTCCAGTCCCCGCTCTGTCGTTAGTTAGCTAACCTAACGGGTAATGACGGGACCCAGTGGCGAATGCGGATGGCATATACGTACATCAGTATATTTTCGTTCTTTGTGGTGTGATCAATTGATGGGACTGTATTGATTCGGATCAATGCAAGTTAAAAACAAACCTAATCTGATGTTGTTGGAACACTTTTCAAAAAGCTGTTATTGCAAGGACGTTCACTTTTGTTTTGCATCGTGGTATTCAGTTGGAATATCCTGCTCCTCAGTCGACGAGGCAAGGGCCGAGATCCCTTCACCGGGAGTGACCCCTTGGACAGAAGTTTGCGTCAGGGCATTAACTTCACTATAGCCGACTACTTTTGCTTTGCACCGTGGTATTCAGTTAGAATATCCTGCACCCCATTCTACGGGGAAAGAGCCGAGATCCCTTCACCGGGAGTGACCTCTTTAGCAATGGTTTTCGTCACTATATTTCAAAAAGCTATCCGTTCCTTCAACGATATCAAGTTCTTTACGTTAAAGGTTTTCACCAGAAACCATTCGTAGCCCTCCGTCGTTTCATATGGGTGGTCAATAGTATTCAAGCTGTGTATGTTGGCCAAAGTGAAGGCACAGTGATTGGTAGCTATTGGGTATTCATATGCAGCATAAATAGATGCGTTGGTTTGGAACAGTCGTACTGCCATGTTGGCCAAAGTCAAGGGTATGTACGGGTGGATTCAAATTAACCTGGAGAATGACGGGTAGAACTTGACATGTGACTTATGATATGTTGGCCAAAGTCAAGGTCATAAGAGCATGGGGCAGAAATCACATCGGGAGTTTCAAAAGAACTGAAACTTGCCAGATATGCGCATACCTTCTGGAGTGTGATTGCGTGAGCGGATTCCGTCACGTTATCATGCGATGAGAGTTGGATCCCGATTCCCACTGATGAGTTAGTTTACTCCTCGGGTGACCCCGACTAATTCTTCTTTCAGGTTTGGAGGAGAATTTGAGGTACAGTGGGAGGTTTCCAGATTAGATAAATTGGTAACCATTCTGATCTAGGTTAGAGTGCACGCTGAGTGTTTCTTTTCTCTCTCTCTTTGGCAGCGACCATTGACCCGACCCTAAGACTATGACTCAGTGACCAAGTTGACCGAACCTTCTTAACACCGGCTTTTGGATTGTCAGAGTTGCAGACCTCATTGCCACTCCTACTTTTACCCTTTTCTCCAGGACACCCCGTGTTGCTACGAACGTCCACTTCCATTGGACAAAACCATCGTATGGTTAGATACGAACTCGAAGGAATTTATTCGAGGATGGTTTCAGGTTCTGGAGAAAACGGATAGGATTATTCAGTTGTCTTTTCCTTTTACCTTCTCTCAGGTTGCGAGTACTCCTTGGTTTAGGAGATAGTACACCTATTACGCAAATTGGATAGTCTTCTTCCAAACCTTAGGCTGGTGCCGAACGGTAGGGAATGAAGAAAACCAATTAGCCTAACGATGGTGTACAGAAGGTATTATGTAAAGACAAAGCAAGGGATTAGTAAGAGGGCAAAGTAAATTGCAACAGATATTCACGACCAAACCAAATATTTCGTTACCACTCCCACATCACCTTTGTATTTCTCCAGGACACTCCGTATCACTACGAAGATCCACAGTTTATTTGGATACTCCATCGTATGTTTATATACGAACTCGAATGGAACTTGTTCCAGTTCGGGGATGGATTATGGTCCAGGAGAAATAGGAATAAGGTTTATTCGGTTGTCTTTTATCTTCGCCCTCTCTCATTGCGAGTGTTCCTAGGATTGGGACAGTACACCCATTATGCTTATTGGATAGTCTTCTTCCAAACCATAGGCTGGTGCCGAACGGTAGGGAAGGAAGAAAACCATTTGGCCTAAAGGGGTGTGCAGAAGGTAATGACTAAAGACATATGAAGGGATTTGGAGAGGTGGCAAAGGATTACACGGTTACAGTCGTGAACCTGGAAGAGGCATTACTAGGAATACCGGGATACCCCATCGAAACATTTCAATGTTTCAGTTTCACTGTGTACTGTTAAAGGAAAACTGATTTCCCAATTAGTCCTTACTCCAGGGTATGTTTTTACCAGGTACGATTCTCACATCTGTATGGTTTTACAGATGATGAGTGGGAGTAAGTTATTGGGAATTGGGTGATCATCCTCATTATATCGGGATTCGTTGTAATCGGTGATATTTGAGGAAATCACCTGGGCTGTTTGCCGGTCGGCAAATATTTGGTTTTGAATATCCGCTGTTATGCACCAATTTCAAATTGATATATCTGTACGTCTATTTTCATAGAGTGAGATATACCTTTTGATATTATGTCGATAACATTTACCTATATCAGTGGATGGTTAGGTAAGGAGCATTAAACAGCGGTGTAATTCTTCTTAACCATAAGTACAGTTTTCAACCTACGACACACAGTGAATGAGTTATCAGACTCAAGGGACTTATACAGAGTATTGTATGTTGTCCAGGGTCCATCAGGACAGAGGGGTTGGTCCTCGTACTATATTCGGTTTACTTATGACTTCTCTAGTTTTTAGACAGGTGTTTCGCGGAAACACAGGGTCTGAATTTTGAGAAGTTATAGGTATTTTAATAGAGTAGAGAACCAAGTATAGCAAGTATCGGGATTCTTCAAAGTGATCGAAGATGTAGATACTTGTATATGGTATTCAGTTGATAGTAGTGATTAAGAGAAATTGCTTCTCTTTCAGGTTACTCATAATTGGAAGCATTCCTAAGTTGAGTAACGCTGATCGGCCTCCTTCCATTTAGTTGACATGCACTGGGGACAGTTGCATGATTTGAATCTGGTTCAATTAAATCAGTGCCTCTGGTTCTATATTGGATATAGAACAGTTCATACCTTAACGATGTTAAGGTACGGGGAGTTGTCCGGTTTATGATTAAAACCAGACACTGGACAACTCAAGGCACGTTTCTGTAATGGCTGTTTGTGGGTTGACCCAGGCTATGACGAGGGTTGACTTTCTACCATCTGGATGAACAATAGCGATATTGTTCTAGACTCGCCACAGTTTTAATAGAAATGGATTTTTTCAGAAAACAGTAGTGGGAGTATGGTAGAACTGGAAGTGATTCCAGAACCACAAACGATTACTGAAGATTTGATAGGAACCTAAAGATTCAATCTGGATTGACATTCCATTGGCCACTCCGCAGATGCGGTGGGTAACTTCAGGCACCCGAGAGGTACTCCGGTAGCCTCAAGGACGGTGACAGGGAAGTTCTTGTTTACCCACAAT
Source organism: Agapanthus africanus (assembly GCA_030015575.1). Classification (NCBI taxonomy): domain Eukaryota; kingdom Viridiplantae; phylum Streptophyta; class Magnoliopsida; order Asparagales; family Amaryllidaceae; genus Agapanthus; species Agapanthus africanus. Next base: position 523,390,616 of record CM057344.1, read on the forward strand.
TACCATTGATGTTGTTCCAGGCTATGAGACCCGGCAGGAGGATGAGTATAGCGTCGTTCTGAACTCGCTTTAGAAGTGTACGTGTATATGACTCTGCCAGAGGGTTGTCGTAGTCAGTGGGAGCAGCGGAAGCATTGGTGGACAGGTGGCTTATGTCTATTTATAGACTAAAGCAGATATAGCGGAGATAGATCATCTATTTCTGACGTGACAGTCATGGGTTTGACTTCATCAGAATTGAGGATGGATCTGTTGAGAAGGTAGTAGGGTGTGATGTCATGGTATTTGGATGACATACACGGAATAGGAAAAGAAACTCCTATACTACAATCGGTTATACTTTGGTCGTCACACAGTAGTTTCTCCACATGGGACTTAGACATTATATCAAACATACTGGTTACTAGATCTATGGTTTTAGATCTAGATTTGGGTGGTTTCCCAATCTGGGTACTTAGACAGCATTCTAAGAGTATTTAGAATGGACGACTCCTGGCATGGTGGTGTACCTGCAGATAATGGAGTCACCCTCTCTAAAGGTGTCTTATAGACTAAAGTAGAGAGGGATGTGCATGATTGGCAGATCACTTGCTTAGGCAATTGAGTCAATCATGAGATGTCAAGTACCACACCAGATATTGTTCTTGCACTAGATGCAATAAGTTGACATTGATCCAATCCTGGAGAAACAGTCGGAAGCAGTTATAGAACATAAGTGGATGTTCTAGGGATATGATAACGACAGCCTCATTCGGGAAACAGTTATCAATCCAGGCTTCCAAGGTGACATGGACGACAAGGAGGTTGTCAGAGTTATAGTTTTTCCTTCTGACGAGGGGCAGTATTTTGGACAGGTGGTCCAAGGCAATACTGAGGGTGGCATGGCGCAGGATACTGATTAAGTTCAGTTGACGATACAGTCTAAGAAGTTTGGATTTGGAGTTCATTTATGAGCTATGTCCCATCAGACATCCAGACACATTCTAAGACAGGTATTGCTCATTTCGGGAGATGGGTTTCTCCGCGAACTTGAGATATAGAGAGACATGGAAAGAGACAACAAAGCGGATGCACTCACTGAGGCTATTCCTCGAACGCAATAGCTTCGCAAACGAGCTTTGTGAGACTGACTAGTAGAGGAGTTGGGTGTTCGATATCACACGGGCTGTGAGTATGCGACATCGCAATAATTAGCCTTGAGTGCAAGTGGGAGATTGTTGGAGATAGTGCCCTCAGAGTCAATTATTAGGTCACAGGTACGTGATTGCAATGATTGATGGAGGACCTATCCCGGTAGGACAGTCTTACTCGAGATGATAGTATGCTATCTGGTTTACCTTTATCATCGTGTACTGTTTTAAGTGACCTGACACGTCGCTATTACACGTTGATAGAGCCCCTAGGATTCTTGCTTGACCACCAGCAGTATGAGGGCGATCATATAAGTGGAAGCTGGGGGTCTATAGGCATATCCTTAAATGGTCCCCAGTCGTGAGAGTTTCGAGACAGGGCATCGATACTCCAGAGTAGACTAGTGTATACAGTCGAGACCCCGACGAGGGGCGGTGGCCGGTCTCACAAGCCACTGGTGTCAGTTGGATCACCTAAGATGTATACAGGTGCTCATTGGGTTATGAGTACACCGGACAGGACTCGCCGGGAACATGCTAGTTGGTCATATACCAGACGTCAGATGGCAGTTCCCTGGTGACATGTGTGCAGGTTAGTTCATCGACCTGGGGATCGTCATTTGTCTCGTGTGAGTTCCCACTGTACTTTGATTACTACCCTACCACGGCTCAAAGGAGTCGTGCAAACAGGTTTTAGTTGGGTACAGTCCCGAGCCACATGGAGGCAGTGAGCGTATCTTCAGGGGTTCGTCTCTCCCGGTATTGGGGGTGAGGTCGTGCTGTGTCTAGGAGAGCCATTACACGAAGCCCTCGGCCGAGGCAAGGAGATTTACTGGTAGGTATTCCAGTAGTATCTCAGGGTGTTCTGGGCTACACTCCGATACGACTTGTACCGCTTTTGGGGGTCTGACTTTTACCAACCCCCTAGGCCCGCCATGCGATGCTCATAGACGAACGGACCGGACTGTACGGATATTGTCACTGACAGGCTCAGTAGGGAGTCAGGCTGAGTTCGCTCACAGACGTCCCTTTTTGGTCAATACCTGGTAGCCCGTTATGTATTGGCTTATACCTCTAACGTGCTAGTGGTTAAATCCACAACCAAGGTGTTGATGAGTCTTTAGAGTCCCCCACATTCAGTTACTCAGCTTTCGGGCGAAAGGCTGTAGAGGCCGTATGGAGATATGGCAAGGTCCGATCAGATACGTTCGGTATTGCACGGATCAGGATAGGACAGTTTGTACTATAGGCCGTATGGATATATGGCAGGGTTCGATCAGATACGTGCGGTATTGCACGGATCAGGATCGAACGGATATTACTAGCCGGTTTTGGTATAAGCCGGATCCTAGCATAGTACAGTGTAGAGTTTGTCTCATTGCATTTGTATTTCGGTCGAAATACAGATGCGGGTGTGTATGCACAGTATCGGGGTTTTCCTGTAATTTATTACGGGACCAGTTTTCTGGAGTTGCCAGTTTGCTTTCCGTTTCGGCCGATTTCCATTATTCCGTTCATTGGCCGAAGATTGGTGGAGGAGGGCTTATTTGCATTGTTGCAAATGAGTGTTTGTGGAGGGGGTTCTTTGCTTATTATCATGACATGATACTTGTCCCATCATTTGACTTCATAAACTCATGATTGCTTGACTTTCTTTATCATCATGGTTTTAGTCATGGTTGTTGGTAGAGTGTTGGGATTGTTGTTGATGATGGATGATCATTGGTGTTGGAGTGTTGGACTTTCCTTGCTATCATTTCTTTTGCATGATAGCTTTCCTCTCTCTCTCTTTTTGGTATTAGATGAGAATGGCTCCCATTTGATTTGCTCTCCCTCTCACTCCATTCTCTCCATTCACATGTCATGGCCGGCCAAAGCTTGAGGGGGGCTGTCCCAATTTTTGATGGGGTGATTTTGGTTGATATCATATCATTTTCTTCACCAAAATTCCCAAGAAAAACTCCTTGTATCATCCCTCCACCAAAAGGCAACCTCCACTACCCCAAAGTGAGACTTGAGTACTACATATTCTACAGCGAACCTTGGGCACGTCGAGTAGCCGGCTTCGTGCCCGAGTTGCCTCGGCATTGAGGTGGGAGCCCGTAAAAGAAGTAGGCGATGTGGTGCACTTCCGGAGACGAGGAGGAGACGGGACATTCCGCAAGAGATCGGGACGATGACGAGAAGACCGGAGGACTTGGATCGTCGGTATATCTCTATTCCCTTTCTTGTAGATAGCTAGGACTAATTAATGGTTCGATCCGGGTATTAGTGCGCGGCGGTTTGCCAGTTCAAGAAAAATTAAAGTTTATCACCGCTTCCGCATTTGGCCGTCGGATTGACGGCCGGGGCGCCGCCGTGCACTTACACTAGTATTATCTGTCCGAACCATGACACGTGCATAAGTGCGCGTGCATGTTCGAACCCTGCCATAAAACCATACGGCCTCTACAACGTTTCTCCCGAACTTGGGAAAATCTCTGTGGGGGACTCTAAAGACTCGTCAATACCCTGGCAGTGGGTTTAACCACAAGTACGTCAGCGGCACTAGCTGTGCGTAACGGCTACCTATGTATTGACCAAAAGGGAAGCCGATGAGTGAACTCATCCTGGAACCTTATTGAGCCTATCGGTGACAATATCCGTATAGTCCGGTCCGTTCGTCTATGAGCATCGTATATCGGGCCCAGGGGGTTGGTAACGTCGGACCCCCAAAAGCGGTATATGTCGTGTCGGAGGGTAGCCCTGAACACCCTGAGAAACTACTGGAATACCTACCAGTAATTCTCACCTACCTTAGCTAAGGACTTGGTGTAATGGCTCTCCTAGACACTGCGCGATCACACCCCCAATACCGGGAGAGACGAATTCCCTGTCGATCTGCTCACTGCCTCTATGTGGCTCCGGATTGTACCCAACTAAAACCTGTTTGCACGACTCCTTTGAGCCGTGGTAGGGTAGTAATCTAAGCACAGTGGGAACTCACAAGAGACAAATGACGACCTCAGGTCGATGAACTACCCTATATACATGTCACCAGGGAACTGCCATCTGACGCAAGGTATAATACCAAATAGCAGGTTCCCGACGAGTCCTGTCCGGTGCACTCATAACCTAATGAGCAGCTGTATACATCTTAGGTGAACCAACTGACAACAATGGCTTGTGAGACCGGCCACCGCCCCTCGTCGCGGTCTCGACTGTATACACTAGTCTACTCCGGAGTATCGATGCCCTATCTCGAAACTCCCACGACTAGGGACCACATTTAAGGATGTGCTTATGGACTACCCAACTCTCATGTATATGATCACCATCATACTGCTGGTAGTCAAACAAGAATCCTAAGGGCTCTATCAACGTGTAATAGTGATCATGTCACCTTAAGCTGTACATGATGATAAAGTTAAACCAGATAGCATACTACCATCTCGAGTAAGATTGTCCTACCGGTATAGGCCCTCCTCAATCATTGCAATCACGTGCCTGCAATCCAATAATTGACTTTGAGGGCACTACATCCAAAAATCTCCCACTTGCACTTAAGGATAATTATTGCGATGTCGCATACTCACATCCCGTGTGATACCGAACATCCAACTCCTCTACTAATTAGTTTCACAAAGCCCGTTTGTAAAACTATTGTGTTCGAGAAATAGCCTCAGTGAGTGGATCTGCCCTGATGTTTCTTTCTATGTCTCTCTTAATCTCATGTTCGCGGAGAAAGCCATCTACCGAATTGAGAAATACCCATCTTAGAATATGTCTGGATATCTGATGGGACCTAGTTCATAAATGAACCACAAATCCAAACTTCTTAGACTGTATCGTCAACTAAACCTAATCTGTAACCTACACCATACCTCCCACAGTATCCTCTTGGACCACCTGTCCATAATACTGCCCCCTTCGTTAGAGAGAAAACTATAACTCTGACAGTCATTCTGTCTTCCAGGTCACCTTGGAAGCCTGGAATGATAACCGTCTCCTAAAGGAGGCTGCCGTTATCAAATCCATAGAACATCCACTTATGTTCTAAAACTGCTTCAGAATGTTTCTCCCAGATTGGATTAATATAAACTTATTGCATCTAGTGCGAAAACAACATCTGGTGTGGTACTTGACATCTCATGATTGACTCAATTGCCTAAGCAAGTGATATGCCAATCATGCACATCCCTCTCCCCTTTAGTCTGTAAGACACCTTTAGAGAGGGAGACTCCATCACATGTAGGTACACCACCATGCCAGGAGTCATCCATTCTAAAACACCTTTAGAATACTGTCTAAGTACCAAGATTGAGAAACTACCCAAATCTATATCTAAAACCTTAGATCTAGTAACCAGAATATCAGATATTATATCCATAACCTTTGAAGAGAAACAACTGTATGACAACCACAGTATAACCGATCATAGTATAGGAATTTTACTTCCTACTCTGTGTATGTCATCCAAATACCAGGACATCACACCCTACTACCTTCTTAGCAGATCCATCCCCTATTCTGATGAAGTCAAACCCATGACTGCCACATAAAAAATAGATGATCTATCTCTGCTATATCTGCTTTAGTCTATAAATAGACATAAGCTACTTGTCCACTATGCTTCCGCTGCTCCTACTAACCATAACAACCCTCTGGCCGAGTCATATACACGTGTGATCGATACATTTTCCGTTGTGTTTGTAGAAAATTGTAAAGAAATCACAACCAAAAATTATTTTGACCGCAATCAAACTACGGTGTCAATTGTAGTTCATGAATGAGTGCGGATCGTCCATAGGGATTGCACGATTCATTTATATCTTTAATATGTTTGAATTGAAAACTTAATTGACAAGAAAAGAAAACATGATTCAAGAATTTATCAATTGATTCAGGTGTCACGATGTTTAATCAAGAATCAAGAACTGATAAACAATCAAGAATTGGGTTTTGATAATATTTTTCCAATCAACAGTCAAGAATCTAAGAGAGGCTCGTAGGAATCGATCGGATCGATAGACGTGATGTAATCTAAAGATATCGTGTTCTTGTCCTTCGAAGGATTGATACTTGATTGATGATCATTAACGAGAGTTAGGGCTTTCTTGATGAAACTAGGGTTCATCTTTTAACCCTTGTTCTTTCGTCAATATCATTCCTTTTTCTAGCCTCTACCAAGTTCAAGAAACGATCGTGACTCCCCAATTTCGATCGATGTCAATCGAGAAAGGATCGAAACGAAATGGGTCGTCGTTTCTTGAACTTGCTAGGGTTTACAAAACTCGTAGGACTCAAGAATCGATTAAAGCTATGTTACATCATCATTCTATTAACCGTCTCGACTCCTCGACGAGCGGAGTTTTATTCACACATCACCACACAGAAAAGATTCACAAATTGTAAAGATATCATGATGCAGAATTTAAAGAAAACAAGATAAAAGAATATCACCTTTATTTATCTCAACAATTTTGATTACATTCGCTTCAAGAACTACAAGAGGAAGAATCTAAATCGTTGATCGGGCGTCGCTCGGCTTCGTGAGTCGTGGATCGGCTCGGATCGCTTGCTCCGTTGAAGATCGGCTCTGCTCCTAAAGGTTGTAAGGCTTCTTGCTTAATGGGTACTCGGGATTCTTGATCTCAATTGGAATTAGGGTTAGGGTTTCCCACAAGCTCTCTCACTAAACTTGTGGAAGAAGGAGATGAAGAAGGAGAATGGCTAAAAATGAACTAAAATGAATCACACCCTCTCTTGGATGTATGATATGTGATGATATATCATATCTCCTTTGAGTCTAGGGTCTTATTTATAGAACTCCCAAACCCTAGGTTTAGGTTTGAAATGGTAGTTCCCTCCAAAAGTTTGTTGAGTCTTCTAGAAGGTAGTTTGTTAGGAGCTAGCTTAGGGTTTAAGCTAGGATTAATTAAGCTTTAGAAACCCTTGTTTGCTGATCTGGCAGAAACCCCTGGAGTCTTCTGGAAACTGAGATGCATTTCTGAACTGTAGGCCCTGAAACAGGAATTTTGCACTAAAATTGAGGGACTGATTTCCTGGGTCCACCGCGGATCCGCGGCATTAGCAAGCCCATGCCGCGGATCCGCGGCCATGTGGGGTCCTTGGGCTTGGTGCCATCTTCTGTGGTCTTGGGATGATTTTAGGGCTTTTTCTGATATGCTGAATTGTGATTGCTCCTTTGGATTGATACCAGATCTGAAATTAGTGAGTTGACGTATCTTTTGAGCGGTGTAATGTTCGAGCAAGCTTTCCTTTTCCTGCACAGACTTCGAAACACGGGTTGCGACATATAGAAATATTGCGATGCCATGCAATGCAGTCAATTTCCCTAGAAATGCCAGTTTTAAGGTCTAATACATGTAATCTTATAATCTGTGATAGATTTGCTAATATGTAGAATACGGATACCGAACACTTCTATATGTATGCAGATGATAGGGAAATTGCCGGTTAAAATATGCAATATTTTCGACTGATCAAATACCCCCAAACTTAATTTCGATCGTCTCGAGCGAATGTTTTATTAAAAAGAGAAGGAGAAAATAAAGAAAGAGAAAAACTAGCTAGCACACTTTCGTAGGCAACACGATTGCACTGAGCACATGCAACAAGCCTTTAAACCTCTAGGTGTCCCTAGTAGGAGGAGTGTTGTCTCCTGAGGGTTTTCAGCGGATTGCACCCACAAAATCCAATAATAAAAGCAAGATCATGAATATTACATTTAAAGAAAAGAATTGTAAAAGAAAAGCCTTGAAAATTAGGGTTTCCAACTAAGCTGGCTTTTCGGTTGTCATGAGCCCTATCTTAATGGTCATGAAAAGATGTCAGAAATCACGTCCTCCCTCAATAAAACATCGTCTTATTCTTCATTCCTATCTTTCTTCCAAACATGGATCATATAACCCTGCGTGTGTGTAAAGACATCCCTACACCCGGAGAATTCAATTCAAGCTATCATACCTTTGCCCATCAGCCTCAGTACTTTTTAATTAATGAATATTTAGATGAGATTGCTCACACACTTTCATGCGACCGTTAATACTTCTTGAGGTACTAACCGACCGATTACTCCTGTGCTTGCTTACTTGGTGTATTTTCCTCGTCTTGCACCATCTCAGGTATAGCAGTGACTCCCAGACCAGTTGGCCTTAGGGCACTAGGTGAAGAAGCACTCTCGCTATACATTTTTTATTGCCCTTGGTGATAACAAAACCAGTGTCCATTTTTCTCACAACTTTATATTTTTTTTATTCACTTTTTTTTTTATTTCCTTCATACATCGGCTTTAAGACAAGAGCATTTCAAGGTATCCTCTACTATCCCAGGCTTCAAGACGTGTGTAAGTGCGAATAGCAGGGTAGCAACGTTCAAAATGTTTGTCTTTCAGAATAGAAACTATTTTTCAGACTTATTTTTATCCTCAGATTAGTGACGTCCTTCATCTTACTAACCCTTGGGATAACGGCTCATAACTACTTATTACTAGTTCGTATAAGAAAACTTCTAATTTTCTTAGTTTTCTTAAATTTTTCTAATCTCATGGATGTAACTTTTCACCATCTAAACTTTCATTATCTTATTTATATACAAAAAAGTTTAAATATTAAAATTATTTTTATATTTGAATTTTTTTAAAATTTTTATGGGTTTTTTTAAAAGAAATGTTTTGTGCTTATGCAGATGATATGCAAATGATGCGAAAAATAAGCACAAATCTCCCCCAAACTTGTTTTCAACAGTGTCCTCACTGTTGCCAAATGCTATACCTACAAAACTGTAAGCCTGGGGGGAATTATTAGTGGGGGCAAAATATATAAGTGAAGAACTTTCCCCAAACTTACTCTTTTTACTCACCTTCATTCAAAAAAATGATGCAATGATATACTGGACATGATGGTGAGACGGAGGAATTTTAATCCAAGTAAACTGGCTCTTGTAAAAACAAGAGCTCCTCCGTGGGGTCAGTGGAAAAATACGGCTTTAGTCTATGTCCATTTACTTTGAAAATGGTGCCGTTTTTAACATTTTCTACTTCTACTGCCCCGTGCGGGTATACAGACCGCACAACAAAAGGTCCCTTCCATCAAGATCGGAGCTTACCCGCGTGAAGGTGTAATCGTGAATCATAAAGAAGGACTTGTTGACCAGGTGAAAATGTTTTCCTTAAAATGCTTTTATCATGAAAAACCTTAGTCCTATTCTTTGTGATTACAGCATTATCATAAGCTTCATCGCGGAGTTCGCTTAGCTCGTTAAGTTGCAGCTTCCGAAAGTTGCAAGCAAGGTTTAGATCAAAATTTATTTCCTTTATAGCCCACAATGCTTTATGCTCTATCTCGACAGGTAAATGACATGCTTTTCCAAACACTATCCTATATGGAGACATTCCTAGGTCGGTCTTATATGCAGTCCTGAATGCCCAAAGAGCATCCGTCAATTTGGTCGACCAGTCTTTTCTATTTTTAGCAACAGTTTTCTCCAGGATAAGTTTGATTTGTCTGTTTGAGATTTCAGCCTGCCCGCTTGTTTGGGGATGATAGGGTGTAGAAAGTCGGTGGTTGATTGAGTATTTTCGCATCAGAGTCTCGAAAGACCTGTTGCAGAAGTGTGTCCCATTATCGCTAATGATAGCGCGTGGGTGTCCAAATCACGAAAAGATATTCTCTTTCAAGAACTTAATGACAACTTTCTTGTCATTAGTGCGACATGGAATGGCTTCTACCCACTTTGAGACATAATCAACCGCCAGCAATATGTACAAATTCCCAAAGGAGTTGGGAAAAGGACCCATAAAATCAATGCCACAAACATCAAATATTTCAACAACCAAGATGGGTTGCTGAGGCATTTCATTCCTCTGGTATATTCTACCCGTATACTGACATTGTGTACAGGTTTTACAATACTCAAATGCGTCCTTGAATAAGGTCGGCCAATAAAATCCACATTGCAAAACCTTTTCCGCTGGTTTTCTAGGACCAAAGTGACCCCCACAGGCTTGATCATGACAAAAAGAAAGAACACTCTTGAACTCTTCATTTGGGACACACCGGCGAATGATCTGATCAGGACAATATTTAAACAAATAGGGCTCGTCCCAGTAAAAGTGTTTTACTTGGGATAAAAAACGGTATTTGTCCTGTTTTGACCAATCGCTCGGTATAAGTCCCGTGGCATGATAGTTCACAATATCCCTGAACCATGGTTCAGCGGATATGCTCAAGAGTTCTTCGTCAGGGAACGAGTCATTAATCGGCAGGGTCACAGGGGAAGAAATGATGCGTGAAAGATGGTCAGCTACTACGTTTTCACATCCTTTCTTATCTTTGATAACAAGATCAAATTCTTGTAACAGAAGGATCCAATGTATTAGTCGACCTTTTGCATCTTTCTTTGCCAGAAGATATTTTAAAGCGGAATGGTCAGTATACACAACTATAGGTGAGCCGATTAAGTAAGGCCTGAATTTTTCTAATGCAAATACAACCGCTAATAGTTCTTTCTCTGTGGTTGTATAATTGATTTGCGCATCATTCAGGGTCTTACTAGCATAGTATATCACGTGTGGCATCTTTTCGATGTGCTGTCCTAAGACTGCACCTACTGCAAAATCAGATGCGTCACACATCAGCTCAAAGGGGTAGTCCCAATTTGGTGATGATAAAACGGGGGCTGAAGTGAGTGAGTGTTTAAGTGAGTCGAAAGCTGTCTCGCAATCCGAGTCGAAATGGAAGGTCGTATCCTTGGCCAGGAGTAGTGTTAAAGGTCTAGCAATTTTGCTAAAATCCTTAATGAATCTCCTATAAAAGCCCGCATGGCCAAGGAAAAAGCGAATATCTTTGACGCTTTTGGGATGAGGGAGGTTTTGAATGACATCTATTTTAGCTCTGTCAACCTCAATGCCTTTCTGTGAAATGACATGTCCAAGTACTATTCCTTCTTGGACCATAAAATGGCATTTTTCCCAATTCAAAGTCAAGTTCTTCTATTTGCAACGAGTAAGAACAGCGTCAAGATTCGCTAGGCAATCTGAAAAAGAGTCTCCAAAAATCGAGAAATCGTCCATAAAGATCTCCAAAAAATTCTCTACCATATCAGAGAATATCCCCATCATACACCGCTGAAAGGTAGCGGGAGCATTGCATAACCCAAAGGGCATGCGACTGTAAGCAAAGGTACCAAAAGGACAAGTAAAAGTGGTTTTATCTTGATCCTTTTTGGCGATGGGGACCTGATTATAGCCTGAGTATCCGTCCATAAAACAATAATATTCTCGTCCTGCTAAGCGTTCCAGCATCTGATCAATGAATGGTAGAGGAAAATGGTCTTTCCTCGTGGCAGCGTTGAGTTTTCTATAATCGATGCATACACGCCACCCAGTTTGGGCGCGTGTCTGAATCAACTCATTCGCCTCATTTATGATAACTGTGATGCCGGATTTCTTAAGAACGACATGTATAGGACTCACCCACTGGCTATCGGAGATGGGGTATATAATACCATTATCTAAGCATTTGACGATCTCTTTCATGACCGCCTCCTTCATGACGGGATTCAACCGTCTCTGTGGTTCTCGGGTTGGTCTGGCATCATCCATCACATGTATATGATGTTCAACTATCAAGGGACTAATCCCTTTGATGTCCGCCATACTCCAACCAAACGCCTCTTTGTTAGATCTCAATACCGATAAAAGGGCATTCTCTTGCTCTGATGCAAGAGCAGCGGATATGATAACCGGTAAAGACTCATTCTCCCCTAGATATGCATATTTCAGGTGAGAAGGTAAAATTTTGAGATCTAACTCAGGCGGAGAAATGATAGAAGGAGGGATCATTGAGTGATTTTTGGATCTACAAAGAAGCACAGAGCCTGTGAAAGATACAGACTCGGGTGGAGAAAAGTCAGAAGTGCAGGACTCATGTGTAGGTAAAGTGTCCTCACTAAGATCTTGTGCAAAGTCAAACAGAGATGTGGTAATGTCATCGAGATCAGTAAAGCAAAGATCCTCAGCTCCACAACTATCGGGACCGATCTTATGGACAGAGCACACATCTAAAATATGAGCAGAGGGTTCTGATGGCTGACTTCCAACTTTGTAGATATTTAGTTCAATGGTCATATTTCCAAATGATACGTTCATTGAACCGTTTCTACAGTTTATAACAGCGTTGGAAGTGGCAAGGAAAGGACGACCTAGAATCACCGGAATTTGGCCCCGGGGGTTTGCTACAGGATGTGTGTCGAGCACAATGAAGTCTATAGGGAAAAAAAATTCCCCGACCTTTATTAACACATCCTCTAATTCACCCCTTGGTTTGGTGATAGATCGGTCTGCCATCTGGAGAGTGCAATGAGTAGGTTTCAGCTCTCCAATCCCTAATTGCTCATAGACAGAATAAGGGAGCAGGTTAACACTTGCGCCAAGGTCTAAAAGAGCACGATTTATGTTTTTACCCCCAATCGAAATCGATATTGTAGGACATCCTGGGTCCTTTCTTTTCTTTGGAAGCTGGGGTATAAAAGCAGTGCTGATATTATTAGACATAAAGACCTTCTTCGGCACTTGAGTCTTCCTCTTCCTAGTGCACAAGTCCTTAAGAATTTTCGCATAAGCGGGGACTTGTTGAATCGCATCTAGGAGAGGGATATTGATGTTAACCTGTTTAAACATTTCTGAAATTTTCTCCATATGAGAACTCGTTCTATTAGCCCTTAGCCGGTTCGGGTAAGGAGCTTTCGCAATAAGCGCAGGGTCCATCATAGGAGAAGGAAAGGGGGGTAGACGAGGTCCCAAAGGAGGTGTGGGGACCGTCTGTGGAGAACTATAAGGGTTGGGTGAAGGTGTCGAGCCTAAAGGGAAATGGAGAATAGGCTCGCTAGAAGGTGGTTTGGTAGAAGAAGAAGGATCAGAAGGAGAAGTGTGTGTGTGTGGAAAGGACTCAGCCGGGGTGTTGATATGATTTTCAGTATTATCAATATCTTCCCCGACATTATTATTCAGCACCCTTCCCGATCTCAACGTTGTAATGGCATTTACATTGTAATGCCCAGGATTCTGTAGGGGTTGAGAGGGAAGTTTCCCTTTTTCTCTCGCACTCATTTCGGCTTTAAGTCGTGCGATTTCAGCTTCCATCGTTCTGATACTCTCAGCTTGGGACGCTGAGTTTTTCTTTATCTCACCGACGGAAGATCTAACCTCAGCCGAAACCTCTATGAAATTTGATAAAAGTGATTTCATGGTTTGAGTGAATTGAGAGAACTCGTCAGAACAGGACTGCATAGGATTAGACTGTGCAGGAGTGTTGCCCTGGTTTTGGAAATTTTGTGACTGATAGGGGTGCTGAGTGAGTTGAAGGGGTTGCTGTTGTGGTGGAGGAAGAGCCCTTTGAAATTGATTCGTGTTTGGAACCGTGTTTTGAGATTGATTTTGGTTCCAAGCAAAATTCGGGTGATTCCTCCAACCCTGATTGTACGTGGAAGAATATGGATCGTTTCTAGGTCTTTGAAATGCGGCATTAGAATGGACATTCTTTCGTTAAATGTGACGGATCAGAACAGCACCCACAAACAGTTTGGGGGAGTGACACTGGGTTTAGGGAGGCTGCTGCAAATTTGTGTTCCATAGTGTCGAGCTTCTTTTGCATTGCTGCCATTTCAGCTCGAACACCTATGGACACATCTATTTGGTGTACGCCACCCCTATTCAATGGTTGGGTTCCACTCTCCCACTGTAGTGATTTTTCAGCGAACTCTTCTAAGTACCTCCAAGCTTCCCCATCATCCTTAGTCATAAATGTACCTTGACACATGTTTTCAAGGCTCTGTTTAGTGTTAGGGTTACTGCCCTCATATATGATTCGGCAAAGCTCCCATCTCGGGATGCCGTGATGAGGACATTGAACCAATAGATCCTTGAAACGTTCAAAGTATTTAGAGAATGGTTCAGCAGGGAGCTGGGCAAATTGGTTCAGTTCGCTACGGATTCGAGCTGTCTTTTGGTGTGGGTAGAATTTCTTAAGGAATGCAGCGACAAATTCTTCCCAATTCGTAATAGAATGTGCGGTAGTGTTATATAGCCACTTCTCGGCTATATCGCACAAGGTAAATGGAAGAAGTCGTAGACGCATCGCATCCACTGAAAGTTGTGACGTACCCATCATTGCGCATACGTTTTCAAATTTGGTAATGAAAACGTAAGCGTCCTCAGTCTCGAGTCCGTGGTATTTGGGTAAAAGATTGATATACTGGGGCTTAATTTCAAAGTTATCCCCATTGGCTGGTGGTGTGGATAAGCAGGTCGAAAGAGGACCTCTATGTGGATAGCATCTTTCCTGGATAGAAATGCGGGGTGGATTCTGCGCACCAACGGACGGCGGCAGATTAGGGTTAAAGAAGTTTGATGGATTCGGATCCATCGGTGTGCGTGTGGTAGTGGGTAAAGAAAAGGTAAATGGAGAAATATCGACTTCGGAGTCGATAAAGGGTACGCGGACTAAACGGGCACTAGAATCCCGTGTCCAGCCTATCTTGTACTAAAAAGGGTTAGTACAAGTGGCAGCGTTGGCTTATAATTAGGGGTAAATGAATGCGGTGTTTGCTTTTGAAAAAGGGACGGATTTTTGAAAAAATGATGCGACAAAACAAATGCAGCACACAACCCTAGAATCTAGTGGTCACCTAGGTCCGGCTCTAGACCGCTCCTAACTGCCAAAAGACAAGTCGCAGGATAGAATCCTCCACTGCCTCTTTGTCCCCCTGTGGCCGGATAAGTGCCAGGTAAGTGGGAAGGTACTCCACTACGTAAGTTGTGGGCCTAATTAAAAACCACTAGCCTTAGACACACTCGCCTTAGGCACCACAAGAAAACGCGGATATGGAATGAATTACCCACGGCCTTCTCTTGTCCTAATTGAGCGCGACAGTCCTTAGAGTCTTCTCTAGATTTCTTTTAGTTAATGAGGGTAATGCGGATGCAAGTTTTGCGATTTTCGGGGCCTAGGAAGGGTAATGAAATCCCCACTTAATTTGGATTTGGCCGTGCCCCTTAAATTTCCGTATTAGAATGCAAACAACCAAGAAATCAAAATCACGCACAAATTTAATTTTGCTTTTGCGGCGCTGCGATTATTTGCAAAGAATCCTGCAGCAAAGTGTTAGTTGGAGCTAAAAGAGAAGAGGGGAGAGAGCAAGAAATTACCTGCTGCAAAATTTTTGCAGAGATCCCTCAAATGCACGGCGGTTCCGCCGCAATTAGCTACTTAGGCCGCGCTTCCGCGCTTCAAATGTGGGTTCACTTCACAAGATTTCAACAACTGCTTTATGTTGCCTCCCTCAGCTCTCTGGTATTTTCCAAAATTTTTTATCAATTTCTAGCAAGCTCCAGATCACCATGCAATCAATCACAACACACGTATAAGAGTTTGTACGAATTTTGATTTCAAGAAGTAAAATGTAATAATTCTTTCAATTCAAACTATAAAATGTAAAGGAATTAGCGCGCGATCCCCGGCAACGGCGCCATTTTGATCGATAGATTTTCCGTTGTGTTTGTAGAAAATTGTAAAGAAATCACAACCAAAAATTATTTTGACCGCAATCAAACTACGGTGTCAATTATAGTTCATGAATGAGTGCGGATCGTCCACAGGGATTGCACGATTCATTTATATCTTTAATATGTTTGAATTGAAAACTTAATTGACAAGAAAAGAAAACATGATTCAAGAATTTATCAATTGATTCAGGTGTCACGATGTTTAATCAAGAATCAAGAACTGATAAATAATCAAGAATTGGGTTTTGATAATATTTTTCCAATCAACAGTCAAGAATCTAAGAGAGGCTCGTAGGAATCGATCGGATCGATAGACGTGATGTAATCTAAAGATATCGTGTTCTTGTCCTTCGAAGGATTGATACTAGATTGATGATCATCAACGAGAGTTAGGGCTTTCTTGATGAAACTAGGGTTCATCTTTTAACCCTTGTTCTTTCGTCAATATCATTCCTTTTTCTAGCCTCTACCAAGTTCAAGAAACGATAGTGACTCCCCAATTTCGATCGATGTCAATCAAGAAAGCATCGAAACGAAATGGGTCGTCGTTTCTTGAACTTGCTAGGGTTTACAAAACTCGTAGGACTCAAGAATCGATTAAAGCTATGTTACATCATCATTCTATTAACCGTCTCGACTCCTCGACGAGCGGAGTTTTATTCACACATCACCACACAGAAAAGATTCACAAATTGTAAAGATATCATGATGCAGAATTTAAAGAAAATAAGATAAAAGAATATCACCTTTATTTATCTCAACAATTTTGATTACATTCGCTTCAAGAACTACAAGAGGAAGAATCTAAATCGTTGATCGGGCGTCGCTCGGCTTCATGAGTCGTGGATCGGCTCGGATCGCTTGCTCCGTTGAAGATCGGCTCCGCTCCTAAAGGTTGTAAGGCTTCTTGCTTAATGGGTACTCGGGATTCTTGATCTCAATTGGAATTAGGGTTAGGGTTTCCCACAAGCTCTCTCACTAAACTTGTGGAAGAAGGAGATGAAGAAGGAGAATGGCTAAAAATGAACTAAAATGAATCACACCCTCTCTTGGATGTATGATATGTGATGATATATCATATCTCCTTTGAGTCTAGGGTCTTATTTATAGAACTCCCAAACCCTAGGTTTAGGTTTGAAATGGTAGTTCCCTCCAAAAGTTTGTTGAGTCTTCTAGAAGGTAGTTTGTTAGGAGCTAGCTTAGGGTTTAAGCTAGGATTAATTAAGCTTTAGAAACCCTTGTTTGCTGATCTGGCAGAAACCCCTGGTGTCTTCTGGAAACTGAGATGCATTTCTGAACTGTAGGCCCTGAAACAGGAATTTTGCACTAAAATTGAGGGACTGATTTCCTGGGTCCACCGCGGATCCGCGGCATTAGCAAGCCCATGCCGCGGATCCGCGGCCATGTGGGGTCCTTAGGCTTGGTGCCATCTTCTGTGGTCTTGGGATGATGTTTAGGGCTTTTTCTAATATGCTGAATTGTGATTGCTCCTTTGGATTGATACCAGATCTGAAATTAGTGAGTTGACGTATCTTTTGAGCGGTGTAATGTTCAAGCAAGCTTTCCTTTTCCTGCACAGACTTCGAAACACGGGTTGCGACATATAGAAATATTGCGATGCCATGCAATGCTGTCAATTTCCCTAGAAATGCCGGTTTTAAGGTCTAATACATGTAATCTTATAATCTGTGATAGATTTGCTAATATGTAGAATACGGATACCGAACACTACTATATGTATGCAGATGATAGGGAAATTGCCGGTTAAAATATGCAATATTTTCGACTGATCAACGTGCACTTCTAAAGCTATTTTAGAACGACGCTATACTCATCCTCCTGTCGGGTCTCATAGCCTGGAAGTACAGTAGTGTCAAGTGTGGGTAAACAAGAACCTCCCTGTTACCGTCCTTGAGGCTACCGGAGTACCTCTTGGGTTCCTGAGGTTACCCACCATATCTGTGGAGTGGCTAATGGAATGTCAAACCGGATTGAATCTTTATGTTCTATTAAATTTTTAGTAATCGTTTGCGGTTCAGGAATCTCTTCCAGTTCTACCATACACCCACTACTGTTTTATGAAAAAATCAATTTTACTAAAACTGTGGCGAGTCAAGAATAATATCACGATTGATCTTCCAGATGGTAGAAAGTCAACCCTCGTCATAGCCCGGGTCAACCCACAAACAGCCTTTACAGAAACGTGCCTTGAGTTATCCGGAGTCTGGTTTTAAGCATAAGCCGTACAGCTCCCCGTACCTTAATATCGGTAAGATACGAACCATTCTATATCCAATATAGAAACTGAGGCACAGATTTAATTGGAACCATATTCAAATCATGTAGCTGTCTCCAGTGCATGTCAACAAAATGGAGAGAGGCCGATCCGCATTACTTAACTTAAGAATGCATCCAATTATGAGTAACCTGAAAGAGAAACATGTTTCTCAAAACTATTACTATCAACTGAATACCAAACACAAGTATTTACATCTTCGATCACCTTGAAGAATCCCGATACCTGCAACACCTGGTTCTCTACTTTATTCTGTTACCTATAACTTCTCAAAACCTAGACCTTGTATTTCCACGAAACACTTGTCTAAAAACTAGAGAAGTCACAAGTAAACAAAATATAGTATGAGGACCAACCCCTTTGTCCTAATGGACACTGGACAACATACAATACTTTGTATAAGTCCGTTGAGTTGAATAACTCAAACCCTGTGCGTCATAGGTTGAAAACTTTACCGAGGCGATTTCCTCAAATACCTCCAATTACAACGAATTCCGATATAATGAGGATAATCACCTAATTTCCAATAACTTACTCCCACTCATCATCTGTAAAACCATACAGATGTGAGAATCATACCTGGTAAATAAATACCCTGGAGCAAGGGGCTAATTAGGAAATCAGTTTATAATTAACAATGCAGAGTGAAACTGAAACATGAAAATGTTTCGAAGGGGTATCCGGGTATTCCTAGTAATGCATCTTCAATTATCCTGATTCATGACTATAACCGTATATTTTTTTGCCATCTCTCCAAATTCCTTTTTATGTCTTTACTCATTACCTTCTGTACACCATCGTTAGGCTTAATGGTTTTCTTTCTTGCCTACCTTTTGGCACCAGCCTATGGTTTGGAAGAAGACTATCCAATAAGCGTAATAGGCGTACTCTCCTAAACCAAGGAGTACTTGCAACCTGAGAGAAATTTATGAAAAAGACAACTGAATAAAACCTTATTTTATTTCTCCTAAACTGGACAAAAGCAATGGTGAAGTAGGAGTGGCGATGAACTATGCGGTTTGGTCGTGAATGATAGCAGTCTCAACTTACTTTGCCCTCTTTCAAATCCCTTTATTTTTTCTTTACTTATTACCTTCTGTACACCCTACTTAGGCTAATTGGTTTTCTTCATTCTCTACCATTCGGCATCTGCCTATGGTTTGGAAGAAAATTATATAATAAGCGGTATAGGTGTACTCTCCTAAACCAAGGAGCCCTTGCAACCTGAGAGAAGGTGATGATAAAAGACAACTGAATAAACCTATTCAATTTCTCCCGAACCTGAATCCATCCCCGAATCTGGAACAAGTTCCTTCGAGTTCGTATATAACCATACAATAGATTTATCCAATGGAAGTGGATGTTCATAGTAATACGAGGTGTTCTGGAGAAATAAAAAGGGTAAAAGAAGGAGAGGCAATGATGTATGCAACTCAGACAATCCAAAAACCAGTATGTTTTTAAGAAGGTTCGGTTAACATGGTCACTGAGTGATAGTCTAGGGTCGGGCCATGGTCGCTGCCAGAGAGAGAGAAAAATAAAACACTATGCATGCACTCTAACCTAGATCAGAATGGTTATCACTTTATCTAATTAGGAAACCACCCACTGTATCGTCAAATTCTTCTCCAAACCTGAAAGAAGAATTAGTCGGGATCACCCGAAGAGTAAACCAACTCATCTGTGGGAATCGGGATCCAACTCTTATCGCATGATAACGTGAAGGAATCCACTCACGTTATCACACTCCAGAAGGTATGCGCATGCCTGGCAAGTTTCAGTTTCTTTATAAACTCCCGATACTGATTTTTGCCTCTTGCTCTTATGACCTTGACGTTGGGCAAAATATCAAAAGTCGCATGTCAAGTTCTACCCATCATTATCTTGTTAATTTTAACCCACCCGTACATACCCCTGACGTTGGCCAAACGGCAGTACGACTGTCCCAAACCAACTCATTTATCTATGCAACAGATGAATACCCAGTAGCTACCAAACACTTTGCCTTGGCGTTGGTCAAAATACATAGCTTGAATACTACTGAATACCCAACCGAAAAGATGGAGGGCTGTGGCTAGTTTTTGGCAAAAAACCTTTAACGTAACGAACTTGATATTGTTGAAGGAACCTGATTGCTTTTTACAAAACTATAGTGGTGAAAACCATTGCTAAAGAGGTCACTCCCGGTGAAGGGATCTCGGCTCTTTCCTCGTGGAATGAGGTGCAGTATATTCCAAACTGAATACCACGATGCAAAGAAAAAAGTAATCGGCTATAGTGAAGTTATTACCCTGACGCAAACCTCTGTCTAAGGGGCCACTCCCGGTGAAGGGATCTCGGCCCTTGCCTCATGGAATGAGGTGCAGGATATTCCAACTGAATACCACTGTGCAAAACAAAAGAAAACGTCCTTGTAATAACAGTTTTTGAAAACTGTTCCAACAACATCCAACAGGTCTATTTTCCTTTGCATTGATCAGAATCAACGCAGTCCCATCAATTAATCACACCAGAAAAGAACGAAAATAAAATGTACGTATATGCCATCCGCATTCGTCACTAGGTCCCGTCATCACCCGTTAGGTTACTTAACTAACGACAGAGCGGGGACTGTACTAGAGCGGGTGTAAAACATATACAACATATACTAGTATATATACCAATATACAATAATCGCTCCAGGCCTGATAAATGCAACATCACAGAAAAGTAATAAGCATCACAGAATAATACAGATAACTGGGAGCCCCGGGTTTCATTGAGCCGCAACTGAAACCCGACGTTCCCCTGGTCGTGTGGATAGCCTGTGCAATGAAACCTAGACCCCTACGAGTGAAGCAAATTAACCGCCAAAACCTGAAGCGAGGCAGCCCCCTTCAGCAAAGTAAATGAACCACCCGGCACTTCATGGAATCTGGTAACTTGAGCACCCCACCTTGGGTCAACTTGTATCCCCTACGAGTGCGACGAATAGCCTGCCAATCCTAGAGTGAGGCCCCCTCCATCTTAAAGCCATGAGATGTGGGCCCGTTGCCCTCCAGAACTCGGCTATCCGTGCACTCCGTCGCGGGGTAAACCTAGTACAGAAATGAAAATATGTACAATGGGTACATCGACCTCAACCCAGTCGTGCCCCAAAAGAATAATATACAAATAGGCAGCGACGGCAGTCCACATGTTGGACGCTCACCCCGCAATATCAAATGTACAAATAAATCCAAACTGGACTAACATTGCACCAAGCTATCCATCACGACAAATCCGCAACATCACAGCACAACACAGAAGATCAACGTGAATGTCATGTTCGCAAACCCGTCTAAAAGGACAATAACAATTAGACAAGATTTACCGCTCTAATGACATTCACGGTCACAGATATAATGTAAGTACTGTAAACAAACACATTTAAAATTTCGATCAACAAAACATCCTGAAGTGGGCCCCAAGTAAAAATCCAGTACACTAACAAAACTGGGCCCAAACAAAATATTCCAAAAACCACAATTCCACATGAAAGACACCGAGAAGAAAAATGGTGCACTGAAGCTCCAAAACGGCGGCGGAACAGCGACAAACCCAAGGGTTCTTCGGAAGTTCCGCGGAAGTTTTGTGGGATCAGTCTACCAAATTTTTTCCGCGGTCTTAGAAAAGCCTGCTCGATTTTCTGAAATACTCAAAATAATTTTTAGACGACAAAAAAATTTCGACAGAAACTTTAAATTTGGAATTGCAGTTTTGGAAATTTCGTTCGATTGATGTTTTAAACATGTTAGAATAAGCTAGTAAATGTTAATGGCGTGGCTCTGATACCAGTAAGTCTACGGTAGCGCCCCGGCCGTCAATCCGAGGCCAAACGCGGAACAAAAACTTTTACAACTGGCGCTAGCATAGACTTTAACCCGTATCGTTCCATTAACATAAACTAGCAAACTACAAAATGATAGAATGGCTATACTGATCGATCCGTGTCCTTCGGTCTTTAGCCATCATCCCAGGCTCCTCGCGGCATCTCTGATCTCGCTCGATCTCCGGTCTCCTCGTCGGAGTGGCACCACGTCAACGAATCTTTATACGGGCTTCTGCTTCAAACTAAAGCAACTCGGACATGAAGTTTACTAACTGACATGTCCAAGATTGAAGTAGAGAGAGTGTAGAATACTTTGTCTCAAGGCACCCAACGAATCGGGTGCAGGTAAATGAAGTTGCCTTTGGAGTTGTGATGAAATGAGCAATGGATTTTGGTTTGAAAAAAACAAGCACACCAAATTGTGCTCGGCCACATGTGCAGCCCAAAGTGCTCGACCACATGTGCAGAATGCTTACGGTGAATGAATGGGGGGTGAAAGCTAAAGGAATTAAGTGATTAGAATAAAGAAAATATCCAACAATAAATATCCTAAGCACAACAAAACGCTTTAATGAATTAGCCACCTCACAATATTAACCATGCCATTCTAGAAGCTTAGCAAGTGACTCACCAAATGACTCACCCTGAAATTGCCACCTCACCAAATCACTTATCCAAATCAAGATTTCGGACATGGTAGAAATGAAGGAAAATGTTGCCAAAAAGATACACTCACAAGAAGCAATAATTAAACATTAAAACTAATGTTTAATCGGGAGGAGAAAAACTGGAAACTTCAAAAGTAACCACATAACGAATTACAGGATTACCCCACAACTGTATATACATACCTGCATTTGTATTCCGACCGAATACAAAATGCAATGAGACGAAAATATCCCTACACAATATAATACTAGAATCCGGCTTAAACCAAGGCCCACTAGTATTATCTGTCCGAACCATGACACGTGCATAAGTACATGTGCATGTTCGAACCCTGCCATAAAACCATACGGCCTCTACAACGTTTCTCCCGAACTTGGGAAAATCACTGTAGGGGACTCTAAAGACCCGTCAATACCCTGGCAGTGGGTTTAACCACAAGCACGTCAGCGGCACTAGCTGTGCGTAACGGCTGCCTATGTATTGACCGAAAGGAAAGCCAATGAGCGAACTCATCCTGGAACCCTACTGAGCCTATCAGTGATAATATCCGTACAGTTCGGTCCATTCGTCTATGAGCATCGCATATCGGGCCCAGGGAGATGGTAACGTCAGACCCCCAAAAGCGGTATATATCGTGTCGGAGGGTAGCCCTGAACACCCTGAGAAACTACTGGAATACCTACCAGTAATTCTCACCTGCCTTGGCTAAGGACTTGGTGTAATGGCTCTCCTAGACACTGCACGATCTCACCCCTAACACCGGGAGAGACGAATCCCCTGCCGATCTGCTCACTGCCTCTATGTGGCTCGGG